>CM072996.1:285424905-288053655 GCA_037038555.1 Rhynchonycteris naso | reverse complement strand
AACTTAATAGAACATAAACACCTGTCCTGTGTTTGTATACAACACGGCTACTGTTGTGAAGCAGCATAGTCTCCATTGAATGAGTGACAGGTTCAAACTAAGGGCCTTTTATTCAATTTACCCAGTTTCATTATTGTAGTGTATCATTCTTTAAATTCCTCAAGTCTTGCAAATAAGCACTAAAAACAAACAAACAAATGAACAAAAAACCCAGTCCCGAAAGGCTTTGCTAGTTTGCCCCTCCCCAAGGCTACATAACATGTCCAAGTGAGAGACCATGAAATTGATAAAATATTTTAGTTTTCTATTGGTCGGTCCAAATGGCTTCTGGATCCAGCACAAAGTTTACAAAGACTTGGGAGGTGGCCTGGGTGCTATTTGGGTTTGCAGAAGCTTAACTTTAAGTATTTAGTAGCAGATAGCAGATCCTTCAGGGGACTGGGTTGGTTGGTTTGTCTTATTTTTCAAGAAGACCAGCCTCAGTGACAGGCACACTCTACAAAACAGATTTGACTGGCCCACTCTTTTTTAATAAATAAATGACATTAAAGAGCCTGGCAGTTCTGGGAGGCAGGGTTTTATGAACTAATCACACCCCTGGGGGGAATTTGGTTGTGTATAGTGTAGTCTCACCCTAGGGGTGTGATTACGCTGTGGTAACCACACCCACCCGTCATGCTTTATTTCTTAACTAATAAATCACTACAAATGATGTGATCTGCAAAGCAGTATACCTCAGGCCTCTCCTGACACACACAAACAAATGCCTTCTGGTGACACCAGTGGGGGAAAGTGATGCTCTCCAAGTCCGTATTTCTCATCTGGCCCTTTTAAAAAAAAGAGTGTTTTAGGTATACCTATTTTCCCTTTCTTCTATTGTTCAGGCATTTAAAACGGGCATTGACTCCTTCTTACCACTTGAGGTCCTGTCAGATAAGGAAATCCCTGTGATTACTCAGAAAGAGTGCCCAATCTGGTATTGGCGGACTCCTACTAGATTTCAATAAGCATTTGCCCCCCGAATTCTGGTTATTTGTGATCCTGGAGAGCAGGCGCAGGCTTTGTGTCCTTGCTCTTATTCAAGGCTTTGCTCAGATTGGCGCTGCGCTCTTAGAGGTCTTCCAGCACAATCAGTGTCACTCGCATTGTCCTTGTACTCCTCCGGCCTCCTTTCCCTCCCTCACCACGTTCCATCTTCCTCGGCAAAGCTTTCTTTCGCTTTAGCTTCACCTAGTCTAATTGACAGGATCTATTGTTGTCTGCCTAAAACTTTTGTGCTTCTTCTCTTTATCCCGCCAAAGTGGAAATTTCTCTCTCTCTCTCTCTTTTTATTTCTGGGCTAATTCCATACAGGGCAGCATTCTACATAAAAGGCGATGGTTAACCCAGGACAGAGAAATTTACAGATCCCAGAAGCCATGCTGGAGCTGGACACTAACCAGAATAAAGGCCCACCCATCTGAGGTCTGGCCAGGGTCAAGAAGCACATCCATGAGTTTAGAGTGGTGTTTTCTTGTTGGAGTTTTGCAGAAAGAAAGAAAGAAAGGAAGGAAGGAAGGAAGGAAGGAAGGAAGGAAGGAAGGAAGGAAGGAAGGAAGAAATGTATTTAAATGGGAATGGAACTTGTACTTTTCCCACTTCAGATGAATTTTGATAACTCACTACCAAATCTGGAAGTATTACTTTGCGAAGGGGAAGTCTTCCTCCAATGTAAGCCCTCAGAGGTGGCAATAATTGTGCCAGCATCCATGTGCAGGATATCTGGAAGATTTGCCTCTTAATATCCACAATTGCCTTGGCAGTTGACCTGGACTTCTGGATACTCTCTAGCCAGTAGTTCTGATCCCACTGCCCATGAGCCACAGGGCCTATTGTATTTGGGCATGAGGGTAAGGAGGAGGGTGGGTAAGTTGTCACTGGAAGATAATAAAGAGGGACCTCCATATTTTATAATTATCTAGAGAATCTATCTGATCTCCACTTTTCAGGATTACTTGACATTAAGGACCTGCCATTTTCTCATAGGTGAATTGGGAGCAAAGGAGACATCCATTAACTTGATTAGTAAAATGTTTTGGTTAATGGATTCTACCAGCCATTCTAATTTAGATGTATTTTCTGTTCCATGACACTCTTATTAAGTACAAAAAATTTACCAAGCCATTCTTAGCCTCAGAGGCCCACCTCTCTGTCCAACAGTAATTAGCTGCAGGAAGTTTTATCTGAGAGCTGCCTGCCATGCCGATCAATTCCATCCTGCAGCTTCCACAGAGATACAGTGTGGTCAGGTGGCGCTCTGTGGACAGTTCTTTTTCGGAGTCTAGTCTAAGGGGATGCCCACATCTGGAAAAGCGAGCCCCCCCCCCCTGGTACAGTTACTCATTCTCTCTAGTCTGAGTCCTCCACAAGTAACTTGTCTCCTGAACTTTACATTTTCCTGTCCATCCACCTCTTTAACTGTCTTCCTTCATTGAGCTTGTTTCTTTCATTCTTTCTTTTCTGTTTTCTATTTGGTGCCCCGTTGTAACTGTGGCCTGACCTCTGCACACTGCTAGGGTTTACACGTGACAGCAGAAGGAGCACTGCCTTCCGTTAGAGGAGCCACCCTGAGTTCCAGCTTCACACGTTCTCACTGCGGATGGAGTAGATGAGGAATCAATTTCTTTCTCCTAGAGCTTTCTGATTTAATTAGGCTGATTTAGAACCTAAGCCTCAGTACTTTTTACAACTCACCAGGGCATTCTTATGTAAAGTGAAGGTTAAGAACCTGTGCTCATACATTATACTTACACAATATTTTATGCTAATGATATCTTAATAAATCTGGAAAAGAAAAATAAAGAACCTCTAGACTGTTGGACAGAGAGGTGGGCCTCTGAGGCTGAGAATGGTTTGGTAAATTTTTTTGTACTTAATAAGAGTGTCATATGGAACAGAGAATAAATCTCAATTAGAATGGCTAGTAGAATCCATTAACCAAAACATTATACTAG
The DNA here is from genome assembly GCA_037038555.1 of Rhynchonycteris naso. Classification (NCBI taxonomy): domain Eukaryota; kingdom Metazoa; phylum Chordata; class Mammalia; order Chiroptera; family Emballonuridae; genus Rhynchonycteris; species Rhynchonycteris naso. The sequence continues at coordinate 288,050,662 of CM072996.1, read as the reverse complement.
TCAAGTCAATGGATGTCCCCTTAGCTCAAATGCATTGACACAGCACTTGGCGTCCGTGAATTACAAGGCCAGAGGCTGGCAAAGCTCACTTTGTTATTTTCTTTAATGGGAAGGGGAAAAAAATCCCTCTTCTTTATAATACTGTTCATGTTTACTGTGAAGAGTGTCAAGGAACATGCACTGAAAGAGGAGAAAACACACATGAGCTCAAGTTCAGGCTCTGTGACCTTGGCCAAGTCAGTTATTTCTCTTGGAGCCCAGTGTTTCAAAACCCGGCAATGTGGAGATGCCACTCTCTAGTGCACCAGATTGTGAGAGGATCAAATTATAATAGCAGCTGCCACTAATCGCATACTTGCTCTGATGTGCAGGCATCCTCCACGGGTTTTGTGTGAATTATCTCGTTTCGCTCTTGCGAAAGCCCAGGTGAGGAAGTCTTGTGGGGAGACAGTGCATTAAGAAGTGCTTTGCAATTGGGAAATCTTTATGAACATACGACATGATTAAGCCCCACATGGTGGAAAAACATACAGATCTGAATTGACTTTATTTCTTTTTTATGCCTCCTGTTTAGCCCTTCACAGTTTTCCAAAACTTACAAAGCTATGCCTAACTCTACATAACTGACAAACACAGCAGGACTGATATTTGGCTCTTCTAATAGTGGAGTCATTGATATTTCCACTACACTTAACTGGTTTCTGGTTAATTGCAAACTGTGGCATCTTTGAACCTAGTCGTCCCTTAGCGCCTCGCTTTGCAAAGTGTGATCCTTGGAGTTGTAGCATTGGCTTCACCGAAATCCAGAGAAGGTTTAGAGAGCTAAAATGATTCATTTCATTCTGGCATTAAGTATGCTTCTATATTCTGGCAGTGGGACACATCAAGTCTAGGTCTAAATGTCACTTTTGGGCAAATAGAATACGGTCATTTCTTTGGATGTGATTAAGTCCTTCATGTTTGCCACAATGTGCACCAGTACTCCTAAATTTAAGGATGGATTTCTTAATGGATACACTCATCATTGCTCTGCTTTTACAGATATTGTTTCTTTCGTCATGTTTTGGAGGAGATAAGAGACATAAAATATCCCTGATGAAAATGCATGTTGTATATACTTGAAGCTTGATTATCCCACTAATTGTCACTAGTTCTTTCACATTTAAATCCTGTCTCATACAGTAAACTTAACCCTGGTCCATTCCACTTCCTAGAGTACACCCGGGCTCCTCATGTATCTTCCTGGCTTTGAGGCTGGGTTGTCGATCAGTACTACTCCTTGCTTTCTCCTGACTCTTGACCATCTATCTACCAGGGAATAGGAAAATAAAATTATTCTATCTGATTGTAGCTCCAAAAAAAAAAAGAGGTTATTTTAAATAGAAATTAACTTAAAATGTGATTTAAAAAAATAATATGGATTTGTCATTTCTGTCCTTGGTTTTAATGAGTGGACTGCCCCCTGGTGGATAAGAACTGTCAGCTCACATGAAAACTAGTGTTTTTGCGACTTCATGGTCTGAATCCTTTTCCTTCTATTAATATGGATTGAATTCACCTGAATAGTAAGAATTGAACCCACAACATCTCCAATTCAATAAAATACAGAACTCTAATACTCAGAGGTGGATTTAACGGTAGGCGCACTGGGCGCACGCCTTGGGCCCCGACTTCTGAGGGGCCCTGTAAAACCCCAACTTTACTTTTTTTTTTCTAATGTAATGGGCCCAATATTTTCTTCTGTGCCCTGGGCCTCAACTGACCTTAATCCGCCTCTGCTAATATTCCTTCAGACAGTCTTGCAACATCCTGAAGCACACGGACAGGGTCAGTCTTAACACTGGGGAACAAAATTTTTGTTGCATACACAAAAACACTTGTTCTTACCTAATTCGAGTGTGCTGATCTCAAATCTGACCTTAGTTTTTCTCTGTGAACTACAGTTTTTTTTTGCAATTAAAGATTTTAGGTTTTCATCTTATTATAAAATTTTCAACATTTAGTTTAACATAATGAAGTAGAATGTCTTCTTGGGCATCATCTTTTGAAAATATAATAATTTATATAATGCAGTAAATACACTAATACACTAAAAGATATGATTGCATCAGAATTTGTCTACAATTTCAAAATAGGACATATTAAAACACTTCATTTTAATCATAAAATTTGTGCAAAACTTATTCAAATTCTATTCAGGCAAAAATTTGCATTTGTAGCTCTTACGTTTATGTACTTGTTGAGGACAATCTCGTTTGATACTCCAGCAGTAGTCTGCAATCATATTTCTGTCCCATCACCCCTGATAACGCTCTTCCATTGTCTTCAGGTCTTGATGAAAGCATTCTTCCTGCTCATCACTAACAGCTCCAAGATTTTCGGGAAACTTCTCAAGATAACTATTCAGGAAGTGAGTCTTAACACTCATCCAATGTCACGGGAAGCCAACAGCATCCTTTGAACAAGAAGTTCATAGTTTTCTGCTTTTTTGTTGCCAAGGATGTTCTTTGTAACTGCCATAAAAGACTGCCATGCTGCTTTCTCCTCCTTATTCATCTTCCTGGCAAATTCTTCTTCATGTATGAGGGTTCAAATTTGAGGTCCATTGAATATACCTGCTTTTATCTTCTCGAAAGACAAGGCAGAAAAAGCAGAAATCATATGTTGAAAGCATTCACTCTCTCTATTCAAAGCCTGAACAAACTGCTTCATTAAGCCAAGTTTGATGTGAAGTTTGGGAAAAATGATCTTGTCTCCATTAACAACAGGTTCATTCACAATATTTTTCATTCCTACTTCCAGAGATTCACGTTTTGGCCACTCCTTCTGTGTCCAGTGTTTCTCCTGAGCTCAGCTGTCCCACAAAGACAGAAGACAAAGATACTTTGTGAAACCTCTCTGTTGTCCTAGTAGGAAATTTACCATTTTAAGATCCACACAAATGATCCAATTATGCTCCTCATACTTCAGTAAGTCGAGGACAATTTTTATGTCATTATAATCTCACAGATGAGTTGAATAACCAATTGGAACCGCTGCATAAACATTACCGTTGTGTAGGAGAACACATTTCAGACTCCATTTAGAGCTGTCAAGAAATAGCCACCATTCTGTTGGACTGTAAGTGGTAACACCTAGCTGGCTGAGAAGACTACTGATATCATGACAGTAAACAAAGTGTTTGTCTTCGGGAAAAGAATTCCACAAAAATTTGTTCACACTTCCTGAAATGGGATACTTTAGCTGACCGGTGAAGTACATTCTTTTCTTGAAGCCTGGAGGCTAATAACTCCTGGAGGCTGCTTTCTTTGATAAGCCCAAATCTCTTACTAAGTCATTCAATTCAGGTTGGTTAAATTGTTGAGGGGTTAATGACTGCTTGGCATCAGAAGAAGACCCTTCAGATTCTACAACCATTTCCTCATGCATCTTATCAAAATGCACTTGATCACTATGTTCACTTTCTTCATTCTTAGAAGAAATAAAACCATTGAAAACTGGAACCGGGAGTGTCTCAGAGTGTGGGATAGGTCGTATTGCTGTAGGAATATTAGGATATGTGATCATATGCTGTTTTTTCTTGCCGATGCCCTTTGTATGGATCAGACAGAAATAACAGTCACTGCTGTGGTCCTTAGGTTCACGCCAAACCATGGCAATACCAAAAGGCATCTCTTTGCATTTTCCTTTTGTCCAGCCACGAAGCATTTCCTCACAATTATGACACACAATATGAGGAGCCCAATTCTTGTGTTGATCGTCAAGGGGAACTTAAAAATAGGCAATACATGCACATGTCACAAATGATGAAATATTGTGCCTTTGACGTTTAAGTGTGTAACAGCCACATACATAACAGAAGGTGTCAGGACTACTCTTACATTTACGCCTACTCGAAGAAGCTACGATTCAATCTGAAAACAAAATAAGAGGGTGTTTTTATCAGATAATAATTTTTTCCATTTAAAAACAACTACAATTATGTAAAAGTGATGTTTGTAAAACATTAATTGTCTTGTGGCTATGTTCAACCCAAGAATCATTGCCCTTTAACTTCAATTTAAAAACCAATGCATGCCATTAACTGTAACAAAAAGAAACTAAAATTGCATAAAAACTGGAGCATGCACCAAAAACTGATTTCAGATTTGGAATCAGTGATGCAGAAATATATAGAAAAAGTTCTAAATCCTCATGCAACAGAAAATGAAAAAGAAATTGTTCCCCAGTGTAATCTTTGTAAGTAAATTTCCAGTTTTTTGGAGTGGAATCGGGAGCTATAAGGTCCAACTAGTAGGTTATCTCACAGTTGCTGACACAGCTTGCATAAAATAATCGTTAGTAAAAAAAGAAATAGTAAACAGTTTGTAATGGAATATACGGATTGCTAAGTGTCAATTTTAGTAGTACTTGATAATAGCTGATACCTACATAACTCACACTGTTTGAAGTATTTTCATGACTTTAATTTCCCCTTTTCTATGAGAAAGGTGTGGCTGCTATACTTTAGCAAGTGAAGAAACTGAGACCTGCCACGCAGCTAGGAAGTGAGAGAGCTGGAATTTAAAACCCTGGTCATTGGGCTCTGTGAAGCATCTTCATAACCCTCAGCACATCGCAGGACACCGCAGCTCTGCTCCTCAGGCTGCGCCTTCTGATGCAGACATTGTAGGAGGTTAGGAAGGACCTGCGGCAGACCCACCCTTCCCCTTCCTGCTTTTCCACTACCCTCCCCACTGCCGCACCTTTCAGCAGTACCTGTCAGAAGTGCAATAAATCTAAGCCTCTTATCAAAAAGCTTAGATTATTCAGTCTTATTCCAAAATTCTCACCTCCTGGTTTGTCATTCATTTCTATTTCACAAAACTGTGGTTGGTCCTATATAACCCAAATCTGGTCATTTGAATAATTCGAGAAAACAGATCAGGTTCTTCACACTTGCTCGAATCACCTGTAGCACAGCCAGATTAGTTCCCTTTTATTGTTCGCAGAAAAACCAGATCCTCATTTCTACACATAACACTTTAGAGGGGATCTTTGATAGCAGACTTTACAAAGGCTATTAAAGGATTTATTGAAAGTCACTGACCTCCAGAAGGAGATTTATTCAACAAACTCTAGTATCCTGAGGTTCGCTCTCCCAATGGTGTCTGGGGAGCATGTGCATTCTGAATGCTATTCTGGGTGACCCATGGTGTTTTTCTGTTGGAATGTTTTCTTCTGCTTTCAGGCTCTTGCGGACTTGCTTATCACACCGAGCACGGCAGACTGGGGCTGCAGCTCTCTGTCTTTCCCACCTGATTGCTTTGTGGTCCTGATCTTCAAAGGGGTTTGATCTCCCTTTTGGTAGCAAGAGGCACATCCTAGTCAGAAAACCAAAGACATCTCCCAATACTCAGAAATATGGACTCTTGGCATTTTCCAAACCATAGTGTGTAATCACCTTGTCCCTTTGTGTCAAACACTATGTGGGCATCCCTGCACACTGCTCAGTGTGCAAGAAGCATTCATACGTGGTGTTGGCTGTCATACATCGTGGGAACTCTCCACAAACCAATTTTGTTTTTATATAACCGTCTTCCTGGGAATCAGTGAGGCTTTTGGAAATTCCTTCAGGACTCTAGGCACACTCAGATACTTGAAAGATATTTCTGAAGATACTAAGTAAAGGATGCCCTCTCAGGGGTCTAAGAGGAATAACTTGGGTTCAGAATACATTCTAATATTTCTGGTAACCTGGGCATGTTACTTTTCTTTAAATTAAATATTAAGGGACCCAGAAGTCCTTCTGCTTAGCCTTGCTTCTAATTAAGCTTATGTTATATGGTATTTTGTTGGTTTTTAGTAAATCTAGAAAGAAAGAACACTTCAGTCAGCAATGCAACTTTAAAATGTTACATTATCACACTTACAAAAATGAAATTCTAATACTTCTCAAACCTGAAGTATTGATATAATTAATACAAGCTTTAATGGGGTTTCCTTTTTTCCTCCTGAAAGAAAAAAGAATGCTTACCATCTGCATTCACCCAGAAGCACATTCGTGGTTGAAATCAGACAGTCTGGATGTTTTGGATACAAAAGAAACCTTTGAAAACTCTGATCTGAGCATATAAGTGTCAAGAACCCCTGCAACAGAGCCAATCCAAAACGTGCTACAGTGTCCCCATTCAGAGAGTATCAATGTGCCTCTTTAATGGTTTTTCAGAATCCCAGGAAATTGTGATTCCATGGCATTAGCTTTTCATTTTCTAAAGAATGAATGAAAAGCATGAAAGTCCTCTTAACAATGTGAAGAAAAGTATTTTTTGGTTCTGATAAACTTCTGCTGTTCTCTGATAAAACTACACAGAAAATGCCTTTAAGATATCTCACAATCACACATAAAATTGTAGTTCAGTAGTGTGGGTGCTGGAAAGACTACAACCTCATCCAGCTTGAAAGAGACCCCCAAGTGGCTATTGTTCTCCCTGAGCAGTCACTTAGTCGAGGATGGGATTCATTCTAATGACACCATTAATTTAACTCTCCTTTCGCTGTTAGCTGCACCTATGTTTTTATAGATTTGGGGGAGGAAATATTTCCAAGTAAATCATGGTTGGTTTTGGTGGAAATTCACTTCATTTAGTGGACTCTACATTTGGTATATAGAGGCGAAGAGTACTCAGGACTCCATTCTGTGTACAAACGGTAAAAGTAACATTGACTTGGCTATGTTGTATATGTACCAGTAGTATTTGTTGAATATCAACAAAAAGCACCAAGACTAGGAGGAATAGATCAGCGGTGGGTCCTAAGGACATTTACATGAACCCAAATATTCCTTCAAGATTTAGGTAAGAAACCCAGGTCTAAATCACAGAATATTTTAGGACCAGATAAGGATTGGGGCTACCATCACTCACATCATTATCAATTCAATGTATCGAGATAATCAAATAATGCAAAGTCTTATCAGACCTCAAAAGCTCTAAACCCGTGCCCCTTGAATTTCAATGTGCGTAATGATTTGCTTAGATAGGTATTTCCTTATATATATATTTTTAAGATTTTAAATTATTTGTTTATTTATTTTATAGAGAAAAGAAGGGAGAGAGAGATGGAGAGAGAGAGAGAAACATCAATCTGTTCCTCTATGTGCCTGGACGTGTAACCTTTGACCTTCCGGATGATGCTCTAACTAACCAACCAAGCTGTCATCCAGGGTCAGTTCCTTATTAAAGATGCAGATTCTCAGCCCCTTCCCTTGAAAAAACCTTGATTCATTGCATCAGGGATAGAAGCCAGGAGCCAGATCTGAACAAACATACCAGATGATTCTGATGCAGGGGTCAGTGAGGGACTCTTAAAGAAATAAAAATGTTATCTTCACCCCTTTTATCCACTTTTCATTTTCATCTAATCTGAACCTATGTATTATCTCCACCAGCCCAAGTGCTTTTACTCCTCTTGTTGAGATTACTTTGTCTGATTTTTGGATAAGGAATTTTATTTCCTTTTTATATAGGCATATAGTCATCAATGGCCACTTCATTGTCACCTGGAGGGGAAGGGTCAGAGGTAGATACCTTGCGAAGAAATTCTGCTACAGTCACACATATCCTGAAACAATTCAATCAGAATGGGCTTTCCTACGCCTGAAACTTTGCTATTCTGCAACGCTCTAAGGAGAAGTTCTATGCATCTTTCCCCATGTTGTATATCCTTGCTGCTTAAAGTGTGGTCAGACATGGTACTGGACACCTCTAAGTCCCACCTGATGTAACGAGCTGTGTTTAGGTTATCCGAAGGGTGATTGAGGGGAGCAGTGGGAGGCATGGCTGCCCTCTCCTCAGAGCTCGTCTTGTCCTGTTAAGTAATAAAGAGAGAAAAAGTCTCAAGCCCACGCGCTTATTCATCAAAGCACGCTGACTCAATTTTCAGGTTAGCCAGTAAAGGAGATATTCTTGCTAGATATCTCTTCCTCAGTAGGAAGCATTTTCTACTTTGGGGGAGGAAGCTCATCTTGGAATCTGAAAACGTCAGTTCCTCGGTTTCCCAGCCTGCCTTGCAGCTCAGCCCGAGCATGCAGTGACCCACTGTTGGAAGAAAATGCTGAACAAGTTGAGCTCAAGGCACCTGTGTGCTGAAGAGCACAGTGGCAGAGATGGCAGGTACACTATGTGAATAGCTGGCGGTGTCTGTGGTTGTAGCAGTGGTGGCTTCATGGAACCAATTCCAGAGTGTGATCTGGGCGTTGCTCTAGCTGTGTTCTTCAGGTGAGTTGTTCAGTATCCTTTAAGAATTATTTTTCTCCTTAAAATAGCCAGCGTTGATTTCTCTCAATTGCAACTAACAATAGTGACACTTTTAGGATGCTAGAGAATGGAGGGCATGCCTAAATGTCAGAATCGAGCCCTTCCCTTTACAGGAAGAGCAAGCGATCTTACACAGATCATTGAAAATTTATGCATTGTCTTCATTTCCCAAATCGTTTGATGACATGTTTGTGGAGAGCGAGGTCTGAAGTTTGGGAGCCAATTAGACAGCTGTCAGAAGAAATGTCAAGTAAATGAGGAGGGGGAAAAAAGCAAAAAAAAAAAAAAAAATTAATAATAAAAAGGGAGAAAATAAGGAGATTCTTGTATTAAATCACTCAAATCCAATTTATTTTCTCCGTGGGTTTTTCATGGAATTGTAGGAGGTAGATGAAGGGCTTAGACTCTTCTGTTCTTTTATAAGAAAATTAATTTTTCAACTTGTATTCATTTAGTACTTTTTTGAACTCCAAAATATGTCTATTCTACATCAGCAGAATGGTATAAAGTGGTGTAAACAAGAGAGGCCACAAACAAAAAGCAGGTGTTTACATTGCTGCCGGTGGTAAGAACTTCAGTGTGATGAAAAGAATTCTCAAGAATATTCATGGAGAGCTCTTTTAACTTAAGCTACCTGACCTGTGATGGCGCAGTGGATAAAGCATCGACCTGGGAACACTGAGGTTGCCAGTTCAAAACCCTGCACTGGTCTGGTCAAGGCACATATGGGAGTTGATGCTTCCAGCTCCTCCCCTCTTTCTCTCTCTCTCTCTCTCACTCTGTGTCTCCTCTCTAAAATAAATAAAATAAAAAGAAATTTAACTTAAGCTGCCCACTGGAGTGCACCAGCAGTAAATGCCACCCAACACCGCCACAAGCATCCCAAAGAGAGAGACTTTAAAATACGGTTCTAAATTTACAAATTTGATGAAACCATCAAATTCATTTTCTCATATGATGCAATTCATAATTTTAGTTGCAAAAGTTAAGTCCTTAAGCAACTTGATAAGACATGTAATAGAAAAATATACAATTAAAAAAAAAAATCTCCTCTAGTACAATGCAAGGGTCATGAAAATAAGGCCTTTGGTTGGTTGTTCAATGCACCTGTGTCCCTAGCACATAGTAGGTGCTAGATCAAACCTGTTTGGCGGGAAAAGATCCTACATAATCCCTTAGAATTTGTAAAGAAGAGAGAGGGTGTATGTATTATGTATTGCTTATTGTGCTGACCATTTCTTTTTTTCTTTTTTTTTTTTGTGCTGACCATTTCTTTGCAGCAAATTCTTAGTGCTGCATATGGTTAGGGGAGAAATATGTGACTTTCTCCTCCATTTCCAAGTAAAGGAATGTGAAGCAGTGAGTCAGACCTCAGGTATGTCTTGCATCTTCTGCGCATCACTTCTCCCTTTAGGATTTTCTGCTTTTGATATTGAACACAGAGGTTATTTAAACACAAAGGAACTTGACTTGAACATTCTTGGATTTTTCCACATGTCAATATGTTCTGTTTTATGATGTGAAAAGATGTAAACGGTTTTTTTTGTTTTTTGTTTGCTTGTTTGTTTTTTCAGTTCTATAACTTTATTAGAAAGCCAGCAATCACTTCTCATCCACACCGTTTGTAGATTTTTGAAAATGTAGATGACCAATGTGCAGAGCTTGTTTGGTGAATCTTCAACCTCGTTGTGTTTTCTAGACAACTGCCCCCAGATACAGCAGGGGACATCCCTTATTCCTCTGGTCCTACCAACTTTGTTGAGCCTGGTGTCAGTGTGCACAGCTGGAGTTCCCATCTTCATGGAAAATTTCCAGAACTCTTTGAGAACCAAGGAGAACACTTCTTGAAATCCACTCCCTGGATGCACTTGTGAATACTGATGGTATATTCTGTGGTCACTGTCTTGTTGATGGCAGAACAGCCCTTCTTCTCACCACCCTTCTTTGTGGGAGCTGTTATGTGAGGCCCAAGTTGGAAAGCTAAAGAATTGTTTTAACTTCAAAATTGATTCTGGCAAAGTGTAAGGCTTTAGAAACCTTTATGAATCTTCAATATTCTCCTTGTTTTTGAAGCAGTCAACAGTTCCTTTTTTTTTTTAATGAGAGGAGGGGAGATAGACAGAATCCCACGTGCAACCCAGCAACCCCTGTCTGGGACAGATGCTCAGTACCGAGCTATTCTTAGCAGATCAACCAAGCTATCTTCAGTGCCTGGGACCATGCTCAGTGCCCAGGGCCACACTCAACCAGTTGAGCCACTGGCTGCTAGAAGGGAAGAAGAGAGAAGGGGGAGAGGGAGGGGAATAGAAGCAGATGGTCACTTCTCATGTGTGCTGGCTGGGGATCAAACCTGGGATTTCCACACGCAAGGCTGACATTCTCTCCACTGAGCAACTAGCCAGAGCAAGTAGTTCCTATCTAAATTTGCAATTTATTTGTAAATCTGATATCCTCCCTCTACTTTGCATAGTAAATATTGTAAATAATACCAAGAATGTTCTTTGATATTAGAGTTGGGAATTAAAATTTCATTTTAAATGTGTTCCACAAATAATTTGATGACTGATTCTGTAAATGTCATTTTTAATGTACTTATAACTGTTTTCCCAACAATTGTTCTGGCAAGAAGCCACATTATGCAGCAAGTGCTCTTTATTTTCCTGGATTAAATAACACACATAATTACCTTTGTCTTTGTTTCATCTTTACTTTCTGTGACTCATTTTGCCAGCTATGAATATTAAAAATAAAGAGTAAATTTGGTCACCTTTTTGTTCTCATTACATATTTTTCACTTTTTAAAGATTCTATTTATTGATTTTTAGATGGAGGAGAGAGAGAGAAAGTGGTGGGGAGGAACAGGAAGCATCAAGTCATTGTTGCTTTCCATGTGTGCCTTGACTGGGCAAGCCCAGGGTTTCGAACCAGCAGCCTCAGTGTTCCAGGTCTAGATTTTCTCTACTGTGCCCCCACAGGTTAGTCTCTCATCATATCCTTTTCGAAAAAAAAGAATGTAAAAACTCAAAATAGGAATATAAAATGCCTCTAAGTACTCAGTTCAATCCAATTCCAGAAGACAGACAACCGTATTCATTTTGTAGGGCTTCTGTAACAAAGTACTACAAACTAGGTGGCTTAAAACAACAGAAATTTATTGTCTCATGGTTCTGAGGGCTACTATTCTGAAACCAACACTGGGCCTTCCTCCCGCTGAAACCTGTATGGAATCCTTCTCTGTTTCTTCCTCGCTTCTGGTGGTTGGTCAGAATCGGCGGCATTCGTTGGCTTATAGCTGTGCCACTCCAGTCTTCTGGGTTCACGTTCTCTGCATTTTCTGTTCTGTCTTCATGCAGTGATCTTCTTATAAGGACACCAATCATATTAGATTAGCCCTATACCCCCACACAGGTTGACCTTTCTTAACTAAGTGCACCTGCCCTACCACTACTTCCAAATACGATCACATTATAAATACTGGGGGATAGGAACTCAACATATCTTTTCTTGAGGGGGGGCACAATTCAACCTATAGCAATAACAATTTTGCTATGATTAATTGACAAATATCTGTATAGTTCCATTAAAGCCAATTATATTATTAAAAGTATTTGTGAACCAGAAAAGAATTTTGGTCTAGAAATTTGAGAGGAAAGCTTGAGTGTGGTTCAGCAAAACCTCAAGAAGAAGCACTATTATGTTAGTCAAGACATAGCAAGAAGAGCTGCAGTTCAGGGAGCAGGGGAATACATTTCTCTCCTACCTCTGTTCATGACCAACAGAAAGTAAAAACTGGTACATGTGGGTTTCTTGGTTGCTGTGGATTGAATTGTGACCCCCTCAAAATTCATGTTGAAGCCTTAACCCACATGTGACAGTATTTGGAAATGAAGCCTTTACAAGGTAATTAGGTATAGATGATGTCCTGAGACCTCTTATTCATTCCGTACTCTACTGTGCTGCCATATGGTAAAGTTCCATATTCAAGTCTAACCACTAATCTCTACGCAATAATTAAGAATGCTTGTTCTCTTGCCTGACCAGGCGGTGGTACAGTGGATAGAACATCGGACTGGGATGTGGAAGACCCAGGTTCGAGACCCCAAGCTTGCAAGCTTGAGCACGGGCCCATCTGGGTTGAGCAAAAGCTCATCAGCTTGGACCCAAGGTCGCTGGATCCAGCAAGGGGTGGCTTGGTCTGCTGAAGGCCCGCGGTCAAGGCACATGTGAGAAAGCAATCAATGAACAACTAAGGTGTTGCAACGGCAACGAAAAACTAATGATTGATGCTTCTCACCTCTCTCCGTTCCTGTCTGTTTATCCCTCTCTCTGACTCTCTCTCTGTCCCTGTAAAATAAAAATAAAAATAAAAAAAATTGCTTGTTCTCAGTAACACGGGTAATAATATAAATACACACAATCTTTTAGCTAATACATACTACAATCTTGTATTATTACAAAAAAGTACCATGTGACTGAGAAAAGACATTATTATTGCCTCCAAAAGGCAAAAAAAAAAAAAAAAAGACACACAAAGAAGAGCTGCGTATCACCAGAAATCATAATTCAAACAAATACTTTGAAGCAGATCCAGTTCATTTCAAATTAATTTCCTGAGAGTTTCCTTATATTATTGTCTGGACTTTGATGTATTACACAGGATAATGAATATACCCACTTTCTTTAAAAAAAAGGGAGGGGGGTTAAAGTTAGAAAAATAATTAAGTTAGAGCTATGTCACTAACACTTGACAAAAGATGACTGTTACAAAAGTTGATGTTCTTTCACAAACAGTCTTATTTTATTCACATTAAACACACGTCTCAGGTTGGATCATTTTTCATTAATATAATTGCCCTAAGGCTTAGTACGAGACAGTATAAAGGCTAAGAATCGACAACTGAACCCAACAGAAGCACAGAGTGATACATTTTTTACAAAAACCTTGAAATATTGATAAATAGCAAATTTGCTTTTATTTCTTTCCCAATACATTTAATAGTGGTTATACAGTTGTACCTAGGTATGTTTTTAATGCTGTTTAGCTATTGATGATGTTTCTTTATGTATTAGCTGATATATTAACATATTTGATACATATGTAAAGATGTGTACATTTATTACCATATACACATGTATGTATGTTTTTGTGTATATGCACAGATTTGTATACACACACATATGACCATTTATGTACCTCTTAGAAGAGCTTTAGTTGTGTACATGAGTTTCTGAACTCTTTGGAGTATGATAAAATTAATAGAGTGCTAAATAAATAAATAGAGTAAAGGATAAAAGTGGCAAAAGGGCATTGGTAATATCTTGATGTTCCAGTTATGTTTTAAGGATGTGTCCCCCTGGCCCTGGCCAGTTGGCTCAGTAGTAGAGCATTGGCCCAATATGTGGAAGACCCGGGTTTGATTCTGGGCAGGGCACACAGGAGAAGCACCCATCTGCTTCTCCACCCTTCCCCCTCTCCTTCCTCTCTATCTCTCTCTTCCCCTCCCGCAGCCAAGGCTCCATTGGAGCAAAGTTAGCCCACGCGCTGAGGACACAGCTCCATGGCCTCTGCTGCAGGCACTAGAATGGCTCCAGCTTCAACAGAGCAGCGCGCCAGCTGAGCAGAGCATCGGCTCCTGGTGGGCATGCTGGGTGGATCCCTGTTGTTTGCATGCAGGAGTCTGACTGCCTCCTCACTTCTAACTTAGGAAAAATACAAAAAAAGAAGAAGAATGTGTCCTCCTTGACATCATGAATGGGCCTCGAGGGTACTATGCTAAGTGAAATATGTCAGTCAGAGAAAGACAAATGCCATGTAATTTCACTTACATGTGGATTCTAAGAACAATATAAACAAATGAAACAGAAAAATACTCATACATACAGAAAACAGACTGATGATTGCCAGACGAGAGGAGGTGTGGGGAATTGGTTGAAAAGGTGAAGGGATTGAGAAATACAGATTAGTAGTTAAAATGAAACAAAAGAAAAGGACTGTGCCCCCCTCATGAAGTCAGGGAGCATTGTTGTTTGGAAGAACTTCTTTGACAGTGAGCTACATGATGACTATCAGATCACATCTTGAGACTGAAGTCTTGACTCTCCTTCGTTCTCTTGGCTGTAGTTGCCCTATTTATAAAAGGAGAGGGATTGTGCTAGGTGATATTCCAGGACTCTTCTCTCTCTAACATGCTATGAATTTTCAATATTAGTAACTATTGATACTTTTCATGACATCGAGTAGTTGAATCCTAATTGCATTTTCTTTCCTGTGTTAGTGTGTTTCAACCTCCTGAGATTTAGTATTAGACAAGAAATATATTGGACTCTCTTTTTCCTGACATGAGGAAATGCAGCTGGTAGAGTAAATTGTGTCCCGTTTGGGGACTTACATAAACTATTTCACATCGCTGGGCTGCTTCTGAAGACATTAGGGACCTGGAAGGGAGAAGGCTAAAATCACGGTTTGGTAATAAACAGGTCAAGAGAAACTTCCTTTGAGTCTGCAAAATAAAACGCACAGGGTTTTAGTATTTAAGATGTTTAAATTCACCATATTACTCATATAGTATCTATTTTGAAGTTTAGGATTCCTGACAGACCTTTCAAGGCACCTCAGCATTCAGTATAAAAGTCTCCAGGATTCTTGCCATTCTGTTAAGAATTCTCTGCCCAACTCCAACTCCCCTGCCTTCTCCAGTATATATATTCCCTCTGCCACACACACCACAGGTTTCCACATGGCTAATTTTAATTCAGTTCAGCAAGTATTTATAAACTGAACACTCTGTGCCCAACATTGTGATAGGTGTTAGGGGTATAAGCATATCTGAAAGACAGATATACCAACATGAATTAACCACAAAGCACTCCTCTGGGTTCAGTGAACAAATTGACCTGTTGTGTGGCTTCGTTTCACATTGAGCACTCGAAAATTAAAGAACCACTGACTTAGATTTTTAAACATTTATTTTATTATTATTATTTTCTTTAACTTTCATTTTTTCACAGTTTAATGATCAACTCTTCATTGCTGACACTAGAAATTCTGTCTTGTAATGTTATGGCTGATTCATGACAGGAGAGTGACTGCATTCATGTCTACAAGGACACTCCTATTTACTATTTCAAGAAAAAAGGTAAATGTTTCTGTCCTTTTATCCAAAAGTGATACCAAACTATTAACATACTTAAAATAATGTGGTCTGTCAAGAAGGCATTCCTGCACACCCTCATTGTATAGATGGTATCAGGAGGTAGATTTGGCAAAAATATTAATAATCAGAAACCCATGTAAAATTCATACACACCTGGCCCAGCAGGCTCCAGCTCACCAAACCAAAGGCTGAGGAAAGCTGAATAAAAGTTGGAAAAAAGATTTAATTTGCTTTGATATATTTCTTTATGAGGTGAAAGAGGAGATAGCTAAGTACTCAATAGTAAAATAATTAAACCTAAAATCTGCTTGCTTCTCCTGAAAAGTATTGAACTTGCATTTTACAAAGAAGAATGTTGACCTCTAGTTTTAAAGATCTATTTAGCAACTAATCGGTCTGTTTCTATGAGAATGTGCAGAGGTTGGATTATCTAGATACACAGTTTCATGTGGTAGTCACTAGTTACATGTGGTTAGTGAACACTTCAAATGTGAGTCGTCCAAACTAAGAGCTACTCTTAAGTGTGTTCTAACACACCCCAGACTTTGAAGACTTAAGTGAAAAAAAGAATTTAAAATACCTGATTAATCTTTTGTTATATTGGTTACATGATAAAATGATACTATTTTGGATATATTAAATATTAAATATTAAAACTAATTTCATGTGTTATATGGCATGCATTATATTTCTGTTGACAACTCTGATCTATAACCTAATTTAAAGCACTTCAGTAAAGACAATGTTATTATATATGAGTATAATATGTAATGTTAGTTTTAATTACACCTTACAAATGGATATTTGAAAGTCAACATTCTGGAAATGTATCTTACAAACATTTCAAATACCTTTATCTCTTAACTCCAGAGGGCTTATGAGGTAGACTGTATTATGGTTCTAATATGGGATATTCGGAATCGTTCCTATTAGAGAACTCTAGTCTGGCTTCATGTGACTTATCTTGGCTAATAAAATGTGAGTGGCACTGACATATACCACCATGAGCAGATGCATTAAGAACCATCACGCGGTCTGACAACTCTCTGTCTTGAGGCACAAGGGGCAGCTCCAGCTTAAGCTTTTTTAACGTCACAGTAAAGTCACCTCTGGTCAAGGGAGAGCTGCTCCATCAAGCTCAGTGACCACATGATCCAAAGCAGGCCATTTCCCCACCTCTGTTCATAACAGAACACTAACATGTGAGCACTGGAAGGTTTGGGAAGAACAAGAGGCTTGGATGGATAGTGTCCTTGGGCATGAACATCAATGTTTACATTAGGGACAATGGTCAGGGTGAGCCTTTACCAAAGGGGCTTTCAGGCAGAAGATTGAAATTCAGGGCAGGTGATAGCAGGCAGGAATTCAGCCATGAGATTATTAAAGCTGAGAGTCTGTTTTAATAATACAGGGGATCATTAGGTTACGACATAGTTCTGTTCCTATGACAGTGAAATAACCCAAATTTTGGTGTAAGTCGAAACACACCCTAGCCTAAGTCACTTACCTATCTTAACACAGTTGTAAAATCATAATCTAGAACATAAAAACACAACTAAGCCACAGAAAGAGGAAAAGGACATAAATATACTGTATTGTACATCATACTGTAGTAACAGAAAAAATGACAAAAAATGAGTGTAAAAAAAATTCCTTACCTTTATTCCTGTGGTTGGCTTGCACACTGGAAGTGGCATTGCAAGGTGAGAGAAAGTGACCTATTGGGAGGAGGAAGCTGGAGAGGCAGGAGAACTTGCAGGAGGCGATGGAGATACTGGGTCAGGTGTATCAGGATTGCCTAAGGAACACACAGAAGATACTGGAGATGATTCTACTTGTACTGCAGGTGTTTCATGTAGAGAGTACAGGATCTGTTGCAGGCCTCTCTACCTTCTTAAAGAATTGTTCCAGGCTAGTCTGGTTCTGCCTATAGCATTGCAAGGCATCCACAACAGCTCGGTGGACCCTACTGAATCTATCATCGATGGGGTCATCAGCCTGAAAATTCGCTAACCATAGAAAAATCTTCTGCCAAATACTTGGTAGTAAATCTCTTGGGTTCTGGGATTTCTATCTCTTCCTCTTCAACCAGCTGCTTCTCCAACTGAACGAGGTCCTCAGCAGGCAGCTCCTCTCCATGTGATGCCAATAGGCTCTGTGACATCCATTGTGGTGGCTTTTCTCTTCTTGGAAGCACTACCATCTGAAGACTCGGACTTTCATTTAGGAGCCATGATAAGGGCCAAAAAGTCGCCAAACAAAAACAACACACATGGAACACTTGCGCTTTTAACAGTCCAAAATGGCGTAGGTAAGCGTAATGGGGGACTCCAACTTCCTCACTCATAGGCCACATTACTGCATACTGTTCCACTGCATGCCACCAAAGTAATTCACCCACACAGTTCGTAAGTAGGACACTAACTGTGTAAGCCGAAGCACTCATGTCTCAATTTTTTAAAGTTTTTATGAGAGTGAGCATTTGTAAACTCGAAATGTCCTATGTTGAGTCTGTTGTAACCCAAGGACCCCTGTAATGCTAATGATCATAGACATCTGTGTGTTTTTCCTCCCTCTTGGCTGACAGGGAAACCCAGTCCTAAAAAGACTTTTCAAGCAGAAGTGAAGTCCCCCTTGGGGAATTCGAGGCAGAACTAGCGGACCTACTAAAGATAGGAGTTTTAAGACACATGGGAAACATATTCATAGATTAAAATTCTGTAAAAGTAAATACCAGACTGTAAACAGGATTTTAATTACTATTGCTTACCTATATGTTCAGAAATGTTTTACAAATAACATGTACCCCTTTTGAATATTTTATAAGTTATTTAAAAACATGTTAATTGTTATACATCTAAGAAGAAATGCATGGATTTCCCCCAAAACATTAGGGAGTACCTACTCTACACTTTGAAGCAGAAAATGCTTAAACCTTTTATTTAATTTTGAAAAAACAGTATTTGTTGTCAGTGACTGGACATAAGGAGGTAGAGCTTTCTTTTTAAGTGGACTGTAGAACTTCTGAGATCCAGCTAGAGATAATCAACAAGTAATTTCAAATAATACCTTTTAATTGATTATGATACAAACTGAGTTTCAAATACAGGGGGTGAAGGAAGTAACCTGATCTCTGACTTTCAACCAGTGCATTACAATCCCCACCAGTTCAATCTCTTGCCAATGCTGACATGTATGAGAAGATGAAAGAGAGTGGGGAATGTGCTCATTTTCTGAAGCCCTAGAAAATATTTCTAGTGTATCACCATATTTTTCTATCTTGAGTAGCTAAGTCTCTGACAAATTTTGAAAACATGGTGAAATTATGATGTGTATTACAAGTAATATTTATAAAATAAGGGATTATTTTATAGTATATATAAAATAAACACATGGGCCCTCCTGGCCGGTTAGCTCAGTGGTAGAGTATCAGCCCCGCGTGTTAATGTCCTGGGTTTGATTCCCGATCAGGGCACGTAGGAGAAGTTCCCATCTGCTCCCCCCCCCCCGCCTCCCCCCCACCTCCCCACCCCCACCCCCCCGCTCTTCTCCCTTTTCTGCAGCCATGGCTCGATTGAAATGAGTTGGCTTCAGAAGCTGAAAATGGCTCTATGGCCTCCACCTCAAGCTCAGAAATAGAGCAATGCCCCAAATGGGCAGAGCATCGCCTCCTAGTGGGCTTGCTGGGTGGAACCTGGTTGGGGCGCATGCCAGAGTCTGTCTCTGCCTTCCCTCCTCTCACTGAAATAAATAAAATAAAATAAAACAAAATACACGTCAAAAATTTTTATGCAACTCATTCAATAATGAGGAAACTGGAATATTCATTCAAATCAAGTCACAGAAGTCAAAGAACTGCAAATTTATATGGAGTAAAGAAATGTTGAAATTAATTTGCAAATAAAAGCAAAAACTGGATTTTTCTACATTTAGTAGGTGATGAGAGAAGTAAATTCAACCTTTACCAGGAATTTACCTGGGTGTCTATAGCTATGGAAAACAGAATAAGGCCTCCCTCCTTGTACTCCAAGACGTCTACATCTTAATCCTCAGAACCTGTGAATAAGTAAGCTTACACGGCAAAGGGGAATCGACAATTCGGATGGAATTAAGTTTGCTAAGCAGTTGACCTTATTAGAGAGCTTATTCTGGATTATCCATGTAGGTCCTGTGTAATTACAAAGGCTTTTAAAAGTGGAAGAGGGTCAGCAGGAGGGAGTCAAAGGGAGCTGTGACCACTGAAAAAAGGTAAGAAAAATGCAAGTTTGTTGGCTTTGAAGGTGAAAAAGATATCCAAGAACCCAGGACTGTTGGGGCCTCTAACAGCTGGAAAAGCCAAGAAAAATAATTTTCCCTCATGCCCTCTAGAAAAAGTGGAGTGCTGCAAATACCTTGACCTTAGTCCAGTGAGACCTGCGCGGGATTTCTGGCCTCTAGACCTAGCAGATAGTAAATTTGTCTTGTTTTAAGAGACCAAATTTGTAGTAATTTTTAAAAGAGGCAATAGAAAACTAACATAACAGACAAGAATTACTTGCATGGCTATCAGTTTTCTATGATTTACAGAGTTTAAAAATAACCTAGTCAAAGACAAAGGTACACGTGTGTGCACATGCACACACACACACACAATTAAGACCTCGTACTCATGCTATATCAGCAGAGTTTATGGAGCTTACTGTTCAGACAGCAAATAAAAGCTGGAATGTACTCCTAATGAGATGAATGACTCAGCACTTAGCAATTACAAAGATGCCTTATCCAACCACAGGATCATTAATCACTGATGGAAACAGAAATGAGCAAATTGATGACTTTATGGTTCAGTAGAATCTCCTTTGAAAACTGGGGAGAGCCAAATCATCAATAACTCTGGAATCAATTCTTGCTCCATCAGCCACTCTCTAGCCAAAGGAGTAATGGCCTCTTGGTACCCGACTGCTTCAGCTTCAGGGTTTGTGTTACAGCAGAATTTTCTATCCTTCAATTCAGACAAGCTGGGTAAAACTAAGGACTTGATTCTCATCCTATGGAAACTCTTATCAAGTAGAAATTGATTGACCAATGCTGAAAAAATATATATATATAAAAAGCATCGGATAAACAATAAAGATTAAAGTTGAATTATACTGTTTTTGCTATCCTGGTATCTATATACCTCATTCTTTTCATAGCAACTGAGTTACAGAGGAAGCTGATCTCACACCTATTCCTCTTAGTGTGGTAGTCAGAGAGATATGAGCAGAGCAAAGCCAGGTACAAAAGGTCACGAGGGCGGAAAGCCCCAGATGCCTAGCAATGGGCAAAACTGGGAAAGCAAGAATCTCACCCCATGGTAACTTTTTCTCTACTAACATGTCACTAGTCACGTGGGCCGGACCCCCCTTAGAGGAGGAATGGACATGGGGGCTGGAGAATAGCCCTTACACATTAACCCTTAGGGATAATATCTAGGTTCAGTTGTGGTTCAGCACCAGGACCAGTGAAACAGCCAAACCAGCCAAGCGATGCCATGGCAACACCAAACCAGAAGCAGTTAGGAGTGCTCCCCTGACAGGAGTCAGAGGACAGACTTTTGTAGAGAAGAGGCAGAAGCAAAGCAATACACTTGCCTTATTTGGAAAAGTCTAGTTGGCTGTGTGTGATTGGTTGCCCTTCGATTTTTATCTTCTTAATCTTAAGGCATTTACAGGTTTAGGTTTTGGATGGCTTACATAGGCTCAAGTATCAGAACCTCCTCAGTCTAATGGCCTCCGAGTTTAATTCATTTAACACTACCAAACAGACGGATCAAGGAAGAAAGTAAAGCGATATACTTG
The DNA here is from genome assembly GCA_037038555.1 of Rhynchonycteris naso. Lineage (NCBI taxonomy): Eukaryota > Metazoa > Chordata > Mammalia > Chiroptera > Emballonuridae > Rhynchonycteris > Rhynchonycteris naso. The sequence goes on along the minus strand of CM072996.1, from coordinate 288,029,392 downwards.
GGGCAAAAAAATGACAAATTCCAAATGTTAATCAAAATGTTTAAAAAGAAAGCAAGATTAAATATCATCTATACACTAAAAATAATACAAAACAAAAATATTATTTGTGATACTTCTTGATAATCACTGCATTCAATAGTTACCACTAACCACTAAAAGCTCTTACCGAAACAAATATCTTAGCTAAGTAGCTTCAACTTCTCCTATGATGCTGGTATAGTTCATATTGTTCCTAAATTGCCTGAAACTGTATCTTGGAATCCATAAGAGCATCTAAAGCCTGGGGGAATGATACAGAAATGGAGAAAATATAGACTGCCTTTGAGACGCGTATGCTCTGGGGAAAAACAACAGAGAAAGAAAATCTACCCGTTACTAAAAATGAGTGCCATTTGTCACCTGAAACTTGTATACTTTTATTAACGAATGTCACCATAATAAATTCAATAAAAAAATTAATAGAGAAATTTTAAAAAAGAATAACTACATCACCATCTGATAAATTATTTTCCTTTATTTTTACTCACTAAAAGCAAATTATTTCTTCTTTGAAATCTTTCTAGAACCTCCACTATAGGCCAACATCAGTGGTCCTTCTGAGTCTATCTTCAGCACATTTGAGAATACAGAAGAAGTAAACAGAATGAAATCAAAATAACTCAATTATTAGACTAATATGATTAAGGTGATTCAGTCAGAAAAATGAAGTCAAACTATTAAAAAGAGTTTTAATGGGGTATCATCTTTCATAAATCAGAAAGCAAATCATGAACCATTTGGAAAGCAACCTGGTTTGTGTCCCCTTTTCATTTATCTTAATTTAGCAGCTCCACGGAGCGAGGGCCTGGCAGTTTTTAGTTCAGTGTGGGGTCTAAGGTTGTGGAATAGATTCTTCTTCTATCCTGCCCTCATATATTCACTTAGCATTTCTTTTTCAGCTTTGAAAAGGAAAGGAAAATTTTCAACTCATAACAAAAGACTAGCATCAAAATATAATTTTAACATTTAAGCATATATTTTTAAAACTCCAACATACCAATAATAATGGAGAATAGTTAAAAGACAAACAACACAGTTAAAAAAAATGCTACAGAAGAAAAATCCTGAATGACCAATAAAGGTCTGAAAAAATGCTCAATCTCACTGCTACTCAGGGAGATGCAAATTAAAACACTAATGATAGACCATTTTATAAACATAAGATTGGTGAGAACTAAAAATAACACATTGGCAGGGATTAGAGATATTCTTACACGCTAAGAATAGGAGAGTAAATTTACAATTATCTTAATATGCAAAGTTGAAGATACCCTGTGGCCTTCCCATTTCACTTCTAAATATTTTCTCCAGACAAATTCTCATGCAAAGCTGTCCATTGCAGAATTGATTTTAGAGGTTAAAAACAAAGGGACAGCTGAAAGAGGGGTGGAGGGTGAAGGGACTAGATGAAAAAAGTTGAAGGGATTAGCCATAAAACATATATACGTAGACACAGTCAACAGGGTGACAATAACTAGGGGGAAGGAGGGTGTAGACAGGGGGAAGAAGACAAACGGGGAATATAGGGGCAGAAAGAGACTTTACTTGGAGCAGAGGGTGTTCAATGCAGTGTGCAGATGGTGTTATATTGAGTTGTACACTTGAAACTTGTATGTTTTTGCAAACCATGTCATCCCAATACATTAAAAATAAATTTTTTTAAAGGAAAAAAATACAATATATCATGGTAAATTTTAAAAAAATACAGTGAATCTCACTAATTTCATTTTGTTTTCAAAGTGGGAATGTTATTTTATGACTTTCAAAGCAATATGTGAGAACTATAGAACAAATCTGATCAATGAACAACTGAAATATTAAACCTAAAAAAATACAAAAGTGAAAAACTAAATGACCATCATTAAGATAATATTTATTTCGGTAACTCATTAGTAGAACACAATAGGATAGTGCAAATAAATGAACTAAACCTAGGGGTACTAATGTGGATACATCTTAAACACAATGTTGAATGAAAAAAAAGTTAGGTAGCAAAAGGACACATGAAGTATGGTACCATTTAAAAATATAAAAGGATATAAAAATATACTGTATATTTTTATTGTGAATGGACATAGGTATTTATTAATACATATGTGTAAGCATAAAAAACTGAACAGAAAGAATACAGTAACTTACAGTTAGGAATGGGGATGGGTTTTAACTGTATAGTATTATTTTATTTAAAAAAATCTAAATATGGCAAAAAAATTAACTTCTGTGACAATATACTTGTGGGAAGGCAAAAAAGATGTTCTAAAAGATAAACTGGCACTGACCTTTTTAATGGGACAAATCGAACCATAACTTCCATGTATTTGCTGAAAGTTGTCTTTTTGAGAACTTGTCACACTGGTTCTTTCTCCCTTCCTTTTTCACATTTGAAAGGCATCCTATTCAATGTTCTAAATCTAATAGCTGTTAAATTTTCCAGGGCACCAAATAATGCAACTATTTGGAATATCAGGTTAGCTGCTGGGGAAAATAATGACTCTGATAACTAGGTAACAAATCCTTTTACAATCCAGATGAGTTTTATAGGGGAGGGACAATCTCCCTCTATCCATTTTTGGTTCATTGGCTGGGACCCAGTGAATTAGACTGACAAAAAACAGTAACAAGAGAAAAGAAACAGAAGTTTATTAACATGTTCATGATGCAGACACACAAGAGTACTCAGCAAGGAGTAACTCAAGGGGTAGTTGGAATTTGGGCTTGTGTAGCATCTTAACAATTTTTTTGAGAAGTAACAAGAGAAAGGAAAAGAACTTTGAGTTTCTAGGATAGCAAATTGTGGGAAGGCAAATAGTATATAGAACTAATGGAAGGTAAGGTCTAGTTAGTAAAATTTGTTAAGTAGATTGCTTTGTTGCTATCTCTGTGCTGATAAGGGTAACTTTTGTCTTTCTGGTAGAGAGAAGAGGGGACCAACTTTACAGATTTATATCTTGGTTTTAAACAATGGACCAGGGTAGAAAACTTTTCTTGTATCTGCTTCTTCTCGATTACCTTAAGCTTAAAGAAAAAATTTTATGCCAAAGTACATATTTGGGGGTTCACTTTTAATTACTTGTTTTAAACAACATTGGAATAGCAAATTAAGCTGTCAGTCAATTGATCATTAAATATAATACTTGATAACAAATTACTCTATGACTTTTGGCATATTGAAACTCAGAAGGCATTATATCATTATAACTCCTTTTTTTCTTATAAACTTTGTATGTTTTTTATTATTTTTTGTTAAGATTTTTATTGATTTTAGAGAGGAGAGAGAGAAAGGGGGGAATGGGAATCATCAACTTGTAGTTGCTTCTTATACATGCCTTGACTGAGCAAGCCTCAGGGCTCAAACCGGTGAATTTAGCATTCCAGGTCAATGCTCTATCTACTGCACCACCACAGGTCAGGCTTATTTTGGTAACTCATTAGAAGAACACAATAGGATAGTGAAAATAAATGAACTAAACCTAGTTCTTTTCATATGGAAAATTAAACATGCAGATAAGATCATCTGACTAAACAATCATTGATATTTTGCTACATTTGCTTTTCTTCTATGGGTCCATCCATCTACCTAGATACATTTATTTTGCTGAAACTTTTGAATATAAGTTGCAGACATCCTGAAACTTTACCTCTAAATCACATACTACTCAACAAAAATTAACAACAACCACATGTCTTCTAATATCCATCCCATAATCAAATATCTATAATTGTCTCCCAAATTTCTTTTATTGCTGTCTCCCAATCTGTAATGTAAACAATTAAATCACACATTTGGTTGTTATGACTTTGTACATTCTTTTAATTTAAAATAGCTCTTGCCTGACCTGTGGTGGCGCAGTGGATAAAGTGTCGACTTGGGAACACTGAGGTCTCCAGTTCAAAACCCTGCACTGGTTCGGTCAAGGCACATATGGGAGTTGATGCTTCCAGCTCCTCCCCCCTTTCTCTCTTTCTCTCTCTCTCTCTCTCACTCTGTGTCTCCTCTCTAAAATGAATAAAATTAAAAAAATTAAAATTTACCTTGTAAAAAAATTATATATATATATAAAATAGCTCTTCCAGCCTGATCAGGTGGTAGCACAATAGATAGAGCGTCGGCCTGGGACACTGAGGACCCAGGTTTGAAATCCCAAGGTCATCAGCTTGAGCGTGGTATCATAGACATGACCCCATGGTCACTGGCTTGAGTCCAAAGGTTGCTGGCTAGAGCCTAAGGTTGCTGGCTTGAGCCTAAGGTTGCTGGCTTGAGCAAGGGGTCACTGGCTTAGTTGAAGGCCTCCCCTTCCTAGTTAAGGCAAATATGAGAAAGCAATCAATGAACAACTAAGGTTCTGCAATAAAGAACTGATGCTCATCTCCCTCCCTTCCTACCTGTCTTTCTCTCTCTCTAAAAAACAAACAAAGCTCCCACCTCTTATTATGATATATTTTAAGAGTAAAGGCCCACTATTTTGTAGAAGGTCTTATATTTTTATTTCCTGTAGTATTGTTTTTCTTATTACTCTGTCTCTTCACATTTTCTGTAAACTGGAAGATAGGTCTGGAAGGGCTTGATTAGGTTTGGAATAAATATTCTGCTAAGAATTTTTTGTAAGGGATGTTGTGAATATTGTATTATATCACTTCAAGAGACAGTATCAGGATAACCCACTATGTTTGTAATGCTGAATTTGATCTCTTGGCTAAGGTTTTAGCTTCCATGTTGCTCCATGTAAAAGATTCATCTTTTGTTTGCAAATAGTTAAAAAAAAAATCTTTGGGGTGATACCTTGGAACAGTGTCAGTATTATACCTCATCAACATTTCACCCAATGGTTTTAGCACCCACTGAAGTGTATATTATTAGTAGCATTTTCTGAACATCTTAATGTATTTATTTTTTAATTAAGAAGTTTAAAAATAAAATTATAAATAGCATACATTCTTTTCCCTATTGTTAACAGTTTCTCATGTTTCCTTCCTGAATCTTAATAACTTTGACAAGAATATAAAATCAAATTATAAAACAAAATAGGATTAAATAAGTGCCCTCATAGGGTAGAAATATATTCAAGGGTTTTAGTAAGGAATTTTTCTAGATGGAAAAGATGAGATTTGTGATAGTGTCATGGGGCAGTAGGACTGAGTGAAAGTAGGATTAAGTTTAAGGAAAATTAAGATACCTAAAGAAAGTAGAGGGGACGGTTGGCTAATATCACAAGACAAAGGCACACAGTGGTGTGCTAGAGTCAGCTCACATTGGCTTGCAAGAGCTAACTGTTGAGTTTTTAAGAATTTTGTGAGCTGGTTGTTATGTGCAGCCATTATTAAAATTTGTATCCATTTATAATGTTATATATATTAAAAACAAATATTCAAAACTCATTACTTCCTAATTATTTTTATTACATGTTACCATTATTTATGCTTTCAAGGTTATTTATGTCTATCCTATTTGCATGCTGGAAATGTATAATATGCTATGCACATCTTTTCCCAACTACATGTGTAGTGACATTACATTAGTAATTAAAGTAAGTCATGGCAAGAGCATTTACACCATGGGAATATCAGCAAACACTACAAACCAGGGCTTGATTTATTGTTTTGTTGATTATTCAGACTTAAAAGTGATAGAATGTTAATAGTACAGATTCAACTTAAAAGTGCATTATATCTGCAGCTGTTACATTGTGAATAATATTTAAAAATTGAGTAGGCCTGACCTGTGGTGGCGCAGTGGATAGAATGTCGACTTGGAATGCTGAGGTTGCCGGTTCAAAACCCTACACTTGTCTGGTCAAGGCACATATGGGAGTTGATGCTTCCTGCTCCTCCCCCCTTTCTCTCTCTCTCTCTCTCTCTCTCTCTCTCTCTCTCCTCTCTAAAATGAATAAATAAAATAAAAAGTTAAAAAAAACAATCTTTAAAAATTGAGTAAATAGCTTTTCACTGTTTAAAAACTATTAGCCAGTCCAATAAAGAAGTTGACCACATAATATTGAAAGAGTGAACTTTCAATATGCAATTGTCCCTCGCTGTACCATGGTTCACTTTTTGTGGTCTCATTGTAACACGGATTTTTAAATTGTATACATCTAATTTTGTATCATGGATTTTTTGCTATATCGTGGGATTTTGCAGTATATAGGTATTTTTATATATTTATTATTTTAATTATTTTTGCAGTAAAAGAAGCATTTTCTAGCCTAAAAATGAAAAAAATATTTAAAAATGTAAAAAAATATTAATTAAAACATATTAAAAGAATATTAAATCATCATCTTCAACATTCAAGTTGTGTATTCACCAGTGTGTATCCATATAGAATTTTATATGTTGTTAAAATTACATAGGTTTAAGAGTGTAGAAAGTATTTAAGAGAATAGGAAGTGTTTATAAGAGTGTGGGAAAGGTTTATAAGAGTGTGAAAAGGTTTATAAAGCCTTAAAATATACATAAATAATAAAAATAAATATAAGGTCACTACTTTGCAGATTTTCGCCTATTGAGGAGGGTTCTGGGACCTAACCCACACAATAGACGAGGGACCACTGTATGTCTTAGTTGTTTCACTTTTGTCTTATTCCTTAACAACAACAACAACAACAACAACAAAAAACAAGAAACAGTTAATGCAATTATACTGGTTCCTCAATTGTCACTATACGTTGCTGTGGATATGAGAGTTCAGCAAAAATCAAAATTGTGTGAGAATTAATTGACTATATAGAATTTACAATAGAGAACATTTTATGTTTTAATATTTTTGTAATGAGAAGATTCTTTAAAACAGTAAAACATATATATGTGTATATGTGTGTGTGTGTGTGTACACATATTGATGTGGATTGAGTTGTATCCCTCCAAAATAGATGTGTTGAAGTCTTAACTTCTAACACAGGGGTTCCCAAACTTTTTACACAGAAAGCCAGTTCACTGTCCCTCAGACTGTTGGAGGGCCGGACTATAAAAAAACTATGAACAAATCCCTGTACACACTGCTCATATCTTATATTAAAGTAAAAAAACAAAACGGGAACAAATACAATATTTAAAATAAAGAACAAGTAAATTTAAATCAAAAACTGACCAGTATTTCTATGGGAACTATGGGTGCGGATGCATCCTATGCTCCTCTCACTGACCACCAATAAAAAAGGTGCCCTTCCGGAAGTGCGGCCGGGGCCAGATAAATGGCCTCAGGGAGCTGCATGTGGCCATGGGCCATAGTTTGGGGACCCCTGCTCTAACATGACTATGTTTGGGGATAAGTCTTTAGGCAATAATTACGATTATATGAGGTCATAAGAGTGGACCCTAGTCTGACAAGATTGGGTGGCCTTATTTAAAAAGGAAAAAAATCTCTTTTTCTCCACTCCCCCTTTTCTCACACATGTACTCACCTGGGAAAGGCCATGTAAACACATAGTGAAAAGGTAGCCACTTGGCACTCAAGAGAAGAGGCTTCAGAATGAAACCTACCTGCTGGCACCTTGGACTTCCCAGGTTCCATAACTAGGAGAAATAAATTCTTGTTGTTTAAGTCACTCAGCCTATGATATTATGTTACAGCAGCCCAAGGGTGGACACACACACACACACCACACTCTTGCACAGGCACTCCTGGTTGGTATACAAATAATGATAAGAAATGTCAGAGAGCAATAAGTGCTATAAAAATATGGAGCAAATGATATGTGAAAAGAGAAGTATATATTTTACCTTAGCTAGGGAGGTAGCTAATCCAGGCTGGAGGTTGGGCAGTAGTCTTCCAAAAACAGAGGTTTACACAGCTTCAAGAGGGGATCATTTGACTTGTCCACTACAGCTGACTGGCACGTGAGGTACGCATAGATATTGGTGGAAAACTACACATCTGAGAGAGTCAGAGCATTATACAAGTTCATGGTTTACAAGTGGGGTGCCAGCAATCCTGTATGTCCCTGGTCAGCTTCCTCTCCACCACCTCAGAGTTTTTCACAATCCGTTGCTCTTCTACCCTTCTCTGCAGCTCTTCTCCAGGTCTCAGAAGATGACCTTCCCTCTCCAGCATACTTGTACCTAGTCAGTCACTAAATCTTTGACAGTCTCTTCAAGCTGTCTTTCCTCTTCCCCCACAACACTGCCTCCATTTAAAATCTCATCACTTCTCTCCTATATGTGTGCAATGGCCTGCCAATTAGTTTCTTGCTCTTAGTTTGCTCTTTTGATCATCTTCTATCTGGTTGCCAGAATGATAAAAATCTCACAATGTCACACTTTTGTTTTGAGAGAGAGAGGAAGGGAGAGAGAGAAACATCAATTTGTTATTTCACTTACTTATGCATTTATTGGTTGATTCTTATATGTGCCCTGACCAGGGATTGAACCCACAACCTTGGTGTATGGGAACAACGCTCTAACCAACTGTGTTACCAGGTCAGGGCTCAACGTCACACCTTTGCTTAAAATTGTACCATCTTTACCTGGATTTCAGAGTTAAGTTCATATCATCTCCTCAGCACACCTGCCTGACTTTCTAGCCCAAATTTTTCAATCTCCCTTGCTAGCACCTTAATTCTGGCCATAATGAAGGAGTCACCTGACTGTCCTGTTGCTTCATGCACTTTCTGTTGTTGTCTGGGATCCCCTCCCCCACTTAGCCGACTTCTCCTTGCCCTTCAAAATTTTTGGCCAGAATTTACTTTTCCAGATCCCTTCTGATTTAGGTTCCCTCCTGTGTGGTCCCTGTGATTAATTCAGCCTCTGCTGGTGTACACAAGCCCTGTGCTGCGATTTCAGTTTACTTGTCTGTCTCTCCCGCAGTCTGTGTCATATTCATCTCTTTATCTTCTGTGCCAAGCTTGGGGCCTGTCACATACCAAGCCTCCTTACCTGCTTGCTCAAAGGATTAGTTTTAGAAATAGACCCATAGGGTTTAATAAGCCCTTGGAGAAAAACAGCAACGAAGACATTGCTGAGCCTTTTATATTGGAGAGTAGAAAGATTTTGTGGTTTGGACATAGCTAAGGTGACTGTTGGACAGATATAATATATTATGCTCACTTTGTTAAAGATGGCACTGCCCACATGGAATTTTGTTGATATTAATGTGTGTGTGGGGATGGGCTGTAAGCAGGCCAGGTTGTTATAGCCCAAGGCTTAGTTTTAAGAGTAAGCTTTTCCCCACACCCTTGACTGATTGGATGATGTAGGGTGGTGCACTCTCATGAGGAATCCTCCCATTATGCCTCAGATAAGTGACTTTGTATCAGAGACTTCTTTGTTTGTATAATTGGATTAAAGGTTTTGATTCTACACTATAAAGTGGGGCAGGCCAGGAGCTTGCTCTCTCCCGGTTCCTGAGGTTAGCATTATAGAGGAGAGCATATTAAGGCCATGTGGAGGAGAGGAGAAGCAGCCAAGATGGTGGAGTGCTGAGGAAGAAGCCAGTTTGTGCAGAGTTTGTGCAGAGAGAAGGAGATGGGGGACAGAGGTGAATAAGACTGGTGAGCTAGAAGACTTTGATTCTAGGAAACTCGGATAAGTCAGTAGCTTTGTGAGCACTGAATGAGTGGGTTTTGGAGCCCAGTGTGTGTTTTTGCTTGCCCGCCGGGTTCAAGCTAGAATTAAAGCTGATGGCTCACCAGTTCTTGGCTCCGTTGTTTCATTACCGACTGTCCGAATCTATTGCAAACCTGCACTGGCCAGGCGGCTGTAGTGGTGGCCTTGGCCACTGGCTTCACAGTGACCAATCGTCCTCCTTTAGGGAGGACAGTCCTTCTTTTGTAAGTTCTGTCTTCCCTCAAAAAGTGTCCTCCTAAATGTCCTCCTTTTTGATTTTGGAAGACTAATCTGTAAATGTTCGTATTTGATCAATGCAGTCGATCCATTGCGTGTGATGTGATGTATTTGTATCTAAATAAGTATTTTCCTTACAATTACTATTAAAAATTAATAGGCATGTAAGCATAATTACAATGTAGAATATTATAAATGTTTTTATTATGCATTTATCATATTATAGTGTATTATTGTTGCAATGAATAAAATGTTTCTTTTATTTACAATACTGTTTTCTTCAGTTTTTGTCCTCTTTTTCATTGTTAAAAAGTTGGTCACCTTAACATAGCAAGGGGCACCATCTGTGAGCTGGAGATGAGGAAAAATTGCTTCACCCCCCCTCGCTCACTGGGTCAATTGGCAAACAGGACAGGTGAAGCAGAAATGAGAAAAAAATACAACTCCCATCATGCCCGAGGGCACCATTGCGGTTTCACCATTTGATCACCGCCTCTTCCCCACGGAAGTGAAAGGAGAACTTCCTGTCCCGGCAAGAATCCGGCACCCGCAACGTTAGATCAACCCTGTTGGACCTTGCTCGGAAGCTCCGCCTTCGCTCCGGTCTTTCTAGAAACTCAGCTTTGGTTCGCGGGGTGGTGGACAGGTATTTCCCGGCCACTGCGGGTGTCCCCCGGGAGTCTGCGGCAATGGTGCTGGGGAGAACTTTCCTCTGGAGGGTTGAAGTTCCCGCAGGGCGCTCCCGGGCTAGTGGCATCGGGCAGGGAAGCCGGTTACCGGAGCCTTGTGCCCGGCACTGACATTTCTTTATTTTCTCTTCCCAATCGCAGCGTCCTAAAGGCTGTGTGTGTCCCCCGACCATGGCGGATACGGCCCCAAACGGCCCCCAAGGGGCGGGCGCAGTGGTAAGTAAATGGGGAGGGTGGTTTGCTTTGATTTGCAAGAGTTAGGAAGGATCAGGAAGTGTTGCAAGTCGAGCCGAGGCGCTTCAGAAACTCGTTGCTTTCAGGATTGAGACTAGTGATTGGGGTGGGACTAGGCGGTGGCGGAGTGGAGGGTCGTGCTCGAAGCTGTAGGGGCAGCTATAAGTTTCTTTTTCGGGAGCGACATCAGGTCAGTTAGCAGTCTGGCGGGACCAGGTAGCCCACACCTGTATGCTTTGGAAACTGGGCCTTCTTATTGTAGCCCTCGTCTCTATCCTAGGTCCCAAGGTTGAAGGTGCCACCTGAGATTGTGCCGTGACTTGTGCGCTGGCAGAGAACATTTCTGCCCATTTTATGCTATTGTATAGAAACTACGGAAAGGCAAAAGGGCGTCTTTTGTTTTCTTTCGTCATTTTGTGATTACTTCTTTACGAAGAGAGATATTATGCATCTTTCTCCCTAAGATGCATAGCTGCTGCTTACTAGTTGTTTGTACCCAAAGCATAATTGCCCTCTTATTTTAAGCACTGTCTGTGAATTGAGCGTCACTTTTTTCTTTTTAAACATTTTGCAGCATCTTTATTTGTATATACACTTTATTTTTTCTTTATTTTGCAGAACCTTTTGAGAGTTAGTTGCATACATCGTGACGGTAATAAGTACGTCAATATTCTAGTAATGCAGTCATCACTGCAATTTTCGCAGTTAAATTCGGGAAGTTGAACATTGATACATGTTCTAACCTAATATTCAATCCATATTCAAATTTCCTCAATTGTCCTTTAAAGTTACTTCTTTCTCATCCCAGATTCAGTCAAAGAGCATTCATTGCCTTTACTGGCCTTTAATCTTTTTTAGCATAGAACAGTTCCCTTGCCCTTCTCCTGTTTTTGTCTTTCAGGAGCCCAGACCTGTTCTGCAGAATAATCCTCAAATTGGAATTGTCTGATCCCCACCCCAGGACTAGATTGAGGTTAAACATTTTGGCAGGAGTATTACCTAAGTGATATACTGTCCTCAGTGCATTATAGAATATCTGGAAGCATTTTATATTGATTTATCCCATAAACGGAGATACTAAGTTTGTATCTAGTTAAGGTGGTATCCACCAGATTCTCCATTGTAAAAATACGTATTTTTGCCTTGGTAATTAAAAAGGTAGTCTTCGCCTGACCTGTGGTGGTGCAGTGAATAAAGCATTGACCTGGAATGCTGAAGTCACTGGTTCAAAACCCTGGACTTGCCTGGTCAAGGCACATATGGGAGTTGATGCTTCCCACTCCCCTTTCTCCTCTCTAAAATGAATAAATTAAAAAAATATATAAAAGGTAGTCTTCGATACGGTACTCTGAGACTATGTGAATAGTTTTTCACCCAAAGATCCATTGATAGTTTTTGCCTGAACTGTTTTATAACATGATTGGTCAGTTCACTCTTAAAATTTAAACCAATACACCTTTTTAAACCTTTTTTGTTGTGTAATAGAATACACATACATAAAAATGTACAAAATGGAATATGTAGCTCAATGATTTATCACATAGTGAGTATCCTAAACCAGTGGTTCTTAACCTGGGTTCTATCAAACCCTAGGGGTTCGATTAGTCGGTCTCAGGGGTTCGGAGAAGCCTCTGCCGCGGAGGCCAGAATAAAGTAATACTGTAATTTGTTGTGAGTTCATGCAGTTTGTTGGTTTTGTTCTTTGAGCAAGGTGATGTTCATGCACGGCTCATTTTGTGCACCAGTAAAAAAACATATAGCTATGTCTTGAATTTGGAAAAAAAATCCTATTTTATTTATCACTAAAGAAGGGTTCGGTGAATGCACATATGAAATTGGTGGGTTCGGTACCTCAAAAAAGGTTAAGAACCACTGCCCTAAACAAATAGTTTTTTTTTTTTCCCCAAGTGAGAGGAGGGGAGATAGTGAGACCGACTCCCACATGTACCCGGACCAGGATCCACCTGGCAACCCAATCTGGGGCCAGTGCTTGAAATAACTAAGCAATCCTCAGTGCCTGAGGTGGACACTTGGTCGGACCGACCAAGCTGTCCTCAGTGCCCAGGGCCCATGCTCAAACCAATAGAACCAAGTGCTGTGAGAGGGGAAGAGAGAGAAGGGGGGGAAGGGAGAAAAGAGAAGCAGATGGTCACTTCTGTGTGTCCTGACCGGGGATCGATTCCAGGATGTCTGTGTGCTGGGCGGACACTCTGTCCACTGAGCCAACCAGCCAGGAGGTAAACAAACGGGTTTTAAAGACAATGTCCTAAAATTAATTCAAACTGTGATGTAGAATCTGAATATTTGTAGAGAACTTGAGCATTGGATGCTAGATTCATCTTTCCACTTTAATACTGATAAGCATTAAAATTCAGAGGAGTAATATAGTTGGATGGAATGAACTAGAAGCTCTGTATCAGTGTGCAGAAGTTCCCTCCATACTGTTAAAGACATTCAATAAAACATCCTAGAACATTAAAATGTTCTTGTATTTTTTTTTCAAAAGTTTTTTTACTATATCTTTTTTCAAAAAATAATTATGTTAGATTGCTTAGACTGGTGTTTTAGACTCCAGGTTAAGACCCATTAGTGAGTTTTGAAATCCATGTGTGGAAACACAGTATTTTTAAAACATTAACTGGAATCTGGCCTTACTGGTGATGGTGCAGTGGATAGAGTGTCAACTTGGGATGCTGACATCCCAGGTTCAAAACCCTGGGATCACTGGCTTGAGTGCAGGCTTACCAGCTTGATGCGGGGCCACTGACTTGAGCTTAGGATCATTGACTTGATCCCACAGTCTCTGGCTTGAGCCCAGAGGTTGCTGGCTTGAGCAAGGGGTCACTGGCTTGGCCGGAGTCCTTTAGTCAAAGCACATATGAGAATCAGTCTTTGAACAACTAAAGGGCCACAACTCCTAGTTGATGCTTCTCATCTCTCTGCCTCCCTTTCTCTCCCTCCCTTTATTTCTCTCTCACTAAAGCAAACAAACAAACAAAAAAACATTAACTGGAATACAAAATATGAAAATTCATCACACATGGTATAGATAAGTATTGTTTTGTGGAACTTGTTTATATATTCATGTTTGTATTGAATCTTGATGTAAAAATTATTTATGTAGATCCTATGAAAAATGTAAAAGCCACTTTAGAATTGAATATAAGATTATTTTGAATGGGAAAACATTTAAGTTACTGCTTTAGTGGTAACTTTTGGCAAAAAGCAGCAAAGGAGCAGAGAAAGAAAAAACAGAGAAGAAAGTGGTATATGGAAGTTTAATCTGGGGTCACTGAAACCTGGGTGAGACTTGTGGGGGAGCTTCCAGGGGACAAGAAAGCCATAAAATCGGAGAGGCAGGTGCCTTTTAACACCTGACAGCACCTACAGTCTATCAGGCCCTTGTGTGTACATAGGCAGATCATTCACAGGCTGAGTTCAGTAGCAAGTGACTGTTGGCATAGTTTTACATTTCTCATTTGTAAAGTTTATTTAATTCAAACTGGCTTCTAGAAATCTAGAAATAGGCATTATGGTTCCTTGAGAGCAGTTCTTACTTAACGTTCTTTTTTTAAAAAAAAAATGATTCCAGAGAGAGAGGACAGGAGAGAGACAACAGGAACATGGATATGCTCCTGCATGTGCCCTGACTGGGGATTGAACCGGCAACTTCTGCCCTTTGGGACAGTGCTCTAACTAACTAAGTGTCTGGCCAGGGCTAGGCACTGTTCTTTTAAAATATATTGCTCACAAAAATTAGGGGATATTTCAAAATAAATATGAAGCGATAAAAAAGAAGCATTTGGATTTTTTAAAAATTAAACAAGAACATCAGAAAAGCAAATATCAAGTCAAAGAAAGTTGTTTGACTATGCAAATGAGATGCAAAACCAACTTTTATTTCATTGGTGAAAATGCACTATACACAAGGCTGAAAGTACTGGAGTATCCGCACGTTCTCTGATCCCCTTATTTTTGTGAGCAGTGTAGATGAAGCCAGTATTACAAATGTAGTAGGAATAAAGACAGTTGTTAAATTTCTGTTTCAGTTTTTCTTTCCTAATTAGTCTTTTTATTTATTTTTTCTTTGTCAACAGGTATTTTTCTATTTCAGTACTTTCTGTGTTTTTCATATCAGAACTGTAAGGCTTTGGACTTGGGTGAAACAATTGCCTTAAGAGTTTTCCCTGAATGATCTTAAAAAACAAAACAAAACTGTATTGTTACAGAATTGTTAAAACATTTTAAACGCTGGCAGCGTGGCTTGGTTAGTTAGAGCATGGTCCTGATACGCAGATGTTGCCCTTTTATTTCAGTCAGGGCACATACAGAAACAGGTGGATGTTCCTATCTCTCTTCCCCTGCCCCTCTCTTTAAAATCAATCAATAAAAACTTTTTAAATAGCATTTTGAATAGTAATGAAACTATATAACCTTCGTCCTTTAACATAATTTGTAGCCTTAGTTTACAGTGATATTTTCCTCTTTAAATTCAGCAATTCATGATGACCAATAAACTGGACACAGCAATGTGGCTTTCTCGCTTGTTCACAGTGTACTGCTCTGCTTTGTTTGTCCTGCCTCTTCTTGGGTATGTATTTTACCTAAGTTTTGCCAATTTTTAGTGATATTCAGTTGTTTAGTCTGTTTTTATGGAATATCTTTTAGGCAGGAGATTTATTTAACTGCAAGGGGTTCAGGGACAAAATACACAAGTTCTGTCTTTAAGGCACTTATCTAATGTTACTAACTGGAGAAGTATTTTATATTATGTGCTTTGTGGAAACTAACGTCACAGTGAAAATCTAAGGGAGAATGGATTTGTGGAAATGAGTTCATATTTGCATTTTTGACTTTTTAACTTAGTAGGAAGAATGACTCATAATTCAGTTAGTTATAAATATGAAGTTATCCTTCTAAGAAGGCACAGTCAGTTCTAGTAATTTTTTCTCTGTATAATTAAGTAATAGATTTCGGTGTTGTGCAATTATGATGCAATTCACAAAGGAGGAAGGGGCACAGTGGTTGTTTATGTCTCATGATAACCTCTCTGGTAATTTGCAGGTTGCATGAAGCAGCAAGCTTTTACCAACGCGCTTTGCTGGCAAACGCTCTTACCAGTGCTCTGAGGCTGCACCAAAGATTACCGCACTTCCAGTTAAGCAGAGCTTTCCTGGCCCAAGCTTTGTTAGAGGACAGCTGCCACTACCTGCTGTATTCACTCATCTTTGTCAATTCCTACCCTGTTACAAGTATCCTTTTGTACCTTTTTGACAATGAAATGCCTTCTGCTATGGATAGAGTAGAAAATAAGGTCACATGAATAATCTCTGGAGCTAAATGAGAATTACTGTATTTTTCGCTCCATAAGGTGCACCTGACCATAAGATGCACCTAGGGTTTTAAGGAGGAAAATAAGAAAAAAAAATTCTGAACCAAATGGTGTGTTAAAATATTTAAGAAATATACCACAGTGATATTTCAACAATGTAAACTCAACAGCAGTATTAACAGCCATTAGCACTGTTATTAACAAATGAGAAGAGACTTTACTGTTCATACACTCTTCTAGTTGTCCGGGTACCCACAGCAGCTTTAAAAAAATGAATATTCGCTCCATAAGATGCACGGGCATTTCCCCCTTCACTTTTGGGGGGAAAAAGTACGACTTATAGAGTGAAAAATATGGCAACTCATTTGGAGTTTGTATGTTTGCACGTTTCAGAAGTGTGTGGGGAAAGAATAGGTATTATATAAAAGATGAGAGAGCTGAAGGACAGAGTGGCTGTTGAGTAGGTTTGGGAAGCACCGGTTTGACAGTTAAACAGGTTTTGTTCCTGTAGGACCTTTGGTTCTCTGATATGCACTGTGAGGCTGTAAGGTCCTGAACTGAATTGTTTTCAGTGTTGCTTTCCTACTGTGGATCATCCCTCAGGAAAGCGGTTTGTGCTTGCAGAAGTGCTGCTCTTTAGGATTTCTTGAATATTTATGATACAGCTATACATATGGAAGCACAATGAAATATATCTGTAAGGCTAAGTACTGCTGTTTTTAGATAATAAGTCTTAAAGAAAAGAGAATAAGAGGAAACATTTTTTGAGCACTTATTTTGCCAGCATATATGAATTTGACATACTTGCTTCTTGCAACACTGAAGAAAATGATCACTGAACTCCTTTGAGCAGATGCTATTACAGATGTGTACATTTGGACATAATACATATAGGCTCTTTTGTAAAGTGAAATTGTGAATGTTTTCCTTAATTGTTTTCTACAGTGAGTATTTTCCCAGTCTTGTTGTTCTCCTTGCTTCATGCTGCCACATACACAAAAAAGGTCCTTGATGTACGTAAAACTGCCTTTTTATTTTACCTCCTGGATACAGCTAGTTGACATAAATTGGAGCTCTAAGGCATTTTGGCTTTTGTCATAAGAAGTTTCTCTAATCCCTACAAACTTGTTCTAAATTATTTAGTGATTTAAAAGTTTTAAGTTTGGAAGATTTGATTTACATTTCTCAAAATAGTATATTTTGTAGGTAAAAATAGAAATTTCTAAAATTTGAAATAGATCTCATTATTTAAAGAAATAGAACCTTTTAGGTTTGATAAGTTGTCAGAGATCTATTTTTTTTTTTTTTTTTTTTTGAAGTGAAGCCGGGAGGTGGAGAGACGGACTCCACATGCACCTGACCAAAATCCACCCGGCCTGCCCACCGGGGGGCGATGTTCTGCCCATCTGGGGCGTTGTTCCATTGCAACCAGAGCTATTCTAGCGCCTGAGGTGGAGGTCATGGAGCCATCCTCAGCGCCTGAGCCAACTTTGCTCCAATGGAGCCTTGGCTGCAGGAGGGGAAGAGAGAGACAGAGAGGAGGAGAGGGGTGGGGGTGGAGAAGCAGATGGGCGCTTCTCCTGTGTGCCCTAACCGGGAATCGAATCCGAGACATCACACGTTGGGCTGACGCTCTACTACTGAGCCAACCAGCCAGGGCCTGTCAGAGATCTATCTCTTGATCTGTCAGTATTTAATTCTGACATACCAGGTAGGTAGAGTGTACTGAATTTCTTTTACTCTAGTGTTCAAAACTGAAAAGTTCTTATTCTTGGGTTGGAATATTAAGACTAATTTAAGTGTGTCAGTAAGACTGACTGCATATGCACTAAAATTTGAATTAAAATATCTAAATTTGCCTCGTGCCGCTTTTTTACCCCAGTAGTTCTTTGATCACAGTCATAATTGGACTCGGTAATTTCTACCTTTAGTTCGCTAAGGAGTCACAGGTACTTCCACTGTATTACTGGGTAATCAGATTTTGTTATAGTTAGAAATAACCACCATTTTTGTGAAATAATCTAATTTTAAAATAATGAAGCCTCAGAGATTGTAAAGAAGTTGTATTAAAGTTGTTTTTTTAATCTTCCAATACACAAAATATAATAAAGCAGGAAAATAACTAACTTTTGTCCTTTAGTAGTTTTTATACTTTATATCATTATTCCCAAATAATTATCTTTTGCTTGTATAGCTTGGTGAATATGCTGTTAAGAAAGAGAATATTTGAGTGATCAGAAATGCTTTGTTATTTCTAATGTTTGTTTTCTCATGTTTTAGGCAAAGGGTTCAAATAGTTTACCTCTGCTGAGATCCATCTTGGATAAACTAAGCGCTAATCAACAAAATATTTTGAAATTTATTGCTTGTAATGAAATACTCTTGATGCCTGCTACAGTTTTTATGCTTTTTAGGTAAGAATAAAAATACATTTCTTTTGGGAGGCTGATGACTAAGTGAATATAATAAACTTATTAACTCAAATTGTATCCTGCTTAAATCCATGTAGACCCTGACATGTAGCGCTGGGTGGGTCTCACAGTTCTCCTTGCACGTTACAGGGGAGGGCCTGAAACACGGCCCACCGAGGAACATGCCTTATTTATCATTCTTTGTGATGGATAACATTTTGAACATAATTTTAGAACAACTACCTTTGCAAGAATCGTGGCAAGTCTAGTTTAGTCCCTTCTTCTATTATTGAGATGCTTTTTCCTATACTAGAGAAAAATCTGAAAAATTGTGGTTTGGTATTGTTGCCTACTAACACCTCCATAGTTTGTATTTTAGTTATAAAAGTAATGCATGAATAAAGAAAGGCTTCCTTTTTAAAAGTAGAATATTAGAAAAGTAGGCTATCAACCACTCCATCAATGTTCTTTTATTTAAAAAAAAAAATTTCCATTGATTTGAGGGGGGTGGTGGGAGAGAGAGAAACATTAGCTTGTTGTTCCACTTAGTAGTTCCATTTAGTTTTGTACTCATTGGTTGCTTCTCCTACATGCCCTGACCTGGGGTCGAACTTGCGACCTCTAGTGGGCCAGGTAAACGCTTTATCCACTGAACCACCTGACCACAGCCTCCATCAGTGTTCTTGCATTTAAGTTTTAAAACTACATTTATGCCTGGATTATTATTTTTTTCAAATTTTAGTTTCACAAGTATTAAGACACTACAGATAAAAGCTAAAATATCATTTGACTGAATCCTAGTGGTAATTCTGTCTTCTCCTTCCCAGAGGTAAGGAGTTTCATGATGTCGACATGTATGTAGTCTTTTAAAAATGCTTATGCAGATAGGTAGAAAATATATTTTATTATGGGCGTGGGGTTTTGTTTTCTTTAGTTTTTATTTTAGGTCAGAAGTATCATAATGTATCCGTTGTTCGTATCTTGCTTCTTTCAGTCATACAGTATGTTTTTGTGACTTACTTATGTTGACATAAGAATTCTTATTTGTTTTAATGAGTGGCTATGTAGTGTTCCATCGTGTTAATATGCTACATTTTATTACACATTCTCCTGTTGATGGACATTTGTTTCCAAATGTTTACTTTTTCAAATATTGATGCAGCAGACATGTTTTTCCTTGTCTTTTTGTACATTTCTCTCAGTGTTATCTCTAACATAGATGCCTGAATTTTGCCGAGTCTAAGCTAGGTGCGTTTTATATTCAATAGACCACAACAGATTGTCATCTAAAATGTCTACTACCTGTTTTCCATAATCTTATTAATTTGTGAGGCGAATGTGATAGCCACTACACTACAGAAAGTACATAATCTCATTAATTTGTAACAAACTTATTTTTGTTTATGAAATATTCTAATGTTCATAGACTGAGGTTTTTATGTACCTGACAGTTATTCCTTTCTTTAGCCGTCTCTTTTCAAGCTAGTAGGAGTTGCATAGATTTCCTCATAAGAGCATCTGTTCCATTCTTTTAACTATTGTTTTCTTCTGAACAATCCAGGATCACCACATACTACTTAAGTTGTGGGTCCCAACTAGATAATATAAACTAAATAAAGTTCTGGAATGATATAATGGGAAGACTTTCTTACTGGGAGACAGGGACCTGGATGGATTCTAGTTGATTTGACCATTAACTTAGCCTTCTGAGCCTTGAGGCTTGAGCCTTGTTTTTCCACATTTAAAACACAAGTAGGCCTGACCTGTGATGGCACAGTGGATAAAGCGTCGACCTGGGAACACTGAGGTCGCCAGTTCAAAACCCTGCACTGGTCTGGTCAAGGCACATATGGGAGTTGATACTTCCAGCTCCTCCCCCCTTTCTCTCTCTCTCACTCACTCTGTGTCTCCTCTCTAAAATGAATAAAATAAAAAGAAATTTAAAAAAAGAAAACAAAAAAAACCCCAAGTAGTACAGTGGTTGAAATAAATTGCCTAAAATCCTTCTAGCTCCTACATTCTATGAATGTTGAATGTAGGAGTTGTATTTGTCTATTCTACTCGAAAACTTTCACCCTAAAGGTTAGTTCTCTCTCTTTTGTGATTCTGCTCAGCCACTAAATACTTCAGTTAGTAAAGGGAATTTTTTTGCCTTCTTACTTCCTTATTAATTTTTCTGTTTATTAATCCTGGTCTTGGGTCACACGAGGTTCTGTGATTTGTTTCATATAATGGGATGAGAGTTAAAATGTAGATTACCAAAGCTAGTTCTTTATATGAATATAATTAATATCTATCTGAAACCTCTTGATTCTGTTTAACAAGCAAAATAATTTACTCTCTTAAATCAGCTTAAGATAATTATAATAACATGCTACGATGTTATGCACACTTAAACAAAAACCTCATTTTGGGAACTGCAGTGAATTTTTTTTGGAGGGCCAAGTTTTGACAGTACTGGTATATTAACTCAGTTGTGCTACTTAATCTTTTATTTAAATATTTCTATGCACAAAGTGGTTTTATTTTTTCAAGATAACTGTAAAGGGGATGAGAATTTGCCAGAAATATTTAACTAGAACAAATCACTTTGTTATTCTAAAATAATTAAGGTTATAAAGTTTTATTCACTCTCTGATAGGAAAAGCTGTAAGTATGGCACTTGAATATAACAAAAAGTTAAAAAACGTTTTTAAATTATTATTTTTTAAATAGTCTTTTCCTGGTAGAAGCACTAAGTTATATTTGTAGCAGTATTGCTTAAAGCTGTATATTTAAAAATGAACATAAAATAAAAGTTTACCTTACACATACATGCAGACATGTGCAGACAAAGAAGGACCATTGTAGCTTTATTTATATATTCACTGTTAGAGAGCTTATTACATAATAGTACATGCATATGCTGGGATACTTGAAGCTGTAAAAAGAGATAAATTTATGTGTTGTGATAAGGAATGATCTCCAAGGTACAATAAATTTAAAAGTTTAAGAACCTTACAGTAAAAACAAAAAACTGTATGGCGTTCCACATTTAAATTGTGGAGTGTGTTTATGTGTTTGAGAGCATAGAGATGTTTCTTCCTACCTTAGTTTCTTCATCTTTAAAACAGGAATGATAATAACACTTCCTTCCTAGAGCTGTTAAATAGATTCAGTGAATTACAAAGTGAGCACTATATCAGTGTTTGTTGTGTATGCTTGTATATGTAAATTTCTGGAAGAACAGAGATGGTGCTATAACTTTGAGAAAGGAGCTAACTTGGATGATGGAAAGTTTATTTTCATTGAATATTTTTTCCTAGGTATAGTTTCTGTAGTATGTATATTAAAATTTCAATTTAAAAAGTTAAAAATGTGTCACAAGATTGGGACAAATTAGTGAGAAGTTTATAATCATGTAAGTTATTTTTATTATAAAAGGAATATCACATAATTTAGAAGAAAATGTTAAAAAATTAACCTAAAAACAAACATTTTATATCTTAATGTATTTCCTCCCAAAAAGAAAATAAATATGTATAGTTTATATTCTGCTTTCTTCAAAGTTGTGTTTTCATAATCAAAATTTTAAGTACTTATTAAGTCCATCAAAGAAACAATATAACTTACTTAGCCTGCTACCTAACTGTTCATGTTGTTGCTACATTTTATTTGTAGTTATTTCAGTCAAGATCTTAATCCTGACAGTTTTTCCTAGGAAAGGATCCCAGGCTTAGAATTTCATAAACATCTGTTTGACTCTTGGGGTATTGTAATTTTGCTTTTTAACTAAGAAAAATAATTAGAATAGGCTATGTAAATTTACAAGTGAACCTGTCTGATTTTATTAGTGTTTTTATTGTATATATATAATGAATTATTTTTTAATTTTAATGTTACGAAGTTTAAAATTTGATTATCAATTAATAATAATGGAAGCACTTATATATGGCACTTATATATATTTCTGATTTATTTACTAGCTTTAAAAATTTTTTATGTTGTACATGCATGAATACATGTTAATACAAATTTCAATAGTAACATTTTACTTTTTATCTATTATATATATTCTTTTATTTCTTTTTTAAGAATAACTTGGGATTTAGATATGATAGATATTACTCTGAGCATTTGATGAATGAAAACACATTTCCAGTTAAATTGCCTTCAAGTTTTGAGAGTATTTGTATGAGTTGTGATAATGTATATTGATTACCTTTGTATTTATTTATTTTAGCGGTCAAGGAAGTTTGCTCCAACCTTTTATATACTATAGATTTCTTACTCTCCGATACTCTTCTCGAAGAAACCCGTATTGTCGGTAAGCTGGTGATTAGTTCACATCTATTTTATTTGTTAAGAGTAACGGGAAATACAGTATTTGTAACTTGTAAGTTATTTTGCTTTTATGTTAGAATTAGAAGCAAGCAATGATTTTATACATTTAAGTCTAGGCCTTAGAACTATCTAGGGTTAGTGAGGAGGTGATTGTATTCCTTTTTTTCTTTCTTCTTTTTTTTTTCTTCAAAAGCAAGACTGGAGTTACCTTGACTATCTCTAAAAGAGTACTAAAGCTTAAGGAATTTAAAGATGTATAAGACATAAGTCCCACTCTTAAGGAACTTTCCTATTTAAAGAAACAAAACACATATCAAATAATAAAAGAGGGAAACAGTAGTCCAGGATACAGTATTCACAATTCAATTTAAGATTAATTGTCATAGGTTTACTTTATCATGTCAGTACTGTAGTTGACAGGAAGGAGAAGTCATTAAACTAGAAGACAGAAGAGTCTAGATTGGGTAACAACATTTTAGGTATGCAGACAGTAGGAATACAAGTTCAGAGGTACAAGCCATGTTTAAGAGACATTGAGTAGACCTGTTTGACTATTAATGGAGATTCTGAATAGAGGAGAGGTGGAGTAATGATTACAATGGTATATTGGGGCCATATCATTAAATTTCCTGAGTTTCAGGGTAGGAAATGTGGAGTTTATCTTTTAGATGTATGGGAATAATAGTTTTGACATGATCGTATTAATCTTCAGATGGCCTTGTGCAAAATAGTTTGGAGTGGAAAAATAAGAAGAAAAATATTTAGTGACTTAATGTAGTGTTCAGGAAGAGAGGCTTAAAATTATTTTACAGTAAATTATGCTTGCTTATCTCAAAAGTTAGAATAAAACTAAAATAGATGGCTGTTTTTAATGGCCTCTTAAATAAGTTACTCAGATAGCCATGTTAAATAGTTTTTGTTTTCAAGTTTAAAATAAAATCATCATGTAGTAGAATTCAGCCAGAGACCCAGTGAGTACATTAGCCTGATCTCTCTTGTATTTTTCACATAAAAATACAATAGAAATACAGAGTAAAAAGAGCTGAATTTGAATGCTGGCCCATCATTTGCCCGGTGTGGTGTGTGACTTTAGACAAGGTATTTACATTTTATTTTCGTCATTGGTAAAGGAGGAAACATGGGATGAAATGGAGTAATGTGTAGATTAGATTCCAATAGGTTCTTAATAGTTTCTTTTCATTTTTTTTGTGATTCTGATTCTTCTTGTTTGAGGACTTTTAATGCTTTCTTACACAATGTCTTTACAATATTTCCTAAAGTGGAATTTACTTACTCATCATAGCTTCTTAATGAGCCCTCATTGCAAGTAAAGCTTCAGTTTTATTTTCCTCCATCAGTCTTGCCCCTTTTCTTTCCAGACCTTGTATTCATTTCAGGCACTTTTCTGCTCCCTGCTCATCCATTTTTCAGCAGCAGTTTTGTTTTGTTTTTCTCCCTCTTCACTACTCACATTTTTTCCATATATCCGTAAATAAGATCTGGACAGATCGATGTGGTGGCTTTCGCTCTCCCAGGATGGGAAAGAAAATACTGAGATCAGGATGAATAGAAGTTTAGAAGTGTCTAGTGAATAAGAAAGAAAGGAGAGCCGTGGATCAGAATAACAGAACTTTGTGCTGATAAATGTCTTCAAAGATCTCACGCTTTTAACCAATACAAGAGAAAAGGTAATGGCAAAGATTTGAGCTTATATACACTGGCATACAGGCTATCAGATCACATTTTCTACACTATACTTTGCTTTGTTAGGGTTTTGAGACAGTCTGTAATCACCAGTTAGTACCACTTTCACCTACCAGGGTATTTATTCTCAAGTTAGTGGTACCAATATTTTGTAGATGTCTCATGTAAATTGTCCAAAGCTGTGCTGGCTGTCTGGTAGCCACTAGCCACATTTGACCTTTTCAATTAAAATTTGTGAAATTAAAACTCAGTTCCTGAATTATACTGACCACATTTCAATTGCATAAAAATTATGTGTGGCTGACGGCCCATGTATTGAACAGCAAAGATGGACTTTTTGGTCATCACTGAAAGTTTTGTCAGTGCCCCTCCAGTTCAACTCCAGAACTTGGTCTAGATTATGTTAGGGGTGGAGCCAAAAATAATGGGACTAGGGACTAGCCGTGTGATTTTGGGCCACATCTGTAACCTGAGGGAAACTATTTTCCGTATGACTTCTAGTGTCATTCATTAGACCAGTGGTTCTCAAAGTGTTCTCCAGGGCACACTGGTGCGCCCTACAGTATTCCAGAGAAATAAGTGCCTGTTGGGGACCAAAAAACCAACAGGATTTTTGGAGTTTCGATTTTTGGGGGGCAGAGGTGTGGGGAATTGGCTGTAAGCGGACAGTCTGCCCAACCCCCCACCTCATTTGCCTGATTAGGTTGCAAAAGGCTGTTAAAATGTAGTGCTGGATTGTTTACACTACCCCCCATGTTCCCTGGAAAGACTGGAGGCAAGTTTCTTCTATCCTTTGTTTGGTGTCAAGTTAAGATAATATGTGTGGTGGGGGTTTTGGATTGATGATTAAACTGAAGGAACTGTCTCTTGAAGCCTTTTGGATTTTTATAAAAGAAGAATATGTGGCAATATCTAAAAAAGCTTTGAACATTTTACTACAATTTTCAACATCCTATTTATGTGAATTAGGATTTTCTACCCTCAACACAATTAATAGTAAAAAGAGAGGAATTCTTCAATGTATTGACAAGGAAATGAGAGTTTGCCTTTCAAATATATGCCCAAACATTGAAGAAATCGCTAGGACACATCAGGCTCATGTCTCTCATAAACACAAGAATGAAAAAACTTAACACATTCGAGCCGGGACCTGCCGAATTTACTAAATCTTCCTAAGAATGTGTCTATATATATATAAAGATAACTTTATTGTTGTTTTTTTATTTTTTAACCCCTCTTTTATATGAATTCTAAAAAGCGTAACTCAAAAAATGTAACATAAAAATGTTTTCTAATGTCAGAATAAATTTAATTTTGTCGTATTTATTTCATTTAATTACCATAAAAGCACGCTTGGATTTTATATTTTTTTCTTTAATATTTGACTTAATTATTATAACATATTTCTCAGAAATTTATATATAGTGCATCTACAATTATTTGTAGGATTTTAAATGCGCCCCGACTTCAGAAAGTTTGAGAACCACTGCATTAGACTCATTTATTCAGAAGACAGCGGCTGTGTGTAGGTGATAAGTTTTTGTAGTGTTGAGATAGCTGCTTACTGGGGCTCAGAGCGGGAGACAGCTGTGAGGAGGGACACGCTGCTGGGGAAGTGCGGAGGGAGAGGGGAGAGTGCACGAGAGGCGGCAGTGGGAGCCAGGTCTTTTCAGTTCTTCAGTGGCACACGGCTGCCTGAGAGTGCGTGGCATAGTGCTACATAGCGCTAGGTCCTGTTGCTTGAGTTGGGAAGTATATAGGAAAACAATATAAGATCTACGCCAAGAAAGGTATCCGGAGTAGATCGTGAAAGTGTGACTTTTATTTCAAGGTAGATAGGGCATTTGATGTATCGTAATGGGGAGGGGTTAAGAATGTGATGAACTGTGATTTAGAACTATCATTCCAGGAGATGAATTACAGTCTCACCAAGATGAGAAAAAGACCAGTCTGGAAAGTGTTAGAGTAGTCCGGAGCCTGGACCAGTTCACTGGTCAAGGAAAAGAGAGAGATGTGTTTTCAGCCCGGAAACCTAAGAGGGTTTGAGCAGTAGGGCTGTCACAAAGTTAGGCGATGCAAGAGGAATGGCCAGTTTGGGGTAAACAGACATATTTCCAAGTTTCCTCCCTCTCTGTGTGTGAGCACAGACTACATCCTTTCTTCTTTTTAGAAACAGTAGATTATGCTATTTTTACTAACCATAAAAATAACACAGGCTACAGAAAGAGCAGTTGTCTTTATGCAGGATGAGTCAGCACATAAGGTGAAAATTGTGTATAAATTACAAGATACATAATATTGTGTCTGCTAGCCTGTACAATACATGTGTACTGAGTATGGTGTGTAATAGAGTGCTTGCAGGCAGCAGGCACAGTTAAGGCAGGTCAAAGTCTCGGACTGTTTGGGGCCCAAACATGCAGCACACCTGGACCCTGGGAGCCATGGCAGGAAGTAGCAGGGAGTGAAGCAGAAACTAATTGAGACCAGAGTTGGGAAGGCACTCTATGTTCAGGAGCTGGGTTTCGGTCTGAAGGCAAACGAATGCCCATTTGATAAGGTGGAATGATCCAGTCGGGAAGGAACATCCATTGAGCATCTGCTATGCTGTCTCCTTGAAATTTCACTGTGACTCTGAAGTACATATTCCTGTTCCCCAGTTGGAAGCTCTAAGAAGCAGTATTTCATTTAAGGAAATAGTAGGTGGGATTGCCCATGTTACAAACTTTTTACTTTTTTGCTCTTTTTTAGAACTAGTTGAATTTGCCTAAGTGAAATGTGAAAGTGCTCTGATCCTACTGTAAAGATAGAAATCATCTCTAATCTCAGCCCTCAGGGGTGGTAGCCCTTTATTAAATGCTTTCTTAAGTGAACTTTTCTTCCCAAAAAGACAGGTGTTGATTGGGATTTTTATTTTGTGTTTTCTGGAGAAAACTGTTGGCAGTGCCTTCTAGTTATTTCTTCAGATTCTTTAACGGCTGTAGGAAATTCCTTTGTCAGCATTTGCTGTGCGGTATGTTGCCTTTTTACTTGTGTTTCTGAAAGAAAACTGTTTTATCTTGCAGGACCTTGTTTAACGAATTGAGGATTATTGTTGAACATATAATAATGAAACCTGCCTGCCCACTGTTTGTGAGAAGACTTTGTCTCCAGAGCATTGCCTTTATAAGCAGATTGGCACCAACAGTTGCATAGTTTAGTATCCAGCTAAGTTATATATAATATAAATAAGCATTATTAGCAGCTGGTAATTCTGCTAGGGTTTGTTAAATCCAGGTGTGAAACTGACCTCAATCCAATTTACATAAATGCATCTTAATGGAAAATAATGTTTTCCTGGCATGTTAAATCAAGCCTTTATAAAAAGAAGTTTCCAAGAAAATTCTACTGTGTTGTGTTGTTAATGTTAAGGAAGTTTGTATTTTGTAATAAATGTATCAAATTTTTTTTAGATGCTGCTGTGCCTTGATCATGTACATTTATTTTTCCTGTAAAAATAGCTCTAATATTTGTTTCAGCCTAATTGGTAACCTGAATTTCTTTATATCTGGCATTAGTTCATTGTGGTAATATTTGCATATGTGAATTCAGTATATTTTGAGACAGTGTTCTTTTGCCATGTATGAGTTTTGGTTGATGATTTTAACAGAAGCACTTCCCACTGTATTTGAGTTCAAATTGTTATTAAACTGATTTTGTGCTGCTTTGTTAAGACAGATTTGTGTTAGATGTGCCACTGAAAGAGGAATTCTGTATGTGTCTTGTGCTATGACCTTCCACAATTTTATTTCCAAAATTATGTGGATTTGAATTTTTTTAAAAAAATAATTCAACTGTAAGCTTGTTAGCCAATGGGGTAAATATTTAAGGTCACCTAACCATTTTACCTCAGAGCAGTACTGCAACTTTCCTTTCAGTGACTCGTTGAATAACATTTCTCAGTTAGGAAGTCCTTCTTTAACAGTATGGACACATTGCTTATTGGTATTATCATAGTTTATAGAATGACCTAGATCAGGTTCTTGACTACCAATTTTCTTGGTTTGTTAGGCTTAAATTCTCAGATAATTGCAGCAGTTCAGATACCTTTTGAAAGTAATGTAATTGAATATTGATCACATGACTATACTTACACTGAAATAATAATGATTATCCTGTAGATTACATACACATCAAATCTGATTTGAAGGTTAAATGGAAAGGTTCGTAGGTAAAGTAATTGACTGGGAATGGTGCTTGAGGAGGTATTTTGGGGGAGTAGGTACTTTTCAATTGCACAATGGATAAATAAATGGGGGATTTGGATGTATTATGCAACTGTGATTTAAGTTGTATAATATGTTAAGTCCTGTTTGTTGAGCTTCTATCAGCTTTACAAAATTTATTTTGGTTTTGATTGTTGCATGATTGGAAATGTTTAAAATATAAAAATAATAGTACAGATTGATGTAATGGTTTTCATAACCAGTTTTCTTCTGTCTGCATGTAATTTGGATTTCTCAGATACATTCATTGGTTAACTTATTAGTATAATAATCCGTTTTCTTTTTGTTTTAACTTTTTAGTCTATAGAAATGTGATATCTACTTGATAGCTCAACTGCAACCAGCTCTTTTTGTAATACTTTTCTACTAAGTTAGAGAAGCAGCCTCATAATATACAGTTGACTTTGTGTATGTATGTGTATGTGTGGCTGGCCTCATTATCACTATGTATGTAATTTGGTGATTTTAAGGACTAAATTTTCTAGAGCAATAAAGTGACTATAATGTTAATAGTATATATATTATTGATTTCTAATGATGTTTTTAAAAATTGTCTTGAATTATATCAAGACACTGACAAATTATATTTTGGCTGGGAAGGCATGTTTATTTTGAAGTTGCTAGTTTTTTTGTTGTTTTATTTTTTACAAATTTTCAAGTCTTGAGATAATTTTAGATTTATAGAGGAGATGCAAATACAGTACAGAGAGTTCCTATATATCCCTGAGTTCCCCTTTATGTTAACATCTTATATAACTGTACACCATTTATCAGAATTAAGACAGGAGCCCCAGCCACGTAGCTCGGTTGGTTACAGCATCATTCCCATATACAGAGCTCGCAGGTTTGATCCCCAGTCAGGGCATATACCAGGAGCAGATCAATGTTTCTGTCTCTCCCTTCCTCTTTCTCTAAAATCTAAATAAAAGAAAAAGAAAAATTTAAGAATTATTTAAAAATACAGAACCTTTACAGATTTCACCAGTTTTTACATTTAATATTCTTTTTGTGTGCTCTCTTTTTTAAATACCATGATTACTGTTTATTTTAAATGACCTGTAAGTATGCCTCTGTTCTGAGTTTTCCTTTTTTATTTTGAAAATTATTTTTGGTCAAAAAGATTTTTCTAAGGATAAGAATTTATGTTGGTTTTTAACAAAAAGAATTTTGACATTTAGACTTTTACAATTTAATATACTCTGTGCTTTAAAAGTCAAGACTTTTTATCAGAAACAGGATTATATTTTTGACATCCTCATGTTTGACTATTCTTTAAATCAGTGTTTTTCAACACCTGTCTGCAGACTGGTCCGCCCGAAATTCTGTGCCCGTCCGTGAAAGAGTTAACCACCCTGATGTTGTATGAAGACTATAGACCCAATGATCTTAGTCAAATTTGCTTATGCTCAGGGTATTTCTGTCTTAGTGGACCCCCCCCCAAATTGTATTTTCACCATTCCCCAAGTGTAAAAAGATTGGAAACCATTGGAAAGCTTGATTTATACATAAAATATTCCTACACTTCTGAGAAAGTAAATTTTGAACACTAGATTATTAGTTTGGGTGAACTTGTCAGAAATTCTGTGATATAAATATGTACAACCAGCTGATATGGCATCCGAAATTAAAGTGTAACGTATACCTATCAAAATTAAGGAAATCCAAGAGCAGTATGTAGAATGAATAAGTAGGAAAAATAGCAGCATAGCTGAACTTATTTTTACTTACAGGCTTAAAGAAAAGTTGATTTAACATCCGGAATATCTGACTCTTCAGGAACTGGTACGGTGCTGCTGTTCTAGCACTTAGATATTACACCCGCTTGGACATGTGGAAGCCTCGGACAGCGCCTACTGTATCTAGCAGTGCTCTGTGCTCCTTTTCTATACTTGGTTCCTCATGAATTTAAACTATTTAACATCATTCTAAAGAGAAATTTTTTTAACAGTTTGTACTTAAATTGACTTGGGATAAAATTTGCCAAGTAGGTGCTCTTGGAAGTAAGCAAGAATGAAAGCTAGTTTTTTTTGTTTAAATTTAGCTATTTCGGAACCTCCCTTACAAGGAAAGTCAAGGCATGTTAATATTAAACCACAAGTTATAGAAGATTTATGAGGTCTGTTGTATAACTAAGAATTATAAAAGCTGTCAGAATACTTCCTTTCTTCCTAAGAGTCAGGATCACAATTCAATTAGGTTTATAAATTTAGGACATAAATATCATTCATCCTGGAAAAGAAAATGAGTATATATGTAATAAGACAAATTAAGTTTTCTTTAAGTTTGAGATCAGAATGAATGAAATTAATTTGGGGGAACTGTGGTAAAGACCCTTACCTAATGCTAAGGAATTAATTTTGATTATTATAGTTATTCTAACGCTTCTTCCCTGCCAAGTCCCCTTAGGATCTGCTAGCCTCCAAGCTGTTACCCAGATTTAGACTAATTTTGCTACCTATTCTGTCATGAAAACCTCAGGGGAGAGGGTAACTGCAGACAGGTGTGTTTATGATCAGTAGGTGGCACTCTTTCCTCAAGAAGCCCCTCAGTTTCACAGGCTATGTTGGAAGGTCAAAAGCTACTAAAAGGAATGGGTCAGCTATAAAACCAGGGATCTTAATTCCATGGCCTTTTAAAATATGTAATTATTCTATTCAACAAGTACTTAGCAGGCATTTATTCTGAGCACATTTTTTAAATATCGAAATGTTCAAAAGCTGGAACTATCCTATTCTATCTGCTTTCTAGGTAAACAGTACAAGAGGCCACAATTGGGAGTGGCATTATTCAGATCATGGTCTCTTTCTTTTCATTGTAGGTCTCTACATCACTTAAACACATCAATTATAAAATTGTTCTTCATTTTCAAGTGTAGAAAAACAGTACTTAAGTATTTTTCATGGTTATTTTGTAGGTACACAAGGTATAGGCAGTTAAACCTTAAAATTTAAACTTTAATAGAAATACAAATACGTATTGAAATTTTTAGATATTACACAGTATCAGTGGTGATACCTAGATTTATAAATTCAGTCTGAGTTTCAGAACCAACTAGTTTCTCTTAACACCTCATTGGAATTTCTCTAGAATTAGAATTCTTCAGAGGCTTTATGATAGTATACAAAAGCGTATCTTTACATGTCTAGGAATTATTTCCAGATACTGTTCTAATGAGCAGTCCTCTTATAATATTCTGGATGGGAAGTTGTTACAGGATCTGAAATTAAGGATAAGAATTTTGGGAGGTGACTTGACTTGGGGTGGTGAGCACAGTACAATATACAGATGATGTATTACAGAATTGCACACCTGAAATCTATATAATTTTATTAACCAATGTTACCTGAATAAATTCAATAAAAAGTTTTGGGAGACTTCCTGGTAGTAATAAGTTTTCTAGAACATGGTTATCTTCTAAGATGACCTTAAAGTGGGTTCCTAAAAGGAACATGATCCTGTGTGAGGGATTAACTCCAGAATAGTCTTTCTCCTTTTGTGCAGTGCGAATAGGAGAACTGATCTGCTTCGACTTTGAGTTGATGTGAGAACAGAATACAGTGTTTCTTTAAATCTAAAGCAAATAGATTTCTTTTTCTTAGAAAATGATAGTAAAAGAAAAAGATTATTCATGAGTAGCTTTCCTAGAATCTAAAAATTAGCTCTTATTCCAGAAAATAAAGGTCCCAAAATCATTTCGCTTTTTTCTTCCTAGCCTTCTGAAGCTACTTTTTTGATGTGCTCAGTATTTTTATTCCCTTTTTCCCTTGGTTCATGACAGTTTAATTCCAACCTTTGACTTTTTTTTTTTTTTTTTTGTAACTTGAAAACAATTGCTGTTGACATGAATTTTTGCTTACATATATATAAGTTGAGACCAAGTGGGCAAAGTCTTGGGCAGGTAACATTTGTGATGTGTTATATTGGAACAAATGTAAAAAAGGTTGCAGAGATTAGAGTCATAATAAAACTGCTTGATTTATAAACGCGTTATTTTTGGTGCTCTATATAATGGGATATATTGAACTAAAAAATTTGTATATACAGTATGTCAGCATTTCTTAGTTACTTCTCTTGAATTCATTTTTAATATCTAATGTACAGGTTGGGGAGTTATACTCTTCAGGCCAATACTATCCAGACTGTATAAATTTATAAAATAAATTGAGGAATTCATCATTCTTCTGTATTCAAGACCAGAGCACATAAATGCTAATGTAGGGCTCAGAGGGGAAACATATTTCTCCTGAATATTTGAGAAAATATGAAGTCCTTTCAGGAAAATCTAATAAACATAATAATCATAGCCTGCTGACACGAAGGAAAAAGGACCTCATTTGCTCTTTCTTTTATGCAGCGACTTACTGGTCCCTACTGATTTCCAAATTGGATCACTGTAGTCAATTATCTATGCTGGTACCTGTGAAAGTAAGCCCTGGGATCCATATTTGTTTTGTGTTCTGCTTAAATCAGCAAGAATGATAAATTTGATGGTGTCAAAATGGAAGTGTCAAGGGCTTTCTTTGGTGATTGAGCAAAATAATGTCTCCACTTGTAATTTATTGTGCCCCTTTACACTGGGTATGCTTTATCTAATATTTATTTCAGTACAAATTGTTCCTTCACCTGTATTGCTATCTCTAAGATTTTATTGATGTAAAAATTAAATTGTGTAATAAAAACCTCTCTGAATTTAAGCAGGCTTGAAAATGTTGTGTTATAGAAAACATTTACAGCTAGAATTCAGCTTTCCATTGTTCTTCATTGCCCTATTGTTAGAATATGAACTTGAATATTTCTGTTGTCCTCAGTTCATCATAAATAATAGAAATGGTATAGTTTTGTGGTCTAATATGAAACTAGAAAAAAATAATGGTCTAAAGTGAAACAGGAAAAAATTTTCAGGATGTTTAAGCTGCTCGCCTGCTTCCTTCTGTACTTTTTCATTTCGTGAAATTTACAGCCTCATGTATGAGTTATTTATAACCCTAAAATGATTCACAATATACAATATATCTAAAGTCATAAATCAACACAAGACAACACAGAGTATATATATTTCCCCACCTGGGTGTTCAGTGTTGTCAGATATTTATTTTCTGTGGCAATTTTTGACAATTTGTACTAAGCAAAAACACAGTACAAGCAAGTTAAGCAAATCCTTGTCCATTTAGAGATTATAATCTAAGAGGGATTATGGAAGTTGGATGTATAAAGGCAATTTTGATAGTTGAGTAATAATTGAAATAGTAAATGAATTAATTGTCTACATAAGGGGAAAGAGTATTAGGAAAATTGATTTCCTAAAGATTTAATGGTGTACGGGCGTTAGGAATTCACACATTGTTGATTCATGTGCTTTTTAGCATATAGAAATATGTGGAGCTGTTTTATAAAATACTTTGGGATGGGAAGGGTCATCTCATTCTTCAAGGTTGGTTGAATGGAGAAACTCCTCAAAGAAACAGTTAACTGAGACCCTTGAGAATCGTCAGTTCTAAGTAGGTGATTTGTCAACAAAGTGCTTTTTAAAATTTATTATGGTCCCTGACTGGTGGTGGTGCAGTGGATAGAGTGTCGACCCAGAATCCTGAGGTTGCCGGCTTTAGCATGTGGTCACCAGCTTGACCCCAAGGTTCTGGCTCTGAGCCAGAGGTCTCCAGTCCAATCCCCACTCAAGTTACTTATGAGAAGTTGTCAGTGCACAACTAAGGGGAACAATGAGTTGATGCTTCCCTCTCTCCCTTCCTGTCTCTCCCTTCTTCCTCTTGCTCTCTCAGGGAAAAAAAAAAAAAAAGTTACTATGGTGAGTTTTGAACAGACATAAAAATGGAATGGCATAATGAACCTCCCTTTGATTACCCAGCCTTACCGATCTTCCAGCGCTGCTTTATACTCACCTGGGTTCACTTTCCCTTCTGGTTTAAGCAATTTCATGTTAGTTTATATCACTTATTAAATTTTTCATTATGTGTCTCAGGTAAGAATCCTCTTTAAGAGCAATATAAAAAAATAACAGGTATTTTAGACTGGATAACTAGAAGTGATTGTCCTAGAATAATGCCCTGAAATGAAAAATGCTTACACAATTTTATAACAAGCATAAGATGAAGGGAGGAGAAAATACCAGTATTTTTCAGTAAAAGGAAGATTTTTGTCATATTTCTGCTGTCACAGAGCACCCTCCTCGTGGCCAAATGATAGATTTTGTCTTCCTTCCTAAAGGGGAGAGTGTATCCAATGATTTTTTTCCTTGAAGATATGGAAGTGTGGGACTTTGATGGTCTTCCCAGGAGCAGTGGGGCAGATCAATTCTTCAAAGGGAGGGAGTGCTGTTAGTCAAAGAAGGGGATAAGTAATTTGGGGCCAAGGCACTCAGTAAGGGGTTTGAGATTAGAACCATTGTTCTTGTTAAATTGCCTTGTAAATATTTCCAAGTAATTAAATTGTAAAATTTAGGTCAATTTATTCCCAATTTTGCTTTTAAATTTATATTCTTTAAAAATATACCCAGTAGTTGGTAGTATTTTTTTCCATTAAATTCTTCCAATTTGGAGCTCTGCAACCATTATTACCTAGAGTTTCAAGAGGAGTGGGCTATTTCATTTAAGCAACAAACCCAAACTCTGAAGGCAAAGAAATGAAACTTGCAGTGATCCAGAATGAAGTAGATACGTCTTTTTTTTCAACTCATACAGTTGTATAAACAGGTTTCTCCAGTCGGAAGTAATGGCCCTTGACACTGAATTATCAGGTTTATGTTTTGAAGTTCAATTTAGTAATATCCAAAGCATATAGTTCTTTTGAAATGCTTAGCAATTACATTTTTACCCCTTTATCAAAAAGCTAAACATCATTTATGGGCTTATTGTACTATCTGGCTTATTTTAAATTAGTATTTTTTATATGAACTTTATATTTCCCTTTCCTGAGGACAATCCTCAATTTCAAAATAAAATCAGAAAATGTCTTACAAAATTATTGGGACAATTTTTAGAAAGGTATTTTAATTTGGGCCCTTTTATATTTTTAGTTATATGGATATATTTCTGGGAATAAAGTTTTTTTCCCAAAGTGAGTAGTAATTAAACATATACTCTAATAATTAAAACCTACAAAAAGTTTTTTTTTCTTTGCCTTTTATTATTGTGGTGAAGCCAAAGGATATGTAAGGCTTACTCCAACTCTATTTGGTTTTTTATATTCATTATACTTCCTCTAACAAGGTTTTGTGGAAGCTATAATTAACTATACATATTCATATGGTACTAATATGCTTTCAAAAGCATCAATATTTTTTAACCCTTTGACATTAAATTATACAAATAACCTTGAAGCAGGTTTATAATGTCTTTCTTTGTCTATTTTTTATATACTGTTATCAGATTCTTAGAAGTTAAGACATTAGAATCTTATTTAAATTACAAGCAAACTGCCCTCTGGTGTCAAGTTTTCTGAAAAATAATTCTAGTGGCTCTCATTTTGCATATAATAAACAACCATAGGGGTGGAGGAGGAAAGAAACATCGCTTGGTTCTTGATTTTATTTTCCATTGGTTTTTATATTAAAAACCTAATCAAGATTATAAAGGACTTATAATTTTAACCTTTTAATGTTATAAAAGTTTTTAGACCATTATCATTGGTTAATAATTACTATTTGTTTTCAAGATGCCTAAGTAAGCTAATAATTTTTTCCATTATATTTATGAGACAAGTAGACAGACTTTTTGTTTCTATCTTAAGACTGAGAAACCAAAATTCCACAGAAGAGTCAGTGGAAATTCCTGACTGATAACTTATGAAGGAAATCATTACAGAGTACCCTCGTTCTGACCATGTTCACTGAATGTGCATTTTATAGTCTAAGTGACAGCCTTAGGAAACAGCAGCCCATGGACGTTCTTTCAGATACCATCAGAATGGGCATTCATTCAATTAGCTCATTCTTTTAAAAAAAAATGTAGAATAAATGATTCAATACTTAGGAGATGCCTCCATATATATGCTGTTTGTCCAACCTCAGGACGTCATCTTAGATAATTACAAGTAAGTCTTCAAAGTTTTGAAAAAGGATAAGAGGAGATACTCTTCTGTAAATGAACATTTTTTGGTTCTCAATAATGGTTCACTTATAAATGAATTTAATTACCATGCCAAGAAAAAATAGTATTACATAACCATTTACACCAAATATTCTAATTCTTTCTTTGAGTTAATACATCATCGCTCACAGACATCAGTAGAACTTAACACTGGTTTTTAGTGTCATTTCTGTATGATTTTGGCTTAGTTTTGTTTTGATTGGCATATTTTTCCATCCCATCCTCTCCCTCCCCTACCATTTTGGAATTAATACACACTTGCTACCATTTTTTTTTCATTAAACTTTAGACATTTGAACATGCATACTTAGTAAGTTTGAGGTTAAAAGGATTTACTTTTGTTTCTGCCATGTGCCCTGGGGCATTACCAAGTTGGGACCACTTGAAATTTTTAGCTTTCTGTATTTTTTCCTATATAGGAATAATAAATTTGGGCATAATGTTATGAATACTGGCTAGTGGTTATGACTTCTAAGGGGAGATTGTTCTTTCCACCTGGCATCAAGGTAGAAAAAGCCAACTTTCCTAGCTGTCTCATTAGACTTCAAATGTAGTGGTTATGCAAACATCTCCTGTGAGGTTCCCCTCCTTGGCTGGACCTGCTTGTTTATCTCCTGCATTCAGAGTCCCAGCCCTTACCCCATGTGTACTAAGAACTGAATAGATTACCTGTGTGCATTCACTCATTTGGAAATTTTTTTGTATTTTGCCTTCTTGAAGTTACTTTTAAGGTATGTGTGTGTTTCCTATTTAATATATTTTTAGGTTGATTTTAGCTGAAAGATTTCATGAGGTATGTCTAGTTGGCCATACTACCAGAAACAAATCAGTCCTGAGTTAGGCTTTGAGATTTGAGAACCAGTCAGCAGTCAGTGAAAGGTTTGTTTGGTAGGGTTTTATTTTGAAAAATCTGAAGGACTAGAAGCTTTCTCCAAAGATAGGTGGGACCTACGGATCCTGTATTGCCCATCAAGATAGAGATGGGAACGTAATGGGAGGCAGAGGGAAGGAAAAGATTTGGGAGAGGGAGTAGAGCAGTGGTTCTTAACCTGGGTTCTATCGAACCCTAAGGGTTCGATGAGTCAGTCTCAGGGGTTCAGAGAAGCCTCTGCCGTGGAGGCCAGAATAAAGTAATACTGTAATTTGTTGTGAGTTCATGCACTTTGTTGGTTTTGTTCTTTGAGCAAGGTGATGTTCATGCACGGCTCATTTTGTGCACCAGTAAAAAAACATATACCGCCTCACAAGGCGGTGGCGCAGTGGATAGAGCATCGGACTGGGATGCGGCAGACCCAGGTTCGAGACCCCGAGGTCGCCAACTTGAGCATGGGCCCATCTGGCTTGAGCAAAAAGCTCACCAGCTTGGACCCAAGGTAGCTGGCTCCAGCAAGGGGTGGCTCGGTCTGCTGAAGGCCCGCGGTCGAGGCACGTGTGAGAAAACAATCAATGAACAACTATGGTGTCCCAACAAAAAACTGATGATTGATGCTTCTCACCTTCGTTCCTGTCTGTCTGTCCCTATCTATCCCTCTCTCTGACTCTCTCCCTGTCCCTGTAAAAAATTTAAAAAAAAAATTAAAAAAAAAAACAACATATACCTATGTCTTGAATTTGGAAAAAATATATTTATCACTAAAGAAGGGTTCGGTGAATGCGCATATGAAACTGGTGGGTTTTGTACCTCAAAAAGGTTAAGAACCACTGAGATAGAGGGAAGAAGAAGATGGAGAGGCAAGGAGCCAAGAGAGAAAGGACTACTGTCTATCTGAGGTGGACTGTGTGATCCTATAAGAGTTTTTTTTGTTTGTTTTTTTTTTACAGGGACAGAGAGAGTCAGAGAGAGGGATGGATAGGGACAGACAGATGGGAACGGAGAGAGGTGAGAAGCATCAATCATCAGTTTTTCGTTGCCGTTGCAACACCTTAGTTGTTCATTGATTGCTTTCTCACATGTGCCTTGACCGCGGGCCTTCAGCAGACCGAGCCACCGCTTGCTGGGGCCAGCGACCTTGGGTCTAAGCTGGTGAGCTTTTGCTCAAGTCAGATGGGCCCGCACTCAAGCTGGTGACCTTGGGGTCTCGAACCTAGGTCCTCTGCATCCCAGTCCGACGCTCCTTCCACTGCGCCACCGCCTGGTCAGGCAATGAGACTTCATGGGAAAAGTAAATAAATGTCTCACCACATTCTCTGGGCTCTTTTTTATTCAGGATATCTCTGGTTTCCTTTCTGGTGATGGATTCAACTGACATACCAGCTCAAATGTTAAAGCATGGTCAAGGACTTACAAATACATACACCATCAGGATAAGGTCAAAGTCCACAAGTGGTGCTTTCAACCTTTGTTCACTGGACCTCAATTTCTTCATTTGTAGAATGTGGCCAACACAAAGTTATGTTGGGGTGAGCATAGCTGTACACTATAAAGGTTGGTACAAATAGCTACATTTTATATTACGCTTCTCATTTCACCTTAGGAGATTCTGGGACTTTGAAATTTAAAGAACTTCCCTCAAGGTCCTAATTGATGAATCAGTGTTGGTTAAAACTAATGTTGCTATGCTTTGCTTCAACACCTTTCTGGGAAAAAAGGAAACTTTGGGTATGTTAAGAGTAATTCTTTCTTCGTCAGTAAACTACACAACCTTGTGTTGACGGTTGGATTTTTTTTTACTCTCAGTTAAATTCTGGGGAAAGAAAGCAAAAATGCTATGACTTAGCAAAATCAGATCAGCCTTGGGGACTGTAAGAGCTCTCTGCAGAAGTACATCTTCAGAATCAGTGACTGATTAAAGGCCCCTCCAATACACGTTCTTTGTAGACTCTCCCAAATGAACGTATAAGAAGGATGCAACAATAGTCTATAAAATACTCAAATTCAAATTTATCTATAATGTGCTGAGAATGAGGCCCAGAATTACAATTCTGTCTTCTTTAGGGAATCTGCCCAAAAATTGGGAGTGACTTGATTCTTATCCTAAGAGGGACACCGAGGGATAGAGGAAGGAAGACCATCATCACAGCAGGGCAGTAGAGCATGGCCACACTGGGGTTCTGAAGTCTACCCCATTTCATGTCTTAGCTGAGTGATCTCTGTTTCTCCTGTAAAAGGGGAGAATGCCATCGATATTGTGAGATGACAAAATGAGCCCATAGACTTTCAACATAGTGCTTCACATAAACGGCTCAAAACATAGTGGCTGTCGTAATCTGTCATTTAGAACTATTCTCTTACTATAATTTCCCACTTATCTGTATCCCAAACAGTCCTAATAACTGTTTTCCAGGTACTGTTTGTAGTCATGACCACATCCCATTTTCTCCCCCACCTAGATACCCTCACTTTTTTAACTGTCAAAGTTTAAATTTTGGAGATTACAGGATATTGTGATATTAACAGTAAGAGCACAGATTAAGGGTTAGAAATCAGGTTTCAGTAGCAACTACTTCATACAGATCTGTGACTGTGGCTGATACATTTAACCACTCTTCACGTCTGTTCTCTCTTTTGAAAAATAGACTAGACTAATATTGCATCAAAATCATTAATGTATGTATGATGGCATGGGGATTTCTGCCCTGCCGTTCCCTTCCATTTTCTAGAATGCTGAATTCTGGAGGCTACAGTAATAGCAGGGAGTTGTTTTCTTTCAGGGTGGTTTTAAAATACTGTACCTGTGAGACAGGTGGATATATCTGGTCTTGAACCCCTGCATTACAGGGAGGTAAACTCACAAGGTGGAAAATTCCCCAGATGTTGGAAGTATGTTCAAAATATTCTGGGCAGCCTTCAAATATAAATGTCCTTCATCGGTACGGAGCTCTATCATTAAAAAAAAATCCAGATCAGGAGACCTGAATTTAGTTTAAAAAAAAAACAACTTTATGTTTAATCCAGAATTTGTTTTCAATGGCAACTGTTAAACAATCTATCTGCTTTCAAATATGTATGTCTTCATTCCTGACCTTGGTTCCAATCCTTACCTGTTACATATTTTCTCTTTTGATATCTTTGTAAATAGCCAAAACTCCATTGTCTGGAATAGGGTTTCCATCATGGACTTGTACTTCTTGGCTGGGGGGTGCAGTGACTAAACAATTTGATGCTTTCTTTACTTACGGAAAAGGAATAAGAGTATGAGCCCATTATCAGAAAGAAAACAGCAAGGATGCAAAATACGGTGCCATTTCAGAACTTCTCGCCTGTTGCCATGAAAACCACTGTATTCTACAGGTAGGTCAGTGAGCAGCCTGATGCCCAGTTCACACAGTGTATTAGATTCTATGACCAGTATTGACACCATTTAATCACTTTTTCAATAACTTTTTTTTCTTCTTCCTTTCTTTTTTTTTTGCAAGTATGGTACACAAAGGACTGCTAAATTATTATATATTTAAATTTAGTATTCACTATCTCTCTTTTTTTTTTTTACAGGGACAGAGAGAGAGTCAGAGAAAGGGATAGATAAGGACAGACAGGAACAGAGAGAAATGAGAAGCATCGATCATTAGTTTTTCATTGCCGTTGCGACACCTTAGTTGTTCATTGATTGCTTTCTCACATGTGCCTTGACCACAGGCCTTCAGCAGACCAAGTAACCCCTTGCTGGAGTCAGCGACCTTGGGTCCAAGCTGGTAAGCTTTTGCTCAAGCCAGATGGGCCCCGTGCTCAAGCTGGCGACCTTGGGGTCTTGAACCTGGGTCTTCCGCATCCCAGTCTGATGTTCTATCCACTACGTCACCACCTGGTCAGGCTAGTATTCACTATCTTTACTACAAAATTCAGTTTCTGAAAAACCATGTAGCAGATGGTACAGTGCAAGTTAATGAATAATTTTTTTTGTACTCTGGCCTTTGATTGCAATCCATTTGTCACCACCATGTGGGTTTGGTAATTATCTTTTTTGCTGCTGATTTTAAAATTTTATTTAGTTTTTTTCTATTTATTAATTTCTTCTATTTACCCCAATTCTTTGGAAAGTCTCATGGCTCCTACTGGTCTCCTTTTGTTTAAGTATAAAGAGGAACGTGATATTCAATTGTTTTATTCTTTATTGTAAATTAACCAAAGCCATAGTCAAGCTTGTTTACTATTTCATGGGGACTGTTCAGGCCTCAGCTTTCAAGGGCATATCTGCAGCTTGTTACAAACCAGGTTGTGGCCTCCCTTCACCAAAACTAGCTTCTCTTTAACCAGGAAACAGGGCAGGGACAGGCTTCTTTTCCTCTCTTTTCAAATTCTCTATAGCTGCTTGTATACAGAAGTAAATACAGCATAACCAAAATTAATACCAGAGTTTACTCAATTCAACCTATTAAAAAAGAACAACAGGCTGAAAGGTAAATACATACATACCTCTTGCCACACATAATGGTGTTCCATGACAAGATATTTTAAAGGGCAAATAACTGATGTAAAATTTCAAAGAAATTCGATACATATATATGTCAAACAAAAGTATTTCCGGCAAGCTACCCAATGACAAGAGAAGGAATGTTGGACGTGTCAGGAGAAAGTGTAGTAAAGCTGGTGGAACAATGAAATTCTAATGAAGATGTCCATGCTGTTGAAAGATTTGGAAGATGGGTTTGCAAAAGGCTGAGAATAAAATAGAGCAAGACTCTAGGCCCGTTTATCTTTTCACCTTCCTAT
This sequence comes from Rhynchonycteris naso, assembly GCA_037038555.1. Taxonomy (NCBI): domain Eukaryota; kingdom Metazoa; phylum Chordata; class Mammalia; order Chiroptera; family Emballonuridae; genus Rhynchonycteris; species Rhynchonycteris naso. The sequence continues at coordinate 287,986,872 of CM072996.1, read as the reverse complement.
TCTACTTGCATAGATATTGGAGGCAAGAAGATGAGGACTCTCACTCCCTATTCCTTTCCCCCGATTCCCAGCAGGGGCTCAAGTGGGGACCTGGCTTCAGACATGGACAGAGCTGGTGGATCTGAAAAGCTGTCAGTATTAAGATGCATGTGTAAGGATATAGCAATTAAAAAAATATAATGTGCACATACACACGCATATATTTGGTAGAATTATGGACATTGCCTTTAATATATAGTTCGGAATTGTGACTCTGAGAGAAGCAGGGTTTCTTTTCTAATATTTCAAGGGGTACAATTCTTTGTTTTACCAGGCTGCCCTGTGCACTGTAGGATGTCAAGCAGCAGCTTTGGCCTCTACCCACTGGTAGTATCTGGTTGTGACTACTAAAATGTCTCCAAACAACAGCCAGAAGTTGCCAGTGGTTGAAAACCAGTGCTGCAAAGGCAGCATGATGTGGTTAGGCCGCGGCAGGTGGACCTTGAGCCAGGAGAGCAGGTGGATTGCTGGAGGAGCAGAATTGTGAGGGTACTGATGGACAATGGGAGGAGATGGAGGATGAGGAAACTAAGCAGAATGCTGAAGACAGAGCATGTAGATTCCTAAAAGAGAGGGGAAGGATCCTAAAGGCTGAGATAGCCTTATAGGAATGTAGGTCAAAAGTCATTAAATATTTAAGGGGAAAGTCTGCTTGCTCTTCTGATGGTGGGGTCAGAAGGCAGAAGGAAAGAAAACAGTCACTACTTCAAGTGCCTGACTGTGGTAAGGATCTCCTTTCTGGCTTGTCTAGCTCACTGCTGGTGAGGATGTATGGCCCCTTGAGTTTCCGAACAGGACCCATTGAGAAACTCAGTCCCAACCAGCCCCCTATGTAGCTCTTTGCAGAACTTGCGGCATCTGTCAGCTGACTCTCCTCTGGCAGCAGTGAACAACATTTACTTGATACATACATACCTCTTGCCGCATGTTATGGTGTTCCATGACATGTCTACAGCGCTCAATCTCATTTACTCTCTGTGATTCCAACTCTGAGGTCTGTAGGATCAGATAGAATCCAAAATCTATACATGACAAGAATTCTCTCTGCTCCCCAGTGCTCAAAATGTCCTCCTTATAGCATTGTGATGGGTCAGCAAGCTTGCTGGCTAAGCAAACATCCATATGGGGATGAAGATGATCAGTTTCCCCTTCTTGAAGACACCACACAACTTCACAAGTACCCTGGATTAGGCACAAATTTCCTAAACAAAACGCAACAGCTATTAACTATTAATGAAACACATCAATAATCTGCATAAATTGCCTGACCAGGTGGTGGCGCAGTGGGTAGAGCGTCGGACTGGGATGCAGAAGACCCAGGTTCAAGACCCCGAGTTCGCCAGCTTGAGCACGGGCCCATCTGGCTTGAGCAAAAGCTCATCAGCTTGGACCCAAAGTCGCTGGCCCCAGCAAGGGGTTGCTTGGTCTGCTGAAGGCCCACGGTCAAGGCACATATAAGAAAGCAATCAATGAACAACTAAGATGTCGCAACGGCAACGAAAAACTAATGATTGATGCTTCTCATCCCTTTCCATTCCTGTCTGTCTGTCCCTATCTACCCCTCTCTCTGACTCTCTCTCCCTGTAAAAAATAAATAAATAAATCTGCATAAATTGATAATTTAGTATTAAGAACTTCCTCTCATCAAAAGACACTACTAAGAAAATGATAAAACAACGCATAGTGTAGAAGATTTTTGTAATACATATATACAACAAAGGACTTGTTTCCACACTATATTAGGAGCAAATACAAATCAATAAGAAAAACACAGACACCTTAAAAGAAAGAATAGAGTATCCAAATGGTCAATATCCATTAGAAAATCCAGCCAACATCATTTATCATCAAGAAAATGCAAATTAAAACCACAAATTAAAACCATAATGGCTAAAATAATAAAAAAAAGATAGCAAATGTTGGTACAGTTGTGAGCAAACAAAACGTTCACACACTATTGTTGAAAGTGTATATTCGTACAACTACTTTGGAAAACTGCTAGGAAATGCTGAAGCTATGACCCAATAATTTCAGTTCTAGAAATATATCCATCAGAAATGTACACATGTCCATGATAATTTATAATACAGTTGTTTCTCACCATATCGTGGTTCACTTTTCACAGTCTCACTGTATCGCGGATTTTTAAATTGTATATATCTGATTTTGTATCGCAGATTTTTTGCTATATCACGGGATTTTGTGGTATATAAGTATTTTTATATATTTATTATTTTAATTATTTTGTGGTAATATAAGTATTTTCTAGCCTAAAAATTGAAAATGATATAAAATATATAAAATATTAATTAAAACATATTAAAAGAATATTAAATTAATAAAGCCTTAAAATATATAAATAATAAAATAAATATAAGGTCTCTACTTCGTGGATTTTCACCTATCGTGGGGGGTTCTGGAACCTAATCCTCATGATAGATGAGGGACCACTATACCTCCAAACTGGAACTACCCAAATGCTAAGTATCGGTAGAATGGATAAATTGTAAGATATCCATACAATGGGATCCTTTATAGCAATGAGAATGAATAAAACAATATGGATGAATCCTGCAAACATAATTTTGAGAGAGAAAAGAAGCCAGACTCCTATATGTACTGTGAAAGAGTACATAACATACAATTCATGCATATAAACTCCCCAAACAGGCAAAATATATCTGTAGTCAGAAGCAGGATTAGTGGAATACTTGAGGGGCAGGAGGCTAGTGACTGGAGGAGAGGCTTCGGGGAAGCTGGTAATGCTGGATACTAGTTAGTTTTGTTCACTAGTTAAAATTCTCAGAGGTGTGCCCTTAAGATTTGTGCCTTCTTCTGTGTATTATTCTTCAATAAAAAGTTAAATTTTGAAAAACTTAATGAGACTTTCTCTTGGTACCCCAGTCTGTGGCTTTGATGAAGAACTTGATTCTCTTTAGAAATGCTGTCCCCCATCCCCAAGGACCATATCTACGTGTTCTCAATTCCCAGTTTACTTTTCTCGAGGATAAAGGTTATTGAACAGTTCAGTCTCTCTTGCTACCAGGAATACTTAGTCATTTGAGTTTCCAAGCTGGAATAAATCCCAATCTTGTTCACTTACCTCTGAGGAAAGGAGTGGGGTTGTGGTGGGTGGAATACATTTATAGATAAAGTCTTCTCCACTTCACTGGATGAATTTCAGGTGGGGGTATTACTGGAGAAGCTAAGAAAAGTTCAATACAATAGCCAGGACCCAGGAATGTGGCTATCACTGGAGAAATCATTTTTATTCCTGGCTGGAAGTGGCAAAGAATGAACTCATATTTAATGGTAATAGAGTACTATGTGGTTATTTCACATGATAGTAATAAAATCCCCACAAGTAACTTCATAGAATAATGTGGAGGGAAAATCCATCAGAACAACCAACCCTACTTCACTCAGTCACATACACTGATTTGAAGTAAAAGGATCCGAGTCTAATTCCATGTTCTAGCACATCCTTGCTGAGTGACCTTGGGAAAATTGCTCAACTTCTCTGAAAAATAGAGGTGTGGATTAGTGACTTGGTCAGAACCATATCAACTCCATGATCTACTTCCTTTGCTTGTTTAGGAAAGGTTTGCTTATATACACAAAATATGCCTGCAAAACCACTTTGCTTCTGACCATGGTTGTACAGCAGAGAATGACACCTTCAGGTATGGCTAGAGATTTTCCCTTTAATGTATGTAAGCCATTTTCTTTTCTTTTCTCTTCTCTTCTCTTTTCTTTTCTTTTCTTTTCTTTCAGAGACAGAGAGAGAGTCAGAGAGAGGGATAGACAGGAACAGACAGACAGGAACGGAACGGAGAGAGATGAGAAGCATCAATCATCAGTTTTTCGTTGCGACACCTTAGTTGTTCATTGATTGCTTTCTCATATGTGCCTTGATGTGGGCCTTCAGCAGACTGTAAGTAACCTCTTACTTGAGCCAGCAACCTTGGGTCCAAGCTGGTGAGCTTTTACTCAAACCAGATGAGCCTGCGCTCAAGCTGGCGACCTTGGGGTCTCGAACCTGGGTCCTCCGCATCCCAGTCCAACGCTCTATCCACTGCACCACCATCTGGTCAGGCAGCCATTTTCTTTTTGAAGTTTTCAGGTGGGAAAACTCCCTCCTTTCCCAATCCTGCAAGCAAAACTTTTCTTTTATGTTCAACTAATATCTGTTCAAAATTAAATGTCATGACAGAGCCACTCACTTTACTTTATAATGGATTAACTAAGTCAGCATTCCAAATAAACAGTCATGTTTGTCTCAAGAGCAGAATCATTATTTCCCCAAAGCTATAGACAAGATGAAACCAAGGAATTGTCAGCTCAGGTGTAGGAGCAAATTTTCAAAAGATGTTGGAATTTCTTCAGAGTTAATGGAAAATCTTTCAGGCATTCTGATGTCTGGTAATAAACAAATGACACATCACCTCTTTCTTACTTCTATTTCCATCTATCTGACTTAATAGTTACCTATATTTAGACATCTATTTTATATCACAAATCCTCATGAAACTCAGACAATATGTTGGTCACACATAAGTGTTGTAAAAATATATATGGGAAATGCTCTTTCTTGACCTACATTTCAGAAAATAATGTCTTTTGAAAGACCTCATATTTTCTTTCAAAGGACAAAAACTCACTGACTTAATCAGTGAGGTGGTTAAGACCAAGATCTTTTTGCCTTAGTTTCTTCATCTATAACTTGCTAAGGTGTTATGAATAAGATAATGCTCATAAAGGATGTGCATTAATCAATAGTACTACTAATATCACTATTTTAAAATGATCTCTGTGTTTATTGTAAAATACTCTTTCTCCTTCAATAGAAATAAACTGCATGATGCTGGAATATGACCTGTTTATAGGCCGCTGCTGACTATGTCTCCAGGAGACCATTAAAGCAGTCTCTTGGTAAGAATGGGATTTCTCAAAAAATTTAGGGTTGAAGAAACTCCTCTAAAGAACTCTAAAACTTACACTGCCTTTTTAGCACTTGGGAAAATTTTGAAGACTATGTAGCAGAACAAACATATGATGACAATATTGGTACAAACACCAAGACAACTGTCGAAGTACTTTAATTCAAATCCAAGGAGACCTTATAATGTGATAGAGCTTTGTGAGTGTCGGGCAGATAGTTATTTTTTTCTCACCTTTTATTGTTAAAGATGGCATTGCCCATCTCCCAGGCAATAATATTAATGCCCTCTTGCTTGGGAAGGGCGTGGTTGTGCTAATGTGTGTTGGGGGAGGGCTTTAGCACCAAAAGGTTTTAAAAGGTGGAGCTAGGAGGCCATTTTAGGGAGAGTGGCCATAGTCTTGGAAGGAGGAGGAGCCCAGGCCGGAGCAGGGCAAGGAGGCCTCTTGGAGAAGGCATCAAAAATGGCGGAATGGGGCAAGGATAAGCCATTCATGGAGGAGAAGGAGATGGGGAACAGATGTGAATAACACTCGTGAGGTGGAAGCCTTTGATTCTAGGAAAACTCAGATGTGTCAGTAACTTTGAGTGCTGAATGAGTGGGTTTTGGAGCCCAGGGTGTTTGTTTTTACTCGCTTGTCAAGTACAAGTCTAGAATAAAGAAAAATGGACCCCCAGTTTTTGGCTCTGTTGCTTCATTACCATCTGTCCAAATCAAACCTGAACCTGCGTTGGCCAGGCAGCTGTGATGGTGGCCACAAATACTGGCTGTACAGTGAGGGTTAAACAAGATAACAGCATAATCCACTTTGTTCTTCAAACTTACTTGGCAAGTCAAGGTTTCTGGAGATTTATAAAAATTAATACAGTGTTTAAGTCAAGTTATACCCAAACTGTATCAGGGGAAAGGAGCACAGGAAATAATGCTGGTGAAAATGTACTATGCACCAGCTTTATGTTCTACACATCACACAGCTGTGTTATTATATTAAAAAACCCCACAAAAATGTAAAGTCTTTTTTTATATCACAGATGGAATGAATATTCCTCTAAGAATGATTAGAAAATACATATAAACAAAAAGGAAATTAAAATCTTATTGTGCTTAAGAAACTCTAAGAAGCTTTGATTACAATGATAGTTGAAACCAGGGGCCATCTTAAGACTCCAAAGCATTTTAGTAGCATTATAGCAAAGGGTAATGATATTTACATAGTTACCATAAAATTAGTTAAGCCCTTATGTATTTTATATTGTAAAGTTGAATTTCGATTAAAATCTATTTTAATAGTAATTTTCAGAGTTTTGAGGAAAACTTGAAGTCAAGAATATTTATGGAACAACTTTTTAGATATATAATAATTATTTATATTATTAGTAGTAATAGAAAACAGCAAAGGCCAGTGGTGACATCTATATTAATTTGCTTGGTCTACCATAACAAAATACCAGACTGTCTTCAACAACAGGAAATTTATTTTCTTTCAGTTCTGGAGGCGGGAAGTTCATGATCAGGGTGTGGCCGATTTGGTTTTAATGAGGTTTCTCTCCTTGGCTTATAGATGGCTGCCTTCTCACTGTATCCTTGCATCATCGTCTTCCCTGTGTGTGTGCACATCTGGAGTTTCTTTGGATGTCCAAATTTACTCTCCATATAAGGACACCAGTCAGATTGGATTAGGACCCACTCTAATGATCTCATTTTAACTTAATCGCCACTTTAATTATTTGGAAGTTTAGGGCTTCAACATATGAAGGGGGGATGGCACAATTCAGCCCAGGACTGGAGCCAATCCCAGGGTCAGGATCTCTGGAGTCAGACAGAAAAGACCCTCCCTAGTGATCCAGAAACAAAAATGTGATCCAAACATGTCCCCGGGAGCAGCTGGCCATGCTGTGGTCAGCCAGGCAGCTCATCCAATTGGACTTGACTATGGTGCCAGGTACAGTGCATTTAGTTTTATCATTTATGGCTGGATTTGCCTCATCCCAGCCTGGCAGGTGTGGGTGAAAACAGCTGCATGGGTTGAATGGGGAAGTGAGCATGGGAGATGCTAAAGGAAAAGAGCAGATGGTGGTGGAACAGTATTTTTTAATGTCTGACCACTTAATGTTTTAACTTTGCATAGGAAGTTAAATTTGCTTACCAATTTTGTGGTAATTTAATCACCATAACTTCATTAATCTGGTTGTACTTAATTAGCATAAAAGACTTGATTCTCTCTCTCTTTTTTTTTTTTCTGAAGTGAAGCAGGGAGGCAGGGAGACAGACTCCCACATTCGCCCAACTGGGATCCACCCGGCATGCCCACCTGGGGGCCATGCTGGGCCCATCTGGGGTGTTGCTCCGTTGCAACTGGAGCCATTCTAGCGCCTGAGTTGGAGGCCATGGAGGTGTCCTCAGCACTCGGGGCAAGTTTGCTCCAATGGAGCCTTGGCTGTGGGAGGAAAAGAGAGAGAGGAAGGAGAGGGGAAAGTGTGCAGAAGCAGATGGGCGCTTCTCCTGTGTGCCCTGGCTGGGAATGAAACCCGGCTGTTGATTCTCTTAAAATTAGGAATATGCTGTTATTTCTCCTTGAAATAGTTCTTGTGTAATAACATGGTTAAGTGACTCAGATTAATTTTAAAACAAACAACTGTGCACTCCATTAAATTATTTGTGTCAGACATTGTTTTAACCCCTGAGAAACAGCGATGTATAAAATACAAGATTCCAGCATGATGCTTTATTTTCTATTTGGAGATATAGAAAATATATACTTTCATATAGTGATAAGCATCTTGATATGTACACAGGACAAGGCAGAGAATAACCAGGCCTACTACCGCAAGGGTGATCAGGAAAGCCTCTCTCCAGTGTGAGGTAAGACCTGAATAAGCGCTTCAGAGATAAACAGTTAACGCGGAGCTGAGTATTGTTCAGTCTCTTTCTCTCTAGGACCAGAATGATTCCTGTTTCGATGTCTGAACACCTCCAATTATGCAGACAAATCTTGAATTTATGAAAGTCTTATTGTATTACAGGCAAGAATCTGAGGTTTAGAGGGCAGTAGGGCAAGCAAGTGGTTCCAAGTGCGTCCTTACCTTCCTGGCACTGGGTGCACAATGGAATCACAGGCGAAGAACAATGTACTTTAGTAAAAGTTGGGACAGTACGGAGGACACGTTGGCTTCATATAGGAAGGCTCCGGAGGGAGAATTAGGTGAACAGCGTCCTTCCTTCGCACCTTTCTTCCCATTTCCAACACACTACTCAGCTATCAAGCTCGGGGGAAAAGGAAGAAAAGCAAGCAAAAGCCCTAAAGCCTGTCTCTTCTCTCAAGGTTTTCTTTGCTGTTAAGATGTCAGCAACTTGCACAACGATTTCAAAGCAGGGCGTAAAGTTTACAGGCGCAGAACAGGAAAAGAATACATTCCAAAATTTATCAGCAGCCAGGCCGCCACGCCCCCACGCCACCCGGCCGGGTGCTCGGACGCCGAGCCTCGCGATTCGCTCTCCGTGCTCACACCACTTCCGCTGTCTCAGCGGCAGGCGTCAATACATGACGTTACCGCTTCCGGGTTATTGAGGCCGCCCCTGGCGGCGCAGGCGCCGTTGGTCGTGGTACCCGGTCTATGGAGTTAGTTGGTGCCGGCGGCGGCGCTGAGGCAGGAGGCGGTGTTGGAGTCGGGGCCTCTGCCCCGCCAGGATGTTACCAGGCTTGGCCGCCGCCGCCGCGGCCCACAGATGTAGCTGGTCCTCCCTGTGCCGGCTCCGTCTGCGCTGCAGGGCGGCGGCCCGCGGCTCCAGCGAGCTCCAGGGTGAGTGTCCGGTCCCGGCCGCTGACTGCGCGGAAGCCGGACTGGAGGACCAGGCCGAGCTCGGTGCTTTGCGCCTTGCCTCGGGCTGCGAGCCCGCTAGCTTTTCCCCAGTCCCAACCCCTTTCTAGTCTCCGCCTTTGCAGTGTGGCCCGCCCAGCCTGGGGGGCTCCTGACAGGCCTTGCCTTACTGACCCTGATGCCTACGATCCTAGCACAGGTCCCGCAGAAACTGGCGGCCAGCTCGCGGGCCGGCTCACAACCATGAAGTCGATCTCTTTGTACCAAATAAAACATTACGTGCGCATCACGGTGTCCCGCGGTGACAACCTCTCACTCCCCGCCCCCTAGGCTGTGGGAAGTTACTGACTCCACAAAGTTCCGGGGTTTTTTGACTTTACCGACTCACCTTCATTGAGTACTTGTAATCGAGTAGATTTTTTTTGCTCAGCTCCTTTCTCATACTCCCAGCTTGTTTTCTTAAATTTCTTAAAAGGAGGAAGGCATGGCAGGGTTGCTATTCGACATTTACCAGTCACTTAAGTATGAGGGTATGACCATCCCATAGTCATTCAATGAGCTCAGTTTTGAGATGAAAGACAAAAGAAGTCCTTAGTTCCGTTAAACAAGCTTTTTGGTGAAAAACTATCGGAGTTGTAATCCAGAAAAAGGTGATTGACAGGACTTTTTAATCCCTCTACTTCAACATTCTTTTCTGACTCAAATTGTACAATAGTTTCCAAAATAGCGTTGAGTGTGTAAGTTTAAATCAGACTCACCTCTGTTTTTGCCGTGGATTGGCATGCCATAGCTTGACTCTTGAGAACCAAGATTGGAGCAATGAGGGAGAGTACTGAACCCAGACCACCCCTAATCCAATCCCTCAAGTTCTTGAGGATGCAAAGAGTTTTCACAGGAACATTTTTCAAAAATTCACGTTTGAAAAACTTTTTTTTTAACAGTGAGTCAGAGGGATAGATAGGGACAGACAGAGATGAGAAGCATCAATCATCAGTTTTTTGTTGCTGTTGCGACATCTTAGTTGTTCATTGATTGCTTTCTCATATGTGCCTTGACCTTGGACCTTCAGCAGACTGAGTAACCTCTTGCTCAGGCCAGCGACCTTGGGTCCAAGCTGAGGAGCTTTTGCTCAAGCCAGATGGGACTGCGCTCAAGCTGGCGACCTTGGGGTCTCAAACCTGGATCCTCGGAATCCCAGTCCAAGGCTCTCTATCCACTGCACCATCCGCCTAGTCAGGCATCACGTTTGAAAAACTTGTAGCATGTTTGTGACCTCCCAATAGAAGTTGAAAGTTGTAGTCAAGTCATTCAGCGCCTCTGGTTAACGCCTATGCAGTGCAAATAATATGTTTGTATTTATTATTTGCAATAAGTGTAAAAACTAGCTCTTAACATTTCAGAAATGTTCTTGGGACCCTTTGGTGCTGATATAAAAGTATAGTTGTTGAGTTTATATTGGCAATATACCTGGTTGTTCTCTCATGAACAAAATGAATTATTTGGTTATACTTTTCTCCAAAATACCCAAGTAAGCTTTCAAGCATTGTTTTTATTGACCAACTTTTTACACTTAAGTTAGGTGTATTGCCCTAAGTGTTGGTTAAAAGGAGTTGAAATAGTGTAATTTGTAATCCCTGTTCTCTGTAGCTGTCATAATTATGTGTTCTTTGTCTCATCCATCTGTGAACCGTAGATAATAATTACCAATCTCACCAGTCAGAAAGAATGACTTTGCAGAGTTCTTTAGAATGTTTATTACCAAAAAATTAAAATGTGTTTTTACACTTAAAAGCACTTAGTAGGTTTAAAAAATACACCTGTTTGTAAAAATTTTATTTCAGTAATACTGAAACAGTTTACAAGAGCTACCATAATTATGGTAAAATTTAAAAATCATTTAGAAAAAGTACTGTTTAAATTGGATGCATTTAGAAAGAAAAGAATATTTGAAGAGCTTTTGGAAAAAAGTCTTAAAATTTTACAGATATTTTTCTTTGCCAAGAAAAAAAAATGTAGTGTATGCTTCTAAAATTCTTCTGTGGGAGAATACAGGGTTGGGAAAAACTTATGAAGAATAAGGAGAGGTGGAATCCTTGAGAACAATTGCTTCATTTTCATACTTAAAGTGAGAAATGCCTGTTTGTCAAACTAACACTAAAAATATTTAAAGGTGAAAAGGAAAACAATAGTCTTGTGCAGCCCTGTCCAAGAGAAATACGTGAGCCATGTATATAATTTGCAATGATCTGATAGCCGTTTTTTAAAAAAATAAAAACAAAATTAATTTTTTTTTTTTAGTGTGCGAGAGAGACAGAGACACAGAGGAACAAACAGAAAAATGAGAAGCATCAACTCGTATTTGTATCACTTTAGTTGTTCCTTGATTGCTTTCTCATATGTGCCTTGCGGGGGGGCGCTCAGTTGAGCCAATAACCCCTTGTTCAAGCCAACAACCTTGGGCTCAAGCCAGCAACCTTTGGGCTCAAGCTAGCAATGGTGGGGTCATGTCTGTGATCCTATGCTTAAGCCAGTGACCTATGCTCAAGCCAGTGACCCACACTCAAGTTGGTGAGCTGTGCTCAAGCTGGCAACTTTAGGTTTTGAACCTGGGTCCTCAGCATCTCAGGTTGACTCTATCCACTGCACCACCACCTGGTCAGGCAAAATTAATTTTAATTTATCCAGTATATTGAAAATATTTCAGCATGTAATCAATATTAAAATTGACATAATTTACATTATCTTTTTGTACTAAATATTTGAACTCCAATGTGTATTTTACATCTTAGTTCAGAACAGGCACATTTCAGGTACTCAGTAGTGACTACTGTATTGGACAGCGTGGTTAAAGAGTTAGTATCCCGAATTTATTTATTTATTTATTATTTTGTGTGTGTGTGTGTGTGTGTGAGACAGAGACAGAGGGACAGATAAGGACAGACAGGAAGGGAGAGATGAGAAGCATCAATTCTTTGTTGCGGCACCTTAGTTGTTCATTGATTGCTTTCTCATATGTACCTTGAGGTGGGGGGCACTACAGCTGACCAAGTGACCCCTTACTCAAGCCAGCGACCTTGGTCTCAAGCTGGTAAGCCTTGCTCAAACCAGATGAGCCCACGCTCAAGCTGATGACCTCGGGGCTTCGAACCTGGGTCCTGCGTATCCCAGACTGATACTCTACCCACTGTGCCACCGCCTGGTCAGACTGTGTCCTGAATTTACGAAGAATTTTTACAAACCAATGTACATTCTAGTAGAAAAGTGAGCAAAGGAAATGAATAAAGAGTTCATAAAGGAGTTCAAGTGGCTGATAAAAATGCAGAAATGTTTTATACTCAGTAGTAAACATAGAAATATAAGTTTAAAGGATTTACTACTCATTGCCTGTTTGTATAGGCTAAATTTTTCATAATGATACCTCATATTTAGCGTGCGGGAAGGCAGGAACTCTCTTACTACTGATTGGGACATGCAATTGAATATTGTTTTAGAGGTCAGTTATTCTTTGTATAAAAAGAACGCTAAAGGTTTATGCCTTCCAACCCAGCATTTTTACTTAAACAGATTTACTTTAATGAAATCACCAGTTATGTATTAAAACGTTAAAGGTGATAATGCATTCTCTAAGTTCCGTGCAATTTTCAGTCTTGTTTTAATGCCAAATGTGTACTTTCAAAGTTGCTGATACCTGAAATTCTCCTGAAGCTAAAAATTAAGGACTTTTCAAAAGAGCTAACAAGGAAGCTATCAAAGATTAGCAGGATAAGATCAAAAGGACACAGGAGCCCTGGCCAGATGGCTCAGTTGGTTAGAGCATCATCCCATGCACAAAGGTTGCTGGTTCAATCCCGGGTCAGGGCATGTACCTAAGCAGAATATTTTTTTTTTCTCTCTCTCTCTCTCTCTCTTTCCCTCTCCCATTTCCCTCCCTCTGAAATCAGTGAATTAAAAAAAAAAGGGATGTAGGAGTCTATTTTAAGAGAGTATTAGCTAAAAATGGGATAATTTGAGCATTAATTAGGATGATGACTAAAATGAATTGAAAAACATGAAATAATGCTTAAATCTGTGAAATCAAAACAGTACATGCATAGACACAGGTTAACATGTCACTATTGCTGGATGGTAGGTAATGAACCCAGTATTTTGAGAACGAGAAAATAAAGGGAAAGAATGAAGCATTTAGCCTGATTTTCTTATAGGACTATACTGATGGATAACCAAATAAATGAAGGGAACGTTCTTTTTGTAAAAGCATTCTTACCAATGATGAAGTGATAAAATGAAAATATCACCATTAAAAAAATTTTATTTATTCATTTTAGAGAGAAGAGAGAGAGAAGGGGGTAGGGAGGAGCAGGAAGCATCAACAACTGCATGTACTTTGATGAGGCAAGCCCAGGATTTCTAACCAGCGAACTCAGTATTCCAGAATGACGCTTTATCCACTGTGCCACCACAGGTCAGACTATATCACCATTTTGTAATGATCTAATGTAGGGTTCCCCAAACATTTTACACAGGGGGCCAGTTCACTGTCCCTCAGACAGTTGGAGGTACGGACTATAAAAAAAACTATGAACAAATCCCTATGCATACTGCACATATCTTATTTTAAAGGTAAAAAACAGAACAGGAACAAATACAATATTTAAAATAAAGAACAAGTAAATTTAAATCAACAAACTGACCAGTATTTCAATGGGAACTATGGGTGCGGATGCATCCTGTGCTCCTCTCACTGACCACCAATGAAAGAGGTACCCCTTCCGGAAGTGCGGCGGGGGCCGGATAAATGGCTTCAGGTGGCCGCATGTGACCTGCAGGCCGTAGTTTGGGGACCCCTGATCTAATGAATAAATGATTCTAGGTCTGGCGCAGCAGCATAGACAAGCAATATGTGGCTCTTGAAAGAACTCACCACCACCTAACAAGAACCAGAATTTGGCTGGACCAGGTGGTGACTCAGTGGATAGAACATTGGCCCGGGATGCAGAGGACCCAGGTTTGAAACCCCAAGGTTGCTGCCTTGAGCATGGGCTCATCCAGTGTGAGCATGGGTTCACTGGCTTGAGCTCAGGGTTGCTGGCTTGCGTGTGGGATCATAGACATGACTCCATGGTTGCTGGCTTGGGCCCGAAGCTTGCTAGCTTGAGCCCAAGGTCACTGGCTTGGCCGAATCCCTCTGGTCAAGGCACATATGAGAAAACAACTAAAGTGCTGCAACAAGTTGATGCCTCTCATCTCTCTGCCTATCTGTCTGTCCCTCTCTTCCTCTCACTAAAAACAAACAAAATCAGAATTTGGATAAACCCTTTAGAATCATCAATTTATAGAACATGTAGAAGAACAGGATAAAGTACTCCAGGGAATTAAATCAGTAAAACTTAGACTGGAAAACTACTGGGAAAAAAATTTACGATGAATAAGATTGTCTCTTCAATATAAAAATTGGTCTTAAAAAAAGACACCCTGTAGTTTAAAAGAGATTTAAAGGACATCCCAGTCAGTGGTAGTATGTAGGCCTTATAGGATCTGTTCACACAAATTATAATACTCATAATTGGAAATTAGGGATTGATATTTGTCATATTAAGGAATTGGTATTATTATTTGTTACTTGGTGTGGCTATGTTTAAAAAGTTCTTGTTCCTTAGAGTTCATACTGAAATTTTTATGAATAAAATTATTTTATGTCTGAGATTTGCATCAAATTATTATGGAGGTCAGGAGATACTGGTGTAGGTAGAGATAAGACAAGGTTGACTATGAGTTGGTACTTGTTGAAGGTGGGCAATAGGTGTGTAGACGCTTATTGTACTGTTTTTTCTACCTTTCCATATGTTTGAATTTTTCTGTAATAAAATGTTTTAAAATCTAAGAAGAAAAAATAATTTAGATCAAGTCTTGGAAACATTGTTATCTTCTGAGGAAGAATTTGTTGGACTGTGGAGCAATCCTTCTTTAACACCTTACTGTAGTCTCTATTAAAGCACTTCGTCAGCCTGACCCATGGTGGCACAGTGGATAAAGAGTTGACTGGGAATGCTGAGGGTGCCAGGTCGAAACGCCAAGGTCACTGGCTCTGAGTGTGGACTTGTCAGCGTGGATGCTGGCTTGAGCGGGGCCTTGTCCACACAATCCCAAAGCTCAACAGCTTGAGCCCAAAGGTCACTCTCATGAAAAGCCTGAGGTTACTGGCTTGAGCAATGGGACACTGGCACTGGCCCAGTCAAAGCATGTGTGAAAAGCTCAATGTATAATTAAAGTGAAAATAACTTCCAGTTGATGCTTCTCACCCTCTCTCTCTTTTTCTTCTTATCTATCTCTTTTACGCAATAAATAAATAAATAAAATAAATAAATAAATAAATAAATAAAAGTATTCATCAGTGATTGGAAAAAGGTGGTTTGGCATATTGTCTCTGTTATTTAATGATCACAAAAGATATTTTGAGTAAGGCTGTCAACACCAGTGGCCTGTTGTGAAGGGTTTCTTGGGAGAATTTGCTTTTGCCTTTGTTTCACAAAATAATTTTGCTAGTAGCCTATATTTTTTGTTTTTTTTTACAGGGACAGAGAGAGAGTCAGAGAGAGGGATAGATAGGGACAGACAGACAGGAACAGAGAGAGGTGAGAAGCATCAATCATTAGTTTTTTGTTGCCGTAGCAACACCTTAGTTGTTCATTGATTGCTTTCTCACATGTGCCTTGACCGCGGGCCTTCAGCAGACCTAGCAACCCCTTGCTGGAGCCAGAGACCTTGGGTCCAAGCTGACGAGCTTTTTGCTCAAGCCAGATGGGCCCGCGCTCAAGCTGGCGAGCTCGGGGTCTTGAACCTGGGTCTTCTGCATCCCAGTCTGACGCTCTATCCACTGTGCCACCGCCTGGTCGGGCCTATATGTTGTTTTTTTTTTTTATATATATATATATTTTTATTAATTCTAATGGGGCGACACCAATAAATCAGGGTACATATGTACAATGAAAACATCTCCAGGTTATCTTATCATTCAATCGTGTTGCATACCCGTCACCAAAAGTCAAATTGTCCTCTGTCACCTTCCATCTGGTTTACCCTGTGTCCCTCCCCTCCTCCCTATCCCACCCTCTCCTCCCTCCCCCCACCCCGTAACCACCACTCTCTTGTCCATGTCTCTTATTCTCACTTTTATGTCCCACCTATGTATGAAATCATGCTGTTCTCAGTTTTTCTTTTTTTCTGATTTACTTATTTCACTCCGTATAATGTTATCAAGGTACATCCATTTTGTTATAAATGATCCGATGTCATCGTTTCTTATGGCTGAGTAGTATTCCATAGTATATATGTACCATAGCTTTTTAAAACACTCGTCTTCTGATGGACACTTGGGCTGGTTCCAGATCTTCGCTATTGTGAACAATGCTGCCACGAACATGGGGGCGCATTTCTTCTTTTTGAACAGTGCTATGGTGTTCTTAGGGTATATTCCTAAAAGTGGGATAGCTGGGTCAAAAGGCAGTTCAATTTTTAATTTTCTGAGGAATCTCCAAACTGTTTTCCACAGTGGCTGCACCAGTCTGCATTCCCACCAGCAGTGCAGGCCTATATGTTTTGATGTGCAAAGAGATACACTCTTATATTGCTTTTCTTGATCTTTAAGAAATAGAGGCAAATGACCAAAATCATACTGGACCTTCAATAATAATTTGCCAAGTAAATGAAAGTGTAAGTTGACATCAGGAAGTTTTTAAAGCAAATTAGTTCTAAGCCTGAAACCTGAGTGAATACATACACTGCCTATGTTTCATGCTTTTCAAATTATCTTCAACATTTACAGTAACTTATGTTTTTAATGAATTTGCTGAGCCATTAAGAAAAGATTTATTTTTTCATTTCAGAAGGCCTGTATCTGCACACTTCCATACGTAAACTAGCATTTTTATAAGATCATTCATTATTAACCTCTTAGAAAAGTTTAACTCTTAAATGCTTAACCCACCACTCTTGGAAAAGCAACTAATGATATAATTTCATTAATACACCTAACACTTTAGGAAATACATAACATAACTAAACAAGGTTTTGAGTTATTTTAGAAAGACTTCTGAGTACTTACATAAAAATAAAAGAGCCTAACCAGGTAGTGGCGCAGTAGATAGAGCATAGGCCTGAGATGCTGAGGGCCCAGGTTCAAAGCCCTGAGGTCACTGGTTTGAGCACGGGCTCATCTGGATTGAGCACGGGGTCACTGGCTTGAGTGTGGGATCATAGATGTGACCCCATGGTCGCTGGCTTGAGCCCAAGGTTGCTGGCTTGAGCAAGGGGTCACTGACTCAGCTATCCCCCCTCCCCCGCATCAAGGCACATATGAGAAAGCAATCAATGAACAACTAAGGTGCCTCAATGAAGAATTGATGCTTCTCATCTCTCTACTTTCCTGTCTGTCTGTCTGTTCCTATCTGTCCCCCTCTCTGTCTTTCTCTGTCTCTCTTGCTAATATATATATACACATATATATACATATATATATACATTATATATACATATAATATATATACACACATATATATATATACATGTATATATATATAAATAAGTAAAAGAGAACAACGGTCACATGAGAGTTGGGACAGATTTGGTTTTCTACTTTGAGGAAAGTGTGGAATTTTTTTTTCTGTATTTCAGCTCTCTAAAGCCCATAGCCAACCCAGATTCAGCAGCTGAAGTGCTTCATAATTAATATTCTGCTCTTCCCTCAATTAAAATTCTCATATACCAACATTTCGTGACATGTTGATCTAATTATCTGATTTAGAAAATCAGTGACAGTATGAATGAATGACTGATTAGTATAATTCACTTATTGATTGTGAAATGAAAGGAATAAATCTCCGGCTAGCAGAAAGAGGACACAGCATAATTTTGAGTAGTTCAGTATAGGGGAATTTTAAGTGCAAAGCCCTTTTGACCTCTTCCCATCTCAAGAGTTCTGTATCCTGAAAAGTACATTATGCCAATATTTCTTTGGCATGTATCCAGCATATAAAATTAAGAGTATCTGTTATATGCCAGACACCTTTCAGAGTAGTTGAATAGTATGAATTTAAAATATATTTTGAAATTTTCCATGTGAATAAGTTTACAAATGAGAGAAAACAGGAGGAGTAGTAGCCTTTATTTTTTTCCTTAACAAAACTTAATCCCTGTATACCTATGGGTCAGTTAAACACTTCCAATGGAGAGGGTGGTTGGCATTGTACATTTGGATATCATACAGTATGAAAGTTTTACAGTTATTCTGTAAAACTATTCTTTTCTAATCAAAGTAGGCATGTTTTATTGGGTATGAAAATACTTGTGAGTTTTTTTTTGAAATTAAAATAATCTTTTTTCTTTCAGAATGGCAGAATTTAGTGACGTTCGGCAGCTTTTCAAACATGGTTCCCTGTAGTCACTCATACTTTTGTACACTGAGTCAAGTAAAGCAGTACTCTACAAATGTTCAGAAAGAAGGACAGGGATCAGAAACTCTCAGAGTGGAAAAAGTGCCATCATTTGATGAAGCAGGTATGTATAAATCATTTAAAATAAATTTTTCTGTGTACTAGAATAGTTTGTGTAAGAGTATTCCTTGGATTTTTGATAGAACTCACCTGTAAAACTATTTCATTGGTGTTTTTCTACTGTTCTGGAATTCTACAATTCTCTGTCACTATTCCCTCAGATTTTATCTCTTTCTGTTTTTCTATTATCTCCTTTTGGAACTCTAATTAGAACTGTGTTACATTTTGCTTTATTTTCCATATCTCTAAGCCTGTCATATTTTGTTACTGAATTTTATACTTCTATTTCTGTCATGTTTATATTTCTATTCTGGCCTGAATTCTGGATTATTTCTTTCAGTCTGCCGAGTTCACTAATTACCTCTTTAGTTACATCTGACCTGCTGATTGATATATATATATGGGTTTTAATAATGATGATTATGCTTTTCATTTCTAGAAAGTGTTTTTCATCTTGGTTGGCTGGTCTCATGTTCCTTATATTTTCAAACTTCTCTTTCATTACTTAGCCATATTAAACATAGCTATTTTATATCCTGACTGAAAATTATGCTATCTGAAATCTTTTGGTTCCCACTATATTACCTTTTTTCTTTGTTTCTTACTCTCATTCATGATGCCATATTTATATTTTTTAACCAAGAGTTGTTAACTTTGCCTGACCAGGCAGTGGCGCAGTGGATAGAGTGTCGGACTAGGATGTGGACGACCCAGATTCAAGACCGTGAGGTCGCCAGCTTGAGCGCAGGCTCATCTGGTTTGAGAAAGGTTCACCAGCTTGAGCCCAAGGTCGCTGGCTCGAGCAAGAGGTCAGCTGTAGCCCCCTGTCAAGGCACATGTGAGAAATCAATCAATGAACAACTAAGGAGCCGCAACGAAGAATGTTTCTCATCTCTCTCTCCCTTCCTGTTTATCTGTCCCTCTCTCTGACTCTCTGTCTCTGCCACAAAAAAAAAAAAGAGTTGTTAACTTTCTATGAAGTTTTATATCTTGGAACACTAAGATGTCTCTCTCTGGACTGAAGTTATGGTCCTGCATAGTGAGTTTGCTTTATTGCCTGTTAGCTTCTGGGAATACATCTTGGGACCACATTAAATTCTCTGCTTTACATTTGCTGACCACACTGGTAGCATGAGTTCAGATTGCAAACTGGCATGAGGGCTGATTTGTTCTTAAGATTTTCAGTTGAGTTTTCCCCCACTATGTAACAGAAAAATCATGCCAGGCATGCTTCCCTGCTGTTCCTTTTGTGCGTATTGTTTCTAGGTCATAGCTGTGCCATGTGTGTAGCTTTTATCCTGAGTGCCTTCTGTTAGTAGACACTTTTATTCTGAATGCCTCCATCTTGAGCAGAACTAGTCTCCAAGGCTATAAGCTTCAACAGAAATCACCAAGGAAAGCACCAGCTTTGGTGAACTCCCTTATTCTGTAGAAGTCCAGCTTTTCCTTGATTTTGCCCTCTTCAGAACAGTTTTTGCCAGTTTAGCAATGCATTTGAAAAGATTTTGTTCAGGGTATGTATTTGTTGTGCAGCATTAGAAAGAACTGCTTTATTCATTTATCCATTATTTTATTCAAGAAGTATTTAATTTAGTATTTTTTATATGGCAGCAAGTGAGAATGACTCCCTTTAATTACTAAAACAGAAAATTGAGCAAACAAATGTAATACTGTAGAGTAGTAAGTCCTGTGATGGAGAAATACTGTGTGCTGTGTTATGAGCATAGGGAAGGGTCCCTGAGCCAAGTAGTTAGGAAAGCTCTCCATAAGGAAATGATATCTAACTAGGGACCTGAAAGAAAAGTAGGTATTGGTGTGATGAATGTGGAGAAAGGTGAAATTACAAGTAATATAGTGTGACTCAGCTAGTGAGAAGAGGATCTGGTGGGGGGTTGGTAGTTTTGAAAAATCCAAGGGATGAAATTTAAGAGGTAAACAATTGTCAGATCAGGGGATTGTTCAGGAGTTTGGACTTTGTAGGCAGTGGGATTCTTTTGGAGTATTTTAAGTAGAGGAAATACTTGATCTGATTTAAGATAAAAAAAACAACTAGTTGCAGACTGAAAAACGGATTGCAAAGGAAGCAATAATACAAATCAGGATCTAGACCAGGCTATTAGCAATGATTTTTTTTTAAAAGGAGTAGGCGAACTCAAGAGATTTAGGAGTTGAATAATTAGGGCTTAGTGATTGAATTTGGGGGACTGAAGGAGGTCAGGTAAAGTTTAATGTCTGGTTACTGGGTTGGCAATTGTGTAGTGATTTCACTGGGGTCTAAAGCGAGGAATACCAAAGCTAGAGGGAGTATACTAGGAGAAGATGATGATTTAATTTTGACATCTAAATTATAGGTGCCTCCACGACATCTTAACAGATGACTAGTAGGCAGTTGGGTAGTATATACTACAGGCAAAACTCAGAGATGTGGGTTCAGTCCTGACCACCACAGTAAAATGAATGTTGCAGTAAAGCAAATCGTACAAATTTCCTGGTTTCCCAGTGTGTATAAAGGAGAAGTATACACTATATGTAGTCTATTGAGTGTGCAATGGTATTATGTCTAAAAAAATGTATCTTATCTTAATTAAAAACACTGTATTACTAACAAATATTAATTATACTCCGAGCTCTCAGTTATGGAGGGTCTTGCTGTGACGTTGATGAAGATGTAGTATCTGTGACATGCGATAAAGCAAGGCGCAATAAAACAAGCTGCACCTGTACTGTTGCACCGTGAGGCATCATCATTTCTTGGCTGGATTACTGCAATAACCTCCCTGGACTCCCTGCTTTCACCCTCTCGCTCATTATGTTTCAGCCAAACCAGTCTTCTTTTGGTTCTTAGAAAATACCACGCTTGTTCTCATTTACAGGGTCTTTGCGAATCTAGTTGCTTTCTCTTTCCAAGGTGTACTTCTTCATGACGGACCTCTGCTGGTAATTACATTGTAGTTGAAATGTCAGCTCTGCACATTCTTTAATCACTCAAGGTAAAGTAGACACCCGGTCAGTCTTTAATATTACCCTAATTTGAATTCTCTGTGTAGATCGTACTTACTGACTGGTATTTTCTTTTTCCTTTTTTTTAAATTTATTTTTATTTTTTTACAGGGACAGAGAGAGAGTCAGACAGAGGGATAGATAGGGACAGACAGACAGACAGGAAAGGAGAGAGGTGAGAAGCATCAATCATTAGTTTCTCGTTGCCATTGCGACACCATAGTTTTTCATTGATTGCTTTCTCACAAGTGCCTTGACCACGGGCCCTCAGCAGACCGAGCCACCCCTTGCTGGAGCCAGCGACCTTGGGTCCAAGCTGGCGAGCTTTTCTCAAGCCAGATGAGCCCGCGCTTAAGCTGGCAAGCTCGGGGTCTTGAACCTGGGTCTTCCACATCCCAGTCCGACGCTCTATCCACTGTGCCACCGCCTGGTCAGGCCTGACTGGTATTTTCAATATTTATTTACCTCTTTACCTCCCACTTGTTTGCACCCCCAATGACAGCATAATCTCTGTGCCTAGAGCAGTGGTTTGCACATAGTAGGGTTTAATAAATATTTGTAACTGAATGATTGTATAGCATTCTAACCTGGAGATGTAGATTTAGGAGATGTTAGCTATACCCAGGTGGTAACTGAAGTGATGGGTATGTATGGGACTGTGCAGGAAGAGTGTTTAGAAGGAGATAAAGCCTTCTAGTACAAACCCCCAATGAGGAAGGACAGAAGGAACAAAGAAAGCCTTCAAAGAATACTTTAGGAGGAGCAGCCTGGGAGGTAGGAGAAAATCCAAGGAGAGTAAAGTGTCAGGAAAAGAGTGTTTGAAGAAGAATAGTAAACATTTTAAGGCTGTCTTTAGTTGGATAGTTTTCACAGGGAACGATTTTACAAATTAATTGAGAAGCCTGCATTCATGTTTATGATGCCTGTTTTTCTTCTAAGTCTCACCCTCCCTTTGGGCTTACTATGTAATTTTAGCCAATTTCTTTCCTTTTTCTGTGCTGATGGGGAACTGCCAGGATAAATATTGATTGAGAGTTTTGATATTAAAGGATGAAGAAATGGAGAGTGTAGTGAGTCCCTAAATTCCAGATATAAACATATGGGAGAAAAAAAACAAGTGATGAAATAATATAATTGAGGGTAGATTATGTTATAATGCTCTCCTGAGGTGAACATAGACTTGGGCAAAAAATATTTAATGTTGGTTCTTTTATACATAATGCTTGAAATTAAAATCAATGACTAGGTTTTTTTTTTCTGTGCTGATGGGAATAAAATTTTAGTTTATATTCTCATTAGAAATACATTGTTTACTGATGGTTTTATTTTGGGCTCAATTTTTCAGAATTAGCTTAGGCCAGATTAGATCTTGTTAGCCATCAGATAGACGGCAAGTAATTGCTTGATTGAAAGATAATTTGTCATTTAAGGGTTTAAGATTGACTTTTGAATAATTCAAACCGCATCATAAAGTCAGGAACAGCTCATTAAAAGGCATAGGTTTGTTAAGGAATCCTTAAGTTTTTAAGGAGCATTCAGATGTTTTAAATTTTAGTAAAATTAGTTTTAATTTTTCTAATGACAGCAGATGTGTGGCAAACAGCCAGGACTGGAGCATAAAACAAAATGTCTAGAGATATGAATTTATGGATAAAATGTCTGGTTGCTTATTGAAATCATAGATTCTACTCCAGTGATACATGTCAAGTTTATTAAGATGGCAGTGTGCAAAATAAGTATTCATACATGTGTTTGGGCAATGTGATAGCATTTTTTATTTGTGATTCTTACCACCATATAGTTAGTACCATCTAGGCAGTGTGTAGTGAGAAGAATATCTAGAAATATCAGCCATTCAGCAACTACTTTTCTGTATTTATTTGATCACTGTGGGAAAGAGGACTATTTGAATTTTTTTACCATAAATTTCAGTTATTCAGATAATAGGTGAGTTCTGGAAGCTTATTATTCTGCCATCCCCTTTCTTTCACTTTTTTTCTGCCCTACTCTGTTCACCAAAGCAAAATTTTAAGAAATTGATATATAGATTCAATAAAGATGCTTTAGAATTTGCTTGCTTGCTCTGTAGGTAGACAATAATACAGTTATAATAATTATCTAACTGTTAAATGTCAGATGCTATAATCTATAATTATTTAAGTTATTAAGAAGTATTTTTAAGTCTGTCTTTGATTTATCAATATGTCATTGTAACCTACTTAAGATCTGGTGACTAGTTAAAGAAAAGCCTTTGGGGATTTTCTGTGCATATTTTAGTTATCAAAACATAGTATACTGTGTCATTTCATTAGTGGCTTTCACTGAAACATAAGAAATATACTAAAAGTTACATTAAAAAATTTTGCTTATATTTCATTGGAAGTTTTGCCTTTGTTAGTGCCTACTCTGTTGGCATTTAATTTACTCATAAAAGCCCTGAAAGAAGATAAATAAAAAATTCTGATCAAGATGGCATTGTAAATAGATGCTTTAAGGTACCTGTTGGATGTCTCACTCATTGGAGTGACAGATAAAATATATTTTAAAAAAAATTGAATAAACAACTAGACATAAGAAAGACATGCTATGTCTAAGAAATGGAAAGAAAATGGCAGCTTCTGAGTTGATAAGTAGGTACTGGCACCGGGAGTTTGGCTTGTTTAATTTAGGGTAATGGATTTGCAGGTGCTCCATTCATAGCCAGGTACTGGAGTCAGACTCACTGAACTGACGTACCTGCCCACCATACAGGAGGCTGAAAATAGCCTCTTTCATTTGTTACCTGAGGCTGTGTCTTAAGGGAAGCAATAAGGTAGGAAGGCAGAAGGAAGAAGGGGAACTGAAACCTGCCATTTGCTGGCTTGGAAACTGGATTGAGGGGTAGGAATTTCAAACTGCCAGTCTGAGATCTGGTCCGGGTCAGAAGGATCAGATTGAATTCTGAGAATTCAAACATGAGGAGAGTGAAAGGATGTAGTGTATTTAAAATAATGTTTCAAATTCCAAAATTTAAAAATAATAGAAGGATCATATTGCAATATATTAATTTATCAAATCAATACATTATGCATCTTGCCTGACCTGTGGTGGCGCAGTGGATAAAGCATCGACCTGGGAACACTGAGGTCGCCAGTTCAAAACCCTGCACTGGTCTGGTCAAGGCACATATGGGAGTTGATGCTTCTAGCTCCTCCCCCCTTTCTCTCTCTCTCTCTCTCTCTCTCTCTCTCTCTGTGTGTGTGTGTGTGTGTGTGTGTGTCTCCTCTCTAAAATGAATAAATAAAAATAAAATAAATCTTGTAGGACTGTCTGTCTTTAAAAAAAAAAATACATTATGCATCTTAAGTTTACACTATATGTCAGTTATATTTCAATAAAAAATACGTAAAGAATCCTAATGATAAGAAAGCCAAAAAAATGAACTATCAAATATGAATTATTTCCAGATGATATTAAAATAGTCTGACTTGCTTTAAAATAATTTAATTTCCTGAAAATAATAAATGAAGTACTCATATTTTGGAATAAACTAGCAGAAATAAAACCAGAACAAATTTAGAAGAGAGCAAACTAGAAATCTTAGAAATGAAATTGTAGTTACTAAAATAATTTTATTTTTTTCTGAGAGAAAAAGAGAGAGACAGACAGGAAGGGGGAGAGATAAGAAGCATCAACTTGTAGTATGGCACTTTAGTTGTTCATTAATTGCTTCTCATATGTGCCTTGACGGGGTGGGGACTGCTCCCAACAAACTAGCCCAAGCCAGTGACCTTGGGCTCAAGCCATGGAACCCACACTCAAGCTGGAGAGCCTGTGCTCAAGCCAGATGAACACGCATTCAAACCTGTGACCTTGGGGTTTTGAACCTGGCTTGACCAACAGGCTAAAACAAAAATCTAATAGTCATAGCCAAGTAAAGAATTCATAAATTGAAATTTACCCTGAATGTGCAAAGAAAAGCAAAAAGATTTTTTTAAATGAAAAAGCATTGTAAGAGGCATGAAGTTCTAGTCGACATTTAATAGGCCTTTCAGAGAGAGAGAGAAAGAGAATAGAGAAATAGAGAAGTATGTGAGGAGGTAATAGATGAGAATTTTTTCAGAATTTGAGAAAAGGATCTTCAGATCAAAAGTACACTTTGAGTTTTAAGCAGGATAAGAGAAAAGAAATCTACAGATTTAAAAACCAAAACAAGAAACAGTCCAACTTGAAAGCTTCCAAAGAGAAAACTCAGAATACTATTAGTCCAATTATTGCTCTTTTGAAGTAGGCTTTTTATTTGAAACAATATGCAGAAAACAAAGGGACCGATGATTTGGATTAGTATCCATGAA
Organism: Rhynchonycteris naso; assembly: GCA_037038555.1. NCBI lineage: Eukaryota > Metazoa > Chordata > Mammalia > Chiroptera > Emballonuridae > Rhynchonycteris > Rhynchonycteris naso. Next base: position 287,961,193 of record CM072996.1, on the reverse strand, counting down.
AGAGTAAGGGAAAATGAATGTCACCCTAGAATTTTACACTGGTTTAAATAATTCTGCTAGAGTGAAGGCATAATAAAAACATTTTCACATACATAATATAAAGATGAACAGAGCTTTGCATAGCAGCAGTATTGCAGCTGGTTGGGTTTATCTGAGGTATGATTATTGCTAACTGAAAAAGAAAAAGGTGAATGTCATTTATTACTAACCCATCTGCATTTAAAAAAAACCAGTGTAAGTATATATATTTTTACAAGATGCAGAGTAAACCCAGAGGGACAGAAGGGTTGAGATATAAAAAGACAGTGTAGAGCAAGAAATGGATAAAATGTGTTGGTAAAATTAACTGTTGATAGAAAAAATAATAAACTTTAATATTAAATGCTGAAATTTTAGTTGAGAGTAGGAAGGTAGAAGCTTTAAGTGGTTAAAGGCTTATTTCTGGCCCTGGCCGGTTGGCTCAGCAGTAGAGTGTCAGCCTGGCTGTGGAAGTCCTGTGTTCGATTCCTGGCCAGGACAGACAGGAAAACCAACCATCTGCTGCTTCTCTACCCCTCCCCCTTCTCTCTCTCTCCTCTACCCCCACTCCGTGACTCAAATGGATAGAGCAAGTTGGCCCCTGGCTCTGAGGATGGATCCATGGCCTTGCCTCAGGGGCTAAAATAGTGGCACCAGATGGACAGAGCATTGACCGATAGGGGGCTTGCCGGGTGGATCATAGTCAGGGCACATATGGGTGTCTGTCTCTGCCTCGCTTCTCATTTAAAAAAAAGTTTATTTCTTGCTCTAGAGGAAGGTGAAGGTAGTGATACTGAGTAACTTTATAGATGGAAGAAAGATGAACAGGGAAATTGCATGTTAAATTTTTAAGTGGCATAATTAAAACAGTAGAAATATAATATTACAAATTCCAAACCAGGATAGGGAATGGGGTGGGAGAAGGATGTAGAAAACTTTATCAACTTAACAGGTGGATGGAAAGGCAAAAAAACCACTAAAAGCAAAAAGAAGGGTAAACTGAAATCAGACAAGATGGAAGAAGTCCAAATATACCACTAGTTAAGTAGTCAGATTTCATGGTGTTGCATATTATTTAAGTACATTCATAATCTAAATATGTGGAAACAGTTTGTTTTCATTTCATTACGTTTTCAGAGATATGTGTTCTGTCTGGATCCTCTACTATCTCATCTGCTCAAGGGCTTTGCTCTTGTGATAATCCTCTTAGTTTACTACACCAACAGTTCCTTCCTTGACTCCATCATTCCCATTTCGATATAAAAATACTGTCATTCTTTCCTTGATTACATTTTCCATTCCAGCTCCTGCTGCAAGAACAAATATTGGCTTTTACTTCATCATTTCCTATTCTCACATCAAACCTGTAGCTTCCATCCCTATTTTTCCTGCTAAAACTGCTATTGTTTAAAAAAAAGCAGATATTTTTATATTGCTAATCCAGTATTCATATCTATCCTTTTCCCCTATGAAAGTTATACAAACATCTACTCATGAATATTATTTATAAACATAGAGGCAATAAAGGAAAGTGGTTAAGACAAAGACAAAGTGACTTTGGTTTTTCAATCCTTACGGTGACTCTGTGTTTAAAATATTCTCACAAAAATGAGGGGATATTTTATCACTTCATGTTCATTTTGAAATATCTCCTCATTTTTGTGAGCAGTATACTAGAGCTGTGTGACTTTGGGGAAAGTTATAAAATTTTTCCATGCCTCAGTTTTCTCATCTGTAAGATGAAGATAATAGTACAGTGGTTCTTAACCTTTTTTGAGGTACCGAACCCACCAGTTTCATATGCCCATTCACCGAACCCTTCTTTAGTGATAAATAAAATATGATTTTTTTTTTCCAAATTCAAGACATAGGTATATGTTTTTTTACTGGTGCGCAAAATGAGCCGTGCATGAACATCACCTTGCTCAAAGAACAAAACCAACAAAGTGTATGAACTCACAACAAATTATGGTATTACTTTATTCTGGCCTCCGTGGCAGAGGCTTCTCCGAACCCCTGAGACCGACTCATCGAACACCTAGGGTTTGATAGAACCCAGGTTAAGAACCACTGTAATAGTACCTCAGAGCAGTTTTGGGAGGATTAAATGAAATAGTGCACACAAAGCACATAGTATGTATGTGGCCCATGGCAAATGCTTAGTAAATGTTAGTTACTATTACTAAACTCTGAAATAATATTTTATTATTGAATGAGAATATAGATAAAATAAGAAAAAATGTTTTAAGGGTGAGATTTTGATTATAAAATATTTGATACTTATAAAAGAATATATGTAGTGTATGTATATGTAAGTTAGAAAAAAACAAAACGCCTGACTGGTGGTGCTGCAGTGGATAGAGCGTTGACCTGGGACGCCTGTGTCCAGGTTTGAGAGCCCAAGGTTGCCAGCGTGGGCACAGGCTCATCCTGTTTGAGTGCAGGGTCACCAGCTTAAGCATGTGCTCAATAACATGATCCCAAGGTCTCTGGCTTGAGCCCCAAATCGCTGGCTTGAGCAAGGGGACACTGGTTCAGCTTGAGTTCTTCCTCCGCCCCCAATCAAGGCACGAATGGAAAATAATCAATGATAACTAAAATGAAGCAACTACGAGTTGATTCTTCATATCTCTCTCCTGTCTTTCTCTTTCTCTCTCTGCAAGATTAAAAAAGAGAGAGAAAAGAAAACATAATAAATGGGAATTTTACTTTTTTATTTTCTTCTTGATTTCAACGAGAGAGGAAGGGGGAGAGAGAGACAGGAATCTGTTCCTGTATGTGCCCTGACTAGATAGGGATTGAACCAGCAACATCTATCTGTGCTTTGGAACAATTCTCTAACCAACAGAGCTATCTGGCTAGGGCAGGAATTTTCCATTCTTGATCACATTCTCCTTCACCCTATGTATTCAGTGTGACTATCCTGAATTTTGTGTTTGTCTCTTGATTTTAAAAAAGCTACATTTAGACATTTGTGTATATCCCTAATTGTTAAATTTAGCTTTTGTTTGTACTTTCATTATGATAGCTTATTGTTTGTATTATTTTGTGATTTACTAATGCTATATGAGTCTGGTTCATTAATTTTCATGGAGATAATTATAGCATGTACTTTTTAGGGCTGTTGTGTGAATTAAATTAGTTGGTATATGTAAAGTACTTAAAATAGTGCTTGGGCACAACACAGTAAGGGCTTAAGGAAAGATAGTCATTATTATGTTTATTATTTTTCACTGCTGTATGAAATGTTACATGAACGGGTCATGGTTAGTTTATTATCTTGTTTATGAGTATTTGGGTTGATTACAATTTGCAACAACAGAACATACTGCTACTCTGCTTGTTCATATACCTCTCTTCTTGTGCCCTCTGGCAAGTTTCTGTAAGCTAAGTGTATTGACCTAGAAGTACAATTGCCAGGTCACAAATTACGCTTGTGTTCAGCTCTGTTAGATACTACCAACTTGATTGTCAAGGTAATTATTTTCACCTCATGCCTGTTCATGTTTCCACCAGCAGTGTGTGAGTTCCCATTGCTCCACACGTTTGCCAACATTAGGTATAGTCATTTTCTAATCTGAAGGCTGTAAAATAGTACCTAGGGGCTTCCTTGGATATTACTAATACTGTACTCTCTCTTCATATGTTTACTGGCTATCTGTATTTCCTTTTCTGTGCAAGTTTGTTCTTCTGCCTTCTTTTTTCTAGTGGGTTGTTGGTCTCTTTTTGATCTGAAAGAATTCTTAAATATTCTCAATACTTATCCTTTGTTGATTCTAGTTGTTGGAACTATCTTCTTCCAGTTTGAGGCTTTTTTTGTTTGTTTGTTTAAATGGAATGTTTTGATGAACAGATGTTCTGAATTTTAATTAGCAGAATTTGTTTATTTTTCCTGTGTTATTTATATCTTCTTAAGAAATCTGACTCTACCACAAAAATAGGCTATATATTGTTGTCTGTTAGGCACGTAAGTATTGTAGTATTAAAGTCATTAATATACCTGGTATTGGTTGTTGATGTGAGGTAGATTCCAATTTCCTTTTATTTCTTTTTTTAGGGGGGAGAGAGAGTTGTACAGTAGTTTCAGTAACGACTTAATAGTTACTCTTCATTGAATAGTATCTCTAGAACAGTTCTAAGTAGAAGAATCAACAGTATGTCCTTGTTTTATTCCTTATTTAAAAAAAAAAGTTTCTACCTTTGAATACAGTGTTCAAGTTTGTTTTACCCTTTAAGGAAATTCCTTTATGTCCTAATTTTCTAAAAAGAGTTTGAAACTTGTATGTGTGTTGAATTTTGTTAAATGCTTTTTCTTTAGTTCCTGAAATGATTCTATAGTTTTTCTCCTTTAATCTGTTAGGAGAATCACTAGCTTTTCTAATGTATAACTGTTCTTAACGTTCCTAGGATAAATCCAACTTGTCTATGATATATTATCTTTATACACATTGCCAGAATGTTAGCTAATAATTAACTTTATAGGTTTGTATGAAAGCCACTGCTTAATATGAAATTTTTTAAATAAACTTTATAGCAGAAAACATAGGTGCAGAACTGAAAGCTCCACTTATGAAGCAAGAACCTCTCCAAGTAAGAGGTAAGTACATTTTATTCTATTTTTTATTATAATGGTGTTTTGAATTAAATATATAAGATTAGTTTACGTAGAGCCCTTTATGGTTATATTATAAAGGTTAGGGTTAGGGTGATCTATCATAAGGATTTATTCTCCTATTCATAAGCTAAATTTCTACTGGTTTACTTTGCATTTTGGTCCAAATTATGTGGTAAATGTATTTTTCAAAAGCCCAAGGAAAGGAGTAATGGCAGATAAAAATCATCAATTACCTTTTCATTTTAGAAAGGTAATATGATTAAAGAACAGATGGTCAACACCTTTCAGCTACAGATTTTTGAAATCCAGATAGAGTTTGGATATTCTTGTCTGATTTCTTTTCTAGGAGTAATTGTGTAATTAAGGAATTCTTTTTTTAAATTGCGTGATTAGAACAATTATTATTATTATTATATTTTAAGTAAGAGGAGGGAAGATAGAGAGACAGACTCCCACATGCACCCTGACCAGGATCCACCAGCAGACCTCATATGGGGCTGATGCTCACATCAAATGACCCTCAGCACCTGAGGCAACACTGGAACCAATTGAGACACTGGCTGCAAGAGGGGAAGAGAGAGAGGAGGAGGAGAGGGAGGGGAAGAGAAGCAGATGGTTGCTTCTCATGTGTTTCTTAACCAGGGATCAAACCTGGATCATTCGCACACTGGGCTGATGCTCTTATCCACTGAGCCAACCAGCCAGGGCCCTTATTATTGTTATTGTTTTTAATTTATTGGGTTGACATGGTTCACCAAACCATACTGGTTGCAAGAATTCTTGTTTGCAGCCCTCCCTTTCCCTTCCCTCCCCTTCCTGCTGGGCGCTGAGGATTGCTTTATGGCCTCTGCTTCAGGTGCTAGAATAGTTCCAGATGCAACAGAGCAATGGCCCAGGTGGGCAGAGCGTCGCCCCCTTGTGGGCATGCCGGGTGGATCTGTGGCGCTTGCAGGAGTCTTTCTCTTTGTCAGTTGGAGTCTGTCTTGTTTCTCACTTCAGAAAAATACAAAAAAAAAAAAAAAAGAATAAAAATTTTTTGTAGGATAATTTTGAAGATGATACATAGTGTACAGTCATAAATAAGAATAATTAATGTTGTGATAGCAATAATTATTATTAATAATCTGGGTTTGGACAGGACAATGGGGATTTCTAGCTACTTTGAAGAAATTTTTCAAAAGTAATTTGAAAACAAACCTAATCTTTTGAAAGAGTGATGTAATTCTCCTCCCTGTTCCAGAGGAGCTCACTGGGATTTTGAGTTTTAGGATTATTAGAGTAAGGCAGTTCAGAGACTTGAACTCATGTAAAATGAAGCCTGAAGTTCTTTATGTACTGGTTTATTTTTCAAATAAGGTTTTAATTTTTATATTGAACTTTATTTTTGTTAAATTCTTCTGAAGTACTATTTGTGCATTTGATTTTAATCATGTGTTATTTTAAGAGTCTTTTTACCTACTGCAGTGATAGATAATTTTAGTCTTCATTTGCTCTCTGAATTTAAAAGTAGGACAGAAAATTTAAGAATTAACAGGTATGAGAATAGAATGTGAAGTGATTAGGTGACAATTTGTAACAACACACAAGTTCATTCTGGGTTTTTTTGCTCTTGCACTTCAGATACTTGCTCAAGTTATTTTTTATCTATATCATGTGACCAAAAGTCTCACTTTATGACTTACAAACATAGACCAATGTCGAATGTAATTCTTAATTCACAGATTATAATTGATACCAAATTAGTATTTTGTTATTGATATCTGGCTTTTTTAATGAACAGTTTGATATTTGATATAGATAAATAATTTAATAGAGATAGTGTTTTACCCGTAATCTGTAATAAACTTCCTATAATTTTAACTGATAAAAATGTTTCTTTTGTTTACTTCAGCTTTGTTGCATTGTGTGAAAGTCCAATGACTTTTAAACTTTTTGAATGCAACCCATATAAGAAATACTGTTTAATAACATAGTTTAGACAGAGAGTATTATGTGTAACTGCAAAAAAAAAAAGTGATTTCACCAAAAGGGCTTATTCTTAATTTCATGCAGTACCCTTTGATTTTTTTATTTTCATTTTTTTTATAAAATGCGGTTTTTATTCCACAGTTTGTTTGTTTTTTACAGAGTCAGAGAGAGGGATAGATAGGGACAGACAGACAGGAATGGAGAGAGATGAAAAGCATCAATCATCAGTTTTTCGTTGCTGTTGCGACATCTTAGTTGTTCATTGATTGCTTTCTCACATGTGCCTTGACTGCGGGCCTTCAGCAGACCGAGCAACCCCTTGCTGGAGCCAGCGACCTTGGGTTCAAGCTGGCGAGCTTTTGCTCAAGCAAGATGGGCCCGCGTTCAAGCTGGCAAGCTCTGGGTCTCGAACCTGGGTCCTTCCGCATCCCTATTCGACGCTCTATCCACAGCGCCACCGCCTGGTCACGCTATTGCACAGTTTTAAAACACTGAACTAGCCTGTAATATTTAACTGAAACTTAAATTCATTTTCATTTAAAGCCTAAATGATTTAAATTGTGTTAATACAACTTAAACCTACCAGTGATACCTATACAAGGTGTCCATTAGACAAAGGGCTGTCATTTTGGTATAAGTTGCAGATTAACTACAGGGAAGAAAACTAGATGGCTATAAATGTATTCCACTCTATTCTGCACCTGGAGAATTTATTTTTCTAATGCCATTCAGTATATCAGGAAAAAGGTTGGTATTTTATGGAATTCATTAGTGAAGCCTCAGCCTGTATTCATCTATAACTAGACCTTTGTTGTGCATAATTTTTTGTTTTCCTATATATTTTTTGGTTTTAGTAAAAGCAGTCCTTAAGAAGAGGGAATATGGACCAAAGTACACTCAGAATAATTTCATCACTGGAGTTAGAGCAATAAATGAGTTCTGCCTTAAATCCAGGTACAGTTATTTTTTTAAAAAGGTAGTTTGATCTATCTAATCTGAATAATCATTTTATTTCTTAGAATGTGTGACCTACTACCATCCATGTGGAAACTCCCATAGCTTCTTTCTAAATTAAAGAAATATTTTTATTCAGGTAAAAAAATGTTAATGTTATTTGTTTACCAAGTTGAATTCTGCTTCAGCATGAGTAATTTTAGTCTGTCTGAGCTTCAAATAGGCAAGTTTTTTCATAACCTCTGTATCCATAAGATCTTAGTTTTATTATCTTCATAGGTATCAGAATTATAAATAAGATTATTTGCATTTTTTAAAACTTTTTAAAGTTTTCGCTAGCAGAATTGAATAGTACTTATTTAATTAAATAAATAGTACATTTATGTTTATATTTCACATGTGCTTTTCTGTTGAGTATATTTTTTGTTGTTGTTGAGTATATATTATGTTGACTTCTTTCTGGTATCATTTGTTACTAATTTTCTTGTAATAATAGATTTATTGAAATGATTACCTGACCAGGCAGTGGGGCAGTGGATGGAACACTGGCCTGGGATGCTGAAGACCCAGGTTGGAAACCCCGAGTTCTCTGACTTGAGTGCTGGCTCATCGGCTTGAGTGCAGGGTCACTGGCTTGAGCTTGGGATCATAGACATGACACCATGGTCACTGGTTTGAGCTCAAGATCGCTGGCTTGAGCAAGGGGTCACTGGCTTGGCTGTAGCCCCCCAGTTAAGGCACATATGAGAAAGCAATTGATAAACAACTAAAGTGCTGCAACAAAGAACTGATGCTTTTCATCTCTCTCCTGCCCTGTCTGTACCCCCACCCCCGCTTGCTAAAAAAGAAAAAGAAAATAAATTATATTTGTCACATATTTAAAATTTTGTCCTTCCTTTACGTGTTTACCTAGAAAAGCCATCTTTACGTAGAAGATTCCTTGGTTTCTTAGCGATATCAGATGTGACCTACTCTTTTTTTTTTTTTTTTCCCTTCTCCTTCATGGTCATCTTCCATGGTATAGTATTAAGACATAAGGAATTCTACAATCATTTTTTAGCATATAACTAGCAAAGTTAGATATTGCTGTCCCGACATTATAGGCCAGGAAACATAATAAAGATGTTAGTTATGACCCAGCTTATTTATTGAGTCAGTGACAGAGAAGAAACTAGAATAATCTTGTGATATTGGTCCAAATTGTTTTACCTATATGTGATGGTAGGTTGTTGACTTTTTTAAACTCCAGATTTAATTTCTACAAGTTAATATTTCATAGTTACCACATTTTAATTTATAGTCTTTCATTGTTGTTACAGAATTTTCTTAGGAACACCAATAATGAAATATAGAATGACTATTTAGTTGTGACTTGATGAATATGGAATTTTTCAGAATTTAAAAGAAGGGAAGAATTATTAAATAGCATAGAATTTACATATAATCTTTGTGACTTGATACGTTTGAATTATATTAACACAGTATTAATCTGGATGTAAACAAATAGGGCTGTAAATTTTAAATTTAAATTCTTAAATAGAGGGATCATACTCGAATCCATGTTCTTTCCAGTTTTCACATTTTTCCCCATATGTCAGATATTGATTACATTGGTGTGTGTCCATAGCAGATAAAATGTAAGCACTTATGAAGGAACTTAATCTCTTATATGTTATTGTATCTGTATTATTATTATTATTTTTTTTAGAGAGAGAGACAGGTAGACAGGAAGGAAGAGAGAAAGAGAGAGATGAAAAGCATCAACTCATAGTTGCAGCACTTTAGTTGTTTATTAATTGCTTCTCATCTCAATAAACCTAAACATATAAATGAATGTTGCGTTGACCTGGGGATTCAAGCCAATCCAGCGACCCTGCACACAAGCTGGCGAGCCTGTGCTCAAGCCAGCAGTCTTGGGGTTTTGAACCTGGGACCTCAGCATGCCAGGTCGATGCTATCGATATACATTGAACCACCAATAGTCAAGCCATGGTATCTGTATCAAGCATCAAGAATATTTTTTCTCACTCTCTCTAGACCAGTTTTTGTGTAAAAAATGTAGTCTTTATAAACTAATCTTTAAATGCTATACAACTCTATAGGCTTTTAACATGAGGATCAATGTAGTAGCTTTTATCTGCTTTTAATAATCCTTTTAAGTACATAAACTGTATGAACATTGTCTAAATAAATTCAACATGTTTCTTTCTTCAGTGATCTGGAACAACTTCGAAAAATCAGACGACGAAGTCCCCATGAAGATACTGAGTCCTTTACTGTGTACCTGAGATCAGATGTGGAGGCAAAGTAAGAACAGAATTCTTTTAGAATAATAGTACATGCCAAATTTGGGATTAATGAAAACACATTTTAGATAGACCCACAGTTTTTTAAATGACATATTTTATTTTTTTTTAAGTAGAATATTTTTATATTTGCACATTTATCTGGAAGTTACTAGTGTTTACTACTTAACTAAAACTATGTCCTAATTTATAAGAAAAATTGCTGTTGAATTTACTGTTTTGTTTAGGTTTCATTTAGAGAAGTTTCTTACATGCTTTATATTTTTCCAAAGGACTTTATTCTTTGTTGTAAGATTCTCATATCATTATATGGTTCATCTAGATTTAATTATGCTTACAATAAAGTCATTAAAATTGTTCATTGTAGTTGCTCATGTGTTCATGCACAGATCTTTGGAAGTTTGGGGAAGCCCTGAAGCTCTTGCCAGAGAGAAAAAACTGAGAAAGGAAGCAGAAATAGAATACAGAGAAAGTGAGTATATTCATATTTAAAGCTAAGTTAGTTGGAAAGTACAGTTGTACTTCAGAGATATTGCAGGATCAATTCCAGATCACTGCAGTAAAGCAAGTCATAATCTTTTTTGCTGGTGGGGGCTGTTTTTGCTTTCAATTTCTAAAAAAAACTCAACATATGTGAAATGCAGTAAAGCAAAACTTGATAAAATAAGGTGTGCCTGTAACTTACAGGTAAGAGTAGTGCCTGTAATTCCCTGCTGGTTGCATACCATTGTCTTTGGCTCTGTTGGTTGTAGCAAATACCAGTATCCATTTTGGGATTCAATTGTAATATGAAATAATATTTATTGTTTTGTTTTCTTCTCTATAGCTTCTTAAAGGTGACCAGAGGAAGTGAAGCTAGTTTTTGGTTTCTGTAGGACATGAATATTAAAATGATGGTCTGAATTAAAGATTATACTTGTTCTAAAAGTGATAGGATAGTGCTTTCTTATAGAAAAATCTGTTAATTCAGCTACCACATTTCTACTCTAATAAACTAATTCAACAGGTATTTGTCAAACATCTGTGATCTCAAAACTGCTTGGTGCTTGAGATTTAGATGCACATAAGATTCTCAGGGAATTAGAAAACCCAATGGTTTAGTGTCAAAGCCACTGTTAGAGAATTAGGATTTATATAATATGAAATAATTTTCAGATAATATACATGCATCTGTTCTTATTAATGACAAAAGCGATGCATACTTGTGATTTTAAAAAGGATACAAAAATATAAAGAATAAAGATCTCCTTTTATTTCCACAAATATTGTCATTCTTTTTTCTAGAGATAACCGTTGTTGAAATTTCTCTCAGTGTGAATAAGCCATCAAATAGATAAGAAACATTTACATGATTCCAAAGTCACATCTTACAAGACAAAATACTTAGGAGAAATTTAGCCTCCATCCCTGTCCTCTCCATCCTATTTCCTTCCTCTCACATAGGTAACCATTGAAAAGTCAGTTTGGGGTTTATTTTTTCCATTTAAAAAAAATATAAAATAGCATACATACATATATTACATACAAAATATAATACAATATAATAGCCTATCACCCCCCTTTCATAAATAAGACATACTAAACATACTTCATGTTTTTGCTTTTTTCTTTCCTGAGAATATGTCCCAGGGAGCATTCTATAGGAATAAATAGAGGCTTTTCTTTGTTACTTTTATAATACTCCATTTTGGAGAGTAAGTATAACATAGTTTATTCACTTCTTCCCCCATAAGTTGTTTCTGGTCCTTTGCTATTAAAACAATGATACCATGAATAGCTTTGTCTATATATTAAAGGAAATATTTAAAGTAACAAAATTTGGGAAAACATGGTAATAGATATTTTATCCTATATTTTTAAACTTTGATTTAAAAATGAAGAATTGGACCTGACCTGTGGTGGCACCATGGATAGTGTTCGATCTAGGATGCTGAGGTCCCAGGTTCGAAAACCCAAGGTCGCTGGCTTGAGCACGGGATCATCAACATGATTCCAAGGTCGCTGGCTTGAGCAAGAGATCAGTGGCTCGGCTCCGCTTGAGGCACCCCTACCCAACCCACCTCATCAAGGCACATATGAGAAGCCATTAGTGGCAACTAAGGTGCCTCAACTACAAGTTGATGCTTCTCATCTACTTTCCTGACTGTTTCTCTCTCAAAAAACAAACAAAAAATGAACAATTGGTTCTTATATTGGGCTTAAATAACATTAATTTTAGGTGGTTTTGAGAAGAGCATCTTACCAAACTGCCTTTGCCTCATTGCAAATACAGATTTCTCCGTACCTTTTTTTATTGTAAAAAAACGCATTATAAAATTTATTATTTTAACAGTTTTTAACTGTGCAGTTCAGAACTGTTAAGTGTATTCACATTGTTATGAAATAGATCTCCAGAAAGTTTTCTTTTCCAGTACTTTGTCATCTTACAGAACAAACTATACTTGTTAAATAAGAACCGCCCTGTTCTTCTCCCCCTAGCTGCTGGTAGCTACTATTCTACTTTATGTTTCTATGAATTTCACTATTGTAGATACCTCATATAAATGGAATAATACAGCATTTGTACTTTTGACTGAGTTATTTTACATAGTGTAAAATTTTTAAGGTTTACCCATATGGTGGGATTTCCTTTTTAAATATGAGTAATATTCCATTGTATGTATATACCACGTTTTGTCCATTCATTTATCCATGGACATTTTGCTTGCTTTTACTTCCTGGCTATTGTGAAAAGTGCTGTTATGAACTTAGATGTGTAAATATCTCTTTAAAACCCTGCTTTTTAAAAATTTTTATTTATAGCCACGAGTGAGATTGCTGAAGATTACATGGTTTTAATTTTTGAGGAACTTTCATGTTGGTTTCTATTGCACTTGTACCATTTTACAATCCTACTAACATATATAAGGTTTCCAACTTTTCCACATCCTCATTAACACTTATTATCTGTTTTTCTTTCTTCCTTTTATTCCGTTTAGTTTTTACGGATAGCAGCCATTCTGATGGGTGTGAAGTGAAAACTTCATTTGCTGTTCTGATTTGCATTTTTCTGATGATTAGTGATATGAACGTCTTTTTGTGTGCTTGTTTCCATTTGCTTATTTTCTTTGGAATAAGGTCTATTCCAGTCCTTTACCCATTTTTTAATCAGGTTGCAAATCTAAATTTCTTACAATAACCTGATATTTTTGCTGGTAGCTAATGAAGCCTTTGTAACATAGTCTTAAAGAAGATAATTTTGCTAATCTAAAGTGTGATTGATAAGAATATGTATGAGCTAAATGTGTTTTGTAATTCTTTTCTTATAGGGCTATTTAGGAACCAAAAAATATTAAGAGAATATAGAGACTTCCTTGGACACACCAAGGTAAGGTATCTTTCTGACAATGTTACGTATGTGTTGCACAGTGAAATTCTAGTGCCAGTCCATTGTGAGATACTCTCATATCATGTCTGTGATCTTAATTCAAGATTTTCTTGAGCACATTATAATTTACTGAATTACAGTCTGTTTGCTTCTGTCTGACTTATTGAAATTTTAAAAATTGAGACATAAGTTCTCTTTAAATTTAGGACTATATTAAACCATAAGTATATAAATATAGGTGAAGGAAAAGACTTTTATTTTCTCAGGTTTGTGGCAAAATTTAGCTCTCTCATGCCTACCTTTAATTTTCCTTATCTCTTCTTCTACTCATAACCCTGGTTAAATATTTTAACTGACAGTTTTCTGCCAAATTCCTGAAGTTCAGCCCCTAGAAGAGAAAATTACACCGCTATTTTGATTGTTCTTTCTTTATTTTATGGTATACAAAACCAGTGGACATTCACTGACAGTCTTAAAACCTTCCATAGTATATTCACTTTCCCACTCTGAAATAGCTATTGAATTCTTGTGTGTGTGTGTGTGTGTGTGTGTGTGTGTGTGTGTGTGTGTGTGTGTGTGTGACAGAGACAGAGTCAGAGTCAGAGAGAGGGACACATAGGAACAGACAGAAAGGGAAGGAGATGAGAAGCATAAATTCTTCATTACGGCAGCTTTGTTCATTGATTGCTTTCACATATGTGCCTTGACCAGGGGGGCTACAGCAGACCAAGTGACCCCTTGCTCGAGCCAGCGACCTTGGGCTCAAGCTGGTGAGCCTTGCTCAAACCAGATGAGCCTGTGCTCAAGCCGGCGACCTCGGGGTTTTGAACCTGGGTCCTCCGCGTCCTAGTCCGATTCTCTATCCACTGCGCCACCGCCTGGTCAGGCAGCTGTTGAATTCTTTTCCCCCTCTCTCCGTACTTTTTACAGCCTCACTATTGAGTCTTCAGCTGGTCACCTTGCCTCATCTTTCATTGAAAAAAAATGGATGTAACCTGATAAAAGTACCTCAGTTTCTATCACCAAACTTATCTATATATTAACTTATCTATATATGTGCCTGAATACTCTGTTTACCTTATCACCGTTTTTGACCTAGTTACCACCAACACATTTTTACCGTTTCTGCAGCTTTATCAGAGCAATTTAAGTTCAGTGATTCTTTTTCTTATTATAACATTCTGTTCTGGTTTTAAAGATCTCATTTCTCTTCCTGTCTGTCTTATTTATCCCATAATTTCTGAGACCTTTCTCTAAAGAAATCTTTCAAATCTTCTATTCTAAGCCTCATGTTTTCATTTATTTGTATTCATTTTTCACTGTTCCTAAATTAATTTTATTTTTTCTCTACTCAGCCAAAGGATGCATCATATTTTCTTTATAATAACACACACACACACACACACACTCTGTTTTTTTTTTTATCAGTATACAACAGAACTCAGAGGTCTAGAGCCAGAGTTAGTATTTAAAGTTTACAAGTCTAAGTTCAAGTTGAGACTCTATGGACAAGGCTTGTCCCTACCTAGTTCCTTGTCTTAGCCCTGAAGGTAGCTCAAAACAGAATTTGGGGCATTAATTGCACACTGAAGACTTGGTTCTAACATTTTAAAGCTTGAAGCTCCCTCCTTTGCCCACCAGGAGCATAGGACGTGTTCTTTAAAGTCCTGACCTGCAGACCTGACTGCAAAACATTGATAATTGAGCTCTCTGCCTCTGCTTTTGCCCACATAGCTCATTCTCTACCTTATAAACTGTGTCCTTTTCAAAAATAAATCAGACTTTATCAAGGATCTGCTTAAAATCATCTGGTAGCTGCTGCTTGCTAGAGTGTTTGAATGTGCTGTACAGTAAGTATACTCTGCTTGAAACATTGTTCCAGATTTTTTTGGTTGCCTTCTTATCATTGAGCTTCTTTCCCTGACTGATAAACTAAAATAATTTATTCTGTTATATATACCTCTACTCCCTATGTTATTCTCTCAGTTCTGTTTTCTTTTCTTTATCATATTTATTACTGTCTGATATGATATATTTCTTTGTGGAGTTAGTCTCTTTCTTCCTGTACTGGACTGTGAGATCTGTGAAGGCAGGGACCCTATTTTGTTTACTGTCATGCCTCAGCATCTAGGACTGTGCCAGGTATATAGAAGTTGCACAATTGATACCTCTTGAATAAATGACATAAGGCAGAATATATGAAGTGCTTTAATAGAAATGTAAAATGCAAATAATGTGTAGCAGGTTGGGGACAAGGATGACTTTACATGCAAAGGTGACCCTTGGCCAGACATGTAGAGGATGAATAAAAGTTGGATAGATTGCAATGGAAGATGACAGCTTCCAGGGAGAAGAAAGAGCAGGAGAAAATGCAAAGTATATATTCAAGGAGTAGCAAAAGAACATTTAACTCAAAAATATTTTCCCTGAATATGTTTCTCTATTTTTTTTATTTCCTTTTGTTTTGGTCTGTTTTGGAATTAAACACATTATTATCATTTGAGGTCTTTGGTTTTTAGTGAATAGCCAGGAGTTAATTAGAGCCTCAAACTTGTTGTCTTTGGCCATTCTGTGTTTAAAAGTTTAAGAAAGTTGCTTAAGAAATGGAAAAATTTTAGAGTCGATTTTTGTTCAATACACTTTTATCATTAGAGTCAATTTTTATTCAATATACTTATATCACTTTATTCCTAGTTTTTATGTAGCCAACTCAGATTCTTTCTAGAAGCAGGCAGGAAATCAATTACAAAACAAAATAAACAATTAAGATGCTGAAAAGGACCCAGATAAACTTTGAATTTTCATCTTCCTACTTTTTATAGAGGAAATTCTGGAGAAACAATTAAATAAGTAAACCTAGTTGTTTAGAGGTATTGATAGAGGAGATATTTTCTAGTATGTCAGAGACATTTAGAAGCATTAAAATGCTTCTCCTAGAAATTTTAGAGACTTTTTAATTGTTTTTCTTTTATAGCCACGTTCCAGAATGGCATCAGTTTTTCTTAAGGGGCCAGGAAAAGTGGTGATGGTAGCCATTTGCATGTAAGTACCTAGCCTTCTAAAAAAGAGAAATTTATAATTTTACATGTATATTCTTGAATGTATAAATTTATTAGTTGGTCTCTAATAAAGAGATACAGGTTTATATTGTTTTAGGAGGAAGTTGAATTTCTTTGGACTTTTCACTAAATTGATGGGGGAAGAGTCCACATAGATACCCATACTTGTGCTACATATATTTTTGCTGTAGTTAAGATTTAAGAACAGTTGCTATCTGAAATTTTCCTTTTTCATTGAAGTTGACAGAACTCTATTTTAAAAAATTGAGATAGCCAAGGTTATTTTTAGGATAATTAAATCAACTTGGGTTATAGCTACTGATGAACATCTACACTTGTATTTTTCTCCCTCTTAACTTGGTGAAGAACATAATTGATATTTTGACATCTTTTGTCCTTTTATCTTCTTGATTCCTATTGGTTTGTCCATTTTGTTGAATAATCTATTTTAAAATGTTGAAAAACATTAATTCTATAATTCATTAGTTTTTTCTTTTATTTCATATATATATTACATGTGTCAGGAATTTTTGGGCCTGGGAATACAAAATTGTTATCTTCAAGGATTGGAGGGGCTCTGAACCAGAGGAAGTCATTTGCAGTAATACAGAAAAGAGATGATGACGCACTAAACTAAGAGAGTGGTAGGAGGGATGGAGAGACAGGTTAGGTTCGGAAAGTATTAGGAGGTATGGAAAAGGAGGTCGCCCATATTTCTGGGCAGTTAGACATTACACCATCATTGAGTGAAGGAACACTGAGAGGAGGGCTGGGCTAGGGCAAAGGAAATGCTGGCTTCAGTTTTGAGTTTGAGCTTTTATAGGACACCTGTATGTGGTTGGTCAGCAGGATTAATTTTTTTTGTGTGTGGGTAAAATGGGGTTAGCAATTAAAATTTTATTCATCACAGGGATGTATGTAATACACGTAAACTGCATACTGTAGTACCTAATAATTATTGTTAATATATATTGGTCTGATGCTCAGGAGGGAGATTTGGATTAGAGATTGAGAGTTGAGAGTTATTAGTATCTAGATGATAATTAAAGCCATAGAAGAATGTGTGTAGTATGAAGAAGGAAAGACCCTCAGGATAAAACCTTGATGAGGGCTAATATTTAAGAAATGGGTAGAAGACAAAGAGCCTACTGGGGTAAAACAAGGAGCGATGTAGGAGGAAAACTCGGAGCTTCATGGACACCAAGGAAGACAGTGATTTAAGAAAATAGTGGCAAATGTGTCTATGAAATTAAGGAAAATACTAAAATGTTTCTAAGAACTTTATACCAAGAAGTTGGTGTTATTGGAGGCAGAAACCATTATTTAGTGCAGTGATGACTGTACAAAGTCAGGAAAACTGAGAAGCAGGAGCAGATGTGATTGTTTCAAGACATTATTTGAAGTGGAGGAAGGGATTGTATGGTTTCCTCATTTATAAAATGAGGATGTTAATATTTGTATAATAGAGTTATAATAAAACATTATACATCTAGTGTAGTATCTGAGATAAATTATGCTAGTCATTACTGTTGGAACCTGAGCAGCTGGCTTGCTCAGAGATAATCACATTTATTTTAGCATCTGTGGTCTATTATGACCTAGAGACTGCTTGTTCTAGATTTGTCTTTACTTACTTAAATAAACCTTCACTGAAGTCTTGCCTTTGACATTGATCTACTGGACAACAACAAACCTTCACCAAAGTCTTGCCTTTGACCATGATCTACTGGACAACAACAAATCTTCACCAAAGTCTTGCTTTTGACATTGATCTACTGGACAACATTGAGTACAGATCATTTATTGACCTAAAACATAATTTCCTAATTTTGTTTTGTCCAAATATCGAACACTCTCTTTTCTTAGCAGTTCTCAAAATGCACTTAATTTGTTTATATGCATCATGGATCTTCATTTGAGTATTTAATGATACCATAATCTATATTTTTCAAATTTGTACTTTTGTTACCTAAAACATAATAAGTTCCTGCAGGCTAGAAATTCTTTTTAAATTACCTTGAACACAATCTAGTATAAAAATATATGTGGTAAATTAAAGTTTTTGGTGAATATTTTTGTCTAAACCAGTGCTAAATTGTTTTCTCTTTCTCCTAGCAATGGATTAAATTGCTTCTTTAAATTTCTTGCTTGGATTTATACGGGTTCAGCAAGTATGTTCTCCGAAGCTATACACTCTTTATCTGATACCTGTAATCAGGTGAGGGGTAAAAGCTTTTTTCTTGTTAATTTTAAGGTAATTTTTTACTACTTCAATGTAAAAGTTTCCCTGTTTAAAAATTGAATAATCCTATAGTTGGTACATGGAAGAAAAAGAAAATTGTTTTATTTTTGAACAACGAAATACATAGAAATACGATCATGGTATTTTAAAGCAGTTCAGGCTTTAAGAACTTCCAACAGTGGAATATGAAGTATAAGATTATTGGTGGCTAATGTTTGGGCAGAAGTTATTGTGAAAGAGATTCTTACATTAGGTGGAAATTTTATTTCAATATGAGTTCTGATGACTGTAAGAGCCAATGAATTTAAGTTTTTTGAATAATGATATAAATTAAAATTAGTCTTATGTAACTGAAGAATTAAAATTTCACATTAGACTAGTATTTTGAATTCCTTTCCTGAATTTGCAATCAAAGAAAAATTTTTATAAAATTAAAAATTTGATCCAAATTTTGAATACCGTAAACCTAAGCCTTTTTAAAGAACATGATAAAAATTTCTACTTGTGTTATTTAACATTTAAAGAATGTGGTGTATTAAGATAATGTCTTTTCAGTATTTATTTGTACTCCTGTTATGTAACAATGAATCGGAGGAACTTGCAGTAAAAGACAACACGTTCAATAAAACCATTTAAGACAAAGTTAAAAATAATAAAATGGTAAGGAATAGGGAGTACAATCTTAACTGAAAATCAGACCCAAGAACTCACTGTCAAATGGATTAAAACCTTTTGCAAAAGTAAGGAAAGAAGTTAGACACTTGCTGTTAGTACTAACAAAGCTTTCCCTTGAGTTAATATTTTTGTACACTAAATACTTAATAACTACTGTCAATTTAATATTTTCCCAGTTCGGTTGTGGAAGGAGATAGGGAAGAGGGGATGGGGAGAGATATGTAACATATCTGTTTTGTTGAAAGCTTATTTGAACTTAAGGAAATAGAAATGAAAAGTATTTGTATTTATAGACAAGCTTATTAATGTCATTATTACTTTTATTAAAACATTGAAGATAGTTTTTCAGTGTACTCTTCAGGGCTTTTACAGAATGTGGTAGATATAGCTGTGTTCCTGGCCTGAAATAATAACATCATAATTTGAGTAAAAAAAATCAAATTGTAAAACATTATTTAAAGACCTTCTTCCAGCCATGATGGACTAATGGGGACTGAATTTAGTCTTTTCCTGTAAGAACTAAAAGAAACCAGGTAAAATATATAAAACAATGTTTTCTAACTTTGGACAATAGCAGATCAAGACCACAATCCATGAAAGAAGGGAAACAAATTAGTTGAACTCAGTTATCACTGGCTTTTTGCTTTGAGACACATGTGGTATATATAGTGAAGCAGAGTCGGAAATAACTCATTAAGTTGTTTAGCGAGTGTGAGGAGGCTAGAAATGACAAGGCAGAGTTCACAGAGGATCAGAGTGCTAAAGGATCAGGCTGCATCTTTATTACCTGCCAGAACAAAGCCCCACAGTCTAGAACAGTGATGGACAATCTTTTGAGCTTGATGTGTCAAAATTTGCCAAAAAACCGAGCATAACTCAGGTGGTGTGTCACTTCGAGAAAAACAGCCTAACCGCTGGAGTTCTGTTGTTTTGGCCTCCAGACCTCTGGCACAGAGTGTCTACACTACAGCAAAAACTATCCTCGGCTACTGCACCTGGCCGTGCAGGAGCCAAGGATGAAGCATCCTTCCAGGCACGCGGCCCCATACTTTTCGGGTATGTGGGGTATGTGGCTGCGGCCACGTCAGTGCTGACATGCGCGTCATAGGTTCGCCATCATGGGTCTAGAAGAAAGACAACACAATCCAGACATTTAGTATGACATTCACAGTGTGCAGCAATTAATTAAAAAAAAAAAAAAGTTAGCCAAGAAGCAAAAATTTTGACTTGTAACCAGGAGACAAATCAATAGAAAGAGACTCAATTGATATAATAGAATTAGGAGACAAGGATGTTAAATGGCTATTACAACTACATTCATGGTTTTGCAGTTTTACTAGTAATATTTGTATCCATACATAGTATATATATACTGTTTAAAAATTTTAGTCTTTTAGTCTTTTATTTGTAGTTACACAAGTTACCCTTCATATAAAAAACCATATTACAGACCCCCTGATCCTGCTTCTCTCCTCAGAGATAAAAATATAGTTAAATGTGCATTTTCCAGACCTTTTCCTGTGCTTTACATTATGTGTAGTTTACAAAAATTATAAAATATAGGTTCTATATTGTATAAACTGTTCCTAAACCAGCTTTCTCCCGTACACTTAATGGTCTGTCTAGGAGTTTTTAGCGTGTCAGTACATATAGCTTTATCCCAACTCTGTTCTCTGAACCTGTTGTAGAAGTAATTTATGGTTTGACTATACCATTATTTATTTAGCCACTTTTCAGTGGTAGATTTTAGGTTGCTTTCAGATTTTTCATCATTAGAAGCAATGGTGTTTTGAACCCCTTTGTGTTCATCTTTATTCCTCTTGGGTAAGAGAAACCAGAAATGCTGGGCTATTAGTCGTGCTTCTTTGCCATGTTCAGGCTGCATCCTCCATATTGGCTTTACCACATTATGCTCCCCATCTTGCTAATGATTATTTACCTTTTTCCTTCTTCTCCTTAGGGTTTACTGGCATTGGGCATCAGTAAGTCTGTTCAAACACCAGATCCTACTCATCCGTAAGGACACTGCCTTTATTTTTTTGTTTTGGTGGCAAATCATTGAAATAAAAGCAACTGAATTTTAGATACCTGATGTTTATGTACCAGATCATGATAAAGATTTGTCATTTCTTCCACCGAAGTATCTAAAATGTAGGACTCACAACTGTGTCAAAGTAAATTCAATACGTTATTTGAAAATGGAGTTTAAATTTATATGCTTTGTAACATAGCATAGAGAGCTTGTTCTTTTCATATTTAAATTTTATATATTTAATTTTCATAATTAAAAACAAAGCATATATATATATTTTTTTTTTTATCTCAGATTTCTGTTTTATTTGGTCAAAGGAAACATATTTCATACCTAGACTAATAGGCCAGTTAATCTAAAATCTTAGTGATAACTTGTAGTAAATTCATTATTCTATTTTAATTTTTCTTTTGTGATTTGGAAATAGCATTCTGTTAATATTTCAAATTATTTGTAAAATGAGTGCTTTGTAGAATATATTATTTGAATCCTACCAGTTGATTTTGTTGTTGCTTCTAGCATAACCAGCTAAAACTTTTGAATTCTACATGCATCATTTTTAAAAACACACTTTAGTAGTAGAATTTGATCGATCTTAAGACAAAAAGAATATTTATTTTGTAAAGCATTCAATCTCTATGCTTTATATAAATGCCTTTCTTTACTTGAAAGCTAGACACTACCGCTTTCAATATTATATTTCCTGAGCAGTTTTATATATCAAAAATTTTAAAACAGGGCAAAATTTAAAAATTTTAGTTTGTGAAGATTTCTTCTCAAATATTATCAATAACCTACTGTAGTGCTGTCCAGTCTACAAAATTTTCTACAAAATCTGTTCAGTAGTCACTAGCTGCATATATGGCTGTTGAGCACTTGAAATGTGGCCAGTGCAAGTGAGGAACCACATTTCACATTTTACTTAGTTTTAATTAATTAAAATTTAAATAGCCTTATGTGGTTAATGATTTATTTTAGACAGTGCAGATTTACTGAATTAAAATTTCAATGAGAACCTACAGATTTCTAGAAAATACTGTTTTAATTTAGATCTCTATTTCCATTTACTTTAACTTAAATGCATATATATCTTATATTACTTTGGTGGGGGAAACTTTTAGAAGACAGTAAATTTTTGTAAATCAGGCTCATAGAACATTATCACATGTCTAAGTTAAGAATTGCTTATGTTAAGATTATGTATTTACAAAAAGGATTTAAGAATTGTTTTTAATACAAATTCTTATTTAAATTTTCATATGCCAAAAGAAGGGTGCCATAGAGTTTGCATTTGGGAGTAAATTTTCTTAGAAGTATTTTTATTAATGAGTGCTTTTTTTTCTTTTAAAGTATGTCATATTTTTTAACTTAATGCTGAGTATTTTATTGGGTACACGCAGAAATGCAAAAGAATTCATGTAAAGACCAAAGGTGCTTGAAAAATAATTGATATTAAAACAAAAAGACTGTCATAAAAACACTCAGAAAACTGAAGCTCTTAGTCCTAATAATAGCAGTTATTTGCTGTGTGCTAAACTGCATAGAACCAGCAACAAATGTCCAGCATCCAATTATAGGTAATATAAATCATTGACTGTATGAGAAGACCAAAATAATTTAATTAGAAGCTGCATACAAAGAAATTTAAATGTTATCCTGTTCATTAAACATCTGAATGCATTTTTAAAAAAGATTAATTTACCAGCACTTGTGATATATAAAAGTATAATACAGTAGTTCTACTAAATCAAAACAGACCATATGGAAAATGAATTAACAAACACTTGTATTAAATCATATTTATTCTATTTATGTATTTTCAATGATCTTGCAGTTTTTTTCCACTTTATATGTTGATATTCTGAGTAGATTTGAGTTTGGCACTTAAACTTTACTTAAATGTAAAGCTATAACACCTTAATATTGTAAGAAGTTGTTTTCTTTTTCATTGACCTAGTAAACATGTATTTTGACAGGAAATTATATATTTCTTGTAAACTATATTATTATTTTTATTTTCCAGGTATGGATTTTCAAATATGCGCTATATTGCGTCACTAATTAGCGGTGTTGGTATTTTCATGATGGGTGCAGGATTATCTTGGTACCATGGAATTATGGGATTGCTTAATCCTCAACCAATGGAATCCCTTCTCTGGGTAATCTCTTTTTCCCCCTCAGTTTTGAAGAATATGAAATAGCATTTAAATAGAGTAGAATGCCTTTGTGGTATTGATATTAAAGAACAGGACTAATATACTTCTTGATTGTCACATAGGGTTCTGTATCTGTAGTTGTGCTTTTATAATGTCACTGAACATGACCTCTAAATTATTTGATTCAATGATGTTGTAGAAGAACAGCCTTGTAGGTACAATTATTAAGCACTATCTCCTTGGGTAACATATTGGGCAGTTCCATTAATTTTTCTAGTTTCTGTTGAAGAACAAGATTTCTGTTTACTTTTAGCCCCAAGAATAATCTCCTATCAGTAATTAAAATATCCAGTCCCATGTAATAGTCATATGTTGACATTGTATATAAAGTGAAAGCTTCTCATTTCCCTCAGCCTGTCAAGAAGCCTACACCGCAGGAATGGGAGGGTGGGAGCATAGTCATGTTATGTATTTTCCCTCACAGGCTCCTACTCTTCTCTCCTACTCCCTAGGTTGCCTGTGGTAGCAGCAAAGTTAGGAATAGGGGACAAGAAAATATTACTTCAATGGCATCAATGTCATTTTTGCTGGCTTCCTCTGGACTTTGCAGAGTGCAAAACCTTTTTTTCCCCTGATTTTGGACACTTTGTGGAGATTACCCTGCTTGGCCGCTCTGACTATAGCTCCCTTGACAAGCACAAATTGGCGATATGGCATCCCCTCATGGGTCTCATGGTGTAATTCCAGACTATTTTTGCTGAGGTTGCTTTGCATTTGGCAAGAAGTCTTTTGGGCAGTTGGTGTCTTTCCAAAAGATCCCTGCTTAGTTCCATATCTGAGTCCGATGTGTTAAAACACATTCTTGGTGAAAGTGCAGTATTTTCCCAAGCCCAGACATATACTCTGCTGACACAGCCAATATCGGTTACTAGACTTGCCTATAAATTTATTTTTCAAGCGTACATTAGACACAGCTCACTGATCTCTTAACCTCTAGGGGCACACAGCCAACTTTCTGAGCAATCTCAACAGCTTTTCCCAAAGAAATACTTACTTTTGGCCTCCTAACCTCACTTTTACTTATGTGAGCTAGTAGATATAGAGCTAGGAGTTGTAAAACCAGGCTCGGATCACCTGTGCAAGGCCTGAATAGATGACATAGCGCCTCATTTTGGAATGTTGAGTACTTGCAACCTACCGTGTTCTCAGAGTGAATCTCATTTTAACATCTGGCTACATATACCTGTACATCTACAAAATAACAAGCCTATTAAACTAGGCTTTTTCTACAGTTTTTATTGACTAGTTTCTTACCATTATACATTTTATATAATTAAAATGAAGAAGGGTATGTCCTCTATTCTGCAAAGGTTCAGCCACGTTATAGATAGCTCATTCTCATAGCATTCATCTAATTTGTACAGTATTACTTTATAGAGGCAGAGAAGTCAGTGATTCTGTGGTTAGGAATTGATTAATTAAATTTCCAGTTGTGTTTTAAAGCTTCTAGAAGCTCTTCTATCCTTTAGTAACTAAATGGGATTTCATCAGACTATGACTCTTTGTTAATAAATAATAGATTCAGCACACCATAGACCAATTTATATTTCTTAGGTTTTATCTGGGAATCTTGGAAATGTGCTGTCTCCCTTTATTGGGTGATATCTGTGTTAAATATTATAAACTTTATGCATGAAGAATTGTGATTTTTTAGTGCAGTTAATTTGTGCTTTATTTTAATATTTATTTTCTAGGCATATTGTATTTTAGCAGGATCATTGGTATCAGAAGGAGGTATGTACTATCGTATCTCTTTATTCTTAATTTAGTAATATACAGCAGTTCATTAAAAAAAAAAACTGGGAATAGGAATCTAAGCTTTGTCTACTGTTAGGGAGTAAATTCTTTGTATGATGTGCTGTGACTGCTTCTGTAATGGATGGGGGCAAGGGAAAAGCAGTTTTTCCTTGTGTACCATATCGTAAAATTCAGAACATTTGAAATCGAGTATAAAATACAACTAGTAATACCGAGTTCTTAAAAATGAAGCTTTAGTATATTAATCAGAGACGGCTGTCTTTTTTTGCAATGAAAATATTTCAGTTTCTGGAATTTTCAATTATAGCAGAATTATGACAGAGAAGTGCCTAATTCACTGCTTTACTCATATGTTTACTTCTCAAACATTGTCACTTTCTGTGCACAGTGGTTCCTTCATCTTTGACAATCTATAAAATGGTGATAACACCACCTGCCTCAAAAGCTTGGAGAATCAGAAGTGATTGTGCTCAGTGTGGTGACTGCCAAATAGTAGCTTGTCCGATAATTAAGGCTGTTGTTGTAGTAATGATATTTAAATTATTGTGGTTTAAAAATATGGGGTTCTTTATGTTGTGATGATTAATTGAGCTCTTGATAATGACTAGTTATTACAGAACTTTTTCTTATTTCCAACCCTGGCATTAAAGTGTTATGCATATTTATTTATCTTTTGAGATGTCATCTTTAAAGTTTGGAGGCATGAAGTTTCTTCCTTGCTTATGAGAATGCTTTTCTTTCAGCAACACTTCTCGTTGCTATAAATGAACTTCGTAGGAGTGCACAGGCCAAAGGAATCTCATTTTACAAGTATGGTATGTGTTTTAGAAACCAGGTGTATTATTTCATCTCCTTTACTTGCTTAAAATTGCCCAGTATTATTGCTTTGTTGCTTACAGATATTTACAAAATATATGTCAGTGTCTTCTCTCTGTGTGGCTCTTTACATACACATCAGTTCTCTTAAAAGGAGAAATGCAGTGTAATTTGAACATGAACATTTTATTTTTGGATTTAACGTAAGTAAACTACAGTATTTCTGTATACGCTTATATAACGTGAGAAGGCAATTGGAACATGTAAACCAAGGAATTATGTTTGTATTGAGCAGTGTTTTTAAAATCAGGATCACATACATTTTTAATTTTAATTTTTATCTTAGTTTTAAATGGATACTTACTGAAATGTTACCTAAGAGTATCAAGTTACGATTTCAGAAAGTTTCTTTTTTGTCTCTTCCCCACTGATTAAGTAATGGAAAGTCGTGATCCTAGTACAAATGTTATTTTATTGGAGGATACTGCAGCAGTCTTGGGAGTGACAATAGCAGCCACTTGTATGGGACTTACTTCTATAACAGGTAAATATTTTTTATATTATAATTGACTTATTTGTACTATTGCATTTAAATAATTCTCTAATATGTAGAAATATTCTTTTATATCAATGAATAATTTAAAACCAGTAGGTTTTTAGATACTAATTTCATACTAACCTCTTATTAACTTATTTGTATAAAACATCTGGTGTAAATTTTTCTTTGAATTATGACTTTTTCTTAGAAATAAAGAACGCTGTTATGTTAATAAAGTATTTCTGTAATGCTCTAAACTTTTCTGTGACTTAATAAATTACTGTCTTTACTTATGAAAGTATTGATATTTATCCTAGTAACCTCACAGTTTTAGAATGATAAATACAAGAGAGAACTTGAATAAACTCTAAAGCTCTAAATAAATATATATTGTGGCTCTTGTTAATTTGTCTTCTCCACTGTTAGTACCAATAGTAAGTGCTGCTACTTTCCTATTTTCTTGACTCTTGAGTTGATTCCAACCTCATTTCGGTAGCTAGTTAAGTGTTCTGAAGGCTAGTACAATACAGAAAAATCCGAAGACAGAAAAATAATTTTATTTTTATTTTCTAAACAAAGAACTGCTTCCTATGCAAAGACTCAAATTTCTGAGGCTGGCATTCTCTTGGAATGGGACTTTTCCATTCTTCCCCATTTGTTCTTGCATATTCCAAATAATTTGAGGTGATGAGCTTTCATGCTTCCGCAGTGTTTCTTAAAATATTCTAAAATATGAATAAGTCTTTCTTATTTTGAATATACATTTTAAAACTAAACCAACATTCTCTGATTTTTACTGCGATCCAGAATATTTCTAAAAGTTTTTATTGTTTTCCTGGTTGACGTTATCATTTTAGACTTTTTTTGGATATAAATTATTACTTGGCAAAATTTTAGGCTTAAGAAAAGTGTGACTTAATGAATAAGTCAGCTTTTAATAGATTATTTTCTTTTACATAATAATGTTAACCAGTCAAATCAGACTTATAAAATTTTTGTTTTCAGAGTATTTCACATGAATTAAATCTTATTTAATTAGTTAAATTAACTCATTTAAATTAAATAACATGCCAAGATATAAATAAAATATCTTCCAGCTAATATTCCTGTGATTTCTGTAGAATTATTTATACATATATTTTAAAATAAAAATAATTAAATTTGAATTTCTAAAGAGCAATATAATTGATTTTGAACTCTATAATTATAGGTCTAGTAGATTATATTTCACGTACAAGTGGATTCTTTTTAAGAATTTAGTATAGATAGGTCAGTGTACTTTGTTCTGTTTTTAACTTAATGTTAGTAAAAGTAGTATGTGAATTGAGATTTTTTTAGTAAAATATGTACGTTCTATCAAGCATTAAGAGACTTAAATATAATGTTAACATTTTATCTTTAGAATAAAAAGACTTCTAATTATAAAAGTTTTGGGTGTAAAATTTATTAAAGATTCAAAATGTAATATTTATTGATATCTGTTCTATAAATATTAATCTACACATTTATAAATCAGCCCTTCTCATTGGTCCTGGGAGTGAATTAAGCCCTAACAGTTGAAGACAATTTTTTAGAATCAGAATCAGCTGGAGGTTGCAAAGATACAAATCTTCAGAAGATCTAGGGTGAGGCCTGAGAATTTACATTTCTACTAAGTTCTCAAGTGATGGTGAAGCTGTTGGTATAGGGACCATACTTTGAGAACCACTGTTGTAAGGTACTCATAGCATGCAATGAATGAACTTTCTTTTTTGTATTTACAAAAGTACTAGGTATGGCCCTGGCCAGATAGCTCGATTGGTAGAGCATCATCCTGATACACAGAGGTTGCTGGTTCGACCCCTAGTAAGGCACATACAGGAATAGATCTATGTTTCTGTCTTTCTTTCCTTTCCTCTCTCTGAAATCAATAAACAAAAAGTAGTTTTTTGAAAAGTATTAGCTATGTATCACTCTTAGTTGAATGATAAAAGAGTGACCCATATAAATGTTTTGTATGACTTAATTCTCTCATAGAAGCCTAGTAAGAATAAGACACAAAAATGGTTATTTCTTTCAGCTTTTGATCTCACAATTACATTGTCAAGCTGGGATAGGAAAAGTGCTACTAATATTGCTAATAGAAATGGACTCTTTATTATGTATTTGAATTCTCTAATCTGAAAATGCTCTGAACCCTCACTCATATAATGACAAGATACAAGAAACAAACCTTAAATAATTAAACCCCATGATACCACTGTGTAATATTGTACATTCCCACTTTGTACAATGGTAGAACTATTAGAAGAAAGTCATTAAAAGGAATCAAAATGATTTTAAGTCCCTTTCTTTGCTCACTAACGCTCATTGAAATAGTACAAAATGTTAATTTACTGACTTCTTATGTGTTTTATGTAGGCAATCCACTGTATGACAGCCTAGGTTCTTTGGGTGTGGGCACCTTACTAGGTGTGGTCTCAGCATTCCTCATCTACACTAACACAGAAGCACTGTTAGGGCGATCCATCCAGCCCGAACAAGTACAGCGGCTTACTGAACTCCTGGAGAACGACCCATCTGTAAGGTCAGCTTATTCCAGTGATGCTGTTAAGATATACACAATCACTAAAAGATAGAAATGCTTGGTTTGTAAATATTTCCAGAAGAGGTTTTGGATCCCTAACCTTCAGAGTTTTTTAATCTATTACTTTTAGAATTGCAACCTTACAAGACAGGAAGTAAAACCATTTAGGAAACTCCTTAAGTTTCCTCTTAAGTTTTGTGTATCTTTAATTATTAGAATAAAGAACTAGATGTAATGAGAACAGAAGTTTGCAAAGTAGTTGCTTCCTTAATGTGGAACCATTTAGGTAGAACTTTCATACTTATATTTGTATTGCAAATACACTGAACATATTAAATTTAAGAAGATTTTATTTATGAGGAAGTGATTACCAAATTAAAAATAATTTATATTACCATTGAAAATAAACATTGTTTTAGCTTATTTTAAAAGTTTTTTCTTATAATCTTTATATTTTAAATTATGTAAGAATAAAGAATGCAGGACTTTGGAGAGAATCAGAAATACAGAGTTCTAATAGTATTTTTTCAGTGAAATTCAGCAGCAGTGTGGTTTCAGAGTGAAGTGGAAGAAACACACCTTTAAAATCCCAATTTCCACTAGCTACATAGATACTTTAAAATAAGAAAGTATTTTTGTTCTGTGTTATAATTAAAATCTTTAAGTTAAATCTTTTAAGAATGGCTTCTTTGTCTGAATTGGTAAAAAAAAGTGATTAAGTGACTAAGCCCTGTTGGTTTACAATCTGGAGAAATAGTTACCTAGCTGGATCAAGATTAGAAATCGAGCATTCTTAAAATAAGTATTAGGCTTAGTAACTTAATGTAAGATAATCCATATTAATATCTTTTTTATATATGATATCTTTGCTTGATTTTGGTGTCAAGGCAATACCTTATAGAATAAGTAAAGGAACTGTTCCCTTCTCTTCTAGTTTTTAGAAGAGCTTGTGAAGAATGGGTAGTATTTCTTCTTTAAATGTTTGGTAGAACCCTGATTGGGTCACTCAGTTGGTTAGAGCATTGTCCCAATATGCCAAGGTTATGGGTTTACTCTCTGGCCAGGGCTCATATAGGAATCAAGCAATGAATGAATAAATAAATAAGTGGAACAACAAAATCGATATTTCTCTCTTCACCCCACCCCCCTTCCTCTCTCTCTAAAATTAATTTAAAAAATTTTTAATGTTTGGTAGAATTCATTAGTGATGCCATCTGGGCATGGGCTTTTCTTTGAGACTAGTGTTTTTATTATTTTTATTATTATTATTATTACTAATTTTATCTCTACTTGTTCAGATTGTCTTTTTCTTGAGTCGTTTCAGTACTTTGTGTCCCTCTAGGAATTTGTCCATCACTTCTAAGTTATCTAGTTTGTTGCCAGACAGCAGTTCACAGGATTTCTTTGTAGTCTTTTTTATTTCTTTAGGTTTGGTGGTAATGTCTCTTCTTTCAATTCTAATCCTAATAATTTCAGTCTTTTCTTGTTTTTCTTGGTCAGTCTAACTTAGTCCATTTTCATCCCTAGAGGGAAATACTTTTAGATTTTGTGCCATTACGATATATGTGCATATATGTGTGTGAATATACATTTGTAAGCATTGTTATTGATTGCAGGGCAATTCATGATGTTAAAGCCACAGATTTGGGACTAGGTAAAGTAAGATTTAAGGCAGAAGTAGATTTTGATGGACGAGTTGTTACAAGATCATATTTGGAAAAACAAGATTTTGACCAAATGCTACAGGTAAGTTTATGTATTTATTGTTTTCTTATAAAGTCAATGGTTAGAAAAATTACTTTTTAGGTAAATAAAACTTTTTCTTTTACAGTTTATAAAGTCACTTCAGCTTTCAACTTTTTAGGGTTCCAAAATTTGACAGAGATCCTTTTACTTACTGTAGAATGGGTTAGAGGAAATAGAAGTACAAACTTATTATTAAAGTGCTTGCCAGGCATTTTGATATATGTTACCTAATTTACTTTCAACAACCCTGTGAGGTAAAGAAGTAATATTTTTATTTTTATATATAGGCAGATAGAGACATAGAGAGATTAAGTACTTGCCTAAAATTGCAGAGCCATAATATGAAGTCACATGTGAATTTAGATCTCTGTACCTCCAGAATCCATGTTTTTGTTGTTGTTGTTTCTGTGACAGAGACAGATAGGGACAGGCAGACAGAAGGGAGAGAGATGAGGAGCATCAATTCTTTGTTGCAGTAACTTAGTTCAGTGGTTCTCAAACTTTCTAAAGTTGGGGTGCATTTAAAATCCTACAGATAATTGTAGGTGTGCTATATACAAATTTCTGAGAAATATATTATAATAATTAAGTCAAATATTGTAAAGCCAGTAGCCAGGGCCACCATCACAGCAGCCTGACCTGTGCAGGTTCGCATTAGATTTGAACAGTCGGTAATGAAACAGCGAAGTCAAGAACTGGTGAGCCATCAGCTTTAATTCTAGCTTGCACCCGGCGGGCAAGCAAAAATACACACTGGGCTCCAAAACCTACACATTCAGTGCTCACAAAGCTACTGACTTATCCGAGTTTCCTAAAATCAAAGGTTTCTAGCTCACCAGACTTATTCACCTCTGTTCCCCATCTCCTTCTCTATCACAAACTCTGCTCAAACTGGCTTCTTCCTCAGCACTCTGCCATCTTGGCTGCTTCTCCTGGCCTCCGTGTGGCCTTACTCTGCTCTACTCTCTATACTAATCCCAGGAACCGAGAGAGAGTAAGCTCCCGGTCTTTCCCACGTTATAGTGTAAAATCAAAACCTCCAATCCAATTACACAAACAAGGAAGTCTCCAATACAAAGCCACCCATCCGAGGCACAATGGGATTCCTCAGGAGAGTGCACCACCCTACATCATCCAGTCAGTCAAGGGTGTGGGGAAAAGCTTACTCTTAAAACTAAGCCTTAGGCTATAATGACCCGGCCTGCTTACATTACAGCCTTTCCCCCACACCCATCCCAAGCATAAGGGCAAATAATATCACCTGGGTGACGGGCTTCCATGTGGGCAGCGCCATCTTTAACAAAGTGAGCACATTATATTTTATCTGCCCAACAAATATTAAAGAAAAAATATAAAGTCTGTAAAGCCAGTAACCACGGCCACCATCACAGTCGCCTGGCCCATGCAGGTTCGCATTAGATTTGGAAAGACGGTAATGAAACAATAGAGCCAAGAACTGGTGGGCCATTACCTTTAATTCTAGCTTGCACCAGGCAGGTAAGTAAAACACACACTGGGCTCCAAAACCCACTCATTCAGTGCTCACAAAGCTACTGATTTTTCCGCGTTTCCTAGAATCAAAGATTTCTAGCTCACTCTGTTCCCCATCTCCTTCTCTCTGCACAAACTCTCCACAAACTGACTTCTCCTTCAGCATTCTGCTATCTTGGCTGCTTCTCCTGGCCTCCTCCACGTGGCCTTTCTCTGCTCTCCTCTCTAATGTGAATCTCAGGAACTAAGAGAGAGCAAGCTCCCAGTCTGCCCACTTTATATTGTAGAAATTGAAACCTTTAATCAAATATATAAACAAGGAAGTCTCTGATACAAAGTCACTTATTTGAGGCATAATGGGATTCCTCATGAGAGTGTACCACCCACATCAAAAAGGGTAGGAAAGGTTTAGTCCTAAAACCAAGCCCCAGGCTACAAGGATCCTGCCTGCCCACAGCCTGCCCCCAACACATATTAATATAATCATGCCCATCCCAAGCAAGAAGGGCAATTAATATTATCATCTGGGTGACGGGCTTCCATGTGGGCAGCATCATCTTTAACAAAGTGAGCATAATATATTTTATCTGCTCAACAAAGTCCAAGCATGCTTTTATGGTAATTAAACAAATAAATATGGCAAAATTAAATTTATTCTGACATTAAAAACATTTTTATGTTATATTTTTTGAGTTATACTTTTTAGAATTCATTAAAATAAGGGGTTAAAAAATAAAAAAACGACAAGAAAGTTATCTTTTTTATATAGATAGATACATTTATATATATAGATAGTAAGATTTAGTAAATTCAGCAGGTCCCCGCACAAATATGTTAAGTTTTTTCATTCTTGTGTTTATGAGAAACATGAGCCTGATGTATCCTATCCTAGTGATTTCTTCAATGTTTGGGCATATATTTGAAAGGCAAACTCTCATTTTCTCGTCAATACATTGAAGAATTCCTCTCTTTTTACCCTTAATTGTGTTGAGTGCAGAAACCCCCACCATACATATCATCTTAACTTTACACCAAACAAAGGATAAAAGAAACTTGCCTCCAGTCTTTCCGGGGAACATGGGGGGTAGTGTAAACAATCCAGCACCACAGTTTAACAGCCTTTTGCAACCTAATCAGGCAAGTGAGGTGGGGGTTTGAGCAGACTGTCAGCTTACAGCCAATTCCCCACACCTCTGTCCCCCAAAAATCTAAACTCCAAAAACCGTGTTAGTTTTTTGGTCCCTATCAGGCACATATTTCTCTGGAATACCATAGGGTGCACCTGGAAATCTTCTAGGGTGCACAAGTGTGCCCTGGCGCACACTTTGGAAACCACTGCCTTAGTTCATTGATTGCTTTCTCATATGTGCTTTGACTGGAGGGCTATGGAAGACCAAGTGACCCCTTGCTCAAACCAGTGATCTTGGGCTTAAGCTGGTGAGCCTTGCTCAAATCAGATGAGCCCGTGCTCAAGCCGGCGACCTCGGGGTTTCGAACCTGGGTCCTCCGTGTCCCAGTCCTGCTTTCTATCCACTGTTCTACCACCTGGTTAGGCAGGATCCATGTTTTTTTATTAATAGTTTAAAAGAGAAATTACAGAAGATAATATGATGAACAGCGCAGAGGTTACCATTTGCCTTTGTCAAATTGTAACGTTTTAGCATACTATATTTGCTTAAGGTCTTTAAAAAAATAAATAACTCATTGCAAAAACAGTAGTAGCCCTTATTTTCTCATTGTAGATCCCATTTTTCTTCCTTCATCCCTAGAATTAACAGTTATCCTGAATCTGAAAGGCAGAAACCGTGGGCCGAACCAAAAACATGAGGCTAGTGTGTTCCAAAATGAAAATTTATTTTAAAAACAACTAGGTGCAGGTGGGCTGAGACCAGCAAAGGGTGTCAGCCCCAAAGGAGGTATGGGACAGGGGCTATATGGATTGTCAAAGGACCTTAGGCAAAGGTAGCTGCAAGATAGCTTAACTCTATTTGTGATTGGCAGAGGCACCACAGGTCCTCAAAAATTGCACCCTAATCCAGTCATCTCTTATCAGCATCCACTACAAGCAGGGTCTAAGCCGGATTACTGAGTAGGCAAGTCCTACTTTCTCCTTCAGGCCTGCATTGTTTTTAATAAAGCTAGTGGATGAGTAGCCTTTTTTTTTTTTCTCATAATCTAGTACCTATCATTTCTATTTAGGTTTTTATACCTCTCAATATATTTTTCTTAGCATAATATATAATAATATTTATATGTTTAAACATTGATATAGATGATATCATACTATGTGACTGCCTCTACAGTCTCCTTAATGGCAACTTTTTGAGATTCTTCCATGTTAATATATACCGTATTTTTTGCTTCATAAGATGCACTTTTTTCCCCAAAAAGTGGAGGGGAAAATACCCATGTGTCTTATGGAGCAAAAAATACAGTGTTTTATTACACTATTCGATTCAAAATATTTTTTTTCTCATTTTCCTTCTTAAAACCCTAGGTGTGTCTTATGGTCAGGTGCATCTTATGGAGCGAAAAATACAGTATACCTTTAGTTAACATACTTTAATCGCTTTATAATATGCCATTTTATGGCTATCAACAATTTATCCAGTTTCTAGTTAGTGAACATTTATTTATATATTGTTTCAGATGTTAAGCCATTAGAAACAACGCCACAGTGGCATTCTCATACACGTTTTCTTCACATGTGCATGAATTTCTTTGGGTAATATAATATACAGCTAGATTTAAAATAGGGGGGCCTTTGGGTGCGTGTATCTTCAGCTTCTCTAGATATTGGCAAATTCTTTTCCAAAGTGGGTCAATTTAATTGCCATCACTTAGTGTATCAAATTTTTATTGCTTTACATTCTTACTACATTACATTAACAGAGTTTTGAAATGTTTGTCATTATGATAAGTGTGAAATGGTATCTTGTTTTAATTTTTATTTCCTTGGTAGTAGTGAGATTAATATACATTGATATTCACTCACCATTGAGATTTTCTCTACTTGTTTATATTTGTTTCCTTAATTTCTATTATTGTGACAGATTATAAACATGTTCTTTTTAATATGCTTGATACTAGTCCTTTCTCAGTTGGATATATGCAAATATATTTTTCTGGTTTGTGATTTATCATTTTACTTTGTTATGCAGAAGATTTAGTGTGGTTTTTAATTTTAATGTCAAATTTGTCATTTCCTTCTTTATGTGTTTTATTTTCTTGCCTGAGTAATTCCTCCTTATCCCATTACTGTAAGCATTCTTTTTTTCCCTAAAAGTTTTATGGTTTTTTAATCCACTTAGAATTGTTTGTTTTGTTTAATGCTAGGAGTTTTTTTTTTAATAGGAAAATAATTGCCCCGACACTATTTATTGAAAACTCTATTCTTTTACCACTAATTTCTGATGCTACCTTAATGTAGCTTTGTATTCAATTTTTTCTTGAATTTAAGTTTTTTGGAAGTAGGTGGTTTATTTCTTATGGCTTGAAAGATTTTTATTTTTATTAAACTTAATAGTGTTATAATTTTTTAAAAGAAATAATCAATGTATTACTATGATTTGAAATTTGTTCGTTTTGTTTTTCTGCTATTGTCTTTATAGGAAATTCAACAAGTGAAAACTCCTGAAGAACTAGAGACCTTTATGCTTAAACATGGAGAAAATATTGTTGATACTTTAGGAGCTGAAGTAGATAGACTTGAGAAGGAACTAAAAGTAAGACATTTATTATAATAATATAATAATATCTATTTTTGAATACTTATTCTATGTTAGACACTATGCTAATTGCATCACCTGTTTATTCTCTCAGTAACCCATGATGTATTGGTTGCTTCGGGTGAGAAAATGATTGGATTAGAGAAGTTAATTTATTTGAGAAAGTAGGGGAATTAGAATTTGAACCTATGTTGCTCAATTCCAAATTCTGTACTTTTATCACTATTCTATACTACTTGCTTAATATCTAAAACAGTCAAATGTTTTTGTTTGTGTTTAAATAAGAATAATTTAGAAAGTTTCTAGAGAAAGGTAAAAGGGAAAAATTTTTAAATAGTTTTATTTAAACAATTAATTTTAATGGGGTGACATTGGTCAACTAGAGCACATAGATTCAGAGAAAATATCTCCAGATCATTTTGATATTCAATTATGTTGTATACCCATCACCCAAAGTCAAATCGTCCTCCGTCACCCTTCATTTGGTTTTCTTTTTTTTTTTTTAAGATTTTATTTATTCATTTTAGAGAGAGGAGACACAGAGAGAGACAGAGACAGAGAGAGAAGGGAGGGAGGAGCAGGAAGCATCAATTCCCATATATGCCTTGACCAGGGAAGCTCAGGGTTTCGAACCGGCAATCTCAGTGCTCCAGGTTGATGCTTTTACCCACTGCGCCACCACAGGTTGGGCCATTTGGTTTTCTTTATGCCCTCTTACTGTCCCCTACCTCACCTCCTTTTCCCTCTCCTGGTAACCACTGCACTCTTATCTATGTCCATGAGTCTCAATTTTGTGTCCCACCTATGTGTGGAATCATACGGTTCTTAGTTTTTTCTGATTTACTTATTTCACTCAGTATAATGTTATGAAGGTCCATCCATGTTGTTGTAAATAGTCATATGTCATCATTTCTTATGGCTGAGTAGTATTCCATAGTATATATGTACCACTTCTTCTTTATCCGATCTTCTGTTGAAGGGCTTTTCGGTTTCCATGTCTTGGCCACCGTGGACAATGCTGCAACGAACATGGGGCTGCATGTGTCTTTACTAAGAGGGAAAATTTTAACTTTTGAAAAGTTAGGGAGCCTGGACTTTGTGGTGGTGCAGTGGATAGAGTGCCAACTTGGAATGCTGAGGTTGCTGGTTCGAAACCCTGGGCTTGCCCGGTCAAGGCACATACGTGAAGCAAGCAATGAGCAACCAAAATGAAGCACTATGAATTGATACTTCTAGTTACCCCAACCTCTTCTCTCTGTAAAATTAATAAATAAAATCTTAAAAAAGAAAAGTTAGGGAAAAGTAGCATGTGACTGTAAACATACACATACATCTTGCTTTTTAGTCCATCTGACATTATTTTATATTTTCTGTTTTTGTTCAGTTGGAGATCATTACAACGTGTTGAATATTTTACTGAAATATTTCTTGGTCACACTGTTTTTTAAAAGCTCTTAGTGCTCTCAAATTGTTACTTATTGACATTTGAATTCTGTTTGTAGTGAATAAAACTTATAAATGATCTTTAACATATATAGCTTGTTGAAGGCAATGCATTTTCTTCAGTTGAAGTTGCTCACTGTTTAGTTTTGTTAAAAATTGAAGGGAAACAACAAAAGCTGTGGGGAAACATTTATATCACTGTTTACTATATATTTTTTATAATCTAGATATCCAATGAGATTAATAGAAGTTCTTCAAATAAGATGATTTTCTTAATGTAGTTCAAAAGGTTTGTCAGGCATTAGGAAGTTTGTACATGAGTAATTCTTATATAGTTTCATGTTAGGATCCTTTACATTCTTAAATATTATTGAGAATCCAAGTGCTTTTATTTAATTTATAGTTATTACCACCTGACCAGGCAGTGGCACAGTGGATAGAGTGTCGGACTAGGATGCGGAAGACCCAGGTTCGAGACCCCGAGCTTGCCAGCTTGAGCGCGGGCCCATCTGGCTTGAGCAATAGCTCGCCAGCTTGGACGCAAGGTCGCTGGCTCCAGCAAGGGGTTGCTCGGTCTGCTGAAGGCCCACGGTCAAGGCACATGTGAGAAAGCAATTAGTGAACAACTATGGTGTCGCAACAGCAACGAAGAACTAAAGATTGATGCTTCTAATCTCTTTCCGTTCCTGTCTGTCTGTCCCTATCTATCCCTCTCTCTGACTCTCTCTCTGTCCCTGTAAAAAATATATACATATATATAGTTATTACCAAATCATAAATTAAAACTGAGAAATTAAAAACATTTATTTAAAAGCATAAATCTATTGCATGCGAATATAAATAACATTTTAACAACAAAAAAATAACTTGCAAAGTGAAAAAAATAGAAGAGTGGTATTGTTTCATATTTTTGCAAAAATCGAAGACTGCTAGATTCCCATATCTGTTTTTGCATTCAGCCTCTTGCCGCGTATTATTTTGGCTGAAGAATATGGAGGCGCCTCTATAAGTATTCTCACAGCATTTTCAGATGATTATGATAGTCTCTTTTGATATCACATCAGAACCTGACAACTGGTAGCCTTTTAAAGCTTAGTTGCAATGTGGAATCTGAAACCATATCAGTAACCTTTTAATATGCTTGTGAAGGTAAGGGTCACAGTCCATAAAACCACTTGTTTCTAACTCAGTGGCAAAGTTTGAACAGTTGCTAAGAGCACCCTCAAATTAGATAATTTGCTAGGAATTTCAGAACTCACTAAATGCTATTACATTCACAGTTATGATTTTACAATAAGAAGATATAGATTAAAACTAGCCAAGGGAAGAGGTGCGTAAGTCTGAGTTCAACACAGGGCTTCAGTTGTCCTCTCCCCATAGAGTCATGGACAGTCCTTCTTTCCTAGGAACAATGTTTGGCAGTTTGCAAGGAATACTGCCAGTAGGGGACTCAACTCAACCTGGATGTCCAGAGGTTTTCATTGGGCTTCGTAGTTGACTGTCTAAGCAGCTGACCTTACATCTTCAACTCTTTAAGGAGCTTAGATACTGTGTGGCCGAAGATAGACATAACTATCAGGCAGGACACTCGAAGGGCTTAGAGATTCACCCCACACCCCACATCCCCCCACCCGCAGTAGCTGAGGGCACAGGCCAGACATCTCTTCGGGCAGTATTGTACATTGGTCTTTTGGAAAATAATGGGCTGACTGAATCTATACACATCTTTCAAATGTTACATTTTTAAGTAGAAGCCGTCAGGCTTGCAGTGGTGGATATGAGTTTTCCAACATTCTGATTTTCACTTGAAAGCTTGCATTTTATCATTAGCAACAAATACTTGTAGTTGTTTTCTTTGAAGTAACAGACTCATTTAGAAGATGTCTACCAGATACACAAATTTGAATAACCATAGTTATTTAGTTATTTTTTTAAGTAAAAAATAGTGTTTAAATAAAAAAGCATCTGATTCAGCTTAAGCAATCAAGAACTGCTCTTTCTTGTGAAGTCAGACTTCACTGTGAAACAGAAGGGCTTTATACATCCCATTTTGTCACAGAATATTTTTAAAAGTGTACTAAAGAGTTCAGATTTAATATGCTAGTACTTTTTACTACTTCATGAAGGACATTTTAAAGTGAAATTACTTTTTTTTTTTAAACTGTGAGTTTCTGGCAGCAAAGGAACAAAATGACTGCCGGCATAGCTTGGTACTGTTTGTCTTAAATTTTGGAAAGGTGCCAGCAGTTTTATCTACCATGGCTGTTACACTATCAGAGGAAATGTCACATAGTAAAAAAAGCAAATAACATTTTAGTGTTATTATGAAAATAGTTTTAAATAAAATTTTAAAAAAATTTAAATAGTGTTGACTTTGGAGTTACCCTGAAACGGTCTCAAAACCCATGATGCTTGCAGCCCACTTCGAGAACCATTGTTCTAAATAAAATATGAGATGAGTATTTTTGTGCAGGGTATCATAAGAATGAATAAACTTTGCTTTTCATTCTATCTCTTCTTATTTCCCTAGCAAGGAAAAGAATGGACTTTTAAACTCAACATTTTAGCTTTACTCGCTAATAGAACCAATAAGTCAGAAGCCAGATTTAAGAATAAATACAAAATTGATCATCTCAGTTATACTCTTACAATAATCAGATAAGCTTATTTTTTTTGCTAAATTTGTTTTAATTATAAACAAGTCATTAATTGTTTGAACTCTCTCATAAGTATTTTTTAAATTATATAAGCCTTTTAAACCAGGAAGCCAAGTTGAACCCACATTTTCAGGTGGAAACACCTCTGACTAACGTAATAGGTATAAGTAACCTTAAGTCCAAAAAAGTTCTTCATAGTTAAGTCACCAAACAGAAAGTGCATGGATATAATTCTTCTTTCTTCTTATGATAATGTAATGTTTTATGAAAACTGATTCTTTGTACACTGCCATATACCCTCTTTTTTAGTATCTAGGTATGGTTGTCATCTAAGTTTAAATTTTACTAATTATTGAATTATTTTGGAAGGTCACACTCAGAAATTTCTGCAGCAGAATAGCAATCTCTGTTGAGAAGTGCCGTTGATCCAACTATTAGAATAGGTGGTATTTTTAGTTTAAACTCTATAACTTGCATAGTTCTATGTAAAGATGTTTAAAATAATAGAAGCGCCTAATCAGGTGGTGGCTCAGTAGATAGAGTGTAGGACTGGGAAGCAGAGGACCCAAGTTCGAGACCCCAAGGTCACCAGCTTGAGTGCGGGCTCATGTGGTTTGAACAAAGCTCACCAGCTTGGACCCAAGGTTGCTGGCTTGAGCAAGGGGTCACTCGGTCTGCGGTAGCCCCCTGGTCAAGGCACATGAGAAAACAAATCAATGAGCAACTAAAGTGCCACAACGAAAAACTGATGATTGATGCTTCTCATCTCTCTTTGTTCCTGTCTGTCTGTCCCTATCTCTCCTTCTCTCTGACTTTTGCTCTGTCTCTGTAAATAATAATAATAATAGAAGCTAATTTTTAAAGTTCCATATTACAAATGTGAAATATATCTTGTTCATATTTTGAATTTCTTTGAACTGTTAACTTGACAGGTTTTTTGTTGTTGTTCTACCTCTGTATTTCTTCTGTTGATCAACCCTGTCTTTACCTCCATGAAGTTTTTTGTGTTTGGGAGGAAATAATTCTGTTGGAAATGGGAAAATGCCATAGCATTTGCACATTTCTAATAAGTAACGTTCTAGTTAAATGCTCTGCCCTGGACTTTGTCTTTTGTTTCTCTGATTGAAGCCTCCCATAGCATTTTCTTAACTTGACTGCAGCATTGCAAAATAAATTACATGATTATGTTTTTATCTCTTCATAAGATAAGTGTTGGAATAAAATCTATGGTGTGTAAAATGTTCCAATTTGCATTGAACAGTGTTTGGGACATAATAGATCAATAAGTATTTGTTAAATAAGTGAATGAAAATTACAAGTTGGACACCAATGATTGATTTTCAGTTCTATTTAACAAATATTTATTAGTTTATTTATCAGTTTCTGTTATGTACATTACAGTTTGTTAGGCACTAAACATTAAAGTTTAAGAGTATTAATCTTATATTATTCATTCCTTCAGCAAACCTTTATTTGTGTGTCTGCTTTATGGTGGGTACATTATAGTTTATGAATTTGATTAGTTTTCTCTCTGAAAAGGAATTTTAAAAGAGCAGAGTAAATTAACTTTTTGTTTTTTTCTTGAGATCAGATTTTTATTAGTAATCATCGGTTATATAGTGCTTTTTAAGTACAATAATTTCAAACTTTCCACGAACAGCTAAAATTTTCCAAGTCATATTGGGATGGGTAAGGATTGAATGAAGTGGGAAAATAAAATTTTATTTCTGTTTGAGAAAACCTTTTTTTTTATTCCATGTTGAATCAAGAGTTCTAGATGCAGGAGATTAAGATTAAGAAAATATTGAGAAGAAAAGTGTACCCCATGTTTGGGTCCCTGACCATTTTACATTAGGATCCAAGAGAAAGTACTCCCAGCTACACTTGAGCAGCACAAGTTAGAAAAAAAATCCCAGTAATACTCAGTACAATGCCCTAGCTGGAGCTATGCTCCAGGGTTTGTCATTTCTATATGTTTTTTGGGGGGATGGATACAGAGAGAGGGACAGATAGGGGCAGACAGATAGTAAGGGAGAGAGATGAGAAGCCTCAATTCTTTGTTGCATCTCCTTAGTTGTTCATTGATTGTTTTCTCATATGTGCCTTCACCAGGGGGCTACAGCAGAACGAGTGACCCCTTGCTCAAGCCAATGACCTTGGGCTTCAAGCCAGCGGACATTTTGGTCTCAAGCCAGCGACCATGGGTCATGTTGATGATCCCACACCCAAGCCAGCGAGCCCACGCTCAAGCTGGTGAGCCTTGCTCAAGCTGGAAACCTCTGGGTTTTGAACCTGTGTGTCCCGGGCCAAGGCTCTATCCACTGCGCCACTGCCTGGTTAGACAGGGGGTTTGTCTTTATAACTGAATTCCTTTGATATGAATAATATGTAATATGTGCCTAGTATATTTCTAAGCCAGGACTTAACTGATCGTGACTAATTATCAGAATCATTTAAAGGATATTTTTCTCCTGCTAGTTTTTGTTTCCTTTTTTTAAAAAAATTATTTTTAAGTGAGAAGTGGGGAGGCAGAAAGACAGACTCGTGCATGCACCGCAACCAGGATCCACCCAACAAGCCCCCTATGGGGCGTTGCTCTGCCCATCTCGGGCTGTTGCTTCTTGCTTGGCAACCGAGCTATTTTAGCGCCTGAGGTGAGGCCGTGGACTCATCCTCAGAGCCTGGGGCCAACTTGCTCCAACTGAGCCATGGCTGCCAGAGGGGAAAAGAGAGGTAGAGAGAGAAAGAAAGAAGAGGAGGAGGGATAGAGAAGCAGATGGTCGCTTCTCCTGTGTGCCCTGACCAGGAATCGAACCCGAGATTTCTACATGCAGAGCCAGCGCTCTTCTGCTCTACCGCTGAGCCGAACAGCGAACGCCCCTTGCTGATTTATTTTTACAATTTTTATCAAATAGTGTACAAAGTTTATAAAATAAAAGAGAACTGAAAAGTTTACAACAGAAATATCACCTGCTTTACCTTCCTCAGTTCTTAATTCTATTTCTTAGAGGTAACCATTTTTAATACTTTTCACATTTTAAAATATCACTGCCATAATTTTACTTACAGTCTTATATTACTTCTGATTTAAACATTATTTTGTCTTTCATAGGTATAGATTTAGTTATTTTATACACTCTCTCCTGTGCTCCGTTCTTACAATGTCATTACTCTACATTTTATTACACTACATTTTATTACACTTTTAATTCCCCCAAATTGAGTTAGATGCCCTTACTTTATGTAAGGGCCCTTGGAGGCAGAGGGGCAAAACCTTTACTTTGCTCCGTAGTAGGAGATTGTTGTAAGTGCTTGCTTGCTTATCTCTGCTTCCTCACTAGACTTAAGTTCATCAGACAAGTGCTATTTGTGTCCTGTGAATTGTTGTATCCCTCAGTGCTGGCACAGGGGAGGCATGTTGTTGTTACTGAATTGCAGTTCCTAAGCTAGCACTGAAGATTCTTCACAACCTGGCTTCTGAGAGTTGCAGGCTCTCGGACTTTGCTTATGCTGTTTCTTCTGTCTAGACCCTCTTCATCGTCTATCTGGAAAATACCACATTCAAAACCTCCCTTAGACATTATATCCTTAGTGAAGTCTTTTTGGCTCTCATGTTCATAAGCAATATATCTTACCACTTTCCCCCCAGGGTTATTATTTAACATACTGTAATAGTTAGGAGCTTGAGGTCTGGAGTCTACCCTGGCTCCATTACTTACTTAGCTGTGTGAACTTTGGGCAGGTTAGATTTTTTCTTAAAACTTAAGTTTTCCCAGCCTGACCTGTGGTGGCGCAGTGGATAAAGCGTTGACCTGGGAACACTGAGGTCACCAGTTCAAAACCCTGCACTGGTCTGGTCAAGGCACATATGGGAGTTGATGCTTCTAGCTCCTCCCCCTTTCTCTATTTCTCTCTCTCTCTCTCTCTCTCTCTCTCTCTCTCTCTGTGTGTGTCTCCTCTCTAAAATGAATAA
The DNA here is from genome assembly GCA_037038555.1 of Rhynchonycteris naso. Classification (NCBI taxonomy): domain Eukaryota; kingdom Metazoa; phylum Chordata; class Mammalia; order Chiroptera; family Emballonuridae; genus Rhynchonycteris; species Rhynchonycteris naso. The sequence continues at coordinate 287,917,025 of CM072996.1, read as the reverse complement.
AATAAAATTAAAAAAAAAAAAAACTTAAGTTTTCCCATATGTAGAATGAAAATAATTGGGTTATTATGGAAGATTTTAAAGAACATGCATGTGAAGCCCCTTACTTAGCACAGTGCTTGATACAAGAGTAGTGTTTATTAAGTGTTACCTGGCACTGTTACTAATTGTAGTGCATAATCTCATAAATGGGTATTGTTACCCTTGTCTCCCTGGCTAAACTGATTTCCTCAGGTCATAGCTCCACTTCCTGGCCCAAGACCATATGGATTGTTACTAAAATAAGTGACTATCAATGTATTTTTTTCTAATTATTGTTTGACTGTGATTTCTTTTGCACTATGAATGAGCATATTTTCAGTGCTTTGCAATGCTTGGCACATAATAAAGTCTCAGTCCATGACTGTATTAGTGCACATAAGAACAAACTCAGGGAGGTAAAACTACCTACTGTATCATTTATAGTGTGTTTGATCTATTCATGTATTGATTTTATTTTTTTCTGCAAATAATTTTTCTTGCTGATATGCTACAATGAAGTAGTTTGACCAGATGTTTTTAATGGCTTTAGTGATCAAAAGGAATAAAGGGAAAGAAGATTGTGTTTTGCTCTGAGTAATGTGGTGGTGATTTTCTTTCCAGAAACGAAATCCTGAAGTTCGACATGTTGACTTGGAGATATTATAGATTTGATGGAATGAATCACTTCAGAGTCAGCCCTGAAGACACATATGTTGAGCTTTCTCTCCCACATGGAAGGAGTCAGCGCCATTCAGAAGTCATTTTGTTTTAAGATGAAGAACATTTTTTGTGTAAAAGGCAATTCAACAGTCCACAGAACTAAAACGACTTCCTTCTTCTAAGAGACACATTACAAGTTGAATCAATTTGAAAATCATGTTTTTATGTCTTAGTAGGAAACATTTTAGTTAAATTGATCTTAATTTCTCATTTTGGCCTGTCAGAGTATATTGTACCTTGCAATAATGTTTTCTTTTTTCACATTGGTGAAAATAAGCAGCATCCATAGTATTATGGTTTTTATTTTGTTTTTACTGGAGATTTTACTCCATCAAAATCTACCAATCTTGAACACGTTGGCTAAATCTTGGTTTGTGGCTTTTAAAGAGACACTCCCTTTCAAAGTCTGTCTTTCTTATAGAATGTGGCAGTCACTTGTACTGCCTTGTAATTTTTCCCTGAGCACTAAGAGGAACACTCTTAGCCTGATTATCCATAAATGTTCATTCCAGAATTGGCTCAGTCACTGAATTGAAGGAACACATTTCAGTACACTCTTTGAGGTCATAGTAGTTGCTGTGTTGTAAAATTTCTTATCTTTCCTTTGCGTTTTTTCTTATTTGGTTCAGTTTTTCTAATGGTGAAAGATAAAACCCTAGATGTTTCCACTGGCCAGTGTAATGACTGTTTTTTTGTTTTTTAACTGATTTTAGTGCCATCATATGTACTTACTAGGACCTAATGCATTTATAAGTATTTTGCGATTCTGTAAAATGGACTAGAACTATTTATAACTTTACAGACAAGACAGCATTTTATTTTTAATTTATTTAAAAAGAGGCACTATATATGTAAATCTAAGCTGTGGGGGTAGTTCTTGCTTAAAGAGAAAGACAAGTAAATCTCATATAGAAACTTGTGGCCACGATTTTGTGTAATATCATAGTCAGTAGTGTGTCTGTAATATGAGTTCCTCCCAGTTACAAATGGGCATTTAGCATAATATATTGCTATAATGTTCTGTAAGTAACTTTCTAATGAACATAAGGTATCAAGGGGAAAAATACAATTCAGTAATTGAAAATTTAGTGCAAAACTACATTCATCAAAACAACTCTTGCGCACTTTAAATTGTTCAGGTAGCACTTACCATTGTCCACGCAAGAGTGGTGGGTGAGTGATCTTTGTCATGTGAGTGCTTGAAGTAAGGACCTAACCACCTATTTGAGGTCAGCGTCTAGTGCTTATTTAGATTGAAGTTTATGAAGTACAGTAAACTGTAATACTGGAAGCAAAAAATTAGCTTTTGATTGATTAAAGGGTTCATAATGGTAATTTTTGATCCAGAAATGTCATTTACTGGAAAATTGTGAAAATTTATGTGTTGTTTTTTTTTTACCATTATGGAGCATTTTTCATGTTGTGCATTTTAAGTAAAATAACATTCCACTTTTATTTTTTTAAGATATAAAATTGTTACATGTATACAATTTGATTCTCTGTTCTTAGGATTTCAAATTCTTCACCCCTGTTTTTTTCTGAAACTTCTTTTTGCCCATTATACTTCGCGCTGTACTTTATGCTCCTCCTCCCTCCCCTTTCCCACCTGCCATTTTACTCCCTGTCACTGCTGCCTGGGAAGGTACCAATTCATCCAGCTCCCTCCTAGTAAAATTACTCTGAAAAATTTCACATAACTAGACAAGAATAATATATGGGTTTTTTTTAATAAGAGAAAAGTTTATTTAGAAAGTCACAGAGGAAATGGGCTTGGGAAACAAGTTAGAGAGGCAAAAGAAGGGCCCTCGGAGCTGAGGGGAGAGAAAGGTGACAGTAACTTGCCTGGGGGGGCGGGGGAGCTGGGGGTCAGGAAAGGCACTGCCAGCTCCTGGGAGGGAGAGCCGCTAGCCTGGAATAGTTTAACTCATTTTAAAAATCCTCAAAGTTGATGTGCAAAAGTTATTACAAATGGTAGTGTTTTGTTTTGTTTTTTAAGAACTTTCTAGAAGAAGCCATTGCCTGAAATTTAAGTTTTCTAATCTGATTTGATTAAGGTCCTACCTATTCTTAAATAATAATTGAAGGCTTATGTTTCTGTCATATTTTCAGTCTGTCAAGCAATTTGAATATTTCTGTGGAATCAGGAAATGTATGACATCTTTAGATCTTTTTCCTTTCAAACTAGAGTCGAATTTGAAAACCAGAGAATTGGGGTCTTTTTCTTTAAAAACAAGATAATATCTCATTCAGGTTTTTCGTCTTTTTCAAATTAATACTTCTCACTTTGTCTTGTCCTGATCCATTTGATATTTTAACATGTAAATCTCAGTATTTTCAAGGAAAATAACTTTTGTAGTAGAATAACTGCAAAAATAATGTTGGACAGAAGAGGGCCATCAGGGACGACTCTGGGTTCTAAGCGGAAGTCCGGCAACTATCAGAGGTGAAAGTATACTTGTCTTCCGCTGTGGCTGAGAATGGATCTCTAATGAGGTCCCGAACTGGGTAAGGTGGCACATGTTTTAGACCATGGCAGAGGGAGGAAGGATGAGGGGTGGAGATTTATTTTTAAGTGGACCATATTGGTGGCCAATATTATCCATCTCCAAAGAGGAAGACTCCTAAATTCCTGAACATATAGAGGAAACTGAGGATCAGATTGGAGATCTTCCCTACCAAAAGTCAAACCCAGCTTACATCATCCTACACACACACACACACACCACATAACCCAGAATAACAAAATGCTATAAGGCTTGAAATTGGGGTATGTGATTCTAGTGCTATCTTAATTATCCTATGATCTGGATAATGCTTTCTGCTAAAATTGTACCATCTAAAGGAAATGGCTTAAGTCTTAAATATGATAACTTTTTGAGGTAGAATTCTGAGAACTACAAAAAATTGCACAGGCATTTGGAATTCATACTATCTCAGATTGTATTTGTCAAGCTTTGGCATTTAAAAAAAATGTGATAACCCCCAGTTTGCCAAACTGTCAGAAGTCAATGAAGCAAAGAATTGAAGGTAAAATGTTGATTCAAAGATTGTCTCTCCTAAATCCCTCATGCCTGTCTCTGAAATGGAATTTTCGAAGATATTTATAGAGAAAATTGGTCTGGCAGCCTTTATATTTGCATTTAAGTTTGCTAGCATCCCTAGACTTGGTTTTATGAAAAAAGAACTTTGTTCTTTTACACTGTATTTCAGTCACCTGATTTTACTGGCAGGTTAAGATGGCCCTGGTCCCTCAGGATGCTTTTTTCTTTAATAAATGTCTTATGTAATAGCAGTTTCCTTAATTGTGTGGGATTTCCCCCCCCCGATAAATAAATGTTTTTAAAACACAAATCCTTCTTTACCTCATGTGTTAAGAATTAAACTGTGTTATTGGATACATTTTACCTTTAAAACCATGCCCATGTTTTTTTTTTTTTTTTTAATTTCCTTCTATTTACTTTAGAGAGGAGACACAGAGTGAGAGAGAGAAAGAAAGAGAGAAAGGGGGGAGGAGCTGGAAGCATCAACTCCCATATGTGCCTTGACCAGACCAGTGCAGGTCTTGAACTGGCGACCTCAGTGCTCCCAGGTTGACGCCTTATCCACTGCGCCACCACAGGTCAGGCCCATGCCCATGTTTTTAAACAATATTTATTATTAAGTTTTCTGATTTTATGAAACCAACATATAACAACTCTTATACATGTTATAATCAATTTTTAGTATAAGGAGAAGTATACTGCTCACAAAAATTTGGATATTTTATTGCTTCATATTCATTTTGAAAATATCCCCCAATTTTTGTGAGCAATATATTATTGGCCCTGGTTGGTTGGCTCAGTGGTAGAACGTCAGCCCAGTGTGTGGATGTCCCGGGTTTGATTCCTGGTCAGTGCACACAAGAGAAGTGCCCATCTACTCCACCTCTCCCCCTCTCACTTCTGTTTCTCTCTCTCTCTCTTCTCCTCCCCTCCTGCAGCCATTGCTCTATTAGAGCGAGATGGCCCCAGGTGCTGAGGATGGCTCTATGGCCTCCACCTCAGGCACTAAGTAATGGCTTCAGTTGCACCAGAGCAAGGGCCCCAGATGGGCAAAGCATTGCCGAGTCTGTCTCTGCCTGCCCTCCTCTCACTAAATAAAAATAACTTTAAAAAAAAGAACTGACATGCTGTTAGGATATCAGGTGTTCGTGGAAGCACAAATCTAAAAAGTTATATCCTGCCCTGACCAGGTAGCTCAATTGGTTAGAGCATTGTTCCCATACACCAAGGTTTAATACCCAGTTAGGGTGCATGCAAGAGCCAACCAGTGAATGCATAAATAAGTGGAACAACAAATCAATGTTTCCTCCACTCTCTAAAATAAATAAAATTAAAAATTTATATCCTTTAATGATAGATATTGTCATTGCCTATTTATAAACTAGAGCAAATACAGAATTGTGTCTTAGTCTTTAAGGGCTTGTAAAGTTGTAAAAGATTTTAAAGTAAAATCATACCCATTATAATAGCTATCAACAGGGTAATTTGAGCTAGTTACAGCAGGTGGCATTTTATATACATTAAAACCCATTTAATTCTTACGTGGGGCTATTTACCCTTAAATTGATTTTAAAAAATTAAAATTTAGTTCCCCAGTTGCATTTATTTTCTGAATTTAGAAGCAGGGAGGCAGTCAGACTCACACATGCGCCCGACCAGGATCCACCTGCATGCCCACCAGGGGGCGATGCTCTGCCCATCTGGGGCCTTGCTCTGTTGCGGCTGGAGCCATTCTAGCACCTGAGGCAAGGCCATAGAGCCATTCTCAGGGCCTGGGCCAACTTTAATCCAATGGAGCCTTGGTTGCATGAGGGGAAGAGAGAAAGAGGAAGGAGAGGGGGAAGGGTGGAGAAACAGATTGGCGCTTCTCCTGTGTGCCCTGGGCAGGAATCGAACCTAGGACTTCCACACACTGAGCCAACACTCTACTGCTGAGCCAACTGGCCAGGGCCTAGGTATAGAACATTTTCATTATCATGAAGTTGTTTTCTTTGGGGGGGGGGGGAGTAGCACTAATACAGTAGATTAAAGTAATCCTAATCTCTTTTTATATGAGAGAATCTATAGTATACCATAAAATAGTGCCTAGCTTTTGTTGGAGTCAAGAGTGAGAAATTATAGCCCTGGCCCAGTAGCTCATTTAGTTAGAGTGTCATTCCGACATGCCGAGGTTGTGGGTTCAATTCCTGGTCAGGGCACATGAATCAATCAATGAATGTATAAATGAAACAACACATTGATATTTCTCTTCTAAAAATTAAAAAAAATATCTAGCCTGACCTGTGGTGGCGCAGTGGATAAGGCGTCGACCTGGGAACACTGAGGTTGCCAGTTCAAAACCCTGCACTGGTCTGGTCAAGGCACATATGGGAGTTGATGCTTCCAGCTCCTCCCTTCTTTCTCTCTCTCTCTCTCTCACTCTGTGTCTCCTCTCTAAAATGAATAAAATAAAAAAAAAATATCTAAGTACTTAGAAATGTACTAATATATAATCAGCTCGTGGGCTAAAACTTGAGCCTACCAACTGGTGTTACTTTGAACAAATTTCTCATCTTCAAAATCATTTGAACTTGACTTCAACTCTCATTCAAATGCACAATCAACATTCTGAATGTTAAGTAACAAGTCGACCCTAAAATGTGTTCTTGAGCCATCAGAAACCCTCACCCAGGTTAATTATGTAATTACGAAGATTAATGTTAATTTACATGGTGTTCCAGCAAAGAGCTAAATCAGTATGACACCATCGTCTAATGATGAAATGGGAATTGGTGGGCCCAAATGGTGAGAAAGGGAGGAGTTATAGGTTTACCGAACTTTATATGAGAAATGTTCCTGGAAGTTATATAAATTATTTTAAAATCTGTATTTTTAAAAGCACTAGAGGAGATTATGATTTAAAGATATCCTTTTGCAACATGAATGCCATTGTTTCTGTTTTGTTAAATCCTATTTAAAGGAAATTGACTAGATTGCTTCTGGACCTATGGCTGATCAGGTTGAAGTTAGAAGGACATTAATGGATTGGATGATGTCTAATATCGATAGTATTTGAAGTTCCAAGAAATTACTCCAATTGGCTCAATATTCTTGTGATACTTTTTGTATGGATTGACATCACATGTCAAAATTTATTGAGCACTTACTGTATACTATGATATATATATGGTGAGGTACTGGGTGCCTATGGTACCCTTCCAGAAGAAGAAAGATAATGCAAGCTTTCAATCAGATAAACTAAATCACTCCTGATGGTCAAGGGTGGTAGATATCTAATTTTCGAAGAACCAGAACAGAGGAAATTACTCATGGCTCCAACCTCTGGCTTTCTTAGGATTGAGGCCCGCCTGGATCAGAACCAAGCAATGGGTAATTCTGGGCCAGTGGCAGCCAGGCTATTTCAAGTATAGACTATGTTGAGATCCTAATATGAATTCACTTAATGGGTAACCTGAGCATGCCCATAATGAATTTGCTCTTCCAGGTACTTGAGCTTCCTAAATTTGACAATGTATAAGATCACAAAATTTCTGGGTTTGTATAACATGCTGTTACTTCTCCTGTCTTGGAAAAAGAGACTAAAACACACACACACAAAAACCCTTCAACTACTTTCCTATTTCCGTTTCCCAGAGCAAAACTCAAAGGACTTGTCTATCCAGCGCTCCTTCCATTTTCTCTGAATCCTACTCCAATCAGCCTTTAGTCAGCATCTCTCCACTCACCCTGTCCTAGTCCTTTGTACTATTAAACACAATGGTCAATCTTAAATTCTCATCTTAGCTGACCTATTAGCAGCATCTAACACTGAATTATGGGCTTCCAAAACTGTTCTCATGAGTTCCCCGCCTACCTCACTGGCCACTCCTTTCCAGTGTCTTTTGCAAGTTCCTCCTCACTTCTCACACCCAAGCATTGGTGTCCCAGGGCTACATCTCTTCTCTGTCTATACTCATTGCTGAGTAAATCAACCCCATTACTTAAAAAACCGTTATTGAAACCTGAACCTTGAACCCTAGACTCAAATCCAGTTGTCTACTTGACAGTTCCACTTGGCTGATGTGGTAGTTAATATGGTTATCCCCAATTATTCACTTCTCTTATATGAGAATGTGCATCCCTGTTGAATAATCATCCCATTGCCAGGTGACTTGCAGTACCTCCTATTGACCTTAGGTTTGGTCATGCAATAAGCAACAAGCTTTGGCCAATAGAATGTAAGCAGTAGTGGCATATGCCAGGTCTGAGCAGATATTGTAAGAGCTATCACACTATTCCGCCATAGCTGTTTACTCTCTTCCTTGAGAATGGTATGTTCCCGATAGGGACTGGTTTTCAATCTAGATTCTTGACTGAAAAAGACACATGGGACAGAAAGGCGACTGACCCACAACCAGTGTATTGTGAGCACCACTGAGATTTGGAAGATGACCAATATCTCCAACTCAACATATTCAAAAGCAAAACCCCCAGTTTCACTTCACCTTTAGAAAAACCTCTCGCAGTCTTCATCTTCTCAATAAATGGTATTTTCATCATTTCGGTTGCCCCAAACCTTGGATTCATGCCTAACTCTTCTCCATTTCTTATGCAATGAACATTCAACACCTGAGCAAGATCCACTGACACTTATTTAGAATCCATTTATCATCAATTCAATTATCTTAATTATCTTAATGTCAGCCATCATCATATCTTGCTTAAATTTTCAAAATAGCCTCTTAACTGCTTTCTCCATAATCCTAGCCCACACATTCTATTTCAACACAGCAGCTTGTTATGTTTTGAAAATATGTCAGAACAGGTCATTTCTTAAAGCCCTTCTATGGCTTCTCATCTCACAAACAAAATAACCAAGTGCTGACAAGGCTTCTAAGTCCTTCCTGCATTTTCCACCATTCTCTCCCTCCCTGTTCCAGCCACTGGCCTTCCTGCCTTCCATACGCAGGGCCTCTCTGCTGCCCGACGAACCGGTACTTGGGTACTGGTCCTGCCGCATAACTGACCTGCACAGCACGCTTCTTCAAACATCTGCTTAGATGCCACCTTATCGGGAGGCCTTTCCGCGCTGCCCCTTATAAATGGCAAACCCTCTCCATTTCTCTCTCCTCCAATTTTCCCCTGCTTTGTTTTTGACTGTCTAGCATTTATTTCCTGGAAATACTATAATTTTACTCTTGTTTTCTGCCTATCTCTGTCTCTGCTAGAGCATAACATCATCCATTAGAGCCAGATCTCCAGAAACTAGAATGGCATCTGACACATAGTAGGCATTCAGTAATTAGCTATTGAATAAGTGAGTGTTTCATGTATGGCGCTAGTCTCTAAGGGTATAAAGATCTGAAAGATCTAGTTCAAGTTTGTGAGACAAGCAGATTTGCTGCTGAAGGGACTGTGAATTTGGGTCACTGATCTGGACCGTAGTTTTACAGTAGGTATCAGAGTCTGGAAAATGTTCCTACCTCTTGACCCCATCATTCCAGTTCTAGGAATACAATCTAAGGAAATAGAGTTGCTTCAGTGTGAAAATACTAGGGAAATGGTTAAATATATATGGCATATTTATAAGGTAGACTATAATGCAGTCCTTTTGGGCAGAATATTTAATAATGTGGCAAAATGCTTGCAATAGAAAAAAGTAATAAGACTACATACACACTTAGCACTTCAAGTTGTTACTATAGGTTTGGTTTTGGGGTGGGCGGTATCCTTTACTTTTTATTGTGCTTTCTAGAAACATTTTTATGAACAACTATTAATTTTGTTAATTTTAGAAAACGCTTAAACTTTAGGGGAAAATTCAGAACAGCATGCATGACTATAATCAGGATAATTTCAATTATGTGTACATAAAAAGAGGACTGAAAGGAAGTACACTAAACGTTAACAGTGCTCAAAAATTGATAGTTTTTCTTTTGTGTTATTTACAGATTTCCTACAATGAGCTTATCTCTTGTAATAAAAAGATAATTTAAAAAGATGAACAATTCTCTCTTCTTGAGCTCATGAAAACATTACAGTGTCATAAAACTGTGATCATTAAAATTTATTTTTAATACCTCCATTCATAAGGAGTTAAGAACAAAAATTTTCCAAGGGAGAAGACTGAAGATAAGCTGGTTTCTTACTTTTTAACTTGGGTTAGTATCATTAGACTTCAAAAGTTTCCCCTAGGGATTTCCCACCCCAAGTAATAGGGGCATATATGGTTGAAACTCAACATGTGGTGTTCTCAACTCTTGTTTCCATAATTTGAAATACTCTCAGATCTCACTATGGGTCATTGTAAAAACAATGTATTTGTCAGAAGACTGAAAAAAAATTTTTAAAAACTGAGCCTTTAGTCTGACCAGGCGGTGGTGGTGCAGTGGATAGAACATCGGATTGGGATGTGGAGGACCCAGGTTTGAGACCCCGAGCTCGCCAGCTTGAGCGTGGGCCCATCTGGCTTGAGCAAAAGCTCACCAGCTTGGACCCAAAGTCACTGGCTCCAGCAACAGGTTGCTTGGTCTGCTGAAGGCCCGCGGTCAAGGAACATGTGAAAAAGCAATCAATGAACAACTAAGGTGTTGCAACGAAAAACTGATGATTGATGGTTCTCATCTCTCTCCGTTCCTGTCTGTCCCTAACTATCCTTCTCTCTGACTCTCTCTGTCCCTGTAAAAACAACAACAACAACAAAAAAACTGAGCCCCTTAGTTATTATATTCACTCAACAAATATTTGTTGAGGGCCCTGTGTCCCTATGTGCCCATAACTACCTAGGCAGTATGGGTAGGAAGCCTCCTCCAGGAAGTGCCCTTTGAAGCCAAGCACAGGAAGGGTGGGTGTGGGTAGTGTTCTAGGCTAGAGGGACAGAATGTGTGCAAAAATGTGATTTCTGATCTACAACTGCTAGCTGTGTCTAATCAGGCTGACCCAATCTCATTCGAACAGGAATTTCCGCATGCATTTTCCTATCTGGGAACACTTTCCCTGAGTGTTAATACAGATTGTCTGTAGCCTTCAATATTGAGTGAGTTCCACTTTGCTACATTTCTGCTGGGTCTGGAGAATCATAATGGATACGAGCCCCACGCCTGTTTTCAAACAGTATACAGAGTGTCTCTTGTGGTTCTGTATATTTAACTTGTTTCCTCACAAGTGTAGCTTTAAGGTATTGTTTCCTGCCGGAGTCCTGAATTGTCATTTATCCGTTCTCAGTAGAAATATTAAATAAATCTGAGAAAACTCCAAAACCCATTTTTATTGTAATTTTTCTTATTGAATTCTAGATGTCGCCTTAAGATGACTCAGTAAATGATGAAAGGAGAGGTGGCTGTTAAACTCAGATTGAAGCAATTTAAAATTTATGGGCAGTGTATATTTGATATAGAATTTCTCAGTTTATTCTAAATGCGAAAAAGTTCGGACCTCCAGAAGGAAAGAAGTACATGGCACAGCTGTCTCCTCCTCATCTGATCTGTGGGCCTTTTCTCTGCAGCTCTGCAAGGCTCCCCCTGGGGTCGCCTAGCCACCTTCATTTCTCTGACGCCCAGGGCCTTGTTGCAATATGATGGCCCTCAAAGCTTGCCTGTGTTTTCACATAAAAGGGATTCACTTTTCTTATAAGTTATTTACTGAATTTGTCTTGTTGAGGTATAATGGGCATACAACACTATAATAGTTTCAGGCATACAGCATAATGATTCATTGTTTGCAAAATGATCGTCACACTGAATCTAGTTTACATATGTCACCATACAAAATTACAAAAAATATTTTTTGTGTGTGATGAGAACTTTTTAAAAAATTTTATTTTAGAGAGAGAGGAAGGAAGGAGAGAGAAAGAGAAATATCAGTTTGTTGTTTCACTTATGTATGCATTCCTTCCTTGGTTGATTCTTTTTTTAATGTTTTATTTATTTATTTATTTTTTACAGGGACAGAGAGAAAGTCAGAGAGAGGGATAGACAGGGACAGACGGACAGGAATGGAGAGAGGTGAGAAGCATCAACCATTAGTTTTTCGTTGCCGTTGCGACACCTTAGTTGTTTGTTCATAGATTGCTTTCTCACATGTGCCTTGATCGTGGGCCTTCAGCAGACTCAGCAACACCTTGCCAGCGACCTTGGGTCCAAGCTGGTGAGCTTTTTGGGTCCAAGCTGGTGAGCTTTTTGCTCAAGCCAGATGAGCCTGCGCTCAAGCTGGCGAGCTCGGGGTCTCGAACCTGGGTCCTCCGCATCCCAGTCCGATGCTCTATCCTCTGTGCCACCGCCTGGTCAGGCCCTTGGTTGATTCTTGTATGTCCCCTGGTTGGGGATCGAACCTGCAATCTTGGTATATTGGGATGATGCCAAATGAGTTATATAAGCAACTGGCCAGGGGTGGTGAAAACTTTTAAGATTTATTCACTTAGCAACTTTCAAATATGCAAATCACTAGATAGTATTATTAACTATAGTCACCATGCATGGACAATACAGCCCCATGACATGTATTTTGTAATTGGAAGTTTGTATCTTTTTACTTTTTTACCCATTCCTCCCCGCCCCCACTCTGATAACCAATCTGTTCTCTGTATCAATGAACTTAGTTTTTTAAAATTAAATTTACTGGGGTAACATTATTAACAGTCTAGAGATTTCAGGTGCACAGTCTTACACTCTAGTGTGTGCGCTCCACTGCGTGCTCCCACCCGACGTCTCCTGCCAGCCCCATGTATTTGGTCTCCTTTACCATTTCTGTCCTCCCTCACCCCTCTGCCCCTCTGGTAACCACCATTCTGCTGTCTGTATTGATGAGTTTCACTAGGGGGAGGTGTTTGTCTTGTTTATTCATTTGTTGCTTTTTTCTTATATGCACATATGAGTGAAATCATGATTTTTGTTCTTTTCTGTCTGACATTTCACTTAACATGATACTCTCCTGATCCATCCATGTTGTTGCAAATGGCAGTATTTCGTCCTTTTTTATGGCTGAGTAGTGTTCTGACATATATACTACATCTTCTCTATCCACTCAGCTGACAAAGAACACCTGGGTTGCCCCATGTCTTGGCTGTTGGGAATACTGTGTCAGTATGGGGGTGCTTCTGCAGGAGTTGGCAGAAGGTGGTTTACAGATATGAGTACACAAAATAGTTTATTCTTGCATTATTGTTTATTAATTAATGTATTATTTGTATCACAACTGTAAACTTTCTTTTGCCTACCCCTGTATCTCTTTGAATAAGCGTTTTCAAACTTTTTGGGTAGATAATCCAGAGGGAGAGCTGGGTCACACGGCAATTCCGGTCTTAGTTGCTTGAGGAGCCTCCATGCTGTTTCCACAGTGACTGCACAATTCACATTCCCAACAGCACTGGAGCCTTTTTTTTTTTTTTTTTAGATTCCACATACAAGTGAGATCATATGGCATTGGTCTTTTACCTACTTCACTTGGCATACTGCCCTCAAAGTCCACCCATGTTGTCACAAATGGTGAGATTTCCTTCTTTTTTATGACTGAATAATTTTCTTTTATTTGTTCATCCAGCGATGGACACAGGTTGTTTCCATATCCTATTGAAAATGATGCGGCTACGAACATGGGTGCCTATATCTTTTCACGTCAGTGTTTTCATTTTCTTCGGATAAACACCCAGAAGTGGAATTGTTGGACCAAATGGTAGGCCTATTTTTAACTTTTTGAGGACACTGCATACTGTTTTGCATAGGGTGGCTACACACTTTACATTCCCACCAAGAATGCACAAGAGTCCTCTTTTCCCCACATCCTTGCCGGCACTTGTTATTTCTTGTCTGTTTGTTAATAGCCATTCTAATAGGTATGAGATGGTATCACTTGGTTTCTTGGTTTTGATTTTTATTTCCCTGATGATTAGTTATTTTGACTGCCTTTTATTGTACCTGGTGGCCTTCTGTCTTTCTTAGAAAAATGTCTATGTAAATCTTCCAACCATTTTATTTTTAATCCAAGCAGTTTGTCCTTTTTTAAATTGACTTATTCCATTATGTTAGTTTCAGATGTACAACATAGTGATTTAATATTTGCATATATTTCAGAATGATCACGATAAGTCTGCTTAACATCCATCGCCATACATGGCTACAGGTATTTTGGGGAATTTTTTGTCTTGTGTTGAGAACTTTCAAGGTTTATTCTCTTAGCAACTTTCAAGTATGCAATACAGTAATATTATTATTATTATTATTAGTGAGAGAAAGAAATAGATAAGAAGGTAGAGAGAGGGAGAAAGATGAGCAGCATCAACTTGTAGTTGTGGCACCTTAGTTATTTATTGATTGCTTCTCATACGTACCTTGACCAGGGGGCTCCAGTTGAGCCAGTGACCCTTTGCTCAAGCCAGCTACCTTGGGCTTCAAGCTCAGTGCCCATGAGAGCATGTTGATGATTTCATGCTCAAGCCAGCAAACCTTAGCTGAAGCTGGTGAGACCGTGCTCAAGCTGACAACCTCACGTTTAGAACCTGGGACTTCAGCATCCCAGGTCGATGCTCTATCTACTGTGCCACCACCGGTAAGGCACCATATGGAATTATTAACTATAGTCATCATGCTATACATTATATCTCAATGACTTCTTTTTTAATTGTATTGTTTTTTTTGTCCTATTGAGTTGTATGAGTTCTTTATATATTTTGAATATTAACCCCTTATCACATATATGATGTGCAAATATTTTCTCCCGTTAGTATAATAGGTTGCCTTTTCATTTTGTTGATGGTTTTCTTTGCTGTATAGAGCTTTTTAGTTAAATGTAGCCCCTCATGTTTGTTTTCTCTTTTGCTGTCAAATTAAAAAAAATCATTACCAAGGTCCATGCCAAGGAGCTTATTACCTCTTATGATTTTGTTTTGTTTTTGTTTTTATAGTTTTATAGTTAACTACTGAATTTTTGATACTCATCTGTGGTCTAACTAAATTTGGCTCAAGTCCTCTCGAAGATTTATATTCCTAAAACTTAACTGTAGAATAAACTTTCTCCTTAATAAAGGTCATCACTACTGACTATTGAATCAAAAACTATTTCCTCCTCCTCATTAGTTGTCTCATTGGTGGTGTAAATTATACTGTTTTTTCATAGAATCAGCTAGAGCAGGGGTTGGGAACCTATGGCTTGCAAGCCAGATGTGGCTCTTTTGATGGCTGCATCTGGCTCGCAGACAAATCTTTAATAAAAAGAATAATAACGTTAAAAATATAAAACATTCTCATGTATTACAATCCATTCATTTCCTACTGCTCATATTCATGGTTGCAGGTGGCTGGAGCCAATCACAGCTGTCCTCCGGGACAACACCAAATTTTTATTGGATAATGCGTAATGTACACGGGTTGTTGTGAGGTCAGGAAGTAAACTTCCCTCCTTTTAATCAAGTAGTCAGCTAGCTAATTGCAGAAACTCTTTTGACGAAGAAGATGGCTAAAAGAATTTTCAGCAGGAATGGACAGAGGAATTAGCGTTTGTGGAGTGTGTCTAATATGCAATGATAAAATTGCATCAATGAAACAGTCAAATATAAAGCAGCACTTCGACACACCATACTACATTTGCATTGAAATATCCAGTGGGGGACAGAAGGAAGAAAGTATGTCAAGAGCTACTGTGCAGAGTGCAAGCTAGTCAGCAGCAACTCCGTGTTTGGACCCAACAAGGTGACTGGAATTTGGCTAGCTTTGTTGGTGCTTTAGCAATTGTGAGACAAGGAAAGCCATTCACAGATGAGGAGTATGCCAAAACATTCATGCTTGATGTTGCCAATAAACTTTTGATGACTTTTCGAATAAAGACAAGATAATCAAATGAATAAAAGACATGCCTCTGTTGGCAAGAACTGTTCACGATCATACCATCATGATGGCAAAGCAAATTGAGGCAACACAAGTGAAGGACATAAATGCAGCACCATTCTTTTCTCTCGCTTTGGATGAGTCAACAGATGTAAGCCATTTATCCCAGTTCAGCGTGATTGCAAGGTATGCTGTCGATGACACACTACGTGAGAAAAGTCTTGCTGTTTTGCCTATGAAAGAGACAACAAGAGGGGAGGATTTATTCAAGTCTTTCACTGAGTTCGCTAAAGAAAAAAATCTACTGATGGATAAACTTATCTCAGTGTGTACTGATGGTGCTCCGTGCATGGTGGGGAAAAACAGAGGATTCATAGTGCTTCTTTGTGAACATGAAAAGAGACCCATCCTAAGTTTTCACTGCATCCTACATCAGGAGGTGGTTTGTGCTCAGATGTGTGGCAAGCAGCTTGCTGAGGTGATGTTGCTGGTCATTCGGATGGTCAACTTTATTGTTGCCTGAGCTTTAAATGATCGTCAATTTAAAACACTGTTGGATGAAGTTAGGAATAATTATCCTGGTCTGCTTCTGCACAGCAATGTGTGTTGGTTGTCAAGAGAGAAGGTGCTCAGCCGTTTCACGACTTGTCTGAGCGAAATCCGGACTTTTTTTGAAATGAAAAACATCGAGCATCCTGAGTTAGCTAACACTGAGTGGCTACTGAAGTTCTACTATCTCATGTACATGACTGAACATCTGAACCAGCTCCATGTGAAAATGCAAGGCATTGGAAATACAGTCTTATTCCTTCAACAAGCAGTGTTTGCATTTGAAAACAAGCTGGAACTCTTCATTGCTGACACTGAAACAGGTCATTTACTACACTTTGAAAAACTGAGAGAGTTTAAAGATGCATGCACTGCAAGTTACCCTGCTCAACATCTTGATCTCCAGCAGCTAGCGGGCTTCACATCTAATCTCCTGCAGTCATTCAAAGCATGCTTTGAAAATTTTTGTGAGTGCACTTGTCTTTTTAAGTTCATCACCCATCCACATGAGTGTGCAATGGACAGCACTGACCTGAGTTACATCCTTGGTGTCTCCATCAGAGATTTTGAGCTACCTGAAGGCCTCAGACATGTGGGTGAATAAGTTCAAGTCACTGAATGAAGATTTGGAAAGGCTTGCACGACATCAAGCAGAGTTGGCGAGCAAACACAAGTGGGGAGAAATGAAAAAATTTCAACCCACGGACCAGCTGATTGTCAAAACGTGCAACGTACTTCCTGTCACATACCACACACTGCAGCATGTGAGTATTGCTGTACTGACAATGTTTGGCTCTATGTATGCATGTGAGCAGTCTTTCTCACATCTAAAGAACATTAAGACCAACCTACGATCACGTTTAACTGGTGGAAGTCTCAGTGCCTGCATGAAGCTTAACCTCACCACGTATCAACCAGACTACAAAGCCATCAGCAAAACCATGCATCACCAGAAGTCACATTAATGATAAGAAGTACTTTATTCACCATTGGTTAGCAACAGCATAACAACGTTATTAAAAAGAATTCAGAGACTTATTGTACTTTAAAAGTGTGGGTCTTACATAAAATGCACACATTAACTTGTATTTAGTGTTAAACATATTGTATGGCTCTCACGGAATTACATTTTAAAATATGTGGTGTTCATGGCTCTCTCAGCCAAAAAAAAGGTTCCCAATCCCTGCTATATTTGATTGATGCAGTCGATCCATTGTGTGTGATGTGACGTATTTTTATCTAAATGAGTACTTTTATTCTTACAATTATTCTTAAAAATTAATAGGCATGTAAGCATAATTACAATATAAAATATTACAAATGTTTTTATTATGCATTTATCATATTATAGTGTATTATTGTTGCAATGAATAAAATGTTTTTTTTATTTACAATATTGTTTTCTTCAATTTATTTTCATTGTAAAAAAGTTGGTCACCTTAATTAAATATGACATTAGATGAAAAATTGTGTACTGTTTCATGCCCAGTGAGAGACTGATTGACCTGATTTTACTATCACTCTTGAAGGTATTTCAAATAGAGGTGGTCTTCAACTATGGCCTCTGCTCACCGCGCCACCCAGTTTCTAGGCTACAGCACAGACAGATACCCAAACAGAGCCTGGAGAGCTCTCTGAGATGAAACTGGAGTTCAAGGAAGACAGAATGTGTTGAGCATGTTATCAGAGAGGAGGGAGGGCCGCAGAGGGAGAGTTCTGTGTGTCTGTAGAGATTCCCTTGAGTCTG
The DNA here is from genome assembly GCA_037038555.1 of Rhynchonycteris naso. NCBI lineage: Eukaryota > Metazoa > Chordata > Mammalia > Chiroptera > Emballonuridae > Rhynchonycteris > Rhynchonycteris naso. The sequence continues at coordinate 287,899,155 of CM072996.1, read as the reverse complement.
GCTAAGTACCGATTTGTGCACATATGTAATGAAACTCCTCAAAAGTTGGGAAACAACTGGAAATCAGTAGACCTAACAATTCCCAGAGCTCACACAAAGCTGGGAGTGGTTTGTTCCCCCATCAGTCAGAAGGGAGAGAAACTTTACAATATAGGAACATTTGCTCGAGTCCTTTGACTGGAAAGGGAGCAGGCCTGAAAAGGGGCTGCCTTGGGCCAGCCTGCAGTGTGTGGGTTCCCGGCTTCATGCAGGAAAGATTTACAGCCATGAGTCCAGGTGACTTTGAGAGTATGTATATTAAAGCAGGGACAGTGAAAGAAGGAGGGCTTAGGACAGAAGAAGCAACAGGAGAGCGCCCAGGCAGGGCTGCTTTGGATTGCTAAAAAATAAGTCACAGTGACAGAAGTGAGCCAAGCCAGGCCGCTGTCAGCTGTCTGGAAAGTCAGAGGAAAGGGGCTTTGGAGACAGGATCAGGGAAACGGTTAGCCTGGGACGAGCTGCCGCTGCCTGTTGCTCCTCGATTGCAAGTCTCCTGGGGTCCCTTAGAATTTAGGGGACACACCTAGAGAAAGGGATAGGCATGCTCCCAGGAGGGAGTACGGACTCTGGGTCCTTCATCTTGAGGGTTTTAAAGGTTGGGAGTTTAGGGGGGGTCTTAGGGGAGATCTCAATAGAATATTCATCAGTTTTATGTCTATGCGCCAAAATGAGATTTATTCCCTTAAATTCATCCATCGTTGGGTGTGGTTGGCACAGATAGCACTAATTGGATTTCTGTTATCTATCTTTCCAATAGGGTGACTGAAGTCCCTTACCCTGTGGCTGGGGAGAGAAATGTAAACTATTTACTCTTAAGTGTCCTTGGTTAGGGAAGATAGGATTTTGCGATTTACAAAAGGGCTGTGCACTGCTTGACCATTTAACTGTCTGTCTCAGTTTCCCTATTCCACTTGTCCTGGACTACTTGTCTCGCATGGAAGGGCCACACTTGCTTCATGAAGTTAAATTAGCCTAGGGGTAAAGGCTTCTCTGACCTGCGCTAAAAAAGCTTAAATGCTTACCTCAGAAGAACCAAATTGATCCACAAGTAATTCTATGCTAGAATGTAAGGCCAGTATTTGTGGTCAAGGTCACTATCAGAGCCACCTGGCCAGTGCAGGTTCACATTAGATTCGGACAGTCGGTAATGAAACAACGGAGCCAAGAACTGGTGAACCATCAGCTTTAATCCTAGCTTGCACCCAGCGGGCAAGCAAAAACACACACTGGGCTCCAAAACCCACTCATTCAGTGCTCACAATGCTACTGACTTATTCAAGTTTCCTAGAATCAAAGGTTTCTAGCTCACCAGACTTATTCACCTCTGTTCCACATCTCCTCCTGCACAAACTGCACAAACTGGCTTCTTCCTCAGCACTTCGCCATCTTGGCTGCCTCCTCTCCTCCACGTGGCCTTAGTCTGCTCTCATTTCTAATACTAACCTCAGGAACCGAGAGAGAGCAAGCTCCCGGTCTGCCCCACTTTATAGTGTAGAAATCCAAACCTTTAATCCAATCTACAAACAAGGAAGTCTCTGGTACAAAGTCACTCATCTGAGGCATAACGGGAGGATTCCTCAGGAGAGCGCACCACCCCACATCATGCAATCAGTCAGGGGTGTGGGGAAAAGCTTACTCTTAAAACTTGCACGTGGGAAGTGCCATCTTTAACAAAGTGAACATAATATATATTATCTGCCCAACAATCCACCGCAATGCTCACTTTACTACCCACAATCTATACCACCGGCATCCCTGTACAAGGAAATTAGGCACATTACACAAATTACAAATACATGACAAGTCATACAATTTCAACAGTAACAAGGATACATTTCACCAGTCTCTGAACACTTTGCCAAAAGTGCAAAATGTCCTTGGCCTTCTCTCTTGCCATTTGAAAGGCTTCCCAGGGCAGGGGGAGGGCCTCCATCAAAGCCACCCCCCACCCCCATCAGGGTATTTCACATTGTCCAAAATCCGTAAGTCCATTCAACAAAGGAGCCAGTGCTCACTCCGGTCATAGTCCAGGAAATCAGTCCATGCACCTGGGGTGTTAGCCTCCCCACTCATTCTTGCCATCATGGCAGGTCTCACACTGTCCTAAAGAGAAGCATGTGGCAATGGTAGTCAGCATTTCCATCTCTGCTCTGGGGAGCATGATGGCATCCACCCCTATGTCCCAAAATCGCAGACCTACCAGGGGTGTAGCAGGTCCTCCTTCCAGCTGGGCTTCCATCTTCTGGAGACTGCGGATTGCAACTCCAGACCAATTTTCCTTATCCTCCAAAGAGGAACTGAAAACACCAGTTCCTGCTGCTAGGCTTGAGCCCCGGGCCACCACTGCTTTCTGCTCAGCAGGCCTTGCAGCTCCAGAACCTGCCTCAGCCTCAGCCTCCCACCACTGCTGGCTCTCCACAATGCCCAGGGCAATCTGCAACTCATGAACCTGTGATTCCTTTTCTAGGAGTTGCTCCATTTCCAAGCAAATCTCACGAACCTGGTTGGCCTCCTCCTCCAGTGCTTGCTCCAGCTCCAGGGTCGGCATCTTTTTCCCCCACGTTAGCTTCAGCTCATGCATGGCTGTAAAAGTCAATGTAAAGCCAGTGGCCAAGGCTACCATCACAGCCACCTGGCCAATGCAGGTTCACATTGGATTGGGACAGTCGGTAATGAAACAACAGAGCCAAGAACTGGTGAACCATCAGCTTTAATCCTAGCTTGCACCCGGCGGGCAAGCAAAAACACACACTGGGCTCCAAAACCCACTCATTCAGTGCTCACAATGCTACTGACTTATTCGAGTTTCCTAGCATCAAAGGTTTCTCGCTCACCAGACTTATTCAACTCTGTTTCCCATCTCCTTCCTTCTGCACAAACTCTGCCCAAACTGGCTTCTCCCTCAGCACTCCACCATCTTGGCTGCTTCTCCTGGCCTCCTCCATGGGGCCTTTCTCTGCTCTCCTCTCTAACGCTAATCTCAAGAACTGAGAGAGCGAGCGCCTGGTCTGCCCCATTTTATAGTGTAGAAATCAAAACCTTTAATCCAATATACAAACAAGAAAGTCTCTGATACAAAGTCACTTAGGGTAGGAAAGGCTTAGTCTTAAAACTAAGTCTCAGGCTATAGCAACCCTGCCTGCTTATAGCCTGTCCCCCACACCCAATACAAACTATAAGTAGCAAACATACATATCATATTTACAAACTTATTTGACCAACACCAATAAAATGTAGAATTAAAATATATAATAATAGCAGTCGCACAAAGGATAGGGAAGGAGAAATGGAAGAGCACTGTTGTAAGATTCTTAGACGAGTCATGAAGTGGCATGACTTCATTTCAAGGCAGACCGTGGCAGGTTAAAGATGAACATTGTAAATCACAGAGTGACCCTTAAAACACACACACGCGCACACACACAAAGAGGGATCAGTAATAAGCTGACAGTGGAGATACAACGGAATTAATAAATACTCAACTAATCCACAAAAAGGCAGTAAACAAGGAACACAGAAAACATGAGAATAATCAAAACTAGTGAGATGTTAGCTTTAATTCTTATATTAATTTGTAGAGGTAAATATCATTTAACAGATCAGGAAACAGAGACTCAGAAAGATTTACATCATTTGTCCAAAGTGACACACCCAGTGTATACTGGGGCTGGGATTTCCATTCATCTATCCTCATGCTACTGTCCTCACCTCCCTCACCTCCTTTCCTTCCTGCAGTCCGCACACTGTTGTCTCTGTCTGTAACTTCTTTCTTTGCTTAATCCCTTCACCTTTTCCACCCAGCCCCACAATCTGCATTCCCTGTGACAGCTGTCAGTCTGTTCTCTGTATGTATGAGTCTGTTTCTATTTTGTTTGTTAGTTTTGTTCAGTTCATTAGATTCCACATATAAGTGAAATCATACAGTACTTGTCTTTCTCCGACTGGCTTATTTCACTCAGCATAATACTCTCCAGGTCCATCCATGCTGTTGCAAAGAAAAGATATCCTTCTTTTTTATGGCTGTGTAGTATTCTGTTGTATAAATGTACCATAGCTTTTTTATCCACTCATCTACCGATGGGCACTTGGGCTATTTATAAATCTTTGCTATTATAAATAATGCTGCAATGAACATAAGGGTGCACATATTCTTTTGCATTATTGTTTTGGGTTTTTATAGCTATATTCCCAGAAGTGGGATTGCTGGGATATACAGGAATTCCATTTTTAATTCCTTTCTTTAAATTAATTTTAATGGGGTGACACCGATAAATCAGGGTACATCTGTACAACGAAAACATCTCCAGGTTATCTTATCATTCAATTATGTTGCATACCCATCACCCACAGTCAAATTGTCCTCTGTTACCTTCTGTCTGGTTTTCCCTGTGCCTCTCCCCTCCTCTCTATCCACTCCCGCATTTCCCTCCCCCCACCCCGTAACCACCACACTCTTGTCCATGTCTCATAGTCTCACTTTTATGTCCCACCTATGTATGAAATCATGCTGTTCTCAGTTTTTTTCTGATTTACTTATTTCACTCCGTATAATGTTATCAAGGTCCATCCATTTTGTTGTAAATGATCCGATGTCATCATTTCTTATGGCTGAGTAGTATTCCATAGTATATATGTACTATAGCTTTTTAATCCACTCGTCCTCTGACGGACACGTGGGCTGTTTCCAGATCTTCGCTATTGTGAACAGTGCTGCCACAAACATGGGGGCGCATTTCTTCTTTTTGAACAGTGCTATGGTGTTCTTAGGGTATATTCCTATAAGTGGTATAGCTGGGTCAAAAGGCAGTTTGATCTTTAATTTTTTGAGGAATCTCCATACTGTTTTCCACAGTGGCTGCACCAGTCTGCATTCCCACCAGCAGTGCAGGAGGGTTCCCTTTTCTCCACATCCTCGCCAGCACTTATTCTGTGTTGTTTTGCTAATGAGCACCATTCTGACTGGTGTGAGGTGATATCTTATTGTGGTTTTAATTTGAATTACTCTAATGATTAGTGATGTTGAGCATTTTTTCATATGCCTATTGGCCATCTGTATGTCCTCTTTGGAGAAATTTCTATTCATTTCTTTTGCCCATTTTTTGATTGGATTGTCTTCCTGGTGTTGAGTTTTATAAGTTCTTTATAAATTTTGGTTATTACCCCTTATCAGACGTGCTGTCGAATATGTTCTCCCATTGTGTGGTTTGTCTTTTTATTCTGTTCTTACTGTCTTTAGCTGTGCAAAAACTTTTTAGTTTGATATAGTCCCATTTGTTTATCTTGGCTTTTATTTCATTTGCCTGTGGAGATAAATCGGCAAATATATTGCTGCTCCAGATGTCAGAGATCTTGCTGCCTATGTTTTCTTCTAAGATGCTTATGGTTTCATGGCTTACGTTTAAGTCTTTTATCCATTTTGAGTTTGTTTTTGTGAATGGTGTAAGTTGATGCTCTAGTTTCATTTTTTTGCAGGTAGATGTTCAATTTTCCCAACACCATTTGTTAAAGAGGCTGTCTTTACTCTATTGTATGTTCTTTCCTCCTTTGTCAAATATCAGTTGTCTATAAAGCTGTGAGTTTATTTCTGGGTTCTCTGTTCTGTTCCATTGATCTATGTGCCTGTTCTTATGCCAGTACCAGGCTGTCTTGAGTATAATGGCCTTGTAGTAGACCTTGATATCCGGAAGAGTGATACCTCCTGGTTTATTTTTTCTTTTTAAGATTGCTGAGGCTATTAGTGTTCTTTTTTGGTTCCATATAAAATTTTGGAATATGTGTTCTATATCTTTGAAGTATGTCATTGGTATTTTAATTGGTATTGCATTAAATTTATAAATTGCTTTGGGCAATATAGACATTTTAATGATGTTTATTCTTCCTAGCCATGAGCACGGTATATGCTTCCACTTGTTTGTATCTTCCTTGATATCTTTTATCAATGTTTTATAATTTTCCGAGTACAAGTCCTTAACCTCCTTGGTTAAATTTACTCCTAGGTACTTTATTTTTTTGGCTGCAATAGTTAAGGGGATTGTTTCCTTAATTTCTTTTGCTGACAGTTCATTGTTGGTATATAGAAATGCCTCTGATTTCTGAGTATTAAATTTATATCCTGCCACATTGCTGTATTTATTTATCAGGTCCAGTAGTTTTTTGACTGAGACTTTAGGGTTTTCTATATACAATATCATATCATATGCAAATAATGACAGTTTTACTTCTTCTTTTCCAATTTGGATGCCTTTTATTTCTTCTTCTTGTCTGATTGCTGTAGCTAGGACTTCCAGAACTATGTTGAATTAGAATAGTGAAAGGGGGCATCCCTGCCTGGTTCCTGATCTTAAGGGGATTGCTTTTAATCTTTGTCCATTTAGTATGATGTTTGCTGTCGGTTTATCGTAGATGGCCTTTATCATGTTAAGGAATGTTCCCTGTATTCCCACTTTACTGAGAGTTTTGAGCATGAATGGGTGCTGGATTTTATTTAATGCCTTTTCTGCATCTATTGAAATTATCATGTGATTTTTGTCCTTCCTTTTGTTTATGTGATAAATCACATTGATTGATTTGCGAATATTGAACCAGCCATGCCTCTCCAGAATAAATCCCACTTGATCATGGTGTATGATTTTTTTCGTATATTGCTGGATCCGGTTTGCTAATATTTTGTTGAGAATTTTAGCGTCTAAATTCATCAGGGATATAGGCCTATAATTTTCTTTCTTTGTGTTGTCTTTGCCCGGTTTTGGGATCAGAATTATGTTCGCCTCATAAAAGGAGTTTGGAAGTCTTCCTTCTTCTTGAATTTTTTGAAATAGCTTGAGAAGGATAGGAGTTAGTTCTTCTTTGAATTTTTGGTAGAATTCACTTGTGAAGCCATCAGTCCCAGGACTTTTCCTTTTGGGGAGTTTTTTGATAACTGTTTCGATCTCATTTGTTGTAATTGGTCTGTCTAGGTGTTCTTATTCTTCCAGATTAATATTTGGAAGATTATATGATTCAAGAAATTTGTCCATTTCACCTAGGTTGTCTAATTTTTTGGCATAGAGTTCTTCATAGTATTTTCTTACAATGCTTTGTATTTCTGTTGTGTCAGTTGTTATTTCTCCATCATCATTTCTAATTTTATTTATTTGGGTCTTCTCTCTTTTTTTCTTGGTGAGTCTAGTTAAAGGTTCATCGATCTTGTTTACCTTTTCAAAGAACCAGCACCTGGTTTCATTGATCCTCTGTATTGTTTCCTTAGCCTCTATGTCATTTATTTCTGCTCTGATCTTTATTATTTCCTTCCTTCTACTGATCCTGGGCTTTATTTGCTGTTGTTTTTCTATTTCTTTTAGATGCAGGGTCAGGTTGCTTATTTGAGCTTTTTTTAGCTTCTGATGGTATGCCTGTAGTGCAATGAATTTCCCTCTCAGTACTGCTTTTGCTGTGTCCCATAAATTTTGAGTTGATGTATGCTCATTATCATTTGTTTCTAGAAACTTTTTTATTTCTTCTTTGATCTCATTGTTAATCCACTTAATAACATGCTATTTAGTTTCCACGTGTTTGAGTATTTTTCAGTTTTTCTTTTGTGGTTAATTTCTAGTTTCATGGCATTGTGATCAGAGAAAATGCTTGATATGATTTTAATCTTCTTAAATTTATTGAGACCATTTTTGTGTCCTAACATGTGATCTATCCTAGAAAACGTACCATGCGCGCTTGAAAAGAATGTATATTCTACTGCTTTAGGGTGAAAAGTTTTGAAGATATCTATTAAATCGAGTTGATCTAGTGTATCCTTTAAGTCTGCTGTTTCTTTATTAATTTTCTTCCTTGAGGATCTATCCAGTGTTGTTAGTGGGGTATTGAAATCCCCCACTATTATAGTATTGCTGTTAATCTCGCCTTTTATATCCATCAAAGTCTGCTTTATGTATATTTGGGCTCCTATATTTGGTGCGTAGATATTTATAATAGTTATATCTTCCTGTTGAATTGTTCCCTTTATCATTATGTAGTGTCCTTCTTTATTACTTACTACAGCCTTTGTTTTAAAGTCCATTTTGTCAGATATAAGTATTGCTACCCCGTCTTTTGTTTCATTTCCATTTGCATGAAATATTTTTTTCCCATCCTTTTACCTTCAGTCTATGTGCATCTTTTGTTTTAAGGTGTGTCTCTTGTAGACAGCATATGTATGGGTCCTTTTTCTTTATCCACGCAGCTACCCTATGTCTTTTGATTGGATCATTTAATCCATTTACATTTAAGGTTATTATTGATATGTAGTTGTTTATTGCCATTTTATTCTTTAAAGCTGTATTCTTCTTTTGCTATATACTTTCCTCCCTTTGAACTGTTCACAACAGGCCCCTTAGTATCTCTTATAGAATTCGTTTGGTTTTAATGAATTTCTTTAAGCTTTCTTTGTCTGGGAAGCTCATTATTTCTCCTTCAATTTTAAATGTTAGCCTTGCTGGATAGAGTAGTCTTGGTTGTAGGTTCTTGTTATGCATTACTTTAAATATATCTTGCCATTCCCTTCTGGCCTCAAGTGTTTCTGTTGAGAAGTCAGATGTTATCTTTATGGGGGCTCCTTTTTAGGTGATAGCCTTTTTTTCCCTAGCAGCTTTTAAAATTTTCTCTTTATCCCTTAGATTTGGTATTTTAACTATAATGTGTCTTGGTGTAGATTTTTTTTGGTTTCTCTTTAATGGAGTTCTCTGTGCTTCTTGAATATGTGGAATGTTTCCCAGCCTTAATTTAGGGAACTTTTCTGCTATGATTTGATTGAACAAAGTTTCTATTTCTTGTTCTCTCTTCTCTTCTTCAGGAACCCCTATTATTCGAATATTGTTTCTCTTCATGTTGTCACAGAGCTCCTTTAGTGTTTCCTCACATTTTTTGAGTCTCTTTTCCTTTTTCTTCTCTGCTTCTGTGCCTTTGTTTATTGTGTCCTCTAACTCGCTGATTCGATCCTCAGCATGATTCATCCTGCTTTTAATTCCTTCCATTGTGGTCTTCAGTTCTGATACTGTATTTGTCATTTCTGTCTGATTCTTTTTTATTATTTCAATTTCGTTTTTTATACTTGTTATCTCTTTATTTAGGTGTTCATAGTGACTATCCATTGTTGCTCTAATTTCTTTGAACATCCTAACTAACATTATTCTAAATTCTGCTTCTGGTAATTTGGTTATATCTGGTTCATTCAGGTCCTTCTCTGGTGATTGGGTATGGGCGTTGCCAGTGCCGGCTCACTGCGGCTGTTGCTGTGATTTCTGCCTCTCCTCCGCGGGAGGGGCTGTCACTCAAGCCACAAGCGTCAGCACCAAGGGTAAATGTGAGCACCTTTGCTCAGCTGCAGACCCAGCCTGTTTCCGGGCTTCCGCCCAGCACCTGCGGTCAAAGCCTGCTCGCCACAGTTTCGCAGGTTGGATGGGGCTTCTGACATACTCTCAGCTGTGAGTCTTTGCCCATCCAGAGCTTAGCCCCGCCCTCGAGGCCAGGGCTCTCCTGTGCAGGGTCACAAACCCCGGTTTATTGGGGCAGGCGTAGCTGCTGGCGTGCACTCAGCTGCGAACTTCCACTTGTCCTGGGCTCTACCCCGCCCCCGCGTTTAGAGCCAACTCGTGCACGCAGGATGGCAAACCGCGGTTTCTCTGGCTGGTTGGGCCTGCTGGTGTGAGCTCAGCTGCGAGCCCCCGCCTATCTCTGGCCCTAGCCCCGTCCCCGTGGTCAGGACCAGCTTGTGCAGGGTTGCAGAGCAGATCTCTGCCCATTCCTGGCCTCCCGCTTTTCCCCGGCAGGTTGGGTTACAGGCGGGCCCGCAGCTGCCGGACCGCTTTCGTGCATCCCCTCTGCCCCTGCTGAGCTATACCGAGCTCACACTGGCTGAGCCTCCATTCCCACCGACAGAACTGCGTTTCAGCGTCCCGCTGCCACCATCCTTCCAGCAACTCTCAGCAGAGTAGGAAGTGCCCTAACACTCCATACTCTAGACCTGGAAGCTCCCTCCATTTAAGCAGCTCTGCTCTAATTGCCGTGGGAGAGCTTGTTTGGCTGGTGTCCTGTCTCCCTTTGCTGGTATTGCTAGTTCCAGGGGAAATATTTGTTTTTGATTAGGGAAGTGACTTAGCCCAGGGGTTAGGGTGGCTGTCCCTCAGAGTGTTTGTCCCTGTGCCTTCAGTCCACACTCTCTTCCTGCTGCTCTGGTCCTCTCCTCTGTCCCCGTTCCCTGGAGCCCTGGGTGTGTGGTTGTGAGAGAGGTTTTCTGCGCTGTCCCTTTAAAAAGAATCTTGGGTCTGAGAAAACTGTCTCTTTCTCACAAACAGTATCCTCACTTGTTTCACAGCTCAATACTGTCCAAACGCCTCTTCTAGGCTCTGCGACTGCAGGCTGGGGCTTTGTTCCTGGGATCCAGGTCCCTCCCTCCCCGCCAAACTCTCCTCCCGCCACGCGGGTCTCTCCGGACTGCCATTTGCTCCGGGGAGTTGGGCAGCCCTCTTTGCGTTTTCGCTATTCCTACCAGTCTCAATGTGGCTTCTTCTGTGTTCCTTGGTTGAAGAGTCCACTTAGTTTAGTTCAAAGTTGGTTTATCCAGATGATGGTTCTTAAAATTGAGTTATAATCCACTTTGGTTCTGGGAGTTGGAAGTTGGTACGTCCGCTTACTCCATCGCCATCTTAATCCCATTTTTAATTTTTGAAGTAACTCCATACTGCTTTTCACAGTGACTGCACCAATCTGGATTCCTCCCAACAATTCACGATGGTTCCCTTTTCTCCACAGCCTCGCCAACCCTTGTTTGTTGATTTATTGATGATAGCCACTCTGACAGTTCCATGAGGAATACAAGTTTTATACAAAGAATCACACATATAGTGATAATATTGTTATAGTGCTATGAAAGCAGCAGAGCACCATGATTGTTAACAGTATGACCTATTTGGAGAGATTTGAGAGAAATAAAAAGTACCTCTACCTCGCCCTGAGAATGATTACCATGGTCATTGTAAAGCCAGTAGCCATGGCTGTCATTACAGCCGGCTGGCCCATGTAGGTTCCCATTCGATTTGGATAGACGGAAATGAAACAACGGAGCCAAGAACTGGTGGGCCATCCTTTATTCTAGCTCACAACCAGCAGGCAAGAAAATATATACAGTGGGAAAACACTTCCCTTTCCATTCAGGGCTTTTAAAGTCACTGACTTTTTCTGGTGTTTCCTAGAATCAAAGGCCCCACTAGCCACAGTCACCTCCTTTTCCCCATCTGCATGCCTCCATCTTGCTGCCTTCTCTCCTCTGCCACCACATAGCCTCTCTCTTCCCTGCATCAACGTGGTCTCCTCTCAAAATGGCCTCCTAGCTCCTCCTTTTAAAACGTTTCCGCGCGAAAGTCCTTCTCAAGCACACATAACATAACCAAGCCCCTCCCCTAGCAGAAAAGGAATTAGCCATATCATCTGGGCGATGGCTATTCACGTGGGCAGCACCATTTTTAAAAATAAAAGTGAGCACAACCAGAAAATACAGATTTTACAAACTTATTTGCTCAACAGTCATGTTGCTTGTTTTCCATTTAAATTTCCAGGATATTCCTGTGGCTATTCATTGTTACCCACAATTTCAGCAGGAATGGCCATTTTCTTCTTTTTAAGTATTTTTAATATTTATTTATTTATTATTCTTTTCCAAGTGAGAGGAGGAGAGATAGAGACACAAGCTCTTGTATGAATACCAACTAGGATCCATCCAGCAACCCCTGTCTGGGGACAATGTTCTGCCCATTGGAGCATGGCCCCAAATAGCTTGTTTGGGGCCATGCTCCCAACCCAGCTATTTTTAGCGCCTGAGGCACAGGCTCTACGAAGCATCCTGGGGTCGATGCACGCAAACCAATGGAACCATGGCTGTAGGCGGAGAAGAGAGGAGTGGGTGGAAAGGGTAGAGAAGCAGCTAGTCACTTTTCCTGTGTGACCTGACCAGGAATTGAACCTGGGATATCCACATGCTGGGCCATTGGGCCAATGCTCTACCACTGAGCCAACTCACCAGGGACTTTTTTTTCTTTTACCAACATATTGAAGACTTTGAAACTATCAAAAAACCACCAAGTTAGAAGTTGACAATAAATAATATAGTTTAGTAATAAAACAATTTTAACACTTCAACTTGTTTGGACCCAGGTGATTTATTTCTCACAAGGTATTTCTAGTATATTCTCTTGAGTAGAAAAGACTGTTACCTGCAATTATTTTAAGAGTTATTCATTCTTTTAACTCTACTAAATGAATGATGGTTTTTAATAAAAATTTAACCAGGAATTTTTTTTTATAACTATAGGACTTTAGAAGAAAACTCCTCACTTTCAGCACTCCATTTGAAAAGTGGGTATGGATGATTTAAAGAAAAGTTTAAGGAAAAATACTGTAAGATATGCTGTACCCTGTGTAACTTAAGGAGTGTCAGGGACTCACCCAGACCCTACTGTATTCATCATAAACTGTCCTGGGAGAAACTGAGTCACACATAGTACCTGGAGGAGCCCACTTCCGCCTTGAGAATACCAGCTCTCAGAGGGGTTGTTTCTGATTCTCTCTAACCAGAGCCCACTAGTTAAAGCCCACTGACAGCTGTAGCTGCTGTGAAAGGTGCCCCAGTGCCATTCTGAAAAAAATGACAATACTCTTCCTCTGTGTCCCATCTTTTTCCAGGTGATAGGCCTTTCCCAGGGTAGGCCCCCAAATGACTGCTCACATAGTGCAGTGAACATGGGTGCACAGATTCTTTCACATTCGTGTTTTGGGATTCTTTGGATGTTTCCAGAAGCAGAATTGCTGGGTCATAACACAGTTCCATTTTTAATTTTTTGAGATTACTCCATATGGGTTTCCACCGTTTTTAGCATATATTAAAAACTCATTAGATGTTTTAAAAAGGAAAAAAGAACAAAGGAAAGAAATATAAAATGAAATGGGGGTTTGGCTTTGACAGCTCAGAAGGGAGATGGAACCAAAGTTGTTTTTTTGTTAGTTGTTGATTAAGAATCAGGAGAAGAAGAGACAAGAAACACTGACTTCGAAGGTACTTTCACAAAAGCATTGGAGCTTTCACAGATTACTTGTTTGTAAAAGTAGCTTCATTTTAGGAACAAACTTAAGTGGCCAGATCTTCAGTATTCTCCCCAAGCATTTTCTTGGTACCTAGGCCATAGAAACATCGGCTGGCGGAATAGGTATCACTTCACAGAGTATGGGCACTCCAACAATTCCCTCCGCTTTTCTGATTAGAACAGGGGGAGGGGATGACCTGAGTGGTGAGTCTGCAGGACACGCCCCCTGCGAGGTAACGGGGCGGGCTTCTCCGGTTAACAAAATGGAAAGGGTTGTTTCCAGCATGGAATTAATTGTTCGCAAAAATGTTTCCTTATATTTTTATTAATATACCATAAAGTTTATAATAGTAAAGAGCCCACCAGATGAAGGCTTGGCATAATTTTGAGGAGTAGATGCATTAATGTTTAGGGTATTTGGAGGAGCAAAGCTGCTTATTTCAACAATGATTATAGCATAATGCTTTTTTATTAGTGGAATTTTCACTTTGAAACAAGATCATACGTTTGTCTTTCTTATACCCTCTTTCTAGACTAATAATTTGAGCAATTCATCTTAACATTTTAGAGCAGTATATTTTTACTCCAAAGCCTTTTCTTCCTTTTTTTTCTTTCTTTCCTTCTTTCTTTCTCTCTTTTTCTTTCTTCCCTTCCCCTTCCTTCCTTCTCTCCCTCCCTCCCTCTCTCCCTTAGTATCCAAAAAGTGCTATAAGAAGAAACAAAGTGTAAGATCAACTGTGTGTATGTGGGGGGAGTGATTCTGAGCAGAGGATTGAGTTCTTACCGTGGGGACCATGGGTAAGCTTTAGGAGATTCAGGAAACCCTTAAAATTTCTTGGGAAATTCTGAATATATGTTCATCTAGGGACAGAGTCCCCTGTTTTTATAAGATTGTCAGAGTGGTCTTGACCCAAAAGAGGTAGAATCACTCTTGTAATGAGTCAAGAAAGACTAAGTTGTGCTGCCGTAACAATTTAACCCTGAGACCTCTGTAACTTAAAACCTTAGTTGCTTCTCCTTAAATTACTTCCCTTTTCAATTTTTTGGGCGATGCGGGAGAGAGAGACAGACAGATAGGAAGGGAGATGATGAGAAGCATCAACTCATAGTTGTGGCACTCTTACACCCTTAGTTGTTCATTGATTGCTTCTCGTATGTGCCTTGACTGGGGGGCTCCAGCCCAAGCCAGTGACCTCTTGCTCAAGCTAGCAACCTTGAACTTCAACCAGTGACCTTTGGGCTCAAGCCAGCGGCCATGGGGTTATGTTTATAATCCCACGTGCAAGCTGGCAACCCCACGCTCAAGTTGGTAAGCTCACCACACTCAAGCCAGATGAGCCCACCCTCCAGCTGTTGACCTTGGGTTTTCAAACCCGGGTCCTCAACCTCCCAGGCCAGTGCTCTACCCACTGTGCCACCACTCGGTCAGTCCCCTTTCAATTCTTGGAAGACACAGATTCATGTTCAGAGCTTGCTCTGCTCAATGCCTCCTACCAAGGACCTCAGAGGGGGGTGGTCAGGTGACCCAGACGTCTCGTGGACCCACCTCTGGGCAAGATCCTTACTTTTCAGTATCCATCAAATTTTTACCTCATCATACACAAAGAGGGGACAGAACCCTGGAGGAGAAGTGACAACAATGTTGAGAAGATAGACTCTAGATGCCTAAGATACCTTGAAATGTGCTTTTTTTTGGTGTGGGTATGAGAGGAAGAGGGGTGAAGGAGATGTCTTATTTCTCAGAGTGGCTTTGAACATCATTTATGTTCTGGGAAGCATACTAATGTACTTCACCTACTTCCGGGTAGAAATAGCGTGTGATAATAAAACACTGCTATAATAAACTTTCAAAGGTAAATGCAAGGACAAGAACAGGAAAAGATGGTTGATGATGCCCCAAAATTAAATAATTCTGATGAATAAGCACACCAGAAAAGCTGAGCTAAGGGAAGCATCAGCTGAGATAATACTCAACACGGAGTTTTCTGGCAACTGAGGAAGCAAAAGAAGAAACCAGTAAGAAATTTGGACAAGTGGTTGTAAAAACCTCATGGTTCAAGGGGACAGAATTATTCTGATATTCATTTAGTCACTGAAAATAAATAGCTGCATGAACTTGAGCAAGTTACTGGAAATCTCTGGGCTTTTCTTTTCCATAAGAGATGGTAAAGTAGGGCCCAGAATTAGGAATAAGTCTGAATTAGAAGACCCATCAATCCTTCTATGTATAACTTCTCAATCATTAATAACACCTCAAAGAAGTGACTTCCTTTATCCTTTTCTCCAGGTCACATACTTCTTCATTAAAGAAATGTTTATAGTTTTTGTAGAGTCACAAGGTTTTTACTACTAAGTATCCTTAAAGAGAAATGTGACAGAATTCTTTAATTTTTACCAATTTTAAAGCTATCATATATTTCATATCATGTGCCAAAGTTTTGGCTTTGACATTTTTCAGTAGTCACAGAAAAAAAATCTATCCAAAAATATACCAGAAACATAGAGGGTAATTATTTAGCAAAAAGTGTTAATAAAAAAAACACAAACTACAAACTCTATTATTACATTTTTTTTTTCAATTGAATTGAAAATGCTTTTGGTTTGCCAAGAAGGAGATCTAATCATAATTGGTACAAATTAAGAGACAGACTAAAAGACATTTTCATATCCCTGTTCCTGCCATGTAGACGGGGTATGAACTTCTTCCTAGAACCTGTGGACAGTGAGGTGTCTGTTTTAAATATTACTGCTGGGAAACAGACCCTAGGTTTTAAAAAATGTCTTTATGTATGGTCACATTTTCTGGTCCCTCTGCTTCTATTCCACCTAAACAATGGCCTACTGTTAATTATATCCCATTTTCACTAGTGGGACTCTTAGATACTCTGGTAGCTTGATGAGTTTTGATATTTAATAATAAAGATGGTAAAAAAAAGTCAGGATTAATCTGGTCCATTTATTTTAAATGAAATTAGAATAAATGTTTACCTTAAAGCTGTATTTTAAAACCATGGTTGAACCCAATTTATTAAAATTTGACAACTGATAAGTACAAAGACCAAGATATTTTATCCCACTTTATTCTTCCTTCCTTCCTTCCTTCCTTCCTTCCTTCCTTCCTTCCTTCCTTCCTTCCTTCCTTCCTCCCTCCCTCCCTCCCTCCCTCCCTCCCTCCCTTCCTCCCTTCCTTCCTAGAAACAAACCTGTGTCTTACATCAGGACCAGTGACTACAGGGGACTGCTGGCAGAGGCACTGCATCTGTGTGTTTGTGGAGCTTCAGGACTGAATCAGAACCAAAATTCACCTGGGACCCAGAAATTGCACCAGTATTCGTCTGTGCAGTTTTTTTCACAATTTTGAGCACCAGCCTTCTCAGGCCAAATTGAGGGTGAATTATACCTTAATTAGCCAGAACTGAATATCTTATGAAGTATATAGTTACTGTTTTATCAGCTTCACTGATGCAACTTTTTGCTTAGTCTTGAAAGTCTTAGAGCGATTACCTTTGAAAATCAGTTCTACTGGATTAAAACAAGGGCTTCCCCCCTGGAGTTGGCTCACCTGGATTATTAGTATTTTGGCTTCACTCTACTAGGACTGAGTGAGACCTTTGGCAAATGTCTCTAAGCATCAGTTACTCATCTTTAGAGTTGGGGTAAATATTAAGTTTACCTCATTGATTCATTAAAAAGTTTCAAAGCACTAATGATAGTAGAACAATTACCTACTGACTTAAGTGTTAACTATTCAAATTTATAAGAATGAAGGAAGTTGTTTACGTAAAGAAGTCAACTCTCTAGATTTCAATGAACTGGAACCAGAGAGAGACCTTTGAACTATCTGACTCATCTCCATGATCGATTGTGCCTATTGCCTTCCCTTGACCCCTTCTGCCCCTTGTTCATGGCCTTCTGAGGGGGCTGACCCATATGGACGACAGTGGGGTCTCCTGCCCTCTGGTTTCCCCTGGCTTTCAGCTGGAGTGGAGGGTCAGAGATAGAAGGGAGGAAGGCGACCGGGGTATCGCTTCGCCCGGCTCCCTCCCTGCAGACTCTTCGAAGTCTGCAGCTTCACACAGAGATCACCTTTCCTCTTCCATTGTAGTGCCACCAATCAGTCACTTGCCCTTCCCCTTAAGGCCAATGACAGCACTCCGCTGGTGATCGGTCTAGATGTTAGTTTCAGTCCACCCTGCTCACATCATTTACCAAGTGTCTCTGTTAAACACTTCTCAAGTAAACTGTGCCATAATTGCTGATAGAAGGGCTGAAAGACCTGCTGTGTATCACTGATGGTGTCCGTGAGGGCTGACCACAGCCTTCAGAGGAGAGGAAAGAAAATGAGAAAAAATGACTCAACCAGGATTTGGGAGTACACAAAATCATATATGATTTTCTTTCCCTGAGCTGGCGAGGACTTTGGCTAAGATGTTCAAATGGAAAATTGCCTTGGTGTGATGGGGACAGACACAGTGTAGTCATCTTCTCATTTTATGTCTGATAGTTTTTTTTCTTTTTTTTTGTATTTTTCCGAAGTAAGAAGTGGAGGGGAGGCAGACAGACTCCCGCACACACCCGACCAGGATCCACCTGGCATGCCCATCAGGGGGTAATGCTTGGCCCATGTGGGCCATTGCTCCGCAGCAACTGGAGCCATTCTAGCGCCTGAGGCAGAGGCCCTGGAGCCGTCCTCAGCGCCCAGGGCGAACTTTACTTCAATGGAGCCTTGACTGTGGGAGGGGAAGAGCGACACAGAGAGAAAGGAGAGGGGGAAGGGTGGAGAAGCAGATGGGCTCTTCTCCTGTGTGCCCTGGGCAGGAATCGAACCTGGGACTTCCACATGCTGGGCCGATGCTCTACCGCTGAGCCAACCGGTTAGGGCCTGTCTAATACAGTTTTTTGAATAATTTTACTTGGAGTTATCAAGTTGCTCAGTGCAAGTTGGGATTCTCTTATAATTTATAATAGGTCTTTGTTATTATTCAAACAGGTACCAACTTATTGGCTGTCTTCCTTTGATTCTTGGAACATGGCACCTTCTACAGTGCCAGGCATTTTAGGTCCTCAGTAACATAGCATAAATGGGAACATAATACATTTGGCTCTTTAATTATGTAAACTGTGTACTGAGCAGCATTCTCTAAAATTGGCCTATTTTCACTATTTTGGATATTTCATATAAATGGAACAATGAAACATATGGCCTTTATTGTTTGGCTTCTTTTATTTAGCATAATGTTTCCAAGGCTCATCTATGTAGTATGTATCAGTATTTCATTCCTGTTTTATAACTGAATAAAATTTCATTGTGTGTGGATACACGTTTAGTTTATCCATGCATCAACTAATGGGCATTTGGGTTATTTCCACTTTTTGGTTACCATAAATAGTGCTCCAGTGAATATTTGTGTACACTTTTTGTGTGGACCTATGTTTTCAATTCTCTTGGTTCTATACTTACAAGTGAAATTGCTGGGTGAAATAGTAACACTATATTTACCATTTTAAAAAAATTATTGATTTTTAGAGAGAGGAAGGGAGATAGCAAGGGAAAGAGAGGAGGGAGAGAGAAACACTGATCTGTTGTTCTACTTATTCATGCAGTCATTGGTTGATTCTTGTGTGTGCCCTGACTGGGGATCAAATCCACAACCTTGGCGTATAGGGGTATCGCTCTAACCAACTACCAGCCAGGTATATATTTAACATTTTAAGGAACTGTCAAACTGTTCTTCAGATTACACTAGTTTACATTCCTACCAGTAATATATAAAGTTTCAATCTCTCCATGTTCTAGTCAACATTTGATATTTTTTTCTTTTTGGCCTTCCTAGTAAAGTGGTATTTCACTGTAGTTTGATTTGCATCTCCTTAATGCCTAATGATATTGAGCATCATTTTTTCATTTTTCTTTCTTTCTCTTTCCCTTTCTTTCTTTTTCTTTCTCCTTCTCTCTCCCTTTCTTTTTCTTTCTTTCTCAAGTGAGAGGAGGGAAGATAGACTCCCACATGCACCCCACTGGGATCTACCCAGCAACACTGCAACTCAGTGTGGGGCCCACTGAGTATCTTTTCACGTGCTTATTGGCCATTAGTATAACTTCCATGGAAAAGAGATATGCAGATTCCTTGCCTTTTAACCACACTGCTTGTTTTGGCAAGTTGTAAAAGATCTCTATATTCTGGCTTCAAGTCTCTTATCAGAAAATAATTTGCAAATATTTTCTCCCTTTTTGTGGGTTTATTCTTATAGTGTTCTTTGAAGCACAAAAGCTTTTTACTTTGAGGAAGTCTTAATTTACCTATTATTTTGTTGCTTTTGCTTTTTAGGTGTCATGATGAATAAATCATTGTCTGATCTTACATCATGAAGATGTACTTGTTTTTTATTGAGTTTTATGGTTCTAGCTCTCCCACTTAGGTCTATATTCTGAATTATTTTTGTACATGGTGTGAGGTAGGGGACTGACTTCATTCTTTTGGATGTGGATATACTGTTGTCCCAACTCCATTTGTTAAAAAGATTCTTCTTTCCCTACTGAGTTGTCATGGCACCCTTGTTGGCCATCTGGGTTCCTTGCATTTTCATATTAATTTTAGGATCAGCCTGCCAGTTTCTATAGTGAAGTCAGCTGAGATTTGGATAGAAAGTGTAATAAGCTGTAGATCATTTTTGGGGAGTATTACTACCTTAATATTAATTCTCCAGTATTACTACTTTAATATTATTAATTCTTCCACTCCATTATCATGTGCTATCTCACCATTAGTTTTAGATCTGTTAAAACTTCTTCTAAAGATGTCATATAGGTTTACAGTGTACAAGTCTGGCACTTGTAAAATTTACTTTGTTAAATTTATTCTCAAGTATTTTATTCTTTCCGATGTTACTGAAAATAAAACTTTCTTAATTCCATTTTCAGATATTTATTAGTTGATATTCGTATATTGATCTTATATCCTGCAACCTTCCAAAATTTAATACTTTTTTGATCTGTAGCTTTACCTTGTGCATTCTGCTGCAGAACATTAAAAAACTCAAGTCACTTAATCCTTTTACTGTTTTAGAATAAAATAATTTAAATTGAGATCCCAATTCAAACCAATATTTGGAATAAATTTTTGCCCATTCATTGAAAACTACCAATGAAAACACTGCATCTTCTAGTGCAAAAATAAAACATCTTTATATTTTTCCTAAAATGGAACCATGTGTTTCATCTTAGTTTTCACTTAGTCTGATTTACTAATGCTGTTCTACAGAGGTTGATATGCCAGAGGATTTCCCCCCCTCCCTGATAGAATGGTACTGTGAGAAGGAAACAGATGTGTTTAAAGTGTGAATGTATAAAACACTGGATGGAAATGTTGGATTCCATGTCACTCCTAGATCATCACTGGTTGTGCCTTTCATTCACTAAATCAAACAAATTTTTTAGATGATTTTTGGTCAGTTGCCCAAATAGCTTTTATTTGGGCATGAAGTATATAACATTTTCTTGGCATGCAGAAACAAAGAGAAAACCCTAGCATCAGGGAGAAAAATGTTCTTTTCCAAAAAACCAGAAAAGTGTCTTTAAAGAATTAGAGAAAGAAGCAAAAAAAGCAAGTTAAAATACTTAACAGAGACTTGACATTTATTGTGCAATTTTATCTCCAACAGAACGTGTGGTATTCTAGAGGTATATGAGGTAATAAAATCAATACTCCAATTAGAACACCTGAAATAAGTGGCTCTAGTAACAAATGTTTCTTATAATTAAAAATATTGAATGTTTAAAAAACTCTTATAACATTTTAAGTTCCTAAAAGAAATGTGCTAACACTTAAAAAACAACTTACTCTTCTATATAAATTGTTCACAAAAAATCTTGCTATTCTATTATACTATGCATTTATAGTTTTATTAACATATCCCTAGAGGGTATTTAACTCTACACAGTACAATCAAATAGAAATTATTCATAGAGAATCAACAAGACTCCAACAATAAAAATATTAGGATTAATGGATTTTTCACAGTTTCTCCACAAGTGTTCATCATAGAAAATAGAGTAAAGGCAAGTTGGCCCCAGTGTTGACAGCTACATGAAGTTCCAGAGGAAAGACATAAAGGCAATGCTTAAATTGGGAAGGGCCAGGCTGAACCAGTGACCTGGAAGTTTCAGGACCCATCTCTTGGTTTGGCATGCCCTGTTCCCAAGAAACACAAGCTAGGCCTTCATGGTCTTGGCATGCTCTTGAACTTAAACACAGCCAGAGATGTTAAAGCCACGACTACAGAAAAGAATCAACAGACTACTGTTTTTTCCTACAAAATCTTCACAACGGTTTTCATAGTGACACCAAAAATTAAAACCCTTTCTTCCAAACCAGACTCTTTAAGCCTAAGGCTACAACGAATGTAAAAAGTGAACAATGGCTCACTGATGCTATTTCTAACATCTAGGAGTTCCCCCCAAAATATTACTTCACTCAATTTAAATTTTTGCTTTTGTAGACCTGTATTATTGTACTGGTGAGCTATAGTATAAATGTGAACAAATACATTTGAATTTATTTACTACTTTAAAAAACTTTCTACTCTTTATTGTAGGATCTTACATAAGTGAAGCCTTATGCAGAAAGCTTGGAAATTCCCAGAGGATATGTGGTTTATATGCTCCTAAGTGTCCACATACTTTAAAGGTGGCTTTAAGTAACACAGATATCAAGTTTCCTTCAATGGCATAAATAGAACAAATCCATTCCAAAGTGTTGATGGGTTTTGAGAATTTTGCTTTGACTACAGGGAGAACTGAGCTAGTCATTCTGCTTACTAAGCCTACATTGATCTTTCTATTAGCGAAGTACCTTGGGGAGTGTCCTTCATCAATCAAATAGGAATAACAACAGTAACAGCTTCAGAAAGTGGTTGTAAAGTGCTCAGCAAAGTACCCGGCACACAAAAACTCAATGAATATTAGCTACAATTACTACTGGTGTTGTCAGTGGTTTGGATGAGCCTGAATAGTTTTCCAACCATGGCCAAGACCGATGTGGCCACTTGGATTGGTGCAAGCATTCGAAGAATGAATAAGTTTTGAATAAGTCTCACTAGCAGATATATTTTCATTGCAATTTGGGAAACTGTGATTTAGTGAAAGCCTAGCCCCTAAATTAGCCAGCAATGGATGGGCACAAGAAAAGTTAACCTGGTCACTCTTACCACAAATATTGGTAATTTAGTACTTTCAATAGCCAAACTGATTAAGCTAGTTGTTAGATGAGCAAAGTCCAGTCCTCTCAATATTTCTTACCATTGAATATACTGTGGAGGATAAAAGTGGTCTCTCATGTGTAAATATATCAGTTACAGTTTGGAATTTTACATATCATAGGAGGCAAATATTGATGGGTTATTTTTGCACTCCATGTAGTCTGATATCAATTCTTCACTCTCCTCTAAAAAAACATACAAATAGAAGAACCGATGCCATTTTCTAACAATGCAAGTAACTTTGCAGAGGGCCATCAGCTGGGTGACATTTTCCTAATTATTCTAAGCAAAGTGGTTATTTTTCCAGTACTTACACCACTGAAAAAAGCCATCACCATGTTTACAAAAATGTATCATAATGATACACACTGCTGTTTAGACACGTTTACATTAGAATTTTGACTCGAGCATTCTATTTGACGTTTTGCCACACAGTTTTGGTTAAGTGTTGCCATGTTACAGACGTCAGCCAGACTTGCACCATATGTACAAAATCATTTTCTATTACAGTTCTAAAAATTTGTATACAAGCTGTCAAAAAGCACACAGATCTGTACTGTGAAATGACACAGCACCAAATGAGAAAGTTATACATTTAAAACTCTTCTAAAAATGAAGTTACTTTAGATTTTTTAACTGATAGAAATCTAAGAAAAAACTAAGGAGGTAGTCAGTGGGTATTACGTTTAGGTTCTAGAGCACTTAATAAATGATCAAATCCAAATGAAGGCAATACTATGTTAGCTTTTCTGAAAATAGTGCACATTTCATTTTACTTGATGCTCCATCCATATTCTGATAGCAAGAGAAAGGAAGAAAACCATTAAAGGTGGGAGAAAAATGTAGAAATCATGAACTTGTAGATTCCCAAGTTTGGAATATTGTCCAGATTTTGAGAAAACATCTGATATGACAAGAACAGTTACTGGACTGAAGGAACCATTCTTATCAATATTGGACACAGGGAGTGGTTAGATCAAGTACATGGTAATAATGGGTACTCCCTATAATCCTAATGAAGGTATTTCTTAGGTCAATGTTTTTATGATCAAGGAAGGGCTAAGACCCAGAATATAAGAATCACCCCTTGCTCTACAGCTGTGAAGTAGCTACCTGTCTCTCTTCATTCCCCTACCAAAGGAGATGACAGCCATTTCCTACAGATGCTCTAATATTATCCTCTATGCTCCTAGTGACACCCTATGGAACACAAACAGTGACCATGACCGAAACCCTGTGGTGAAAATGAGAAACAAGAGAGTGATGTCCACAGGCTGGATGAAATAATTTCAAGTAAAAAGAGATGGTACGAACTTTTATGTTTAGTTTATCCTCAAAGCACTTAGCATTGAAGTTAACTGTAAGATTCTGAAGTGTGCACTTTCAAAGAGACAGTGAGAAATGTGACTTTAATAACTACTTCTAGATGACAGCTCCCCTACACAGGCTCCTGGCCTATGTCCTCCAGTGCAGATCACTGAAGGCTTGGCCTGTGAAAGCAGGTACGCTTTCTATGACAGATTTTAATTTGGGCAAACTCAGGACACAACTTCTGACCACTGAAATATGGCCCACAGTCGGTCACTGACAAGAACATCAGGCTCAGTGCTGGGTGCCAGGCCGGTCCTGCAGCCCCGCCCAGGGCAGCGGAGCTCATCCGCAGCCTGAGCTGTATATATAGTACATCCATCTATGTACACCGATGCTCACAAAACTCAAGGAAGAACTCAAAAGCGGAGTCTAAGTTTCCGGTCGTAAGATCAAATTGGCCAATTCCAGGCCAAGATGTAGAAAATTAAACCAAGAAAATAAGCCACATCTTCAGGTCTCCAGAGAGCAACTGGAAGGCCGACAGAGCTGCGACAGCAGCCAGTCCTCCTCAGCTGTGAGCGTCTAACCTTCCCCCGCACACAGCCCACACTGATCTCACCTGCCCTGATTTAAAAACCAGGTGACCACGCAGGCTACCCCCATGAACCAGGGAAGACAGCAGCCTTAAAGGAGACGCTCAGATGGCGGCATGGGACACGAACTAAGAACAGAGCAAAGTGCCTAAGCAGATCCTGAGTCACAGCCCAGGTGTGCTGTCTGCCCCCGGGAGGGCCAGGTTGAGGAAGATAGATGGATAACGGTGAAGGTGTAACAGAATCTCTGACCTGGGGGTGGGGGGTACCTCTGGTCATAGGTTCTAGGGGAGGCGCTAGAGCTGGCTGCGTGATGCTAAGCCATCCTTCTGGGCCAACATGAAGTTCCAGCGTTTTTGCAACATGTGAAATACTGGAAAACTGACAAAGAAATAATTCACCTGGAAAGGAGGTGAGAGCAGAGACCAGGTGGGCCTTTGGAGCCAAGTCTGTGTAGGACCAGGTGGCTCGGGCGGCAGAGCTCCTCCCGGCAGCCTGCAGGGCAGTAACAGGAGCGGTGCCAGCACGCCCTAACGGGCCAACCCGCGCCTGCGCAGTGCGTCCGCGCCCTCGGAGAAGGCCAACGCAGCACCGACAAGCACAGACGGAGACAAACCCTGGATGAGGCAGATGTGCAATTCTCAAGATCATAGGAAACCACTTACAAAAAATTGAGAGGGTTTTTTGTTGTTTTTGTTTTTAAAAGCAGTGGTCAAATACTGCTGCTATATAAAAAAAAACAACAAAATCCCCCAAAACAAAAAAGAACATACTCAGCAGTCTGGATAACTCAAGTCCAATGCAAAAAAAAAAAAAAAGTTAGATGGAGTAAGATGGATAGACAGATGAGGGGATTCTGATACTTTCCTTTCAGCCAAGATTTCAGGTCACCAAAGAATCTTATATAAGATATTGATTTCCTAGACCACTAAGACTCTTAAACAAGTATCCTTTTCCTTGGAGAGTCAAACACATTAGTCTCATGGTTCCCATAAGCAACACTGCGCTTGCTCTTACCATTTCTTTAAAAAAGAAAAACTCAAAATTTTAGCTAACTTAGCCCTAAAAAGATAAAAATATTACTTTTCTACACACCATTTATTTAACATACCTGACATACAAACATTAAACTTTCCAATGGCTGAAACACTGATCTAATAATCATTCAGAAAACAAAAGGACCTAGACAGCTCACAAAAACTAGGGGGTATTTTATCGCTTCCTATTCATTTTGAAATATCCCCCAGTTTTTATGAGCAGTATATTTCTAGGCCTGTGCACATACATAGTTGGTATTAATTCCTGTATGTAAAGGATAATTATTTTACTTGGACAAAATAAAGGCAAAAGAAACTTTCATAAATGAATGCTCATAAACTTTAAATGAATTTTCAACCAATTTTCAAAATCCTTAGTTATGTATGTAGATGACATTAAAAGCCTTCAAGAAATGCTGCCCTTTTAGCCCTTTGTTTATAAAGAATGTAGCAATCTGGATTAGTCTGATAAAGGAAGCTTCTCCCAACATCCAAACCTGAAGCCATCAGAAATAAATTCTGGCCTCTCTATAGCATTTGTGGTTCCAAAGACACTACTAATTTCACACACGGAACTCAGCAAATGAAACCGGGGAAAGTGAGTACAGTAACATTCGAAGCAGGCACACATTTGGGATGAAACATTTTTATCAGTGCCAAGAAAACAGAAGTTGTATGCAAATTCTAAAGATAACTAAGCACAGAAAGAACTTCACATTTCTGAGAAATTACAGACCAGCCCATTGCATGGCTGTCAGAACAGCCTTGAAGCTGTGTGCACACAATCCCGGCACATCTGGTCAATTCAGTTAAGTGCCATCAGTCACACCATTTGTCTGATCTTCAGTGCACTAAACAACTAGCTGATTGAAATTCTCATTGTTTAACCCATTGCTCTGGCATTGTGTCAACAAAGCCAGATTTAAGGTTATAAGAACCGTAGATATGTGAACCCACAAAATCAAGCATTTAACAATGATTCTGGACCTCTGGATGTTTCCTGACTGACATAATGATAACTACTACTCTCTGTAAATGCCAGAGACTTCAGAGACTACACAGTGCCTTCCTCATTGATACGGTGGGATTTTTTTGGGGGGGGGTAAAAATAACTGAGAACCACAGCTGACTTCCACTTAATCACTGTCTAGAGGTGGCCTCTGTTTTCTGGTGTCCATTTAATAACAGGTTCTGTCGATGTAGACACAGCATATGATGTCACCTACTCTACGTCTTTGCCGAGAAGCATGAATTCAAATCTTTGGAAAATATAAGGATGACTTATTTGAATTGCAATCAGAGAATGCTGTTCCTTGTCCCTCTAACTAACTCCACTTCTCTCCCTTCCCTCCCTTGCAGGAATACTAACCCAACCTTCTACGGGGACCAGCGGTGCTCAGGGAGCAGAACTTACTTGAAGATTTCAGACAGGTAACCAGAAGTGTGCCTATATTTTTTTCTCCAACCTCACCATCTAGCTAGTAATCTTTGAAAATCAATTGTAGTTTTTTCTTTCCACAATATAATATTCTGAAAATCTGTGGTAGGCTCTGCAGACTTCCCAAACAACCCTAACATGGATTTCTATTTGGCAACGGTGGCAGTGGGTCAAGAGAGTTAAGACTGAGGATGCGTCAAGCCTGACAGAAGGCTGTGCCGTGGACTCTAAAGGGATGGTACAAGTGGAACTCTTGAGAGGACTGGTGGCTACAATGGAGAGGTTCTGTTCACTAATCCCCAGACCCATCCTGAGAATTCTTATTGAAGACGTCATCCTGGGAAGCCTGGTGATCGATCCCTTCGTAAAATGAGCCTCCGTTGTGCAGGAAAGTCCCCACGGCTCGCCCTTGCCGGGCGTGGCCCACAGCATCACTGAACACTTTGTTTATCTGCTCCTCCGAGGGCATCCACCAGTCGGGGTTGGAAGTGCAGTGCATCCTAATGAATTCTATGGGAATACACACAATAAAAAAAAAAGGAGAGAAAAAAACAGCTGGTTTTTGCAGAAGATTGCAGGAAAGACTGCTTAAACTTTAACAGAAGCTCTATAAGAAAAGCTTTATGAGAACTTCAATGCGATGCCATGATGATGTCACGCATTAGACCCAACCGATTCCATATACATTTTCTACCCGTGCTCAAGAGTCAAAGTTGTGTAAGGGAGAGGGTTATCCTTCTAAGGAACATTTGCTATATTAAAATCAAAGGTAAACTTGATTTGTAAGACATGGGAGGCGCCACACTTTGTAAAAGTGAGCAAGTTACATTTCCAAAACCCCTGTTGTTACTGCCTCACATTTTTAGAATGCTATCTCCAGATGCAAAGCAAATAGCATTCACATGGTATTCTTCAACCAGCTATCAATTTGTAGATTAAGTGCAATAAAATAACAAAAACCTCAACGAGTGAGAAATAGCCTCAATTTTAGTTCAGGAGAGGTTTGCATACTCTTACAGTGTTACACTGTAGGCTTATCTTCGTTTCTGTAATTGTGGTGTCTATAATATGCACTGACAAATATTTTTAAAATGAGATTTCCTCTAAATATTTAATTCACCAGAAAGCAGTTAGCATGCCTGGAAGAGTGAATATATAAAAAATAGCTAAGAATCCCATGAAACAAACTTGGCTTCTTTTGGACTGAGCCCAAAGTAACCCTTCCTCTGTCTCCTCGGGGTGAGGGCACATCCGTCATTCCTATGTAGCTCTGTTAATATGAACAGTTGCAAAATGAAGTGAGCATTTTGGGAAAGGTTCTCAGTCAAATTGTTTTTTGCACTGCTGACTGATAGTTCAGATGACTGCTGTGTTCACACCATTCCCGCTACAGAACAGTTCTGATGGAGTGACCATGTCTGCCTAAAATTTCTTTGTGAAATCCACGCTCCACCTGCCCTTTGGGAGAAGCTAACATTTTCAAGCACCTGGACAGAGAAAGCTCATGAGCGGACCTGTTGAGGCTAGCTTAGAGAGAAGCAGGGTCACTCCAAGGGGGTGGGCATCCACATCAGCTTCGTGCCTGTGGTGAGACTCTCACTCACCTCCTGAGTCCCAGCCCTGGTGGCCTTCCTGGGGGAAAGCACGCTGTTTATCCAGCTCCCCACTCTGCAACACTGCCATAAAGCTGATGGCTTATCCTGGGGGACAAGCCTGGGAAGCACTAAGGGACAATTATCAAACCCAGGTCACAGTCATTAACAATGCTGGGTAGAGAGAAAGGAGGTATTCTGGGACCTCAAGGGCTCAGATGTTTACACTTCTTGCTCTTTTACTTGTGGTCGCAGCCATTTGCCACTGTCCTCCCCTCCTCTCCCGCCAGACTACTGATTAGCTCCAGGAGTTGGAGCTTTTTCCTACCCCTCTTCTGTCCTCCTCGGGGCCCGGCTGTATGCACTAAGAAACTGTTTAAGTCAAGTCCCTGTCTTTGTCCAGATTCCCCTCTCACAGGAACACAAGGAAATGTAAGACTCAAAGGGTCAACAGGAGGAAATACAGGCTAAAGGAGGAGGATGCTGCTACCCTGCACTCCATAAGGACCAACTGCTGTGACACCTACTACGGCCTCCCCCGCTTCCATATCTATTGCGGGGACAGGACTTTCCCTAATGCTGTGACAGACTGTTCAAAGCTAAAAGCAGAGCTCGTTCTGTTAAAGAGACATGAAGCATCTTCACAGGTCCTCCTACCTCCAGGGTCAAAACACCTTCGGGAGCAGGTCAGCCCAGGATTGGGTTCTATTCCCTGGAACACCCTGCTTTCCATCACTAAGATCCAATGGTCTGAGGCTCCCTTAGCCATTGCGATCTCGCTCACCCAAACAAGGACATCCATCCCGGGAGTTGCCTGGCCTAAAAGCTAGGTCACAGGAAGGCCCCAGGATTTCACCCTTTGGGATAGATGTGTAAATGTTCTAACCAGCTGCCCTGAACAAACACCTCTGCTTGCCTATGCACTCTCCAGTGGAGGCCAGTCTCCAGGTGCCCATGACCACGTGCCCAGAAGAGACATGATCTGGAGGAGGCAGGTGGTGCTCAGGCAGCCCGGATAACATTAGTGTCACGGCGGGTCTGGCAGCATTCTCAAGGCAGTGACACTGGTGCATTGGGATGTTTGTCAATGGCTCAGTCTCATGGATTTACCAGTTAAAATGTGAAGTGTTTAATAAGAATTTCTGGGCCCTGGCCAGTTGGCTTAGTGGTAGAGCGTCGGCCTGGTGTATGGAAGTTCCAGGTTTGATTCCCGGCCAGGACACATAGAAGTGCCCAGCTGCTTCTCCACCCTTCCCCCTCTCCTTTCTCTCTGTCTCTTCCCCTCCCGCAGCCAAGGATCCATTGGAACAAAATTGGCCCAGGTGCTGAGGATGGCTCCATGGCCTCCGCCTCAGGTGCTAGAATGGCTCCAGTTGCAGCAGAGCAGTGCCCCAGATGGGCAGAGCATCGCCCCCTGGTAGGCGTGCCTGGTGGATCCCGGTTGAGTGTATGTGGGAGTCTGTCTGCCTCCCTGCTTCTCACTTCAGAAAAATACAAAAAAAAAAAAAAAAGAATATCTGGAAAGGGACATCACTGTGTAGCGCCTTATCCTGAGTCCCTTAAAAGCCTTGTGGCAACTCCTGATCAGGGGAGCTCCCAAACCCACCACTGCCTCAGCTACTCTTGGTAACTCCGTCCTCTGTGATGATGTTGGAAAATAATGGATACCAAGGCTAGTTGGCTCAGAAAGACCCTGAAATTTTCCATCACACCCACTCTGAGCAAGTAGACTTCCCAGACTGGCCAACAGGGGGTGCTCCAAAGCACCTGCATCTAGTTCATACTAGTGTTTCCATTCTGGGTGGTTTTCTGAAGTATGGATCACTGGCATCAGGATCACATGGGGTGGTCCTGATACACAGCAATGCACGCCTCCCAGCCCCGCTCCAGATCAGCTGAATCAGGAGCTCAGGGTGGGCGTGAGGAATCTCGGTTGCTAAATCCTACCCAGATGCACTATAGGCACACCAACAATCACTGTGGGCACCCCCTTATGGATCATAGGAGGGTCTTGTGTGATACAGGGGGCTTGATCATGTTTCTCCCTGTGGCTTCCTCACCAGAAAGCATTCTCACCTATGTTCAGAGTAAATCACTATTAAATCTTTCCAACCAGTAAAATAACTACTGAACTACATAGGTTAACAGCTGAGCTCTCTGACAGGAACTTTTTCTGGGAACTTTTCCTGCGCCTGCCTGCCCGTAGCCGCTGGAGGAACTGGATAGTCCCTGACTCCCCCCCACCCCCCCACCCCCCCACCCCCGGCCGGGCTCAGCCGTAAACTCATCAGTTGCTGACACTGAGGAAATCGTATTTATCACCTAAGCAGTGCTTTTAATACAACAATTTTTTTAAAACCACTAGAATAAAGTCTGACTAGGCTAGGAATACTAAGGCGCTAAGGAAAATGAATTCTAAGTAAATTTAAGGAGTTGGGCACTTCCCAACGCTCCAGTTTTGCTGGAGGTGGCCCTCTCCGGCAGGCAGCACGGGAAGCCTGCGTCTGAAGCGAGAGCATGAGGTGCTATGCAATGCTTATGTGGACTCAGAACACCGCGGCTAAAGCAAAGGAGGGATTTTCAAAAGAACTTCTCGATACCAAGTAGATGGGCCACACGAAGCCTATACGGTCTCAGTGAAAAAAATAAAAATAAACAAACCAAAACACAGTAAAGGCCGAACAGTCGCACGGGGAGCCACAGCCAATGCGGTGAAATGAGATCACAGATGGCGACACTGAGCGGAAGGATGCAGTACCTCGGAGGCATGTTACTTTAACTGGATCCAGAGGGCGCCTCTCAGGACCTGTCTCTCCCGACTGCACTGACCTTTTCCTTTTCCCAAGGCCGCACGAGTACTTAAGCTCATCGGTGGTGAAAACAAATCTGATGAGGTATCGCAGGAGCCGCCTCCCGTCTTTCTTTGAAGAATTTACAGCCTCGTCCCACTGTTTGCTCGTTATGTAGACAGGATAGTTGTTCAGCAGCTGCTTGCTTCCCTGGAAAAGAGAAACGTTTTCTCATTACCTCCTTAGCCAGCCCGCCAGGAGCCCGGCCGATCTCCATTTCAAAGGCTAGCGTGCTTTTTAACCAGAGTGGCTCTGTGCTGACAATGAACCTGGTATGAGGAGCACAAGTAATTGTTCACACTCAGAACGGGCACTTTTCAAATTACATTTGCATTTTCTATAACAAGAGCCAATGAGGTATAATGAACACCATTGAGAGAGTAGCTATTTATAACTTGCATTTTAACAGGTAGGTTAAAATGTGTCAGGATCCAATGACAGGGAACACTATTTAAATATAACCCATAACTTTCCTTTTCAATCTATTAAAATATGCAGAAATGACTTTGAAGAGTGTGATCAAATAGGTCTCTTCATCCTTTGGCTGGCAGTTACGTCCTTTTAGGAATGATGCCGGTGGTCTATTTTCATGAGGTAATCCCTGTGTCTATGCATCCAACACTCGATAGCCACTGATTACACTCCAGTGGAAACATCATTAAAAAGGAAATTTTAAAAAGGGGGGATTGTGGAAACTGAAAAAAAAAAACCCACATTCATAATGATGCAAAACAGTTTTTCTCAAATGACAGCTTTTGCAAATGCCACTATGTCAACTCAAAATTTTTCTTACTTTTCACCTTCATAATTTATGTCTGCTATAAAATTCCCAAGCTAAATAGCTGCAGTGGGACTAATTATGGGGATTTCTGTAACATTTATAAGTCATGTTTAGCCAAGTTCTGGTTGTCCGTAGAATTCTACAGTCCAGGACAATTAATTAACCCATGATCTCAGTTTTAATGTACACTTTCTCCAGTAATTAAGGTGTACAGAATAAAGAAGGGAAAACATATTCAGTTTTACGACTCTGAATTTACTACACGTTATAAATTTAGCAATGTTCAGGTCTATTACGATTTCAAAAAGTGTTCTGTTTGGTTAAGCGCTGAGAAGGGCAGTTGGCACAGAAGCCACTGGGACGGAGGCAGCCAGAGCTGGCTAGGAATCTGTCACCCAATCGGAAGCTCATCTCCACAGCATTTGTCCTTCCTGGATTTAGCAGTAGTGTGACTCAGTTTCCTTTTTAGGGGAGGATGCTGAGGAACATGGTTTTTACTTTGAATTTAGAGTCAGCTTGGGTTTGAAGCAAATCTCGGTTCAGGGTCTTATTTGTTGTGTTTCTTTTTTTTTTTTCAGAGATAGAGAGAGAGTCAGAGAGAGGGATAGATAGGGACAGACAGACAGGAAGAGAGAGAGATGTTGTGTTTCTTGAGCAAGTTATTACTTCAACTTGTTGAACCAAAAAGTTTCTCTGTCTAGAAAATGGAAGAAATTAACTAAATTATCATAGGTTTAAGCCATAAGTACTTGAGAACACAAATCAACCCTGGCTCTGTGTACCAGGAATGATCAAATAACAGACAGGAGCCAAAGGGCCCCTCGCCCAGGCTGCTGGCGATGGGTGAGGGGGAGATGAGAGAACAGGAATGGCTTGGGTCCGCGGAGGTGCAGACGGAAAAGTGATGTGAAAGACACAGAATCAGGGGGGTCAGGCAGCCCACCCACGGGGGACACTGACTGGTCCCAGGTGGGATGAAGGTGTCCTTCAGAAAGATAAGGAACAAAGGTATGTCTGGAAGGAGGTGGAGGCAGATAAGGAACAGAATTTCACTGCTTCCCATGCACAGGGAGGGAAGGGTTACTGAGTTTAGATCAGCTAACCCCTTGGCCCTCAGGGCAGCCCACAGGGCCTGGGGAAGGTGGGACCCAGGGCTGGTTGCCTCAGATCATGAACTGTCTCAAAAGCACGTCTGCAGAAATGTCTTATCAATAACTGTCCCCATTTACCGAGTCACGGATGAGCAGCCTAAGACTGCCATCTGCACTGTCTCCTTGACCTCTCTGCCCCTCACAGGCTGAGATGCTGGCGCAACTACAGAGCTGGGCTCTGGACAGGCCCTGGGCAGGTGACTTAACTCCTCTACACTTCAGCTCGCTTTTGTCAAAATAAGAATAATAATTCCAGCTTGCAGGTTTGTGGTGAGGAGTCCACCCCCCCCCTCCCCACCAGAAGAGAAGCCCAGGAGAGCGGGGATTATTATTTGCTTTATTCAATGCCCTACCCCCAGGGCTGAGAACAGCACACGACACAAGAGCAAGTGCAATACACACCTGTCGAATGACTGACTGGTGCAGTAACCACCACCGTGACTGGCACAGAGCACCCTCAACAATGCTACTGCAATGAAGAGTCCTTACTCTTCTCTCTCTTCGTTTTAACCACTGCAGTGCTGGGACAAAGAGCTTCTGATTATAACAAATAAGCAGAGCTAAAGAACTTTAAGGAGACCACCAAAGACAGGGAGCATTAAGGGATACTGAAGACAGAGGACTGCCACCATCCTTAATTTAAAGTCATCTTCTCAGGTATGGTCTCTGTAAGGACACTAGTCAGTCTTAGAAAAGGAGACTGTGCAACTACATAGTTCTTAAACCTTGTATTTATTTAACACTGTACATGTTTTAAAAACAGCGTTCCCGTGGGTGTGAGTGTGCCCGGCAAGCCAGGGTCCCCAGAGCTGTTTGGTCAAGGAAGTGAATCCTTCCCCGGGTCCCTCAAGTCAAAAGGCAGAGCTAGGAACCATGCCCCTGACTTCCGAGTTCACCCTCAGACTGAGGTAAGGCTATTTCAAGATGGGAGGTACTTGAGATGAGGGAGCGGACGATTCAAGGAAGGAGCTTTCTCAACCCTTAAAAACACCTGCCCAGAGAGCTCTCCGGCTCTTCTGAAACAGAGCCTCTCCCCATGAAATGCAGCTCTCATAAAATGTAGAAATATCATTTGGAAGTAATTTTCTTCAAAAAGAAAGGAAAAGAGAGCAAGTAATTTACAGCTCAAAACAACTCAGAATGTTCTGTGTTGTGGGTGAGATTTATTACACGTAGTTAATAGAAATAAAATGTAATACATAATACTAATGAGAAAATGCCCATACGCCCGACAAGAGAAATAATATAGTAATGATGATGATGAGTAATTAAAGTTTAAATAGCCCTATCCAGAGGAAACGCAGGTATCTCTCCTACTTTTATGTTTTTATAGAATTCTGACCTGCTGTTGAGTCAATGTTGAAAAAAACCCCAAATGAACAGTGCTCATTTTGTCTTCACAGATGCCTAACTGGATGGCAGACACACTAAGTTTTCAGTAAGTTCTGAATTCATCTGGTGAGCACAGAGGGGGCGAGGCAATCAAGGCAAGCTTCTTGGAGAAAGTGGGCTTTTCAGATGTGTTTTTCTGTCATAGAAATGTCAAGTTAAGAAATTGCGAACCCCATCCTAAGGTGTCATCAAAGGATTTTAAATATGTGGCGTTTATTTTGGGTCTGTACTTTACAAAGATAACTTCAGTGTGGAGAACAGAGAAGACAGAGTCCGCTGCCACAGTCCAGGTGAGCAGTGACGAGAGGGAACTAGAGACACAAGGAGAGACTATTTGACATGGCTGTCAAACGAGTGCGCATCAGTGAAAAGGAAGCGGGAGAGTCGGCGATGCCCCAGGACCTCCTGCTTGGGGTTGGTGCCGCCTTTACTGCAGAGAAAACCGGAGACCGGGTGGGTATTCAGAGGTGTCTTGAGTTCGGAGTGCATGGGAATCACACTGCTGGTCAGGTACTGGACACGCTGGCCCAGAGTTGAGCCCTGGGGACCGGTCGTCCAAACCAAGGTTTGGGACGTAGCTCATGTTCAGAGAAAAAACATGACTGACCGGAGCGAGGCGGTGGAGAGCAAGAGAAAGATGCAGGACAAAACTCTGGAGACACTGGATGGAACGCCCCTCAAAGCACCTGAGAACCGGGCGGGGAACCAAGAGCCATGATGTGAGGGCCGAGACAAGGAGAGCCAAGGAGGAGTGTGAGATCCTAGAGATGATGAGGGCTGCAGAAAGGGCCCCGGGCTGGACAGTCACCGAGGCCTCCTGCAGAGCACTGTGACAAGCAGCAGAAATGGGGACAGATTAAAGGGGGTGGAAGAGCAAATGGAAATGAAGAGGGCGGCGACAACGAACACAGACCCGTCTTCTGTGTGTTTCATCACTTTGCAAAGACGAGGCTGCTGTTCAGCATGTGCCTTCAATGGGAGGCCCAAGGATGCCGACAGGATGAGCTCTGCCCTCATCTCCGGGAGGGAAGATGTGTCGTGGTACAGAATCAAAGCGCTGATGGAGGATTTGGGGGCGAAAGGAGAAAGAAAAGGCAATAATCGATGAAAGGAGAGAGCTGAATCAAAGGAGGGCTTATTTTCAGGGTGGGAAGACTCGAGTGTGTTTGAGGCTCAGGGGAATGACCAAGAAGCAGGAGAGGAGTCAGTGCACAAGACAAGGAACTGCGGACGGCACCTGGAAGGAGGAGCCAGCACTCCTCCTGGGTAAGACAGACGCGGCCCAGGGGGCACTGGCAAGGGCACTGCTTCCTACTGGGTACGGGGTGTGCACGAAGGTGGAATGAGTGTCACAACATTCAGCAGACTGAACGTAATTGGGCATCTCACTGTGTAGCTGACTTCTAGAGAGGGAGTGCGGTGGGACTAGAGATAGGCTGGGGCCGCGGGAAAACAAGGACCTTTGAAGTCCTTCCGACAAATCACAGGGAAAGGGAGCAACTGCCCAGCCAGCCTCAGACCCCACGGAAGGCGAGAGCCTCAGTGTGCCCTGGACTGACACACCCTTCGCATCCTGTCTCTCACGTGCAGGGGGCTGGACGCTCATGTGGTCCTGTGTTTCTTCAGCAGAGAGGAGTAGGGTCAGGTGGGAACAAGTGTGCAGGTGCGTCTACTAAATGGTAGGAACGGGGTTAGAACTTTAATATTATTTTAACTAGACACAGGGAATGGCAGTGGCTATAGGACCACAAGATGACAGAGAGTCACCGTCCTCCCACTACCAGCGCGAGTAACTCC
The DNA here is from genome assembly GCA_037038555.1 of Rhynchonycteris naso. Lineage (NCBI taxonomy): Eukaryota > Metazoa > Chordata > Mammalia > Chiroptera > Emballonuridae > Rhynchonycteris > Rhynchonycteris naso. Next base: position 287,862,814 of record CM072996.1, on the reverse strand, counting down.
CCTTGTCAAACGAAATAATTTAATTACAGGGGGTCCCCGGGATACGACAGTCTCGACATAGGCATTTTGAGTTTATGACCCTCACTCCTATAAAAACTTTAAAAAATTGAGATGTGTTCAGGCAGATTTTGGAAGAGAAGTCATTTACCTTCCAGACTAGCCTGGAACAACTCTGTAAGAAGGTAGAGAGGCCTGCAACAGATCTTGTACCCTCTACATCAGCTGCTTCTCGAGATGAAACACCTGCAGTAGAGGTAGAATCATCTCCAGTGACTCCTGCGTGTTCCTTAGGCAATCCTGATCCACCCGACCCAGTATCTCCAGCACCTTCTGCAGGTTCTCCTGCCTCTTCAGCTTCTTCCTCCCAATAGGTCACTCTCTCCCACCTTGCACTGCCCGTTCCAGTGTGCAAGCCAACCACAGGAATAAAGGGATTATTTACACTCATTTTTCCTGTTACTACAGTACAGTGTCCAGTACAGTATATTTAATGGCTCTGCCTGAGGGAATGACTGGCTGGTGCCTCCCATCTCCAGCCCCTTCGGTGCCAGAGGAACGATGGACACGCTGCCCACACTGTTTAAACTGTCACTTCTCTCTTATTCCCTGGGAGTACAGAGTTGAGTTTTTGTGAGTTAAACACATGCATCACTTTGCTGCGTCAGTCTACATATCATAGATAAGAGGTCCCCAAACTACAGCCTGCAGGCCACATGCAGCCCCCTGAGGTCATTTATCTGCCCCCGCTGCACTTCCGGAAGGGGCACCTCTTTCAATGGTGGTCAGTGAGAGGAGCACAGGATGCACCCGCACCCATAGTTCCCATTGAAATACTGGTCAGTTTGTTGATTTAAATTTACTTGTTCTTTATTTTAAATATTGTATTTGTTCCCGTTTTGTTTTTTTACTTTAAAATAAGATATGTGCAGTGTGCATAGGGATTTGTTCATAGTTTTTTTTATAGTCCGGCCCTCCAATGGTCTGAGGGACAGTGAACTGGCCCCCTGTGTAAAAAGTTTGGGGACCCCTGTCACAGATGGCAGACCCATTCGCCTCAGAGAGTAAAAATTGTCTTTTGGTAGCCCAGCGGTGCTGGCATGTGTGAGCAAGCTGTCTAGCCACTTTTTTTTAAGGAAATGCCCAGTGGAACAACATTGACTTCACAGACGGAGACCTACCTCGGTGGGCTGGTCAGCTGGCTGCGGGATTAGGAGTTGGTTGTGATGCTGTAGCACCGTCTTCAAGTAATCCAAAACGGTCTGGCAGGGCACTGGGGTGGGGTTGGGGGGTGGGGAGAAATGACACAATTATACAGGAGCTCTCCCGCCACAAGAAAACAAAACGCTTCAAGGTCTAAAAAGATTTCTGCCATAAACTTCTAAAAAAATAAAATGACTTCTTCTCCAAAGGACATAGAATCTCCTTGGATTTGGCATCCGTAGTTTTTTTCAGTTTGTAAACGCAGAACAGATGCTATGATCTGGGGGGAATGTTTAGGCTCAGCACCATCCCTGAAAACCTTCAGGTCAAACAATCTAAGATGCATTTGGATCAATAACAAAGACCAACGAACAACTCAGAGACAAGATTTGTCTTCTTTGACGCGAGTTGTTAACAGTGGTACCCAGTGATGCTTTTAAAAAATAAAATACCGGAAACTAATGTTTCACTAGTTTTTAATCAATAACCTAATACTCATTATTAATGACAGGTTGATGCCTCGCTCTTCAGGAAGCAGGAACACCATGTAATTTAGTCCTGTTCCCAACAGGAGTGCCCCTGGCCACACAAGTCCTTCCCTGGGTGTCCCATTCTCTCTCCTCTCAAGAAACGCAACTGATCTGGTCCAATTCAGACTTGCTTATTGTGTATTTCATTAATGGTGCATTAGTTTTTGAGGCTTAGTCTTACAGAATCATCGAACAATTGTAACACTGAACAGATAGTAATCCAACAGAGAGCCTAACATTTTTTGTAGCGTTGCATAAATAATTCCTCCATCTTAAGATTTATGTTAGAGCCCTTTCAGGAGTACTAACTAACTGTTTTTAAAGGCCTTGGTAGCTCAGTTACTAATCAAATTTATATGAATTATTGCCACTTTGTTTTAGCTGTGTGTTTTCTTAAGACGTTTTTTGTCCCATTAAAGAAAATAATGGGTATTTAACCTAAGCCCCAATTTTAAAGTATACCACTTGAGCTTTCTTTACTTAGTTTTTCCAACCACTTTTTTTTTTTAATGATAGCAAATAGAAACGATCATCTTTATCCACTCCTAACAGCTTCAGGGTTTTTAGGAGACACTGTGATGGAACAAATCAGAAAACTCTATCAACATCCTTTTGAAGATCTGAATGACAGGAAGTAGGAATAGCTTAGGGAATTTTTCTAAAATAATGCCCTTTACAGGTCTGTGTCTTATAGCCCTGTGTCACAGGCCCCTCTTGAACCGTCACTTAAATATACTCTTCAGCCCAAAGAAGCAGTTGCTGAACAAGCACGAAAGTCAAGACGGCACAACTGCATCAGTGTGAAGTAGGACTTTCATTAAACCAAAGTGTGGAGAGACCAGCCACGCACCCCGAACGTCGCCTGCCTACGCAAAGTCTAATCTACCTTACTGACTCCACGGTGGGTGAGAATAGTCTTTTGACAACGGGCATTAATTATGGGGGGGGGGGAAGCAATAGACTGGAGAAGCTAAAACAGGTTTGTGTCTGAGTTCTGGTTTTCATTAGCTGTGCCTTTGGGATCCATTTAACTCCTGTGTCTAAGCCTGCTCTACACAAGGCTGAGCAGGAGGACCCCAACTGCAGCACTCTCTCCTCAGCTTGGGGCTAGACTCTAACGCAACTGTGCGTATGTCACTGCTTTGCCAAGTGACATGGGCAAGGGATTATATGTTGATATAGTTTGGAAATTTTAGTGAAATGGGTCAATCCTGATTGATTGGGATTTAAATAAAACTTGTGATCCCTTACCCATATTTAAATAAAACTTGTGATCCCTTACCCATATTTTACAGTCATTAAGATGTTCACGAAAAAATGTTTAAACAAAACACAAGAACGCTTGCAAAACTGAACGAAATACTGCCATCTGTGACAACAGGGACGGATCCCAACAGTATCGTGCTAATAAGCAAAATAAGGCAGACAAAAGGACAAGAACCATATGATTTCACTCATATGTGGGATGTAAAACAGAAAGCAACAAATGAACAAACAAAAACCTCGTGAACACGGACAAGAGCGTGGTGGTTACCGGAAGGAAAGGGGGTCAAATACATGATGACAGAAGACCAGACTTGATAAGCACACGATGCAACATACAGATGATATGTTATAGAACTGTACACGTGAAACTCACATACTCTTATTAATCACCCCCCAATAAATTTAATAAAATAAAACCTGAATATTCTTTGCAGTCTCCACCATGTTAAAAGTAATTATGTGGATGGAGAAGAATGGAAAGAAGTTAGGCCAAAATGTTAATAATTAACTATGATCATTTTAGTAGCAGGATTGCGGTAGTTATAAATTACATTTATCTTTTATCATGCTTGTTAAAACCAGGTTTTTTCTTTCTTAATTTTTTTTTTTTTTTAATTTATTGATCTGGTGAGAGAAAGAGAGACAGACAGCCTGAAACATCAATCTGTTTCTGTGTGTGCCCTGGCCAGTCAGGGATCAGACCGGCAACCTCTACATTATTGGGTTGACACTCCAACCAACTGAGCTATGCGACCAGGGTTAAAACCAGTTTTAAAAGATTTCTATAGTGGGTATGTATTAGAATAATTTGAAAGTTGTCTGAAAAATATCCATGTAACTGCTCTCTCCCCTTTCTTTGCTCTATGTTATCCTCAGCGTTGGTCATGTAGCCCTGGAAGTTGACTCTCCCACTCTTTACACCCCAAATATCTAGTCAACAGTGTGAAGCTATGGGCAACGCCAGCTGATTCAAACACATTGCGCTTACTGGCTATAGAGGGCTCTACCGTAGGCAATGGGTCCTATGGTTGCTCTCTGGGCACAAACTGAAGGCCAGGAAGATAAGGCTCAGAGTCAGCCAATTGTTAAAACACTAGAATCATCACTGCCCTGGGCCCTCTGAGTAAGCCTCCCCTCCCCCGCCCAGCATACTCCCAGCCTGACCCTTAGAGGGCCGAGGCCTCCAGGACCCTCTCCACCCAGAGCCCTTGCTGTCACAAGAGCTAGAACATCAATCCTGACTGAGGGCTCTTTGGAAAGTTGCCTACATTTACACAGGAAAGCTGCAGAATCAAGTGAAATGTTTTCTATGAAAAAAAGAAAAAATAAGAACAAAGAAGAAAAAGAACCAGTCGGTCTGGAAAGTGGAGATGGCTGTGCCTCTTCAAGCAGAGATAAAAGGGGAAAGAAATACTATCCTGACTCACAGCTATGCCCGCTATGTGCCTAGAGCCACACAGGGAGAACACTGAGCAGGGAGGGGGGTCCTGTGTGCTGTCCTTTTGTTCTGTTCCCCTACAGCGCTGGGGACACGCTATGGATTTCTGCGGGAGGACGCAGGGCCCTCAGACAGCAGTGAAGAGCCAGGGCTTCATGTGATGAGGTTTCGTGCAGTCCAGTCAATGCCAGACACCGCTCCTTTGGCCCAGGGAGAGAGAAGGAAGTCAGGGCTTATGGCAGCAAAATGATGAACAGAATTCTCAAGGAGGCCCTGGCCAAGTAGCTCAGTTGGTTAGAACGTTGCCCTCATACGCCAAGGGTGTGGGTTTGATGAAGCATGAATAGATAGGTGGGACAATAGGTTGAGGTTTCTCTCTATATATAATTTAAAAAAAAGAACATAATTTTCAAGGAGCCAATTAACGCTCTAGAGGCCTTCATACTTGTCTCCTTGTGCAAATTTTAAGTCTTACTGGAGAAGGTACCACCTCAAACCCACTGGACAGGTTTCACTTACGCATTCTGCTAAAGGAAGTCAGGGCCATCTACTAGGTTAAATAAGTGAGGGAGCCAAAACTGTAGAAATTTCCCAGTAAAGGAAACCAAGAATATAAAAGTACCCAAAATATCCCTAGTTCCTACCTTGGTATTGATATTGAATCATTTTTTCCTCCTCTATGTAGTGACATTTAAAATGCATATTAGACAATCCTGGAAAGAGTATAAAATACCCAGGAGGAATAAAATCACAAAGTAGAAAGATCTTTTGGGTCAATAAAGTAAAAATCGAGAAGAACGGGCTGCAGATATTCTCCTAGGCGCCTAAGCTACCACGGTGAACGTGCTGCTCCCAGAAACCACCGTGTGCCCTGGCCTGGGGGGCCTGTTTGCATCAGGGTTGGGCTAAGTTAGTTAAATCCGCACAGACAGGGTCTTCAAGACAGTCTAAGGGAATACTGGTACTTACACTTCATTGACAGAAAGGCTGGGAAGCGGTTCTAAAGTAATTCTTGCATACTATGTTTTTCTCTTAATGTACTCACTGCACTTTTGAACTGTGACCCTGGGCAAGTTACTTAACCTCTCTTAGCCCCTTGTTACCTCATCTGAAAAGCAAGAATATTACCTACTGCAAAGTTACTGCGTGAATTCACTGAATTAATACATGTGAAGGAGAATGCACCCCGGAATACTGCCTAAGGTAAGCTATCGTTAGTCCATGACTAAGCAGCCTGGGGAATTTCTCTGAGAGGCCGCCTAACTGACCTGCTGGCCTGCCTCTTGTACTGCCTGAACGCCTGATCAGTGAGTGCAGCTCTCTCACGGAACTGCTCCAGTTCTGTTTTTGCCTATATTAAGGGCACTTGGGTTTCGAGTGCCCAATTTTCACTGCAGATCGTTGCACGAAAATCTCGGTCAGAGTTTCTCTTCTCATTCCTCCAGCACTATTTATCTACCTTGCTATAAAACCCAAAACATTATCTCGAAATACACCACCTACAATTTTATAGGGAGACTGAAATTATTTACTGTCCTCACAGGACAATGCCATCTGTGTGCCAATATCATCAAGTGTTCTATTCACAGCTTCTCTGTAAAGGATCGGCTCCTGAATTGTAAATATCTAGGAATAAACGATGAGCTTTAAGTGTTACTCAGTCAACAGATGCACGGTTATGCTTTTGATAATGACAACGTTCTGTCTAATTTAACTGACGTATGTGGATGCTCCATGCCTGACACTGGGCTAGGAACTGGGGATACAAAGACGACTCTGTCTCTGTCCTCAAGGACCTTACCCCGCCTGCCTCTCCTCACTTCAGGCCACCAGGAGAGACAGACATACAAAAAGTGAAACCTTCCTCTGTTACCGACTTTAAAAGAGATATGCTTGATGCACTAGACAGAAAGTGGTTAATTCTGCCTGGGAACTGGGGGAAAGGTTTGTTGCAGAGGAGTGTCCCGGGAACTGGATACTGAGAGAGGAATCAAGAGTTTCTCGTGTGAGGAAAAGGACATTATGTCCTCAGAAGAAATAGCTGGAGTGAGGGAAGATGAGAGGCAGAAAGTGTACGGCTACTCAGGGATTGCAAACTGTTCAGCTGGGCTGGAACGCTTGGTGTTCGGTGGGAACTGAGGGTCATGTCTACAAGAACAGGCAGGAAAAAATCAGGCAGTGCTGGATGTCATCCACAGATCATGGGAAGCCTTCAGAAGCTTTTTAGCAGGGGCTGACCTGGGGACTTTCAGCGGGGGAGGAGCTGAGTGGGTCCCGCAATCACACGTGTTGTGAGACGGGCCCAGAGGAAAGCAGAGGGGTGAGAGGAGGAACCCGAACTGACGGATATGTCCGAGCTGGAATCCACAAAAGAGACAGAAAGGAAGCAGGGGAGAGAGATGCTTTACGGATGGATCTGAGTGAGGCTCCTAACCTGGAGAACTAATTGGATGGTGACCTTTTCACAAGGTAAGAACACCACTTATGATCTAAGAAAACCACTTAAGATTTCTGTATTACTAGGCACATCCCTGTTTCTTTTCTTCTAAATTTTATTTATTAATTTTCCTCTTTTTTTTGAGAGAGAGAGAGAGAGAGAGATGGACAGAAACTTTGAACTGTTTCTGTATGTGCCTTGACCGGGAATTGAATTCACAACCTTTGCATTATCAAGATGATGATCCATCCAACTGAGCCAGCCAGCCAGGGCCTCCTCTGTTTCTTAAAGTCGCTCTTTATTGAACGCCTACTGGAATACTTAGTGGGCACTCAGTTGCTACTTAATATTTCCAATATTCCTATAGAATTGTTAACCTCATTTTAGAGAAAGAGAAAACCAAAGCTCAGAACGGTTAAGGGATTTGCCAAAAATCACAGCGAGCAAGTAAGTAGCAGGAGCAGAAATCCAAACTCAGGTTTGACTTGAAATCATTCTCTTCACCTCAACTGTTCTGTCTCCCTCAATCCCACCTGCAGTTAAACAAGAGTTGTTATGACCTTTACCAAATTTTAAGTGAAAGAACTCAATTCTTTCTTCTTCTCTGTTCTTATCATTTGCTCTAATTTTTTACTCAGAATATATTTACATGCCTTCATTGTCCTCACACTCCCCACATTAAATAGGAGCAGTATGTCTCTCCGGACCAGAAGTCGACCTGTGCCTTTCCCCACAGCTACTTCTGGGCACGTGTGGGTTTGGAGGGTGGTGAGAGCAGAGGTGGGTTCCTAGTGAATCCACGCTGCATTCACACCAAAGGCTTTTTGCCAAAACCACTATTACCCCAAAACTGACATTGATTTATCTTTTTAAAAATCTTACTTGTGGATTACTGGGATCAGAACCGCGTAACTGAAGGTTAGTTCTTCAGTTCGTTGCAGTGGATTCTCTTGATTCGCGGAGTCTGTATCTGCAATTTTGCCTACTAGCTGACATATATTTGTAAAGGTCAAATCAATACTCATGGGGCTCTTGCAGTCACTTGCAGATCACTGAAGAATCTGAGCAGCCCGATGTCCACGGACCAGCTGAGGCTGGGCAAGGTAACGCTCTGCCTCACCTCAGCTCTCACGCTACAAACAAGTGTCCTTTCCACACTCTGTTCGGTGCCACATTTTTTTTTTTTTAAACTTCTGTGCTTACTGTTGTTGATTTTGCTGTTTAAAAACGTACTGCAAATGTAAACTGAGCGCTGCCTAGTGTTCCCAAGAGGTTGTAAGGTGCCTTATAGAGAAAATCTGTCAGGTAAGTTTCATTCAGGCATGAGTTACTGTGCTATTATTGGCTGTGAGTTCAATGTTAATCAACACTATATATTAAAATAAGGTCTTCTTAAACAAAAACATACATAAAGCAAGGCTGTATGTTGATTAGTTGATGAAAATGCTATGACTAGAGGCTAGCAGGAACCTAGCTCTGTCTTTCCACTAGAAGTAATGGGCCAATATTCAGGGTTCACAGCAACTTCATAGGACGTAAGTACCGGGAATAAATGAGAATTGACTGTTTTGAAGGTGGAAGAGAGTCACAAACCAGATCTGGAGTCAAGAGGCTTGGATTATATTCCTAGGCCTGCCCCAGGTATCACCTGCTCAGGCTTCCACCTCTTCGTCAGGGAAATGGAAATAATGGAGAAAAAACGTAAATTTTTAAACACTGTGATAATCTAATACAAAAGAAAATGTGCTGGTGCTACTTCTTTGGGGTAAAATATTTAATTGCCTAACTTTGGAAAGTTAGTTGGCAAGCACTGGCCAGAGGCCCCTTGCTTGCATGTAGCAAATAAGACTTTGCTGAATGTCTCACGAATAACATGGTATCGCAGCCCCTCTCCAGTGGTGCTGGAACGAGCACCTCTGCCCAGCCTTTCTTCTTGGTACGGTCTACCACCTTCCTTCTCCCTTGATAGCTGCTAAAGTAAAAATCTTTCTTTCCTCTCAACTAATAGCCTCATTTCTTTTAAACTTTCACTTCAAGAACTGATATGAATGCTTATTTCAGGAAGAAAAAAAAAGAAACAGGAATCTCAGGGCTGCTCAGCAGCATGATTCTGGAGAGGCAGCGGAACGAAGGAGGAACAGTGTGTTTGCTCTGACCTATGGCAGGCACCTCCATCTTCTTGTCAGCCTTCCTTCCTCCGCTCACTGCCGGATGCTACCATATATACTCCAGTATAACCATCCATCCTGCTTGGCTGTAAGAAGAGTGATCCCACGACATGAGGGGGCGGGGGAGGGTTCTACCAGAGGATAGCCCCACGTCCTTCCAGGGAAATGTACTGGCCTCTAGGATGACAGCGGCCTACGGGGGGCACTGCGAAGCCGTGACACTGCTCAGGGAAAGTCGATCCCACATCACTGGAGAGCTACTGCTTGCAAAATACTCCTGTTACATGCAAAACCAGAGTATTAACCGGCTGCACTTTTTACCAACTGGGTATCTAAAAATATCAGGTCATCTAGAGTCTGGTTGGTTGTTTAGCCAAAACGGAGGTCGGGGGATGAGGACAAGAGGGCAATGATGTCTCTTTCTGAGTCCAGTTCTCATCTCCAAGTGACACTTTCAACCTGATGCCCAATGCTAAGGTGTCCCTAGGTAGTGAGGACACGTGTTACGCAATCACAAACTAGTATTCCCTACCCCGGACAGTAATCTTTTTCCTATTCATAACAGACAAACTGATTTTCATCTACATAGCTGGGCTTTGGTCTAGATCTTTTAAAGCAATCACAGTTCCCCATGTAAAATGTCTACTGATTCAAGTTCACAATTAGCAACAGGGCTGATATGATTGCCGTTATAGTAATTAGCCTAATATCAATCTGTGTCACTTAATGTCTGACCATCAAGAGGACTCAAGAAATGACAGCATTTTCGTCTTTCTGGGAAGTGGAGAAGAACAATGATTACGGGCAGGTCAGTGGTGAGGTATTCCTAACACAGACACGTCCTTTCTACATCAGCTGCCTAACTGAACAGCACAAAGACAATGAGTCAAGGAAAATAGTTAACTTCTGTTTAGGCCTGGCCAGATAGCTCGTTTGGTTAGAGCACCATCCTGATGCACAGAGCTTGCCAGTTCCACCCCTGGTCAGGGCACATACAGGAACAGATCAATGTTCCTGTCTCTCTTTCTCTCTCCATCTTCCTTTCTCTCTAAAATTAGTAAATAAAAAATGTTTAAAAAGTAACTTCTATTTATATTTATATACCAGCTTTATTGAAGATAATATAATCAATACAGTGGAACACGTACTATGTAATTAACCAATAAATATATACACCGGTGGATACAGGCTCAAAAACTGTTATCAATGTCTGCATGATTCAAGAGGTTTGAAGATATTGTTCTAGCCAATGATTTTAATGTCTTTATAAGCCACAGACATGCAGGAATACAGTGTGTCCGTAAAGTCATGGTGCACTTTTGATAGGTCACACGGTCAAAAGTGCACCATGACTTTACGGACACACTGTAAATTCAAAGACATATGCAAAATCAGTAGCTTTCCAAATAGTAAAAAAATGGCTTTGCAACCCAGAGAAGACCTTGCTGTGAAAATGACTTCTATTTCTCTGCAAATCTAATTTCTCTTAAGAGGCAAGGAAATGCTCATATTTAGCCAGGGGCACAAATAGTTTGGGATTAGCTTAATTACTGGTCTGTCTTTGATCTATTCCTTTTAGTTTACAGCAGCTTATTAACTTTAAGGGGGAGTTTGCATGCTAAAAAGAGACTCTGCCTGTTGAAACTTAGCAAGAAAGGTGAGAAATTAATGGAACAGAAGAGATCATTTGTTCATTATTTCCTGAGCCCTGCCTCTCTGGAGGTATCATTTCATTTTAACTTCTATCACTGATTAATAAAACTCATATATCAAAGTCTTTAAAAATACCAAAGCCATTTTAAAGGAGCAAGACCACGTTCCTAAGGAAACTCAGGCTCACAGTACTTGACCTATCCTAATCTCACTGCATCACATCTATTGATAGAGCATCTTATAATGGGACTAAGGTTTTCAGGCCTAAACCCAAGAAGACCGTGGCTGAAACATAGACAGAACAAGGCTAGTGGCTCATCCTGAAACTTCTGTTTGGTACCGGCAGGCTAAGGGTATCCTGTGCATACCTGTTTTTCCAACATTTTTAGATCAGTGGTCAAAACCAACCAACCAACCAACCAACAAATATGTATCTACACACGTGAAGGTATACATACATACAGATGAGATCATGGGAAGAAAAGCGTTCCATCTGGCTTATAAGGAACATGATAGGATACCTGGGATGCTCTCTAATTTCCTTCTGAGCTCTTCATTTTCTTGCTGCAATGAAATGACCTCGTGCTCCAGCTCCTGGCACCTGGGGCAGTAGCCTTCCTCGTCCTCCTCCTCTTCCTCCTCTGGCAGTGTAGAAGAAGATGGGTGCCCATGGGATTCAGACGTTGCCGGGGAGGTCCAGCCACCTAGTGTATGCACGGGGGAGGTCGACAGAGGGTCCACGTCGGCCAGGTGGCCATACTCACTGACCGATGAGGTGTTTGGAGTTGGAAAGCTCCCCGACAGCAGGTAATTTTGCAAGGAGTCAGTGAAAACTCTCAAGAAGGCAGAAGTTTGTTGTTTCCTTTGCATATATTGCATCTCTAGGTCTATATTGTCTGAGGTCTGACTGTGGACCCCTTTTCCAACGTGACACTGATCCTGTCTTTCAGTGTAACTTGAGCCTTCCTGCTTTACGTAAGAAATCATGGATTGAGAATGGCTGGAGTCCAGAAGTTTTCCTCCACAATTTAAGAGGCTAAGAACTCGACTGCACTGCTGGGCAAAGGCATCCAAGATCATGCGGCTCTCTGAAACATGTGAAAAGACACATCAGAGACCAACAGCCAAAGACAAGGGATAAGTGAAGTTTTCGATTTTTAGTTTAACATTCAAAAATGTTAAAAAAATATGCATGTCTACTCTCACACATCAAGGGAACACAGAGAATCAGTTTTCACAGGAAGCACAGCTTCCTGCTGTTCTGACTGGTGGGAGCCTGATGAGTTGCCTCCAGCCCCTTACTCTGGGAAATGGCTGGACTGTGACTTGGGCACAATGTAGCGATTTCCCCCTTTGTGGCATTAACTGGCCTGCACAGGTCTGAATTCACACCTACCGCTTCATTAATATCTTTACTCTAATGAATCCAGCCAGCGACTGCAGACTCAATTCCTCATTGGTAGAAGGCTTAGAGCAATCATTACTTCTATTTCTGGAGTGCCCTCGTGCCCTTGCTATTAATCAGCTGATATAATCCCTGCTGAGAGCACGTTGCTCCCAGATGAAAACTGGAGGAGAAAGAGAAGTCTCTTTGAAGAGCTCACTAGACATCTAAGGTAAAACAAAGAGTGGACCCATCAGGCAGACGATGATGAGCCCCCAAAGCAAAACTATGTGTGCTATCCAATATCTGTGTCCACTACTCTTTAATTTACCTGCCAACTTGAATTTCTCATCAAGGCCAATGTTTAGGCTGATCTATTATCAGTATCATCTGAAAAGCAGTAATTAGTGCCTCTTCCATTAGGTTGCCAAATCTCCTAAAATGGCACATGCTGAGAATGCCAGTTAGCTCACATACATGAATTCTAAAGCATACGAACTGTTAATCAGCAAAAGCAAAAAACAATTTATTGCAAAAATAAAGAAACCCCTCCCAAATTGCGAAAATGTGGCTTAATATCGTCAGTCTATCAGGCCTTGAAAATTCACCCTAAATATAAATGTCACAAGGTGGATTCCCTTATTCCTTAACCACCGCCCCAAACGGGCTACTTATAAATACTGACAGATACACGTTTTAGGGCTGACAGAGTGGTATGAGAATGCCTCTTCCCCTCCCCACCAGAATGATGGCAACAAACTCTTAAGAGATTTTTGGTGCCAGTACTATTATTTATGATAGAAATGTAACTGGCAACTTGCTGTCTCTGAAAATGTTGGCTAATTGTCTTTTTTCCCTAAAAACAAATAAACAACGCTCCCACAACACTTAAAAATGAGATCCTCAAGGGCTTCTATGGGAATGGGGAACCAGAACAGCTGTGATTAGAAATTGATTTCTCCAGCCTGACCAGGTGGTGGCGCAGTGGATAGACCATCAGATTGGGACACAGAGGACCCAGTTTGAAACCCCAAGGTCACTGGCTTGAACGTGGGGTCGCTGGTTTGAGCATGGGATCACAGACATGACCCCATGGCCGCTGGCTTGAGCCCAAAGGTCGCTGGCTTGAGCAAGGGGTCTCTCACTCTGCTGTAGCCCCCGTCAAGGAACATATGAGAAGGCTGAAGGCAACGAATGAACAACTAAGGTGCTGCAACAAAGAACTGACGATTCTCATCTCTCTCCCTTCCTGTTGGTCCGCCCTATCTGTCCTTTCTCTGACTCTCTGTAGGTAGGTAGGTAGGTAGGTAGGAAGGAAGGAATTGATTTCTCCAGAAAATCCTGGCTGAACAATGAAACCCCTGGAAGATCCCCCCCCCCCATGAAGTACTGAAGTACTTTATGCTCCACTTTGTGCCTTCTTCTTAGTATTTTTTCCTGAGGTAACTAAGGTATGGGGGGGGGGTCAAAGTCTCCATTTTCAACAATTTAATTAGAATATGTATGTAAAGACCAGAGCATCCAAGAAGCACCCCTCACATCTCCCAAATCTATAGAATGCTCTTGTTCCTAAATCCCTCTGCAAGGATCAGAAGTCAGAACACAGAGGCTGGTGTCCTGTGGCTCAGGAGAGGCAAAGACTGCAAATGCCACAAGCAGTGACCTCAGGACCGGCACGGCACCTCAGGAGATAGTGTCTGAATACATGCAGGGACTCTTGTAAGCCAAACAAGAGTTTGTTCACAGCAGTTCCACGTTTACTTGGCTGGGGTGGGGATGGCACATGAGCTGACAGTCCCCAGCAGTGTTCTCTTCTGGGTCCGGGGCTTACTCTCTTTTAGGAGAAGTACTACCCTAGACACAGGCAGGAGGCCTCTGCCTAGATTCTCCCCCTCCAGACTTCCCTCTCCCTACGGTGAGGTACCTCACATCCAAGAACCCCCTACCCAAACTGCTCCGAGGGCCTGTGCTGGTCTGTTCCCTGAGCCATCTTCCCAAAGGCAGACCATGGTGCCAGAGCTTGGAAGTTTGAACTGGGGCATCCACACGGGTGTGACGGTGGTCCCTCCTACAGAAAGGAAGCTGGGCTGGCACGAGAAGACCACGGGCTGGCTGAAAGCACCCAAGTCAAACCTGGTCATTATAAAGGTGTCTTTATCAGGGTAGATTCATTGGACACATTTTAACAGTTTAAGTTTGATTCAGGCCTTTTAATTATTTAGATATATGATGCGTAGGCCTTCATTTGTACTCTCATCTCAATTCCCACAAATAATAGTCAAAGGCCTGATGTTTTGCACAATTATGTTGAGTGCTAAAGAAAGAACCAGAGGATAGGCATATTTTCAGACTGCAAGGCTGGGGACTGGCTGAAGAAGCTGCCAACGGGCCCTGGCCGGTTGACTAAGTGGTAGAACGTTGGCCTGGCATGCGGATGTCCCAGGTTTGATTTTTCGGTCAGGGCACACAGAAGAAGCAACCATCTGCTTCTCCACCCGTCCCCCTTCTCTCTCTTCAGCTCCCACAGCCATGGCTCGATCGGTTCAAGCACATTGGCCCTGGGTGCTGAGAATGGCTCTGTGGAACCTCTGCTTCAGGTGCTGAAAATAGCTTGGTTGTGAGCTTGGCCCCAGATGGGCAGAGCATCAGCCCCAAATGGGGGCTGCCGAGTGGATCCCACTCACACAGCACACAGGAGTCTGTGTCTTTATCTCCCCTCCCCTCACTTGGAAAAGAAGAAAGAAAAAGAAGAAGCTGCCAAGGTAAAGTTACCACTTACTACCGTTTACTTCGTAGGAGAAAAAGGGATGTGGACAGGGGAAGTACCTTTTACCCACCAACCACTGGAACTGATGATGCCTCTGCCCCCTGCCAGGTGGAATAAAGAACTGAGCTCATGGTTTAAATCAAAACTTAATGGGAGAAGGACCTTAGATATTTGAGTATCATTTCACAATGACCAAAAACAAACACCATAGTGAACAGTTCAATCATGTAAGTGGGGAGGTTTAAAATGCTGCTCTCTCATTTCTTCACTTCCAAGTTTCTGTTCTTTTATTAGTAAAATCAAAAGATGATATTGATTGGGAATTTTAAATTCTAGCACACTGGCGGGTTTCATTCATTTTAATCCTATAATCCCATTCTAGACCTGAAGTTGTATTTACTGTTTGCATTTTAATCAGCATAATCCCAATTGATTTACAGCCTATACACCATTAACATAACTATCTTGATGAAAGGAACAAAATATGAAAGGAAAGACTAAAATAGAATTATCTAGAAAGAACTGCTCAATGTATTTGTACAATGTCCTATATAATATTCAGTAGTTTTAATCATACTGAAAAATCACATCAGGGTATAGATTTAAGGGACAAGAATCTGACTTAGGGACAAGTATGATTTGTTTTCCTAACTGAAGGATAAACTCATGATATGCTGAGAAAAAAATCATTATGTAATACCCTACATTATGAAGATAATGTACTGAACTGCACTCAGAATATCAGACAATAGTTACCATTATAAAATAGTTCTTGCCAGCATTTTTTAAAAATGCTTCATTCTCAGAATTGACACAGGCAGAAACTATAAGCCTTAAAGCTGAATTTCTCATTTCAGTATCTTACAATACTTGAATAGTGTTAAAGCTGAATTTCTCATTTCAGTATCTTACAATACCTGAATAGTGTTTTAACATCAAGACATTGAAGGATGTGATGAAAAATATTATTATTACACTTCGTAGAAAACAGTAAATCTTTCCATTTACCATATTTCCCCACGTATAAGACACAGCCTTTTCCCTAAAATTTGGGGTTTAAAAACTGGGTGCGTCTTATACAGCGGTTGTGGCATTTCAAATACCATAATGCAGTGGTTCTTAACCTGGGTTCTATCGAGCCCTAGGGGTTCGATGAGTCGGTCTCAGGGGTTCGGAGAAGCCTCTGCCGCGGAGGCCAGAATAAAGTAATACCGTAATTTGTTGTGAGTTCATGCACTTTGTTGGTTTTGTTCTTTGAGCAAGGTGATGTTCATGCACGGCTCATTTTGTGCACCAGTAAAAAACATATACTTATGTCTTGAATTTGGAAAAAAAAATCATATTTCATTTATCACTAAAGAAGGGTTCGGTGAATGCGCATATGAAACTGGTGGGTTCGGTACCTTAAAAAAGATTAAGAACCACTGCCATAATGGAACCGAGGACGAGGCAATATATGAAGACAGTGATTCGTCATCAGACACAGATGAGGACAAGCTAATGGTGGGAGTTTTGACAGTGATGAGGAGTTGTATGAATTTTATGAGAAATAAAAACGAGTTCAATAACTTTATGCAATACATTTTCCCCCAAATTTTGGTCCCCCAAATTAAGGTGTGTCTTATAGATGGAAACATCATATACATGGGGAAATACGGTAATACACGTTGCAAGCAGCAATAGCTTTCCAGAGAGAATGTAATTAGAAATGCAAGTATTGTGCAATGCCCATTATTTCTAAGAAATGGAGAAAAGTTGTTTTCATATGAACGTAACTGAATGGCCACTGATCCATGATTCTTACTTGTGCAAACTGTGAACACGTAATTTAATTTTTTTTTTTTATTTTTTTTTACAGGGACAGAAAGAGAGTCAGAGAGAGGGATAGATAGGGACAGACTGACAGGAACAGAAAGAGGTGAAAAGCATGAATCATCAGTTTTTCGTTGCCATTGCGACACCTTAGTTGTTCATTGATTGCTTTCTCACATGTGCCTTGACCACGGGACTTCAGCAGACCGAGCAACCCCTTCCTGGAGCCAGCAACCTTGGGTCCAAGCTGGCGAGCTTTTGCTCAAGCCAGATGGGCCCGTGCTCAAGCTGGCGACCTCAGGGTCTCGAACCTGGGTCTTCCGTATCTCAGTCTGACGCTCTATCCACTGTGCCACCGCCTGGTCAGGCCACATAGTTTGAATTTAACAGTTTTTTCCCCTTAGTCCCCAAACGCTCCACTCAGCTGGCAGAGAAGTACAAAATACAAAGGGGCTTTAAGATTACTTATTTTATCCCTAACTTCTCTACAATCAAACACACTAAATGTCACAGTCCCAAACCACACTAAAACGACCGCTTCTTTCTAACTTATTTTGCTGTATTGTGCAGTCTGTCAGGGCGATAATATGCTGCAGGCTGCACCTAGTCTGATTCCAAACTCTGAACCGATGATAATTTTTTCAATTAAAATAAAATCATTCTAGACATTTTTCTGAAATTAAGTGGTTTAATCCATCTTAAAACTGGTAAGTGAGCCTGACCAGGCGGTGGCGCAGTGGATAGAGCGTTGGACTGGGATGCGGAGGAACCAGGTTCGAGACCCCGAGCTCACCAGCTTGAGCGCGGGCCCATCTGGCTTGAGCAAATCTCACCAGCTTGGACCCAAGGTCACTGGCTCCAGCAAGGGGTTGCTCGGTCTATTGAAGGCCCGCGGTCAAGGCACATGTGAGAAAGCAATCAATGAACAACTAAGGTGTCACAATGAAAAACTGATATTGATGGTTCTCATCTCTCTCCGTTCCTGTCAGTCTGTCCCTATCTATCCCTCTCTCTGACTCTCTCTCTGTCCCTGTAAAAAAATAAAACAACAACAACAAAAAAACAAAACTGGTACGTGAGTAAGAAGAGGGATGGGAGCTCAGCCATCAAACACAAGCTCCCTACTTTAACATCCTTCCTTGTAAGTAAATCCCTGAATGGAATCTGCCCGTCACAGCACATCCCCAAGAGTACTGTTTCTATGAAGGAGATCACAGTAGTCAAGATTAGTGGTAACCTTTTGATTTTAGCCCAGCGAAGGGTGAAATATGTTAAAATTGCAGAAGCAGAAAAAAATTCTGTGAGCCACTATCGTGCATCCACAGAGTTTAGCTACCCAACAGATTTCCAGCTAGTTCAAAATAGCTAAATTTCCTTAAAACATTAATATAACTTTTAAAGAAAGCACTTCATGGCATAGAAGTTAGAAAACGAAAGCTTCTTTGGAAGCATCACCCTTGTCTTAAATCAATGACCTACGTCTTCTAAAAAAACACCATCCCCTCCCTTTTCTTTCCATGATGGCAAACATCAACACAGCAAAATAGGATGCAATTTTTCTAAATAGATAAATCAATGATGTGTCAAAAATTAACAGATGAGTTAATATACTTGGTGCTATCAAAACCAGATGGTGCTTCCTAATACTCATCCTGCTCAGTCAATCCCTGAATATTTTCTGGACCATCGGTATATAAAATAGGATGCTGCTATTTGTGATGGCAAACAAAAGCAATCATGCCTGCCAAGCACATACTATAACAGGCAGCATTTCAGCTCTGCTAGACAGAAAGTAATTAGAATGCTTTTAATGTCCAAAAGAATGATGCTGATAGGCTGCCACAGATGTGTAGATTTATGAATATTTATATGGTGGTTTATAGCTGACACTTTTATCAGTTGAAGAAGATAAAATATCTGCCTGACTCAAAAGCTTGACAGTCAGGTTAATAAAATCTCATTAAAGAGAATGACCTATGCAATTATATAGGATTTATTGTAATTCATTTTTGATTGTACTCTGCTTAAAGATGCAATTTCCCATTTCCTAATGCCAAATTTAGGCTGCATATCAAGATCTACGTGGGTTTTAACTCTAAGCCTCCCACAGCGAAAAAATATGCTTTTAAAACCATGGTGTATTACCCCTTTTAAGGAAAATTATACTCTTCATGAGATTTTTATAAGGATGTTGAAAAAAAAAAAAAGGTCTATTTTTAATCACATATTTCTCCTCTCAATGGTTTACGGCCCTTAGATTCACTTCAACCCTTTCATGTTTTCACTGCAGTTACTGTGGACGCCATCACCCCTCTTCCATCCTGGACTCATTTGATCACATGGTTGTTCTGACTGTTTTCAGTGTGCCAGGTGGTCTGAGACCCTGCAAGGACACTTCTGTGAGGGGGCAGCAGGCAAATCACCATCCCTACCTCCACAAGGTACACTTAAATGGCCATCCCTCTGTGCACACATGCTCATTGGTTCAAAGTGGAACCACTAGTTCTTCACAGAGCCAATCAACTCATCAGGGGACTGTCCCTCTGATGGCCACTTACACCCTGTACCTGAGAAGAGATGGTTTTGCCTACCAGTGATTAACATGACCACAATTCATGACATTTAGTACTATGGGCTATTGTTTTTTTTTTTTGCCCCAGACCATTTTCCTCACTACATTAAGGACACCTACATTTAATTCCCATCCCTCCAACAAGCAGGTGTCACTCTGTCCTTGGTGCTATAAAGCTTACCTTTCCAGTCTTTATTATTTTTTTAAATTAAAAAACAACCATCCTGGTACACACAGGAGCAGCTCCATATTCCTGTCTCTCTCTCCCCCAGCCCCCTAAAAGCCTTGACAATAAAAGAAAGTAAGAAATACAGGTTGTTTGAGGGCCTCTGACAAGCCCCTTTTTAACTTCTTTAGATTCAGTGATGTAATTTCCATCTGGGGACAGAGACAAAGTAGACTAAATAGGTCATTAGAAGAAACACTAAAAGAGAGCATTTAGAACACAGTGAGGAAGAAAAGGAAAAAGAAAACAAAAAACAACTACTTAGGAATAAAAGCATCAGAAAAAGTACCAGAGAAGGAAACACCAGACAGGACAGCAAGTGACTAGTGCAGAGACAAGAAGGGAAAAAACCAAGGTTAAAACGATGGGTAAAAGTGGAAATGAGGAGATAAATTTATAATGTAGGAAAGAAAGTCAAAAACTGAAAGTCAGCCTAGACCTCAAGAAGAAAGTAAAATGACAATACAACCCAACCAGGAAAGAAAAAGAGGGGGAAAACCAGGTTGGAACCGAGATTATGCAAATGATTAAGCAAAACAGAAAATGGGAAAAGGCCTCAAACTTATGAAAAACAAAATAAAAATACAGGAAGATAAAGCAGAACTGGGAAATAAAAACAGGCATGAACAAGTCCAAAGAGAAAGAACACAAACCTCTTAAGAGGGTAAAACAGAAGAAAAATGAGGGAAATAAAAGTGTGTGAATAATCTCAGAATATAAAAACACAACAGAATATTGGGCCAAGAGAACCTGAAGGGGAAAAAAAAACATATACAATAAGGACACTCACATAAGAACCCCACTCAAAGCAGTCTAACATCTCCAAATCTGTGAGGTATATAACAAAACAAGTCTTGACTGTAACCTGTAATTATTGTAGATGTTCCTCAAAATCAATCCTTCATGTGTCAAAATACTGACAAACAACAGAACATTAGCGTTAGCACCTATAACTCAGAGATAATGCCCATATTTTCATTAGAAATAAAGCCTGGGATTCACGCAGATGCAGAATTTGGGAGTGGGGGGCCCCAAAGAGGCATAAAAGGCCTCGAGCAGGAACTTTCAGTTTTAATGAGCCCGAAAAACGTGGCTGCGCGTCCTCGAGGAGCAGAGAGCGCAGTTGGACGCAGGCTCCAGGCTCTGGCCTTTCTACCAGTCCATCTCTCTTCCCGCTGCTGGGCAGGAGGGCTGGCCTTTTCCCGTGGGGCCGCCCGAAGGCTCGGGGCAAAGGAGAGGCATCTCGTACCCTAGGGTGGACAGGCCCCACGAGTCATTTCCGCAGGCCCCGGCCCAGACGCTCCGGGGCGGGGGACCCCACGGTGCAGCACTGTCCCACCCGGCGGGGGCAGGTGAGGATAGGGTTGGGTGGGCAGCGGGCGTCGAGCGCCTGGGGCTCCGGGCGAAGTCGGCCACTGGGGCGAGCGCAAGTTCCACCTCGAGGCGGGGACAGACGAGCTGGAGTCTGTCACACATCGGCTGGGACTTTGGGCTGAGTGGCGAAAAGAGAGGTAGAAACAGCGCGCACTCGAGAGCCAGCCGAGTATACCGCGACACTGAGTGCATCAAAGAGGTGGAGAAAAAGTAGACCAGAAAACAAGGAAGAGAGAGATGGAAAACCAAGTGGAAAGAAGGAGATAAAGGAAAGAAGTGGAAAGAAAAAAGTGGGGCAGCGGAGATTTTAAGGGGAGGGCGTCCCTGAGAGCCTCGGCAGCAGCCGCGGCTGTCACTCTAGGGTGTCCGTCCTTACTCCCAGCCCGCGGCCTCGGAACCGGAGCTGCCTCCCGCGTCCCCGCCCGAACGATCCCTGCTGCCAACCGACCACCGCTGCACTTCTTGGGCGCCACGCTGGATCCAAGTGGCGGAGCCACCTGTTAAAAGGCGCGCGCGCCGTCAGAAGCCCGGGATGCGGCGGCGGTAGCGCCACGGAATCCTCCAGAACTTGCAGCCCGCGTGGGAGAGGCCTCCGAGGTGCGCTCGGACGCCCGGACTCTCAGCCAGGTGTTCGCCCCCCGCTCCCGCCCCTCCCGCCGGGCCCACTGCGCAAGAGGCTATCAGCCGTCCCCCGCTCCCTCTTCCCCGGTCTCCACCCCTCCCCCCGGCCTGGGCGGGAAGGAAAGTTGCGCCCAAGAGTTGGTACCTGCGCTGAGCTCCAGACTGGCACTGTCACTGCTAGCGCTGCTGCTGCCCGCGGTGGCCGCCGGGCCCGAGCCGTACCGGACGACGGCGGCAAAAGACGAAGATGAGGACGCGGCGGGGGCGGCGGGCGGGGGCGCGGGAGTTCTCAGGTGGCCCTGGGACGCGGCGGAAGGCGATGACGACGAGGCGGCGGCGGCGGCGGCGGCCGCCCGGCCGGGCCCCGGGGGGTAGGTGCTCTGCGCCTGGAACTGCTGCGGCGGCGCCGGCGGCGGCTCGCTGCTGCTGATGGAGACCGCGGCGTGCGGCGCGAAGGGCGGCGGGGGCGGCCGGACGTGCGGCAGCTCCACCAGGGTGGGTCTCTCGTAGCGTTTGGCCAGCGCCGGTCTCTTGCCGGGGAACGTCTTGAGGACGCTGTAGGGACTGCGCTGCTTGTAGATTTTGGGGACGCTGGGCCCCTCCTCCGCCGACTGCATCTCTTCCTCCATGCTGCGCTTCTGGGCCGGTCCCCGGCCGCACGCCCCCTCCCCGACCGGCGCCGGGCTCCGAAGGAGCCTCCGCTGCCCGCCCGCCGGCTCTGCCCGTGTGCGCGCGTGTGGGAGGGTGTGTGTCTGTGCGGTGGCCGCCGCCGCCGTCACTGCCGCCTGTCGCCAAGCCTGGCATCGCTGAGCCCCCGCGCGGGGGGCTGCCGCCCGAGAGCTGATTGACAGGCCGCCTCGCCAATGCCTGGAGGGAGAAAGGAAGTAAAGAGCAAGTGTTTAGGGTAATATCTGCTAATGATAATGGGGGAGGGGGCGGGGCCTGGCGCCGCCGCCGCCGCCGCCGCCAGCGGGGTGGGCCAACCTGGTGTGCACCTTCGACGGGGAAGAGGGAAGGGGGCAGCTGGGACCGGGAGGGCGACCTGGTAACCGGGTGAGGTTTCAGTCAAGGCGAGACTTCGGAGTCCCAGATGTGGAGTCGAGGCTTCTGCTGCTGGCGGCGTCCAGCTTTGGAAACGAGATCCTAGCGCCCCCTACGCTGTCCCAAACTCTCGGCGTTGCACCGCGTGGCTGGTGGTAGTTGGGACAGACGGGGCGGGGTGGCTAGAGTGCGTGCGTGCGTGCGTGCCTTGGGAAGGCATTACGGGCAGTTCTTCCCCGGATCAAGAATTGCTCCCCCAACCTTTCTGAAAGAGCATGTTGAAGGTCTTGACCCGGGTGGTTTGCACGCCGGAGGTTCTGCTCACACCCAGCAAGCGGCCGTCGAGTTCATACTGATCATAAGCGCGCACAGGGTTTTGGGTTTTCCCCTTATTTTGTTAGTTCCCTATAGGGGATCTCACAGTGCAAAATAGAATCATTTCCCCCATTCTACAGATGAGAAAACTGAGGCCCCTCGAGGAAATAGCCCAAAGCCACACAGATATACAGTACCTATATAAATAATATTCAAATATATAATTTGAATTTAGAGTCTCACTTCTCATAGCAGATAGTGTCTCTGTGAAACTGAGACTAAAATATGACCAGACAACTCCCTTTGGGATGGTGATAAGATACTTTCAAAAATGTTATTATATGCAGAGTGGCTTGGTAGCTCTCTGCATTGACCAGCCAGTTTCTGTCTGCATCTGGGACCACTAGGCCACCGGCTCTGGAGGACACACAATTTAGGTAGTTGTTTGGATGAGAGAAGAGCCTCTGTGGTTTGCAGGAGGATCCCATGAACGTAGAAATGTCTTTAAATCTAGAGGATTATCCTGGCCTCTCCCAACCACATTTTGGAGAAAATTACCCCTCCCCTAGACCAGCTCCAAAACCACACCCCCGCTCAGGTTTGTTTATCCAGCCTTCAGTCTTCCCCTCTCCAGGTTCGAATTTTGGATACATCTCCTTGTTGTATGACCCTCATTTCTCCACTCTGAAGTTACATTCGTTTTTATAATTTTCCTTTTAGTCTTGGGAAAGTGACCCATTCCTTTTTCTGGGGGTACAGGTCTTTGGCCTCTCATTTCCTACTGCTCCTCCCTTCCTTTGGAAGCCTTCTTTCCTGGTTCTCTCTTTCTTGGTTTTGTGCTCCTTCACCCTGAATAGTCTCCCTCTCTCCTGCAGCCTTCTCAGAACGTGCTGTGGTTCCCCCCCCCCTCCATTTATTAGAGATGAAATAAATAATGCCATAAATAAAAGTATTTGGGAGTCCAGGAACTGTCAGGGCTGATTAGGGCATAGAGGACATTTTCTTTCTCATTATGCAAAAGCATTTCATGGGGAAATAAAAGAGGTTTCATTGTAACTCATGCATGTCATATTTCAAGGAATTCAAGATATTAATCATATTTAACATTATTTGCAACGTTTCTCCCTGGCTTCTGAAAACTGCTAAATGAGGACACGTGGATCACTAGAGAAAAGGGAGACAAGCATGAGAGGGACAGTTAAAAAATAATGAAATGCTGGTGAAAGACAGGGAGAGAGAATGAGATGCCAGGAAGATGTTTCTTAGGCACATAAGTGAGAAATGGGGGAGCTTCTTTTGAGATGTAAGACAGCCGAAATTGAATGATATACTGGAGGAAATAAATGATAACAAACCTCCCCATACTTTCTTTCTATAAAGCAGTTCTGAATTTTGCATTGAAATGTTTCCCTCCCAATTTACTCCCAGATAATTTGCTAGTAAGTCCAGGCTTTTGAAAAGAAATCAGGGTAGTTGCAGTGTGTGTGTGTGTGTGTGTGTGTGTGTGTGTGTGTGTGTGTGGAGGGGGGGAGGGATTAGAGTTCTTTACTGCAGAAGTAATTTCTTCAGTATCCGGAGCTTTCCTTTTGCTTATGTATTTTTAATTTGTATCATTCTCATCACTTCAATCACCTTAAGAGACTGGGAATAGTATGGCTGCTGTTATATTTTACCAACTGAAAGGACCTGCCATCCTGTACGTCAAAAAGTGGTTGTTTCTATAAAACTAAATGCTAAAGTTAGTGGTTTACCTTAAAAAAAAGTGTGTGTAGGGGGGGAGGGCTCCTAGAGGAAAAATAATATAAATTTTAAAATGATCAGCTTTCAGATCCTCATGTTAATAGTCACCTATGTCAGCGTTCATAGAAAAATGAAGTGCTTAATAATCACTTTTTAGAAAATAAATGGACATTTATTCCAAGTGTGGACTTAAACTCAATTTTGAAATTGTAACTGACCCACTAATTCCAGTTTGGGATTGTATTTAGCTGAATATTGTATATAAATATATGTATTGAAGTGTTTATAAAATCACTGGTAGCACTTTGTAAGCTTTTTTCATTAAGTTATAGTCTAAAACAGTGATTTTCAACCTATGGTGCACATAAACTAATTACTAAAATTCTGCATCACACCAAAGAATATATTTTCTGCAGGTATGATAAAAAACATGGTATAAGTTTGATTCATTCACACCAGATGGCTATTGTTGTGTTGGCTGTTGTCATTTTTTTAATTTGACAATCTAAGGGAAAAAGGTCAGTGCCTCTGACTAAATGGTCAGGTATTGCTTGTCTTGAACATCTTTGCAGTGCGTCAGTTGAAAATAGCTGGTCTAAATTATAAGATGGTGACTTTCCTGATATCTTCTCTTTCGGGTCTCATAGGGGCTGATAGTATGGTAATTACACTCCTGTTTTAAATCTTTTTAGATATTTACTCTTTATCTCAGGAAAATAGATAGTGAACTTTTAAAAGTCAAGTGGCTATTTATGGACAGGGTGATTTTCTGATTGGCAGCATGTCAATTTCTTGAGCCATCCAGAATATAGCTTTTAAATAATGTCAGCCATGGGAAATGCTTTTTATTGCACCAATTTCAATGATGTTTAATGAGCTTCTGATTGACTGTTTGATCTCCCAATGTTTTGTGCTACTTTTAATTCATTTCATATAATAGGGGAAAAAAAGTAATTGGAATAAAATTTTGTGACAAGATAATGACCTTCCACTTTGAAATTAAATGTCTGATTAGCTTCAACATTTTAATGTGGAGATGATATTGCAGCAGGAACAGTGGTGTGCATGCTATCATTTGGTGAAAAATGAGGAATACTTCTGTGCATTTCTGACTGAATAGCAGAAAATGGCGGGGGCCATAGAGTCATAGACTGATAGTGCTAGAAAGGACTTTAACGGTTTTTTAAATTTTTGTGACTGAGCTTATGCATACAGTTTTGCAATAACCCTGTCAAGTGATTGCATAAACAATGCTTAGAAACCTCCAGTGAGGGGGACCTTCCTACTTCCTGAAGCATCATTGGCTCAGGGAATTATTCAACAAATATTTATTCAATGTCTACTCTATGTTAGATATTTTTCTATATACTGGGGATATAATGGGACAAGATTCTAAAATCTTTCTATTATGGAATTGGGTTGGGCAGATAAACAAGTAAACTAGAAACTAACTGAACCCTACTAATATATTTATGTAATATTTGATATGTAATAAATTTTTCCTATAACTTATAAGAAATATGTAGTATACTTATATATATTACAATATATAAATATATATATATACACATACTGCTATTACTGTTTCAGATAGGAATAACTGATGAAAACAATAGGGTGGGGATGTTAGTTTTGATAGAATGGTTTGAGAAGACCTCACTGAGGTGGAGCAGTTGAGTTTCCTTACGCTTATGAAGAAGAGCCACCCATGAGATGAACAGTCCGGGTGCAGGGGCAGCAGGGGAAGGAGCCATAAGCAGGAACAAGCTTGATGTTCTTAGGAAGCTGAGAGAAGGGTGAATGGTCGGAGTGTCCAGGTAAGGAGCACAGTGGAGAGGTGAAGCTTGAAGGGCAGGCTGGAACCAGGCTGGGGAAGGCCTTGTCCATGGGGGAAATGTTTGGTATTGAGTCTAAATCAAATAGGAAGCTTGGAAATGTAACATTGGGGAGTGAGACAACCAGATTTATGTTCTCAAAAGATAATTTCCAGAAAAGGTACCATCATGAATCTTATAAAGACATAGACATGAACAGATGTTAAAACCTTACTTAACCTGTTCCACGCCCTGATATCATTCAAAAGGAAAAGTATAAAACGCACAAATTGAGATAAAAGAATGTTCAATTGAATGCATAAATGCTTTTTTCCATGTGTAAACTGTTTTTTTCCACAGGGATTGAAAGGGGGGTGGGTGAATGGAGGGATGGGAGCCTCTGTCAGGACAGTCAGCACGTATATCAGTTACCTATCTAAACTTTCAAAGTCGTAGAAATAGTTCCAAGACGAGGAAAGAGTACAATCAGATAACTGGGAAGGCAGGGTAGGCTGTTGTGTAGACGATGCATACTTTCCCACTGACACACAATTTGTTTTCTACACTGCTTTCTTTAAAAAAACACTTTTGATTTTGAAATAATTACAGATTCATAGGAAATTGCTCAGATAGTACAGAGAGGTCCCCGTTGTTGTTCATTCATTTCCTCCGATGGATACATTTTTTTTTTGTAACTATAGTTATATAAATGGAATCAAGCAACATGTGATGTTTTGAGCTTCTCACTTAGTTTAATGCCCCTGGAATCCATCTGTGTTGCATGTATTCATAGTTGGTTCCTTTTTATTGCTGAGTAGTATTCTATAGTATGGGTGTCCAACAGTTTACCCATCCACCTACTGGAGGACATTTTGGTTGTTTTCAGTTTGGTGCTATTACCAATAACACTGCTCTGAGCAGTCACAGACATGTGTTTGTGTGGTCGTAAGTTTTATTTGGGAGTAAATGTTAAAGAGTGGATAGCTGGGTTGTCCTACAGTGTTTTAAAAGATTGATTCTGCTTTGTGGACAATGGACTGTGGAGGATCAGGCTGGCAGCTGGGAGACAATTTTTTTTCCGGTGATGGAGTGACCCTCTTAAAATAAAATCATATGTCTGGGGCTCCCACAACACTGTGGCTCCCATGGGCTCCAGTGCCGGCTGTGCCCCCTGCTGTGGGCAGAGGCTTAGAGGACCCACTGCCAGGCTGTGGAAGAAGGCCTGTCTTTCCCTACCCACCCACCCCCGCCCCTTTCCTCGGGAAATCCCTTGAGGGGCTGGGCATTTGTCATGGCCTCTGCCCCGCCCCACCCGTGTCCCCAGCCTCCCCATCCTGTCCCATTTGTTTTATCTCTAACCTTGCCTTCTACATGTTCGACTGTGGAAAGGTTTCATGATTTTAAGTTGTCACTATTTTGAAATAAATGGCATTAAAAATATAAAATATAATCGTGTCTCTCCTCATTCCTCCGTTGTCTTCTTCCTCCGTAGAGTAAACCCCAACAATTGCTTACGTCAGACAATGATCTACAACCGTCCCTGTGTTTCCGAGCTCAGTTCTTCCACCCTCTCCTCCATCACTCCTCCAGCCTCACTGGTCTCTAACAGGCCCCAGATGTCCTGCCTCAGGATGCTTATCTCAGTATTCCCCCTGCTTACAAGGCCCTTTCCCCAGATGTCTGTGTAACTTCCTACCTTACTTGCTTTCCGTCTGAGCTCTAGAATCTCTTTTTCAGGGAGGCCTTCCTTGAGTACCCTATGATAATTGCACCCGCCCATACAGTAAGTCCTTAAATAACCATGTTTCATTCAACCTCATTTCATTACAACGTTGATGAGGGGGAAAAGATTGATTTCCTGAGAGACGTGTGTGTGTGTGTGTGTGTGTGTGTGTGTGTGTGTGTGTGTGTGTGTGTGTAGTAGGAGGGCGTCATCCTGTACAGCATGGATCCCTGCCTTAGCTCTGCCAGCTGCAGCCTTGAACTGGAATACTGGAATACACAGGTTGGAAAATACTGATTTTACTTGTTTTTATTAATCTTTCTAAAATGTATTTTTTTCCACATTTATTTCAGTATGTAATATTAGAAATGTTTTGGTCTTTATTTAGAAGTTTGGTGATGCTTTTGTGACCATAAATATTCTGTAATAACTCATGTTTATATTAGTCTATAGTAAAACTAGTTTCCTAATACAGAACCTATCTACGATGTTGAGTGCTTCCATACTGCACTCCCTATCTCCTTCCTGTCTGGCACTTATTACCATTTGTCATACTGTATCTTGTGCTTGTTCCTTGTTTATTTCTCCTGCCTAAAATGTAAATTTCTCAAGGGCATGGATTTTTGTCTGCTCTGTTCCCTACCCAGTCCTCAGCATCTAGAATAGTGCCTTGCTCGGAATAGACAGTGTAGCAGTAGTGACAATGGAAGAAGGTAGACATATGTAGAACTTATTCTAGATGTGGTCCATTCTGTTTTATACATCTCTCAACAGCAAAAAGTTTTTTCTTGTGTTGGACCCAAATTTGCTTCTTTGCTTCTCCCAACTCTTGGCCCTTGGGGCTATTCAGAGGACATTTAATCCTCTCCCAACCTCTTTTTAGGATAAAATCTACAGCAGTTTTTTCTTTCTTTTCTGTGATGGTTTCTAGGACATTTTTTTTTTTTTTTGGAGTTGATACATCCTTTTAAGGATAGGACTGCTATCTTTGATTATTATTTTTCTCACTAATAGGATTCTATATTTATTAGAATTCTTTTAGTAGCAAGTGACAGTAATGAATTAAGCATAAAGATGCTTATAGCTCACATGACCCTGAAGACTAGAAGTATATCTGGTATAGAGCAGTCATGGATGTTCTTGGTGTTATTAGAAATCTACCTTTCTCTGTTTCTCAGCTTCAGTTTTCTCTGTGTTCATTAATTCTCTGGTAGGCTCTTCCTTTGTGGTACTTAACTGGCCACCGGCTGTTTGTCACCTCTGTGCAAAGAAAGCAACTCTCCTAGCAGTTCCAGAATTGGCCATCATTGACTAATTGGCTCTTGGTAATGGATTAATTTATTTGTTCATTGACCCTTCCAGTGTTACAGTGTTGGGACTATTTCCCTTACAGTGAAAATAACTTAAGAAAAAGGGATTGAAGAAAATTTAACTTATCAAGACTCTTCTGTTTTATCAAGGTAGCCAATACTCCTTATCAAGCTTACTATATGTAGTCTTTTATTCTCTATACTTTTTTACTTTCTAAAAAATTTTTTCAAAGAGTTGAAAGCATCCTGAACAGAAGAAGTATAAGCTTTAGATATTTACGAGAATAAAGTTGAATTATGAAGTTGGAGTTGAAAGTCATTAAGAGAAAGTTGAGGAGATGTAGTAACAAGTCAAACTGTGGGCAGTTCAGTTTCTAAGAAGAATATGCAGTGTCCACCAGCAGGATCAATTTCCATTCTGCCCTCTCTTAATTTTTCTGTCTGAATATTATATTGCAACAGGAAACAATTAGTTCATAATGTTAATTAGTGTTGAAGCTAACATTCTATCCCATAGAACTGGAGAAAGACCAACTTCTATGGAGAAGGTTCAGAATTGAGCCAGTGAAATACAATCTTAAATATTGGCAGCTTGAGATTTTGTAAAATCACACATTATATGTTTTACTGAAAATTTTACAAATTAATCCATGCCACAGGTAACCCAACCAAGAAAGCACCTGGATTTTACTGGTGTCCTGGTTGCCTAGAGTATTTCATGGTTTGCTAACAAAGCTTCTGTAAATACACATTTTTTGGAAAGCCAATTGAAATATGTTTCTACTGCAAAAATTGTGACAATTTTCTGACTTCTATAAATGTCCAGGCAGCTGGGCTTTTTGGATTTTGTTTTCTAGGCTAGGAAAAAGGAAAGTCCTGTTAATTTTTTCTCTCTTCTTTTGTCTTTAAAGAGCAGTTGAAAATAAACATCTCGTGTTGCATGAAGATCAGCAGTGACCCTTTAACTTACTGTGTTTAGGTTATTCAAAATTTTGGGTCTTTTCCCTTTACCACAACAGACAGCATCAAAGGTGACTGATTACACAATCATAGACTTTTCTGTAAGAGACTATGGTATATTAGTTTCCTAGAACTGTTATAATAAAGTATGGCAAAATGGGTGATTACACCACAGAAATTTATTGTCTCACAGTTCTGGAGGCTAAAAGTCTGAGATCAAGGTGTCAGCTAGATTGGTTCCTTCCAAGGACTGTGAGGAATAGGCTGTTTGACTCTTCCCTCGCTTCCAGTGGTTGGTTTGCTGGCAAGCTCTGGTGTTCTTCAGTTTGTAGAAGCATCATTTCCATCTCTGCCTTTATCTTACATGGTGTCCTCCCTGTGTGCCTGGCTCTGTGTCCAGATTTCTCTTTGTGGTACATTCTTACTGCAGCCCTAGAAAACTAGTATGTATACCATATAGGTAGATTAGATGATAATTTATATTAACCAAAACGAGTTATGTCATAAAGGTCAAGTGTTTTATCTTAAAAACCATTTCTACTAGAATTATATGATTTAATATATATATAGACAGAAAATTTAAATGCACACAACAGGCACGCACACTTGGATACAAACAGTGGGTTCCCACAAGGCTACAGACCACAGGGACCTTAGATCATTTCCATCACATCGCTGGAAATGTTCAATGTGCTTTAATGAATTCCAGCCTAGTCCAGGAAATGCTGAAGGAAAGTTACAATGGGCTAACACCTCCATGCCTTCTCCCCTACTCCCAAAAGCAGATAAAAAGTTATTTTATTTGACTCAAACAAAAATTATTAAAAATTTATGTAAATATGCTTTTAGTCAGCTAATCTTAGCGTTGGCTAACTCAACCTTGGCTGGGTGAATTTTGAAAAATGCTGATGTCCAGGTCCTTCCTCAGGCCAATGGAAACAGAATCTCTCAGGTGAGACCTGGCATTGGTGTTTTTAAAATCTCTTTGGCTGATTTGAATATACAGCTATCTCAAGCACCATTGCCTGAACCAATGGCAGTCTTTCTGGAAAAAGCACATTATGGTATCAAGGTCACCACTTGGAAAACCAGTCCACATTGAGATGTCTGAACATTTTGCTGTTTATGAACAAACAGGGTCTCTTCTTGTCTCTCCAAGGACAAAGTTATTGCAGTTAGGCAGCAAGCAAATCAGCCTGAAGGCTGGGCTAAGTGGGGAGTGAAAGAAAGAAATGGGTTGACTGTAGAAGACAATGAAGACTAGCAAGGTGACAGGTTCACTGGGTATAAAACTCAGTTCTTTGTATGAGGGATACACCTTCAACTCCGGCAGGTACCTTGTGCGAGTGGTCAAGGCAGCAATTTAAACATTTAGTCTTTATGGTATGCTTCTTTTAGGTTGCAAGAGATAGAAATCCAGCTCAAACCAGTTAAGTACAACGGGAAATTTATTGGCTCATTCAATTCAGACAATTGCTAAAGGTATATATCAGGAAGGAAGAAAGGACTACAAAAATTAGAATAAAAAGGTGCTCACTGATTCCAGGATTTTCTGTTTCTCCATCTAACTCTCATCTCTCCATGTTGCAGAAAAGACGGCCAGCAGACACAGAGTCATCTTCCCAGTTTAGATTTTACAACAGAAAGACAGCTGCCCTGGCCCTGGCTGGTTTGTTCAGTAGTAGTATGTCAACCCGGCATGTAGAAATCCCAGGTTTGAACCCTGGTCAGGGCACACAGGAGAAGCGACCATACCATCTGCTTTTCCTCCCCTCCTCCCCATCTCTTCCCTTCCTGCAGCCATGGCTTGATTGAGTCAAGCATGTTGGCCCTGAGTGCTGAGGATGTCTCCATGGAAAATAGTTCAGTTGCGAGCATCGGTCCCCAGATGGGCAGAGCATTTGCCCCAGACAGGGTGTTGCTGGGTGGGTTCCAGTTGGGGCGCATGCAGGAGTCTGTCTCACTATCTCCCCTCCTCTCACTTAAAAAGAAAAAGAAAAGAAAGACCAGTGCCTTGTGCTATCCTTGGACCAATCTTTACTTGGGAGAGAGGGTTCTATTATAGGCTAGGCCTGGGTCATAGGGCCACCCACTGGTACCACACATTAGGGTGTGGTTTCCTAACAAAGGGATGCTAGGTAGACAGAAGTAATTGCTCTCTACTGACTCTCTAACAGTGAACTAATACGCTCCTCTTTCAACTTTTAATGAAAGACATTTCTGTGCGATAAAGATGTTTCTTAAATAGGGAAAAGCCCGTATTGGAATTATAAGAAAAATAAATGGCAAAGGAAGACAATCTTGAATGTCAGAAGCAGGAGTCATATGGTTTTATGCTTTGCTATCTTTCTTTTCTAGTTGGTGAAATTTAGGAGGATGGATCTGGACTTGTTTGTTCACAGACAGATATACCTGTGCAAACAATGACTTGACTTGGTCTGGAAAGCATTGTGCTCTGTAAAACAAGTACCCGTACTATGTTTTCTGTAATATGCAAGACAATAGTTGTTACTAAAGTTACTTTTCCGTTAAAGAAAGAGCCTAGTGGTTTTTTTTTGTTTTTTTTCTTCAAATCGGTCTCCTAGCTTCATAAGAAAGGTTATCCACAAATTCAAAGATAAGGACAGTGGCTGTGAGCCCTGCTTTGGGGAGCCCCCATCTTGAACCTGTAGGGGGCATGTGGTTTCACCCTGTTGAAACTATCAGAGATGTATTGGATTTCCAAGAGCATAGACACTGATTTCAAGTGAAGATTCTTTTTCTATGAAATAAAGTTGAGGCCTTTCCTATGGTGGCGCGGTGGATAAAGCATCGACCTGGAACGCTGAGGTCGCCAGCTGAAGCCCTACACTTGCCTGGTCAAGGCACATATGGGAGTTGATGCTTCCTGCTCCTCCTCCCTTTCTCTCTTTCTCTCTAATATGAATAAATAAAAAAATAAAATTGAAAGTGATCCTGTTTTATTGTTTTTTTCTTTGAAACGTATATGCTGCTCTATGTTCCAAGTGTCTCAGTTCTACCATTTCTAGCATGGGGGTTATTCTGAATAAAAGTCTGAGTAGCACAATGTGGAATTACATCATTGGGGGCTGTGCTAACTAGCCATTATTTATGTGTCTAAGTAGCAGGAGATCACAGAAGTTAGGAGTGTGAGCACTGCAGCCAGTAGTTTGGGTTTTTTTGTTTTTGTTTTTTAAGATTTTATTCATTTTAGAGAGGAGAGAGAGAGAGAAGAGGGGGAGGAGCAGGAAGCATCAATTCCTGTATGCTCCCTGACCAGGTAAGCCCAGGGTTTCAAACTGGCGATCTCAGCATTCCTAGTCAATGTTTTATCCACTGCATCACCACAGGTCAGCCTAGCTGGGGTTTTATGTTGGCTCTTCTACTTCACAGCTTTGTGTCCTTGTACAATTTGCTTCACCCTCAGTTCCTTGGTTTTCCCACCTATAGAATGGGAACAATAATGGTGCCCGCTTGGCAGCATTGTTCTGAAGACAAAAGGGATTAATACATGACACATAGATGGAACCTGGTACACAGAAAACACTGAATAAAGGTTAAGTCTTATCATTGCCTTCATCGGCATTGAGATAAAAATGGAACGAAGTCTTTTCTGATATCTTTATCCCAAACGAACAATTGGCCAGGAGAAGGATCTTCGTAGCTTAGGCTCCTCTCCTGGCCTCACTCTAAGCCATGTGAAGAACACAGACTTTGGAACGAGCAGCCATAGACCCATATGTAGGCTCCACCACTTCCTGGCTCTGAGTCCCATTGTGAAACCAGGATAATGACACTGAGCTCCCTCCTCTGCTATGCAGGCAGATCAAGAAGACCATGTTGGCCAGCTGCCCAGGCCCAGAGTCAGTGAGCGGCCACCAGTGCAGATACCCTTCTTTCTCTCTTTCTCCCACCGGCAATGCTGCAATAAGTGGAGGCTCCCTAAAATGCACTTGTAACTTGTTTTTAACAGTCTCCCATTTTGTTCCTGTTTTGCTCTCAAGGTTTTGCTATTCCAGATCAGAAAATGGTTCAGTTGCCAAAATTGGTTGAATGAGCTACTTTTAAAATTAGTCAGTTGATAGCAAGTACTGCTTTGCAGAGTGGTCCTGGCAATTCTCCTTCACAGAACCATCCTGTAAGAGTGTTTGGGCCAAGAGAGGAGGATTTATGAAATTCACATCATGAGAACTCCTTTTACCATTCACACCCAGGAAAATCCCTATGTCATATAAATTCCTTCCCTTGCTCTTGATTTAGAAGAGCATCAAGATAAATCAAGACATCAATCGTCATCAAATAATCTAACACGGAGGAATCCAAAGATAGAAAAATTTTAATTTACTGTTATTACTCACTTCAACAGTGAATTCCCTTCTTGGGCTAATGGTTTAGTCCTATCTGGTGGCCTCAGGTTTTAACCTTAACTATTTAATTTAAATTCAGTTCAGTAGCTCATGTTTATGGATAAATGAGCACAACAGTAAAGATCAAAAGCAAAAAATAAAATTACTATGGAATTTAATATTTCAGAAGGCAGTCGGGTAAATGTTAGCAAAGTGTGGCGTTCAGAAAGAAAGGCCCGCACTTATGATAATGCAGCTAACAAGGAAATGAGATTGACACAGCAATTCTCTGTTTTTGTTGTCCCCTGAGGATACAGATTATGCAGTGCATGTTTCTGCTTTGAGCTTCTTTGGTAATTCCTATGGTGAGAGACTACACTGCATATTTGTCAAGGTTGCACAGCTGTAAGGCCCTGAGTATTTGAGGTAACGCATTACACACTGTTCTTATAGGAGCCTTGAGCTCCATCCACTCCCCACCCCCACCCTCACCTCCAATGCCCCATGATGCCCAGGACCCCCCTCCCAAGGCTAATTTCTTTATTTATGTTCAGTTACCAGGGAATTCCACAGAGGAAACATAAGTCTATCTTAACAACAATTGTTGCTGTGAGAAATGTTGGAACAGTCGGCCTGATGACAAAATGTTTACATTCTTTATTTGATGTGTCATTGTAATGCTGAGGCCTTTTAACACTAATTGAAGTAAGACTGAGAACAGGAAACTGTGGAAGACCAACATGGACTTGAGTGACAAACTAGTTAGGCTTCTGTTATGACAAAGGAACATCGGATTGGATCCAGCGCCTCTTTGATGATATTGTAGCTGAAGGATTGGGCAGAAGTGTTGTCAATAAACCCAGCTCTGGCCATTGAAGGAGCAAAGGGCTGTGCTGATTGATTTGGCTGGGAAGGTCACAGGGGTAACACATTCACCACTATAGCAGTCAAGGCTGTGTCAACTGGAACCCAGTAGTCAATGCTGGCAGGACTTCTTCCCTCCTCCTCCCTGCTTATCTCAGTTTCTCTTTGTGTTGCCCTCTTTCTCTTCTCCTGAAGCTCTACTTGGCCCACCTGTTAGCACACAGCTATCCTCAATCTCAGCTGAGTACCCAGGCTGACAGAGCTGGTATAGAAATCACAGGCACGGTCTCTGATTTGCTCTTCTTTGGGACATATGCCCACCCATTGGGCCTATCAATATCTGCTGTCAAAGGATGACTATTATGATTGGTTGATCTGGGTCTGATGCTTACCACTGTAGACAGGAAACAGAGAATGTATTCCCAGGAGAAGAGAAATGAGATAGTGGTTATTAGCGTTACCAGGGAATTCCATGATGTCAGGTTATCCCTTGACTGCCTTATATACATATCATAGAGTCACAAGAATGCATCATTTATCAGCCAAAACAAGTCCATACTCCCTGCAAGAGGAACTCTTACCGGA
Organism: Rhynchonycteris naso; assembly: GCA_037038555.1. Lineage (NCBI taxonomy): Eukaryota > Metazoa > Chordata > Mammalia > Chiroptera > Emballonuridae > Rhynchonycteris > Rhynchonycteris naso. Next base: position 287,826,668 of record CM072996.1, on the reverse strand, counting down.
TCCCTTCCATGCGGGGGGCTGACCCTGCCTGGCATGGTCTGGTATCTTTTGCATGTCAGGCGACCTCCAGGTTCTTGATTCATGCAGGAAAAATTTCAAGATTGGGTGAAAGTGAGAACAAAGCAAGTTTTATTCAGGTAGAGAAAAAGAGGCCTGTGCGGGACCCCACTCTGAAAGAAGTGAAAAGTATGCATCTGAGTGGATGCAGGCCAACCCATGAGTGAGTTACACATGTGGTCAGTTAGTTCTTGGGATTTTATGTGTTTGCAAGGTGGTGGGGGTGGGGGTGGGGCTGTCTCTAAGTTTAGTGGCGACAAATTCTGCCTCCACATTATAGTTGGAGGGTGGGTCATATTCCTAATATAATCTGTTCAGGAAGTTTCATGGCATTGGTCCCCCTGAGGGGGGCCTTCTACTTGGGGTGTCAATTTTTATTTTAATGATGGTATAATGAGCTTTGGGGTCTTCTCTGGTCAGTTTCACCTCTTATCTTGGATTAGTCGGGCTCTAATTGGTGTTTGTTATCCACCTTCCCGACAATGATGATTTAAACCATCTGCTCTTCAGCATCTTCAGTGAGGGAGCATAGGGTCTTGTGATTTATTAGCTGGCTGTTAATTGCTCAGCCATTTAGGTCGTTTGTTTAACAATTTGTCTCAGTTTCCTCATTCTACTTGCCAGGGAATTTTCCTAGTTTTCCCTAACCTGCCTCAAAACAATCTAACGTCACATCCAGTTATTACATCTAGTTGCAAGGGTAGCATTTCTGGGCAATGTCTTTTCCTCTAGGTCAAATTCAAGCATGGCTCTTTACAGACAGGCACTCTATAACTAACCATCCCCGATAATATTCTGCATATAATAATAATGGAGGCAAAAGAAGACAAATGCAGTAAAAATCCCCAGTTAGGAAAAAGAGAAAATGGAAAGCAAAAAGCAGCGATCAGCGATCCTTAGACTTTTCTGTATCCTGCTAGCCAGGGATAGCAAGGAGCCGTTTCCCTAGCAGTGAAGTCCCCCCAACAATCCAGTCACTTGGTTTGAAGTGTTTTCACTGGCAAGCTTATAGTTAAACAACAGGGTGTATATAGCACTCTTCTCTGAGTAGCTGTGGAAGATACACCCCGATCTCTGGTTGGTGCCCTCCTCAGACCAGTCAGTCTATGGGCTAGAAGGTGTGCTGCCCATGTATTCCAATCCAAACCAGGCTTCACTGCTCAGTGATTCAGGAACTACGTTCAGGTGTGCTTAGATGACAAAACATTAGCTTCTCAGGGACTTTTTCTTTCATGTGAACCACTAGAATACATATTTCTCTGCCTCTAAAAATATACCAGTAACCCATGTTCACTGCGGAAAAGGAAAAAATAAAAATAAACAACCACATAAAACGTTACTTAAAGCACCACTATCCAGGGCTGGAGACTGTGAACACTTCCACCCTTCTGGATGTTCGTTTTTAGTACGTGCATGTGTTTGTGTGGATGTCTAGCAAAAGTGGAATCATGTCGTACAGCTGGTCCAAAGCCTGCTTCTCCCCTCCTGCCTCTGTAAGAGATGATAGGATGACTGAAGGGAGAGGAAAGAGTGCCTGGGTGTGTGCACATTATCTCATTCAGTCAGCATTATGGATCCAGGTACGTAGGAATGAATAGTGGTCCCAGCCCAGGACTCAGCCACTGCGCGTGCGCACTGCCTGACCCTCCCACCCCGCCTTCTGTCCCCTTCCTCGCCACTCCTGAGAGTCAGTTCTTCTTGGTAGAGTCTCCCTCCAGCCTTCCCGTCTCTCTCTTCACTCTCTGACGGAGCCCTCTGATGTTTCTGTTTGCAGCTTAGGGGGGGGGGGGGGGGAGTTCTTCAGGGACATTTTCATGAGTTGTGGGACCAGTGGGATGCAGGATTTGAAATCACTGTCCTGGAATCTTTAGCACCAAGGGTCACCATCAAACATCAGAGGAAATGCTTCGGCCCTGGCAGGTATGGTATACTTTAGTCTGGGGACACCAGTCCCTGGACCTTCATCAAGACTGAATTGTGTAGCATTTGGGTCAGGTGCAGTCGGTTTGTTTCTTCCTTTTGTCTCCCCTCCTGTTCCTCTTGGCTACTGTACCCCCAAACATGTGACCAGATCAAGTTCCTGACTCAGGCATGTGCATAACCTGACTCACTGGGAGCGGCAACCTCACTCCTCCCCTACTACCTTGTGTCTCCGTAGTATGTTTAAAATGGCAGAATTGCTGTTTGCAGCAATTTTCCAAAATGACCTCTCAGCCTACTTTTGAAGATCTCCTTGGGGACTTTGAAGTTGAGTTGGCAGACGGATAGGAACTCTTTGGGAGTTTGAGTCTTCATTTTCTTTGGGGTCTTCGGGATTAAATACATCCCATGCTTGTGATGCTGCTGCCACTGTGATGCTTTTTGATCTTGTCACTTCCCTGCTCAGATCCGCAGTGGTTTCCCCTATCACTCAGGCCCACACAAGACCCGTCTTCAAGACCCTTAGTGTCCTCCCACCCCTTCCCTCCGACCCCACCCTCCCGCGCTCACCCCACGCCACCCACACTAGCCTTGCTTTTTCTGGGGCACGCACGTGAGGAGCAGCCGCATTTCAGCATCTTCCTGCTTGTTCCCACTGTGTGGAATTCTCTTTCCTCTGGATCCACATGATTTGCTCCTTCAGCTTCTTTAATTCTTTGGTTAAATCTTCAGTGTGAGTTGACCCATCCTGAGTGAGATCTGAAAACTTCACCTCCTCAGTGATATTGCGCTGCCCCACACTCTCTGATGTCCCTAATCTGGCTCCCAAGACTGTTAACTGATACCCCCCTGTGCTGCTATGGCCTACCTCTCTCCCTAACTAGGATGTAAACCCCGTGGAGACAGTTTTATTCACCGCATTATCTCCAGCATCTAAATCAGTGCCAGGCTCAACAAGCCTTTAGCAAATGAATCAATTGAAGGCGGTTTCCTCAGAGGCTAAATGACCATCATCTAGAACCCTGTCTTTTAATAATACAGATGTCCACTCATTCATAGAATAGGTATCTTTTTGTAAATTGGCTATAAATTCAAATCTGTTTCCCCTTGGTTTTCATTACAAAATTAAAGATGCATTTCCATGGGGAAAAAATATCGCCCAGGAAATTAAACGAGGATTAGGAAAACTTCCAAGCGTTTGACATTCCGGGCATCATTGTCGTGCTGTGTCACTTGCTGCTTTGGCATTCACTCATCAGTCCTGCCCCTTCGTAGCATATGCAGCCCATGGTGGTGATTCTAACGCGTCTCTCTCCAGAGGGAATGTTTTTTAAACGTCAGAATTCTTTCACTAGCTAGGATGTACACTAATCATGTTCTGAACTTTCTTCTCTTTATGCCTAAAGTGGAACAGTATTACCCAAAGGTTACCAAGCACGCCACCTTACAGATATAAATGAAGTCCCAACAGTGTCAGTTTAGATTTCCTGTTCTTACTTCCACGTGCCCATTGGAGTCTCTTGTCCTGAAAACATTTCACCTAACAAATATTTCTTGGCATCTTCACAGGTGAGCCCCAAAACTTGGATGTCAGATAGAGACCCCATGTCATGTCCGCCATGTTCTTTGTTTTTGCTTTGACTCTTTGTAGGTGATACCTCGTGCTCAAGACACCACTCGAGGACTCGCCCACTCCTTGGTGGCAGTGGTGTCCATGGGGAGCTACTGCTTCCTGATGCCTCCAGGGCTGCCAATTCTTCAGGTGCCCAGGGAGGTTTCACCTCTGAGATGTGGAGGAATGACCCAATGCCAAGGGTATTCCTGCATTTGACACTGAGAAGCACTGCTTGGGGTTTTCTGTTTGGTTGCTGTTTGTTTATTGTCTGCTTGAGGGTTTATAATGATTGTTGACCTGACTTCTACGATTCTTACTGTTTCAAAAAACCTGAAGTTATGTTTTGATCAGAACTCAAACCCAAGATTCCATGAGCTTCCTGACCCTGTAGGCACCTGCAAGGATTTGAATTATCTCATTAGGGAGGTTTGGGAATGGAGCCCTGAGAAAATGTCCCACATCTTCCTCCGAGTATCATTGCTATTTCTTGTGTAGGGGAACTGTTATCCTAATAAAGTGGAGCAGTTGTAAGTGTCCATGGGACTATCAGTACATAGTTCAGGTTGAGTTCCATTCATGTATTCCTTTATTCACTAGATTGACTGCATGCTCCATGCTAGATGTTGGGGATACAGTAGTGAGCAATACAAACATGGCTCCTGCCCGCCTGGAGCTCCCCTGTAGCTTGGTAAGGGAGACAGATATTAAACAGGTAAATGTTGCACACTGAATTAGGAGCATAAAAATACAGGTTTTCTGAGACTGTATGGGATGGGAACTCAGGGCAGCCTCCGGGGTTGTGGGAAAGTAGTCAGGGACGGCCTCCCTGAGGGGTTCATGGGGAGAGAGGCTGAGACCTGAAACGTGAGTAAGAGTTATTTGTAGTGAAGAGGAGAAGAAGAATGTTCCAGGTAGAAAAACACATGACAACATTTCTTGAGATCAAAGTTTAAGGGATCTATAAATATGTAAAATGTTAATTTATCAACAGCATAATGGCTGGCCGCAGCACATTAAGCTCAGTGGAAACGTGGCTTGTAGTAATCTTACCTGACTCCCAGTGACTCAGGCCACATTCCTTCATACCTGCTTCCTGACCTGGTAAAACCTAGGTGAAGTGAGTCTTAGTGAGAACGGCAGGGCTTTCTGGTTGAACAACTTTTTTGGCCTACTTTTATTTATTTAAGTCATTTCCAGAATCTAGTCTTTTACGGAAGTCATGGGATTTTGTGTTCTCTAAGTAGGTTCTCAAAGTGGTTGTCAGTTTGATGCTTTGGTAGCCCGGTTAGCACATGGAAAGCCCCTGAGTGTACATACGAAGGAAATCCCTAGATCCTGAGTTGCAGATAAAGAGAAAGAAAAAACATTGTATTAGAAAGGTGTAGATGCCTGACCAGGCGGTGGCGCAGTGGATAGAGTGTTGGACTGGGATGTGGAGGACCCAGGTTCGAGACCCCGAGCTCACCAGCTTGAGCGTGGGCCCATCTGGCTTGAGCAAAAGCTCGTCAGCTTGGACCCAAGATCGGTGGCTCCAGCAAGGGGTTGCTCCATCTGCTGAAGGCCCACGGTCAAGGCGTATGGGAGAAAGCAATCAATGAACAACTAAGATGTCGCAACGGCAACGAAAAACTAATGATTGATGCTTCTCACCTCTCTCCGTTTCTGTATGTCTGTCCCTATCTATCCCTCTCTCTGACTCTCTCTCTGTCCCTGTAAAAAAAGAAAAAAAGAAAGGTGTAGGAAGAATTTCAGTGAGGAGACGTTGGCCATCAGGCCCGGATGACATGGCTTGATGATGAGCACCATTCGTGTCCTATACACAGGAATAAACTTTCTGGAAACTGACAACTTTTCTGAAGGGGCAGGTAGAAACAGGAAGTCGGGGATTCCTGCCCCCTCCCCTTTGTGTGGAAATCTTTGAATCTGGTTGATTTTTTAAGCATCATGGACCAAAATCTTGATGGAGGCCAGAAAGAAACATCAAACAATAGCTTTTGTTTCTGTTATTCTCATATCCTTTTTGATATTCTATGAAGCTTTTGAGTAAAAATTATCTGCATTCATGTGGTTCATTTCCACCATTCACAAACCCATCTGGAATTTGAGCCTAAGACACAAAATTGGGATGTCCAAAAGTACCACTTGTACTTTTGGCTGCTGATGTTTATGACACCTTCGGTATTTCTTTTTCATGCCATTTTAACAGAGTGCCCGTGTTTGCCTGTAGAATAGTATTGACTTACATGTCGCAGAAGTTTCAAACTGCCTGGTAAACCATGCATAGGCGTCTCATTCATACATTCAGTCAGCACATGTTTATTGAGCACTTAGTATGTATCAGGGGTTACTTTATGAACTTCTGGTGAACACGACAAATTTCCTATGCCAATGAGCTCACATTTAGTTGAAAGACACAGGCAATAAATGAGTATGTACATCAACTGAGAAATATGTCAATAATGTAAGTGCTACAAAGAGAAAATGGTAAGGACTGAGGGGTGGAAAAGGGTCACTTTGTACAGACAGCCAAGACGGCCTCTCTGAGGAGATAATGTGGTAGCAGAGACCTGTGGTTTTGTGAGGGAACAGCATTTTGCATAGAGAGAACCACACATGCAAAGGTGCTGAGAAGCAAGTATATTTGGCTTGTTCAGGGAATAAGAAGGATGGTTGTGGTCATGGAGTGGGCACTGAGGCGATGGTAGTGGTGAGATGGTGGTGGGCAGGAAGCAAAATGTGTTAGGACATAAATGGCTGAGAAGTCAGAGACCAGAAGTCGGGCAAGCTATGGGCTGTGAGTTTTAATCTCCATGCAGGGCGGACAGCCATTGGAGGGTCTTGAGCATCATTTATGATATGATCTGACTTACGTTTTGTTCAAGAGATCCTGGGGTGGCAGAGACTGGCTGTTGGGCTACAGGAAATGAATGGATTGTAATACATGAGAATGTTTTATATTTTTAACGTTATTTATTTTTTTTATTAAAGATTTGTCTGCGAGCCAGATGCAGCCATCAAAAGAGCCACATCTGGCTTGCGAGCCATAGGTTCCCGACCCCTGAGCTAGAGTGTGGGGTCATCGACATGATCCCATGGTAATTCATTTAAGCTCAAAGGTCACTGGCTTGAAGCCCAAGGTCACTGGTTTGAGCAAGGGGTCACTGGCTCGGCTGGAAACACCCCCCCCCCAATTAAGGCACATATAAGAAGCAATCAATGAACAATTAAAGTGACACAACTACGAGTTGATGCTTCTCATCTTTCTCTCTGTCTCTCTGTTAAAAAAATAAAAAAGAAGTGAGGATTATTTAGGGAATTCATACAACTTTTAGTTGTGTGTGAATAGAAGTCTGTTCAAAATGGGTGGGATGTTCCCATCCACCTTTAGGAACATGTAGTCAAGGCAGGGATTGCCTGCACAATTCAACACTGAGGTTTAAAAACACACAATGTGAATTAACATTACTTTTAATAGAACTTGTTATTTTTGCGTCTTTCCCTTTATATTCCATTGTAAATGGGAAAAAACTCTAATGTTTGAATTTTAAAAAATTGATTTGGAAGAAGTTTTCATGAATTTTTACATTTAATATCCTTGAGAGATATTGCCTTGTTAAATTGTTGCCTGACATTTTGAGTGACAACAATGTGGTAAGGCCTGCATTTTTAATGCGACTGATGTAAAAAGACAAATCCTTTAAAACTCAAAACCGAGGCCAAAGTCTGCCATTCTTTATAGGAAGCCTGCTTCCTCCTAGGCTTCGTTGAATGAACATTTTTCATGTATTAACCCTTGCAATCTCCACAATCACTCCACACTTGGCATGAAGTTGTCCATGTTATGGATAAGGAAAGTGAGTCACTGAAAGGAATGCTATTGACCCAGCATTATAGACGGAGTGGTAGAGATAAGCTTGGGAGATAGGTCAGCCCTTTGCTGCTGCCGGGGGCCAACTCCCAGGACGGGAAAGGTGGTTTTTCTGGAATGCTCCAGCTGGAGTTTAGATCTAGGTAACAGAAAAATTCACATCCTGTGAGCCTTCTATGAAGTTTGTCTTCACTTGAGCTCCTCATCTGGTGACTACAGAGAAACTTGTTCCTAATACTCTGAGTTATGGAACTTGAACTTATCAGCCTTTTTGTGTTCTTTTGGGAATGGATATTTATGGTGTGAAATAAATTTCTTTTTAATTATATAATAAAAATATCAGAACTTTGATATCTGTAAAATAATATAATATTAATCAGCCAACTGTGTCCCTGGCTATGAATCCTTGATACTGAGGGACATTGGTCAAACAGTAGAAAATTGAGAAATTCGAGAATATGGGTCTCTAAGATGTTCACTGCTCTAATAAATTTATTCCATAGTCCTGAAAACATAAAAGCCTTGTCTATATATTCTTTGGGCCTTAAATGTAAAAGAAAAAGAATAGAAAATGAACTTGATTAAAAGTTAGATATTGACACTAAGGGGGAATGTATTGACATAATTTGTGTGAATGTGTTTAGCTCACAATGCATTAATGAAATCTGGATGGACTCTCGGTTTCTTCAGCTGGAGTAAATTGCACTGAGGAGGGACTGAAGCAGCCCTGGAATCATTTCCTCTGTGGTGTCTTTTTTCCCTTCTCTTTCTCTCTGTCTTTGTATCTCTCTCTCTGTCTCTGTTGCCCTCCCTTCACCTGAAAAAAAAAATATATATATATATACAAGGCTAACCAACAATATATTTAAAAAGCAGAATAAAAAATGAGGTCCTTGCCCAGTAGATTTTAAAACACATTGAAAGTTTGCAAATATTAAAACAGTGCTTGGCGAGGCATCAGGCAGCAGATGATGAATCAGACTTGAAGGTCAAGAAACAGACTCACTTCCGGTTTAGTAAAGGAAAACAGAATCAACAAAAGAGTGACTGGATGGATTATTCAAAATATAAGGTTTATATAATTTTTTAATTCCTTAGAAAAATAGAATTACAAAGTATTTTCTCACTGCATACATAAAATAAATTCTATTTGGAGAAGATTTTAATATAAAAGTAAAACTCCATAAAATATTAGAACAGAAATATCTTAGGATGGTAAAGGGCTTTTAAAATATAACTTAAAGCAGAAACAAGAGCAGTTGATCAATTTTATTAAATTTTAACTAAGAACTTCTATGTGATTAAAAATATAATACCCAATCAAAAACTTGGACCAAAATATGCAATTATATAAAAGTTAATATCTTTATTATATAAAAAGCCCTTATAGGTAGAAAAGATCATCACCTGAATATCATAATTTTAGTCCATGAACAGAAATTTCACTGAAGAAACCACTGTTTAGAACGTGTTTAAAAACATACCTTTAATGTCATGAGTAATCAAATACATGCATATTGAAACAGAAAATTCCATTTTTTGCATATCAGGCCCTCAGAGATCACAAAGCTATATCCAGTCCTGCCTGGGGTATAGGTAAATTGGTACCATACAATATTTGTGGTAAAATATTTGGCAATGTGCATCAGACGCTTTGAAAAAGTTTATAGCTTTTGATCCAGTAATGTCCAAGTATTTATCCTAAGAGAATAATTAGAAATATGAACAAAGATATTTTTGTACAAAAATATTAATTATGTCATTAAAACACAAATATTTATTACTATAGGAAATTGTTCACAGGAAAATTATAAGTAAAAGCAATGGTCTCATTTTTGATTAAGCACAAATATATATACATATACGATTACTGGAAGAAAATACAGCAGATATTAGTAATGATCACTCTGGCATTATAGGGGACTTTTATATCTATCTTTAAACTTTTGCGAGTTCTCTCAATTTCTATAGCGTGCAGGTATTTCCTCTACACTTAAAGGAAAAAGAGGTATATATACATAAAAGTTTCTTTTCTTTGGCTTTCTACAAATTTGAAGCAAATCTTCCTTGGATGGCTACCCAGTTAAATTACCACTCTTTGGAGCAGCAGTGTGAATTAATTTACGTATCTTTTTCTTTGTAGCTAAGAGAGGGGCGCTTGGCAAGGAAATCAGAGAGAGAGGGCACACCCAGGCAGGCTGTTCTATGCCGTAAGCACTTTTGCTTTTGTGGTCCCCTTCTTCTTAAAAAGCAACAACAACAACTTATTTTATGATTGCATTAGTACATACATAAACATAATCCAGGGTGGGCTATACTCATTTTTGTTTTCTGATTTTAAAATAAATTAAATTAAAACATTTTTGTAAGTTCCTGAAAGGCTCATGGCTCCCGACACTATACTAACTGCGTAATGGCGAAGTCAGTGCCGGGACCCAGGTGGGAGGTTCAGGGGCCCAGGTTTGTGGGGTGGGGATGAATCATGGAGGAGCAGTGTTCAAAAGGCAAGGTGGAGCAATGCTGTTTACTCCATTGAGTGGCCTTGAGCAGCTCAAATTCCTTGTCTGTCCTTGTGAAAACAGTCTAACTTTTAGGCTACTGCAGAGTCCTCACTCAGCCCTGTTCTGAATTGTACGTTTCACTTCCAAGGCCTTTTATGGGAAGGTGTGCTGGAATCCATGTAAATTTCTGTTTGGGGTTTGGCGTGGTTTACTAGAGGCAGGGTGACTCCCAGATTTCTGTTCAGGACACCTGGCTCAGCAGTAATGCCATTCTTCAGGGGTCACAGGACGAGAAAGATTTCTATTTAGATATGTTGAATTTTAAGTGACTTGGGAAACACAGAAGGAGGTGACAAGTAAAGTTCTCAGGGATGTCCTAGAACTCAGGGGGAAGACTGAGACATTGATCAGCAGGATGTGACTGGTGATGCATCCAAGGATGAGTGAACAGAGTGGTGAGAAGGCAGGTGGCCCGAGAACAGAATTCTCGTGGTGCTCCCGGAGAATGTGGCGGGGAACACCTGGGAACAGGAAAGGGGAAATCTCAGGACAGGAATGTTGACACCAAGAAATGATGCCATTCCTAACGGAGGATGTAATTCAGTTTCAAAGCCAAAGAGAGGTTTAGTAGGATTGGGATTAAAAAGTAAGATGAGCCTGACCAGTGGTGGCGCAGTAGAGAAAGCATAGACCTGGAACACTGAGGGCAGCAGTTTGAAACCCTGGCCTTGCCCGGTCACGTATGAGACAGCTATGAGTTGCTGCTTCTCTCTTCTCCAACCCTCCTGCTTTTTTTTCTCTCTCTCTCAAATCAGTAAGTAAAAGTCTTAAAAAAGAAAAAAAGGTAAGATGATTTAAAAGTTAGGCGGTTGTTGGTGACAGTGCTGAGGATGTTTGGTACTAGACCAGATTAAAGTGGGTTTAGGAATAAATAGATGAAGATTACTCTTTCGAGAAGTTGGCTATGAAAGGGTAGAGAAAATTAAGATATAGTAGATGTTATTATAACTTAGTTTATTTATAAGAAGGGAGATAGTAGAGCATGTTCATATATTGAGCAACTTTGAGAGGGTTGAAGAAGTATAGGTTGAATTGTGTCATCCAAAATTCTCATGTTGAAGTCCTCATCCCTAGGACTTCAGAATGTGACCTTATTTAGAAATAGTGTCTTTGCAGGTATAATTAGTTAACATGAGGTCACACTAATTCGATATGCCTGTTGTCTTTTGAGAAAGGTAAATTTGGGCACAGAAATGCAAACAGGGAGAATGTTATATGAACAGGACGGCAGAGCTCGGGACAATGTCTTCAAGCCAAGGGACAGCAAAGCGCCAGAAGCCAGGAGAGACGCATGAGACAGATTCTTCCTCAGCATTGCCAAAAGGGCACATCGTGGCCATAACTTAAATTCCAGCCTTTAGCCTTGAGAACTGTAAAAAGTGCATTTGTGTTGTTTAAGCTACTCTGTGATACTTTGTTTTGGGAACTGTGGGGTGGGGGGAGATGGAGAGTGGAGGGTGAGGAGAGAAAGAAATAAATAAATCCCATTTCTAAAGATCTGGCTAATAGGTATTGTTAGTGCAGCTTCCACTTAGTGACCACCATAGGAAAGGTGTTCAGGAATACCTGGAACACCTCCAAACCAGACCAGGTAACATGAGGGTTCATCCAGTGTTTTGATTATCTCTTCAAGCTAGAAATCATTTCTACACATGGCCTGCTGCAGAAAAAACTCGCTGTGAATTTTTTTAATTGATCACTTCTCGATTACATAAGTTCAATAAAATCTCACATCATATAGCATGATTCATAGGGTTCTCAGAGATAACAGTTACAGGAACTTGGCAATATAAATCTTGGTAGTATTGACAAAACGTGTTTATATAGATATTTTCAAATGCCTCAACAAGAATAGAAAAGGAGTGAATAAGTAACAAATTGCACTTAACAATATTTTAACAAATTGATATCTACTACAATGATAATGAAAAAAGATTCATCTCTTGGTTGAATATTAATTCTTATGCTCTTTACAGAGGCCCAAATTAATCTTTAGAGTGAAATTAATAAGTCAAATAAAAATTATATGCATCAAGAAGAGCTAGAAACTTATTCAATGACATACAACTGTTGCTTAATCTAACTTGATCTTCATTTGTTTTATTTTTTGGGAGCAAATGCATTATCAGACAATTGCTACCTTATTTACTTTGTCAGTGACTTTTGATAATGTTGATTATGCTGAAAGATATAAATAATATGTTAAACAGGAGAAAGACTATTTTGTGTGTCTGAATTGCCTGGGATAGCTGCCTGGGAGAAGAGGGCGAGTTCAGTGGTGGAGTGTTAGGTGAAGAAAGAGAGAAAGGGGCAGTAGAAACATTACAACTTGCTAAGCTATGTGACCTTGGACAAGTCACTTTGAAAGAGAAACCAGAAGAATGCAAGAGAAGGGGGCCTGCAATGTCTGTGATCTTACGCTCAAGCCAGTGACCTCAGCGTTATAAACTGAGGGAGGACAGGCTGACTGAGAAAGTTTAAAAAGTAGCAAACCACAGCTGTGGTTCTTGTTATCAGTTCCCTGAAATAAACTTGCAGCACCAGCAAGAAGAATAGATTATATGAATAGTCAAGGACAAACAGTTGGAACCTCCTCTCATAACCCTCCCCTCCTGGAGATACAAAAGTCACGGAGGTCTGCAAACAAAGAAGTCGAAGAAATCAGGCACCTGTCATGTGAAAGCTAAAGTTGTAAAGGTATATAAGATGTAAGAAATCTAACTTCTGGGAGCTTGTGTTTTTGGTGCTACTAGTCTCACATGCTCTGCTGGCTACTAATAAATCCTACTTCCTTGATCAAGTTATCTGGGTGTCTTACCCTCCATCGGGGTTACTTCCTGCAAGAACTTAACCTCTCTGGACCTCAGTTTTGTCCCCTCTATTTAGTTGATAAGACCTACTTTGCTATTGTATGTGAAAGCATCTAATGGAGTGTCTGTTGCAGAATGAAAGCATCCTTGATATTAATGGCTTTTTTTTTTTTTTTTTTTTTTTTTTTTTTTTTTTTACCAGGATTTGTTCTGGGATGTAGAATGGTAGAGGAGAAATGTGAGTTTCCACTGATCTGACTACAAATTTCTGTTCAGCTTCTTACCAGTATGTGGTTGATGCTGATAAAGTTACTGAACTTCTTTGAGTTTCTTTTTTCTTTTTTTGTCTATCTTAAAACTCTTATTTTATAAAGTTGTGTATAATTAAACGAGATAACATAAGAGAAAGCATCTGGCATTGTAATTATCAGGGTCACTGCTGGCCTATCTGGCATCTTCATGTGAATTCAAAAAGAAAAATTAACTTCTTCTTCAGGTGATCTTCTTCCTTACCTGTTAGAACATCGTCCTAATACACTAATCATTAGAACAAAAAACTCTTTACTTCTTATAATAGTTTGTTAGAGCTGACATAACAAAATGCCACACACTGAGTAGTTTAAACAACAGAAACTTATTTCTCATAGTTCTGGAGCCTGGACGGTTAAGATCAAGGTGTGGGTTGGTTTCTTCTGAGGCCTCTTGTCTTGGCTTGCAGAGAGCCAACTTCTCACGGTGTCCTCATGTGGCCACCTTTTCTGTGTGCACATGTCATTGGTGTCTCTCCTCTTATAAGGTCACCAGTTTATTGGATTAGGATTCAAGTCCTATGACCTTATTTAATTTTAATTACTTCCTTAAAGCCCTATTTCCAAACACAGTCCTGTGGGGAGTTAGAGCCTCGACTTATGCATTTGGGAGATGGGGGATACAGTTCACTCCATGACACTACTATCTGCCAGAAAGGCATCCGAATGAATATGCAGCTTTGTGGTGTGTATGCCTGGAATGCGGTGCCTTTGTGAGGTGTGCAGCCTTCCGCAAGGTGGACACACAGTAGGCACTCTTCTTCCCTCTTCCTTCTATTTCTGCCTTCCTCTCCTCCTCTCAGGCAGGGCGTTCCCGCTGGTGGATTTTGCAGCTTTTTGCATAATCTACATCTTTTTTTTTTTAATTTTCTTTTTATTTATTCATTTTAGAGAGGAGGCACAGAGTGAGAGAGAGAGAGAGAAAGAGAGAAAGGGGAGGAGCTGGAAGCATCAACTCCCATATGTGCCTTGACCAGACCAGCGCAGGGTCTTGAACTGGCGAACTCAGTGTTCCCAGGTCGACGCTTTATCCACTGCGCCACCACAGGTCAGGCTGCATAATCTACATCTTGAATGAAGTTGCCACAACTCCTAATGAGGAGTGTCTGGGGAGCAAAAGTTGTCAAGACTGCTTTCTGTCAGTACATTGATTTTTCACACTTACCCATGGTCAGGGTTGACAGTTCCTCTCTCTGTTTCTCTTTACCCCATGACCTCCTCATCTCCTCAGGCCACTTTGTGAGCATGGAACTGGAGGAAACGAAAGGTTCTCAGTAGGAAGGGCAGGTGCACTTCAGGTTGGCAGTAGGTTAACGAGGAGGCAGTCAGGTGAAGGTGAATTGAGCTGGACCAAGTGACAAAGGCTGCCCTTTAGTCTTGTTCCGCCAGTCCTAGTCACTCGTTGGAAACTTTTGTCATGGCCAACAGCCTTTCTCATCACCCTGATGCTTGTCATCATTGATGACTTCAACTTCTAAGAGTTAAGCAGCCTGACCTGTGTTAGCACAGTGGATAAAGTGTCAACCTGGAATGGTGAGGTCGCCAGTTTGAAACCCTGGGCTTGCCCAGTCAAAGCACATATGGGAGTTGATGTTTCCTGCTCCTCCCCCCTTTCTCTCTCTAAAAATGAATAAATAAGATAAAAAACGAGTTAATCCATTTTAACACCTGACCTAGAGACACTCTCATCTCCATTCCATCTAAACATTAGTCATCATCGTATATCACCACCATTTTCAAAATTACTGCTCATTCATCTGCTCTTCAATGGAAACCTCCTTTACTTTGGGTTGTCTTGCTTGAGTCCCTGCTATAACAATTCTTTGGTGTCATCAAAGTCTCTGGTGTGCTGATCAAACTCTTTTCTTTGTATCTTAAACTCCCCCCCTGTCCTTTCCTCTCCTCATTATCCAACTTAGAGTCCATGGCATGTCATTATAATCAATGCCTTAGAGATCATTTGAATTTCCTTGATTCTTTCATCTTTTGTCACATTTACTTGGCAAAATTCTGACCTTGTATGAATGCAAGCATTTGCCTTCTCTGAACTTGCACCTGAGCACCTGGGCATTGCCACATTGTGCCATGTGGCTGTCCTATCTCAGACTTGAGATATGCTTGCCCACTCACACAGAGACCACTTTGTGACTTGCTTGACCCAAACCTCTCACCCCTGCCTCCATTTTTTCCCAGCTAGTTTTTAGCTGATGAACTTACCTTCTTTGAGAAATAGAGACCATTAGACGGGAGCACCTGTACCTGTCTGTAAAGCCAGTAGTCAAGGCCGGGATCACAGCCGCCTGACCCATGCAGGTTCACATTTGATTCGAACAGTCGGTAATGAAACAACGGAGCCAAGAACTGGTGAGCCATCAGCTTTAATTCTAGCTTGCACCTGGCGGACAAGCAAAAACATACACTGGGCTCCAAAACCCACACATTCAGTGCTCACAAAGCTACTGACTTATCCGAGTTTACTAGAATCAAAGGTTTCTAGCTCACCAGACTTATTCACCTCTGTTCCCCATCTCCTCCAGCACAAACTCTTAACAAACTGGCTTCTCCCTCAGCATTCTGCCATCTTGACTGCTTCCCCTGCCTCCATGTGGCCTTAATCTGCTCTCCTCTCTAATACTAACCTCAGGAACTCAGAAACCAAGAAAGAGAGATCAAGCTACTGGTCTCTCCTACTTTATAGCATAGACTCAAAACCTTTAATCCAATTATACAAACAAGGAAGTCTCTGTATAATGAGATTCCTCAGGAGAGTGCACCACCCTACATCATCCAATCAGTCAAGGGTGTGGGGAAGAGCTTACTCTTAAACTAAGCATTAGGCTATAACGACCCGGCCTGCCCACAGCCTGTTCCAGAACACACATTAATATCAACGAACTTCCATGTGGGCAGCGCCATCTATAACAAAGTGAGCAAAATATATTTTATCTGCCCAACAATCCACCCTTATGCTCACTTTACTACCCACAATCTACACCACCGGCATTCTTATACAAGGAAATTAAGTACATTACACAAATTACAGCAATAGCACAAATCATACAATTTCAACAATTACAAAGATACATTTCACCAGTCTCTGAGCACTTTGCCAAAAGTGCAAAATGTCCTCGGCCTTTTCTCTAGCCATGGGAAAAGGCTTCCCGGGGCAGGGGGACGGCCTCCATCAAAGCCACCCCTCACCCCCATCAGAGTATTTCACATTATCCAAAAACCATAAGTCCATTCAACAAATGAGCCAGTGCTCACTCGGGTCGTAGTCCAGGAAATCATGGGGTCCACACACATGGGGTGTTAGCCTCCCCCCTCATCTCTGCCATCCTGGCAGCTCATACACTGTCCCAAAAAGGAGCACGTGGCCATGGCTGTAAGGCCAGGAGCCGCCATCGTGGCCATTCACATGCAGGTTCCCATTGGATTCGGGCTGACGGTGAAGAAATGGCAGAGTCGGAGGATGGTAGGCCATTCTGTTTATTGGTGTCTCACCAATACAGGCAAGCCACAAGAGAAGACAAGGGAGAAGCAGAAAACCAGCTTTTCCCATGGAGGTCAAGGGATCAGGGAGGCCCCTGCAATGGGGATAGCAGGAACCGAGAGAGAGAGCTCCCGGACTGCCCCAGTTTATAGCATAGATAATCCACACCTTTAATCCAATTATACATTCAAGAAAGTCTCTGATACAAAGCCACCCATCTGAGGCATAATGGGATTCCTCCCTACATCACCACCCTACATCATCCAATCAATCAAGGGTGTGGAGAAGAGCCTACTCTTAAAACCAAGCCTTAGGCCATAACAACCTGGCCTGCTTACATTACAGCCTTTCCCCCACACCCATCCCAAGCACAAGGGCAAATAATATTACCTGGGTGACGGGCTTCCATGTGGGCAGCACCATCTTTAACAAAGTGAGCATATTATATTTTATCTGCCCAACAATCCACCCCTATGCTCACTTTACTACCCACAATCTACACTACCGGCATCCCTGTACAAGGAAATTAAGTACAGTACACAAATTACAGCAGTAGCACAAATCATACAGTTTCAACAATTACAAAGGTACATTGCATAAACAGAAACAGTACCAACTACAGCAATAGGATTAACAAATCAAAAGCTATGGGCGAAATGACAGAGCTGTCAACGGCACCAAGAGAGGCAAATCTTTTCCCTCTGGCAGAATACAGGCCAGAGTTTTATCTGCAGACAGCACCGTAGCTGGTACCAGAGGCCGCCCTGAGCGGGCATACCAAACCTTATTGGCCAATACACCAGCATCTGCTGGTTCTACGTGTAGTAAAATAGGAGAACTCATTATCGGCCATAAAGAAATTACAAAGGTGCCCTTCATTATGCTGTCCCCCTGAGCACTCAAAGGATAATACACTTCTACCTTAGGCGGCCAGGTGCTGGTTGCCCAAGGAGTTAACTGGAGGTCCACCTCTAGCCCCTTCCCCCATGGTGCCAACAAGGCCACCCATCTCAGATGGGGGGCCTGGACAGTCCAGGGCCAAGTCCATTGAAGCCGTTGGCCTTTAAGAAGGGCTGTTGGGGCAGGCAAGAGCACGTTGCCCTGCTGTCCAAAGCCTGGCTTGAGTAAAATGTCCTTGGTGCGTATCTGCAACTGAATGGGGGCAGCTGCCCGATGCAGGAGGGCGTCCACTGGAGCTGGGCTCCCACGTCGAGGTCTCTCATTCAAAATCCGGAGAACTGTCCATAAGCGGCGTGTCCATCCAGTAAGGGAGCTGGTGCCCCCCTCCTGTCGCAGTCCCTGCTTTAAGAGTCCATTATACCGCTCAATGATACCAGCAGCTTGGGGGTGGTAGGGAACATGGTATTTCCAGTCCACCCCCAGCTCTTGAGCCCATTGCCTCACCATTGAACCAGTGAAGTGGGTACCGTTGTCACTTTCAAGGACCAGTGGTCGCCCATATGCAGCACTCAGGCGGTCCAAAGCCTGTATGACTGCCCTGCCACATGCTTTCAAATGGGATAGCAGGGTAGGGACTGCTCGCTCCAATTCTGGAAGAGAATCACTAGTTAACATAATATCATCAATATAATGATACATGCGAACTGCCTCTGGCTGTTTCCATTTAGCCAGGTCAGCAGCCACCAGCCCATGGCACAAGGTGGGGCTGTGCAAATAGCCCTGGGGTAATACTGTAAAAGTCCATTGTCTCCCTTCCCAACTGAAGGCAAATTGGTCTTGACTCTCTGCAGCTATATCAATGGAGAAGAAAGCATTGGCCAAGTCTGCCACAAAGTGGTATGTCCCCAACTCATGGCTTAGCCGATCCATCATGTTAGCTATTGAGGGAACAGCAGCGTGCAAAGGGGGAACAACTTTGTTAAGTTCTCTGTAATCTACTGTCATTCTCCAGGTTCCGTCTGGTTTGCGCACAGGCCATACCGGGGAGTTGTAAGGACTGTGTGCTGGCCGAATGATCCCCACCTTTTCTAGTTCGAGGATTGTCGCTGTGACTTCTTCATAACCACCTGGCAGGCGGTACTGCTTGGTGTTAGTCACACGCCGAGGGATGGGCAATTGCAAAGGGGAATGTGATGCATGTCCCCGCAACACTGCCTTCACAACCCTGATCCGTAGCCGGAACTCCCCAGCTGTAGTTTCCAACCATAGTCCTTGAAGGACATCTATCCCCAAAATATATTCAGGAATAGGAGATACATACACCTTATATGGCTTAGGAGGCAGTCTTCCTATCCCCAATGGAATAGTTACTGGCTTCACTTGAACAGTTTGGCCCCCATAGCCATCAATGGCCACTGGGGTCCCAGCAAACCGCTCTGGGTTCCCATAGAGGAGGGAACATTCTGCACCTGTATCCACCAAGGCCAACACCCGTTGTACATTGGAAGGGGACCAGTGGATAGCCAGTTCCACATGTGGCCTCCGGTCCCCGCCCATCCCCGTTAGACGGGTCCCTCGGCCCTTTTCCTATTCAAACTGGTACAATGGGTCTTGGGATTTCTCCTCTCCCTCGGCCGTCTCTATCATATAATCTTGTAACCGAGCTACCCGCGCACCAAATGTTTTATTGGTAGCTGCTGGGGCCCTTCGTCTCAATGGCTGGAACTTCTGTTCTGGTTTAAGCTGCCGCCAAAGCTCCAAAAGAATTTTATTAGACTGGCCATCCAATTTCCCCTTATCTGCTCCAGCCGCAATCAAATCTACCCACATCTGTGTTCGGGTAACCTTTATAGGCCCGTTTCCCTTGTTAGTTGGGGGGGCAACATGGGCAGCAGCCCTCACTGCTTTATGATCTCTAGTGGCTTCCAACTCTCCCAAATCTGCTACCATCTGTGTAACTACATTGATGGGCTGCCCCACATAGGGGCCCAAGATAGCCACAAGTGACCCAAAAAGGGCTGACGGGGCGCTAGCAAGAATAAATTCCCTCATTTTTGCCGTAAACACTTCCTCATCTGGCCCACGGGACCCAGGGTTGAAAACAGCATTCTTCATACCTAGTTCCCGAAGGACCTTTACTAACTCGCTGTAGCACTGCCACCGACTCATTGCCCCTGGCAATTCTCCAGCATTCTGCCAGACCATACGAATGGCAGCCATCACCCATTCTAATAGGGTATGGTCTCCAGGGTTGCCATGGCAGTTCTGAAGACGCTGCCTCAAGGAGGAGTGTGTGGTAATGGCGGCCAATTTCTCCATCTCTGTTCCGGAGAGCATGATGCCATCCACCCCTATGTCCCATAATCGTAGTAACCAGGCTACCAGGGATTCAGTAGGTTTCTGCCTAAATTGTGCCCCCAACTCCATCAGCTCTGCCTGGGTATAGGGCCGGACCACAGAGTGTTCCATTACCTGGGCAGGAGGCTGTGGCTGCCCCTGAGGGACTCTAAGCTGCTGGGTTTTTACCTTCTTGGCGACCACTGGTCGGGCTCTCAGTGTGCGTATGGCAGCTTCAGCCTGAGCCTTCTCATCCTCAGAAGAGGAGTTGCAAGCGCCTGCTCCCGCTGACTCAAAACCAGTCCACCGGCTCGGGTGCTGCTGCTCCTTTGGCGACCGTTTAGGCTCCTGTGGCTGCTGGCTTTTGGCCAGAAGCTGAGACTCGAGCTCTTGAATCCGCAGTTGTTTCTCCAACAACTGCCGGTGGAAACGTTCAGCTTCCAGGGCAAACTGCAACTCGCGAACCCGTAATTCCTTCTCCAGTGCTCGCTCCAATTCCAGCCTTTTCTGCCGTTCGATTTGCAATTTATACTGAAGCTTTTGACCTCGAGCAGCTTCTTTCACAGAACTCTTGGTTTCCTCTTTAGTAAAAAACACGCAGCCCACAGCTCCTAAAAGGATAGCCATGGGAAGCCAGAACTGCAACCAGTCCTCTACCCCACCCCTCAGGGGTGGTGGCCCCATACCGATCTCCGAATCCTGCCGAAAACTACGCCAGTTGTAAGGCCAGGAGCCGCCATCGTGGCCATTCACATGCAGGTTCCCATTGGATTCGGGCTGACGGTGAAGAAATGGCAGAGTCGGAGGATGGTAGGCCATTCTGTTTATTGGTGTCTCACCAATACAGGCAAGCCACAAGAGAAGACAAGGGAGAAGCAGAAAACCAGCTTTTCCCATGGAGGTCAAGGGATCAGGGAGGCCCCTGCAATGGGGATAGCAGGAACCGAGAGAGAGAGCTCCCGGACTGCCCCAGTTTATAGCATAGATAATCCACACCTTTAATCCAATTATACATTCAAGAAAGTCTCTGATACAAAGCCACCCATCTGAGGCATAATGGGATTCCTCCCTACATCACCACCCTACATCATCCAATCAATCAAGGGTGTGGAGAAGAGCCTACTCTTAAAACCAAGCCTTAGGCCATAACAACCTGGCCTGCTTACATTACAGCCTTTCCCCCACACCCATCCCAAGCACAAGGGCAAATAATATTACCTGGGTGACGGGCTTCCATGTGGGCAGCACCATCTTTAACAAAGTGAGCATATTATATTTTATCTGCCCAACAATGGCAGTCAGAATTTCCATCTCTGCTCTGGGGAGCACGATGGCATCCACTCCTATGTCCCAAAATTGCAGACCTACCAGCGTTGTAGTAGAAGCTCCTTGCTGGTGGGCTCTCACATTCTGGAGACTGCAGATTGCAACTCCATCTTGATTCTCCTCATCCTCCAAAGAGGAACTGAAAACACCAGCTCCTGCTGCTGGGCTTGATCTCCAGGCCACCGCTGCCTTCTGCTCAGCAGGTCTTGCAGCTCCAGCCCCGGCCTCAACCCCGGCCCCAGCCTCAGGCCTGGCCTCATGCCACTGCTGGCTCTCCACAACATCCAGAGCAATCTCCAACTCATGAACCTGTGATTCCTTCTCCAGCATCTGCTCCATTTCCAGGCGAATCTCACGAACCTGGTCAGCCTCCTCCGGTGCTTCCTCCAACTCCAGGGTCGGCATCTCTTTCTCCCACGTTTCCTCCAGCTCCTTCCACTGCTCGGTTTGCAGGTCCTGGGCAGCCTCTTTCATAGAGTTCTCAGTTTCCTCACACATGGCTGAAAAAGTCAGCCAGCCTACAGTCCCCCAAAAAACAGCTATGGGAAACCAAAACAGCAACCAGTCCTCTACTCCACCACTCAAAGGTGGTGGTGGCTCCATGCCGATCTGTATTGAATCCTGCCACAGACTACGCCAAATGTAAAGCCAGTAGTCAAGGCCGGGATCACAGCCGCCTGACCCATGCAGGTTCGCATTTGATTCAAACAGTCGGTAATGAAACAACGGAGCCAAGAACTGGTGAGTCATCAGCTTTAATTCTAGCTTGCACCCGGCGCCAAGCAAAAACACACGCTGGGCTCCAAAACCCACACATTCAGTGCTCACAAAGCTACTGACTTATCTGAGTTTACTAGAATCAAAGGTTTCTAGCTCACCAGACTTATTCACCTCTGTTCCCCATCTCCTCCAGCACAAACTCTTAACAAACTGGCTTCTTCATCAGCACTCTGCCATCTTGGCTGCTTCTCCTGGCCTCCATGTGGCCTTAATCTGCTCTCCTCTCTTCTAATACTAACTTCAGGAACTCAGGAACCAAGAGAGAGAGATCAAGCTACTGGTCTCTCCCACTTTATAGCATAGACTCAAAACCTTTAATCCAATTATACAAACAAGGAAGTCTCTGTATAATGGGATTCCTCAGGAGAGTGCACCACCCTACATCATCCAATCAGTCAAGGGTGTGGGGAAGAGCTTACTCTTAAACTAAGCCTTAGGCTATAACGACCTGGCATGCCCACAGCCTGTTCCAGAACACACATTAATATCAACGAACTTCCATGTGGGCAGCGCCATCTTTAACAAAGTGAAATATATTTTATATATTTCATAATATATTTTATCTGCCCAACACTGTCCATCATATCTATAGACCTTCTTGCGTCTGCATCCAGCCCCTCACTTTTCTATCACGCCCTCCTGCACCTGTTATCTTTATGCCTTCTCCCCTTTCCTTATCTTATTGTCTCCCCTCTCTACTGGACCTTAAAGGCATCCGCAAATGTCTTCATTGACCCAATCATCTTTACTAATTTCTCCCATTTCTCTGCTTCTCATCATTGTCAAACTTCTCAGAAGAGCTATCTTCTGTTTCTTCATCTCCACCGGAAGTATTCTTGTATTCATTGAGTGCCCATTATGATGGATTCTCCTTAGTCCTCATTTTATTTGTCTTAGTACCAATAATCAACAAAGTTGGAAAACCCCTCCTCTTAACCCTTTCTTTTTTTTTTTTTTTTTAGCTTCTGGGACACCACTGTCCCTTCATTTTATATCTACCTACCTGGGTCTCCTCTCCTAGGTCTGTTCTACCCCCGAGTATCTGATTTCCTCAGGGATGGTCACAGGCCCTCTTTATTCTCTACGCTCTCTGGTCATCCTTCCCATTCCTATGTCTTCAAGTATCTTGTGTGATGATGATCCAGCCTGCGCTTCTCCTCTCAGCTGCAGATCTACTGCTTACCTAACATCTCCACTTGGATGTCCTACAGATATCTTAGTCATGAAATGTCTAAATTCCCCTTTTTTTTGAGATTTTTAAAATAAATTTCAATTACAATTGACATGTAGAATTATTTTATATTAGTTTCAAGTGTACAGCATAATGGTTAGACATTTCTATAATTTATGAAGTGATTCCCTCAGATAAGTCTAGTACCCACCTGGCATCATACATAGTTATTACAATAGTATATGCTGTACCTTTTTTCCTTGTGACTATTGTGTAGCTACCAATTTGTACTTCTTATTTTCTTTACCTTTCTTACCCAGTCCCCCAACCCCCTCCCACCTAGCAACCATCACTTTGTTCTCTGTGCTTATGAGTGTGCTTCTGCTTTGTTTTGCTCTTTAGATTCCGTATATAAGTGAAATTGTATGGTATTTGTCTTTTTAAGTCTGACTAATTTCACTTAGCACAAGACCCTCTAGGTCCATCCATGTGGCCACAAATGTTAAGATTTGATTCCACTGTCTATGTATATCACATCTTTTTTTTTTTTTTAAGTGAGAGGAGGGGAGATAGTGAGACAGACTCCCGCATGCACCCTGACTGGGATCCACCCGGCAGCCCCTGTCTGGGGCTAATGCTTGAATCAACTGAGTTATTTTTAGTGCCTGAGGCTGGTACTCAGACTAACTGAGCCATCTTCAGTGTCCAGAGCCATGCTCAAACCAATAGAGCCACTGGCTGAGGTAGGGGAAGAGTAAGAGAAGGGAGAAAGGGGTTAGAAGCAGATGGTCGTTTCTCCTGTGTGCCCTGACTGGGAATTGAACCTGGATGGCCATACACCATGCTGAAGCTTTATCCACTGAGCCAACTGCCAAGGCCTCCACATCTTTTTTATTCAATTGTCTATTTTTGGTCACTTAGGTTGCTTCCATATCTTAATTATTGTAAATACTGCTGCAGTGAACATAAGGGTGTATATATCCTTTTGAATTAGTGTCTTGGATTTCTTTGGATTAATACCCAGAAGTAGAATGGCTGGGTCATAAAATAATTCTATTTTTAATTTTCTGAGGACCCTTATACAGTTTTTGTACTGAGATATCACCTCATACCTGTCAGAATAACTATCACCAATAAATCAAACAAGTGTTGCTAAGGACGTGGAGAAAAGGGAACCCTTGTGCATTGCTGATGGGGTTGCAAAATGGTGCAGACACTATGCAGATGTTTAAAATTGTCAATAATCACTCCCTCAACAGGTTGATCTCAAAGTCTTTACCATTTCAGTAAATAGTGTCATCCAGTAGCCCAAGCCAGAAACCTGGGAGTCGTTTCTGATTTTTCTCTCTTTCTTACCTCTCAAATCTAATTTATCACTAAGATTTTGGACTTTACTTTGAAAATATCTTGGGGGAAAGGGATGGGAGGGCTGCATGTAATAGGTGAAGGGATTAATAAAAAAAGTAAAACCCAACTCACAGACACAGACAACAGTGTGGTGATTACCAGAAGGGAAGTAGAGCGGGAGGTAGAAGAGGGTAAAGGGGGGGATAAATGGTGATGGAAGGAGACTTGACTTGGGGTGGTGAACACACAATTCAACATACAGAAGATGTATTGTAGAATTGTGCACTTGAAACCTATATAATTTTATTAACCAAAGTAACCTCCCAAATTAAATAAAAATAAAATTAAAAGAAAGAAAATAACTTTCCAAGGCTCTGGCCAGTTGGTTCAGTTGGTTTGAGCATCGTGTCAACACACAAAGAAAATACCTTTCCAGTTAACTCTTTTCTCTCCATTTCTACTGCTGTCAAGAAGGTTCTTCTCCCAGCAGCCATGGTAGTTGTTATACATGGTGGATTTCATCACACCATTCCCTGGATAAATATGATTTAAGACTGTATTTATTCATTTTAGAAGGGAGAGAGAGAGAGAGAGAGAAGGGAGGGAGGAGCAGGGGGCATCCACTCCCATATGTGCCTTGACCAGGCAAGCCCAGGGTTCTAAACCGGCGACCTCAGCGTTTCAGGTAGACACTTTATCCACTGCGCCGCCACAGGTCGGGCCAGGATGAAGATTATTTAGAGACTTTCTATTGCTCCTCGAGAAAGCTGAATGCTATTCCGTGCCCTCACAAGCCTGCCCTGCGTGATTTAGCTCCTGCCATCTTTATCTCCTTCATTTCGTGTCCCTTTCCCCTGGCTCACTTACTCACATCATCTTTCATTTTTTTCCAGCATGCCAACTCCTCTTTTTATGAACTAAGAATCAGATGCAGACACTGAATATGCCTGTACCTTGATCTTGGACTTCCCAGCCTCCAGAACTGCAAGAAATAAATTTGTTGATTATAAGCCACCCAGTTTATGGTATTTTGTTATAGTATCCTGAATGGATTAATACACCTTCCTGGTAGTTTGGTACATGCTGTTCCCTCTGTCTGGTATTATCTTCCCTTCAGTCTTTGTAAAGCTGTTTCCAACTTTAAAGTCTGTTCTGAAATGTCTGTCCTGTTGTCAAGTGGGTCTTGTCCACTTTCTGTCAAGTGTGTTCTTTTTTTTCACAGCATTGATCACGGTTGAAATTTCATATTTATTTCTTTGTTCACTTGCTCTGCCCCAACACTGTCAGCCCCATGAAAGCAGGAGCTGTGTGACGTCAGCCTCCATTATAAGCCCAACACTTAGCATAATGCTTGGTGCCTAGTAGGCACAATTGTTCAATTTTTGATTGAATGAACCCAGCTGTTAGATTTTGGTTAAGTCAGTTAACATTTCTGAACTGAAGCTTCCTCACCTGCATTGCCTTAAATACCATTCTAACATTTGTAAAATGATTATGAGTCATTATATTTTTTAAACTACATGTTTCCATTTTAATTAGTAAGTATTTCCTGCTAGAAAAGGTGAGGAAACTAGCACCGCCACTTCTTTCTACTTTCCTCCCCCACATCTTCGTTTTGTCAGTTAGATTATTTTATTATATATTGGCCAACTTTATAACATTTATGTCTCTTTAGTATACCTCATTTTCTCAGTTACTTAATCTTAGTTTTCTATTGAAATGAATTAATTACTCACCATATGAATCAATTTAGGTTCTTGGTTTCAAACAACAAAAATCAACGTTGGTTAATTTAAACAGAAAGGGACTGATCAGACAGATGTAGGGCGACACACAGATGGGAGTCCCACTCCGAAGCTGGGCAGGAACCAAGGGAGACCGAGCAATAGGGAAACTTAGCTGAGGCCCCACCATGGGAGCGTGTGGTTAGGCCGCTCCCCAGGACCCTCCACAGCTCCTTCCTTCCCTCCCTCTATCCTTCCCTTCTCTCTTTCTTCCTCCTTTCTCCCTTCTTCCCTTGCATCTCTTTCTTCTCCTTTGTTGTTGGGCATTTGGAAGATTTATTAGTATTGCATTTCATTTTGCTTATGCTCACTGTGAGCATCTTTTCTGAGCTGTTCATCTGTTTTCACGTGGTGGGGATGAGTCCCAATGACCCTTGCACGATATCTGAAACCTCGTCATTTCCCACTCTGAGGTGCTTGGAAGCTGAATGGTTTGTGTTCTTTATTGTTCCCCCGTTTGGGAACGGGGAAAACGTGGCTGAAGCTATGGAGGGCCTTCACCAGAAGACCCCCATGTGCTCTGCTCTGTTCCACTTTCTGATGTTGTCAAATGTCCTCTGTGAGAATTAACCCCAGCTAGCTGGGCTGCATCATACTCACATGGGCCGAGGTCCCTGGGCTCCCGATTGTTCTGCCACCACCTCCCGAGGGCCTAGACTCACCGAAGGGCCCGGAGCCTTCGTTTCTGGCAGAGAAAATGGGCCGTGGGTGTTTCCAATTTTATTCATCCCTCCTTAGGAGCCATTTCTATTCTCTCCCAACCAGAAGACAGAAAATATGGCCTTGGCCGGCTGGCTCAGTGGTAGTGTCGGCCCAGCGTGTGGAAGTCCTGGGTTTGATTCCCAGCCAGGGCACCCATCTGCTTCTCCACCTTCCCCCTCTCCTTCCTCTCTGTCTCTCTCTTCCCCTCCCACATCCAAGGCTCCATTGGAGCAAAGTTGGCCCAGGCGCTGAGCATGGCTCCATGGCCTTGGCCTCAGGCCCTAAAATGGCTCCCATTGCAACAAAACATCACCCCCTGGTGGGCATGCTGGGTGGATCTCGGTTGGGAGCATGTGGGAGTTTGTCTGCTGCCCACCCCCCACCCCCCACTTCGGAAAAATAAATAAATAAATAAGAGAAAATATAAAGAATTCACTTCTGATTTGGAATAAAGTGGTTACAGTTTAGGATTTATCTATTTTTTACTCCTTGCCACTGTGTCTGGTGGGGCAGGGGTGAGTGGTGGTGTATGGCTGGAGAGAATGAGGGCCAAAGGTCATACACAGGAGCTGTGTCAGGCCAGAAACTTGGGCTTCATTTCTTAGCTGACACTCTGCTTGTTTGATTGATATGGGTGAAATATCTGCAAATTGCTTGACTTTAAAATTGAAGGAGTGTTGCTCTCTTTGTTGGTCCCAGCATCCTGATAATAAATCCTTTATTTGCTTAAACCGGTGCAAGTATAATATCTCTCACTTGTGAGCCAAATAGTACTAACAAATGCAATGTCATAGATGCAGGAGGCTGCATTCTCTAGTGAAAATCAGGGCCCACCTTGTATCTTATTGATTCTCTTACTGTTTCTACACAATGGGGAGGGGGCTCAGAGAGGGCCTATGAACTAGAGCATGGTTTTCTCCAGGTGCTGCATTGGATATCTGCTTAAATGCCCAGTTCGCAATCTTAGGAAACTCTAATGTGAAGCATGAACAGGCCCAGGTTAGGCTGAATAATTTTAAGAGTCATGTGATGATTAATTTTATGTGTCAGCTAGGTCACGATACCCAAATATTGGTCAACTACTGGTCTTGGTGTCACTGTGAAAGTATTTTGAGGTGTGATAACATTGAAATCAGTAGACTTTGAGTTAAGCAGATTACCATCCTCAATGTAGGTGGGCCTCACCCAATCAGTTGAAGGTCTAGCTAGAAAAAGACTGAGGCTCCACAGGAAGAGGGGATTCTGCCTCCACACTGCCTTTATACTCAAGTTGCAATGTCATCTCTTCCTCAGGTTTCCAGCCTAATGATCTGCCTTGCCAGTTTGGGGATTTTGGACTTTTCAGCCTCTGCAACTGTATGAGCCTACTCTTTAAAATTAGTTAATACCTCTGTCTCTGTCTCTCTGTTTTTCTCTCTGTATATATGCGGACACACACACACACACATCTTGTTGGGTCTGTTTCTCTGGAGAACTGTAACTAATATAAGTAGAAATTATTGAGCAAACCTCAGTCACCATAGATTTTCAGTCTGCCTATTGCTGACCTCTGTGGTGTTCACCAAGATGAGTTTGCTGCACAAGGAGGAGGAAGATTCTGGAGTCAGACTGCCTGGTTTTAACCCCCAGCTACACCACTTCCTTGCTGTGTGACTTGGGAAATTTGTATACTTTGCATGTGTCTCAGTGTCCTCATTTGTAAAATGAGACAGATGCTTGGATGTACCTCAGAAGGCTATGTGAGGATTAATTGAGATAATAGATGCGAAGCATTTAGAATACTTTCTGATACATAGCAACTCCTTAATAAGTTCCAGCAGTTATTATAGGCCCAGTGTAGTTCCATATCTGAAGGCTAAAGAACAGATACTGAAACACCTAGTGGGGTCTGGGGACCACTGATAATCACACGCAGTCATATTTCTGCAGTGGAGTACACCAAGAGGAGTAAATAAAGTTCATGAACAACCTTATGCCACCAAATGGGTTAGGGAAAAAAACTTGGTTTTCAGAGCTTTTGGGGATTTTAAAGTTGTGGATAAGTGTTTACACGCAGACCTACATCATACAGTAATGTTTTCAAGAAACCAAAAACAAGGTGGCTTGCTGGGTGAGCTTGTTTAATGTTCATTGACCACTGGAGCATGTCTAGCGTACAAATAATTTCTGTCTAGGCATATTTTGTTTGATAAAGAGATATACTTTAGACTCAACTAAGCAATAATATCGGTTGTTCTAGAAGACCTCTCTCAGTTTGGCAGACTCAAGTCAATCCCTGCCTCCCTCTCCTTCTTCTCTGTTCTTGTTCTTGCTCTTGTTCTTCTTCTTCTTGTTCCTCTTCCTCTTTAACTACTCCTTCTTCCTCCTCCTCCTCTTCCAACTCTTCCTCCTCCTCCTCCTCTTCTTCCTCCTCCTCCTCTTCTTCTTCTTCTTCTTCTTCTTCTTCTTCTTCTTCTTCTTCTTCTTCTTCTTCTTCTTCTTCTTTTCTCCTTCTCCTTTTTTTCTTCTTCTTCTCCTCCTCCTCCTCCATTTTCCTCTTCCTTTTCTTTCTTCTTCCCTTCTTGTTGCCATGCTGTTTGTCACAGCAGAGGACATGGCCCCACTTCACAGTAAGTTCTACTGGTTCTTTAAACAAGCTGCTGGACCAAGATCCAGACTGGCAGTCTGCTGGGAGGAAGCTGGGGCCAAAGGGATGGAATGTGAGGAGATTACAATCACATTCCTTTTTCCAGTCAACATCTTTTGAGCACTTACTTTGTGTGAAATATTATAAGCTTTATCTGTATAGCATTTTACTGTTTTTCAAGTGCTTTCACAGTCCTTGCTTCTGAGTAACTCTGAGAGGAAGAGGTAGTAAATATTGTTATCCTTGTTTTAAAGTGAAGAAGCGAAACTTTAGAAAGCATCACTGTCACTTGAAAGCACAGATGTAGCTGACCTGAGACATTCACTTTCTTCTATGTTACAAGTAATAGATGTTTCACTTCAGGAAAATGGAATGGCTATACATTTTTGAACCCATAAAAATTAGATTGTTTAGCAGTGGTTGCTGCCAACCATCAAAGTAGGATTTAAATAGCTTTGACAAAACTACTCAGCTTAAGGTAGTTATCAGACATTTCCAATGACAAGGAGTTACCTTGTGCTTTGAGTGATGCACCTGTGTCACTCAGATTCCCCCCTTCAGGACTAAAGGGCTTCGTCCCTTAGCTACAGAGATTGCCATCAGATGGGGAGAGCCTTTCTGTCCAAGGTCACACGCTCTTTGAAGACAGCCTGTCTCCCATGATGCTGAAACATAAAAGCCCTGCCCCCTTCTCCTGACTGGAGACAACTCTCAAGGGCCATTCTTGCTCCAGACTTCCCTACGTGGCTGGCGGAGACCTTGTGCCTGCACCACAGCCCAGATTCTTCTTCTGCCCAATCTCACTTCCTTGCCTTCTGCATGTATGGAACCAAGACCCCCCACCAAGTTCAGCTGGGCACCTACACCATCATATCATCTCCAAGTCTGCTTCTTGGAGAATACAGTCTTTGAAACCAGTTCTCAGTGGAAGGTGGAGAAAAAATAGTCCTCAGGTCCTTATTGTGTGAGATTTTGAAAATTTCTGTCTTTGGTCATTAAAAAGGAAAGAAATAAAAAAGACCCCTTATGAAATTTGCTAGGTCTTTGTGATGTATGACACACTCAGCCATTGTTTCCCTTTATTTATTAACTTTCACCCTAGTTCTAATTTATCTCAAAATATGAATAGCCAAGCCTACTTGAACCCATTTTGCAATTGAACTTTGTTGCAGAACAGAAAATTACTTGAGAAACTAGAAGGACAAAGCATTTGTTGGAACAGGAAATGCAGACCATTATTGCAGACTGGAGTGCTTTTGGTAATGATGCATGGTGCTGAAATGATGTAAAAGGGAAATCATGTAACCATGTAAATGAACAGAGGAGAATTCCACAATAATAGTCCCAGGATCCAATTTTCAAGAGAAGAAAATGGTGGGTATCAGAATGAAGTCACCCTGGCACATGTGACATTGGACCCATCAGTTCGCTTGGGTTTGGCGACCTGGTTCAATGTCTTGCGAGAACATGAGTTGGTTTTCATTTCGACAGTTCTATGCTTCTTTGAGGGTAAAAAAAAAAAAGTCTCATTTTATAATATGAAATGTTCTTACTGGAAGGGAAGAGCTATTTTAGGCAAGGAGGTTTTAACAAACAAATTGGTGATTCAGTTTGAACTGGGGTTTCCAGGTTAAACAGTTGCATTTGCTGGAGAGAAGGAAGAGAAGGAAGGGCTGTTATTCTTGTCATTGCTTCTTTTTTTTTTTTTTTCTAATATAGCCTACCAAGCGACTGCTTTGGGATAATAACTAAATGATTTCACTATGGAAAAAAATGCGGAGAAAAGAAACTGGGGCTGTTGATTGGCTAATAATGAACATAAAGGACTTCATGCTTGTTGAATGGCAGATTGAAATCCAGTGTGTATTCATGCAGATCTTATGGGGGTGGTATTGGATTGGACCACAAATTAGTGCTGGCATTAATGAGATGGAAGCTGTAAAATGCAGAGAGTTCCAATAACCATGATCTCTGATAAGGCCCGATTGAAAGCACCCAGACCTTTCAGACAAGTCCTGTGTGAGACCGGAGCAATGGGAAACAAAAGAGACATTCAAAATGGGGAAAACTGGGCCTTGTCTAATGGACTGAAGTGTTAGAATGCTTGGTTAAAACGACACGGCGCAGCTGAGTGACAAACACAGCCTCGCCTGGAATAATGATTTTTAGAGACAGACACTGTTTAGATGCTACTCAAATGATCAGAGAGAAAGATTATGCACTTTCATTGGAAAGAGGTTTGTCTAAATCAGGAACTGCTCTGTGAAATATAACAGGACTGCTACTCTTAACATGTGTTCTGTATTGCGATTTATAGTTTGTAAACGCCCTTGGCGTTTTTTGTCCCAGTCTGTCCTCACGATGTTTGCACAGTTAGTTGAATACATGTCTGTATACCCGGTTAGCTTTTGGATTCCAGGACTGCAGGAACTGGCTGGGTCTTAGTTACTTACCTTTCCATTTAATTGTTCAGAAATTCTCCTAGATAATTTGTTTCAAAGAACACTGTCAAGTGGAAAAAACTTCCCTTTCCCATCATTTCAGAGGTTATCTGGCACACAGAACAATGTTATTCTGGCAAAATTATATTATAATGACATTACGTTGATAAATGAACAGAAGATACCATGTAACATTTACACGGGTGGGTTGCGTTTGCGCATGGAATTCTTGGATAACCTCAGTCTGCAAAACTCATCCACAGCCACTCTCCCTTTAAGTCTCTTTCCCAAATGGGTTAAGAAAGAGAGCCTCTGTGTATGTGTATTGAACCTTCTGGCTTCCTGGAACTCTTATCAGTAAGTTTTCAGGAATTCTTCTTTGTTTTGTCTCAGGTGAACTAGGCTGTGTCTGTCCCGCTGGTGCCACTCATGCTTATCTGTTGCTTAACCTGCAGTCTTTTATTCCCTGTCCCCCCAGGGAAGCTCGGGGTCATGAGGGAGCTCTAGCCTGTTCAGCCTGCTTTTTGTTCAAGGCGCACACAGTGGCTGCCGTGTTGCTGCTATGGCGGATAGGATTGGGGGACGAATTTATTTTATTTCCCCAGTGCTCACCATCTTGGTTTTGTTCTTCCACATCCTCATTTTCCATATAACCTGAGAGGTATTTCAGTGCCTTTAGGTCTTTCAGACGCCTCTTTGGGTAAACTAGCCTTGAGCCTGCCTTTTTGTAGTCTATCCTTTCTATGAAAGTTTGATATATGTGTCCTGCACAGAGCCCAACATACAGTGTATGTTCATTTAGTAATGTTGGGCAGATAAAATATATTATGCTCACTTTGTTAAAGATGGCGCTGCCCACATGGAAGTTCGTTGATATTAATGTGTGTTCTGGAACAGGCTGTGGGCAGGCCGGGTTGTTATAGCCGAAGGCTTAGTTTAAGAGTAAGCTCTTCCCCACACCCTTGACTGATTGGATGATGTAGGGTGGTGCACTCTCCTGAGGAATCCCATTATGCCTCAGATGGGTGGCTTTGTATCAGAGACTTTCTTGTATGTATAATTGGATTAAAGGTTTGGATTTTCTAGGCTATAAACTGGGGCAGTCTGGGAGCTTGATCTCTCTCTCTTGGTTCCAGAGTTCCTGAGGTTAGTATTAGAGAGGAGAGCAGAGTAAGGCCACGTGAAGGCCAGGAGAAGCAGCCGAGATGGCAGAGTGCTGAGGAAGAAGCCAGTTTGTTAAGAGTTTGTGCAGGAGGAGATGGGAAACAGAGGTGAATAAGTCTGGTGAGCTGGAAAGCTTTGATGCTAGGAAACTCGGATAAGTCAGTAGCTTTGTGAGCACTGAATGTGTGGGTTTTGGAGCCCGGTGCGTGTTTTTGCTTGCCCGCCGGGTGCAAGCTAGAATTAAAGCTGATGGCTCACCAGTTCTTGGCTCCATTGTTTTATTACCGACTGTTCAAATCCAGTGCGAACCTGCACGGGTCGGGCGGCTGTGATCCTGACCCCGGCTACTGGCTTTACAAGTAAATATTGAATGGAATGGAACTACCCCATGTGAGAGACCATGTATACTCATTGTAGAAATGAGGAACAGTTAAGCTAAAAAAAAAACCAAACTATAGATAAATATTTACAGCTGAGAAAACCCTTAGAAATCAGCTAAACCTCCTCACCTCATCTACACTGTTTTTATTGATACAAAACTTAAATTAGAAAGGAATCAGCTTTCCCAGTATCTGGTAGTCAGTGGGTGGTTTAATGAAGCCTCGACTTCTGAGCCACAGTCAGTGTCTGTCTCCCCACACATCTTTCTCAGTGGACATAGAGATGCCCCTGTGTGCATCATACACGTCTTATTTCAGTATCTTCCTGTCAGGCCTGGCATGCCTGTTGTTTTTTATTTACATTTCTTGATTACTTCTTGCTCTCTATTCTGAGAATTTAAGAAATAACGGGGAGGTCTAGGGCCTGGCAGGAGTCACATCAACTACTCAGAGGCCAAAGTGTGGAAAGAGGATTTATTGCAAACATCTGGGTGCAGGTGGGCTGAGTCTGATAGGAGAGTCAGCGCTGAGCAGGGGTGAGAGGATTAGTTTTATACTCTACTGCCTCCTTCTGGCAGTTTCTGTTGATGCTGGTTACCAGGCTTCCGGCCTGTGGTATTCTTCTGTTTTGGTTCTTGCTTCCATTGGTAATGGGCTTCTGTTTGGTCAATTTAAAGGTTAAGTACAGTTCATCATGTACTGACTGAGGAAGGTTCTGGAGGGGCAGTGTTGAGCCCTGAGGATACATTTTGCCCTAACACTTAACCTGCATGATACCTACTCATAGGATCTGAAGGTCAGAGAGGGCAAAACCCCCAGGCTAGTCACGCTCTGAAGTTTGAACCTCCATCTACATCATCTGACAATGGTCATCCAGACCGTCAGGACATTTGCAGTGTCTCTCTTTGTTCGGAGCTTACTCTGAGGATTTGACTGAAATTCGTCTGCCAGGAGCTTTCACTGAAGTCTAAGTGCACCCCTGTACCCCCACGGTAGTTTTTTCAATTTGCTTTTCCATGATGTTTCTCCTTCTACATGAACAATTTTTCCCCCACCAGTGTTTCTCAGCTTTTTGAACTCCAAGGCAGATACTAAAAACAGTGTTTGCATAGCACCGTAAGATGAATCTGAGGCAAATTAGGGAGGCCTGTCTGGGGCTTGGTGAAAAATTCATTACATGTTTTTCTTTATAGTATATAATTATGATAAGAAGATAAAATACAGAATGTTAGGGAAGATAGTAAATTTCTATAAAACTTCCAAGTAAAATCTTTCCAACGGTTTGATAGTGAAACTTAGCTTGATTCCATAAACATAACCTAAACTTTAGTACCAGATTTAATGTCTGAAGTGGCTACCTATCATTCCTGATCAAGACTAGAATTATTGATGGTCATGATGAACAAGAAGCTGTGATTAAAAGTTTAATACCATTTTTTACAACCTTTATAAATATACAGTAGAAATTATAGTTAAAGACTCGAATAGCTCTTTCTTTACTTTCCTTGATAAATAGAATGCTGAAATTTTGAATTCTGGTGAGAAAAAACTTCTAATCCAACTGAAGTTTTTCACATGAAGTATTTCAAAGTATGGTGAAGCTCTGCTTTGCAGCACGCATGTGCATTGTTAGAGCAGCATGCAGCAGTGCTGATGTTTCCTGGAAGGGTACATCAGCCACGCACGGAGCGAGGCGGTTGTTACTTGTAAAGAAAGAGGCTCAAGATAGCACCAGAATCACATTCACTGGAGCATCTGCCAGGTCCCTTCTCCACTGGTGGCACTTACGGTAACAGACTGTGTTCTCTGGGCACCTGGAATTTGAACTACTTCAACAGCAGCTCCTCTACCCCATTTCCAGGATGGGTATCAATGTGCTCTGCCTCTGGCTGCCGAGGACGACGTAGAGGTGGTAGAGCATCTTCTCATCTCTGTGCAGTAGCCAGGCTGAGCAGTGAGTGTCAAGAGATACTTCTTTTGCTTTCCCCCGTGGGGTACCATGTAGGACATCCCCAGAGCCCACCGTGCTGAGACTGTTTTGCAGAGCTCCTAAAAGGGCTGCCTGGGCCCGTGCTGGCTGACACGGGGTCTTCAGTTGTCCCAGGACCTGTTCTGTGACCGAGTGACCCAGTCCCAGGCACAGCTCTGAACTTTTTGGAGCATAGCAGGAGGCCAAGGGGCATGGATTGGGAAGGTCTGCTTTCGGTCACTGCTTCCATGATGTGGATTCAAGTTCTCTCATCATCATGGTCTCTCTCTGATGGTCACGTATGATTGATTTCTACCCTTTCCACAGCATGATGCCCAGACCTGAACCCCAAGTGCAATCTAATCAGCAAAAGAGAGCCCCAGAGACCTTCATCTCTGGTGTCAATCTCATACCATTGACTTGTATTAAACTTCTTGACTATTTTAGCCGTTAAGTGGCTGAACTTGTCAGCAAAGAAAAAAAAAAAAAGGCTGATTCCACTGCCACAACGGGCCATTGATTTTGTGTGAGTCACAAGCAAAACTTTGGTTGAATATAAGGGGACTGCTGCCTCTGAGGTGACACAAACTCTGCCACCTGTATAGTGGCATCTGTCTTCTTGCTTTGGTAAAGAAGCGTGAGTACAATGCTGGTTAAATGAAGAGAAGGCGTTTTTGTGAACTTGATCATCTCACACTCCATGCCAAGGAGCTTGAGCATTTTTCATAGGCAGCGGGGGCCATTGTGAGTGTTTGAGAAGGCAAGCAGCCTAGTCCAACCGTGCACTTTCATTTTCCTTTGGGTCAGGGGATTTTTTGTATTTGTTTTTTTCCAATTTCTCTTCCTTTTTTTAAATAAACCATTTATATTGAAATATGTATAAAAATGTACCAATCATAAATGTATACCTTCATAAATTATTACAAAATGAACACACAAGTCAAGAAATACCAGGAGCCTAGAAGATTTCTTACTTCCCCTTCCCAAGCACTTTCCTCTCCTCTTTGTTCAGAGGTAGCTGGATTGTTTTGACTTCTAATACATAGATTAGTTCTGCCTGGTTTTGACTTTATAAATGGATGCATAACTTGTGTGTGTGTGTGTGTGTGTGTGTGTGTGTGTGTAATCTGTATTGCTGAGTGTAGCCCTACTTTGCTCTTTTTTATTATTCTGTAGTATTTTGTTGTATGATTGTGCCACATTTCATTTATCATTCTATTGTTTTATGGATATTTGGGTTGTTCCCAGGGTTTATCTCTCATGAATAATGTTTCTAAGAGCATTTATGTACATATCAGTGGCTCATATTTATGACTTTAAGGGTTTATCACGCTTTGTCGCCACTTGGAACTGATGTGCCCTGGAGGAGAGCCTGGGCATTCTTCTCCTTGGACACAAAGGCAAGTAGTTGACATTCCTTCTCAAACCTCTGGCAGTGATATTCTTCCCAATCCTATCCTGATATTGTCCTCTGTGAAACAATAACTTTGAATTTCAGTTTTTCAAGATGCTTTCTCTTCTATTAATTCCACATGTGAAGTCCAGACCCATTCAGGAGAAGAATACAAGAGACTCAAATTTGATTTGAGTTTTGAGAGTTCCTCAAGGGACATTCAGGGGCTCCCATGAAGTAAAGGTTGGACTCAGATGGTGACATTGGAGGTGCCTTCCTAGTCTGAGACTCTATAAAGTAATGAGATGTTTTAAGTAAAGGAGTAAGGACCCAGACAACTTTATTATTTCTAGATGCCTGTTTCTGTGATAGTTTAAGCATAGCCCTTTCATGCTCCATAGCACCTGTCTCCAGGTTGTTGGTTTACATTCATCTCTCTGACCGGATGGGGGCTCTTCCAGGATCCAGACAAAATCTCTGTCTTAGTTCCCAGCACAGTGCTGAGTACATGGGAGATGCTCTGCTGGAATTCTTTATGCAAGGTTGCCACTGGAGAGCTGCAAAGAGAAGGCTGAAAGGGGCCCTACAATACATCAAACTGATGAAACATCTCCAGATCTTCCAAATTTATTCTGCAATGTTGATGATCCAGTTGAAGGATTTTATCAGCTCCCAGAGGCACAAGTGACTTAAATTAATTTTAAAAAATCCATAGTTAATGCTAATTGAATCTTTCTATTGAGTATGGACCATTCTGCTTTACATTTATTAATTCTTCTAATCCTAGCAACAATCTTATAAAAGTATTATCATCCCTATTTCCAGGTGAGGAAATTAAGATGCCAACAAGTTAAGTAACTTGTCTAATGTTACCCAACTAGACAGGCAAAAACAGAATGGAAGGAAACACAGACAGCCTGGCTGCCAAGCCCCTATTAGAACCATTGCTCTATGCTGTTCCTACCAAGAAACGCACAGGACAGACATGCCTGTTGATTAGTTTTCAGTGGGGATTATTCCCAACTGAAGAAACAGGACAATTTCCTATATTAGTAGTTCTCCGGATAAGTGCAAACATATCCCACACAGAAGCCTAGCATGGTAGTTGGGTGCCGAATCCTAATCCATGATGGAACGGAGGACTCTGGAGACGGAGGCTGTGGCTCTGTCTCTTATTTCTTGTGACTCTGGCAATTTACATAACTTCTCTGAGACATGGTTTCTTTTTCTATAAATTAGGAATAGACATTTTTATTTTTACAAAAATTAAAAAAATCAATAAATGTATGTAAAATTCTTATCCCACCTGAACAATAATAATAAACACTCTATAAATGGGAGTAGTGGTGGCACTGGTAGTCCTGGCATTAGTATTATTGTGTGTTAGTTATGGCGCCAGGAAAGCTCTTTTTTTCTATGGGTCTTTTTCTCTCTCCCCTTCCTTACCCTTCCTTCCTTCCTTCCTTCCTTCCAACTTCCTCCCTCACTCCCTCCCTTTTCTTTCTTTCTTTCTTTCTTTCTTTCTTCCTTTTTTCCTTCTTCTGGAAAACTATTCATCTCCAGCCTTCTACAATCAGGGCATTTCTCCTTTGGGCAATCTTAAAAGAAAACAAACTTTAAAAATTTTTTTTGCTTAACATAAAATTTACCATTTTAACCATTTTTAAATCAACATGAAATACATTCACTTGGTTGTGCGCTCATCGCCACCATTCATTTCCAGAACCTTTTCATTTTCCCAAACAGAAACTCTGCACCCGTTAAATTCTAACGCCCCATCTCCCCGTGCTCCTGGCTTCTTAGTATGAAATGTGTTCTTGCCTCCTGGCCTTCCAACCATGACTCATACTTTGAGCCTCACTGAGTGACTGCTGCTCCCTGCTGTGTTCCCTGCCCTTCGGTTCCCATGTTGGTTGACTGTCCCCTTATTTGTGCTGCAGTAACTTGCACAGTATCACAGGCAATTCAGGTCTGTGATCAATAAGAGAGAAACTGCTGACAGCATTTTAGATGGATGCTTTTCCAGTATGGAAAATAAAATTAAATTGTGAGGTCCAGTCTTCTCTGGAAACCTTGTCACAGTACCATCCACCCCCCTCCCAGATTGCTTTGTAATTATTATTTTTTAAATGTCTGCCTCCTGACTCCTGTGAAACTTCTGCGTCAGATGTTTCCTTTGCCTTCTCAGGGTCTGGTCTGGTGCCTGATAGCAGGTATTCACTGAGCACCATCTGTGTGCCAAGCACTTCTCCAGGGGCTGCAGGAATCCTAAGGAGCCAAATTCCTGCCCTCCCTGCGGGCAGCTGTGTGCCGCCCATCATTTTCTTGTCTCCTTCCTACATAAAGGTTCATGCTATTCAGTGAATTTTCTGTGATTAGCAATATAAAGGGGGGGGGACCATTCAGAGAGAAAATATGAACTGTCAGATGAGAATGAAATTATAAGTGGTAAGAGGAGAATTAAATTAAGAGCAGTAAGCATCATGAATTTATGAAAACAAGTCATGTCAGACAAACTTAATTGCTTTTCCTGATAGAATTACCAAATTAGGGGATGGCAGTGTACAATATCCTGAGAGCAGTTTCCTTCAACGACCAGGTAATGAATATTATTTTTGAAGTTAGCAGAGCCCTTTGAAGTAGTATCTGTTGAAATTGTACAAAATGAATTCAAATTGACTTTGATGTGAATCTGGTTCGCTGACTTGACGGCAGATTAAAGAAGGGAAAAGCTAAGGCAACCGCAAACAATATGGCGTTAAGCTTAAAGATGCTTGGGGGTCCTT
Organism: Rhynchonycteris naso; assembly: GCA_037038555.1. NCBI lineage: Eukaryota > Metazoa > Chordata > Mammalia > Chiroptera > Emballonuridae > Rhynchonycteris > Rhynchonycteris naso. The sequence continues at coordinate 287,786,930 of CM072996.1, read as the reverse complement.
ATTCTGCTGTTTTATCATGATCATTATCGGGGTCAATGGATGATTTTGTGGCATTTAAAAGACATTGGGAGAAAATCACAGTACTTGGGGGAAATCATTGCATGCTCAGAAATGAGATGGTTTTATAAATATCATTATAATGGGAGGGTGCTTGGAGTGGTAATACCCAATATTTTGCATAGTGCTTTAACCCTTTGCTACTCAAAGTGTGGTCTGCAGGCAGTAGGAGCCTGCGGACATCCGGGAGCTTGTTAGAAATATAGAATCTCAGTCTCCACCCCAGCAAATCCGAATCTGCATTTTAACAAAACTCTCCAGGTGATTTGTATACATGTGAAAGTTTGAGAAGCACCACTGGGTTTATTTTATGTTGTCTCATTTGACCTGTTTTAGACTTTTTTCAGAGCTGCAGTACATCGTGGTGATTTAATAAACCAGGATTAAACCCCAGTTTTAGTAATTCCACTATTTACCCCTTTTACTTTCCTTCAAATCAGACCTACAAAGCTGATGAAGTTGCATCCTTCGGGAAGTTAGTTCTCCACAGTGAGCCATGTTGTTTTCCATTGTAAAGAGGAACTAACACCCCGTGCTCCTCCCACTGCTTTTATGTGGCACACATGTCTACCATCTACTTGCGTCCTGAACATCACTGAGAAATATGTTTTCATTCCCATTTCACGAGTGTCAACAGTGATGTTTAGAGTTTTAATGTAATTGGCCTAAATTCATATTTAGGATTTAAACCAAGATCTCCCTGACTCTCCAAGGTTTGCTGTTTCATATTTGTATGTGACAGGGGCTAGCTATCTGAGGCAGGGATTTCAAAAGCTAGGATCAAGAGGAGGATCCTGTTAAAAAAATATCTACTGAGCAACTATTATGTTGTAGGAACCACTGAAAGTATTCCTTAGGGAACAAAGCAGACCTCATCTTTGCCACTGTGAAGTTTATAACCTAGTGGGGATGGGAAGTGTGTGTGTGTGTGTGTGTGTGTTTTGAAGTGGGGAGAGTGTGGGGATACTCTTCCCAAATTTGTGTCATTTGTTGGGGTAAGGCCGATATCAAAAGATGTTGGAAAATTGCTTTAAGTCTAAGGTCAACTGGACTATTGGTAGACGTGAGGGTATGGGAATATAGACTAAAATGTGTAGCATATCATTGAGCTATTAGCAACAAACCTAGCCAACCACTCTTCTTTTCAGAATTTCTTCCTACCTAATGTAGAACTTCCTTGGGCCCTTAGAAAATTCTGTTCTTCAGTGTATGCTGGTGAGAGCTTTGAATAGGAGATGTGAAGGAGGAGATTAAACTGCCATTTCTTTTATACCATTGACTTTGGCCTAGTGTCTAGGTCACACTCTCTTTTGGTATTTGACACTTAACAAAGAGAAAAATGATTTGTTTTTTATGCAAGTCTGGTCTCCAGAAAGCAATTAGGTGACAATACAGATGGAGATAAAAAAAAAACAAAACTATTAAGTGGCAGGCAATGACAGATTTACGGAGTATCCAAGAATCCTTAGTGGGGAGATGGGACATTGAGAAGCATGGGAGTAAGCATCAGTCAGCAGCTCTTTCCTGGTGAATTCTCCTTCATCCCTCAGTTTACAGCTCAAATGCCCTGACTCACGGAAACATGTTCTGATCCTGCAGGCCAGGTTAGCAGACGGTGCCTACTCAATGGTCCTGTATAGCTTTCACTCTTTTTTTCAAAGTTACCATCAAATTGTAATGCTTTTTTATATCTATTCCTCTCTACTAGCTGTCACCTCCTTGAGGTTGGAGCATATGTTTCTTGTAATAAATCCTCATCCCCAGGATCTAGCAGAGTACAAGGCATACAATAGTAGGTATTAAATCAATAGCTCAATAGTTGTTTTATTAAAATTTGAAAATCTGACTTTTTAAAAAAAAAATATGCTCAATAAAATATCTTTTATTTTTTTGTGTGTGGTAAAATATACATAACATAACATTTGCCATCTTAATCATTTAAAACCCACAGCTCAGTGGCATTAAGTACAATTACTTTGTTCTGCTACCATTACCAGTGTCTATCCACAGAACTGTTCTCATCTTGCAAAACTGACACAGACCCCGTCAAACAGTGACTCCCCGTTTCCACCTCCGCCCAGCTCCTGGCAGCCACCGCTGTACTGTCTGTATTTATGGATTTGATTACTCCGGGTACCCCGTCTAATATAAATAGATTCATGCAGTAATTGTCCTTTAGAGACGCTTTACTTTTATCCTTCTGAACTAGCAAAGAACACAAACTATGTGATAGTGTTTGTTAGAGTTAGCATTTAAAAAATTTTTATTTAAAGAGAAATATGCTTATTTTGGGCTTATTTATATTGATAGAATCAGAAAATATAGAAGTGGGAGAGAGGTGGACAGGTCATCTGTTTCATTCTCCTGACCTTTAAGCCTCAAGAACATGGTTTGTTGCTAGACTGAAAATTCAAGTGGTTCAGGAATGGTGGACCAAATATTTCCTTCTAGTCTGTCAACATATTAAGTGTAAAAACCCAAGGCCATGTAATTCAGACAGTGTTTCCCCCAACATTACTTATTTTCACATCTTATATGCAACACATTCCAGTGCAGCATTGGAGGGAAAACACGGGAACAATGAAGAAATGCAACTAAGAAGTGAAGACAAAATGAGTATGGAAGCCATCCTTGAGTGGTCATTTAACACCTGAGTTGGGGGCACAGGGAAGGGACTGGCTCTGGTCTCTTACACGTTTCTGGTCTATGCTTTAACTCAAAGATACTTATCAAAAAAGCAAGCAAGCAACAACAACAAAGAAAACCCAAATCTTGATGGCTTAGTAATGACTTAGAGGGCTTGCAAAAAAATTACATCTACATTCACAATATCTCTTGACAGGCCAAGAGCTGACAACCAATAGCCAGTAAAAAGACATCTGAGACTCATGTTTAGATGATCTATCTATACTTCTCAAACTGGCCTCCTGAAGGGGGAGAGAAAGTGGTTCGGTGGTGGCTCAGCTCCACAGACAGGGGCTGGAAGTAGGAGTCTCTCCAGAGGCTTTGAACATTATCAGGTTCTGGGAAGCACACAGAGCTAAAAGCTGAATAAGACACCGAAGTCCAGCAAACCACTTTGGGAAGTCTGCAAGGGAGCAGAAATGTCAGAACTTGAAAGGTAAAGTTTATCAAGCCGCAGTTAAAGCATAAGTGGGCCGAGGTCTGGGGCAACAAGCAGGACAGGGTGTTTTCCGTGACCATGGTCCACAGTGAGGATAATTTAGGCAAGTTTAAAGGGCTTGGGAAAGTATATAGACACATTACCTGAACTGCTGACTGGTTCAAGGTGACGTTACCATCCTCTTTCCCTAAAACCTGCCTTCTTCACAGCTTAGACATGAACAGGGCTTTGTGACCAATTCAATTCCTGTTACAGATCAACCACCTGGAAGTCAAACAACATACTGGTCCAATAGTTAGGGGAGGTTTCTAGCAGGCTAAATTCTCTACCCCCAGCCATTCTGCCTGGAATTAGAAGTACACATCTCTTTTATGTCTTCCACACACATTTAGCTTCTCCTTGTGCAGACATCCGGGGCCTCCATTTATTATTTCAGATTCCTTTGACTATTGAAAGAAGTAGTTACGGAGTTTGATGAGGATCTTTACAGTCAAAGTGCAAGTAAAAACACACGTCTCATAGGTAATATATACTATCTGTTATCCATGATAAGACAGCTTCAGAAATCAGTGGACAAATTTCTCTTAGCTTTTGCAACCTCGGGTTCTCTGGCCAGACCAGGTGCTGCTTTCCTCCTCCGATCATATGGTACATCCTTCAGCCTGAATAACATCACAAATATTTCTCTTAGCAGGATGTGCTGGGGTTGTTTTCTTTTCAAATTTCAAATAACACCACTCCTTGAACTGGGAACAAACAATTCACTTGCAGCTCGCCTCTGCATTTATTTGTAATTTTCACATAAATCAACTTATATGAAAATGTATTCATAATTTGAGCTTTCTCTATAGCGATAAAATGTTTCTGCTTCTGTGGTAGAAAATAGCTTATTATGCAAACAACATTGCCACTCTTACATTATGCATGGAATTTACCTGGAGAACATCACAGAAGCTTAAAAAAAAAAAGCCAGGGGAGAGTGTAGGATACTGCACCATTTACCTATAATAATTAGCTACAAACAAGCTAATATCTGCATTTAGCAAGTTCCTTAATATTGCTTTGCTTAATTCAGTGAAACGGGAGGAAAAAGACAAAAATACAAGAAAGGTCTCCTGACAAATGGGGCTTTTCAGGATGTCAACCCAGTGAAAAATGAGGTCCGGTGGTTTCAAACTTAGGCCAGTGAAGGTGAGTAATTAATGGTCAACTCATTTGAACTTGTGTGCTTGATCTAATTTGGGATATTGAAAGTTCACACTGATTTGCCTTTAAAAAGAATGTCACTGTCAAATAAAGTGATTGTATAAGATGGATATGGAGGGTTCTGACTTGGATGTATAGCATATTTTATATTTGAAGAGTCAGCAACAAAGAGTGCTATTCCTGATCTGTGTGCAATGGGACCACCTCATCTGGAGTGAAACTGGTACCTTCTCTATAGAGGATTCAAGCAGGGACCACTTTAGCTATATATGGTGGACAATATGTATTTTTTTCAAGGGCATAACAAATATGTTTTGAATGTATTTTCATTGTGTTCAATCTTGTGGATAAAACAATAATACAATATGGCCGCTGCTCTTATGTTACCCCTATTGTAGTGGGAGGAGGGTGGATATGCAAAGAACAAAGAACACAAATGAATAAAATAATCACAATAAGGGTAATAAATGCTATGAAACATACAAGGAGCATAACCCTTTGTAAATTATAAAGAAATATATGTATGTGAATTATCATTATTTTACACAATTATGCAGAACCTGTTCATGGCTCCTTGTGAATCTGCCATCTTGAACCGCTGTTAGCGGTCCGTTTGCTCTATCTAGTCAATCCCGTGTTAAAAGACCAAATACTGGCCCTGGCCGGTTGGCTTAGCAGTAGAGCGTCTGCCCAGCATGTGGAAGTCCTGAATTCGATTCCTGGCCAGGGTACACAGGAGAAGCACCCATCTGCTTCTCCACCCTTCCCTCTCTCCTTTCTCTCTATCTCTCTCTTTCCCTCCCTCAGCCAAGGCTCCATTGGATCAAAGTTGGCCCAGGTGCTGAAGATAGCTCCATGGCCTTTGTCTTAGGCACTAGAATGGCTCTGATTGCAACAGAGCAACTCTTCAGAGGGGACAAGCACTACCTCCTGGTGGGCATACCAGTGTGGCACATGCAGGAATCTGCCTGTGTGCTGCTCCCCACTTCTCAAATAAATAAATAAATAAAATCCAAGAAGATCATCTTGTGATTGTGGCTTCCAGCAGTTCATAGTTCTTTTTTGCAAGGTTTATGACTGCTCTATTGAGTTTTTTCCAAAGTGGCTTTCTTTTTTTGGTCATGCTATGAGACTTCTGCTCACATTTATTTATTTCTGGATTTTAGGCTCATGGCTGGAGAGATGAGTTGATGCATGGTGGACTGAGATCCAAGCCTAGAATCAAAAGTCTGATGTTTCTAAAAGTGAGACTATGAGACATGGACAAGAGTGTGGTGGTTACCGGGTGGGGGGAGGGAGGGGAGGGTGGGAAAGGGAGAAGGGTAGGGGCACAGGGAAAACCAGATAGAAGGTGACAGAGGACAATTTGACTTTGGGTGATGGCTATGCAACACAATTGAATGATAAGATAATCTGGAGATGTTTTCATTGTACATATGTACCCTGATTTATTGGTGTCACCACATTAAAGTTAAAAAAAAAAAAAAAAAGTCTGATGTTCCATTTGCAGCTTTGCTCCTTAATGGTAGCTTGACTTTAGTCAATTTACATACTTTTCTTAACATTTGTTCCTTGTTATGTTTAAAAGTTGTACAACAACAATACCTTCTCTGTTAATATGAAATAATATCTAAGTTATTACAAAGTAAAATAGACATTTCTGTTAATTAGATACTTTTAGGCCATAGGAAAAAAATGGACAGTTACTTAGTTCATTTTACAAAGTGAATGTAATCTGATAATTATATATTGATTTCATTTATAAGTATGGATGCAAAATGTCTAACTAAAATATTAATTTATTAAATCGAGCCCTATATAAAATGAATAACACAGCATGACTAAATAAAGTTTATTTCTGTAATGTAAGGTTGTTTTGATATCAGAAAATATACATAATATTTCTTCAAATCAATCAACTAAAAGAGGAAAAAATCATGCTATTAAGTCATTAGATATTATAATATAACTTTATAAAATTAGGTAACTATTTTTGATAAAAGTATAACAAAATAGGAATATAGGGAAGTTTACTTATACACAAAAAGACTATCAAATTATCTTAGCAAATACAACAATTTAATGATGAAGTCATTCTGTTTAAAATCAGAAATGAAAGAGAGCTCTCCTCTACGACCACAATTCTTTACATTGATTTGGAGATAATAGCTAATATAATAAAATGATAAAAGCGAATAATAGAATTAAATATTAGAAGAAATAAGATTGTTGTATTTGGAGATGTATGACTAAATAATCAGCAAACCCACAAAACTAAAAAAAATACTAGGTTTGATAAGAGCTTTCGATAAGGTGTTTGGAGATTTGATAAAAATACAAAATCTGTAACTTCTTTTTGACTAGTGTCAATCAGCTAGAAGTAGACTTTGAAAAACATCTCATTTATAATAGCAACAAAACTTTAAAATGCAGAGGAATAATTTTACAAGATTTGTGCCTCTTTAAAATAAATACCTAAAAATCTTACTGAATAAGTGGAGAGATATATAATTATTTCTATGGAAGACCTAAAACTGTAAAACTTTTAGTTCTTTCAAAATCAATGAATGCATATTTATAATTTCATTAAAAATCTTTTTTTTTTTACAGGGACAGAGAGAGAGTCAGAGAGAGGGATAGATAGGGACAGACATCATTAAAAATCTTAATGGGATTTTTCTGAATAAAATATTTTAAGTTCAGATAGAAGAATGGGCATCTTAAAATAATCAAGGAAATTATGTGAAAAAGAATAAAACATACCTTATTAGATATTAAAATTAACTTTAGGGCCACTTTAATCAAATTTGTTGGGTATTGGCATCAAATCAGATAAACAGGTCAGTGAAACAGAGCAGAAACTCCAAAAAAAGACCCAAACGTTTATGAGATTTACTATACATCAAAAGTGGCATTACAAACTACTAAAAGGGAGATTTATGTAATAAATGATGCTGGCAAAATTGGCTACACAAATAAAAACACACACACACAAAATTTATTATCCCTACCTTGTCATACAAAAAAATCAAGTCCAGATGGATTAAAAAAAGTAATCCAATATCTATTAAGATGAATAATGTATGTAAGCTCTGACCTTGCAAAGTGAGTGGGGTTTTGGCCAATAGAAGTAAAGCATCGGTATGTAAAGACACATATACTAATATTGACCACGGCATTGCCGCTATTAGGAGAAAAACAACCCAGGAAAACTGGAAACAGCCTCAATTTCTAACAGCAGACCTATTGAGTAAGAAGATAGATACACCTGACTTTTATGCAGTCCTTTAGAAGAATGAATTCTATCTCTATTTGTTGGCTTGGAGGGACGTCCATAATGTAATTAAAGGGAGAAAAGCAAACTGCAAAAGTGTATGAGTGTTTGGTCTAATTTTTGCATCCATATTTTATATACATAAAAAAGATTTGGAAGTGTAGAGTAGGCTGTTAACTTTGGTTTTCTCTGGAACCAGGGTGAGAATAGAGGGTGATGAGGAGGGACATGCACAACTTTATTTATTGTTAGATTGTATCAATGAACAAATTTTTTTTCCCCAGAAAAAAAAGTTAAAAATGTTTAAATGACCAAATCAGATAGTGAACATGAGGTGCTTTTTCTAACTAGCATTATTTCTTGCCTCTGCCTAATATTATTTTAATCCAGGAATAGAATATCAGTTTATTAAGAATGGCTAATTCTCCTCTAATTAAATAATATTTTCCCAGACTTCCCAAAGAGTTTTAAAAGTCCAGATCCTCTATTCCCAAGTGCTTTCCTTCAGAATATATATATATATATATATATATATATATATATATATATATATACACACACACACACACACACACACACACACACACACACACACACACATTGGACACTAAGAACACTTCATAGAAGTTAAGTTAGAAAGTGCTTTGCTTGGGAAATGATGTAGGCCAGCCTCCAAAACGAGGCGGTCAGGGCCTGTGACGTTTTTAGAGGACTCTGATGTCACAGCTGGTACTGCCAGCTCTTCCTCTCATGTCTCACTTAGAATGTGGTGTCCTTTCCACTGCCCCATACTGCCTCTCGAGATGGGCAAAGAGCACTTTAAATGGAAATGTTCCTTTCTAACACCAAGTTAGAAAACTTGAGGATTTAACAGGCTCTGGTAGTGAACCAGAAGGATCATGTAGTCCTGACAACATTTCGTGTTTGAACTCTGGTTTTAGAGATAGAGGAGACAAATTTTCACAGGCTGTCCATGACCATTTCCTGTCAGACCTGGAGTGACGCCTAATGTCAAACCGATGCCAATGGCCGCCTGCCTTGTTTTACATTTTACCACCATCCCAGCAAAAATGAGAGACGCTTTGCAGTCCAGTGAGAATGGGAAGCCTCCTGATCCAACACTGCTGTTCCCAGGGGTCTGGCGCGGGGCAAGTTCTGCAGGAGAGGCACTCTGGCAGAGGAGACAAAGCAGCGGCTGGGGGATCAGAGAACACAGTAGCCAGGTCCTTCCCACGTTTGTTTGTAAGTCTTAGAACTGCCTCCACAAGGATCACAGGCACTTGTGATGTTTGCAACCCGTTAACAAATGCCAACAATTGACTGACTGGCTGAACTGGGTGAGGGATGAGGGATAGGTTGCTGGCAGCTCTTCTTGGTGTATCTTCAAGCATAATGACTTCTGAGCGAAGTAATAAAATTGGAGTGAGAGCACAACTTGGCTTCATTCCTTCGGTAGTGGGAAAGGGTTGTGACTTGAACTCATCCGTCTGTATCTTGATGTTAAGAGTAGCTCAGATGTAAATTTCAAATTAAATAAGGAAGCCTAAGAGAATGCATTATGAGCTCATTGCTCAGTGAAGAAAATAAAAATGATTTCAGCTAAGGGAGTTAATTTTACTCTAGGGATGAGTATATATTTTTCTTCTTGAAGATGCTTACAATCCAGTCCTGGGAGTCAAATATGGACATTTATAGGATGATGTCTTATACTATACAGTAATGAGAACAAATATTGTAAGAAAACGCAAAGTTATGAACAAATCTCAAAAACATAATCTTAAGCACAAGAAGTCAGATACAAAAATGTACATTCTATGATTCCATTTACAAAAAGTTCAAAACCAGGCAAAACTCATCAGTGGTTTTACACATCAGGAATGTGGTTGTTCCCAGGGGCAGGAATGACAGGAAGGAACATGAAGGGTATGCTGGTCACGCTTAGTTTCTTGATCTAGATGCTGAGTACGTGAGCGTGTTCAGTTTGAAAAATTCATTGATCTGATCGTAAGCATTCTTTTCTTCTGTATATATCAAAAAGTTTTTAAAATATTAATTTCTTTTGTCATTCTTCCTTGCCCTTCCTTTAATTGGCTTGTGCAGTGTCCTTGGTAGATGGGACCCATTCTTCCTCTTCCATCCCTCTCCCTTTCTGTGGGTAAATCCTTAGTAAGGGTTACGATTGATTAGCAGTAAACTGTTTTGAGTCTTTGATGACTTAGAATGAATTCATGTATTATATATAGTCTTTTCTACTTGATATTTTATTGAGGGGGCAGCCTAAAAAAGAGAACAGGTAAAAACAACTTGAGATAAATGTTAGGCACAAGGAAAATAAGGCCCATTAAGCTCACACAGTGAAGGATGATATAATTGCAGGTAGAAAAGCAACTTTGACCTTGTTCAAAAATTGTCTTAGTGCCTGGTCTTCTCATGAAGATTGCATCTCTGTCCTGGGACATTTGCTCACTTATTCAGTCAAAAGGCAGGGCATTGATTGGGAAACCTCTGGAGATCTTTTCTGATAATGAAGTCTATCAGGGGCACTATATATAAATAGCAAACTGTTGGATCTTTCAAGCCTGGTCAGGAGAGAAAGACAACTATCTCATAAAAGTAAGCCCTCCATGTCCTGAGGCTCTGGGTGAGACCAGTCCTGCTGAGGATCACATACAGTTGAATAAAGGTGATGATAAAATCTGGCTGGCCTGTAGGTCAGGACATCTTGCCTTCCTCTCAGGAGTTTCTCTTCAGCTCTTATCTCAGTCCCTTCCTGCTGAGTTCCCCTGAGCAGTTCATGGCTGCACTCACCTTGGGCTTGTTTATAACCCTGTTATTTAACCCTGGCCTCTGTTGTGATCTCCTGGTACCCCACCCCTGCATTGATCCATCTCTCACAACTGAACTATATTCCCAGGTGTCATTTTGTGTCCCTGCTCTCTGTGAAGGATGGCTGTCCACTTTTTGGCATTTGTCAAACATTATCCTCACCTCCTTTCTCCAGAGAGAACTCCATCTCAGTTTACTTTGGAATATTTCTCACCAGGGCTTATCCTGCCTCTTCCCCATAGACCCTAAGCTGGCACTGAACAAATGAACAGAAGGAGTTGGGGAGAGGGGGGGCGGGGAGCAGGGGAGGTAAAGTAAGAGGAGGAAGAAGGAGCAGAAACTGTGATAAAAGATGCTAGTCTGCCTAAAGGGTGCTTCAGTTCTAATGTTACTTCCTTATAGACATTCCCTAACCGCCCTTTTCTAAAGTGACTCCATCATTTTCTATCATTTTTGCTTTCTTCACTACTACTGAAGTTCTCTCGTTCTTTGTTTGCTGTCTAATTCTCTAATTCCCCACAGTGTGATCTCTGTGAAACACCCTCTTCTATCTAGTTTATTGTGATATCCTAATGTAACAGGGCTTAGCACCATGGTAGGACTCAACTCATATTCTTTAAATGGAAAACAAAATTCTTAAACTTTTTATTAAATTTTAAATGAAAAAAAATCTTAAAATTTTAGGAAAGTTTGAATGATTCCCACTGGAGTATAATATATGAAAGTTAAAGTAGCCTCAATCAGTGAGATAAACTAAAGATTTTGTCTTGCAAAATCCAACTGGCCAAAGACTCTAGAACACCTACTTGAGTTAGTTAACACTACCCAGCTGATGTAGATTGTCCCGGCATAATTATAGATCATTAGCTTGTGATGGAGATGTTGCTTTCATAGTCTGGTTTCTGGTTTCTGCCTCTGGAGAGGAGTGTGGCTTTTAGTTAGAGTTCAGAAGGCATGCAAGGGTAATTCTGAGTTAAGCTTTAGGACTCCTGGGGAGACCTAGAAATGGCTAAGATCTTACATTAATATGTAACCAAAATTTAAACTCATATTTCAGCAACAAGGAATAGTAAATAATGCATTAGTTTGCGAAGATTTGCTTAGTTTATTTACTTACATTATTTATAGATTATGTTGGGAATAGACTTGGCCTGCTCTGCTTTGTTCACAGTAACATTCCATAAATATAACAGCAAGCAATAAAACATCATCGATTCAAAAGTGAGCTCATAGCTCCGTATAACATCAGACATAAAAGCTGTGCTACAATGATAAACACTAAATCTTTAAAATATCTTTAAAATATCATTGGCTTTTTACAGCCATTACTTATGCAGTGCGTATTTCAGATTTTTTGTATTCAGTATTGTACTTTTTACTTGAGTTATGTCTTGAAGCTTTTGGTGCAATCTGTACAAAACAGGCACTTTGAAGCTTTGGGTAGATGGCAGAAGGACCAAGTCTGGTTCAGCAGGCCATCCTAACTTGTCTAGGAAAGGCTCAGGAAGAGAATAAATGTCAATAAAACATTTTAACTTTTCCACCTTCCCCCATGAATATAAAATTCAAACAATTTGTGCAAAAAAAGAAAAAAGAATAAAAAAGGAAGGCTTTAACAGAAGTCTTTTGTGCTTCCTATGGTAGAAAACGTCCTTGAGGGTTTTTTTTTGTTTTTGTTTTGTACTTTTCTGAAGTGAGAAGCAGGAAGGTGGAGAGACAGACTCCCGCATGTGCCCGACCAGGATCCACCTGGCATGTCCACTAGGGGGCGATTCTCTGTCCACCTGGAGCGTTGCTCCATTGCAACTGGAGCCATTCTAGTGCCCGAGGGGGAGGCCATGGAGCCATCCTTAGTGCCTGGGCCAACTTTGCTCCAATGGAGCCTTGGCTGTGGGAGGGGAAGAGAGAGATCGAGAGAAAGGAGAGGAAGAAGGGTGGAGAAGCAGATGGGTGCTTCTTCAGTGTGCCCTGACCGGGAATCGAACCCAGGACTTCCACACACTGGGCTGATGCTCTACCACTGAGCCAACCAGTTCAAGATTCTGGAGTCTCCACATGCTCTCATGATGGTTTGATGGAATCCAAAATGGTGCTTTGCAGACAATGGGGTGGGTATGTAGTAATGTTAAGATTTGGACTCTGGGTTCCAATAGATCTAAACTCAGGTTCTGGCTCCGCTATTAACAAGTTTTGTGTTCTTGGGTAAGTGACTTAACCATTTGAACCTCAACTTTTTTTGTCTGTAAAATAAGGATACTACTATATAGCTAATAAGGTAGTGAGTATCCAACAAGGTAATGTTCATGGAGCATAGTGCCTGACATGCACTGAGAGTCCAGAAATGTTTCACTGTCCTGTGGATGTTCTGATGAAATGAAGGTATTGTGTCTGTGTAACCCAAATAGAATTTGCAAATTACCTTAAATTTCTGATGGTCATGAATTGTATACAATGGTCATAATTATTCATTGAAACCTCACCTCAGCACTATTTGGTATAAGGCATGTCTGTCTTAGACCTTCATCAATGAAATTTAAAAAAATAATAATATAACAAAAATGCCTGTCATAAAGTGGTAATATGCATGTTTATTTCCACGGCAATTTTCGGGACGTAGTATGAATCTCTTTTAAAGACACAATCTCTGGTATAGTTGAGTGCTGGATAATTTTTTGATTTTCTTAATGCCATTATGAAGGCACAGTTATATTTTAATATAGTGACAGACAGAAATGGGGATGGAGAAGATGGCGGGAAGCAAAGAAGAGGAAGGGATGGAAAGTGACGAAGGCTGACAAATGGCCCCCAAATGGAAGTTGTCCAAGCAATCTGAGTTTGTGAGCCTACTTTCTTCCCTGCACATTTGGTAAGTCTGTTTTTGACATGCAGATAGAGAGCAGCGCTCAGACAGATCCTCATGGTAGGTGACCTGAATTACAGCCTCTGTACACTAGACATGGGGGACTTGTTGCAAAATTATTTTCTATCTCTAATGGCATCCTTTAAGACTTATTTAATCCTCTCTCAAAATTTGAAAAGTACATAAAAGTTCCAGTCTCATGTATCTTTTTTTTTAATTTCACCTTTTAATCTGAAAAGTTTCACATCAACTGAAAATTTTTAAGAGTGATCCAATGAATTGTCATATATCTTCTTCACCAAGGTCAGCCTAATTTCTCACATTTGCTCTTACTGTGCATAGCTGTGATATGATGGAAGATGTATTTTATTTTTATTTTGCTGAGTCTTTTGAGAGTAAATTGCAGAGATCATGATGGTAGGAGTATTTCCTAAGAACATTAAAAGCATCAAGGTCATGAACTCATCAAACCTAGGGACTTTCACACTGATACAAGGCTATTACCCAACATGCAGTTCATATTCAGATTTTGCCAATTGTTCTGAAAATGTTCTTTCTAGCCATTGGTTTTCCACTCCAATGTCACACACTACATTTTTGTTATGTTCTTTAGCCTCTTTTAATCTGCAATATTCCTTGGTCTTTCTTTGTGTTTACTGACATTGACATTTTTGAAGAGTACTGGCCCCTTATTTTGTAAATTGTCCCCCAATTTGGGTTTGTCTGATTGTTTCCTTCAGATCTGTTTCAAATTGTGCATTTTGTCAGGAATATCACTGAGGCATCTCAGCGCCTCCTCACAGGGAATATACAAGGCCAGTTTGAAAGTCTTCATTGGCCTTAGAATATATATTTAATAGTTTTATTTCCCTTTTGTTAAAATGAAGACTCTGGTTCTTAGTTGGAGAAATCTCCTTGAAAATATTACTATGTGAAACATTAGCGCCATAAGACTCGCCATTGTTTCTTGGAAAAAGAGTTGTGGATTCATTCCTCTTTCTAGTCTTTATCACAGATGTGCTAATGTGTCTGAATGTTTAAGTATCTTAGAGACCTCTCTAAGATACCTTGTTATCAGGAGGATTATTGTGTGGGAAGTCTGAGGATGCTAATTAATCACCCTTTTACAGATTCTTAACCAACTGAGAACAGGAGGAGTGAAATGCTGATCAACTTCATTACCAGTGAAGCTGGAGGAGGCGCCAGGGTCTCCTGCGTCTTTCACCAAAGCAGAATCATTTGTCTTTTAGTCACCAAAGCTTCCTCACCCTCTTATCCATTCTGTCCATCCTGGTCTCAATCCTTTGATATCAAGGCCAGGTCCTAAAGAGGGGTCAGTACTAGATGTGGGAAGATTCTAACTCAGTGGTTCTTAACCTTTTTTGAGGTACTGAACTCACCAGTTTCATATACACATTCACCGAACCCTTCTTTAGTGATAAATAAAATATAATTTTTTTCCCAAATTCAAGACATAGGTATATGTATTTTTACTGGTGCACAAAATGAGCCGTGCATGAATATCACCTTGCTCAAAGAACAAAACCAACAAAATGCATGAACTCACAACAAATTATGGTATTACTTTATTCTGGCCTCCGCGGCAGAGGCTTCTCTGAACCCCTGAGACCGACTCATCGAACCCCTAGGGTTCGATAGAACCTAGGTTAAGAACCACTGTTCTAAATATATGTGTGTGCACATTTATGTGCTTGCATTTCAAAAAGAAATATAAGTGATTTAAGAATTGCTTGTTTAGTCAATAAATCAATCACATATTATTTACTTCCCATGTGCCGTGGATGACACAAAGAGTACCAACAATGGTTTCCTGAATTCAGAAAGCTTCAGAGTTCAGTTGGGAAGGCAAAATCAGTAAAGCCATTTGAAAGCAACTTCTAAAGCTAGGTTGTGTGACCCTTGATGGTGGGTACTGAAGGTGTCCTAATGTGACCTGGGGGGTTTGGGGAGAGCTTCACGGAGGAGATAGGATTTGAGCTGGGCTTTGAAGGACAAGTGATACTCAGTGGATCTTGGAAGGGGAGTGCATTATAAGCGTGACTGTCTAAGTCATACCAGCCTCCTTGCTGTTCCTCTAGCATGCCAGGCTTGTTCCTGACGTGGACCTTACTGTTCCCTCTCCCTCAAACACTGTCCCCTGCTCTGCTTAGCTGACTCCTCACCTCCAAGTCATTGTTCTATTGTCACCTACCCATGAGACCTGCCCTAAATCCTCCATTATATTCTGAATGCCCCTCATTCTACTCTAGTTTTTCTATAGATTTTACCAGTTTCTAAGACATTGTGTCATTTAATTTGTGTGTGTGTGTGTGTGTGTGTGTGTGTGTGTGTGTGAGAGAGAGAGAGAGAGAGAGAGAGAGAGAAGGGAGAGAAAAGAGAAGCATCAACTCGTAGTGGTGTCACTTTAGTTGTTTATTAATTGATTGTTTCTTATATGTGCCTTGATGGGATGGAAGTGGGGGGTTTGCTCAAGCCAAGTCAGTGACCCCTTGCTCAGGTCAGCAACTGTGGGCTTCAAGCCAACAACCTTTGGGTTCAAGCCAGCAACCCTGGGGTCATGTCCATGATTCTATGCTCAAGCTGGTGAACCTGCACCCAAGTTGAATGAGCCCTCACTCAAACCAGCAAACTCCCGGCTTTGAACCTGGGACCTCAGCATTCCAGGTCAATGTTCTATCCACTGTGTCACCACCAGTCAGGCTGTAGCATTTAATTTTCAAAATTATGTTTATTGTTTATTTTCTGCCTTTTCCTCCTAGAAAGTAAGTTCTAAAAGGGCACAGGTTTTGTTGTGGATTTTTTCCCCCCAGGTGTAACCTCAGCACCTAGACATTGGCCCATATAGTTACTGAGTCAATGGTTGTTGAACATTTAAGTGAATAAAGCCATCCCTTCCTTTCTCACAGAGAGAAAGTGAGGAGAGTGTCCATTGAAAAAAAGATAATCAGATCACCCCTATGAACTCAAGCCTTCTCTTGCATTTTTAAGGGCACAGCTATTAAAAAGTGTATGTCTCAGAGCTGAGCTTCTTTCTTATTTTTCTGGCCTGAAGGTACACAATTTGGGAGTAGAAAATTAAGGAAAGATACTGAACATTGTTCTGCATATTAATGTGACACGCTGACTGTTGAGAAAACAGCAGTTAGAAATTTCTGAATGATTAGAAATCATTTTATCTCTCCACTATAATGGTGCTGATGAACTGTAGTCCCTCTCCACTAGCTTGTTAAGCCTGGTCCCCACCCTCTGCCCTGCATTCAGTCCCCCTTTATATGCTGATAACAGCCATGTTTATTTCTCTTAGCCTGGCACCTCTATTTGCATGTTTTGTGTAATTTGTCCCTTCCCCCTCTCCTCCAGTTTTCACCATCTCTGTAAATGACACTATTACATATGTAGTAGCTCCAGTCCCAGACTTTCCAATGGGTCCTTGATTCTTCTTTATAGCTCACACCTCACATCTCACTCACTGGCGAAGTCTTCCTCCGAAATGTCTTGTATCCAGACACTGTCTCTATCACCACCACTATCATCCCAGTACCAGTCACCATCATCACCCCTCTGGGCTGCAGCAGAGGCTCCAGCTGATATTCGGCACCCCCCACTGCTAGAATGCATGTTTTATCAGAGGAGCAATGTCCCCAAAGTCTAAGAGAATTCCTGGAAAATAAATTGCCTAATAAATATTTGTAGAATGAATGGATGAGAATTCTTTGGGGAATGTGTCTATCTGTTCATTCCAACAGTTATTAGTTATAGAATTGGGAGAATACATACATGTGCCTTCAATTCATAGGGATGGAGGTGGACTCACTTTGGTAGGTCTGTGCTGTGCCTGTGTGGTGCAGGGCAGCTGGCAGTCTGCCCCTTTCACTCCTTCTGCTAGAGCAGCACCCAAGCTGCTGCTGTACACTAACTGTTCAGACCTGGAGAAATACCTGGGGTCAGGGTGTGAGAGGAGACTGATGCCAGTCTCCAAGAGAAGAGGCTGGGGTTTCCCAAGAGATGGTTTGAGATTTATAAAAAGGAAGCAGCAAGAGGAACTTTAATAGGAATGTACAAACCTGAGGGTAGGGCTTTCCTGAGAAAGATTTAATTTATCATGTTATTTTCTGATGTGGTACTTGAAACCACCTTAACTGTATGTTAATGCCGTATTTTTCATTCAAGTCAAAAGAGAGGATATTAATATTACAACCACTTTTCTTAAGGACTATATGCCAAGGATCACTGTGTGTGTGTTTGTATGAAGGAACAATAAATAATATGTGCAGATTTGTTATTAGGAATTCTCTTTTAATGACTCCAAATATATTTAATGAGAGGTTTGTCCCTTTGTCTAAAGTCTAGTGAAATTTCCCTTGGTCAATGTTTAATATTTAATGGGGCTTTGTCATGGGCAAAGGCTTAATGGGATTAGGATTTCAGGAAAGAAAAATTCATTGGGGGCTTCTAATTCTTTGCTTAGGGAAAAGTTATGAAATAGCTAGCTAGCTAGAGGCTACGGGAGAAAAGAAAGAAGAAAGAGGGAGATTGGGAGAAGGAGAGGGAGAGGTAGATGGAAGAACCTTTTCCAGAAGAGGAGATAAATTTTAAATATTTTCTTTGTGCCATGTCACATGTATAATTTCATAGAGAAAGGTACACCGATTAACCACGGGCATGCTGTTCAAAGTCAAATATCTAGGAAATAGTCCCCTGCCTTTGTCTTATACCTCTTAAATCCATTCTTTCCACTGCCTGAGAGAATTAGAATGAAAGTTTGTTGGGAACTTATTGATGACATAGAAGAGTCCTTTTCATCCCCTTTGTTTTGACATTTTCCTGCCACAGAATATTATTAGCTCTATGTGAGAATGAAGGATTGATGGGGTCTCATCTAGATGCCTCTTTTTAGCAGGGATTCTAAAAGTTTTGAGGCTGAAGAATTTAGCATTCTGGGTTGTCTGAACATTGGTCTGTACTGTGTTTCTGGAATATGTGTTTTTATGTATCAGGAGAGGAAACAAGAGGAGGGAAATAGCCCTGGCTGCATAGCTCAGTTGGTTGTAATGCCGTTCTAATACATCAAGGTTGCAGGTTTGATTCCCAGCCAGGGCACATACAAGAATCAACCAATGAATGCATAAATAAGTGGAACAACAAATCAGTGTTTCTCTCTTTCTCCTCCTTTTCCTCTCTCTCTCTCTCTCTCTCTCTCTCTCAAATCAATTAAAAAAGAAAAAAAGAGGAGGGAAATTGACTGCTTTTCCTGCCAACTAAAAGATAAAAAATGAGGCTCATCTCTGCCAGGATTCTGTGAGTGCCCCATAAATGCCAATAATGATGACATTTGACTTTTCATTTCTATGGTCTTCTTTCGTTTCTGCCCTAACCTGAATGCAGTGTCAAGAAAACTATTAATGACTGCTATGAGGAACATGTAACTTGATATTTCTATATTACCTGCCCTCTTCATAAAGTGCTAATGAATGCTTACGAAGCTCTTTGAAATCCCTTAGTGAAAGGTGCAACATTAAGTGAAAAATATTATTATTATTATTATTAGAAGGTAATAGACAGCATTGAATGATAGGTCATAAGAATAATTGACACAGCATTAAAGAGAGCGCCAGAAATCATCCAGATGGTTTCAGCTCCTCCAGTCCTGTTAGCCTCCACATTACATATATTACACTGTTTCCCTGACACCCATGCTAATAACCATATAATTCACACACTAAATCACCACTTCCAGGGAAAGGTTGAGCTCACTCATAGCCCTACTGATAGTGACACTGACAAGGTATTAAATGTTGAAAGGTCTAAAGTGGAGAAATGTTCTTTGATGGAGAGCCAGACCCAGCCACAGAACGGCCACCACATTTAAGAGGATCTGAGAAAGACATGAGTCAGGGACATCTCAGAAATGAAGAGGCAATTTTAAAATAGTTGTGAGATTGTAAAGCCAAGAAACAATCAAAATCTAAAGTGAGAGAGCTGATCTGCAGCAATAGACTTTCCTGTATGCCCTCTCTGCTTTGAAAAATAGCAGCGGCACACACTGATTTGGGTTTCTTAGTTCCTTTAACCTGGGGTTGTTTAGTATTTCTGTCATCTGCGTAAAATTCATTCTCTGTCAATGTTGGCAAGTTGGGTCCAACTTACTTGCTAGCTCTGGTTGG
This sequence comes from Rhynchonycteris naso, assembly GCA_037038555.1. Lineage (NCBI taxonomy): Eukaryota > Metazoa > Chordata > Mammalia > Chiroptera > Emballonuridae > Rhynchonycteris > Rhynchonycteris naso. Next base: position 287,767,398 of record CM072996.1, on the reverse strand, counting down.
ATGACAGCAGCCACCTGATGTTCAGCATTGAAAGGAATTATGAGGGCACATTTGGACTTGGCAGGAAAGAGTGCTATGATCCATAAGCAATGTCTGCCTCAGAAGAGGGGAGAGAAAGAGTAGGTAGGTCTTCCCCACAGGGGTCAGGAATTTTCCACTTACATCCACTACCTGTGGACAGGCCTGACTACGACTTCCTACTGCGCACCTCACAGAGTGGTTCTCAGAGTGATGTCTGGGAAATCAAAGAGCCGCCTTTGGATGACAAGCTGTTTCTTGAAGTCTTATTGTTTGTTGTGAAGAGTTGTATATTTCAAACAATTTTGTTTCTAGAAGCTTAAACTCTGATTCCCATTTGGTTAAAAAAAGGGGATTGCTTCAATATTGTTTTATCAGTAGAGAAAGAAGTAAGGGGAGCAGGTGGCTTTTTGGGATCATTTGTTCAATAACCTGTATAATTATAGTGATAACCAACATTTATTGAGTATCTACTATGCATGAAGCATTGCTCTAAATATTTGCTTTCATTATCTCATTTAATCCTTTTAAAAGCTGCATGATGGTCTATTCTGAGACATAGGCACTGAGGTTTAGACTTTCTCAAGGCCGGACAAGTGGAAAGCTACGGTTGAATTTGAACCCAGGTCAGCTGAACCGTTGCTCTCTGCAGCACGCTGTGTGTTGACCTGAATGATTGTAGAAGAAGATAGACCAACTCCTTGACCCCCCTAGTGGTTTATTAGACAGTCTCCATAGAGAACTAAAATAAAATATTTTGTTTGTCTGTTTCTTTGTTTTAAAACTTTAATCTTATGTGTCACCTTCAGATAATGTGACTACTGCAGATGACACATTCATAGCTTATCCAAAAGGACTTGGGTTTAAAATTGTGATAACATTTCCCTCTATTTTCAATATTGGTTTAAAAAAATCATAACAAGACAAAAAAGATATCAGTAACATCTAACACCAATAAACTTATTTAATGCTGTGTGGGTTCTTAAAATGGATTTTTGAGAGACAGACAGAGAGAAAAGAGAGAGAGAAAAAAACAATATGTTGTTCCACTTATTCACTTATTTATGCATTCATTGGTTGATTCTTGTATGTCCTCTGACTGGGAATTGAACCTGTAACCTTAGCATATCTGGATGACACTCTAACCAACTGAGCCACCCGGCCAGGGCTGCCATGTATTTTTTTGTTTTTGTTTTAAAGTTAATATATAGAAGTAATATAGATGTTCCTTCTCTTTGGGTGATATATTGTTCTTTAAACCAGAAAATATTTTCTTTTGTTAGCATTTTAGATTCTTGTCAATCAATTTTACTTTGTTGCTCAGTAGGCAGACTCTATGTTTTTGTCTTTTACAATTAGAAAAGTACTGAGCACTTTTATTACTTTACTATGCATTCTTTTCAAGGCAAAACTGTTATGTTTATACGTGCTGAGTATGGGGCATGCTATTATAAATCAACTTGCCCCTGACCAGTGGTGGTGCAGTGGATGGAGAGTTGACCCAGGGCATTGAAGTCACTAGTTCAAAACTTGAGGTTCCCTGCTTGATCTCAGAGTCACTGGTTTGAGCCTGAGGTCACCAGCTTAAGTTCAGTGTTGGTGTTTTGATTCCTGGTAAAGGCACATATGAGAAGCAATCAATGGGATATACAACTAAGTAGAACAATGAGTTGATGCTTCTCTCTTCTTCTTTCTCTCTCTCTCTGTCTCCGTCTCTCTCTCCCTTCCTCTAAAAAAATTTAACTTGTCTTTGAGGAATCCAAACTTAAAAATAGAGTTGTTAATTTCTTAAGATTCTGTTGGTCATAAAATTGAATGTGGGTCATGGATGCCTTTTGGTTGTGTGAGGTTAAAATGGTTAAAATTTGCGCCTGACCAGGCGGTGGCGCAGTGGATAGAGCGTCGGACTGGGATGCGGTAGACCCGGGTTCGAGACCCCGAGGTCGCCAGCTTGAGCGCAAGCCCATCTGGCTTGAGCAAAAGCTCGCCAGCTTGGACCCAAGGTTGCTGGCTCCAGCAAGGGGTTGCTCAGTCTGCTGAAGGCTCGCAGTCAAGGCACATGTGAAAAAGCAATGAAAACTAAGGTGTCGCAATGACAACGAAAAACTAATGATTGATGCTTCTTACCTCTCTCCGTTCCTGTCTTTCTGTCCTGTCTATCCCTCTCTCTTCTGTCTGATTCTCTTTATTAAAAAAAATAAATAAAATAAATAAAATGGTTAAAATTTGGTAGTGTAAAAAGTCATTGGTTTACTAAAAATTGACCTTTACCAGGGTTCTTTCAAGTTCCCTTGGACTAGTTCCACTTGAAAATATTAACATGTTTACATGAATACTTGCAAACTGTTAGTAGGTAATGTGGACATTATAATCCAGCTTTTTTTAAAACTGGAGCTTAAAATGTATTTCTAGATCAATTCTTCTTTCCTTTTCTCCCACCATCATTTGTCTCCACCAGACAGACAGCACAGATACAAACAAAGTCAAGGGAGGGGAAAAGGAGCTGGATTGCTCTTGAAAACCTCACCAGACTACATACAACAAAGCTCCGATTCATAATGCAGTACAAAGAGTAGAGTTGGCAAAGCTTTTGACTTCACTATTGTAGCTGAACTCTGTAGAGCATTAAGTCATTTATAGCAGAAAGGGATTTTAGAATTCTGAAAAGATTCAAGGTGATTAAATAGAGAGTATGTCCAGAGCTGGACCATTCACTTCAGGTAAGGTCTGGGAAGAGACTTAAGTCCTTGCCAAGAGCTGTGATAGTTTCCTGGCTCCAGGAAGATAGAGATAAGGTCCTAATCTTTTCAGCACCTACAGTGAATTGCCTACTACAATAGGTACTTCATAAAAATCTGCTGGATGATTGAACCGATGGCTCCTGATGTTGTGTAAGGATAAACCTATCTGTTCCCACCAAGCTATGGTGCCCATAGACTCAATTGTTTGACTCCTTTTAGTTCTTTCTAACCTGGCTTATTGGATGTTTCAACTATGTATTTGGAACTCTCCCATAAAAACTTCTTGACCAGATTCTGTAACTTCTCAGCCACTTTTAGTTTCTAAAATCATTCATGTCCTATTGTTCAAGCCCAGCACTCTTCATTTTAAAAATTAAGTCATGTGATTTGGGTCTTGTGTCCTCCCCTCTCCAGCACAAGCTAGAGCTATGGCTGCAGTGACTTAGAGTATTTGTCTGTGTGTGAGTTCGTGTCTGTGTAAATGTGAGTGTGTGAATGTGTGTGTTGTAAGTGCATGACTGTGTCGAAGGGTGTGTGTGTACGCGCATCTTTATGGTGGGGAGTTTGTCTTGCTCTCAGACATTTCCTCTTTCCTCTAAGAACTCACTTCTCCAAGGTGCTGGGGGAAAGGAGAGGAAAAGGCAAATATCTCCCTGTCCCATGGGCGAGTCTGCATCCTTCCCTTGATTGACTGTGAACACTCTTCTTGCTCAGTGTTCATGTAGAAGTGAAATGGACCATGATCACTTGTCATTGTTCAGTGACTGGGCGCTCACTCCCAAGCAGTTTCCTAAACATTAGAAGGTCCATTCAAGGTACAGCTGCCTCTTACAGTAGACCCCTGGCTGGTGGCAGTCCACGGTGCTTCTCTGATGTATGCACCTTGAGTTCTTCCTGCTGTGACGGTCCGCAGTCTCTCCTACTAGCTGGAGCTTCGTCAGCAATGCAGGATCCGCCTTCTGTATCTTCTGTCCCCAAGAACCCAAGAGGGTGGTCCTGGTTCCTTTCCTCTGACCATGTCATTCTGCCTCTCCGGCCCTGCTGTGTCACATTTTCATAATTCTCTTTCACATGGTTACAAGCACTAGGAACAGGCACCAAGTCTCTTAGCTAAGCAGTCGTCTAAAGAGGGAATGAAAGGCTGGCTCCTCCTTCAGGCACCTCTTTCTTGACCAGTGAGTCTCTTGAGAGCTTGTGAGAAAGAGCAGAGGGAACAGTGTCAAGCGCTTCACTCTCCCTAATGCCACCTCCTCACACCCAGTCCCCCCTTTTGTTGACTGGGATGATGTGAAGGGAGGCAGGTTGATGGTAAGACCTGTCTAAAGATACTTCTTGGCAATTCTCATATGCCCTGGAGGGAGGAGACCATCTGTAAATAATATCACACTTACAATCTGCTGTATTGGGCCTTACCTGTAATTCTAGAACAACAAGAAAAGTTTTAGTATGTTTTTGCATACACTTCAGATGGGCATTCTAACTTGATTTATAGCCAAACAACCCTTACCTTTAAACTAAACAAAGAGGACACAATACAAATTAAAACAAGAGGCAGAAGGTAAATAAAGATCAAAATCAAACAAATTCAGGGGTGGGGAGACTAGGTGAATAAGGTGAAGGACTGAGAAGTGCAGAGTGGTAGTTACATATAGTCATGGGGATAGAAAATACAACAAAAGAACATGGTCGGTAACAGTATGGTGTCAGGTGAGTCCTGGAAATATCAGGGAGAACACTGTGTAGGGCATGTGATAGTCTAACCCAGTGGTTCTTAACCTGGGTTCTATCAAACCCTAGGGGTTCGATGAGTCGGTCTCAGGGGTTCAGAGAAGCCTCTGCCATGGAGGCCAGAATAAAGTAATACCGTAATTTGTTGTGAGTTCATGCACTTTGTTGGTTTTGTTCTTTGAGCAAGGTGATGTTCATGCATGGCTCATTTTGTGCACCAGTAAAAAAACATATACCTATGCCTTGAATTTGGGAAAAAAATCATATTTTATTTATCACTAAAGAAGGGTTCGGTGAATGTGCATATGAAACTGGTGAGTTCGGTACCTCAAAAAAGGTTAAGAACCACTGGTCTAACCATTATGCTGTATGCCTGAAATGAATACAGAATAATATACTGAATGTCAACTGTAATTGAAAAAAATTAAAAAGTAAATCTAAGACTGATAAAAAATACAAAACATAAGGCAAAATATTTAATACAAATATCATACACTCCCTTTAACAAAGATAAACAACAATAATACCTTATTATACATCAAACATTGTTCTAAACTGACATGTATCATTGAATCCTTGCAACAATGCTGTGAAATAAGTTATTTTATTAGTAGTATTTTATGAGTGAGAAAATGGAGGCACAGAGCTAATCTGTACTCGGATACAAGAGAGTGCATCAGCATCAAATATATGAAACCCCAAACACTAATTCAAGATAATATGTGCACCCTTATGTTCACTGCAGCGTTATTTAAAATAGCCAAGGTCTGGGAACAGTGTCTATCAGTAGATGAATGGATCAAAAAACATTATAGAATTGTATACCTGAAACCTATATAATTTTATTAACCAATGTCACCTCAATAAGGTTTAATTTATTAAAGATACTGAGCTAAGTTTTGTAATTAGCATTTTATGTGTTCCAATTACAAAATAGTTTTCAGGTCACTTAGCAAAACCTAGAAATTTTAGGTGTTTAGCATCATAGCCTTCCAAGAGGCAGGGTGAGTCTATTAGTTAAGAGCATATATTCTAAAACCAGATCACATAAATTCAAATCTTTGCTTTCTTTTTACCGGCTGGGCAGCCATTTACAGCTGGGGCCCCTGTGCCTCAGTTTCTAGTAAGTAGTATTCAACCCAAAAGGTTATTGATAGAGTTGAGTTGATATGCTAGAGCATCACTGTCAAATAGTAATAGCATGTGAGACACGTATGTAATTTTAAACTTTCTAGTAGCTACACTTATAGATAAAGAAACAGGTGACATTATTTGTAAATATATATTTTACTTAACCCAATGTGTCCAAAATATCATATCCATGTATAATTAACAAAACATCATTAATGAGATATTATGTTTGTTCTTAGTCTTTAAAGTCTGGTGTGCATTTTGCACTGACAGCACCTCTCAGTTTGGACTAGTCACTCCGTGTGCTTGGTCGCCCTGTGTGGCTGGTGGCTACCATGTGAGACAGCACGACTGTAGAGTGCTTAGAATTGTGCCAGCTATGTGATATGTCCTATACAAGGGCTATTGATCATTTCACCTTCAAATATTTTTGAATTGATCGTTTCTCTCCTCTACTGACATGCTTCAGGCCAATTTGTCATCTTTTCCAGGTAAGATGAATTCACCTGCTAACTCAGTCTCCCCAAATTCACTGCCACAGCCCTTTGCCATCTATTCTTCCTACTGAGGTCTGAAAAATCCTTTCAAAATGCATATCTTATAATATCCTCATTCCATCACCTCTAAGCCTTCCCTGCACCATAGTCCTACCTCTCTGGGATTTGGCTACTAACCTTCGTTCAGTCTCTTGGACTGTCCAGATACCTGCTAAGTCCTTGGAAGTGCTGCCTCATTTCTCTGGCATCTCTATTTGCACTTCCTTTTTCCTTTAGAGCTTCCAAGAAAAGCTTCTCTGGTGGCTTCTAGACTCTGTCAGATGGCTGTTAAAATGCTGTCATAGAATTATGTTCTTTTTCCAAAGCGCTCATCTCTGTAATTTTGCTCTCTTTAGTGTGATAAATTAATTAACCTGTCTACTGCCCCAGCTAGACTATAAATTCTTACAGGGCAGGCACTGCATTTGCTTTGTTCACCATTTTCTCCCTACACCTAATCCAATGCCTGGCACCTTGTGGACTCCTTTGACATATTTTTAATAAATAATTAAAATAAGTAATTATGCAGCTGTTGCTCTATAAGACACTACAAAACCAAAATGAAGAGAATTTAAAACAAGGCAGAAATGCCACAAGGTCACTTTTAGTTTAATTTAAATTCTTAAAGTATAAGAACAAAGGGATTTTAGAATAAAATAATGTACCATGTAATAAGATTCAGAAAACTTCACAAACATGGAAATACCAACATTTAGACTGACATAAGACAAAGACATGAGCAGACTGTGTCCTTAAACACCCCAAGCATATAAAACCAGCTTATAAAAAAGAGGAAAAGGGAGATGAAGTAAAGGAAGGAATATTGTGAGCCATATCTTACTTCTCTTGTGCCTAAAAAAATCAAGTATGAGTTGGGCATAGAGAAGTATTGGTGGTAATGCAAGCATGGGTCTATATGACCCAGACTTTATAAGGTAATTCTGTATTATATTCTTGGTGAACTGTTGAACCATCATGGAAATTCCAGTATTTCAGCAAATAGCAATTAAATGAAGTTGGTCAATGAATCAACAAATATTTATGTCTTCCACATGCTATGTGTTGGGGATACGTTGGAAAACAAGGTAGTTGTGTCTCTGTATCTTTTACTTTTAGTTCTGGGATCCATCAAACTATTACTTTCTTCCCTTTTAGTTCTGTGAGTCAACTGAACTCAGAACTAGATGAAGGTTAAAGTACAGTGTCAGGACATGAAAATTAAGTGACAGTAAAGGTGGTTCAGTGAATACCACTAATAAGGAAAGTAACTCATTCTGCTCATCTTTCCACTAGGGGATGGTAGAGAAACTGAGTGGAAGAGTTCTCCAAACATTTCTCCCTCTTGGAGTGTAGCATGGGGGACTACTCCTCTCTAAGAAAACAAGGAAAACAGACGAGAATATCTGTGCATTGCCCGCACTGATTTTCTGGCCTCATTCATTGAGTAGAGCAGGGGTCCCCAAACTTTTTACACAGGGGGTCAATTCACTGTCCCTCAGACCATTGGAGGACTGAACTATAAAAATAACTATGAACAAATCCCCATGCACACTGCACATATCTTATTTTAAAGTAAAAAAACAAAACGGGAACAAACACAATATTTAAAATAAAGAACGAGTATATTTAAATCAACAAACTAACCAGTATTTCAATGGGAACTATGGGTGTGGATGCATCCTGTGCTCCTCTCACTGACCACCAATGAAAAAGGTGCCCCTTCCGGAAGTGTGGCGGGGGCTGGATAAATGGCCTCAGGGGGCCGCATGTGTAGTTTGGGGACCCCTGGGGTAGAGAGACAACACTAGAAAGAGGAGCACACTGGAAATGGGAGGAGGTTGAGAGATTACATGACTTCTGTTTTGAATGAACTAAATTATGCTCCTGTAATATATCAATCACAAAATATCAGGGACTTAACCCAACTAAGGTTTAATTATTGATCACACAATGTTGTGCATTTGGCAGCTCCCTTCCAAGCAGTGAGAGGAATCCAGGCTCCTTCATCACATGGCTCTGTTGTCTCACCATGACTCCCAGATTTCCAGGGCAGTGGAAGAGAGATCTGCGTTCACCTCTTCAGCCTGGAAGTGACACACATCACTTCCATTCACAGCCCATTGTGTAGAACTGGCTGAGTGACTGTGTTCACTTCACAGAGGCTGTAAGGTTTTGTCCTTCATGTGCATGGGGAGGAGGAAGACAACCTGGTGTTAGTCAGTATTGAGAATGTCCATTACACAGAAAATGCATTTAAGGTACCTGTGAAATATCCAAGTAGAAATATCCTATAGGCAGTGAGACACATGGGATTGGCACTGTGAGTCTCCATCTTGACTGTGCATAAAAATCTAGGGAAATTATTAAAAATTTAGATTCCTAGGTCCTCAGAGAATCTGTTGCAGTAGATATTGAATTTTTAGTCTCTAAGGAGACCACAATTTGATAAATACTAATCTAGAACCTTTAACATTCATCGGAATAGGGATAGTACTCACTGCTTTGAGGGAGATGAGATCAACTATAGAAAGAATACAGGAGGGGAGGGTGAGAAATAAAGAGCTAGCCTAAAACCCCCAGAAATTCCAAGGCAAGACTGTTTTGAGAAGGTGGGCAGTGGAAAGACCCATTACGGCAAATGCTGCAGAGAGGTCATGTGGGATGAGGACAGAAAGGTTGATTGTGTGTAGTGACAAGGCTGCTACCGATAATCTTAGCAAGAGCTCAAGGCAGATGCCAGTTCTGCATTCACTGAAGTGGGAGTGGGAGTAGAGAAACAGTGTAGACCACTTTTTGAGAAAGTTTGGCTGCAGAGTAGAAGAGAGAAGATGGAAGATGAAGGGGATGGTATGAGATTATGGGGATTTTAATATAATATGAGTGGGACTTGATCATTATTAAATGCGAATAGGAAAGAGCCAATAATGAGAGGTAAGTTGAAGAAAGAGGAGACAAGAGATCATCACTAGATTTCCTGAGCAGGTGGGAAGAATGGTAAGGAAGGATTTGCCTTAGCTTGGCAGAGTGAATATCCCTTCACTGGAAGAGGAGAAAAAGAGGAAAGATTAGTATAGACTGGTTGTCAAGTTTGGGTGTTTATTGAAATCACCTAGGAAGCTTCAAAATATACTGCTCACAAAAGTTAGGGGATATTTTATAGCTTCATATTCATTTTTGAATATGAAGCTATAAAATAGGGCAGTGATATATACCATTGCCCTATCTCGGCTTTCAAGTTCTGCTTTAGGTGATCTGCTGTATAGCCTGGGCATCAGGATTTTAGATAAGCTCTCCAAGGTGATTCTAATGCTCATCCAAGGCTGCCAAGGTTTTCACTGGGTTAGAAACAGGCATGGTTATGCTTTGGTTTATGTAGATTCTTTAATCACAGCTTAGACAGTACGTCCTTAGAGAAGACTTCGGATACCCATTAAGTAAGGATCCTGATGTATATTTGTATACCACTGTACTTACCTACTTTTTTCAGTTTTAATTTCCTATTTAAACCATGCTTTCCTCACTAGATTATACACAAATAGCAGGGACCACATCTGTCCTCTAGTGAAGAGTTTCCAGCCGGCAGAGTTGATATTCCATAACATTTTTCAAGCAAATGCATCAATCGGACCTTGATGTAGCAGGAAGGGCCCAGGTTGAAGGAATGCTATGGTAACTGGGGAACCTTGGGAACCTGTGCCCACGCTGACTGCTATGGTGTCCTGCTGTGGCTGTGCTGGAGCTGTGTGTGTGCCCTGGCTCTCTAGGTGCAGAACTCAACCAAACAGCGTTAGTGGAAAAGCTCATGTAATTGTAGCTGCCAAGCAAAGTGGATTGCAATATGAGGTGATAACAATAGCGAGCATTTCTTGTATAATCAAGCATATTTTGTCTGTAGTTTAAAGTCTTTTGAAGTTCAAAATTACTTAATTATAAAATTCTGGTTTGTTTCCAAGTGAGTTCAGGGACTAGAAAAGAAAGGAGCATTTTCATAAGACAATTCAAAAGAATATATCTCCTTAAGGGAACATCACCATCCATGGGTATGTTTTTGTACCGAAGTGGGTGAGAAACAGTTACAACAAGACATCTGCTATTTCTTCTGCCTCCATTCAATAGTGAGCAACCACAGATTGATTCTTGTCCTATAGTTATAGTGTGGTTGGTATGAGTGATGCTGCTGGGTTGTAATTATAGAACCCAGGGGTGTGCCAACTCCCTCTGTAAATATTTTGTTCCGTGAGCTTATGCAGTCTAGTAGGTTTCAACTATTCCACTTCACTGTTGTAGCACCAAAGCAGCCATGGACAATACTTTAAACAAATGGACATTCCTATTGTATTGCTTTATTGCTGTGCAATACATTACTGCAGACTTAGTGATTTAAAGCAACATACATTTATTATTTTTTGGTTTCCATGGGCCAGGGGTCATCTTAGCTGAGTCCTCTGCTTAGGGTCTCACAAGGTTTCAGTCAAGGTGTCAGTAATCATGTGCCGCAGTCTCAGCTGAGGTTTGGGTTACTCTTCCAAGTTCAAGTGTTTCCTGGAAGAATTCTTTTCCTTGCAGCTATCTAACTCACAGAAGCTTGCTTTTTCAAGACCATTAAGGGCCTACCTGATTAGGGAAGGCACACCCAGGGTAATTTTCCTCTGGATACTTCAAACACAACTGATTAAAGACCTTAATTACATCTGCAAGAAATACTTTCACCTGCTATCAAAGGTGACATAATCAAGGGAGTGACACTTCATCATATTCGTAGGTCTTACGCACACTCAAGGGGAGGAGAGATTATGCAGGTATGATTACCCGAGGTGGGGCTCTTGGAGGCCATTTTAGGATTGTCCGTCACAGCTGTATTTAAATAAAACAAATGGATGTTGAAATGTGAATGTCAGATAATTTTTTACCTGTCACAAAAACTAATATTCTTGATTATTTTTCCAACCCTTTAAAAATGTAAAAACCCAGCCTGACCAGGCGGTGGCACAGTGGATAGAGCATTGGACTGGGATGCAGAAGACCCGGGTTTGAGACCCCGAGCTTGTCAGCTTGAGCGCGGACCCGTCTGGATTGAGCAAAAGCTCGTCAGCTTGGACCCAAAGTCGCTGGCTCCAGCAAGGGGTTGCTTGGTCTGCTGAAGACCCGCAGTTAGGGAACATGTGAGAAAGCAATCAATGAACAACTAAGATGTCGCAACGGCAACGAAAAACTAATGATTGATGCTTCTCACCTCTCTCCATTTCTGTCTGTCTGTCCCTCTCTATCCCTCTCTCTGACTCTCTCTCTGTCCCTGTAAATAAAATAAAATAAAAAAAATGTAAAAACCCATTCTTGTGGGCTGCATGAAACAAAAACCAGACCATTCCCTGATATAATTTGTGGAATGCGGTAAGATATCACCGAGCTTAGTAAGACATGGTTCCCGGAATGAGATGCTAGGTCTAGGTGATATGACTGTGATTATGTGAGGACAAAGCTGAAGTTTAAGTGTGACCCTTTGGGATGAGACACTAGAGCCCTTCTTTCAGAGGTTGCTTCCTGTGACCTGGCAGGATCCAACCCTGGAGAGAATAAAGACCAGAGTCACTGCCCCAATTGTGCTTCCCCCATATGGACATGGGGAAGTCTGAGAAGCTATGCTCACTACGCACTCCCTAGCTCAATATCTCTCAGTTGCTTTGTGAAGTTGTCTTTTTTGTGTGCTTATTGATGCAAACTGTAGCTTCTTTGCTTTTATTTGTTCAGGTGCTTATTTTCTTCAAAGCTCCAGTTGCATCCTCTTTGGGGCTACTGTAACTCACATAGTTCATCGAAGATCAGCATGCTATTTACAGTGTGTCCATAAAGTCATGGTGCACTTTTGACTGGTCACAGGAAAGCAACAAAAGATGATAGAAATGTGAAATCTGCACCAAATAAAAGGAAAACTCTCCCAGTTTCATACCTATTCAGTGTAGTTCGATGTGGGCTCCATTTGTTGCCCTACACACAGCCAAACGATAGTGAAGTTTTTGCCACACACGGGTAAGGACGTCTGGTATAACAGAGTGAATAATGTCTGTGATTCTCTGTTTTAAGTGATTAATGTCATTGATACGTTCAATGTACACATGTTGCTTCACATAACCCCAAAAGTAAAAGTCTAAGGGCATCAGATCCAGGGATCGTGGTGGCCATGGCTTGACAGAACCCCTGCCTATCCACCGCCAGGAGAATGTTCTATCCAGAAACTCATGGACAATGGTGGCGTAGTGTGGAGGAGCATTGTCCTGTTGAAAGATGATACCTTCTAGAAATTGTGGCACCGCATACAATTCTAACATGTCTAGATAGGTGTTTGCCGTCACAGACTGCTCTGCAAATAAAAATGGGTCTAACACCTTATCATGCATCAGGCCATACCACATGTTCACTTTAGAGGTATTACGTTCGTACTCAATGTAGGCATGAGGATCTTCAGCAGCCTATATTCGAACGTTATGGCAATGAACATGTCCACAGATATGGAAGGTCGCCTCATCGCTAAACACAATCTTCTGCAAAAATCTTGCATCATTGTCGATCTCATGAAACATATCTGTAGCAAATGCGCATCGTGTGTGTCTATCCGCCGGTTTGATAGCGTGCAACAGCCTCACGATATCAGCCGTTTCTTTAACCCCTTATGAACTGCAGTCTTGCTTAGGTGTAATTGTCGAGCACACGCGCACACAGGTTTTTTTAGGGCTCCTTAGGTAGCTATCCCGTATAGCCTACAGACTCCTCACTGACTGATGGCCTACCAGAACGGGGTTTCTCCACCAAACTGCTGGTTTCCTTCAATGGCTTATCCCACTGAGTAATGTTATTCCTATGTGGTGGCGCTTCGTTATAAACGCGCCGATATTCATGTTGCACTTTGGTCATGGATTCAAATTTAGTGAGCCACAGAACACACTGAACTTTCCTCTGTACCGTCCACATCTTGACAGGCATGGCCATGGGCTGCTCCACTGTATACAGGGTGTTACGTCATCATCTGCACATGCGCACACGCTGCCACATCATCCTACAGAAACTGGGAGGGTTTTTCTTTTATTTGGTGCAGATTTCACATTTCTATTGTCTTTTGTTGCTGTCCTGTGACCGGTCAAAAGTGCACTATGACTTTATGGACACACTGTAGTTTCACTGAAAATATAATTCTGCTGAAATGGAATTTATGGCAAAGAAGACAATCATTTCTTTGCATATTACAGGGCACAATCATAGTTTCAGATATTTGGGTTATACATCTAGGTAAATTTTTATATTGTTTAAATTTAAATTTTTGTCTACACAAACAAAAAGATTAGCAACTGTTAAGAACATCCTTGTTCCAGAAGATTAAGAAAGCTATGCTAGTATTGTGTGAATTATTAGATCTTAGAACCAATATACAGTCTTCTAGCTCCAGCATACTTAAATGTGTTTATGGAGCTATGTACCATTCTAAGTACTCTTCAAATATTCATTTGAAGACAGCATTGTTACTATCATTAATGATAAGAAAATCGAGGTACAGAGCACAGTTAAGTAACTTGATCAATCTCTGACTAATAAGTGGCTGAACTGATATTTGAACTCCGCAATTTCCTTCCAGAGTCTGGTTCCTAAACCACTATCCATGCTACTTCTCTGGTATATAATAAAATTTGTTAAATATTTTCTGAATATATTGATACTATTCATGGTATACAAATAATGAATAAGTTATTTTTAATAAAAACACTGACATTAGTGTGAGAAAGTTCTGGAAGGTGACATCCTGCCAGGTGACTGAAGTGGCCAATTAAATGACCATCTTTTCTCCTGTCTGAACCTCAGCAGGCTTGTTGATGAGCTTGTCAGTGTGTCATCTACCATTCCCATGCCAGCTTTGAGATTCTTTTCCAATAATGGCAATATTAAATCTTGGTAAGGATCAGTTGCATGGCACACATTTGCAACAACTGTATTAATAATTCATCAGATTTTTCCATTGATGTAGAAGTTGTTATTGTAAAATTATTCAAAATCTGTTACATTTCTACATATAATACAAGTGAAGACACTGAAATAATCATGTGATTTTATCAGACAAATTTTGTCCTATTCAAACAATAAGATTTCTGATACAGATGCCTGTTCTTGGAAGAATACTAATAATGTTTCAATCATTACATGCTTAGTTTTTATCAGCTGAAAAAATTCCATTGTGAAGACATTTTCCAAAGACCCTAAATCAAAACAATGCCATTGCAATTTTCCATGACACGTTTTTCCAAAATGAAGGGTCAGAATGTTTCTCCATGTGAATCTTTGCATTTTAATCAGAATTGAAGAGAAAGATAAAAATGTGAATGGTTTCATTCTAAAAATAAAAGAACTTAAGAAGAAAATTGCTTATAACGTCAAATATTCATTATGATGTGGATTTAAGAGATAAGGGAATGGGAATTGAGTTACCTTCCTTTAGAAGGGCATAGATGGAAAAACCCTTACCAATTTAGCACAAGCATTTGTTAAAAGCTCTGAAAAGAATGAATGATCGGAAGAAGGCATGGGATAATGTCTACAATATTTTATTATGAAAACTTTTTAAAAATGAGATCCTTATCCTAAATTATAACTTGAACATTCGTTTGTTGAGTAGAAACAGAAGAAAACAAAATTTTCCAGCAAGATGTCTGTGAAAAGTATATTACTATTCCAAGAATTCATCTCACCTGGAATGACTCTCGTTCTTCAGATCATTTTTGATAACAACTTTTGAAAATTACTCACGTAATTGATAGACAATCTCTCTGATAATCCAAGTGAATTACTCAGACTTTCTAAGAGATGTTTAAAAAAAATAAAACAAATTTTAATTTCACAAGTTGAATTCTACAAATAAGCACAAAAGTGAAAAAGCATGTCATCAGCTTCAACAGAGATGATTGAAAATATCAAAAACTATATTAACCCATCTGTAATTTTTTCTCAGAATTTTCTATTCATTCTCATGTACATTTACTCTTGTCAATAAAAGGCGATTGATTAAATGTATAACTCAGAAAATTTAATTTTTCTAATCTTCAAGGCTTTCTAAAAATAAATTCCAACTAAAAAGCATTATTTGTCAAAACATGAATTCACATTTAAGGCTTATATATATAGTCACCGTGTGAGTGTTCTCATGGATTGGAAAGAGTGAAGCAAAGGAGTCGCAGTAGATGGAAATGAAAGAAAAATGAAATGTGGGTGATTTGAGGATTAATGGGGCCTTTTTCTGTCCAGAAGAAAAACATTGCAGACATAAGATGATTCTTGATAAGGTAATAATCGCTGACTATAATCAAACTTTAAGTACTTCAGCCAGAAACTACTGAGCACCAGGAAAGAGCTATTACGCATTGTTAAAGCAATTGATCACTTCCAGCATTATTTGTAAGGCTGGAATTTCACAATCAGAACTTATCATACTACATTATGAGGCCTACTGAAATTCACAAATTCAGAGGGACAAATTGACTGGATGATTACAAAACTATAAGGCTATCATTTCTGAACTGAATATCGACAGAGCATAAAAAAACATCATAATGCACATACATTATCTAGGCACCCGTGTTGGGATAATGCTTATAAATCTGACATTAGGCATGAAGAAAAGAAACAAATAGTCTAAAATATCTAGTAGGTAGTGTTTTGAAACAACCAGCAGTTTCCGCCTGGGAGGATGGAAAAACACTCATTTCTTATAGAAAGTTTTGAAATGATTCATTTATTAGTTCAAAAAATATTTACCAGGCATCGTTCTAGGCATGAGGGTTACACTAGTGACCAAGATGACTGACAGGGCTAAGTGTCCAGCTAAGCTGTAGGCAGATAAAAATACTATTGTATGAAAGTTGGATTGACTCTAGTAAAAGGAACATAAATTTTATGAAGAAGAGGTATCTGACTGTATTGTTGCCATTAAACACTACAGGAAGTCATGTAAATATAATAAACTTCCAATTAAAATTTCTTTTGCATGGAAGTTATATTTGACTGCGTAACACAGGTTATGCCAGAGAATTGCGTGTGCTTACTTTTAAAAACGTAATAGTTAACTTTTGCGCAATTCCAGAATTCTGTTCACTTAGTTTTTTAACACAATTTAAGCCTTTCATGCATGATTGTCCAAATTAAAACTGATTTGCAAAAAAATGTGGATTTAGCTAGTATGTATGACCTAGAAAAACTAACTTTGAAGAAAACAAAAACACCATACAGTTCTACTTTATACCTTCTTATAGTTAAAAGTGTTCTCAAGGAATCCACGAATTGTAAAAACATTTGTAATGTACTAAATTCTAAGTGTTTGCATTCTTTCTCAGATGTACCTGGAAAATATTTTGATAGTTTTCTATAAAGCACTAGTCCTGAAAAGCAAATAAAAATTTACAAGCACTTTACATAGTACTTGGCACATAATAAGTACTTATATGTTTATAGGCAAAATCAAGTAAATTGAATATGACAAGTTAGCATAATAATAATTAGGTAGTAGGGGCAGATCTAGTTTTGTGGAATCTCAAACTTACGCTATTTTAGAAAGCAAAGTTTTCTTTAAAAAATAATACAAAATTATATATAAAACTAGCATGAGAGTAAATATCTATTTAGAATGAGAAAATAAATCACTATAAATTAAAATATTTAAGAAGATAGGAGGGATAAAGGAGGTAAAAGAGGGTAAAGGGGAACAAAAGGTGATGTAAGGAGACTTGACTTGGGGTGGTGAACATAATATAATATACAGATGAAGCATTATAGACCTGCACACCTGAAACCTATATGCTTTTATTAACCAATGTCACCCCAGTAAATTCAATAAAAAAGGATGGACAATTACAAACTTTGTTTTTATACTATGCTTTTGGTTTTGACCAGAATGTTTCATTGGTAATATTTAATCAATAATCTGCAAAGATATACAAAATGAGTATGAAATGAAGGCATACAAAAGAGGAATACAAGTGCATTTTTCAGAAGGGTGCTATGTTGAATTGAGCTATATAATTGTGTAATCAAATTACTCATGTTATTATTTACACTGACTTATGAGTTTTGTCTTTGAAATACTTGTTTTTCTGGCTCTTTTGCCATGTTGGTGACAAATTTGTGTGCCATTTCATCTGGAACTGCCAGACTTCATCAGGAAAAAATATATCAAATAAAGTGAGGTGTGATCCAATATACATTGGGATGGATAAGACGTGTGACTTCACACATACATGTACTCACTGCTTGTGGTACCACTGTAGAATTGTATCTCATAAACACAGGAATTCTATAAATTTTATTTCATGAGATTACCATAAAAACATAGATATTATGTATGGTATATTTAAGATTGCATATGGCAAATGGAATGGAATCCTGTTTTGACCAGGCATTGTTGAGAACTGAATCCTTTGCTTAAATTGTCATGTCTGATCATTGGAGGAATTTTCCGGAGACTAGCTATGTTTTACATTTTGTTTTCTTTCCACTAGCCACAACCTGTCAGTGCCGGATGCCACAGGACATGATCATATTACAGTTCTACCCCGGCCCTGGACTTTCCTGCCTAGACCTGGGCCAAGTCCGGTAGGTCCATACTTAAAGTCATTGACTGGTTCTCTGCCTTAAAGTGATATATAATGAAACCAGTTTTACCAAGGGCTACTTGATATAAAGAAGAATTAGATTTCTTCAGCATCTCATCGATGTTATAACGAAACATTATTTGGGGACCTTCTGCGCCAACGTCTGGGTTCCACGGCATTGGGGTAGCAGCCTGCGTACAGGGCCTGCTGCTGTGAGGCCAGATCTCTTCCTCAGACCTGCTCTCTGGCCAACAGAACTTCACCAGTGGGCCGGTGCCTACGGTGGACATGGACTGCACAAATGGTGCAATAAAAGGTATCCTTCAGGTCCTTTTTGTTACTTATCAATAAAGGGAAATCAGAGAGGCACCATGAGAGGAGGCAGCTGGTGCAGGAATTGTGTCCGTGACCTTGAGGCAAAGTCATGCAGAGAAGGAAACTGTCCAGAGGGCTCTTACCCTGAGCATTCACCTCTGTGGTGCTATGGGCGTGCCCGGGACCCTGTGGCTTTGACCCACCAGTTCTCTTTCTGTCAGGGCTGGGGCCTGCCACCCACTCCTTCAGTCCCTGACAAGAGGCCTGTTCCATCCTGAATGCACATTCGGGCTTGCAACATCAGCCACCTCTTGTCCAGAGACGCTGCTAGCTCACTGCGGCTCCAGAGCTATCCAGCACAGATGAATCCTGAATTCTCTACTCTCTTGGATGCTGAGTTCAAACAGTGCCTTTTTCTTTCCTCATAGAAAGCAAACCCATGCCTGAGCTTGCCTCCCGTGCTGGGGCACGGTCCCACTTTTCCTCGCTGGGCACTAGTGAGGCTTTGGGATCCCTGATGCTCAAGACTGGGTGGGTTGTTGTGGGCTTCCTGGTCAATCCTATAATTGCATCCTCATTCCCATCCTCGAGGAGATGACACAAGAAAGACCCCTTGGACCCAGGTGTTACCTCCCTTAGGCTTGTCACAAAGGAATACCAAAGCTGTGCCTTCTGGAGACCTGCATGAACAAGGACAGCACATGCACAGGGTGAGGCTGGGAGGCACTGCCCACAACGCCCAGTGCCCTGAGGGCTGCGGCCAGGCCCAGGGCTCTGTGTGATGCCCCTTGGAAACCAGTGGCCTTGTGATGGTGGTGGTGGCCCTTAGCCAGGTCCCCGCATGGCTCTGTCAGGAGTGGCAGAAGCAGAAAACTCTGGGAACATCTAACATTCCTGTTTGCAGGGTTTCTGTAGTTACATGGGTTCTGTGCACCCATCTTATTGTTTAAAACCAGAATTTTTATATGTATGTCATACATACACACTGTTTTAAGAAAAAGTGCTAAAAATGCCATTTGATTCCCACAGATCCAGACTTTTACTCCTGATAACAAGCAACAGATGTCACTTGTTCGACACTCTCCTCATCCCTCCCCCCAGATTCCAGGGGGAGAAGCTTATCATCAAACTGTGTACCCATCTTTTCTCATGTGTCTTTCTCTTCTGCCCAGGGTACACTTTCTCCCTTTCCTCATCTGGCTAATACATCATCCTTCAAAACACTCCCCATCTATCACCTCTTCAAGGAAGCCTTTCCTGACATGCCCTAGGTCTGGACGAGGTCCCCCCTGCATGCGCATATGACAGCCTTGCTGTTCTCCGCCCTGACACTTAACCCCCTGCGACCCACTCATCTGACTTCCCAACAACACCACAGCATCTTAAAGAGAGATACTGTGTATTCTATCTTTATATTTCTATGTCTAGTGCCCAGTAAATATGCAGTAGATGTTTGTTGAATAAATGAATGAATGAGATTTATTGACTTTTTTTGGCATCAGACTATTCCAGACCTGAGTGATCTCAAATCCATCATCATATTCTGCACAAACTGATTGAATATTGATCCCTTGCCATTGCTTCAACTTTTTTTAAAAAAATGTCTTTGGAAAATATGATGTGCTGCTATAAAACAGCAAACCTGATTCTACAAGCCAGACATAAATACCAGTTCCATTATTTTATAATCATCCTTCACAAATGACTAAGAACGTTGGAAATGATTGAATTGCAGTCAGATGCGAGCATAGGCTTCAAGAAACATAACTTTGTTTGCTGATATAAAACTAATAGCTGCAATCGGACATGTTGGGAAGAAACAGGCTAGCCTGGAGAAGATTTGCAAATAGTATTTGATTTCATTTCTGTTGCAACTTTACATGGTTTGTTCCTATGTCTTGATCTTCAAATTCTATTCCTCAGTGAAATCTATACCTGTGTCCTTGGAGACTCCTGTCATTGACACACACCTGCTGCATGCAGAAGACTCTCTGCAATTTATTCAATTCCACAAAAGTCTATTGAATACTCACTCCTCGCATTTCGCCATCATTGAGATAAGGTCCTGGAGTCAGCATATTTGTGTACAATATCTTTTTGTCTCCTATTCCTTCATTTCTTAATTCAACAAATACTGTAAAGTTTTCACCTAAGTTTGTAAGGAAATGCTCTGAATGCCATGGGAGGAAAAAGATCAAGATATTCCTCATTTCAGAGGACTTATAATTTAGTTAGAGAGATAAGATACACAGGCGCAGCACGTTTAAATCAACACCGAGGTTCAATAGCAACAGGAGATGATAATGTAAGAAGCATCTGTGATGAGGTCCCATCTGCTCTGGTCCTCCCTACCTCTGTGGCTCACCCTCACAGCAAGCCACGTGGTGCTAGAAAGAGATTCCAGACACAGGCTGCTGTTTGAAAATGGGGACAAGTATAAGCTTCAGTTGCTTCATCTCTGTCTACTGTGCATACAATTGTCGGGAAGAAATGTGGAAAAGTGTTGATACAAAGTCTTCTTTTTTTTTTTTTTTGACAGAGACAGAGATAGTAAGAGAGTGGGACAGACAGACAGGAAGGGAGAGAGATGAGAAGCATCAATTCTTTGTTGTGGCACCTTAGTTGTTCCTTGACCCAGGGCTACAGCAGGGTGAGTGACCCCTTGCTCAAGCCAGCAGCCTTGTGCTCAAGCTGGTGGGCCCGTGCTCAAGCCGGATGAGCCTACGCTCAAGCCAGCAACCCCAGGGTTTCGAACCCAGGTCCTCCACGTCCCAGTCCAACGCTCTATCCACTGCGCTACTGCTGGTCAGGTGATACAAAGTCTTGATTCCCTTCTTCTTCTTTGCCTTAAGCCTTGCAGAGGAGGAAAAACATCTTGTGTACTTCCCTCTCTACCCCTGCCTTCTGGGGAGGACATGCCCATCGGGGACCTCAAGAATAACAGTGCCATGGGCAGGCAGAGGGACTCGGACAGTCAGTCCCTCACTAAGTAGGCAGAGAAGCCTCATCGGCCTCTGCTGGACTCTCTGAGGAGGTCCAGATGGACTTTCCCTTCTATCCTTTAACTGGACTGAGAGCTGAAAATGAGGAGCTAAGTACAGCCCGTGCTAAAGAAAGTTCACAATAACCCTGTTGTCAGCCACCCGGTCCCCAGGCTTATGAAGCAGTCACAGCAACCGCTCCAACATGGTCCAACACCAGTCACCCTCCCAGCGTGAGAGTTGCTGAAGTCTTCAGTCTGTAATGTGGTGCTGGTGACAGATTTCCACTCTTCTTGGTGGGGAGGGGAAGGTGGGAGCCTAACTGGGGGTAGACTCATGGGCAGATTGGGGATGTCTGTCCTAAGAGGAGGAAGACATCTCGCTGTCCAGCCGAGCTGCGTTCGTCCACCCTGGAGCTGCTACTGGAGCAGGATGGGGTGTGTGAAGGAGAAGTTGGGGGAGTCCCAAGACAAGGGTTGTACTCAGTCATGGAAATTAGAGTCACGTCTCTCTAAGAAGCAGGAGTAGTGAGTAAATCTGGGAAGGAAAGTTTGAGGCACATGCACTGACATTCCTAGAGATCCCTGGGGAATAGGGAGGAAGTAGAGCAGGACCATTGTGACCCCCAGGGTTCCCGGAGGGCCGGAGGGCAGAGGCGCAGGGCAGCTTGGAGACTGCTGCGTTAAGCCAGGCAATGCCTTACTCGGAGAAGTGGCTGAAGGCGTGGCTTCCTGCTGGGGCCAGGATTCAGTCATGATTGCCTCCCTGAGACCATCCTAGGGACGGAGGAGCTGGGGTGCAGCTGAGCAGCACCCCAAGAAAACCACTTCCACTGTCTATACAGGAAACTAGCATATACAACCATAGCAAATCAGAACAAAGTCTGAGACCCCCCCCACGATGGTGCCGCTCTCCCATCAGGGAAGCCGTCCTGACAGGAGGGGACGGGAGGTATTTCAGAGCAACACCATGTCGGCACCCCGTTGATCTTCCCAGGTCTGCGCCAGAAGAAAAGGCAAGAAATGAGATTTAAAGTGCCTTTGAGACAAGCCTGAAACTGACTGGACCTTCAATAACACTGGGGAACACTTTTTTAAAAAAGTTTTCTGTTGCATGAGGTTTTAGAACTTTTCCTACATATTTCTGCATCGCTGATTCCAAATCTGACCGTTTTTTGGTGCATGCTCCAGTTTTTACGCAATTCTAATTTCTTTTTGTTACAGTTAATGGCATGCATTGGTTTTTAAATTGGAGTTAAAGGGCAATGATTCTTGGATTGAACATAACCACAAGGCAATTAATGTTTTACAAACATCACTTTTACATAATTGTAGTTGTTTTTAAATGTAAAATATTATTATCTGATAAAAACACCCTCTTATTTAGTTTTAAGATTGAATCATGGCTTCTTTGAGTAGGCGTTAATGTAAGAATAGTCCTGACACCTTCTGTTGTATATGTGACTGTTACACACTTCAACATCAAAGGCGCAATATTTGTGACACGTGCATATATTGCCTACTTTTAAGTTCCCCTTGGCGATCAAGACAAGAATTGAACTCCTCATATTGTGTGTCATAATTGTGAGGAAATGCTTCATGACTGGACAAAAGGAAAACACAAAAGAATGCCTTTTGGTATTCCCATGGTTTGGCATGAACTTAAGGACCACAGCAGTGACTATTATTTCTGTCTGATCCATACAAAGGACATCAGCAAGAAAAAAACTGTATATGATCGCATATCCTAATATTTCTTCAGCAATATGATCTATCCCACACTCTCAGACACTCCTGGTTCCAGTTTTCAAAGATTTTATTTCTTCTAAGGACGAAGAAAGTTAACATGGTGATCAAGTGTACTTTGATAAGATGCATGAGGAAA
Source organism: Rhynchonycteris naso (assembly GCA_037038555.1). NCBI lineage: Eukaryota > Metazoa > Chordata > Mammalia > Chiroptera > Emballonuridae > Rhynchonycteris > Rhynchonycteris naso. The sequence goes on along the minus strand of CM072996.1, from coordinate 287,744,443 downwards.
TGGTTGTAGAATCTGAAGGGTCTTCTTCTGATGCCAAGCAGCCATTAACCCCTTAGCAGTTTAGCCAACCCAAATTGAATGCCTTAGTAAGAGATTTGGACCTATCAAAGAAAGCAGCTGAGTTATTAGCCTCCAGACTTCAAGAAAAGAATGTACTTCACTGGTTAGCTAAAGTATCCCATTTCAGGAAGCGTGAACAAAGTTTTGTGAACTTTTTTTCTGAAGACAAACATTTTGTTTACTGTCATGATATCAGTAGTCTTCTCAGCCAGCTAGGTGTTACCACTTACAGTCCAACAGAATGGCGGCTATTCCTTGACAGCTCTAAACAGAGTCTGAAATGTGTTCTCCTACACAATGGTAATGTTTATGCAGCAGTTCCAATTGGTTATTTAACTCATCTGCGAGAAGATTATAATGACATAAAAGTTGTTCTCAACTTTCTGAAGTATGAGGAGCATAAGTGGATCATTTGTGTGGATCTTAAAATGGTAAATTTTCTGCTAGGACAACAGAGAGGTTCATGGAGTATCCTTGCTTTCTGCCTTTGTGGGACAGCTGAGCTCAGGAGAAACACTGGACACAGAAGAAGTGGCTGAAATGTGAAGCTCTGGAAGTAGGGATGCAAAATATTGTGAATGAACCTATAGTTAATTAAGACAGGATCATTTTCCCCCCATTTCACATCAAACTTGGCTTAATGAAGCAGTTTGTTCAGGCTTTGAATAGAGAAAGTGAATGCTTTCAACATATTATTTCTGCTTTTCCTGCCTTGTTTTTTGAGAAGATAAAAGCAGATGTATTTGATGGACCTCAAATTACTATATTTTCACAAAGGTGATGCCCAAGAAGACATTCTACTTCATTTTGTGTTAAGATTCACTTCTTGAATAGTCACCTTGATAAGTTTCCCGGAAATCTTGGAGCTGTTAGTGATGAGCAGGGAGAACACTTTCATCAAGATCTGAAGACGATGGAAGAGCATTATTAGGGGCAATGGGACAGAAATACGATGGCAGACTACTGCTGGAGCATCAAACGAGATTGTCCTCAACAAGTACACAAACACAAAAGCTACAAATGCAAATTTTTGCCTGAATAGAATTTAAATATGCTCTGTTTTGAAATTGTAGACAAATCTTGATGCAATCATATATTTTAGTGTATTAGTGTATTTACTGCATTATATAAATTATTATATTTTCACAAAGATGATGTCCAAGAAGACATTCTACTTCATTATGTTAAACTAAATGTTGAAAATTTTACAATAAGATAAAAACCTAAAATCTTGAATTGCAAAAAAAAAAAAACCTTGTAGCTTACAGAGAAAAACTAATGTCTGATTTGAGATCAGCACACTTGAATTAGGCAAGAACAAGTATTTTTGTGGATGCAACAAAAATTTTGTTCCCCAGTGTAATCAAAAGTGAATACAATTAAAATCTGCTCAAGATGTCAGCAAGGAAGAAGGAAAGGGAGTGGATGCAGCGCAGTTGGCAGTAGTAACAAAAAAAACAGGAAATGGTTTCATATTTATACCACACCGAGAGTCTATAACAAAGTCCAGATCCACCCAGGGACACACACAGACAGAGCTGCTGGTCTTCAGGGAGTGAGCAGATGTGGACAGTGCTGGCGGAGGACTAAAGGTGCCCTCCCCACCCCACACCATGGTCTTCCCTGATTATTACTCCCCAAGCAGGAATGAGAACCTCCAGTTAAGGAGGATGAAGGCTCAGCTCAAATGAAATTCAGTTGAATTTTAAAAGGCTGCCTGCACAGTGTCGGGACTCAGAATTCTGTGTTCTTTTGGTTCATTTTTTCAGCCTCAGTTTCTCTAGATATCAAATAGGAATGATAAGAAAACTTGCCTTTGAAAGTTTTTTAAGGTTTTGAAAAGCAAGTGAGTTTATGTATATAAAGCACTTAAAATAATCCCTTGCATATAGTTAGCTCTATCTATCTATCTATCTATCTATCTATCTATCTATCTATCTATCTATCATCTATCTATCTATCTATCGATACAAATATAGATATAGATAGATGATATCGTTATAGATATAGATAAAATAAATGTAAAGTAATGGGATGCTTCTTGCCTGTCTTAATTTATAAAGTAAAAGCCATACTTGCTACTTTCAGTTTCCAGTTTGGCATGTGAGAAACTTAGAAGTCACCACTTCAACCTAACAACAAGTAAAAAGATAAACAAGCAGGGAATTAACAACTCTTCAAAGATCTGGCAGTGAAGTAAGGTCACAGGGCAAACCACTGCCCCCTCCCCCTAATTGGAGACACAGGCAGAAGAATCACAACAGAGCAAAGCAGGAACCCACAAGCAGCTACTTCTGCAGGAAGTCAAGTAGCATGTGTTTAGTAAATAACAGAGGTTGGTTTTGAACCCAGAATCTCTCCACATAGCATGTTTTATTCATGCAATGAACGCTTATTACACGTGTCAAGATCTTTGATACAAAATAGGTTAAGATGGTTGGTTGTGTTCTTCCCTGACCCACGTGGTTGGTGACCTTGATGTCTGTTTGGGGAGAGACTGTGTTTAAGAAAATAATTCCCTAAATAAACAAAAAGTGCAAGTGAAGCTACTAGCTATACACTCCCACCACTCTTACCTGCAAGGCCAGCCTGGTTCCCAGGGCTGCAAAAACATAAGCTGATGTCCTAGTAGGAGAGTCTTCCTTCCCCTTGTCTCACCTAACTTAACAGGTATGGCATGGCTATGATGGAAAAAATGAGCGTCTGCTCTGAAGGAGCTAAGGTAACCTTGAAGGGAATAAATGAATGTGCATATTGATGGAGCAATTTGAGTACATATTGATTCCTGGTAGCTGGTGCCCAGACGCTTAGCTCATGTAATAGGTGGTAAGGGTTACTTATAAATAAAGCTACAGAATACTTTTTTTCTTTTACTCAGTAAACCCTTAGGGGATTTTGTTGTTTCTGTTTATAAATCCTCAATTGATAGAGAATGCAGTGTGGTCTATGGCTCAGTGGCTATTGATTTACAGGCATGATTAACAAAGTTCAAAACCTGTAGGCGGCTACAGAGCCAGACCTGAGCAGAGAGCAAACACGCTTCCCTATTGGGAAACTGATAATGACAAGAGGAAGTCTCCAAACAGGAATGCCTGTTGGAAAGAACCATGTTGATTTTTCTTCTGAAAGGAGGAGGATGCAGTTCTGGAACTTTTTACTTCATTCTGAACTGGATCAAAAGCAAAAAACGAGGAGCAGGATTGAATATGATGGGCCCTGTGATTCTGCTTCTATTTCTATTCAATCATCCACCATGATAAAGTCACTTGCATTTATTTAATGTCTGGCACTCTCAAACTAGCCTTCCAAGATCTTTCTTCTTTTTTCTCATCACTGTCGTGTCATGAGGAAGACAGAAAAGTCATGTCTTTGGCTAAGCATGAGAACAGAACAAGGCTGAGAATCCATTGGTGGATTCCAAAGGAAAGGATACCTAGTGATATTGCAGTTGGAACATCCATTCATCCATCCATCGTCCATTCATCTGTCTGTCCATCCAATATACATTTGCTGTATGTGAGCATGGTGTTTACATCTGGAGATACATAGAAAAACAAAGCACAAGTCCCTGGCTCAGGAGCTCACAGTTTTGTAGGGAAGAAGGAAAGACAGCTGTGCAAGCTAATGTAGACATCCTTGTCATTCAAATTCAATCTTTAAAATTAAATTTAAATTTTAACTTTTGATTGCATATCTTCAGATAGGGGAACTTATGCTTTGTTGTTCTAAAGTGGAAAAATAAGGATGTGCCTCATTTAATCCAAAAACTCCATCTAATTTTTCCAAGAATTTCTCAAAACATTTGTACATACCTTTCAATCTATACTTATCTACTGAAGATTTCTGGTTTAATATAAATCATATTAAACCGGTCATTTAATTACTTAGCACTGAATGAACTCAGTGGTTTTGTGCAGTGTCTGATAATACTGAAGAGCACTGGTATGTATCAAGTATATTCAATATATAGAACATACCCTCAGTGCATCCCAGTCTGATTGTGATCCTTGGTCTATGTCGTTGGTCTACTGAACAAGCTATTTCTCTAGATTTAAAAAATATCATGCTATGTCTAGTATAGCTTTTCCAAACCAACAATGCTTTCAAGTTTCCCCTGCATTTTCTCATACCTGAAAAAATAGTATGCACAGTAGAAGGGGCTGTGTGTGTGGTCAAGCATAGATCCTTTGTGTGTTTACCTCTCTCAGTACACGTTGTCACCTCTAAGACAGGGACTTTTCAGGTATCTTGCATTCACCTGCTTTCTCTGATGCATCTTTGATGACCTTTCACTTAACTTGGTAGGATATGTGAGAGCAGTAATGCACAATGGATGCTTGTGGTAAGGTCCTTTTGGGAGAAGAACTGACAAATGACCACAGGCCACTCTACTCCTTCTTGCCTGCATTTGCACACAACATAAATATGCTGGTTTATTATGATGGCTTTTTGTGTTGGACAGACTATTTGGTGAAAATTTTTGCAAGTCAGTACAGCAAATGTTCATATGGTGAGTCCTCAGATCATAAAGGAAACCTGTAATTTCAAGAGTGATGGGTCTAAGGTCAGGGTCACACAGAGGAGAGTGATGAACTCTGCCTGGGAAGGTCAGGGGAGGCTGTGCAGAAGGAAAACAGCACCAGGAAGAGATGCAGGATGATAGCTTAGCAGACAGGCCGGTGGAGAGGTTGAGTGGAGGGCATTTAAGGCAGAGAGAAAAATGGGCAAAGTCAGAGAGGCAAAAATTTAAAAAAACCCAACCATCCTTTTGTGTTCCAGGAATTGAATATATTTTCCTAATGCCGAAGTATAAGATGCAGGGAAGATGAGGCTGGAAAAGGGGCTCAACCTGAATAGAAGGATCTTGTTGGGAGTTTATTTGGAAGGACATGGACCACAGTGAAGGCCTTTAAACAAGAGACTGTTAGCATCACACTTGGACTTTAGAAAAATACTGTAGAAACAAAACAGAGATGGGATCTGAGGACAGAGACCTGTAGCCAGAGATGAGGACCTGAGCAAGAGCAACCACAGGGCTGCTAACGCAGAGGCTGGGCGGACTGCAGAGAGGCCTCAGAGCTGGAATTGATAGCAGTTAGTGATCTCTGTGAAAGAGAGAGCAGCTCTTTTTATCACAGTGATACAGATTAAGATCAAGAGTTGTGTCTTTTTCATTTAGTGTGTCCCAATCTAACACAGTTCCTGGCAGACACCCAATCCATGGTAAACGGATAAATTCCATTGTTCAGCTAACACATCTTCAGCTGAGTGAATGAGTCAGGCAACGAAGCAGTGAGTTAAATTAAATGATGATTTCCTTGGTGGGGTCTGAATGCCTTCCATAGCATCTTGACTTCTCTTTTTAATTTCTAACACTGTCCTCATCACATGAAGAGTAGAAATTTCACTAGGAATATTGCAATATTCTTTTATTTTTCTTTGTAAGTTTTCTTGTTCTTTTTAAACTTTTATTTATTTATTTCTAAATTAAATGCATTGGCGTGACACAGGTCAGTGGAGTCATATAGGTTTCAAGTGTACGTGTCTATGACATGATCTGTGTATGGCATTGTGTGCCCACCTCCCAAAGTCAAATCATCTTCCATCACAATATATTTGGCCCCCTTCACCCTCTACTATCTCCATCACCCCCTTCCCTCTCGTAACCGCCAAACTGCTGCCCATGTTTGTGATTCCAGTTTTATGTGCCACATAGGAGTGAAATCATGTGGTCCTTGGATTTTTTTTTTCTGTGAAAGTCAGGGTTTCCTTTATTTTTTAAATTGAATTTTATTGGGGATGACACTGGTTAACATAATTTTATAGGTTTCAGGTGCCTAATTCTACGACGTATCTCTGTACACCGTATTGTGTGTTCACCCACCCCATGTCAAATTTTCATCCATCATCTGTTATCTGCCCTTTATCCCCCCCCCCACCACCACCACTCAGCAATCCACACACTGTTGTCTGTATCTTAGCTCTTTGTAACTTGGCATAACACTCTCAAGGTCCACCCCTGTTGTTGCCAATGTCCTTTCAGCTGACCCACAGCCTCCGTTCTCTTGTCTGAAGTCCCAAAGCCTGACTCGCCTTGGAAGCACATTCTCCTGATTTTGAGTCCAGGATTCTCTTGGCCTCAGCTGAGCCCCAGCCACTCAGCTTTCCCCATCATTTCTCTCTTCCTAGTGGAAATAATAGTCCTATTCATCCACCTTCACAGATGTTGGACAGATTGATTAGTTAATGTGCAAAAATTGCTTTGAGGATGAAAAGTGCCGATTATTATTATTATTATTATTCTGTCTTTTAAAGAGAAATTCTCTGCCTTTTAAAGGGAGCTGCAGAATGGTCACTGGCATTTCAGTGGAATGCACCGCAGCTCACAGGTGGAACATTTATTTACCAATAAAGAAGAATGTCTCCACAGAAAAGAGCTTCTTGAAGCCTGTTTATCTGCTTTGAAAAGATGTGGCCAGCCTCCCACTATGGACTGTAACTGTGGCAGCCTGGTTACGGTCAATGTCCAGGTCTAGGTCAGCAAAGGGTTTGCCCTCTTATGCAGAGGCACTAATAATAAAGCATGGCTTTGCCTTTTGTCAGCTACATGTCACCTCAAATGTTACTGACAGCCTAAATCATACACAGGGGATCAGAGATGTATATGTAATTTTTCCCCTCTCCAAAATACATCCAACTTAAAATCTTTTACCTTGGCCAGGATATGAATAATAGTTTCTCAGAAGCATTTTTTATTCATTTGTTTGTTTCTATGCTGAACTGATTTTTAGTCACACACATTAGAAAGTTCAGTATTGAATAACAACAAAAACAGAAAGAAACAAACAAGTGAGCAATTTGAATTTTTTTTTAAGTTTGAAGTTGGATATAAAGATGGGGAAAGTTGTAAGAAAAATTTAAATTACATTTAAATAACTAGGGGAAACTGAATTTGAAATGTGTGGCTGTAGAATTGGCCCTGGCGTCTTGATATTTTGAGTGTGATTTGCTGCTAGTTTTCTTCAGCAACTTGGGCTTTTAGTGTGATGAATGGCTAAACTTTTACAGTAAAATTTATGAACTGCATTAAGTGCTAAGAAAGAAGCATAAAAATAAGTAATTTGAGAGTCTGGGGTAGTAGAATGTTGTGTACAAAAAGGCTAAATGGAAATAGGCTAAAAGAAGCGTCAGAGTAAAGAAAAGGGCATTCTGACATCAAGGAAGCAGAGCTTTGGGAAATTCTTTAATTATCATCTAATTTGGCTTGATGAAATAGTGTTACATAAAGATGTCCAAAATCAAGGAAGTATCATTTCATAATAAAACAAGTTTAGGTAAGGAAACAGAAAAATGTATGCTAGAGTTCATGAAGGTGGAGGATCTGACCAGGGAAGCTTCACCTGAGGATTTTGCCCAGCAGGTGGCAGAAGTGAGACGTCAGAAACAGGTGTGTGGGGCCGCTGAGCCATCACCTGTCTTCTAAACCTGCCCCTGTGGCTGCTGATGCATTTTCCCGATGGATGGGTGTGGCTGAGCAGGCCTCTGGAGCCATCTTCCTGAGCTGATGAACGGCATGTGTGTGGCTGGAGCAGCCCTGGGTGGGCCTTGTCATTCTGCACCTTTGTGCTGGCTTTTCCTCAATGGTGTATTCAGGTCCCCTGTTTCCGACTGTTCTGTTTCCCAAGGTTCCTCTGCTAATCATGTGGGCCCCTGGGCATGTCTGTGCACTTTTCCTTCTGCCTTTTCTCTTTATTGAAAGCAGTTGCTCTGGACACTCTGACCTCTATTCTCTCTGCTGTCTGAGGCGCTAACAGAATGAGCAGACCGAGGGTTTAACGTCTCAGTTGGAATTTAACGTCTGTCCTTCTCAGGACTCTATGTGATGGATTATAGACATCGTTTTCGCTTGTGACTGACGAAGAAACTGAGGCTCAGAGAGAATAAGGAGCTTTCCTAGGGTCCACAGCAAGTTTAGGAGCACGTTCTTCCCTCCTCCCCCACAATATTTTTTGTTACTCTTGATCCTTCCCCCAATTCCCTCAGCATTTAGATTTCCTAGCATCATGGACATCCATAGGCTCAGGAAAGGGCTGTCACAGGAACTGTGCAGGGGTCGCAGAGCACAGGAAAACCGGGGAGCCAATGGTAAGCCTCAGGCTGAGTCCGAAGGCCCAAGAACTTAGAGCTCTGAGGCCCAAGCACAGAAGCAGAAGACATGGTGTCTTACCTCAAGCAGAAAAAGCAAACTCATCTTTCCTCCACCTTTTCCTCTTCAGACCTTCACTGGGTTGAACAATGCCCACCGTCGTTGGTCAGGGTGATCGCCTTTACTCAGTCTTCTGATTCAAGAGCTAATCTTCCCAAGACAGTCCGACAGACACACCCAGACACAGCGTCGTACCAGTTACCTGGGCATCCCTTAGTGTGGTGGGCGGAGTAAGGAAAGGACTGAAAATCAGCAGACACTGCCGGTGCCTGAGAACGGAAGAACCTTATTCCTCATGCTCAAGGTGGGCTGAGGTTAAGGAGCAGGGGGAACATGAGCCCAGCTAGTTTGGGGGAATGGAGTCCATCTGCAGAGCTATCTGCTCCCCTATCCAGGTGGTGGCTGGACTCTGGGGAGCACAGCTGTGCTGGTCCTGGATAGCTGCTCCTGGCAGCCGCATGGTGTCACCTGCTCAAGTGGGCACAGGTCCTGCCAGGGAGGACCAGACCGGAAGGCACCTTGGGGAACAGAGGGATCCTCTGCAGTGATAGTGTAGAGTGACAGCTGAAACCTGGAGGGGGAAGGGAGGGCTCAGTGGAAGTGACAGATGGTGACAACAGTTATGAAGAGCCACCGCCAGCCTGCCATGCTGTGACACCACGTAATCTCTTCCTTCTACGGATTAGGGGGGAAACATTGGGACTATAATGGACTTGGGTCCCGTTTTTGCCCTCTGGTGGAGTGGGGGGCCCTTTATAGAAATAAAGTGAGACTAAAAGCTTCTTCGTTTCATGTTTGTGGATTGGGATCTGTACCCTCAAGCAGTATCGAACCCAGAGTTCTCTGGCTCTAACATCTGCTCATTTCATTATACCAGAAAGAAGCAGTATTTCCAGGCCCAAGATTCAACATAGTCGGAAACAACAATATCTGAATCTAGATGCTTAATATTATTATTTTTAAAATATCGCACAGGTTTTTGTTTGTGTTTTTCTTAAGTTAGAAGCGGGAAGGCAGAGACACAGACTCTCGCATGTGCCCGGCTGGGATCCACCGGCATGCCCACCAGGGGGCGATGCTCTGCCCATCTGGGCTGTTGCTCCACTGCAGTGGAAGCCATTCTAGCGCCTGAGGCGGAGACCATGGAGCCATCCTCAGCGCCTCAACCAACTTTGCTCTGGTGAAGCCTTGGCTGTGGGAGGGGAAGAGAGAGACAAAGAGGAAGGAGAAGTGGAAGGGTGGAGAAGCAGATGGGCGCTTCTCCTGTGTGTCCTGACCAGGAATAGAACCCGGTCCGGGCCGACACTCTTCCGTTGAGCCAACCGGCCAGGGCCTCACACAGTTTTAACCAAGTCGATTTGAGATTCATTCTCTCCACATAATTTCCTTTCCATGTAATGAGATTTTAGTCAGTATTTTACTAAGTTGAACCACCAGGGATCACCCTTAAACTGTTTTCAGTGTGTTATATATAAAAAGAAGTCACTCTCTATGAGTAAAAAATATTTTTTCCCCCTGATGACTTTCTAATGAGTTCGTAGTCACACCACACAGCAGGGCTTTTCACATGTGAATTATTCAACTGTCTGAAGTGCATGTTCACTTTGGTGTCTACCAGTGCTCAATCCTCAGCATCATATTTGAGAAGAAAAAATTCAAGGGACATTTATATCAAGATTTTATTGGTTTCTTTCCCCCTTTGCCACACGGCTGCTGGTGCAGCATTTCTAGGGTTTCCTCAGCCTTTAAGGAGTTACATGACTTGCCCAGGTTCATGCAGGTTGCTAATGGCCCAAATGATATTGATTGGTCCTCTGCGCGGTTTGTGTAACTTCAGAGGAAGGGGAATGAGGAGGTCTTGTAGGGGGTGGCTGGGTTCACCTTCCAGGCTTAATGTTTATTGCCAGCGCGGGAAGTGAGGACAGTCCACAGAGTGGATGTGCAAGGTTTCATTCCACTCTGCTTGAGCTGAGCTGTCCTCTGCTCTAGGGGTCACCCCAGCAGAGAGAAACTCACTAAATTTTGCCTTTCCAGCTCTTACTCTGACCACAGCACTTGCTTTGGCTCTAAATTACAAATCACATGCATTAAAAAAATGCCAAAAAATCCCCTCAAATTTTGCATAACATATCCTAAAAAGTTAATGCTTTCCAGCCAGAACTTGGCCCCTTGAATTGCCTGCCATTCTAATGTGCCTGGTTCCTCTGTGAGGAGCTGCAGTAGAGACAGAATTCCTCTAGAGGGCACTCATAGCTTCTCCACGAGTCAAACTGCACAGGAGCCAAACGGGATCCATATTAATACATGAATGTGGATGTGCGGATTTTTTTTCTCATTAACAAATAATACCTCTTTGTCTTTTTCGAATCGGTATCAGTGGAAATCATGCACATGTGGAAAAGTAAAATATAGATTTCCTTTTGTTTCCTTTGTGAATGAATACTGAACACTCGCCTCTGGGGGAGCTTGCTGTAGTTCACTGCTATGTCATAATTATAACTATCAGGAGAGGGAGAGAAATTAAAAGATTTAACTGCTTAACTCTTCAGCAGTTGAGCTGTGGCCCTGGGGACATGCCGGGAACTTCATGTTCTGGCCCAGGGTTGTGGAAAAAAATCCTCAAGAATGGCTGTTTGACCCTTTCCTCAGCCACCTGAGGAAATCAGCTTTGGTTAGATTAGATGGACCATAATTGGCTTTTGAGTTGTTGAAGCACATTCTGGGTGCACATTTCTCTGTGTTTTGAAAGGCATGTTGTTTAACTTGGATCAGGTCAGGGTAGAGGGAAGTCAATCACTGCTTGGGTGGGTGGATGGACCGGCATGTTGTTTCCCAAGCTCTGCCTTTCAGCGTCCCCAGTGACCTGGTGTCTCCCCGGCCTCTCCCTCCCACCCCTCCCCTTTAAGCCCAGGGTTAGGGACAGGGTTGTGTCATTGCTGGTCTGCCTTAGTTAGAATTTGCACAAGAAGTAGTGGTCTAGATTATTTTAATGGTTCTTTTCAACCCTGAGGGGCTGTGAGTGCATGAATTTGTGCATTCTAAAGTGAGGAGAACGTAAAAATGAGTGTGATTTCAACACTGTAAATGGCATAACTGTTTTCCCTGCGACTAGTCACGTCCCTCCCAAAACTATTCTCTGGGAACCAGAATGATCCTTTAAAAATGCATATGGGGTTGTGGTTTCTTTTCCTGCTTAAAATTCACAGTGGCCCTACTCTACCTGTGTAAGGACGCCCACACTCCTTAGTATACACACGATTGACAGGGGTCTTTATCACCTGCCCCGCAAGCTCAGCCCTTCCTCTGGAATGCCAGGCAGTTCTCCCTCTCACTTCCGGGCCAGCCTGTCCCTCCCCCCTGGGATATGCACAGCCCGCGCCAATATGCACACTCCGCTGCCTGGCTGACAGTTTTCATGCTGTAGGTCTCAGCTTAGGTGCTTCTTTCTCTAAGAAGCCTTATCTGGCCCTCAAAGACTGGGTCAGAAACCCCATTCATATGCTAGCATTCTGTGCTTATCCTTAATCTTATAGGTAGGGTTAAGGAAGCTGAAGTGAGCTTCCTTAGGAAGGTGAAAGGGTTTCCTCGAGGATGCCTGGAAGTGCTGTCTAAATATTCCAGCCCATCTGGAACAAAGTTCAGATAGTCAGTCTCCTTGCCTACCTGAGAACCGTAACTGTCTACCCTCACACTCAGCCTGGACACTGAGAACTGGCCTGATGCCTCCTTCTCTGCATGAACATGACATTGTACTGCTTTTCTGTCTTCATCTGCATGACTTTATTTTTCCAGGAGTCTCTTGTCCAGGAACTTCCCAATGCTCTTTCCAACCCCTTAGTGGAAAGCCCAACAGAGTTTGTGCCCAGCAGTCTTTGAATTCCTTGCCTCAAAATTCTTAGCTTTCTATTTCCACCCATCCTGGACTGTTGTATCAAAAGCCTTACCTAACCCTAAGACACTCCCTGCTTTGAAGTGCCCTCCTCAAATCAAACGTCTCATTCTCAGTAAATTCTAACTGTAACTTACTCCCTCGGAAACACAGACAAACCTGTGCAAAGTGGTGTCCTCCTTTCATGTGGTGCGCAGTTGGTGTTGTCATGCCAACAGGTTGTGTTAGTAATGTCTGGGGAACAGCCAGCTTTTGGTGGCCTCTTACCATCAGGAGGACTGGTGCTTGCCCCTTAAGAAAGCATAACGACCTTTACTGAGCTTCGAAAGGTAGTCGGCCTGGATTGGGGTGTTTGAGTTCTGAGTCTAGAAGAGTTCCCTAGGGATGACTCAGGAAACAATAATTTGGTAAAGCAAAGGGTTCCATGGTCTCTGTCACTTTCAGAAGTGTGTCTCTCACTCACTCACTCACTCACTCACTCACTCACTCACCAGATACATAACTTTTTCAGTGTCTCAGTCAGAGATCTTAGTAAAAGACGTGAATCCATTCAAAAAGCTCTATTGAAGATATGAGGGCAAGTCTCCTGAAAACAAAAATTGATTAAGTGCAGCCAGGCCTTCACGGACCTGGAAAGTTAGTTAAGAGCCATTAAGGCCGTGTCTCACTCTCTGGGCCCCCGGGGTCTGTTGAGGCCGTGTCTCACTCTCTGGGGCGCTGGGGTCTGTTGAGGCCGTGTCTCACTCTCTGGGCCCCCGGGGTCTGTTGAGGCCGTGTCTCACTCTCTGGGACCCTGGGGTCTGTTGAGGCCGTGTTTCACTCTCTGGGCCCCCGGGGTCTGTTGAGGCCGTGTCTCACTCTCTGGGACCCAGTCGTCTGTTGAGGCCGTGTCTCACTCTCTGGGACCCAGTCGTCTGTTGAGGCCGTGTCTCACTCTCTGGGACCCTGTGGTCTGTTGAGGCCATGTCTCACTCTCTAGGGCCCTGTGGTCTATTGAGGCCGTGTCTCACTCTCTGGGACCCTGGGGTCTGTTGAGGCCGTGTCTCACTCTCTAGGGCCCTGTGGTCTGTTGAGGCCGTGTCTCACTCTCTGGGGCACTGGGGTCTGTTGAGGCCGTGTCTCACTCTCTGGGCCCCCGGGGTCTGTTGAGGCCGTGTCTCACTCTCTGGGCCACCAGGATCTGTTGAGGCCGTGTCTCACTCTCTGGGCCCCCGGGGTCTGTTGAGGCTGTGTCTCACTCTCTGGGGCCCTGTGGTCTGTTGAGGCCATGTCTCACTCTCTGGGGCCCTGAGGTCTCTTGAGGCCGTGTCTCACTCTCTGGGTCCCCGTGGTCTGTTGAGGCCATGTCTCACTCTCTGGGGCCCTGAGGTCTATTGAGGCCGTGTCTCACTCTCTGGGGCCCTGTGGTCTGTTGAGGCCGTGTCTCACTCTCTGGGGCACTGGGGTCTGTTGAGGCCGTGTCTCACTCTCTGGGGCACTGGGGTCTGTTGAGGCCGTGTCTCACTCTCTGGGGCACTGGGGTCTGTTGAGGCCGTGTCTCACTCTCTAGGGCCCTGTGGTCTGTTGAGGCCGTGTCTCACTCTCTGGGGCACTGGGGTCTGTTGAGGCCGTGTCTCACTCTCTGGGGCACTGGGGTCTGTTGAGGCCATGTCTCACTTTCTGGGGCCCTGAGGTCTGTTGAGGCCGTGTCTCACTCTCTGGGGCCCTGAGGTCTATTGAGGCCGTGTCTCACTCTCTGGGCCCCCGGGGTTTATTGAGGCCGTGTCTCACTCTCTGGGCCCCCGTCGTCTGTTGAGGCTGTGTCTCACTCTCTGGGGCCCCGTGGTCTATTGAGGCCGTGTCTCACTCTCTGGGGCCCTGAGGTCTATTGAGGCCGTGTCTCACTCTCTGGGTCCCCGTGGTCTGTTGAGGCCATGTCTCACTCTCTGGGGCCCTGAGGTCTATTGAGGCCGTGTCTCACTCTCTGGGGCCCTGTGGTCTGTTGAGGCCGTGTCTCACTCTCTGGGGCACTGGGGTCTGTTGAGGCCGTGTCTCACTCTCTGGGGCACTGGGGTCTGTTGAGGCCGTGTCTCACTCTCTGGGGCACTGGGGTCTGTTGAGGCCGTGTCTCACTCTCTAGGGCCCTGTGGTCTGTTGAGGCCGTGTCTCACTCTCTGGGGCACTGGGGTCTGTTGAGGCCGTGTCTCACTCTCTGGGGCACTGGGGTCTGTTGAGGCCGTGTCTCACTTTCTGGGGCCCTGAGGTCTGTTGAGGCCGTGTCTCACTCTCTGGGGCCCTGAGGTCTATTGAGGCCGTGTCTCACTCTCTGGGCCCCCGGGGTTTATTGAGGCCGTGTCTCACTCTCTGGGCCCCCGTCGTCTGTTGAGGCCGTGTCTCACTCTCTGGGCCCCTGGGGTCTGTTGAGGCCGTGTCTCACTCTCTGGGGCGCTGGGGTCTGTTGAGGCCGTGTCTCACTCTCTGGGCCCCCGGGGTCTGTTGAGGCCGTGTCTCACTCTCTGGGACCCTGGGGTCTGTTGAGGCCGTGTTTCACTCTCTGGGCCCCCGGGGTCTGTTGAGGCCGTGTCTCACTCTCTGGGACCCAGTCGTCTGTTGAGGCCGTGTCTCACTCTCTGGGACCCAGTCGTCTGTTGAGGCCGTGTCTCACTCTCTGGGACCCTGTGGTCTGTTGAGGCCATGTCTCACTCTCTAGGGCCCTGTGGTCTATTGAGGCCGTGTCTCACTCTCTGGGACCCTGGGGTCTGTTGAGGCCGTGTCTCACTCTCTAGGGCCCTGTGGTCTGTTGAGGCCGTGTCTCACTCTCTGGGGCACTGGGGTCTGTTGAGGCCGTGTCTCACTCTCTGGGCCCCCGGGGTCTGTTGAGGCCGTGTCTCACTCTCTGGGCCACCAGGATCTGTTGAGGCCGTGTCTCACTCTCTGGGCCCCCGGGGTCTGTTGAGGCTGTGTCTCACTCTCTGGGGCCCTGTGGTCTGTTGAGGCCATGTCTCACTCTCTGGGGCCCTGAGGTCTCTTGAGGCCGTGTCTCACTCTCTGGGTCCCCGTGGTCTGTTGAGGCCATGTCTCACTCTCTGGGGCCCTGAGGTCTATTGAGGCCGTGTCTCACTCTCTGGGGCCCTGTGGTCTGTTGAGGCCGTGTCTCACTCTCTGGGACCCTGGGGTCTGTTGAGGCCGTGTTTCACTCTCTGGGCCCCCGGGGTCTGTTGAGGCCGTGTCTCACTCTCTGGGACCCAGTCGTCTGTTGAGGCCGTGTCTCACTCTCTGGGACCCAGTCGTCTGTTGAGGCCGTGTCTCACTCTCTGGGGCCCTGAGGTCTATTGAGGCCGTGTCTCACTCTCTGGGTCCCCGTGGTCTGTTGAGGCCATGTCTCACTCTCTGGGGCCCTGAGGTCTATTGAGGCCGTGTCTCACTCTCTGGGGCCCTGTGGTCTGTTGAGGCCGTGTCTCACTCTCTGGGGCACTGGGGTCTGTTGAGGCCGTGTCTCACTCTCTGGGGCACTGGGGTCTGTTGAGGCCGTGTCTCACTCTCTGGGGCACTGGGGTCTGTTGAGGCCGTGTCTCACTCTCTAGGGCCCTGTGGTCTGTTGAGGCCGTGTCTCACTCTCTGGGGCACTGGGGTCTGTTGAGGCCGTGTCTCACTCTCTGGGGCACTGGGGTCTGTTGAGGCCGTGTCTCACTTTCTGGGGCCCTGAGGTCTGTTGAGGCCGTGTCTCACTCTCTGGGGCCCTGAGGTCTATTGAGGCCGTGTCTCACTCTCTGGGCCCCCGGGGTTTATTGAGGCCGTGTCTCACTCTCTGGGCCCCCGTCGTCTGTTGAGGCCGTGTCTCACTCTCTGGGCCCCTGGGGTCTGTTGAGGCCGTGTCTCACTCTCTGGGGCGCTGGGGTCTGTTGAGGCCGTGTCTCACTCTCTGGGCCCCCGGGGTCTGTTGAGGCCGTGTCTCACTCTCTGGGACCCTGGGGTCTGTTGAGGCCGTGTTTCACTCTCTGGGCCCCCGGGGTCTGTTGAGGCCGTGTCTCACTCTCTGGGACCCAGTCGTCTGTTGAGGCCGTGTCTCACTCTCTGGGACCCAGTCGTCTGTTGAGGCCGTGTCTCACTCTCTGGGACCCTGTGGTCTGTTGAGGCCATGTCTCACTCTCTAGGGCCCTGTGGTCTATTGAGGCCGTGTCTCACTCTCTGGGACCCTGGGGTCTGTTGAGGCCGTGTCTCACTCTCTAGGGCCCTGTGGTCTGTTGAGGCCGTGTCTCACTCTCTGGGGCACTGGGGTCTGTTGAGGCCGTGTCTCACTCTCTGGGCCCCCGGGGTCTGTTGAGGCCGTGTCTCACTCTCTGGGCCACCAGGATCTGTTGAGGCCGTGTCTCACTCTCTGGGCCCCCGGGGTCTGTTGAGGCTGTGTCTCACTCTCTGGGGCCCTGTGGTCTGTTGAGGCCATGTCTCACTCTCTGGGGCCCTGAGGTCTCTTGAGGCCGTGTCTCACTCTCTGGGTCCCCGTGGTCTGTTGAGGCCATGTCTCACTCTCTGGGGCCCTGAGGTCTATTGAGGCCGTGTCTCACTCTCTGGGGCCCTGTGGTCTGTTGAGGCCGTGTCTCACTCTCTGGGGCACTGGGGTCTGTTGAGGCCGTGTCTCACTCTCTGGGGCACTGGGGTCTGTTGAGGCCGTGTCTCACTCTCTGGGGCACTGGGGTCTGTTGAGGCCGTGTCTCACTCTCTAGGGCCCTGTGGTCTGTTGAGGCCGTGTCTCACTCTCTGGGGCACTGGGGTCTGTTGAGGCCGTGTCTCACTCTCTGGGGCACTGGGGTCTGTTGAGGCCATGTCTCACTTTCTGGGGCCCTGAGGTCTGTTGAGGCCGTGTCTCACTCTCTGGGGCCCTGAGGTCTATTGAGGCCGTGTCTCACTCTCTGGGCCCCCGGGGTTTATTGAGGCCGTGTCTCACTCTCTGGGCCCCCGTCGTCTGTTGAGGCCGTGTCTCACTCTCTGGGCCCCTGGGGTCTGTTGAGGCCGTGTCTCACTCTCTGGGGCCCCGTGGTCTATTGAGGCCGTGTCTCACTCTCTGGGGCCCCGGGGTTTGGGCACACTTCTCTTGGTGCATGTGTCACATTCTTCCTCCACTTCCTTCTGGTTCTGGCGCTATTGCTTGTAGCTTTATCTTGCCATGAAGCTGACTTTGACACTGGTTCTGCCTGACTTCAGGGAACTGGTGTCTACTGTAGTTGGTTTCTCACTTCCATATTTTGGTGCATACTCATTAGTCATTGACCAGCAAGTAGAAACTGGCTTGAGAGGAATTTGACCCAATCATATCTAGCAGTGGCTTGGGGACACCTGACCTGTTTCCCACTCAGCAACGGCTGCAGGAAGGGGCAGATTGTGAAGGGTGTAGTTTTGAAGTCAAATTTGCTGATGGAACAGGGATTCTACTTATTGAAATACATGAATGTACTTGTCTCCTTCTCGCCCCCTTGGGACCTTCCCCACATTTAGCCAAAAGCATCCTAGCAAGAATTAAAAAATAAAGACTGTGTTCAGCTTTGACTTTCAAACAGGGTTTTGAATTCTATAGTAAAACAACCGTCTTGATAGACAGGCTTTGTTGAGAGAAAAAAAGGATTTGTCAACTACAAAACGTTCTTTTACATAAAAAGAGTAGAAAGGGGAATACATTGGAATTGGTGATCTGAACAGAGTTTTATTTTAAACCAAAGACAGACGACTCAGGATATTCCGTAAGGAAAGTCTCCCCTAGCCCCCCAGGGGCAGGAGGCTAACGAGGGATGTGTGAGAGAGAACAAAGGAAGGTCGCGATTCCACTTGAGTGTCCTGGCTCTCCTACTCGGGCCAGGGTGGTGGGTGGTGGGTGATGGGAAGGAGCAAGGGGTCATAGAATACAGTCCAGAGCTCCTAGTGCAGGAGGGTCTGTTCCTTGTTTCTTGGGGACAACACAGAAAACTTCCAGCCCCTTAGGGAGGCCCTGTGTGCAGCATTGCAGCTGGAGCCTCATGGGGCCCCTCAGGGTGTAGTTTGAAAATGGCTGAGTGAGGTGCAGAGGTGATGGCCCTGAGAGGCCAGGGGAGAAGTGCAGCCCTTCTGTAAGTCCTTGGATGCAGGGATGAGAGGTGAAGGAGAAAGAACCCGAGGTTAGAATGAGTCTGCAGCTAATGAAGATTGCACCACGTGATACTCAAGATAACCACAGGGACCCAGCAGATAGGCGATACCCCAGCAGCAGCCAGGAGGGACTGGGGGACAGCATGTGGCCATCATGAGAGTAGAGAAGCTTTCCCTGGCACTGTGCTGCGGAGGGGATGGAGAGGAAAGCAAGCCCTGGAGGAAATGTGAACTTTGAATTTAGTCTAACCCAGAGGAGACTGGCTCAGACTGAAAAGGTCTGCTTTGAACGAGAAGAGACTGAGCTATCTTTAATTTCCAACTTTAAATTTCTTTTCTACAATTGACAGGAATGGGGCTCAAGATCACGATGTGAATATTTAGAGTGACAAAATTGCTTTATTTGGTTATTTTATTTTATTTTATTTTTGCTTAGCTGAGTCATTGTATAAAGGCTACTTTTATCAGTATTGGGTCTACTAAACCCCGATCCTCCAATCCCTCAGTGTTTAAATATATGTAATGAGA
The DNA here is from genome assembly GCA_037038555.1 of Rhynchonycteris naso. Taxonomy (NCBI): domain Eukaryota; kingdom Metazoa; phylum Chordata; class Mammalia; order Chiroptera; family Emballonuridae; genus Rhynchonycteris; species Rhynchonycteris naso. The sequence continues at coordinate 287,725,664 of CM072996.1, read as the reverse complement.
TATGCAAGGAGTGTGTAGCTAATTTGTTTGTTCGATCAATATTTGCAGAACAAATACTCTGTGTTGGCTTGAGGGGCGTAGCGTGGAATGAGACTTTGGAGTTTCTGTGTAGGTCAATGTTGGTCGCTGTTCATTGCACTCTGCCGCCACTTGGAGGTACTTTCTGCCCGCTCTATATGGAGCTAGTACACTCTATGTGCTGAGCAGTGTGCAAAGCTGCTCAGTTAAAACTCCCATTTCAAATAAACCTCCTTTGTTCAACGTTTCCAAGCACCTATTGCTTTCTGAGTCATTCCAGCTTGTACTTGTTGATCAGTCTTTGCCCAGCAAATATTTATTCTGCTGCACTTTATAGGCACTCTCTTAGTTGCTGGAAATAGAGAGATAGATGGAGCCTTTCCCCTTTCATTGTTGACTCTCTGCTGGAGGGTGTGAGTCCATCACTACACGTGGACAGAGGCGTGCAGCTGACTGCCTGAGTTGTGTGGCAAGAGCAGGCAGTCTGCCCGTCTGTCCTGCAGAGCACGCCCTGCTCAAGGGTGCCAGGACAGGGGACAGCTGTCCAGCCCTCGGACCCTGTTGCAGGGCTTTGCACGCATGGGAAAGGGCTGTATTTTTATCCCTACAAGGTGCCATTTGCTCACCAGGTGCTGTGGCCCTCCATCCATCGGACAGCGCCTATCTAGAGGGATCAAACCCCACTTTGCACAAGGGCACCCCAAAACCTGCTAAAGGGTCTAGAGAGAAGGGGGACATTTGAACTGAGTTTAAAGTACTGCATAGAACTGGGCTAAAGACAGGAGTGGAGAGATTTCTGAGCAGAGGGACATACTCTGAGTGAGGGCTGACATATGGGGAGGCGGAGGGGTGCCTTTCAGCAATGACAAACAGCTGGTAAAGAGACTGTAGTGATGTCTGGGGTATCACACACGAGGATGGACAGACTGCACTCCAGAGCGGGCGGGTGGGCTGAGAGCTTCACAGTTGGTCCTGGAGCTTTGGGGGGCCCTGCAGGATTTTGGATAGCATCCCCCAATCCATCTATTCAGAGTGCGTTTATCCTACCTGCCCCCCTGTCCCACCCCTCCCCCCGCTGGCTTCTCCGTTTCTCATTCTCATATTTTTCCCTTGCCCTGGACAGGCGCTTTGGGATTTAATTACAGTCTGCCTTCTTCGCCATCTCTCCGTTTCCTGTGAAACCTCTCTTTCCCTTTATCTCTCAGCAGATGTAAAGTTTTGCGACAGCGAGCACTGCGCTTTACACTCTTAAAAAAAAATCTCTTTTAGCGGCATTTCCCAGCGTATGGCACATGAGCCGTCTGAGGTAAGGGAGGTGATTTTAAAGAGCAGGCTAACACGTATTTGCCTTTTACTATATTTACTTTTAGAATACTACATCTTGTAAATATATTCAATATATTTCTTTTAATGTGTAATAAGAAAAATAGTCCCCCCTGCACACCAAATCTCTGATTTCACTGATGAGTCTGTGGAGGGTGAGGCTGAAACAAGGTTTAAGTTATAGAATTAGTTGATTCAAAGAAATAAAAAACATGGGTGGCTCCTAGCCATAGGTCAAATTGCAAAGGCGGTGTGCAGATGACTGATATTTGAGATCTAGCCCAGCCTTGCACATGCCAGGAGGGGCTTTAACAAATTGCTGATGGAAAATTGACTTGATTTTAATGAGTTTAGTGCTACATAGTCAGGGTAGTTTGCCAGCCAGTGAGTAACAGTTGGGTAAGAATTTGGAAGGAAGGTAGAAGGGGAAAGAAGGGAGAAAGGGTTGAGGGGGAGGATTGCGCACCAGCTATGAGCCTCGTCCTTGAAGGTGGTGCAAGGGACACTCCTGCTGGGGTGGGGGGGGCAATGAGATGGCTCAGAGTCTGGTGTTGTAAGGGGGACCATCCAGGAAGAGGCTGGGGCTCCATTCCCAACAGAGAGGAAAGTTACCCAGCACGGAAGGCAGAATTGTCGCATCCTCTGCTTGTCCCCCTCTTGTGACTCTGCTTTGACATCTTTTCTCATCCTCAGTGGGGACTCCGGGTGCCCGCTACACACACATGCCCAGATGCCTGTTTGTGTGAGCTGACATGCGTGAAGGCTCCTTGTTGTTGAGGTGGGGTCAGGGAGAAGGGAGGGATAGTTTTAGGGAGGGTGCTGGTGAGGGGGAGACGGGCGAGGAGAATGGCGGGGTTGGCATAGTATGAACTCCTTCCTCTCCTTCAGGCCACAGAGTGCAGGTTTGCACCACAAGGGAGGGCCTGCCTGGCCACAGAGCTCTGAGCAGTGGGGATCCATGCCTGGCCATGGGTGAGTTGGCCCCAGGGGAGAGATGTCTTGTCTAATTCCTACAGAGGGACCCTGGGAGCCACTCAGAGGAGCCATATGAGAAAGAGCCTTGTGCCCACTGATTTAAGATCCAGAGATAGAAAAAGCAAAAGAGAGAGAGAAAGGGAGAGAGAGAGACAGAGAGTGCAACTGAACTACCTGTGTATGTGAGACTTTGTGCAGCTCTAGGCCCAAGAAGGGCTGTTTTAGGACCCAGGAAGACACCTCCAGTCACCCAACCCATCAAGCCACCATGCTGCAGCACCCTGCCCAGACCCCAGGGTGCCCCATGCCACACAACTGTGTCTGGCTCTCAGCATTCTCCTGAAGTCAGAGACAGTGTTGTGTATGTATATTGGAGGGAAGGGCCATAGAGTGAGGGGCAGAGCGGGGGGCATGCCCTCCCATCGGCAGAATAGCTGGAGATCGTAGGCTCCAGGTACTCTGCCAACACTATACATGCATTTTCACTTTTAATGGTCAGAACAACCACTAGCACTCTCATCATCCTCATTTTACAGATGGGAAATGGAGGCAAAGAAGGAGTGAGGGACTTTCCTCTTTGTGCTACTAAGAGCAACTGGCAGAGCCAGGTTTGAATCCAGGCTGCCTGAAGCCAGAGCCCATGCTCTTAGCCACGCCCCTGACTGCCTCCCCGTCAGGGAACAGGACATTCTCAGCAGAGATGGGCCTCCCACCCCTGCCCTTGGGGAGCCACTAAGCTCCTGCAGGCACCGGGGATCCAAACACTCACTGCAGTTTGGGCTCCTCTGTTAGCATGACCCCATTTCTCCCCTCAGTTTGGGGACACTGTTTTTGGGTTTACAGTACCACTGCTCAGGACCTGGTCAATGCTTAGGACTCTGTTGAGGGGCTACTTTTAAATGAAGATTTTTTTTAAATTTCTTTTTATTTTATTCATTTTAGAGAGGAGACACAGAGTGAGAGAGAGAGAGAGAGAAAGAAAGAAAGAGAGAAAAGGGGGAGGAGCTGGAAGCATCAACTCCCATATGTGCCTTGACCAGACCAGTGCAGGGTTTTGAACTGGCGACCGCAGTGTTACCAGGTCGACGCTTTATCCACTGCGCCACTAAGGGTCAGGCGAGGGGCTACTCTTAGTGTCATGGACGATTGGTGCTGTGGTGCTATCCTTCAGCCTTGTTTGCAGAGATGAGAACGTGGACACCCTCTTAACCAAACCGGTGCCCTATTTGGGCTCCTGGTGAGCCTGTCCTTGTCAGTGACCCAGCCTGAGGCCTGCAGGGTACTGGAAGGAAACCTGGGAGTGGGTAATGGTCTCCCCACATTGGGCTAATTAAATAGATGGGGTCCCTGCCTGCTTTCTAGAAGATCCCAAGGCCCTGGGAAAGCACAAAGCCTATGTGCATGGAGCACCAGAGTGACCACCTTGATGCTTAAAGGACACTTGCACAGAACCCACGTATGAATAAGCACAAATGAGCAAGCACCTTCTCATCCTTCCTTCACCGAAAACCAATGTACCTATGTCCTCGACACCAAGATGATACCTCTCTTTTTTGTTATTCTATTTTAAAGTTTTTGAGTATATGTAGTATTTTTTTTTTTTTAATTTTTCTGAAGTGAGAAGCAGGGAGGCAGAGACACAGACTTGCGCATGTGCCCAACCGGGATCCACCTGGCATGCTCACCAGAGGGTGATTCTCTGCCCATCTGGGGTGTAGCTCCATTACAACGGGAGCCATTCTAGTGCCTGAGGCAAAGGTCATGGAGCCATCCTCAGCACACGGGCCAACTTTGCTCCAACAGAGCCTTGGCTGTAGGAGGGGAATAGATAGGTAGAGAGAGAGGAGAGGGGGAAGGATGGAGAAGCAGATGGGAGCTTCTCCTGTGTGCCCTGGCCAGGAATCGAACCCGGGACTTTCACATGCTGAGCTGACGCTCTACCACTGAGCCAAATGGCCAGGGTCTGTAGTATTATTTTTAATATGATTGAAATTTTCAAAACTAAATGCTATTTTTTTCCTTTACCATATGATGTTAAAAACTTTTGTCGTGCATGGCTTTAAAAAAAAAAACCTTGGTGGAAATATACCAAAATGCTAACGAGTCTGTGGGTGATGCAATTATGGCTTATTTTCATTTTCTTCTCTTTTCTTCTCAGTAAGCATGTTCTGCTTTTATAATACAAAAGGAAGTGGATGTTGTTTGTATATGTGGGTTTTCCCCCCTGAGTTTGAGATTAGCTGTCTCTTTCCGTGAAGTTACATTCTATCTAGTGCAGACAACTTTAATTTTGAGTAGTCATGATATTTTTTTGTTTGTAGTTCATTTTACTCCCTGAAATTCCACCGTGACAGATCTGTCCAGCTGAGAGGGAGGTAGATTAATGAGCAAAAGTACAGACCCAGCCAACCTCTCATCAGAAAGTTGAATGGAAAGAGCTTTGGACTAGGAGACTGAGGGTGAGTTCTGGTTCTCCCACACCCAGGCATGGCGCGCCTCAATCTCCTGGTGGAGTAATTGTCCACCCCTCCCAGGACCAAGCTTCAGCGACTCTTTAGTGCCTTGTGGAAGTCAATGGGGAAATGGGCAACAATGAGCCTACAGCCGACTTTGCTGGACGATATCAATTTAATTACCTGAAAATCCTGATAGTGCCCATTGAGCATGGGCGTGGCTCTTCCTTCTGCAGAGTAAAGGCAGAAAACTCAAGTAGAGGCAGTGCGACGGAGTTTCCTGGCATTGGTATTTGGAACGATGTTTTTAAGGTAGTGAAGGGCACAGACGGGATATGGAGAAAGCAGGGCAGTCTAGGGGTTATGGGTAAAGATGAAGAAGCAGACACAAGCTCATCATGGGTGGATGGTGTGTAAGGACAAAAAGAAAAATTACAGAAAGAAAGCCTGTAATGTCCCCAGCTGTGGAAAGCACAAAGTCGTGGGTGTCTACTCCTTTACGGTGCCCGGCAGTAGCTACCCCATAACAGTCTCTCTATATTCTGTGACAGTTAACTAATAAATTCTGTTTTTCTTTCATTTAGCTGTAAGTTTAAAGTAAATATTGATATTTTCCAAGATATAAAACCAGTCACTCATCACAAGGCATTTCAACAAAACCAAACAGTTTGGTGCCCTAGACTTACAGAGGTTTCTCCTAATTGGATAAAAAGATGAGGTCTGTGCTTTTTCATTTGCCTGATTAATTACCGCTCTGAAACCCTTGAAAACAGACACGGTCTGTAAGTGGTATCTGTTGTTTAATCGAGCACAGATGTTTTTAGAAACCTTTTAAATAAGCCTCGAGAGTTACTCTTAAGTAAAATGAATCATGGGACTGTATGTTTTAAAAGTGACTGTACCGTGTCAGCAAAAAAGCATTTTTTACTAATGTTCCAAGTTCTGGTCACTGTAATTGTGGTTTGTCCTAAGTCCACCAGCATCAAGAAACAGCACCAAGATAATGATAGTAAACGACGTCACCATCCACCCAGGGGTCTAGGTGAAATACCCAGCCACCCACAACTTTTCCTGGACCTGTGCTTCCTGACCTGGTCCATGCTGTGTCCAAGTTCTGTCCCCAAGTTCGTCTTCTAAGTGTCTCTCTGGCTGTTTCCTTTGTCTATTCCTACCACCACTACCTTGGTTAAGGCAACCGTTGCCATTGGGCTTGGTCTGTGTGTACACGCCTTAGAGTCAGAGCGACCACTGTGACTGAGTGATGTCCACACCGTTCTGTCCTCAACAGCCCTGCTCAGCTCCTGTGGACACATGCCTGTGGCTTCCTTCCGGGAGTCAATCCGTCTTCTGTTTGCTCTTCCCCTTTTCCTGCTGCCTTCCATTTTCCCAGCATTATTGTCTTTTCCAAAGACCCCTGCCTTCGCATGATGTGCCCAATGGAGGACAGCTTTGGTTTTGTCACTCTTGCCTCCACTGATGGTTCAGGCTTAATTTAGTCTAGAACCCACTTGTTCATCTTTCTGGCAGTCCAGGGTATCTGTAGATTCCTCACCCAACACTGTATTTCAAGTGAGTCAATGTTTTTCCTATCAGCCTTCTTAAACTGTCCAACTTTTGCATCTGTGTGATACTGAGGTTGCTCCAATGGTTTGAAAACAAGACTTGAATGGGGAGACTATTTTGGAGTGTCCTCAGGCTAAGGAAACAAGTGAGGAGAGAAGGGCACCCAGAGAGCAGGAACACTGGCACGCCATTGCCACCTGCCACTGAGGGGCAGTGGAGGACCTCGTGTCCGCATAGCCCAGGGAGAGTGGGAGTAGGCTGCTGTGTGAAGGAGGGGGTGGGGAAGAGAGTTGTGGCAGACTGGCTCTTAGCCTCTAGAACTGGTGCTCATAAGCCACCCAGAACTTTCGAGTTCAGTTCCATGGTTTTGACAAATGTATAAGGTCTTTATCACCATCACAGTCTCATACGGGCTAGTTTCACTGCCCTAAAAGTCCCCTTTGCGTCACCTTTTCATCCCTTCTCTCTCCCTCGGACCCCTTGACAACCACTGATCTTTTACTGTCTCCGCAGTTTTGCCTTTTCCAGAATGTCAAGTAGTTGAAATTATTCGGTATGTAGCCTTATCTGACTGGCTTCTTTCCCTTAGTCACATGCATGTAAGGTTCTTCCGTGTCTTTTCACGGCTTGATAGCTCATTTCTTGTTGGTGCTGATATCCTATTGTCTGAATGTACCACCCTTTATTTATCTATTCACATATATTAAAGTACATCTTGGTTGTTTCCCAGTTTGGGAAATTATAAGAAAAAATCTTATATAAAAATAAATTTAATAAAATAATTTATAACAAATATTATGTTGTTAGTAGTATACTAAAAGTTTTGCCACATATGTCAGGTTAATCAAGGTGTCCTTCAATGAGAACACATGTATAATAGTATAATTTGTATGATTAGTGGCTGACATATAAATTCTAAGAAAGTATTTTTAGGAGATGTCACAACGACTGAGAAAGTAAATGACTAATATCTGGGCACATTCTTTCTGCAAATCTGATAGTTTCTAACTCATTGTCTTTAAGAAGATTGCAATAGGATTTAATTGGGTTTTCCACTGATAGGACTTTTTTTTTTTAACCCAAGCACTCTTATTTATTTATTTATTTAAATTAATTTTAATGGGTGACATTAATATATCAGGGTACATATGTTCAAAGAAAACATCTCCAGGTTATCTTACCATTCAATTATGTTGCATACCCATCACCCAAAGTCAAATTGTCCTCTGTCACCTTCTATCTGGTTTTCTTTGTGCCCCTCACCTCCCCTTTCCCCCCTCTTTCCTCGCTCCCTCACCCCATAACCGCCACACTCTTGTCCATGTCTCATAGTCTCACTTCTATGTCCCACCTATGTATGAAATCATGCTGTTCTCAGTTTTTTCTGTTTTACTTATTTTACTCCATATAATGTTATCAAGGTCCATCCATTTTGTTGTAAATGATCCGATGTCATCATTTCTTATGGCTGAGTAGTATTCCATAGTATATATGTACCATAGCTTTTTAATCCACTCGTCCTCTGACAGACACTTGGGCTGCTTCCAGATCTTTGCTATTATGAACAATGCTGCCACGAACATGGAGGCACATTTCTTCTTTTCGAACAGTGCTATGGTGCTGTTAGGGTATATTCCTAAAACCGGGATAGCTGGGTCAAAAGGCAGTTCGATTTTTAATTTTTTGAGGAATCTCCATACTGTTTTCCACAGTGGCTGCACCAGTCTGCATTCCCACCAGCAGTGCAGGAGGGTTCCCTTTTCTCCACATCCTTGCCAGCACTTATTTTGTGTTGTTTTGTTGATGAGCGGCATTCTGACTGGTGTGAGGTGATATCTCATTGTGGTTTTAATTTGCATTTCTGCAAATTAAATGATTAGTGATGTTTAGCATTTTTTCATATGCCTATTAGCCATCTGTATGTCCTCTTTGGAGAAATTTCTATTCATTTCTTTTGCCCATTTTTTGATTGGATTGTTTGTCTTCCTGGCGTTGAGTTTTATAAGTTCTTTATAAATTTTGGTTATTAACCCCTTATCAGACGTGTTGTCAAATATGTTCTCCGATTGTGTGGTTTGTCTTTTTATTCTGTTCTTATTGTCTTTAGCTGTGCAAAAACTTTTTAGTTTGATATAGTCCCATTTGTTTATCTTGCCTTTTATTTCATGTGCCCGTGGAGATAAATTGGCAAACATATTGCTGCAACAGATGTCGGAGAGCTTACTGCCTATGTTTTCGTCTAGGATGCTTATGGTTTCACGGCTTACATTTAAGTTTTTTATCCATTTTGAGTTTGTTTTTGTGAATGGTGTAAGTTCATGGTCTAGTTTCATTCTTTTGCAGGTAGATGTCCAATTTTCCCAACACCATTTGTTAAAGAGGCTGTCTTTACTCCATTGTATGTTCTTTCCTCCTTTGTCAAATATCAGTTTTCCAATTAAAGGTGTGTGTGGGTTTATTTCTGGGTTCTCTGTTCTGTTCCATTGATCTATGTGCCTGTTCTTATGCCAGTACCAGGCTGTCTTGAGTACAATGGCCTTGTAGTAAACCTTGATATACGGAAGAGTAATACCTCCTGCTTTATTTTTTTCTTTTTAAGATTGCTGAGGCTATTTGTGTTCTTTTTTGGTTCCATATAAATTTTTGGAATATGTGTTCTATATCTTTGAAGTATGTCATTGGTATTTTAATTGGTATTGCATTGAATTTATAAATTGCTTTGGGTAATATAGACATTTTAATGATGTTTATTCTTCCTAAGCATGAACACGGTATATGCTTCTACTTATATGTATCTTCCTTTATTTCTTTTATCAATGTTTTATAATTTTCTGAGTACAAGTCCTTAACCTCCTTGGTTAAATTTACTCCTAGGTACTTTATTTTTTTGGTTGCAATAGTGAAGGGAATTGTTTCTTTAATTTCTTTTGCTGACAGTTCATTGTTGGTATATAAAAATGCCTCTGATTTCTGAGTATTAATTTTATATCCTGCCACCTTGCTGAATTCATTTACCAGGTCCAGTAGTTTTCTGACTGAGACTTTAGGGTTTTCAATATACAATATCATATCATCTGCAAATAGTGACAGTTTTACTTCTTCTTTTCCAATTTGGACGCCTTTTATTTCTTCTTCTTGTCTGATTGCTGTAGCTAGGACTTCCAGAACTACGTTGAATGAGAGTGGTGAAAGGGGGCACCCCTGCCTGGTTCCTGATCTTAAGGGGATTGCTTTTAATTTTTGCCAATTGAGTATGATGTTTGCTGTGGGTTTGTCATAGATGGCCTTTATCATGTTAAGGAATGTTCCCTGTAGTCCCACTTTACTGAGAGTTTTGATCATGAATGGGTGCTGGATTTTATCAAATGCTTTTTCTGCATCTATTGAAATTATCATGTGAGTTTTGTCCTTCCTTTTGTTTATGTGATGAATCACATTGATTGATTTGCGAATATTGAACCAGCCTTACCTCTCCAGAATAAATCCCACTTGATCATGGTTTATGAATTTTTTCATATATTGTTTGATCCGGTTGGCTAATATTTTGTTGAAAATTTTAGCATCTAAATTCATTAGGGATATTGGCCTATAATTTTCTTTCTTTGTGTTGTCTTTGCCCGGTTTTGGGATCAGAATTATGCTCACCTCATAAAAGGAGTTTGGAAGTCTTCCTTCCTCTTGAATTTTTTGAAATAGCTTGAGGAGGATAGGAGTTAGTTCTTCTTTGAATTTTTGATAGAATTCACTTGTGAAGCCATCAGTCCCAGGACTTTTCCTTTTGGGGAGTTTTTTGATAACTGTTTCGATCTAATTTGTTGTAATTGGTCTGTTTAGGTGTTCTGATTCTTCCAGATTGATTTTTGGAAGTTTATATGATTCAAGAAATTTGTCCATTTCACCTAGGTTGTCTAATTTTTTGGCATAGAGTTCTTCTAGTATTTTCTTACAATACTTTGTATTTCTGTTATGTCAGTTGTTATTTCTCCACTGTCCTTTCTAATTTTATTTATTTGAGTCCTCTCTCTTTTTTTCTTGGTGAGTCTAGTTAAAGGTTCATCGATCTTGTTTACCTTTTCAAAGAACCAGCTCCTGGTTTCATTGATCCTCTGTATTGTTTCCTAAGCCTCTATGTCATTTATTTCCACTCTGATCTTTATCATTTCCTTCTTTCTACTAGTCCTGGGCTTTATTTGCTGTTGTTTTTCTGGTTCTTTTAGATGCAGGGTCAAGTTGCTTACTTGAGCTTTTTCTAGCTACTTATGGTATGCCTGTAGTGCTCTGAACTTTCCTCTCAGTACTGCTTTTGCTGTGTCCCATAAATTTTGAGTTGATGTATGCTCATTATCATTCATATCTAGAAACTTTTTTATTTCTTCTTTGATCTCATTGTTAATCTATTCATTATTTAATAACATGCTATTTAGTTTCCAAGTGTTTGAGTATTTTTCAGTTTTTCTTTTGTGGTTAATTTCTAGTTTCATGGCATTGTGATCAGAGAAAATGCTTGATATGATTTCAATCTTCTTAAATTTGTTGAGACTACTTTTGTGTCCTAACATGTGGTCTTTCCTAAAGAATGTACCATGAGCACTTGAAAAGAATGTATATTCTACTGCTTTAGGGTGAAAAGTCCTGAAGATATCTATTAAATCAAGTTGATCTAGTGTAGCCTTTAAGTCTGCTGTTTCTTTATTAATTTTCTTTCTTGAGGATCTATCCAGTAATGTTAGTCTGGTATTGAAATTCCCTACTATTATAGTATTGCTGTTAATTTTGTCCTTTATATCCATCAAAGTCTGCTTTATGTATGTTGGGGCTACTATGTTTGGTGCGTAGATATTTATAATGGTTATATCTTCCTGTTGAATTGTTCCCTTTATCATTTTGTAGTGTCCTTCTTTATCTCTTACTATATCCTTTGTTTTAAAGTCCATTTTGTCAGATATAAGTATTGCTACCCCAGCTTTTTTTTCATTTCCATTTGCATGAAATATTTTTTTCCATCCTTTTACTGTGATTCTATGTGTATCTTTTGTTTTAAGGTGTGTCTCTTGTAGACAGCATATGTATGGGTCCTGTTTCTTTATCCACGCAGCTACCCTATGTCTTTTGATTGGATCATTTAATCCATTTACATTTAAGGTTATTATTGATATGTAGTTGTTTATTGCCATTTTATTCTTTAAAGCTGTATTCTCCTTTTGCTATATTCTTTTCCCCCTTTGAACTGTTCACAACACGCCCCCTTAGCATCTCTTGCAGAATTGGTTTGATTTTAATGAATTCCTTAAGGTTTTTGTGGGTTTTTTTTGTCTGGGAAGCTCTTTATTTCTCCTTCAATTTTAAATGTTAGCCTTGCTGGATAGAGTAGTCTTGGTTGTAGATTCTTGTTCTGCATTACTTTGAATATATCTTGCCATTCCCTTCTGGCCTCAAGTGTTTCTGTTGAGAAGTTGAATGTCATCCTTATGGGGGCTTCTTTGTAGGTGATAGCCTTTTTTTCTGTAGCAGCTTTTAAAATTTTCTCTTTATCCCTTAAAGAATTTTGGTATTTGAACTATAATGTGTCTTGGTGTAGATTTCTTTGGGTTTCTCTTTAATGGAGTTCTCTGTGCTTCTTGAACATGTGAAACATTTTCCAGCCTTAATTTAGGGAAGTTTTCAGCTATGATTTGATTGAACAAAGTTTCTATCCCTTGTTCTTTCTCTTCATTCGGGTACCGGTATGATGCGGATGTTATTTCTCTTCATGTTGTCACAGAGCTCCCTTAGAGTTTCCTCACATTTTTTTAGTCTCTTTTCTTTTTTCTGCTCTGCTTCTGTGCCTTTGTTTATTTTGTCCTCTAACTCACTGATTTGATCCTCAGCTTCATCCATCCTGCTTTTAATTCCTTCCATTGTGGTCTTCAGTTCTGATACTGTATTTGTCATTTCTGTCTGATTCGTTTTTATTATTTCAATTTCCTTTTTTATACTTGTTATCTCTTTATTTAGGTGTTCGTAATGACTATCCATTGTTGTTCTAAGCTCTTTGAACATCCTAACTATCATTATTTTAAACTCTGCATCTGGTAATTTGGTTATATCTGGTTCATTCAGGTCCTTCTCTGGGGATTTCTCTTGATTCATTTGGGTTGCATTTCTCTATCTGCCCATTTTGTCTGTGTATAAGAAGGGTGTGGCCACTGGAGTCCAATGGGTGTTACCTCTGTGTTTCCTAGGTATGGTCTGTCTGCAGGCCCACCACCCCCCTCTGCTGCTGCCTAGAGCGCTTGGGTATGGGCGTTTCCGGCAGCGGCCCACTGCGGCTGTTGCTGTGATTTCCGCCTCTCCTCCACAGGAGGGGCTGTGTTCTGGTGCCCGGCTCTACAAGCCTCAGCCTATCTTGGCCTTCGCTTCGCCCCCACAGGTGGGTCTGCGCACCGCACTCAAGCCACAAGCCTCAGCACCAAGGGTAGGGGTGAGCACCTTTGCTCAGCTGTGGACCCCGCCTATTCCCGGGCTTCCACCCAGTCCCGTGGTCAGAGCCTGCTTGCCACAGTTTCTCGGGCCGGGTGAGGCTGCTGGCGTGCACTTAGCTGTGAGCCCCTGCCTGTTCCGGGCTTTAGCCCTGCCCCCGCAGTCAGGGCAGGTTCACACAGGGTCGCAAACCTCAGAGGCCTGGTTATGTTATGTGCCCACAGGGGCCTGCTCAGCAGCAGATCTCTGCCCGCTTCTGGCCTCCCGCTTTTCCCCTGCAGGTGTGGCTGGAGGCGGGTCTGCAGCTGCTGGACCGCTTTCGGGCGTCCCCTCTGCTCCTGCTGGGCTAGACCGAGCTCATGCTGGCTGGGCCTCTGCCCCCGCCGACAGAACTGCGTTTCAGCATCCCACTGCCACCATCCATCCAGCCAGCCCACAGCAGTGTGGGTAGGGGCACTGCAGTTCAGACCCTAACACTCCATACTGTAGTCCTGGAAGCTCCCTCCGTCTAAGCAGCTCTGCTCTAAGTGCCACGGGAGAGCTTGTTTGACTGGTGTCCTGTCTCCCTTTGCTAGTATTGCTAGTTCCAGGGGAAATACTCGTTTTTGATTAGGGAAGTGACTCAGCCCAGGGTTTAGGGTGGCTGTCCCTCAGAGTGTTTCTCCCTGTGCCTTCAGTCCACACTCTCTTCCCGCTGCTCTGGTCCTCTCCTCTGTCCCTGTTCCCTGGAGCCCCGGGTGAGTGGTTGTGAGAGAGGTGTTCTGCACTGTCCCTTTAAGAAGAATCCTGGGTCTGAGAAAACTGTCTCTTTCTCACAAACAGTATCTTTACTTGTTTCACAGCTCAATACTGTCCAAATACCTCTTCTAGGCTCTGGGGCTGCAGGCTGGGGCTTTGTTCCTGGGACCTAGGTCCCTCGCTCTCCGCTAAACTCTCTTCCCACCACGCGGGTCTCTCCGGGCTGCCGTTCGCTCCGGGGAGCTGGGCAGCCCTTTCCACGTTTTCGTTTTTTCCACCAGTCTCAATGTGGCTTCTTCAGTGTTCCTTGGTTGAAGAGTCCACTTAGATTAGTTCAAAGTTGGTTTATCCAGATGATGGTTCTTAAAATCAAGTTATAATCCACTTTGGTTCCAGGAGTTGGAAGTTGGTACATCCGCCTACTCCATCGCCATCTTGCCGTCCCCACTGATAAGACTTTTAAATTCAGCTTTGATAAATGCTTACTCTGTGATTTTTAGCATTTACCTCAGAAGAAATTCAAAGAATTAAATAACATGGCTCTCACCAAATTCTTTCCATTCCCAATAATTTACATTTACGGGAACAATTTATCAGCACATGTATTGGTTATAAACAAGCAAAAAAGAAAAAAAATAAAAGAAATAAAGTTGCTTAAATAAAAAACACCTTATTAGTTTTTTTAAATGCATTTTATTCTAGTCCATCTAGGTGTCAAAATTCATTTGAGACAGGCTTGTCTATTTCTGTCTCTCTCCCCTTCTCTCCTGAACATGCTTGCTGTTAATTTGCGTGCATCAGGCTACTGAGTGACCATGCCCTTAAGTTGTCTAGGGACCTGGTTTGTCTGGCTGAAAAGATCTCCTCCAGGACCAGGGCTCCTCAAAGATGCATTACCACCATCACCTGGGACCTGCTCAAAGTACAAGTTCCTGGGCCCCTCACCAGATCTTGACACAGAATCTGTGGAGAAGGTACCCATGTGTCTGTGTTAACAAACCTCCAGGTGACTCTGAAGCACACTACAGTTTGTGAATACTGCACTAGGTGCCACCTCATTTCTTTAAATTTTGTCATTACCCTGAGGACTTGGCTTAACCGGCAGTGCCAGGGATTGGTTTTTGTTTGCAAGCCTTCCTTGATGGCCACACCCTTGACTTGATCTTTGTCTCCAGGCTATATCGTATTTGAGACCCTTTTTTACTGGCTGAAAAGTCTTGGGAAAAGTCTTATTTTCCAGCCCAGCTAGTTCTAGCTCTCTATGCATCCTCTGTTAAGTCAGCTCTTCTTGGAGCGGTATTATCTCATATGCCAGCGAGAGCAACCAGCTCCCAGTTGTGAGCTTGTGCCCAAGTCTCAGGTTCATCAGAAACATTTCCTATCTTCCACGTGTACTCCGACAGTTTTACCCGATGCTTATCATTGTATAACACAGGCCACAGTTTTTCAGCCGCTGTAACAGTCTCCTTGCTATTTTTTTCAGCCTCCATCCACCATCTAGGCCCACAGCCAATATATTTTAGGATTTTATTGCAGTACCAGTGTCTGTAAAGGTTTGATGTTGCAGTAAAACAAACCACTTCCAAACTTAGTGACTTAGCACAATACTTATTATTGCTCATGTGTCCATAGGTTGACTAGGGTTTGGCTGTAGCCTGGGTTGGCTTGTTGGCTCTGCTTCTCACTGCAGGGTGGTGGGTCTGCTCAAGTGGCTGTCCTCCATGTGTCACACATACCTCTGGGACCAGTGGGAGGGCCAGGGCATGTTTTTCTCATAGAGATGGTAGAGGCACAGGAAGGCAAGTGGAAATATGTGACGCTTCTTAAGTCCTGGGCTCGGAACTGGCACGCTGTCACTTCTGCCCACAGGTCAAAGACAAAGGGCACCCATGATGAAGCCATGATAAGAGCATGGATGCAGGGAGCTGTAAAGCGTTGAGGACGATACTTCAACCTGACCTCTAGAATAAAAATAGGAATTTCTCCTGTGTGTTGACATACTTTTAACATTTGTCTTCCCAGAGCATTTTGTCTCATTGTTTTTGTGTCTTTCTATCACCAGTGAGACTAAGTTCCGGAAGAGCAGGGGTCATATCACCATTGTGCCTCCAGAGCCCAGACTGTGCTTGGCACACAGTAGGTGCTCAATAAATACTCGGGAACAAGCCAATGACTAGACAAATGGAATGTTTTTTTTCCAGCAGGCAGTTTGCCGATTTAGATCTGTCAAGACTAGGAGCTAGTGCTGATTTTGAACCTTGTCTAGACACTGAATTTGAAACTTCAAGATTCTCATCAGTGTGTCTTCTTTAGAAAATAAAAGTTCACCTATGTGTTTGAACTTCTTAGAAGCAAAGTGATGCTTAGTATGTGGAAGATTCCATAAATTAAAAAAGAGTAATAAAAGAAAAAAAAATGGAACCAAAGGGAAATTATTGAGAGGGGAGAGCTGATGAAATACACGTGTGTGTTTTCATGCTACTTTCTCTCTTTCTCAAATTCTTTCTTTAAAAAAAGGATGAGTGAGGGAGTCTAAGTGGCTGTCTCAGGGGCACTCAGCCTGTCACTGCCTGTTTTGTACTCAGAGCCAAGAATTGGCCAGGGAGGGGGAAAGCGGTGGAGTAAAACTTCCCTGTTAAATCTGGTTGGCGGGCTGTGTGACACCTCCGGGAGCCACATGGGACAGTCTGATGTCTGCTGAACCTGTTCACGCCATCCTTCCATCTGCACTTACAGCCTGCCTGTCGCTGCAGAGAACAGCGTTAATATTTCTCCCCTCCATAACCCGCTCTTCTCTGCTCTGCTCTTTCAGCATTTTATTGCTGCAAACATGTCGCAGTGCGTGGGACTGAATGCAGAGAGAAATAGGTACATCCCACCTGACCTTAAAATCGGTGGATATCAGAGGTCTCCCTCTATCAGCACAGCCTAAGTCTTTTCTGCTTTTCACCGTGAGCCCTTCCTTTGCTTGTCTCGTGGTTTAGCTCCTGCTGTGCCCTTACCAGCCTGCTCTTCCTTCCGTGTTCATAAACCCCGCCCCATCCAGCTCTTACGTGGGGAAACTTTGTAAAGAACACGACAAGGGAGTGGGCCATGAATGGGATCGGATTCCAGTTCGGTCCCTTATTAACTGTATCACTTTGGGGAGGTTATTCCCCTTCTCTGAGCTCTCTTTTTCTCGTTTGTAAACTGGGAAGAGCAGAATATTGCTGGGAGCTTGGACATAGCATATGGAGCATGGAAAGTGCTCAGTGCACAACTTTTACAAATAAAGAGACCCAAAGGCTTCACCTTTTCCTTCCCCAGGCTTCTCAGGCAGAATTTGCCGCCTCGCCTCATAAGGTCTTCGGTTGTTCCATGGATTCATTCTTGCCTATCTCACCAGATTACACTTCCTATGAATAGGAAGCACTGATTGTATTTCTTTTGTGTCCTTTGTAGTACTTGGTGTATGGTTAAGTGTTGATGGGTATCATGTGAAATGATTCAATCTTTGTTTTAAAAGCCAACCTATTTAAAAACGTTGTACAACATATTTTGTTTTATGTCAGGTTTCCAGGTGTTTGTGAATGCAGGATAGAATTGCAGGATTCTTAACATTCATAAGTGACACCAGGCTTAAGGAAAACATTTAAGGAGCCTGGGGTTCTGACACATAGAGATTATTTGACACATTTTTATTTAATGCCTATGTATGCCTGGCTGGTTGTTGCCCGTTCTGACCTGATGAATAAGAGAGAAGAGAGAGCGCTAGAGAGAGAAGGAGAGGGAGAGAAAAATCAAACAAACAGGAACCCCCCACTCTACCTGCAGGGAGCTTACATCCTAGTGATCTTCAGTACTGGAAGATAGCATAGCATTTCCTAGACTTTTATTGAGACAGAAGCACAGAGAGATTGAGTTTTTTAAACAAAAAGACTTCAAATCTAGACTTATTTTATCAAAAAGGCTTTTTGTTCTTTTCACCGTATGATAAGGTCCTTCCAAAGGCAGTAATGGAGAAGCTGCTTTGGGGCAGGAGGGTAATGGAGGGGGAGTGCAGGAGGCGGCGCAGAGATGGGACAGAAAACCTTGTGTCACTGTTGGTGGGAATGTAAATGGTGCACTTGCGGTGGAAAACGCCATGGTGGTCCCTCAAATAGATTAAACATAGAATTAGCATACAGTTCAGCAAAAATCCACTTCTGAATATATTCCCAAATGCATTGAAAGCAGGGACTTGAGCAGATATTTGTACACAAATGTTCATAGCAGCATTATTCACAACAATCAAAAGGCGGAAGCAAATCAAATGTCCACTGATGAATGGATAGATACACAGAATATGGTATATCAATACAATTCAGCCTTAAAAAGGAAGGAAATTCTGACACAGGCTACACCATGGATAAGCCTTGGCGTTATTATGCTAAGTGAAATAGGCCAGTCACAAAAAAGACAAATACTGTCTTTTTTACGAGGTTCCCACAGTAGTCAGGTTTATAGAGACAGGAAGTAGAGTGGTGGCTGCCAGGCCCTGGAGTGCGGAGTGCGGGCAGAGAGGACTGCGGAGTGCTTGTCTGATGGGTGCCGAGTTTCACCGTAAAGAGGGAAGGCATAAAGAGCCCTGGACGGATGGTGATCCTGGCTGCACAGCGGGTAAAATGCACTTAATCACCCAGAACTGTGCACTTAAACTGGTTAAGATGGAAAACTTTATGCTATGTGTACTTTACCACAATTTAGAAAAAAGAGGCAACCCTGAGGACATCCTTTAGACCTAGGAACTGTGGGAGTGGGAGTGTGCCCTTTTCTTTTCGCCCTGCGCATGGGCTGTGCCGAAGTCCCGTTCAAGCCTGTGGTCAGGTCTGAGAAGGTTCAGCTTGAGCCCTGGTGGTTGGTGTCAAGTTCAATTTGAAGAAATATTTTGCCTCCTGACCTGTAGGCATCGGCAAGAAGGACCGGTCCCCTTGTCCCTTCTGAGTGTTGGTGCAGGTGGCACCGGCTCAGTGGCCGCAGAGAAGCGATGAGGTTGGGGGTGGTTGGGGGTGGTGAAGAGCTCTCCACCTGAGGCAGTGACCTTGCCCTGCAGCAGTGTGGGGATGCTCATTTCTCCCCTACAGTGGGTGCAGAGCACTCCCACAGGTCATAGTGACCCCAGCTGGGATAAAGCGGTCAGCAGGGAAGGAGCAGGTGTGCTGAGGGAGGGGGTAGGCTGCTGTGCACGGTCAGGCCCTCGGTCTCCCTAGGGCCCCGCATGGCCCAGGATCTCCAGGCCGCTCAGGAAGTTTGGAACCAGGGCTGCCAAGCCCAACCGGCTGTGAATCGCTTTAGTATACCCACCACATAAGAGTTTTGTGGGACTTAGAATGAGGGGGTGCTGTTCGGCAGATAAAGTTATATTTTCTCACCCTTATTGTTAAAGACGGTACTGCCCTTCGCCTAGGCGATAACACTAATGCCCTTCTTGCTTGGGATGGGGTGTGGCTGTGCTAATGTGTGTTGGGGGAGGACTTTTGAGCCAAAAAGGTTTAAAAAGGAGGAGCGAGGAGGCTATTTTTGGGGAGAGTGGCCACCTTCTTGTAGAGAGGAAGAACCCATGTGTAGCAAGGTAGGGAAGCCACGTGGAGAAGGCAGCCAAAATTGTGGAATGGGGGAAAGAGAAGCCAGTCTGTGGAGGAGAAGGAGATGGGGAACAGAGGTGAATAAGGCTGGTGAGCTAGAAACCTTTGATTCTAGGAAACTCGGATAAGTCAGTAGCACTGAATGCAAAGGGAAGTGTTTCCTGCTGTGTGTATTTTCTCGCTTGCTGAGTGCAAGTCTAGAAAAAAGGACAATGGGCCACCAGTGTTTGGCTCTGTTGCTTCATTACCATCGGTCTGAATCAAACCTGAACCTGCATGGGCCAGGCGGCTTTGATGGCAGCCGTGAAAACTGACTCTACAGGTGCCTGGGATGAACTGACCCTTAGGAATATATGAGCAGGGCAGGGATTTAAGTGGTCTGTGTGGTGCGTAGGAAAGGCGGGCCTCATCTGGGCTGTAGCTCAGGAGGCCTGAGAAAGCAGGAAGGAGCCTCTGCTTCAGTGGGCGCTAGGTTCCAGACTCTGCCATCGAGGAC
The DNA here is from genome assembly GCA_037038555.1 of Rhynchonycteris naso. NCBI lineage: Eukaryota > Metazoa > Chordata > Mammalia > Chiroptera > Emballonuridae > Rhynchonycteris > Rhynchonycteris naso. The sequence continues at coordinate 287,706,036 of CM072996.1, read as the reverse complement.
CTCCGGAGTTCCTGACAACTGATTGATTACCCCGAGAGTAAAAGGCACTCGCTGCCACAGCAGCTTGTCCCAGGCTGGTGCATATTTTATTTAACCAGCCCTTCTCCTACACCCCCTAAACCAGTGGTTCTTAACCTGGGTTCTATCGAACCGTAGGGGCTCGATGAGTCAGTTTCAGGGGTTTGGAGAAGCCTCTGCGCGGAGGCCAGAATAAAGTAATACCGTAATTTGTTGTGAGTTCATGCACTTTGTTGGTTTTGTTCTTTGAGCAAGGTGATGTTCATGCACGGCTCATTTTGTGCATCAGTAAAAAAACATATACCTATGTCTTGAATTTGGGAAAAAAAATCATATTTTATTTATCACTAAAGAAGGGTTCGGTGAATGCGCATATGAAACTGGTGGGTTCGGTACCTCAAAAAAGGTTAAGAACCACTGCCCTAAATACTTCACGAGTGTTAATTCCTAGAATCCTTCTCATAACCTGAGGAGAGATCTATCCCATTGTATAGTTGATGACTCATCTTCTAGGACATGGAGTCAGCCAATCTGATGTCAAGTCTGTTCTAACTGCCACGCTGCACTGCCCTTCCATGTGGACCACCAAATGTAAGAGGGAGCAGAAGTCCTTCTGTGGCTCTGCCTTTCAGAGCTGCAACTTTTGGTGTCATGTGACATGTGGCTATACCGACGCAGCCACAATTTAAGCACTGAAGGCTCACTTTTCTGAGGTTCAATGCACTTTTACTCCTTCTGAGAAAAAGGAGACCAGCACTTTGTGATTGGCTGCCCCATGGGGAAGCAAACACCTGGGCATCTCAGAGCTGGGGGACAGCATTTGCAGGGAGGCATGGCATGGAGCTAGCCCAGACTCGAAACCCCCAACCCCAGATGACAAATACATGATAAATGCTCATTAAAGGGATTGACTGTTCAAAGGAATTCCTTGACTTCTTGCAGGAGCCAAATGATATGATGGAAAGAACACAGGGTTTTCAGATAGAGGCCCAGCTGTGTGACCTTAAGCGAGTTACTTTATCTCACCACGCCTAGTTTTCTTGTTGCAGAACAGAGCTGCTAATACCTTCGCATAGGGTGTTTATCCAGACTGAATGAGATGATATAAGGCTGACGTGATGAACGGATCATCCGCGGGGAGCAGTGACATTCTCAGAGGATGTGCAATGTGCAAGTTAGAAATCTGGAGATGTGCTCTGGGATGGGAACATTCTCGTAGGAGCAGAACACCAGCACTCAGCTGGGTGTTACTGCTGACTGAGGACGTAGGAGCCAGCCGCTGTGGAGTCAGATGTGCTACGATTGTGCCACAAGGTCCTCTGGAGAAGGGGCCGGACACTTCTGGGTTCAGCTTCCAGCTTACTAGTGGCACAAGCTTAGAAAATCACCTAAACTTTCTAAATGCAGTTTCCTCAGAAATAAAATTGGCATATTGACATATATGTTTTAGAACTGTCAAAATTTTATGAAATAATGTCTGTAGAGGGTGTTAAAAATACTAGCTCCCCCCCCCCCCCCGCCCACCTGGCCACACTAGAGTCTATAGCTTCACCTGTAAAGCAAGGGTAATGATATCTGTACGGCCAGCAACCACAGCCACCATCAAAGCCACCTAGCCAACACAGCAGACAATAAGGAGTCAATAGAGCCGAAAACTGCTGGGCCATTTTCTTTTAATCCTAGTCCAGTGGTTCTTAACCTTTTTTGAGGTACCGAACCCCCCAGTTTCATATGCGCATTCACTGAACCCTTCCTTAGTGATAAATAACATATGATTTTTTTTCCAAATTCAAGACATAGTTATATGTTTTCTTACTGGTGCACAAAATGAGCCGTGCATGAACATCACCTTGCTCAAAGAACAAAACCAACAAAGTGCATAAACTCACAACAAATTACGGTATTACTTTATTCTGGCCTCCACGGCAGAGGCTTCTCTGAACCCCTGAGACCGACTCATTGAACCCCTAGGGTTCGATAGAACCCAGGTTAAGAACCACTGTCCTAGTCACAACCAGCAGACGAGAAAATACACACAGCAGGAAACACTTCCCTTTCCATTCAGGGGCTCCCAAAGCCACTGACTCATCCGAGTTTTCCTAGAATCAAAGGTTTGTATCTCACCAGTCTTATTCACCTCTGTTCCCCATCTTCTTCTCCTCCATGCACTGGCTTCTCCTTCCCCCATTCCATCATTTTGGTGGTCTCCTCCAAGTGTCTTTCCTGCTGTGCTTCAGCCTGGACTCCTCCTCCCAACAAGAACTTGGCCACTCCCTCTCCAAAATGGCCTCCTAGCTCCTCTTTTTAAAACCTTTTGGTGTGAAAACCCTCCCCCAACACATATTAGCATATCCATGCCCCTTCCAAGCAAGAGGGCATTAATATTATCGTCTGGGGATGGGTAGCACCATCTTTAACAATAAAGGTGAGAAAATATAACTTTATCTGCCCAACAATATCCATCTCCAAAGGTTACAGCAGTTACACTGTATTCCAGTATTCACTGTCCCTATGGTGGCTATGATTTTTAATCATAAACTAAGGTGACCAGTGCCTGATTTTTAACAATTTGTCCCCCATCCTGCGGTGTTTTAAAAAAGTCCCGATTTTTGGAAAGAATGCATGAAAAGCTAGGGAACGGTGGGAGAACGGGAAGGGAATATACAGTTTTTGTTGGGGAGACCTCGCCTCGAACTGGGAGTGCTCGCACTGCCACAAGAGCTGGCTTCCTTGTGCGGCCCAGAAACAAAGAACTTTGGGTGGGATGTACCTGCTGGGGCAGTGGCTGTCAAGTCCCCTAACTACCCATAGGCCTGCGTCCTGGACCCCGGCGTGCGACTCCAGGCTCCGCGAGGAATACGCTGTTTACCAGTAACTAATGCTGCAACTGAACGCGTTTTTTTCTATGCTAAATAAAGTGTGGACATCAGAAAAGTCACAATTATATGTTGAGACTTTGTAAGCCATTTTATGTGTGAAATATTGTAAAGCCAGTAAGCAAGGCCACCATCACAGCTGCCTGGCCAGTGCAGGTTCGCATTAGATTCGGACAGTCGGTAATGAAACAACGGAGCCAAGAACTGGTGAGCCATCAGCTTTAATTCTAGCTTGCACCCAGCAGGCAAGCAAAAACACACACTGGGCTCCAAAACCCACTCATTCAGTGCTCACAAAGCTACTGAGTTATCCGAGTTTCCTAGAATCAAAGGTTTCTCGCTCACCAGACTTATTCATCTCTGTTCCCCATCTCCTCCTGCACAAACTCTGCTCAAACTGGCTTCTTCCTCAGCACTCTGCCATCTTGGCTGCCTCCTCTCCTCCACGTGGCCTTAATCTGCTCTCCTTTCTAATGCTAACCTCAGGAACCGAGAGAGAGCAAGCTCCGGGCCTGCCCCACTTTATAGTGTAGATTCAAAACCTTTAATCCAATCTACAAACAAGGAAGTCTCTGATACAAAGTCACTTATCTGAGGCATAATGGGATTCCTCATGAGAGTGCACCACCCTACATCATCCAATCAGTCAAGGGTGTGGGGAAAAGCTTACTCTTAAAACTAAACCTTGGGCTATAAGGACTCTGCTTGCTTACAGCCTGTCCCCCCACCCCCCACAATAATATAATTACACCCATCCCAAGCATAAGAGCAACCAATATCACCTGGGCAATGGGCTTACCCATAGGCAGCGCCATCTTTAACAAAGTGAGCATAATATATTTTATTTGCCCAACAAATATAATTTAACAAATTCTTGTGAAAAATTTCATGACCTTTTAAACAACAACAGCAATCTACTAAAAATAATTCACTCAAATGAGAAATATGCCAAAGAATAAAATAATACTATACATAATTTTTAAAATGTATTATATTTTTAAATTATACTTATGTTGAAATTTAAAAAAATATATTATAATACTATTTTTACATTCTATGAAAAATTTTTTTGCTCCATATAGACCACATTTTTAATCAAGAACCCCCACCCCCACTCCCCTGGTCAATGGTGCCTGCTTTACCAATTTTAAAATCTGGTCACCTTACATAAACCCTGTTGAATCACATGTAATCACAAAAGGAGAGAAGTGGACCACAGTGGCTGGACCTCATCAGAGTCCTTCAGTAGCCAAAGGGGGGATTTCTCCAGTTTTCTCTTTGTCAAGGTGATTCCCCTGTGTCATTAGCATATGCTTAACTTTCCTTTGGTATCAGGGGCGGGGTTTTGAGGAGCACAGAGGGGAGGAAGTCTGTCTTCCCTTCTTTCTGTCAAATCACTTCTCTTTCTCTCTGTAAAATCCCTTCTTGAAAACATCCTCTAGCTTTAACCCAACTGCAGGGTACTTTTGTTCATCAATCCAGTGGGTCCATGTTGGTCAAATAAGTTTGTAAATATAATGTATATGTTCACTCGCTTATAGTTTGCATTGGGTGTGGGGGACAGGCTGTAAGCAGGCAGGGTCATTACCACCTAAGGCTTAGTTTTAAGACTAAGCCTTTCCCACCCTTTTAAAACTAAGATCTTCTCAACACTAAGCTTTTCCCCACATCCTTGACCAGGGTTCCCCAAACTTTTTACACAGGGGGCCAATTCACTGTTCCTCAGATTGTTGGAGGGCCGCCACATACAGTATTCCATACACTGACCACCAATTAAAGAGGTGCCCCTTTTGGAAGTGTGGCGGGGGCTGGATAAATGGCCTCGAGTGGCCGCAATTTGGCCCACGGGCCATAGTTTGGGGACCTCTGCCCTTGACTATTGCATGATGTGGAGTGGTGCACTCTCATGAGGAATTCCATTATGCCTCAGATAAGTGACTTTGTATCAGAGACTTCCCTATTTGTATATTGGATTAAAGGTTTTGATTTCTTCACTATAAAATGGGGCAGAAGAGCCCATGCAGGAGGACAGCAGAGAAAGGCCATGTGGAGGAGAGGAGAAGCAGCCAAGATGGCAGAGTGCTGAAGGAGAAGCCAGTTTGTGTAGAGTTTGTGCAGAGAAGGAGATGGGGAACAGAGGTAAATAAGGCTGGTGAAGTAGAAACCTTTGACTCAAGGAAACTCGGATAAGTCAGTGACTTTAGGAGCCCTCAGTGGAAATGGAAGTGTTTTCCCACTGTATGTATTTCTTTTCTTTTCTTTTTTTTTACAGGGACAAAGAGAGAGTCAGAGAGAGGGATAGATAGGAACAGACAGACAGGAACGGAGAGAGATGAGAAGCATCAATCATAAGTTTTTTGTTGCCGTTGAGACACCTTAGTTGTTCATTGATTGCTTTCTCATATGTACCTTGACCGCGGGCCTTCAGCAGACCTAGCAACCCCTTACTGGAGCCAGCGACCTTGGGTCCAAGCTGGAGAGCTTTTGCTCAAGCCAGATGGGCCTGTGCTCAAGCTGATGACCTCGGGGTCTCGAACCTGGGTCTTCCGCATTCCAGTCTGATGCTCTATCCACTGTGCCACCGCCTGGTCAGGCTGTGTGTATTCTTGCCTTCCGGATGCAAGCTAGGATTAAAGGTAATGGCCTACCAGTTCTTGGCTCTGTTGTTTCATTACCGTCTGTCCGAATTAAATGTGAGCCTGCATGGGCCAGGCAGCTATGATGGTGGCCGTGGCTACTGGCCTTACATTTGGTGTAATCTGTGGCAGGATTCGATACAGTTTGGTATGGAGCCACCATCACCTTTGAGTGGTAGAATAGAGGACTGGCTGCTGTTATGGTTCCCCATGGCTGTCCTTTTTGGGGCTGTAGGCTGCCTGACTTTTACAGCCATGCATGAGGAAACTGAGAGCTCTGTGGAAGAGGCTGCCCGGGACCTGCAAACTGAGCAGTGGAAGGAACTGAAGCAAACGTGGGAGAAAGAGATGCCAACCCTGAAGCTGGAGCAAACACCGGCGAAGGAGGCCGACCAAGTTTGCGAGATTCGCTTGGAAATGGAGCAGCCGCTGGAGAAGGAATCACAGGCTCATGAGTTGCAGATTTCCCTGGATATTGTGGAGAGCCAGCAGCAGCGGGAGGCCCGGGCTGAGGCCAGGGCCAGGGCTGCTAAGCCCGCAGAGCTGAAGGTGTCAGCAGCCTGGGGCTCAAACCCAGCAGCGTGAGTTGGTGTTTTCAGTTCCTCTTTGTAGGATGAGGAGAATCGGGCTGGAGTTGCAATCTGCAGTCTCCAGAAGGTGAGAGCACAGCAGCAAGGAGTACCTACTGTGCCCCTGGTAGGTCTGTGATTTTGGAACATAGGGGTGGATGCCATCATGCTCTCTGGAGCAGAGATGGAAGTGCTGACTGCCATTGCCATGTGCTCCTCTTTGGGACAGTGTAAGACCTGCCAGGATGGCAGGGAAGAGGGGGGTGGCTGAGGCCCCATGTGTGTAGAACTGATTCTTGGACTATGACTGGAGTGGGCACTGGCTCCTTTGTTGGATAGACTTATGGATTTTAGACAATATGAAATACCCTGATGGGGGTGGGGGGTGGCTTTGCTGGAGACCCACCCCTGCCTAGGAAGCTTTTCAAACAGCTAGAAAGAAAGCCAAGGATATTTTTCACTTTTGGCAAAGTACTCAGAGACTGGTGAAGTATATCTTTGTAATTGTTGAAATTGTATGGTTTGTCATGTTGTTGTAATTTGTGTAATGTGCCTAATTTTCTTGTGCAGGAATACCTGTGCTTTAGGTTGTGAATTGAGCAAAAGGAGTGGAATGTTGGTCAAATAAGTTTGTAAATATGGTATATATGTTTGCTCACTTATAGTTTGCATTGGGTGTAGGGGACAGGCTGTAAGCAGGCAGGGTGATTACAGCCTAAGGCTTAGTTTTAAGACTAAGATCTTCTAACTCTTTTAATACTAAGATCTTCTCAACACTAAGCTTTTCCCCATACCCTTGACTGTTACATGATGTGGTGTGGTGCACTCTCATGAGGAATCCCATTATGCCTCAGATAAGTAACTTTGTATCAGAGACTCTCTTGTTTGTATATTGAATTAAAGGTTTTGATTTCTACACTATAAAATGTGGCAAAGGAGCCTATGCAGGAGGACGGCAGAGAAAGGCCATGTGGAGGAGAGGAGAAGCAGCCAAGATGGCAGAGTGCTGAAGGAGAAGCCAGTTTTTGCAGAGTTTGTGCAGAGAGAAGGAGATGGGAAACAGAGGTAAATAAGGCTGGTGAGGTAGAAACCTTTGACTCAAGGAAACTCAGATAAGTCAGTGATTTTAGGAGCCCTGAATGGAAATAGAAGTGTTTTCCCACTGTGTGTATTTCTTGCCTGCTGGGTGCGAGCTAGGATTAAAGGTAATGGCCCACCAGTTCTTGGCTCCGTTGTTTCGTTATCGTATGTCCGGATAAAATGTGAACCTGCACAGGTCAGGTGGCTGTGATGGTGGCCATAGCTTTTGGCTTTACAGTCCATGAATGGCCTGAGAATGGGGTTCATAGACCCCTGAAACTTTTGTACTTACTCCAGAGAGAGAGAGAGAGTTTGAGCACTCATGAAGCGCCGTGACCCTGCCTCCACCCCAAAGGTTTGGAAGCACTGGCCAGAAGTGGATGAACTTAGAAATGTAGCTCTGTTTGGGATCTAAACACAATTTTTTTCTTCAAAAGGATAGGAGGTACTTTGCTTTAGAACTTTTCTCACTTCCTTTAATACAGAAGTTGTAGCAGGAAAAAAAGATCTAAATGTTTTGTGCAATATTTTTCTCCCAAGTATTTAGTTTTGAGCTCAGGGGAGGAAGTCCTGTGTTTTGAGCCCCATGGACCCCATCTCTGGACTTGCCCACAGAGCAGGTAAACTTGCCTTTTCTAGAAGATCTTTTTCCTTAAAACTCTTAATGATGAATGTTGTCATTAAAAGTTCCCAGCTGAGCAGAAGCCCGCCTGGACTCTGAGTTATTGAGTCTCTCTGCTTCTGTGAGATGCTTACTGGTCAGGTGGCTCTGGGTGACCCTCTGAACTTCCCTTACTACTGCAAACAGCCTTGTCCAATACACACCAGAGGCCAGAATGTGGTTGCACTGTTTAAGGAGAGTTCTTCTTATTAAGTTTCTAGAGGGTCCTAATTTGTGGCTTTTAAAGTAATTTGGCCCCAAATAAGCAGTGCAGACTGATTGGCTCTCTTTGGAATTTGTTTCCCATAAATCCAGCTCTGTTAAGGGGAACCTCAACTTGGACTGGGAGGAGAATGTGTTTAGTTATGCTGAGCTGTAGGCACTAAATTGGGCCATATTGTCACTTTTCTTTGGTAATATAAACAAGCCCACAGACTGCTCAGCTCTTGTCAGTGACTGTAATCGGTCAAGTCTGCTTGCCGAGCTATAACTCAGAAGGAGAAATTCCGATAACTTAGTCTGAGCTTCACCTTTCATGAGCCATCAGTTCATACATCACCCATGACATAAAAGGGGCCTCATTCCCGCAGAGCAAGCCCCAGAAGGTTTCTCCTGGTGTTAAGTTCTTAAAAATAGCATCTGTGCTGAGGACATTAGTTTCCAAAATTTTACCCAAGTGCCAATGATTCTACTAAATCAGCCTTGTGAGATCGTTCCTCAGGGCTCCTTCTGTTTATTTAGGCCAGAGCGACTAGTCAGGAAAGTAACATTTTGCAGGTCATTATTTTATTGCTTGATCCAGCCTACACTATGTACTACACCTTGAACACTGGTCAACACAGGCTGTGAGGGTATGGGTTCACCTGCTTGCCATTTGGAACGTTAATCATTCAACACATACTTATTGAACATCTACTCTGTGCCAGGTACAACGTCAGACCCGGGAGCTGAAGCAGAGAGGAGGCTGGGCGAGGGTCTTAGTTTCCTTACACTTATATTCTCACAGAGAAGACAGACCAAATAAACCAATTAAGTAATTATAGACAGAGAGTAGCACTAGGAAGGAACTAGCGAGAAGCATGTAATGAAGAATAATGAAGATGGGGGTGGTCATGGACCGTGTCTTAGTCCATTTCAGCTGAGCCTGAAGTGTTGGGAGGGGTCAGCTGGGCCAGAGGGGAGAAGTGAGACAGTCAAGGCCCGGTCCTCATCTTAACATGGCTGGACAACAATTGCTCTGGCTTCTCTATCTACCAAACTGTTAGAGACCTGAACTTTGTTCTCAAACTACTGCTTGAAACTAACTAGTTGTAATGTTTGGCGATTCAAAGCATTATTCTGAGTAATTGGACAGTTTTAAAGAAGAATCGCCTTCCGCAGACCCCCTGCCGGGGCCTGGAGGTGGGTGGGGGGCCGTTCTGTCTGCAGGAAGAGTGAACCTAGATCACCCCCTGCCTGAGTCACTGCAGCTCTGGGAGAACACAGAGAATGAACTTCGTTGATTCTCAGGCTCCCAGTGGAGAAATTACTTCCTGGTTGTAAATTAGTCACCAGAGGGGGTTGGTTTTCCTTCTAGAGGTCAGGCGTGCTATTTAGTACTGTGATTCCCAACTTGGGGCGAACTGGGACGCCCTAATGACATTTGTTAGAGTTCGTGATTACCTCATCCTCTGAAAGTGCTAGGAAGCTTGTGCTTGTTTTAAAGATTTAACTGGATATAAAATTCATTTTACTTTGAGGAGTTTTGAAAAGTTGATGAAATCCCAGGTGTTTGCAAAACTGTTGCTAAGAATTGAGTATAACAGAGATTCATTCGGGACCCTGATAGCCAGAAAGGATAACTACTTTCTTAAGATGCTTATTAGCTCAGGAAGGGAGGCGATCTAATTATCTGAAACTAGGCAAACCCTGAAGAAAAGAGAAGTGTGAGGGTTGGATATCTAAAATCTGACTTACATTTGAGAAGTATAGACAATCCTTGGGTTTATTGTTGCTACATGTGAAAAATTCCCAGGGCTGCTGCTCCCCAGTGACAGCAATGGCTCCACTAGAGCCTCCCCCTCCTCCTCCATCCATGGATCTGGAGACGCTGAGACTTCCTCTCCTTCTCCTTTGTGAAGCCTCTCACAACATTGCCGCGGAGATTCCCCACAAAATATTCACTGTTAAAGGCTGAATCGTGTTTCCTGAAAAAGATGTTGAAGTCCTAACTCCCAGTATCTGTGAATGTGACCTCATTTGGAAATAGCGTCATTGGAATGATCAAATTAATATAACATTATTAGCTTAGACTTTAGCGCAATATGACTTGTCCTTATAAAGGAGAAATTTGGACAGAGAGACAGACATGCATGGTGGGAAGATGATGTGAGATGCAGGGAGAATGCCATCTACAAGCTAAAGAATGCCAGAGGCCACCCGGAGCTGGAAGAGACAGGGAACAGAATCTCCCTCACAGCCCTCAGAAGGAGCCAACCCTGCTGACTCCTTAATTTTAGACTCCCAGTGTCCAGAACTTCAATATATTGCTGTTTCAAGCCACCGAGCACTGTGCTACAGAAGCCCTAGGAAACTATTACACTCACCAGGCATTTTCTCAATGAATGTACTATAAACACATGCTTAGTAGAAGAAAATTCCTAGATCTGCTTCTACCTTGGCTTCAGAATGGCCTCAAGTTCAGAAGTCCTTGTCACCATTGCCATCGTTATCACTATTTATTCTGTGCCTAGCCCTGTATTAGGTGCTTTAGTCCCATTATTTTATCACCCCTTAAAAAGGGAAGTGTCACTATATCCATTTTACAGTAAACTGAGAGCACCCATCTGATTAATGATGGAACTTGGGTTTTAACTATTATCATAGGGAGGGAGTCCAGGAACCTGGTATACAGGGCTTTGTAGGATGGGGAGCAATCAGTCAGACAGAAAAACCCTTCCTTATGGGTAATGGAGTCTCAGAGAATTGGCCTAGAAATCTATCCACCAAAAACAAGGTTATGTCTTTGGGAAAATATGTTCTGAGCTTTATATACCTGACTTCTTAATGAATCTTGAAACGTTCACTAGTGCATTTGTTTATAGGTTGCCTGAGTCATTAAGTTGAAATGTTGTATTCTAACAATTATGCAGAATTTTTATTAAAAAATACAGATATATGCTATATTTTCTGCTAAATAATGTCAAAAGACTTAAAATGTATCTTTCCCCCCTACTGGATGAAGTGAAGAGTTAGTTTGGCTATTTGATTATAGATTAGCAGGATGGGAACTCAATGGGGGGGTGGTGGTAGGGAAAGCTTTATGTGTTACTGTAGGCATGAACTTTTACAAATTAAAAATAGATTGACAAGCCAGACAGGTCCCAAGAAGTCAAATCATCATACTTCTTGAATTGTTGAAGATGGCCCTCTTCACTCCCTCTTTTTCCCCTAAACATTTTATTCAGATTAAAGAATATAATCATGATAGTTGCATGTATAGAATAAATTTCTTTTTTTCTTTAAAAAAATACCTAGTCTGACCAAGTGGTGGCACAGTAGATAAAGCGCCAACCTAGCATCCTCAGAAATAGTTGTTTTTTAAATTAATAACTGAATTTTGTTTCAAATATAAGAGCTTGACTGACTGTTGGTGGCACAGTGGATAGAGCTTCGACCTGGGACACTGAGGATCCAGGTTCAAAACCCCGATGTTCCTGGCTTGAGTGCAGGCTCACCAGTTTGAGTGTGGGGTTGCAGGCTTGAGCATGGGATCATTGAAATGATCCCATGGTTGCTGGCTTGAAGCCCAAGGTTGCTGGCTTGAGCAAGGGGTCTCTGGCTGGCTGTAGTCCTCCCCCCCAAGTCAAGGCACTATAGAAGTAATCAATGAACAACTAAGGTGCAGCAACTACAAGTTGATACTTCTTATCTCTTTCCCTTTGTTAATCCCTCCCTCTCTCCCCCCTCACTAAAACAACAACAAAACAACAAAAAAGAACAACTTAGAAAACCCATAACTAGAATTACTTGAGAATATTGTAATCATAAAGTTGTATGCAGTGATTAGTTATAAAAGTTAGTTAATAGATAATTGAGAGACTGGCTTTCTTATTTTCTTGGTCAGCACATTTTCTGAGATACTGTATTAACCAGACCTCAATGGCATACAAGTTCAGAAGCTTAATAAAACAGGTTCAAAAAGTGGGGTACAAAGGAGTGGGAATAATTAAGTAACCTAATTGAAAAGTCTAATGCAGTATCTATTACTCAGTAAAGTTAGATGTAGGATCCCAGAATAGAACCAGTCTCACCAGTTGCTAATAAAAATATGGTGTGGGTATAAATCTAAATTTCATATTTCTCTGTGTGTTTTCTCTGGGTTATAAGAGTTTGAAATCACCCAATGGCAGCTTGAAGATAGACTGTCAATTTTGTGTTGTTTTCTTATTACCATAAATGTGTCAGTTGCTTTCAAATGTCTGAAGCATAATATTTACATTTGAAAAAAATTATAATTTGCTTGTAAAAGTTATTTTATCTTTAAATGTTAAGAAGAATGGGAAATGTTAACTGAATAACTCTAGCATTTCCAAATAAAAAATCCATTATATCCCCAGAGAGTAATCATAAACCATAATCATATAATGAGAGGCATATGTAACAACCAAGAACGTAACTGCTCACTGAAAAGATCACACAAATCTCTCTTATTTTTTTTCTCCAGACCATTAAGATAATGATCAGGGTTGTACCTCAGTGTATATATTGCTATTGTTCTTTTTTTCTGTTTTTGCTCCATGATCCTGTTACATTTCTTAAGGGTGCTCAATAAATGCAGTACCAGCATGGTGGAAGTCTTAAGTACTGGCTACAACTTACTAGCTGTTTGACTTCTTGAGCAAGTCATTTAAACCTGCAAAGTGAGGATGACGGTATCAAACACCCCATTTGGTTGTGAGGATCAAATGAAATCACGTTGGAGAAAGCGCTTTGTAAAACAGGAGATACTGAACAAACACTACCTGCTACAACTGGTCAACTTGCAATGGAAATGATTCTATGCTCTTCACTCCCATTGGATTTCTTAGAACCTCCTCTGGGATCGCTGACTTCTGGTAGCTATTGCAAGGTGTACCCAAGCATGGAAATAATCTCGTCATCACCTACTATAGAAATGGTAAGAGAACACTCAGGGATTCAAGAATACATTTATAGTAACATTTCTGGGCCTCATATCAAGTTGAAAACTCACGTCAAAAGTCCTATGTTTGGTCAAACTGTTTTTTTCCTCATTCGTCTCAGTACCTAAAAAGGATCATATAGTCCTAATTAGGCCTAGGGAGGCCAACAAAAGAAATGTGTTTCCAAGAGGTTTAGACTTATGAACTGCAAACCATAAGCTACTGTGTGTTTTAATATATTCAGAGAGACAATTAAGATTACTTTAGTTATGGTTTAGAAAAACAGTCTGGGCAGCACGCAACTGAACATATAACTTTTCTCTGTCAAAAACCAAACTGAAATGACATGTTTGGAATCAGTCACTCTTTTAAAAGCAACCAACCATCTGAAAACACTCAATGAATTGGAATAAAGTTGTACAAAGTTTTGTGGTCCTCAGGAGAGGAACAAAAGTTTGGAAGAAAGTTGAGCTGCCAAACTGCAGGAACAGACAATTTACAAAGAAGGCAGTTGCATGGCCTTCAGTGTGTAGAAAACTGTTCACTCTCACTGAACAAAGATAAGTCCATTCAAACAACAACAGAAGGCCATTGACAAAGATAGAAATAAGTTCCCGTACTCAGTATCAGCTGGGTTCTGCAATATGGGCAGTCTTATTCTCTGCAGGTGGGAATGTAAACTAGATGTATAATATTTTTTTCTGTTGCAATTTGGCAAGAGCCAAAGTAAAATTTTAAATTTGGAACTGCTTCAAGAAATTTGTTCTAAGAAATGGATCATGGATTTAGAAAAATTATGAATGAAGGTGTTTACTGCAATCTTACTCATAATAAGGAAAATTAGAAAAACGTAAGTGTTTGATAATAAGAGAATGGTTAAACACATTGGGGTATAGCCGTCTGTTATGGACTTCATGTGTGTGTGCCCATCCCCCAAACTGTAACCCCCAAGAGAATGGTATCAGGAGGTGGGGCTTTTGGGAAATAATTAGGATGTGAAGAAGGATCTCCCTGGAGGGATTGTGCCCTTATAAAAAGAAGACAGTGGTCTGCAAAACAGAAAGAAGGTCTTCACTAGAATCCCACCATGCTGTTACTCTAATCACGAACTTCCAGTCTCCATAGCTGTGACAAATAAACATTTGTCATTGAAGTCATCCCCCAGTCTAGGGTATTTTGTTATAGCGGTCCTAACAGACTAAGACACCATTCACATACAAAATGTTACACAGTCTTTAAATTTGATTATTTTGAAATTTACTTAACAACATCAGGAGTATTGTCCTATAATGATAACAATAACAAAGAGGATGCAAACACACAGTACATAACACTTATCTGGAAAATCCATGTAAAGACAAAGAATAAAAAATATAGATAATAAAACATTAATAATAGTTACCCCTGTTCGATGAGGAGATGCATGGCTTCTATTTTTCTTTATATATTTTTGTACTTTCAAAATTCTATGTAATTAACATGTATATATTATCAATTAAATGATCAATAAAAATGTCTGCTAAACCAGTGGTTCTTAACCTTTTGTGAGGTACCGAACCCACCAGTTTCATATGCGCATTCACCGAACCCTTCTTTAGTGATAAATAAAATATGATTTTTCCCCCAAATTCAAGACATAAGTATACGTTTTTTTACTGGTGCACACAATGAGCCGTGAATGAACATCACCTTGCTCAAAGAACAAAACCAACAAAGTGCATGAACTTACAACAAATTACGATATTACTTTATTCTGGCCTCCGCGGCAGAGGCTTCTCCGAACCCCTGAGACCAACTCATCAAACCCCTAGGGTTCAATAGAACCCAGCTTAAGAACCACTGCGCTAAAACAAATAAATATTTGGTGTTTCCTCCAAAATGTGAGCTGAACCTGACCAGGCGGTGGCGCAGTGGATAGAGCGTCAGACTGGGATGCGGAAGACCCAGGTTTGAGACCCTAAGGTTGCCAGCTTGAGCGTGGGCCCATCTGGCTTGAGCAAAAGCTCACCAGCTTGGACCCAAGGTCACTGGCTCCAGCAAGGGGTTACTCGGTCTGCTGAAGGCCTGCGGTCAGGCAATATGAGAAAGCAATAAATGAACAACTAAGATGTCGCAACGGCAACAAAAAACTTATGATTGATGCTTCTCACCTCTCTCCATTCCTGTCTGTCTGTCCTTTTCTGTCACTCTCTTCTTTCTGTCTCTGTAAAAAACAAACAAACAAACAAACAAAAAAACCGTGAGCTGAGTCAGCTTGAATGGAGGACGGAGGTCCCACCTGCCCACCTCGGAGTGGCAGGTTGCTCAGAGGGGCAGGCTGACCTTGGCTTATTTCTCTGAGAAGGATTCCAGCTAGAGCAGGATATGTGTCATTAAAGTGAACACACGGGACTTTGAGTTCTGTCAACCATCAAAACCCTATTAAGTATGACAAGAATTAAAAAGGCAGTGGGTGAAGCCTGACCTGTGGTGGCGCAGTGGATAAAGCATTGACTTGGGAACACTGAGGTCGCCAGTTCAAAACCCTGCACTGGTTTGGTCAAGGCTCATATGGGAGTTGATGCTTCCAGCTCCTCCCCCCTTTCTCTCTCTCTCTCTCTCTCTCTCTCACTCTGTGTCTCCTCTCTAAAATGAATAATAATAAAAAAAAAAAACTTAAAAAAAAAGGCAGTGGGTAAAAAAAAAATACCCTTACAATATTTCTGTTCTTTTCCAAGTTTTTGTTCTTTCCCCGTCAGTCTAAATTCTGTTAAGTTTTATCTTTAAATTCTGCCCAGTTAGTATTCTGAAAATGAAGATTAAGAGAGTGAGACATTTAGAACTTTCCCAACACAGTTAATTAAAATAGCCTGGGAAAAGCATGCCTGAGATTTCTTTTTATTTAGGTTTGAGACAAAGCTGTGTATTTCCAGGGGTTAGCTGCACACTTGGGAGTCTAGCTCTTTCTAGTTTTGCTCATTAAGAAACAACAACTACAAAAGACTCCTTTAGACCAAGTTGAAAAAGACTGAAAATTTATCTAGTATTTCTAAACAATAGGCTAGAAATTACAATGCAGAACCAAGAAGAAACTAGCTGGTTAACAATGTTGCTGGGTGTTTTCCATTTGTCCCTCCAAGTACACTGTGCAGCCCTCACCCTGGTCTCTGTCTGAGAAGACTGGTCTCTATGGACTGCACATAGCATGGCCATTGCCCTTCAAATTCCAGTTGGGTTTAGCCAGTGGGAGGCACAGGCAAGGGGCAGGAAAGACCTTGAAGTATTTACTCTCCTGGTCACTGCCTGCTGAGCCAATGCTTGTCAGTGGCTCCTTCTTATAGTCAGCTTCTTCTGACAGCTACAGCTCTCTCTAGGTTCCAATGGTCATTCCTTGCTCTTCCTAGGAACTAGGTAGTAGTGACTTCCTGTGGTGTTTACTCCTGATTACTTGTTGGTACCTTTTAAATTTGTCCAAATTTTTATAAGCAGTACCTTCATCAAACTCTCTTTACTCTCTCCTTCTGAGTTTGCCATCTCTTTCTGGCCAGGACCCTGAGCTTTAGAGCATCTTACAAGACAGTGAAGCTTCGTTCTGTGTCAGACTATCCATGAGACTATTCCATGGTGCATTTAACACTTCATAATTCTTATGGTGAGTAGAAGAGTTGTGAACATCTCATAGTGTGTGACGATAGTCAGTCAGCCTTAAGCCCTCAGGATCTATAATAATGGATTTAGTAACTGGGTTTTATAAAACACTGGTGTGTGAAAACAGAGGTGGGCTGGAGTAATGTATTAATAATAATGAAGACCTGAATTTTGTACCATAAAAATAAATTAATAAGGATTGACATGTTGTTTTTATAACTATGCTATCTTTACTTATAGACCTTCAGGTATGATTTCTTGAGACACAGGGAGTTCCCGCAAGCGCACTGGAGATCGCCTGTAACGCCATGCCTCCTTCTTTTCACACCAGTCCAAAGGAATGACACCTGGAACACGATAGAGAAGAGGTAGGGAACTATTGTTGGGTCACACAGAAATTCATTAAAAGAATTCCTTTGATTAACTAACTGTACTGTTTATCATCTGGTTTTTCTCATCAGTCTGTGTAGTATAAAATTACTAATATTTTAATGACTATTTCACTAGTAGGTACCTGAGATGCATTAATTATTTTATTTAATCCTCACAATTTCACCAATTAAGAGTTCATTAGTAGGCTGAAAGAGATACAGGCTTTGGAACACCCTGCATATTGTCACCAAGGAGGTCTGTCTTGAGTCTCTTGGTATAAATGTGAGCTGAGTAATACTTGTAGCACTGCTTTCTACTCAGGCTGAGAATAATAGATCTAAAACAGTGAATAGAAAAACAAAAGTCATTTTTTTTTCCTCTGTTCAATTTCGTTCACTTAAAGTGATACATCTTGAAGATACCAAGATGAAGGAAACACATTTCTGCCCTTCAGGAATCTGAAGCCTAGTTGGTAAGAGATATAAACAAATAATAAAAAAGTGGTAATAAAATGTGATTAAAACAATATTAGAAGCATGCTTTAAATTTAATGGGAAAACAGGTGAGGGAGCAATTAGATCATTGAGAGGTAAGAGGGGCGTCATGAAAAATTATGTACCAAAGGTGGCAGTTAAGTCTGACCCTGAAAGGTGTTTAGGAGTTCAACAGTGAAACTGGAAAAGAAAGAAGTGTTACAGGCAAAGGGCCCAGCAGGGGTCTTTCTTCTCATTCTTGTCAAAGGCTTAGACTTAGAGAGTCTCCAATTGCTTTTTCAACACTGCATTTTCTGTGACCCGTCTAATCTAGAGTTTTTACTCAGTCCTCTTTCAGTCTAACGGATTATAATACCATTGGAAGAGAGAGGCATTGGGAGAGAGGAGAGGAGGCTGGCCGAGAGTAAAAGCCAACTATTGACCTTGGTCTCAGTGGAACCATGTACCAACTACCTGGGAAAAACAGCTAGGGACCCCCAAGTTTGCAATCTACAGAAATGTACAGCCTAAGATATGTACTATACAATTCACAGGGCCTGCCTCCTGCCTGGTTTACAGATAGTCTTGGAGACAATTATCTATCAGAGATTCTTATGGCCACATGGACTTGGATCATGAAAGTATTAGGGAGATATTAGGAAAGGAGAATTTATAGAAGAAATTTATCAACTCAATACTATATATTACTCATAAGTATACTGCATTATGTCAGACCACGAAGGGGAAAGAGGATTTAGAAGATTGTCCAAGATGTCTCAAAGATTGATGGAGTTTACTTGACTGAGAAAAGCAGACCAGTTAAATCCAAGTTCAGATTTTTAAATATGTGAGGGTCCTGCAACTTCTTATCTTTGCCCCCAGGCAGATGTGAATTCTTTTTTGCTAAGTCTTTAAGACCTTATTCACCACTGTCTTATGTCATTTTATGTTAAACCCTAGACCTACTATTGTTTATTGTTCTCTCCCAACATAGTCAATAGAGATACCCTCAGATCATGCAAAAGAAACTAGTGAACTTGGCAAGGGAAAAACTAAATGGGGGTGGAAAAGAATGTGTCACTTTTTATTTAGGACCCAGAATAAAGTGCCTAGATCAACTTGGCCTCAAAAAGTAACAGAATGTAGCCACAAAAGAAGATATAACACTTAAGAGTGAACTTAAATGTGCAGATCTTATATGGCAAATAAAAATTTAGAACACTCTTGAAAGACATAAAAATAAACTTGAGCAAATGGAAAGAAATCCCAGTTCTTGGCTAGGACTCAGTATCATAAGTATCATGGAGATGATTGCTTCTTCCTGCATTAATGTGATCCCCTTACAAGTACTATAAGTCTTTTTTCTGGAACTAGGCAAATTGATAGTAAAGTTCATACAGAAACCCAAAACGAAACATGCAAAGAATAGTTAAGAAAACACTGGGTGGTAAAAGCTACCTAAAAGATGTTATAATGTATTATAATGCCTCTATAATTACAACAATGTGATACTGGCATGTGGTTAGATAGATCAATGGAATAAGATAAAAAGTTGAAGAATAGATCCAAACATATGTGGAAATTTAGTACATGACAAAGTTATCTCCAACTACTGGGGCAAAAGTGAACTTTGTAATAAATGTGGTCAGGCCACTGCATAGCCAGATATAAGAATAAACTCCAGATTGATCAAGAATGAAACCCATCAGTGTTAGGAGAAAAGATGGGTGGCTTTCTCTATTACAGCTGTAAGAACTTGCTTTCTAAATACAATTCAAAATCCATATGCAACAAAGAAAAAGACTGATAATTCAAACTACCATATGTAAAAATAAAAAATATTTGCATTGGACATTTAAGAAAATCATGATCAAGTCATAAGACAACTGAGGGACACCATTTGAAACATACAGCAGCTTTAAAAGGCCAATGCTAATACATAAAAAGTAACTAGACATGGGAGGTGAGCATACTTCTCCGACTTTCTTCTTGTTTATCATTCAGTCTTCACCCTGGGCTTTCTGTAGAGGCCACAATAATTAGCTTGCTGTTGGGTTGGTCTGATTAAACATTTCATGGCCACTTTGTTGTTATTTTTTGCTAACTTGTACTTGCACTCGCCAAGACCTGCTTGATTTATAAGTGTTTTCCCAGATCACATTCCGTGCTGGGCTCTGCACCTGGTGTTTTCCCTGGGCGGGCGGAGACGACTGGTTTGCTGGGCTCTCCTTTTGCTGAGGGTTCCTAGTGAGATCTGCTCCTGTGTGGGTGGTGGGAGGCTCGGGGAAGGGGGTTGGATTGAAGGGATCCTTTAACAGATTAATACACTCCAAAATACACTTAGTTTACAGTCTTAGGGATTTCCAGGTGTTATTAGACACAGAGGGCCCTTTATGCTGTCCCAACGGAAGTGGATAAGTTTTTCAAGGGAGGGGTAAAATAAGTAAGTTTTAGGTCATAGATATCTAAAACAAATCTTCATTTTCATCTTTGTTACTTGAAGAATCATAGTTGAATGCACACAGACTAAATTTCATTGTCATCAAATTCATTAAAGTGTCATCAATGGACAGCAGGAAGATAATGATGCTCTGGAATGACAGAATGTTCTGGAAGATGAAAGGAATAGTGCCAACACTGTTGACCTTTACTTTCTTCTGATCATGGGGTCCAGCTTTAGCCAGAGAATCATGCTCACATCAGGACAGATGAATGTGTTTCCTTGAAGTACATTCTTATAGATCTTTGGTCTGGACCCTTTGCTAGACTGACCCATGATTGACCTGTTAATACCACTAAACCAGCACTTTACGTTAGTAAGGGATTTTTGATTTTTGAAAACATTTTCATGTTATTGATCTCATTTGCTTTTCACATGGCCCTGTGAAACAGGCAGGAGCGAATATCCTAGACCCCGTTTGCAGGTGAGCTAACTGGGGCTGAGAGGGGCTAAGAAACATGGAGACACAGCCCAGGAAAAGACCCTGGATTAAGAATCAGGGCACCTGGGAAAGATTACAACCTGGCCACTGTGTCTTGAATAAGTCAGTTCATATAGGTTTCTGAGTCTCCAATTAAATGAGAGGTTTGCACAAGACGGTGCTTGAGGGTCCTCCCAGGGTTACTGTTCTGGAATTTTATCACTTGCCAGACTTTACCAAGAATTAGTCATTGCACCAGAAACAATATACAAGACCCATGAGCTGCAAGATTCTTCTTCTTCTTGTACCCCTCACAGCGCTGAACTAAGGACTCACTGGGGATGGGGGTAGACTTGTTCCTCCTACAGATGACACGTGGGAGGAAGAAGCTTTTCTATCCAATTACAGGAAATTTCTTAAATTTATTTTCTTGTATTTTTTTCAATTATTCCTATGTATATTTTATTTTCCAGCTTTACTAAAGTATAATTTACATACCATCAAATTCACCCATTGTTAGTGTATAACTTGATGCTTTTTAAAGTAACTTTGTATGTGCAATATCACCACATTACCGGGGCCCAATATCTGACACAAGTCACAATTGTTTTAATTAATTAAAACCAATAACTCTAGCTTCCAAAATATTTATGAAGTTTCCAAACTTTGTGAAACTGATTAGTGAAGTACGAGTAGAATCAGTCTAGCTACAAATGCAAGAACAGTAGCATACACACACTACCAGTGACTTTCCGCCAGGTCGCTTCCCAGCTCCAAACCTCAGCTTTCTTATCTTCAAGGCCTAGGAGAATCTGCTCCATGGCGAACATTTCATATCCCTCTAGCTCTTGGTGAGTTCTGCAAGATCCCTCTCTGTGAAGTGCCTGTCTAGTTATGAAACTTATTAATGAAGTCCAAGGTGTAAATTATGCTACAACTCAATTCAAATAAGCTTAAAATGAATTTTGAGTTTCTTTTTCCCACGTAGAACTTTTCCAAGTCTGTAGAAGTTAGAAGTAGTCCTGCCATCTGGGGGCCCAAACCCTAAAGAAGGAATGAAAGTATAAGACCTGTATCAGCCTCCTTTTGACAAAGAACAATTTTAAAGAAACACATGCGTGCGCACACACATGCACACGCACATGCAACCAGTGTGGAACTAATGAAGCATCATTTTCAAATCAGACCAAACCAAGAGAATGGTGTGTGTTGGAATTGCACTGTAAAATAAAGTAGAAAAATCCCCCAAATTACAAGGAAAAAATAGCCTGTGTGGTAAACAGCCCCAGAAGGGGCAAGTACTTCTGTACTACTGGCCTCTGCCTTTCCTGGCCCGAGTTCTCACTTCTCCCTTGGGTATCTTTTTAACTTTTTCCTTTATTCTCACTGCCAGTCTCCAAGGATTTGTAGATCTTTTTTTTTTTTTTTTTAAGCTGAGGTACAGACAAAAATTCTTTTGTCTTCTTCCCTTCGCTCAGGACATTTTTTAAAACAACAACAGAGAGAAAGCGAGAGAGAAAATGGAGGGCAGAAGAAAGAAGTGGGCTGAGAATTCAGTGTATGGGTCTCTGACCCCACAGCAATTAACCCTGAGCCAAAGTCCTGAGATCATGTACGGGACAATTGGATTGTTCATATGGGTATACATTTGGAGAGGAGTTTTCATATTAATTACAATAGTGGAATAAAAGAGAAGCCATCAGGAAAAGGGTATCTCTTCATTCTGACCAAAGCAAGAAGTCAGCCAGGGGCTGTGTTGAGTCTTTAAAAAAATGGTGTGGTCTTTGTTGGAGATGGTGAGGAGAGGGGTGGCCTACCTAGGTGGGGAGAGGACTTCACCAGTGATCAAGAAGAGAGGAGAGTAGGGCTTTGTTCTCCAGTCTAATCCTCTCCAGCTACTTACCAACCAAATGCATACATAAGAGGGAAATTGTGACCTGACTCTTCCCATCACCAGTCTCCACCATGATTGCAGGTGTTGAATAATTGGGCTCAGGAAGGAGCGGTGTGAGCCAGGAGAGAATTGGGGCTTGCCCAAGACCTGTCTCTCTGTGCCTTTTTGCCAGCAACCAACTGGAGTCGGCCTGGCCGTCCAAGTCCAGCCACCTACTATATTTTAAGACCACTTTGGTTTAGTTTCCAAATGCCCTTGAATCGAACCAGTCTCAGAAAGCTGCAAACTTAGACTGTCTTGTCTTCTACTGTTTTAATTAAATTTAACTAAAGTGTTCTAATTAAATTTCTCACCACCTTAGAGCGTGTGGTCTGGGAGTCAGATTTAATTTGACTTATTGGAGGACTGTGCTGCTGAGTGACATTTCTATCTGTTTCATTAGGTGTGTTGGTCTGTACATGGTTCACCCTGAAGCTTGACCAAGAGAAGGCTGGTTTCCTTTGTTCTTTCCTTATAAGCACCAGCTATACAGCTCCGAGTTCCAGCCCCTCTTCTACGTAGCTCCAGCTCCGCTCCCTCAGGGGAAACTCAAATGGAAGCCAAAGCAAGAAGCGGAGAAGAGTAGCAGCAGCAAGCCCAGAGATGGAGGAAGAGAGCCAATAAGACCCAGGGGTGGGAGGAGGAGTGTGAGGGAAATGGGAGGGGAAGGACAAGGTCAAACGTAATGGGAAGAGTTGAGAAGTCTTCCACCATCTTCCGAATTTTGTGTTTAGCCTGAGTATCTCATAGTAAGATCTTCTCTTTGTTGATGGACTAGACCAGTGGTTCTCAAGCTTTTTGAAGTCAGGGTGCATTTAAAATCCTACAAATAATTGTAGGCGCACTATATACAAATTTCTGAGAAATACATTGTAATAATTAAGTCAAATATTAAAGAAAAAAAATAAAGTCCAAACATGCTTTTATGGTAATTAAATGAAATAAATATGACAAAATTAAATTTATTCTGACATTAAAAAACATTTTTATGTTACATTTTTTGTTATGCTTTTTAGAATTCATAAAAAAGAGGGGTTAAAAAATGACAAAAAAGTTATCTTTTTATATATATAGATACATTCTTAGTAAGATTTAGTAAATTTGGCAGCTCCCAGCACAAATGTGTTAAGTTTTTTCATTCTTGTGTTTATGAGAAACATGAGCCTGATGTGTCCTAGTGATTTCTTCAATGTTTGGGCATCTATTTGAAAGGCAAATTCTCATTTCCTCGTCAATACATTGAACAATTCCTCTCTTTTTACTCTTAATTTTGTTGAGTGCAGAAAACCCCCACCATACATATCATATTAACTTTACACCAAACAAAGGATAGAAGAAACTTGCCTCCAGTCTTTCTGGGGAACATGGGAGGTAGTGTAAACAATCCAGCACCACAGCTTAACAGTCTTTTGCAACCTAATCAAGCAATCGAGGTGGAGGATTGGGCAGACTGTCAGCTTACAGTCAATTCCCCACACCTCTGTCCCCCAAAAATCTAAACTCCAAAAACCCTGTTGGTTTTTTGGTCTCCAACAGGCACATATTTCTCTGGAATACAATAAGGCGCACCTGGAAATCTTCTAGGGTGCACCAGAGTGCCCTGACACACACTTTGAGAACCACTGGACTAGACCCTCCCCATCCTCACAGCTGTTAGGGCCATGCTGGGTTACATGCCAACCCCTACAGCCGAGAGGGTGAAGTGTGTCAGGTCAATCCTGTGTTGGCTTCCTTCTCCCACCTTTATTTAACTCTTTTACTTCAGTGGTTCTTTGGGAGAAAACTTCACTCTTCCAATATCCATTTTATAACTCTCCGGAAGCCTTCTGATTAACCTTCTTGGGTAATCCAGAAACAACATTTCCCTAAGTCCACTGACCATGATAAGGACAGTGGCATGGTCAATATGAAAGGTTGTGGAGAATGCAGTGGGCTAAGTAGCTAATTGCCAGATAATAAATGGAGGCTAAGGAGTGTTATCTGTTAACAGTACACAGCAGGGAGCCATGCTGATTTCGAATCAGAGGGAGACCATGGTAAAGTGATATTGAGGGATATATTTCAGTTTTGTGAGAGGGAGAAATAACTGGGGATGTATATGTGGAAATTGAACCTTGACTCATAGTTCTCACTTTATGTAAAAATTAACCTAAGTGGATAAATGTAAAATAAAACTATAAAACTTCTAGAAAAAAACAGAGGAAAAAACCTTTGTGACCTTGTGTTATGCAAAGATTTCTTAGCTATGGCACCAAAAGCAAGACCCATAAAAGAAAACATTGATAAGCAGGACTCTGTCAAAATAAAAAATTCTGCTCTGCAAAATACACTACTAAGAGAATGAAAAGACAAGCCAGACTGTGAGAAAATATTTGCAATACCCATATCTGATAAAAGATGTATATCCACAATATATGCAAAACTTTCAAAACTCAATAATAAAAGGCAAGCAACCTAATAAAAAATGGGTAAAGGATTTGAATAGATACTTCACCAAAGGAGCTATACTTATGGATAGTAAATAAGCGTTCATAAAAAGATGCTCACCATCATTAGACACAAGGAAAATGCCAATTAAAACCAAAGCGGGAGCCTGACCAAGCAGTGGCACAGTGGGTAAAGAGTCAGCCTGGAACACTGAGGACCCAGGTTTGAAACCCTGAGGTCGCCAGCTTGAGTGCGGGGCTCACCAGTTTAAGCACGGATAGTAGACACGACCCCATGGTTGCTGGCTTGAATCCAAGGTTGCTGGCTTGAGCAAGGAGTCATTGACTTGGTTGGAGCCACTGGTCAAGGCACATATGAGAAGTAATCAATGAACAACAAAAGTGCTGCAACTTATCTCTCTTCCTATTCGTCTCTTTGTCTCTCTCTTTCTCTCTTGCTAAAAAACAAACAAGCAAACAAACAAACCCCCCAAAACCAAAGTGGAAACTACTACACATTTATTAGGATGGCTGAAAAATAAAAATAGAAACCCTGACAACACAAGTGCTAGTGAAGCTATGGAACAGCTGGAGCCCATACAGTTCTGGGGGAATGGAAAACGGTCCAGCCACTTTGGAGAACAGTTGGCAGCTTCTATTTTTAAGGAGAGAGATGTGAGGCATTAAGGTTGATTCCACAACCTCAGGAATTATGGCTGATAAATACAGGCGATACATTGATACAGAAATTAATGAGACCTTTTGGCTAGCTGATTGTTATTGGTGGTAAAGGAAAGAAATATTGGTTAGATTAAATGGTTGTTTAGCAAATATTCACTCTTTCCTTTTTTTCTACTTCACTGGTGGGAAGGGGGAATAGTCTCTTGTTTTATTGACACTGGGCTTGGACTTATGACTGGTTCCAAATAGAGGTTATAATTATTTGGCAAATGTAAGGATTCAATGCAATCTCTATCAAAATTTCAATGGAAATGTTTTACAGAAATAGAAAACCAGTTCTAAAATTTTATGGAACCACAGAGAACCCAAATAGCCAAAGCGAATAAACATTGGTAAATGCGTTTATTTTATTTTACCAATATAGATTCAAAAAATGAATAAGTGAAAGTGAATCAGAATTCACATGAAGTTGCTGAACTTCACGATAACAGAATCAATTAGTATTGAGGTTAAAGCTGTAAGAGACTGTGCATTAAATAGAAGGTGTCCAAAGAGGGAGAAGTGTGTAGAAAAAGTAGCAAAAACGGTAAGGACAAGCCCTTGGGGAGGTCTAGTGTTAGAGAATGCCAAGATTGGGAGGGGGTCTGTGGAGGACACGAGCAAGACTGATTGGCGAGGGAGAAGGAGAGCTGGGGACTTGTAGGGTCACGCAATCCAAGGGAGGAAAGGGCTTCAGGGAGTGAAGGGTCAACAGTATCATCTGCAGGGAAGAGGTCAAAAAGAACAAGACTGGGGAAAACCTAGAATTTCTCTCAAACCCAAGTCATTGGTGAACTTAGAGATGCTTTTTAGTATGTGTAAAATTTTGATTAACATTAAACAGAAAATATCTAGAGATAATTGAAACAGTATAGAAATTAATAAACTCTCTCCATTTAAGACACCAAGAATAACTGAGAGCCAACTTTGGCTTCTAGGGTCATTGTCAAGAAAATGTCATATGAAACTGGATGTACAATAATCAGTTTAGGAATAGAAAGAAAAAAAGAACCCGTCACCTCCGTCTAATACTTTTTATTTATTTATTTATTTTGTTCTTTTCTCTTTGGAAACAAAGAAGGTAGCTACAGAGAATTGTAACAGAGGAAACATTTCCGTCTTAGCCAAGTATTTGGAAAGCAGAGGCCATCTAGATGAGGTTAACATTGTATTAATTCACAACAGCAATGACCTTCATAAATAACAGCTGGATCTCAAGTAGAGCCTTTGACATGAACCGGAACTCAGATGACAAGTTGACGGTGCAGAATAAAACTTGTTAGTAAAAAGTAACTTGGGGTCCCACCTTAAATGGGGACGATTTACTTGGCCAAACGTGGTAATTAGCCAAAGAATGATTATGGAATCTAAGGGATTCATTTATCTGCTAGAGAGAGAGTAAGAAGCCAGGGTTCACTGAGTTTTGTGATAGATGCTAAAGTAGTGATAAGAACAAACTGTCTTAGTGAGAGGCTAACTCCAAATATATAACCAGAGAGCTCTGAGAAAGAACTCTGTTGGAACAACGGCCCAATAAATACTGTAGGAAGAAAGGAGTTAGAAATAGTGATAGTTTAAAGTTCAATTATAATGAAATTATTAGTAACTTAATAGTAATAGAGAAGGAAACAAAGCAGTAACTCCTTAAAAAGAATGGACCAAAATATCCCAGAAGAGCAATATAACATGCCTTTTTTTTTTTTTTTGGTTTCTTATCGTTATAAATGATGTACTATCAAAGCAACAGCAAGCCCATTAATCAAGACTGTAAACAATTAAAATCTTTTTTCCAGATCCGGGAAAGCATCAGAATGATCAAGACAGTGCCAAAAAAATAAAACATAAATTTCAGCCAGCTCTTTGGATCTGGGAAGTGTTTAGGCTTCTCAGCCAAAAAGTCAGAGAGCAGCAAGTCTCAGATAAGCTGATAACAACTGATCATTAATTAGAACTGAAGCCAACTATCAGTCCAGAGAAAGGTCCTTGCTACTTAGCTAAGAGCCAGCAAGCCAAAGGTCCAGGTTGGGTTCAGGATAATTAATCATAGACAAAGCCACTGCCCAGGAAAAAACCCTATTAATGAAGGGGTGCCTTTGAGAAGAAGCAGCCCCAGGAGAAGCTGGCAGGGACACCCCTGGGGAAGGAGAAGATAGGGGACCTTGTCTACTCAGCCTAGAGGCTCAAACTAAGCTGGAAGTCCTGGAATTAATAATCTCATGTAACAAATTCTAGCTTTAAAAGACATCCTTAGCATCTGTTAACTGGTCTTTACTACAGGAAATTTTTAAAAATGAGATTTTGGATTTTGAATACCAGTGAAATAGAAGGAAGGTACAGGTGGGAGAACAAGGGAGCTGTAACAGAGATTATTTAAATAAAAGGTGTCCAAAGGAAAATTAAATATTGACAGCACCAAGAGGCAGTCACCAAATGCAAATAGTAAAAATAACAGTATGTGACTATGGGAAAGGACTTATGTAGAGATAGTTTTGGGAAGATTTAAAAACTGGATGTCATTTATAAATTAATGCATACTGATATTTAAATTCATTTCTGCATCTATAAGAAAGCTTTTTCCCTATCTAATCAGCAAAGGCACAAGTACTTTTTAATGCACACATCCATTTTCTTTATAATAACATCATATTTCAGGGATGCTAAGCTGCACATTATTTTACATTTTAATATCTCTGAAGTTAGAGTGTATCTTGCAATCACATGTCACAATTTAATTGGAAGTGCTTTCATTTTTTTTATTAGTACCAAACAATGACATTTTCTACAATTGATGCCATTTAGATATGACGTCACACTGATATGTCAGCTGCCAAAGCACGGTCCCTATGCAGCAGATGGGTGTTGTGGCTGCACCCACCTGATTTTCTGTTACAGAGACCTCCACTCCTTGCCCTGTGGGGTCTGAAATACAGAAAGCTGGGGTGACCTGGGACCCATCGATGCACACAGAGCTGAGCAGTTCCAAGACGGGTTTATGCATGTGTAATTCAGAGGGAACACAACCATTCCATCCGTGCTCTGAGATCTTGGCATGCAATGTGATTTGTGAGCTTGCCAGCTCATCCTGTTCAGAGTACAGGTTTTTCTTGGGAACCTCAGGCGGCACCTGCCAGGCTGCACGTGGACCCTTTCCTCACGCTATATACCTGTACTGTGGGAAGGACTCGTTAAGCCCCATAACAGCACAGTGAAGTTGGAACTACAGTATCCTCTGTACTTCACAGATGAGGAACTGAGGCTCCCACAGGGTAAGTAACCTGTCTGTCAAAGACCACAGTGCTAATAAGTACCCAAATGCAGGTCCATGTGGTTTTAGAGACCACACACCTAACCATGATGTCATCCTGACTACTGAATCTTTGGACAAGAATTGGATTGGTGATTGACAAGGACAGGTAGGAGAGGAGGAGATGGAAGAGAATGGAGACACTTGGTTTTAAGCAAGAGGAGTAAGTACAATTAAGGAATACAATCAGCTTTGATACCATCTATAACTGTGGGGGTTTTGTCCAAAAATATGAATGAGGGGACCTGTGATTCTGGGCTCACTGCTTCTGTCGGGTTGAATACAGGCCTCAGGAACCTGAATGAGTAAGCTGTTTAAACCCTGAATTCAGATGGTATGTAATAAAACGCATACCACTTTTCCATCATTATTCCTGGAAAAGTTGATCAAATTCTCAGTGTTTTAATTATCTGAAGAAGGAATTATATAAGTACTATATTCAAATCAGAACTCCATGTGTGTATAAGTATGTGGTCTGTGTTCAGAGATGCAACCCATTTTTTTTTTGAGATGCAAACTATTTTAAAAGCTGTAAAACATAATTATTTGGGTAAACTTTAAACATGTGTGATATTTCACAAATACCACTCTGATGTATCTATGTCATGTTTACATGTTATAAGACACATTAGGGTAATTTCCATTGGGGAAAATATGTATTTCCCCCCAAATTCTGTGTAAATTGCAATTTTAAGTGCATAAGTACATATTTGGTTAAGGAGCACATCACTGTCACTTAATATATTACTGAAGATATACACAGATGTTGTTTATGTTTGTGTTTTATGTAAATTGTTTTTCAATGTAGAAGACGTGTATACATAACATTTAAACTTGCTATGTTTTACAAATTTAGTTTATGTAGTTTGTTTATAATTCACAGGAGGCAAACACAGGAAGGCATATTGTATTAAGCTTTTTGATAGCTTTAAATAAAATGCCCTAGATCTGTTCTTCTTTAAAAGGCTGAGGAATTTCAGGAGACAATTCTGGAGGGGTGTATCTTCCGCTGCGTTCCGGCTACACCGTTTCTGCAGGTAGCTGGTCCTTCACTGACCCTGAGTGCTATCATTCCCTCCATCACTTCTCTGCTCATGATATCTCTTTGCCCATCTTTGCCTATTCCATCTTGAAACGTACTTCCAGCGGCCTTGTCAGATTTTATCTGTATTAGCTTTTTGTGGCTGCTGCAACAAATACCTACAAACTTAGTGGCTTAAACCCACAAATATTTATTGTCTTATAGTTCTAGAAGCCAGATATCTGACCTCATTTCACTGGGCTGAATCCACGTGCCCGCAAGGCCATACTCCCTGGGAGGCTCTAGGGTGGTATCCCTTCCCATGCTTGTTCCAATGTCCGGTGGCTGTTGGCCATTCTTGAATTATAACCATGTCACTTCAATCTCTGCCTCCATGGCCACATTGCCTCTCTTCCCTGTGTTAAATTTCCTTCTGCTGCTCTATTATAAGCAGCCTTCAGATTTGTACTTATTGCTACAACAGGGTGATGACTTCCATGCTCCTTATATGCATGCTCCTGCAGAGGAGCAAAGAAGCATTTCAAGTGCTGCTGTCATGAAACTTACTTCCTAGAGAGAAAGCCAGACAATAGTCAACAAACGTAGGTGAGAACCTCAGGTAGTGAGAGATGCTATTAGGAAGAAAAATAAAGCCACTGCTGAGGACTGAGTGGGTTGGATGGAGTTGGAGAAAGGGGGCTATTTGGATAATGGCCAGGTGACAGGTGAGCAGAACCTGGAGCAAAGGAGCAAGCCACATGAACACCTGAGGAAGAACTGTAGGAGGCAGAGCTTAATGTGATAGAAAAGTGTGACTAAAAGTGGGCTAGGAGCAGAAGGACCAGAAAGTGGAGATGAGCAGCCAGATCACACAGGACCTGACATGTTACAAGTGGGACAGGAAGGCAGTGATGTATTTTGAGTCAGGGAAAGATAAGATTTGAACTTCATTCTATGCACTTGCTGTAGTCCCTGTGAAGAATAGACTGTAGAGGGCAAAGGGTAGTAGATGTTGAGAGTCTGGTCAGGGGCCACTGTAGCAGTCTAGAAGAGAGATGGTAGTGTCTTGACTCAGGGTGAAATGGAAGGGGTGAAAATGGTCAGATTCTGAATATAATTTTCTTTTTAATTTTTAAGTGAGAGAAAGGGAGATAGAGAGACAGACTCCTGCATGCACCCCAGCTGGGATCCACCCAGCAACCCCTGTCTGGGGATGATGCTCTGCCTATTTGGGGCCAATGCTCACAGCTGAGCTATTTTTAGTGCCTGAGGCAGAGGCTCCAGGGAGCCATCCTCAGTGCTTACATGCTCAAATCATTTGAGCCATGGCTGACGGAGGAGAAGAGAGAGAGAGAGAAAGAGGGAGGAGGAGAAGCAGATGGCATCTTCTCCTGTGTGCCCTGAATGGGAATTGAACCTGGGACTTCCACATGCCAGGCCCAATATTCTACCACTGAGCCAACCGGCCAGGGTTTGAATATAATTTTAAAAATAAATTTGATGGATTGGTTGTGCAGATGTAAGAGAAAGAACACACTCAAACAAGACCTCTAGTTTTTCACCCCTTGAGAGCAGGTACAAGTGGGAAGGATGCCAAAAGAAAATCAAGGATTCCTTTTGGTTTGCCTATTAGATAGCTAAGAAAGATGCTGAACATCATTTGGATCTATAAGTCAGGGGACAGTTTCATATTGCGGATCTAATTTGGGGCATATCAGTACGATTTGAATTCAAGAAATAAACGTAAGCATCCTGAGCTGTGCTTTGCAACGTGGTAGCGGCTAGTAACCACATACGGCTAATGAGCACCTGAGATGTAGCTAGTGAGATTAAGGAAACCAATTTTATTTAATGATAATTAATTTAAATTTAAATGTATAAACTGACACTTGATTCAGTTGTTGAAAAACTTTTAAATATGTTTGGGAAAGCGTAGGTATAGTTTTCAAGTGTGAATGTTATAAAATCAGACATTTCCTAGGAAGCAAAGACCAAGCATTTCCCATGAAAATGTAGCATCTGAATTTAGATGTATTATATGTGTGAAATATATACCATATTTCAAAGTCTTGGTACAAAAATGTAAGATAACTCATTAATAAATCTAATTTAGACTACATTTTGAAATGGTAATACTTTGGACTTAGGGACATAATAAATTTGTCCTGAACATTAATTCCACCTGTTTTCTTTTTGCTTTTTAAAACACGTGACTACCGAAAGACTAAAAATTACCTATATGGCTTGCCTTACGTTTCTATTGGATAACTCTTGGCTAGACTAAAGAGAGACTGGGCAGTAAAAAGAGGTACATGTAGGAACTGAAGCCTTGGGCTGTGCTAACACTTAGAGGTTTTGGAGATAGAGCTAATACTATGAAGAGCCTCAGAATAAGCAACGTCAGAGGGAGACCAACCAGGAGAGTGAGGTGTTCTAGAAACCAAGTGAAAATAAATTGTTAAGAAAAGAGGGAGCAAATGACTGTGTAGAGGCTGCTGAGAGGTTAGGTACAATGTAGCCTGAGAATTGACCAATGGAATTAGCAACATGAAGATGGTTAATGAACTTGATGGCTTCAGTGTGTGTGTATGTGTGTGTGTGTGTGTGTGTGTAGAGGGCACAGAGGCTGACTGGAGTCGATTATAAACAAATCAAGCAACTTATTTCTTCAAGACATCTTTCCCTGAAGAGGAGTAGAATAATGAGACTGTTGAGGAGCGGGGGTTCAAGAGAATACAATAGGATATATAATTTTATAGTAGCTACTAGCATTTTAGTCTCTATTAAGCTTTTGACGCAAACAAATGATTTTACAATTATCTATTGGCTAGCAAAATGATTTAAATTTTATTTAATCAGAGTTGGGGTGTGCTAAGAATTGCAAATGAGCACCTAGTTTTTGTTTGGCCTATGTAATCTTTATGAACAAAGAGGTCTAGGATAACCAAATCTGTTTTTAGGGTTACTAAAATGACTAACACAATGGATTGTTTACAGTTCCCTAAAATATAAAACTGAACTGTGACATCTTCTGTGTTGCAGTAGAAGTGCATGGAATTCCAGATTTAGGAATATAATACAAATTCCAAGATAATAAGTGCTGAGTATAACTGAACCGATGGGTGAAGATAATCTCAACATGGTGAAATGCTGTATGGATTAGCAATACAAGAATTCACCAACAGATGGCACCACGCTGTTTTCTATTTGAGTTTATACAGAGAGGACATTAATACGACCTTCAAGTCTTAAATTCAAGCACTGGTCAAGGGGAAAAATGGAATCCCTGGGGATATATTTTGTTCCTTCAAATATTATTACTGAATCATTAAGACATGTTCACATGCATTTATTTATTATAAGTGTCTGTGTTCCCACTCTAAGTTAGACCTTTTCCTTAGGTCAAATCTTGAAAGAAAAGGAAACGAGATTGACTTGTAGATAAGGGCTAGAGAAAATATCCACAGATTACCATTATTAAAATGTTTGTGAACACTGTGAAGTCCAGTTGCTAATTCATTCCCCCTAAGAGATTAATACCCTTCAATGGCTATAAAACCAAGGATGTTTCACATACATTTGGAGCAGGGGCATGATTTAGAGAGCAGATGTTGCCTTTTTCAGTTCCAGTGTGTTCAGACTGAAAGTGACAAGGAACATACAGTGTGCTTTTTAAAATAGCAAACCAGAACAACCCCCTAACCCCATCTGGTCTGCACATCCAAAGTGCCATATGAAAACAATGTGCCCCCTAAGACCTCCAATTACTTTTATTTTCTGTAGCATTGGTTACAATTTTCATAATTTCCTATGCCCGTTATGTCACCTGCAGGTGTTAGAAGGGAATGGACGTGCTCTCTAAGACATGGCTGTACAAGGCCAAGTCTGACAGCTCCCGGGATCGTTGAGTCCCGGGCACACCCGGGGCAGACGGGACTGCGGCAGTAACACAAACAACCTCTCAGGGCGGTTTAGCTAAAATTTGGGAAAAGGGTTGCCCCCACAATTATTTATTTTTTTGGGTCTCATCAAGAAGCTTCTATCTTGGATGTGGACAGATTCCTGCGGTAAATGCAACTGGTTAAAGGTAAGAAAGTGGGTTCTTACACGTTGACTGGGTCCTGCTACTCTGGATGGAGCAAGACAGCGGATGCCCACAGTGCCTGGCAACCTCCTCTCCCTCCTTCTCTGTGAGTCCAGTGGCCACAGTTTTGGGAGGAACCAGGCCGAGCTCGTCTGGGCCTACCTGCAGGATAGTAAGATCCACAAGGTTCTGGTATATCTGATATGGCCAATACCTTGCCAGGAGAATTATCACCGAGTTTCTTGAGAATAATACCACTATGAACTTAACAATGTATTAAATGACACGTCACTTGTTCCCTCTGTGTTTTCTTCTACTTGTTCTCTTCCCACTCTTCGGTTGCCTTTGTGGGTGTCTTCTGTCCTTCATTAATTCACATTCACCTCAGGACCTGGTTACTCTCTCACTGATACAGTTACCTCCTAGCGGATGGGGATTCCAGACCTCTCCTGATCTCCTGACTCCTCCCTCTGCCTTCTGAACCTGAACCTCTCTTCTTGAATGTTTCGTTATTATCTTAAATGCAATATGTGGGGGGAAGAAAACACCTCATTATTCTCTTCCCAAACCGGCTGCCTTCTGTTTTCACTGTGTGTGTGTGTGTGTGTGTGTGTTTCGGTAAATTTGATAATTTAAAAAAGAACACGACTGACGTGAGTTATAAGCCTAATTATAAAGTAGATATTCTTGCAGCTTTCACTTAACTGGGGAATTAGCACATCAACCAATATTATTGCATCTGTGCAGAATTTCACCGTCCCAACTTTCTGACTCCTTCTTATGCCGAATTAATTTCCTATTGCTGCTGTAACAATGGCTAAGAATTTAGCAGCTTAAAACAACATAAATTTATTATCAGAAGTGCAAAGTGGGTCATCAGGGCCGCACTCCTTCTGAGGACCCCCAAGGAAAGTTGTCCCCTTGCTGTTTTTATAGCTCTTAGAGCCTGCACGCGTTCCCGCTCATGGCCCCTGCCTCTGCTTTTTCACACGGCCTCCTCACCGAGACAGAACTTGAATGCACATCTTGCATGTAATTACTACTAAAGCTTTCTTTTCCTCCCCTTAAAAATTTTTCCAGTAATGCATGATTCCAGCAACGCATAGAAAATTGTGTCATGTGGGACCTACCTGTTCTATATTGGAGGACCACGATAAGTATTTAGCACACCATATAAGACATGGACTTGTTTTTGGACGTGGCCTTTTCCATGGCCGGGCTGTTGTCCTAGAATATACTCTCACATATCTCCATCAGCTTGGCCTAAGTAATTGCACTTGGAGTACTCAGACCTCCCATCTGGCCTGTGTCTCCGATTCCACACCGTGTCGCCCGTCTTCTACAGTATCACTAGGCTCAGTGACTACAGTGACCTTTTAAAAATGTAAATCTCACGTTGCCCATTTCCCTGATAAACATCACTTAATAGCTTCCCATCACATTCTGAATAAAATAAAAATTCCTTAGCAGCATACTGAGGTCTCCATCTCTCCAGCTTCTCTGGTGCCCCTGCAGCCCTTGCTCCAGTCTATACAACCTCATGGCCTTTCCACAGAATGGTCTCTGCCCTCTTTCAGGAAAAAAGGAGTTCCAACTAGATAGGCTATCAGATCCCTTCGCTTGGAAGGGTATTTATTCTTCCTCCTAAGTAATGACGCTGCCCCAGAGGCCAATCATATTTGAACCCATAGTATTCAGTGAGAGCTGAACCTTGCACAATGTGAATTAAAGAAGAAATTAAAGAAACAAAGTCAATTTTAATATACTATACAACCTTGCTATTACTAAAATTATTTTTAATTGCAGAAATAGCCAACTATGAAAGCTTGATTCACTTGTGATCCTTGAAATCTGAGCTTTTTAATTAAAAGAAAAAAACAACTATGGAATGACACTCCCTCCAACACTAACACATTGAAACTGTCAGCCAGGCTAAGGTGTGTGTAATGTTCAGTGTGAAGGGGCTGTTTGAAATGCCTAATTCTTTAGCTTATTGCAAATCTGCCAGGTGACTCAAGAACCGTGTTGGGGGCCTGGGCTCCCCAAGTAGAAGCTAATCAATGTAATTAACTCTTAAATTGTGTTAGGTGAATGAGTAAAAACAAAAGAGATTATTTATTGAGAAAGAGAAATCAGCTTGAATTTTGGTTTCATATACTAAAAACAACCAATTGATTAATCAAATTTCCATATTATTCTCACCATGTAGCAGCCTCTTAATGAGCAGACCACCCAGGGGATGGATTTAGTCTCTGGAGTCCGTAAGAACATGAGTGCAGAGCTGGTAGCTTTGGCTGTGTGGTCTTGGACAAGTTACTTATATTCTGAGTCTTCTCATAAGATCAATGTGACCATTAAACAAGGTAACACATAGCAAACATCTACCATAGGACCTAACTGAATGTAGGAACCTAGAAATGATTCAAAAAGACCTTTCACACCAAATAGTGTAGTATAAAAGTAACTGTCATTTTGTGACCTGGATATTCAGGGGCTAGTTTTTCAATCTACAAGAACAACTTAACTCAGTCAAAATAAGTCAGTGTTTCATTTATATAAAGAAGTGATCACAAAGTTACCTTTAATGGATCAAAAGACCCAATGTTCACTAATTATCACCATTTTATATGAAGTTCTCTCAAACAGTGTTTCTTGTGTGAGTAACTTACTTTTCCTTCTTATAATGAAACCTCTGAGGTCTAGTACACCATCAAGATGTTAGAATATTTTTATTCAATTAAATTAAATTACGTAACGTGAAAATGAGAGACAGCCAGGAGGCTGATAGCCAGGGTAATTCTGGTGAGACATTATATTTCACACATTGGTTTATTTAGTTAGAATTTTCTTTGGGTAATAAAAATAGTGTTATATAGAAGTTGGTTGTATCTAAACACACACAAAATGCTATAAATGACTCTTGCAAACCCTACACTCTGAATGACAGTGTAGAGCTCCCAGAAGGCAATGTTACTGCAAAACAGGGTATCCTAGACGTGCTCAGAGTAAGCTGTGGATAGCTGAAATGTTCCAGCTAACTGATTAAAAATAACAAAACAGTGAACATTTTAACTATTTGAATTGGAACATTTTCTGATTGTATAATACATGTTCTTTTCTTAACCAGATTTCATATGGATTATAATGCAAACTTTTCTTAATGAGTCATGATAAGAAATCAGATCCAGATCTCAGTATTTAAATTATTCCCTCCATGTCACTTCTCTTCTTCTAAATTTGTCAAAAGCACAAGACATAACATTTTCAATGATCTGTCACAGACATTGCTTTTACAGGAATACCATCCAGATCAGCAAAGATGGAGGTCTCTGCAGAGACATGATCACCACCTTGTCCTCTTGCCATTTACATGGAGCTCGCCATCATCTGGCTTCTGTCACCCAGTATGCAACCCGGAAAGGAACTCAGGAGACTGGTAAGAGGGCATCAAAAATCATTGCCTTTGTCTTCAACAGTTTTAGTGTGTCATTTGACTCCATTCTGAAAGTCTGGATGGATGTCACTTGAAATGTCCAGATCACATCCTCATGGGTCAGTACAGGTGTGTGGCAGCATTTCTCCTCTAAATGCCAACAAGTAGGGAGGGGGCGATGATAAACTCAGTAAGTTAAAACTGGCCTTGCTTGCTGCCATTGCCACAGTAACTTGCATCACAAATGGGAACACAAAGGAAATTAAAAATATCTAAATTTAAAGGGGAGGTCTAGGGCAGGGATTGGCAAACTATGGCTTGTGAGCCAAATCTAACCCACTCCCTGTTTTACATAGCCTGCAATTATGAATGGTTGTTATGTTTTTAAATAATTGAAAAATATTTTGTGACAAGTGAAAATTGCATGAAATTTAAATTTCAGAGTCCATAAATAAAGTTTTATTGGAACACAGCCATGTCCATTCATTTATGTTCATCTATGGCTACTTTAGTGCTGTAACATCAGTTGAGTAGTAGTTATGACAGAGACCAGATGACCCTGCAAAGCCTAAAATATTTACTACTTGGCCATTTTTGCAGAAAAAGTTTGCTGACCACTGGACTAAAAGAATAAATTTTCTTTGTCTTCTGCCTTGAAATGACTTTTTTTCTTTTGGACTGAGCTTGAGAAAGTAAGGCTATTTCTATGCTTATAAAAACCCACCCACTCTTATAAATAATGGTGAGAAATTATTTCCAAATCTCATGATGGAAATACTGACAATGTATGTGTATTTATGTCTACAGACACTAAGTATTTAAAATACTTAAGTGTATTTCAAGCTGACCACCATATGTGATGATAATTATGAACATAAATTATTCTTATAAAAGGATAATATTTATTAAATTATGTCAATAACTTAAACAACATACCTCAATATTTGTAACCTTCCCTTTAGCTAGCCAACGGCATCCATTTACATTGGGGTGTTCAGGATTTGTTAAAATAGGAAGGAAAGAGGAAGAAAAGGTCAATGTGTAGGTATAGATTACCAATATGGTACTCTTCTAAGTCCATAGAGAGACATGGGTCTTGAGAATATAAGGATTTTCTAACTACCTAAAGTTGTTCTCCTTTATTTATTAAGAGATATGCCCAAGTGACTTTAGGCTTATGATTAGCAATTGGTAGAAAGAACCAGTAAATAATGTTAAGGAAGACCCTGACCCCTGGGGAAAGAGAAAGCATGCTCTCTCTGGCCCCAGTGGAGTATGGGTAACAGAGGTTTACACATTTAAGAAACAGTTGGTGAGATAAGTGTGTTCTGGTTACCAAGCCCAAGTCCCAGAGGGAGCAGGGAGTTGAGAGTGTCAGAACATTCAGGATAAAATCAAAAGCAGAGTGCAGTTTGCTCTTTTGTCTGTTTGGTACTCTTGGGGGGAGACAGCCATGGTGTATGTGTGACCTTGCTGCAATGTGAGGAAGCCAGTTAAAATGGAAGTGAGTGGTGGAGGGGCAGAGAGAGAGAAATTAGGTTAGCAGTCTGGAACCTCTTTTGGCTCCTGTGGATTGTAGAGGAATCTAAAGCAGTGGTGGGATTCAGCCGGTTCGCACTGGTTCAGCAGAACTGATACCTAATTTTTTGTTGAGTTCGGAGAATCGGTTGTTAGAAGGGCACTTGTTACTTCAGTAAACAAACATATAACATAAAGAGAAAAAGTGCCAAACCATCAGGGGGTGACAAGTTGTCATTTGTTTTCAGCCTTTGTGTTATGACCAAAATTCCCTCAAGATATTATGAGTACACTGGTGTTCCCAAATAGTGAAATCAATAGGAAGCTAGAACACAATGAACCAATAGAAACATAGATTTCAAGGGTATCTTATCGCTAATTCAGAAGTGATGGAAGAATGTTCACCACTTTCTTGTGATAAACAGGTTTGCTGTATACATTGTTTAATCATATTTAATCTGCATAGCCTATCCCACTTACTAATTCAGCCTAGAAATTTTCATTTAGTATCAACAAAATGAAAAAAAATGTGTTACATTAATATTTTGTCATTAATATTTTAAAACTCTTTCTTTTGACCATCTAGCTTTGTATTCCTCTTTTACTGTTCTTATTTAAGTATTAAATGCATGAAATAATAAACTGCCTTTTGGTATATTGTTCTTTTTATACTTAAAATGGTAATTAGGGCAGAGAACCAGTTGTTGAATTATTTGAATCCCCCCACTGACCTAAAGTGTCCCGAATGCTATACGGGCACCAAGGACAATAGCTGCTGGTGCTGGCTGGTGGAGCTGCCCCGTTGAGGACGCTTTAACCTGTAGCCAAGACTGCAAACAGCCTGCTCATGACAAGACAGACCTGAGGAGCAGCGGAGGGTGGGCGTGGGGGGTTAAAAATATCCACAGCATCCATGACAGCCAAGGACGGGCTGGGACAGGGAGACTCATAAGGCCTTTCTGAGTTTTGAGCAGGGGTCCCCAAACTAGGTGGCGCGGCCACATGTGGCCCCCTGAGGCCATTTATCCGGCCCTGCCGCGCACTTCCGGAAGGGGCACCTCTTCCATTGGTGATCAGTGAGAGGAGCACAGGATGCATCCACACCCATAGTTCCCATTGAAATACTGGTCAGTTTGCTGATTTCTTTATTTTAAATATTGCATTTGTTCCCATTTTGTTTTTTACTTTAAAATAAGATATGTGCAGTGTGCATAGGGATTTTTTCATAGTTTTTTTTTATAGTCCGGCCCTCCAATGGTCTGAGGGACAGTGAACTGGCCCCCTGTGTAAAAAGTTTGGGGACCCCTGGTTTAGAGAATAAACCATGTGCTTTACAACCACAGACCTCTGCTGAGGCCAAGAGAAAAATGAAGAGAGATAGATAGAAGAGATAGATATAGGAAAATAGGCCCTGTGTGACAGTATAAATCATGCCCTTATCATAAAAGTAAACTGAATTTGGTATCAGACTTTGTGACTTCGTATGCTTTCTTAGGAAGATGGGGGTGGGCAGTGAATAGTTTCTGGATTTCCCCTGTCTTCAAAAGAGCTGAGATTGCTAAATAAGGTCAAGACAGAAACGGCAGAATGGCACATACACTAAAGAACTGCCCATCTTGGTTTTGAATATACTAAATCGGAATGGCCCTGCAGACAGCTACAAATGTGATCTCTATTTCAAGCCTGATTCGAGTGGAGAAGCAAAAGAGAGATAAAAAGACAAAGATGAATTTCTTCTTGTCTTTGATTACAAAACTTATGCTAAAGAGGTGTGAAATGAGTAATTGAAGTGAGTGATTGTACAGAATGAATGGTGGGATAAAATCAGATGATTGAGCAATAAAGCAGAAGGAATTCCAATGCACAGTTCTGAGGATAGGATGGAGGACACATGAGTGCTAGGCACAAAACGCTGATATTTGGGAAGATGACGCTGTTGACCCATTTGCTGTAGGAGTGGATAACACTGAGTTCATTTTCCATGCTGCAGATTTCATTGTATCTATCACATCCAAGCTCTCTGGCTCTGGCCTGCAAATAACTCACAACAGGTATTTGCAAGCCAAGGTCAAGTGTGTCTTCTGTATCTCTGAGACAGACGGAATTAGTTAAGCCATGGATGATGGAAGTTAGAACCTTTGCCTCATTGGTCTCTTATACCAGCAGAACCAACCAAAGAGAAGCTATCTGAACAGGGGAAAAATTAAAGTAAAAGATACCTTTGACAGCAATTATATAGCAACTTTCAAAAGAATTCTTTAAGCTTTATAAACGTTAAGGGTGATTAAAAGTTTTCAAGACATTGTGTGGCTGGTAAAGGTGAAAAGGAAGTAAGAAGATAAGACAAGAACGCTCTTGTGTTTTATTTCTTTTCCAGAAATCTTCCCCCGCCCCCCACAACATGAACACGTGGCCTCTCACAGCAGCTTGCCATTGTCCCGGGTCAGTCCATTCTCTGTGTGGCTCTAAACCCTGCTGAAAGCCAGCTCCTCGGGGGAGCCCAGAAACTGGGGCTGGCCTCTCTTCTTTCTGCAAGCACTCAGAAGGAAATGCCCCTTGCTGAGTAAGGGGTGACATTGGGGGAGACTCCATCTACTGTCAAGGAAGTTTCAATTAAATATGGATGTCAATTAATTTAATTTATATTTCTGCATGAAAAATGTCATTCTAATATACATGCACTGGAAAAATGCCAGGAGCTCAGGTTAATAAATTACATCTCTACTGACATAATATGGAATCACAGACCAACTGGATACTTATTAAATGCCCACCTGTTCTTGGGAGCTACACCTTGTGGAAATCCAACCAAAATAAGGTCTCTCCTGCAGGGTCTGTCCCTACTCTGATCATCTGACACCCACCCTTATCCTCCTCTGCTCCTAGTTTTGGGGCATACCCCAGGAGAACAATTCTAAAATTGCGTGATCAATATTCAATTGCCAGTGGTTATGAATGGGCACATTGAATGAATAAGGGAATGAATGATGGAGAACTGTAAATAATCCACTCCAATCAATCAAGGCATAGGCCTCTTTGCTTAGCAGGAAACTTGCCCTGATTATTTGACTGTAGATTCAAACCAGCTGGTGGTGGGTAATACCTACTGGTTTTGAAGCTCCTACTTTGAGCCACACTAGCTACATGTTTTGTTTAGAGTCCTACAGCCATCTTTTAAGGAAGGGGCCATTCCCTTTTACCCCCATTCATTATAGTGACACAGAAGCTGAGGTTCAGTAAGATGAAATGACCTTGCTCAAGGTCACATGATCAGAAAGAGGCACACTCAAATCCAGACATGTCTGACTTAAAACTAGAATATTCTTTCTACTGGGCTGGCTGATTTTCTCTGCATCATAGCTTTATTTTTTTGGAAAGTATCACTGCCATCACCATGGGGAATCAGCCTGTTCCTCTTCCAGCAGCGCTGACATACTGGACAGTTCTTGATGAGCTACATTTACAATTAAAGAAGCAGGAGTTGACTACCCTGCTCTCCACTGGTACAGCTCCCAGAGACTCACTAGCATATGTCAGTTGTCACGGATTCTCAGCCATCTACTGTTTATAGTCAGTTATTTACTCAACTCTTATTGAGCACTCACTATATCCCAGGTTCTCTGCTAGGTTTTAGGATATAATAAGGGAGAAGGAGGTCAAACTAATGGGGAGAACAGATAACCTATCACAAAATTACAGTGAGGTATGGTAAATGCTATGTAATTACTAAAGAAAGACTTAGGTTTTGTTGTTTATTCAATCACTCATTGATTCTCTCTCTGACTATTTACTGAGTCCCTATGATAAGCTAGGCCCTAGGCCCACCCTACTACCTGCGAGTCAGGGCAAGAATAGATGTAGTGGCCACAGGTCTGCATCTGCCCTGCCCCCTCCTTCTTCCCATCCCCAACTCCATCTGACACTGCAGGGGCCTCTCATGTTCCTGTTTACAAGTTTTTAACCACCTTCCCTTAGAACTACTGAAGACCAGGAAGAGATTTCTGAGAACTCTAGAAGCAAGCTCGGGTTTGTTTGGGTGTGCTGGGATCCCAAGACCCAGAGATTGGTTATGAAGAGGGAGGAGATGGGCTCTGGGTGAGCAAGTCCCTTTAGCTCAATTTGTCCCTTCCCTGTGGTTGAAGGCAAGGGCAGAGGAGGCCCAGAGGGGTACTGAGGATGACCCTCAGACCAGTGGCCTATCTACCATCTGGGAGCTTGCTGGAAATGCAGACTCTGAGGCCCCTTCATAGACCCTGAGGATCAAATTCTGCATTTTAACAAGGTCTCCAGGTGATTCGTATGCACGTTTGGTTTGAGAAACAGTGCTTCTATGTCTAATCCACTCTTTAGAAACCAAGAGTCTGAGGCCAGGCCGGCTAAAGTCCAGGCGCGGAGGGGTCCTGCTTGGGTCTGGGAGGATATGTCTGGGCACCTTGCTGTTCTCTAGTGGTGACTATGTTCCAAAACAAACTTGAGAAAAAACATATCTTTCCAGTAACTCAAATTGGCTTGGTCCTGGAATAAGAGATTTATAGTGAGTGATCCGAGGAAGAGAGTTCCCTGAAGTCACGGGCACAGTGATTAAGGGAAGGTTGGTGATAGCTCATCACTACAGGGAAGAAGTTGAGGGTGGCTCTACAAACTTCTTGTTCTTTTTTATTTGTGGATCCAATGCAAATCAATTGGAGGAAATTTCATAGCCGAAGTTCACGGTCATTTTTAACTTATTTTTTCACTTTTGTATTCCTTTGTCTCTTTCTCCCCTTACCTTAGTCTGTTTTCATTCCCAACCCCCTCAGATGTACCCATTTTGCCTTGTTAGTCTTCACTTTTCTGCTTTTGCTTTCCTCAATCTTTCACTTTGCTCCTAAGAAAAGCAAACATAGAGAGACGAACAAGACAGG
Source organism: Rhynchonycteris naso (assembly GCA_037038555.1). Lineage (NCBI taxonomy): Eukaryota > Metazoa > Chordata > Mammalia > Chiroptera > Emballonuridae > Rhynchonycteris > Rhynchonycteris naso. The sequence continues at coordinate 287,662,298 of CM072996.1, read as the reverse complement.
GTTTAAAAGCACAGTCCAGTGCTAGTTTTCTGCTTCTGTGGATTCCTATCAATTGACAATAAAAAACATTTTTAACATGTAATTTTCACTCATCCATAAGAGACTTACATTTTGTTTTTCACAATTACCTTCTACCCAGCTACAACTGCTACCTTATTGCCTGCCAACTGTGTTTTGCTTTCTTCCAATCCATCTCCACATCTCCATTCTCCCTAACTTTTCTTTCTCCTCTCTCCCTTCTTCCCTCCCTCCCTTTCTTTCTTCCTTCCCCTCCTCTTCTTTCTCCTTCTTCCCCTCCTCCTCTTCCTCTTTCTTCTTCCTCTCTCTCTCCTCCCCCAACCCCTCAGGGGTTCATTAAAGCAAATCCCAGGCATCGTATCATTTAACTTATTTCCTATACAATGCCCTGGAGGCAGGGCCATGGGAGAATGTAGGCTGAAGAAATGATTTTTTATGATTGTGTTCTTCATCGAAATACAGAATTTGTGTTACTGAGATAAGGAAAAAATATAGAATCTCTAAAACTGCTACATAACACCGCAGATGGTGTAAATTTTATTTCCCAATTCCATGTCTTCTCCCTAAGAGTCTCTGAGGTGGGTCTATGAGAGCTTTTTCATCTTGCTTTCCTATGAAAGTAGTGACAAAATAACAGAAACTCTGGATGTGTATAATCCTAAAAGGAAGCGTCTCTTCTCTTATGGGGCCCCAAAAGCATTCTTTTGCAGTTAAAAGAGAACATCACTTTTGCAGTTAAAATTTGTCAATGTAAAATTTGAGGAGATATTCCGTCAAGAGACCAAAAACATTTTTCCTGTGGAGGCCCCCTGCACTGATTTTCATAATAGTTTGGATCACGACCTACATACAGAAGCATGGTGCACCTCAGATCTATGGAGTATTGTATGGCCAGTAGCCGTGGGCACCATTATCACAGCCGCCTGGCCCATGCAGGTTCACATTAGATTCAGACAGTCAGTAATGAAACAATGGAGCCAAAAACTGGTGAACCATCAGCTTTAATCCTAGCTTGCACCCGGCAGGCAAGCAAAAACACTGGTCTCCAAAACCCAGTGCTCACAAAGCTACTGACTTATCCGAGTTTCCTAGAATCAAAAGATTTCTAGCTCACCAGTCTTATTCACCTCTGTTCCCCATCTCCTTCGCTCTACACAAACTCTGCACAAACTGGCTTCTCCCTCAGTACTCCCTCATCTTGTCTGCTTCTCCTCTCCTCCACGTGGCCTTAATCTGTTCTCCTCTCTAATACTAACCTCAGGAACCTAGAGAGAGCAAGCTCCCGGTCTGTCCCACTTTATAGTGTAGAAATCCAATCTACAAACAAGAAAGTCTCTGATACAAAGTCACTTATCTGAGGCATAATGGGAGGATTCCTCATGAGAGTGCACCACCCCACATCATCCAATCAGTCAAGAGTGTGGGGAAAAGCTTACTCTTAAAACTTGCACGTGGGCAGCGCCATCTTTAACAAAGTGAGCATAATATATTTTATCTGCCCAACAAGTATCAAGTAATTTGAAGGTTTGGTTATTTTTCATTAGTAAATCTCCAACTATATAAATTTGAGTTAAATACCCTCTACATAAGTCAAATAGAGATTTTGAATGAGGAGATTCATTATAGCTGGTGTCCTAAGGAAAAGAATCCCACTGTGGCATGGAGAATGTAATTAATGGAAGGTGAGCGCCAACAAATCACTCCTTAAAATATTAATGCTATCAAAGAACAGCTGGATAATGAGAGAAACCTGACCCTTGGGGGACTAGCCAGAGTTGCTCTTACTGCTACAGAACTTGATGCATTTGTGATGTCATGGAATTCCTCTCCATTGAACAAAAATAATATTAAGAGGTGTGGTTCTGGGAAAGTTATTAGCAGTAAACGTCTTTGTAGTTTTATCATCTTATAATAATCAGTATGTCTCACTTTTTCTGTGGTTCTAAATGACTTTCCTTCTTAATTGCTCAGGATATATATAATCCAAGCAACACTCCTAAAAAGCAACTTTAAAAAAGCTCTTTAAGCCTGGCAAAAACTTTTTTTCTGTAAATAAAAACACAGCATCTAAGTAATTTCTGCGAAACAATTTCCATATGCTTAATTTTTAAGTCAAGAAAAACCGTCCCACTTTCTTGTGGATAAAAACTTGCAGTTAATTTGGTTTTACTTTATAACTTATTATTATCCCAAGAAATATCGAAGAAAGCAATAAAGTTAAGTATGTATTTACAAGGTCCTACTGAACATCTGAAGGTTGGGCATTATTTTTACATCCACATAACTAAATGCTAGTCCCAATATTTAAAATCAGAAATCTGAACTAATTCTTTACTTGGGGTTTACTTTTAATTTAGACTTTAAAAAAGAAACCGTTCCCTTTATAATATATATTTTTAAGCTTATCTGGACCAACTAACTGAGACCTTCGGGAAGCTGCAGGCCTGGCAAATGCTTCGGACCGCACATTTTTGGTCACAGCAAACGTTGTCTCTTGTTTTACTCAACTTGCCAACATCTAAATCAAGGACAGGAGTATTCAGCGTGTTTGACAAATAGGTTGAGCTACACAGAACATATTCACACATCCCAGTAAGTGATGAGAGAAGTTCAAGATGCAGTAAAAATAAATTCTTGAGTTTAGCCCTGGTTTCACATAACACCGGTTTCATAAGGCACTTACGCCGCTAAAGGAGCAGCGCCCCTGAAAATAGGACACAGGGGACACATCATTTAAGTAAATGTGTTTCTTTGCCCGAACAGAAGTTCAGATCTGCTCAATTATCATTAATTTTGTTCTTTGATTTCCTTTGCGGGCGTGAACAGAGAAGTCGTGCTCTGAGGTTCTGCGAGCTACCCTTGGCGTGCGAAGTTGACCCGGAGTTTCTCATCCGGCAGCGCGCAGGTTAGGGCAGTAGGGGAAAGAATGCAAGTGTGTGTGTTTGTGAAAATGTGCAGGCTCGCCGAGACAAAAATGTGGAACTTAGGTGGAAAACTCAGTGCACGTGTTGACGGCCCCTAAAAATCACAGTATCTGTCCGGGATCCTTAGAACAGGTGTCCCAGGAACATGCCCGGATCCGTGCAACAGGCGACAAACCTAATCCACCGCATTTTTTTTTCTTATTACATCCATTAAAAGCAAAAGCCGCGTCCCCACCCGCGCGCCGGCGCGCGGGGATAGATGCAAAAACCCAGGAGCCCCCTTCTTTCCGCAGAGTTTCCTGAGCTGGGCGCGAGTTGGGGTGTGGGCAGGAGGGGCTGGACTCCTCCGGGTCAGCGTCAAGTCGCGGGGGAGTGCGGGGGAGCGCGGTGGGCGGGGGTGGCCCGGGAAGGCGGAGGATGGCGCGCGAACCAGAAAAGCGCAAAGGGCCAGGGCCGGCGCCGCGCCCGCGGTGATTAGCTCCGGCGGCGCGACCCGGGAGGGCGGACTCTTTCTTCACCCTCGCTGTCTTCCCCTCCCTTTTTCCTTTTAAAGGACGCCTCACAGGCAGAGCTGTCAGCGACGGGGCGGCCGTTTATACTTGGCCGCGGTCAGACTGACTCCTGCCCCCAGCACAGACGGGTGGGTGTTGAGGGGCCGCTGGTCTGGGGACCCGCACTTGGGGATCGCAAATTCTCCTTCCTTTGGGATCTGCTCCCGACCCAGCTGCGACCACAAGTGCGGGCGCTGTGCGACCCCGGCGTTGCCAGTCCCCGGGCGCGATGGCTCCCGTGAGGCGTGGAGAAGGAGGTGGCCCCGGACTCAGCGCGCCCCTCGCGCCCGGAGCACTATGAGCCCGGCAGACAGCGGCAGCAACCGCGGCGGCAGCAGCAGCCCCAGCAGCACCTCTGCCGGCGCCTCCCGCAGGCCCTAGCCTACTCGTCCCCGTGCACCATGCCGACCCCTGGCCTGCCGAGTCTACAGCGGAGCCCCTGCTGCCCCTCCGGCCCCTGCTAACCCACACGGGAGTGGCCTCGGCCACCGGGGTTGCCCCGCGCAGCACTCGGAGGGAGCCGAAGCCGCGGGGCGCCCGGCTCAGCTCTCGGTTTCCAGCTGCGAAGCGAAGCTCCCCCTCCCGCCGGCCACGGCGCCCGCGGCGATGAGGGCGCTGCTGGCCCTCTGCCTCCTCCTAGGCTGGCTTCGCTGGGCCCCTGCGGGCGCCCAGCAGTCGGGAGAGTATTGCCACGGTTGGGTGGACGTGCAGGGCAACTACCATGAGGGCTTCCAGTGCCCGGAGGACTTCGACACGTTGGACGCCACCATCTGCTGCGGCTCCTGCGCGCTGCGCTACTGCTGCGCGGCCGCGGACGCCAGGCTGGAGCAGGGCGGCTGCACCAATGACCGCGGCGAGCTAGAGCACCCCGGCGTGACGGCGCGTAAGTTCGGGTCCCCGCGCGGCCGCGCGGCTGCTGCATGTGCGGGCAGGTGTGCGCGCCGGCAGGCGCCTGCCTTTCCTGGGTGTGCGCAAAGTGGACGCAGTGAGGTGGGGGGACCAGGAAGGAGTGTGTGGTCATGTTACAGGTCAGGGGGCCCTATCTCTTTGCAGTCCCGATTCCCGCCACAGGCGGTCTCCGCGGGTCGGGCCAAGGGAAAGTTGGCAGGAGACAGCGAGGATTGTGGGGCTTGCACCGGGTTACTCTGGGGAAGACAGCTGGAACTCTCGAGCGCTCGGGAGGGTTGCAGAGGAGGGTTGTGGGGGCAGCACCAGGCTGGACTTGGTTTTCGGGGCGCCCCAGTGCGTGCCCGCACCGCTCAGAAAGCTCCGGGAAGCGCTGATGGCGCTGGGAACGCACCTCTTGGGGCGCGCGCTCCTCTGTAGCCGCGCAGGGCTAAGAGACTTCAGTCACTTTTTTTTTCTTTTGTGGTCTTTTGGTAGCATTTCTAAACCGCTGTTCCATTCTTCCGACTTCCTTTCATTTGTCTGCATCGAATTACCCTCTCCAGCCCACCCCCTATTGTCACGCCTTTCAGAAATGCCCAGGTCCTTGAGGTGGAGATTTAGAAACCAGGGTCGCAGGGGCTTCTCCGCCCCCTATTCTCACGTCGGAAAACACGGGTCAAATTTCCGCTCACTTCAGAATGGAATAAATCACGACCCCAGCAGAGGAGCTTTACACGTTAAAAAAAAAAAAAAAAACCTTTCCACCTGAGTCTGAACATCAGGGAAACCCTTTAGAGCTCGAGGCGACGGTTTTACGGCCGGGAAACCGAAAGAGCGGGCGGAGCTGAGAGCCGTGACACCCCAGAACTCCAGCGTCGAGGTCAGAAGCCAGCGAGAGAAGGTCCCAGGCAAGGCAGGGAGGGGCTGGAGCCAGGTATAATGGTGCTGGAGCCTCCCCCCCCTCCACGAAACGGATAATCCACATGGAAGAGGAACCTGCTGATCCTTAGAATTCCTTTAGACTTTAAACGAATTTAACTTCCAAATCAAGAGGATTTGGGAAGTGGCTACTGGAGAAAAGATGATAGTGGAAAGTAGGAAACTCCAGGCAGTTCTGGCTTGTTAGAAAAATAAAAACTCTTCTCACCTTGGGGGAGCTGGTTGCTCTCTATTGAAGAAGCGTAAGTGATCAGTCTACAGCGGGGACTCCTTCCCTGACCCCCTCACTCTGCCCCGAGAAGGCCCAGTCTCTGCGCTCCGGAAAGGCTGGGATCTGGCAAATTCTCATGGAATGTGGCTCTGTCCCTTGCCAGTTGTGTAACTTTGGGCAAGTTACGTAACAGCTCTGAGCCCATTCTCAACTCTAAAACAGGTGTATTACTCTCAGAGTTAGACTGTGGATTACATGAGTGTTTGAATACTTAGCACACAGTACTCAGGAAGTAGTTTAGTCAATTCGCCCTGCCTTCTAAGGGTGTTTCTAAACGTGACAGAATGGATGGTCCACTGAAGAGCTCACACTTAGCAGCCCACAGAACTTAGGGGTTAATAGTTACCTGTCACTCACTGTTTTTGAGACTGTCAAACACTCTCCATGTTTCGGTATCTGGAAAATAGAGCTTATCATGCCCACCTCACAGGGTCTTCGTGAGACTTGAATCAGATGACAAATAAAAAAGAGCCAGGCATAGGTAGGGCTGTAGTCAAAGCACGTTTTCTTTTTTCTATCTCTCAGGAGGAGGGTGCATGCAAGTATGGCTCTACAGGTCAGGGGGGCACCTGGAGCACTGCCCTGCGGCAGAAAGGTGACTCTGGGGTGGGACATTTAATGTCTGCCTTGTAGAGAGACAAAAAAATTGGAGTTTGCTCTATCCGAGGGATGCTCTCACACAAAGTTGGGGCCAACAACACCAAGAATTGTATCATGACCTATCTAAGGTTCAGCCTGACCTTCCCAGAGTTTGGGTGGGAATCGAGAGACAGACGTTTGGCAGCTGGAGTAAGCATTGGTTTCTGAAAACATCCAGAGGTGACAAGTTGGGATGCAATAGGAGACACAGTTAATTGGGGTCCACTGTGGATTTCTTCATACTGATCTTTCCATCATCTGGTAAATTCCTGAGGCTCTCACTTAACAGGCCTAATTCTCTTTGCTTACACTGGAGATTCTGGGATGGGAGATGGATTTTTAGCTTCAGATAGGGGTCAGAGCCCTAAGTTCCCTACCGTGATAAAACTACTACACCCAGACTTAAACTCAGAGTTACAGTAACCAAGAAAAACTCACCATTTCCTTTCGTCAGTGCAGGGACAGGATAGAGTCTGTTCCTTCTGACTTCCAGATGTGCATGTGATGGCTAATTGCTAACAGAGGCTACAGAAGTTTCCTTCCTGCCCACTAAGAGCAAGAATATTCTGTTATCATATTTTGCACTCTAGAAGTTAGTGGTAACAAACTCTGAGAAGTTGGGCAGACCAGTGGTAGTAGTAAGCTGCCTACCTCCCACCCCGAAGCTGCCTGGAGTTTGGAAGACCCCTATCCCAGCATCTGTCTATGTCTCTTTTTGCCTTTTAGAGCCTGTCTACGTTCCCTTCTTGATTGTCGGCTCCATCTTCATCGCTTTTATCATCCTGGGCTCTTTAGTGGCTGTTTATTGCTGCACCTGCTTGAGACCTAAGGAACCCTCCCAGCAGCCAATCCGCTTCTCGCTCCGCAGCTATCAGACAGAGACCCTACCCATGATCTTGACCTCCACGAACCTCAGAGCACCTTCCAGGCAATCCAGCACAGCCACCAGTTCCAGTTCCACAGGGGGCTCCATCCGAAGGTTCTCCTTTGCCAGGGCAGAGCCAGGCTGCCTGGTGCCCTCGCCACCCCCGCCTTATACCACAGGCCACCCAATACACCTGACCCAGCCGTCTGGTTTCCTGGTGTCACCCCAATACTTTGCTTATCCGCTCCAGCAGGAGCCCCCCCTGCCTGGGAAGACCTGTCCAGACTTCAGTTCCAGTTGACAGGCCACGGACATAAATCCATCACATCTACCGTGGCAGACAGGTGGAACGGTGCTGCCATTGCTACAAATATTTCCGAGGAAATTTCCCTTGAACCCAGCAATGTCATGGAGGAGGGTGCTAGGGAAATATGACACCTTCTAGTTTTAAAGTTCTTGGCTCCATTCACAGGAAAATTGTGTTAGATAATTGCTTTCTGGCTTTGAAAACATTGTGACTATTACATTTCAATTTATGCTTTCAAAATATACAGCAGTTCAACTTTAAAGTTGCAAATAAGCTGAAGATGTTTTATCTTGGCTGTTCTGTTTAGAAAAGGTCTACATGTTCTATTTTCATGATAAGTTGTTTAGTGAATTATAATACAAACATATATAAATAAGCACAGGAAAATACCTGATTGTAATTATTGAGGGTCACTTAAAAGAAATAACTACTAAGTAAACTGAGGGGACAGTGAACAACCTATTTATGATTTTGGGAGCAACATAACCATGAATAATATTAGCATCATCAGAAATGGTTCCTTTTTAAATTAACAACTGAATTTTGTTTAAAAGATAAGAGTTTGCCTGACTGGTGTTGCACAGTGGATAGAGTGTCAACCTGGGATGCTGAAGTCCCAGGTTCAAAACCCTGAGGTTCCTGGCTTGAGCACAGGCTCACCAGTTTTAGTGCGGGCTTACAGGCTTGAGCATAGGATCATCGAATTGATCCCATGGTCACTGGTTTGAGCCCAAAGGTCGCTGGCTTAAAGCCCAAGGTTGCTGGCTTGAGCAAGGGGTCACTGGCTCAGCTGGAGCCCCCCATCAAGGCATGTATGAGAAGCAATCAATGAACAACTAAAATGCCACAACTATGAGTTGATGCTTCTTATTTCTTTCCTATTCAGTCTCTTATGCACACACTAAACAAATAAACTAAAATATAAGAGCTTTTTCAGAATATAAGATTTCAATAACCACAGGAGAAGTTTAGTTTTAAATATTTACTCAGATATTCATTGTAACACAGACCGTATGTTAAAGCACTTCCCCTACCCACCTGAGGGAATATTTATTGCAGACTTTTTGTTCAGCAGTATTTCATGTTTAAATGAAAGTTGGACAGTTGGGTCTTAAAACATTTATATGTAAAATGAGTTATGTACAAATGTAAAGATTTGTAATTTAATGGATTTACCACATTGACGGTACTAATTATTTAGTAGTCACACTGTAATTCTCTTATGTTAATAATAACTTTGGAGTTATGTTAATTATAACTACTGGTTATAATCATCTAATATTACATATCACAAATGCCCCTGACGTCTGATGGCTGCATATCTGGACATACACTCAGCTGGGTTTGAATAAATAAAATACTTTGTTTTGGTGAAATCTATTGGAAATTTTAGATCAAAGTCTTTCATTTTATCTCCTTAATGATACTCTTTTCTATTCAATAAAAAGTAATACCTTTAAGTTGACACTTCATATTTGAAATGCAAAGAAAAAAAGATCTTACACTGACTTTGAATTACAGTAAAAAGCTCTTTCCTACATTGGGGCTTGTGAAAGCAGTAAAGGAAGTGATTTTTTTTTCTAAAGTATCAGCCTGTGGGCTGCATGCAACCCTCAGGTGTGTTGGGCTACTTCTCATAAGAATCTAGATTTCTGGTCCTGGCTGGTTGGCTCAGTAGTAGAGCATTGGTCTGACATATGGATATCCTGGGTTCGATTCCCAGTGAGGGCACATAGGAGAAGCGACTGCTTCTCTACCCCCTTTCCCTCCCTTTTCTCTTTTTCCCCTACTACAGCCATGGCTCGAATGGTTGGAGTGAGTTGGCCCTGGGCGTTGAAGATGGCTCCATGGAGCCTCTGCCTCAGGTGCTAAGAAATAGCTTTGTTGCCAAATCATGGCCCCAGATGGGCAGAGCATCCCTGCTTCGTAGGGGGCTTGCTGGGTGAATCCCAGTTGGGGTGCATGCAGGAGTCTGTTTCTCTGTCTCCCCTCCTTTCACATAAAAGAGAAAAAAGAAAAAAAAAGAATCTCGATTTCTGGCTTCCCTTGACCCACAGATGTGGCACCTAGGGTCCTGTACAGCCATGGGGTCAGGCTGGCCCTATTCTGACAGGACACTTGATGTTTCCTAGCTTCCTGCCTGGTCCCCCCCACCTGGCCCATCTCCCTCGGTTTTGTTACCTCCGTGGCCCCCTCTGCAGGTGTTGTTTGGGAACCCAGGTGTATGTGAATACATACTATCATAGGTCACCCTTAGCAGTTCTTTTCTAACACAGTTAGGTCACAGTAAATTCTGACATAAGGGTGTCGTTTGGGCCTGCCTCTCTGAAACACGTTTAAAGATATTGGGCCTCTGCCCAGTTCGATGGCCAAGGAGCTCTGACTCCAGTCTCTTGCTTTCTCCTGTATCTTAAAGTGGCCTGATTCCCAGCATCTCAAATTTGCCCACATAATTAAGGAACAAAAGAAAGGACAAAAAAAAAAAAAAAAAAAAAAAAAAAAGAACCAGAAGGCCCTGGCCAATTGGCTCAGTGGTAGAGCATTGGCCTGGCATGTGGAAGTCCTGGGTTCAATTCCCGGCCAGGGCACACAGGAGAAGTACCTATCTCCTTCTCCACCCTTCCCCCTCTCCTTCCTGTTTTTTTCTTCCCCTTCCACAGCCAAGGCTCCATTGGAGCAAAGTTGGCTGGGTGCTGAGGATGGCTCTGTGGCCTCTGCCTCAGGTGCTAGAATGGCTCCAGCTGCAACGGAGCAACAGAGCAACACCCCAGATGGGCAGAGCATCACTCCCTGGTGGCATGCCAGCTGGATCACGGTCGGGCACAAGCAGGACTCTGTCTGACTGCATCCCTGCTTCTAACTTCGGAAAAATAAAAAAATAAAATAAAATAAAAAGAAGAAGAGCTCTGGCCAGATAGCTCAGATGGCTAATGTCATCCTGGAGCACAGAGATTGCCGGTTCGACCCCTGGTCAGGGCACATACAGGAATAGATTGATGTTCCCTTCTCTTCCTCTCCCTTCCTCTAACATCAGTAAATAAAAATATAAAGAAAATAAAAGAAAGAAAGGAAGGCGGGGAGGGAAGGAAGAAGGGAGGAAAAGAGAAAAGGATGAACGGGAAGGGATGAACATTAGGAATAGACTCTGGGACACATCCTTACGTCATAAGACTGGTTTTGTTCATGTTCGTTAAGTACGGCTCCTTTCTGAGTTCTAAGTTCATCTTTACTGGGCTCTTATGAGCAACACATTATTGTAAATATATATCTGCACTAACTCATTTTAACCCCCAAAAAACTTCAATAGGGAGTTACTAGAATTTCTATTTTGCAGATTTGGAAACAGGCATAGGTAAGTGAAGTCACTTGCCCAGGTTGCCAGAGGGAGCCTGTAGTGAAGCCCTGTGCAAAACCAGATTCAGACATCAAAGGAACACCTGCTTTGAGGTTTTGATGCCTCCGTGCCTGACAGCCCATGGGGAGTAAAGCAGGAAGCTCACTCTAGGGTGGCGATCGTCAACTCTGTTGGCCCCAGTGAACTCTCCTTAGAAAAATTATTTTGTGACATCCTTTGCACTGTTCTAAAATGAAATTCATAGAAACTATTACTCATACAACACATATAACTTTAAAAACCAATAAATGCTCTAATGGTAAATAGGAGGAAGAAAGGGAAAGAAATTTATTTCAAAATACAAAAGCTTGGCAGACTAAACAAAGGAGTCACTTGTAAAAAGCTCTTACACAGAATCACCGACATGTGACAGTCCAAGTCCAGACCGAGGCAGGTTTGCAGACTGGCAACTCCAACACCACAGTTGCACTGCTGTTGTTAATGTGATTTTCCCAAACAAAGTTTGATCTTCCTTTGATTTGTATAGTAGTTATATGTCTGGAAAATTCAGTGTATATTAAAGCAGGGCAAATATTCCTTTATAGGGAAAGTGGGATTAGTTATTTCCCACTATTTTTTGACATTCCAAAATGTACATAGTGTTGATGTGTGGACTGTCTCATGTATTGCAGGATCTCACCAGTGAATGCCCTTAGCAGCCTACCCCACCCATAAACATTGAGGCCAAAGATGCAGCCACACAATTTTACAATGTCCTCTAGAGGGCAGAACTGCTCCCACTGATAACCATAGTCTGTCAGGTTTCTCTGGTAGTTGTACTTTTATTTGCCATTCCTTTGGGGACCTGTTTTATTGATTAGGCAGAACAATGCTGAAGCATCCTGAAAGCTCACATCTGCAACCTTCCCTTCCTCAGCAGCATGCTCCCCTCAATCAAGTTCACATCTATAAATTGTTTAAAACAAGGGAGACATTGTGCCCCTCACTGAACTACGGCATTCAGTGACACTGAATCAAATCATAGCCCCATGTACTTGTTGACATAGAGTACATGTCTTTGAACTTCTCTCTGGAAGCTAGGTAGCTGATATTATTATTATTCACAACCTCAGCGTAAAAAAAGCCATCCTGCGGCAGATTTGCAGATAATGTCCCATGCAACAAGCACATGTTGGACACCACTGATGGGTCAGGCACTGTGCTAAGGGGTGGGCGGACCAAGACGAATAACAAGTAATGGTGACTCAAGGAGCCACTTTTCCATGGACTCAGGCATGACAGCAAATGCTTATGATGTTATGAGTGCTTTATAAAAGAAGCACGTTATCTTTCCTGCTTTCCAGGAGCAGTCACGGAGGGGAAGATGGACCCATAGTCAACACTTAGAACTCATTATGGTAACGGCAGCGATTGGGCCATTTACGGCACACCTGACTGGCACTGGAGGTGATGAAACTGCATGCATCTGAGCCAGGAGAGAGGGGCAGGCTCTGAGTAAAGAAGACTGGATAGCAGGAGGGAGAGGAGAGCATGTCAGGCAAAGTACGGAATTTACAGGAAGGTGGAAAAGCATCCACAAGCACGGAAGAGTGAGGAACATTTTGGAAACTAGACAAAGAATTCAAAGAGACAATGGAGAAATAAACAGGATCAGATCAGAGATCTTGGACACCAGGGTGGTTGGGTATACACCAAATGCAAGAGGGAACCTTGGAGGGTGTTATAAGGGAGAGTGACTTGTTACATCTTCATTTTAGGAAGGTTAGACAGCCAAGGTCACATCAAATGACATCTCCAAGGAGATGCTCAGCACAACCTGCCACACTACCAGAATACAGAGAAAACTTGTATGATTAATGCTTTATTATTTTCACAAAAATTTCAGTGCCAATATCCTAAAACTATGATTATTTAAAAAGAACAGTTTTATATTTCAAAAGGTAGCTATTCAAGTAATTGGCAACATTTATCAAGCACCCTGTGTGTTTCAAGTGCTTTATGAATTGTATCATTTAATCTTCACAACCCCTGAAGTAGGGGCTATTATGCCTTTTTTGCCAGTGAAGAAATCAAAGCAGAAAGGTGGAGGTTAAACCTTGTGCCCAAGGTCAGATAATAATAGCAGAGTCAAGATTTGAACCCAGGAGGTCTGCTTGGAAACTCTACAATCTTAAGGACACATACCTCAGAAGACTAATTTTCTCAGGTAAAAATACCTAACCTACTTTTCAGAAAAGCTATTGGGGGGAAGTGTTTGTGTATCACACGTTGTGCATATCCTCTAGACAGAGTGATCTGTAATGACCAGTAGAGTCTGTGCAACATTATGAGAATCTAGAATAACAGAAAGCACATAGACATATTAGATGACAAACACCTCCTTTACACACGAGAAACTTGAGACCCAAAGCCAATTAAGCAAGGATTTTGGAGTCATAGTATCTGGGTTAGTTTTCTGGCCGTTACTTATAAGCTGAGTGACTTTGAGCCACTTAACTTCACTGTGTCTCAGATTTTTCATTTGTAAGATGGAAATATTAATGGTACCTTATGGTTTAGGATTGCCATGAGAAATAGGAAGTTAGAGTCACAGTCTCAAATCACTTGCATACTAGTGGGGAGGAAGCTATGTTGTAAACTAATACTAAATAATAGGAAACAGATGAAATACCCTAAAATAAAAATGAAAGGTTAAGTACTGTGGGAGGACAGATGGAACTGTTGATGGGAGTGCAGGGAACAGACTAAAAGGTCCAACAGTTTGATAGAGTTAGTCTGTGATAGTTCATGGCTACCTCTGACACCTGGCTCATTTACCATTCTTGTCTGGGACAGAGCACCTTCCCATCCTGTTGAGTACTCATGGCCTGTGAATTTATGTTATCATCTGCATAAAAATGCATTTAGTATAGTAAATTTGCATTAAAATGGTTATTCATTCCAAAGCCGACAGATTGTACTTTTAATTGTTCAAATGGATAGACTGTTCCCTCTGATTTTCCCAACCTCTCTACTCTTTTATTTCCTTTATATTGAATTTATTGGGGTAACGCTGATAAACAAAATTACACAGGCTTCAGCACACAATTCTACAACACATCATCTGTATGCTATAGTATGTATTCACCAACCCAAGTCAACCTCTGTCCATCACCATTTATCCCCCGTACCCTCATTCACCTCTCCACATCTACCCTACAATCACCACATGATTGTCTGCGTCCAGGAGTTTTGTTTTTCTTTTCTACTTAATCCCTCCACAACCATCCTTAACAGCTGTCAGCCTGCTATGAGTCTGTCTCTATTTTGCCTGTTAGTTCATTTTGTTCATTAGACTCCATGTATGGGTTGATATGTTATTATCAACTCTTCATGATGGAGAATTAGCCAGATTGACTTAAATCCATAGAAAATGAGACAACCAAAAAAGTTTCCTGAAAATATTATACAATCACAATTAGGAATGCAATACATTTCATTGGGTCAATTCACCTTTGCATAACCTAAAAGTTCACTTAGTATATTTGTTTCAGGAAAAGCAAGAATTTATAGACACATTAAACTATTACAGGAACACACTGTTAACATAGTTTTATATGTCTGTGGCTATTTATATATATTTTTTTAAGTGAGAGGAGGGGAAATAGTGAGACAGACTCCCACAAGTGCCTAGACTGGGACCCACCCAGCAACCCCTATCTGGGGTCCATGCTCAAATCATCCATCTGAGCTATCCTCAGCAACTCAGGCTGATGCTTGAACCAACTGAATCACTGGATGTGAGAGGCAAAGAGAGAGGGCAGGGGGAGAGGGAGGGGAAGAAAAGCAGATGGTCACTTCTCCTGTGTGCTCTGACTGGGAATCAAACCCAAGATATCCATATACCAGGCTGACGCTTTACCACTGGGCCAAAAGGCAAGGGCCATGCATGGCTACTTTAAAGTTGCAATTAAACATTAGTTATTGAAATTATTCTGACATAGAATTCTAATTTAAATTGCTAGTTACATAGTTTGAACTTGAAATAAAACCGTAATGTACCACAACCAACATCATATTCGATGGGCAAATATTAAAAGCATTTCCTTTAAGATCAGGAACAAGACAGTGATGTCTACTTTCACCACTCTTATTCAATATAGTACTAGAATTTCTAGCCAGAGTAATCAGACAACAAAAAGAAATAAAAGGCATCCAAATTGGAAAGGAAGAATGAAAACTGTCTTCATTTGCAGGTGATATGACACTATATATAGAAAATCTTAAAGATTTCATCAAAATACTACTAGAACTGATAAATGAATTCAGCAAAGTAGCAGGGTAAAAATTAATATTCAGAAATTGGTGGTATTTTTATATACCAATAATGAACTATCAGAAAGGGAAACTAAGAAAACAATTCCATTTAAAATTTCAACAACAACAACAAAAATACAAGGTACCTAGGAATAAATTTAATCAAGAAGGTAAAGACCTATACTTGGAAAAATATAGGAAAGTGAAGAAAGAAACTGAGGAAGATACAAATAAGTGGAAGCATATACTATGTTCATGGATTGGAAGGATTATCAAAATGTCCATACTACCCAAAGCAATCTAGAGATTCAACACAATTCCCATTAAAATACCAATGATATATCTCCCTGAACTAGAACAAACATTCCAAAAATCTATATGGAACCACAAAAGACCACAAATAACCACAGCAATCTTGAGAAAGAACAAAGTTGGAGAAATCATGCTATCTGATATCAAACTAAACTACATGGCCACAGTAATCAAAACAGCATGGTACTGACATAAAAACATGCATACAGATCAATAAAACAGAATAGAGAGCCCAGAAATAAACCCATGCCTTCATGGTCAATTAGTATTTGACTAAGGAGGCAAGAACATAAAATGAGGTAAAGACATTTAATAAATGGTGTTGGGAATATTGGACAGATACATGCAACAACTGAAACTAGGTCACCTCAAACCATACACTAGAATAAACACAAAATGGATTAAAGACTTAAATGTAAATAGTAAAACCATAAAAATCCTAGAAGAAAGCACAGGCAGTAAAATCTTGGACATTTCTTGTGGCAATATTTTTTCTGCTATATCATCTCAGGCAAGAGAAACAATAGAAAAAAAACAAGCAAACGGGATAACATCAAACTAAAAAGTTTTTGCATAGCAAAGGAAATCATCAAGAAAAGATTACCTACTGAATGGGAAAACATTATCTGCTAATAATACCACTGACAAGGGGTTAATTTCCAAAAATTGTAAAGAACATACAACTGAACACCAAGAAAACTAACAATCCAATTTAAAAAGGGACAAAGGACCTGAACAGACACTTCTCCCAAGAGGACATACAGACGGCCAATAGACATATGAGAAGATGCTCAACATTACCAATCATTAGAGAAATGCAAATTAAAACGAGGCTCTGGCTGATGGCTCAGTGGTAGAACAATGTCAGCCCAGCGTGTGGATTTCCCGGGTTTGATTTCCAGTCAGCACACAGAAGTGACCATCTGCTTCTCCACCCCTCCTCTCTCTCTCTCCCTCTACAGCCATGGCTTGATTGGTTTGAGCACATCAACCCTGGGTGCTGAGGACAGCTCCATGGAGCCTCTGCTTAAGGTGCTAATAATAGCTCATTTGCGATCATGGCCCCAGATGGGCAAAGCATTGCCCCAGACTGGGGTTCCTGGGTGGATCCCGCTCAGGGCACATGTGGAAGTCTGTCTCTCTATTTCCCCTCCTTTCACTTGGAAAGGAAGAAAAAAAACACACAATGAGCTATCACTTCACGTCTGTCAATATGGCTATCAACAAATCAACACACAAATACTGGTGAGGATATAGAAAAAAGGGAGCTCACATTCACTGTGGGAGGGAATGCAGATTGGTGCAGCCACTGTGGATACCAGTATGGAGTTTCCTCAAAAAATTAAAAATGGAACTGCTATATGACCCAGCAATTCCACTTTTGGGATTATAACTGAAGAAACTAAGAAAACAAATTCAAAGAAATATATGCACCCCTATGTGCACTGCAGCATTATTTACAATAGCCTAGATTTGGAAGCAGCCCAAGTGCCCATCAGAAGATGAGTGGATAATAAAGCTGTGGTACATTTACTCAACGGAATACTACTTGGCCATAAAAAGAAGGAAATCTTACCTTTTGCGACAGCATGGATGAACCTGGAGATGATTATGTCAGGCAGAGAAAGACAAGTACCATATAATTTCACTTACATGTGTAATCTAATGAACAAAATAAACTAACAATCAAAAGAGAAACAGACTCATAGATACAGAGAACAGACTGACAGCTGTCAGAGGGGTAAGGGGTTTGGGATTTGGGTAAAAAGATGAAGGGATTAAAAACAAAAACAAACAGATGAACGAACATAAAAACCAGACATGGACAACAGTGTGGTGACTGCTGGAGGGAAAGTGGCAGAGGTGGAAGGGGCAGACGGGATAAATGAAGTCAAAAAGAGACTTGACTTTGGATGGTGAGTGCATGATGTGTATGCAGGTGATGTTATAAAACTGTACATTTGAAATTGTATGGTTTTATTACGTCACCCCAATAAATAAAAAAAAAACCTGAATGGTAAAATGTTTCTTATTTTCCAACAATTTTTATTAGCCTACTAATGAAATTATCCAGGTTAGGAAGATCTTTCTTTCTTCACGAGAATGAGTGGATCTGTGTTACTGAAATGGAAGCTTCAGGTTAGAGATGTCATGACCATACAAACACTTTGAAATGGGCATGACATATGGCATACTGAATTTTAGGGAATGTATTTCAAGCTTGCTTCTTCCTTATGGTAGTATTAGAAGACATCTTTCATCACAGGGGCAGTATAAACACAGTGCTTGCTGTAAGGGGAATAAAGTTGAATGCGAAAATCACTTGATATAATTCGCAGGTAACTTTTCTGTATGGACACTGCTCTGCTGTGGTTTGCTTTCGGTACACATACCCCATCGTGGTCCCGGGGCAGACTGTGGGAAAGGACACGCTGCCCAACTCTAATAAAACCAGGGCTCCTCGGACGGTTTCCTTGGCGCCTGGAACTAAACCCATTCTGGCAGGTTACCTGATTGTGGCCTCAGGTATCACCTTTTATGCAAAATACAATAATTTCATTTAAAATATTCTTCTTTTGCCATGACCTGTGGTGGCGCGGTGGATAAAGCGTCAACCTGGAATGCTATTGTTAAGGTCACAGGTTTGAAACCCCAGGCTTGCCCGGTCGAGGCACAAAGAGAAGCAATGAGTTGATGCTTCCTGTGCCCCCATCCCCCCTTCCTTTCTCTCTCTCTCTCTCTCCTCCCACACCAATAAATAAAAATTTAAAAAATATATTCTTTTTTAATACTGTTGGGCAGATAAAATATATTATGCTCACTTTGTTAAAGATGGCGCTGCCTACATGGAAACCCGTCACCCAGGTGATATTATTTGCCCTTATGCTTGGGATGGGTGTGGGGGAAAGACTGTAATGTAAGCAGGCTGGGTCATTATAGCCTAAGGCTTAGTTTTAAGAGTAAACTTTTCCCCACACCCTTCACTGATTGGATGATGTAGGGTGGTGCACTCTCCTGAGGAATCCCATTGTGCCTCGGACGGGTAGCTTGCTCTCTCTTGGTTCCTGGGGTATTAGAAAGGAGAGCAGATGAAGGCTATGTGGAGGCCAGGAGAAGCAGCCAAGATGGCGGAGTGCTGAGGGAAAAGCCAGTTAGTGCAGAGTTTGGGCTGGAGAATGAGATGGGAAACATAGGTGAATAAGTCTGGTGAGCTAGAAACCTTTGATTCTAGGAATAAGTCAGTAGCTTTGTGAGCACTGAATAAGTGGGTTTTGGAGCCCAGTGTGTGTTTTTGCTTGCCCGCTGGGTGCCAGCTAGAATTAAAGCTGAGGGCTCACCAGTTCTTGGCTCCGTTGTTTCATTACCTACTGTCTGAATCTAATGTGAACCTGCACTGGCAAGGCGGCTGTGATGGTGGCCCTGGCTACTGGCTTTACAGATACTTAATTTGTAAAGCTATCCTTCTTACTTCTAGAGTTAATATATGCCACTTCAAGTTTCATTTAGCTGGGTAAAAATGGAGGGATATTTTACATATCACTGGGGTTGTAAACAAAATACATGAGTAATGCTCTTAAATGGATACGCCTTCTCAGACTATACAGTTTTGTGGGTTTGAAATTTTTATGAAGCAATGTCGTTTCTAAAACTAGCAATTAAAACTTTTAACAATTTTCTTTATGTAACGGTAAAGTTTATTTCATTTTTAGTAACAATTAAAGGACAAAATGTTTAAAATCTGCAGTTTAAAACATGCACATTCACAAAAGGCCAAAGACACGTAACACTGCATAGAATTGGGTCTTACTCAACTTTAATAACTATTTATAAAACACAGTGCATTGAACATCGAGATAAACAAACCTGAGAAAACTACTACGATCACAGATTAAACACGTTCCACTCATGCAGCTTCACAATTTCTACAGCAGTTTCAGCAGGAATGGTTTCTCATGGAGCTGAAAAATACTATTTTATCTTTAATGCAAACTGCAAGTTTCCATAGTAGCTGCCTTCCAAGGCTGCCTTTTGTTTTTTAACCTAGTAAAATGTGAAAAATGAAGCTTCAAGTAGTAAAACAAACAATAAACAGTATTTACTGCATTTATGGCTTCTATTCTAGAACCATAAAACATAAAAATATTTATTATTATTATTTTAAAATATTCTGCTCATATCTTTGCAAGAGTAGATTTACCTATGGAAAGCTGGCTGTTAATTCAAAGTAAGTTAAGTATGAAATTCAACTTTTTTTCTACTTAAGGGAGATTTATTTGCTGAGAAGTTTTGTTAGTTCTATTAAGAAAAATTCTCAGAGGCAAGCTAAACAGAAGTTTCAATTAAATTTGTTTGTAGAATAATTTACTTATTAAAAAACGTTGTGCAGAGGACCAATTAATTTGTCCACTGAATACTGAATTCCAGATAAGCCATGATAGAATTTTAAAAAGGCAAAAGTAAACATCAAGATTTACAGCAATAGCCATGCATTGGCCTAGACCACTTTAAATATTAATTCATGCAAACCATAAACCTATCAGAAACACAGCTGCTCTCATACAGAAAATAAATCAAGATAGAAAATGGAAAACATTTATTTCCTTTCCTTCAGTATTAACTTACATTCTATTTTAATAACTGTTGAAGGTTAATTAAAATGCAGCAAAAAAAAAAAAAACAACACTGAGTTTCGTAAGTGACTTCAGTTATTTTAATGTGAGAAAAATCAGACTATGGTCTCTTGAAGAGGCATTATAAAAATGTACATCATTTAAAAGCATTACTTAGGTAACAAACTGTATGGTGTTACATTAAATAATCGACATGAAGAATTCACAGGTCGAGCCCCTATGATTGAATGGGGTAGGCATTTTCTTGATAAACTTTGTAGATGATTTTGAGACTATAAACTTATTTGGTGACTACGTTTTAAAATCAGGAACTATCCAAGGGCAACTACACAAAAAGAAACACTCATGATTATTTACCTTTGTATAATGATGGCCTTGTTATAAATAATTTAAAAACTACAAATATACGTCTATTACTTTTGGACTAGCTTTCATTTCCTGAAAGACGTTTTAAATGACAGATTATAAGTGACTACGGCGCACTCAATGTACAACGTGTGATCACGTGACTTTCTCATATTGGCTATTGATAATGCTGAATTGCGAAATTAAAAGAGAAAATGTAATGATCTGAATAAATGATGATTTATTGAATTGATTTTTTCCCCTGAAAATTAAGAGGAATCACTGATTCCATTTAATGACCATACAATTTATGTAAATGGCTAGTCTTATGAGGCTGAATACACATTCACCTGATGTGATTAAAAAAAGTTTTCCGTTAGCTTCACAACACTGCTGAAGCAGGCTTACTCAGAGTGGGCAGCACGGGGATCATTTTAAATTTACCACATTCCTGAGAAACACCATTTTCCTGCTAATCATTTCTACCATCTAGCATCTTTCGGGGTGTGAGCCACCAATATATTTTTATGTTATATAAAACACTCATGATCAATGTCACTGTGTACCATTCAACATTAAAGAAGCAACTCCCAGCTTTTCAATGCGAAACGCATGAGGATTTTCTGCTCTAAGTAGTATTTTCTGAATTGTAAACATTGTAAAGCAATGGTGTTAGCATTTGCCAGAGTCCCCACAAAGGACCTTTTAATGAAGAGTACATGTCCTTTATTTCAGAAAATACATGTTAAAAGTTACTTCAACTGTTTATCGTAATCCTGATAAAACTGTGTTACATTGTTCCTTTTTGGAAAGATTGAAAAATCAGAGGAATTTTCTCTAATTTAACACTGTAAAGTCACTGGAACTGCAATGTTATACTTTAAGTTTTACCAAGGAGATCACTCCCTGCTGCTCAACCCCCACTGACACCCAAGAAGCAAAGAAAATGACTTTAATAATAATTGTAATTCAAATACAGGGCCATGGAACAAGAAAAGCATGGATCAGTCATATTTCCAATCATGATCCCGTTCATTATTAGCCATGAGCATTCTACTCATGTTGAAGAGCCCCACAGAAACAATCCATGTTTCAAGAGAAAATAAAACTTCTAGTTTCCTTAAGTTATAAGAGTCAGTTTCATTACATTCATTGCTATTTTGATATGAAAGTTTTGGAGAAGAACGTCACTGGTGAAGTGAGGGCAAATGGCAGCGACCGTTGTCTGTAACTGCTATTGGGCTTTCTCCTGAGGGATGGATGTCATTTCTGTTTTTTAATTTTTGTGGTTTGACCACAACTATCTCCGCTGGGACACCCAGGGAAGCCACTCTAAAGATCCATTCAGTAGACAGTTAAAGTCTGTGACTTCAGCACTTTGAAGACGATCTTAAACCTGTGGTCTCGCCAGATGTTTTGATTCATGATTCCCTTAATTTGAACCCCAAATGGGAAGGATCTGGGAAGTGAAGCACGTCAACTCCTTGCCCCTTTTTAGGCTGGAAGTATGTACGTGTTGTAACCTTTCTTATTTGTAGAGAATGTGGGAGGCATGCTTGTAACCGAATAGTTAAAAATACTGAGAAGGAAATGACATACAGCCTAATTTTAAATCTAGATTGAGAAGAAGGGGGAAGAGAATGTGAAATTATTAAACTCAAGGAGTGATTTAGAAAATCACCTGTCTTCTCAATTCTAGTTGACCTCCTCTTCTTCTTCTTCTTCTTCTTTTTTTTTTTTTAAAGAAGTTCTACCTATTTTGCTGGTAAGTCCACTTAAAGGCAAACAGGCTTCTGAATAAAAGGCAAAAAGTTTGCTTCAGTCTCTGAAGTGTATCTGAAAACTGGAATTCCTTTTTATTGTTTCCTTAATGAAAGCATTATCTTAAAAATAGTGTAGAAAACTGGTTGTGGTTTTAAAACAGCCCCTTCACCATTTATTGTTTGTAGCAATACAGGCATTTTCAAGAGCTATCTTGAAAATGCTGAAAATAATTAACTGAACATACATTTTAAAGCATATTCACAAAACCAACTCATGAGGGAAAGTATTCTTTGACTGTAAAGTTATAGGCTTGAGCAAAATAGGTATTTTTTTTTAAAATAGGGAAATATGTATTATTTATTTGTCCCAAGTAGCAGCATGTGACTAATTGTGGGCGCTGCCGGACAAGTGAACTGTGAAGTAATTCTCAGTCTTAAGTACGGGGCAGTCAGCATAACCCGGGGCATGCTACATAAGACGGCAGGCATCTCTAGTGGGAACGAGGAGGGGAAACCAAAACACAGTACAAAAGCCCATGCATTTATCTGACATGGTATTTTAAACATCTCAACAGAAGCGTTAGAAGTCCCACATGAATATGTAAGCACATTTTTCTTAAGAGAGAAAACTTTAAGACAAAAATGACATCACTCACTCTACAGCAGAAGCCAGATTTTCAGAAAAATCTAACTGATGATGAGACTTCACTAGAAATGACTGAGACATAAATACAGTTTTAAAAATCGGTATTGTAAGGACAGAGTCATATTACCATGTGTGCCCTCTGACTTTAACAAATAAACAAGACAGACAGGAAAGAAGCGTTTGTAAGGCTGAAGGTGCAACATCACAGGTTTTAGTAGCAAATGCCTTGAAATACTCGTTTTTTGCAAATCACTCTTATATTTGAAAAGTCAAGCATGCAGATCTTATAGCAGAACTGGAGGTAAACTCTCTCTCAAGTTTCTGGGCAAATGACTACTGAATGAGAAATACATTTACTGAACTTCTTTGGCAAACATTTATCGAGACAATTTTTGACACAAACACTTATTAATGTTTAGAAATTTTGCTCAGTAAGGTGAGACAGTTCCTTAAGAATGCTGGTTTTTCTTTTCAGCATATTCTGAAATCTAAGTCTGGATATCAAGAGTCCCTTTCACTTATCACCATTTTAGAGTTTTTAATAGTTGGTTGCCTTATGGTATATCCAATACACTGATAACGATAGCCCCAGAGTAACGGCTGAAGAACACTGACCTATTCCCAGTTTAAGAAAGCACTCTGGCAAGACACAAGGTCATTTTCAATTTCTGTTTACAAAGACTTAGCAAATACTTTAAAAAATCTGAAAGAGATGGTGTTACAGTAGAGTTGCACAGTGCTTATGTCTATAATATACATGAATCTGAAGGTCAGTCAATGACACGAGCTCAGATCCACCTTTCACCTCCTTGGACCAGGCTGCGGGTGGTCAGCAGATTCTGGCAAAGCCCCAGGAGCTCTCTCTCTCCTTAGAGTCAGACGTACCGGAGCCTGCCTGGCAGGCCTTGCCCATCACCATTCATCGGGTCTCTGCTTCGTGGTATCATAGGCCCTAATCACTTCTGACTGTGAGACGATTCCATTTTCATCTTGAGAGAAAGCATACCCATCTGTAAGTTAAAGATAAAATAAAAATGACTCTCATGAAGTCACTGGAAATCTCTGTTATTCTGAGTTCTAACTGCTCTCTTTCTAACTTGGCAAACTAATGCATCCCTCCCACCTTTGAAAGCAAGAAGACACTCATCTTAATGTCCAGAAAAGACACAGACTCAAATGCAAAAGAAAGAGTGGGTAGGATGACTGGCTTAGACTCTGTAAGTTCTGTGCCCTAGAAGAAGGCACAGGCGCTCTCTCAACCCCTCTCAGTTCTCCATTTAGCATCTCAGGTCCAACCCAGCTCGTTTTTGTTTCCCAACTACCAGAGGGGTAAGGGAGTCTAGTCAAGTGGGCACAAGTATGTCCACATAGATCAGGCAGGTGAGAGGGAAGAAAGAGGGAGAGGGAAGAGATGATAAGCACATACAAGTATGAACAGTAGAAAGCGGTCTCCTTTCCTCAGACAATATTCTGCTTGGCTTTGGGCTACTGCAAATAAACTCACTTGAGCCCCAACATGGCTGGCGGGGGCATATGGATAAGAAATGGCCTCCAAGGGGATCACATCTTTAGGAAAGGCCTCTTGAAGTATGAAGAGCAAAAGCATTAAACATGAGTATATATAAATGAAAATAAATTATATGTGGAAACAACATGAAACAAAAGATATACTGCTAACACAAATACATTCACCACGGGGCTTTATATATTATACTCTGTTTTAGATCCTTGAAATGTTAAGAGGGCATGATATCTAGTAATTTCTTACAAGCCTAAAGGTTCATAAATATTTTTGAAGGGGAAAATATATGTTTCATTGTTCTGTGTGAAAGCTGAAAAGGCTATTGCAAAGTTACTCAAGTAGAAAAGATAACAATACAGAGGGAGCTTTTAAGAGTTAAGATTTATTTTACCAGTTCTTTTTAAGATTTAAGGAAGCAAGGGGCATGTGAAAACATTATTTTTCTTTGAAAGAAAGCAGCAAGAGTTTCAAGGGTTCTACTTCTTCCACTAAAAGTAAGACGGTTGAGGTCATAGGATTCTCTAAACATTTGTTATTTATGTAACATGTTGCAAAATATGCAAAAGTTGTTTTAGGTGCTAATTTTAAATAGTTAAATATCCCTAATGTCAAAATACTGTTCTCATGATGCTATGAACGGCAGAATTTTTTTTAAAAAATAAAGAACTCAAATACTCACGGAGCAGATTTTGTTGCAATGATTCCGACCGATATAAGTTTACGTGGTTCTTCTTAAAGACGTTCTTGAGCAGTTGGGCCCTTTCTGTGAGGCTGCAGAGCAGGTGCAAATGTGTGAAATGAATTATCAACTCAGCAGAGACCCCAGTGTGCCCACAGGACCACCGGAGAGACTTAGACTTAAACAAAAGATTGCTTGAGAAATCTGTAGTCGAGTGATTTCTTTTTTATCCCCATTTTCTCAGCTAATGAGATTTCAAGAGTTTAGATAAAAGACTATTTTGTCCCCAATAATCCAGTCAAAAGATTTCACCAGCCCCGCGTTATATTTAAGTCAAATGGAGATACAGAACCTGCACAATACAATTAATAACAAATAAAAAAGCTTTCCGGTAGTTTATTAGCTTCTAAAATCCTGGTGGACTTACTATATATATTTTAAGCATGGCATTTTTAGAATTAAAAAAATTAATTATTACTATATCTTTTTCCTACTCTGTACATATTTTGGTGCACAATTTTTTAAAATTTAGTTATGTAAAGAAATCTGAGAAATTACACAAAAAAGAAATTTCATAGAGTTTTTAATTAGAAAAATTCCATTACCACTCTGATATGGTATGAAATATGTTCCTTCGTTTAACTTTTATAAAAAAGAACTATTTTCAGAAAATAATTTTAGTAGATAAAATAACAGGAAAAATATTTATTTTTCAAGAAATGTTTAGAATAATCTTTTCCACAGGAACAAATTCCTGTGATTAATGATGGAACTTCTAAAAGCAAGAAATAATACACCTATTCCCCTCCCTCTCCACCCCCACTACACGCAGAACTGTCTTACATAGTAGGAAACTCAAATATTGGTTGAATACACGAATTGAAACGATAATTCTGAAATGCCCTTTGAAACGTCATCAATCCTCCCAACCATGCTATTTCTCTATTGCTTGATTTATAAAACCTTGCTTTGATATTAAAGAACACAAGAATCATGAAGAGCTAATAACTTATCTATTTGAGTTGCAGTTAATGTTTATACAATTTTGATTTAATCACTGGAACTGACTCAGTTGAAAATTTTCCATCTTGGATTTTCCCCACTATAAAAACTTTAGTGAAATGGCTTCAAGTTATGTTAGTTCAGAATTTTGCCAATTATTTTGAGACCCTGAAATGGAAAAATTTTTTATCATATGTAAAAAAAAAAAAAAATAAGGATCCTCTGCAAAATGAACTTGTAATTACACAAATATTTAGGCTTTTGCTGAAGTAAAATATTTGGAAATGTTGACATTTGTAGTAATCTTCCACACATATTTTTTAAAGTCTTGGGATGTTAACTGGTACTTATTAGACATACTTTATTGTCACTGGGAATTAGCTACATAAAGGCAAGCAAGCTAATTCATCTGAAACTCCAGTGGTTCTGCAAATATTTGTAAAACTTTGTTTTTGCCAGTGATATAAACAGATAAGGAGAAGGGAAAGGAGCCATTTTTACAGTCACTTTTTTTTTACTGTACTCTTAAAATGATCTAACATTACAGATACAGGGAACCCGAGGGACATTAAAGTATGTAACTGCTTTGGGGAGGTGGGCAGCTTTAGCAGCAGGTGGTCTGATCTTGTTAGCAGAGCCTTGCCGGATGAGGAGCTGGGAAGTAAAATGGACAGGACTACAGAGAATGGTAATGTATCATTACAGAGCTGCTTCTTCCCCAAATACATTTTCCAGGTTTCAGGCTGGCCTTCCAAATGCCTAACACTTTACAATTACAACATCAAAGTGTTAAGAAGGCAGATGCACAAAGTTTGTCTTTCACAGTCTGGCAACTTACATATATAAGATTATATAATTTTGTTTGGTAACATTTCATATCAGGTCACACTAACTTTCCCTCAGCTGTTATATCAAGCTAATGTCTAGTGTTTAAAAGAAACAGTAAGAAAGTCTTTCTTGGGAAAGGAGCACATGACTTTGCAACCTTGCTTTGGTTTAATTCAGAGTCTGTTACTTGTTAGCTGAACCACGTTCGGCAAAACACCTTATGTATAATGGGAGGCCAATCCCTCAGGCTGGCTGTGAGGGCTCTGGGCCTGGTAGAGCTTTCAGCACAGTGACTGGCACTCAGGAAGCACTCAATAAATGCTACTTCCCTCACCGCTCCCCAGATCCCATGAAATTTATTACACAAAATCAACTGGAACAGAGATCATCACAAAACAAAGGTGCTTTGTGAGGATCATTTCTGATGCCTTGGTTTATATTTAACATTGGCTCAACAGGAGATGTCTATTGCTACATGAGTTTAATTTATAATGCCCCACTTCACTTCCTCAGTAAATATGTGCTTTCTTTTCTTTTCTTAACTACCTATTACTTTAGTTCTTACAGAGCCAAGTCTTTCCTAGATGAGATAAATGCCATTCGCAGGATCACAGGAGGGTGCTTAACAAATAGTAAGTGATGATGAGTTGTATTTCTCTACTCTTATCCTACCTTAATTATGGAACTGCTCATCAGGTCAAAATTATGCAATCTTATGCCACTGACGTTTATGGGTACTAATATGACTAGCAAGTCATGTTATAAAATATACTGGGAATATGTTAACCATTAATAGGTATGTTAAAAGTTCAGTT
Source organism: Rhynchonycteris naso (assembly GCA_037038555.1). Lineage (NCBI taxonomy): Eukaryota > Metazoa > Chordata > Mammalia > Chiroptera > Emballonuridae > Rhynchonycteris > Rhynchonycteris naso. Next base: position 287,634,702 of record CM072996.1, on the reverse strand, counting down.
TTTGTTGAATAGCTGGACATAGTGTGAGAAGGACAAAAGTCTCCAGGATTCCTTTTCATTAAAAAAACCTATCATGACTTTCAGGCAATAGTTTTACTTAGCCTTGTAGGTCTTCCACTTACATACCAAGCTAGGCAAATGCCAATTTTGTCAAATGCGATTACGTGGACAAGAACTACCCCTTAAATATTGTTTCCTTATTTTCAAGCCCACTAAAATTTTGCAACTGAGATAACTGGTGGAGTTGAGGTGGAAAGATGTGTTTTAAAATAATACTTTATTTAGAAATGCAAAAAAGTATAGGTAAAAACTCATTTACTGTCTTGGAAAATGTTGTCGTAAGATGTTTTCAGTAATCTTTCAAGAGTGGTGAATTTGCCAAACTATTTTGGTTGATTCATTAAAATAACCTCTGGAAAGTAAATAACCCTTTGTTCATTTAATGTTTTAGTGTGTAGCATGTGACAGCTGTCCTGTACTTGGCTGTGGTGGTGGGGAGATAATATTTTATTGTTTTGTCACTTTTCTTTACAAATGCTGGACAGAACCACTGTCACAGTGATGAGAATAGGATGGGGGAAAACACTTGATATGTCTGCCTATCCTAAACCCCAAGAAATTTATTTAATGCTGATATAAAACCAGTGGATAGACTGAGAAATATATTTTCTTTTCTATTAGGTCTTGGGCAGTATTATAATTGCTTTTTATTAACATACACAATATATCACTGTCCACATGACCAAATCATCTGATATCCATATGTCCCTACTCTCTTCTTTAAAGCTAAGGCTATGGACCAAACAAAGATGATGGACAAATTAATGAGGATTGACCTGAAGATCTTGCGTTAAAATTCTATTTAATAATGGCTGTTGGTGATATGCTGACTAATAATGACTACAGTTAGATATAGAAACTGAGTCTTATTATCATGTTTGCCTGTTTATACAATGTACTACTTCACATGCACATAAAAGAAATCCAAAAACAATGGCCCTATCTCTAATGAACCCAGTGTCTATGAATCCTTATCTCAATTCTTTGGGTTTTGAATTGACATGTTTTTTTTTTTAGAGAAGGCAAGCTGTTACAATTTGTAGATATAATACCCTCAAGTGAGATCTGAGAGGCCCTCAAAATTAATATTTCTGCTATAAAATGTATGAACACTTATAGTATAGAAAAAAAAAACACTATTGATATCCTTATATTTATAAAACAATGGTTTAGGTTTTCCCAGGAAATGTTTGCTATAAACTGATGGAAAAAAATTGATTTCTGAAGTTTATTTTGACTTTGGAATCATAGGTGCTTCTGTACCTTAGTGTTGGAGTATGTCCATATAAAAATTACAGCAAAGAGCAGGGACTCACAGCTTCTAAGTGATTTTCTTAACCAAAAATAATTAGCCATGGCTACACGCTGATCAGGAGTAATATTTGGATTTATTCTTCCAATATTTTAGGCACAAGTCAATTTCTACCATAACCCATGGTTCCAAAGCAATATACTTAAGATGGTGAAATACACCTTTCCTCTCAATTTGCTAGATAATATGGTAAGTGACATACTAGTTTTTTCAAAAAAGACTATTTTAACTAAGATGTTCTAGTTTTTGAAAATGACTAAAGATGAGAAATAAATGATTACAAATACCGATCTGGATATCATGCGTACAAGTTATAGATTCTCTAGCAGAGTTTCATTCTATGAATAGTTTGACTTCATAACATCACTTTAGTGAAGATTAAAATAAATTCGGGATGATCAACTCACAAGATCTTCCTCAAGAACTGCATCATTCTATTACAATAAAAACAAACTATCATTACTTTGAACATAACTAATTTGGGAAGTGTAACCTATGTAATTCTATGTTCTTATTTGTCTTATTTTTAATTAACTTCCCACCAGTCAACCAGCTATTTAAACCCACTACTCTCTCCTTTCACCTACTTACCTACTTACTCCCTCCCTCCCTCCGTCCCTTCCTCCTTTCCTCCCTCTCTTAGTTCATTCACTTGACCATGCATTCATTCATTCATTCATTCATAAAGTATTTATCAAGTGCTACTATGTCCCTGGTACCATGTTAAATTTTGTGTTAAAAAGACTAAGACAGAGAACCTCTCCTTCAAGATTTACCCTAGCAGGGGAAATAAACATAGGGTAAACAAACATGTTATAATTCAGGTGATAAATGTAAAAACAGAGAGTAAACAAAGTACAGAAATGGCAGAGTAGGAATTAATTGTATTTGTGAAAAGTTGAGGTAATCACATCTGAACTGGGTTTTGAACACTTGGAATCAGACTGCCCAGTCTGTAAGAGGGTATCACCTTCTAGACAAAAGAGCAGCATGTGCAAATACTGGGGGCACAAAATAACAGTGTCTTGGAACTAAAGGAAATCTGGTATGGCTAAAATACATAAAAATCAGAATTTCTGCCTCTCTGAAAATGTAGGTAAAATTAGCGGACTTTTAAAAAATTTGACATTGATATACTGTATTTCCCCAGGTATAAGATGCTCCCATGTATAAGATTCACCTTAATTTTGGGGCCTGAAATTTGAAAATAAAAATGTATTACATAAAGTTATTGAACTCAAGTTTTATTCATCATAAAATTCATACAACTCCTCATCACTGTCAAAACTATCATCCATTAGCTTGTCTTCACCTGTGTCTGATGACGAATCACTGACTTCAACAATGAGCCAAAATTAAGCGCAAAAAAGTGGGAAATGCAAGTAAAAAAATCTACAACCACTGTATAAGATGCACCCAGTTTTTAGAGCCCAAATTTTTTGGAAAAAGGTGTGTGTTATACATGGGGAAATATGGTAATTGTCCAAGATTCCTAAAGTAATCTTGGCAGTAAAATCAATCTGACAATTCTTTAAATGCCTTAGGATGCAATTAGGCCAGCATGAAGACTCCCCCAACTACTTAAGGTTTTTTTCCTTTCACAAACTGTCTCCCCCTCCTCTAGCTACCATCCAGCAGGAAGACACCATGGCCATGCTAAGCATCGCAGCCTTTGGATCACGGGTAAGTGGAAGCAGCAACATGGGGTATGTGCTGTACCAGGGGTTTCTGTCTGTTTTATTCAACTAATAGCTAATTCATTTTGAGTTTTTAGAAAAAGGTGAAGAGCTATTTTATGCAAATGAGCTGGGCAGCAGTGGGAAATCTATCTGATGCATTTTTTATAAAGAAGCTGGTGGTCATGGGTGGTGGAATTCATTTCTTTCTTTTTAGGTTCTCTTATTTCATGGAAGGGGCTACTTATATCGCAGACTCATTAACTCTTTAGGATCTAGAAGTCATCACTTCAAAACCCTCAGATGGATTTATGAATTGTCACCAATATACGACAAACCGCGAAAACGAAGTATCATGTGGAGGGGCTTAATGTAAGTTTTATTAACATACAAATGTGAGAGATTTATTCCAGCGGGTAGTAACAAGGATCATGAGTAGCCTCCCCTAATAATTGTTAATAAGGGGTTTTATTCACAGTTTTGTGAACTGGAACTTTTACCATATCCTTATTATAGCTGGAATGAACGTGAGAGAAAACATTTATTTGGGAACTATTTATGCTAGGCAATGGAACAGATGTAAATTTTTAAATGAAGGAACAGGGATGGAGGGGAAGGTGGAGGAAGGAGGAGACAATCTCTAACCTTGAAGACAGGTTCTATCACCCCCATCACACACACACAGAGAGTGATTTTGAGAGATCAGCAGTAGGCAGTTTTGTTGCTATATTATGTTCTGGAAAAGGCAGCCCAAGGAGGCAGAACAGTGAATGGTTAGGCACAGGGGCTTGAGAATTATTAACTGACGTGGGTTCAAGTCCCAGCTCTGTCACTCCTGACTCTGAGAAGTTAGTGTCTCTGAGCCCCAGTTTTCCCATCGGAAAAAATTAAGGGTGATGGACTTGTATGCGGTGTTACAGGGATTCAGTGAGACAGTCAACAGAGTGATCAACGCAGCGCCCTGCACATGCTCAACAAAAGCCAGTGCTGATATTTGAAGAGAGGCACAAACTGCTGTGTGACGTGGCCTGTGGGCCTCACAGAAGCATGGGAGGGCTGGAAGCCAGGCTCTCAGCTTGTTCCCAGCCTGACACATACTCCATTGTGTCAAACAGAGTAACGACAGTGAATCATGATGAAGGTGACATATATGCCAGGGCAAAATATTTCTTATGGACTAGACAAAAGTTTAGCTTATTTTAGTGTGATGAAAGAGAGGAAAATAAAGACTCGATGTTTTCATAATTGTGGTTTAATATAGACAGCTTTCAAATTATTTTAATTTCCTTTTTATAATGCTTTGTGGACTTTGCAAATTTGATTAACTTCCTAATCTTGCTTATTTTGAGGTGGTTGTGGTGAGAAAGGACTTGGAAGACATAAGTCCCTTCATACATGATAAATGTTTAGGTCAGTTCCTAATCATATACTGAGCCATACATGCAATTGTAGGGCACTGTGTCCTAAGTCAATTTTATGACTTTTATGACTTGTTAATTTATTATGGGTGCTCTTTTTTTTTTTTTTTTTTTTTTACAGGGACAGAGAGAGGGATAGATAGGGACGGACAGACAGACAGGAATGGAGAGAGGTGAGAAGCATCATTAGTTTTTCGTTGCCGTTGAGATACCATAGCTGTTCATTGATTGCTTTCTCACATGTGCTTTGACCGCGGGCTTTCAGCAGACTGAGCAACCCCTTCCTGGAGCCAGCGACCTTGTGTCCAAGCTGATGAGCTTTAGCTCAAACCAGATGGGCCTGCGCTCAAGCTGGTGAGCTTGGGGTCTCGAACCTGGATCCTCCTCATCCCATTCCAATGCTCCATCCACTGTGCCACAGCCTGGTTAGGCTATGGATGCTCTTTGAAGCCAAAAGTTTTTTTTTCTTTTTTTAATTTAATAACACAAAACTGTTTGTAACTACCATTTATTTATTTCATGCTCAATAAGCACCAGACCTGCAGTTATCTGCTTTATCTATAGTATTTTATTGAGTTCTTAAAACTAGCGATGAGGTAGGTGTTATTACCCTCATTTTATAGATGAGCAAGTTGAGACACGAGCATTAAGCAGTGTGGCCAAGGTCATAGTCAGCTTAGGAAAATGACAGATTTGATGAGTCTGCATCTTTCTGATTCTGAGATCTGTCAGGGACACTGCTAGCTCCTTGTTAACTGATGAAATATATGTTTTACCACTTATTCCCAACTGCTAATAAAAGAAAAAAATTAAAATTCATTTGGAAAAGTACAGATTCAGTGCATTTTACCTTTTTCCAAGCACGACTGCTCCTGGGTCCTGAGATTTTGCCTCCAGTTCCTGAACTTCATCTACTAATGTTTTAAAAGCAGTCCTCTTGATACTGAAAAGAAGAAAATAATTTTTTTTGTATGAAAATATTTGTGTGCAGACTCAAGACTTCACAAAACTGGTTTATTATCATGTTTCTGAGTACAACAGTGACCAGAGAACAAGCAATTGTTTTTCTATAGAATGAAAAATTCTACTAATTTTGAGCATTAATATAATTACAGAGACAACAGTCTTAAAATAAATGGCTTAGGTTTATAATATGAAAACTCTCATAGGTATTAAGTAAGCATCACGTAACTAACTTTAATGGTACCCTTCTTTGTGGGAAGAAATAACATTTTAAAACTTATAATCCTTGAGTAAATTAGTCAAGTTCTAGCTTCTTTCATTCTATATTTTATATGTTTAGAATCAGGCAAGCAACAAACTTCCTATCACAATTATTGTTCACTAATAAAAAATATGTATGTGTATTTGGAGATAACATTTTTTCTTCTTCTACCTCACTGGGTTTTCAGGCTGATTTCTAAAAACATACTCCTTAAAATTAACTGCAAGTACCTGCTTTACTTCTTATTCTGTCTTTTAAACTAATTTAGTTTTCTAGTTCCTCAATCACTCCTTTCTTCTTTATTCATGTAGAATAAATGAATATTACTAATTCCTATTCTGCCAGCTACATTCTTGAGTTGCAGTTACAAGTAGAGACATTTGTGGATTAACGTATATCTATATTGTTTTGCACGTAAGCAAAGACTATACTTACACCTTGTACGCCACATCGAGAAGCAATGATGCCACTGGGATAAACAACAGGCCGGTCCAAAAGACCCCGGAACTAAACAACATGGCTGCCTGGGAAAACCACCAGAAACAATGTCATTTTACAAACCCAAAATCACATCATTCATGTTTAGTTGTTATATGTTTTTAAGTAAAATAATTTTGAGAATCTCCTTCTTCAGGATTGTATATGACAATAACTCTAAATTTAAACTTGTGAAATATTTGAAATTTAAAGTCAAATGTGTTAAAACATATTTACTACATTATTTTTCCTCCCTTCGAGTGTCTTATATAGAAACGTTTTATCATTTGCCAAGTCTTTTCACATTTTTATGTGAGATTTTTATTAGTGTGGTCAATACATGGAGTAATACTTTGACCTTCTTTTATAACTTGGAATAGCCCTGACCTTCATTTATCTCTTTCTAATATAAAAAGCAATCTTTTTGAGCAAACTCAAATATATCCTAGATTAAATTCTCTTATACTCCAACATGTAATAAATCCTAGTTAGAAACTAAATTTACTATTTTGCAAGTAAAAATTAACTTTCATAAAATGATATATTAAAAAATTGTCCAGCAAAATCACAAATATAGTATATATATCTATAAAAACAACTGTACTATTTTCATCTGATATTATATAGAATAATCTTAATTTCCATTCAAAGCTTTATATTACTCGTATTGGCACATTCTGTTATTGCTAAAGTCAAACCAAGTATCTAGTATGTAAAACCCAAATAAAAGTGTATTAAAAATAACTTCAATCATTCATTTGTATTAAACCCAAATTGCTGTATCAGAGTCTTTTGAGTTGCAAAAGAAAATGTTTTATGATTACAAAATTTAAAAATTCTATTGATGGTTTATAATTACAATAAAATTCCTTTTAAATATAATTAAATTACACAGAACTTAAAAAGGATTATATCATACAATAAAACCAAAAGAAATAGTTTCCCTTCATCTATTTATCAAGGTTAAGTCTGCAGTAAATGTATTATGATAACTCCATTAAGATGTAGCCAAGTAATGGAAGCACATTTATAGTCTACTAAATATCACAGAGAATATTTTTTTACTAGGTGTGGTTCAGGATTAGAAATGATCTAGGGCTTAATTTTTATAGGCAATTTCACAATTACACACAAACAATCATAATCAGTCCTCATCAAACAAAAGATTACTAATTTTAAATTATGTTTCAAATGACCTATTCATTTTGACTCTTAAGCTGAAGAGCAGGAACTGCTGTTTAATTTTTTTCTATGTGAACACAGGCTGTCGGTTCAAGAATGCTAAGGCTTTTCCCTTTATAGGATCAAATAACTCTGAATACGGTTAAAATAAAAACGCGCTATTACAAAAAATTTCGGAAAATAAACGTTGCCACGTGGATTCAATGAAATAGCAACCATATTCTAGACACCAACAACAGGAAAATATTCACATAAAAGTCACTTTATTTTATAAGCAAAACATGATCGTCGACATGTTTGCTGACATCCTCAATGGTGAAAACCAACAATAACTATGTAATAGGAAATGTCTACCAAGTCAGCGGGTTTTGTTTAGAGTGAAGGAAGCTTTTTAGTCTGGTAACGACTGTAAAAAGCCACATTTCTTTTTCCTTCTGGGGGAAAAGGTAAGATTCAAGATTCTAAATCGCGTCACAGAAAATGCCTTTTTTACTTGGCTTAATTTTAATCTTTTAATGGAGGGGGCAAGAGGAGAAAGATTTATGCTAGCCTTTGCCACCTTGTATTAAACGTCCACTGATGGCAAAGGCGAAAGTGTTGGTGGGGACTGGCGGCTGTTAATTCTGACCATTGTGATGTTAACTGGCGCCCATTATTCAGTCCACCAGCCTTTGGCTTTACAAACGAACAACATGAATTGAGGGGAAAAAAGTTTTTCTGCGTCATATCTGAAAGCCTGTCAGATTTTTCTCTTTCTTTTGCAGAGTTAATCCAAACCTAAAAGATTTAAAGCCGGCATTCGCCTTAAAGACAGAGAGTCTCTGTATTTTTGGATGAAGAGGGAGGGAGAATAAAATCCCACAGAGGTATTTCCTTCCTTTCTGTACAAGAACGCTGCCCCCCCTCCCTTCGCAGAAAGCATTTTTGTCTCTAACTTTTCACATGTCTCCACTCACAGGCAGGTCAGCTGGGGAAAGGCGCCGGATCCCCCCACACAATAGAGGGAACAGGAGCAGCCTGTTCAGGGCTGGGCTCGAGCTCCCTCGCAGAGCAGTTTGCAAATTGCTCCTGTCGTGGGAGATCTCTGGGCCCTGCCAAGCGGCCCCCCGCCGCCCCTCCTCGAGGCCTTGTGAGAACAAATGGAATGGGCCACAAAAGTGGCTCCTGGGGGACCAGAGAAAGGAGCAGCAAGGGAGCCCAGGGAGCCGCAAAGCCGGTGACTAGAGGGCACAGGCCCCGCGACGGCACAAACGGCCACTTGTCTCTGCACAGTGACGCTGGCTCTGCATCACACTACGTGGACTTCAAAAATGAACCAACGCTGTCTGCAAATGCAAACGCTGCAGAGGAGGAACGAGGAATTGTTCTGAAATTTCCATGTGAACTTGCAGAGAAAGAAGGTTTGAGAAAACGCGAGCCCCTGTGCATTTAGCTAAGCCAAGGGGCTTGATCAGATGAGCTTACATTCCGAGCACTTGCGTTCCCATACTAGAGAGGAACACTTACTTCCTCGTCAGGGTCCCCAAGTGTGCTACCTGCCTACAAACCTTCCGCAAAGAGGTTCTTAATCCCCCCCCCCCCCCCTTTTACTACAAACTAAGAGAAGTGCACTATGATTCTTACTCTCAGAGTACAGGTGCTGTCTAAACCAGCAGGCCCTCTGAGAATCCTAAGACTGTATTCGCCGACCGCAAGTGGGGCAGGACTGTGACAGACAGCCCTGAAAGTAGTCCTAGCTCTGCCATTCCCAGCAGCCCGACTCAGGAGAAGTGGCCGAGTCTCTCAGTATTCTCATCTGTAAAGCGGATTGCAAGAATTAAACCTGATCAGTTTGTAAAGTGGCTCCCTTTAGTAGTAACACTGATGAATAACAACCCTTTTCTTTCTTCATTTTAATTTTCAAATTTCTTGGCCTTGGACTGTTGGTTCAGTGGTAGTGTGTCACCCCCGCGTGTGGATGTCTGGAGTTCAATTCAGGTTAGGGCACACTGAAGAAGTGCCCATCTGCTTCTCCACCCTTTCTGCTTCTCCCTCTTTCCCCCTTCTGCCCTCCTTCTGCAGCCATGGCTTCATTGATTCGAGTGCCCTCTGCGCTGAGGATGGCTCCATGGCCTCCACTTCAGGCCTAAGAAGAGCTTGGATGCTGAGCGATAAAGCACCGCCCCCTAGTGGGCTTGCTAGGTAGATCCCAGATGCCCATGCAAGAGTCTGTCTCTCTGCCTCTCTTCCTCTTACCGAATAAAAAAAATTTCAAAATTCAAATTTCTTTAAATGTGCTTGTCTTCTGTTCTTCCTAGAAGTTTCTCCCATGAGCTTCTAGGAAGGATTTTTTTTTTTTTTATCACAATATCAAATTAAGTGTAAGTCAGTTTATAAATGTCAGGGTTTCATCACATTAATATCGTAAAATATACTTAAGACTGACACTGTCCATAGTAACTGCCCACTAAAAAATTCCCATTCATCTTAATTTATTAATTTAGAAAGCAGAGATAAATTATATTTTTTCATAAAAATTATTGAAGGTCCTGGCTGGGTAGCTCAGTTGGTTAGGATGTTTGCCCAATATACAGCAAAGTTTGGGTTTGATTCCCAGTCATGGCACATACACAAATAAGTAGAACAAAATATTGCTGTTGCTCTGTCTTCTCCCCCCCCCCATCTCTTTAATAAGATTGATCAGTACAAAACTTTAAAAAAAAATTAAAAAAATTATTGAAGACTGCATGGGCACAATATATTAATTTTGGAAGAAAAAAGTATTAAGAAAATAGTGTTGTAAAACTTAGTTTTTGGGGGGGATAGAGGGCATCAAGATAAATTACTATAAATTCCAGAGGGCTTAAGAGTTCATGTGAAAAACAACAAAAAACCAAAAAACAAAAACTGATTATTCACTAAAGTTTTACATAAGAACTTTCTTAGCTTAAAAACAGCATAAATAAAGTCCTTTAGAAAACTGATTTATAAAAATATAGAAGATCCACATTTAAACACGTCACCAAAAAGCACATGAAAACAAGAATGACTGCCCTCAATATATGAAATTCTGCAATAATATCTGATTATAAAAATAAACCACTTATCTTCAAAAGAATAGCTGATGATCCCAATAAACAGGAAAAGATCTGAGAAGGTATTCATAAAACCAGCGGCAAGTAATTAATAACTTGGAACAGGGTTTAGTCTCTCTGTAGTCATAGAAACACAACCAAATCAGATCAGATTTAAATTCACTATCACAGTTGAGGGGGGTATGGTGAAACAGGTCTTTGTAACAATTTATATTCACCTCAGCAATGTACTTGCCTTTGGGAAAGGGATTTGGCAAAGTGCATCAAGGACATAAATTCATTCCTGTTAATACAATAATGCAATTTTGTTTACTCCTGTCAATATGATAATGCAGTTTTCTGGAACTGCATGTTGAACTTCAGGACAGCTTTTAATTTAGGTTAGTATCCCGTGAAACTGTTCTGTGGTCACTAGTCCTGAAAGCACTCCCCCTGAAAAGTGTGCCATGACCCAAGGTTTAGGCAAGGTATAAACAAACCACAGCAACACCCTCTTGGGGAGTCCCAGCACAGAGGAGAGTAGCATTTTTAAGGCTTTGAGAAATCACAGTAGAGAACCCTACTGAATAGTTTTTTAAACCAAGATTTCCAAATGTATTTATCGACTTTGGAACACTTTCCCCAACACATTGCTAACATCCCATCAGCTAATTTGGGGGGAATACAAATGTCCACTGTGGGTTTTTAAAAATATTGAATAGTAAAACATTAGTGAAAACGAACAGGATACTATGTGGCTGGTTAAGTAAATAAATGTGCGTTTAGAGAATATTATCTGAGCTGTTTAAGGTGCTATACACAGAATGTAATTAGAAAACTGATAGTTTAGAAGAGTCCTGAATAAAGGGAAGGTAAAATACCCTGTTAGCTTCTTAGCATTCTTCTGTTATCACATAAACACTTCCTGAGAAGGTTGGTGGTTTCTATTATACACATAGGGATCAGTCATAACCTCTCCCTGCGGCTTAGATGTTTAGCCCGAACTTCAAACACAACTATCCAGCTGTGAACCTGAACATCACACAGGCCCTTCAAACAGATACATCCTAAACTGAACACACTGTCTTTCCCCGAGACCTGCTTTTCCTTTGTGTTATCTATCCAGGGAACGGCTTCAGTGCCAATGCAGCAGCTAAGACAGAAACTGGGTTCTGTTGACTTCTATCTCCTTATACCACATCCGATACATCACCAGGTTCTGTTGTGCTTTAGTATCTTTGGAACCTACCTAACTTCCTGCCAACCCTGTTGCCATTATCTCCGTCCAAATACTGGCTCTGCGTCTAGCCTGTCGGCCCACTGCAGCCACCGGGGTAGTTCCAAAGTGCAAATTAGACTTCAGCAGTTCTTGGATTAAACCCTTTCCATGGCTTCATACCACCTTTAGGATAGAGTACAAAGTCTTTAATATGAGTTCAAGACTTTTCCTACCTGACTTCTGGCTGTGCTCCCTACCACCTCTCAAGCCGGCCCCATCTCTAACTACACATTGTGCTTCTGTTCCTGGGACATGCCCATGCCTATTCCCAAATGGGCCATTGCCTCTATGACTCATTTGCTCCTTAGGTTTCACATCGGATGTCACTTCCTTCCTAGACTTGGCTTAGCTGACCCTACTGTGGGCTTTCACAGCACCTAGTACCCATTTTTCTAGTTGCTCCTCTGTCTTCCTGTGATACTCTAATCTCTGTAAGAGGAAGAAATACATCTTAATAAATTCTCACAACCCTAGTGCTTAACCAACGAGCAGGTGTTCAATAAATAATAATTGGATCAAATAAATTCTTACAACCTAGTATGTTGGAGAGATTAAAAGTCAAAACCCCATTGCCTTGGGACTATGGTCCCGAGATGTGGCAGTTAGAGTTTGAGTAGTTTTCCTGTGTTTTGGTGTGGAGTTACCTTGAGAGCAGTAATAACTAGATATTTATGTGATTTGGGGAGCGGGGAGAAGAGGTTGATGCCGCTTTTTAACTATCCTTTTCTAATGTAAATTGTCTTTTCTGTTAAAAAGAAAAGCTGAGCGACATGTATTAAAAGCTTAAGTATATTAAACTACAAACCCCTCCCTTTCATATGAATCAAAGGAAATATTTCAGTGAACCAGGGAAAGTACGGTAACAGGAAGTACCAAGATAGTTTTTGTGGGAAGTGGGGTGAAGAGAACGGGTATAGAATGGCCTGGAAGAGAAAAGGTCTTCACCAGTTTACCACCAGCATTTATTTATCACATCCTCTGATCCAAACCTTTATTGTACGGCTTCAGGGACTTTCTGGAATGCTGTGCATTCCATAATGAAAAGCCATCTTCTATGGCTTCAAGGACTTATGTTAATGACATTTGGGTAACTTTTTGTGACCTGGTCTTTGTGTCATTTTCAGTTCTAGTTCCAAACATTTCCTACCTTGGAAATCCCAAACTTCCTCTGCTTGGGCTGTTTCCTCCTCAGAAAGCCCTCTTCCGACTTTCCTCCCTGGAAAGCTCAGGAAACAGCAGTACAAAAATCCTTTACAAACTATACAGACCAAAGCCCAGAGATCAAATGCCCTCTCCTCCTCTAGTTCCTGTGCATTCTGATCATAATAATTACATCTCACCTTCTAATTATCTGTTAATCTGCTGGTTCACTCTATGAGACTCAAGCTCCTCAGGACTCTGACACAGGATGAATTATAATATTCTCCATAAAAACAGGGCAGAATAGCCAGAAAATAACTAAGAAGGGTGTTTCAGATAAACCCCAGTATGCTCGCAATTATTCTCAGAAGCTCTTGATTATGCAGACAAAGAAAACCTTTGGCTTGGGTTATCCCAAACAAACAAACAAAGATCTTAGAAAATATGCAAGTTAGATACCGGGTCACAGCATTTATGTGCTTGATTCCCTGTTAGATATTTTTGCTGGTGAGAGACTGAAAGAAGGGTAATCACCCTTGGAACTCCAAACCAATATTCAGTCTAGCTGTATGATGCAAAAACTTATGTTTGAATCTCCATTCTCTGGCAAGAGAGTAATGAGAAAATAAATTATTAAAAGAGCTGTCCAGCCTGACCAGGCGGTGGCGCAGTGGATAGAGTGTTGGACTGGGATGCGGAGGACCCAGGTTTGAGACCCCGAGGTCGCCAGCTTGAGCGTGGGCCCATCTGGCTGGAGCAAAAGCTCACCAGCTTGGACCCAAGGTCGTTGGCTCCAGCAAGGGGTTGCTCGGTCTGCTGAAGGCCCATGGTCAAGGCACATGTGAGAAAGCAATCAATGAACAACTTTGGTGTCGCAACAAAAAACTGATGATTGATGCTTCTCATCTCTCTTTGTCCCTGTCTGTCTGTCCCTATCTATCCCTCTCTCTGACTCTCTCTCTGTCCCTATAAAAGAAAAAAGAGCTGTTCAGAGGAAAAGGAGGAAGAAGTAATAGATCAATATGGATCATTTTTTCACAAAAATGTAAAACTTGACTATATACATCTCAATAGATACTGAGAACTGGCCATGAAAAAGACAATAGTCCTTCTAAAAAGGAATCAAGAACACTCAGAAAAGTGTGGCTCTGAAACTAATTTTTTCCGGGCTGTATTTTCCAGGAGAGAAAAATAATTAAGAACACAATTTTTTTGTTTGTTTTATTTTAATCGTCTTTACTGTGCTAGTTAAAAAACTTAAAATACCAGAAAAGTACAGAATTAGTAACAAATATTTTTATTATAAGTATACTTTTAAAATGTTATGATAATGAAGTTGTATAACATAAGATAGGTTACCTCAATGCTCAATATGTTTGTTTTATCATTCTTAAGGGTTTTTATAATTTTGTGATGGCTCTGTATTTTATCTTCTTAGAAACCATCTCATAAAACATCAATTGTTTGAGATTAATAACTCAATCTGTAAAACAGAATGACCTATATTTCAAATTGTAGGAAATTTTCTTTTAAAAGTTATTTACTTATTAATTTTTTAGCTTAATTTAAGAGATATCATTGACACATAACATTAGGTATGTTTAAGGTACACAATGTGTTGATTTGGTACATTTCTATATTGCAAAATGATTACTACCATAGCACTAGCTAACAACTGCGTCTGTAATATAATTACCATCTCTCTTAGTAAATTCTTTTTAAAAAACTCAACATTTACAAAAGCACTTAGATGTAGAAAGACATATAAAAGCTGATATGGCTATGTAGAAAAAATACTGACTTTCATGACAGAGAATCCTAGTTGCCTCCCAATATATCCCCATTCCCCTTCTTATATACAATCACTTGATTTTTTAGCTGGACAGTCTGTCTTCCAGCTCACTGACTATATTCTTCTGACTCTCCTGTTGCAGCTAGGTGTGGCCATATGATTTCCTTTTGGCCAGTGAAATTTAAATGGAAATGTGGCGGGCAATGCTTAGAAAAGAGCCTCAAAGAGAATCTTCTGTTTCTTGCTGGCTGGAATGTTGGTAAAATGGTGAGAGCTTAAGCAGCCACTTTGGACTATGAGGCAGTACATAAGGTTGGTAATGCAGTGAGAGAAGAAACCTGGCCCTTGATGATTGTTTAGCTGCCACACCAGTCCTGGACTGCGTACCTCTATTGGACTTCCTTTACCCCAGGGAGAAATTAATTCCTCTCTCATTTAATGTAGTTATTTTTTTAAAAAAAAAACATTTAAAAAATGCCATAAACTTGCTTTGGATGCTACATGCTAGTGAGGGTAAGTGATAACTTGAAACAGAGCAGCTTTTCACCATTCACTGCAAAAATCATGTCCAATTATGAGCTCTACCGAAGCAGATGGCAGTGACATTCACAGTTTCTTTCATGGGCATTTCTGATAGAATCCCTAGCAGAGAACTCAAAAACAAGCTAAAATGCTGAACCCGGAGGGGTGACCTGCCCTCTGTCCATCTCACAGAACTCTTTCCCACCCTCTGCTCCAGCTGCTCTGCCCTTTTAGTCTTCAAACTTGCCAGGCTCGTTTTTGCCTCCGAGCATGTATACCTGCTGTTCCTTCAACCCTGGAATGCTCTCCTTCAGATTACAAGACTCCATCCCACATCATGTGAGTTTCAGCTTAGTTGTCCCTCCTTCAAAAAGACCTTCCTGGAGCACCCATGACAGTCCCTATAGTATCCTATCACCCTTTTTCCTTTGTGAGATAATCTTTGGCCATTCATCCTTTAGTCATTTGTTCACTGATTTGCTGACCATTTTCCCTAACCCTTCACTGGTTCCCTCACCTTAAATGCTAACAGGATCCTGCCTCATTAACCCGTTACCTTGATTCGGAGCCTAGCAACCACTGAGCACTCAACACGTATTTGTGGGATGAATTAATACAAGAATGAACTGACTCAAGAGAACAGTCTTGAGTCATGCTGGAAGCGGGCTGCATTCAGCGTTCCGTCCCCTGGCACTCTGGGGACAGACACCACAGCCTCTCGCACATTATGACACCAACACCCCATCATTAGCAATGAGATTCTTAAGGGCAAGCACCGAGCCTGCCATCTGCGCACGCACCCCCCACTGCCTAAGGCGGAGCCTGGCATACATCAGACACTCAGTGCACATTTGCTTTGCATTGTAGGGGAAGATACTGTGTCCACACACAGCAACGCCAACTCTCGTGACAATGCCACCAGCTCTCGTGACAATGCCACCAACTCTCGTGACAATGCCGAAGAGAGCTCTCATTTGAAAATGTATGCAAGTGTCCCCCCCCAGATCTGTCATTGGTCGTATCCATGTCTTTCTTTCCTCTCAGTGTTTCTACACAGACTTCTCTTTACAAAATGGGGCCTGGAAGTGGCCACACCGCCAGCCCTTTAGAACCCTGTCTCGCTTACTATCAGGGCACGAGGACTGTGACCATGTTTTCCTGGAGAGGCTCCCAACTGTTGGCTCACTGAAGAACATCTGACAGAGTTTAGGGTAGTTGTTCCCTCCAGGCTACTTGGCTAAACACACTAATCGTGGACGCAACTCCTTCAGATCATAACATCGCCCCGCCTCATCTGCAAGGGCTGGCCTTGTAACCAATAAATTATCACATGCTCTCTAGGTAATTAAAAGCTGAGAGATGAATAAGGGCTATTTTAACCAGGAAACTCCTCATATGTAAAATAATTTATTATGTTGGCAAAATCGGTAACAGCACCATTTAGGAAAAAAAAAATCATATCACTAATGTGGTTTATTAATACTTTTCTTACAGGGGTGACACCAAAGGGTTCAACAAAGATTTTTATTGTTTTTCAGAAAGACTTTACAAACCTCAATCAAGAGATCTGAAATTCTGTAAAACACATGCTCGTTCCTTCACTTCAATTTCCTTCAGTAGTTTTATAGATCCCTTTAGGCCAGGAGAGCAGAACCAGATGGCGCTTTGGGGAGGGCTGAGCTGTGTGTGTCTGCAACGCCGCGCTAAATTTAAAAGCTTTGACGATATGGAGCTTCTGGTATTAATCGTGATATGAAATGATCCTTGATGTAGCTGGCTTCTATTTTTTAACCTGGCTTTAGTAATCACAGGGGCTAAAATAATTTCTTCTGCAAATTAAAAACAAAACAAAACAAAACCCAGTAACATTATCTAGACATGTTGGAAAAGCAGGCCAGCATATGTTTATATAACATAGCACTTCTCCCCGGGGCCTACCTTGCCCCATAAATTGTTGTACTGGTGTGAAAAAATACAAGTCAGGTCTGAAAAAAAAAAAAAAAGAGTCCTCCTCTTAAATCACAACCATATTTGTGAGAAGAGAGGAAGACAGCGATATATTTAAAGTCACAGCCAAGCTTGTTACACTGTTTTCTCTTTATTTTTCTTTCTTAAACAATTTCTCACTGCCGTGGTTCCTACCTTTGTATAACGCACTTCCCTGCTCCTACCCCCATGTCAGAATTCCCTCCTTACAGATAAAGATTTCAGTAATTTGTGGCACCGGGATGCGTGTTAATCATTACCATTTGCATCATTATTATGGGATGTAGGATTACTGGAATGGAAACTAAATGCAAACTTATAGGAAGGAATGTTTCCCAAATGGGAACACCCTGCCCACCAACTGAGAACAAGCTGCTCTGGCCATGACTGGATTAACTACAGTCTGCTCTACACTCAGATACTCGGGGATGGATTGCTGGTGACTTCAGGCACGCAGAATGTGCCGGAGTAAAGGGGGGAAGAAACGACCTGACCATGTAAAAAACAACCACGAAAACACCCCGATCAGTGATAATGGCAGATGAGAACATCTGAAGACAGCGGTATTACATGTAGAAAATGCATTACTCAGTCTCCCAACACGATGAAAGTTAAGGATGCTGGTGGTACCTGCACAGAAAGGCCTGCCTCTACACCTGCAAAGTTGACAGGCCGGGAGAAAAGCCTTAGTGCAGAGGAATGAAAAGGTGTGAGGAGAAATGTAAAAGGGGGTAGATTCTGGCTGGGTTCCAATTGAAGCAAAGATATATACAAGCTGTGTGACCTTGAGGGAATGAGTTAACCACTCTGTGTCTGTGAAACAGATAACAGGACACACCTCATAGTGTTGTTAAACGCTCACAGTGTTAAATGAGTGATGACATAAAAAGTGCTATAACAGTGATTGACCCTCAGTAATGAGGCCCTATTTGTTATCTGAGTGGCAACTCTACATTCTCTGATGATGTGGGATGACTGGGTTTTCAATTTCATGTATGTATGTGTGTGTGTGTGTATATATATATATATATATATATATATATAAAATGAGATGAGTATTATTTATGCTAATATTGCTATTAAGAAGAGGCAAGAGGCTAGGATTATTAACCCTCTGAGTAGTACGAACATTCACATATCTCCTTGTGCCTCCTGACCAGAGTACGTTTGTTACAAAAATTTTTATTATAAAAATGTGTAAGACATTAAATAAAGCCAAATGTATGTTCTTCTTGTTTCCATAAATTGGTTATCAAACAAACATGATTTTAAGTTAATAAAACAGTAACTGGAGCTTATTTCATTTTTTGAAAAAAACTCACTCCTGAGGGTCAGCAAGCATGAAAAGAATCAAAGGGTTAAGTGAGATGGAATTTCTATAATACTGTATACGCAGTTAGATGGCTGTTTAAAAGGGAGAATTAGAATTTGGGGCACTTTTAAAAAGAGATGGGCACATTTGCTATCTGGCTAACTTAGGGTAGAAGAACAGGGCCCTGGGTGTCCTGGGGAATAGCAGTCACAACGGGGCAACCAAAGCAAGGAAGATGGCTGAGAAGAGAAAGAGCTCCTCCCACCTGGCAGCAAGGAACAGCACTGTCCCCCGACCCAGAGTCTACTTCCTCAGGATGCTAGAAAAAACCAATGGGATTTGGAAAAAACAACAACCTGGGATGAATTCTCTGGGTCACCTGCTTTGCTTATCATAAGGTTTGTAAGATGGACTGAAATAAAACAAGGAACACGTGGGATCAAACACAGTGCCTGGAGAATACGGCAGGTGCACAATATATAGTGATTCTCCTCCCTCCCCTTCTCAGCGAGCTACGATTTTCTTTCAATACGTTGTGAGGAATGGTTCTGTCCTCAGGTGGGGGCTGAAAAGATGAGCCAAGAGTGTAAACTGGAAATGACTATAAAAACCTAGGTTTGTGAGTGAACAGGCATCCAGCTGCATGGGGTCTGTACCTGTAAGACACCAAACTCATGTACAATTCACACCTTGAGATTCTGTTAACTGGAGCAAGACAGTCTGTGCCTTTCCACTATTGAAGATGTGCTTCTGGAGAGAACAGTGAGGCACACTGGAACCTGAATCTGGGGGGTTTCCAGGCAGCCTTGGGGTGTAGAGGAATGAGGCTCTTCCTAAGAACCATGAGTGGCCAACCAGCACCTGTTCCGCTGCTGGAAATGGCTATCTGTGTGTCTCTGTGTGTTAGAGAGATGTTCTATTTGAGCTGAAATGTGGCTCTCTGTCACCTCTACCCCACTGTTTCTCATTTGTTCAAAACAAACAAGCAAGCAAAAAAACTTATTTACCATCATTTACTTAACATTTATATATGGGGCACCAGCAGCCCGACACTGTTAGGTTGGAGTGAGTGAATGAAGAAATGACGGGGAAGGGACACTTGAGAAGGGGTGTAAGCCTTCTGGCATGGTCACTGTGGCTCAGATGTGAAGAGAGGGCTGAGGAAGAGCAGGACCATCAATGTGTCCAGAAGGAGAAGTAACATGGCGTAGGCGGTTCCCTTAGGAAGGCAGAAAACAGAGATTTTCTTTGCCACACAAATCCTTGAAATACCTGCAAGGCGTGATAGGCCCTTTAGCTTTCTACTTTGTAGATCACACACCATGGATTCCTCTGGATGACTATGCTCAGAGAGACATATGGCACAGGGTTTAAGGCAGTGGACTCTGGGATCGGACAGCTAGGTCAAAATAACATCTGTCTCTTAGTGTTAGTGGGGTGTCAATGAGGTGCTTATCTTCTCTGTTTATAGTTTCTTATCTGTAAAATGGTTATAATAACAAGTTTGCTGTGAGGATCCAGTGAGTTGAGGACAAGCAAATTCTAATAATGTTCATGGCCAACACGATGGAGTCTGCCTTGACTTCTCCTCTTATTCCTCAAAGCAAGTCTGTCAACAAATTCTATGCGTTCTACTACCTTCAAATTAGGTTAAAATCTGACCACTTCCACTACTGCTGCACTCCTATCTGAAGCCATCATTTTATCTCTCACCTGGGTTATTATATTAACTTCCTAAGTAGTTCATAACACAGCAGTCACAGTCCTGCTATGAAAACACAAGCCAGATCATGACACCTCTTTCCAGATCCCTCCAATGGCTCTTGATCTGACCATGAGTAAAAGCCTCAGGCTCTATGGGGAACATACCAAGTCAAGCAATGCTAATGATAATACTTATCCTGGTACTACTGACAATAACACATATATTATTATAATAATATATATACTATATATAGGTGCCCATACTTTTTCAGCTTGCGAGCTACTTATAAGATGACCAAGTCAAAATGATCTACCTAAAATAAAAATGCAAAACATAAATTTATTTCTTCTATATTATCATTATTTAAGTTACTATTATTACTATTTAATATTGTGTATTCTTCTTTCACCTTTCTCCTCAGCTCTCTTTTCGGAGGAAAGTCAATGTCATAGTTTTTATGAACAGCCCGAAAAAGCTTCTCCACATTTCCCTTCTTTGGAATAGCAATGGCACACACACAGATGAGGCAAATGCACTTAGAATATGACATAGTGAAAAAAATCCCCTTCCATTCTGTATGAAAGTGGTAAGTTTTAGACTTCTTACTCGGACCAGCTATGGCACTCATTTTTAAACCCTTTGTTGTATTTAGTTTAAATAAATTGAAGGTTAACTACGCAGCAATGTAACTGAACAAGTTAGCGCGGTTTAACGTGCATGCGTAGGGTGTCAAAAGTTCAGAGATCAGATTGGCTACCCTGTATGCCAATCAAAAGACAAATGTCTTTTTAATGTCATGCGATCTACCCACACTTCCTTCGTGATCAACCAGTAGATCACGATCGACGTACTGAGCACCCCTGGTATATATTATATATAATTATTTGTATATATGATATATAACATATAATAGTAAGAAATTATATGTAATATGTAATACATACTATATACAATATATAATTCTATGCTAACATATATGCAGTGTTTATTACAATAGTATTTTGCTATGAAAAATAAATGAATTAGTAAATTTTATTCAAGATGGTTAGCTAATTATATATATACATACACATAGAAATATAAATATTGGCACATAAGTAAATTTTTCCTGTATATGCATATATCTATGTATGTGACGATACTTTTGATTAAAATGTTTTAAGATTAGAAAATGTAAACCTAAGTGTGGTTACTTCTTTATTGAATTAACTGGATTGTAATTGAACTAGTAATTCTCTACATATTATAACAATGTTCAAAAATTGAGTATTGCTATAAACATGTTTTGGGATCTATTACCCCGGTGCCCAGGACACAGTAACTGTAGAATACCCATCCTTGAGAGTTTGAGTGGCATTCTTGTTACCCTCTTTTTCTGGAGTTGCTATGAGGCTCATTCACATACACACATATATATCAAAATGCTTTCCAAGCACTAAAGTACTCCATAAATTTCAAGTCTTATTCTTTTCTTTGAATAAATGAAACAGACTTACATTTTGGACAAGCTAGTCAAGCCTAATGCTGAATTAATCCATTTTCATATCTTCAGTGGAGCACAAGCTATTTAAACATTATATTCAAAGTATCAGTAGTAATAAAACAACAAGAAAAAGAACCCGTTAGCACTTCCCACTGTACATGAAGTGAACAGAAACATGATGTAGTAATGACATTCATTTCACTCTGAATTAAACACAGCATCACCGCAAATCTCAAGAGATGATATGAAATTTTGTGTTTGGTTAATACTGGGAATTCTACAGGCAAGGATAGAATTATATTTGGTTGGCAAAAAGCCAATCAAACTTCACACTTGTCATGGAAGGAGCTGGTCAAAAACCCTGCTCTTGTCATCAAAGCTGTTGGCTAGAGTTGCTTAAACTCTGGATCTCGAAATCTTTTGTGTCATTAATTGTGAAGAGAAAACATTAAGAAATGAGATAAAATGAGGTCTAATGAAAAATACATTAAGTTGGAATTGATCTTGGGGAAAAAGCAGGTCCTGTGAGACAGAGTACATCTAATAAAAAGAAAGATAGAATTGGATTTTACAAGTGGCATCATCAGATATAGATACAGTCTTTTACTTTATTTCTCCAAGAAAAATGGACTCCAAGAAACTAAGGTAAGAGGGAGCTGCATTCACAGCTTTTTTCTCTGTTGTCAAAATACATGCTGTAAATTTTCTAGGGTTCTTAGTCCATGTTCCAAAGGAATCCTCCACTTCCGGTGGAAGTCCACGCTCTCTGAGATGTCTGGTTTTGCTGTAGTAGTAAATAATGGTGCTCTAATAAATTTAACCATGAAAAAAAAAGTTTTAATGTGTCTGCATTCTGCTAATTTATAAAAAAACAGGATGCTGTCAGATAAAATTTCATGAAAATGATCTACAAACCAGACTGTCAAAAGTGAAAGGTGCTCAGGCAGTACTTAGGGGCCCCAAATACAGAGAAACCACTGGAAAGGTTTCCTGTGGCCACGGGAAAACAATGTACTGGAACGGAGCTCACGTTACCTTGATTTGCAAGTTACTGTGAGGTCACAGGAAATCCCGAAATGTTTTCCACATTTTCTTTTATACATTTTATGTCAAATTTCCTGCAATTGAAATCATAAACCCTCCTACTGCTGGAATCTCCTCTGAAGGAAAGGAGATCTTGCCATGAACACCTAATAACTCAGTTCCTACTAGTGTAATAAGAAACTGAAAAACAGGATTGAAAATGGACTATGATAAGGCTGAAACGTCAAATGCTTTAACTCTTTCAAAATGGAAACCAAACTGATGTCATTACGACAAACTTGAGAAGTGCATTTAGTCCAGTGACAGTAGACTTTTCTTTAGAATAAGAGATAACAGAAGAAATGATAGACTGTCCCAACGACATAAGCCCACCATTTCCCCAAATATCTCATCTAAAATGTATTTGTGGATTTATGTTCTAATTTTAAAATAGCATTTTCTATATAGATGTTCTTAACATGATTCACGCTCCTGACAACCATATTTTATTGTTCCTGCTATGTTTATGAAAGGATAAGTCAGATTTAAGTAAAATGTCCAAGTTTAAAATATTCTCTCAAGATTTATTACAACTGTAGAATTTAAAAAGAGCTTTTAAATGGTCAAATGCTCTATTTTAATATAAATCCAGGCCAAGCAACTCAGGTTCATTAACTAATACCTATTTTTAAGGTTTGCTGAATTATGAGTTATTAGGACACGTTACCTCTCCTGACATGTCAGGGGCCATCGGGATAGCAGGCCACAGACATGAGTAGATTCCAAAAAACACCACCCAGAGTATGATGCTGCCCCAAATCGCTATGTGGCTGAACTGTGAAGGAAGGAAATTGGAGTAAAATACTTGTAGGTAAATGGAGTACACAAACAATAATAAAGCTTTCACAAATTTCCTTATTAATTTTTTATTCCATCTGCCCGGGTCAGGTAGCTCAGTTGGTTAGAGCATCGTCCCGGTATGTCAAGTCAGTTGGTTTCATTCCTGGTTAGAGCTCATACAAGAATCAACCAAGGAATGCATAAATACATGGAACAACAAATTGATATTTCTCTCTCTCTCCTTTCCTCTTTCTCTCAAATCAGTAAAAAAATAAATGTTTTACTACATCCATAAAATACTATGAGCATTTCTAAATGCTTGTGTGTATATTTTATCTGGATCCTTCATTAAGTGCTAATCTTTTTCCACAACAGTCATAATGTTTGTGGTCCTGGCATTTGGAATATTCTTTCTCTACCTTCTTTGCTGGGTCTTTCCTCTTACTCTTCTTTTAATCCCTTACCATCTTGAAGACGCCTTGATGTTTTCTCTGCCTGTTCTTGTTGAAAAGTGTGAGGCACTTATGTGAGTATTGTCTGTATGCCCATGACAGTCAAATTCAAAATCTTGTGCCAATCTTTCCCTGAGTATCAAACTTAAATGCCCTTCCCTCCTTCCCTCCTCCCTCCCTCCCTCCTTCCTCCCTTCCTTTCTTTCTTTCTTATTTTGTTTACTAGGTCTCTCTACCTGGATGTGAAGACACTTAAAAAATAAGGTATCTAAAATGGAACTTATTTTATCTGTACTGGATATTTGTAAATGTCTGAGGACAAATCTTTCACTAATATTATGAGTCTTCAGAAATCATTTTGCAATAGGTTTTCTGCCAAATGCCAGTCTTGTGATATACTTTACTAAAAAAAGACTACTTGTCAGTAAGTTTAAGTTTTCCCTCCTGCCCTAGCTGGATAGCTCAGTTGGTTAGAGCATTGTCTGTAAGCACAGAGGTTGCCGGTTTGATCCCTGGTATGGGCACATATAGGAACACATTGATATTCCTGTCTCTCCCTCAACCCTCTCTAAAAATCAATAAAAATAAACATTTAAGAAAACATTTCCGTCTCTCTGGGCTATTTACAATGTACAATAATACAATGAAGGCTCGAAGAAGTCTTGTGGTTTACTCAGTGTTCCCAAACCAGAATGCCCTGTTCTCCCTCCCCCATCCCTGACCCCCACAATTAACAACCTGTAAGAGAAACTACAGTTTAAGGATGCATAAAGTTAAAAAGATAAACTACAAAAAATGGCAACAACACAGAAGTACACATGATATTTCTTGATTGTGATTAGAGATACTCTTACCCATGTCCAATATGATGTTTCCAATCCAGCTTTCAAACACACGGTTATTACCACAAACTAAAACAGAAGGGAAATATTATTTTTTAAATAAATATGATCGTTCATAGAATGATTGAAAGTGAGATTTATAAATAACAATTAGCTCTGAATTAGATGATCAAACTAGTAGATTATTCATAGCTAGCCTCATATGTCTAACAAGCAAAGACTCAAGTGAATTAGCTGGGTGGCCAGAACTGTTCATTAGTAGCATCACGCTCCCTCGGCTCCCTCCATAGCCTTCTAGTCTATCCACCAGGCTCCTGAGCATGTGTCCGCCTGCTTCTTGTACATTTCATGAACAGTGACGAAGACTATGCCTGCAGTGACTTGGGTTTTAAACCTTGCTTGAATTTTATTTTATATCATCTTTAATACTTAAGGTCCCTACTTTCTGAATTTTAAAGATAAAGTCTAAAAGTAGTTGTCATTGAATATTTAGAAATCTAAACATGTACTTTGTGACCTTACTTATTTGAAATTCTGCAGAGCAGGACATAAGATCTTGTTATATGATACAAACACCCACCCACCATCATCAGTGACTAGGATACTCATTCTGCAGTAAGGGAACCAGGTTTAATGACCTTTCCCGACTCCAGCATTTATTAGCTCTTTTAGTTAAGAAATAGGGCAAGATACTTGACATCTCTTCATCTCAGCTCCTTAATCTGTAAACTGGGACTGATAAAACTCACCTACCTTATTGGGGTTTGACTATAAAACACCAAGAACAGTGCTTAGCATTATACTTGATCTATTATTATCTATTTTTAGTTAATAAAATTTCAAACACTGTTGGGTAGTCAAGGGCGCTCTGGGCATGTTCAGTAGTCTACAGAAATGGAGTGGGATGTTGGGGAAACACCCCAAAGAATGGAGAGTTCTCTCCCATTATAGTTCTCGTGCGACTTTAGAATAATCCTTGGTTACACACCCAAGAATACTAAAGGTAAAAAGTATTAATAAGGACAGTAAACTAAAATTAAGGAAAAAGGATAAGGAAGAGAACAAGGGCAACTGGAGAGCTGTAAGAGTAAAGAGGGAGTGCTGAAAATAATAGCAATCACCGTTCTTTAAAGTCAGTGACCCTAAGTGACATTTTAATAACCTGATATTAGAATAATCTCTTACTAACCAAAATGTCTCATTTCATTCTTAAAGGGAAGTGCAACAAACCCTTAAATCCTGAAATGCACACATTTAAATTTGACAACAAAACGAGCGCAGTATGAAAGGATTTCATGTCACAGTCAAACAAGGCAAAGGTATTGTACTCACAGTGTAAACAAAGTTTCCCAAGAGCAGATAGTCGGAGGTTTTCCCATTTCCAAACACCGTACCTGCATGAAAAGAAGAGATGCTTGGTGGAAAAGAAAATAAATGAGGTCCCTTCAGAATCCTTTCAAAGATAAATCCACTTAGAAGAGGTGAACAAGAACAGGGGCCACACAGTGGAGCTAGAAATAAGGCTAAAAAAATATAAGAGTCTCACCAAGTTGCTATAAAACATGGGTCACAAATTAAAAACAAATGTCTAGTAGCCACTATGAAGAAGGAAACCTGACTTGTTAATCAATTCTCAGGGTGAACCCTTAATAGATCAGGGTTGAAGGGAGCCTTCTTACTGTCTCTCAAGAAAGTTGTTGGCATTGAACCACAGAGAATCATAAGAGCGACTCAGAGACAGCAGACGAGCACCAACTTATTCTGGGCATGCGTTTCTTTGAGGATCTGGCTGAATTTAGGAGTAAAGTGTAAGGTATTTTGTCATTCCAATGATAACTAACAAACAAGGTTTTGGATGA
This sequence comes from Rhynchonycteris naso, assembly GCA_037038555.1. NCBI lineage: Eukaryota > Metazoa > Chordata > Mammalia > Chiroptera > Emballonuridae > Rhynchonycteris > Rhynchonycteris naso. The sequence continues at coordinate 287,608,064 of CM072996.1, read as the reverse complement.
AGGGAGTGGTAGCTAACATATAAAAGTACTATTACTGATTTTAAAAAAAATCAAATGAAAATTAAAAAAAGAACTGCAGAGTTAATTCACTGGTATTACTGAAAAATTTTAAACCCGTGGTATGTGTAGTATAATATTTTATTTATACACATATTCAATATGTATTCAAAGCCTGATATGCAAGAACAACACACGTAAGGCTAAAGTAGGGGATGAGTCAGGGAGAGTGGCACTGCTATGGAGAGGAAAGAGTCGGATGAGCTCCGAAGACATAGACAAGGTTTGGTTCTGTTACTACCAGTCTCATTTAAGGTAATTTATACTCAATCTCTATGGAACTCAGTTTCTTCACTTAAAAGATGGAGTGAAGCTCCCTATACCCTGTAAGGGGCTTTTCGATTAAAATAAAGTAACATCTGTAAAGTATCAAGCAGTGTGCTTAGCACATGGTAGATGTCCCAAAATGTGACCTGTCCCTCTCTCAAGGGTTCAGGCAAATGCAGCCGGGAAGGGATGCGTAATGGTCAGCCCAGCTGTCTAGGAGATCATCTTTCTCTGTGGGGGTACGCCATGATTACAGACATAGGCTCTGACAGGCTACGTCTTGTGGGTATGCCGTAGACAAACTTCTAAATGTTCGCAATTAATCTGCAAGCTTCCATACAACAAATTTAACAAACTCAGAAATCTATGAAATAACTGAAAATATCTTGATTACTTCCCGACATGCATGCTTCTGCTATGTGCCATATTGGTTAGTTCCCTTGGCCAATGTAAGCAAGTTATCAAAATAAGCATAATTAGGTTTAACTAAGTCTTTTAATCATTGTTGATCTGTCATAAGGAAGACAGATTCATTCAAGATCACACTGAGGAAAAAAAAAAAAAAGCTTATTGTTGGGTTTGTCAGGTTTAGCATTTGGATGATTTAGGTGAATAATTTGTTGACATGTTTTCTGGTCTCTGGACATTTAACAGTCTTAAAAATTATTGAGGAGCCCCAAAAGCTTTTGTTTCTGTGAGTTTTAGCTATATTTTCCAAAGTAAAAATTAAGACAAAATTTAAAGATATGTACTGATTTATTTAAAAATAACAGTAACAAACCCATTAAATAGTAATATAAACAATAGATTTTATGAAAAACAACTATTTTTAAAAACAAACAAAAAAAGAGAAAACAGGCTTTGTTTTACATTTAAAAAGTCTCTTTAATATCTGGATATCTGGCTTAATAGAGTACAGCTAGATTCTTGTTTTCTTTGTTGCTGTTGAAATATATAAGGGAAATCTAACTTGACAGTGAGATGAAGTTATAAGGGGGAGGAGTGTTTCAACAATCTTTGCTAATAACTGGGCCTTCGTTAGTAGTGGATCAAAACTCAACAAGTAGTTTCTTAAAGAGGCAGGATGATTTCTTCAGGTTGGCTGCAGTGTGGAGCTTTGGCAGTTACATTCAAATGCATCGGTTCGCTCTGCACTCAGAATGGATCATTCTCCCACACGTGATACTAGAACCCCATGAGAGTAGCTGGTTCAGCTCCCAACTGACACAGTCCACAAGGCACTGGACCTTGACACAACTGCTGAACGTTGGTGCCCCAAAGTGCTTTATGTGCACTTCCGATTTTGTCACACAGAGTATTGATAAGACATGTACCAAGTGTAGAGACTTAATGCAAGTATTAGTTTTAGTTTCTTCAAGGGTATTCTTAAAGTGGAATTGGCTATTTTGGTTGCTTTTTAAATGTCGGTGTGTGGCAATGAGGTATAATGATGATTAGCAGATGTGCTAAGGTACTGGTGGTTTCACCTATCATACGTAGCTTTTGTAGCAGCAGTGCAAAAGAGAAATAATGCCTTGATAATGTATTATAAAAATTTTGAAACTAAGAAATTTAGATCTCATGATCCTAATGGACCATCAAAAGGTCCTAGGTATTCCCAGGTGTCCACAGACCATACTTTGAGAACTGATGAAATAAGTGAATAAGAAAGTTTATTTGAAAAAATAAACCTTAACTTAAGGAGAACTTGTCTAAGGTCAAGGAATCCTGAATCGTACCCTGGATTTCAACGTCCCATAGCTCCAAAAAGTGGAAGTAATCCAAATATCTATCAACTAATACATAGATAACAAAAGATGGTATAGCCATACAATGGAATACTTTTCAGCCAAAAGGAGGAATAAAATACTTAGTCATGCTGTAACATCGATAAACCAAGGTCACATATCACATGATTGCATTCATATGGAAGGTCCAGAACAGGCAAATCCACAGAGACAAAAATTAGTGGTTATCAAGAGCTTGGGGAACAGGGGAGAAAGGGGAAGTGACTGCTAATGAGCATGAGTTTCCTTTATGGAGTGATGACAATGTTCTGGCATCAGGTAGTGGTGACATCTGCATTATTCTGTGAATATACTAAAAATCACAGAATCATGTAATTTAAAAAGATGAATTTTATGGTGTATGAATTATATTTCAAAAAAGAAAAAAATTCCCATGTGGTTCTTCTAGTTTATGGAGGCAATATTCTATACTTTAATTAGATTTCTTACCACACTCATTTCAATGGCCTACAAAATGAGAGGTGTTTACTGTTGTATGGCAAGGCAAATAGTAAAGACACAAGATAACAATTTCTGACTAGGACATGACATGACTGCCTTCTCCTAATACCCCGTCCATGCTGCACACTCTTGTCCCCTCACTGACAGCTCCCTGATTGCCTACAGCGAGCCAGGCTCTAAGCACTGGACACACAACAGTGAACTAAGTGAATAATTGCCCGACCTTCTGGAGCTTGGGTTCTACCAGGGAGAAAACCAGTAAAATATAAGCAGGTAGCATCATGAAGAAGATACAAGATGACAAGGGGACAGAGTGGCAAGAGCAGTGGGGACAGTGTTGCTGGCTCTTTCGGAAAAAGGGGATCTGAGAGGGCCTCTCTGAGCACAGAGCTGGGGGGGGGGCAGCAGGAGTGTCCCGGTAAAGAAAGATGAGTGCATGGAGGCCCCTGGGCAGCATGTGGAGGGAAAAGTGTGTGTGTGTGTGTGTGTGTGTGTGTGTGTGTGTGTTGGCGGAGGAGCCAATGGCGGAACCAGCCAAGGTGGGGCTGCGGATTCTGTTCTCAGGGTGATTGACGTCTGTGTGTTTTTGAGAAGAGGTGCCTGGTTTGATGTATGTATTACAAGGACCACTCGGGCTGCTCGAGGAGGAGACAGTAGGTGGGCAAGGACACAGGGACAGCCCTCTCTTCTGTTGGCCATCATTAACTCCGCCAGCAAGGGCCGGCCTGCACCTCCGAGGGCCGGCCAGAGGGTGGGGTGCTGATGACCACAGTGTGGGAGCGGAGGCTGAATGGCTGGCTATGGTCCTCCTGTTCTCACGCAAGTTCTGCTCCAAGCTCTGCTCTGGGACCCAGCAGCACCCGCATAAGCATTTCAGAGATCCATTTTCTAAAGTGGCTACTTAATCATTTTTATGTGTATAGGAAATGCACCATGATCCTATCTCTCAAAACTGACAGAATAACATCACTTCCTCAAAAGAAGCAGAGAAAAAGCTTCCATTCCAAGGTGAACATAAAAACAGATTAAAACTCTCATTCAAGACATCAGCTCAAGTAGACTTAAAAATACTAGCATGTCTGATTAGGTTCAGTATAAAGAGCTTGCTACAAGCCTCATAGGTATAATAAATAGACTACATAAAATATTAGCACTATTGTCTTGAAACTATATATCAACAGAGGACAAAAAGAGCTCTAAAATTTAATTCTCTTCAAGTTGGGAAAACATGAGAAGCAGGGAAGAAAGGCTTTGCATATATTAAATCACTTTGCTCCCAAAGGAATAATAAAACACTCTAAAGTGTGTACAACTTTTGGATACAAGTATTTTAGGTTAAGGAATACCATATAATGAAACTCTGCACTAATTATTTTAACATATATTGACAATGAATTATTTTTCTAAAAAAGGTAAAAAGTCATCTCTTAGCATTCATATCCTTTGTACTTACCATACTGAAGGGCTTTTAGTGGAAACCAAAACAGAATAACTGAGTGGAAGAGGCCATTTAAACAATGAACCCAGAAAACCTGAGGGAAAACAAAAATCCATGAGAACCATTTGCGATAAACTAGCTCTGTGAACTCTGACCTTTCTTTTTATCTGTGAGCTAGATTCACAAAACGTGTCTCTGTTGGGCCACCACTGTGAATTAATAGAACTGACAGACACTTTCTGCTTCTTAGACCTTCATGGGTCATTTATTTATTTTTATGTTTCTCAAAATGTTTTTTCAGCTTCACTGAAATTTTTTTCCTACTTTTTAAAAACCGAGCATTAAAAGTTTAAGTTTCTGCTTGAAAAAGAAACCAAAATTTAAATTGATGCAGATCCTAAAATTCTATCAAATGGGACTATGTTCACATGTCCCGAAGAGACTTTTGAAAAAGATCAAAACTTGGAAAAATCCTTCTTTTCTGTTTCCCATGAGCAACAGAAGTGTAAGTTTTCAATAAGGATCTAATGATTGCAGATTCTCTCTTTCCATATATATGTGTGTATATACTGAAACTAGCCAAATTACATTTAAATTGTATGATTCCTTAGAGCAAAGCATTGTTGATATAACTGAATTTATAAAAGGCTTTCACAATTTTTAATGCTTGAAAACACCAAACTTTATACAATTATAATATCATTTAGTAGTTATTACTTTCTATATCAGTTGTATTTTAAGAACAAGAGAGCAAATATCTAACGTAGATATGAAAGATTAAGTTACAGAAAAACTGTTTAGAATTCTATGGCCCTTTGGACAATTGCCGTTTGTCATTTAAGAGTGATTCTTGCAAACAAAACTAACACTAAATAAAATTGTCATGTATTAATAGTTTTAAGCTGTTCAAACAACAGAAATTAAGTTGCCTGCCTCCCAAAATTTTCCACTGTGATCTCAATCTCCTTTGTTAGTTCACGTAGCCACACTGGATTGTATGATCCAATTTACGCTCCAATATATTACATATTTGAACTTGTGTTACTCATTAACCTTTGTCTCTTCTCCTCACTATGTCATTACTGCAAGTTTTTATTTGACAGAAAGCACAGGTGGGTGCAAGAAAAATTAGTTCTACTTTTCCATTTTCCTGACCGCTACTTATTGTCACATGCTAATCCTTTAACCCCTGTCATGACCTCAGAACCTCCGACCCTTTTTACCATAACAAACGTAGTCATCATCATTCAGGGCAACAATGCTTCCACACTGGGGACCCACGGCAACTGCTGTGTATACAACTATGCATTTTGTAGCCATTTGTCCCTGAATTTTAAAACACTTCTATGGGATTTCATCAGAGAATTTTCACTGAAATCATTAGGAAAATCTGTAAGCCCTATAAAATGTATATATACAAGTACGCAAGTGGATACGAAAGTACGGGGTGGGCAAAAGTAGGGTTACAGTTGTTTATGTGGAAGAAGACAAATAAAATAAATGAGAAGAAACTCTGTGCTTTTGCATACTTACGACTGTAAGCCTACTTTTTGCCCACCCCTGTAGAATCTATTTGGTTTGATTTGATGACCCTCTGAAATGCATGGGCTCTGCAGATGATAAAATAGTTTGTAAACAACAAAAAACAAGTAAAGTTTACAAGGAAAGATGCATCCACATAAAACTACACTACCTGCTGCACCTTTTCCCTAGCTACAAAACTGTGTCCAAGCTGCACTATGCAGAGGGCATGAAGGGGTGTGACCTTCCAGGAACGGCTCTGCGTGATCCTGTGAGAGTCTACGTGTATAAGCTTGAGTGCCTTGGCCAAGTTTGTGGCTGAAAAGCTAACTCTTTAGAGAGCACTGTGGTGCCTGAGCCATGTACTGGGGACCTGTGGCTGAGTTTATATGACAGTCTAGATCATTAAGAATTACTATTAGTGCACCTGAACGTCTGGAACATTCCTGGCCCTCAGATGACTTTTTCAGGGAAACAAGAGCTCACAGACTATTGGGGCTTCCCACTTGAAGATGCCCACTAGAGGTAATGAAAAACATAATGGCAAGGTAAGGGAATTCAATACAAACTGGATATCATCAGTAAGTTTTATAAAAAATCCAAAAATAAAACATTCAAAAATAAAAGCACAGACAGTTCATATCAATAGCAATGGTTTTAAGAGACTACTAAAAATATTTTTAGAACTTATGGTGTAAGTCCCAGAAGTTTCTAGGTTTTTGTTGTTGTTGTTAAATAAACCAAATTCAGTTATTTAAAATCATGTCACCAAGTTGTATGTGTGTGCACACCTGGATGTGTGCGCACAGTGCATTCAGGAAGACCTAGTCTCCGATGATGAATAACATCCTGGCTGTAAACTCAACACCGACATTTATGGTGTGAGGTCAGAGGCACTAAAACACCTGTTTAACTTTATTTTCTTGGTATATTGAGAATCATGTCATTTGAGAGATTTAAAAATGAATAAATATTTCTGCCCTAAATTCAAAACACTGAGTCTTGGTTATATCTAATTATTAATAGCATGCTAATAAATATACTATATTAAATGAGAAAAAAATTATGTGAAGATGTATTTATTATATGTGTTACTCTCATTGTAGTTTAAAAACGGCATCTATCTTGACACTTAGATTAAAAAATTATTTTTCCTCACAATAAACTAGAATTAGTAGAAAATACCATTGGAAACATTTCAGAATGTATACTTGAAGGAAAGTAAACGATGAAGAAAACGAGCTATTTTTGCTGTTGGGATGAATGAATACCATGGATCCCAAGGAGATGTCAATAGTCTAATGCCATGCTATGCAGGATATAAACCCACAATATGATTTTAGATAAAATATTAGATATTTTAGATTATATTTTAAATTTTATGAAATTTATTTACTGAGTATTAGTATTGAGTTAGTTTCCAGAGACTATAATTTATAATGCTCGATACAAATGATTTAATATTCTAATGAGACCAAAGTTAGGTCACTACACAGGAAATTAGTAAAGAATGCTCTGTCACCCCTTACCACTTTACACATGTAAAGACAGTCCTTGTCAGTCTTGGATGACTGACCTCCGTGAAGAGTGAGCAATTCTACACAACACTGCAGGGACAGAAGTTAGCAGGCCAAAGGACACTCATGTCAGTCTCCCGGACTGACTTTCCCGATGCCTGGAAAATCCCGGTGAATCGTGGCTACATTTAATTTTATAATAAAACAAACATCTTCTCAGTCCATATCAGAACCTTAGAAAAATCTGCTTTCCAAGGTAGGCATCTTGGAGTTGGTCCCTGGCTTTGGAAGACCAGATGCCCCTAGTCATTAGAGCAGTAAAGCAAGTCCTCCCTGAGCATGTGACAGGACATTACATCCTACCTTGGTGTTGAAGTCCAGGGCTGTCTGAGATGTTTTGTATAGTTCAGGATACTTCAACATGTTTTCTTTTCTGCACGATCTCTCAAATATTCCGAGAGTTAAGGGAGGCATTGCTGTAAACATCTAAAGTGCACAAACTGGTCATTACACCAAACACCCAAAGGTAGGTGATCCTTTATCTCAAAATATTTAATAAAATGGGAAAAACCAAATGTCCCAAACTTACCACATTGTAAAGACCTATACACCATCTCTCAAAGAGTATCTGTCCAGAAAATCCATTAACAAAGGCAAACCAGATCTAGAAAGAAAACAACCCCCAAACCCCCAAATTAGAACACACAAAAATAGGTGCATTGTATAGAATCTGTTGTATACTTAAACCACTGCAAATTAGTTTCATAACTGTCTTGAAAATGGTATTACATTGCTTTACTTTTTAATTTGAAAGAATGCTTTCCCAAGGGATCTGTTAAGTCAAAATTGGTTCCACTTGTTGAATTAAAAACAAAACAAGGCCCTGGGTGGTTAGTTCAGTGGTAGAGCGTCGACCTGGTGTGTGGAAGTCCCAGGTTCAATTCCTGGCCAGGGCACACAGGAGAAGCACCCATCTGCTTCTCCACCCTTCCCCTTCTCCTTTCTCTCTGTCTCTCTCTTCCCCTCCTGCAGCCACGGCTCCATTGGAGCAAAGTTGGCTGGGGCACTGAGGATGGCTCCATGGCCTCCACCTCAGGCGCTAGAATGGCTCTGGCTGTGGCAGAGCATTGCCCCCTAGTGGGCATGCGGGGTGGATCCCGGTCTGTCGCATGTGGGAGTCTGTCTGCCTGCCTGCCTGCCTTCCCCCTGCTTCTCATTTCGGAAAAGTAAAAACAAAACAAAACTGTATGAATAGGCAATCATAAATTTAAAAAAATCAAATATAATCTTGTTTTCTAAAAGGTACTTCAGGCAATAATATACTTCATGCCATTAAATTTTTAGAAATTTATTGGCCTTTTAAAATATCTCTTAATACTTAAAGACTATTGTGGTTTTGATTATAAAATAATGTCACCGCCATTTATTTTCTTCTGTTAACTCTATTCAGATAGTTCATTTACATACATTCATAAATTTACCTTACAGGAAACCTACTATATATAGATACGTAGTGTCCTGTCCTGCTCCTCTCCCTCTTAACATCATTTAATATGTATTTCTTAAATTGTTACATATCCTTTAAGGTTAATGGATGTATAATCTCTATTAAATAGGGTGGCTATGTCTATTTCTGGATATTTAGCTTGCTTCCAGGCTTTGCTATTAAATATAATTCTGAATTGAATATTTTTTATAGATGTCTCACACATTTTTATTTTTTAGAATGATTTTTTTTTTTTTGGTAAAAGGCAGCTATACTAAAATATAATTGACATACAAAAAACTGCATACATCTAATGTATATACAATTTGGTGAATCTGAACATATGTGTATACACCCATGAAACCATCACCATAATCAAGACAATAGACATAAAACTACTTTCAAAAATTTCCTGGGGTCTTTTGTTTCTGTTTTTTTCTTTTTAGGATGAATTCTCAGAAGTAGAATTAATGGGTCAAAGTATATGAACTTTATTTTATAGTTCTTGATAATTATAGCCATTAGAATGTGAAATTTGAATTTATATATTAAAATATTTTATAACATATTTATACTTTGATAAATTTAAAACTTTAACAGAGCATAATGTTCTTATATACTTCAAATTTCTCTTAAAAACAGAAATCTTAATGTTGGATACAATACTAAGGGGCAATAAAGAAATTTTATTCAACATGTTTAAGACAAATGGTAACTTAGAGTGATACTGGTAAGTCAATAATTCCTACATTATTTAAGATGTAATTAAAATCATGCTGACCTGAAAGAGTAAAAAGTCTGGCCCATGAGATTACATAAACACAAACACAAAACCAAAACATAACAACAACAAAAAAAACCTGTTAGAGGAAAACAGGCTAGACATGCCCGTCAAGTGAATTTTTGAATCCGAGTTGCAGGGTCTTTGCTACACTTCACGTTTCATTTAACCTCATTATGGAAGCATGAATTGCTACAAATTCATCATTTATCAATATGTACCCAAGCTGGCCTCCCTATGAACAGTTTCTCTACCCACATTGATCTTTCTTCCTTTTTATAGTGGAAAGGAATGATTGAGCATACATAAAAATAAAGCTTCATGAAATGAAAAAAAGAAAACAATGTAGCAATAGCACATGAAAAAGAAGTCCGAATTGAGCTAGGGTTGTAACACACATTAACAACAATGAGAACAAACACATAGAAATCGGAGTTGAATCTGTAATTCTTGCTTGGTTGGGCACATATATTTACAGAAAAATATGTAAACATTTTCACATTTGGTGCATGCACACTTTAAAAGAACTTAGCATCTTCATGTGAACTTAAGTTTATTCCTTAATGTGCTACTGACTTCACCTTTTTTTTTTTTTAAAGCATTAAGTACACACAAATTGATAAGACAGACTTCACTGCTTGCTATTGTGTTTTCACATTTGGCCTTTGTGAGATGTGGATTATGTAAATTCATATTGGTGATACTTTGGATGATGGCAATGTTCTCTCTGAAGGTGACTGTGATCTATCGTAGCATTACATGTGAAGAAGAAGCTCTTTTGGATTTCCTAGGGTGTGATGGAAATATAAAATATTTTTAAACCCAAACTTTAAATTATGGCCTCCCTGGTCTATGAAAGTCACAGTCTAATCTTTGTTGGTCTGAAGAAAGCGGAAGCTACATGCATACCAAATTCATCTCATGCATATGAATCAACTCAAAGGTTATAGTTATAAGTGCATCTGCCATCATCATTACTAAGTAACATGAGATATTTATGTTAATAAATTTATTGTGAGCAAGCATTTGTAAATGTGAACAGTCTCCTTGCTTCTTTGTATATAACATAAGGTGCTGACTCACACATGCTGCTATGAACTTGGAATTTGAGAACATCCCTTAATCTATGAATATTTACAAAAAGTTTCAAATTCCAAATAATTTGCAAATAAACCAACATGTCTGCTTTCAAAGTTTATTTTAAAAATGCATGTATTTACTGCCTTCTCACAGAGATAGACATTTTTAAATGGATAGCTACTAACACATTTTTTACCTTTTTATTTTTCCTACTGAATAAGTAAAGAAGTTTTTAGAAATTCTCTTGCTGCATTTTAAAAAGTCAGTATTCTAATTCCGTCTTTAAAAAAGGTGAAATGACTAGATAAGAGCAGAAACTTCACATATACTACCCTGTACCTTCCTGCAATATTTGGGCATTCCAGGGCAAAGGGAAGATCTTCAACGGTGAAGGAGTCCACCAGCAGGGTGATTTCAAGTTAGTCTAAGATTTGCAGTTAAAAAATACATCGGAAACATATCACACACTAAATAAACCAATACCTACATTATTATAAATGCAAATAGAAATTTAATTAATTTCTGCATCTGTGGTTTTTACTCAACCATAACCACAGATGCAGAAAGAAAACAGTGGTTCCTCTGGGGAGGAATCGAAATTATTTAATTTCACAGGAAATCCACATCCCAGCACAATGTGCTGGGAAAATATCACCTCATTGACTTTAATCAAAGCTTCTGGAAATTAGAAACACTACGTTGTTTTGGGATCTTCCTAGAAAACCTGGATGCAACAAATCGTTTAAAAGAAAAGGTAGGAAGGAGTTAGATGTCTTAAAGAAATTTTACAAAAATCTCTTTAGAAAGAGCCAGTAATTTCAGTGAACACCTAGAGCTGCTGTGGGGCGGCTTTTACAGTCTCCTGCCCAATCTGTATTTGTTCGTGTGGCTGCGGTTGATGGCAATGGAGCAGCTAGATAGTGACATTCCTGGCAATACAGCAGTGAGCAAAGCAGTAGCGTATGTGCAGATAATCTATAAAACCCAAAGCTAGTCCTTTATTAGCAAAGAAACTTAAGACCTGCCTCTCCTGGTATTATTTTCTAAGTTCCACATCCCAGCAGAGGCGTGGCAGTTAAAGCCTCACAGACATTTTCCTGATGGAGCATTTCTGCATATTAAACAGCAGCTTACAAACAGTCAATGAGTCCTCTGCTCCCACGCCTGATCAGCACAAAAAACTGAAAGGAGAGATTCGAGACTGGCAGTTGTCCTCACTAGAGACATTCAATGATGTGTTTTCTGTCTATTCATTCACAGTATTGACATGAGCCATTAACATCTGCAGAACTTGTTTTAGCTGGCAAAAGTTGGGTATCTGGGAATTGATTGAAAAGGTCAATTTGTTTCCAAGATAGTTGAATTATATTCAAAATACATTTCCACAAAGTGCTAAAGAAAAAATAACTTAAAAATGAGATTCCCAGTAAAGTTTAGGACTTCCTTTTCAACGTTTAAAGAATGTGGTCAGAGTTAAATATCTCATGAAGAGACTTTAATTTTAAAGCCAAGTGGAATTTAGGGCTAATCAACCACAAATCGTGTAACTCTGGATGAAACAGAAAGTACAGATTTAGCTTTGCATTTGACTTTAATAGATTTCACCTCCCCCATTACTACGAGTTTTACCCACTTCATTGCTGATTGTCAAATGATTTAGCTTTAAAAAAACCAGTGAGTTGAGTACTCATTTCATTTTATAAGATTAAATTTTTATAAGCAGACATTGCTATTAATGTCTTTAAACTCCTAGTATCTTCAAAAATATATGTAAGTAAGCTATATAACTTGATATTATTTTGAATGAGAAGAATATAATTAGAAAGTTAGTAACTATAGAGGAGACAGACTGGTAATAAAAAGAATTATTTTAGAAAAGAATCATAAATTTATATATACAAAAAAGAATATATATATATTTTTGGGTCTCATAAGCTCTTCTGGAGGTGGGTATTACTTCAAAATAGACTATTATGTACCAAATCAGCAGCAGTGAACAATAAGTTAGTTCACAGATTATCCTGTTTATGTTTCTAAGTATTTGATTATTTTACTTGCTAGGTTGTAATGAATTATTAGTGACCAATAAAGAAAACTGCATGCACACTTGAAAACTAAGTTTCAATTTTACCCGCTGACTCCTAAGAACTGTGCTCAGTCAACAGTTTAATAAGGTTGCAAGCTTTCCGATAGAGGCATGAAGAACAGCGGCACCAAACCTACAGTCGTTCCCAAGTAACGGGTCAATAGGGGAGAGGTGAAACCTAAGATTTCTGGTTCACACAGTTACTTCTCTGGTGTCAAGTATGGGACATTGTTTCCACACAGCAATGGGTTCGGTCATTTCTTCCAATAGATGTGCAGGAACAGCCAGCTGATTAGAGGGCAAGGTGGCATAAACAAACATCTGTAAGGAAGCCCTGGGCACATTTATGAGGGCCAAAGTGGGTCTTCTGACAAGCGGCAGACGGAGGGTTTTCTCAACAAGTGATGGAGAGCTTATTTTAATGCTGTAAGAGGAGCAAGAAGCTGATACCATCTAGAGAAATATTAGAAATATAGCCTCTGATGATAAAATGGCCCTGTGTGAAAAAGGTAAATAAGTTATATAACACTTTCTGACTGACCGTTCAGCTCACTTATTTATGCAGGAGTGCTTTGCTGTCCAGCATATAGCTGCTGATATACACACGATTTTGAACACTTAGTATGAAGAAAATATTTTTTACAGTGAATTAAGAAGTAAGAATACAGTAAGAATTTTTACAGTGCTAATATGTTGAAATGATGATACTGAATATATTGAGCTAAATATTGTTTAAAAATTAATTTGGCTTTCACTTTTACTTGTTGCTAATGTGGCTTCTAGAAAGCTTAAAATTACACATGTGGTTTGCATTCTATTTCTGTTGGCCTCTCCCACAGGATGGGAGACATGCTTGATTTACTCCGGAGTTGCTGAACGAAGCCGGGTGCCTGGCACCCAGCACAGGCTGTAAAATTGTTTGTAGGACCAAACACATGCCTTTAGAAGTGATATTCCTGACCCAGGGTAAGTTTTAATTACATTTGATATATGAAAAGGAATTTGGAATTTCTTGCTAGCCAGACACACAATATTCAAGTGATTTTTAGACTAATTCCTAATAATCTATACTCTGGCTACCACCCAAACTCAGAAACCAGCCCAGATCTGGGCAACAAGGGATACTTGTATACATGTATCTGTGTTTGAAATCTAACAAGAACCACAGGATAACCAATACCAGCAAAACTGCCTAGGCTTCCTTCCTGATTCCGCTCTTTGCCCCCAACCCCCAGTAGAACTGCTATTCTCCGTTTCAGGTCTATCATCCCCTTCATTTTGGTTAAAATACAGTTTTCCACATGTGCATCCCTAACCACTGTACTGTTTTCCCTTGTACGTTCCTGAGCTTCATAAAGAATTCCAGAAAGTTTGTAGTCTTTTCAAAACTGAAGACATTATTTCTTTTTTCTTTCTTATTTTTTTTTTCTTTTGACAGAGACAGTGACAGAGTCAGAGAAAGGGACAGAGAAAGGAAGGGAGAGACATGAGGAAGCATCAGTTCTTTGTTGTGGCACCTTAGTTGTTCATTGATTGCTTTCTCAAATGTGCCTTGACTGGGGGGGGGCTATAGTAGAGTTAGTGACCCCTTGCTTGAGCCAGTGACCTTGGGCTTCAAGCCAGAATTCCTTGGGCTCAAGCCAGCGACCATGTGGTCATATCTAGGATCCCATGCTCAAACCAGTGACCCTGCGCTCAAGCTGGTGAGCCTTCGCTCAAGCCAGATGAGCCCATGCTCAAGCCAGTGACCTTGGGGTTCTGAACCTGGGTCCTCTTTGTCCCAGTCTGACGCTCTATCCACTGTGCCACCACCTGGTCAGGCAAAAGATTATTTCATTAACAATTCTAATTCAACATTTCTTATCAAAGCAGTATCACTTTTTGTTTAGCCAGAATTTAAACATTAGTTATGCTCCATGGCTGACAAATATTTTAACATGTTTAGAAGTCAAAAAAAGTGGGCTAATAGATTCATTAAAATGAGAACATGTCTTCATAAAGAAAATTTCTTTACATATCAATGCAAGTGGCAAGGATTTAAAACTTAACCTTTTATTACCTCGATAATGTAGAGGACTATATTCTTGTAGAAGCAGTACAAAATGCACTTGGAGACTCTGTTATAGTTCCAGGCACCATGAACCATCAATAAATTCTTCAAATACTTGAACTAAAATATGAGTGGAAAAAAAATAGTATTTTTGCATAATGTCAGCTGACTGAGAGGAATGGTATGTTTTGCCAGAAAGATGCTTTACCTGAGCTATGGAGTAATCAGAGGAATTAGCCGCCTGAAGGCCTTCATTACCACTTATCCCCACACCGACATGTGCCGTCTGGATCATGCTGACATCATTGGCCCCGTCACCAATGGCAAGAGTTATGACTTTCACTTGCTTCTTAACCATATCAACAACTTCAGATTTTTGAAGAGGAGAAACCCTGAAATTAGAATAAATGATCCATTAATTGTTTTCTGAAAAATTAAAAAGGAATTTTGAAATGTCAATTATCTTGAAGGATAAAAGGAGAGCCAAATAAATACGTAGTTCTACAAAGAACCATTATGGAAGAGTCTTGGGTTTGCAAATGTTTGCTTCTGTCAACCTGGTAGTTACTTCAAGGGAAAAGAATATTGAAGCCTTAGAAGCAAACTTTTGAAGAAACCCAGAAGCTCTAATGTCTTGTTAAGTACTAGTTTATCAGGTCACCAGCACTAGATTTCTTTAGCAAATCTGCATTAACTTGTTAAAAAAATAACATGTGAGTTCATAAATTCCATTACTTCTTAACAATAAAAATAACATTAGCACTTCCAATTTTTCAGTTTTGAATGTAAAAGGTCTGAAAAACTGTTGAACAATAGTCCAAATAGTTGCTAAAGCCTAAACCATTTCTGGAAAATAAAAGTTTTGAGTCATTGAAAGCTGATCTTAGGCAATGTTATATACATTTGAAACAACTTAAATCTCGACTTAAATCAACAGTAGGGAATTGGCTAACCTCTCACCCTGTTCTCAGACACCATGATGAATCAACCAAAGTAAATACCGTGAACTTGGTTTCACAGTTTATGTGCCTCAATTTTCTTCCACAGCTACCAAGGCCCAAGTAGAATCAAGCAACCTTGTGTATAAACGCAGATCAGGAACAGAGAACAGCAGCACCCATACTGGTATCATTTTTGGTATTAACTTTAGATCACCTTATCACAGAGTTTTAAGAGTCACTTAAGAGATAAACCTCACACAGCAATAGAAGGGTTCAAAGACAGAATGTACCAGTTATTTGCACTGTCTTGGTGATTAAAGAAAGGAAAACCAAACAGTGAACTAGCTCAGTAAACTATGAATATAGTAATTAAATACTATGAAACACCTATCACACAATGTTAGTGGACAAGAAAAACAACTCAGAGCTGTGTTCTTTATCAAGGTTAAGTGGAGTAGGTGTCTCATATTTGCTGGAACATCTGGTAAGTCACTTATTACTCTATTTAAAAATGAAGATCATTCCTCTGAAGGATTCAACATCTTGCACATTTTCCTGACTACTTGTTTAGGAAAAATTCCTAGTAGTGGATACAAGACACAAATATGTACTTTCGGAGCCCCACCCCTTGGTTCCTCAGAAAGGCTTCAGTCAAGCCAGAGCGCCTCCGTGTTTTATGTCAAAGTTTGAGAATCACTGCATTAGCCTCAGAGTTGCTCACAGAGTGAACCAGTCTCTTCATTTTTGTGTTCCTAGTGCTGATCCAAAATAGGCACTCAGTATCTTGCTATATATTTCTAATTCCTTCTTTGAATTTCCTCTCAGAGTCCAGCAATTTTACAAGATGACACTGTGTACATATAAGGGAACCAATGAGTATCAGACCATTAATGGGCTTTTTCACTGTTAGTCCCCATTTCATTGGAAGCAATTTTTATGACATTTTCTTTTTTTAAACCTTTATTTAAAAATTAATAACTTTAGGACCCTGGTTGGGTTGCTCAGTGAATAAAGAGTCATGCCAGCTGCACTGAGGTTGTGGGTTCGATCCCCAGTCAGGGCACACAAGAGAAGCAATCAATGAGTACACAACTAAATGGAACAACTAAGTGGAACAATGAATTGATGCTTCTCACTTTCTTCTCCCTTCTCTCCCATTCTCTCTCTCAAATCAATGAGAAAATTTTAAAAAAATAAACAAAAATTAATAACTTTATTTTTAACGTAATTTTAGATTTACAGAAAAATTGGGTGGAGAGTACAGAAGTCTCCATGTAGCTCCTATCCCCACATATGCATAGACTTCTCCAGTGTTAGCATCCTGTCCTAGAGTGTGGTACATTTGTTACAACCCATGAACCTGCATGGACCATCATTATCATCCAAAGCCCACACTTTATATTCCAGTTCATTCTTGGTGTTACACATTGTATGGGATTGGACAATGTATAATAACAGGTATTCATTATTGTAGCATTGTACCCAATAGCTGCACTGATGTAATAGTCCTACATGCTGTGCCTGTTTATCCTTTATCCCAACTCTTGGCAACCACTGATCTTTTTACGTTCTCCATAGCTTTTCCATAGTGTCAAAGAGTTGAACTCTACAGTATTTAGCCTTTTTAGATAGGCTTTTTTTTTTTTCACTTAGTAATATGTATTTAGGTTTCCTTCATGTCTTTTCATGGCTTGATAGCTAATTTCTTTTTACCTTGAGTAATATTCCATTGTTTGGATATATCAGAGTTCATTGACCTACTTAACCAATAAAGGGCATCTGGGTTGCTTCCAGTATTGGCAATTATGAATAAAGCTGTTATAAACATTTCCATGCAGGTTTTGTGTAGACATAGTTTTTTTCTATTTTGTTTATCTTAAACACTTTTTAAAAATTGAATTTATTAAGGTTAATAAAATTATATAGGTTATCCATATAATTATCGAGTGTACAATTCCATAATACATCATCTGTATATTGTATTCACTTAGCACAATACTCTCCAGGTCCATCCATGATTTGCCAAAGGTAAGATTTCCTTTTTTATTTTATAGCCAAGTGTGTTCCATTGTGTAAATGTACCACAGCTTTTAAATCTACACATCTACTGATGGGCATTAGGGTTGCTTCCAAATCTTGGCTATTGCAAATAATGTTGCAATGAACATAGGGGTGCATATATTTTTTTGAATTATTGTTTTGGGTTTTTATGAATATATTCCCAGAAGTGGAATTGCTGTGACATAAGGCAGTTTCATTTTTAAGTTCCTGAGGTAACTCCATACTGCTTTCCATATTTTTTCTTAACAGACAAGTATACACGGGCAGTCCACTAGCTCTAGGCCACTGTTTTAGACATGGGCTATAGCTATCATTTAATAAATTTCAAAAACGAATGCTCACCATGGACTAAAAATCAAATGGAAAATGGGTATGAATAGATAGAACTATTTGAAAACATTTTTCAAATTCTGTTCACAATTTGACAGTCTTACAATGTAAACACATGTGAAGTCATATCATGGTACATCAACGGAGCTAGAAAACAGTGGTATTTTTTCATAAGTGAATGTGTCATAAAAGAGACATCTCTGCATTGCAGCTAATATTAACAATTCAAAGGGGTATCAGAGAAGAGCTGGATTAAACTTTGTTCTCTTTCTCATGGCTCCTACAGCCAACCACTGCTCTCTCTGCTTTACACCACAATTTCCAGTGCTCCCACATTAAAATTGGCTGTGAATTTTCATCAACTCTGTGGGTGTGGTTAATTTAGCTATTAAAAACAGAATATGGACTCCCCTTGGCAAGAACAATGCCAATTAGAACCAATCTGATGATGCTGTGGCAGACCACCCCCAAAATCACACCACTGCTGGTGATAGCTAAAGCATCTGCTTCTGCTATCAGCAGGCTACAGGTGCTGCTTTGGAAGAGATTCAAGAAACTGTGGAAGCCCTTGTACCTGAGGGGTTTGAAATAGTTGTTTTGTTCCTACCTGAAGAAAGGTCACTACTTCACTCATTAGAGTTTATTTTATTGACTTTTGTACACTGCTTCTACATTTATACAATTTCCATAAAAGTCTAGATTTTCAACCTTTTTCATCTCATGGCACACAAAAACTAATAATTAAAATTCTGTGGCACACCAAAAACCATATTATTGGGGATTTTTTTGGTAAATTTTTATTTATTTTTTTTAGAGAGAGAGGAAGAGGGGGAAAGAGAGAGAGAGAGAGAGAGAGAGAGAGAGAGAGAAACATCAACCTGTTGTTCCACTCATTCATGCCATCATTGTTGACTCTTGCATGTGTCCTGACCAAGGAATGAACCCACAACTTTGACATGTCAGGATGACACTCTGACCAACTGAGCTACCTGGTCAGGGCCAACATAGGTATAATTTTGATTGATTCACAGCAGACGGCTATTGTTGTGTTGGCTGTTGTCATTGTTTTTTCTTTTAGTGAGAGGAGGGGAGACAGAGACTTCCGCTTGTGCCCTGACCAGGATCCACCCATAAGCCAACTAGGGTGCTATGCTCTGTCCATCAGGGGCCATCGCTCCATTGCTCAGCAACTGAGCCATTCTTTAGCACTGAGGTGGAGGCCATGCAGCCATCTTCAGCACCTGAGGCCAACCTTGTTCGAACCAATCAAGCCATGGCTGCAGGAGAGGAAGAGAGACAGGGGAGAAAGAGAGAAAGGGGTTGGAGAGGGGTGGAAAAGCAGATGGTTTCCTCTCCTGTGTGCCCTAACTGGGAATTGAACCCGGGACATCCACACGCCAGGCTGATGCTCTACCACTGAACCAACTGGCTAAGGCTGGCTGTTGTCATTTTTAAATTTGACAACCTAAAGAAAAAGAAGTCAGCACCCCTAACTAAATACAGTGTGTCTGTAAAGTCATGGTGCACTTTTGACCGGTCACAGGAAAGCAGTGTACCATGACTTTACGGACACACTATAGTCAGGTATTGCATGTTGTAAAAATTCTTGTAGCACACCAGTAGAAAATCACTGATCTAGAACAACCTCACTGCATAAGTTAATCCTTCCAAATGTTTGTCAAAAACCACACATCCATGGGTGAGACTAACCAACACCTTAAATTTATAAATACCAATAGTGACCCAATGTATAATCCAGAAACATCATAAAAACACACATACACACATATATATATAAATATTTATTTATTTTACCACCCATGGGTCTGCATCAGTATGGAAATCATTCGCAGGCCTCTTCTATGTTGCTTTCATTCTTCAGAAGTAAGAACCCCTGCAGAAAAGGGGGTCCAGCGTGTGCTGCAAAGTCCAGGTTTCTTCCCTGTGGCTCCACACACACTGGGTGGCTCTCTGCGATGCCACCTAGCAATGCACTAGTGCAATATGCTTTTCAGATATTATTTTGCCTGTAGTTTCTGCACATGTTATTCATTACTTTCCTTATTTGCTGTGCAGTAACTCTCACGGCTCTGTGAACCATTAGATTGTAGTACAAGCAATTTTTACCATGTAAGCTAGGAGGTATATAGAGTGGCCCAAATTATATGAGCCTCTTTTTACACTCTTTTAATGGGATTAACTAAATGAATCACCTTTTTGAATGAAATATGGATAAAGACTATATGTGCATGTATATACATAGACACATAATAAAGAATACTTTAAAAAACTTTCTGTAGGTAGACCAAAGGGGTACAGTAACTGATCTTACTGGAGTGTGTTTTAGGTTAATAACTTTAAAATATTTTATACAGTAAAAATAAGCTGATAATACAATATTATCTCAAAAAAACTTATACTGTAAACTCAAAAGGCACTATAAAGTTGCCTTTAGAAAGTGACTCTAGAAAAAAAAATCTAACAACATAGAGGAATATAGTAATACTTTAGTATCCTAAACTGTTTTGTATACTGAGCCACTCCTGACGGAGCCCCTGGATTTACTAAGCTTGAGGGTTGCTCGTGGAGGCTGTTGAGAGATAAGGGTCATTAGTGTGCAGATCTGCTGTACTTCCCTTTTTAGCCATGTTCCTAAGATTTCTCCTTGGGAATATCAGTCTATCCCAAGGAATGTCCATTGAGTCACATTCTGCTGACTAGTAAAGAAATTATAAAATGAGAGAAAAACCTATGAGATCTTACTTGATTCTTTTTTGAAAAATTTGTTAGGCTCTCAACAAGTTTTATATTGAGGAGGAGTTAAAATACAGCAAAAACCAACCCTAGCCCCCCCCACAAAAAAAACAAAACTGTTACATGTACCAAAATGACACGAGTGTCAAAACACATCTAGAAACTCGCCATCAATTTATTACTGGAATGGAAACAGCCGCTTACATACATAGTGAGCCCTGAAAACGATACTTAGCATATGGTACCATAATGACACTTTCAACCACTTCCAGGTAAGACAACTGCGTTATTCAAATGACTGAAGAGTGGGCACTTTCCTAGCCTCCTAAAGTAGCATCTGTCGATATCCTGTGCAGTCAGAGGCCTCAAGGGGACCTTATGACACAGAGATTGAGTCTACAGAAATAAAACAGAGAGCCTGCCCACAGGACAAAAAAGGAAAGTAGCTGAAAAAGATTTCTCTTTGAAATGTATTTTAGACACAAAACATCTCTCTTTAGGAATTTAAGTTGTTATATTACTGTTTTCAGTTTCAATGGTTCAGATAATATTTATTTATTTATTTATTTATTTATTTATTTATTTATATTAGAGAGAGAGACAGACAGACAGGATGGCAGGGAGATGAGAAGCATGAACTCATAGTTGCAGCACTTTAGTTGTTCACTGATTGCTTCTCATACATGACTTGACCAAGGGGCTGCAGCCAAGCCAGTGACACTCTGCTCAAGCCAGTGCCCTTAGGCTTTAAGCCAGCTGTCATGGAGCCATGTCTATGATCTCACATTCAAGCTGGCAACCCTGTACTCAGACTGGTGACCTCAGGGGTTTGAACCTGGGTCCTCAGCATCCCAGGTTTACGCTCTATCCACTGCACCACCATCAGTCAGGCCAGATAATATTATTTTTAATTTTTAAAAAATAATCTTCTTTATTGACTTTAGAGAGAGAGGAGAGAGAGAGAAATGGGGCTTGGGGGAGAAGCAGGAAGCATTAACTTGTAGTAGTTGTTTCTCCTACGTGCCTTGACTGGCAAGCCCAGGGTTCTGAACCAGCTACCTCAGCATTCCAGGTTGACGCTTCATCCACTGTGCCACCACAGGCTAGGTGCTGGATAATATTTTAAATAGTGACTGATCATATTGACAGTACATGTTTGAATATGGGTGTGTGTGTATGTTTGTATGTGTGTGTATAAGTACCCCAATTACTAGCTGGCAAATACACCTTATAAAAGGTACTAAAAAGAAAACTACTAAAAAAAATTTTTTATTTTAGCATTCATGCTATAGAACAGTCTGTCCATAGTGCTTTTTATTTTTTTATTTTTATTTTTATATTTTTCTGAAGTGAGCAGCAGAGAAACAGACTACTGTATATGCCTGGCTGGGATCTACCTGACATGCTCACTAGGGGGTGATGCTCTGCCCATCTGAGCCATTGCTCCATTGCAACCAGAGCCATTCTAGCACCTGAGGCAGAGGCCATGAAGCCATCCTCAGTGCCAGGACCAACTTTGCTCCAATGGAGCCTTGGCTGCGGGAGGGGAAGAGAGAGATAGAAAGGAGAGGGGGAGGGGTGGAGAAACAGATGGGCACTTCTCCTGTGTGCCCTGGCCAGGAATCGAACCCAGGACTTCCACATGCCAGGCCAACACTCAACCACTGAGCCAACTGGCCAGGGTGCTACTCTTTATTTTTTAAAAAATATATATGTTAGCCATCCAGTTATCTGGAACCTAGCATTATATGTAGCACATAGCAGATGTAAAAATGTTAGTGGGGGCGATCAGAGAAGTGGGAGTGGGCAGATCAGGGAAATGTTGCAGGTTCCATAGAGCACGTCCTCAGCAAACCAGAAAATAAAGTCCTTTCATTCCATCACCATGGAAGGAAAACTGTAAGCAATTTATTAGGTCACTGGTTCTTAATCTGGGTTCTATCGAACCTTAGGGGTTTGATGAGTCGGTCTCGAGTTCGGAGAAGCCTCTGCCGCGGAGGCCAGAATAAAGTAATACCGTAATTTGTTGTGAGTTCATGCACTTTGTTGGTTTTGTTCTTTGAGCAAGGGGATGTTCACGCACGGCTCATTTTGTGCACCAGTAAAAATAATATACCTATGTCTTGAATTTGGAAAAACAAATCATATTTTATTTATCACTAAAGAAGGGTTCAGTGAATGCGCATATGAAACTGGTGGGTTCGGTACCTCAAAAAAGGTTAAGAACCACTGTATTAGGTGGATGTGCATTTGACTGAGGCATATCTTAAGTGCTGATTTACTGATTTTTGTGAAGCTTTAGGGAGGCCTTTCCTAGAAAGCTGCAGAGCTCTGTGTTTAACATTATTGAACAGAAAAGAATCATCAGGACAGTGAATGCAGTTATATATACATAGATAGATATACTTAACCCAAGTTAGCATGACACAAAACAGGAAAAGACTAAAATGAATAACACATCATTTAAGAAGGATGGTGATGGAAATATAGACAGGAGTTACCCTTGGGGGAATCACAGAACTGAAGGGAGCTTAAGGGGGTTTCTGTGTTGTTGTCATGCTTAGGTGCTTGATACAGGATGGTGTGTTCACTTTGTGAAAACTCACTGAGCTGCACACTTGTAGTTATGTACTTTCCAGTACAGGTTAACTCTGCTTTATCAGAATACTTATATAATCTGAAGTTCTAAGTGTGTGAGACTGTGTGTTAGTGTCGATGGTTAGCTGAATTGAATCACATCTAAGACTATATAAACCAAATTACAGTAAGATTATACAACATTTAGATTTCTCATCTATTTTAGATATTTTACTGTGAAATCTGACCTTCTCTGGTGGTATACAACAGAACTGGCCTCTCCGGCTGTCATGACCATGCAGTTCCTTTAACACTACCCGGTAGAGGTAGAAGAGCAAATGAGATAGGGTCGAGCAACTTATTGTTACAGTGTTAAAGCAAAACACAGGCATTTTATGAGATTATAAAATTGACTCACTCTGCCCTCTTTTAGCCATACATGTCTGAAAGAAATATTCTCTCAACAATTCCAACCTTTATTCATATTATCTTGGAAGCAAATATAGAGTTGACATTCACTAACAGTTTTTAAGTTTTCTCAAAGCCAAACATCTGCTTTGGCATCCAATGATGTTCACAAACATTTTCTTGAAAGGAATGTCTGTGGAGCATTTATTAACTTCATTTGTGCTTTATGACTACCCTTTAAGTAGCACATTTTTTTTAGAGAAATCTTTAAAGTTTAAGACAAGCTTAAAAGATTCAAGAAGTAGATACAAGAAGTAAACAAACCCTTAGTTTAACATGCTCAAGCTATGACAGAAAGTATGCAAAGTATCCCTCTAGACCCCTTCTTGGAGGGTCCCTTGATGGGACTAAGGTGAAAGGTTTTGCCTGGAATGCCACTCCCGAGTGACGACACTCACTGAGGTCAAGTGTTTTTTTTTTTGTTTTTTTTTTTTTTTATGCATTGCGGGGAAATCGCCTGAAAAGGGGTTAAACTTTGATTAGAGATGTGGCAAGTAGGGAAAAACGCTTACTTCAATTTAACTTCTGCTTTTCAGAAGACATGAGTACATAAATTATGTAGAAGAACGGTGATTACTAGACAGTCTAAAAGCTGGAGGCTCTAGGCCAATTTTCAACCAACTGTCACAGGATATAAGTTTCCATATATGTTTAAACTAAACTGACAACTACAGAAAAAAAAAGTGAAATTCTTTGAAAGGCTGGGTTATGTGAACTGACGAGGATCTCAAGAACCGCAGGCTATGCAACACATGGCAACCCTTCACTGAGTGTCCCGCTCTCTTCAGGAGGGAATAGCGAGGGAGGCGGAACAGATGCTTCCCCAAATTAGGTTTAATCCGAGCAGTAGATAGAGTCTTCTTGGAACACAGTGGTCAACAGAAGTATGGTTATCCGATCAATCAACAAATAAATAAAGAAGAAGAAAGAAAGGGCTAGGAGAAATCTTCTGGCACAGAAGCGCTCAAGCTGGAAGGGGACGATTCAAAGAAGCGTGTGTGCGTGCAAGGTTTTCCCACCTTCCCAAGCCAGAGAACCTGCACTCTGAGCTGCAGTAGACACCATGTGCTCTGGGGGCTCTGAATGACTGCTCTATGCCCAGCTCCACATTTTATAGGCCACTCACCGAGGCCAGAGAGATACCATTAGGTATCTGCAATTGCCAGAGAGCTAGCATTAAAAAAAGAATTAGGTGACTCCCCAGCTAAAGCACCGCTATTCCAATGATACAAGCTGTAAGACCTAAAGGCATACAATACTGGGAACTGAAATGAATTATTTTCTGGTACAGTTACTTTGAGGAATAGCTCCTGATGTTACCTGCACATACAAGTCTACATGACTCTTGGAGCAAGCCCTCCGCTACTTGCCCAAGGAGTTTCAGAGAGTCTGTGAAACCCGCAAAATGGTGCATTTATTTTTACATGTTTGTGTGTATGCATATATTTCAGAAAAGATGGTCCATAGCTTTCATTTGTTCTTCAGAAGTATGCGATCACTCTGAATGTTAAGAATCGGTGTCCCTGAGCAAGGGAACAGAAGGAAAGAGGACCACAAAGGCGTCATTTGTTTATTACCAGGAAAACTGATCAGAAACTGCCCTAACGCGAGATGCACATTTCCCATTGAACTACTCAGGTTACAGAGTTAACTGTGCACAGAGGTACAAACGAAAGCTGCATGGTATTCAGGAAAATACTGCACTTGATAGACTGATAAAAACAGTCTTGGATTTTTACATACTCAAAAGAATATTTGAGGAATAACATGCAACCTTCCCTTTGTAAGCCAAAACCAGGACTCCAAAGCCCTGAATAATTTGGGGGAAAGGGGATTATTTCTGTCTCTGAATATTCCCTTTAGAAAATAATGGTAAGAGACCTAATGACTACTGATGGAGAACAACTGTTTCTTTCAACTCGACTGTATGTAGACTCTTCAGGGAAAACGCTCATCTTTTATAATTGTGTCAATTAGGCAAATGCTTAAAACTGCCTTCTGTCCTTTATGCTGATAATGTCAGGGAAGCAAGAGGTTGATGTAATCCTGAAGAGGCAACTAATATAGAGGGCCTCATTATCCATTACGGGAAGGCTTTCCTTCCACTCTCGCTCCAGCTATGATTGGAGAGAGGACTGTGGAGGAAGGGCAGGCTGTGAATTTATCTTCCTGAGTGGACTGACATGAAATCGATTGGAAAGTAGTTGAGAGGAAAACCCATAAAGCTAGGGTGAACATAAATGAATCTGGGAAACAGTACTGTACTGTATTTTGAAATAATGTTCAGTTATTTACTGGGAGCATCTCTTACAATGAAGTAAAATAGGAAATTTCCTGAGGCTGGGAGATTGGAATCATCTAAAAAACCCAGAAGTGACACTTGTATTTCACAGTCAGGAATGATCTGCAGAATTTCTCACCCATGCCTCAGCACTGAGAAGAGCATTGCCATGGAAATTATACTTCGTGGTGAGTAAGCTAGACGACACAGAGAGGGTCGGTACTCATAGTTTAAAAGGGGCACCAGGTCAAAAAGGTGAAGAGACATAAATCGGGCAGTGATGCTGATGTAATTATAGGCTTAGATGAATGCTCAGAGCCAGACCGGAAGTTGAATCAAAGTCGTTATGGGAAAAGAGAGAGTATGAAGGTCATTAGAAGAAAAAAACTGAGGGAAAGATATTTTACTTAAAAAGAAAAAAATAACAAAACAAAACTCCAAGCCTAAAGCTCTAAATAAAACTCAGTGCCTGCACAGGGACCTACATGGTCCTCCAACATGCATAAAGCAGGACGGAGGGTGGAAGGGGCCACACACATCTTTATAAGCTCAGTTTCTGAGCTGAGCTGCATGTGCATGGCAGGGTGTGATTCCCTCCCTGGGGCTTGGGGCCTGGGGGAGCCCTGAGGTCTGTGTGACTTGTAAGCTTCCAGAACAAGGATCTCGGGAGGGAATTTCACAAGCACAGAACATATTTTTTCTCCCTTGATGCTGCTTTCTAGCTTTCCTCTCCCTCTGCTATTGTTTAATTTGTGGTTCCACTTTCTGAAGAATGGTGGGAGGTGCTGTGTTAGGCAATGCAGGAAGAATGAGGCTCAGCTGCAAGGACTGCATTTTCAAAACTGGCCTCCCACATCTTCAAACCAATTGTGAGTCTACTGAAAACAAAAAGACAGATACAGGAGTGAGAGCAGGCGGAAGTCTTCCTCACCCTCATATGTGTATCATCGGTGTCCAGCACAAAGCAGGCACAGAACAGATGCCACCGACTCGAAGGAAGTGGTCATTTTATCCAAATAGCTCGGGTTTCTGTTTTGTTTCCACATAGGAGCCAACAGTCATATTACTTAATATGTTTTTAAGAAAACTTTTCCATGATCCTTATAATCTCATTAGTGACAACGATTAAACAACCAAATCTGTCACGATATTGTCCTAATGAAGAAGGTTAGGGTTGTACATTACTAAGATGTGGTCCAGAAAATAGCAAGGAACCAAGAAAAGTTACTGGAAATGCATATTTTAAAAAGCATAATGATACCAAAGTGCAAATAACACAGTTAAGACAAAATAACTTCTAATTCTTTCTTCATGATTAAGCAAAGAGCTTGATTATTACTAATATTAATTATTGGTGCAAAATTTTATCCAGGAGCTTAATAGTAATACTATTTATTAATACATGCCACTGAGAATAATAATAAGCTACTTAATTCTTTGAATATGATATAATTTTATAGGCTGAAATGATGCTTATAAAGAGCAATTATTAAGTATGATTTACATTATATTTCAGAAAGTATATTTCAACTAAAATTTAGGAAATATCTACATGCTATGGTTTATAAGTTTGGAGACAATATTATATACATGATATTTAAGCTACTAATCCTGGACAAAAAGAAAAAGGTTTAAAAAGCATAATATTCTTTTTTTAAATAAATATATTTTAAAGAAAATAATAAAAGCCAACAGTACAGTTTCAAAGATAAAATGAAAAGCACAGACTCTTAAATTCTTCAGAAGTCCTGCTAACATTTCATCTCCCAGGAAGAGAAAGGAATTTGAGAAACTGCTATCCTGGACCTAGTCTGACCAGCTCGTAAGATTCAATAAGTAGATGGTGAAGAGGAAAATCTTTAGGTTTCATGGTAACCAAAAGGGAAGAGACTGGGCACAGTCACCGAAATACTTTAGATGTTAGGGAGAAAATAGTTTGAACAATTTAGACACAGAGATGGAAAAGTCTTTGACAAGAAGTTCAGGAAGGACTGGAAAGCTTACAAAGGTACAATTCTATAGATGAGAACTTGGTAACTCAAAACAGATCTGATTTTAGAATACAAGAAATATTATAAATTAGAGGGTGAAAGACTGTCCAGTCAATCATTGTTTTCCAAATAGCAGCTGAGCCTTCAGGAAAATGTTTAGCTATTTGAAAAATGATTTTGTTAATGCCTCCCATCATGCCACTCCCCAAAATAAATCCTAGCAGCAGGATGGGAGATTTAAGAGTAGAAAATACAACCTTTGTAGAAATAACACTAGTTGGAAATGCAGGTAAATAATTGATTTTAAACACAGAGAATGGCAAGAAGCTTGTCAATGCTAATTGTGAACCATAACTATTGGGGATTTTTAGGACTCACTTTGGAAAACTTGGCTAATAAATTCTATCCCAGTTTGTGGAGTCTGAGTGATTAATGAAGAACGTGGCATTTTCAAGTTCTGGATAGAATAACTGTAAGAAACTTCAAAAATCAGGACAGTTAGGATAAAGTCACTCTTTACTGAAATCTGACAATATTAAGATCTTACCTGCAGCAAATAACAGCTTTGCATGACAAAGCTAAGTCCAGGAAATAATGCCGTACTCCGAAAGTTAAGGCATACTTGAGGGTTTTCCCATCAATTATAAGAGCAAAATCATTTTCCTTCCGAAGAGCGTCACCAAGGGTGGTACAGTGACGACTGAGAGTTTCCCTTGTTCCCTGTAAAATGAAACAAACAAAATGCCCATTTGTTCTAACTTCAAGCTGTTCAGCAGCTATGTTTAATTATTTTTAGCGCTTTTTATGTTTCAAGAGGTTTTCATGTACCTCCACTCATTTGATTCTCACAAAAGCCCCTCAAAGGAAAAGAGACAAAACTTATTAGGCAAAGTAAGTTACTTGCTGGTAGCCACACATGTTCCTAAAGAGTTGGGACTAGATCAAAAATCATCTATCTCTGCAGCCTTTGCCCATTACTCTAACTGCCCAATTATAACCCTGCAAACACACTCACAGTAAGTTAACTTATGAAAAAACAACGTTGCCCTAATTTATGAACCAGTCAAAACCGCTTAGCCATAAATCAAGGAGAAAAGTTGGAGAAAATAATTGAAATAATTTATGGGTATTCTTTCGGAAGAACTCAATGCTATTGAAACTTAATTCCTGGTAACCGATAGGAAAATGCAGTATCTATAATCTCTTGCCACTTCATGAATTGGCTTCTGTAACTTTAATCATTATTTCATGATGCTGTATTTTAGTTGGGGGTCGTGACACATGGCTTGGTAATCTTGATGGATCAAATAAAAGCACCTCTCCCATCAATGAAGAGTTCACATTCAGACACAATAGAAACCTTCCCTGTCAAGGAAAGCTTTGTTCACCTCATCTCCACAGAGAAGCTGTTTCAGCTTGTCAAGAATGGTTTTCCCAGCTCTTTCAAGGCAGAAAGTTTCAGGATATTTGGTTTTTACCCCCCAAATCCTGTAGATTCTTCCTACAACCTAAGGAGACCCATTTCCTGTTTCACCAGAGCCCCTAACATCGTGAACAAACGGCACGTTGGCTCCGTACAAGGAGAAAGATAAGGAACAATTTCCCTCCTGCCAGGCTTTAGTCCTGAGCACTAATGTCTAAGCCTGCAGTTAATTATATCATAGATACAAATATATATTTATATAATAAAATATTCCTACAATAAAAATATGCATAATTCTTTTTTTATTAAAGTCACGGGAGATAGAATTTAGGAATGTGGTACAGACATTTCAAAGTTATTTTCACTTTGAGGAAAGCAAAGGCAGAGGTGATTAAAATTTTATATTAGGGATTTTTGAGTGTTTCTGCAATCATATTCAAATGTGGTTCACACTATGTTCTGGAATTTCAGAATCTGTTTATCAAAATAATAGAACCACATTGTACTATAAAGCAAGACCGCCCCATTCCCCAGCACTGGAACTTGACTTAACACTTCCCCTGTTCCCTGTTACATGCTGACACCAAGGGCTACCATATAGCAGCATTCTTTGCAAAATTTTCTGTTCACACTTTACATTAAGGGGAAGTAGCTGTTTTAATTTATTGGCTTTACCCTCTTATTTCCTGCTGGAAACTTTTGGCCCAAGAGGAATTAAGAAAAGGAGGTAAAAAAATGCCAATAAAATTCTGCAAGCAAAATGTACCAATGAAAATCGATCGTAGATTAGCTTGGATAGTCTTAAAACTGTCTGTCTGCACATAGATTAAAAGAACGAGCAACTAAATCAGTGAACTAACAAACAATAAAAATGAAATGAGACAATATGTAGCACACACCACACACCAGGCGTAGACCTAAGGGCGTGTACAGATACAACATTTCAGTTAAGCTTATTACAACCCCGGCAGAAGGCCTGACTGCTCTCCCCATCCTGCAGATCAGAGACAGGAGACAGAATACAAGCTCCCTGCCCACCAACACATGGTTACTAAATAGTGAAATGACACTGACAATTAAATTTCTGAGCGAGCCTGTCCTTCTCTACACAATCCAGCAAACACAAATCCAACTTCAGACGGCACCAGGTCTAACAAAGTATCAGTGGAATGCCCACACATTCCCTCTGTTGTTCCCTCGAGCCCTCATCACTGTCTCAGCTCCTTAAGGCCAATAGAGAATTCTTTTTAAAAAACCAATTTAAAACACAGATCATGGCTCTGCTTGTTTTAACTTTTTTTCTATGGCTTCCTACTGTCTACATGATGTGTTCCAAACTCCTTACAATGACATTTGAAGCTTTCCATGACTGAAGCCCAACTAATTTTCGTTCTACTTCCCTTCACCATCCTAACTCCTTTATTTCCTCTCCCTGTATGCCTTTGCCTCCGGAGGTGGGGCTACCACGTTCTAAACCAAGCTTGCCTTGCACAATGCCCTCCCAGACTCACTGTCCATGCTGCCAGGTGTAACTCTCTCTATGCTGCCAGGTGTAACTCACTGTATGCCAGCTCAGTTCCTGGAGAGAGAGACCATGTTGAACCTGCTTCCCAGCAACAAGCACAGTTGGCCTGCAATTACAGATGCTTGGAAAGACAAGTTTACGGAATGAGAGCACTGATAAATTCTGATTTAATCCTCCTGGCAGCATCCCATTTCTCTCTCTATAATCACTTCTGATTTGAGAGAAAGAGAGAAAGAGAGAGAGAGAAAGAAAGAAAAGAGGAGAGGAAAGAGGAGAGAAGAGAGGAGAGGGAAAGAGAGAGAGGAGAGGAGAGGAGAGAGAGGAGAGGAGAGGAAAGAGAGGACAGGGGAGAGGGAAGCGGAGAGAGGAAAGAGGTATACTCTTACTTGTGCCTTAATTTCCTAGGGCAGTGGTTGGCAAACTCATTAGTCAACAGAGCCAAATATCAACAGTACAATGATAGAAATTTCTTTTGAGAGCCAAATTTTTTATTTATTTTTTATTTTTATTTTACTCATTTTAGAGAGGAGACACAGAGCGAGCGAGAGAGAGAGAGAGAGAAAGAGAGAAAGGGGGGAGGAGCTGGAAGCTCAACTCCCATATGTGCCTTGACCAGACCAGTGCAGGGTTTTGAACTGGCGACCTCAGTGTTCCCAGGTCGACGCTTTATCCACTGCGCCACCACAGGTCAGGCGAGAGCCAAATTTTTTAAACTTAAATTATATAGGTAGGCACATTCCTTATCGAGGTAGTGCCTGCACGTGGTATTTTGTGGAAGAGCCACACTCAAGGGGTCAAAGAGCCGCATGTGGCTCGCGCAGTTTGCCGACCAGGGTCTAGGGCAGGGGTCCCCAAACTACTGCCCCCGGCCACATGTGGTCCCCTGAGGCCATTTATCTGGACCCCGCCGCACTTCCGGAAGGGCCACCTCTTTCATTGGTGGTCAGTGAGAGGAGCACAGGATGCATCCGCACCCATAGTCCCATTGAAATACTGGTCAGTTTGTTGATTTAAATTTACTTGTTCTTTGTTTTAAATATTATATTTGTTCCCGTTTTGTTTTATTACTTTAAAATATGATATGTGCAGTGTGCATAGGAATTTGTTCATAGTTTTTTTAATAGTCCGGCCCTCCATCGGTCTGAGGGACAGTGAACTGGCCCCCTGTGTAAAAAGTTTGGGGACCCCTGGTCTAGGGGAATAATCCATTACTTCAACAGTCCTTCAAACCAAAGCATTGCTCACTAAAATGCCACTGTATTTTTAAAAGCTTTTGCCCAAGTGTCTCCTGGGCTGAAAATCCAAATAAAACCTGAGATGGACCCCAGGAGGACTTCAAATTTCTTTAAAGATCAGCTAGCTGCAGAGCAAGACTAAAAGTCAAGTCAACCCCTGAGCTGCACGAGCTCCCTCATAAACCACCTGGGGGCAGGTCTCATGTGCCCACCCTCCCTCTCTCGGAAGATGTTCTCTAACACCTGGACATGTGTTCAGAAGTCTCTCATTTGCAGCCTCAGTACCCCTGGGTTTCCTTGGTGATTATCACAGGTCTTCAGCAAATCCAAAGGTGTCAGGAGATGTAATTGAGATACAATTTCAGAAGGGGAGTCAAAAACTTCTCACAGTAAATTCTCTAGCCAGCCCACCTAGGGTGTAAGGTCGCAACAACAAAAAAGGTGCAAACATTTTCTTCTTTTAGTTCCTAGCTTTCTTTCGCAAGTAGCTCTGGTGTTGGCTGTGTGCTGCCAGTTACAAGTTATATTTTACCCTTATTTCCACTGCCAGGGGTATGTTAAAATTCTTTTATTTATAAAAGTTTATTGCTTCTCCCCTAAGCCTGAGAGCCATACTTTGTGGCCATATGGCATTGGAGTTTATCTCTTGTAGCTAGAAATAAATTTATCATGATATTAGCTGTTGCTTTGTCTTCTTTTTGGCTACTGAAGAGGGAAATGTTTAAACATTTCAACTTAGTGACATGTGGAAGTGAAAATATATAAATGAGAAGCTAAATCAGAAGAATAAAAGACTACATAGTACAACAAAATAGGAGCTGTGTCTCCTCGTCGCCACGGTCTTCTTGGTGGGCTGGAAGAAAAGGAGCATCTGTTGCTATAATCAGGGAGAGTCAGAAGGGTAGACAATCTGGGGAGACAGAGAGGCAAGGGAGAGAGGCTGGGGTTCAGGTGCCACACCAGGCAGTGATCTAGGCAAGGGAGGCAGCCACAGGGAAGGTGGGACTTACTTGTACCTCCCATCGCCTGCATCCCGTGTGGACATTTCAGTCCATCACTCAACTCTATTCTCTACTGGTGGCCAAGCGCTCACAAGAAACCCTCAGCCCCTGTACCTCCTACTGTGCTTTCCTGCCTCGCCAGTTCACATTTAGGCCACAACCAACATTCTCCTCGGTTCTCAGTCCTGACAATGAAGAAGGAAAATAAACCACCTCCCATGAGGACAGGTTCTACTCCACTTTTGCCTCTTCTCTGGGTGCTCATTACTGCTGACCTAGACTTTTTTCCATGGCGAGTGGATTCCATGTCTCCCAGGGGCTACTCCAGACCTTTCCTTCTCACAACTCCAAATTGGGCTCCCGTCACTTCAGCAAACATCTACCGGTTTTACTGAGCACATTTCTACCACAAAGAATTCCCTCAAGTATTCTCACTTAAAGTAAAAACTTCCCTTTACTTAATCCTCTCTAATTCTTTTTTAAATAAAAGTTTTTGTTTAAAAAATTTAAACACAAACATTCGTACAACACCCATATATTCCGTATCTCATTAACCAAACGTCAACAGTTAATGCAATATTCTTTCTGTATGTTTTGTGTATCTATACATCTATAATACTCAATATTATCAGTCCTGACTACATCTGTTATCTTGTTTTCTGTAGCAATTACTTAGCGTATCCATATGATAAAAATCCACAGAGCTACGCACCTAAGATGTATATATTTTCCTGTATGTAAATTATATATTACTTTTTAAAAGTGTCCTGGTTTGAATGATAAAGTATAGTTCCAGTGAAAAGGGTGTTTTTGTAATTAGTTGGTACTATATGATCTGACGGCAATATTCACTGCTTTGGTCGCAATGACTATACTGTGGTTCTAAAGGATTCTATCTATGTGTATACAACCCTCCCTAATTCTCAAACTTGGGGACGCGCTTTTTTCTCCTCTCACCTCTGTCCCCCCCCCTTCTCTCTTCCATCTTCATCTTCCTAATGCCATTATTTTTTTTCCCCTTCAAAACAAACAATGAACAAATAAAAAAAAAAAAAAAAAACCAAAACAAGAAATGGTCCCTCGATCCGAGATTTCCTGCGTACTCCAGGTAACATAAATACTTCTATATTTTGGATTCTTCAAATACTTTGTTTATACATATGCAATGTAGCATGATGTATAGTAGCTTACCTGTTTATATCTCTATTTTCCCTTCAGGACCAAGGCCCTTACTGAATAGCTGAAATAAAATGAACAAAAGTTTGGTAATAAAAGAATGACTAAATTATTAATGAATGGAGAATACCTTGTGGGAAGTTAAGAGTTTTCCTGTGTCACCATTTTTAGGGTTGTTTTCTGCTGCCTATAAAACTCAAGTATAATCTTGGGTATTCTTCATTAGAACAATCAGTAAAACATCAAAATATACTTATTACAGAAACAAATGGAGAACAAAGTGGAAGTTATGATCCAATGTCTACTTCTGTCTCAAAGAATATTAATTGTCTAATGCATATAACAGTATGAACACCTTGACTAACTCCTTAGTGACCAAGCCAGGTTGTGTAACTGTGGGCCAATGAAAAGTAGACAATGTATAAAACACATGTTTGGAAAAGAAAAAGAAAGACACTGGCAGATAATTAGGCTAAGTAGGATTCCTCACAAAGACAACTCTAACCAGAAGGCCTTTTAAAAGTTCCATTAGGACCTTTAGGGGATAGCCTGGGAAAACAGGCAACCTGTCCATAAAACAACATCAATTGTAAGGAAATCGAAGACTGGTCACTTTTACAGGACCCTGACCAAGGAGACCTTGATAAAAATCACAGAGGACACCCGAGACAGTGAAATCTGACACAGTTTTACAATGAAATAAATCAAAAGCCCTGACTTGTTTGGGAAGGATCAGAGCATGCAAGATGTCATTTTTATTTTGGCAAAAACTCTGCTTGGAACAGTCTAAAGAGCTAAGAGGCCAGATGTGTGAAGAACGTCGGGCCACCTAAGAGCTATGTTTCTGATGGCCCAAAGTGTAATGCTGCACAAAGCACCTGCATAAGAATGGCCTTTTTTTCAGCTTCTCGCCTTTTGGTTTCTTTCCTGATTCTTTTCAGAAGTTTAAATGACAGCGGGTCTTCCTTAGGAAGAGATCCAAGGAACATCCCAGTAGAGAATGTGCAACTATCCCGAAGGAAAGAAAAACAAAAGCTTCTCACCTCTAACTTGAAGACTGGTTAAGCCCAGGCTAACCAACAGAGACGAAGTGACGACTGATGGCCCAGATGCTGTCACCAGTGTGGCTAAGGCCAAACAACAGAAGTTAAAAGAAAAAATGTACACCCTGGCCAAATAGCTCAGCTGGTTAGAGCATCCTTCCCAAGTGCAGAGGTTGCTGGTTTGATCCCTGGTCAGGCACATACAGGAACAGCTCGATGTTCCTGTCTGTCTGTCTGTCTTTCTCTCTCCTTTCCTTTCTCACTAAAATCAATAAATAAAAAAATTAAAAAGTATATTTATACACATTTAGTGCAACATACAAGTTAGCGTTGGGTCTTCATACAAATAAGTACTTGGCATTTATATTTATTCCTGGGAATCTGTGTGCAGGTTCAATGAGAAACTTCTGTTATAAGGAGGATTCTATTCCCAGGAAGAAGAAAAATAATCTATCAAAATTCTAAACTACACTTTGACTTTCAGATCCAATATGCATGTCATTGTTCTGGGATTTGTTCTTTTCCCTCATGAGTTCATCACCAGCGAAGTGAAATAAGCCTCCACTGGGGCCAATGATGAATCACTTTGGAAAGACACACTACCATCCCCCTTGTCAGAATGGACTTCAGTTTATGAAGCCCGTAGTTCTGACATTAGTGTCGGCAGCACAACTTTCTGTTTTCACTTACTTTCCATAATCAGGGCAAAAGGCAGCACGGTGTTCCCGGAAGACACTGCAGGAATGCTGCTGAACAGAGACGGTGACTACTCAAATGAGGCACCTGCTGGAGGCTGAGCCACTGTGAAATCACTCTTCAGAACTTGTCAAGCTCATGCGCACAAGCCACCGCCAGTGCAGAGACAACCACTGTCCACACATAACGTTCAAATGTGCAGCCATCGACAAGCGGGACATTATGAGGTCCAGGCTGGCCACATTGGCTCATGATATGGTGAAGCCACATTAGAAAGAACTAAAATTCCAGAAGCCAAACAATACCCTGTGGCTGAGAACGCAGGGCTTTACTCAACTTCGGGTGGATATGGAGTATGAGGTAAAAATAAGCTAACTGAATATTTCCTACCTTTCTTGAAAAGGAAATATTAAGTGTTTAATTTTGAAATGTCTTCAGTGATGTAAAAGGAAAAAATAACTATACGAGAAATAAGAAATAGTTTCAACCACTAATTTAAGAAAAGACATCAAGAATTCTAAAAGCACTTTTGGCTCAGATGACTTCATAGGATCAGTATTCTAGAAAGGATTATATTACACATTATATGAAAAAGTTCATTTCATAGTCTATCCATAAATGTTTTCACCAGGAGTACATATGCATTCTAATCTACCTCCTCATTATTTTATATATTTTTTAATTTGACAATCTCTATTTGATGCAGAATGACTTGGTTTCAATCATTGCTCTACTACTTATAGCATGCTTTCTTCAGGCAGGTTACTTAATGTCTCTAAATCACATTGTTCTCATTTATAAAATTGGGTCAATGTCTTTTTTGTAGGGTTATTGTGGTGACAAAATGTACTAACTCCTTTACATGTGAGTCAAGTGCCCTACACAGTGCTTGGCTCAGAGCTGACATCCAAGAAAGATGAGTTCTTTCTAGTCTTCAGACTGAGTCTGATGGCTGTGCCCACACATGATGAAGAAAGATCTGCAAACTGTTAAGCGATGCACAATGTTAGTGCAATCCAAGGGTGGGTTACTGAGATAATTCTAGATTTACTTTTGAAATCTTCCATTAGCAATTTTATTTCAGTCCACCTCTTGACAGCTAACATTCAAACGCTACTGGCCTCTCCTTCCACTACACAGAGAAAGCAGCCGAAACCTGTCATCCCTGCAGTTCCAGGACAGAGAGCATTCACTCATCCCAAATGGCATATGGCTCTCACTACAGGGTAGCAGGCCAAATATTTATATACTTATCTAGACTGTTTTTCTCTATATCTTAATTTCTGTCTCTAACCTGATACAACTCTTAGGTGGAAAATAACTTGAAAGTTACAAACTGAGTTGATGTTTCCTTTTTCATTATTGTATGTTTTTGACATTGATGATCATATCAATATATATGTTGTTAGACTTTAAGTACCCACAAAGAATATAAGATTGCATATATGTAAAATTACATAAAAATGCATTACATACAAGTGGGTACTTCATAAATACGAGGTTTAAAATAACTAATGTTAAAGAAAACAAAGAGGTCTTATTTGCTGGCATGTTCTTCAGATATAACACCATCAATTTACCTTCTTAGGTGCTGATTGTTTTTAAAAACAGAGAAATATTTACTGGGGGATGGTGGTGAAAAAATATCTTACTTTAGTTTGTTAAGGGTTTACCTTTAAAAACCTACTATCAAAATAAAATAAAATAAAAACCTACTATCAGTTCACTTCAAATGTCAAATAAAAAAAAAAATATATATATATGAATCTTAAACTAACATATATTTTATTAACTGTTTTGGTGATTTGTGGTCCCATCTTCTCATTTAAGACATGAGGTATTTATAAATTTTTGGTCAAAGAATGTTTCATTCTTTCTCTACTTTTACTCTCTCCAAATGTTCATGCCCTAAAATTACAAATTAACAGACCATTCCAAGGATGTTCTTTGTAATACATATGACCATATCAAGAATGAACAATATTAGCACATTCTTAAAGACTGACTTAGGACTCACATATAGCAACATGAATAAAATTGGTATTACCAATTTTTTTTAACAATGAGCTACTGACTCAGTGGAACAGTGGACATTCCATATAGCCCAATGTAACACGTGTTACTACTACTTCTGTAGCTACTGCAGGCTGTAATAAGTTGTAAAGAATTGTCTGAGATTAGAGAAAAAGTACATTTGTAGACTACTGGTATATGTAGCACTCTCCCAAACAGGATTAGTAGTTCTCTCAAACTTTGATCAAAAAGCTTTGGCGTTTCTGAACTCTCAGACTATGCTAGAAAGTAACCTTTTAAAAACATATTCATATAGGAACCAAATCAGCATAAGGTAATCTTTCCAAAATGGGTAAGGACAGACAGAGGTGAAATCATCAAAAACATGAGGTCAAAGAAGTCCTCTGACACAGCTTAGTGGAAGGCAGCCAAGCAAATGCACTTAATCAATACACATTGCTCAATAGAACGGAGAGGGAGGGAAACAGACAAAAAAATTTCCATGCTTTGCTGATACACAGATATGGGATTTCTGGGGGTGGGAGTAGATCTAAAACACTGTAACTGAGGAAATGGTCCAGCATCCCTGTGGGGTCATGCCATCTGAAAAAGGTGGAGGGTTAAAAAATGAGTGAAGGAAGAAAAGGAAGCCATCGTGCTGGGTAAATTGCTCTCGGCTTCTGGGCCACGGTTTGGGATTTGGGATTTTGATAGGTTCCATCAGGCAAATAAGTCCTTATGAGGCATCCCGTCTCACTCAGGATACATGGGAAAGAGAGAGAGGCAGAGAAGTGTCGGATGTGGGTCCAAGTTTATGTCTCTGTGTTGGGGAGGGGGCACGTAGCAGACACAACCCAGGGAAGAGAAGGAAGAGTGAGGTAGGGGATGTAATTATATAATTTAAATAGTTTTGTGGATAAAGGCTTTTACCAAAGCCCTCATGGTAATTATTTTAAACCACCACTGAAAGGCCCCTAAACACTTATTTTGAGCTTGGTATTGAATGTTCTCCGGTGGCGGCGGCAAGTCAAACGCTGCGGGGAGCACCAGAGGAAGCGGGCGGCCGACATCCAGTCTCTCCACCGCCTTCAGCTCGGCCAGGAGGAGACTGCTCAGAGTATACAAGCAACTCTTTTTTTGAAAATAAGCAAATTACCAAATCAACGGTTTGGAGACAGTT
This sequence comes from Rhynchonycteris naso, assembly GCA_037038555.1. NCBI lineage: Eukaryota > Metazoa > Chordata > Mammalia > Chiroptera > Emballonuridae > Rhynchonycteris > Rhynchonycteris naso. The sequence goes on along the minus strand of CM072996.1, from coordinate 287,568,837 downwards.
AACAACCGGGGGCTGTGAGAAATGGTTACCCAGAACCACAAAGAAAGCTCATGTTGTGCCCATTTCGTTAATGGGTTGAACTAATTAATGTAGGAATGGAGAAGAATACGCTGTGTTTTCTCAGTGCAAATCCCAAACGCACGTCATTTCTGTTATTTTGTGCGCACAGTCACTAACATCTTACGTTCAATTGTGGTGTTAATAAAACAAAACATAGGCTCTTTCCTGAATTCCGTACAGTAAATGCACGATGCCCCCAACACCCACCAGGAGGACATCCTTCTTTCTGCTGCTCTGTAGTCCTGGAAGTGAGTGGGAATGGAGGTAGGGATGAGTTAGAAAATGTCGGGGAGGCCTCCCTGAATTTTTCCTTCTGTGACTCAGTCCCTGCTACTACTAGAGAAAGTATGGTTATTCAAAAACAAAAAGATTAAACAGTTTTGGACTTAGTGCAACCTAGGCTGAAATTCAAAATCTTACATGGGCTGGCTAGGTGAACTCCAAGTCTCTGTCTGTGGTTGGGCAAACTCTACCAGTCCCATGGTGGCAGAGACCAATGTATGCAGATGCACCTGGCACACAGTAGGTTTACAGACACTGTGCTGATTCATCAAAAGATGTGGGTGGTCAGGATGCAAAAAAAGTCACAAGGCCTGATCTGCTTCCCTCAGACATGTCAACAAGCTGTGGGGCGAGGGACAAGAAGACAGACTGGATAGGAAGTATTTATCCGTAGTTCTAGGTCACAGGGAGCTCTCGGGAGAGTTCAGATGTTTAGCCAAAAAAAGAAGATAAAGAATATTCAGGCTCGGGGGGGGGGGGAGCTGGGGGGTAGGGGGTAGAGGAGGAAGAGTGTCTCTAAACAGAAACACTATGAATTTGTGAACTACTTCACTTAAGGTTTTGCACACAAGCCAAGATTGCTGGATTTTGTTTAAGAAAAGGGACACATTCAGTTCTTAAAAGACCAAACAATGCGTTGGACGGAACTTCCACAACCACATTCTTTGGCTTGTGGCAGACACCGTCTTAAATCAGAGGAAAAGAGAGCGGATTATTTGTTCCTATGTTATTTTCATTTTTTTGTCATGTTTACATTTTTTACTAACCCATTTCTTTCAAACATAACAAAGTTGGCTTTCTTCATGGAGAGACTTGGAGTGCCTGACACAGACAGCACCTGAACAGTCATCTGGCAACAGGGTGTCTCTTTGCTTTCGACAGGGACACGTTAAAAGTGAAACGAAGGATCTTAAAATTTTCAGGCCAAAAGGCTGAAACAGTTTTGCTAATAATGGTAAAAGACAAGTCACAACACGAAAGCCCCGACGCGGAAAGTGGAGGAAAACTCGGTGTGGTTTAAAACCTGCCTAAACTATTTTTCAAAGCAATACAGAACGTATTATATTAGACTCCTGAGACGGATCAGGACAAAACCTGAAGTAGCCCCAATCCTCCTTTTTCTCCTTTTCTGGAGTCGAGTCAATAACTTGCTTATTCTGGATTTCTGACAGAGGCCACTCAACAGTGGCTGGTTCCCCAAACAGTGAGGTTTGTCTGCATAATACATATAAGTCAGACTTAAAAGGCTTCAGATGACAACTTCACCATTGATGTCAGGAACGCTCTGTAAGTTATATCGGAAGCTTACATGGTGTTAGAAAATCAAATTCAGCTGGGGAAAAAAATGAACAATCCCATAAAGGCTTCCTTTTTACTATGGTGTTGAAAATATGCATTCTGACACTTGTGAATACCAAATGTTGCAAACAATTCATTTTCTGTAAACAATTCATTTTCTGGAAACACTGGTGTTCATAACCAAACTTAGGCTTACTCTGGGTTACAGTCTCAACTTAAGGAAGAAATGTAAGTTGCGAAAAGGGAGGCTGTTTAAATCACCTCTTACAGCTGATGGAATCAGAAAACTCTCACCCTTTCTCTCAGAACAATAATGCTAAAAGAAATGATGATCACGATAATGGTCCATGTTTTGTTTTTCTTTTTTTAAATTTATTGATTGATTTTAGAGATAGAGGAAAAGGGAGAAAGAGAAAGACAAACATCAATTTGTTCTTCCACTTATTTATGCATTCCCTGGTTGATTTCTGTTATGTGTTCTGACTGGGGACTGAACCTACAACTGTGGTGTACCCGGATGACACTCTAACCAACTGAGCTACCTGGCTAGAGCTAGTCCATATTTATTAAGTGCTTACTAAATACCAGGCATTGTTTCTAAGAATTTAAAATGTATTGCTTTGTTTAATCTTCACAACACCCTGAAGATAAATTTATTATTATTGCTCAGCAGCTGAGGCGCAGACATAGCTATACGCTTAGTCTGGAATCCAATGACTTAGATTCATCCTCCAGTGACACTGAGAACTAGAGGTCAAGTTAGCCTTTCTAGATTGGTCATAATGGTATCTGCTTACTAATGTTTTCAGGTGTAAATGTGACCGTCCCTGTCATGCCCTTAGTTCAGCACCTAGTACAAAAATTAGACACTTCATAAATATAAGCTAGTTTTTTTTCTTTTTGTTTTAATGACTATAACAGTAATGCATAGAACCCTGCAGGGGTGTGGAGTTTCCTTTTCACAGAAAGTTGGAAACCTGTATTTTCCTTTGGGATCCATACACTGCTTCCCATATATGATGAGCTGAATCCTAATCAGGCTGAATATGAGGGTCAAGAGAGGCAGAGACTGTCTGTAGCAATTGTGCCCAGATGATAGGGAGGGGAGGTGGGCAAGGCCTTCTCAGCAGTTCAACTTGGGAACATTGGGAGCCTTTTGATTTTGAGGGGAGGAAATATATTTCTCTAGGTTCTCTAAATACATATTTAATCATCATTCTTGTAGATTCAATAAATACTGTGTGTCCGTAAAGTCATGGTGCACTTTTGACCAGTCACATGGTCAAAAGTGCACCATGACTTTACGGACACACTATATATAGTAAATAATCCTTTTTTTTGGTTTCCAGGGATGTCAGAGAGTATAAAGGAGGAGGAAAAACAATTAAGAATGGATTTAAGATCCAATCCTACCACCCAGGGCAGATCTCACAACTCTCTATCGGAAAGAGATGCTAAAAGAAGAAGCCAAGTATGTAAGACTCAAGAAAGGGTGTTAGAGGAATATAAAGTTAGTGGCTTAAGAAATTGTGGTCCTTCCGCCCACCCTAGATTTAACAGATGAGCGTAGTAAAATCTTGAGCCTATCTCAATGAAATAAGTCATCAAAGAATAATATTGTGAGTCACCTGAAAGTATGTGCAGAGATTTAGAATTGATATGCTATGGAGATTTGCATAATATAACAATAATAGTCTTAAATGCAACATAAACCTGATCCTGACAGAACTGTTTTAGGACCTTTGGAAATACCTTAAGTAGACTCTGGGAGGTAAAGACAGGTCACATATGAGATTCCCTAGTTCCTAGCTCACAGTTATAGATGTTTCCAGTTTTAATAGACTCTAGATAAATTTGTTTCAGCAAATTATTTCTGACAAACTAAAGCTATAAAATAGATGTTGGAAGAATCTAATCTCCTGGATACAGGTCTTTACGTAGAAGGGTTTTCTGAAAAGCCCTGGGTGGAGTCAGGGAAGAGGGACCATGTACCCATTCAAGCCACTATTTTGACATTCTTGCCACTTTAGAACCTGAAGCAAATGTCTTACACTAAGAACATAATCAGCAGCCTCTAAAACAGCAGTTCAAAATAGCATGATAATAAATGATGTAAATTACCTAAGTTATCTATTTACTGTAAAGTATCAGATTTTGATAAACTTTAGATGACTCTTAATAATGCTTATTCATGAAATTCTTACTTTCTAAATTAAAAATATATAAGTAATCAGCTTTCTAAGAAACACTTTTGCTGACTCTGCAACGTTTGACTCCAGCTTGGTAGGTAACGGGGTGAGAACACCTAGCTTTGCTTTTGGGTGGCTTGCCAGCAGGTGGGGAGCGACCTTGTTAACAAAGGATCTCGCCGAGGCAGAGGAGCAAGGGCAGTCAGATTCTGGTATTAGATCTGTAGGTCAAAACTTCCATTCTGTTTGCTCATATTTTTTTTACTGTTGTTCGGTTTTAAATACAGTATTTATTTAAAGGTTTTTAAAAGCGATGAACAGCCATTTCAAGAAGGTTAATCGTATTGAAACTCAAAATGAGAATAAGAAAGCCAAATGGCACTTTTCTGAGATGAGGTGGATTGTGGTAGTTAAAAATATATATATATATTTTTTACTACCACAGCCAGGAGAAAGGTTTTTCTATTTGGAAATCTAGGAACCTTAAATACTTTCTTTGTACACGGTCAACATAACAAAAGAGATTCAGCTTTAAAATTTTTACAGTATTGGAAATAATATTTTGGTAGGAAATTTGAACACTTCTCAGTAATATGCATCACTTAGGCAAAAGAAGATCTACATTTATAACTTGCTATCTTAGGGAAAAAAAGATGGGGACAATATTTTTTCATAATAAAAAGATCAATATGCAAAACAACTTGCAAGCTGTTGAAATATTATTTTTCTATAAAGTTTCATAACATCTCATTTTCTAACGTGCTGTGTCCTATACTAATTGTATGCCAAGGGTAACATTGTCTTCACTTTATAGGCTGCAAAACTGCTTCAGCAAAGTTTTCTAATTTCAACTTGCCCAGGGTCCCCATTCCAGCTAGGGCAGAACAGCACTCTTAAATATCATGTTATTTCCTGGACTAATTTGAGTACATTCATTGAAACTGCTGCTTGACAAAATGCACACTCACAACTTATTTTTCATATATTATTTCTAAGGACATTATGCTCCTAAGTTTATTACCCAAATGTTAATTATTCCTTTTGCTGATGAAATGGCAATCCCATATTTTATTATCATCAGTACAATTTGAACACATAGGATGCTCTTCTTTTTCATGGCAATGAAAAAATAAACACTGATTTACCCACAGGCATTCTAGCACATCTAATGATGTGCCTGAAATTGTAGCCATGGATTTTATGACAAGATCTGAAGGAGTTTATGCAAAGTGATATTTCCTTTCCCGCTGAGAAGCAAATAAGTGTACCACAGCAGGTCTGACCCTAAATCACCAGATCTGTAGAGTCACCGCTTAACTCCCTGGGAGAAACACCCAATGTCTGGCAGTACAGGAGCTGGACAAATTAGTGTTAGTTCATTCAGCCACAGGGTTTGCCTGTGATCATCCACACCAAACTGTCACTTGAATTGCAAAGGACATTACTATAGTCACTTTACTTTTTAAATAGAAGATAGGTTGATGACAACCAAATTTAAAACTGATACACAACTTTTTTTTCTTTTTAAAGGAAGCCCCTAACTAAAATTACTCAGTGACTGACTTCTCCAATACTTATGAAGTACTCTGTGCTAGGCAATTTTTTGAGTACTGAGAGAGAATGTTGACATCAGAGTAATGGCATGAGAGATACCCCTGATCTCTCCCCTCGAAATTTCAACAAGTTGAACAGCTATAATGCAGTGAAGCAACCCCAGCTGGGCTTGCAGGTTTGTGTGAAAGATCTACACACTGAAAGAAAAAAAAAAACAGAAGAGAGAGAGAATGGTATACAAAAATGGACAGATATGGTCCCTGCTTTCATTGACACTGAGAATTCCCTTGATATGCCTATCTCTATTTCTTCAGGTAGAAATAGGTAGTGCCTACACCTCTGAGGTGTTTATGACTTTTAAGTTACTCTCTTGGAAACTTCAAAATAAAAATAAATGCTCCTTCTCCAGGGACCATGTAGAACCAGTCTTCCTGAATTTCTCTCATATCACATCTCAGGACTGGTGCTCTCATTTCTTCTTACCAAACTCCCATGCTGGTCCTCTGCCTGCACCCCAGGCCTCCCCACCCTTCCAAACTTGCCTATGTACAATGGCTCATGCATATCTTAGTTCTTTTAAGAGGCAGATGAAGTTGCGCCTCTTACCTATGAAGGCAAATTCTCAAACCTGGCCCAGCTTTCCACACCTGACCTCAAACTGCCTTTCCAGTTTAAGTCCCTGTGTCACTTCTTTCCAAGTACCTTAAAAATACTGTGCCACTATTAAAAAGGTATCAGGTAACTTCATACATACCACTACAGAACAATTGCTAAGATATGTGTAAGTGAGAAATGCAAATTACAACACAGTGTGAACAGTGCATTGTAATGTGTGACTAACCATAGAGGATGTGTGCATAGACATACACACACCTGTTATACATGGCAGAATGTCTTTGGATGCACACATGAGAAACTGGAACTGGTGGCTGTCCCTAGGGAAGTAGACTGGGTACAAGGCTGTGAAATCTACTTTTATTTTTACCATCTGTACTCTTCCCTTTTTGTAACTTGAATTTAAATTATGTGCCTAAATTTACTCAAACAAAAAGTACTTAAAAATTATAATCTTATGTTCAAGTTCAATGTTCCTCCTTTATGCCCCAAATATGCTTTGAATTTACTTTCAATAACTTTCTGCTTCAAGTATCTCCTTCCCTTACTCAATTACTCACCTCTAACTAAATGCCACTTACTTTATAAATACTTCCCTAAACTTCACAATATTTTCATAGCAAACAGTCTATCTTAGTTACATATCTGCTTTGTATTGTTACTTGCATGCATTTTATTTCCCTTATTATTTATAATTTTTTGCAAGTCTAGGCTGACTTAGTCATAATTTTTCACAACATTAGTAACTTGGATAAATAAACCAAAATTAATACAATGAGGTGGGGGAGAATGGAGACAACTGTGAGCTCTATGGGGGCAAAGTCCATGGCGTTTTGCTCAGTGATGTGTTCCCAGTGCCTAGAGTGGGGCTTATTGAATGAATAATTATAAAGGAAAGTCTTCAAACATAAGACTGACTATTTTTTTGGGTTTATGTTTTTAGGATTAAAGTGTGGTTCACAATATGTACTACACTCCAATATTTAAAGGCATAAGCAAATTTCATAGTTGCAAAATCATGTATTATTCCTTAGGCCAGTGTTTTTCAACCACCAGTCTGTCAGAAATTTTGTGCTGGTCTGCACAAGAGTTAACTACCCTGATGTTGTATAAATATTATTGGCCCAATGATCTTAGTCTAATTTTCTTATGCTCAGGGTTATTTCTGCTGTAGTGGTCCCTGAAATAATTCTTTTTTCACTGGTCTCCAAGGTATAAAAGTTGAAAACCACTGCCTTGCACAAGTTTGCTCAAAGATTTCACAAGAAAGAGCAAGACACCACAGGATTGTTTTGAGGACAAATAATGAAGAGACATCACTACAATTAAAAAATCAGAATTCAACTACTTACACATAATTTCTGTTCTACACTTGACTTCTAAACACTTGCCTGTTCACCATCCCTTCTACAGACTTTGCCTCATGGCTTCAACAAGATCCCTGATTACCAGGTTCTCTTTGCTCTGCTCTTGGTGTCACAAGGACTATTTAAAGCACCTGTGTGGCCACCTCTTCTGTTCTGTCTCCCACCTTAAATTACAAAGAGTCACTGTAAATAATTTAAATATTTTCAGGTCATTTGACCTACACAGTTCTTTGTTACATCTATTTTACACAGTGCACCTAACAGATCTTTCTCTCTTTCCCAAATATAGATCCAGGTGATCACAGCCATGAAAAAAGACTTCCCAGAAATTTATATATCAGCCACAAGTTAGAACGTAAGAAAAAAAAACCCAACTTTTCTATTAGCAATGGTTACTTTGTGTTGTTCAAGAAACAAAATATATATTATAACTGGAAGCTAATGTGAAATATTAAATGCATAATATACCAAATACCCAGACAGTTGTGAACCAGAAGCAGTCCCTCAGGAACCTGCCATGACGCTTTGTAGAGCAGTGTTTTTGTCTCACAGCATCAAGCAATTTCCTTCACCCATCACATACACCAACCTGGAAGCTGTCTACACCAACATGGTTCCAACCAGTGTACATTCCATTACACGAGCAATCCAGTAATAAGGCACCTTTTCACCTCAGGGAGGCAAAATAGTTCCAAAGCCACCTGAATACAAAATAAAATACCCCAAGATGATGAAGTTAAAGAACTTTCTAAAACAGATGATCTTACTTACGTCCAGAGAGCCTTCATTTATAACAATCATCCCCATGTTCTTCTTCAGAAGTTTGCAGGAGTGTCCTATGTTCCAAACATAAAGTGAATTAATTGGTGCAATTAATTTCTCTGGAGAGAAGAGCTGTTAGAACAATTTTTTAAAACTTATTTTTCTTAGATTAAATTAAAATTTTATCTATTTTCTTAGAAAGATGCCAGCCAGGTGCTCCTGGGTTTGCAGGAAGTTGATAAAGAATTCCCCTTGCCTGCTGTAGGGGGGACGAGAAACAAGGACAACAGCTGGCGTGCTACGGCTGTCTTGCTACGTGTGGAGGGAGACTGTGGTCATGGTTCTCAATGTCTTGAAAACTGACACATGTATACGTAGCATCCTTCACGATGACCAACTTGAAGAGCAGAGGGTGGGCCAATGGGTATCCAGAGAAGGATGCAGGAGGGCTCTCTGGCTCTCTCTTGGACCACTGATTCCACCACGTCATACTCTATTTTCCCTGCCTTCTCTTGCTTTGCTGTAATTGCTGCAGGGCAAGACCACTGGCTGGTTAAACCAACCCTACTTACTCTGACTCTGTCTGCCTACAGTGGAATGTGGTTGGAGAAAAACAGGTAATCTACTGAATGGTCTCACATTTCAAATAGCAACATCACAGTTGACACAGTACCATCCATACTCACCCCCTCTATGACCTCATTCCTTCCCATGGTTTTAAATACCATCTAAATGTTGACCATTCTGGAACTCATTTGTATTTCCTGCTAAGCTCTCCTTCCTGAACTCCAAACTCTCACATCCCAGTGCAGACTCAATAGCAGACACTTGGGTGTAAAACAGGCACCCGAATTTAACATCTCAGACAGCTTCCTGACCTCTCCCAGAAAACCTACTGCTCCTTCAGCATCCTCATTTTGATTAATGGCAACTCCATCCTGCAGTTGTGATGGCTAAAAATCCTTGGAGTTTCCCCTGATTCCTTTCCTCATCTCATACTCTACAGCTAATCTATCAGTCCACCCTGTCAGCTCTACTTTTAAAAAATATCCAGAATCCAACCATTTCTCAGCGCCTCCACTGATACCACTTGGGTCCAACCCACCATCATGTACACCTGGGTTCCTAAAACAGCCTCTTCACTGGTCTTCCCCCTTCCACATTTGCTTTTCTTTGCATCCACTGTCAGTTAAGCAGAAAATTGCTTGTTTTTGCAGGAAAGTCGGATCACCCTTTCTTCTGCTCAGAACTGTCCAATGGTTTCCCATCACTCAGAGTAGACACAGAGTCAGACAACAGCCCAGAGGGCCCCGCTCACCTGGGCTCTGTTACGCCCCTCACCTCGTCTCCTACTTCCCCCCCTTTACATTGCAGCTCTTTTTGTCTGTAACAAAATGCTTCTCCTAATCACATAAGTGACAAGCTCCCTCTCTTCTCTCAGGTCATTCCTGAAATGTCACCTTCTCATTGAGGTCTTCCTGACCTCGCGATTTAAAACTCAAGCCCTCTGTGCAATGCCCTATCTCTCTTTCTTGCTTTATTGTTCTTCATAGCAATTATTGCATCTTACATGCTATGTGTTTTTCTTATTTATTTTATTGTCTGTTTGCCTGACTAGGGTTCAAGCCCCAGGAGGGCAGATATTTTGGTTTGTTTTGTTCCTTACTCTTAGCTGGTACCTGGCACTGGGCAGTGTAGGCACTATGACCATTTGCTAAATGAATGAATCTTACCTATCTTTTTCTAAAAATGTTTGTAAGTGTTAAAATGTGACCAGCAACCACCACCATATTCTTTTTGGAGGACCTTATATTTGGCGGCAGATCCTGACCTATCTTTCCAGATTTCTTCTTTTCCTCACATAGCACTCTTCACCCCCATATATCCCTCCCTTTATCTGTAGTCACCTTTTGTCGTACTTGCATTTTTCAGGTAAATTCTGATGTATTCTGTGTTCTTATACATCTTTGTTCCATTTTGTCTCTAACACCAGTGATAGTATAATAATCACAATTAACAGCCTATGTGGTTTATAGGTTTAAACTTTTAGTTAGCATCTTTAAAATTTAATTTTCCCCTATTAACATCAATTTGCTATACATTTGAGGTACTTCAATATATACTGAACACCGATTACTAATACTTATAATGGAATATTAGCTAAATGTTTTTAGACAGATGATACTTAATCATGACTTTCTGAAAATATGGTTTCATGCTGTGAACATTATTGAAATGATTTAACTTTGAGAGTTTTGTATGTAATGCATACCATTAATATCCAGAGGTTGAGTCTATGTCAGGATTTATGTAAGTGCTCAAGAAACCTATCATTAGTGAATTTGGAAGAAAGAAGTGATATTTTCTTGCATACTGTAAGTGCTATAGGCCTCTAACACCAAATATTAACTTTTTTCTCAGTAATATCTCTGTGACAGACTGATGTGTCCCCCCCCCCCCCCCAATTCACACATTTAAGCTCTAACCCACAATGTGACTGCATTGGAAGGTAAGGGTTTACAAAGTTAATTCAAGATCATAAGAATGAGGTCCTGATCCAATAGGACTGGTGTCTTTATAGGAAGAGGAAGAGACAGCAAGAAGACAGGCCAGATGAGGGCACAATGAGAAGCAGGCCACTTGCAGAGCAGGAAAGGAGGCCTCAGGAGAAACCAAACCTGCTGACACTTTGATCTCGGACATCCAGTCTCCAGAGCTGTGAGATAATTTATCTTTTTTATTAATTTTAATTTATTGTGTTTACATGGATTCAAGGAGAAAATTTATTTTTGCTGTGTAAACTACCCAACCTGTGGCATTCTATTATGGCAGCCTTCTGTTAGCAGCCTGAGCTAATAACCTCTTTCTCTCCCAAATGGAATTAACTATAGGATGCAGGGAAGCTGGCAACCTTCTTATTTCCTATCTCAGAAATAACCTTTGGCCAAATAAACAGGCATCAATACACAGCCCACCATAATCCTAAATTCTCGACTTTCACGGGTAACTGCAGAAATGTTACCTAAACATGCCAACTGCTGATGGAAGGTGAGGAAGGCAATGATACAAAAGAGAAAGTGGGTTATTCTGTGATTCCAAGCACTACAGTTAGGCTGGACATCAAACCACTGTGATTTCAAAGAGGCACTGAAAACGTATGTAGATAGATAAGCCCAACAACATAAATAGGGAAATCTTAAAATACCAAATCTTTCACATCTTAAAATATCTCCAATCTATCCTCTATAATGTATCAAGCTGTTTAAAAGTATCACAATTTAAAGATGAAATCAGCTGACTTACCAATGTTAATGGCAGTTTCTTGCTTGTCCCCTGTAAGGATCCAGATTTTGATGTCTGCTTTCATGAGAGTTTCTATGGTTTCTGGCACTTGATCTTGCAACTTATCCTCAATAGCTGTAGCTCCAAGTAGCTGAAGGTTCTGGGGACAACAGTAGCAAACATTTTAAAAAGGAAACAATTTTAGATTCTTTAAGAACAAAAAATTCAAGTATATTGATGTGTATAAAACAAAGATTAATTGTAATTCATGGACATGGTTATAAATTCCAATGAGCCCACTGAATATTCTCTCTTCAGGGTTTCTGACTTGCATCCACTGCTTTTGGGATGAGACAGAGGCTACCCATCCTACCTTACTTCTCTCTAAGGTAAGAAACTGATTCTGAAACAACAGAAACAACAAAAACAATATAGAAGGGGCAAATCAAGTCAGTTTAAAAGAAGCAGGCAGCTACTAAAAAACAAACAAACAACAAACCAGAAACCTAAACCAAAGACTGTTGTTGATCACCCAGTGACAATCTTGCAGACTTATTTGAGAATGAATAAGAAAATATGCTGATACTATTAAATTATAATTTGATGCAGCATCAGGAAATACACATGATACAATTAGAAATGATGAAGAGAACAAGAAAGTGATAGCTTCGGTCTCTGTGAAAAAGAACAGGATGAGTGTTTTTCAAATTGTTTCCATTTGCACAAAAGGTCCCAGCCGGTTAAAGATCTCTTGCTCAATAGATGGTGCCTTTCATACAAGACTGAGCACAACCAATATGTTCTGTGCAAAGCTGCTTTAATCTCTCATGAAGAATGGTTTCTACTCTTATTTTCCTAACGGAGAAAAGAGAGAACAATTCTTGGCTGTGAGGGAGACCTGGCTTACCAGATAGACACAGGCAATGGAGTTTTTGTTCCTAAATACACAGAAATGCACAGTAATAAACTAAGATTTAAACTTTCCATCATGTGACCAGGTAATGCCTCGTCTTACCCTAGTTTCCCTGTAATCGAACCTCCAACCTGACCCACTTCAATGTTTACCTTTCATCTGTCCCCTTTCTTCCATGCTTGCCTTCATTTTAAAATTTAAAATATAAGACAAGGACAGAACAGAATCAAGGTAAATTAAATAATGCTAGGGACAGTGTCCAGGTTGGTCATAACATTTCCTATTTTTCTCTAACGTTAAGTTCTATTTACTTATCACCAAAATGGAAGTCTAAGAGTAGTCCTAAGTCTTGGTAGGCATGGAGAGTAAAATCGAATATATATACAAACGAGTATGTGTGTTTGTTGTTATGATTATATTAATTAGGAGTGCTTTTGGCTACAAATAGGAAAATCTGACAAACAATGGCTTTAATCACAATTCAGTTTTCCTTATGGAAGTAGTAATGGAGCAGGCGGTGTGGGTGTTAGTGTAGTGGCTCAGTGAAATCTCCACTCACTCTCCAATCTGCCGCCATGTCTCAAGGTGGCTGTCACAGCTAGAATGGTAACAGCCACAAAGAAAGCAAAAAGGGAGGGGTAACACCAAGGATTTGTCCCTTATCTGAAAAGCAAAGATGTTTCTAAAAGTTCTTAGCAAATTTCTAATTATGGCCAACCTTAATTATTAGGCTGACTACCCTAAGTATTTAGCTTTTCCAGCTTCCACAGGGGAGGTGATAGGCAGAAGAGGAATGGGAATGGTGTTAAGTCAGTTGCCAACAGCCTGCCACAGACTTAAACACATCACCTATTGCAGGGGTGCCCACACTTTTTCAGCTTGCGAGCTACTTATAAGATGACCAAGTCAAAATGATCTACCTACAATAAAAATGCAAAACATAAATTTATTTCTTTATATTATCATTATTTAAGTTACTATTATTACTATTTAATATTGTGTATTCTTCACCTTTCTCCTTCTCAGCTCTCTTTTCGGAGGAAAGTCAATGTCATAGTTTTTATGAACAGTCCGAAAAAGCCGCTCCACATTTCCCTTCTTTGGAATAGCAATGGCACACAGACAGATGAGGCAAACGCACTTAGAATATGACATAGTGAAAAAAATCCCCTCCCATTCTCTATGAAAGTGGTAGATTTTAGGCTTCTTACTTGGACCAGCTATGGCACTCATTTTTATACCCTTTGTTGTATTTAGTTTAAATAAATTGAAGGCTAACTACGCAGCAATGTAACTGAACAAGTTAGCGCGGTTTAACATGCATGCGTAGGGTGTCAAAAGTTCAGATGTCAGATTGACTACCCTGTATGCCAATCAAAAGATAAATGTCTTTTTAATGTCATGCGATCTACCCACACTTCCTTCGCAATCGACCAGTAGATCGCGATCAATGTATTGAGCACCCCTGGCCTATTGCCTTGTTTGGAGAAACTTGGCTCATCCTGTGAGCCACACTCAAGTCACTGCTTCTCTGAAGCTTTCCTTTATGTCTTAAAGCAAGTTTTGCCCCCAGCTGTGCTTGGATCAAAATCTGCTCTTCCTTATACATCTTAATTTATCACATTAAGATTAGCTATTTAAATGTATGACCCTACTAGTTCTGTTCAAGAGGAAGGACCATGGCTTGTCCATCTTTCTATCGGTATGCTTACTGAATGAGCAAATGGCCAAAAGAAAAAAAATTCCAAATCATATTATTACTAAGTATTGCTGCACTGCAGACCATTTTCTTCTCAATATATTCTGAATAACTGACATAGCTATTAGAACCACTTGATGCATGACTTCTTAGTATATAAAATATAAGACAGGAAGGCAAATTTCCTTCTTTCAGAAGACAGCATTATTTTATCTTTAATGGAAAGCAGATTTGAAATCTTATCAAAACCTGATGAATAATTACCATCAAGAAGCTCTAGAATGAAAAGGAAGGCTAGTTCAGCATCCACTATGCCAGCATCATAATTGCTGTATTTCAATGTTTAGACAGTGATTCTATCAATTCTGTTGGCTACTTTTAGGGCATTTGAACCTAAATCATTCTGGCCCACATCCCAGGGAAGATCAGTATATAGCCGTGTTCAAATGCTATGTATTCTACAGACACATGATAAGATTTTATGATGATCAAGGGATAGTTCAGCAATACAAGCTCTCAAAATTTTCTAAACCAAAAAATTATGTTTTGGAATATGTTTCACAAGTTGATAATGTGACAACCAAGATGGGAATACATTCATCAGAAATATACAAACAAGACTATTTGTAGAATTTCTAGCTCTACTCTACAGGGATGAGTGAACTCAGGAAGTACACAGGTATGCATGAAATCTAATAAAAATAAAATGCACTGAGGAGGTAACATTGGAAACATATTTGAAAGAAGGAAAGCACCTGGTTTTGCACAGGTAAGAAGAAAACATTTTCAAGCCAGGCATGTAATAAGACTCAAGAGATTGAACCAACAATGTATATGCTGATTAAGGTGACAAGGAACTTAACTTGCAGTGTGTTGGTGGTTATAACAGGAATTTCTAAAAGGTAATGAAATATTTCTGAATCTTTAACAAAACGGCAGAGTTCACTTTGATGCCTATAAAAGAAACGTCTTCCAGAGCCTGCTAATTTTCCCTTTATCCCAGGAGCTCTCCGAGTACAGCACTCACTGATTTTAGTGGAAGTCTCTCCAGCCTCCTTCCCCTTTGACCCTTGTTGTGAGATTATGATCTTGAGTGATAGGCTCTGCCTCTGGAAATTAATATCTTCAGCTACATAATGATCATTAGAAAAAAAGATGTGAACTGTACGTGCTTTTCCTGATCATAACACAAGAGTGTGTAGGCCATAATCAATTTCATCCCAAACATGTATTACCTTACACAGATGGCCACTAATGGGCACTATGGGAATTACATATTCAGCAAGTGTTGAAACATGATAAAATTCCCATGACATTTATGGAATTAAAGAAAAAAACCAAACACTAATTTTACTTTCAAAATGTCACTCTGCCAAAAGTTATGAAGGTTTCAGGTTGATGGCTCCATGACAGAACATGGATTTAGTTATCACTGAAAAATCATGAAATAATATTGATGCACCTAGTAAAGCTCCCAATAATCTTATTTTCTCTTTCACACATTCATAATATGCAGAGTTCTAAAAAAGGCATATAAATGTAAAATTTTTACCGTTGTCAATATAAAATGGTTCAGAGTACTTAAAAACTGCATGGTAAAATGTATTACGATAGATTTAGATATTATGTTTTTTACCAACACATGTATATTTTGCTAAATAAGAAAACCTCAAAATGACCTATTTTTACATTAGCAAACATTTTGTCAGTATTTTTTTAAAAAATGCTTGTGATATGCTCCTAAATGAGAAAAAGTATAATAATTAAACTCATATCCACTTAGGCTTCAGATTGCAACATGGACTATTTGGCAGAAGTCTCCTTAAAGACAAATAATACCAGTAAGCCAAGTTTTACCACTGCAGTAAATATGGATAAAATACTAGTAATAGCTGATAACTACTTTTCCAATGTAAAATAAGATTGTGACTAGGAATATGACAAAATATTTCCTTAACAGAGGAAATGTACCAGACACTAAGTGCTTCACATTTATTAATTCAGTTAATAGCTTCAGGAAGTTTGAGTAAATTATCTGAGGTCAAACAGAGGTACAGCTGAACTGTGATGGTAAAAACAAAATCCCCAGAACCAATACATAGCCAAAGGCAGGGAGTGAGAAAGAGAACTGAGTTTAAATGGAAGTTAGAATTTTATTCAAATCATCAGGTTTTTAAATACACCTCTGCTCTTCAGTCTGTAGTAATACTTTCTGGCTATAAATGGGTTTCAGCCTCAGTCCTGAGCCATACTTGCCAGGTGTACCTATTTCCCTGATACCACCTGCTGGCCCCAGAGTCACATTTTGGGACTGGCCACATTCCAAGCACACCTTCCCTCACTCTCAAATACACATGCACGTAGTGCTGGGAAAGATGGTGGCACACAACAGTGAGTTCCCTTCCTCGTGGAGTTTAGATTTCAGATGCACCGTTGGAGATTCTTTGAATTCCCCCACCCCAACGCCCCCTCACCTTGTTTTCCGAATGTACTCCCTTGCCTTTTACTGGGATCTGTTTCTCTAGACTCTGCCTGGCTGTCATCAAGCCCACATCATTAGCCATGGGGCCAGGAATCTAGACTGGTGGTGTTCTGAATCAGCTGAAGGGCTTATTCCACACAGATCACTGGGCCCTACACCCAGCATTTCTGACTGAGTAGATCTGAGACAAGGCCAGGGACTGTGCAGTGGTGGTAATGCTACTGGCTTCAGGACCAAACTATGAGAACTGCCGTCTACAGCAAGACTGATGATTCATTTTTTTTCTGTAAAGGGACAAATGGTAATATTTTAGGGTTTGAGTCAGACTTTCTCTTCTGCAACTACTCAATTCTGTCATTTAGCATGAAAATAGCCAGAGACAATTTGTAAATTGATGGGTAGAGCTGTGTGCCAGTAAGTGTGTGTGGATTTGGCCTTGTAGAGTTTGTAGAGCCCATCTGCCCGAGGCAGAAGGCATGTGAGGACCCCTCTCTGCACTGGGCTCCAGCCTGACTGCTATCCATATTTCCGTGTGCAGGCGTTACCTTTCTAGCCTGGCCATAGATCTCCTGGCCCCAGCTCTCTTCCCTCTCTGGGCAATATTAAACTATGGACAAAGCCTTCTTAACTGTAATATAGAATTATCAACAGAGAGAAACAGTGCCCCTCTCCAAATAATCCCGTTACTGTATGTTATAAATTATCCTGAAAGTCAAGACAACATCTTCTGTACATACAAAGGATAAACACAGGAAAGCCATCTTCTTAGTCTGGATGGCTCAAAAACCTATTTAACCCGTGTTAACATTTGACCTTAAGTCTCATACGAAGAGTTAAGAGTCAGCCAAGCAATCAGGAGAGGTGGGGGAGGGAGAAAGGGAGACGGAATTCCAAACAGAAGAAATCACAAGTGCACGGACAGAGGTATGCAAGAGCATATTATGTTTGAGATGTTGCCATTGAGTCAATATGGAAACAATAAATGAAAGTGAGGTGTGGCGGCGATTTAAATAATATAATACGTCTTTAATAGGGTTGTTCTGAGATTGGAGTTGGATCAGACCTTTCAAACTCTTTTTCTGAGTAGTGTGTTAGGAAAAGATGAGGCTGGAGAAGCTGGATGGGAACGGACATGCAAAGGTCTGCATGTTATGCTGAGGATCCTGGGGAAGAATTTAAAATAGGGCGGGGGGAGGAACAGAATCAGACGTAGGTTTCAGATAGTTCACTGGTGGCAGGCTAGGGACAGAGTAGGAATTATGGAGGCCATGAGACCATTATCCCTGTTAGCTTTAAGATACGGTAACCCTGGAACAGGAACGTGCTGGTGGCTGTGGGATTCTTGTCATTTGATAAATGTAGCCTCTCAGAGGTCGGCAGGCTCCTCTCTGCGTTGCATTCCACTGGGCATCATTCGCTGTTACGCTTTTTCTTCCCAGCATCTTTTAGCACACAACAGTGGGGTTTTATTTAAAAGCAGAGAGCCTCTTACCTCTTTCCCTTCAGGTTAACCTGGGCAGTACACAAAGACTGACTGCATTAAGTTGCTGAAATGGTTCACTGGCCTGATTCCGGAGAATGCAATCAGTTTTAATTGTTTCAAGGCCAAGAAGTAGGTTTTAACTTGTTTTTTGAACACGGAAATCATATCTGAACTCTTACGCAGTCAAGGGTTTTCCAAATAAGGCCAGAATTCACACACCCAGCTGAAAAGAATCAGGATTTGAGAGGCGATAGGGTGTAGCCTGCAAAAACAACACATCCATCTTATCTGAGAGAGAAGACAGCAATACCCGGTGTGGGAAGTCTACCATGAAGCATTTAAGAAATCTATCAGGCCAGGAGGAAGATGCATGTGATTAGAGTTCTAAGAAAATCTTAAGTACTTTTCAACAAGAAGATTACAGAGACGAGTTGAGAGAAAATTATGAAAAACATATTTCCACCTTCATTTTAAAGGAAAATAGTGCATTAACATTACACAGAGTATACAGAGCCTGCCTCATTTTCTAAGGAGATGTGTCCTGAATGCCCCACCCCCCCAATACCAAGTACCCATCTAGTGATGACACAACTCCAGACAGTTGGTTATGCTTGGCTTTTCAAGTCTACTATGCTTTCCATACATTCTTTGCTTTCTTCTAAACCCAGCTGGCAGAATAACATGAAATAAAGACAGAACTGGGATTTGAATCCCTACTCTGCCAACCACTGGCATGTGTCCTTCTGCCAAGTAACTTAACTTACTGAACAACTTCTACCTCAACTTAAGGCCAATGATATGGATTTAACAGGGTTATTCTGAGAATGAAATTAGATCAGTCATCTCAAAGCTTTTGTGTGTGTGTCAATGTGTGTGTGTGTGTACATACAGCATGGTAGGGAAAAATGTTGAGTACTTATTTATGACATTGCTATATTTTTGTATAATGTATTTGTTATGCAGTATTAATAAACTATATACATTGCAAAGTGCAAAGACAGAAATTATAAAAAAGAGGAGATCAAACATAAGTAGAATCAGAAGTGGGAACGTTTTCTTCTCACCCCAAAGGATCACCTTGTGGACCCCACTTTCGAGGCCCCTGAACATTTGGGGTAAAGAGCAGAGGACTTACAGCTGTGTCAAAGCTCAAAAAAGTTGCTGGTCTTATAAGTAGATGAGCTGACAGACTGTGAATGTTCTTAAGCAAACAGTAAAATAGGAAACTACTGGCATTTTAAACCACCAAATCACCAGTACATCATACAAATGTTCATCTAGTAGATTTCACTTTTTAGTACACACTAAAATGGTATTTGTAGCTCCTAAGAATAGAAGTGGTAGTTTTATCTGAAAAAAGCATTCCATTCTAATACAGAACTTACTGTGGACTTGGCAGTAATAAATGTTCCAGAAAAGTACTGTTTTCTATTAAGTTTTATATTTCTTTAGGAATCCTCTAAACCACTGGTTGTCACGTGTTGCACAGGGTGCTAAACTGTTGTATTTAGTTACACTGAATGTAACTGCTGATCTATTATTACAGCACAAAAAGGCAGTGTTAAAAAAGAAATCCCAGAAATGTCAACCATATTTTGGGGAGGAGTCAAGGAAAGAATAGGAAGATCACTACCTTACTGCCCAATATTAGTGATGTGTCTCAGTGCTCAGGCCACTAGCCCTGTCCAAAACTATATTTTCAGTTATAAGTTTACTGCCTATCTCCCACCACCAAATAAAAACAACGATTCTTCTATCCTTTTCCCCTGTTGTGCCCCAGAGCCCAGAACAAAGCCTGCCATGTGTTTGGGCATTTATTTAAAAAAAAATTTTTTTTAATGTTTTATTTATTTATTTATTTTACAGGGACAGAGAGAGAGAGTCAGAGAGAGAGAGATAGGGACAGACAGACAGACAGGAACGAAGAGAGATGAGAAGCATCAATCATTAGTTTTTCGTTGCCGTTGCGACACCATAGTTGTTCACTGATTGCTTTCTCACATGTGTCTTGACCACGGTCCCTCAGCAGACCGAGCCACCCCTTGCTGGAGCCAGCGACCTTGGATTCAAGCTGACGAGCTTTTTCTCAAGCCAGATGGGCCCACACTCAAGCTGGCGAGCTCAGGTTCTTGAACCTGGGTCTTCCGCATCCCAGTCCGACGCTCTATCCACTGCGCCACCGCCTGGTCAGACTGTTCGGGCATTTATTATTGAGTCTTTCTAACCATATGGTTCTCACATTCATATATGGTATAACATGAAAGACAGGTTTTTTAAAATGATTGAGCCTAAATTTCTAAAGGGTGCATTCTTTAAAATTACTAGCTCCTTTTCTAACATATCCCTGTTAATCCTTCGAGATGACACATTGGTACCCCACCATCCTCAATGTGCAGAAAGCATGAACTATATTAATAGCAGGAATCAGATTTTCATTAAGCAAACCACCTACTAAATAAATTTAGCTTCAGAATAATACATATAATTGAATCATTCATTTATTGGTTAAATATTCATTCAGTGATTAACATAGGCAGGTGCCAGAGATACAAAAAGTGACTACCATAAGGAGAGTACCTGTCCTTGGAAAGCTTCAACCTAGTGGAGGATACACATTAATCATAAAGTATAAAATATGTGTAAAACACAATACTGCTATCTGATGCAAAGGACAGCTAGATGAGCCCAAAATTACAGCTTTCTGATTACAGGCATGGCATAGAGATACTGTAGGTTAGGATCCAGACTACCACAATCAAACAAATGTTCTAATACAGTGAGTCTCATGAATTGTTTTTGGTTTCCCAGTGCATATAAAAGTTATGCTGGCCCTGGCTGGTTGGCTCGGTGGTGGAGTGTCAGCCCAGCATGTGGAAGTCCTGGGTTTGATTCTGCATCAGGGCACACAGAAGTGACCATCTGCTTCTCCACCTCTCCTCCTCCCACTTCTCTCTCTCTTTCTTTCTCTCCCCCCCCCCCTCCCGCAGCCATGGCTCATTCGAGCAAGTTGGCCTTGGGCTCTGAGAATGGCACCATGTTCTTGCCTTAGGTGCTAAAAATAGCTCAATTGCCAAGCAATGGAGAAACAGTCTCAGATGCGCAGAGCATCACCTGTTAGGGGTTAGCTGGGTGGATCTTAGTCAGGGCACATATGGGAGTCTGTCTCTCTTCTTCCTCACATCTCATTTAATAAAAAAAATTATATAAAAAAGTTATGCTTATACTATATGATAGTCTATTAAGTATGCAATAGCATTATGTCCAAAAAGACAATGTACATACCTTAATTTAAAATACTTTGCTAAACAAGGCTGCGAATCATCTGAGACTTTAGTGAGTTGTAATCTTTTGGGAGGTGGAAGGTCTTGCCTGGAAGTTGATGGTTTCTGACTGATCAGGGTGGCAGTTGCTGAGGCTGGGGTACTATGGCAATTTCTTAAAATAAGACAGCCATAAAGTTTGCCAAATCGACTGACCCTTCCTTTCACATGAACACTTAAAGGCCACTCTAGGGTTATTAATTTCAATATTGTTCTGTCTCAGGAAATAGGGGGGCCGGAGGAGAGCAAGAGAGATGGGGAACAACTGGTCAGCGGAGCAGTCAGTGCACACGCGCGCGCACACAGACACAAACACACACACACACACACCATTTATCAATTAAGTTCACTGTCTTATACGGGCATGGATCATGGTGCCCAAACAACTACACCAGAAATATTAAAGATCACTGATCACCAGAACAAATATAATAATGATGAAAAAGTTTAAGATATTGTGAGAATTACCAAAATGTGACACAGAGATAGGAAGTGAACAGAAGCTGTTGGAAAAATGGCATCGATGGACTTCCTCAATGCAGGGTTGGCACATCCCTTTAATTTGTAAGAAACTGCAATATCTGCGCGGTGCAACCAGGGGAAGTGTAATGAAACAAGGGAAGTCTGCACGCTTCAGCTCAGAAATGATCCTTGCTGACCCATAATCCATTAAAACAATGTTAGCAGATAAAAGTATTGGGTAAGTGTTTCTTTTTAAAAAACATTTTGCAATCCATACCTCATAACAAGAGAAGAGAGGAGAGAACAATTTCATCACTAGGAAGAACTGCACCAATCACTGGCCAGTCTAAACAGGTATGATATTCCACTCTGTTTGGTAATGCTCAAGATAAAGAACTTGCTTTCATAAACATGAGAATGCTTCATTTGTAACTTATGCAATGCTAAAGATATAATTGAATTTGTCCAGTGCAGCAAATAAATAAAACAATTTCAAAAAACTATATTTACCATGAAGGCATACCTTCATATTTCATCCAATGGTTTAATTATGGCATCTTCCCTGATAAATTAAGATCACAGCCCTCTGTACCATTAATTTTCAAAGGAACCCAGCAACAGACGTGTAAATACGAGGCAAAAAAAAAAAAAATGTACGTGTCTCGGAAATATGTTGGAATAAATGCAAAGTGGCAGATCAAAGACAGTGAGAAATTGCAGAGAAACCACTGGTACTGAAGCATAAAGCTTCATAATTATTCTGTTACTTATTTGATATTTTTCCTGACCAAATACAAATAAATGAATGCTTAATTTAATCTGGAAAAAGAATGCTTAATTTAATCTGGAAAAAAAATCTGAGTTTTAAAAATGTAGACAAACATGATAGTGGTTTCATAAGCTAAAGTTACAAGTCCAAATACATTAATTATCTTTCAAAAGAATGAGGTTAAAGAAGGGAAACAGGTCAAGTGTGCTGTCTGAAAGCATGAGACAGCTGTAAATTCTCTCAAATTGCGACTAAGAGAGACAAAGAGGTGTTAGCCGTCCACACATCCAAAGTGATGCCACAGTTCTCCTCAAATTGGGTCAGGACACCTCAAGTTCCTGATAAGACTCTAATCATCTTTCTTGCATTTTAACGATTTTTTTTTTGTTCTTGAACAATTTTGCCTTACTAGTAATGAATGTCAACCTCTTGACCTATATACTTAGTAACAACAACAACAACAACAGAAAAAGATGTTTCAGTAACATCTTGAAATAATTCATAGCATTAGAATTATTTTTTAAATTCTGAAAAGTTTACCATTGGAAGGAGGCCAAACCGAAGAGCCTTGCAGCAAGAGGTGATATTTTATACATGAACATAAAAGTCTCCCAAATCTTCTCATCTAACCGTGATCATCAGTAGGGCTAACAATATCCAGAGGACTTTTTCAACCCCTGCCCCTTCTTTTAGTGACATAGAGGGTATAGGGAGTGCATTCTAGTGCTCGGAAGTGACAAAGCACTGAACCAGGGGACAAATGTCATTAACTTCTTGGATGTTCTTGGTCTATTTGCATATTTTTTTCCGGATATGCTAAAAGTTATAGCCCCCAAAGGAATAAGGCTTTAACTACATTTCAAAAACTGAATTACTTGTTTGAACAAACATTGGAGGGATAAGATAGAGAGCAGGGCTTAAAAGTACAGCCTCAATCATATTACAAAATTTTCACTTATTCTGTTACATACCAAAAATAATCTTGGTTTCAGGAAAAGCTCTAAAATCCTTCAAACTTTGAATGTCTGTATTCTAACACTACCATTAACAGGTCAGTGCTCCCTGCATTATTAATTCGCCGAGGTTCAGAAACATCCTGTACAGGACCACAAGGTTGTTCTAATCTTTTTCTGAGAAGTGAGGGGAGATATCCAAAGTAATTTGAGAGAAGCACTAAAAAATTCACGCACAGATAGAATATTATTTGTTTTTGAAAGTGTGCTCAGTGAAGCCCCAGAGTCGTGCTGGTGAGCCATGATGAGGGCGGGGTCGAGACAGACGGAGGGGCAAGCTGAGGCTTCTCTGCAGCCCCTCCACTTTTTAACCTGAGCAGTCTTACATTCATCTGCGAGTGTGTGTGTGTGTGTGTGTGCGCGCGCGCGCGTGCACAATGGTTCAGGTCATATTTTGTTTGGAAAATGGATTGAGATATATATATATATATAAAGAGAGATTAATTTGAAAACAATTGTCACAGTTTAAAATTCATTATCTTCATATGGTAAGTCTGCTTGTTATATTCTACATAAAAAATAGATTCAGCCCTAGCTGGGTAGCTCAGTTGTTTAAAAATTGTCCTGATATACCAAAGTTGTGGGTTCGACTGCCAGTCAGGGAACACACAAGAATCAATCAATGACTGTATAAATGAGTGGAACAACAAATTGATCTCTCTCTCTAAAATTAACTTAAAAAATAAGTTCTAAACACATTTTTAAAATATATAAACAATGTCTTATTTAAAATAGTCAAAGAAGCAGCCAAAATGGGTGAACTGTAAGATTGACAGCCAAATTTCAAGCCAGTGTGACCCACCAGCAGGATCTGTGGTCTGATATGCTGAAACCTGCCCCACTATGTGGCTTTAAAGGCAGTCACCGCAGTCCTGTGAATGCTATGCCTGGCTGGCTCTAACAAAACACGGAAGCTCAAACTAATGAAGACAGATATCATCCCAGCTCTAGAGATATTAAAAACGATCAGGGTTGGAAAAAGCATTTTTCAGAAGAACAGCTCTCAGTCACAAAGGCCCCCTCCTGTTACTGTGCCTATTTATTTCCCCTAAAAAAAGACCTCTGCTCACTTCTAACTGGTAAAATAATCTTTTAAGGCTCATTTCAAAAGTTACCACCTCTGAAAATTTCCTTATTTATCAAGTTTTTGAGTCACAAACTTGATGCTGGGTTCCTTCAGGTGTCTTTACAGAATGTGATCAGACCATGACACCCATTTTGGCAGCCTGTTCCTTATTCGCTTGTGCATCCCTGATAACTAACATCTATTAACTGCCTAATCTGAATAAATGAACCAAACTATGACTTCAGGGGTCTTGATGGATTAGGAAACCAGCCCTAACTTAAAATAAATTGGCTGAACAAGGGAATACCTTTTTGGGTCTTAAATTTTTCAATAAAACTTATTGACCACCTGACCAGGCGGTGGCACAGTGGATAGAGCGTCAGACTGGGATGTAGAGGACTCGGGTTTGAGACCCTGAGGTTGCCAACTTGAGTGTGGGCTCATCAGATTTGAGCAAGGCTCACCAGCTTGAGCCCAAGGTTGCTGGCTTGAGCAAGGGGCCACTCGGTCTGCTGTAGCCCCCGGGTCAAGGCACATATAAGAAATCAATCAATGGACAACTAAGGAACTGCAACAAAGAATTAATGTTTCTCAGATCTCTCTCCCTTCCTGTCTGTCTGTTGCTAACTGTCCCTCTCTCTGACTCTCTGTCTCTGCCACAAAACAAAACAACCCTCCCCAAAACAACAAAAAACCCCTTAACGACCACGGTTCATCAAGAATTAGAGAGGAATTAAGTATAAATTACCTTCTCCATTTATTTTAGGTAAGATGCAATGGTAAGAGAGGCTTCTGTATTTGTAAACTAAAAATATGGACGTATGCTATGGATTTCCCTAGGCGACTTAAATTTCAATGTGACTCACAATCGCCATCTGCTGGTAAACAGTTAAACATCTATTCCATTTAAAGATGGAAATCACAAGGCTTTTAATAACGGATATTACACACACACACACATACACCCATCACCAGCAGCACCATTATTTAACCTATAACATATAATATATAAATTCTAGAACGTTCAGATTAAAAGTGTTAAGCACGTTAAACATTCAACTTCAGAATTTTCTACTGTATGCTTCACACAAACAAAATTTATTACCTAAAATTAATTTTTAAATATTTTATTGTCACTTATTATATATTAACTCTATCTCACTAGCATAGAGGAAAAGACTGGTTATACTACATTCAGGCTGTGTAGAAAAGGAGACAGGATCATTTCCAAACAGGGCAAATGTTTATGTTTTTACTTCTTAATGAGTAAGAAAAGCAAAAGACTAACAATACCATTAGTGCTTTCAGACATGGGACTTTGGAAGATACTTTGGTCATGCACTCACAAATAAAATATTTTGTTTCACCACATAATACCCCAAGACACAATCATCCATTAGCATGTTAGGAAAAAGAAAGAGAGAGGGAGAGAAATTCAGTAAGTTGATTAATAACAAGCCTCCTGCTATGGGTGCATATTTAAAAAAGGGGATGGGGTTACCAGGTTGGCAGGTACCATGAAGGCTGTCACAAGTCTTTTGAGAAATAACCAGGATATAAAAATAGATTGAAATATGAGGTAGATGTGAGAAACCAAGTGGATCCTAAAGTGATCATTATCTATTGAGGAGGCATGAGAACAGTATCTAGTCACACACGGTAACTGCGTACAACAGAGAAACTGCCGGCAGTTGGAGTGTGGCATTTCCCAGAGGGGATGGCACACGGGGAGTGAGTGGGCTTTGACTCACCTGAAAGCATGATAAAATAATCCATAGCTAACAAGAAGGCTTGGTTTCACTCAGTATAAACATGAGCGCAGCTGAAGAAATTATGCAGTTAGGAATTGTTTAATGGAAAGTTACGGGTTAGAATGAAGATATTTGAGTGGCTAAAAGCATGGACTCTGGAGCCAGAGTGAGAATTCCAGCTCCTCTTAGGAGCTGTGTAGTCTCAGCCAAATTACTTATTCTCTCTGTTGCCTTGATTTCTTCATCTGCAAAACTGGGACAATTAATGGTACCTACCTCAAAGGGATGTTGGGAAGATGAAACAAGTGACTAGATTTAAGCGCTACAAACAGCACCTGACACACAGTAAGTACTATGTAAAAGTGACTGCTATTCCTAATTAAGGATGCGAAATTTCTTGCTATTTATACAGCATCAATCATAGTGTGCCTGTCACTTTTGGTTTCTTTGGCTAGTAAAATGAGGATACTTTCAGTACCGACAAAAATGATGGATGCGTAGAAGTGAACATTCTTTATTATTAGCTACAGAGTCATACATATAAGCTACATATTTATTCTATTGTTTTGAACTACATATTATGCACCTTCATAAACAGGCACTGTAACCTGTGTGCATGTTTGCATGTGTGGAGTGGGGCACACGTATGTTCAGTGATACAGAAGCAATGGAATAAACACGGGCGAGGAGACTGAGACGAAACCAACTTTTAGTTTTAGATGCAAAACTGTGACGTGGGTAATGATCTACACAAAGTACTCCAGAGACATTTCAGCAAAAACTGGTAGTGAGAGTCATCAATGCTTAGACTGGAGGAGATTCAACAGTAAGTGGTATGTCAAGATACTTTGATTTTTATTTTGTTGGCCCCCTGAGTCAAGATGGAAGTCTTCTGCAAACCACACTTTCCATATGAGCAAAACGGTCTCCCACGTACCTTTTCAATTAACTCATAACTCTCCTCGAGCTTGAGCAGCCTGTTCTGCACAGACGTGGACGCACGCTGATGGACCACTCGCCACTCCTGGAAGTCGTTCTCGGAGATCTCAGCCACAGCAAAACATAAAGTTCTTAACCCTGAAAAAAGGTAGCATGCACCGCCCCCCCAACACCAAATAAAATTTTAATCAGAAGTCTGACACTTCCATTTTTATGTAACAAAGTCTCATTTAGAAAGCATTGATTTAATTGCAACAACATGTTGAAGTCCCATTCACGTATGACCAAACCGGAGTGTAGAATGTATATTGTTTCCCTAGCCTTTAAAATTGGCACCCTGCTTCTAATTCCCAGCACCTTTAATCCATCCTTCATGCCTATAGTAACTTTTTAAAAAATCTAATTTTTTCAGGTTATGCCTTTGCTTGAAACCTTTCATTTGTTCCCCAGAATGAAGTGTAAACCCAAAGTCTGGCTCAGTTACCACATATCAACAGTTTTAAACCTCATTCTCTGCCATTTACTCCCTCCATACCAGGGTCTCTGCACATGCTGGTCACTTCTCTATTCCACCTGCTCCAACTCCCTTCTCTGTCTTGCATCTACTTTAAGACTCAGTTTTTTTTCTCTCTCTTTTTTCTTTTTGACAGAGACAGTGGAACAGAGAGGGACAGACAGACAGGAAGGGAAAGAGACGAGAAACATCAATTCTTCGTTGCGCCATCTCATTTCTTCATTGATTACTTTCTCATATGTGCCTTGACCAGCACGTGACCCTTTGCTCAAGCCAGCGACCTTGAGCCTCAAGCCAGCAACCTTTGGGCTCAAGCTAGCAACCATGGTGTCATGTCTATGATCCCATGCTCAAGCCAGCGACCCCATGCTCAAGCTGGTGACCTTGGGGTTTTGAACCTGGGTCCTCCACGTCCCAATCCGATGATGCTCTATCCACTATGCCACTGCCTGGTCAGGCAAGACTCAGCTCTTAAAATCACCTTGTTAAAGCATCCTCCACTTGCCCAGGACCCCTCTACCCCGCCTCAGGCAGAAATCCCCAAACACTGCTCTGGTAGAAATGACAGTTTCACTGTTTTTCTTGTGGCTTTCCTGTATCAGGATCTTCTGGCGGGCAGGGACCCAGCAGTATCTATAACTCCTGTACTGAGCAAAGTGGCTGGCTCATCATATTGACTTCACAAATGCTTATGAAGGGAGGAAGGGAGTGATCCCAATCAGTTCTACTGGGACAGCCATGTTCCTCTTATTGGAATATAAGGTTGTATTTATTATTGCTCTTTACCACTGTAAATTTGTAGTTATAAAGTCGTTAAAAACCCTGAGTAATAGTGGCAGAAAAAAAAACCCCATCAGAAACCCCCTGGGGAAACAATCAAAGGTGATGTTTGAGGTGACCTGTCCCTAGTGCTTGGTGCTCATCAATTTTATACCTCACGTGGAGGCCACATTCAGCCAGGAAAACGATAGGTTGGAACAAGGAGGAGGCAAAAAGCCTCTGTCAGCCATGACCACTGCAGTTAACTAGGTTCCCGAAAACACAAGGCCCTCTCTCAAGTTCATTTAACTCACAGGATAACTTGGTGCTAGTAATCTCAGGTCCAATACATTATGGCCAGGGAACAGGTCAGAAACAAGAAGCAAAGAACACAGGAGGTAAAGTACCCAGAGGATGCTGCCTTCCAAGAAAGCAGCAGGAGTGCCTACTGCCAGGTCACTGAGAGAGGAATGCAAATCTCTGCGGCCATATTAGGACATGAGCTTTTCTTTCAGAAACTCGGCTGGAAACTGACCCTGGGGTAGCCACAGAGTAGAAGTGCTGTCCGACCAGGGCCAGAAAGCACGGGGTGGGGATGGAGGCCACGACAGTTTGAATCTGTCTAGGAGCTGGCGTGTCTTCAACATCACAACCAGAGAGAAGGAAGACACTCCACGAGCCAGGGACCCGTGGGGTGTGCCGGACAGGTGACACGTGCCGTGCCCTCTGAGCTGGCACCTGGAGGAATCTGAACGCTGTGACATGTGTCCCCTCCACGCTCTTGCACTTCTGGAGGACAACTGGGAGAAGGTTATTGATGGTCTCGCTTTTCAAGGCCTGGTGCTTTGAAACATTCCTTTCTTTCCATAGTTTGGATTAAGGAGAACAGGGATTTGATCCAAGGTCAGGCTTGGTGCCACTGGCACCGGTTCCAGGCCAAGATGACGAGAATGAAAGGTTAGATGGGAGGTTTACATGAGCTCTGACTGCTTATGCTAAGTTTAGAGTTAAGACTCTACAAGTTCTTGTATAACTGACCCCAGTATTTAATAGCCCTCTCATCTTTTCCACTACTCTGGACCCTTTCTCCGGACTGTGGGCCGCTTGTCGTACAGATCACGTATTTCGGTGCGACAGAGAAACAGGGCTCAGTATGTTTACTGCGGACTCTGAGGCCTCACATGGAGGCTCAGACCTGGCAGGTCGCAGGGGCCTAATAAAAAGTCTTGAGTTGAAATTCAATTGAATAGCTAATTTAATAGTCATATAGGTTTATTGATTTCTTCTTTTTTTTCCAAATTAGAATACCAGTTCTTTGCCTCTTATTTCTTTTCCTTCTGCAGAACTTGAGATACAAAGTATTTAAACTGTAAATAGGATCTATTCTTTTTTTTTTTTGTATTTTTCCAAAGTTAGAAGGAGGGAGGCAGTCAGATTCCCTCATGTGCCCTACCGGGATCCACCCAGCATGCCCACCAGGGGGCGATGCTCTGCTCATCTGGGGCGTTCCTCCATTGTGGCCAGAGCCATTCTAGTGCCTGAGGCGGAAGCCATGCAGCCATCCTCAGTGCCCAGGCCAACTTTGTTCCAATGGAGCCTTGGCTGCAGGAGGGGAAGAGAGAGAGAGGAAGGAGAGAGGGAAGGGTGGAGAAGCAGATGGGTGCTTCTCCTGTGTGCCCTTACCGGGCATGGTACCCAGGACTTCCACACACTGGGCCGATGCTCTACTGCTGAGCCAACCAGCCAGGACAAATAGGATTTCTTCTTAAGAGTGGACAGATTTATAGGCCCTATACACCCTAAAATGAGGGAACAAAGCCCCCTAAAATTTGACTAAATAGAGGAAAGCAAAAACAACGGGTTGAAATAGTATATAGTATAATGTAAATAATCAACATTAATCATTATCTTGCTTTAGGAATCTCTAAATAAAACATAATGATCCCATAGGACATCAGTAGTCTGTGATTGAAAAAAAATTAATCATGCTTTATTACAGTATTGCACTCACCTTCTGTAGCAAACTGCTCTAAATGTTTTAGGGTAATTTCTTTGTATTTTGAAGTCTCTGCCAGTCGATCATAAATTACAGTGTCCTGAAAAACAAACAGAATACATAAACTTAAACTAAGCATTCTGAGTTTAACAAAGTTGATGTCAGACACATTATTAGCATCAAAATCAGCATAAAAACAATCACTTTTAGCATTAGTTTTAAAGCATAAAATATTTCCCCCTAATCACACCATTTCCCTTAACGACACTAATGAATAAGGTTTTAGTCCAATATTTTCATGTCTCTCCTCTGAATAAATCCATTGTTACTCCGATGTTCAAAATCTCATATTCTATCAACGCTTCACCTCCCGCCTGCTGCAGGACCTCCCCCCTCAGCTCTGAAGCCTGCCCAGAACACAGCAGTGTTCACAAGTGCTCCAAGGAAGAGTGGTCCAGCCCTCCAAATGTCTGGGCAATGCTGAGGTGAACCAAGCTGTGGAACGTGCCCCGCTGCAATAGCTCTCAGAGCTCACATGCCCAGCAGATCTCCACGGGGGTTATATGGACATGACCACACTCATTCAGTACTGAGCCTGGGAGGCATGAGGGTGTCTTGATGGGACTGTGCTGACAAAAGAACAAACTCTGAGAAATATAGCTCTAAATCCACTGAGCGGGCTGGTAGATACAGTGGGGAGAACTCTGGACAAGCCCAGCATTTCCATAGAGCTGAATATTTCAGAATGTGTCACTTTAGCTTTAAGACCAATTCACTTTCCAGTGTGGTGACTGTGGGGTGAAAGATGGAGGAAGGTAGAGGAGGATCAATGGTGACGGATGAAGACCTGACTTGGGGTGGTGAACACACGATACGGCGTGTAGAGATGCATTGTGGGATTAAGCACCTGAAACTAGTATAATTATGTTAATCAGTATCACCCCTACAGATTAAAGCAAAGGCCCAATTTACTTAGCCTGTAAAATCCAATCACTGGATTATCTTTAAAGTTCCTTTCAGCTTTAACTTCAGGCACCACTTACATTTCTCTAATTTCTGCCCCTTTATAAACTGCCTATTGTTCCTTCTGTTATTCTTTGGCCTGGGTTTCAGTGTTTCAGTGTTCGGCCTTCATGGTTTTATTAGACCAGGAAAAAATAAATCATTTACCTGTAATTACTTTCTCAGTGGTATCACCCACTTTGGGGTCCCTGGTCTCAGAGCTGAGATTTGGAAGCAGACTAATGGACTATGATTTAGAACCCTTGAGAGAAACAGAACGGAGTGACCTCAGAACAGATGGAATATTCCAGGCCCCAATTATGAATTTCTTTTCATTCTTTAGTGGTGGAATAGGAAGGGGGGCAAAGCAAAGGAAATGATAATTTCCTCTCATGGCTCCTTTCTGAAAATGAAAGGTTTACCTTATGAACTCTATTTTTTTTTCCCAGAGGCTACTAACAAAATTTTCAATGAAATTAAAATAGGCCATTTTAAAACTAAGAAAATCTTTTAACTAAGTAAAGGAATATAAACAAAAGTGATAGTAAGGCTGGAGAGATGGAATTCTGCAATGCG
The DNA here is from genome assembly GCA_037038555.1 of Rhynchonycteris naso. Classification (NCBI taxonomy): domain Eukaryota; kingdom Metazoa; phylum Chordata; class Mammalia; order Chiroptera; family Emballonuridae; genus Rhynchonycteris; species Rhynchonycteris naso. Next base: position 287,536,683 of record CM072996.1, on the reverse strand, counting down.
GCAAGCATTCAGGAGGAAGAAACTGATGCTCAGAATGGGAGAATTTTCTACCTTCTTTATAATGTTGGGGAAAGCAGGAGACAGAACATCACTTTCTGCATGAATTGTACAGCCTGTTTTTAAATTTTCAAAAAATTTAAATTTATTTTTCTAGAGAGAGAAGAAGGGAGAGACAGAGAAGCATCGATTTATTGTTCCACTTATTTATGCATTCACTGGTTGATTCTTGTATGTGCCCTGACCAGGGATTGAACCCGCAACCTTGGCATATGGGGATGATGCTCTAACCAACTAAGCAATTGGGCCAGGACTGTACAGTTTTTAACTGTTTTTGAATGACAGTCACAGTTGGCTATCCTTACATGTGAACAATGAATACATATGGATACCTTTACACCCAGAGGAACACTCATTTACTCAGAGGGCTATATCAAATAATCAGGTATTTGGTACATTGTTAGGAACCAAAGAAGGCATCTTCAGAGGAATGAAAGCATGTGCACTCTGTAAGACCAGACTTAGAATGTGGTCAATGTGGAAACTCACGCCGAGCAGACACTGTCAGAGTGAGTGGCAAGGCACAGTCAGATTGTAGTCACATTTTTATGTAAATAGCCTAGAGCTTCAGGATTAAAAATTTCCAGTGAATTTTCATGCAAAAAGTTGTTCCCCTATTCACCTTTTAGACTGAAATTCCAATGCTGTTCTATTCTTATCCACAGAGCTTTGCGCATGGCAGGACTAGCAGAAGTAATCCTTAATCATCCTGAAATTTCACTTGTATGGGATACTACATCACACAATACTGCCAAAATAAGGAAGGGCTATACCGTGAAATGCAAGAGCCAACAACAAGATGGTAGCAAGCCCAAAAAAAAAAAAAAAAAAAAAAAGGTCTCACATAATTACTTGAATAGGCACTGCTGCAATTTACACTGAAGCTAGATGATTGGGCCAGATGAGCCAAAGTCAACCACCATCCAGGAATCTGAGCTTGTTGTCAGTTTAAACAAGCTGAGATTGACATATGCTTGGACCCTTGTGAACTGAAGTGTTTTTGCTAAAGACATTAGATATATCTAAATTTAAATATGGACCAACAATTTCTGGGTTTACGTGTGCCATTCAGAATTATCTGTACTCTGTGATGGTGAACTACTAAATATAACTAATTTCAGATATGTTCCTTTTGTATATGGCACAAAATTTTATTTAGGGGGCACTTGATTTGAAAATTTTCAGTCACTTTAAGATCCTTAAAGCATTAAGTGTATTAGTCAAGTTTCTACTTTCTCCACTGGCATGTAAGCATTAAAGAAGGATTTTTATCTTCTTGAATAAATTAAATTTTTATTTGTGTAAATGTTAAATTTTCCTAAGTTGGCTTCTATTGCAGATATAAATTGTATATTGTGTACTTTCCCTTTTTCTATTTCCATTTAAAAATTAACAAAGCAAGACAACCTACTGCAGAAACTCTGGAGAAAAGCAAAAAAGTGAGTCATCCATAAACACACACACAAAGCCTCCATCTCTGAGCTGTAGTCTTGATAAACTCTTCAAGACTATCTTCCAATCCACTACGTATCCCCACCCCTTCGACTCTTAGAGTTTAGTCCATTTACTGATGTTCTTTCTTAAATTTATTTATCATTTCTAATTTGTCTTATAGGTAGCCTCATTTTCCCCTCCCCCAATTTTTTAAAAATATAAATAATTGAAAATAAAAATATTAGTGTATCATGTTGAGCTCTAAACATCGTCTGTCAGACTGGTCCTCACAGATGACTTCACCAGGAGTGAACCCACGCCCCACGCTCCAGTTCTCCATGTTCTAGCTCCCTCAGGCTGGCTCTTGCTTTTTCCTTCACTGTCCGTAGCCCAATCTAGTCAGTCCATATATCCCCCAGCAGAGGTTGGCATGTGCTTTGCTTGTCCTTATCTCATGACTGTCTTAAGCTTCAAGTAGGGGAGGCTGGATCCCATCTGCATTTTACAGAAAGCACTATTTGCCCCCATTTCCCTACAGAAACCGAACTCCAGCCACTCCTCCCTGATTCCTGGGACTCCCATCCCACCCTATTCAGCCCAAGACTTCATTTCAACCAACCATTTTGGTTTCTATTCCTATTTTGCTTTCAAGCCTGGTTTTACCTTTGGCTTTTCCTTATACAATCATTCACCACTGCCATGATTCTGAAATAGAGGAGATACGTCAAAGCATGAACAGAATACACTACCTTGACTGGGAAGTAGTATTGATGACTTCTGAATTGACTTTATTACTATAGTATTGTGTTGCACTTGTCACTGTTGATTATTTACTCTACCAAGGAATCGTCAGATTCCTCAGACTCTCCTCCAAATTTCAGTCTTCCCTCCTGGATCCCCTCTTTTCATGTAATATTTTCTTCATGCCAGAGCTCATCAACCCTCTGCTTTCAGGTTCCACTAATACTTGTTAACTCCTAAATCAGCACCCCAGATTTCTTCCCTCGTGAAATTCATGTTATTGCTGCCTTATGGCCCAGAGGTAGCTCCCAACCCTCTATGCTGGAAGTCAACCCTCTATGCTGGAAGTGGTATCACTTAGTAAACTCAGTTAGCCAAGGAGAAATCTGACAATCATCCTAGATGACAATCACCTTTTCCCTCACCCTCCACATGTAATCAGGGATGAAATCCTAAATCTCTGTCCTCTCAAAGCCTCTGCAACTGCCTGGTTCAGGTTCTTACCAACTCTTGCCTGGATTACTGTCAATAACCTCAACTGGTACCTGCATATGCATCTCCTTTCTGCCTTAACTCATCTTCCTAAATGGTAGCAGAACAACTCAGGAAAACAGTACAGGTTCTTGGGCATGTAAAGAACCCAGGAGCTAACTCATGCCCTATCTCTCCCACCCTGCATTCTGCCATTCCCTGCCAAACCACAAGCAGTTCTCAAATGTACCTTGCTGTTTTATATGTTTAAGCCTTCTTAGTCTTTATCCACAGTTCATAGTCAATTTGAAAATGGGGGAAAACCATGCAATAAGCAAGTTAATGTATGCAAACTATGTATGTAATTATTCAAAAAGGAAGCCCAAGTTTTTATTTCGTATTCAATGCTTTGATTCCCCGAACATAGGTAGAAGATTACTCAAAACTAAGAAAGTTAGTATGTGGGTTGGATATAGTACACCGGACATATATACATCAACCATTTAAAGTAGGAGGTCTTAAAGGCTTTTTTTATTCCCTTATCACTGAATGTTACCATTGAGATGTAGATGATTTTTATAGTATACCTTAATATTGTATCCTCACCTTCTCTTTACATGTATTTCCCTGACTAGTCTTAAGCTCCTGACAAATCTTGGGTCTTATCTTCCTATCTCCAAAATCCAGTTCAAAGTTTGGTATATAAAATGCATACAACAAATAAATATTAATTGTTTATTTATTTGAATGAACAACCAAAGGAATTCTAAAACTAAATTCATGAGACATCACAAAATAGTTCTACCAAATATTTTATAACCAAGGCATTGAAATATACTCTTAACAGGATTTAAGTTATAAGCTTAATTACGTTATAAATTCCATGTCATTTTAATGCAAGGTTGTTGATTATATTGAAAACTGCAAAGTTTTAAGTTGGTATGTTCCCTGACTAGTACAAGTAGATTAGGCTCTTGGAAAGGATAATTCAGAAGGAAAATACAACTAATTTTAAGAACAACAACAACAAAAGGCCCTGGTCAATTGATTTCTTATTTTTCAATGAGTGGAAACATATTTTCACTAGAAAAATTAAGTTAGAATGACATATTACTGTTTCCGGCAATTTAACCTGCCAATATACCAAAGCCATTAGTTAAAAATTCTGTTATAATTTAAACCATACAAGACAAGCAGTGATCACCACATGAAGAAATTATAATAGTAATCGTGATCCAATCAATTCCTGCCCCCAACCCCCGTTTCAGTGGTCTTTAAAAAATTAAATTCAAAGTGATCTGGATCACTTTATTTCTAATACAATTTAAAAAATATCTGTAAGTGTCTTCTAACTTATTTATATAATTTAAACCTCAAATATTATGTATCAAAAATTAAATTACATAAATAACCTAGGCAAAACTTTTTTCAAAGCACCAAATTTACCCAGAAGGAATTCCACATTTCACCAGAGGAGGCCAAAGACTATTACTATAAAACACCAAAAAACAGTGGATGTCAGCAACTTCATGCTAAACATCTGTGTTACATTTCCATAGCAGAATGCTTAACATATACATTATAAACCATCATAAATCAAAACTGCAAAAGACAAAAATAAAAACTTACAGCGCCTTTGCAGTAAAGTCGTAACTTCCCGGATGGAGTGCGAACAATCACTGACATTCTTTTCCGAGTGCTGAAAGAAAAAGGTTTTCCATAACGTGTCATCAGACTGAGAATACGCATCTATATGTTTGTCACACCTCACATATTTTAACACTCACACCGAAAAAATAAATTTGGCCAAATTATGAGCCCTATCCTTCTACATATATAAACCGTCCCCTTGGTGTACAGTTGGGTACCTTTGAAAGTTACATTATGTTTTTTAAAGCACCAGGGTACCACCTGCTGCCTTAGAGGAATTTACAAAACAGTCCCCTAGAGACCTGAAGGAGTTAGTACCCACCAGGGTCGGGTAGAGGAGCGTTCTGGTTCAATGTGTGCAGAATTAAAAAAAAAAAAAAGCAAAACACTTAAGTTGGTATGTTTTAGGGTAAATTGTATGTTGTAGCTGTTATTAAAAACAGAAATGATAATCAATTTTAGGCTGCATATCTAATCACACATAAAGGCAAACACTAGCACTTTAAAACTGACTTAGGCATTCACACCTATTGATTTTCCATGATTACTAGCAAGTCACGGGCATCATGTAAGAAACCTAATTTATATTACAAAGCTAAGCTAATGAGCACAAACATTTTAATACCGTGTTGGTGATATAAGCCGTTTAATAAAAACTGTTAGTCAAACATACGTCTTTCAAAGCATTAGCATAAAGACAGCAAATAACACTGAGCAGAACGAACTGGTGCAGCATTGCATGGAGTGGGCCTTGTGTGGAACCAAGTGAGGAAAAAGCCTTCTCTCCAAATATGAGGAAAAGCCTTCTCTCCAAATATCTCTCAAGCGTCGGTAGCTGTTTGTTTTACCTTACAATGTTCTGCTGCTAAAAAACTGAGATGAGTCCAATCTAAAGTAGCAGTTAGATATAGGGTGATAGCATATAGCCAGCAATTTCTTGCAGAAGTATCCAGAAATAGTCTTTTCTTGCTCCATCTATATCTCCATTGTACAGTCATGTCCCACATAGTGACATTTCGGTCAATGATGCACCGCATATATGACAGTGGTCCCATAAAATTACAATGGAGCCAAAAACTCCTATCACGTATTGAAGCCGTTATAGCATCATAGTGTAACACATTACTCACGTGTTTGTGCTGATGCCGGAGTAAACACACCTATGGCGCTGCCAGTCACGTAAAAGTACAGCACATACAAGTTGGTACAGTATATAATACTTGATAAAGATAATAGGAGACTATGTTACTGTCTTATGTGTGTGCTATTCTATACTTTTTACAGTCAGTTTAGTGTGTATTCTTTCTACTTATTAAAAAAAAGTTTGCTGTAAAACATATACTGTTACACCAGCAACAGCCTCACCCATCTCATGTTTACTGCATCTCTTGATCATTCATTGTCTCTTGTGCTTGATTTAATCTCATGTTGTTTTGCTCATCATGGCCCCTCAGTGTTCACCCAAAGATGAGATCACCTACTGAGGCATTTGTAGACCACGTCCCAATTGTTAAGTGATGAATGACTACTAGCACCTCCGATCTCCCTCCCTGCTGTTTAGGAACACATTTAATTGGGCCCCCTTCGTCATGGTATCTGCATTCTCTCTCTTAGCCTTTTTAAAAAAATTTATTGAATTTATTGGTATGACACAGCTTAATAAAATTATATCAGTTTCAAGTGGACAATTCTGTAATACATCATGTGTATATTGTAGTGTGTTCACCACCCCAAGTCAAGTTTCCTTCTCACCATCTATCTCCCCTTTACCCTCTTTTACCTCCCTCCACCGCTTTCCCTCTGGTAATAACCATGCTGTTGTCTATGAAGAATATTTCTCCTTTTTTCCTGTTTTCTTAATCCTTTCATCTTTTTCACCCAACCTCCTCTCCCCTTCCTTTCTGACAGTAGTCAGTCTGTTCTCTGTAGGCATCTGTTTCTATTTTGTCATCATTTATTTTGTTCATTAGATTCCACATATAAGTGAGATCATATGATACTTGTCTTTCTCTGCCTGGCTTATTTCACTTAGCATAATACTCTCCAGGTCCATCCATGCTTTCTCAAAAGGTAAGATTTCCTTCTGTCTCAGCCATTCTTGATTCATGCCTTTCTAAATCCAGCTTTGATGTCATGGTCCCAAAGTCATCAGCTTCTTGCTCTTCTCTTCTGGCAAAACTCCCAAACCCAGGGTGAACGGGCACTCTTTCTTTGGTACATTGGAGTAAGTGGACATTGCTGGAGAAAATTCCCCCAGCCACCACAATTAGTAAACACATGACACTAATGTCAACTCGATGCTCCAGGCTGCCCTGTAACCCGCGAGGTTTTTCTAACAAGCTCGCCCTCTCCTTCTGCAGCTCTGTGAACACCTTCTCATTCTCCAAGTCTCCAACACACCCTCGTCACTCAGAGACTTTGAATTGTTGCAGTTCTCCTGGATGGAAGCCCCAGACAAGATATCCCTATTCTTTCTACCATTGAAACCTACACATCTATCTACTGTGCACCCTTCTCTCTGTCTCTTTTCTTGATGCAAAGGAGGAACTATCACTTTTCCTATCAGGGACCTTCCTTTCACTTGTGCTGTGAATCCTCTTTCACCGACCTCCTTAGTAATCCTAGTTATGGTGCTCTCCCTAAATCCTCATCTTCTCCTTCCAGAATGGAACCTTCTCATCAATATTTAAACACGGTCTAGTCTCTCCTACAAAACTCAATCCGAACCGCCCTCCCTGCATTGAGCTATATACCCCCTTCCGACAGCTCAGCTTTTAAAAACAATTGCTACACACTGTCTCCACCACTTATCTCTCTCCATTCCCCTTCCCATCAGCCCTCTCCTCACCATGCACGGAGGCTGAATCTCACACACGCTTCTCAACCTCTCTCCTGGCTGACCGTGCAGCAGTTTTCTACACAGATGACCGTTATCTCCCTGAAATCATCCTCATCCCCTGGCTCTGTGCCATTATCTTCTATTTCTCTAATCACAAAGCAGTTTCTTTGCCAATTCCTCTTTTTCTTATCAAACCTTAATAATAGCTGTGAGGAGTTGCTCACGGCTCAATTCTCAGCTGTTCCTGTTTCCCTCACTCTATATTTTACATCCAGGGGATCTAACTCATCTTCATGGCTTCAGGTGCCATTTACAGGCCCATGACTACAGAATTTATATTTCATCCATAAGTTTCTATTTATTCTTCAGTCCTTTATACCCAACTGCCTACCTATGATTCCTCTGTTTGTACATCTCACGGGCATCTAAAACTTAATTCAAACATCTCAGCCTCCACCTTGATTCCTATTCCCGCATCTGCCACCTGAGTAAACAGTATCTTTATCCATGCAACTATTCCTGCCAGAGGCTCTAACACCTCCCTCCTTTCTCCTTCCACATCCAATCCATCCCCAAGTCCCACTGACATTCCCTCAGGGCACCTGGATTCTATCCCTTTCACTTTATTTTCACTGGTCTAGCATCCTGGTCTAAATGGCTAATACCTCTTGCAGCGTGTTTTAATCCCACCTTATTCACTTTTTTCCCTTTCACCCTTAAGCCGACCCCCATCACAGCATCCTGAAAAAGCTCAAACTCCCAAGCTGGCTTGATTTTTCTTCATGGCCCTTATCACTTATCATAGGGCTCATAAGTGTAAGTTAATAAACAAACACAGCCGCATGCTAATTGATATGCTATTTATAATATTTTATAGATGTAATACAAGGAGACCTAAGGAAGACAGTCCCCTGGACATGAAAGAAAGAAAAAAGCCATGGGGGATACACTCTAGAAGTAATGTTACAGTTAAACATCCAAGTTCTCATGCATTGCCCCTGGAGCTTCTCAGTGTATGCAAGTAAACCATGTTTAAACAATAAATTGACAGACCCCCATTAGTTCTGATATGAACCATCGGCATATAGTCTCTCCCAACCCACAGAGCAACCAAAGCTGGTGGATAAAAGGAAACACTTTTTCTAATCAGTGTCCATGCCTGCCTGAAGTAGGTGTAAGTTCAAGCATAAAGGTGGACACTTATTTCCTTTGAACAGCAGCCTTACTTTCTGCCCGTGGCCTTGAAGCTACTTCTAAGTGAATGGTGATGAAACCTTTATGGACACTCCCATCTGTAGCTGAAGGCTACATGCCCCAAGAATGTAGGTCAGCCGGGAAACTACACAGTCATGTGGGAATAAAAAAGCCCAACACTCAAAGGGATATCACTGATTATAATAAAGGCCTTCATTATTTGACTTTACAAAATGAAGTAAACAGAATAATCTCTTTGCTTTTTGCTCTTTCCTACTAGATAGTGACTGGTTTTCTATCTGACAGAGTGATGGATATCCAAAGACAATTAGATATAATGAGCACATAATGAGAATGGTGGGTCCCTAACTCTGATTCATCTTCACTCCACATAAATCTTGGACCCTCCAAATATAACATTTACAGATCATCAGCCATAAGATTCCTGTCCTACACCACATGGTTGTGATGCAGATGGTCATGCTGAAAAACAGTGATACACTGTCTTCAGGAGTCATATCTTGCAACATTCTGTTTCTCATTTATCTACTGCTAAGAAAATGAAACACTGCACTAAAGATTTCAATTTAAATTTAGTTAAATAAAATAAAGTACTTTCTTACTCATTTAAAAGGAAAGAAATAACAATAGATATAGCAATTTATCTCATCCAGACAAACCACAGAGCAGGTGTTTTACCTGGTAAACTCCAAGACATTGAGCAATTCATATCGTTCTTCTTGCCCCAGCTATGGAGAAAAGGAATACGTGATTATTTAACACCGGAAGCATCTTTGGTTTCCTGGCAATAAATCTTAGTTATGAAATTTTAATGTAAAAAAATGTCAATATCAACAAATCAGCCCTTTTGAAGTACATCATCTTTTAGTGAACTTACTAACCTTCAGGTTAAGATGGAAGATTCAACATTAACATTGTATTTCTATCCTTCTCAAAGCCCCCTTGAAACGACAGTCAACACTTGAAAAAAATCTTGTCATGGCAGGAACACAGAAAAGAGACAACAGCACCAAAAATTTGAAAAGTGATCAAGGAGTGGTTATCTCACTTAGCGGACACAGGAAGGTCAAATGCGACAGGAGCCTGGGAACAGCTGAGAAGCAACCCGACTGGTGTCGTGTCATCCTTAAAAGCCTTACGGAAATGAGTGAGCAGAAAGCTCTAGAATTGCGAGGTAAATAAAGGGGCCTAAAAAGGGAGGAGTACTGGGGACGAGCAGCGTGAAGAGCAGCTCTGAGCACTGGCCCCGCCTGCACACAGGCAGAGCAGAGCGAAAAGGGGATCCTCTGTCCAGCAGCTGACCGGCACAGTGGAAGAAACGGCCTTGTTACTTTCATACTAAACGCTGGGCCCAGTGCCCAGCCCATGGTGCTCCCCACACTGCGGCTGTCAGAGCTTCCCAGGCAGACATTGGAACCAACGAGCCCAGAAGAAGCCTCGAAGGCACAGACATCACAACTCCCCAATCCAATCCCACTGGACCATGTCCTTTGAAGCTCAGTGCTGACAAACGCCCTCCTAAGCCCAGAGCTGTCACATCAGCTTCCACATTCCTCATTCTCAACCATGAGAATCCCAGAGATGAACAGACATCTAAGGAAAGCCACCAACATGGAACACAGAGACCCGAAACAAAGAGACAAAAGCAATCTGGAGTAGAGAGAACTCAAAAACAAAGCTTGGTGTTGGCCCATGGAGTTTAGGCTCAGGGTCTCCTGACTGGCAAGGGGGTGCTGGGCTGGTGAGCGGGCCCCGGGCGCCTCTTTGCTTGGCTTCTACCCTGGACAGACGTGGTTTGTCAGGTGCTTCATGTGCGGCATTTTCTGTTCCGTCATCGGAACTGCACTGCTGTGTCTTCCTCATAGCATAAAACTTTTTGCAGTGTTTTATACCCTCGAAAAGATGTCTCTATTAGCCAGTATGTGCTTTGCAAGGGGACCCATGAAAAAAGTGTTCAAAACAGTAAGACTGCTTGTAACAATTCTTACGTTTTTGTGATTCATATTTATGCCCTGTGAGCTATTCTTTGGCAATATAGGAGGAGACTGGCCTTACTCTTCCACATATTGCAGTTCTTGTCAAAGGCCTGGTGCAGGCTATCACATACCACATACACGGGCTGCAGGAATTAAACACTGTTCATTTCTCCCAAGCAGAAAATGGGGAAGTCTGCCAAAGAAATTCTGAAAGTCAATGTTTAACTTTTGGTGAAGTATGATTTTCCCCAAACAGCAATCACTACAAAGACAAACGCATTTTATACTCTGGTAAAAGACTATCGTTTAATTAAATTGTTATGCTTGTGAATTCCTTTATCTTTATCTTTTGTAAATTTATTTTAAACTAAAAACTTCAAACAACTGTGATTATTCCTCTCAGAAAAGTAACCTAAGTATGACATGCATAAAACAAAAACAGGATACTATTAAAAAAGAAATACTGAAAGGACAAGGAAACTTCTGAAATCAAAAGCATGATGACAAAAATGAAAAAAAAATTAATAGAGGGATAAGACAAAGCTGAGGAAGACTTCAAAAAGTTGAGCAGAATGGCAAAAACCACAGGAAAGAAAAGTTAAAAGATTAGTTCAAGAATTCTAAAGAGAGAACAGAGTAAACACAGGGAAGAGAAAGGGATTCACTCAAGGAAGTTCTCCAGAAATGAAGGATCGCAGGGCAATTCCCAAATGCAAAAGGGCCCACCCAGGGCTCAGTACACGGGGTCAACATATTCCCACTGAGGCACACGAGCACAACATTTCAGAATTCTTAGGACAATTGGGATCCTACAGCCTTCCAGAGAGACAGGGCAGGGACAGGTCACAAGAGATGTGGAATCCCAGTGGGTTCTGGTTTCTCAGTGAGGTGTACGGGACGCCAGAAGACAGTGAAGCAATAAAACTACTTAAGGAAATGATTTCCACCCTGGAATTCTATTTTCAGCCACCGAAAACAAAGAGTAAACCAAGAGCAAGGAAGGCACGGGATTTAGGAAATAGAAGATCTAACATAAGATAAAAGTAAAAGAAAGTCCCTAGGATGCTAGGACTGAGATTCCAGGGTGACAACTGTAAGACTGTGAACTGTCAACCATGAGTAGTCAGGAGCTGGGTTTGCTGTGGGCTAGCGCTACTGTGTCCTCTGCTTCAGTGACATTTTAAGTTGATGAAACTCGCAGTGTACGAGTTCCATGAAAACAAGGAGTTCCCTAAGAAAGAAGGCTCTATCTATATAGTCCTAAACAGGAGAAAAGCTAAAGAAATCTCCCATGGCACAGAAGCAGGCCTTAGAACAAAACTGGCCCAGACAGGAGAATGTAGGACTGCAAGAAGGAAGCCTTGAGAACAAATTTGCTAACTGACAAGAGTATCTGATAAAAGTGTACTCTTAGTATCTTCTTAAGGTAGGGAGACAATTATTAATAGGTAGGAAGAAGATTAAGCAATTGAAAATATAGGCATTTATCTTTAGGAAATAAAATATATTTTCAGGAAATAATGTTATGTCAGGAAACAAAATTAAAACAAGAAAATAATTACTGACTACAACAATGTTTAGCTAAGAATACCACTATAGGTATAATATAAACACTAAATAATGACTTTTTTTTTTTTTTTACAGAGACAGAGAGAACCAGAGAGAGGAACAGAGAGGGACAGATAGACAGGAAGGAAGAGAGGTAAGAAGCATCAATTCTTTGTTGTGGCCCTTTAGTTGTTCAATGATTGCTTTCTCATATGTGCCTTGACCAGGGGACTCCAGCAGAATGAATGACCCTTTGCTCAAGCCAATGACCTTGGGCTTCAAGCCAGCAATCTTTGGGCTCAAGCTATCGACCATAGGGTCACGTCTATGGTCCCACACTCAGGCCAGCAACCCCGCGCTCAAGCTGGTGAGCCTGCACTCAAGCTGGCAACCTTGGGGTTTTGAACCTGGGTCATCTGCATCCCAGTCCAATGCTCTACCCAATGCACCATCACCTGTTCAGGCAATTATTTTTCAATGAGATATAATTTATATTCAATAAAGTACATGTTCCTTAAATGTATAGTACAATGAAAATTGAATACAGTAGTTTGAAAAAGGTATACTTGGTGTAACCACCACCCCAATCATGATATACTGTATTCTCATTACCCCATAAATTCCTTTGTACCCTTTTCCAATAAATCTCCTCTCTGACCCCGAGGCAACCAACCGCTGTTCTGAATTCTGTTACCATAAGTCAGTTTGCCTGATCTTGAGCTGCATATAAACGAAATGAGTTTGCACTCCTTTGTGCCTTTTTAATATTTTTGCTCAACATAATGTTTTTGAGATTTATCCATGCTACTGATGAATTAATTATTCATTCCTTTTTATCATATAGGAATTCTATTAAATGAGTATACCAAAATCTGTTTATCCATTGCCCAATTGATGGACATTTGGTTTGTTTCCAATGTTTGGCTACCATGAATAAAACTGCTAATGCTATTCCATTAGACTCCGTTTTGTGGTCATCAGTCTTCATTTCTCCTGGTTAACTATGAGTACAATTGCTGGGTCAGGTGCAAGTTTACCTGTGTTAGAAAACTCTAACATGTTTTTCAAAGGAACTCTGTCATTGTGACATGTCTACCAGCCATACCTGGGTGTTGTTCTACTTGTTCTATATTGTCATTATCATTAGGTGGCATGTGTTTAATTTTAGCCCTTATGCTGGTATGTAGTGGTAATCTCACTGTGATTATAATTTGCATTTTCCTGACGACTAACAATGCGCTTTCGTGTACTCATGGGCCATTCATATATCTTCCTTTGAGAGATGTTTGTTCAAGTCTTTTGCCCATTTTAAAAACTGGGTCTGAATAGTTGCTTAACCAAAAATTCTAATATAATTATGATAATATTGGGAAGGTATGGTAAGTCAGGAGAGAGAAATCCTCACTTAATTAATAAAATAGAAAGTTAGCAGACGTGTCTGCAGTGAAAAATATGAGATGCGTACAGGCCTGAAGAAAGAGAGAGAAGAGCAAAAAGCGGTTGCTTCTGGGAAGGATGACTGTAGTGGGGAACCTCTATTTTATAGCAATCCTTTCGGTATTATTTTACCTTGGAAGCTACACATTTGTTTACTTTGAAGAAAAAATGAGTTAAAAATAAATAACTTACTGAATCGATAATCACTGAGTCAGGTGTTCTTCCAGTGAAAACAAAATTCAATTGTTTGGCTGCTCTGACCAGGGCCCCCTCATCTGTTTTGGGAAAAGGAAATACATGGTAAATACACAACCCTCAATGCCCAATACAAGAGAAATACATGGCTGTTATAGTGTGCTGTTCAATTTTTAAAGAAGTATTCTGGCTCCTGTTATTATAATCCATTTCTTTTAAAATTACATGGCAAGACCAAAGAAATGAGTAGAAGAATCTTAAGACTATGCTATAGGTATAGACCACAGAGCCATATTTCTAAAGAGTAAGTCTCACTCTTATTCATGTACAAGAAGAAAAATTTACATGTACTACTTGATCCAGCATATTTTCTAGAAAACCTTTCTTACAATGAATGACATGAAACTACCTTTCTGTATTTTATGGCTTTCTTCCTGAAACAATAACTGTAGAAAAATAATGCTACTAACGGAGAATTCAATTTAAATGAATATATCGTATTTTTTGCTTCATAAGATGCACCTGACCATAAGACACACCTAGGGTTTTAAGGAGAAAAATAGGAAAAAAAATATTCTGAACCAAATAGTGTGTTAAAATATTTAATAAAATACCATATTTTTCACTCCATAAGATGCAAAGGCATTTCCTCCTCCACTTTTGGGGGGGAAAGTGCATCTTATGGAGCAAAAAATATGGTAAATGAATTAATGCTTTATTTTTTCATATATTAGTTACTATCATCACCATGCTATACCAAACCTAGTTGCTGAGGGTAGGGTGTGGGACAAGAGAACATTCACATACCGTAGTATCTGTCCCAGCAACATGAGATATAACATTTCTTATAAGGAATTTGGTACATTCTACAAGGTCACAGGTACTGCTTTAGAATACAGTTTACAGTAATTATAATAGAGTTCTCCAAAGTGTGTTCTCTCTTTTGTAAAATTCTTACAATAACTGAATTGGCTATTTACCCAATTTTACATTGAAAGAGGTCTAAAATTAAGCCTATGATTTTTTACCTAAAAATAATAAGTTGATTATTTTACTTTTTCATATAAAATCGTTTTTTTTTTTCCTTGACAATCTCAAATTTCAGAACAATGCGCCGATGAAAAAAATACATCCCAATTGCTTCATTTGTACCTGGAGATGCTGCTTGGTAAATAATCTTATCACCTTCTCGCTCTGGTACTGCTGTGTGGCAAACAGCCATCATTGTAAGAAATTCACATATTATGGGTGCAGTTGGCTGTAGGAAATAAACATACATCAGACCTTCCCATTTAAACATTTTGACACTAATGATAGCAATATCACTTCATGTCTATTTACTAAGAGTACCACTGTTAAACATTGAGGGTGTGAGGTTATAGCCAACTAAGAAGACAACCTCCATTATGAAGAAAATACATTTTAACTAAAATCATTCATTCTAGCACACTCTCATTCATTGCTAAACATTTATACCTGACAATTCTGTGTTGTCAAACGAAATAGTACAGTGAAAAAGGTAGATATGGTCAAACACTATGCTCAGAAGACAGACGAGAAATTACAAAGCGTTCGTATACCTCATTCTAATTCCTGATCAGATTAAAGTTTTAGGCAACTCATCTCACTGGGGTTCACTATTTGGGGTTGAGGTGATGATGGCAGGGGATTAATGCCTTGTCCTCTCGTTCTCAAAAAAATGGCAACCTTAACCTAACACGTTTTAACAAAGAAATGATTGAGCAATTCCTCTGTACAATGGACACGTATGGCCTGGGGAAGACAGAGAAGCGAATCTTCTTTGCAAGGAGCTAGAGTTTATTAGAGAAAACCCAGATCTCTTAAACTAAACATCTGCCTGTCTGGCTCCTGATAAAAAAAAAATTGTCACTCAAATTAATAAAGACAAAACATTTCTCCATACTGTTGGACAAAAAACAAAACAAATCAAAACTAAAAAGAAGTGAAGTGGTTGAACAACTAAATCAAACATTATTTGAAAAAACTGTGTTCTGGCTACAACAGTTGACAAGAGAGACATGGTCTCTGCCATGTGAAGCTTCGACTTGGGAAAGCAGAGCACAGATACACAGACAAATGTTGTTTATTCACGGACTGAAAAGGGCTACAAAGAAGAGAATGCCAATCATGTCATGTGATTTGGGTGAGTTCATGGTCATTTTCAAGATAATGTGATATTTAAGCTGATGAAGGTTAGCCTCATGAGAAACTGAGCAGAGTTTTCCATCCAGCAGGAACCAAACATGATGAGAAGGTCCTGAAGAAGGAAAGAATAAAATGTGAGAACATAAAGGAAGCCAATGTGGCCCGAGGAGAAGAGGGGAAGAGAGGCTCTGAGTGTGGTTGGGGACATCGGCAGGGGACAGGTTGTGTAGCTATGGAAGGTAAGAAGAAAGCCAAAGAGTGGTTTTAAGCAGGGAAGTGGTGGGACTTGGTTTCCATTTGCATCACTGCAGTTGTCTCACGCAGCAAGAACTGAAGGGGAGTAAAAGGGAAACAAGAAGCATGGTTGGGAGGCATTATGGTAATTCACACCAGGGATGCTGGGAGCCTGGACTCGGGGAGTGTAAAGTGAGAAAGAAATAAACATGACATTCAGGACACACTGTGGAAGTCAGCATGGATAAGGTCTCAGTGATTCTACTGATCTAGAGATGGCAGTGCAAGGAGGTTATCAAAAGCAACCCTTAAGTTCCTAGAAAGGGCAATAACATGGATGATGGTGTAACTCCCTGAACCTGAGAACACAAGAGAAAAGGGGGTCTAGGTCTAGATTTTGTGGATCCTAAAGCTAATATTTGGTTGAAGGCTGTCTTTATAAAAAAGGATAGAAAACTACCCACATGAACACACTGCTAGCGCTCTACCTGTGCTTCAGAGGGAGCATGTTTTGGGGTAGTAATGAGCATTAGTTCAAGTTTTCACAGACTGAGCTTGTAGCAATCGTCAGAAAAAGTTCTGGGGTTTAAACTCCAGGAATCTCTATCACTTGATCTGATAAAGTTTTAGTAAGTGTCAATAACTTCATAAAGATGTGCACAGTTCTTACTGTATAGATTGGCACTAGCCTATGATTTTGAGCAGGTAACTAATTTCTATAGCTATTTTGAAATTGTTAATAGTGAGTTGTTTCAAACAAATAGGGTTTTAATATTAACACAAAATATTTGAAAAGAATCTTGATAATGATAATATTAAAACTAAACATCTAATAACCATAAATTCATGTTGACCAAGTAAAAAAATTAGCAATAGATTTTGACATTAAAGAATAATCATAAAATATATAAACATGGAAGTTCAGAGGATTGCTCATTAGTTTTCACTCATTAATTAAAATATAATGGCTTTATGTCACTTACATGATTATTTTGGAGATTTTCCAGCAATGATGAGTCACTAAATGTTTTGTCATCTCCAAACTGTGAGTTCTGCCTGAAGGGAAAAAAATGGAGCAAACCTGGTTCACGTATCAGCTCCATGATCTATCTATAACCTTTCAAATATGTCACTATGTCTACATACCCCTAATAGATTCAATTTAGAGTGCATTACTGAATAAGACATCACAGATTTCATGATTAAGTCATAAAATATTTTCAAGCACTGTAAAATGTGACAGACTTTTGCAGTGTAATGAGAAATAGTATTTTATAGTTCATTTTCCTGGCGTGAAATTCTATTGTAGCCACATGAAATTAAAAAATAATTAATTTAAAAAAATGTAACAAAACTGCTAAAACACCTGAAACTGAATTTTCTCAACTTCCATATTATTTCCAAGTTTTAAAAATTCTGAGGATAAAACGTTTATCAAAAATAATATTTATTAGGCCCTGGCCAAGTGACTCAGTGGATCAAGTGCCCTCCCATTGTGCCAGAGGTCACAGGTTTGACCCATGGTCAGGACTCATATGAGAAACAACCAATGAGTACATAACTAAATGGAACAATGAGTTGATGCTACTCTCTCTCTCTCTCAAATCAATGGAAAAATTAAAAAACAAAACATTTAAAAATAATATTGATTAATACTTTTACCATAACCTATGAGAAATCTTTATTTGTATTGACTAATAAAATACTACATAATTATCATATGAAATATAAAAATATAAACTTCACATATTTTATCATCACTAACAAATATCTGATATATTTACATACATATCACATTTGTTCTTTATACTGAGAACAAATCATAAAACTAGATGGGACTTTAGGGGTTGTGGCTCTCTGCAGACCAGCAAACATGCTATATACTTCATAAGAAACAAACGGGGTCAGATTTGCCTCTGTAATCTAGCTATTATTAATCTCATGGCAATGCAATTTAATATAGAAATGTTGAGATTCAAAGGAAGAACAAGGACCATGTAAGTGGGAATGTTAAATCCAAAAGGGAAACTTTTCAATGATCAGTAAAAATGTTTATATATAAGCTTTTGTGCACTGAAGAAAATTTCTGAATTCAGAGGAAAAAAATGTGTTCGATACTAAGAATCTGAAATAATTAAATGTATACAATATCTTCAATGAAATATATTTTTTCCCGTAAACCAAAGGAAGAAGTTAGAATGTTTATAATAACATACATCCTTCTTTACATGTTGTAGTTTGGTCTATTAATTCTCAGAATTATAATACATCAGTATTAACATGTAGTAGTTTAGAATTTGCAAAACATGCCTGGGAAACAGAATAAACACATTATTATTATACTTATTCCTCTCCCTCTAGTTTTAAATATGAAAAGAAAAATCCTCCAAATACTATCATTTCTTAAAAACAGTTTATTTGAGGTTCCATAAAATCTTCCAATTCTTAAAATGTGTCCATTAATTGTTCTTCCTTATACTTTTTTACTTATTTGCTAGATAAATTGAAACATCAAAGAATATTCATAGTAACATCTTGCATATGGAGATATTTTCTTTTTAAAGAATTCTAGACCGAAAGCCTTTATAAATCTAAAGATATGTCATATTCATCTCACCAGTAATTCTTTCATTTTATGAATCACAGCTACGATAATTGATAGAACTTTGAAATATATTTACAACAAACATTAGATATGCAATTAAAATGTCTGCATGGCCACATCACTTCCTCCATTCACCAGTGAAGGATTTCACCACAGATAGTGCTAAATAAGAGCTCTTCTTCCAGAAAATGCCTTTCCTTCCCAAGATCATAAAAACCACAAACCATAGGCTGAGACAGGTAACTCAGGCATGGAATTCTCTCACAACGCCTCTCCAAAATCTTACAAAATGTTCACTTTTAGTAAATGCAAGGAGATAACACTAGGAAGTGCATGTCATTTCAAAATATGAATCATACTGCATTAAAAGTACAAGTAACATTTTAAACAGCAAGTTAACAAAACTATATGAATTTGTGAACTGCTCACAAATAAAAATGCAAGCCAACAACAACATTTTGTTAAATTTTTCCATAGAAATTGTCAAGTGGCACTTTGCTCACCAGGAGACAAAGAAATTATGGTGTTTTGCAAGAAGCAATAAGGCAGGGAGTGGAACATTCAGGTAAGGACAACAATGAGCAGGTAGCTTACAACATTATCTAATTTGCAGCTTCTTGTAGCTTTATTTAAAAGCTATGATACATTGTAAATAATTATTTCCTGATCATAAAAAAGTGCAGGGTTCCCACAGCAATAAGTTAAATGAAAATTCAGAATGCATATGGCTTAATTGGTATTAGATATTTTCATATATGGACTATGACATTTTTTAAATTCAAAATTCATGTCAACAAGAGAGTCAACAGAAAAAAAAAAACGTTGGACCCATGTTTTTCACCCTAAACCAAAATAAGCTTCAGATGCAGGAATGCTCTAATTAAAGTATTAAAGCTATGGGAAAATTCTGAAAATAAATTAGGAGTAGAAAATGGCAAAGTATCGGACATAATTTAGAAAACAAAACAAGCAGATAAATCCGAGTGCATAAAGCTAAAACATTTTTGCAGAGCAAGAACTACTGCAAACTCAAAAGCCAAATGACAAACTGGGAAAAATTATTTCCAATTCATATATGTAAGCTAATTTTTATAAAATAAAAACCCAGAAATCAATTAGAAAAAGATCAACAAGGCAGTGAATAATGAGTAAAGGATATAAACACACAGTTCATACAGAAGGAAATATTATTGGCTTTAAATGTAAGTTCAATCTTATCCCATAATGAAAGAAATGAAATATAACAAATAAAAGTTTGGCAACTCTGTGCTGCTGTGATTATGAAATTATATCTCATCAGCAAGAATGAAAATTGGTTCAACTTTGATGAAGGGCAGTAGGGCAGTTTCTATCAACATTTAAATTGCATGTATGCTTTGAGCCAATAATTCCAGTTCTAGGAATTTACACTAATTATCCACCTGGTGCAAAATGCTGTATGTATTCATTCTTTGCAGCACATTTTAAAATAGCAAAAGATTAGGAATAACCCACCTTCTATCTGCGTTAAGCAATTGTGGCATATCGACATAACAGAATACTATACAAAAAATGGAACATGGACAGATCTCAAGGATGCCTAGTAAAAGAAAAGCTGGTACAAAGCTGTGCAGTATGCCTCACTTACTGTAAAAATATGAGAAAAAATGCATGCATGTATAGACCTGGAAGCATACAGCTGGAACTGGTTACACTGGCTGCCTCCAGGAGGCAAAATGGAGGGCTCTACCATGGGGAAAGGGAGGACAGCCTCTTCCTCTATACACCCTTTAAATTGTAACATGTTAGTGCCTCACAAACTTAAAAAGTAAATCAAATTTAAATTAAAAAACAAGGACAAAATATATGTCAGCTACCTGAAATATATACATACCCTACATACAACGGTGGGATTCATTGGTTTGCAGCCGTTTGGAAATCCTATACCTAATTTTTTGTTAAGTTCAGTGAACCGGTTGTGAAAATGGCACTGGTAAGCAGGGTTCTTGGGGGTCTGGGCAGCCTCCCAATATGGAAATCTAAAGGAATGAGTTCCTACTGTGACAGTGAAAAGATGGTTAAGGGTAAATCCCACAGCCCATGATGCTCAGATAAAAGTGAGGACGCCAATCAAGAAGCAATATGGAAATACCTTAAATAACACCTTTATTGTTTTTGTCAGGTATTATTTAATATTTTTTTCATTAATATTTTAAAACTCTTATACTCTAGGTTTGTGTACCTCTTTTATTGTTCTTATTTAAGTATTAAATGCATAAAATAATAAAATACCATTTAGTATATTGTTTTTTATACTTAAAATGGTCATTAAGGCAGAGAACCAGTTGTTAAATTATTTGAATTCCACCACTGCCTACATATAAATGAAATGTATCCATGATATACCTACCTATACTACACGTATGAGCACACAGGAAGAAAAAGGGCAGCTTGATTGTAAGGCACTTTTTTTTATTTTGGAAAGGATTTGCACCTCCTTTTGAATGGTGCTACAGGTTCCAAATCAAAATAACTTAAAGAGAGAATTTTGAGAAATACATTTGTTATTCAGAGTCAGGTCTAGTAAAGGTCAAGAATCTGAACAAATGATTGAATCTAATATTTTTATTGGACATTGGTTTTGACCAAAGTAATGAGACCTACTTTTCTGTGCAGAACATAGTATTTCCAAAGGCAATTACAAAAGAGGAGCCCCAAAACATTCTCTGAAACAGCTGCCTCACTGGGATAAATAAATTACCTGTCAAATTGACTAATTGAAGACTAACACTAATTTGCATGCATTAGATCTCATTATTATGCGGTCACACCCAGAAGAATGTTTTAGTGAGCCTAGCTGTTACAGACTATGGAAATACCACTTACTCCCTACATAATTATATGCCAGAATGAATGAGAAAATAAAAGAGAGCAGGAAGTGGTGCTATCTAATGATATTATAATACGGAAAATCACAGTGAAATGACTAAGGAGAAAACAAAGGTTATAAGTTTATGTCGTGATGTCAGGCTTTTCCCCAGCCCATGTATAAGTAAGGTTATATAACCAGCCCCTAGCCTATTGTAGGGACACACAATTTGGGACTGCCCTGTGTAAGCTATATGCGGCCGGCATATTTAATAAATTTCCTCCTTTAATAAAACTCTTCAAAACTTATCTGGACTGGGTGTCTCTACGTGAACTCGATGAAATGAGGTACAGTGCCTTTCAGAATCTGGAGTGCAGTACTCAAAACAAAATTTTCCACAATAAACATGAAAATAAATGAGTATGAAAATATATAGTTTTGGAAAATAACCATATCTTAGGGCTACATGGATGCTGAGAACAAGCAGATTTTTTCCCCTTCAGTGATAGATTTTTAATAAAAAGAATTTATAATGGGAAATGATTTTACCTCTGTAAACTATTTATATTAATATATTTAAGGAAGTAGAGCTACAGCTATCCTCTAATTATCTCTGAAGTCAAGAGAACTTGTTGGAAAGGGATACAACATTATCAGTTTACCTTCAAATGCAGCTAAATGTAAAGTAATCTACATACATTTAAGTGTTAAATATTATGGTTTTATTTTTAACTTGACGTTTTTGTAGTAAACATGGTAGGGCAGTAACATACATGCAGGCCATGAATTTTATATATGGAATTCAATGAACTTCACATTGAATAGAGAAGCTGCTGACAGACAGGAATGAACTTGCAGATATTGGATTTAAACAGCCTAGTTTACCCCTGAAGACCAACAGCATTAAGATGTGATCAGGTGCCTAGAAATTGGGATTCAACCAGGACCTTCATCGGCAACATGAAACCAACTGGATGAGGTTGGGGGATGCCAGCTTTATAAACGTGCAAAATCCCCCCCCCCATGTTTACTTTTCTTAAGTCAGTTTAATTTCACATGTTCTTACCACATGTGAAATACACACACAAAAAATAAAATGACAAATAGCAAAGACATCTTATGCCCTAAAAAGAGTTCTTTTCCAAAGTTGTTTAAAGTCTTTAGGATGTCATGTGAGCTGCACCTACTTTACCACCAGAAAGAGTGAAGTCTGAACTCTGGCTGCCATGCTTTCTGGTTGTATACTTTGGGACAAGTTACTTATTAGCTTTTCGGCCTAAATTTCACCAACTTTAGAATAGTCATGTCAATCACAACTCCTGAAATATGTCAGGAGGATTAAGTAAGAGACCCAGAGCTAATATTCTCTGTGAGCTTACTATGTCCAAATATGACTATAAGCCCTTTAAAAACAGAAGTCACTTAATCTTTACAACCTCCTTTATGATGTCCACATTGTACCAGATGAGGACAGGCAGATAAGAGATACTGTGCAAGTTGTTCAAGGTCACAGGTGGGATCAGGATGTGAACTTGAGAGGTCAGAATTCAGTCTGCATCCCTGACCCTGCATAGGACCCAGGACACAACAGAAGCTCAAAAAGTATTTGTTCCTTCATCTTTGAAGACCTACAGATAACTATTTGATAGGTGGGGAATCCAATCATATATTTAAAGTAAAGCTTACTTTACAATATCATTAATAGCTAATTTTATATATAAGTGGAACTATACAATTTATGAAAATGTTGGCATTTTTTAAATTTGGAGTTACCTAGTTTAGAATATCAGTGATCAAATTTTACAAGAGGATGTTCTACAAAAGGAATTCATTAAACTATATAAAATAACATTTTCTCTTTCCAACAATGATAAAAGCTATGAACAACCTCTATCAAAAGTAGTATATTTTAAGTGGCACGAGTAAACAAACAATCTTTCACATTTCCATTCCAGCTTAATAAAAATATGGAAAAGATAATTTCTTTTCTCTTAAGAATACATGAGCAATCATAGAAAAATGTGTGCTAATTTTACATTAATGAATAGCATTTATAATTAATAGAATGATCTTGACACATTTTTAAAAATACTAAAAATTTTCAGTTTTGTGGAGGTGTTTGAATTCATGACACTCTAAACAAGGGGCTTAAACAAGATGACTCATCAGTTATCACATGAACTAAACAGCTGCCTCTGTCTTTAATCCCTAGGGATCATGAGGTTTACTGCAAATTATTACCAAATCTCTATTTTGTTTATACAGTGTGTCCGTAAAGTCATGGTGCGCTTTTGACTGGTCACACAGTCAAAAGTGCACCATGACTTTACGGACACACTGTATACAATCCAAGTTGAAAAATATTAAATGATGTTATTGGACTTTTATGCATATCAGAAATGTAGCCTAGTCATAAAAAACACATATAACCTGAAAAATAAGAACATAACCACTTGTAAAGCGACATTTTCTAGAGTTTACCAGCATTAAAGGAAACTGATTTTTGAAATTTCACTTGCCACCAAATCATGATGATTTATAAAAATATCAAAATAAACTTACTCTATTCTAAATGGAAATGCAAATCCATGAAGGAAAGATTTTATTTTTAATTGTTTTAAAATATGTTTTTATATAAAGGGAGATTTTAAAGTAAAGTAAAAAGAAAACAAATTATTGAAGTTAAACCTTTAATTTGCCATCATTAATAATTCTAAAATTAATTACATTCTAGTTAATTCTAATCCTTGGGAGCATAGTCTTTCATCATTTGTCCCAGACATTTGAGTTTTCAATAGTTCCTTTTCTCGCCCCCAAAGAGATTTAGCAAAGTAATGAAAAGAAACGAGAAGGAAACTTTCACTGCCTGGGAATGTTTCAGCTACAGCAGCAGCTTCCCAGAGAGCTGCAGAATATGTATCGAGAGGCAGAAGGTGGCAATGCTGAGCTTAAAACACAGCTTCTAGAGCTGTCACTGAAATCTTAGGTAGTCCATAGCCCAGCGACCCCAAGTGGGTCATTACAGACTTCATTATAGATACATAATGTAACAATTCTGACAAGTCTAACCTTTAAAATAAATGTTTATAAAATGACAAAAGTTTATTCAACAGGAAATCGACAACATTCAATGAATTTCAACTACCTCCTTTATAGAGTGTCACCATACCTGATCCGTAATGGCGTTTGTGCAAAGTAGTGGAATGTGTCTAACAAGACAGCAAAAGGCAAACCTTTTAAAGGTACCAATGAGATCAAAAGGTCCATGCAGCTTACCATTCGTCAGGAGAGCAGCCATAATCCTCAGGTTCAGGGACATGGCTTCAGAAAGCAAGAGGGACAGAAAGAGAGGAAAAACAATCACAGAAAGGCTGGAAACATTAAAGCGTAAATAAGGGAATTACGGAAAGATGGATCTTAAAGAAGTTAAGAAAATGAATTTTTAGCCGATTCTGAAAGAATGGCAGTTAGTATCATAAGTAGAATGAGGATTTATGGTGAATAAGCAGGTTTACACATTTATTCTATAACTAGATAGCTAACTTGCCTCTTCAACATGAAATTCACTGATTTCTATGCACAGAATCCAGTGTTCAGTAGGAAATATTTAAACTTAACAGTATAACAAAGCCAATGGAAAATTAATCACATACTGTCTAATGAGAACTAAGTGTTTTAATAAAACAAACATGATAATACCTAGGAACAAACTATCACATTAGTAAAAATTACCACATATTTTAGAAATAAATTTGACTATCATGAGGTGATGGTTCTTTAAAAGGGCATATTAAAGCAAAATTAATTACATTTACATAAATTAAATGAAACCGCATTTCAAGATTAAACGATATTTCAAAAAGTTTCACTTAAACCATAATTGTTATTAAACCATTCATTTTCTCAAATAGAAGGCACATTCATCAATAGTTAATTTCATCTATTAGCTCACGTGAGCACTAGGAAAATCTGATTGATGTACAGCTTTTATTTTAACCAGCCAGTCCTATATTCAGTCAGAAGTGGCCCATAATACACGACAGAGCAGATTTTCTTGTACATATGTATATATATTAAATTTCTTTTTTTTATTGGTCATTGCCCCCCAGCTTTACTGAGATATAATTGACATATAACATTGTGTCAAGTTTAAGGTGTACAATGTGTTGATTTGATACATTTATATATTGCAAAATATATTAGCTAACACCTCCATCACCTCACATAATCATCATATCTTTCTTTTATTTTCTTTTATTTTATTCATTTTAGAGAGGAGTCAGAGTGAGTGAGAGAGAGAGAGAGAGAGAGAGAGAGAGAGAGAGAGAAAGGGGGAAGGAGCTGGAAGCATCAACTCCCATATGTGCCTTGACCGAACCAGTGCAGGGTTTTGAACTGGCTTTATTCACTGTGCCACCACAGGTCAGGCTCATAATATCTTTTTTTGTGGTGAAAACATTTAAGATTTACTGTCTTAGCAACTAGAGCAGATTTTCTTTATTTCCAATTTCTTTTGTTTTATGTGTCCATTCAATATTTTTTCTTTAAATTAAATATATTAGATACAGGTTGATTTAAAAAAAATTTAGAGTTCAGTACAAATGTAAAATCATTGTTATTTCTGACAAATGTACAATTAAGTTCATTGGGATCCTTTTATTCCCTGAAAGGCCACCTCACTCTCTTCCTTCCACAAAACGGGCCATGATGCGGCCTCATCATCCCAGGGCACCCGTTCCACAGCCAGAGCACAAAACTGACAGTTCAGGAGGCCATGTCTTCACTCCAACCACAATGGGGGCAGTCCCTTCTACTCACTCTCTGACCAAAGAGCTTTTTAGATGCTTGAGAGAAAGGGCTAAGCAAGCCCCTGGTGGGCTTGATTCCCAGAAAAGGCAATGGCTTTCGGCAGTGCTTAAGGCAATCAATTCTGATCCTCCCGGCTTGAACTCCAGACTGTTCAAAGCAGAGAGCAGGGGGTGTGCTCCCACGCACTGTGCCAAGGCTCTGCCTCATTGCACTGGTGCCATACAGCAGCCTCCGGTGCCACACACCTGATCTGCTTCAACTTAGGCATCTTAAAAACTGCAGGGCTCAAGGCACAGGGTCCCTCTCCCCCAGCCTGGTCCAGCCCTGGCAGATGCTGAGTGCTATGCAGTATGATGGGCAGTGGGCCACCCACACACCTGCTACTGATCCTGCCTGCATCAGTTTCCCAGCGAGCACTGCTCCAGCGGTGCTGATGTGTCTGTGCTGTCTGGTTATTGCCTTTGTGTGCAGTCGGGGCTGCTATATCTGCCTGGCCAGTTCTTCACTTGATCACTCATTCTTAGATCTTAGCTGAACTATCACTTTCTCAGGGAGCAGTCCCCGACCTCCCTAATTAGATCAACTCCCAATCACAGACTCACATACATCTTTATATTGGTCTGTTCGATTACATAATTAATATTCATTAACCTCCAATTAGACTATCAAGTCTAGGTGGTAGGAATCACGTGAACTTCTGCTGATCATTACAGCCCCATCATCTAACAGAGTGCCACATACACAGAAGGAGATAGACATGCACTGAGGTACGTGAATGAAGAAACGCATAGTGTCTACCCAGCTGTCACCACCAGTCATAGTGAGCAGTGAGATAAACTTGTTGGTTTTGATCCAGACTGGGGCTAAGTATTATGGCAATTCTGAGGTTTCTCATGATGAGTCCCTTCTTGTTGTTAAGGAAATAGATGATCCTCTCAGCAAACATTGCCAAAGAAAATATTGTCAAGTAAAGCTACTCATAGACTGTATTCATATACAAAGATTGCTTTTAAGAACACTCATTTTTCACTTGAAGGGAAAATGTCTATGAAATGGTTTTAATACTGATTAAATGACATGCTGACACAAAAATTCCTATTTATGGTTGCTTAATAGAATTTTTTTTAAACTTTAGAGATTATACCCCGTTAAGCCTAATCTAGCTCATCAGCATATCTGAATAGTAAGGTCTAAATTATTGACAAAGATGGTACTAAGGATTATAGCCTATAATAGTCACTATACTGAGAATCCTACCCATAGAACATAAAAGCTTCTTAGTATTTCTGTCATTCAAGTAAATGTGATAAAACTGACTTATTCTGTATAGGAAGCAATTTGTTAAAATGATACTTGAACTAATTAACAGTAGCACATCTAGTTTGTAAAGGGTTAAATTTACATATGACATTGCAATTCATTTGCATTTAACTAAAAAGTTCTAATAAAATTAAGCATGTTGGTGTCTCCGATACAAAATTTGATCTCTAGAAAAAAGCAGCATGTACAAATCTTTTTATTTTACTGCGCAACATGAATCCAATCTGGGACAAAGTTTATGTGAAATGAAAGGAAATTAATCAAGAGTAAATTCTGAAGCATTGTTTTAAGTGCTAAATATTATCTTCCAAGAAATAGAACTAGGTAAAGTATCCCTCCATCAGGAAATGTATCTTGTCCTTGAAACTGATAAATTCAAGAGAACTAACTTTTAATTTTATCTAGGTTAAGCCAAGGCTTTATCTCGCTTCTTAAAAATGCTTAGAAAGCATCAGCTCGGAAACTGTAGCCCCAGAGGCATCTGTTAGCATGAGAGAGTCTGTGCTGTTCTTTGTTTTGTCACATCACGGAGGGATAAACACCATGCTTTCTTCTGCTGGAGCTGGAAGTGCACCTACCTAACAGGTCCCCATATTAAACACGTGTTAAACATGGCTGCAAGGCAAATAGGGCAGTTAAGGCATGCTATCCCCCAGCCTGGACTTCTACAACCCAAGGGTGCCCAGAGGAAATTTCCATAGAGAGGTGGTTGGCAGGAATTACTTTTTCCTGTGGAGTTGGACAGAATTAAGTAACGGCTTCTCCAAAGCCCTCAGATACTAACAACTCTACAATGTTGACATTGCTATTGTCCATCAGGATGTTTGGAGAAAAGGATGTTTACAAATACTCAGTCAGAGTACACACACACATGCACATAAACAACCAACACAGGATGCTTGGAAGTAGTTTTCCAACAAACTTCCACAAGGCTCCCGGTACTCTTGAAAGCACGATACAACACCCAAACAAGAAACATGTTTCTGTTTATACAGTTAAAATTTGCAAACAAAGGAACACTTGTTTTTTTTAATTTTCTAAATATGTTAGGATTTTATTATCTGGCAAAAACCCTAAAAGATCATCTGCTTTTCTAGCAACTCTAGAACTGAACTCGGATCGGTGGGGATCGACAAGTAACAAAGGGATTTAGAAATTTTACACTTTCCCTGGGACACCTTTGCTGTCTACAGTCCCCACCCACCTCTTCACCTCACCCATGTCCCTTTCCCTTGATATTTAATACACCTGAATTTTGGACTTTCTTAGGATGGATTTGATAATTAGTTCTCCCATCTTCTCTGGCTAGGCCTTTTTGATTTATAAACCTTCTCTTGCTCCAACTTAAAAAAAAATCATCTGCTCCCTGTACCCTGATTTTGAAGGGCTTGGAAAATTGGAAAGGAATGGTTCCCGGGTCGCACGGTGATTTGCTGACAAAGGTACAAATAGAACTCACCTGTCTTATGACTACACTTTAATATTTAGAGAGGTTATTTTCCTGGGAGCAAATCTGTTTCACTGAAAACAAACTAAATGATAACAACTCTTAACTCTAACACTACTGTAATATTTTCAGTCTCAAACCCACTCTACCATAATACAGTTAATGACAATACCACCAGTATATACAGAAAGAACACTATTCTTTAGAACTACTGCCTGAAAGTGTAAGGACCTATTCCAAGAATTTAAAAAAAAACACAAACCTGATTAAACACAGAAGAGGGTCTAGATATCATTCTAGCTTTCTGTTCAGAGAAGTTCATGACCAATAATTATTAATTTGAAAAACTTGCTTGTTCACTTGGAAATTAGACAATGTGAAAAGGGATGCCAATTATCAAACAGATCACTCAAATAATCACATTCATTAATGAATGCAGAATCCATATGAAAACAAACATTGCCATAGATCTATCAGCAAGTAAAATACAACATACTCTAGAATCTCAATAATTCTTTCCTTCTCTTGCCATGGACTGCTGTGGGTCTAATATACACAATGTCAAAAGGTGTGGCTGACCCTCTCCTGCTCCAGCGGCAGACCAGTGGCAATTTCAGGGTTGGAGTGAGAGGAGACTTCTTTCGTAGACAATCAGCAGATCTTCAGATAAAGAGGAAAGACATACAATGGCACCCAACTCTAGAGACAGTAAGTACACTTCTCACATGAACAGCCTGTCTCTACAATGTGAATAAACCATTCAATCAAGTGTCTTTCCATCTTAACAGTTGGAAGCCATTTTTTAGTCATATTTCCTGCTATCCCAAAGGACAAGGACATCTACCTCTATCTATTTCTTTGTAGACCCCGTATATAGGAGTAACCATATGCTCTTAGATTTCTTTTTTTTCTTTTATTTTACCAAATGGTTATTTCCTTAAAAATTTAATGAAGGCATTTTCAAAATTCAGTACACTATGTTTATACTAGCGTAATGCCTGGAGATGGAGTGTGAGTGGGGAAGAGTGGGTACAGGCCAGACAACCCAAAAACAAGTGCCCTCGCTTGTATGGCTAAGGGACTGATACCAGTCTCACTTGTGGATAAAGATGGTTGGACAATTTGATAATAGGCCAATTCAGTCATTCAAACAGAGGGTCTTTCACTTTGGGATGTCTTTTTTAGGAAATGTAGAAATTAATTTTCTCACTTTACCCTATAAAGTATTTCAAAATGAAGGCTTTTGAAACATTCAGGCAGGCATAGCTGGATAAAAGAAACAACTGGGCGCTGAACAATATATTCTAAGGGACATTAATAACCTGATAAAAGTTTTCAATGACACTCATTATCCCCTGGATTTAAGAGTTTTATGTTCCTACTCCCTTCCCATCATCAGAAAATTAAATTGTTCTGTGAATGCAAAGAGGACGATGATAATAGAAAAAAACAAATCAAATGGGTAAGTATTAGAGAAACAGCATTTTAACTTGAAAAGTGCCCAAGGGTAGACCGCATGTTCTTACCACCTGCCAGCTATACTTGAACTTAACGGCAATGCCAAGGCAAGTGTATGAGTCCCAGAGAGACACCTTTGGCAGTTCCAAGCTATGAAAATTATTGGGCTGCTCCCATTTTTTGGGTAGTTGAAAATGGAAAACAATGCCTAAATAGAAAACACAACACACACACACATGCTGAAATTGAAACAGCTGCTTTCCAGATTAGAAAATAATCTCCACTAAAAGAACTCTCAAAAAATGTATCAAATGGTTAGCACTAATTAAAGGTGTATCGCATATTCTATTTAAAAGGGGAAAACTTACCCATAAGCAACTCCAGCTATGGTGCACTTCTTAAACTGCATTACATTGCATGTCAGAGTACCAGTTTTGTCAGAAAATATGTATTTTACCTAAAAAAGAGTTTAAAATTTCTCACTAAAATTTCAGAAGTCTTTTTATGCCAGTCTCTTACAGGGGGAGAAGGGGAGAATCATTAAATTCTTCTTCTTCTTTTTATTTTTTTCAATTTTGTTATATCGTTAAGGGCACAATGGAATGATATTAACTGACTTCTTTCTGCATATTAAGGAATATGTCCAACTATATTTTTTAGTATTTTAACAGTGAATCATTTCATGTATGAACATTGAAGGCTATCAAGCTATTGGTAAAACTACAGTCATATAGAAATCTGCTTTAAAATGGTCTGAATTTCTGCTTGAAAGTGCCTTTACAGCTACTTAACATTCATGAAGCACTAATCCTCCACATAACAGTGTTTCTCCACATAACAACTGTAGAACTAGCAACAGCTTCTACAATTAACTACATGCAACATCTGAACTGGGGAGAAAAACGACAATTCTGGTCAAAATGTTGTTTGAAAAATCAGAGTTAGCAGATGTCAATGGTACCAAAAAAAGAATCTCTTCTTAGCCAGTACAGGGTGGGGCAAAAGTAGGTTTACAGTTGCTTCTATGAAAAATAATACATTAATAAATAATATAACAATCAACTCAGTGTTTCCTGTACTCACAACTGTAAATCTACTTTTTGTCAACCCATGTGTAAATAGATTACAAATATTCACATATGTGTGAGTACTGTAAGAATTATAAATCTAAAATTCCTTTTGACTTTTATACTTCAACTTACATAACTTCATTGATAAATTTAACTTTTTCTTCCTTTTTCATCAGAAGCTATGAACCATTTTTAAACTCAAGAGTTTATAACTCAAAAACTGCCAATACTTTGCTACTAGTCAGATTATGTACTGAAGGACATCTCTAGTGCAATATCTGATTTGAGAACAAAATACACTTTTAATGTTTTTAAAACTTCATTTACTAAAAATGAAAATTAATAGTTATGTACTAACATGTATGTATGCTGATTATTCAGCTAATGGAAAATCAGCTGTCAATTCATGGGCCGTTGCCACACATGGCAGAAATCACAATGAATCTAACTTCCATGTCAACACATCAACAAGAAAGTTCATTTACCTGGCCAAGTTCCTCATTCAGATTAGATGTTCGAGCCATAGCAGCAGTATCTGTGGGTTCATAGTGCATGTCGAGATCCTTTTTAAAAATAAAATAAAATAAGTCATTGAAGATAACTGGTAAGAAGAAAGTAAGTGAAATTTTATTGTAACTGGTCATTTCTGTGCATGAACATTCTTATCTGTTGCCATCCCTATATTAAGTTGATTTCCCTGAACAATGCTCAGTGGAGAATACTGTATTTCACAGTAAAAGCAGAACAGTGGGTTGGCAGAACATATCATTGGAATCAGGTGATCTTGGTTTACTATCATTCCACTATTTCCTAAGTATTGGACTGATTATAAAGATTAAATAAGATATGTGAAGCGCTTCTTGTAGTATCTGGCACAATATAAGTGCTTAATGTGAGCTAAAATAAGAGCAACCAAATATTGATATCAAAATTACAACTTAACTCCCCTGAGAAAATGACCAAATGAATTCTAGCTTGTTGTACTTTCCTGGCCAAGTCTCTTACACTATATATACTTGAAAGCAAGAGTGCATTCTCAAAACACAAAGAAAAATGTATAGCTTTTGCACTGATGTGTACTTACTTTGCACCCAGTATTATGAGGTCTATTAACACCATAAGAATTAATATTTTCAGCACTGTCTGGTTGGCTCAGTGGTAGAGCATCAGCCCGGTGGGTGGAAGTTTCGGGTTTGATTCTCAGCCAGGGCACACAGGAGAAGCACCCATCTGCTTCTCTACCCTTCCCCCCCTCCTTTCTCTCTATCTCTCTCTTCCCCTCCTGCAGCCAAGGCTCCACTGGACCAAAAGTTGGGCCAGGTGCTGAGGACTGTTCCATGGCCTCCACCTCAGGCGATAGAATGGCTCCGGTTGTAATGGAGCAGTGGCCCCAGATGGGCAGAGCATCGGCCCCTGGTGGGTTTGCCAGTTGGCTCCTGGTCGGGCGCATGTGGGAGTCGGTCTCTCTCTCTCTCTGCCTCTCCACTCCTCACTTCAGATAAAAAGAAATTAATATTTTCTATAGAATAGTTTATTGACAAGTCAGAGTTGACCGATTGTCACATGTCAAATGAAAAGGCCTAACAGGTCTCTTCCATATCTGTATTTCAGCCAGCTTGGTATCACTTCTGAAATAGACTGTTAAGTTGTAGGTGCCATGTTTTAAGCAGGAAATGAAACAGCGGGCAATGTTCAGAAAGCTGTGCCCAGAATGGGGAGTAGGCTGGAAATCGTGTCAAGTGAAGAACAAAAGGAGGTGGAGGATATTTAGTTAAGATGGGGGACATGACTGCAGATTTGGCATGACAGCCAGTTCAATTGTTTTGCAAGGCTAGTATTTGGAAACAAGATTAGACAATTTCATAAAGTCCTACTGGTCAGAACCAGAATCAAAAGGAGACAAGTTATCAATCTTATTTCTACACAAAGAACACTCCGCCAGGTAAGGGAAGGTCTCTTCGGTCAGGACTCTTACAAAATCTTGGTATACTGTATTAGAAAGACAGTAAGAAGGCCTTCTGGGTTCACCCAGCACTAAAATTATATAAATATTTCAAGCAAATATTATTTTCGAAAACCCAAATAATAAAGTGATTGACTAGGCATTTGAGTTACCTATTACTTCTTATTATAATTGGAAAACTTTCAGTAAGTTTTAATTGTATTTATACAAACTTTATTACATAATTTTCCACTAATGTACCACCTGCATGAAGTAAGCTATGCTTGCAGCTTATTTTAGATTTCTAAATTATACTGATCTTTTACCAATGATTCTGAGATTGACAGCTGAGGTGGATCATTCACCATAGGAAGATAACAAGCAGTTACAAAAGTATCGCTAGTTACATTTTTAAAAATCTTAACATTGTTCATATTGAAAAACTTTTAAGTGATATAAAAAAGACACCAAAGGATAATAGCAAAATTTCTCAAAATAAAAGGAAAATTAAACTTTTAGGCAGATCAGGCCAGGAGATTTATTTAATTTATATAAATTCATTAATTTTAACTTCGGTAAAAATAAAACTGAGGAAGAGCAACATATTTTTTTTTCATTTAGAAAGTTAAATTTAACAGGATGACATTGATCAAGTGTAGAGATTTCATATAAATATCACTACATCATTTGAATAGTTGATTATGGTGTATATCCATCACCCAAAGTCAAATCATTTTCTGTCACACAACATATTTTATAAACAAAACATTATAAGAAACAGATGTCCAACATATTTTCCCAAGGTTAAAAATAAAATCTAAGAAATAATAAAAAAAACACTTAAAGCACAGCTGAAATTGTTTATAGTGTGGTCAAGTAAACTACAGAGATGTATAAAACATGACCAACACCCTGGTTGTTACAAGTAGTAAATACAGTATTGTTCTTATAACACTCAATTGTTTACAAAGCTGTCTGCCAGGTTGTGAAATTCCTCTGATCTATATAACCACAGGGAGATGCAGGTAAACCATGTTTATTATTCTTAAGTGAGTGTCTAAGAAAGTATGTCTCAGAGAAGTCAAGTGGCTTGCCAATGTTCACAGAGCTCCTGAATTATAGAGCTAGTACTATAGTCCGGATATTTTAACTCCAAATCCCATGGTTCTCCTTGTCCGCAAGACCACAATGTTAACTCAAAATAGGTTTCCTGATCTAGACACCTATTTGCTCCAGAGGTCTGGTCTATAAACTTGTGTGAAGTTGTGATGAGAGACTTTGTTACTGACTTTCAACTGTCAAATAAACTTATTATAATTATATTAGGCTCAAAAATATTTTTAAGTATTATCTAGTAGTCCATAAAAGGTAAGGTATAATTAAGGACTTTCTTTCCTTCTGAGAGACTGAAAGACCCTATCAAGAAAAAATATATATGTTTGGAGTGATAAAAACCAGTAATTCATACTTACCCAATTTATGAAGTATGCCTGGGTAAATTTCACCACTTCTAATGTAACCAACAAGCTGATAGGAATGAGATTGTTGAAAAGGATGATGAAGGTCAAGAAATTCAGCCCAAAATTATTAGCACCACCATCTGTTGGGGAAGGTAGGAGGAAAAACATTTATAGTTTTATATATTTTATTTTGTACTGGCCAAAATTTTAAGCATAAAAATATTTTTCATTTTGCATATCAGATCTAGATAGTTTGGGAGGAATACTATGTTGATAACTGTCCTTATTCTCAAATACATTCAAGATGAAATACTAGTATCTGTGTTCAACATGTTGTTAATCCTATTAAGAGCTACATAATAGTACTAAAAAGTGAAAGTACTGTTAAGCATTTTAAATTCTTCCCCAAACACAAAGTTTAGAGATTTTAGGGACAGGCCTGAAAGTTTATAAATAAAAAATCTGAATGGGGAAGAATCATTTTTATATAAATTCTTAAAAAGTACTTTCAATTTAAAGCATGCCTTAAAAGTAAATAAACCAAATAGCACCAGCAAAACTAACCCAAACAAGCAAAAACGATGTAGGGCTGGACCCTAGGTAACACAGCCTTTCGTAAATTAAACTCTTCCTCCTCAACAATGAAAATAAAACAGCTATCCCAGATATGCTGTCAAGTATACAAAGGAGCAAACTGATGGTAATCGTAACAGTTCTAAAGTTGAAAAAGTAAATCAGTGATTGTAAAAAACAACAACAACAAAACTTGAAATAGCTGCAAAGCTAAATCAATATAATAAAAAATAACTGAAAAAAATTTTGCCATAAGATGGAACACAATTTGTCTTCACACTTTTGAAGATTAAGTATTTCATGATCAAGGATTCATCAAAAGAAAATGTAAACTTAGTTCTCAGAAGTATTTAGGGGTGGTACATTAATCCCATAATAGTAAAAGGTTAAATGCTCCAAAAGAAAACTATTTAATAGCACCTACCCTAAGACAAGGTGACCATTAACACAGAACTCACTGAATGAATGAGTTCAAATGACAGTACATTCAATTTTAACATTTTAAAACCATGTGAACACTTTTGGGGCTAAATACACTTATTCTGCTTTCTTTACCAGTTGGCTATCTAACTCCCTATATTAAAATATTTTTAAACAAATAACATTAATAAAATAACATTTTATATTACTGTGAAGTGTTCATTATGTTTTTAAGGATTCTAAAATTTTAGAGATTCTAACGTTTTGCTTAATTCGACTGGGAACTGCATTGAAAAATAAAGACTAAAATGCTCAGCTATCTTGGCAACAATGTTTTCCTTTAGAAATAATAGAAAATTCCAAGAGCAGCTGTGAAACAAATATGTTTTCATAAAGGAAAAAAATGTTAATAAGTACTTTGATGCTTACAATTTAAATTGAGATACCAGTCCTTTCCGGAATGCCTTCGATTCCAAATGGCTGAGCCCACAGAACAGATAAGGGACATGGCAATTAAGATACAAAATAAAATCAAAATTTGTACATTTGTAATTCGTTCCACATTAGAAAGTTTAAGTGGTGGACTTGTTGAATTCTGAAAATAAAGAGACAAGATGAGCATTAAGAAATGTGTACAATGATTTAGTAATAGGTAGCTAGTATTCTGATGAAGATGATGAAGTCCTCATCAAACTCAAAATCTAGACATGGGCAGATACCTGAAAATTAGACAGACAACCATCACAGACGTAATAAGCTGTCACAGGTTAACTGCCTCTTTTTCTAAGGGCCACTATGTCACCTAAACCCTTTTCTAGGATGTAAAAACAATAATAAGAGAAAAAATAACATTCTTTTTTTAAACATAGCTCTTTGCATTGTGGCAGGTAAGATCAACAATGTATTAATTACTTGCCTACTTAATCAAACAGTATAGACAGGAGGGATGTAGCTTAGCATCTCTGTTTAGGAAGAGAGGCAGAGAAGGTGTTCTATGAACCCACAGCCAGAAACCAGCCAGAAACCAAAGTATGAAGGCAACATTTAGGGATCACTGGTTTCCAGATTGTTGGTGGCATTTAGTTATTGTTTTTACTGAACACAGCAGCTATCCAAGCAATCCTGGCTATAAAGAATAACAGATATAAGTTTCCTCAAATGTATTTAATAATAATAATAATGTGATTATGCTAGATTTGTGCTAACCAGGGCAGCCTCAGGATACAAAATTAAATGTCATAATCAACATAAAATGGCTTACAAAATTTATAGAATGATTAGGGTGAAATCATTAATAGCAGTCCTTTTTGCCTTTACAATGTACAAAGTTATCAATCAGCCCTTAGAGCAGATTTTCATCATAAAACTGAGTTTTCCCCGCCCACCCAGCCACTGAATTCTGACGATACAATGCAGAGGCATGTGTACAAATTACAAGTGGCTAGGATTAAGGTTGATCAAAACTGGCCATGTTCTGTGTGCAGCAAACCACTGCACAGCCCACTCCCCGAAGAACGGGCTTCTGGATGTAAAGCTGTGCTTGGGGATCTGGGGCAGGATGTCTGCTGTGTTTGGGCCTACTGCACTGAAAGCTACAAACAGCACATTTTCAAAAGATTCAGGTCCAAGAGGCTTTCATAGATAAAAATCCCACCTGCATCAGCTTGGTGTCATGTCCAGTGTAGACAACGATTCCATGAACCCACTGTGTATTTCTCAACTGAGCGCCTCGGAGAAGAATCTGATCCGCTCCCAGGGGAACGGTGCTGTGACAGATTATATTGACATCAGAAATGACATTTTCTAAAATGCCTAAGCCACTACATCGTTCTCAAAAAGGTGCTGTTATTAAAATAACCTTCCTCATGTTTACTGTAGTTTTTGAAAAGAAGTCATTTTTCTACCAAGAAGCATCATTTTTGCCTGCAAGAAGAGCTGCAGAGAAGCATTTCAGTTGTCTCCCTTGAAACATCAAACCAGCCATTTCTCACATTTGGATCTCATAATCCAAAATATAGGCAATATTTTTGAATTCAGAGGCTAATTTTCAAACCTATTGAAGACTTTTCCTGATTTAGTTACCTCCACCTTCCTTTAAATTAAAAATAATAGGCTCAAAAAATACACAAGGTAAGAAAAATACACAGATCTCCTCATACGTTTGCGTCGCCATCTCTATCCTCCACAGGTAAGTCCCTGTGTTTAAAACCTGTAGGACATTTATCCTACTTGAAGATCAGTTCTCTAAGATCTGTGAATAAATTTCCAATAAATGGTAAGTGACTAACAAGTCTGGAACACTTCACTGAAATGACAGCAAATGGAGGTTATCTATTCCATATAACTTAAGCCATGTTTTTCATGAATAAGGGTCATGTTGGGTCTTTTGTGGGTTTTCTGCAAGGTTGTCCACTATGGTAGTTTGTTGGTTGATATAACCTAACAGATATATCAGAAGGATACTAGCTGTCACAGATACAGTGGGATTCTTGATGGAAATGTACTACTCAATATTTAGCAGTCCAAGGATTTCTATCACCAACTCTTCATTTTAATAAAAAAAAAAGCAAGAAAGATACGTCAAATATTAAAAAAACTCATTAAAAAACTTCTAGAAAAAGAAGGACACAATTCCCCAAGAAAAGTCTCCAGACAACACAACTTCTTTGTCCATGGAGGTTAGCAAGAATGAAGCCTTCGTTTCTGGTGGGCTTCTATGGTCCAGTATGCATCTAAGGCAGGTTGCTGCTTGGGCCTTGGGCTTTCCTTCAGGAACTACACAAGTGTCACCGGTTCCCATGGAATCAATCCAGATAGGTGGGTAACAACATCACCTGAAGCCTGCTATTTAAATGAGTACACCCTTAGGAAACAGTGCACTGCAATTCAGAAAAAGAACGCAGCCACCGTGACTCTCACTCTTTACGCACAAGAGTATGCCTTTCAGACCGTCTGAAGGGAACCCCTCCAGTGTGTGTCTCCAGATTTAGGGTGCACTTCAGAGTTGGGAGGGGGCTTCGGGCCTAAAACAGGTTTCCAAGAAGTTCTTGGGAAACTGCTGGAAGGTTACATATGTGCCAACTGTTCTTCACACATCCAACTGGGTAAAATATAGCTGCTGTCACCTCATTATTTGTAGTGTAGATTGATTGGAATTAGATATAAACTCTTCAAAAGATATATATATATATATACACACATACACACACTACTTTTCAATGATAAGAACTCAAGAAGTATTATAGTTTTCATTAGAGTTGGAATTCCAAAGCTTCTGACATGAGACAATGATTCTCATCCTTAATGGAATCAAGTGCACTCATTCCAAATGACTTGGCTCCAAGAGCTCAAGGATATCATTGTCAAATGTGTTACAGATACAAAGGGACTGAAAATCTATTTCCACCTTTCTTATACATTAAAGCACATTATATAAATTCATCTGCACCCTAAATATTGGCTCCATCATGCCAAGTTTTTCCTTCCCTGAATGGATTTGTTTGGCATCAATTTGATGGAGAACTGATCAGAAATGGAAGGTGGCTGGTTAGGAATGCCAGACCACAGAAACAGTACTTGTAAAAATAGCCAAATCTATTATTAGTCTATAACCATGTGTTCATAGAAAAATCACCATGTGCATGTTTTAGAGCAATATATGATTACTTCAGAAATTACAGAAAAGTTTTTGACAGATCTGAATGAGGCTGAGAGTTTTTGGTATATTTCAAATGTCCTTTAGAATTCAAATACTGTAGGAATGCAGATAAATATAATAAAAGCACTGATGCTGTCTCAGGTTGGTGGGTTGAACTACAGCATTTAGCTGGCCACATACAAATGTCTGGTGGCTAAGATACACTGCAAAGTAGAGAAGGCAGGAAAAAAAGGGAGGGGACAAGAGGAAAGAGAAGGGAAGCAGGAACAACCCACCCTTCTTCCAGGTTCTCCCTATATCTTTGCTTCCCTTTGCAACAAAACTCCTTGAAAAACTTGTCTCTACAAGTCACTTTGTTTGATGTGGTTCCGATATAACGTTAGTGAGATGCCGTAGGAACCTAACTCTGGTTTAGACTGATTGGCCTATAATATAATTGGTTTTGTCAAATGTCGTTTTACTTAGAGTCTCAGACCTGTTGATGGCATTATGTGAGGACTTACTGTACTCGCTGTTTTCAACTCTATTATCTCAAACTCACTCTCATCTGCTCTTCCTGTTCTAATCAAGCCCAAGGATCTCGAATTGCTAAAGCCAAGTGCTAACTCTCAGCTTTGTTGTATCATCAGCGACGTCTGACACACTTTAGTCACTCCATGTGGGTTGGTACAGTTTCCTCACCTTGATTCCCATCCTACTGACTGGACCTCAGCAGCTTTTGCTCTTTTCTCAACGTGAATGTTGGCAAGTCTTAGGAAAGTCCTGGGGGCTGTTCACCTTTCTATCAATACCCTTTCCCCTCGGTGACTTCTTCCACTCTCATGGCTTTAAGTATTTCTGCCAGCTACTCCCAAATTTATCTCGTGAACCCAGACATCTATCCCAAACTCCAGGCTAATATATTTAATTGCCTCCTTGACATCTCTGTTTGGATATCAAAAACATTACTTCCAAAACTGAGCTGCTGGTATGATCTCAAAACTCTCCAGTAGCTCCCCATTTCACTCAGGGAGACACCCTTACTATGACCCACAAAGGCTTGCATGGCCTGGCCCACTGCTGTCTCTCAGCCCTTCTCCTACTCCCTTCCTTGGCCACCACACGCCAACCACATGGCCCTCTGATGTTCCCATCAGTACTCTCAGCACTTTCCCACTTTAAGATGACGCACTGATCTAACCAATAGTTTGCCCTCACTATTCCTTCTGTCTGGAATTCTCTCCCTCCAGATAAATCAGTTAACTTCCTCACCTCCTAATCACCTTTCTCAAATGTGACCTTCTGAAGGAGGCTTACTACGACCACCTGAACTAAAAGCGAAGCCCTCTTCAGGGCTCCTAATATTCCCTATCCTGGACTGTTTTTTCTAAAGCACTAAACACTTCCTTACATAATATAAAATTTTCTTTTTTATCATTTTACGTTTGTCTGTTTGCCCTTCCCTTACTGCAAGAACGCAAGCTCACAGGGGTGGCATCTCTGCTTTGTTCCTTGCTGTCTCCTGAGCATCTGTAGCTGGCCTAGCCAACTGGATGATTAGTAAGTACTGGTTGAATGGATGAGGGGAGGAGCAGGAAAGAGAACAGAAGAGTGTGGGGGAAGGGGAGGGGAGGGGAAGAGTGGGGAAATGGGCCTGAAGAGGGTAACAGCTGAAGATGAATAAAAACGATAACATGGCCTAGAAAAGAGCAGATGCAATTTCACAGAGAAGACAAGAAAGCACCCAGTACTATGGACCCGTTAGGGCTAGAGTCTGAACTCCTTGAGACATCAAGAGAACAGGACAGGACCCAAGCCACGGACTGCACAGTTAGACATAACATAAGCATTCTGGCCAAGAAATAAGCCACTAAGTTACGTGCCAGAAGTCTGGCCTACCCCTGAAAACATTCAACTACCAATTTGGTGGGAACCCTGGGGAAGCCGTCAGCTACACCTGCAGGGCTATGCTCCAGGATTTTCACAAAAGGACTCTGGGTGCAAGCAATATGGAAGTGCTCAGGAAAATGGTTCCAAGTGCTCAGACTCAGAAACAAGGAAATATGTACCCAGGTTAGTAACGCACTGTGACATAGTGAATTGTGTTTTTATCAAAACTGATTTTACATACCCATGCCCATCAAGCCTTATGTTTCCAACAAAGTCGTAGAGATGTCTGTTTGGACTTTCACATTCGACTCGGCCAGAAATTCTCATCAAACTCTCGATGTCTTTTATATCTGATGTTACTGGTAAACCCTGTTTAAACATTTTAAAATAAATAAGTGTTTGTTAAATACATTGCATGTGCAAGGGAAGGGGGAATTCTGAATCCATCCAGGCTGATGATCTACGAGTTCCCACTAGTTTCTAAGCAATCCTCCCCCTTCTAAAACAAATATTCTTTTGGTCAAGTCAGAATTAATACCTTCCTTTCCACCTGCACATAGGTTTTTAGTGCAAGAATAGAGCAGCTATTGGAAAGTTCTAAAACACATTCAAGAGACTGTAAACTAATCTGAAAATATTTTAAAAATCTGTTTGCTTCCAAAAAATAAATACAGTGTGAATCTGTCTCCTGAATCTTAGAAAGTAGCTGAAAAATAAAATCTATGTCCAAAACAGAATAGTTTGTTCTTTTAGTTCACTGAGAGGGAGAACTCCAAAAACAGTTCTTCCCTCTGGCCAACTAGAACTGTTTGGAACTGAAGAGGCCCTTGCTTCCTGTGACACTCTTGAGTTCAGCTGCTCTGTGGTGACCTATTTCCCTTCCCCCACATGCCAACCATTCACTTAAAACCCAAGAGAACTGTCATGTTCCGCTTAATGTTTTGGTCAATGACTGATGGTGTATATGACAGTGGTTCCATAAGATTATCATGGAGCTAAAAAATTCCTATCACCTGTTGACATCACAGCTGTCTTAATGTCACAGAGCAACATGCCACTTACATGTTTGAGGTGACGTGAGTGTACAAACTCATTGCACTGCCAGTTGTATACAAGTATAGTGCATGCAGTTATGTATGGCACACAATACTTGGTGATGAGTATGTTACTGGTTTATGTAGTTACTATACTATGCTATGCCTTTTATCATTCTTTTGAATGTACTCTTTCTAGTTAACAAAAAAAGTGTGCTGTAAAACCATATGGTGGGTTATGCCAGCAGCAGCCTCACACACTCAGTGTTTAACTCTTGATTGCATCATTTTCTCGTGCTTGATTTAAACTCGTGATTTCTTTTGTACTTCACATGGCTGTACAGGCTTGCAGCCTATGAGAGATGGGCCACTCGACACAGCCCGGGTGTGCAGCAGGCTCTACCTCCTCAATCTGTGCAGGTGCATGCAACGTAGGGTGTTCGCACAATGACGAAATCACCCAAGGACACATTTCAGAACTATTCCTATCAGTAAGTGGTGCGTGACTGTAATTTTTTGAAAGTCCCTTTTAAAATATTAAAAATAAAAACCTTACAGTTACTATGTGTTAGGGATGGCATGGGGAGTTAAGTATAGAAATCTAAGCGATTCTCTGAAATTAGTGAGGCATTCAGAACAGCAAGAAACTGTAGCTTTTCAATATGGCAAAGCCAAATCATCTGGTCCAGACAGCTGTGATGTCAGTAGGCGACAGGAACTTTTCCAGCTCTGTGATAATCTTATGGAACTACCGTCATATAAGCTATCAGTCATTGGTCAGAACATTAAGGAGCACATAAGTGTATTCTCTTGGGTTTTACGTGAATGCTGAGAATGACATGGGAGGTTGGCATGTGGAGGAAGGGAAATAGGACATCAAAAATGAATAAGCCAAGACACGTCAAAGCACTCAGAATTACTACTCTTATTATCATCAGAGTGTTGGCTATTACATAAAATATTAAAAACATTACAGATAATATCTATATAAATAGGACCATATTTAATTAAGCAAGTAAATTTGAGTGCTCTATAATCTGATTACCAATTTATAAAAAACCTCTTCATGTGGTTCAATAAAAAACAATTTGCAGTT
Organism: Rhynchonycteris naso; assembly: GCA_037038555.1. Taxonomy (NCBI): domain Eukaryota; kingdom Metazoa; phylum Chordata; class Mammalia; order Chiroptera; family Emballonuridae; genus Rhynchonycteris; species Rhynchonycteris naso. The sequence continues at coordinate 287,493,111 of CM072996.1, read as the reverse complement.
GGACAGAATTACCTCAACTCAAGACAGTAAGAAATAAAGCCACTGTGTCCCTGTAATAAAACAGCAATAATTATATACACCTGTATCAGATCTTACCTGTCTAATTTTCAGGTTTGTTTCACCATCCAAGTTAGATGTTTCAATGTAGCACATGGCCTGGGGCTCACTGTTGTTTAAAATTGAAAAGCGAGAAGATTCAATGGGGGAAGAGAAGCATAATAATAGCTTATTCAATGCTCAGACTCACTGAAGCCTTTCATTCTAGAAAGCATTAGTCGCCTAGTTTCCTGACTGTTTCCATTTTAACTGCACAATGCTGTGAGGCAGAGCCCATGCAGGACAGCTCACGGATTAGCTTTTCAGCCACAAGGACCCAAAAGCAATTTCCTGGGAGCAATCAATATAGACCTTCCAGATAGGGTAAATGTTTAAATTTGTCACATTGTACTTAAATTGTTCATCCATACAGACACAAAACAAACTGAAATCTAAAGCTGTTCTGTGTCTAGATTTAACTTCAGCTTAAAAATATAAGGTGAGATTCATGCTCACAGCCACATGTAAATTGGTTAAGGAAAGTGGTTGATTAGAAAATTCCAGATTGCTGTCCCTAAACACTTGCATTTGCTACTGTTTTAGAAAAGATGAATAGGATCACAGGAACCAAAATACTTAAAATTAAAGGCTCTTTTAAAAAACTGGATGAAGAGATTTTATAGTAAAAGTAGATATATACTTCCCTTCCCCTAGCTTTTCAGCTCTTATTTTATTTCTTAAAGTTATTTTAATGAATTCCTTGAGGCCTTTTTTGTCTGGGAAGCTCTTTATTTCTCCCTTCAATTTTAAACGTTAGCCTTGCTGGATAGAGTAGTCTCGGTTGTAGGTTCTTGTTCTGCATTACTTTGGATATATCTTGCCATTACCTTCTGGCCTCAAGTGTTTCTGTTGAAAAGTCGGATGTCATCCTTATGGGGGTTCCTTTGTAGGTAATAGCCTTTATTCTCTAGCAGCTTTAAAAATTTTCTCTTTATCCCTTAGCTTTGGTATTTTAACTATGATGTGTCTTGGTGTAGATTTCTTTGGGTTTCTCTTTAATGGAGTTCTCTGTGCTTCTTGAACGTGTGAAACATTTTCCAGCCTTAATTTAGGGAAGTTTTCTGCTATGATTTGATTGAACAAAGTTTCTATTTCTTGTTCTCTTTCCTCTTCTTCAGGAACCCCTATGATGCGGATGTTATTTCTCTTCATGTTGTCACAGAGCTCCCTTAGAGTTTCCTCAGATTTTTTGAGTCTCTCTTCTTTTTTCTGCTCTGCTTCTGTGCCTTTGTTTATTGTGTCCTCTAACTCGCCGATTCAATCCTCAGCGTCATCCATCCTGCTTTTAAGTCCTTCCATTGTGGTCTTCAGTTCTGATACTGTATTTTGTCATTTCTGTCTGATTCTTTTTTATTATTTCAATTTCCTTTTTTATACTTGTTATCTCTTTATTTGGGTGTTCGTAATGACTATCCATTGTTGCTCTAATCTCTTTGAACATCCTAACATTATTTTAAATTCTGCATCTGGTAATTTGGTTATATCTGGTTCATTCAGGTCCTTCTCTGAGGATTTCTCTTGATTCATTTGGGTTGCATTTCTCTGCCTGCCCATTTTGTCTGTGTATAAGAAGGGTGTGGCCCCTGGAGTCCAATGGGTGTTGCCTTTGTGTTCTCTAGGTGTGGTCTGTCTGCAGGCCCGCCACCCTCTCTGCCACTGCCTAGGGTGGTTGGGTATGGGCGTTGCCAGCGCCAGCCCACTGTGGCTATTGCTGTGATTTCTGCCTCTCCTCCATGGGAGGGGCTGTGTTCTGGTGCCCAGCTCTACAAGCCTCAGACTGCCTGGGCCTTTGCCTCGCCCCCACAGGTTGGGTTGTGCACTGCACTCAAGCCACAAGCCTCAGCACCAAGGGTAGAGGTGAGCACCTTTGCTCAGCTGCAGACCCAACCTATTCCCAGTCTTCTGCCCAGCCCGCGAGGTCAGAGCCTGCTCGCCACAGATTCTCGGGTTGGATGGGGCTGCTGGCGTGCACTCAGCTGTGAGTCTCTGTCTGTACAGGGCTTCAGCCCTGCCCCCGAGGCCAGAGCCTGCCTGCGCAGGATTGCAAACTATGGTTTCTCAGGCCGGGCGGGGCTGCTGGCATGCGCTCAGCCGTGAGCCTCTGCCTGTCCCTGGTCCTAACCCTGCCCCCGCGGTCAGGGCCGGCTTGCGCAGGGTCACAGAGCAGATCTCTGCCCGTTCCTGGCCTCCACTTTTCCCCTGCAGGTGGGGCTGCAGGCGGGCCTGCAGCTGCCTGACCACTTTCGCACGTCCCCTCCACCCCTGTTGGGCCTCCACCCCTGCTGACAGAACCGCGTTTCAGCATCCCGCCACTACCATCCCTCCAGCCAGCCCTCAGCAGTGTGGGTAGGGGCACTGCAGCTTAGACCCTAACACTCCATACTGTAGTCCTGGAAGCTCCCTCCGTCTAAGCAGCTCTGCTCTAAGTGCTGTGGAAGAGCTTGTTTTGCTGCTGTCCTGTCTCCCTTTGCTGGTATTGCTAGTTCCAGGGGAAATAATCATTTTTGATTAGGGAAGTGACTCAGCCCAGGGCTTAGGGTAGCTGTCCCTCAGAGTGTTTCTCCCTAAGCCTTCCAGCCCACACACTCTTCCCGCTTTTCTGGTCCTCTCCTCTGTCCCCGTTCCCCGGAGCCCGGGGTGAATGGTTGTGAGAGAAGTTTTCTGCGCTGTCCCTTTAAAAAGAATCTTGGGTCTGAGAAAACTGTCTCTTTCTCACAAACAGTATCCGCACTTGTTTCACAGCTTAATACTGTCCAAACGCCTCTTCTAGGCTCTGGGGCTGCAGGCTGGGGCTTTGTTCCTGGGACCCAGGTCCCTCCCTCTCCGCCAAACTCTCCTCCCGCCACACGGGTCTCTCCGGGCTGCCGTTTGCTCCAGGGAGCTGGGCAGCCCTCTTTGCGTTTTCGCTTTTCCTACCAGTCTCAATGTGGCTTCTTCAGTGTTCCTTGGTTGAAGAGTCCACTTAGTTTAGTTCAAAGTTGGTTTATCCAGATGATGGTTCTTAAAATTAAGTTATAATCTACTTGGGTGTGGGAGTTGGAAGTTGGTATGTCCCCCTACTCCATCGCCATTTGTATATTTGTTTTCTTCATTTCTGCCTCTTTATTCCAATTGTGAGCTAGATGCATATTTACAAGCTGACAACCTCCGTCAGAGGCTGTGAACACTCGAGAGTGCCCCGCGCACTGTAGCCACCATCTCTAGACACTCAAACCCCAAGACATCAGCCTTAAAGTTGTTTCAGAGACTTTTGTGAATGCATAAGCTAAAGCTAAAACCAGCCAATATGCCCTTATTGCTCTTTGACCTGAACCTGGAAGAACTGCTTTCTGGGTTCCCAGGAGAAGGCTTAGTGGATAAAGTTTGGTGTGCAGGCTGGTGGAAGGGGGTCCATGTTCTCCAGGGTTTCTCACAGACACTATGCCCTGGACCATCTCTACTGACCCATCATATGTTAACTTTACTTGTGCAATAATCATAGACAGGTGAGTTTGCAGTCCAACTGTATAAGCTGATCCTTAACTATAAGGAAAAGCATTCCGAAGTTAAATCTATCTTATTAACACTAGGTTATACAAATCCAACTAGTTAACATCATATAAGTAACTATGAATGTCATCTTTTGTAAGTATGTGTAATCAATGCTGGAAAGAATAAAACTTGTAAATTACAGGCACCTGGAATTTTCTGATCAACTTCCAATTTGTACATGTGCAAAACAGACTATTCTGAGCTTCAGAAATGGGCATGCAGCTTAGTTTTGTGTTCTGAAAATTTGTGAAAATTATTAAACCACATGGTTATACAATATTTTACAGATTAATTTTAAAGTAATTTCATATGTTCTTCAATCTACTTTATGGGCTTTTTTTTTTTTAAGTCCATAAAAGCTGATATTTTTTTCCCAGCTGGAGAAGTTTTTCAGTATTCATATTTTCACCCTATCAGTTATTCAAAGTTCTACTTTTTATTACTGTCAAAATAGTAATGTGCCTCTGGCAATGACTTCCAATTTGTAGTATATATTTAAAACATAAATGGTTTACAAAATTATAAAGCATATCTTCTGATAACACAGAAATATGATAATCAACAAATGCTAAATGAATAGTGCTGATTCCATTTTACTTTGGGTATAAAATTCATTAAAGTCTTCTCTCGTATTAAAATGAGAATAACACTCTAATTCTACTATATGTACATTTTTCATAAAGCGACTTTTCTAAAATGTGAAAGGTCTAGGAAATTAAAAAGTTCAATGGCCGACTTCTACTTGAAATGGGGTAAATAAAATATGCATCCAAATTCAGCACATACTTAACCCCTTAAGACAGCTGTTACTAAAGTAGTTCTTGACAGTGCTATGAAAGGCAGCAAGATGTCTCAGATCAGAGATCATGCTTGATTATAAATATTTCAGCAAATGACAATGACATCCAAAACACAAACTACAGTCAGAGAAGCAAAGCAGGCTTTGTGGTTAGTAAATGGAAAAGTGAAACAAGATGCATATCAAAATCCAGACACCAGCAGAAAGCTGAAATTGACCACAGTAACGTGCACTTTGTCACTAGATACAAACGGGATAAAAACTGCTCCCAAAGCATGCGGAATGAAAGGCACAACATCGAGCTTTGTGCAGGGGGGTCCTCCATCAACCCTAAACAAGCCCAAATTACAGTCATGATTGCTGAAGGGATTCTCTAGAACTTAGAGAAAATTTCAAATATAAGAATAAGACAAACGTTTAAAATCTTAAACATTTCTCAATAGCTTTGATTCATGTAAAGCTTAACATTGTTCAAAATAATACACTGCAGAGGCATTAAATTAAGTCTTAGTATTTAGGCATGTTATTAAATATGAGAACATATTAATGATATACAGGAAATTAAAATCTATCTTTATTGGCATGCCTCATGGACTCCTATTGATAACAATAGGAGCTAAATCTGCCCATCGTCCAACGTTGCTATCATAAAAGGCCTTTAAAACATCTGTGAGATGTTCATCACCAAGAAGTATCAAAACGTTTGTGTTTTAAAGGAAGAGACACAGAACTCAACCATCTTTTGGTACAACTGTTCTCTGGTGTAGGGTGAGGATCCACATACACACATCCTGTACGATTCTGGTTCTAACCTGGAGGACAGGCTGATGAGATCTGCTGGGAGATGTTCCCCATTGGTCACTTTCACTATTTCCCCTACTGCCACCTACAGGTCCCAGTTTAAAATAATTAAAACAGGGGGGGAAAATGAATAACAGAGAAAACAAACAAACAAACAAATAGATGGACAAAGGAGACAGAAAGTTTGAAATTATTATAGAAAATAGTACATGTTAATAAAAATGTCTAATGCCAATTTTTTCAAAAATTATTTTGATCAGGTCTAAAGTCACAAGAAAACATAGAATATGTAAGGATTACTTATTTGCTTTTAAGCTCAATTGTCATTTTTTAATGTGAAAATTTTTGATTTTTCTAAAGTTTAATCACAAGCATATCTTAACATAATAAAGAGAAACGTATTTTTATATAGAGCTACTTTATCTGGAAGATTTTCCTTTTTCTAATTCCTAACTCTCATCCTATCTACTCTATGTCCATTCCTAGCCTGGAAGAAAAGAAATAATTATAGAAATTACTTTTTAGGAAACAACTTTTGAAATACAAAGTACACTATAGTAATTCTTCCTCTACACATACACTAAACAATAATTGTTTAAAATTTTCTGATTCCAACATGTTTTAAAAGTTAGTTGCATAAATCTTATCAACTGTAATGCAAAGCTTCAAAGACACAGATTTTAGGAAGTTAAATGGCACATTTGCAGTCTTTAGTGTTATTTAATAATCAATAAAGTGTAGGTAATGCATGATTTCGGGAGGATAATCCTTTGGATCTAGGCGATATTCTTCAAAGGTATGAAGTGGACATGCCAAGGACCTGTCTGGATTTGAATGAATAGTTTGAGTTATTTGATTCTATACTTTCTAAACTCATGTATCTGTTTGTTATATGATAAAATTTCAGTTTCCTCATTTCAAAATAAAAATCAATGAAACAGTAACTTTCAACCATGCTTAGGCTTTAATATCAAACTAGCTCAAAGAAAATATATGCTTTATAATCAATAATTTAAAATATTTAGGAATTAAAATATTACATAATAACTGTTGTTTATTGCTACTGCTAAATGATGGTCACCTGTAGGTGAAAACACCATGTATTTACTTTGATAGCAGACAGTATGATATAATGAAGTTATTAGATTAGGAATAAAGTATTCCAGCCTTGACCTAGTCATTAGCTAAAGTTAAGTGGTTAAAGATAAGACTTAAAGTCAAAATTCCTTTCTGTCAAATGATGACAAAACTTCACCTACTTTTTAAGCCTAACGTAGCTTCAAGAGTCAAGTAATGCAAAAATCTTTTAGAAATAAAAAGAAAAAACTGAAAGGTGGTATTTTGCCACTTGGAGAAAAATATCTAACAGCACAAAATTTTATACTTTAATCCTACTATATAATAAAAAGCAATGAATGATTTAATTTTTTAAAAAGTAATCATCTTTGGAGGAAGTTAATCACTGTGGATGCTAAATTAACATGTAGAAACTATTTTAACTTACCAATATTTAACAGCTACCAGTGAATGTTTTTAATGTTTAGAAAATAAATGCTCTAAAGTTTAAGAAATACAAGTATGTACAGAGCATTATGGTAGTTTCTAGATTGGACAGAGGCAGATGAAATATTTTGACAACTTTCAACTTAGGACTATAAAGTCAAGGCCATATAGTCAGCTATCTATATTTTTGAGGATATAAAATTTAAATACTGTAATTAGTGGTTTAGCATATATGATTCTCTCTATGAGATAATGTCTCTATGATAAGTTTAATCAGGAAAACATCAATACTTTAAGTTGCTGAAATGTTTTACTATCATTTAAACTTAATTATACAGTATAAACACGACATTCAGGTGGTCAATCAGCTGTTTCATTTCTCAAACTTTTACTCAGCATGTTGTCCTGTTGATTAGATATGCTTAAAATTTAATGAAATACTATCAATTTAAGCAAAAAGGAGAATCGAGGAATATGAGTTTAATCAAGTAATCCATATTCCTCCTTTTAAAAGATATGAAATCAAGGCCTGTGAGATAAATATGTTCTTCAAAATCACCAAGCCAAGATAAGAAACCTGGCCTCCTGCCTCCTAAGCAGAGCTTCCTTTAATACCTGACGCTACGCGGTGCCTGATACAGATAACAAAGTCACTGTCAGACTCATTCTCACACTGCCCTGCTAAAACTAGAAGCAAAGAAAACTATCAACAGAAAGACTAATTTAAAAACCACACAATTTCAATTTTTCTGAAGATAAAACCTATTCATAAATGACACAAAGCGCTCTCAATCATGAAGTATGAAAATATAAATACCTATAGTTTCTTCAACTATAAGTATATGGATGACCCTTACTTGCTCATTTAAAGTTCACTAATTTGGCATATTTCCAATCACTTTCAATAATGACCTGATTAAACAGATTTTGAAAAAAGGACACTCCATATTTGTATGTGGATTTTACAAATAAAACTGTCCAAGGAAATGATGATAAACAACCTCTAAAACATTAAAAATCTTTTTGTAAAATTATTTTACATTAGGACTATTTTTATAGTTTTTAAACCTAAAACCATTTGAAAGTCACAGTCTTTCAAGGGTAACAGTGCCATATACTCTGAATACTAATTCATGACTATCTTCAATACAAGTGAAAGAAAAATTATCTAAATTCAGTAATGGAAATCTTCCATTTTCTTGGACCAATGCACCATAAAGATCAAGAAACTTTGGAGGGATATAGGAATGCATCATAAAACAATTTATCATGAAAAAGAATTGCAAGATAAAATCCGCAGAATCCAATCACTGTATTATATAAAATAAATGACAGGAAATTATATAAGAATTGGTGGTAGATAGAAAAGGATCTGGACATACCCAAAGGGGCTGTGAGTAGACCCTTAACAGTAATCATAACTTTTGACTTATCAAGTAGAGTACCTATCATTTATTTTATATGGCAAGCATGAAAGAGTCCTTTAAATCCAATCAATTTTTAACGCTTAATTCGCAATCAGTAGAGAGGTTTAAAAGTCTTCGTTTATTCCTTATTTCCTTGGAGAAAGCACAGGTCAATGCAGGGTAGAGAAACCATCCTCTACACTGTTTGAGCGCCAGTAGGTATCTCTACCTTGATGAGAGAAGTACAGTGTCAGCAGGTATATACTCTTTGCCTTTTATTATAACTATATCTCCAACATTTACCTGAAAGAAAACTAGGAATTGGTTAATTATCTGCATTGATAGATACAAATATACAACCCACTGTATTTAAACATAAACTACAGTAAAAATGGTTCCTGGCAAACAAGAGCCACTTATCTTCAAGATAGCATAAAATTACCCAGCAGTGAGGCCAAGGAGGGGGCATACCTCTAAAAAAACAAATGTTATATCTTCATGAGCTATATAACGTCTGAATAAAATGAATCTATCCATTTTATTCATTTAATTGACATCTCAACTTCTCATATTCTCTCTCTGACATAAATATAAAAAGGAGGAATTTACCCTGTTTAAGGAAATCTCAGTACAACTCCTTATCTCCTATGGTGACCTTCTGAAATAGGGATTAGTTATAATTTATAATTTGGAGAAGAAAGTGGGTCTTCAGTTCTAAGTTACCTGTGAAGATCACAGTGAGATGAAGAGCTTAGAGTCAAACCCTCATCAGAGTGCCTGCAAAGCCTCATGTTGCATAAGTAAATATAGTGAAACTATCGCTGTAGTTTAGTTTTTTTAAAAAAAAAAACTAGCTTAATCTCTTTCTCATTTTACTACCTGTTAGTGTTTCTGTGAGCATGGATTGAAAACAAATTAAAGACATACTACGTCAGAAACTGTTCGAAGTAATTTAAGTGACAGTCTTTTGGCAAACAATACAACTCGAGCTCAAGTTACACTGATTGTAACTCCCATTATATCATGAAGTTGCCCTCTCTTAGTAGCCAAATGAACCTAAAAATAAGTTTCAATTCTCAATCAACAAAACAAAAGCCCTTTTTTGGTTTGGTTATAGTCCCCCTTTATTTTTGTTTAAAGCCTTTCCCCTCCCTACTTTTCCTTGAACCCTAAAATAATACTTTACTACAGAGGAAGGCGAGAATGATATCCGCAGTGGGAATCACAGGAAGAAATGCTTCAGGGACAGCCCACTAGGCTGCTGTATATACTGTGGGAGGAACAGGCTCGGAAGGTTGGAGGGGCCCTCTGACCTGCTGTATGCTGGTTACCGGGGTAGGGAAGCTCTGGATGCCTTGATTCAAAAGAGATTCATGACAGTGGAAATGCGGATTATCTAAAATTGACAGATTGCCAGGGACCTCTGAATCCAAAACCCCCTTTCTCAAAAAAGGGCAAACTTGGAAAATAAAAAACAGCAAGTATAGCTGTAAACCAGTCCCTAAAGTAATGTGTGGTGACAACACTGACAGCACCCACTGACAGCAAGATAAAGGGAAGTAAGTCCTCTGTGCCGTGGCTCTTAGTGAGAATGCTACCCGGGTTACCATGTCATCGTTCTTCCATTGCTGTCTGTGTGTAAATGTTTTCTCTCCGATTGGACTGTATGCTTCATAAAAATCAGGATCAGATTTATCCACAGTACAGTATTAAGAGTCTAACAAACTTAGAAAAATCTCTAATTGACTGTACTGCTTTCTAACACTTATCTTTATTCCTTGTAAGATAAAGAAAGGCTAATGGTTATTAAACTGAAGACTAAAAGAAAATACCAGCACCTTCTACAGTAACACGTCGTTACTTTGGTGGCCCAGGAAAACCAAGGGCTCACTAAGTGGCAAGTAGTTCTCCCCGGAAGGAGGGAATTGACTTCCTCCTGGTGATGCCTATGTTTTAGGGCACTTTCTCAACACGTGCAAGCGCCTCTTTCCCTTTTTGGATTTTGAGCACCTAATGTGGCATTTCCCTTTCCAGCCTGGTGTGTGTGTAAGAGGAGCAGACAAAGGAGAAAGTCAAGATGGCAAAAATTCTTTGACCACATGTTCTAATTGAAGGAATATCACTACAAACCAGTTTTAGTCCCCAAAATTCTGCAGTTCTGAAAATATTTGGGGCTTAGGCCACTTCCTTGAGCCTTTTCAAGTCACTGACATAAGTATTACAATTGAGGATTATGTAAACAGGTCACCTGATCAAACTAAAATAGGCTGATTTAAAAATCAGGTCTTTGTCCAATTGTGGACTTCAGTACTTTTGCTTTTCAGTAGGAAATTTTTGGAGATATAAATTCTTAATCCCAAGAAATAAATTCCCTGGTGGAAACTTTGCACATTGAAGCAGCTTTACAGAGTAACTTTTACACTTCATATGGCCCACAACTCCAGGCTTCTCTATGAAGCCAGGAGAATGTATCGTTGCTAAGATTCTTCACCTCAATTTTCCACCTGCGACTACCACAGAAACCTGTGAACAGTTGCAGGTGCAGACCAGTCTTTGAAGAACTGGGCTTTGTGGTAGGGTGACAAGGATAGCTGTTTACATTTCAAGAGTAGAGATGCTGTGCCTTGCACAGCGCTTGATAATTGCACTGCTTTTTAAAACCCCAGATGTGGGCAACTTAACTTTTGAGAAAAGGCTTCAGGGCAGTAACTGGAGAGATGACTGTTCATGTTTGAGAGCTAAAGTCTGCCTGTCTGTGAATGACTGGATCTATATTGTCGGTCCTTTGGGAACCATTAAAGAGCAACCACAGTAGCCACACAGTCAGAAAGAAAGAACCCTGCACTAAAGCCCAATTACACTAAGGTTTATTGTAGCATTACGTTGGCATGTGAATCTGACTCTCGGTTTTGGTTTATTGATTTAATTTTTAATTGCACAAAATATTACATAAGCTAAACAAAAGGCTTACCCCACAATATGGCTAACCCAACAAGCACGTCTTCTCTCAGGCCTGTCTACTTAATGTTCAAAGCCACTTCTTCCTAGTCACCATCTCAGTGAACACAGCTTGGTTCTTTTCACCTATATTTGATGACACAGGAACCTTTGTATGTCTTGCTTGCTGCTGTGAGCTCACTGTTTGGCACATGTACTTAATAAATATTTGTTAAATGAATGGTATAAAATTTTTCTGTTTTGGCAGAGTATTTGAAATTATAGCCTTTATTTGTCACAAAATATACCCGATTGTAGAATGTCATACTTTGACTATAAAACTCCCTATTGTTGGTACTCATTTATTTTAATTTTTCAGTTATAAATAATGGTACAATAAACATTTTTGCATACATACAGGTTTTCTCCTACTTTATGATTATTTTCTTGAAATAAATTTCCAGGATTCTTTTTTTATGATTCTCAATATGAAGAGCCAAACTGCTAATCCACAATAACATATGAATGAAATACTTCATAAAATTAAAAATGATGAAATACAAAAAAGTTTGTTTTTATTTATTGAATAGATAGCAAATGAGACTTCAATGTTGTTTAAATTTGCATCTTTTGTTATTAGGTTTAATATTTTACTGAGTCTGGTTATTATAGCACTTCGTGCTTATAGCCAACTTTTATTCCTATTTGTATAACAATGATTTTAATCTCTGCCATATTTGGTGCAAATGTTTTGCATATTTCACTTTTATTTGTGGTAGTGTTTATTGTATGTTAGTTTTAAATTGTGTATAATCAAATTCCATAGATCTCGCTCTTCTCCAAATATTTATCAGTCTTTATTCTATTTGTATGTTTTTCAAAAACAATGTTGTAACCTTTAACTCTTTTAGCCAGTTGGAATTCATGTCAGTATAGACTGTGATTTAAACTGCTATTTCTTGAAACTGCTGATCTGTGATCCCAAATAATTTATTATATAATCTTTTTATCGATGATTTTTGCCTCCTTTATCAAATACTAAGTGGGCTTCATTTCAGAGTATTCTATTCTATATTCTATAATATTTATCTCTGTTTGACACTATTTACTCTATTCATTAATGGTTATTTTTGTAACCGATCTACATTATTTTAATAACTTTTGCTTTCCATTTTATAGTCTTTTCATACTGTTCTTCATTTTTTTCAAAACATTTTTCAATTTTCTCAACTGTTTACTTTTGAAATTAAAATGAAAAATTTGGTCAGCTCTTGAGAAAATAAAATTCGCTGGGTTTATAGTATATCAATATTTTGAAACAATTGCTATTTTTAGTTTTTCTAGGAATACGACATATTTCTACATTTATGTGAATCTTTAATACCTAAAATTTTGAGTTTTCTTTACCAAAGTTATATACATATTTAAGTTTATCTGTAAACATCTCACATGCCATTGGGAATGAGATCTTTTTTTAAATACATTTTCAAACTTGATATTGTCAACAAAACAATGCTGTTAGCTCTTGAATTCATCATTGAACCAACTTTTATTAATTTTAAGTATCTAATTCTAATTACTAAGTGAAATCAGCTCATTCTGGCTGGATGACCTTAGGTTGCACTCTAAGTTTCTATTCCTGTTCGCTCTTTATCTCAAAGTGAGATTCCAGGTACAGAGAGGTACACACCTCCAAGAGGATTGAAATGCTATCATTATAGGTAATTGTAGGCTAGTAATTTAAGTTTTTTTTTGCCTGTATAAAAATTGAAAAAGAGTTACAATAAGCCAGGTAGATGAGCACAATCTTAAAATAATGACTGCCTATCAGGAAAATAAGACATTGGAAGAGGTAAATGTTAAGATTGAAGTAGTAGATGGTAATCTTCTGACTTTATAACTATTTCTTTTCTGAATAAGCACTCTAGGTGAGAAGGCAAGAAACTAATCTATCAATCTGTTAGGATATACAATTATGTTAACTATACACTGACAACTCCAGCGATGAAAATACATTTATAATAAAATTCAATTCATCACACATGATTCTATCTATCTTCTAAAATGTTTATATCCACAAATGCCAGAAAAATGCATAAAAGAAATTTCTTTTGAAAATTATTTTGAACTTTTTTTTTTCACAGTGCTTTTCTGAATAAGACTTGACTATTTCAGAAATAAGAATAGCACAATCAAGGTATTTTCCTCTTTGTTACTTTTATGTTAGACCAAAATGAGAGAGTGATGAGTTCTCAAATACCTATATAGAAAGGGAGATGTCAATCTCTATTCCATCCATTGACTTAAAGTAAAAATGCAATTGATTCATCGGGAATCCTGTTTGGGCAGGGATGCAAGGCACCTACGAACATCACAATGTAGAGACAAGTGCGTGGCCGTTACCCTCCAAGGAAACTCAAGTACCAATAACCTGAGTGTGAGTGACATCCCTGCCACCTTGGCAACCTCAGGAAACAAAGTCCCCTGGGGAGAGTGGCCTCGCCTCCAAAGGTCCTTTACCAAGTTATAAAGAAAAAGTTAATTTATTTGTGGGTGCCTAGAGGTTAAATGTTCTTTCAAGACGAAGGGAAAACTAGTAAAAATTTTTTACCTTTTAAAATTGAGGTCTAAAAAACATGTGACCATTTGGACAACACTTGTTCAATTATGTCTTAACTCACTACCGACCATGTTAGAGGTCTTGTGAGCAAATTAACTTTTTGACATTTATGGAACTGATTCCCAGATCATTAAATATTATAATTAATAAAAACTTTTTTCTTAACGAATTAGCAGTATATAAATGTGATTAGTCACAATGTATAAATTTGAAGTAAATACACAAATGTGAAATACCAGAATTCTAATTTTTATTTTTACTTGGACAGTATATGATTAAAGCAAAAATTACAACACAAAACAGTTCATGGTTAAATGAAATCTGTAAAAATAGTACTCAAAATACACCATAAAATAAATAAAAAGTTCTAAATATTACTTTCCTAGAAAATAGTCTGTCTAGCATATGGCAGAAATATTAAATGGAAGTGACTAACTGAAGGTTCTGTATATGGTTACAACATTAATTATTAAATAGCTTTCATATCAATGGACTTCTTGACACTTGTTTATATAAAAATATATAAAAACTACATCTATTAGATTAAATCTCTACGTATTTCTTCTCCTGGAACAAAATAAAAATCAATGCATACCTTTTCCCAGTGCACAATTTCCCAAGCACCATTTCTCAACACTGGAAAGAAAAGAATGCCACATTTTAAAGAACATTTTTACCACTTATCAAAAAAATATTTCTGATAAAATGATCATTTTAAATAAATAGCTCCAAATTAATTTTCACAGGTTTAAAATTATGACAGCAAGGAGATGTATAATTACATGAAGAATTAGAAACAACCATGTACATTTCAGATCCCACAATAACCCATTGCTTCAGAGCGGGCTCTGACTGGGGTTACTGAGAGGTTTTTTCAGCATCTAGAGGAATTACAGTGAGCGGCTGGAGGACAAAACCACAGAAATGATGTGGAAAAGGGCATGGCAAGCTTAAAAACATGACAGAAGCCATAATTGCAGCAATATGTATTTTTAAAATCATAAACATAGATGGATTAAAGTTCTAATTGGTTAGTAAACATTCAACACATAAACCAACAGATAAAGAATCTGCACCTTTAGGTTTATAATAATGCAAAAGAGTAACAGTTTTCACATTTTCTTTACTGAGAAGAAATGAAAGAAGAGACTACTATTACGTTAAGATTAAAGGGACGATATTTCTTAGTGTTTTATTGCTGCTTTGGAATAGTAATGTTACTCAGTACACTGTTTTTCTCCCTACTATGTATTTGTGGCATAATAATTAATAGGCCAGCAGACACTAAAAGATAAACAGGAAAGAGATTAATATGAGATAGAGAGCTCAGCACTTTGTACTTAAGGAAAGTAATAAGTTAAGATCAGTCAACAAATTATCCAGATAATAAATTTCATGAGGGAAAAACTAGTATTTGTTTAAATGCCATATTTCCTGGAAACAACACAGTACCAGACACAGTAGTCATCCCGTGGATATTTGCAGAGTGAATAATTTATAGGTACGAAAACATTAGATTCAGTTTCTTTTGAAGTATCTGAAGTAAATTACAATAACAATCAAATTACAACACAAATTACAATAACAATCCCCGAAATGTCAAATAACACATCTAACATTAATAAGAAACTAACAAGTCTTGAAACCAGCATTAAAATATAAATTATTCTAATCTAAATATAACCGTTTTGTGTCCCCATATTCTCTGAACACAGGGGCTATGTCTTAGTCATTTCTTTATCTCTAGTACTTCACAGCACTCCTGACATACAAGACCAAAAATCATTGCTAAACAAATAAATATGACAATGAATATCTGATTGTGCATTTTTGGTGAATCAAGTTCATTAATTAAAAATAACTCCCAAGTTGAAGAGCTAAAATAAAAGTATTTTCAATACAATTACTGTACTGTACTATTGAACAAGTTAAAATTCCAGTTTTTATGGTATTCGTATCATAAAACTAGGCATCAGGGACCTGAACCACAGGCATCTAAAATTGGTCACTGTATTCTAATATAGAAAACTCTAATGCCTGCAGGTTACCCAAACTGATCCCAGGAGTAAGGCTGCTCCTCGATGTTGTACCCAAAGTACTGGGGTTCAAAGCATAAGATTACAGTAAGAAAAACCCTAGGTTAGATGCTGTCGCTGTGTCGCCAAGCAGTATCTTCCTTAACACTAGTTGTTAGAAAAGAATACAAGAGCACTCGGCCTTTTAATTACTTAACTCAGTGGCTACAGTATAATAAATCCTCAACAAACAGAGTTGGCAAAGTGCTGTACATGTCAACCAACACCAAGATTAAGTGACATTAAAAGATTTGCTCAAATGTGCATTCATTTATATTAGAAAAAAATCCTGTTCAACAGTATCTAGAGTTTAAACATCCACCCCCAATTGCAATACCTTGTGTTAAAAAAAAAATCAGTGTTTAATATTTTTAAAGTCAAGAGATGTAACACAAAAATGAAGACTATAGGCTTATCAGGAAACCTCAGAAGCTCCGTCAGCCAATTCCAACATGGTAACTTGTGCCTGGGGCAGACCAATGGCCAAGTCTTTCAATGAGGCTCACCGCCCCATCACTCCATTCATGGTCTCCTGCTGCTTAATACCCAGCCTGTTTCCATCATTTAGGGTACTCATCCGTCTGGCTCAGGTTTGTGAGTTTTTCTTTTGTTAAAGGAGGTACAACTTCTGATGAAATGTATAGATGTTCAGTGTTCTGGTCCATGAGTGAATCCATCATTCAGAACAAGAAACAGAACTTCAGAAAGATTCCTCATGCCCCTTTCCCACCCAACCCTCCATCCCCAGAGGCAAATACAGAACTAAGTCGTCGCAGATTAGTCTTGTATTTCATACACATTAAATCACACAAAATGTATGCATTTTTTGCATTGAGCTTTCAATCAACATATTTGACTTTCTGTTTAAAAGATGTTTCTTTCCTCCATTAAACTGACATGGTACTATGATGGAGCAATTTCTAGACTTGGTATTTATTTCGTCGATCAATTTGCATGTCTTCACACCACACACCTCATCTTGATCACTGTAACTCTATGGCCAGTCCTGAAATGAGGTAGTGTAAGTCCTCCTACTTAGTTCTTTTTCAATATTGTTTTGGCTATTTAAGTTCTTTGCATTTCAGTATAAATTTTAGAATCAAATGATCAATTATTAAAAAAAAAAACCTCCCAGGATTTTCTTATAGGGGCTCAAGATCTTCAACTCATGGATAACTGCATCTCTGATTTTATTTTCTCTTGCATTATTTTTTTTACCAGGTACGTTTTTGTAGTTTTTAGTGTATGGATCTTTCATTAGATATATTTCTTGATATTTGCTCATTTTTCTCTTTATTGTAAATGATATTTTTTTACTCCATTTTTCAACTGGTCACTGGTAATATATAGGAATTAAACTTTTGAACAATGACCTTAAAGGTCATCCCACATTTTATTAAATTCACTTATTAGTTCAAGTGGGACTTCTTTCTTGTTGTTTTGTTGTTCTTTTTGTAGCAATATTTTCTAAGCAATTTAATTTCTGTTTGTTAACAATGCTATTACAATTTTAGCAGTTTCACTATGCTTTTATCCCTGTTCACTGTTCATCTCTTTATTTTTAAAACTATTTTCCTATTATGAAAAAAAAGAAAGCTTTGAAAACTGAAAATATTTTTTACTACTAAAAAATGTCCTGTTGATTTTATGACCTAAACATCTCAATTTCTGCCAACATTTTTTATATCCACTATCACCAACACCGTGAGCACCCCTACTTTAGCAACCATCATCTCCCAGCTGGAGGTCTGCATTAGCCACACCACTGGTTTCTTGCATTCTTTCAATCTCTTCCAAATTTAGTTTCTTTTGGGTGATGGGTATACAATATAATCAACTGTTCAAATGCTATAGAAATGTTTACCTAAAATCGATGTACCCTTATTAATCAGTATCGCCATAGTAAAGTTAATATCTAAATAAAATTTAAAAATTAAAAAAAAATTTAGTTTCTACTATAATGACTATATATAATGATTTTACACACATATAATAATAATAATGTATTTTCACCTATCTCTATGTATCCATATATGTGCCACTGCACAGATATTTGTTAGGTCACATCTAAAAATGTCCCTGAACCACTCTTCTGGGTTCCACTTGACAGAAGTGGCACAACAGGCATCCCCAACTCGGCTGCCTGCGCTCCACTAAGCAGAGCGCAGGGCGAGAACCAGTGGCACGTCCACAGAACCACGGGAAACAGCCCTAAACCTGCCTCACATCTCCATCTCCCGTAGCTGGCCATTCCCTCAATCTTCCATCACTTCTTCCTGCACATGCGAGCCTCAGCCTCCTTCCCCAACTACATTCTCTACCTCGCTCTCTCTAAACCTGTCCAAATATTGTCTCCAAGGGGACCTCTGCCCCCAGCTCAACAGTATATCCTCCTACTCGTCTCTTCCCCACTCTCCACCCGAATGTTTCTTCTCTTTTCATCACCGAAAAGATCACTGGCAAATATAGCTTACTGCAAAAATATACGTCTAAAAACTTGAAACATACATTCAGTTAACAATTTTCTACCAACCTACAAAAGTCAATGCTATGTTGGCAACGAGCCAAACAGAGGTCTGTAGAGAAAAGCTTAGCCTCCCTCCTTCCTCATTGCCGCCTCCCTCCTCAAGGCAAGGAACACAGACATGCATCTGCACACACCTTCCTTTGGACAAACATGCATGAGGTCCTTTTCTTCTTTCCTTTGAAAAATTTGTGTCTCTGCAACTTAGGTTTTGTATTTATCACAGGCTTTCAGGACAAAGCCTAGAAATTTAACTAATTAAAAAAAAAATAACCAATTGCATGGTGCATCTATTACATTGGGACCAATAACTGAATGTAGTCACTAGAGTACTCTCCAGAATGTGTTGATCAAAGTAGCAGATGTGGCACAACAGGGAAGTGAAAGCCCAGGCAAGCATCAGAGGCCTGAGAAAGTTCTAGCCACAGTTCCTCAGGGGGGCCACTTCTCATTAAGCTACTAGATGGATTTTGAACCTCCACTATATGTACAATAAATCTTAATTTCACAAAGGCTGGGAAAAAGATTTCATGAGGTATTTTACACCCCTTAGTCAATTAGTCACACCCGACTATGTAACATGTTAAACCAGGTGAGCGAGCAATACATATACACCCTTAAATTAAGTACAGAAGTTGGTGTTGGCTACCTCCAGGGGGTGTTTCAAACCATACACAGCACATTACAAATCAGTACCTGGCCTCGTCCATTTTGTTCTTATCTTGGCCAAGTTTCAGCATCACTCTTCCTGGGGCCCCAGAGATAAGCACAGAGCTTCCTCTGCCCCAGTCCAGTTTAAAATAATGACTGTGTTCTATACACGGCTATAATCACAATGTATGAAGCGATCTGCCTCCTGATGGAAATTCTGACTTCCATTTTATTTCTACCGCGTCAAGCAACACTGAAATATACAGCTCACAAAAATCAGGGGATATTTCAAAATGAATATGAAGTGATAAAAAAAAGTATTTGATTTTTTTTCATTAACAACATCAGAAAAGCAAAGAATAAGTCAAAGAAAGTTGTTCAGTTATGCAAATGAGATATAAAACCGACTTTTATTTCATTGGTGAAAATGCACTCTCAAAAGGCTGAAAGTACTGGAGTACCTGCACATTCCCTGATGCCCTAATTTTCGTGAGCAGTGTATACTGACATGATTTATGTCTATGTGTTCTATGCGATTGTGTTCTATGCGAGAGGATCACAAAAGTAACGTTGCTGGCTCCAGGGCATTTGTGTTTCTACTTTTACCAGATACAACCAGATTACTTCCGTAGGATTCTACAGCAGCCTAGACAATTCCTTGCAATGCATGACATTCCATTGACTAGACACCTTGAGCGGTACAAGTTGTTTTCAGTCATCTGAATTCTGTCAGTCTGATGAGCATCTGGTATTTATTCTGAAGGCTACAGGGGTCTGGATTAATCAAAGGGTATAGCACCTTTATGTACCCCCTGAGTTAGACTTCTACCTAAGCAGAGTGACATTTCTTTGCATGTACTACAGATGCTTGCTTGCTACTCAACATTTGGTCAATGGACCTGTAGCGTCAACATCACCTGGAGGCTTGTTACGCCTGAAGGTATGTTTGTCTCTACCCATCCCACCGTGTACTTCTGTTCTTGAAATACAAAAATGGAACACAGAAATAAACACAGAAATACATAACTTGTTCAAACTTGAGGCTAAAGCCATCTTAGGATATAGATAGAGCTCAATACAGAATTCTGGTGAAATTAAACATCAGCTCACGACTTGTTAACAGCTTTCTGTATACATCAAGACTTGCCTACTGGCCAAAGATAAAAGTCAATCACATAACTCATTGTTGTCTTTACTTTGGAACTGGTTCCTGAACAGCCAACTGTAAATAATTAAAATAAACAGTGTCACGTGCATTATCTGGGGAACTGAAATAGCGGCCTGGTTATTTTTAAATCACTGACCTCCCCTGACCCAGCTCAACCCAGTTGAGAGGAAGCAAGTAATGATGCAGGATCCTTTGCTGAGCTTTTCACTTTCCTGAGCCAAAAGTAGACTGACTTTTTACCTCCAGAGTCAAAGAGTTCAAGAGGTGAGCCCCGGAGGAGGTTAGAGACGCCTGGTGCAGGAGAGGGAGAGCAAGCCTCAGCTCAATGATCAGAATGGCCTGCCTTCTGATGTTTTAACTGCCTACTCTTTTCAATGCAAAACTCCTCCACCTTTCCCCACTTCCAGCCAAGTACACCTGCTCTAGTTTCCACACGTCTAATGAGTCTGAGAGTATGCAAGGGAGAGCTCAGACACTAAACAAATACCTCAAATATAACCTGTTTTTACTTTAACAGAATGCTCTTTAACAGCTTTGTTGTATTGGGTTTCTTTTTTGAAATGAAAACAACTCTGTTGGATTTGGTTGGAAATTCCCTAATCAAGGGCTCTGCAGACCTGTCATTCTCTTAGGACTCAACCACATCAAAACGGTCCACCACTGGGGCCATCCCTGAAAGACACTCGGGTGCCACTGATGGGCAAATGAAGCCACTGTAGGCAAGCTATCCCAAAGGACAATGGCACTACCGGTGTTACAGAGGACAGAAAAGGTAGTACGGTTAGATTCCTGTCTGGGAGGAAGCACTGAAGAGGAACTGAGTGCATCAATGCAGCTGAGACTATGGGTCTGGGCAAAGAAGGAAACCAGCACGCCCACAGTAAAGCATCAACTCCCTCACGTGCAGATCCATACTTCCAAAGACAATCTTAAGGCAGAGACCTCACTGGGGCACAAACGGAACTGTACAGCAGTCTCCTGAATACACTTGCCTATAAAGGCCAAACGAAGCAATGATCTGCTTAGAGCAGTGGTTCTTAACCTGGGTTCTATCAAACCCTAGGGGTTCGATGAGTAGGTCTCAGGGGTTCGGAGAAGCCTCTGCCGCAGAGGCCAGAATAAAGTAATACGGTAATTTGTTGTGAGTTCATGCACTTTGTTGGTTTTGTTCTTTGAGCAAGGTGATGTTCATGCATGGCTCATTTTGTGCACCAGTAAAAAAACATATATCTATGTCTTGAATTTGGAAAAAAAATCCTATTTTATTTATCACTAAAGAAGGGTTCGGTCGGTGAATGCGCATATGAAACTGGTGGGTTTGGTACCTCAAAAATGGTTAAGAACCACTGGCTTAGAGTCTACCAACACAAAAGGAAAAGGTAACTCTCTGAATTCCCTTCTCGTCCATATTCTACATACAGGTGTTCAGCCAGTTGATACTACTTCTATCAGTTCATTTATACATCTTTCAGTGATGGTCCTCACCAAGTGAGGCCAAGATAAACTCTAGGGGTGAGTCCTGGCAAATTGCTTGAGCACCAATGAGCTGATGTGATCAGACCACATGCGTAAGAGATCCCCTTTTCTTAAAATGTTCTTTCTCAATCCTGTTCAGAGTCATGAATCAGTCATCTTTTCCTTTATTTCATTGAGAGATGTCTTGAAAGAAAAATCTTCCTCCACTGCCTCACCAATCGACTATTCCATCATTTCTTGCACTGGGCTTCAGTTTTAACAGCTCTGCCACCGCCCTTGGGGTAAAAACTGGAACTGCAGTGAGCCAAGATCACTTCTTAAATGCTGGACTTAGCAAGAGCTGCCATCCTGGTCCTCCTCTTTTCACTCAGCAGCATTTGGTGTTGGCCAGGGTTTCTCCTCCTCGGCCACTTCCAGTTGGAACTGTCCATTGTGTTTCCTTCTGGCTTCTCAAGTCACCGCCCTAGTTCTCCTCCCTAATTACACAGCTTTCACATTCTGGGAACCTAGCCACCCTCTTCAGTGATTCCATCCAAGTCCTTCAACCTGGTTTTCAAAAGCCTATGAAATACAACTGTCACTTGCCTTCCCATCCCTGTCCATTGCTCCCTGACATATATATCCTATGTTGTAGCCAAAATAGAATATTTGCTCTTCCCAGAATATATCTCAGCCTTCTTACTTCCTTCTGGCTCACCCACTGCTACCACCCCAATACCTCTACTTACCGCAATTCCACTTGTCGTTCAAGAACCTCGCAAATGACTTTCCTGAGACCCCGCCTCTTCATTTGGCCCTTATTAGTTTCCCTATCTTGCATTAAATATGAGTGAGTATCGTATCTTCCCTACCGGATTATAATTTCCTGTAGAGCAGGAGTGAAGACTGGTTTCTTCCTGTATCTTCTGCACTGGGCCTTACACAAGACAGATGTTCAGTAAAGATTACTGAAGTGAAATAACAAAGGTTCTAACCCTGAATCATACCTGCTCTTCTTCTCTCACTTGAGCTATGTCCTTAAATTTCCTCAGTGGGTTTTGCTCCTCTGTGTGCAGCTTTTATTTATAGGACAAAGGAAAAACAGTATCTCGGGTTATATTTTCCCACAAAGAAATGCCTCTTCCCCATCCACAGCGACTGTTATAAATATCTACTCAATTCAATTTAGATAATCCTAAGACCTTTGTAATAATTTGAAAATGTTAATCTTATAGGTGTCTAAAATTATTTTGGCCATATATGTGCTCAGCTTTTAATCCCAATTCTTAAGATCATGGAAACGAGTGCTTTTTAAGAACTATCCAAATGAAGTTGATGTACACATGGCAGGCAGAGCGGCAGGTCAGGGCCACTGGATGAGTCAGATGTGGAGATGCCCTTAGGGAAACACATTACCAGGATGCTTGCTTCTTCAATAAGCCAGGAAAGTGCTGCTATTTTAAGGCCCTCAACATAATACCCTGGGCTCTGCCGTACAGCACTGGAAGAGCAGGAACCAGACAGAGTTGGTCCTGTTAGTGGGTCATTGCAGGCTTACAAGCTGAAACATATTCAACCCACACCAACTTATCACCTTTTTCACCAAGGACGTCAGTGGTGAAATGGTTTCCAGTGGGAGAGAAGCAACTCCGGGCCCTGCAGGGAAGTAGCCTTGTTAGTGGCGGTCAGACACCACCAACATAATTCCTTTTTTTGACCAGGCTGGGAAAGAAAGATATAGGTGGAAATGAGATCCACTGTTTTCAGTGATGGGCCTAATTGAAAAGAATTTCATGTCTTTTCTCTAGTTAAATTAAAACAGAGAAAAGTTGCTTTATTGAACAAAGACTTACTCTAGTCCAATGCCTTCTATCAAAATAGTATAATAAAGTGTTAATCCAATCGTAGTAAGGATGGTCCTCATTTGCCTACAGCATCAAAGCAGGTGATCAATCATGTGCTGTTACACATCATAGCTGTATCTGTCATACATTCTCACCATCCTTCAGTAAATATACCCAAACCTGCATTTTATACAAGCAGATCCATTAGGAGGCATTTTTCTTTTTCTTTTTTTTTGTATTTTCCCAGAGTTAGAAGCAGGGAAGCGCCCACCCAGGATCCACCCAGCATGTCCACCAGGGGGCAATGCTCTGCCCATCTGGGGTGCCACTTTGTTATGGCTGGAGCCATTTTAGCACCTGTAGCAGAGGCTATGGAGCCATCCTCAGCACCTGGGCCAACTTTACTCCAAAGTAGCTTGGCTGCCGGAGGGGAAGAGAGAGATAGAGAGAAAGGAGAGGGGGAAGGATGGAGAAGCATATAGGCACTTTTCCTGTGTGCCCTGACAGGGCATCAAACCAGGGACTTCCACACACCGGGCCAATGCTCTACAGCTGAGCCAAACGGCCAGGGCCAGGAGGCATTTTTAATTCTCTCCAATATCTTTTTAGCCTGTCCTTGGACCCCACCCCTTCCCAGGCCTCCCTGTTGTGATTGTACATGCAAGTGTCATTCCACTTGAAATACTGGCATGCAAGACATAGTAGCATTTCATAAAAAAATAGAAGCATATTTTGCAACTGCATAAATGGACCTGGAGATAATTATGCTAAGTGAAATAAACCAGGCAGAGAAAGACAAATACTATATGATCTCACTTATATGTAGAATCTAATGAACACAATAAACTGAGGAATAAAATAGAAACAGAGGCAGGGTCACAGGGAACAGAGGGACAGCTGTCAGAGGGAAGGGGAAAAGGGATACAGGATCAAAGAAGGTGAAGGGATTAGGCAAATTATAAATACATAACACACAGATAGAGATAACAGGGTAGCAATTCCCAGAGGGAAAGGAGAGAAGCAGGTAGGGAGGGGGGTTAAAGAGAGTGAAATGGGAATGGAAAGAGACTCTGCATAGGGATTGGGGACACGATGTGGTGTGTAGATGGGGTTATATTGAGTGGGATACTTGAAACCATGTCAACACAGTAGGTTGAAAATAAAATTTTTTAAAAATAAAAGCACAGTTTTGCAAGTTTAAAAAAGAGAACTAGCTCAACCACAATAGATTCATATGGGGTTTGGCTTCAATTTATATATTATAATATTCATTATGAATTTATAATTTATAAATTCTGGCCGAGCACAATTTGGCAGAACAACCCAGTTTGGGAAAAACAATGACAGACCACGTCCAGAGTGTGTTAGACACACAGAGGAGGGTATGTCAAACACTGTGACGGAAGAAACCAGAGAAACAAAGGTAAGTTTAGATGCAAGGTGACCCGGGGCATTCTGAGTGTGGCAGGCCCTGGGTGATGGAATTGACAGGTGGGCTCAGAACAGTGTTCACAGGAGGCAAAGCAGGGTAAGAGGAAGATGTAATGACTTCAACAGAGAGGGTGAGGAGGTGGCTAGGACTTCTGCCACATTAGTGCTTTCTCAGTGCTGGAGAAACAGTGTGGAACACAGTGTTAGGAAAATACATCTTTTCATCTTGCTCACACCCCCGATAATAAATTTTCAAGAAGGCTCCTTTCATGGCTAGATTCTTCCTCCTTTGTTATCTGTACTCAAGCACTGGCATGGAGAGTGGTTCATTCACCTGTTCATTTGCCCTGCACACACAGAACACCTGCTGAGGACAGACCCCAGGGTTAGAACCTATGGGAAACACAAAGATGAATAATAGGGTAGACCTGCCCTTGGCTGCTACCTAGGGCAGCTACACCAACACACAAAAAAAGGGCAGGAGCACAAAAAGGTGGTCATAATCCATTGGGAGGAGTGGACCACATAACTCATCAAGACTCTCTTACAGTCCTGGACTTCTGAGCATCAACTTACTTTACCCTCTGTTGGGCAGATAAAATATACTATGCTCACTTAGTTAAAGATGGCACTGCCCACGTGCAAATGTTAAGAGTAAGCTTTTCCCCACACCCTTGACTGATTGGATGATGTAGGGTGGTGCACTCTCATGAGGAATCCTCCCATTATGCCTCAGATAAGTGACTTTGTATTAGAAACTTCCTTGTTTGTAGATTGGATTACAGGTTTTGAATCTATGCTATAAAGGGGGGCAGACCGGGAGCTTGCTCTCTCCATTCCTGAGGTTAGTATTAGAAAGGAGAGCAGATTAAGGCCACGTGGAGGAGAGGGGGCAGCCAAAATGGCGGAATGCTGAGGAAGAAGCCAGTTTGTGCAGAGTTTGTGTAGAGAGAACGAGATGGGAAACAGAGGTGAATAAGTCTGGTGAGCTAAAAACCTTTGTTCTAGGAAACTCGGATAAGTCAGTAGCTTTGTGAGCACTGAATGAGTGGGTTTTGGAGCCCAGTGTGTGTTTTTGCTTGCCCGCCGGGTGCAAGGTAGAATTAAAGCTGATGGCTCACCAGTTCTTGGATCCGTTGTTTCATTACCGACTGTCCGAACCTA
This sequence comes from Rhynchonycteris naso, assembly GCA_037038555.1. Lineage (NCBI taxonomy): Eukaryota > Metazoa > Chordata > Mammalia > Chiroptera > Emballonuridae > Rhynchonycteris > Rhynchonycteris naso. The sequence goes on along the minus strand of CM072996.1, from coordinate 287,467,106 downwards.
ATGCGAACCTGCACTGGCCAGGCTGCTGTGATGGTAGCCTTGGCTACTGGCTTTACACCCTCCCTCAACAGTGACCTCCACAGAGAACAACATAGTTTTGAATTTGCCAGCTCATGGAACTATGTACTTAACTGACTTATGTAACTCCAGGGGAAGAAACGGCTTGTTTTCAAAAAGTGTTGATGATAGACTCAAAATGTCAAGTGTATAAAGTCCTGAGTTGGGTATGAAATCCATAATATGATCCCTGACTAAGGGCATTAATTTGTGAAATGAGGCATCAGATAGGTGCCAGCCTACAGTTACATGATTATAAATGTTGGAAATAAAATTATGAATTTATATTTCTGAAATTGTTAGGGAATGACAGAAAAAAGTTACTCTGGTGCCTCAATGCAAAATAAGAAGAAAAAATATTCATTTAAGAAGATAGAAGGGTTACTATTTGAAATTGAGGGAAAGGTGTCCTCTTACACATTACACAGTCTTGGCAAACATTTAGAAATTGAAATTCTACGGTTATTACTTCAAATATTTGTCAAAAAATAATTAGCTGTCAAATATGCCCCTCCCCACTCCTACACCCACTCCTGCCCCAATTCGGGAAAGCAAATTCAATTTCATTCTGATCTAATAACAACAGATGGCTTTCATATTAAGCAACTTGAGTTATGTGACAGCAAACAGTATCCTCCACAAACATTTCTGTTATCCCTTATCAACTGTAAAATTGAAAAGATGACCAATACTCAAACCAGTCAAAGAAAAAAAAAAAACGAAAAACGATCAGCTCTTAGAAAACAAAAATATCAAACTGAAAGCCATAGTTTCTTTGAAATGGGATTACCAAGTATTCTGCTAAAATGGGTTTTATAACCGTTAAGCCCTAATATTTTACTTTGACATGTTTTTTTTTAAAAAAAAAAACACTTTTTTTTTTATTTTATTCATTTTAGAGAGGAGACACAGAGTGAGAAAGAGAGAAAGAGAGAAAGGGGGGAGGAGCTGGAAGCATCAACTCCCATATGTGCCTTGACCAGACCAGTGCAGGGTTTTGAACTGGCGACCTCAGTGTTCCCAGGTCGATGCTTTATCCACTGCGCCACCACAGGTCAGGCTGACATAAGTTTTATATACACTTATCATAGAAACCTCCTTTTCACTTGCCTATTCTTCATTTATAGCCACAGAGCTAATTATGTTAACCAGTGTGAACAGATGAAATAAAAATTTTAACCCAGAAGGAATATTTCCTCTGAACAGTAGACAAATGGGAGTACTTCTGGAAGCAGGTAAGTATCTAGAAAATCGTAGATCATCTCAGTTCAAGGTGTGGTACCTAACAGAACCATACCTATGACAGCTACTCTTAAATTTATTTTATTTTTATTTTATTCATTTTAGAGAGGAGACACAGAGTGAGAGAGAGAGAGAGAGAGAGAGAGAGAGAGAGAGAGAGAAAGAGAGAGAGAGAGAGAGAGAGAGAGAGAAAGGGGAGGAGCTGGAAGCATCAAACTCCCATATGTGCCTTGACCGAACCAGTGCAGGGTTTTGAACTGGTGACCTCAGTGTTCCCAGGTCGATGCTTTATCCACTGCGCCACCACAGGTCAGGCAGCTACTCTTTAAGTGTATAATAACTCTTGGGCCAAGGGTTGGAAACCAACTGCCCATCCCTGAATGTCAGAGCCCTCTGCTGTGAGATCCATCATGCACTGAAAAAAATAATTACATATTACTGGATCAAAAGCTGTTCTGAATATTCTGACCAACATGGCAACAAATGCAAAAACTGCATATTGCCAAAAATACCAGTACTTGAAATACCTGAGGTTTTCCCTTCCCATTTCTTAGAGTCACTTGGTTCCCAGAGTTTCAGTAGCCTCCTACTTCAATTTTTTCTGCTCCCCATCTTTAATCTGTACGATCATCTTGTCTCTTTTTGGCTTGTATACCTTCAACAAACACAAGAAGAGTTGCAATCCAATGGTTTGGCATTCAAGGCCTTGTAAAATCTGACCCTGGCCTGACCTTTTCACCATGAGTTAGCTTCCCTTTGATAGGAATCTTTATCTTCATCTGATATTCTACAGATGGTTCAACAAAGCAATCCAACAGCCTTCTTCATCTATCCTCCTGTTCCTCACTCATCCCACATGCAATGTCTTCTTTGTGTGCCTCTGCTCATCCAGTGTGCCTTCCCAAGATTTAAGATTAGCTCAAGTTACCCTACAACTTTCTCTACTTCTTGAATTTATATAGCATTTGACATAGGAACCACGATCTCCCACAAAATTCTAGAGATATATGAGATCATGTATTCCAAGTCCTTCATTTCCCACACAAAATCATCTTTCACTTTGTGCTTTTTACAAAGTCTTTTAAATTTATTGATTTTAGAGAGAGAAGAAAGAGGAGAGGGGGAGAAAGAAACATCGACTTGTTTTTCTACCTATTTGCATTCATTGTTGGTTCTTGTGTGTGCCCTGACCAAGGACTGAACCCGCAACCTTGGTGTATCAGGTTGACACCTAACCAACTGAGCTACCCAGCCAGGGCTACTTGGTGCTTTTACACAGTTCCTATCTTATATTTTTTTCATATGTCCCACAGGAAAGAATACAATAGAAATTCTTTTAACTTATTAGGTGACACTTTAATCAATGTAGCTTCCTCAAATGTATCAAAAATCAGCTGGCGGTGAGAAGAGAAGCAGGGCATTTTGACAGGGTCCATAAAATCCATAGCAGTATAAAAATACCGTGTTTAATCACCAGCTAATTTTGGCAGACATGTCTGATCCTCAACACATCGGGGAACTTCAAAGAGAAATGAGATTCTCAGGTGAGGCAAGCCGAGGGATGAAATATGAAGTCTGTTTTGCATGAACCTGGGTATTAATAATCTGAGAGCATAATGGTCTATTATAATTTAATGTGTTAAAGGACATTTTGTTTTAGGCCACATCAAAATCAGACCCACAACAAAAGAGCTATGTCAACATACCATGCACTTCCCAGAAGATGGTCTGGTTTTAATAATTGTATTTATTTCTGGAGCATACATTATATCTGCATGTGCAGTATAATCAAGGTGCTTCCAATATATGCCTTTTACCCCAGCAATATCATATCTGATTATTTTCTATAAATCTTTTCTAGCATAACATCTATAGAGCACAAAAAAATGAAGGCATTTTTCAGCATTTAATATTGTCATAACCACTGCAGATTTTATGGATAGTACTTTAGAGCACATTGCTAAGAGGTACTTAAATATATTAAGAATGTTACTTTTCAAAAGTATTACCACTGTGAATCACTCTAATGCGAATTTAACTGTCATGTTAATAAATGCTACAGAGCAAGAACCTACCCTGGAACAAAAATTTAAAGAGATATACAGTATTTTCGATTGAATTACATTTCATTGAAGAGATTATTTACATTAGTATGAGTGTATGTTATAGATAAGAGAAATTGTAAAATTCCTACCTTGTGTCTGTTTCTTGTTCACAGCATTATCAGCTTTATGGCGTTTCTAAAGTTTAAAAGCAAAAACAAAAACAGTGGAAAAGTGAAGCAGATGAATAAAACAAAATAGCAAAGGAGATTGCTTTAACTCATGTTTCTCAAGGCTTTTATCCTTTCACACACATATCGATGTTGTAAGAATGCTGGGGTGTGGTGACAGAAAGAATCAGAGGACATTCAAGAAAGCCATCCACAGCATCTTCACACAGTAGCTCTCTTCCGGGGTTACAGGTGTGTGGTCCCCAGCAAGTCTTAGATTATTGTGTAGATAAGATTAAAATTTTAATGTACTAGAATTATTTGAGCTGAAAGGCTGACTTAGTCTTTTGCTTAAATAACTCACTTAAAAATGATTGCCCAAGAGAATTATCTATAATAACTACTCTTTAATAATGGTGCTGAAGTATTTTCAATGTATGAGGTTCATTAGCTAATTAAGCTGAGTACACCCTCTATAATTTAATGATGTGCTGATGTCTGTCAATGACTAGAAGCAAATACATGTACCACTTGCATAAAGTCTCTTCCATCTACTGCTCCCCAAGAGCCACCCTCCCCCAAAATCCCAAGCCACTGAATCACATGATTCTATTCTTCCTTCCAAAAGCACTTAAAAATGGTAAACAGGAGACTTAGTCTATGTCTAGGTGGGTAAGTTTGAAGAGTTACATAAACCAAGGTTTTATAGCACTAAGAAAAAGAAAGAGAAGGTCAGAGGACAATATGACCTGGGTAAACAACCTTTTCTATGGTCAGCTACAGGTTTTCTACAGCTTCCGTCTAAACTTACAGCATCACGAGTAACACACCAGCCTTTTCACGTTGGAGAAAAGTGTTGAATGGAACTCACTGTGCTCAAAGATTCTAGCATATAAAACCCATGGTCAGGTTTAGCTGCAAATACTGGATTATAAGGTAGAATGCAAAACAAATGAGTTGCTCAATTCATTGAGAAGAAACATGGTTTTTAGGGCCACCGTGCCCAATAGAAAAACACTTTCTAAGAGCAAAGTCTGGAGCTGTATATTGGCACTCCTTCAAGACACAGTGACACTTGAGAGGAGTGGCATAATAGCTGGCAGTGTGAACTCACTTCCCCCAAACAATCAGCCAGAGCATTCAGAATGCTTCTGTGGAAGGCCTGTGGAAAATAATTCTTGCCACATCCACTTGCAGGAGCACATTACAATTCTTCCTCAGAATAAAATGCTCGCTAATAAAAGTGTAATAATATAGACTGGTAATAGGCCAATTATTGCTTCCAAAAGCAAACATATGGTATGCCAGCAAATATTTTTAACTGGATTTTTAAAGTTCTATTAAATTTGTAGCTTCAGTAGACATATTTTATTATTAATAAAACTCTAAAATGTTTACTCATTTTTATTTGTTAATAAAAATCTTAAAAACATTGAAAGTAACCCAAAATAAATTTTAGGCCAATAATGAGTCCAGGTAAATTTATATATTCAGAGCAGATGCAAATAGTTCCGAAACAGTGCATAGCTATAAGATATAATAGACTTCCACCTGAAAAAGACAGATAAAAGCTAATTAACGAAACATTCCACTTCTACAGGAAAGTTAATCTTAGTGAAACCTAAGAAGTTCCTGAACATTACTTTCCACTTACAGAGAATTCTTGTACAGGAGGGAGCATCTCTTCCCTCAATCTTTCCACCACAGAATAAATTAGGTTACTTGTCAAGACACAACTGAATTGAATATAATACATAAGGACCTTCCGGAAAGGTAGATTCTGATTTTATGAGTATAAAAAGAAAGCATCTTTTATCGTAAAACAATCTTTATTCCTTCTAAAAGTAATAGTTCAGAAAAATTAATATAGTTATTCTCTGAGTTCAAATACTTCCGCTGTCCTATAATCAGAAGTCATTAATACCACTGGAAGCTAGTGAATTACTTAATCCTTTCAATAGTTGGTTGACAGTACACCAATAGACTGTACTGCGTAAACAGTTCCATACACTTTAGGATACTTAAGTAGGCAATGTTGACTAATCCTTCTCTGGAAACTCTTTCCGCCCTAGGCATTTCTTGCTGCATCACTGTCCAGATATTTCACCTGCATCATAGCCCCTTCTTCCTTGTCTCCTTTCTTATAATTCAGTGATGGAATTTCTTAAGGCTTACTCTCTTTGCTTCTCACTCTAATACTCTCTTAGTTAATTCATACCTGCAATCCCCATGATAACAAATACATAAATGTATATGAGCCAACACACTCAGCTGAGTTCTAGATAGTTATATCTAATGGCCTCTTTCACATCTACTCCCTCTAGCAGTTTCAAAGGCATCTCAAATTACATCCAAAAGACAATGTATGGCTTTAACTCCCAAGATTTGATCCTTGTCTTGACAATGAACCATATACCATCCACTCATACAAACTGTGAACCTGAGGGTCATCCTTGTACCTCCTTCTCTCTCTCACTCTCATCCAATTCGTTACTTCATTCGTTAAATGTTTACTAAACACTTTAGTGCCAGGACTTGTTACTATAGCTAAGTACACAGCAATGAACAATAGACAAAAACTCACATTCATGTAGCTCACACGCCAGTGGCGAGAGACAATAGAAACAAAATAAGTAGGGTATACAGCATGCAAATGATGATAAGTCTTGTCAATTTTATTCTCAAATATACACTGAATGGACTTCTCCACATTTCTTTTTCTCTATCACGCCACTTAGTCCAAGGTATCTTTGTTTTTTTCGTACTGGCCACTAGAATATTCTATAAGTCTACTTAAATCCTCTCTGTTTTCCTCCCAACTCGTTTTCTATATTTTAGTCAAAAGGATTTTTAGATGATAATACAGTTAACATTTATTCAGCCCTTACTATCCACTCGACACTGTTCTAAGAGCCTCAGGCGCATCATTTAATTCTCACAATAGCTGGTGAGGTTACTGGATTAATGTGTGTCTCCTCTACCAGATTGCAAGCTCCATCAGGGTCACTTTTACTCACTAGTATATACTCAGTGTTTGATCTCTGAACTTTGTAGACTTTAAATAAGTACTTGTTTTACAATCAATAAAGCTTATCAGTCTTTAAGTTTACAGCAAAGAAGGCATGTTTTTGATGGTGAATATTATTAATTTAACAAACTTGACCCTTACCATAGGAATTGGCATTTGGCATGATACACCTTTTTTATTTTATTAAACTAAGATTTCTCCATCAATCTCACAGCATTTTCAAGTAAGTACATATCACATTTGTTACTTATACATAAAAAGAGAAAATTATATTATGTTAAGTAGTCCAAAGCAAAAGGCACTGGGGTGGGTAGATCTTAGGTATCCCACCAGGAGCAATTAGTACAAGGCTTTACTCTCAAAAAGTTTTAAATGTTGTTTAACAGAATATAAAGGAAATTTCACTAGAATGAAAGTTCTGTTTTATTCACTGATATAAGAATGGTATACATTACTAGTCTTCATCAATATCCAGTTCTCTACTTCTATGGACATGGAGATTACATGTTCCTTTGGTCATGTCACTAGCTCTAATATTAGGCTATAAACAGATGTGATATGCAACATTTCTGGCCCCCCCCCCAAAAAAAAGTGAGCTCTCCTTTCTCTCTCTTCCTGTAATCCAGTGACAGCATTTCACATGGCAATGTCCCCAAGAGCCTATATGAACTAGGGTGCCTCCCGCCCTTCCCTCTGCAACACAACCTACAGTGTGTCTGAGACATAAAAAATAAATTTATGTTTAAGCCACTGACATTTGGGATATAATTAATACTGCAGCAAAAGTTTAACACATCTTAATATATATCCTATAAATGCTTGCTACCTAAGTACTGCTTCATATATTATCATTGAATGAATGAACAAATATGTATATTTATTACAACTACTGACAAAGATACATTTTGTCTAACTATCTATTATTTGATCTTTTTTATTTTCTCGAGAATAATATTTTAAACTTTCCATCACTCATACCTTGATATAAATTTCTAGTTCAACCATTCTTACAGACCGTTTTTAGTCCATTTCATAATTTACTTTATTAGAAAACTACTTTAAATAATATTATTACCCCATGATACCCATATTACATCCTTTAAAAATTGCTAATAAGCTGTGTTCTAACATGATGTAACAATTATTACATCATGCCAATAAGAGTTTTGTTTGAAAAAAACAAAGCTTCTTATATACCATTTTATTTACCATGTATTTTCATAGAGAGGAGTAATAAAACCATACCTAGAGAGTTTCTAGTTTTGCTAAGGAAAAGATAAAGATAGGAGAGGCAGTTTAGAGAAATAATTATAAGGCAGGTGTTTTGAGCCTTGCTTGAATTCTGATTGCCCCACTTAAATAGCTGTGTGACCTTGGGCAAGTTACCTCACCCTCATCTGTAAAATGGGGATAGTGTCATTTATTGTTTAAAGGGTTTTTATAAGATTTAATAAATGTAAAGGATACAAGGCAAGTGCATGGAACCCAGAAGTTCACTAACTTATTAATATTATTGTTGATGGCTTGCCATAAAAATAAAGGGGAAGGGCATTGGATGGGATAGAAACTCCATCAGTTTCTTGGGCAAGTTATATGACCTTTCCAAGCTTCAGCTTCCTCACCTTTAAAATGGGGTTAATATCCAACTTTCAAAGTTACTGAAAGAATTAGATGAGAAAAACAATCATATAAACAATGGCACAACGCCAAGTCAGTAAAAGATGCTCAGTGACAACGAGATTGAACAGAGAAAGAGAGGGGAGTCCAAAAAGGGAAGAAAAAAACAAAACTGTAGTAACGACCAATCCTTACGGAGTGCCAAATGCAACCAGAATTTAAGAGATGGTGTGCAGTGTGTGTGGAACAATGCAAGTAAGAAGAGAGCCTCTGAAATTTCTGACTAGTAGTCCCCATCAAGTACGTTGTTTCCAATTAAGAGGGCTATGTTTTACACATGCGCGTGCGTGCGCGTGCACACACAGACACACACTGTTTGTACTCTTAGATACTCGATGTCCTTGAGGCTGATGATCTAAACAGTCAGCTGACCATGTCCAATGACAGTGATGCTACGGCTCATGTGTTCTCAGTGAGATTCCAGTTTCATTCCCCATAGTCATAGCATTAATATTCGCGTCCTTTTAAATTAGAGCTTTCTAAAGAAAATCTCGGCCTTTCCTCGCCTTACTGTCTGACTTGCTCAAGGCTGGACAGAAGGTCTTGTCAGCCAGGCAAATTATTTAAAGGGCATAGAAAAAATATTGCCTTCTGTAGCAAAGGTAGTTAAAATAACAGTTAAAAGGAGAAATAGAAAAGCCAGATTTTATTTTAGGGAATGTATTTTATAAAGAAGAAACTGACTTCCCCTTTGCTCTGCTACTACAAAAAAAATAAAAATAGCAAATTTGCTGTACCTTTCTTTTAATAAAATGAGATAAAAGAAAAGGAAACTAGAACTACTAAAATAAGATGAAAAAGAATCATAAGTATTTAATGAGGTGAAAACTACGGTATATAACTTTAAAAATAACCACAAAAAAACCCTTTATATTTAGATAGTTTGGAGGTTTTTTTTTAACTTGAAATAATGTTCAAATAGAAAATTAAGCAAAATTAAAAATAGTAATGTTCAAATATATATCCTCTCTAAGCCAATAATGATATTAGAATTAATTTCTTTGATTAATAAGGTACAAACATGAGGGAGGACTGTAACAAGCATTTTGCAATATTAGTCCTATAGAAATTAACTCCAGAGGCGGGAGCATATTCTGGATACTTTTAAATTGAATAGGCATTTTAAGCAGCTTGTACTGAGAATTAATAACTTAAAGAAGAAACATGTTAAATATATAAACAGTGTGTCCGTAAAGTCACGGTGCACTTTTGACCGTGTGACCGGTCAAAAGTGCACCGTGACTTTACGGACACACTGTATATAAAATAACAAAGAGTCACATTTATTTATGAAAAAAATTAAGTACTTACAATATCTTCTATTATCTCTTTGATAGCTGCCACGGCCAAAATAAATAAGAGAGGAACCAGTGTTGTATAGCGACCTGTTGGTGATACATCAGGTATTTGCTATTTGAAGGGGGAAAGAAAAGAAAGAGAAATCCAGTGAGAACTAGAAAGTTGGCAATACACTTAAAAACAACAAAATCTTAGTGCCTCTTAAAATATGCCTCCTTGATTTTACTGTCTTGGCAGACTAACACTGGGTAAGGTAATTTGCTCATTTCTATAAGTAGCTGAAAGAGCATTCGCTTCGTGATAAGAAGTTCTGCATAGAACTAACACCTACAAAGGCGGGTGGGTTAAAAAATTACAGTATATCCATGTATTAAAAAAGTCACATGACCATGAAAAATGAAATTTTAGATACACAATGAATCACATGGGAAAATATCCACATCGTATTATATGGATGTAGTGGATTACTAAGCATATGTATGTACTCTACGACCCCCTTTTTGTAAACTAAGTTAATAATCAATGCTTGGGAGGGAAAATGAAAGACCAGAAGGATATACACCCAGATTTTAAAAGAGCAGTTGCCTCAGCGTGGTGGAATGAGTTGTAAGGTTTTTCTTTATTGTGTTTTCGAATTCATTTTACAATGAGTGTATGTTGTTTTTTAAATTTTTTTTTTCCTGATTACTACTAACTCAAATACAAAGAGAAACAAGATTTAAAGTAGTAATTCTTGTATTCTGAGAATTGATAGTTTTACTGTTACTAAAATAAATTAATGTTTTAAGAAAAAGCCCCATTCCCCTTTTGCACCCAACATTGCATTTACGGAATGTTTAAATCAAGCTGATAAAAATGAATCAAGAGATTTAGAGAGGTAGTGAAATTCTAACACTGCATATAGCAGGGGATGGAAATGTCCACCCTGCTGACTCCCGTGTGCTCAGATACACTTCAGAAGATTGAGCAAGGGCATTTCCTACTATCTGAACACGTGATGTGGAACTGAGGTTTTATGACATGACTTTACCTGGAGCAGTGCAATAAAGAGAAAGAATGAGTTGGCGGCTCTTCTGAACTGAGAGTAGAGAAATCGTGGAAGGAATGTAATTATGTTGTATTTTGCAGTGCTAAAAAACAAATGAAAAAAATAGCATAAAACTAAATTACTCTGCAATTAGCGCCAACACTTACAAAATTCTATTATCACTATATTAAAGATTAGATGATGAACATCTGCCCGCTGTTCCAAATTGGGAGAATATCACAAATGGTCATTAACCTAAATGAAAAGGAGTGAAAGGAGCTGCACAAACACATAGGAAGACTTTAATTTTCTCCTTAAAATCTTTTGTTCTCATTGGTTAATCATTCGGTTTAACACGACAGGAGTAGCTTACAAAGAAGAGTAACTTTAGTTAAGATACTGTATAATACGTTGTTGAAAATAAAATTGTGAAAAAAAAATATCAGCAACTTTCAATAGAGATGCCTTCCCTGGATAACTTCAGAAATGGGGAGTTTTCTGGGTTTCTGTTTGAATTTTCTTCATGACTCCTCTACAAACTGTCTCAGACTCAACACTAAACACGTCAGATATAGCCACAGCCAGCTATCACCATTTAGGTCTTGGAAACATCCAATCTTCCTCTTGTTAATTCAACAGAGAAGACATTAAAGGAACATATGCCACATTCCCCAAACTGTGAGAAGTTAATCCCAAATTTGAAGTTATATTAATTTTAAATGGCATGTCTCAAATTTAGGAATTTTGCGAATGGAGAAACAATGTATTAGCTCTGGGGGTTCTCCCTGGGTCCAGGGGCTGCTTACTGGATTATAGCAGAGATACTTTGTACATTACTGTCAGCATGAAAATATAACAAAGAAGTACTTCGCACAGCCCTCCTTTACTCATCACCGTATTAAATTTTGTAATCAAAAGCCAATATTTAAAGAGCATTTCATCCAAAAGGAGTCCTCAGTGAAGAATGGAAAAGACCTCTTCTAACATGTAAACACTTGTTAACCCAAAACAATAATGGGTTGTTCTATAACAGGAATAAGATAAAGGTATTCACCCATGAGCAGCTGCTTATCTTTTCTGCACCAGATTCTTATGACCTTGTTGGCTAGAAGATGGGGAATAGTAGATTCACACTGCCTCCAGTAAGCTCTCGAATAGGAACAGCTTTAAAGGAGAGCTTTCTGCAAGCATTTCCATTCTGGTTGGGAGGAGGCCTGTAGGGCTGTGCACTGAGAGCTGGCCCCACAGTGTGCTTTAGAGGTCCCTACCTGACATGGTTATTGCAGAATTTTGTCAGCTGGGGCTGGTTGATGAATATAGTCCGGATTTCTTCCTGGTCCGCCAGGGAAGTCTTCTCTGAAACATCATCGGTCTTCTCATAACCTTAAAGAGAGACAGTTTTCTTATTTTAAAGGAAATGTTTCATTTTATTATCCAGACCCAAAACACATTTTATAACTATAACTGCTCACAATACTTAGGGAATATTTCAAAACGAATATGAAGCGATAAAATAGCCCCTAATTTTTGTGAGCAGTATATATAAGTTACACACGTCTCCTTATTGGTATTCTTGTTTCTTTGATAACAAAAAGAAAAAAATCCCAATATTTAACATTTCCACTAATTTAAGTGGCAGTATTTAATAGTCATGTAAAAGCAGACCCATTTCAAAAACAGTGACATCAGTTTTCAATTTTTGTCCCATCTTTCCCATGTATGTCCAACTTTATTTTCTCCCACAACATAAGATTATGTCCAAAAGTAACAAAAAAGTGTTATACTGGTATACATTACAGTTTTAGACAAGACTAACAAGATAGTGGTAATTTAAAATAAACATTATACTGAGTAAAATAAGTAAATTAGAAAAGGCTAAGAACTATATGATTTCAAAAATAGGTGGGATATAAAACTGAGACTCATGGACATAGATAAAAGTGAAGTGGTTAGCAGGAGGAGGGGGATGTAGGGGAGGGAACTGGGGGAATGGAGTAAAGAGGGAGAAATATAGGGGGATGGAAAATTATTCGACTGTGGGTGATGGGTATACAACATAATTAACAGTTCAAATGCCACGGCAACATTTACCTGAAACCTATGTGCTCTTATTGATCAATGTCATCCTGTTAAGTTTAATTTTCTAAATAAAAATTTTTAAAAATTAAGCATACACATTTAATGCTTTTATTTTTGCTTTTTCTTTCCTTTTTTTAGATGAAGACTGAAAAGATGAACAATGAGGTTTAAGCAGGAAAACACCACAATTATTTAAACTCTCTATGATCATCTTACTCTTTCTACTAATCAGGATTTATGTTCACAGAGAAATTTATAATGTTTTAAGAGCATCTCAAGTCATCTCACAATCATTGTAACAATACAATAGATTTAGGCCATTTCAACTAGGTAACATCTTACTGCAAGGTTGACAATACTTTTTAAAAATACATTTAAGTTCTAGAAGAAGAAAAATATTTAAATTGCTTATTTTACCCTAGCAAGAATTCAGTGAGACTGGCTTCAATCATCCCCGTAACCCTATCCTAGAACCCTACCCCAACAGTACTCTACCTCAAATACCCATTTATCTTCTCTTTTCTCCCAAGCCGTGCCAACTCCTCTGGTGAGATCTGCAACATGGAGTCTCTTCTGAAGTATTCTATGGGCTAAAGTCAGTGAACCTTCTCCGTGTCCCCACGGCCTTCTGTGCTTCCCTCAACCCCCGCTCCTGTCCCCAGCAAAACACTTACGAGAAGGGTTTGCTACTGCCTGCTTCTGAGCCAGCCTTCCCCTACCAGTATGGGAACTCGCTGAAGCTGTAAACGGCGTATTACTCATCTCCCAACACCAGTGCAGGCGGCAGGTACTCAGTAAATGTATGCCGAATAAATAAACACCAAATGACAAAGGAGTGGTTATTTGGCCGTTTTTTTTGAGGGCAAGCAAATGCTTCTCCACCCACTGATAAGGACACTAAAGCAGCCAAGGGCTGGTAACGAATTGTATAAGAAAAGTTTGCCTATGGCTTTGCTGCTGTATGAACCCAGAAAAATATTTAGGCTTTCTGCAGAGGGGAAGAACATGAGCACCGAGACCAGAGTGTGCAGGGGAGTGCAAACAGGGTACTGAAGCTGAAGCACACAAAGGGCGAGGTAAGGACAGGTGAGATGTGGTGCTCAGAAAGCACACAGGCTGGCTCTCAGAGGACCTCTCGTGCTTGTAAAGAAGTCTGGGCTGCAGCCTTGGGCGGGCAGCAAGCTTCTGCAAGCTTACCAGGCACACAGACACAGAGTAAGAGCCACGTTTTATAGTCATCACTCTGGAAGCCACACGGCTCCACATGAAGACCCATGGTTGTCATTTTATTGTTACACACACAGCAGCAGCTTCACCCGTGGTCACGTGGCTCATAATGATCTTTCACCACAGCAGGTTTTAGATATCACACAAGCTTTCCCCCCTAGTTTTATATAATCAAAGTTTCACATATGTGTTGTTACAGAATAAATGTTTGGGTTCGCTCCAAAGTCCATATGCTGAAATCTTATCCCTGAAAGTGGTAGTAATTGGAAGTGGGGCCTTTGGGAAGTGATTAGGACATGAGGGTTGAGCCCTCATGAGTGGGATTAGTGCCCTTGTGAAAGAGAGCCCAGAGAAATCCCTCATCCATCCCTGCATGTGGGGACACAGCGAGAAGACAGCCACCCTGAAACAGGAAGTGGGTCCTCACTAGACACTGAATCAGCTGGTGCTTTGATCTTGAACTTCCCAGCCACCAAAACAACAAAAAATAAACTTCTATTGTTCTTAAATCACTCAGTCTATGGAGTTTTGTTACAGCAGCTCAAGCAGATTAAGACCTGTATTATCAAACAGTGGCATATCAATCTTAAAAATTCTTTAAAATGTTCTATTAGATTTTCCTTAATGACAGCACAAAGACCATAGTGCACTATTCTTGGCATCTCAACTGGACAGACAGCTTCGGGAACACCAGCTCTCCACTCCGCTCTGAACTGGTATCTTCAGGTTGTATTTGACATAACTGGACTATTAAGGGTCAGGCCTTGGATGTTCTTGGCTGAGGAGTTAGGGGTCACTCCTTCCCTGACATATCCATTTACATTGGGGTCTCAAATGCTGCCCAGGGAGCTGAGTATCACAATCCGCCCTCACGTCTTAATCTGTATTTAAGAATTTCTATGGAGCAAGGAACTGTCCTAAAGTCAGAGTAATTAAAACAATCCTAATGGACTAGTATGGCCCTGACCAAGGTCTGACAATAAGGGAGCTCTAAACCAAAACCATATATTAGGAGGGAAAGCCTAGACCAGTGACTTGTTCTCAATGAAGCAAGAATATAGGATGCAGTGATGACGGTCTATTCAGTGAGTGGTGTTGGGAAAACTGGACAGATAAGTGTAAAATAATAATAATGAGACTAGGCGACCTCCTTAAACCATACATAAGAATAAACTGAAAAATGGATTAAAGACTTAAATGTAAGACTCAAAACCATAAGACTCCTTAGAAGAAAGTATAGGCAATCAAATCTCAGATATTGTTCTTAGCAATATATAGTTTTTATTTACTGATATTAGAGAGAAAGGAAGGGAGAAAGAGAAACATCAATTTGTTGTTCCACTTATTTATGCATTAATTGGTTTATTCTTGTACATGCCCTGATCAGGGATTGAGCCTGCAACCTTGGGGTACTGGGACGATGCTCTAATCAACCAGGTTACCCAGCCAGGGTCTCTCTCAGCAATATGTTTTCCTTTTACTTTCTTATTAAATTTTTTCCATTGATTTGAGAAAGAGAGGAAGGGAGGGAAAAGGGGGAAGAGAGAGAGAGAGAAAGAGGGAGGAAGAGAAAAAGAGAGAAAGAGAAGCATTGACTTGTTTCACTTAGTAGTTCCATTTAGTTGTGCACTCATTGATTGCTTCTCAATGTGTCCTGACCAGGCTCAAACCTGTGACCCTGTGGGCACTAAGTGGATGCTTTATCCACAGAGCTACCCAGCTAGAGCTAGCAATATTTTTTGGATATATCTCCTGATGCAAGTGGAACAAAAAAACCCAAACAAATGGGACTATATAAAACTAAAAAGCTTTTGTACAGCAAATGAAACCATTAACAAAATAAAAAGACAACCTACTAAATAGGGGAAGATATTCACCAATGACATATCTAATAAGGGGTTAGTGATCAAAATTTATCAAGAGCTCGTACAACTCAACACCTAAAAAACAATCCACCAATTGAAAAATGGGCAGAGGATCTGAAAAGATATTCCTCCAAAAAGGACAGATAGCCAATAGACATATGAAAAGATGCTTAACAACACTAATCAGCATAGAAATACAAATTAAAAGCACAATGATATATTACTACACATGTCAGAATGGCTATCACAATAAATCAGCAAACAACAAGTGTTGGCAAGGGGATGAAGAAAAGAAACCTTCATGCACTGTTCGTAGGAATGCAGGGTGGTGCAGCCATTGTGGAAAGAAGTATGGAGGTTCCTCAAAAGTTAAAAAGGAACTGTCTTATGCCCAGAAATTACACTTTTGAATATATATACAAAAAGCCCAAAACA
Source organism: Rhynchonycteris naso (assembly GCA_037038555.1). Taxonomy (NCBI): domain Eukaryota; kingdom Metazoa; phylum Chordata; class Mammalia; order Chiroptera; family Emballonuridae; genus Rhynchonycteris; species Rhynchonycteris naso. The sequence continues at coordinate 287,450,958 of CM072996.1, read as the reverse complement.
TCAATTCCAAAGACCATATTCACCCCTATGTTCACTGCAGCATTATTTACAATAGCCTAGATATAGATGCAGCCCAAGTGTCCATCAGTAGATGAGTAAATAAGAAAGCTCTAGTACATTTATATAATGGAATATTACTCAACCATAAAAAATGAAATCTTACCATTTGCAACAACATGGATGGACCTAGAGGCTATTATGCTAAGTGAAATAAGTCAGATAGAGAAAGACAAATACCACATGATTTCACTTATATGTGATATTGAAAGAGCAAAACAAACAAAGAGATACAGACTCTATCAGAGGGAAAGGGGATGGGGGAGGAAGAAGAGAGTAAATGGGGGATAAATGGTGACGGAAGGAGATTTGATTTGGGTTAGGAAACACACACTGCAATATACAGACAATGTATTAAAGAACTGCATTCTTGAAACCTATATAATTTTAGTAACCAATGTCACCCAATAAATGCAAAATAAAAAGAAACAAAGGACAGATTGATGGTTGCCAGAGGGAAGAAGGATTGGGGTGGGTGAACACGGTGAAGGGATTAAAAACTACAAATCGATAGTTATAAAATAGTCCTGGGCATGTAAAGTACAACATAAGGAATATAGTCAAGAATACTATAATAATTATGCATAATGCCAGGTGGGTACCTGAAATATTGAGGCAAACACTTTGTAACGTATATGATCGTCCAACAACTAACTATGCTGTACACCTGAAATTAATAAAAATTAATATTTATTATAAACAGTAATTGAAATTTTAAAAAGAGTAGGACCAGTAGAGGGACAGAATGGTTCCAGACACAGAATACTGCTGGTGCCGTGGGTTTTCCTCTCTCAGAAACACTGGAAAGCTGTACGTAGAGCACAGAGCATTTACCTAGTAGCTGTGGCTGATGCAATGCTGTGAGAATACTCCAGCTCCTGAATCCCTCCTGGGAACACCCAGGAAGGGAGCTCACCCACTATTCGGAAATGACTCAGCGCCAGCCAGGCAGCCTCCTGACCTTTTTTGGCCATTTGCCCTACTATAACATCTTATTGGCTGAACCCATGTATATAAGCTAGTTTACTTTCTGAATAAAGTGGATTTGCATCACTGAACCTTGTCCCCAGAGTCGGGTCTCATGCGTCTCCATCGTCCTCACCCCAGGGCGGGCCTTGTCCACAGAAAGTCTTGGAAAAGCCATGTGTGTGAATCTGTACGGAGCACTATGCTTGGGCCCTGAGCAGGTATGACACTAAAGGAGGGAGACCTGCATCCAGAACAGGGAGGTGAGGCACTCAGACAATGGGAGATGGTGTCACCTTGCCCTGTTTCCAGAGAGTTTGGCCTTTCACCAGCAGTGACACACAGCAGGGCCACAGGCACCCAAGGCCCACTCCCAGGGTGTCTGAAGGCCAGAGGTTGCAGGAACCACCTTGTGTACGCACCCACTTCTTGGGTTCCTGCCAGCAGGTAGCAGTTAGCCAGGCACAGCCACCTCAGACATTCTCAGGAATACTGTACCTGTGTAGATACACCCAACCTCAGGAGTCCTCAGGGACAGTGCTTGAAGACACCCGGGAATAAGACTGGCATTCTCGCTAATTTGGAATGTGAGAGTTTGTAACTATTACAATTAGAATCTACAGTGAACTCTTACTTTCCCTTGTAGAAACAGGCAGGTTAAGTCTGAACGTATGGTAACATATCAAATCCAGACTCCCTCTGTGTAGAAGAGAAATGAGGCTCTTCTATTGAGATGAATGAGCCAACACTTTGAGGGAACGAGGGAGCAATTTTGATCTCATATTTCTTCTGAGTTAGAGGTGAAAACACATTTTCTACATTCAATTTGACAGCCACTCAACATGCACCATGCAACTCTGTTTTTGTGCTTTTTTTTTTTTAATTTTCTCTTCAAATTGCCACCTTCGATGTCTATGATGTCCATATAAAGAGCTATGTGTTTACAGCTGGGCAGTGATGTCACTGAGATATTGGTGCACAGTCATGGCAAAGGTAACAGGGGGAAGAATCCCCCTACCCTCTGCCCCAAAGAGGTAAAACTAAAAGGGCACAGTTGCCATTCCTTTCTATACACACTCTGTCCTTTGCTTTAAGGAGGGAAGCCACGCCTCTTGGGAGCTGTTCAATAATTTAGAGGGCTTGTTCACATAAACCATTCGAGTTCACTAGCAGCTCTTAATCCAGCCGCCATGCCTCCTAAAGACTCAGTAAGAACCAAGCCTGCTTTTGTGTCTTCTCCTGACAGATGGTGTGGTGGAGGGGAGGGAGGCCACAGGTCTATCACCAGGAAGGTGGGGCCCCTTCAGAGCCTTCTTTGCCCTTAAGTCAAGCAAAAGGTTCTAGATACTGAATGTGCCACAAGATAGTACTTTGTATTACTAAGTACAGACTTAAAAGCAACCTCCTGCTGGTGATCATTTCAGATTGCAGCAATAATTTTCTTGTTGAGAGAACAGAGGATGACACGATGGCTCAGCCTCCTGATCGCTGATTGCAGTGCTGAAAGGAACATGTGTTCACCTTCCCCTAACATTGTTTGATCATTAAACCCTCAGTGGTTGTGTGGCAGGCTTGGGTTCTTCTGCTGATTAGTCATGTGACCCCAAACCACTTAATCCCTGGGGGGGATTATTTTCTTCCCTTATAAAGTGAGGGGAAGTAGGCTAATAATCTCATGTGGTTTTTTTTTCAGCTCCAAAGTCCTGTGAAATTAGTAGCTGCCAGGCACTAGGAAGAAAAAAAGTCAACATCTCATTTGTCTAGAAAAAGAGGAAAAATTTAAAAACAAAATAAAAAATGTTTGACCTGAGCCAGATATTTCGCAACAGCTACCTGATATAATCTGCAGCCAGAACTCAGTCACAAGGTCAAACGCTGCTCTGTGATCAGAGCTAAATCTCCATATTTGAAAAGATAAGTAATGATTCTATCTCTGTTGCCAGCAACTACTGTACCTGGTACTCACTGAATGTCCGATGACTACTGGGTTACTTTCATATGCTGACATAGTCTTTCTTTCTTACTCTGCCTAGATTCATGATCACATGCTTACATGCACACGAAATAATGTAACAGGGAAGAAAAATGCTCAACAGTTATTTAACGAAAGGCTTGTAGTCCTTTCACACAATTACAACAGAATTATCATCTCTTAAGTTTTCCATTTCTCATTAAAGATATCATCACCCAATCAGTAAGATTACTGTTCATTAGCTCATTCATTCATTCATTCATTCAATACATATGCTCAACATAAGTTGAACATAAGTGTCTACAATGTGGCAGCCATTGTTTAAAAATCTGCAGAAACTCAAGAAAATAAGATATAAGGTCCCTTCTTCTTGGGGACTCAAAGATTTTCTGGAGAACAAGATACTTTCTAGAGAACAGAATAATTACAGATCATGGGAAGTGTGATAAAGAAACCAAAACCAGTGACTGACAGAATAATTGGCAATACACTCTGTGCTTCTGTTTGATCACCTATATGTGGAGTTGATAACTGCCTACCGCAAAGAGGGTTGTGAGGACCTGGTGAGTCAACAAGCATAGAGAACAAAGCCTAGCACATAGTAAGAGCTCCGTAAGTGTGAACTGTACTCACTGCATAGCTGCTCTCAGTAATGTTGGTGCTGTTTCATACTGAGAGGTACAGGAAGCGTCTCTAAGGAGACTCCAGCTGAGACCTCAATGAGGACTTTAATAAGGAGAGATGAGGCATGCCCCAGAGAATGAACTGGGGCAGAGCAGGAGCAAGGCCCTGGAGGCAAGAATGAGCTTGGCATTTCCAGGGACATGGGGAGCCAGCCGCAACAGTGAGCAGGAGCATCAGACAAATTCTGGCAGGGCCAGACTGGGACAAACAGTAAGAAACTTGAATTCATATTTTTTATGCGATAGGAATCCACCAAGAAGTTTTAGGCTGGAAGATAATTTTGAGGCTACTGTGATCATTCAGGTAAAAGGTGATGGGGCCCGGGCAAGAGTGTGGTGACAGAGATGAAAAGAAGTGGATGGACACATGACATTATTTTTGTGGGTGGAACTGGTCTGACCATTATAGCCTCTCTATGTCCCTCATCACTGCACTATGGTATGATGTCACATTACCCACTGCCTGGTGCCACTCGGGTATACTCAATGAAGGCATTAGAGTCAGGACTGGGAGCATATCAGTTATGAGTTATGATAACCTTAGACAAAGTATATATCTGTAGCTTCCTACCTTCTGTCACAAGTTTTGAAGAAGGTTAAATGAGAGGATGCATGTGTAAAAGCACTTGGCACAGTGCCTAACTCCTCACGCACATTACAAATGTTCTAGCTATTATCTCTATTGTTGAAATTGGAAAGGCAGGCTAGGGGGTAAAGGTATAGGCTTTGTCATTAGATTTGTATTCAAATTTGGAATATGGCACATCTATCTACATAACACTGGGCAAATTATTTTATTGTCTGAGCCTCACCTTTCTCATGCACAAAATTGAGGATTTAACAACATTTTATGTTAGCAATGTAGTACATACTTGTCACGCAAACAGTTCCAGTCACCCTGCTCTCCCAAGAGATTATAAAGGTTATCTCCCCTTCAAAATCTTTGAGGTGGGAGAAAAATGTCTGGAAAACACGAATGTAGGTATTAACATTTTAAACAATTGGATACTGTTTAATTAAAGCTGTGACCAGTGAATGAACCTAGAGAGTAAAATAATGGCGTTTACTCTACAACTATATAAATGAACATTTAAAAAGCATATGTTTTTCCCAAAATTGTCATCTGTAAAGAGGTTATGCAACAGCAAAGCATGGGTGGGTGGGTAGGAGGGAGGAGAGAATAAGATACAAAATCATTTTGTTGCCTGGTAACATAGTTATAGAACCATTACATTTTTGCAGACTCAACTTTATTGCAATTATAAAGAAGGCTGTAATTGGAGTCAGAATATTATATTAACTCCCAAACATATTCAGAAGAATTCAATTTTATATCCTTTTTACTCAATGGCTTCCAATATTAGACATTAAAGAGACCTTATTAATTGCTCACGTTTCTTAACCTAGAATGAGGCCATTAGACAAACCCCATGTTTGCAACAATCACAGAAGCTAATAAAAGAATATTACCTGGAAAACAAACTAGGGACTTAAAAGGTACAAATGCAGAATTTAGGTGTGATTAAAGATAGGTGCTACTTAGTAGGAAAGTATGAGCATTATCCAATGGTCCTTTCTAAAGGTTTATTTTTTATTTTGTTCCCAAGGGAAAATAATAATAAATTTAAAGTCCTCACCTAATAATTTTTTAAGGGGGCTCAAGTTTATGGAACAAAACAATCTTTGGCTAAATATTTTAGACATTTGTATTTTATTTTGTTTTTAGTGACATCTTTATACAGATAGTATATGTGTATGTGTGTGTGTGTGTGTAAACAAATAGTTTAATTAGAAATACAGAAGCAGTTATGGGAGGTACAAAAGATATCTGAAATCCCATGTTCTGCATTGTTGAAGTAGAACGATCATTTCAAAGGTACAACTGTGAGCCCGAGAGCAGCAATTCAGACCGAGGGTATGAGAAGGAACCACCATTCTGCACATAATGAACTGCATGCTTTAAAGGTTAAGTCTTACATATCACGTTTTCAAATATGGCACTGAAGAAATCAAATACTTCTAAAAGCATGGAAATTAAATAGAAACTATTCAGCAACATGTTTCAAATTTCTAGACCATGACTGCAATAGCCAGAGGGGAAATGAGATTTTCAATTGCATCAATATACCCTCCCTGTACAGAACATACTGATTCAGGCTCTATGCAGGGGACCTCTGTGCTCATTCCAACCGAGTCTGTTTCTCCTGAAAACGGTGCTTTGATTTTTTTTTTTTTTTGGAAAACTCCCCATTCTCCAACTGGAGGCAGTCAGTCATGCGGGACCGCTCCATTCCCCTTTTTGACTTATAGCTGGGCACATGGCCCATGCTAGGCTAATCAGTCAATTTGTAGTCTGGACATATGAAAAGGCTGGGCACAGATTAAGGCCGATTGTCTGGCCTCCTGAAACGACTGTCCATTAGTCACGCTACCTTGGGTCATCCCTGGTCTCCCGTAAAGCTGCTCACATGGTTCTGGGAACCACTCCACCTGCCCGGCTTCCCTATTGTGGGATTTTAGTGGGGGCCGTTTCAGTGCTCTGCTGGAAGCCAAGTCCTGGACCAGTGTTGATCTAGTGGTGGAGCTGGGCAATGACACTGTACCTGGCCGGTCTTCTTCAAAGCTGAAACCTGTTCCCTGTACCCCAGGCATCAGCTGGCTTTTCTGCTCTACAGGGAGTGACGACCAAGAACCACAATGCAACTACAACTATCCTGTCCCCTCCGCCCCCCAAATCACCAGGCTGCCTGGCACTTTTCCTAACAAGCCCTACTTGCTAGATCAGCTCTCCTTTGATGTAAACAGCTGCCCTAACCAAGCCCTGAGTGCAGCAAGTTCTGGGATAACTAGGGGTTGCACAATAGCAAAAAAGCTTTCTACATTTCTAGCGTTCTCTCCTTTCCCCTCCTGCTCATGCAACTGTGACACACCGAAGTTATATTGTCTAAGCGATACAGAACATTGTAACAAACAATATCCACTTACTCTAACGATGGAAAACATGGTTATCTGCTTCAAAAATTGGTTGTTTTTCATCTTACTCATGGGCTCATTTTTAATTTTTTTAAATAGAGAATTATTCCCAAAATGATGAAGATGAGGAAATTTTGCTTTTCATGTGGAGAACTGCTTGTGGTCAGAAAGCCAGAGAGTAGCAGAGTCAGGACAGTATTTGGAAATCAATAAAGCCCAGCCCAGCTCTAAAGCTTTAACACTGATGGACGGATGCATTCATTCACTCAACAATTAAGCTTGACCGGATCTCTCCCTCTGTTTCTCCTCTGTTGGCCTGATTCCACTTGAACAGTTTTCTAACCACAACCCACTCCTACCCTCATGGCCTTCTTAGATGCTACTAAGATGTTAGATGTCAAAGCACCTTCCCTAACCATTCTTCCTTGAAGTGTCACCTACAAAAGTTTTTAATATAGACAGTGGTTTTTTCCCACTCCAATATTAATCTTGTGATCTATACACTTAGGTATATAGCAACTGAAGATAATAATAATAGATGTTACAGATGTACCTAACTTATATACAGAGGACAGGGCAGGCATAAGTGTACATGTAAGTATCTGTCACGTATGTTACCCTAGTATGGGTAAGAAACATAACACTTTAGGGAAGATCCTTGCATGAAATAAATGTTTACTTAATCTTCTATTTTTAACATCAGATATCCAGAAATTCCCAGAACTTTACAGTCTTGTCCCTAGCCTTATATCCACTATATGTTTTCCTATCAGGACCTGTCATTACCATGAATGGTAAATAATACTTTTCTTTAAGGAGCTTTGTGTGAACTGATAATGTAAAAATAAACACCTATGAAAACACATCAATAGCATTTCTTATCTAAAACAGGAAATGATAATGGCTTTCCCAAACTCCTGCTGAGTTGCAGCAGGCTCCACAAGTCATACTATGAATTCTAAGTGGCAGACATTGAAATGTGTTCCTGACATTCATAGGAGAGGTTGCCTTAAGCAGTCTCACACGGGTAAACCTATGGCATGCCTAGTACTGCACCTCACACAAAGTATGCATTCAAATTTCCTTGGCTGCCAGCCTCAGGATAGTAACCCAGAAAAATAATCATCTTGGGCATGCTGAGTGGCTGAAAATAGTAATGAAAACATATACTAATGCCAAATCATGCTTAACAGGAAAAAGAAGAACAATGAAAGATGAAAGGAAATTAACGATATCGTCTTGGGAATATCCCATAGATCACTTAGTAAGAGATAAAAGTAATACATGGTTTGTTCCCCTACATGGAATTAAAAATTGGCACAGAAACAGATTCCACTAGTAAGGAGGGATTTTAACTATCAAGCATCAACCAGGCATCTGCTAGAAGTCTCAATTAGCTAAAAAAGCATCATTAACTTGTCTTGGCATCAGATTCATTCAAGAAACAAGATGAGGAATTGCTAGTAGGTACTGGGTGCTAATCAATGCAAAAGTGATGAAAGCGTTATGGTATCTGTAGAAGACATAACTGGACCAAAGAGCTTTTGACAGTTAAAGAGGGGGATACAAGGCTAAGCCACACATGCAATCTAGACTTCAGGAGGACACATTAGAAGTTGTCAAGACACAAAAAGGGAGAAGCTTTAGAAGATCACGTAGAACAGAATAACATGCTCATTCATTGTGAAAGGCCTTGACAAAGTGGAAAAGGGAGGTGTATTCAAAGAGACCACTGCTGTTGTACAGGAAGTCACTGGAAAAGTAAAAGAAGATAAAAAAGATCATGGGAAAGACTGGGAGTTGGCTCACATGTTCAATAACGAATAACAGACACACACACGGCTGTGTATCTGAATGGAGGAAAGATGTTTTAAAATGTTAGACATGGTTATCCCTTCCATTTGGAATACAAGAGATTGATGGCATAGGTCTGCTGCCTGCAACAGATGATGTAATGTTAACACATAATAAAATAAAAGGAAAACTTCACGACACGTACTTCCCCTACTCCACTTCCTTATCTAACAAGGATAATCATCTCAAGACTGGAAAGGTTAGAACAAACATTAGTTAGAGCAGTGGTAGTCAACCTGGTCCCTACCGCCCACTAGTGGGCGTTCCAGCTTTCATGGTGGGCGGTAGCGGAGCAACCAAAGTATAAATAAAAAGATAAATTTAACTATAGTAAGTTGTTTTATAAAGATTTATTCTGCCAAACTTAGCGAAAATCTGACATAAAGTACTTGGTAAGTAATTATTATTATATGCTTTAACTTGCAATAACTCTGCTTTATAAATTTTATAAAGTAAAGTTACTTCCCTACTTTATAAATCACCATTACTATGGAACCGGTGGGCGGTTAGAAAATTTTACTACTAACAGCGATACAAAAGTGGGCGGTAGGTATAAAAAGGTTGACTACCCCTGAGTTAGAGGAACTAAACCAGAAGAGAAGGTAGGGGATTATTTAAAAAAAGAAAAGGCAGTACCTAGCTGCTCTAAGTGAATTCGTATCTTATAGCATATACATAAAAACTTTAAACTACAGAACTGTAAGAAGCTGCAGACTAGCTAAGTGAACTGACACTAATAGTAAAACCACAATGAATGAGAGGATTCCAAAAACTGACGATAAGAAACTAAGGTCCACAGCTGTTTTATCCACTCATCTACTGATGGGCACTTGGGGTGCTTCCAAATCTGGGCAATTGGAAACAATGCTGCAATGAACAGAGAGGTGCGTATATTCTTTCAAATTAGTGTTTTGGGTTTCTTGAGATAAAAAAAAAGCTGTGGTACATTTGCACAATGGAATACTTGGATGTAGAAAACAAAGGAAATCTTACTTTTTGCAACAGCATGAATAGACCTGGAGAGTATTATGCCAAGTTAAATAAGCCACTCAGAGAAAGACAAGTACCATATGGTTTCACTTACATGTGAAATCTAATGAACAAAACAAACTAACAAACAAAATATGAAGAGATTCATAGATACAGAGAACAGACTGACAGCTGTCAGAGGGAAGTGGAATTAGAGGTTGAGTGAAAAAGGTGAAGGAATTAATCAAAAACAAACAAAGAAACAAACAAACTCATAGACAACAGTATGGTGATTACCAGAGGGAAAGGGGGTGGGGGAAGGAAGGAAAGGGTAAAGGGGTGATAAATGGTGATGAAAGGAGACTTGGTTTGGGGTGGTGAACATACAGTACAATGAATAGATGATGTATTATAGAACTGTACCCCTGAAAACTACATAATTTTATTAACCAATGTCATCCCAATAAATTCAATAAAAATTAAAAGAAGAAAAAGGAACTAAAGTCCCAGTGTTCTAATAAGAAAATGAGGAATGTTGTACATTATAAACTACTATCTATAAAAATGGTGGTCTACAATGTGTTTTCAGAGTTCACAGATTTATATAATGGGGACTATGGTTTCTAAAGGATTTATGAAAAAATTCTGTAAGTATTCAATTGAGAATTTAAAAGGAACAATTGTCTTTTGTATTGAGCATGTAGCTAACATTAAGACTTCATTGTTTTGAAAGTGGTAGTTTTCACACACAGAATATATACTCAGAGATGAAAAGGAAGTATTCCCCTTTAAAACATGTTCTTTGTATCACCTAGACCCAAACATAATGTTATTGCCCAAATCCTTAGCATTTTGGATTTCCACAGGGCTTTCAGCTAGGTCATGTTCTTATAAAACCAAGATGGATGACTCCATGATTATGTAACATTGTGGCTCTAAAGCTACACAACAAACGTCCACAGAGGGGGCTCAAACTGAAGCTGTCCTTTAGCTCTCCCCCTGTCTCCAAGTCCTTCTGAAGGAGCTTATCCTGAACACCCTTGGCTCTTGCCTCTTCTTCCCTTCTTCTGGTCCAGTTCCCTGGCCCTGGCTGTCAGGGTCAACAGGGGGCACCTGACCAGCAAGGCTAATCAGATTTTCTTCTAGGAATGTGGATGTAAGATCCAAAGATACAGGCAGGCAGACCTGGCAGTGAACAGGGACTCACTGTCATGGAGAGCTGGGTCACGTGCATGCCTAAGGTCTGAGGTAGAGAATGGAGTGGATGCACAGAGGAAAAAACAAAGCGACACTGGGCTGAGTGAGAGATGCCAGAGGTCAAGTCCCAGGAGGCTCTGCTGTGCCCGAAGAGGGTTCCCTGTACGGTTACATCCATAACTTCCTGAGGGCTCTGGAGCCAGATAGCCTGCGTTCCAGTGACAGGATGAGGCCATACATGGCATGATCAACAAATGCAGAGATGAGAAGGAAAAAAAATCAGAATTCAGGAAGGTTTTCTAAAGTTGAATAAATTGAAGATTCAATACTAACGCCTCAAAAAAATTAACTATGCAAATACAATATGGGGTGACATTTAGCCCAGCAAGAAATATAGAAAATAAAACATTTCACTGATGTCATTGATTTCTTAGCAAGAAAAAAACTTGCTGAGAGATAGGACTGTCTGAGGATGAAATGGGCTGTTTTACAAGGGGGCATTGTTCTCAGTACTGAGAGGTATCCGAGTGGGAGCTGGATAACCATCTGCTTCAGGCTGTATCAGGAACAGGCTGTCTGGTATCACTCTTAGTTCCCTCCAACTCTAGTTCCATGATGCTATCTTTTAAAAAACAATTTTTTAAAAGACAATTATGAGGTCATCAGAGAGCCACTAAATACTACCAATGCACAAGCAAGTTTTAATAATTTTGTAGATGGAAGAAAGCATTATTGAATTACTTGATAAAAATGCTTTTAGGATAGTCAACCCCGCTGACTTCGGTAGCAATGCATTCACAGGAAGACATAACTGAATTATAGTTCTCATTGAGCAAGCCCCTAAATCATACGGGGACAATACTAACACAACCATGAAAGTTACCTGATTTATTACAACTTTTTAGAGCTACCTATGCATTTTAGAACATAAAACAGGTAGATTAATGACTGGCTCCAACAGACGCATCCTCATTTTATTACAAGAAGCAGAAACACCCAAATAATATCACTTTGCTGCTTTATTATTCTTAACAGAATGAGTCAGCAGAGTTTGATGGGCACCTGCTTTTTATTGCCATTGTGACTTTACAGGAGAGAGAAAATAATTCATCTTTATTTTTTAACAAAGTCTCAACCATCAGAAACACCCAGTGAAGAAACAAAAGCCTGCCTGCTAATTATGCCTTTGATGGAGAAGTCAGAACAGCACACACAACAACATAAACTACCCACAAACAAGACAGCTTTTTATACATCATGGAGCCACACATTGACCCAGATAAGAAAAGAGGTGACACTTTCATCTGCCTATTGAGGACAAGTAGTGTCACAATCCGGCATGTAAAATATCCAACAAGCACACTGAACAAAGCTAGAAAAACAGGAAATCCCTAAGGGTGCACTGGAGAATCCCGCCACCTCCCAACATAACCCAGGAATGGGCGTGGCTTGTCTGCCAAGAGCATCATGGGAAGCACTGAAGAACCCACCAAGACTAGTTGGATAAGACAGGCTCCAAGATTTAGAAGTCACTTGCACAAAAGCAAGACATGGCTAGCATCCTTCAGTTTGTCAGGATGTGGCTAAAAAATAAGACAAACCTCTACTAAGCAGATGAAGCTAGGAGGTGTGAGTGACAGCTGGTGGGTGGGCTGCAAAAACTGAAAAGACCCAGCATAGTCTCAGTGACATTAAAGCAATGACATCTACACCCCTGTGAGACTGCCATTAGCCCCACCCAATTCACAGGTAGAACAAGGACAATGAGAAAACAGACTGAACAGATAGTTCAAGAACCTTCTAATGTCACAAATAAAAATCACCCAGTGCAGAAAGAGCCTCCTACAGAGACACTTTTGCCTCCATATGCTATCACCATTAATTAGAATCATAAAACCTCCACTCAGATGTGCTGGGTGCCTGCAACTCTGTTGAGCAAAGTGCAAGGGGAAAACTCCATGAGACTTCAATGCCACTCCAGCACGCTGAAAGCTGGCTTAGCTTCCACAATCTGAACAGCCTGATTTTATCCCACTCACTCACCAGATGCAGACTCAAGTAACACCTGCTTAGCACCTACTTCGTAGCTTTCATTTAATTTCTCACCCTGGAGAGCGGCCCTGCAGGGTGGGGCACCTCAAGGGAACAAGAACACAACGATGACCTGGAAGACTATTCTCATCTCTGATTACGGAGCAGAGTCCTGGAGGTAGAATCCTGCAGTTCCTACATGTCTAAAGTCCACAGCAACGCGGAACAGCTGAAAAACTGATACATAGTTACATTACTAGACTTCTAAAGCATATTTGGAGAAAAGAAAAGGTAGGAAATAGAGGGCGGAAATTCTGATTTTAGAATAAGTGCAATTAGTTCTCTAAAAAAAAAAAAACAACAACAAAAGAAATGTGTGCAAACATCCATATTTTGGCACATGTGGATCACCACACTCTTTTCGAAAATGCAGGGAGGTCTGCAGTCCTTTCTCTCAGTGTTTTTAATCTTTGTCAATGCTGCCACCATGTTGGGCTCAGGGCCCAAACCTTGGGTCATTTTCAACTCTTCTTTCTCTTTAACACTCCATATCCTACTCACCAGCAGATCTGTTAGATAGTTACGTATCCAAACTATATCCTGAGTCTGCCCACTTCTTTTCACTGTGACTGCTACTGAGTAGTCCAAGCCACTATCATCTCTCCTTGTTTCAACTCCTGTCCCCAAGATCAAACCAGAATCTCTGAGGATGGGACCCAGGGGTCAGTATGTTTAAAGATTCCTATGTGCAGCTAGGCTTTGTCTACTCTCTACCCAACAGGCACAGGGTTTAGTGGCAGGTATTGCTACCATTTTGCCAAAGGAAAACAGGAGTCTCAGAGAGGCGGCTGTGTTACTTGCCCAAGGCAAGAGCCAAAAGTCAGCTATCACTCCAAGCCTGCAGGGAGCCCCAAGTGCCTCCTTTCACTTTCTTTCAAGTCAGTGATTTACAGGGGGATGAGTTTAAGATGCTGACCGTGGGGACAGCATTTGAGTGAGCAGTGGTTTCATTCACAAAACAAAAGCACTTTACTTTCTCTGTGGCTATTATGTCAAATAGACAGGTACCTGACAGACTAAACATATGACGTATAAACAGTAAAGATGGTCATTATAGTTTGCATCAAAGGCATTTAGAAAAACAAAGGACAATTCCAGCTGAACATTATGGAAAAATCTTTGACATAAAGAAACTATTAATTCAGACTGAAGACCTTGATCTTCAGACTTAGCTAAGATAAAACATAGCATAGTTCACCAACCATACGGGAAAAATTCCACAGGAAAAGGCACCTAAGACCAAGGGACCTTCAACTTGGCACCTGGGGAAATCAAGAGCCTTTTTCTTCTTTGCTAATTATAACCACTTGGAAGTGAACAAAAAGCCAACTTGTGTTAAAGAATCTTCCATCCAACTTTAAATAAAAAGACAAGAATGAGTAGCCAAGGGGATGGGGAATAGGGGATTGAGCTGAGTCTGAACCTTGGCTCCCCTCCTCTGTCAAATTTTAGCTTTTTAAAAAGATTTCTATCTACAGAGTACGGGTCATGTTATCACCTACAAAAGCAAAGTCTAAATGCAGAAACAATAAGCATACAAGAGAACTATAGAAAAAAAAAATCACACAATGCTTAAACAGAACACACTCCTCCAATCCTCATTGCATCCTGGAGACCCAGAACCCATTCATGCTGCCACAGAGAACCACACTGGTTAAGAGGCTCAAAAACCACTGCATCTCAATAGCTAGGGAAGGCAGCTAAATTGGGACTTGCAGTAAAACTTCAGTTTCAGTTTCTATACATTAACCTATAAAAGACTACTGGAAGTTATGGTGTGATAAATCAAGAATAGTTAACTAGAGAAAATAAACCTTTTGAAAATAACAATTGCTGTAGATGTTTCAGAGACTTTACCAGCTTGCCAAAGTCTTTCTTCCAGGTGCAAATGACAACATATGAGGGCTACAAATACAGGATGAGGAAACAGATTAATTACTATAACATACTTAAAATAAGCAGGTTAACAAACACTAGTAATGGCACTGCAGAAAGACTCATATTCATCAACCTACCCGAGTAGATGTAATACCAGCTAAAAATAAAACGGGTTTACTCTTCTATTGATTGCACTAAATTGAATGTTTAATTCAGAATTTTCAAAAAAGTCCTCAAAACCTAATAATCGGGTATCATCATATGAATTTTATAATTTCTGAGAAGGAAAATTAAGAGAAATACAAGCATAATGAGACCCATACTTAATGACAAAAAAATTTACCAAAAAATCTCCATGTTCTCTTGGTTTTGGCTGACCACCTATAAGGCTTTTACACACAATCCATTCCTTCTCTCTGCAAGCAAGTGAATTCAAGGATCGACACTAGTGTTTTTAAACATTAGGATTACTCAGGAGATAAAAACATTAATGCTTGGTCCATATGTCAGGTGACTAGCTGGACCGATTCCAATGGTCCGGGTTGGGTTTAGGCATCGGTGCTCTCAGAAACTCCCCGTTTAGTTCACTGTGCAGTCCGGACTGAGCACCACTGAGGTACAAACATGGCGATAAAGCAAAGCCACTGTACACAAGTCTCCCACTCCCTTCTCCACAGCGGACACATTTTGCATTAAAGACGGAGGAGAGAGTCACTTTTTCTCATGTCATCTCTCTAACTATTACTCACAACTGTGAAAACAAAGTTACAAAAGTTGAGTAAGCTCACCTGAGGGCATTTATCGCAACTACTCTGCATGGAAGGTGGACTAAAGCCAGTTTAGCTAAAGGTTATGGGGCAGCACATCAAATCTGGGTAACAGAGACAGGGAGAATGGGTTCAATTATGTGGTCAGTGACAGAAGATGAGTTAAAACTAAAAAAAAAGTACAGCGAGAAAGAATGGATGGAGACTGGAAAGGGTCAAGCAGTCACAGCCGTTAGGATGACAATACAGTGACAGAGCAAGAGGTCCAGAAAAAATGCTCCCAGACAAGAGGTGCACTCAGAACAAAGCTCTCCAACACGAGGCAACAAGTTTGTCTAGACAAGCTGGCCAAGACCAACAGTGGAGAAAGCACAAGCAAATGAAAAAGGAAAGAACCCTTGGCAGACCTGGCTGGGCATCAGAACTGCTCACAAGCACTGTCGTCCAAGCTGGGGTCAGGGACCAGGGTCTCCTCTCCCAGAGCGAGACAGGGCCCCCAGTCCTGGAGCTCTATGAGTTGCTGTGACAGGCACTCACAGTCAAAGGGATAATGACAGGGTAATTTGTTACATATCCTTAGTGTGCTAAGTCACAACTCCCTAAATGTCTCCTACCTCTAAGGTTTTCAGGATTGGGGCAGGGCTAAATCTACACGGGATGAGGGTGGGGAAAGGGGGAAAGAGCTGCAGCCTCTGGGAGGAAGTTTCTTTGATAGGACAAGAGTTAGCTAGCCACAAGGACCTAAGCCAATTACAGACGCTCAACTATTCTATACTGCTGTCAGAACGGTCCATCTCTCTGACTGCGCCTTGCATACCACTGCTTGTTTGCCTCGTTCATGACAGCGAATCTTGTAGGCTAAGTAGATCTGGCACACTAAAGTGGGTTCTTGGTCCGGAGCCTAGATTGGCTTCGGTCTTAATGACAGTCTCTGCTTCAAATGTCACCCGAATAACCCGATTCCTTTAAGTGCAGCTCCAGATGGTTCAAGATCAGTCATCTTCAAAGATGGCTGGCACAAAATGATACACAGAGACCTTCCCTTTGCTCAATTAGCTGTGTAAATGACCCATGAAGCCATGTTCCACAGCACCCTGAGATCAACAAGCGTTGGCAACACTGTATATAAAATCATCCTACTCAAAGTTACTATGTAAACTTACATTTCATATTAACATTTAATGAAAACCAGTAAGAAGGCCAACAGGATGGTTTTGCTTATCAAATCTACAATATATAAAAAGGGAACTTTTGCTGTTGTTAAATGGGAACAAAACAACAGGCTTCAAAAGATGCCATCATATACTTACATAAAACCTCTAAGTTGGCACTAGGGCCATGTCAAGGCAGTATTATCTAAGCATAACATGTGAAGTTTTATGAGGACATTTGTGACTACCTTCTGTTGGTAAGGAAAAGAGTTGAAGGCTTAAATTTCTATTTAAGAGAGTATATCCATCGATGTATTTTTAATAAGAAATGATTTCCATTATAAAATTTTAGAGTCTGAAAAACTCTAGTAAATTCTATATGGCAGCCACATGTAGCAACTGAGCACAATATGGGACTAGTCCAAATAGAAAAGTACTATAAATATATAATATACAGCATATTTAGAAAAATGAGTATAGAAAATAAATGCAAACTATCTCATTATTAACTTTTATATAAATAGCACGATGAAACAGTATTTTGGATCTATTTGGTTAATATCATTAAAATTAACTTCACCTGCTTGTTTTTTTTTTCTTTTTTAATGTGGCTATCTAAATATTTAAAATTGCATATGTGTCTAGCCCTCGTGGCTCACATTTTATTGCTCTTAGTGCTGATCAAAGATAAGAGTGCCAGTCTGGTCTAAGTAGAGTCCACAAAACCATTAGTTATTCCCAGCTGGTCTAAATTCTGACTTCCACTCCTACCAGAAAGCATAAGAAAAAGCAGTATCTTGGCCATTGTGTAAGGGCTACCATGTGACTCTGTAAAAGGAGTGAGTCAGAACCAGAGTTCACAATATTTCAGAAGATAAAAATGAGCCATTCTTGCTGAAAAAGAGTATAATAAAAAGATACCAGGTCAAATCTGATGAAATGAATATCTTGTTTAAAAATATTTTACCTTATATAAAATCATTTTTAAACCTATGGTGATAAGAATTAACTGAATACTATTTAAAGTGAAAGAATTCAGACTGACGGTACGTGTCAAAAACAGTTTCCACTTTACATGTGCTAACACTCACAAACAAGAACATATAATTTTAGAAGGAATCACATTCACAGTATCTTCATAAAATATAAATCACCTTAAAATAAATCATAAAATGGGCAGCATTTATTTTTTAAAACCACTCCCCGTTACATGAAAGAAATATCAATAAATAGAAAAACTAAGCTTAAATAACTCAATATATGAAAGATGCCAATTCGCTTACTATAAATATATAAACTTAAGCAATCCCAATAAGTAGGCCAACACGCTTTTTAACTCGGCTCACTGATTCAAGTGAAAATGTAAACAGAAAAATAGTCATAAAAAAATTAGAGAAAAGAGCAGTTAGAATAGGAACACTATGAGGATATTTTTGGTTAACTGCAAAAAAAGAAATCTGATACTAGGGTCAGAAAGAGACAGACCAAAACTGGGGGTTTGGGGACAGACAGAAGAAAAGGTAAAAGAGAGATAAATCCAGAAATGATAAATTTTGTATGTAAATTTAGTATATAAAGAAGTACCTATATCAGTAATCAAAAATAGGTGAATAAATATATGGTTATCATGTCAAGTGGATAATAGTTTGAGAAAAAATAAAATTAGATCTCACCTCACATCTCACAAATAAAATCCTTCAGAAATACACACTAACTGTTTAAAAGGAAACCTGATTATATAGGTCTGATTACAAGGTGTCTCTAGGTCATGTCAACTCTCAGTCATTAAGATTCATTCATTCAACCTGTATGTGAGCTCCTACTATGTGCCAAACATTGTCCTCCATGAAAGCATCATATCACTAAAGAAAACACTAGAGAGCTTATTATACAGAGGATAAGAGTATTTAAAGTTGTGGGCCCCAGTGAAGGGAAAAGTGTTGCCTGAATGAAAATAATGAAACTATGTGAATAGACATTCAAGCAGCAAACGCTTCACCAACTTCAAAACTGTACGTACTCGCATCCGTGCAAACTTTCCTGGGGCTATAAGGGAGGCGCATGACTCAATTCTCTGTTTTTGAAATGATATACTGCAGAATAGAAAACTTAAAATAATTTAGTTCTCCCACACTTAAATCTTGAGAATTCTACTAAGCAAAATAACATGTATTGGGGATGCTCAAATATTGACTACATGAAGTATCACTGTACTCCCCCCCCTGCAGTGTCATGTCTTAGAAATCTAGCTCGTCTCCACATTTCCCATGGGATCGCCCTCATTCACCACACTTTTTTGTCCCACCATCCGATAGCTGGCATACAGCAGGTGAATAATACATGTTTGCTAAAGAAACAAAAACTTGTAATCTTTTTTTGTTTGTTTGTTTTTAAAGATTTTATTTCTTGACCCTAGAAGGGAGGGGGGAGAGAAAGAGAGAGAGAGAGAGAGAGAGAGAGAAAGAGAGAGAGAGAGACAAAGAGTGAATGGAGTGGGGGGCAGTGGGAAGCATCAACTCATAGTTGCTTCCCATATGTGCCCTGACCAGGCAAGCCCTGGGTTCTGAACTGGTGACCTCAGCATCCGGGTCGAGGCTCCATCCACTGTACCACCACAGGTCATGCTCTTAATCATTTTTTTTATTTAAACAAATGAAATAGCCTCCTAAAATTTTCCTTTGACAATTCTTACAGAAATTACTTTAATGCTACTTTTTTAAAAAAAATCTTTTAAGTAAATGAAACATAGTAGTCTATATACAGGTAATTACAAACATTTTAAAGTTGCCATATATACAGACCAGTTTAGGAAAACAATTTCTAAACCAAAACAACTCCTAAATTTTATCACTTAAGCACATTTTACATAATAAAATGAATGTCTTACATTTTAGCATTATAATATTCATCCATCAGGAAAAAAAATGCAAATCATTGGACAGGTCTGTTTTTTGGTGTGTTTCCTTAGGTTTAAACAATTGAATGCTTATTATTTTATAAATTATGCATAGTTTTAAACAACTGAATGCATATTTTATAAATTATAAGCTCTTGAACACTTCTTTGACTCCAAAGTACCTGATAACAAGTGTGCCTGTTCGGTGCCTACTCATAAGCCATTCTCCCTTTTTTTCCTTTAGTAATAAAATACCGAGTAATGAGCCCAGCCACAAGACCTCATTTTCCAGCTTACCTTGCATACCAGGCCAAGCAAAAGCACTTTGTCTTTGTGTGGTATTTTCAGTAAAACCCTTTGGACTCTCACCCTTTCATTTTTATTTCATACTGGGTCCTCCTATACCAGGGGTCCCCAAAATTTTTACACAGGGGGCCAGTTCACTGTCCCTCAGATCAATGGAGGGCCGGACTATAAAAAAAAACAACTATGAACAAATCCCTATGCACACTGCACATATCTTATTTTAAAGTAAGAAAACAAAACGGGAACAAATACAATATTTAAAATAAAGAACAAGTAAACTTAAATCAACAAACTGACCAGTATTTCAATGGGAACTATGGGTGCGGATGCATCCTATGCTCCTCTCACTGACCACCAATGAAAGAGGTGCCCCTTCTGGAAGTGCGGTGGGGCCAGATAAATGGCCTCAGGGGGCCGACCGCGGGCCATAGTCTGGGGACCCCTATCAATGGCAGGAACCCAGGGTTCTTGTTAGAACTTCAGAAAGTTATACGTCCAGGACGGTGAAGCAGAAAGCCATAAGGAGACAATGTCCCTTATGATTTTACGTAGTGTGCGTACCTGATCCGAACTGCTTACCTCCACTCTAGTTTTATAAGAGTGAGAAAAACTATTTTGTGTAAACCACTATCATTTTAGTCCCTGTTTCAAGCATTTCTAATGCTGTATTCAGAGACCCATTTGATTTAGCTGGGGAGGAAGTGAAGAGATCTAAAATGCTTAGCCTCCTGCTTTACCTCGTCTTGTTTTCTGGCCTATTTATCTACTACAGGGGTTTCTAAGGATCTTTAAAATATGTTCATTTGGATATCCCACAATTACTTTAAAATTTGAATGTATCTTTCTTACTTATTGATCCTCCTTTCTCAATTTCCTTATCTTTAAATAGATTTTCTCAACCAATCAGTTTAAGACAGTAAAGCTGAGTTCCTCAAACAAACAAACAAAAAAACCTACTGAACAGAAACTTCAGGAGCCAGCCCAGGAAACTAAAGTTTAATGTGATACTCAGGCGCTTGCATGAGAATCTTCTATTCTTTTAATCCATTTGTCTTCTGCCATATATTCATGGTATCTCCTTGTCCTATGATGTGACCTTTGTGACCTCATTTCCTACTATTCTCCCCCTCACTGTTCCTTTAACATTCCTGACTCTCTGCTGCATTGAGACCTTTGCTCTGGCTGTTCCTTCTGTCTGAAACACCATTCCCTCACATTTCCTCCAAGTTAACTCCTTCCACTCCAACAACTTTTCAACAAAGGCTAGCCTACCAACCTACTCAACACTGCAATCCATCCACGAACCTTAAGCATCTTACCTGCTCTTTATTGTTTTCCATGGCACTTACCACAGAACACGTTCTACAATTTGCTAATTTATTGCTTCCTTTGTCTCTCACCTCACTAGAATGTAAGCACCTCCAGGGCAGAAATTATTGTGTCCTGATCACTGGAACTGTGTTGATAAGAATTCAATAGATATCTGTTTAATGAGTTAATGATTTATTCAGAAATATCTCTGATTTTTCCTTTCCCATTCTCACTGCTCCACTCCAATACTAATTCAGGACTTTATAATTTTTACTTTTTTGTTTTCACAATAGCTTCTATCTATACTGTCATTCCCTTCAAGCAATCTAACATACTTCCAGACTTAATCTTTCTAAAAGCACTGCTTTTCAAAGCACACTCCTAACTGGCCCTGTTAGAGATATTAAACATTGGTGTCATGCTTGAATGAGAAATTGGATTAGGGCCCTGGACGGTTGGCTCAGCAGTAGAGCATCTGCCCGGCATGTGGAAGTCCTGGGTTCAGTTCCTGGTCAGGACACACAGGAGAAGTTACCATCTGCTTCTCCACCCCTCCTCCTTCTCTTTCCCTCTCTCTCTCTCCTCCCCTCTCTCAGTCATGGCTTGAATGGTTTGAGCAATTTGGCCTCAGGCACTGAGAATGGCTCCATGGCCTTGTCTCAGGCAATGAAGCAGTGGCCACAGATGGGCAGAGCATCACCCTGTAGTGGGCATGTCAGGTGGATCCCGGTCAGAGCGCATGCGGAAGTCTGTCTCTCTGCCATCCTGACTCCCTACCTCTCACTTAATAAAAAAAATTTTTTTTGGATTAGACAAACACTAAGATTCTCTTCAAATACTCACTTCTATATCCAAATGACTCATCTTACCATTCAAAATGCTCCGTAATCTAACAGTATCTCACCTATCCAAATTTACATCCTACCCCTTCCAAGTTTCCCTCTGTTTCTGACCAACTTCCCTAATGATCTCTCTCATAAAAAAAAATGTTCACTTTCACCATTTTCTCAATGGGTTACTCTCTCTATCTTCAACACCCTCCTGACTATTAAAAGAGATGGCAATATCCTTTAGAACCTTGCTACTCAAATTGTGACCTACAGGCCAGCATCAGAAATATCTGTGAACTCGTCAGAAATGCAGTGAATCCAGCTCCACTGCAGGCCCACTGGTTTATAACCTACATCTAACCAGACCACTGGTGATTCACGTGCACCTTAAAGTCTGGACGCACTCAGTGAGCACTCATCTCAAGTCAGTCCTCAATGAAGTGTTCTCTCAGTAGGATGCATGCTGATGTCCTGACTTTCCACAGGACCTGAGTCACCCGTAGCAAGCAGTGTTCAATTAATAACATCCCTTTGTGGACTATTTATTTCTATTTCATGTTAATCTTTTCTCCCAATTTGGTTGTAAATAAGATGCACACAGGGAAGTCATGCATCTGGCCAATCTGAATGCAGGGAAAAGATAGCCATCAAGGAAAAAGAGCCATCCTAGTGCTACTTGGAAACGGAGGCTAGAAAACTCAGGAAGGCAGGGAGGGAGGCATTCCAGGCTCTGGCCAGGCTCTCAGCATGTCTCTCTGCCCCATTCTCTCCATCCAGTGCATTTTCTCTCCTGTCTTTCTGTTCACTCAGAGTTTCTACTTCCTCATATCAGCAGCCTCTGTATGATCCATTACCACCAGCCACTGTCTCCTCTACCAGCCTGCTCACCTCTGTCCCTTTCTGCTTCAATTTTCACTCTTAAGTCTCTAAGCTAAACTCATCCCACGATAGATAACCACCACAGAAAATCCTTTAGAGCCAAACCACAAGGTTACAAGTGTCTTGAGCCTTGGGTCAGGAGTGTATGCTGGCTGGTTCAATCAGCAGAGGCCAAGGGGGCTGCAGTAGAGAACAAGGCACTTTGGGCAGTGGGAGCCATCAAAGGAGAACATGCCTTAGGAAAGAAAAGTGTGGGCAGAGCAGGCAATGAGCCACATCACCAGCCCACAGAGTCATTATTTATGTTTTCCTCACCATAGCCTGGAGTAAAATGCCGAGCATCTAGTAAACAGAAACCAACCAATATGGGAGAGAAGGGTCATTCACCCAGTGCCACTATGCCCCTGACACTGTGCTGGATGCACGGGGAATACAAAGATTAAATAAAAAGCAGTCCTTGTTTTCCCAGAGCTCTTAATCCAAATGTGTCACTGCACTAGTGACTTGACCTTGGAAAAGTTCCTAAACCAACTGTGCCACAGTTTCCTCAACTATCAGATAAGATCATCTTCACCAACCTCCAGCAGTGTTGTAAGGTCCTGGGAGGTAATCTTTGTGAATCAAAAACAATACAGTAGCCTTTCAACAGTAATAAAACCCACCTGTTCTGTATTGTTTTCTAGTCTTTTCTCTGTTATTTTCCACAATATATGATTCGTCATTGTTATTACTTGAAAAAACCATCCCAACTGTTACCACTATATTTTCATTACCTGTATGGTTCATTCAAATGGTGATTAGGAAAATTCATTCATTTCACTCAGAAATATAAAAAATGAATACATTTTTACTATGTACATTTTTATAACACTATCATTGACTACAGTGGTCATATAAAACTGTAACGCCCTGTATATATCTTCTCATTACACTACACATAAAAATAAGTATGTGCTCAGTTCCTACATAGGACACAGTTCAGGTGTGACTCATGCTGCCTTCTCCCCAGAGCAGTTTCATTCAGTGTTTCCCAAGCACTATACCAGAAGAATCATAGATATGAGAGCCTATTTCCCCGTTTTTAACATGGGGACTTGGAGAAGGAAAAAAAGTGATACAATGGCCTCTCTCGAATCCCTGGAATCCTGTTCTCCTAATTTCTTCTTCTTTGTTGTTTTCTTTTTCCTAGGACCACTTTACTAGCTGCCTCACATTGGGCTGTGGAAAAGGGTGGGAATTAGTGATGGCAAGATAGACTAGTTCTCAAAATCATGGTATTTCCCCCTTTGCAGGACCCAAGTATGGGTTTGTGGGAAAAACAAAAGAAAACAAAACTTGAGATATGTACAATCTTGGCTTTGCTCTGAGCAAAACCAAGGAATATTTATGCACAGCCACATGGTAGGCAGGATGCTGAGGGCTCCTTAGCTATAAGATGGAGAGTGTCTTGGCCTTCCAAAAGCTCACTTGCCCTTGGGTATCTGTTGCTCATTGTTGACAAGTCTATCCATTCAACAGCTGGCTCTGGGTGGAGTGGAAAAAAAAAAGCTTCCACCTTGCTAAAAAGTCAGTCTAGCTAGCCCAAGTGTGAGCTTCAGGCAGAAGGAAAAACAGAAATGAAATCTTAGACCGGAGCTGGGTGAGACTTCGCTGCAGGAGGCAGAATTGCAGAGACTGTAACACAGTCCCTGCTGAGAACCCAACCCCAGTTCAGGCTCCTCGCGCTCTAAGAGGCTAGAGGTTGTAGATCAAAGACCCTGCAACCTGAGAAAGGCACACTTGCTTTCGGGGAGCCGTGATGTGTGGGGTGCAAAAAGGTGGGCGGCGGGTTGGAAATCTGTTCATTCGGGCGGGGAAACCCAGTGGAGACTCGGAGGTTCGTACGCTAGTGGGGAGGGAGGTGGGTTAGGGAAGAGCGCTCGGTGACAGTGATCAAAGATCGTGCTGCAGGGTAAAGCAAACCTTGGACATCTGGAGCTGGGAAGTGGTCTGCAAGTGCATTGGAAGCACCGCAGGAAGAAAGGTCCGCTAGGGGCGACAGAAGAAGAGATGGGACAGGCATCTCTCCCCGCCGCCCCCCCCCCCCCCGCGCGCGCACACACACACACACACACACACACGACCCCAGGCTGGCCCAGAGCCGCCCTGCTGCGGTGCATGATCCCGCGCTGCCGCGGCCACTCACCCTCTGCGCGAGAGCGAATCTCCGACACTGTCCTCCGCATGGTGGGCATCAAGGAGACCGCCGCAGGTGGGTCTTCAGCCCACACTCTGCACCTGTCACTGTGCCTCGCTGCGCTGTGCCGAGCGCTCAGTTGCTGCGCTGGCCCGGTTGCCCACCCAGGGCAGCTTAGCGGCGGGGCACGGCCCCCGCACGCCGACAGCGGGAGGAAGAGGCGACGAAGGTGGCGGCGTCCGCAGAGCTGGGCGAGCTTTCCCTGCAGACGCGGAGGGGGCGCTCGGCGAGGGGCGGAGCTGAGGCGCCGGCTCCGGGGAGGGGACACCGGGACGCGCGATCATTCGCTCCCCCTGCAGCCAGGCGAGCAAGGCAGGAGAGGGGCTGGGAAAGACCAGAGAGCACCTCCTCCGCCCCGCCTCTCTCCGGATCGTACCATCCATGTGGGGGGAGGGCTGTCAGCTGCAGTACCCTCCGGACCCTGTCGTCGCTCCGCTCCAGGTTTCCACTCATCTGGTTTCTCCTTGAAGCCTCTCTGACTCTCTCAAGTCTTGTCCAGTGGGTAAGGAGTGTTCTGGCTCCTGCGTCCTTGAATAGCCCCTCCCGTACCCTCTTCCTTTTAAACACAATGGAGTTGCCCGCGGTCTGGAAAGTCGGGTTGGGGTTGAGTGGACAGGGGAGGGGCGGAAGGGTCTGGAACGCTGGGGTTTAAGTCCCCGCCCCTACAGTGGAACGGACCGCGGGTTCCTAGTCGGGGTGCAATTCTAGCCGGCCTGCCCCGCCAGCACCCCTCTCAGCCCGAGGAGGCACTTGCCTCCTCGCCTGGCCCACGAGCAACAGGCTCCGAGGCGAGGCGGGTAGCCGGTTCTCCTCCTGCCTGGGTGCTTGTGTGCGTCGGGGGCTGGCCTGCGAGTGGGCCTTGCGCATCCCGCCTGCTGCGGGCTCCGCAGCCTGACAGAGCTCTGGATTGCGATAAAACCAACTCTGGGGCCAGGTGGTTACAAAACTTTTTTGTTTTGCGTTTTTGCTCTTAGTGAAACCTGCAAGAAGTTGGGTGCAGTAGTTTACGGCTGAAAAAGAGGAGAGGGGTTCTAGTATAAAATCCATAAATATATTAAATTTTAATTTGTCCCATATCCTGGAGATCATCGTAACCTCGTTACTTTTTATTTTGTATACAAACCATTCAAGGAAGTATGGTGTTTTAATTTTCCTGCTGATTTCACTTTTAAATTAGAATGTATGGTATTATATAGATTCTGCTGAAATGGCAAGAAAGGATTAAATTAAATTGGAAGCAGTCTTCCTCCAGCTCTGGATGAAAGACAACCTTATATGGAGGCTATTTATGTGAACTGCTTTCAGATCCTAGAGTGATTTGACCAGAGAAATAAGTGATTATTCCCAAGACTCAGGAAAAAATAAAATAAAGTGAAATCTGCTAATAGCATCTTATCTCCATATGTGGTATTTCCTCTGCCTCTTGCAGGTAGCATTTGCTAATTCAGAGCCCTGCCCTACATTAATACTCAGTCAATGCATATTTATGAAAAACCCACTCTACTTGGCTCTGACTCAGAGGCTGGGATTAGAGCCAAAAATGTATTTCCAGTGTTGAGGAAATATCACAGGGTAGAGCAGGACTCGCAATAAATGTGTTTGTTTCAGTGATGGTCGTGATTTATAAATGTGTTCTTCTAAAAGTAAGACATGATGAGTACACAGCTTTTTTAGGACTGTCATCACTGGTCATTTTTATTCCTTCCAGATCCAGGACCTCTTTGTATAAAGTAGTTTTCCTCTTATTGATGGACATGAGTCTGAAACAAAAGTATAAGTATGGCAAGAAATCAGCTTTAAAAGTCAGTGACTAGAAACCAGAGAAAATGCAGTGCTTTTATGATTTCTATTTTAGGTGTCATTTGCAGAAAGCCAGAGCCAGTTTTTATTCACAATCAGTGCACAGTTGCATGACAGTATTTGATTTGTGTGCAACCACCTTTGTAATTCCTGATGATCCCTCAAGTGAACTTCAAGTCTTACTATTTACAAATAGTAATTATTTGAAGGGAGTTTCAGAGATTACCCCTGTTTTCTTTTTTTTCTTTTTTTTTTTTTAATTTTATTCATTTTAGAGAGGAGACACAGAGTAAGAGAGAGAGAGACAGAGAGAGAGAGAGAAAGAGGGGAGGAGCTGGAAGCATCAACTCCCATATGTGCCTTGACCAGACCAGTGCAGGGTTTTGAACTGGCGACCTCAGTGTTCCCAGGTCGACGCTTTATCCACTGCGCCACCACAGGTCAGGCAAGATTACCCCTGTTTTCTATAGAGCAATTCATTTTATACATGCCTTTGTGTATGTGTGTCCCATTGACAACCCATCAGCAAACGTGTCAACATGTCGTCCATACAGTAAATGTCAACAGTCTTTCATACAGAGAAGAACATTGCATGATACAGTCTGTAACTTACTGTATATCTTTCCCCAGATTATTCTATTATTGTATCCAAAATGGTAAGTGTCCCAACCAACTCATTTCTGAAAACAAAACAAAACACTCATTCCTAATTGCTAGAAATCACACACATTTTTATTGATTCATAAACCTGATTGAAGTTGAGTGTGTCACTGATCTATATCTGTTTGATTTCAGAGTCCTCTCAGATCTCATCTTCCATTGTTGTAAGAAGCACAGTGTGCCAGCACCTGGTAGGAAACTCCAGTTCAGCAATATGACCTTGTCACTATATGTGTAGTACAATTCAGACATCGGCAAGATCATTTAAAAACATTCAGGTCCTATGACTCCACTGCGGATGGGCTTAGAAAGAAGAGGGCTATACAAGGATAGCTTCTTCAAGGGCCAGGTTTTATCATTTCCCACAAAATATACACTGAATGTAGTATAATATGTGTGAGTTGCTGAACCAGAGAGCTAGGTTACAAAGACACTTAGTGCACCTGTGAAAGTTAACCAGCAGTGGAACTACTATAGATGCTTGCTGCTTAATGCCCAAGGACCAAGAGGCAACAACTATAGACATTGAGAGAAGGGGAGAGTCCGAGAGCTGGGGTGATCAACAGAATTGAGCTAAGTTGGGTTTAAGGTTGCAAAAATGTATATGTTGAAACGAACCATAATTCCACATAGGAATACTTGGCACACAGTAAGTTCTCAGTAATTGTTTAACAAAGATTTAAGGTAAATGGAATGATTTAAAAAAGCATATATGTTTGAGATTTGACTGCAACAAAGTTTCTCATTGGTAATCTGTACACTTGCCATGGGTGAATTGTATGTTATGTGAATTGTATCTTTAAGCGGTTAAAAATAATTTGTTTCCAGAGGTGTCAGGCACAAATTTATCAAGTCCAAGAAGTAAAAGGAGATGTCAAGGGATATTCCTATCTTGCTGGATTTTCACTTACTAATTACCTGATGTTGTCTAAGTTGGTTGGTGTTTGAGGCCACCAAGAATTGAGTGAGAATTGGTCTCCTTTGGTAGGAACTCATACTCAGGTGGGTGAGAGAGGCATGTTCACTAATTTACTAACTTACGAGAGAGGCAGAAATCCTTTGGGAAATTTGCCTGAAGTTAAAAAGAGACATGCTTGAGAACCCTGCTTCTGACTGAGACTGAGGCGTGGAAAGTTGGTTACCACACTACTATAAAACACAGATGCTGAACAGTGCTGACACTAGAGTTTAAATTCTTTTGCAGAAGCACAAAATATTTAGATAAATTAATCTTAAGTTTTAAATAATTATATCTTTTAGTTTAAAATTGAGGTGAATCTATAACACAAAATTCCATCAAATCACAAAGCTACCTGTGACAGAAAGAAAAGATACTAGCTTTGGTGCATAGTTAGTGTATTGATTTGATGAATAAGTGTATGGATGAGGTATATTATTGGACTTGTGAGGCACTTTCCCCAAGATTTCCTACCTTGATTGCTCCCTTTCTGTCACCATTTCTTACATGTATTCTCGTCTAAGACACCAGCAAGTTTTTTAAATTCAGTTTCCAAAATATATCTTAAGTCTCTTCACCTCTGTCTCTATCCCTCTTATGCAAGCCACCATCACTGCTCACCTGCAATAGCCTCCTAACTGATCGCCATGCATTTATGTTGTTATTCATTCATCTTACAGGAGCCAAAGTTATATTTTAAAATACAAATCAGTTTATGTCATTTCTTAAGACTCTTCGGTGGCTCCCCACAGCATTTGAAGTGAAACCCATACCCTTGTCTTTGACCACCTCTCAGACTCATCTTCTTCCTCCTCATTTGGTCACAGGGCTCGGCTTATTCCAGCCCACCCCACTCATAGTGTCCCACTGCCCCCAGAGCCAGCCGCCAGGCCACCACCAGATTGCCTTATTATGTTTTTCTCATCATCCTTACCTCTATCTGCAGTTGTTTTATTTGTTTGTTTACCTCTTTATGATCAATAGGCCTGCTATATTTGTCTTACTTATTACAACTTGTCTATCTTTAAGAACAGGGTCTGTGATATAGACAAGATTAATAAAGATTTGTTGAATAAATAAACTGAAAAATCTGTGTATTGTAAATGTTCCAGTTCCCTAAGCTTGGAGACTAGAAATAAGTAGAAAAATAGGTAGCATTCTATTTGAAGAGATAATAAGTTTCCACCATTTATAAGCATATATACAGGAATATATTACTTTGCCAGAGTTATTTACATAAAATAATTTGGTGTCTATATGTTCTGAAGTACTTGAGGTCAGAAAAATCTTGTGACTACCCTATTGGCTTTTGTCAAAATTGAGCAATCAAATTTTAAAAACAAACCAATTTCAACTCAAGCCTCTAAACCCATTGTTTTTCAATATTCCATGCACTTGTTGTTACTCATAATAATAAAATCAATATATTTTTTTCATGCCTGTGATTCACGTCCCACGACTGTATCATTTCTGTCTTTTTAAATGCCTTAGCAAGGTTTTAATTCAAAGTTATAATGTCTTTAAACTTTAATATCGTCATATATTGGGTATTTCCAACAACAAAAAAGTGCAGTGAGATTTTTCTTCACTATCATTTAAAATTCTTTGCTACTGTTTAAATGAAACTACAGTTTTGTAATGTGGGTTTATATTATTTGAAAGGACTCTTAATAGAAAAAATTTGTAATGCCCTTCGGCCTATAATAGCATCCTCTTCATACACAATCTTTTAGAAAAACATTTACTGAATATTTTATTCAAAAAGTAAATGAACATTCAGGGCAAAATAATCTTAATGTTGAGATATTGAATTCAAATTTATTATTTAAAACTGATGAACAGGTATGATTTTTCCTTTAAATTTTTTATTCTTACCAAAGCCAAGAAGTGAAAATACTTAATAAGTGCTGGGTTTTGTGTTTTGTTTTTTTTTTCAAAAGTGAATACATAACATTTCAGTAATGCTGGTCTTCTATAAAATATTGTAAAATAGTTATGAATTTCATGGATGCATTTTACTATAGCATTGTCATGGATTTTGACATTTTAAAAAGTTTGTTGAAGTTATAATTGACGTACAATAACCTTATACGTCTAAAGTGCAGAATTTGATAAGTTTGGACATATGTATATACCTATGAAGGCATCACCACATTCAAGATGATAACTTAATAAATTTTCTAGGTATTGAGCTGGGTATTGGAGTTTGAGTGGTCAGCTAAAACAAATAGGTACCATATAGCACTTATGACGTTAATCAAATGATTATGTAAGTAAATAAATATAAAATCCCAACTGTGTATTATACTCTAAGGGAAAGATAGTCTACATCTGTATATATTGATGGTCCTTGAAAGTATTTCTAGGCTTTCGTACTTAATATTTGGAACTCTTCAAAGTTGCTTATAATATATCTGATATATAATCTATCTGAAAATGTACATTAACATTTTGTTTC
This sequence comes from Rhynchonycteris naso, assembly GCA_037038555.1. Lineage (NCBI taxonomy): Eukaryota > Metazoa > Chordata > Mammalia > Chiroptera > Emballonuridae > Rhynchonycteris > Rhynchonycteris naso. The sequence continues at coordinate 287,420,066 of CM072996.1, read as the reverse complement.
TAGTGAATGTGAAGGTTTTTCTCTTGGGAGGATTGTAATGTTTGTTTTATGGAAAAGATTACCAGTAAAGAAAAGGAATTGTATTCTAACATTTCTTTGGTGTTGACCAGAAAGCCAATATTGTAAATGGATAGAAACTCACAAGTAAATCCACCTTTTTCTTTTTTTTTTTTTTTGCTATGTCATATTAAATACTATTTTAGGAAGGAAAGATGACAATAATAAGGTAAAAATCATTGAAAGAAACCAAAACCCCAGAATTTTAATTAAAAATTGAGTCTGGCAGGAAATGAGATAAATAAATATTATTATCACATACAGTTTTATAATCCCAAGACTTTAAATTTAGATAGGCCAGGATGAAACAAGATGATTTTCTGATTAATTGAAATAAGCCATAGCTTTCAAAAATGAAATACTTGCCAATTGTGTTTGGACTGCTTGGATGATATATCCCATACTCAGGTTCATAATTCACTACAGTGCTTAACAGATCTATTGGACAAAATTTTTCCTCTGACCCCCAAAATACTCAGAAATAATATATGCTGCAAAGAGGAATCATTCATCACTATAGGTTCTTTCCAACTTTGAACTCACAGGAAATCTATAAAATGAAAGAGAATCAATACTTACTCCAGGGTTACATTTTAGTATTTGCCCCAAAGAAAAGAAGCCGGGACTGGAGGGAGGGGAAACACTGTAGAGAAAAGATATAAAAGAAGAAAACTGACTGTAGATTCAAAGTTTGTGGAGCTGAAGACATTGAAGGTAAGAGTAAGGTGATTTAAGGCCAAGTATGAGAGCAGAGGCTTGGATCTTTTGTGTAGATCTGCTTGTCTGTACCAAACTCTGAGTGTCCCTACCTGTATTTATTTTGTGTGTGTATATGTCTATTTTTTATTTGGTCTGAATTCTTTTTTTTTTGGTCTGAATTCTTAAAAACTAACCTCAGCCTGAAAATGTGTGACTTTCGCCTGTTCCTGGATCCATGCTTTTCTGACGACTCCAGCTTGCCTCCCCTGTGTTCAGGAGCCATGTATATATAAACTCTCTAACTCAGGGGTCCCCAAACTTTTTACACAGGGGGCCAGTTCACTGTCCCTTAGACTGTTGGAGGGCTAGACTATAAAAAAACTATAAACAAATCCCTATACACACTGCACATATCTTATTTTAAAGTAAAAAAACAAAATGGGAAAAATACAATATTTAAAATAAAGAACAAGTAAATTTAAATCAACAAACTGAGCAGTATTTCAATGGGAACTATGGGTGCAGATGCATCCAGTGCTTCCTCTCACTGACCACCAATGAAAGAGGTGCCCCTTCCGGAAGTGTGGCCTGGCCGAATAAATGGCTTCAGGGGGCCGCATGCGGCCAAAATGGGAATAAGAATAAGGATAAAAAGGGACCCAACTTGCTGAGTCAGATCTCTTTAAGCATCTCTTCCTGAAGTCTCACTTAAAAGTTATGCTCCTATCTTATTGGCCAACAGGGAGGCTGATAAATTTAGTTTTTTCCTTCAGCTGGCAATGCACCTTAGATAAAATTTGGGAATCTGATACTCACGAGGAAGGAGAGAATGGATTTGAGGGTGGGCTGGCAGCCAACATTCTCTGCTACACTTTTCCATACATCTCAGAAATCATTCTCAAGGTTGCATTGTTGCTGGAGATCTTTATAGTCAATGGAAGTATGTTTTATTCAAATCGTGTTTTTAAATATTTATAAGAAAAAAGAAAAAGACTGTTTTATCTTAGAAATAGGTTTGATTAAACAGATTTTAGGCTACTGCTTAGCAAAAAAACTTATTAAATGCTAATTAAATATCGTATTGAATTGAGCACAGTAGGAATTATAGGGTACGTTGATTTTTTAAAAATTTTTTTAAATTTATTTTTATTTATTCATTTTAGAGAGGAGACACAGAGTGAGAGAGAGAGAGAGAGGCAGAGAGAGAGAGAGAGAGAAAGGGGGGAGGAGCTGGAAGCATCAACTCCCATATGTGCCTTGACCAGACCAGTGCAGGGTTTTGAACTGGCGACCTCAGTGTTCCCAGGTTGATGCTTTATCCACTGCGCCACCACAGGTCAGGCTAGGGTAAGTTAATTTAATGAGGTAATAGCTTAGTTATTAAAGTGACTTCCTGGTTAAAAATAATAGAATCGTAGGGGTGAGTAAGACTCACAAAGCAATGGATGAACTAAAAACATAAAAACATCTTCTCTTTCAATTTCTATCTGCTTACATCAGAAAAGGAAGGCCTGACCAGGCGGTGGCGCAGTGGATAGAGCGTCGGATTGGGATACGGAAGACCCAGGTTCGAGACCCCAAGCTCGCCAGCTTGAGCGCGGGGCCCATCTGGCTTGAGCAAAAGCTCACCAGCTTGGACCCAAGGTCGCTGGCTCCAGCAAGGGGTTGCTCGGTCTGCTGAAGGCCCGCGGTCAAGGCACATGTGAGAAAGCAATCAATGAACAACTAAGGTGTTGCAACGGCAACGAAAAACTAATGATTGATGCTTCTCACCTCTCTCCATTCCTGTCTGTCCCTATCTATCCCTCTCTCTGACTCTCTCTGTCCCTGTAAAAAAAAAAAAAGAAGAAGAAGGAGGGGAGAGATTTCTGAATTATAGCACTTGGGTACATCAGCCTCTCAGCTGTGTACAGACTCAGGAGCAAAAGGTCCTTACTACGTTGGGAAGCTACTGTGGCTGTCCCATTGAAGGGAGTTTTCTGTGTTCTTGAGGATGGCTTCTGGCTCTTGAAAAGATTATTCAAAGCCAACTTTATTTTTAAATATTAATATTCAGTGTATTAAATTTATATGTTAAAGGCATAGTTCTTTCCTAAGCTTTGAAATTCAACCGAATCATTTTATTCTGCCTAAGAATATGACAAATTTTAAGAATTACTTTAAAGGAGGTAGTTGATTAATGTTTAATTCCACTTGTAAACTAAAGCACCCTTGAACATTTTTTTCCCCATTGATTTCTTGAGGGAGGTGGAGACAGGGAGAGAAGCATTAACTTGTTTCCCTTAGTTGTTGCATTTAGTTGTGCCCTCATTCATTGCTTTTTGTATGTGCTCTGACCAGAGGTCAGGGCCCGTGACCTCTGGTGCGCCAGATGATGCTTTATTCACTGAGCCACCTTGCCACGGCCAACATCCTTAAACATTTTAAACTATACTTATGAAGTTGATAGATTTTTGAAAGTTCTTTAGTCATTTGGAAGAGCCTTCCAATTAATTTAAACCTTATAATAGGATAATTTTAACTTACAAAAATAAGTCCTAGGCTTTAAAAAATTTTCTAGTACTGATAGATTTCAACATAAATTCTTTATATAAATCAATTTTTCTAGTCATGTCAATTTAACTTGAAATCACAAGGATGAAAAATCTTTGTAATAAAGCAAATTCTTTTAAATAGATTATTTCTAAAACTTACTAAAATATTAGTAGCATAGGTTTTACACATACACACATATTTACTTAAACATATCTATCTATCATCTATCTAGATATATATATACACACACACACACACTTATTTTTTCAGGTTTGAAACTACTAATTCTCTTAGAAACAATTATGACATCCAAACAATTTTAGCGTTACACTCTCAATTGACTGAAGTTGGTTGACCTCTGAGGCATCTGAGGTTGAGATCTACAGACACCTTGAAATTTTTCTCACATCATCCTTGGCTGTCAATGGGCTTCAGTTCTCTACATTCAAGTTACCCATTATTTAAAACTTCTCTTTGCTGCAGAAGTCCACATTTTGTCCATTTAATTGATTTCAACTAACCTATTACTGTGTTATTATACTTTAAATTCTTTTCAGATCTTTTCCTACCTGTTGGCACTAATATCTATAGTTATTTTAAGGACATTGGATTGGATTTTGATTATATTGCAAGGCTTTTTCTAATTGGTTCCTTTTGGTTTTAAGGTCTAAGCTCATGGTCAAGGGACCCTGAGTGAGGTTTGTGGCAACTGGAAAGAAAATAATGGAGAGGTGTCATGAAGGGAGAATAGAGAGGAGACCTTAAGGTTGCAATGGATTCTAAGAAGAAGAAACATTGAGCAGACATCCCAGTGGCAAGGTGGAGCATGGTAGTACCAGTCCTCACTCTGTGTACCCCTCCTTCCAGGACTCTCCATTCGTTCTTCACTTTATTTATTTATTCATTTTAGAGGAAAGGGAGAAAGAGAGAGAAAGAGAGAGAAGGGGGGGGAGGAGCAGGAAGCTTCAACTCCCACATGTGCCTTGACCAGGCAAGCCCAGGGTTTTGAACCGGCAACCTCAGCATTCCAAGTCGACGCTTTATCCACTGCACCACCACAGGTCAGGCTCCATTCGTTCTTATAAGTAGATGATATACTCTCTACTGACCCCTATGGGAACACACAATCTAGAATATTTATCTAGATGAAGGTGTAGAAAAGCTGTAATTTCAGACCTTCTTTTGGGTCTTTTGGTGGTTGGAATTTGGTAAGCAAGGACAGTTAAATCTGTTGTTTCAAAAGGTGGATTTTTCTTGTTCACCGACAGGCCCCTTCCTGAACTTTGAAACTGGAGAGTGAATATGAGAGCAGTAGTTGGAATGCACGTTAACAATAAAATGTGCTGACTAATTGCTGAAAGAGTGACTGTGTGAAGATCATTCGTTAGTATGACTCTGTTGTGTATCGTCTTTGAAAATCATCCTTGTTCTTCGTATGTGTGTGTTAGAAAAAGAGAGGTGTGCAAGTTTGATACAATTATTTTTTTTCAATGTTACTTTGAAATAAATTTTATTTATTTTTTATTGATTTTTTTTTTTTGAGAGAGGAATTTGTTGTTCCATTTATTTATGCATTCATTGGTTGACTTTAGAATGTACCCTGACTGGGGATTGAACCCACAGCTTTGGTGTTTGGGACAATGCTCTAACCAACTGAGCTAATCAGCTGGGTCCACAATTGTTATTTTTCTATGGAACAGGAAGAATAGGAGATATGTTGTTGCTTCCCACCAACAAAAGGATGTCATACCAGGCATGTCCTTAAGTACCACTATTGATCCATTCTATAACCCCACCCCCACCCCACCCCACCCCACCCCCGCTTATTTCACTGGAGACCAAATTATTCAATCTCGGGGAAATAGGTTACTGAGTCCACTATATTATACTAGTTGCAGGAGTAGGAGTGCTTCCTTAAGTAAAATAGAAGTTGGCTCTGAAGGTTTAACCATTCTGAGGGAAAAAAGCAGAATTGTCAGAAGGATAGTAGCAAGTCTGGAAAGTGGAATATGCCCTCGGGGGAGTCCCTGTGCAGGGAGTAAGCTATTTTTTTCCCTTTCCTCTTGGACTATGGAAATATATTTACCTTAGAGTTCTTTAATAAAAGGTTTTTATAAATTTTGACATATTTCAGACTTACAGAAAAGTTAAAGCATTTTATTTTATTTGCTTTATTTTTTCTCTTTAATGCTATTTTCTAAACCGTTTGAGAGTAACTTGCTGACATGATAGCCCTTGCTGCTAAATACTTTCTTGTATATTTTATTTTACTTTAATTTTTGTGTGATTTTATTAAGACAAGAACAACACAATGATTAAAATCAAGAATTTAATATTAAAATAATACTAGTATCTAATCTGCAGACCTTTTTCAGATTTTATCATTTATCTCAATAATGTTCTCCAGGTCATGTGTTGCTATCAGTTGTCACGTTCCTGTAGTCTCCTTTCATCTGGACCAATTCTACAGTCTTCCTTGGTATTTCATGACATTGACATTTCTGAAGCGTACAGGCCAGTTGTTTGATAAAATATGCCATAGTCTAGCTTGATTGATGCCCCCTTATGGTTTTGACAGGAAACTACAGAAGTGATGTTGTGTTCTTCCTCCGTGCATCCTATCAGGAGGCACACCATTACTGGTGTGTTCACTTGGATCACGTGGTTAAGGTGGTGACTTCCAGGCTTCCCTTTTATAATTAGGAGTATCTGGTATATAGACCAGTTTTACATTTTCAATTGTCCTACCATGCAATTCTACTCTGTATATTTAGAAAAGAAATTTTGTTGTTTCTTTCTCTTTCTTTATCCCTCACCCCAAACAGATTTACTCCTTACTCTTCCACTTGCCTACGCTCAGCTCTGCCACTGGTCCCCACCCCTTATCTCTCTGGTCCAGAACTGTCCCCACTGGCCTTCACAGTGGTGGGAGGACAATTCCTGTTACTTCCCCCTCTCTTCAGTTCCCAGGACACAACTATAAAGACTACCTGAAGTGTACTTTACTGAGTGTTTTCGAGGTTACTGAACAGGAGTATATAAAATGGAAAATAAGAGTATGTTTCTTTTTAAATTTATGACACTTAAGAAACCTTTTTCTATTGAACAATTTACTTAATACCTTTGTTAGAAAAGACATTGAAGTTACTTTGTATTGTAGACCTTACTCTTGTCATTTGGGAAACTTAGTTCCTACCTGAGAGTAGTTACTAAACTTACCAAAAACACTATTTTTACACTTAAAATTAATATTAATTCTAATATTATTATACATCTAGTAAAAGCTTAAGGTCTTTTCCCTTTTAGCTGTTCTTTGTAGGAAAGCTGGTTGTAAAGCTTGGCAAAATTTTCTCATTGTAGGAAACATTTTTATATTGCTACAAATGAAAAGTTACAGTGAAACATTTTGCTCTGACCTATAAGAAATCTTGTTGCTCCTAGTTTTTCTCTATAGCTCAGATATTAGAAAAATTGATAGAGTAGAGAGAGCATAGATATGTCTTTTTCAGTGTGTGTCCCCATAACATATTACAGAATGTTCAGGAATGTGTGCATGAGAAATAAGATGCCATTCTCACTGAGAGGTAATGAGAGGAGTGGCATGCTTATTGAAGTGTCCATTCTACTGTTCACGCGGTCCAGTGAATATTTCATCCTATATAACATGAGGAAAAGCTAACCTCACCTTCTCTCAATTTCATTATAGATTGCTTTCTGACATCGGGAAGTAAATAAGGAGCTTTGTCTTGTTCTTTCTCATCACAACGTAATCTGTCTTGGAAAAACTGACAATCGAGAGTGCTGAAACTGTGAGTGAATGATTTGGATTAGACCCCTTGAAGAAGCCTAAAAAATTGGCAGCCATTCAAACACAGAAATTGAACCAATTAAGGGTAATACTAATCTGTTTTGCAGCTTTCTGTCCAAAAGATTGCCTCCTTTTGTAGCAGTTTTGGAGTCTGAACTCTTTTCTTTAGAACACGGAGAGGTATGGAAAGCCCTGACAAGAACCCAATAAAATCTATCAAGCAAGGTCAAGGGACTTGCTTCTTCCTATTAGGACACAGGCACCCAGGCAACTTGCTTAGGTGTTTGAAGGGCAACTCAGAGCAGTGCTGCCTGATCCCCTTTTATTTTCTCATAGCACATTCCACGATCTGGGCATCTGCCTCAGAAGTAGCAGAGGTACTGTTGCTGCCGGAGACAATAGTTTGTTCAGTTATCCTGGGATGCCCTTGTAACTGAGAAAATGAGAAACTGCGGAACTCAATGAATTGTCCTGCTGTGTGCATTTCTCACTACCTTTTCTTGCATGTATTTCTTCCTACCTTGTTAAAGGGAGCAGCCGTCCTACTTTTCAGGCTACCAGCCTGTCGATGGAATCAGCTGGGTGCTTTTAATGTATTCAGAAGTGATCATTACAGAGCAGGTAGCAGAAATAAGGATAGGATGTTTCATTTTTCTGATCCCTTGGAGAATGACGTATATCATGTAAGTAGATTTTTCTTGACAGATGAAACTTCTGCCTTATACATCAAAATTTGTTTGTAACTTTGAGATGTGGTGTAGCATAGTGGTTAAGTGCACAGACTGAGGCAGATTGTCTGTATTTTCATTCTGATTTTACCACTTTCTAGCTTTGTAACTTTGAGCATTGTGCCTAACCTCTCTTGCCTCACTTTCTTCATTTATAAAATGGGGGTAATAACCACCTTACAGAGTTTATGTGAGGATTAAATAGAAGTAAATGAGTTAATATATGTAAAACATTTAGAATAATGCCAAATATGTTGCATCAAAGGAGAGTTTTTCTTATTAATTCAACCATTCATATAGGAATCTTGCTATAAAATGTTACCCACCTTCCTGCTTTATTTTATAGACTACATTGAACATTGAGTACTCAGTGCCTTCATACACAGAGAGATAATATGGTTATACCTTCAGGCAGGGCTGTGAAGATGTTGATGATGAAATACTAGCTAATATTGTATATTGGACAGTTTTCGTGAATGTTGTTGGTAATTCCTACAGGGAACTTCTAAGATAGGTATACTTGGAAATAGGTTTGGAGGATTTAAAGATGTGTCCAACTTCATGCAGCTAGAAATAGACTTGAGATGCAGACTTAGGGCTGTGTGACTTCAGAACCAGTGCTCTTGGTCACCTCACAATACTGCCTGGTCTCTAGGACTCCTTGTCCCCACACTGGTGTTTCTTAAACTTGCTTAACCATAAAAAAAATAATTAAACATAATCATTAAAGATTTGCTATGAACCAGCACATTCTGAAGACTTATTTTTACTTTATCTTTTGAGTAACCTTAGCATATTGGAGAATATTTTCATTCCTAGGCAGGTACGTTCCTACAAATATTTGAAAAATGAGAGACTGCAAGGAATGAGAAGAAAGTGAGATGATGTGACTTTCTAGCAGTTGTTTATATTTTGAGGTGACGATGTGAAGTGATTATTTTTTTTTATTTTTTACAGAGACAGAGAGAGAGAGTCAGAGAGAGGGATAGATAGAGACAGACAGACAGAAACGGAGAGAGGTGAGAAGCATCAATCATTAGTTTCATTAGTTTTTCATTGTGATTGTGACACCTTAGTTGTTCATTGATTGCTTTCTCACATGTGCCTTGACCACGGGCCTTCAGCAGACTGAGCAAACCATTGCTGGAGCCAGCAATCTTGGGTCCAAGCTGGTTAGCTTTTTGCTCAAGCCAGATGGGCCTGCTCAAGCTGGTAAACTCGGAGTCTCGAACCTGGGTCTTCCGCATCCTAGTCCCACTCTCTATCCACTGCGCCACCGCCTGGTCAGGCTACGTAGCAATGTTTTTGAGTTTTGGGGGTATATACCCAGTAGAGGCATTGCTGGGTCATATGGTAGTTCTATTTTTAGTTTTTTGAGGAACCACCATTCTTTCTTCCATAATGGTTGTACTACTTTACATTCCCACCAACAGTGGATGAGGGTTCCTTTTTCTCCACAGCCTCTCCAACACTTGTTATTACCTGTCTTGTTGATAATAGCTAATCTAACAGGCGTGAGGTGGTATCTCATTGTAGTTTTTATTTGCATTTCTATAATAGCTAATGAAGATGAGCATGTTTTCATATATCTGTTGGCCATTTGTATTTCTTCCTGGGAGAAGTGTCTGTTCATGTCCTCTTCCCATTTTATTATTGGATTGTTTGTTTGTTTGTTGTTGAGTTTTGTGAGCTTTTTGTATATTTTGGATATTAGCCCCTTATCTGAATCGTTGTTTGAAAATATCATCTCCCATTTAGTTGGTTGTCTGTTTATTTTGTTGTCAAAGATGTGGTACATATATAACATGGAATACTACTCAGCCATAAGAAATGATGACATCAGATCATTTACAACAAAATGGATGGATCTTGATAACATTATATGGAGTGAAATAAGTAAATCAGGAAAAACTAAGAACTGCATGATTTCATACATAAGTAGGACATAAAAAAGAGACTAAGAGACATGAACATGAGTGTGGTGGTTACGGGGGGGGGAGAGAGGAAGGAAGAGGGGGTAGGGGAGGGGCACAAAGAAAATCAGATAGAAGGTGACAGAGGACAATTTGACTTCGGGTGATAGGTATGCAACATAATTGAATGACAAGATAACCTGGAGATGTTTTCTTTGAACATACGTACCCTGATTTATTAATGTCACCCCATTAAAATTAATTAAAAAATTATATTTATCATAGCAAGGATTATTCTTATAATTTTGTTTGGAAATGAGCATAATATTGGTAAGCAAAAATGAGTAATAGTTTATTATTGTGTTTAACACTCTTTTACATAAAAATGTAAAACAATATTGGCATTCATATTCCAAGGTCCAAGGTTTGTATTTTTATGTAGACCCAATAGCAAGCACATTTGTCACAAGACAGATTTAGATTAAATTTTCTTTCCATAAAAGCAACTTCATACACAGAGCTCATTAATTTATCCTCAATTGATGCATAAGTTATTGAACTAATCTTGATTTGCCAGCCAAATAGGATATGAAACCTCAGCAAGCAGTATTTGTTAATTTCTCTGAGGGCTTTATGTATCTCCACCCTGCTTCTAAAAGATACAAAGAGAAAATTGCAGTTTTTGTGGTTAATTCAGGAATGGATATAATACAGTTGACCTCAGACTTCAAAGCAGAAGTTGAACTTTAAGATTTCTTTGTGTTGGTTTGCCTCCGGCTACCTCATGAGAAGAACATGATTTCTTTTTCTGTTTTCTTTATACTTTCAAATGCTGATTCATACCCTTCATTCTTGATTTTGTCTTTTTATTTAAGAAAATATTCTTTTGTTGTTGTTGTTGTGACAGAGACAGAGAGAGACAGAGAAAAGGACATACAGGAACAGACAGATAGAAAGAGAGAGAGATGAGAGGTATCAATTCTTTGTTGCAGCGTGCCTTAGTTGTTCACTGATTGCTTTCTCATATGTGCCTGGGGGGGGCGCTACAGCAGACAGAGTGACCCCTTGCTCAAGCCAACAACTTTGGGCTCAAGCTGGTGAACCTTGCTCACACCAGATGAGCCCATGCTCAAGCCAGCGACTTCATGGTTTCAAAACTGGGTCCTCCGCTTCCCAAGCCAACGCTCTATCCACTGCGCCACCACATGGTCAGGCAAGAAAGTATTCTTCATAAAAGGTTGAATCATTAGTCATTTGTTTGCTCTTTCTCCTGCTGTTACAAAGACTTTTTCCAGATAATAACATTACGATTTTTTTGGCAAAGGATTGGATGGGCAAATAATTCAGGCGGATGTGAAAATATATATTGTCAACGTAAGAAATGTCCAAACAATCAGGTTTTTTTTTATAAGTTTATTTGAGCCAAAGTGATGACAGTTGCTGGGCAGCAAAATCTCAATGAATTGAGAAAGTGCTCTGGAAAGTGCATATTTCCCCCACGTATTTTATACAACAGAATCAAAGCAGGAGACATAAGGAGGGTTACATAAAATCCATTGGGGATAGATTAGGGAGGAGGGAGAAAGCAAAGTGGGGAATGAGATTGGATATAAAGTGAAATGGATAGATTCATACTTCTCTTACCTTGGTGAGTACTGAGTTATAATTAACTGTTACAGCACATGGGGATAGTGTGGAGGAAACAGGAAAACTATGAGAGGTTCTATGGGCTGGAGCTCCAGTGGGAGATTGCCCTGAGGGCTCTGGCAAAAGGCAGTAACTAATATATCAAAGGTATTTTATCATAGGTGCAAAAAGACAATAGACAGGTTCACTTAAGGTAAAGATTGACCTTTGTGAAAGAAGATACTGGCCTAGGACATGACTTCCTGCCATGACTCCCTTTTAGTTCAGATCATCTTGTCTGGTTACTTTCAGTCGCTGAGTTTGTAAGGCTACCATGCCGGTCTCCCCTGACCTTGTCAGGTTTAGTATGTGGCTACTTTTTTGTCCACAATATCGGCAGCAAATTGAGAAAATTCAGTATATAATGATACCAAGCATTCGTGAGGATGTTGGGGGAGATGAAGCCACATATGTGTTGGCTGGAGTAGAAATCGGTTTGACGACCTTGGACAGCCATTTGCAAATACGTGAAGTTGGAGATGCAACTATTTACCATCCCGCTCTTCCATTTCTCCACCGAGAAAAACCAGGCACTTTGTACGGGGGCTTCTTCTAGCATGTGTGCACTATGGGGCAAAACTAGGTTTATACTTGTTCATATGGAAAATTCAATAATTAGTAAATAATAATAAAAGAATAAACTCTGCATTTTGCACACTCACAACTGTAAACCTACTTTTGCCCTTCCTGTATGTATGATCACCATTTACTTTGATTACATTATTCTTAACAATATCTTTTTACTTAATGTCAAGTTAATAAATCTATTATTGTTTCTTGAAGGAAAATATAATTTTTATATATTATATAAAATGATGCTACTTCTATGGTCACGGAACTTACACTTAGATAGAAAAAATAGAAAAGAGATGAGATAATTTGTACATCAATGGGATGGTTCAGCCCTTTCCTGTTCTGGTGTTTATTACTCCTTAAAGACTTCTTTGAGGAATTTTGGGCAGAATGGAAGAAGGATGACCAAGAAAAATCTTTTAGGTTTGATCCTTTTTTCAAAATTCTGCAATTATAGCCTGCTTTTAGGAGATAAATCTGCTTTGACTTAGGGTCATAAGCTCTGGTGGATTTTTACATCTCTGGGAGTTCAGTAGTCTCCTTACAAGTATTTTATGTACATGTAAATATGACATATGTGACATTAGTATGTTTTATATTTACTACACACACATAGTTTATTTTTATGAGAAGAGGGTCTTTTTATTTTCTCTGATAATATAAGTCATCATCATATTTTAATATTGCTAAGGGGAAATGACCAAGATTTGGAGGGTCTGTTTTGTTTCTTGAATAAAGTTTTTAACCTAGATCACAATAATTAACAATAAAGCTGGATGATTATAAGGACATTTCTCAGTTTTTTCTTCAAAAGAATTTGAAGCAAACCATCATGATATTTTAGGGTGGAAACAGGGCCATCTTGGTTGGGTGCACAGGTTGTACCTTGCACGGGGTCCCCTGGCCAGGAGGAAATGGGGCTGTGCTCTGATTGCTGAGCCGTGTCCTGTGACGACTCACTCCGGAAGGAAGAGTGCCTTTCTGTAATTTGCGCAGAAAATGCATATGGGCTAGGTTAAGCCTGGACAGTGTTGTTGAAATTTGGAAATATTCTCCTTTAAGTGCTGTCCCCACATGTCTGTATCAGGAGAGGAGATGGGAAGGGATAGGTGAAGGTATAAAGGCTATGCTTTTTGATTAAAACAATAGGTGTTGGTTATCATTTTCTAATCTATGATTCCTCCAGAAGAGGAAAGTGATCTTTCAATTGCAATGAGAGAAATTGCACTTATATTTAAAGAAGTATTTCTAATGTTCTAAGTGAGGAACATCGTTGTCAACGGAATCTCAGTTTGGGGAATTTGTGCTTTAATAACTAATTTTAGCCTGACCAGGCGGTGGCGCAGTAGATAGAGCATTGGACTGGGATGCGGAAGACCCAGGTTCGAGACCCCAAGGTCGCCAGCTTGAGTGCGGGCTGATCTGGTTTGAGCAAAGCTCACCAGCTTGGACCCAAGGTCGCTGGCTCTAGCAAGGGGTTACTCGGTCTGCTGAAGACCCACGGTCATGGCACATAAGAGAAAGCAATCAATGAACAACTAAGGTGTCGCAACAAAGAAAAACTGATAATTGATGCTTCTCATCTCTCTTCGTTTTTGTCCGTCTGTCCCTATCTATCCCTCTCTCTGACTATCTCCCTGTCTCTGTAAAAAAAAAAAAAAAATTAGTGCTTTAACACTAGAACGTCAAAATAAAATTATTAAAATATCTTAATTAACTACCTTAATATTTCTTATTCCTTATTTTTACTCTCTGAAATCATGTTAGGAAATCTTATAATAATTAATGGCTTTTTAGGGACCATAAAAACTTAACCAAAAAAGGTTGCAGGAGCAAATAAAAAGATCTTAAAAATGACATTTACTTCTGGCCCTGGCTGGTTAGCTCAGTGATAGAGCATCAGCCTGGTGTGTGGAAGTCCTGGGTTCGATTCCCAGCTAGGACACACGGGAGATGCACCCATTTGCTTCTCTACACTTCCCCTTCCCCTTTCTCTCTCTCTTCTCCTCCTACAGCCAAGGCTCCATTGGAGGAAAGTTGTCCTGTGCGCTAAGGATGGCTCCATGGCCTCCACCTCAGGTGCTAGAATGGCTTCTGTTGTAATGGAGCAATGCCTCAGATGGGCAGAGCATTGCCCCCTAGTGGGCTTGCCAGGTGGATTTGGGTCGGCTGCATGCCGGAGTCTGTCTCTCTGCCTCCCTGCTTCTCACTTCAGAAAAATACAACAAAAAAAGACATTTATTTCTATTTTTTTTCTCACTCAATTGCTGATTTATTTATGTGGCTAATTCTCACTGTTACATTTTAATTTTTTGCTGAGAGCTTTCAAAAAATAGTCCCTTTCGAAGGAAGCAAGGCAAAGCAATACTTAACGAGGCTATTTCTTTGTCAGGTCTTAGTATTTTGGCAATTAATTAAGCAATTTTTTGGTAAATTCATATTTCCATTATTGTTCTGTTTTGAGTCATTGCTCATATGTTCAGCAATCTCTAATATGTACTGAAGTTAATTATCTTTATATCTATCTCTTAAGGATAAACCTGGGAAATGATGGTGTTTCATTGAAAATAGTCATTCCCTTTCTTTTTTTTTTTTTTGAGATATACCTGTTGAACTATATTTTTTTCTGTTGTTTATATATACTAGAATGCCAATATTTCTAGGTATAGTTTATTCATAACTTCAACCACTTGAAACCTTAGTATACTCTGGGTAGCTCTGCTGTGCTCCATTTCCACACTCACCTCCACCAGATGCCTCATTACCATCCCAGATGGGCCAGATGGCTTGTTCTCTTCCAGTCCTGGAAGAGATGCCGCCTGAAGCTCTGCCTACATTCTACCATTGTTTCTAGTTCTCAATGTATCATACAACTGAGGCAAGTATTTAAGTAACTAATAGTAACCTTTTGGAAATTCATTTTTTCATCAGGCTATTTCTCTCTAGAACAGGGGTCCCCAAACTACGGCCAGCAGGCGCATGCAGCCCCCTGAGGCCATTTATCCGGCCCCCGCCGCACTTCCGGAAGGGACACCTCTTTCATTGGTGGTCAGTGAGAGGAGCACAAGATGCATCCGCACCCATAGTTCCCATTGAAATACTGGTCATTTTGTTGATTTAAATTGACTTGTTCTTTATTTTAAATATTGTATCTGTTCCCGTTTTATTTTTTTCCTTTAAAATAAGATATGTGCAGTGTGAATAGGGATTTGTTCATATATTTTTTTTATAGTCCGGCCCTCCAACGGTCTGAGGAACAGTGAACTGGCCCCCTGTGTAAAAAGTTTGGGGACCCCTGCTCTAGAACTCAAGATTGGAGAGAATAAGAAATGTATATAACATCTCCTTTTCTTACACTGTCCAGCTGGGGCACGCTTTTCTGGATGCAGTGAAGTATTCAATCCACTTCAATCTGGGCCAGTTGCCAGATATTGTAACACTTCACAATTGATTTTGAAAGCAGTTTATTTTTAATTTTTCTCTTATAACTTTGGAGGCTAAGTGAATTCTCCAAAGTACACTATAAAATAACAAAGCAATTTTCCTGCCTCTGCAATGAGTCAGCAGAGCCTGTGATGGAGAAACTTTCATGGATCACAGGATTTACAATTTGGAGAACTAACAGAGGAGAGAAAGAATCACCTAACTGATATTGTTGAGGTATTATGAATGCTGTTGATCTGTGACATGGATTCTCATGTTCAAGTCCTCTAACTGTATCTTTCTTTTCCATTGTAGTAGGTTTTATATAGCCTATGCTCCCTTCCGATGCTTTTGGGAATATGGAACAATCATATACTTTTGATCTTTATAACATTTAGGGTTGACAGGATCCCCAAAGTAAGGCAGAGATTCATTTCGCTTCATTAGAAACAGGCAGTCTATAATGAGTAAGGAGTCTCCATAATTTTGGGGATTCAGGTTCCTTCTGTCAGATCTCATTGTCATCTTGACATGTAGCTTCCAACTCCAGGTCCAAGATGGCTGCCCCAGAGGCAAACCTTGCCTCTGCTCTCAGCTGGCACAGCGGAGGAAGGGTGCACCTCCCTTTAAGGAAGGACACTTGCTGGAGTTTGTACATGATTAGCTGTAAGAGAGACTGTAAATTTAATTCTGAGAAACCCTGTTCTCAGCTAAAATTTGGTGATTCTATTACCAAAGAAGTTGATGGAAGATGACTATTAGACACAGTTAGTAATCTCTGCTGTAACCTTTTAATAGTTTGCTCGAGGGGCTGTATTTATCAATATTTTCCAGGGGAGAGTTATCAAATGATATACTCTTTTAATAGTTGGCAAATTCAATTCTCTTTAAGAACTTAGTCTGTTTTCTGGAATACTTCAATGCCTTTTGTTAACGATGTTATTTTAAATAATAAGAAAGAGAGACTGATTTTTCTTAAGTGGTATAAGAGAATGGGGCACAAAATGTATTTTCTCATTCATTCGCTCTGGTACACAGATGTACTCAAACTTTCACAGGTGTGTCGCCAACTTTTGATTAGCGAGTCAAACATATTAGTTTTTGTAGCTCATTTTGCATATAGTTATGCAGTGTTATCATTTAAAACACGGAACTGAGTAGGTCCCTAGGGGCTGTCTTTAGCGGGTACACCCTACATAAGATGAAGTCAAGGGCCATATGGGGAAGTCTCTGTGATTGAGATCCAGTTTCTGTCTTGTGGGTTTGCTATCATCAGCATGGGATTTTCATCTTTCACCATCATTCCCACATCCCAGCCAGCCAGAGGGGAGGAAAGGGGGGAGGAGCACACTCTATCCTTTATTGGCAGGATCTTGAATTCACGTACATTACCCAAGTGGATCATTCTTTAAAACAGAATTATCCCTTACACTTAGAATTTTATATTGATTTCATCTAAAACAGTCTCTCAGACTTTAATGTTTATTGTTTTCATGATGATAAATGGATGCGTATACATTTCGAAATATATCAATATTTAAATGCATTTGAAGGCAGTTATTTAAGTGTTTAACAGTATCAATTATTGTCTATTTTTCAATCGTTTCTTTAGATTGTGTTATCAGAATTGGGACAAATATTTGATAAATATTTCCCATTTTTTTTCAAAAAATTAAAATTTATACTTTTACCAGCTAATTGAGAGTGTCTGTTTATTGCAAATTTACTAGCATTTGGTATTATCACTGTTTTAAAAATTTCTTTATTTTAAGTGAAGATAAATTTTTTATTGTTTATCCCTAGCTATTTCCATTTTCTTTTTCTACTGATTTTCTTAAGAAATCATATTAGGTATTTATATATAAATAATGCCATTTTTCTGTCATATTTGTTACTTATAAATTTTGATGTGTTTTGTCTTTTGAATTCAGTTAGTATTTCTTATGGAAGGAGAGAGATATACAATACTTACATGATCAAATTTATTTATCATAAACATGATTTTTTAAATATTGTTTTTAAGTATATAAGATATTTCCCATCCTGAGATTATTAAATCATCTTTTTCTTTCGCATTAATCTGTAGTGTCTCATTTATTATATAAATAAACAAACTGAAAGAATATAGATGTTCAGTCTGTCTGTCCTGTCTTATTGGTGACAGGCATGTTTTGTAGCAGAATATTTGTATATGGTGAGGAATTTTGTCTGAGAAAGTGTTTGGATATCTTTATAGCATAGTCAATACCATTTTGAGCAGAGACAAATAAAAGCATTTACTTTTTTTTTTAAACGTGAATTTAGGAAGTGCTTTTCTACATGAATGTCCTGCAGGCACTCCAGACTCAGTGTGTATGAAAGACACCCATTATCTGCAGCTTCACAACTCTCCTCTTCTAGTGTTTCTAGTGTGGTTAATGGCATCACCTTCCTCCTGTCTCCCACGCTGCTAAGACCAGCCTCATTCTTTCTGACTTTCCCCTCCACATTTCACCCTGTGTACTACTAGTTCCCTCATATTTTTAACTCTATCCTGAAATTGTACTAGGACCAGTTCTCTCCCTTTAGTTGAGAAAACATGCTGTAGGGCCACGCAGGTGCAGGTTCACATTAGATTCAGACAGACAGTAAAAAAAACAGTGGAGCCAAAAAACGGTGGGCCATTCCTTTATTCTAGCCTCGCCCCAGCTGGCGAGTAAACACACAGAGGTTAAAACACTTCCCTTCTACTCATTCAGAGCTCACACAGCTACTGACACATTTGGGTTTTCCTAGAATCAAAGGCCCCCGCCAGCTCAGCCACCTCTGGTTCTCCATCTGCACTCTTTCTCCATTCTCCTCTCTGCACAAACTGGCTTCTCCTTCAGCACCCTGCCATCTTGGCTTCCTTCTTTCTCCTTCTCCTCCTTTCTCTTAAAACTTTTAAAACCTTTTGGCATAAAAACCCTCCTCCAGCACACGTTAGCATGACAAAGCCCATTCCCAAGCAGGAAGGTAATTAGCAGTTTCACCTGGCAGTGCCATTTGCGTGGGCAGCACCATTTTTAACAATAAAAGTGAGCAAACTCAAAAAACACAAATTTGACAAACTCATTTGCCCAACACATGCCTCTACCCTCAGCTGTGCCGTCTCTCACCTGGACATTGACAACAGCTTAGGTTCTTGCCTCTACCCTCCCACCTGTCCTCTCTCTGTGTAAGTTATTTCTCCAAATTACAGACCCAAACTCTTCTGCTCTTAATGCTTGGGTGACTTCCCATTGTCTTCCAAACAGAGTCCAAGCTCATTAATGTGATACTCAAACCAGAACAAAAGATGGGTCTCCATCTAATTTTCTTTTTCTCTACTCCCCTTCTTCCTGGTCACCAAGAAACACTGTGGAATGGCTCATCTTTACTTTCAAATTTTTAAATCCTCTTCCCTTAGAATGTTTGGCCATAAACACCTTTCTCTCTGTTTTCGTAATGTACACTTTAAGTCCTGGATCCAATATCACTGGCTCTGGAAAGCTCTTATCTATTCACTATTCAGTCACACTTAATTGCCCTATACTCTGTGCTCTTATTGACTTTGTGCATGCATTCATCACAGCCCAGATTACTTTATCAATTATTTAAGAGGCAGTGTATCTAGTAAGACTACATTTCAAGGGGACCGAAGTGGCCATCTGTCTTTTTAAACACAGAATATGACCTTGTAGCAGATTTTCTTAGTTCTGGGAGAATAACTTACCATACTTCCCCATGTATAAGATGCTCCCATGTATAAGATGCACCTTAATTTTGGGGCCTGAAATTTGAAAAAAAAATGTATTAAAGTTATTGAACTCAAGTTTTATTCATCATAAAATTTATACAACTCCTCATCACATCAAAACTCCCACGCATTGCTTGTCCTCATCTGTGTCTGATGACGAATCACTGTCTTCACATATTGCCTCATCCTCAGTCCCATCTATGGCGTCCACACTTCTACAACCTCGGTATAAAACGCACCCAGTTTTTAGACCCCAAATATTTTGGAAAAAGTGTGTCTTACACCTGGGGAATACGGTAACGCTTCCTCTTAGTTGTCCAACCAAAACGTGAAGCTGTAACTACAAAGTGGACAATATGTACTCCCTCCTCACCCATCTAGGATCTCTCCACACGCAGAACTAATCTCTGGGGAAAATTTAGGTGTGTTCACTGAGAGATGGAAGAGTGTGAGAAGACATGTTGCCCTCCTCTTTCCTTCTAAAGTTTACTGGTGGAACTTTCTCGATGGACTGATAAAGCGCAAATGTGTCCCCTGTCACTAAAGCTAATGAAGGACCCAACGGGGAGCTCCATCTGAAGGAAGGTGGATCTGCTTAGTGACTCAGATTTCACCACCACTGCCCCTGTTGTGGGGGTTGATGATTTTGGACAGAATTCGTGTTTGGGCCTGACCTGGCACCCTGGCACTTGGGCGTGGTGGGCTTGTGGGCGCAAGCTAATGAAGATACACTTTGGGAGCCTAAGCATGAGGTATCCTGTGTAGCCTTTGTGAGGATCTGACCCAGCAAGGATGACTTAACAGTCAAAGGCGAGGACCCATTTCCAACAGCAACACCAGGTGGTAGCAACAGAAGTAATGATGATTGTAACCTAAGGCTCACAGTGCCCTGATTCAACTTTTCAGCATTATCCTGTCAACAACAAATGGTCCTTTTATTATTATTATTATTATTAAGTGAGAGGCAGGGAGGCAGACAGACAGGCTCCCATACACACCCTGACCAGGATCCACCTGGCAAGCCCCTTACTGGGCAATGCTCTACCCATTTGGGGCCACTACTTCTTTGCTCAGAAACCAAAGCTATTTTAGCACCTGAGGCAAGGTCATGGAGCCATTTTCAGAGCCTGGGACCAACTTCTTTGAACCATTTGAGCCATGGCTATAGGAGGGGAAGACAAAGAGAGAGATAAGGGGGAGGGGGAGGAGTGGAAAAGCAGATGGTCACTTCTCTTGTGTGCCCTGACTGGGAATCAAGCCCAGGACTTCTACATGCTGGGCTGATGCTCTACCACTGAGCCAACCAGCCAAGTTACAAATGGTCCTTCTAGAACTGAGTAAGTGCCTTTTCCTATCAGAGGTCTTCTGGCAAAAGAGTTTAGGTAACTCAAGCAGGGGCAACGGGATTATTAAATGTGTGACCATGTTTCCACTCCAGGTTGGTTAGGCAGGGTATCCAGCTTACACTTCATTGCATCTCTGCAATGACACTGCAACAAAGTAGGGCCGTTGTGGTATATAATCTTTATCTCTCCCTGGCAATGAGAACACTGATTTGAACATTGTAAATATTTGAACTGAATTGCTTGTACCCTATGTTTACTTTAATGTTTATAACAACAACCATAGAGCATGCAACATTTTAAGTCTTGTGTAAAGAGGTATTTAAATACTACTAGTAGTATTTGCAAATACTACTATGGAACAGGAAGCAGTGTTGCCTCTACTCCTTGGGACCTCAAGTTGCACTTGCTACTGTATATTTTCATTAGAATTATAAGAAATCCTAAGTGATATGCAGTGTCATTACATTTTTAAAAATTAGTTTGTCTACTTAGGTTGGCAATGGACAAGGTTGCCCCACAAAGCCAGCCTCCAGTACTCTAGTTGATATGTTTTGCAAATTTACTTGGTCTTGCTCTCTTATGTAGAAATTGGTTACCTTCCATTCTGATTTAAAAATACCACTTTTTCTCATTTAGAGAGGTGGTTTTGAATTGTACCCTACCACTGGTGAATGTTTATGCTAAATATATAAATGTGTTACGTGGTGATTAGGCTGGCTCAGCATCCCCCCCCCCAACCCTTCAGAGAGACTTTTGTGCCAGTTCTGCATGGTTTGCATTGTGAGTTCCTTCCCTATTCTCTGTTTATGTGAAAGGAGGTTCAGTGGATTGCCTGAGTTTTAATTTTCATGCCCTGTATGGCACCATGTACTCTGTATTCCAATGGAAAATACATAAAATATGTGGTAGTTTAGCTGAAATATACAAAACTGTTTGCTAAAAATATTTGTAAAGAAAATAAAATAGTGTTGGTCTATCTTCATATCTATGTAGGTAGGCAGGTATGTACACGTTTGTATTGATCTATGTGTCTTAATCTATGTGCTGTCAATTAACTATCTGGTGATATGCTAGTAAATGTTTAACAGTAGACTCTTCAGATTTGTGGTTTCTAACTTTTGCCAATTTTCATCACATAAATACTCCACACCATGGCTCATTTCAAGCTGCTAATCTGATTTCACTTTTATGTAGTATTTTCACCATGCAGAAAATACAGATGAAACAACTTCAAGAGCCTAAGTAATAGTAAAATACAGCAAAATAACTAGGAAGTGATGAGTCTTGAGTATTAATTACCTTTGTTTTACTGCAATTTACCTAGTTGTAAGTTCCTATAATTTAGTCATTAATAATGGCCGTGTTTAAGAACTGCTTGCAATTTCCTGAAAATGTAGCAGTTGCCCCTTTCAAGCTGGCATCAACTGGCTTTAACACAATGTTGTTTTAATCTATTTACTTCTATTCACTTCTCCCTTTTCTAAAAAGAATGGGTCCCTGTGGTTGGGGAGAACCTCGTGGTGAGGGTTTAGGTAAGCAGGTCTGGAGGAAGAAGCAGAAGTCAGTGGCAGAGTGTAGTAAAGGGTAAAAGCTTTTATGTGTGGAATGGGTGGGTGCTAAGATTACAGGAGGTGGGAAACCAGAGTTAGATTGCTCTTTGGTAGAAGAATGAAGATACTTCCTTCCCCATCCTCAGTGAGAAAGCCATATGGAAGGTATGTATATTTTATATAAATTTGAACTACTTGAATTTGAAAGTGTTACACAGACATATCAATAACTCTTTCTGTGATGAAAATTTTTAATCTTAAAATCAGACTTTACATCTATCTCTACAGGTAACCATCTTTCAGATTGCTAGAGCTAATGACCGGAGTCTTCAGGAAAGCTTCCACTCTGTAAGCACCATTGTTTGCCATCAGGTATTTGATGCAAATCCCTTTTACTATTTCTTTTATGAAAACGAGTAAAATCTACATTGATTAATAAGGTTTTTAAATGGGAATAAATTCTTTATGGTGAGGGAAGTAGTAGGAGGTCTATGTTAAAGTTAAAGCAGGGCAAAACTAACTGTATGCCGGGTTACACTCAAGGCATTTGAAAATAATATATCTACGACTGAAAATGAAATCACATTAGATGGAGTACAGAATCACTTGGTAAAATCTGAATATAGGCAGCATAGTGTGGTGCTTCAGTGTATAATTCTGTAGTCCAACTTTTAGAATTTGATTATAGATTCTACCACTTATTTTTTGTGCGTCTTTGGGTAAGTTATAGAATATCTCTGTGTTTCAGTTTTCTTGGTTGTAAATCTTGGTAATATATATCACATTGGTTTGAAGATGAAATGGATTACATATAAGGAACTTGGAATAGCCTGACCAGGCGGTGGTGCAGTGGATAGAGCGTCCGACTGGGACGCAGAGGACCCAGGTTCAAAACCCCGAGGTCACCAGATTGAGTGCAGGCTCATCTGGTTTGAGCAAGGCTCACCAGCTGGAACCCAAGATTGCTGGCTTGAGCAAGAGGTCAATCGGTCTGCTGTAGCCCCCGGGTCAAGGTACATGAGAAAGCAATCAAGTAAAAGCAATCAATGAACAACTAAGGTGCCGCAACAAAGAACTGATGCTTCTCATCTTGCTCCCTTCCTGTCTGTCTGTTCCTATCTGTTCCTCTCTCTGTCTCTGTCACACAAGAAAAGAAAAAAGAATTAAAAAAAAAGAACTTGGAGTAATTATTGGCACACTGCAAGCTATAGGGTTAGCAGTTATTTTTAAGTGATCTAGTGAGTTAGGAATACAATTAATTGGAATATAATATATGTGAATATTATCCATGCTGAGTTTCTGAGAAGGGCTCAGTAAGGATCCTCTTTCCTATTTAAGTTCTGAACCAATCAAGATATAAGAAGCAAGAGTGATAGAGACAAGGGAGTCAAAATGCTACCTTTGTTACTGATAATGTTGCTATAGTATGATGTGCTTGTATCTATAGGCAACTGGGCTTCCTAATCTATAAACTAAAAATTAGGTAGTTTCACCCAGCTATTGGTAGCCCTGGAAACCACAAGCAGGTTTAGGGCCAGACCCTTTCACCATACAGCTGGGAGCAGAGCAGAGTGCGCCCTGACTGAGGGTGGCTGGCATCCAGGCAGAAAAAGGAAGAGGTTGAGCTTTGTGTGCCTGGCTTCTCCTTCCATACTCATCACTTGTGTTGGGTGAGTGAGATACTCCAATGTATCTTCTTCCTCTGGCCCTCTGACCTCTGATCTCCTTCCTGTGTCTTTCACTGGCTAACCTTAGCAAGCAGTTACTTGACCGTGGAACCTAGGACAGACAGCCTGCCGGGGTCAGACCTACTGCTAATGGCAGAGAAGGAGCTGGGAGGCTAGATATGTGAGTAAACAGGGCCAGGGCCTGCATGCGCCTGCACACGCCAACATGTACACATATACGTTTCTTCTATTTCATACTACTCTGCTTTTGAACTCTTTGGACCATGTAGATCAAAAGATTCTTTGAGATAGTATAAATTTTAATGTTCCAGTGAGATACTATCTATAGAAGTAAATTGAAGAAAGTTAAAAATCAATATACTCTTTAGTCCATCCTAAAAATTCTGGCACACATCGTCTGTAATACTTCTAGATAATTGATTTCCAGACTAGTTCCTGACAGAATTAGTTTATTGTCCAAATTCTTTATTTTGTTGTTGTTGTTTAAAAGATAGATACAATTCTGTATTTGGAATTTAATTGGATGTCTGTTCAGCTCCTCTGCCTCAGGTTCACGGGCAGCTCCCAGCCTTGGTCTCTGCCGGGGTCTGCATGCACTGCAGCACTCAGGGCGGCTCCGTCATCCAATCTATTGCACTTATCTTCTGTTAGCACCTGTGCGACTGCTTTATCTACTTCTGTATGTCAGTGTATCACAAAAGTCTGTGGTAAACTACCCAAGAAGCTAGCTAAAGCCAAATTCTAAGGGTCTAGTTTAAATATCCACTCTTACGCTGTTGCTGAACAAAGTTTTCTTTATAGGATAAATTACAGTGTCATATGATAAATGTCCCAACACAATTATGATCAAAATACCATGGGATCACAGGGAGGGAAACTAACCAAACAGGTGGTGAGCCTCGTACTCTTTCCTTTATTAATTAGGTGCTATTTGGATGACTTTGTTATATGAAAATAGAAAAGCAACATCAGTGTTGATGCCAGTTTAGATGAGATTGGTAAAAATTGTGTGGCACAAGTCTGAATATTTTCCTTATAAATGTTTTATCCAACTTAATTTCTCTAATTTTATCATTTTAAATTTCAGAGAATTCTCATGCCATCAAATTTAGCATATTTCTCCATTCAGGGAAATAATTATAAATTTATTTTTATGAATTCTACAAAATAGGTTGTTTCATAGTTCTTGAATAATCTTGGTGCAAGTAATGCACCCAGTGATATTTTACCGAGGGGTTCCAATACTTGCTTTCAGTTATTCATCTACAGATATTTGCTTTGTACTTCACTAGATTCTGGGAAGATGTAAGGTGAGTAAGACATAATGTGATAGACTCTTGTTTGCTAACATCTCAGCATTCTTGCACACTTTCCTCGCCAGAAGAACTAGGGTTTTGTCCAGATGTTGGGGCGCAAAGAGTCCAGCCAGGAACAAATCATAACTGATTTAAGATAAATTCATTGTAAAGTGAATTCTGCTGTGGGCTTCTGGGAAATATTTTTTTCTCAAAAAGTCTTATTGGGCATTGTGGTTTGAAGACATGATATTTGGAGTTATGGCAGTGATCTGAGAACCTAAGAGAACAGCTTCAAAAACCATAGAAATGTCAATTGGAGTTCAGTCATTGAATTTATCACCCTGGACTAACCTAATTTGATCTTTTTTTTTAGGTACTAATACCTTTATTGTTTAAGCCATTTTTAGTGGGGTTCTGTTTTAAATGAAACCACAATAATCCAAAATAATACACATGATCTCTGTCTTACACAAATACTTAATTTATAAAAGTCTTCTTAAAAAGGAATAGTATTTTGCTGTACATGTATTCTTCTAAGCAGGCAAGTAGAATCTCAGGGAGTAGATATGCTCAATAGGGACTCTTTCTCTTTTTTCATAACACACACACACACACACACACACACACTTTTTAAATTTTTTGAATGGTTGAGATTATTGACTTGGAAAAGCCACCTGTAACTTTTAACATATCTCTTCTCCCTACCAAAGATGTAATTCCATGTTAAATTTTGTTTATATAAAACCATCCATTTTCTTTTATTTAACAACTTCTAATCATAAAACAAACAAAATGATTCTCTCCAAAACAAAGGAAAATCTCCAAACCCCAAACTCTCCAAACCAAATGTGCTTATTATATTGTTCTTAAGGCAAAACAAGCTGTAAACAGGGTGAAGACTCAATTATATAAACTATTCAATGATACAATATTTATACACAGCCACTATAAAAATATTGTTAGTGCAAATCCATTGTCATTTGAATTTTTGACAACAGATCAATGGTGAAACTCAATGATCAGCTCTTCTTCCCACATGGTGCTCTTACAACCTTCTCTTTTTAAAAGAGAATCATCTCCATAGACATCCAACAGTTTGGGGGATCCTCTCATCTTTATAAAGTGTTCATGGTTATGCTCTGCCTACCTTCATTTCCTTCTATTAGTGATTGCCTAGATAAAGTATGTCTGGACTTCCTCAGAACAACCAACTTGCCCCTGAAAGTAGAAATTTTTAGAAAAGTGCTTGCAAGTGACTTATTTCTTGCTATTTGCTTGGTATTTTTATGAGTGCCAGCATTTAGGGCTCAGCTAATGTTTGGAAGGGTGTTTCTGGAGGCAGAGAGCAGGTTCTTGACAGTATTTATGTGGTTGCTATTCCTTGCTCATCACAAAAGATACTCTTTGGGTGTGTATTTAATCTGAAATTAACTTTCTAATAAACTATTTACTGCTGTTATTTGCTGAGTACCTCCATCCTGCTGCTGTAAACTCTAATAAATAAATTAACACTAAAAAATGACAAATAATGTGACTATAAAATTTATAAAAGAAGACATATATGGAAAATAAAGTGTTTAACTTAACTAAAATTAAATTAAAAGAAATATAAGAAAATACTTTCTGTTTATCAAATTGTCAAAGATTTAAAAGTAATAGTAGTGCTTGAGAGAGTTGGTAATATAGACTGTCTCAAACATTGCTTGAAGATAAATTCATACATCTTTAGGAGGAAGTTTAAAAATATTTACTAAATTCTAAAAATATTCCTACATTTTAGTTGAACTAGTCCACTTTTAAGCTACTCTATTCCATTTCTATTGATTCTTAATTTAAAAAATATTATGTATAATGCTGTTTGTTGCAGCATTACTTATAGATAGTGAACAGATAGAAGTAACTTCATTATATAACAGTTGGGAAATTATAAATATATTTTAGTACAATTACCCAGTAGATTACAAATATGAAAACTGTACAATATAAAATTATGGTTATACAAATGTACATTCCAAATTAAAGGATATTATTTTAATGTTAACAGAAAGAATTAATATTAAAATTATATATACTATATATTATCTTTATTATGAAAAAGCCTATAAAATGGGACATAATATAGCAAAGATTTTAGCAATGGTTTCTTATGAACATGAAGGATTAATATTTTCTTCTATGTACTTTTTTTGTACTCTGCAAATTTTCTTTTTTTTTAATGTATATTTAATTTCTTTTTATTTTATTCACTTTAGAGAGGAGACACAGAGTGAGAGAGGGAGAGAGAGAGAGAGAGAGAAAGAGAGAAAGGGGGGAGAAGCTGGAAGTATCAACTCCCATATGTGCCTTGACCAGACCAGTGCAGGGTTTTGAACTGGCGACCTCAGTGTTCCCAGGTCGATGCTTTATCCACTGCGCCACCACAGGTCAGGCTTGTACTCTGCAAATTTTCTAGGATGTGGATGTATTACTTTCATAATCAGAAAGGAAATCAACAGTTAAAGTTTGACTTTTTTTCATATAAGAACTACTTAGCTTCTATGTTTTAAAGAAGATTTTCCAACTGCTTTTATTTTCCATCTTTAGAAAGCATCAAGCCCCTAAAATGTAAAGCTCTTTTAAACCTCTAGGTCTCAATGGTGTAATGAAATATAAAGGAATTTGGTGCAATTTTAGTTGCTTTTCCAGTTGTCATCATGACAGTGCATTTTTAAAGAGTAATTTTCTGTTCTCAGGAGAACTAGGTATATCACATTAGAAAGGGTCCTTCCTAGTGTCTCAGAAGATTTCTCAGAGAGAAGGGGGGACTGAAAGAGAGAGAGAGAGAGAGAGAGAAACATTCACATAACTTCTATTACAGTATAATTGTTCTTATTGTTATTATCGTTAATCTCTTAATGTGCCTAAGTAAACTTTATCATAGATGTGTATGTATAAGAAAACCAAGTACATATAGGGTTTAGTACTATCTGTAACTTCAGGTATCTACTAAGGGTCTTGGGACATATCTCCCATGGGTAAGGGGGACTGCTGTATGTACGGGACACCTGATGCCTGTGGAGCAGTAGATGAAGGATAGGAAGTGAATAGGATGGAAAATGTCCATACCAGAAGTAAGGGAGCACACACTTGGCCTCTTTGTGCCTGTTGAAGATTGCTCTGCTGCCTTGGGGCCATGTCTTGGAATGATTTCAAGCTAATGGTGTATATTGTTTCATATACACATTAAGCAAATATAATTTAGTACTCTGGTTACATTTCCAGTGTGTGTGTGTGTGTGTATGTAAAATATATATATATAAATTTTTTAAATCTTATATATTTTTTTGATTCTTAAAATAATGTAGTCTCATCACTTAAAACATGGGAAATGTATTAGTTTCCTATTGATGCTGTAACAAATTACCATAAACTTAGTGACTTAACACAAACTTAGTATCTGGCTTACCAAAAGATAAAAGACAAACTGTCCCAGCTGAGACCACCTCTAAACCCCTTATCTGACAGCTGCCAGACATGTTTGTGAGACCATTCTAGATCATCCAGCCACACACAAGCCAGCCACATTGGAAGAATTAACCAGCTGACTCCGCAGAATTATTAGAAATAATACATGTTTGTTGTTTAGGATGCTTGGAATAAATTGTTTTCCAGCAAAAGCTAACTAATATGGGCTCTAAGGTGGAAAGGAGATTTGCTTTATGTGTGGAAGTTCCAGAGAGCAGAAGAATTTTGGAATTTTTACCAGCTTTGACATACTGTGGTTTCAGGATTGATTTTCTGAGCAGCACCCAAAAATTAGATTTCAGTTAAAGGAAACTAAGAACTTTCAAATAGCTAGATTTGTCAAACAGTGCATCTCGCTGCCACCTGAGGGAGTGTTATTAAGGTTGATGTTGTTTGGAAGACCAAGTCAGAACCTCTATAATATCAATTTTAGGTCTAAGACTTCAAGATAAAAAGTTTTCATTGTCAGAGTTTTAGATATCGGAAAATAATTACTGAAGATTAAATATTTTTTTAATGCTATTGTTCATGCCAGAAGTTGTGGAAAGGCCAAAAATTACGCAGCATACTCTGTAAAATTCCCAATGTCTACTGGCACCATCACGCATATTCTTCCTGAATTCAGTCTTCGGCCAAGAGTTGGAACTGAGCCCTTTGACTTTGGGTTCCTACACTGCTGTGGCAATTTCATTTTACCTTTTGTTGTTCTTAGGGCTAGAAACACATTGATGTCCTGCCAGCTGGTGAATCAGTGTGGAACTAACCTGGGATTGGGCCAGAGCTGAAAGTGGCAGAATAAGCCAGAGATAGAGCCACCAGGCTACCCTCTAGAATGATGTCGTAGATCTCTTGACATAAGACCAAAAGGAGAGTGATGAAGAAAGCCTGGGACATATGGACAAACTGACCTAATAAGATCCTTGAAATGGTTTTTAAGAAACACAGGTAACTGGGAGGAAACATTCTGGGATATGGTACAATAAGTATAGTTACGCTAACTGAAACAAGAAGAAGATTTAATTCATACATGTGCTAGTTCTGCTATATGAGACCCTTGTCAGGTTTTAACTATAGTAAGATTTTCTTTGCTATCTCAGGCAAGTACAAAACTTCTTTAAGCTTCAGTTTCTTGGAGAAATTAGTCTTAAATTCTCTCTAAAATTTTATCTAAGAGTAAAATTCTATTACTTCCTGGAGGCAACACTCTCAGATATTAAAGTGAGGGTTTAAAATACTTAAATTCATTTCTATTTCACTTGGAATGTTGAAGTAATAATTGATTGGCTCCTTCATGAATGCCTGGCACTGAGAAATGAACTTTACCTCTATTACCGTGTGTATTTATCACAATAGCTATGTTATACAAGTGGAAATTTGAGGCATAGAATGGTCACAAAATTAGTAAATAGATTTCTGTGCTTCAGTTTTCTCTTCTTTAAAATAGATGTTTAGCATGCCTAAAACTTAACAATTTTGTATATATTAACAATTACTGGCAAAGAATACACAGAAAACAATACCCTAATATTTTGTAGTATTTCAGTATAAACAAGGTTATCTGCATGTACCTACAAGTAAAATTTAATCTATACCTTAGGGGTGGCATCTTAAAGACCCTAAGGAGAATCCACAGCCATCCAGAGCATCCAGAGGTAGTTACTTAGTGCCTTAGTTAGTTTGCGTTGTTATAACAAAATTCATAGACTGAGTAGTTTAAACCACAAACTTATTTCTCTTGCACCGAAGGCTGAGAAGTTCAAGATCATAATGGCAACTGATTTATTGTCTGTTGAGAGCCCCATTTCTGGTTTGTAGAGGGCTGCCTTCTTACTGTGTCCTTACATGACAGAGAGAGAGGACTCTGGTATCTTCCTTTTTATTATGAGAGCACTAATTTCATCATAGGCTCCAACCTTATGACTTCATCTAAACCTAATTGCCTCCCAAAGGCCCCACCTCCAAATATCATTACACTGGGTATTAGGGCTTCCATATATAATGATAGGGGGATACATTATTCAGCCTATAACAATTAGCATTTTAAGTATCATTCTTAAAATATGTACTAGAATGTTGCAGCCATTATGGAAAAAAGCAAAGAGGTTCCTCCAAAAATTAAAAGTAGAACTACTATAAGACCCAATAATCCCACTTCTGGGTGTAGAACCAAAGAAAATGAAATTTTTACCTTGAAAAGATCTCTGTACTCTCATGTTAACTGCAGCTTCATTTACTCTGACCATGATATGAGAACAACCTAAATGTCCATTGATAGATGAATGGATAAAGAAAATGTGGTATTTATATTTATATACAGTGGAATATTGTTAAACCACAGGAAAAGGAGGAAATGCTGCCATTTGTCAAAAACATAGATGAACTTAGAAGGTATTTCACCAAGTTATAAGAGCCAAAGAAAGACAAATATTGCGTGGTGGTATACTTATATGCAGAATCTAAAGAAAGAAAAGAAAAGAAAACAAAAAAGCTCCAATGTTAGAGAAACAGAGAGTAGAATGGTGGTTGCCAGGAGTCGGGGCAGGAGGCGAAATAGGGAAATATAGGTCGTAGCATACAAACTTTTGTTACAGATAAGTACTTTTGGGACCTAGTGTACAGCATGGCAATTGTAGTCAATAACACTGGATTACATACTTGAAATTGGCTGAGAATTGATCCTAAGTGTTCTCATTCTCTCTCTCTCTCTCTCTCTTTCTCTCTCATACACATGAGTTAACTATGTGAAGTCGCAGATGGATTAACTTTATTGTGGCAATCATTTCACCATTATATTAAATCATCATGCTGTATACTTTAAATATGTACAGTTTTTTTTCAATTATTCCTCAAGAAACCTGGGAAAATATTTATTCCAGAGAGTTTTGTCTGTTGGCATGAGGATTGTAGAACTAATTGTTCCTTGAATGAGTGCTATTCAATATGGCTTGTCACATGTTTGCATGGACCCCATTCCTCTTGTGCTAACTCTGCTGTGTGGTAACATTTTCAATCGTGCAGGGCTAGGTTCTGACTCCTCACCTACCATATATTCCTCTGATTCATGGGAAATTCTGTCTCCTCAGCCAGCTTCAAGGCGGACCAGTTCTGCTTTCAGAATATATTTGGAGCGGAGGCAGTCTTCAGAGTTCTTCATGGTAACTGCTGGGTTGCTCTTCGTTTCCTTGAGGGTCGAGAGGTCCATTACCTGCAGTCCACAAGGCTCTTTGTGCTTTATTCCGATCTTAGGCAGCGTCCTATTGCCCAGTGTCTGTGGTTTCTATGCACTGGACCCGAGGAGGCCTGCTACATTCTGGGACATTGGTGGAGCAGGGGAGTGGGCCGAAACCTCTGATGATCACAGAGTGAAACCCCCTCCCAACTCTCTCATGCTGTAGGGATTCAACCCTTCCGAGAATGAACCCTCTCTTTCTGCAGAACTATCAGAGCCCTTCCTTCTCTGATCATCAGCTAGACCTTTGTACCTAAGCTTTCAAACAAAGGCTTGTTCATTTTTCTCTGGTGCAAGAGGTGGTTAGTCCCATTGAATCCCTGAGCTAGGTGGGTCTTACAGAAAAGGCAAGGGATGAAGTGGGAGGAAAACATTTCTTTCCTTCTAATTTTCAAATTCCTTACAGCAGATGTCATGGAAATTCTCTCTCAAGAAAGAATCTAGCCACACATGTAATGCCATTCAAAGGTAAATTAAATGACACTTGGTTTATTTGATGTTTGGTATTATCCATGTTTCATTAGAACATGCAAGTCTGCCTCACTTCAAACCAAATTAACCCAAATCAAACTAAATTCCCCATACTCTGCTTTGCCTTAGAAGGGATCAGCAACTCTTTCTTGACTGTAGGAAACTTACAAATTCCTGAGCTTGGCTTTTAAAACCATCCAGTAATTTGATCAGACCCTTATCTCTGGCTTCTCTATTACTCCCTTTATCTCTTAATTTGTAGAGAAAAAGTCTCCTGACTTGGCTTTTCTCAATTGTGTTCTCTCTGACTGCATATTAATTTTTAAAGCTAAATAGCACCCATTCTTCAAGTTCTAGCCTGTGTTCCTCCTTCTGTGACAAAGTCTACTTTTGTCCTGCCCACAAGATTTCCTTCTATAGTAGGATGGCTTCAGCATTCACTTTGACATTTACTTGTTTACCGACCCTGAGCTATCTAGGTGGGTCTTACAGAAAAAGGCAAAGGCTGAAGTGGGAGGGAAACATTTCTTTCTTTCTAATTTTCAAATTCTTTACAGCAGATATCATGGAAATTCTCTCTCAAGAAAGAGTCTAGCCACACATGTAATGCCATTCAAAGGCATTACTTTGAATGACTTACTTAATCTTTCATAGATGCATGTCTTATCTTCTCAATTAGATTTTAATCTTCCAAGCAAGAGGCATAGAATTCAGCAGCACGTATTACCTTTCCCTTATATCTTCAGCAGTGTTTATCCCATTGCTGCACACATAATTAATGCATGGATAACTGAGAATTAATCGTACACATTCCTAATCACAGGCACACCCCATGTAGGAACAGGCAATAACTCCACACTTAGGCATTTGCTGATCCTAAAAGTCAGAGGTAACCATTTCTTTCTCAGTAGCTGTGTTACTAATACCTCTGGGAACTACAGATCATGTTAACTGACAATGAAATATAAAGAGAAATTTAATTACAGTAGGGGATGCAAGATCAGAACTGAAGTAAGTGGCAAATTAAAGTCATGCAGTGTGAAGCAGTAAAAGAGAGGCTGTCGTATATTTGAATATGATCATGATTTAAATTGGTGTCTTTTAGTGCTAATCATGCAGTCTGTAATTCCATGCTCACGTCCAATGAGATAAGGAGCACGTGGCTGCGTCCCTTCCACAGTCTCTGTCCCTTGCATTAGCAGTCCTGTCGCAGGTGGCTGTGCAGGGATCGGTGAGTGAGCAAGTTGTAAAGTGTTTTCACGCCATCCGTACCGCTTTCTTCCTATCACGCCTGGTTCTGTTATGGTCACCATTACTGTGAGCTACTTTTAATGTTAGAAGTGGGTCCATTCCTGCATCTATTAGGGCAGATAAGAAGTCACAAATCATTGTCACACAGTCTTCAAGACCCTCTTTAAATGCTTCTGTAGAATCTCCCCAAAACATAGTCCCTTTCGTCTCCCGTTTCTGCTCCCTCCAGGGCACGCTACCCTGTAGTCGGCAGTCATAACTGAAATTCTGAATGGTCAAGTGCTATTTGAGAAGAGTGATTGATTTTATTATCTAAATTTTGAAACAATAAGTGTGCCTCCCAAGACTTCACCTAGTTTGAAAACTGAGAAAGAAAACTAAAAAGAGATTAAGAAGTACAGAAAAATAGGAACTATTTTGCCAACATAACCAGAGAAAAAACACTTTCAAATATTTGTTGAGCAATTAGCTGTAACTATAATCTTGTAACCCACCTTGATCCATAATGAGAATGAATTATTAGTATTATTTGTGAATGACAGATAACTGTGAACAGGAAGAATTTCCCAAATAAAAATAAATGTTAATTTTAAGTTTAATGGATGATTTTGAAATAAAGTATACAATTTTATATATGGGATATCAGTTTCTTCCCACTGCCATTAAATAAATATTGAACAAGTATTTAACAAAGTTATTAGACTGTGCAGAGTACAAAACACATGTCAGCTTCCTCTAACGGTATTTGAGCTCCTTTATCCCCTATCATGTCTGTACCTCATTGGTATTATTCAATGAGTTTTCTTGACTGCATGTATAGATAAATTATTGAAATGAAATAGTCGTACACAACATTAATATTTAGTTTTTCTCTCTAATTTGATTTTTTTTGCCTTTGTTTAATCTGGATGATTGAATATGTTTATCACCAGAGCAAATAATCTTAATTCATGTTATACATTGAGTTATCCCTAAAATTCATATATCAAAGTTCTAACCTCTGATATCACAAAATGTGACCTTATTTGGAAATAGGGCTGTTGAAAACATAATCAGTTTAGACGAGGGCCCTAATCCCGTATGACTGGAGTCCTTAGAAAGAGGGGAAATTTGGATACAGCCATGTGCACAGGGAGAGTGCCATGTGAAGACAAGGCAGAGATCAGGGAGATGCTTCTACAAAGCCAGTCAATGGCACGTGCTGTTAGCAAACCAACCGGAAGCTAGGAGAGGCATTGGACAAATTCTTTTTCACAGCCAACAGAAAGAACCTCCCTACTGACACCTTGAAGTTGAGCATCTATCCTCCAGAAATGTGAGACAGCCCATTTCTGTTGTTTAGGCCACCGAGTTTGTGGTACTTTCTTTCTGTAGCCCTAGCATCTACTGTGATTTTCATCATTTAATGAAAAGAGGATAGATTTATGTGGTTGAAATGGAATGACTCTGAGATTTTCTCTTTATTTTGCCTGGGACATTGATTACAGCATGATTTTTAACTGCTGTGGATTTTAAGAATCGAAGCCAAAAGTGGTATATACATACAATTAGGTGGACTGGAAGCTCTTGAGGTTTTTGAGGTTGCAGGTTTAACAATATAGTTTTATTTTCTAGGTACAGTTGTTCCAAAGTGTTTTAGTACAGTGATGGGCAATCTTTGGAGCTTGGTGTGTCAAAATTCACCAAAAAACTGAGCATAACTCAGGTGGTGCGTCACTTGGAGAAAAACGGCCTAACCGGAAGTCCCAGAACTAGACGCTCTGTGCCGGAGTTCTGTTGTTTTGGCCTACAGACCTCCGGCACAAAGTGTCTACACTACAGCAAATGTTTTATCCTCGGCTACTGCACCTGGCCATGCAGGAGCCGAGGATGAAACGTCCTTCTCGGCATGCGGCCCCTTACTTTTCTGGTATGTGGCCATGTGTCATCAAAAATGGCTACTGTTGTCAGTGCTGACACGCGTGTCATAGGTTTGCCATCACGGTCATAGTATAATATATTTTTAAGAAATGTGAATAAAGCCTAGATACTTTAAAGTTTTTGGTAATTTAAGTTATGATTAATCTGCTAAAAGTAGGAATGTTGGCTGGTAAGTTTCCTTAATGTTTCTTCCTGGAAATATAGCATTTCAAATTGTTTATCAGCATGAATAATTTTATGTACTGTAACGTTTAACAGGGCAAATAATTTGCCCCTGAAATGCATTTTTAGCATGCATGGTCAAAGATCTGGGGAGCTTGAAGAACAAATAGTACACCACAAACCAGTTTTTAAAAGTACCCTGAGTACACTTGGTTTTCAAGGGTTATGATTAATGAGCATAGATCTCACAGGAGTTCCTAAGATTTCTTCCAAGATTGAAAAAATAAATACCACCTTTCCAGTTTATACTTTGAAAATAATAGAAGAATGTATAAATTGAAAGGCTGTGGTATCTCAGAAAATGTCTAGTCTGCAATGGAAATGAACAGACATTCCTCTTATTGATGCTTATTGAAGAAGACCTCAATGTTTAGTACTAAAAATAATTAGTTACCATGTGTTGTAAGTTTTTACTTCAGAGCTCTTGTTAGAACTTGTGAGAGTGTAGCTCATGCTCAGTGAATATGAATTGACTCCACAAGGATCATGGCGTATTCTAAATGGCACATTTCACTGAATACTTTAAGTACTATGCTTATAATTTTCATTGTAATTTATTGTCTAGGTGTGTTTACTAGGAGGCTCTGGTCTGTCCCTACCTGTTTCTATCTACAGCCCCCAATCTTATACATTCTGTTTATTTTGAGGAGAATTCCAGATATTACATTCTTTCATCCATGAATATTTTAGTTTGATCCATACAAAGATAACAGAGGAGAAATCTCTTGTGATGC
Organism: Rhynchonycteris naso; assembly: GCA_037038555.1. Lineage (NCBI taxonomy): Eukaryota > Metazoa > Chordata > Mammalia > Chiroptera > Emballonuridae > Rhynchonycteris > Rhynchonycteris naso. Next base: position 287,383,674 of record CM072996.1, on the reverse strand, counting down.
TGGGATGTTACATCATCATTACCATGACCCCCCTTTACACATCAACTTGCTTTTTTATTTGCAAGTGTTATTAGAATCTTCATTCCTCTGATTCTCACTGACAACATGGATGAAAAATAGAAACAATGTTTTCTATATTTTATATATATGTACGTTCAGTATTAGAGTGCTTGATGAATTACTCTTTGTCTCATAGGTATTAAGTGGTAGAATGGTTACTCATAGTCCTTGTGCTGAGGTATTGTAGTGGGCATCTATTAATTGTCACAGTGTCCCTTTTATCATTCTATAAGGTGCCTCTGAAGATGTCATATTACAAATTGCTCTCACTTGATGCTATACTATTTAATGTGTTTCATTCCTAGAATTTATGGACTTGGGACAAAGAGAGTGATGACATACTTCCTCCAGAGGAAAGAAGTGTGATAGGTAAACTTTTATAACTCTTGGCAGCCTGTAAAATGAGGCAGGCTATGGATTGGGGGATGAAACATACACTTCACAGTAAGCAGAATCAAGAGATGGAGTGAGCAATTCGATGGCATTCCAATTTCTCTGTCCAATTACACTGACGGGCCACTTGCATTTCTATACTTCCCACAGTTTAATTGCTCAACTCTCCCTTGAATTATACTGAGATAAAATTTTCCAACCAACTTCCTTTGTGTTTGAGCATTAGATGCAGGAAGTTTTTATTAGGCTTGAAGTGACTTAATACGGTTTTGCACTTTCTGGATCCAATAGATGTTTAAAGATTTTTTTTTTCTTGTGAGGTTTTCAGAGACGCCATTGCTTATTTAGGAACCTCTCACTTGTAAGGATGCATTCTCCTCTAGCTCATCACTTACTGTCTCCTCAATTACTAGGACTTTAACAGTCCTAGCATGTAAGTCTCATTGCCCTTCCAAGTGTGTCCTGTCAGATAGGGTATAATATAAACCTTCACAGGTTCTCGCCTTTGAGCATGACCTGTATCTAGTGCTCTGGAATCCTTCAAGTAGCCTGTGACCTGATATGATCTAGAGTGGAAGAAGACCTCGCTGTCCTTGGTTCATTTGTCTACAGCTAATCACCTTGCCAGTAGCTTTTTGTGATTGCCAGGAGGGAGTCATACCCAGCCTCCTGGGTTTCCCATATTGTGTGTTCACACAGTAAAATCTCCCAGTAGTACCACCGAAGTTACTCCGCCCCGTTTTCAGATAAGAGTGGACACAGCCAGCATCTCCATTAGTGGCAGTTCATTAGCAGAGCTCTTACCTGAAAAATCATTTTCAAAAATTTTCTTCTCATTAGAAAAATCAAGCATGTAACCTCCTTTTCTTGTATGAGTTATACTTTGGGGTAATGACATAGTGAATGAGGATAGGTTTCTCTCCATAAAATTATTACAGTAAATAAACAAAGAAGGGAGAGTAGGTAGGAATAGCATCATCATTTTGTGAACTCTTTGTGATATAATTGATCTAGGAAATGATCATTTATAGCTGTTATCACTATAAAAAGAGAAACTACTAAACATTATATACTTTTTGATAGTTACACAAAAACAGAAGCCAACTTGGGAGGCCATCTGTGATGAAGTGTAAGGAGTTTGGAATCAGGCATAACTGGCATTGATTCCTCTCTCTGCCACTGACTAGGTCCATGATCTTTGGTGAGTTATTTGACCTCTCTTGGTCTCTGTTCCCCCATAAATAAAATTGGGATAAAACTACTTATCTCTTTGAGTCATTCTGAGAATTAAAATAAGATGAGATCCATAGACTAATAGCATGTGATAGGTTCTCAGTTGTCTTTCTCCCTTTCACGTTGAAACAATTTACCAGTTACGGAAAACCCGCAAGAAAGGGCTCTATCTTGGGAAACATAGTGAACTGGCAAGGTTAAGATTTAGTAAGAATGGTATAATTTGAATAACTCATTTTTAAAAAAGCTGTTTGATGTTACTGTTTTGAAGTTTATAGAAAGTTACCATTATTTGTTTATAGACCCTATAGGAATGGGACACTGGACATATACTGCTGTAGTCCGCCAGGTGAGCACATCAGAACCAGGAAGCAAAGCCCTTTCCTCCTGCAGTGTCTCTCTAGCAACCTCTACTGACAAAGTCTGATATTGTACAGTTGACAGTGGGGAATATTTAAAGGGCCCAGATCCACTTTCACAGAGCAGGTAAAAAGAAAGAATTTGGAACTGAGAGGCAAATAATTTATGACAGCATAAGGGGTAGAAAATTCATGATTTGAAATCTGTGTTAGCACTTGATAAGAGTGATTATCTTAATCTAACACAAAGCATTGATTTAACAATTCGAACCATGATATCAATGTACCAGTAGTATATTGAAGTTGCATTTCAAATCTTTGAACCTGTTAGAAACAACTTTTATTATTGAAAAATTGTAACGTAGGCTACAGGATTATAGCAAACATAATACTCAGATACAGACTTTCTAAATTACAAATTGCATTTAAACAAATGATTGATAGTTAAAAGCACTTAGTATGCAGCTTAGATATAATTGTATGAATTTGAACATGGTTTGATTTGACCCTAAAAGACTTACCTGGTAATTGGGCCAGGAGTTCAAGTGCTATATAATCCAACTGCTCAGAGTACCCAGGTTTCATCCCCTTCCAATGGGTGAGTAACCAAAAGAAGATCCAGGTTGGTTCCAGACTAGTAAGAGGGGTTGATACATGGGTTCTAGAGTAAGCTCATGATTCTAGTAACTGCCTGACTGCTGAGCATGTGACAGGTCATCAGAACTGATGAGCATTACTAATAAATTTTATTTAGAAGTAGATGCAATGTATACTTTCTTTTTGGCTTGGATTTATATAAATGTTGATTCGTATACATGTTTAATCTACATTTACCTGTACGTCTTTGTGACATTTGCAATTTTTTTCTTCTTTTCTGAGAGGAGGAGGTAGAGAGACAGACTCCCACATATGTCCCAAATGGAATCCACCCAACAACCCCCATCTGGGACCTCTATGCTCTGCTCTTCTGTGGCCATGCTTAGAACTGAGCTACTTTTAGCATCTGAGGCAGAGGCTCCATGGAGCCATCCTCAGCACCTGGGCTGATTCACTACAACCAATCAAGTCATGGATACTATGAGAAGGGAAGAGAGAGAGATGAAGAGAGAAAAAGAGAAGGGGAGGGGGAGGGCTGTTAGAGAAGCATATGATCGCCTCTCTTCTGTGCCCTGACCAGGAATCGACCTGAGATGAGACACCCACATGCCGGGCTGATGCTCTACCACTGACTCAATGGGCCAGGGCCAACATTTGGAAATTTTAACATTACATTTCTTTTTAAAATTCTCCTCTTCTTTGTTTTATGTGGTTCTGTTTATTATTGTTTCTTCTAGGCTTTTTTCTTCTGGAGCATATACTTAAGTGTCTGAAATCTTCAGTTCTACCCTGGATGCTCTTTCTCACTCTATATATTCTTTCCAGCATGGCAGTATAACATCACACTTAAGAGCATAACACTTCAAGCTTTAGAAACCTCGAATGTTAGTGAGGTCTGCCACTTCCTGCTTTGTGAGGTCGGGTAACATAGTATCTCCAGTCTCAATTTCCTCATGTGTAAAAATGAGCTACCCTTTCTTACCTCCTAGAATTGTTGAGATTTTGAAATAAGAAATAATGTAAAGCCCTTATAGTGCTTGGCACATAGAAGGTGCTGAGTAAACAGTACTTATGGTTGACCATTTTGTCAACTTCATATAATATACTTATGATTCTAGGTCTTCAGCTAAAGCTTTTCCGTTGGGCTTCAAATCTCTACATGCAACAATCTACATCAGTGGTTCAAATGCCAATTTATGGCTTTTTGTAAGTTAGTGATAAGCCTTATATTGGTCCAAGAGGAATTTTAAAAAATGATACGTCAGTTGAGTTTTAAAATGATGGCAAATTTACTTAGTTTACTCAATTAGAGTTAAGATTCACTTTTTCATTTATGGTGTTGACATATCCTTTTATAAAAATAAATGTTGATATGAATAGACGATAGTTCTTTTTTTTTTTTAAAAAAAACATATCCTGAATTGGCAAAATAAAAAATTGGCAGTTTTAAATTGGTTCCATATATTTATTTGGGAATTTTGCTGAAATGTAAAACCTGAAAGCTTTAGAATCTCTGATCTGTTGGACAACTTTACTTAAATCAGCCACGAACACCTCAAACACGATTTATTACTCAACTGTAATAAGTATACTTATCTCCTTTCCCTACACAAAAACCCACTTTTTTTTTTATTATGTGTCATAAAAGATGTCATAATTATCCATTCCAGTTGGTTGTCAGAAACATGTGAATTATCTTCAAACTTTTGGTAGTGCTGTTATCCTTACATTCAGCTGATCACTAACTCAACTCCTTCAGCCTATGTCTTGGTATTTCTTGATGCATACCCATTGCCACTGTCATAACATTTTGGTGAAATGCTTTTCTTTCTACCACCAGACTCTTCATTTCTATTCATATGCTGCTAGAATGATCTTTTACTCTCCTGCCTCAAATATCTGAGGATCTTCCTGTTGCCTTTGGGATTAAACTTTTCAAGACAGCCACAGTCCCTCCTGTCCTACCTACCCGTCTCCCACACACGGACCCCTCATGGCCACCATGATCAGCTGCTTGCATCTCTGTTGCCTTGGCATTTTTGCATAGCCAGTTCCACCTTCTGGTAAATAGCCTTCTCTCCTCATCTAGAAAATTACAATTAGTCCTTCAAGATTCAATTCAAGTTTCTAGCATACCAGACCTTCCCAGACACACCCCTCTGAATCTTGCATCTCTCTTCTTTGGCTCCAAACTTCTGTTACCGCACTTCAATTACAATGTGATGCAATTTTGGGTATATAGTTAGGTTTCATTTTTATCTGTGGGAAACCGCTGTGGGAATCACACCTTCCACCTCAGTGTTTGAGTGCTTACTCTCATCCCTGATACAGGATGGCTACTCAATAACTACTAGCTGCATAAAAGCCCACTATTATCTAGTGGATGCATGTTAGACCACATTTCTGTGCCCAACAACCCTGCAGATCAAGGCATTAATAGGAAAAGAACAGAAGGCCATGATTAGTATATGTATTATATAATCTATCTACCTAGGGAATCAAGACCAATGTATAAAAATTACTTGGTATATTGGTACATTTTTTATACTACTTTTTTTATTGTTAAAAAAGTCTGTGGCTGAGGGTATGACTGGGGGATTGTCAGAGGAAACAGAATGCATGCTATTCAGCAAGGCTGAATATTCCCAGACTCCAGATCTGTTCTCCAGCAAGATTTGCTTGTAAATATGAAATGTGCTATCTACTTTTAGGTACTAAGTCAAGTGTGTCATCTATGCCAAAATAATAACTAGAAATATAAATTTTAAAAGGTTATTGACTAAGATCATTTGCTCCAACAGCTTGTCTTCTTATGGAAAGGCCCTAAAATTTCTATAATCACTCAATTTTAAAGGATTATGTTTTTTAATGAATTATACTTCAGGCTTAAGAGAGTATCCAGAGCATTATCCATTGTTTATGGATAGCTATGCCTTTCTCCTCAGTCACGTTGTCCAGGAGGGTGTATCAGAGAGAAGAAATGTGCTCACCTACTCAAGGGCAGTTGAGCTTGATGAAAGGCTTATATTGCCTGAGCCTGATTAAAGGCTTAACTCTTCTTATAATCTGTCACATCAGATATATTCCTGATGGTATGAAAGGCTCTGACACTCTCTCATGTAGGATGTGTAGGTATGCAATTAATAAATACCCAGTTGAATATTTGAGACTTTTTATTCTCGTACATTACAAAGAGTCTGGAGGAAGCAGTATTTCTAGTTTGTAAGTTCAGTGGCGTCATCAAGGAACGAATTTCTTTGTATCTTTTTTCCTCAGCACATTGAATTTTCATCGTCCTTTCATAGATCACAGTGGCAAGTTAGCTGCTGTAGATTTAAGAATTACTATGACACATCATCAACCCAAACAGTAAGAAATTAAAAAGAGACATTCAAGTCATGATCATTAAGACTTACCATGCTTCAGTCTTTGGGGTACACTGTCAAAATCGTACATACAGTTAGGCTTCTGCGAGCAAGAAAGAAAGGAGAGAATGGATGTTGGGTAGGTAACTAACTTTATTTGCTACAAGCAATCCTCCCCCTTTAACTATATGGAATATAATAGTGCTGTATAAAGGTCCACCGGGGTATTTTACTTCTAATATGACTGATCCAGAGTAATCGTTTTTCTTCTTCCTTCTTTTCACTTGACTCTCCATAATTCAACCATCTTTCCTCTTTGGCACTTCCCCATCATCACCCATTGGGTTTAAACAAGTCTTATCATATATTTAGTACTATATTTCGGTTTAATGACGTGAAAATACCAATATTAACGTATTTCTTTCCACAAGCATTTTAAGATTCACTCAAACAATTTGGGATTAATGGAAAATGAATGATGATTATGCATACTAAAAGGGGCTTAAAGCTGCCAGTGAATGTTTTAACAATGGGAAAAAAACTAATTTACATCTGAAACCAATGAAAGATTCACATTAGACATTTACATATGGGGAAACGAAAAAAAAAAAGCCACTTGCTAATATCACTTAATTGCATTGCTAGAAACTGAGGAGACAGGGTGGGCAAGATGTCCATTTTTATTTTTTAAATTTGCATAAGAGAATCTGGTCATGCCTTGCAGAGAGGAAAATATATTACCTTGTGACTTTCTTTAATAGTGTGAACATCATTTACCTTATACCTTCTCTCTATGTTTATTGGGAATATCACAATAGCTTCACCTATATTGAATAAAACAACCATGAAATGCAATGGAGAAGAATTAATCTTCTTAAACTTAAAATTTAAAAAGATGAATGGAAAAATCCAGCATAGAAAGAAAAGAGAAAATAAGTATCTCAAATACCCGAACATGGAGAAGATCCAACACTTTGCAGGGAGCTACAGCCAGACTTGGTAACAGGAGAGGAAGTCATCTGGAAAATGGCATTTCTCACACACTGGCTGTGAGTCAATCTCCTGGGTAAGAGTATCAAGTACAACAACACTTGCTGATCTCTCATTTCTATGAATGTAATAAGATTCCAGCAATAGAGTTATTCTTTTGTTCAGTGGTTTCCCACCTGCTGCTCACATCCTACTAAAGTCACTTCTCCAAAGTCTTGTCCACTAAGTTTCATTTGCTTCATCCCAGATGTCCCTTTGGTGGACAAAAGTGACCAATAGTGTCAGAAGTCAAGTAAGAAATAAAGCTGAGTTTTGAACATTAAAATGTAGGTCATTTAACAGCTCTACAAAGACAGTGTGAGAACTTTTGAAGATGTTGAGAAATGGAAGGAAAGCACTAAATATGAATATACAAATGATTTAAAAAAAGAAATGAAGATTTTCCAAAAATGAAGTAAAAACCAACTCAAAAAATTAGCGAAGTGGGAGAAAAGAATTATGCTAGTAGGAAAATGTGAATTACAATTCTGGTTTTTTAATGTAATTTTGAATAAACCACTTAATCTTTACCTTTTAAAAATGAGATTATTAGAATATCATTTACATTCCATTTCATCCACCCATTGAAACTATACAATTCAATGCTTTGTAAATCCAGAGAACCCTACAATTACCACAATCTAATTTTAGTGCATTTCATAATCTCCAGAAGAAACCATATATCCATTAGTAGTCACACCTGTTTTCCTCCCCCAAACCTGACAATTATTAAGGTACTTTTTGTCCCTGTGCATTTGCCTGTTCTGGACATTTTCTATAAATTTCTTTTATCAGTTGGTAGATTTGAGATTTTCCCTCTTTTTAATTATTATAGATAATGATTTTATAAGAATTTGTGTAAAAGCTTTTGTAAGTCACTTAATTTAGCCATGACCTCATCTATAAAATGAGATTAAGAGTTTATGTTTCTACTTTTGAGGAAATCTTCATTTTAGATTTCTAATTGATTTATGACATAGGTATTGTAGACAACAACATACATATGTTTTAGGCTGTTCCTAGTAAAATGTTTAGCCATCAAATATTTTACTTCTTACTTTTGATTACAAGTAGATGAGAGCTCTTTAAATATTTGTTAGGCAACCGACCATTTACTTTGCTTTTATTTTTATTTATTCATCCATCCATTCATTCATTTATCCATCAAATATTTACCAAATGCTTATGAGTGTCAATCATGTGTTAATTTCCAAAAGATACATAGTGGTAATTAAGAGAGAACATGCAGGTAAGAAATTGATATTCTATAGAGAAGAGAGGACATATATACAAATCCATAAACTATATGGCAGAAAGTGAAAACAACATTTAATGAGACTCAGAGCCTCAGTGAATTATTTAGAGTGTAGTTCATTACCTGCAATGATATTTCAACAAATTATTGAAATAAAATTCTTTGTTGAAATGGTCTAAGAAAAGAAGCTTATTAAATATAGAAAGTGAAAAGCATTTAAGTAGGAAGTACTTCTGTTGAAAGATACTGCTGTAGATATTAGGTTTTGTTGTGTAATAATTGTTAAACAGATCTGGAAGTGGTGGTAGGAGCTACTTATAGAAGCTCAACACTTATGCCTTATGAAGCTAAAGACCAGAATGCAACAGCGCTGAGAAGAAGGTCTACATGGCCAGGATCTTAAAGCAAAGGGATGAAACCTCCTTAATCCTCAGTGACATCATTGGGCAGTGAATGAACACTTGCTTATTGCCTTCCCCTGAATTTCTCATTCTTTGGAAAAAAAAAAACACAACTATTTGTTTAAGCTATTATGAATCAAGTTTTTTTTTTTTTCTTGTAGTGAAACTTACTTATAACTGATGAGTAGGAAATATACATTTTTCTTCCAAAATCAATATTAAGCTTTGATTGAAGTCCTTAAGTTTAGCTAATAGCTTATTGTCCTTCGGCTCTGTAAGAGAATTTAAAAACGGATTATTTCTTTTTAACCCAATCAGGGCAATGTTATAGCCCAACTTTAACTGCCTGTAGCAGTAATTGCCTTTAAAGCTTTCATAGGAGACTCTACTCTCCTTGGATTTTTTGCCATGTCTCTTCCTTTTTCCTCTTCCTCTATTTTCTGGATCTCTGATGCTTTTTTCTCTCTGTCTTTCTACCTATTACCCTTTCTTTGTGTTTCTAACCTAGACAAAGACTATACTTAATTATACTCAGTGTCAGTGAATATATATTTTTTTCTTTTGTAGCCTATTGTAAAGCCAGTAGCTGTGGCCACCATCATCAGAGCTACCTGGCCCATGTAGGTTCACGTTAGATTCGGATAGATGGTAATGAAACAATGGAGCCAAGAACTGGTGGGCCATTAGCTTTAATCCTAGCTTGCACCCGGGGGGCAAGTAAAAACACACACTGGACTCCAAAACCCACACATTCAGTGCTCACAAAGCTACTGACTTATCCGAGTTTCCTAGAATCAAAGGTTTCTAGCTCACCAGACTTATTCACCTCTGTTTCGCATTTCCTTCTCTCTACACAAACTCTGCACAAACTGGCTTCTCCTTCAGCACTCCACCATCTTGGCTGCTTCTCCTGGCCTCCTCCATGTGGCCTTACTCTGCTCTCCTCTCTAATGCTAATCTCAGGAACCAAGAGAGAGCAAGCTCCTGGTCTACCCCACTTTATAGTGTAGATTCAAAACCTTTAATTCAATATACAAACAAGGAAGTCTCTGATACAAAGTCACTTATCTGAGGCATAATGGGATTCCTCATGAGAGTGCACTACTCTACATCAAAAAGTGTGGGAAAGGCTTAGTCTTAAAACCAAGCCCAGGTTACAAGGATCCTGCCTGCCCACAGCCCACCCCCAACACATTAATATAATCACATCCATCCTAAGCAAGAAGGGCAACTAATATCATCAGCAGGGTGACGGGCTTCCACGTGGGCAGTGCCATCTTTAACAAAGTGAGCATAATGTATTTTATCTGCCCAACACCTATCATAATTAAAAATGAGTGATAAAATGTTTTAATTTGTGAATTTTATTTCAAAGAGGATTTATATGGCTACACTTTCAGTTTTCTTTCTTAAAATCCCAGCTATTACTGTAATATATTAGGGTACCTGTTTGAACTTTGATATTTTTTTCTTTTATTATTTTTTGAATTAATGATCCTTGAAAGAAAAATAAACTGTCATCCCTTGCCTGGGAATGACTAAGATCATTATAATTTACTCCATGATGCAGAAGTATAAACTGAGAAAAAGATAAACGTCTGTGACTATTTCCTGAAAATGAGGTAGAAACTTACCTCAGACCTTGTGATTCCAAGGACTCAATGCCATTTTTTACTTGTTTGTCTTGGTTTGATAATTCAACAGACATGTGTTCAGGGATTTCTATGTGCAAACAACTGTGTGTTTTTTTATTGCCCACAAAAGAAGGATACAAGATATAATTAATTCTTATCATCCTTTCCAAAATCACCAATCCTGGGAACAAAATGTGTTTGTTCCTCTAATGCCCACTGAGGTGTGGAATCATCAGAACAAAAGCAAATGAGGGGAGAGAGAGCCAGAAGGCTGGAAGGCAGTCTTCTTCCCAGGTCTGTGGATGTTGGGGTCAGTTTGCTAAAAGACTTACTGAAAATATAAAATTCTTTTGATTATTTAAGGGTATCTCAGTCTGTTTCCTTGTTTTTGCAGTGTGAGCCCACAGGAAATCTTCAAGGACTATGATAAAGCTCTGAGTTGAGATTTAGAAGAATTTTTGGAATAAGTACATGGTGGTGGATAAGACAGCAGTCTCTGGGATCTTAATAAGAAAAGAGGTGATGAGGAAGCTTTTCTGAGACAAAGATTGTCTCAGGGCAGGAGGAGGCTTTTGCCTCCACTCGCCCACTTTGAGTAATCTCCTTATTCAAGACTTCTAAACAGTGTTAAAGAAATATAACATACTGGATATTAGAGCTCCTAAAATTATTCTTTTATTTTATGAGCCATTTGGCAGGTAGTTCTAGAGTGTAATGTTAAGTTCTGTGTTTCAAAACTTCAAATATAATGAAGAACCTAGAAAATGTTAAAAGGAACACCTGAGAAAGAAGTGTAGGGTTTGTGAATAAAGATTTATGAAGAAAGGCTTTAAAAAGGAAACCATATGATTGTTGGTCATGAGGAAGAGATAAAAATTTATTTCACAAAAATAAAAGAATGGTTGTTCTTTGTAGGTACTTAATACAGAATAAATACAAATATACTTTAATAATGGAAGCTAAATATTTAGAAAAAAATAGATTACCAAGAAAAGGCTTTTCATTTCTTAGCAATTTGGTATTTTTTTGTTGGAAGCCAAAATAATTGACCAGGTTGATTCAAGATGTTACAAAAAAAGCTAATTCATTGAAAATATTTCTTTTTTACCCACTGGTAAAATTTATTAAGGAAAAGGGAGAAGTATGCATCTCTAGACAAAGAATAAAATTACTCATACAATGATAAATAAACAATGAAAAATAACTTACTTGTAATGGACAATTTTACACAAAATATTAATCAGCAAAACTGAATCAAATAAAAATAAAATCTCTTATTTATTTATTTATTTATTTATTTATAATTCAGTGAAAGGAGGGGAGACAGAGACAAACTACTGCTTGCTCCCTGACTGGGATCCATCTGGCAAGCCCATTAGAGGGTAATGCTTTGCCCATCTGGGTGTTGCTCTGTTGTTCAGCAACTAAGCTCTTTTTAGCACGTGAGGCAGGCCATAGAGCCATCTTCGGTGTCTGGGGCCTCGCTCCAATTGAGCCATGGCTGCAGGAGGGGGAAGGAGGGAGAGAGAGAGAGAAGTGAGTAGGGGAGGCGTGGAGAAGCAGATGGGTGCTTTTCCTGTGTGCCCTGACTGGGAATCAAACCCAGGACATATACACACTGGGCTGATGTTCATCCTATAACGGGCAGAGCAGCACCCCAAAGGGGCTTGCTGGGTGAATCCTGGTGGGTTGTGCGAATGTAGGAGTCTGTCTCTCTGCCTCCCCACTTCCAACTTAAGAAAAATTAAAAAATAAAATAAAATAATATTATGATGCCAAAATCAAATACAGGTATTTTTGATAATCAAAAATTAAAAGCAATTGCCCATGTGACTATAGATGCAAAACTTCTAAACAAAATTTTAGCAAACCAAATCTCACAATGTATTTAAAAAATGCATGAAAAAATTGGGCTTTTTCAAGGAATTCAAGGAAAGTTAATGTTTAGGAATACATTGTAAGGCATAATACAACTGTTTATCTTAAAAAATTTTTACCTTTCCGTTATATGAGAGGCCATGGACGGCAAAATTTTGTTTATTGTGTTCACTGTTTTATCCCCAGTTTCACAAGTATGGGCTCTTGGTAGGCACTTAATGAATATTATTTTAAAACAAAATTGATTGCACGTGGGTGGATACCATAAAAATTTGGTTCCAAAGGTATTTATAGGAACCAAACTGTGTCAGATGTTCAAAGTCAATTTATAAAAAGAAAATGTTCTTTAATCATTTTAAAAGTTGAGGGGATGCGCTAAGGAATCCTTTGCAGTCCTTCACTCGTGGCCAGTACTGGACTGAGCCACAGATCCTTTTCAGAATCCTTCTAAACACAGTCCTTCGGTTACTCAGTACCAGACAATTAGAATCGGCACATGCGACACAACTTCATTGGTATTTTTGTATTGCCTCGGGAAACATAGTCACAGTTTTAGCTCTAACAAAATATATAATATATGGTGACTAATTATACTGGCATATAAAAGCATAAAAACAACGTCAGGACAGCCTACCTTTTCATGGAGGTTCAATCTCTCCACTTGGCTTTCCCACTATCTGACTATATGACCTAACAGCAATAGCGCGGGACAAATTATTTAGCATTTCAGATCCAGACAATCACTTTTGGTTTTGAACTGGAAAACACTGAATGATTTGATGAAGAATTTGGATTCTAATTACCATTTGTTATTGGCAAAGCTAAACTTAGATCATAGTTGTCTAGATGCTGCATCTCAAGCTACTGTCTTAAAACCTCTTAAATAAGCTGTAGCCATTAAAAGAAAACACCTTTTCCAATTACTTTTGAAAAGTCATATGTTAAGTGGCCATGAGGTTCATGATTGTTTTAATAAGTCACATCATCGAGGCAGTCTTAAATCATAGAGAATTATCTTGTATAATTAATTTGATTCAGAGGCAAATAATTAGTAGCATTTTCTCTGACAAGCAGGCATCTTTAATTGAGTATTGCTACTCACCCTTAAGGGACCTTTTTACAACTTGAGCAATCACAAAGTTCAGAGTGTCGGTTTCAATCAGTCTTGCACCAGAGGGTACCATTTGCCCAAATACATATCATCAAAGAGATCAAAAAATGCTTTTTTCAGTGAAGACTTAGATATTGAACTTGGATTGTGAATCTTTCTGCATGCATTGGAGCCAGTGTCTCTCGTATGTAAAGACTGAAAAGTGTTTTCCAATTTTAATTTACCCTATTATTTATAGAAATAATGCTTTTCTTATTTGAGTTAAAAAAAATCAAACAAAGATTTTCACTCTTTGTCTTTGTGTATGTAGGGATACATTTGTCAAATAGTTGACTTAAAAATTTTTCTTTCATAGCTCCATGAAAAATTATTATAAAACTTACTAAAGACAATGGCAGCACTTAGAAATAGAACTCTATAAAAATTTTTAAAAAATTATAAAACTTCCTGGAAATAATTAGAAATATTGGGCTGAAATGGGATTTAAGTGATGAAATAAGTGTGCATACAGTCATGGGAGAATAAAATATTACAAGTCACTCAAAATATCAGTCTTTTAGACTTAATTTTTATTGACAGATTTAAAAAAAAATCAAGTGGTTATGTAAACTTTAATAAAAAATAGAAAAAATTATTTGGCCCATCAAATTATAAAAGTAAAGAAGTTCAGTTTTGGTATGCTGAGAGTTAATATTTCAAAAAGGAATATCACATGAATGGTTAAAACTCTGCTAATTCTATGCCTTGGGGAAGAGATATTTCAAGATTAGTCTAGAAACCTTTGTTGCCAGAAAGCAAGTACTCTTTGAAATGTTCTGATGTGATATTGATAGGACTTAGAAACCAACTTAAATTAAAGCTCCCTCTGGCCAAGATTTGATATTTTGAGCATAAAAAATGATAATAAAAATCACAATTGATTAAAACAGCAGAGCCAAGTCATTATTTATAATTAATGTCTTTAAAGGAAAGTAACATTTTCCAAGTATATAGTCGACATAGTTTATATGTATATATAAGTATATACAATTCTAGATTGACTTTTGACTATGTTTTTAGAATACATTTTCTCAGTGTTTTCTGGATCCCATTGTAACTGCTGTTGTGTTTCCAGAATCAACATACTTTAAGATACATTTTTATCTGCAGCTGCTTTAAGTCTCTGTTTTTGCTGTTTATATGAAAACAGTGACTTTGTGTTTTTTGTTTGCTTTTGTATCTCTAGAGTCCAGAGTAGTGTCTGATAGTAGTAGCTCAATAGATATTCTTTAGTGACTACCTTAAAGGCTTTCTGTAGTTTTAATCTGACCATTGTCATAGAGTTCTCGTCTGAGTAAAATAAGATAAAGCGACTATAGGAACTTCGTATAGTACTTAGCAGAAAATAACTACTCAATAAATGATAGTTTCTATTTTTATGAGTGAAAGGGTTGTTAATCTCTGTAATAAGAGGAAAATCTCTCTGTAAATCTCTGTGTTACAAATTTAAATTCTGGAGAAAAGGAAAACAAACAAAAAACAACACATACCAGTTACATATTCAAAGTAGTCATCAAATCAATTCACTAAGTTTGTCTGGTTAATGTACAAACCAGACAAACTTATTTTTTTCTGGTAGAAAATCTATAAATAAATAATTTTCAAAACTAATCTTATTTAAGTGTTTCTGTGAGTAAATTTTAAAGCCTCTTTATTTGAAATGCTTCTGCCAGTAAAATCTAAAACATCTTTCTAGTGTTTTAAATACTGGGCCTGTTATGACCAGGTATAATTAACTGAAAAATTTGAGAAAAATAAGTGTGCTAGAACTTAAATTTATAAAGCCTACTTTTTGATAGCATCTTATATATGATGAAATTCCGTGTTCTGTGATTTCCACTTGGGCATATTCATTCAACAGGACTGGGTTATCAGTGTTGTTAGAGTACCTTATAATGTTTTATAAGATGGCCTTCCAGCTCGAAACTTCAGAGTGAGTGAGGTATTGATTTGAACTCAGTGGATGCTTAATGTAGTCCCTCAAAATGGTCAAAAATACCTGCTGAATGAAAGAATCTTTCGGCCCTGGTGTGGGGAGAATGATCTTTAACAAATGTGGGGTTTGTTTT
Source organism: Rhynchonycteris naso (assembly GCA_037038555.1). Lineage (NCBI taxonomy): Eukaryota > Metazoa > Chordata > Mammalia > Chiroptera > Emballonuridae > Rhynchonycteris > Rhynchonycteris naso. The sequence continues at coordinate 287,368,251 of CM072996.1, read as the reverse complement.
GTCTCTTTCATGATAAACTGGCCATACCCTGTGGTGAGTGGAACAGCTCCAAACCAAGGCACCGCCCACTGCTGTGGTACCTCCCAGGTGTACCATGGGTCTGTTCTTTCAACCGTCTTCACAAAGTTGCAAATCTAAGTGCCCAGATTAGTTTGTTGACTGTCTAGTTGACAAACAGAAAAGTGTCAAGAGAGCAGAAGAAATTCCCGTTTCCCAGCAGTTCAGTGAATATGTTTTTGTTTTGTTTTGAAGAAGAAAAGAGATTAAACTATGACTGAGCAGTTCTCCTTTTTATTTTCTTTTTCTCTTTGAAAGCTTCCTGTTGATTGATGTCTATAATGATCACTTAGACTATTTCAGGGGCCACTGGAATAATGTGCTCACTTAGTAGAGCCTGGATATTTTTTAAAGTTGACAAGGCAAAGAAAGATGAATTTTGTCCCTGTAGTCTTTGTTTACAGCTTGTTCTGGAGAGACTTACCTCTAATGCATTGTGTCTGGGTGGTGTGGTGGTTGCTTCCTATACCAAATAAAAGGGGAATGTTTAAGTAAGCCAGATGCTATTTTCATTAAATTATTATGATACTTTTATTTATACAAAATTAGGAGAAAATTATTTCCTGGGTTTCTATCAGCTCTACAATTTAATTCCTCATGAGTCAATGACTACACCTTAAATCTATAGTACTTAAGAGAATTTCTAAATTAACACTTGAGAAATAATTTTCACATTTATTTTTAGAAGGCAAAGATCCCTTATATAAACTAATAGGTGGACCATGGATTAATACAGCATTAGTCTAGAGAAGAGAAAAATTGTATATATTAATACTTTAAATGACCTTTAAAGAGAAAATACAATTTATTGATTTTGTGCATGGACCTTGGATTTTTGGCTGCCCTGGGTTTAGAACCCAGCCAGGTATATCAGTTAACTTTCTTTGACTGCAAAGAAACAGATATTGGCTAACTCAAGCACAAGTAAAATTTATTGTCAAACTGTCAAGAAATAACACATTTGAAGATTGGATAACCACATCCTGAAAAAGGCAGAAACCAATAGTTTTAGGTGAGGCAAGTAAGCAAGAACTAAAGGAAATTTCTCAAGGTGGGAACAGTCAGATCAGTGTGTAGCTTCTAAATAAATGAGATCTCACCATTTTTTAAAGCCTTGCACCACTTCCTCAAGGGTCATTGTGGCTGAACTCTGTCTTCCTCCCAGTACCAATCTAGTGAAAAGCAGGATCTGGGCCTTCAACTTCTATAATGGAAGTCAACTATTTTGCTACCTATTAAGACTTTCTTGCTCTCTCTCTCTCTCCTCCCTAACCCTTTCCCCCTCCCTCTTTCTCTCTTTCTCTTTTGTCTAACATCAATAAATAAAATCTGAAGGAAAGGAAAAAAAGACTATTCTTAACGAATGAGATATGATTCCCCAAAAGGAAATGGAAGTGCTGTGGGGAAGGGGCAATGGATGCTGGGGGCCAAAAATTCATGTATGTGCAGTCTGATTGGCTACTTACTAGTGATGTGACACTATTACTTAATCTTTCTAGCCTCAGTTTTCTTATCTGACAAATGATGACAATAACAGTTCCTCCCTTATTAATTACTGTGACGAGTAAATGAGGTGATATATGGAAAATTCGTATTCACTCAATAAATATTGGCTATTGTCATTATTTTATTATAGTTTTTGCATTTCTTTCACATACATTTGTTTTTTTAAATCCTCAAATCTCTGTAGCTAAGTGTAATAAATTTTATTGTCTTTGTTTTATGGATAAGAAACCTACAGTTCCAAGGCATTGCCCAAAGACTATAAAGCCTGGTGTTCTTTCTAAATCCCTGTGCTTCTTTCCGTAGAGTTATTAAAGAGAAACCCTCAGGCCCAAAATGGCATTGCTGGTGCTTAAAGCCCGTGATAGCACACCTAGATTTCCTACCTGACCTAATTGCTGTTTCAACTTTCCCAGAAACATAATCTTAACCAGTCTGGAGTTTTTTGTTTAAGCATCAATATGGTAATCTGTCACAAGTGTCCTCTCCATCCCCTCCCCACCTCTCACACCCCATAGAAAAAGAGGCAGTCTGCCTGATAAAAACCCTTTGTCCTGAAAGAGGTACTGGACTACAAATAATTCTCTCTTTTGTTTTCTTAATAGCTTCCTTGCCCCAGCCTTATTTCTATAAAACCTTCCATGTCGTACAGCCTTTCGAAACACCCTTCTAGTAGCTAGACGGGATGCTGCCTGATGTATGAATTGCATAGTAAAGTCAATTAGATCTTCACATTTACACCTTTAAATTAATTAATCCATTGATCAATCAATCAATTAATTAATTTAAAGAGTGAAACCTGTCCCTGCAGTCTCAGCAGTTTGGGAAGAAAGACAATGGAGCAGCACTGAGCCAGACTTTTCTTTCAGGGAAGTAGGCAGAGCTCTGTGACACTCTGATCAAACCCTTCCATGGGGGACTGCTTGTTCCCTGTGTGGCTGCAGGTTAGTCACCTCCTAGAAGCAGGTGTTCTGAGCGCCAAGTTCTGGTGCACACTCACTGGATGGTACCGATGTCGCTGTTCAATTCTGTGATCTTGAGGTTTCATTAAACACTGTCAAATTGCATTTTGGAGGTACAGCTCTGATACTCTTAAGCTCTTAACAAGATGTGAGAGTACAGAAGAGCAAACTGTCACATACCGTAGAACTTCCCAAAGCAGTTCACAGCTGGGTGTGAGGGCAGACCTGCATTTGTCCTCCCTTTCAGCTCGACACCTGGACACCTACCTGTAAGAGGGGGCCAGGATGTTTGATAGCAAGGTCAGATTTTTGGCCTGATAGTTTTACTGTCTCTGTTAAGATGACAGCTCTACAGGGTGACTGATTCCCCAGTCTAGGAGGTTGTTTTCGGAAACTAGGAGGAAGCTAGCATTCTCCAGCTCACTGTCTCTGGGGCCATCTTCCCTTACTGATCTCTCTGCCACAAGAAAGTGGAAGCACGCTGGGAGAAAACAAAGTCAACATCCTCCCACTGTGCTAAGAAAACATGCAGGAAAGGGACCAGAAATCTGGTAGAGTGTATTTAATTTCCTTTGGGACCCACTGACTGATTTCTTGTGGTCCTTCCTCCTGATTTCTTTTCTGTTACTTTCTTCAAGCCCTTGAAGTGAGATTTTGAAAACTGACCATGTTGCTCATTTTCTGTTAAAGCCTCGAGGCTGCGTGGTGTTCAGCACTCTCTTCAGTACTGACCCTTTGCTGCCGTGTATCGTGTATATGAGTTACTAAGGTTTAGGTCTGTACCTCCTATGAGACTGAACTCTGTGACAATTAGAGACTACATCTCATCCTTTTTTGGGCATCCTTTAGTGTTTCTCAAAATATAACCTGCGGGCCAGAAGCATCAATATCACCTGGGAACTTGTTAAAAATGTGGAATATCCCACCTTGCTCCTGATTGGTGGCGTCAGCACCTTTATTTTAACGAGATCCCAGATGCCTTTAGGCAGAGTAAAAATTGATCAACACATCGTCAGCACTTTTCAGACAATACATGCTAAATAATAATAAAGATAATAAAGCATGTCAGGCAGGCAATTATAGAACACCCTCTGCTGCCATTTTTTATCTCCACCTGTTCAACATTCTGTAGTAACCTCAGAATCCTAAAAGCCATGGAAACTTGATACTTCTGAATACCGATGAAGTTGGAAGTTTCAAAATCTGTCCAAGTTAAAAAAAAAAAGAAAGAAAGAAAGAGAGGAATAAAACTGAAATAAGTGATCACGACCAAGGAAGGAGGAAGAGAATCACTGCACATCGAGTTTAGGTTCTATGTGCGCCACCAAGGGCAGGGCTTGCTGCCTGCGATGGTCGTCATGGTGACCTTCAGGAGCAGTGGGGGTACTGGGCACTGTTTTCCTTACCACTCCATCCAAACTCAGCTAGATCACTTACTTTTATCTGTTTCATGAATCAATTTTTCTGCGCATGCTTTATTTAGAAAAAAAAAATCACTTTTCAACATATGTACAAAAACCTCCATAAAATGATCCTCATCCTAAAACCCCGCCAAACAAAGTTTAAAAACCGTGTTGCTGAACCAGGCATTATAATATTATCAAGGAATGGGTCAATGTGCTCCAGGCACAGTATACTCGTTGTCATTGACATTTTTAAAAATTAAAGGTAGATAAGGAAAGACTTTAACCAAAGTTTGCCAATGGTCCTTTTTCTGTATCTTAAATTTACTGTGTTGGATGCTGGGTATTTTGTTTATTCACAGGGTTTATTCTGGGCATGAGTATAATTGTACAAACTCAGATTGCTGTTCCGAGAAGTTATTTTAGTTGAGTTGAGTTCTGTTCAATATTTATTGATTCCATGTTCTGTGTCAAGGACTGGGATAGGAGCTGGTGTATAAAGATGAGAATGACACAATGTTATCTGTTCTTGAGGAACTTTTAGGCTGACAGGCTGGACATAGATCATTTCAGTAGACTGATTTAAATATTTTGATACAAGAACACTCAGGGTTTTGTGGGTCTCAGGAGAGGGGCATTGTGTGATTAGAGAAGAGCCACTTTTCTGGCAAGGTGAGACTTAAAATATGTTTTGAATGAGGAGTAAGAGATCAGTAGAGGTATGAATGCTGAAAACACATCCCAAGTGGAAGTTACAATGAAGATAAAAATGCTGATGTAAGAAAAAGGATGGTCAGTTTTGGGAGCTTTGCCAAGATGCAAATTATAATGAAAGAAAAACAGATGATGAGTTTAGAGATATGAGCTAGGAACAAATATGGAAGTCTCTGGAAAGACTCTGCCAAACTGACATGTTAACTTATCTGTAGGTATGTGATATCATAAATTCTACATTAGGGAGAAAATAAAATAGCCCCAAAACAACTATTGGCTCAAAAGAAAAATACACTCATCTTCAACCTTATGAAAGTATTTGTTCTTTTTCTTAGGGTTTGGTGATCTTCCTCACTAGGGGAATGGCTTATGGATTGATGTCTCTTCATAGTGTAGTGAGGGAAAGACCAGTAGACTACATGGAGGTGACACAAAGAATCCAAGTTCTGAGGTAGGTCAAAGATGCAATACAACCTCCACCCCATCTACTTCAATAATTGTTCTTAGAGCTTCCAGTCACCATGTAAACCAGTGATGAGCTTTTGAGCTTAGTGTGTCAAAATTCGCCAATAAACTGAGCATAACAGGTGATGTGTCACTTCGAGAAAAACGGCCTAACCGGATGACCCAGATATAGACACTCTGTGCCGGAGTTCTGTTGTTTTGGCCTACAGACCTCCCGCACAGAGTGTCTACACTACAGCAAATGTTTTATCCTCAGCTACTGCACCTGGCTGTGCAGGAGCCAGGGGTGAAACGTCCTTCTTGGAATGTGGCCCCATACTTCTCTGGTATGCGGCCACATGTGGCTGCATGTCATCCAAAATGGCTACGCATGTCAGTGCTGACACACTTGTCATAGTTTCGCTATCATGGATGTAAACAGTGCTCTGAAACCACCAAGCTGTGCGGAAGCCCAGGCTGTCCAGTGCACAGAGACCACATGGAAAAGCTCTGAGACTACTCAAAGGGAGAGAAATACGTGGCCAGCCCCAGAGGCTCCATCCTCTTACTGTTCCAGCTCCAGCCATCATATGACTGAAATCACCTGAAATATCTTGAACCAAAATAGCCCAACCAAGCTTTTCTCAAATCCCTGACCCCAAGAAACCATGAGATGTTAGAAAATGATTGTTTAAACCACTAAGTTTTGGAATGAGTTGTTTTAGCATAATATATAACAAGAACAGATTTTGGTATTTGAAAATGGGTAATACCATTAGAAAACAGTGAACCATATGCAGTGGATGGCAGGTAGACTTGAGGAGCTGTTGATGAAATCAGGAGGGGCTGTGAGGATCAGATTAGCAGTTGCTTAAAGGGTCTCAAGTAGCATAGTAATGAAGGATTAGAGTGAGAAGTGTTGGAAGTTGAAAGAAAAGAGACCCTTGCTATGTAATAGAAGAAAGTTTATCAGTGCTGTTCCTGAAGTGACTTGGAAAATGGAAAACGTATCTGATGAACCCAATGATCTTGCTCTGATTTTCAGGTAGAACATTGACCTTTCTTCACTTCACTGCCTATTATAAAATACAAATAGAGACGAGTTAAAAAAGAACCAGTTCAGTTTTCCAGCATAATTTAAAGTAAACCTAAAGGATAAAAACTTGCTAAGCTTGAAAGAAAGCCTTTGCATTGCTGGCCTCTTCCCATGGTGGAAGCGTCTCAAAGGGAGAAAGGTCATCAGGCTGGAGATTAAATCCAAACTGTCAGAAAATTATGGTCTATAGATGATGCCAATTGTGGGTGTTTTAAGACCCTTTCTTAAGTTAAATAAGATGTGTTTCTTATCTTCAAAAAGCTTGGATCCTTTTCTAGATTCTAGTGGAGGAGACAGACAAGTGAGGAAATGCATCCAATTCAGAGCTCTGATGAAAGAAACATGGCACCCGATGAGAGCCTCTAAGAGCGACCTTCTCTCTGGTTTGGGAAGGAAGGAGTCATTAGGATAAGGCTTTCAAAAGAGGGGCATGACTATACGAAGCCTTGAAGAATAAATAGGAATGGGAGTAGGCAGTGTGTGGGAGAGGACATCATCTCAAGTAGAGAAAGCAGACTGCTGTTATCAGAAGTCAGAAAAGTCTCCCAGTGGAGGCCTGAAACCCTTGGCTGTCCTTGTGGTGGTTCCTCTTTTACAGTAGCAAATGGGATCAACAGGATATAAATATTCTTTCTTTGAAAAAAACTTTTGTTTTGATTTCAAAAACATATACAAAAGAAGAGAGAATTGTATAATTAACTCTCATGTACTAATCGCTCAGTTTAAAAAATAATCAAACTCATGGCCAACTTTGTTATATTGATGTTTATGCCCTCCTCAATTCCAGTGTTTTAAAGTAAATCCCAGGCATATATAATTTTATCTGTAAGGGCTTAAGTGGTATCTCTAATGCATAAAGACTCTTTTGGATGACTAAACATAATACTATTATCTCTCTCTCTCTCTCTTTCTCTCTCTCTCTCTCTCTCTCTCTCTCTCTCTCTCTCTCTCACACACACACACACACTAACATTAATTCCTTAATGTTGATGCTTCTTTCTGAACAAGCCAGGCCAATGTTGTTGGGCTCTTTCTGGGAAATATATCACTTAAATTACTCTAATGCAGAAATAGAATTATTCAGTGTCCGATGTCCTTGGTTAAAACTTCTTTTTCTGTGGGGAGGGTTAAAGGAGATGATGTTCGCTTCCTCTTTTCTGGGTATTTATTAGTAAGTTAAGAAGAAATCTCTCTTTAATACCCCAATAAGTTACAAAAATGTAAGAAATGAAAGTCTTGTGGATTCTTAATTTTATTTCTGAATAAAGTAATAAAAAGTACTGGCTTTTTCTCCAGGCAATTGTCCAGATATTTCTAGGAAGTCCTAACTGCTCGCTTGAGACACCCCGCTATGGTCCACGCTAGTGCCAAGTGATCTCATCCCACTCAAGCTTGGGTTCTAGGCTGGTCTGGGTGGATGAAGCTTTCCTATTTTTACCCAGAGGAACGATATTTAGTGCTGTTAATAGCTGACCCTGTAAATAACAATAAATTAGGAGAATGGGTAAACAGAACCAGACCTCGTACCATGGTGTTTTAGAACTTTTTTCAAGTATAATTTTATAGTCAAATGCCACCACCCTTTGTGTAGTACCTACAGGGGTAAAAAACCCAATATTTCTGAACCCAGAATATATGTGTATAGACTTAAGAGCATGCTATATTCTGAGGTCTGCAAGGCTTGTAGTTAACTATAGGTTTCATGAGGCAGGTGCTGGAAAAGTTCATAGGTACCAAATGTTCCAACGACATGAGGAATTATTGAAGTATTTTAAATAACAGATTGTTGTGTTCAAATTTGTGTTGGAACAGGGCATTCATGAGGGCACAGAAGCCAATAGGAGGCTATTTTATCAATCATATGAGAGGTGATGATGAGTGCATGAACCAAAGTAGTGTCAGTGAGGACCCTGTGTGGAAACACGTTTGCAGATGGACTGCATAGCACAGGGAGGCCAGTTAGGTGGGAGGTTGAGAGAAAACAGGCATGGCTTTATGTCTGTGGCCTGACTGTCTTGGAGAATGGTGGTGGTGTAGAGACTTCCAACTGTTTTCTTGGCTAATGTGCAAAGTCTACTGGATTACAGTCAGCAATCATTGCTACTCTAAAACCCAGTCAGTATTTCAGCAGTAACATTTATGAAGTCAGTGCTGTGAAACAGAGAGTTAAATGAAGGGCCAGTTCGACCATTTGTATTAGAGCAAAATGCTTATTTATCCAGTGTGTCCTCTACTCTGCATCCAAGTTCTTGTGCTCAATTGAATTTCTTCATACTGATTTTTAGTTATCCTCACACCAAAATCAGGCTCTGTTTGGTCTTTCCAAATTCTGTAGTCTACCTGATCATCTCTAATCTTATAGATTATAAGAAAAAAGAAAAACACACTTTGATTTAAAAGCTATTGCATCATAAACTTTAATACTTTCATAAGTTAAATCAGGTTTCATTTACTCTAGGTTTCCCCTATATCTTAATATTGATCATTTGATAAAATTTTTAAGTTGATCTTTATCTCTCTCCTGGAAGATAAACATAGCTTTCTGGCTGTTTTTCTTCTGACTAAACCAAAAAAAGCCACAGAATATTTAATGGTGGATTGTTCTGTTCCAAGATCTCAACATGGCTTAGATGCTGGCACTGCACTTTCCCTGTGAAGGTTGGATTTCGTTTTAAATAGTGTCCGTCAAACAGATGTGGAGACAGGATCTTTTGTTCTATTGAAGGATCGCTTACACCAGCTGAATGGCTGGAGGAATTGGTTTTACCCATCTCTTTTCTCCATGAGCTCTTTCTTCCCTGTGTAATAGGTATTGCTACACCCAGTTTCAAAGGTGGGTCACCTGCCATAGCTAGAGAAAAGCCACACAGTGGCAACATTTATTATCTAGAAAAGAGGCACATTGTCTTCTCCTACCTTAAGGTCCAATCTTTTCTTTCTGTTTTTCAAGTTAGGCAGCAACAGTGATTGGAGTAAATCTACTGTCAAAAATGCAAAGTCCTGTTGAGGAGCACCATTCTGACTGGTGTGAGGTGATATCTCATTGTGGTTTTAATTTGCATTTCTCTAATGATTAGTGATGTTGAGTACTTTTTCATATGCCTATTGGCCATGTGTATGTCCTCTTTGGAGAAATGTCTATTCATTTCTTTTGCCCAGTTTTTGATTGGATTGTTTATCTTCCTGGTGTTGAGTTTTACAAGTTCTTTATAAATTTTGGTTATTAACCTATCAGACGTATTGTCAAATATGTTCTCCCATTGTGTAGTTGGTCACTTTATTCTGTTCTTATTGTCTTTAGCTGTGCAAAAGCTTTTTAATTTGATATAGTTCCATTTGTTTATCTTGTCTTTTATTTCTCTTGCCTGTGGAGATAAATCAACAAATATATTGCTGCAGAATAAGTGCTGGTGAGAATGTGGAGAAAAGGGAACCCTCCTGCACTGCTGTAGACTGGTGCAGCCACTGTGAAAAAGAGTATGGAGATTCCTCAAAAAATTAAAAATCGAACTGCCTTTTGACCGAGCTATCCCATTGTTAGGAATATACCCCAAGAACACCATAGCACTATTTGAAAAGAAGAAATGCACCCCATGTTTATGGCAGCATTGTTCACAATAGAGAAGATATGGAAACAGCCCAAGTGTCCATCATGGGACAAGTGGATTAAAAAGCAGTGCTACATATATACAATAGAATACTATGGGGCCATGAAAAAGAAGAAAATCTTACCTTTTGTGACAACATGGATGGTCCTGGAAACTATTATGTTGAGTGAAATAAGCCAGGCAGAAAAAGAAAAATATCATATGACCTCACTCATTTGAGGAATCCAATGAACAATGTGAACTGAGAAATGGAATTGAGACAGTGGAGAGATCAAAGGGACCAGAGGAAAATAGGTCAGAGGGAAAGGGGATGATGGAATGGGAAAAACTTGAAGGAAAGGGGGGAGGGTGCAATGAGGAGGGGGGCAGGGAAGATGTTGAGGGGAATACAGAGGAAGGGGGATGCATTTTGGGCAACACTAGAATCTATGTAAACATAATAAACTAAAATCAATAAAAAAAAAAGCAAAGTCCAAGAAGAATTTTTGGTGACTTTTTTTCTGTTAATGAACCACGTATTTAATGACATTTAATTTATTATCTTGTACCCAGAAATTAGTTTTCCAGATAATTTACTATAGTCTATAACTTACTGACTCTGGCACTGATGGTTGATTTAAGGTTCTATCAGTTACTTAATTAGAATGAATTATTCATAGTTTTCCCTGAGGAACGACCTAATTATTATGTTAATCATAATAATCTAAGTCCTCCATGTTTTCTAAAGCATCCTGATTAATGAGGTTATTAAATATGTATATAATTATAGTCTTATAAAAATTCAGAAATATGCTTTGACAGACATTTTAATTTATATTTAGACTTTCAAAACATCAAGTGTGAGATATCTTTTGCCCTGAACTCAATTAATTTCTTAAATGTCATTTTCTTTTCCTAATATATAAACCTGTGAATTAGTGTAATAAATAAAGAAACAACCATTTCATTAGTAATACTAGGAAGTGGGACAGAATTTTATACCCAGTTTTGCTTTTGAGGACTTTGACTTTAACAAAAAACTTTTCCTCCCTTGGCTGGATAACTCAGTTGGTTAGAGCATGTCCCAAAGTGCAGAGGTTGCTGATTTGATCCCAGGTCAGGGCACAGACAGGAACAAAATGATGTTCTTGTCTCTCACTCTCTCTTTCTCCTTTTCTGTCTCTTTAAAATCTGTCAAGTAAAAATAAAAAAAAAATTATGTTCTAGGAATTCTATTGAAGGCAAAAACAGTAAACTGACCCGATATTTATGGCTCTATTGTCAAATCTTCATTGTTCACAGGAGAAATAACTGCTCCATGGGTTAATTAACCATTTACTATTCATATCCAGGACATCTTTCCCTTACTTCTCTGTCTACTTTGTTTAATGCCTCAGAACCAAATCATGACATTTCCATGTACTTGTCATTTGAAGATATTAGTAGTATATTCTGTTGCTTTCAGTAATAATATTTATTTTGATAGAGACAGAGAGAGGGACAGACAGGGACAGACAGACAGGAAGGGAGAGAGATGAGAAGCATCAATTTTTCATTGCAGCACCTCAGTTGGTCATTGATTGCTTTCTCATATGTGCCTTGACTGGGAGCTACAGCAGAGTGAGTGACCCCTTGCTCAAGTCAGTGACCTTGGGCTAAAGCTGGTGAGCCTCGCTCAAACCAAATGAGCCCACAATCAAGCTGGTGACCTCAGGGTCTCAAACTTGAGTCTTCGTGTCCCAGTCTGACACTCTATTCACTGCACCACCTCCTGGGCAAGCAGTAATAATTATTTTTTAACTGTCTTATTTTCTCTATCATTTTTAAACCACTGATTTTCAATTCAGGCTCTGGGGATCAATAATTGTGTCTTCTAGGACTTGGTAAGTGGAAGACATTTGAGGACTTTATAGTGGCACTTGTAATTTTCCTTTTCATCCTCTTAGACCAGGGGTTAGGAACCTATGGCTCACAAGACAGATGTGGCTCTTTTGATGGCTGCATCTGGCTTGCAAACAAATCTTTAATTAAAAAAATAATAACGTTAAAAATATAAAACATTCTCATGTATTACAATCCATTCATTTCCTACCGCTCATGTTCATGGTTGCGGGCGGCTGGAGCCAATTGCAGCTGACCTCCGGGACAACACCAAGTTTTTATTGGATAATGCATAATGTACAAGGGTCATTGTGAGGTCAGTAAGTAAACCTCCCTTCTTTTAATCAAGTAGTCAGCTAGCTAATTGCAGAAACCCTTTTGACAAAGAAGATGGCTAAAAGAAAAAAGGATGAGGAATATCATACTTTTTAGCAGGAATGGACAGAGGAATTCGCCTTTGTAGAGAGAGCAGGTTCTGCAGTGTGTCTAATATGCACTGATAAAATTGCATCAATGAAACAGTCAAATATATAGTGGCACTTCGACACATGCCATACTACATTTGCATCGAAATATGCAGTGGGGGACAGCAGGAAGAAAGCATGTCAAGAGCTACTGTGCAGAGTGCAAGCTAGTCAGCAGCAACTTCGTCTTTGGACCCAACAAGGTGACTGGAATTCAGCTAGCTTTGCTGGTGCTTTAGCAATTGTGAGAAACGGAAAGCCATTCACAGATGAGGAGTATGCCAAAACATTCATGCTTGATGTTGCCAATGAACTTTTTGATGATTTTTTGGATAAAGACAAGATAATGAAACGAATAAAAGACATGCCTCTGTTGGCAAGAACTGTTCACAATCACACCATCGTGATGGCAAATCAAATTGAGGCAACACAAGTGAAGGACATAAATGCAGCACCATTCTTTTCTCTTGCTTTGGATGAGTCAACAGATGTAAGCCATTTATCTCAGTTCAGCGTGATTGCAAGGTATCCTGTTGGTGACACACTACCTAAGGAAAGTCTTGCTGTTTTGCCTATGAAAGAGACAACAAGAGGGGAGGATTTATTCAAATCTTTCACTGAGTTCGCTAAAGAAAAAAATCTACCGATGGATAAACTTATTTCAGTGTGTACTGATGGTGCTCCATGCATGGTGGAGAAAAACAGGATTTGAAGCGCTTCTTCGTGAACATAAAAAGAGACCCATTCTAAGTTTTAACTGCATCCTACATCAGGATATGCTTTGTGCTCAGATGTATGGTGAGCAGCTTGGTGAGGTGATGTCGCTGGTCATTTGGGTGGTCAACTTTATTGTTGCCTGAGCTTTAAATGATCGCCAGTTTAAAACACTGCTGGATGAAGTTGGGAATAATTATCCTGGTCTGCTTCTGCACAGCAATGTGCATTAGTTGTCAAGAGGGAACGTGCTCATCCATTTCAAGGCTTGTCTGAGCAAAATCCGGACTTTTCTTGAAATGAAAAATGTTGAGCATCATGAGTTAGCTAACACTGAGTGGCTCCTGAAGTTCTATCTCGTGGACATGACTGAACATCTGAACCAGCTCAATGGGAAAATGTGAGGTGTTGGAAATATAGGCTTATTCCTTAAACACCCAGTGTTTGCATTTGAAAACAAGCTGAAACTCTTCATCACCGACATTGAAACAGGTTGTTTACCACACTTTGAAAAACTGGGAGAGTTTAAAGATGTATGCACAGCAAGTGACCCTGCTCAACATCTTGATCTCCAGCAGCTAGCGGGCTTCACATCTAATCTCCTGCAGTCATTCAAAGTGCGATTTGGAGAATTTTGTGAGTGCACTCATCTTTTTAAGTTCATCACCCATCCACACGATTGTGCAGTGGCAGCGCCCACCTGAGTTACATCCCTAGTGTCTCTGTCAGAGATTTTGAGCTACAAGCTGCTGACCTCAAGGCCTCATACATGTGGGTGAATAAGTTCAAGTCACTGAATGGAGATCTGGAAAGACTTGCATGACAGCAAGCAGAGTTGGCGAGCAAACACAAGTGGGGAGAAATAAGAAAACTTCAACCTGTGGACCAGCTGATTGTCAAAACTTGGGACATGCTTCCCGTCATATACCACACACTGCAGCGTGTGAGTATTGCTGTACTGACAATGTTTGGCTCTAGGTATTCATGTGAGCAGTCTTTCTCACATCTAAAGAACGTTAAGACCAACCTACGATCACATTTAAGGGATGGAAGTCTCAACACCTGTATGAAGCTTAACCTCACCACGTATCAACCAGACTACAAAGCCATCAGCAAAACCATGCAGCACCAGAATTCGCATTAATGGTAAGAAGTACTTTATTCATCATTGGTTAGCAATAGCATAACAATGTTATTAAAAAGAATTCAGAGACTTATTGTACTTTAAAAGTGTTGGTCTTACATAAAATGCACACATTTACTTGTATTTAGTGTTAAACATATTGTATGGCTCTCACAAAATTACATTTTAAAATATGTGGCATTCATGGCTCTCTTAGCCAAAAAAGATTCCCTACCCCTGTCTTAGACCTTTTAACAATCAGCTATGACATGAATGAAACTGTGTGTTGTGTTTTGATAAAATATCTTCACTCCCACCTCTGAAAGTACTGTGATTAGATACCTTGTAGAACAGGCCAACTTTGGTAAGTAACCTCTATACAGAGACGGTGACTCTCAGGATGCAGGGTGTGGGCTGTTTTTTGAAATACTGTTCAGAAGAAAAAGCATTATTAAATAGTTTCTCTTCTGCTTGCCTGGCTATTTCTAGCATCTGGTTAGCCAACTTTAGCTTATCTTTGGGCCCTGACTTCCTTTTTCCCTTGGGGTCAGCCTTAGTCTGTTTGGGCTGCTGTAACACAGTACCACAGCCTGGGTAGGTTATAAACAACAGAATTTACTTCTCTCAGTCTGGAGGCTAGAAGTCTGAAATTGGGATACAAACATGGTTAGATATGTCCTGACTTCTTATTGTATCCTCACATGGCAGAAGGGACAAGTAAGCTCCTTTGACCTCTTTTATAAAGGCACTAATTGTATTCATGAGGCTCTGACCTGGTGAACTAATCACTTCCTAATATCTCACCTTCTAATACCATTACCGGTGGAGTTAGGACTTTAACATAGTAATATTTGGGAGGAACAATGTTCAAACCATACCAGAGAAAGGACACTGTGGAGCTGAAAAGCACTATAAAGACTCATTTTCAATCACCTGATTTTCTTCTCTCCCTAGAGAGGATTTGATCCTGGCTCTGACGGCTTAGAGGGTGGTGGGTATGATATAGCTCTGAGTTATCTCCTCTCTAATTCTCTTCAAAGTTCAGCTCTGCTTTCCTGGGACAGAATGGGGGAGTGGGAAAGAGATGATTATCTCTCACCTTAACTGGTCAGGTGCCCTTATTTTGCTGCTTACCTGACACACAGTAACTTACAATCAACACCGTCTCTTTGAGGGTGACCAAAATCTGACCCTTCATGGGACTGAGTTTTTGGGAGGACTTTGGACAATGACATTGTCATTTTCACTGCAGTGTAAGGTACGTCATTGACCCTTTTCTTTTCCTTCCCTTTTAGGTCTGGCTAGAGCGGGGCGTCATTTAGCCAATAACAGATGGGATTCTGTCCTGGGTGAACTTGTCCCTTGGGTGGTATGGGGTCTGCCAAGGTTGCCCAAGCCCAGATACCTTGACCATTGACCACAGCCATGTAGGAAACTCTAGCATCGCTGTTAGGGTTGTGACAAAATGTTCTCTGCAGGGACCCTGTGAGAGCTTCTGTTATATCTACCCCCACATGTAGAATTTCCAGGTCATGTGGTAGACAAGTTTATTTTGACTAGTGCAAAAGTGCTCTCCAGAAAGGCTGTGCCTGTCTATATTTTCACCAGGAATGGACAAAAGTGTGTATCTACCAATTTCTTCCAGCGGTTTGCATTCTTCCGCTTTCTAATCTTTGCCAATCTACAACAATTTATTTTAATTTACATTTCTGGAATTACCAGTTGTTTTGACTTACCTGTTAGCATCTTGGGTTTCTTCTTTAGATATTCATATTGTTTTGCTCATTTTTTCTATTTTGCTTCTTGTCTTTCATTATAGCTTTGTAAGATATTTTTTTGTATATTCTAAACATAACACTCTGTTGTTTTTGTACTTTGCAAATATTTCTTCCATTCTTTCAGCTATATCTTAACTTTACCTATAGTATCTTTTATAGCTAAAAATTGATTTTGATACAAGTAACTTTTTTATTTCCTTTCTTCTTGCTTTATTGCTTTTGACGTTTTCTTTAAACAGTCCTTCTTCTTCCTGAGGTCTGTAACTGTTGCACAAACTTCCCTTTAGCTTTAGGTGTTTACTCCTTCTGTAGTCTACTTTGGTTTTTAAGTAGGGATTCGCTTTTCCCAATCCACTGTACTAAATAATTCACTGTTTCCCCATGAATTTGTGATGCTACCTGTATCTTATATAAAGTGTTTCATATTCATGGTTTTTCCATGATCTCTCTATTGTGTTCCACTGGTTAATGTGATTTTTCTTGTTACAAAGTATGTATTAATAACTGGCAACTTGCCAGAGAAAGAGAGAGAGAAAAAACTATCAACTTGTTCCACTTAGTTGTTCCGTTTAGAAGCATACTCATCGATTGCTTCTTGTATGTGCCCTCACCAGGAAGGAATTCGTGACCTCGGTTTCCTGGGATAATGCTTTATCCACTGAGCCACCTGGTAAAGGCTTTTAAAGAAAATCTTTTTACAGAATAATTAGCAATAAATTTATTTAGTTCTTAAAATATCCAACTGGAAGTTTGATTGGTATTACAAGAAAGTTTTAGAATAATTGAGAAGAAAGAATATTCTTATAATGTTGTCATCTTATCTAAGAGTGTAGAATATCTATCTAATTATATAAATTATCCAGTATAACCTTTATTACAGTTTTTTTTTCTTTCCATAGAATTACTGTGTTCTTGTTTAATTCTAGTTTTTTTATAGTTGTTTTTATTTTATTATTAATTTTCTATTTGGTCATTGCTGAGATGAATTAGTGCTATTGATTTTTTAAATTATGTTCACTTAAATTTCTGAACTTTCTTATTTCTCTTATTTCTAGTTGCCTTATTAGGTGATAATTCTGTGGTTTTATTTGGAGTTGTTCTCATTGTGTGCAAATCATCATTTTTCTCTTCTTTCATATTGCTTTTTTTCTTTGTAGTATTGGTAAGACTTCTAATACTATGTGAATCAGTCATCGTGATAATTGAATACTGTTTTGTATTTCAAATGATGTGTCATCTGTGTTTTACCATTTACTGCAGTGTTTGCCACAAGTTTTTGATATATTATGCTTACTATTGCAAGGGAGTTCCTTTTTATGTCAGTTTGCTAACATTTTTGAAAATATATAAAGGTCCTTACCTTTATGAAAGCATCTTTGAATCATTTAAGTATTATGATTTTTCTCTTTCTCTCTACTAATGAGATAAGTGGCATTGATGAATCCGATGAAACATAGGATTTTTGCATTTCTGGGATTAACCTTTTCTGAGCATGATATGAATTTTTTTAAAATGAATTTTTGGATTCAGTTAGCTGGCTATATGAACTTGGTAAACCACGGAACCCTTCTATGCCTAAATTCCTTATCAGTAAAATGAAGATAATAGTCAAAGAGTTGTTTTTGAATTACGTGCATTCAAAGCTTAGGAGAGTGCCTAAAGTGTAATAAACATATCAATATTTATTAGTATAATATAAAACTGTTTGCTATAAATGAAATGAACATCTAATTTTCTTATACTTAACTGACTTTTTAAATTTTATTTTTATTTTATTCATTTTAGAGAGGAGACACGGAGTGAGAGAGAGCGAGAGAAAGAGAGAAAGGGGGGAGGAGCTGGAAGCATCAACTCCCATATGTGCGTTGACCAGACCAGTGCAGTGTTTTGAACTGGCGACCTCAGTGTTCCCAGGTCAGTGCTTTATCCACTGCGCCACCACAGGTCAGGCTATACTTAACTGATTTTGATAGCAAGGTTATAACTAACTTCCAAAGTGAGCTGGGAATCTTTAGATTTTTTCAAAGCAAACATATTTAAATAAATGATGTTTATCATCCTGAAACTAGAGATTTTTCTTTTCCAAGACAATAAATATTACTGTATTAGTTTCCCAGGGCTGTTGCAACAAATAGCCGCAATCTGGTTCTCTTTATACAACAGAAATATATTCTTTCTCAGTCTAGAGACTGGAAGTCTGAAATTGAGGAGTCAGCAGGGCTTCCTTCCCTTGCCTCTCTCCAAGCTTCTGGTGGTTGAGGGCAGTCTTTAAAGGGCTGAGATGTTAGATTTAAGGCTGACTATTCCAGTATAATAACATTTTAATTACACCTGCCAGAATCCTAGTTCCAAATAAGATTACATTGCAAATTTCTGGTTGGACATAAATTTTTGGGGGAGGCTATTCAATCTAGTTCAGTTACCCAAAGCTTTCTATAACCCTTTTCTGCATTACTTGAAGCAACATATCCAGGAATTCCTCCCCAAGTTTATTTCCTTTATGAGTGGTTTTACTATAGATCTGAGTGTACTAAACCACCTGAAGCCTTCAGTGTTTAAGAATATTTTTATTATGCTCTCCTGTCTGATTTATAATTGAGTTGAATGAAAAACTCTAAGTGGAAAATAATTTTCCTTTTTTTTACCTTCAATATATATGATCACACTGATTTTTGCATTGGATTCTGGTTGAGAAGTCAGATGCCAGTCTGATTCTTTTCCTTTTGTAGGGGACCCATTCATCCTTTTTGTAAGTTTGCATTATTCTCTTATACTATGACTTCGATATCCTACATTATATGTACTTAGGTGCAGATTTTATTTCTCTTGTTTAGTAACCTATGACTTTAATTTCAGTTGCCATGATGAAGGCATTGCATACTCTCTGCCAGGGGAAAGTATAGATGAACATACACGAGCTACCTCTGCAAAGAGGGAAATCAGCTTCTCCAAGCCCTTTTCTCTCAAGGGTCTACGTGGTTGGCTTCCAGCCTAAAGATACTGCGTTCTTCTAAAGCTGCTTCTCTTTATTAAAAAATTTTAGAACCAGTATATATTAATAAATATATATGTGTATATATATGCATATAGATACTCACATATATTTATTTATTGAGAGGCAGGAGGCAGGAAGGCAGAGACAGACTCCTGCATGCACCTCAACTGTGATCAACCCAGCAAGACCTCTACAGGTGATGCTCTGCCCATTGGGGGATGTTGCTCTGTTGCTCAGCAACCAAGCTATTTCAGTGCCTGAGGTGAGGTTATAAAGCCATCTTCAGCACTAGGGCCAAAGTGCTCTAACC
The DNA here is from genome assembly GCA_037038555.1 of Rhynchonycteris naso. Taxonomy (NCBI): domain Eukaryota; kingdom Metazoa; phylum Chordata; class Mammalia; order Chiroptera; family Emballonuridae; genus Rhynchonycteris; species Rhynchonycteris naso. The sequence continues at coordinate 287,349,220 of CM072996.1, read as the reverse complement.
ATTTGAGCCATGGCTGCGGAAGGGGAGGAGAAAGAGAAAGAAAGAATAGGGAGGGGGAGAGGGAGAGAAGCAGATGGTTGCTTCTCCTGTGTGCCCTGACTGGGAATTGAAGCTGGGACTTCCACATGCTGGGCTGATGCTCTACCTCTGAGCCTACTGGTCAGGGCAGAACCAGTATATGTTTTTATTGAAATATATTCAACATATAACATTCTGTAAATTTAAGATGTACAACATGTTTATTTTATAAATTAATATATTGTAATAGGTTTCCAATAGCATGTTGTATTCATGTTGTCCATTTCTATAGAGAATGGCCAGGCTGTGATCATACCACACTAATGTGGGGCTAGGCAAAAACTAACCTAGAAGCTTTTCTTCTCTTGTTGCTGGTTTAGGCTCTTGTTGTCTCAGGTAGCGGTCAGTCATTCATCTCCCATACCTACTCCAGTTAGAAAAGGCTTTTGCTCTCCCAGGGTTTCATAAGCATATGTGTTTCAGGTGTGAATTAATTCCTGTCACCCATACTCCCCTCTAGCTCTTGTTCCTCTACAGTTGGGTTGAGAAGCACAGCAGTCATCAGTTCTGAAACTAGGATTTCTTTGTTTTGAGCTCCCTGGAATCAACTCTAGGTTCCAGATCAGAAGAGAGGGCAAGCAAAATAAAAGAAGTATTTAAAACCTATGGGGTAGGAGGAATGCGGGGAAGCTTCTCATGTTCTGTTAGTACAAAGGCTTTTACATATAAATATACTTGCATATTTATATGCAGCCCTTAAACTTTGCAGTTACATTTCTAGATTTTTTCTTTTTCATAGTGAAGTGAGATGATCTGATCCAAAGGCTTGGCTTTCTATAGTAGTCACAGGACCTAGGTAATAGCCACTTGTCCCCCGAGTGACCATTTATAAGAACTGCAACTAGTATCCTGCAAACTGCATATGGGCAGTGAAGGGCATGATGGTTTCCTGTCCCAGGAGAAAGCATCTGTCTTTTGGATAATGATTAAAACCTGATAACACAAAAGAAGATGTAGAGTTTAGAGAACTTATAACGGTCTTGTCAAATGTTTGGAGATACCCTGGGGCAATGAATGAAGCGTTGTAGCAAGTAAAATGCTGTCCTTCCTTTCCTTTTGAACTAGACCTTCACATCATCCAGAGTCTTGCTATCCGTGAAACTCACATTTGAATCAATAACTGGAGCGGAGCCAGTTTGATGATTGACTCTCTAAGGCCCAACTGAATGATTGATAGTAATATTTTAAAAAATGATTTAAGAAAACTCAGAAGACGGTTGACTAGAAGGACATCCTGACTTTATAGCTTCCTTCTGACATGTCAGGGATGCTAGTGAATTCTAATCTTCCCAAAATTTTTTTCTGGTCTTGGAGGCAGCTAGGATGAGCTTCTAGATTTTCATATTTGCACTGAGTTCAACTGGGGACTTCTTTTTAAGAATCATAAATTGCAACAGGCTTTTCAGTCCCAGAATTGTCACAGACCTCAGCTGAAGTAAATGCGTGTTTTGATGGAGTAAACTTGTCATTAGCCCTCCAGGAATAAAAGGAAGCACTAAAGACGTAGGAAGATAAAGACTATGCTTTATAAAATCAACAGTTTATAAAAAAAGAAAAGTACCAGTATTTCAATAATTTGGGCTCACACCAGGACTTCTGGTTTTTTAAAAAATAAGCTTTCATAGTACTTTTATAGTGTTTTTATAAAGTTTTACATATCATATATGATCCTCAATATATAATTCTATTCAATTTAATCTCTGTTTAATCAGTGGTAATGTTTGATGTGAATTCACAAGTCCTGGAATTTTTGTCTCAGCAAATTCATTAACCTTAATATTCCAGTTCTTAACTCTATCTAATCTGCTCATATAATTAACTGTTTCTACCAATTTAGCAATATTCAAACTTTGATCACATTAAAAATGATATCATAGTTAGAAAAGTATGTTAGTATAGGTTCTAAGAAAGTTATTTAAATACTCAGTGGTGCAAAACACTGGCTAAGTGTAACATTCATCATGTTAAAAGGGATTTTCAGGCTGTGAGCTGGGTGACTTTGGACAGAATTTTAAAAATTTCCTTGATTCTCAATTTCAGTATCTGCATTTTGAGGATAAAAATATTTATCTTTTAGAGTATCATGTTTTCAATCTGGATATATTTGAAAAGCTACTAGACACCATTCTAAGTGTCAGGACACAGTGTTGCCCAAGATACACAAAATCTCTGTCCTCATGAAGCTAGCCTTCTCCCTGGGGGAGACTGACAATAAGTAATTAAATAAACCAGTTCTGATAGTCTCAGATGTTCTTTAGGATATATAACAGGATAACATAGAAGAATAAATTGGCTGGTTGGGATAGCCTTCCATTAGACAGGGTGATCAGGAAAGGCTCGCTAAGGACCTGACATTGAAAGTGATCTGGATGGTAGAATGGTGCTCTTTCGCCTTGTGAGGGATCCAGGAAAGAGCATTTAATTGCATTTGCTGCTAGTAAGCAGTAAACATGAGGATAGAGAAGTGACTAAAAACAAGAGTACTTCATGGGAGTGTTAGGGACAAAGCTAGACTGGAGTGGATTGTTAGGAGAATTATAGTCTATACAAAGCAAGTGTCTGGTATGTGGTATGTGCTTAAAATATGGCAGATATTACTGAAAAATAATTTGATGTCAAATTTTGTGGGTTGCCTAAGTAACCACTCTCCTTGCCTCCTGGCCCTATTTTCTACTTTTTTTCTTGAAAGACTCCCCCACCTCAAATCCTTCAAGTTTTCCACTCTCCCATAATAAGCATGCATGATTATTAGTCTGGGTCACCCTTGGTGGTGTCATTTTCTCTTGCCAATGACTAGTTTAGGCACAAGCATGTGAACTAATCCTGGCCAATGGGAACTGAGAGGCAGTCTGGTGAGGGCTTTTGACAAAGGTTTTCTTTGCTGAGAAAAAGATACTCATGAGAAGAAATGCTCCTCTCCTTCATCAGATATCATTACATCTGTTTAGGCTATCTGGCATTGCTGTGATCATTTGCATAGAGATAGAGAGGGGAACTATCATGGACAGTCTGTGGGTGGCAGAGTAGAACTATGGAAGGCCTTCTTTGGAGACCTAGATTTTAGTCTCCTGGGGGTACTAAGACAGTCTTTAAATCTTCTCTGAATATCAATCCCACAGAACTAAGTGTGATTCTGATATTACTTACCAAGTGCCAGACATTGTTTATCAAAATAATATAGGATCCCTTTGCCACCAACTACCTGGCTATGTGGGCCATTGTCTCTTTCCTTTTGTCTTCCACCCTATCTTCCATTACAGCTCTAGGTTGGAACGGTTCACTTATCCTTTCTTCTTGTGTACTACCCCATGTAGGTCTTCTGTTTCCAAAACAGGAATGTCCTCTTTTCATCTCTTGGGCAAGACTGAGTAATCAGAGTTTTCATGTCTTTACCTCTCTGCTTCTAACAAAGTTCTAAAGACAAACAGAAACTGATTGCCCAACTATTTATTTTGTGTTGGATTGATTGGTACATCAATAAGTGAAAGCAATATTTTCTGTTGTCATCATCTGTAGATAAAGTAGGCATGTGTGTTTAGTTGTTGGAGTTCCTTTTCTAGTAAGTCAGGCAAATGCCACATAGTCAACCACAAAGCACCGATGATTACTGAGTAAATAACTCCAATCACCGCTTTCTATTACATTCGTATTTGCACAGCAAACAAAACCTTGATAAGATCCAGGTTGATTGCAAAATGGATTTCCTGTATAAGTTGCCAAAAAAGTTTTTATTTTTTGGACAGCCCAGTTACATGCTGCAGGCTTTATGCCTTTTAAAATTTGCATTCTTCCACCTTCATATAAAACTTTGAAAGATATTTATAGAAAGCTGTTAGTAATATTACAAAACACAGGTGGCCAAGTTAGAACTGAAATATCTCTGCAAAAGAATGAACAGAAAATTTTATAACTTAATAAGTATTTCAGTCAGGAAATGACAACCCTTCTTGTGCTAAGAGCTGTAATACTATCAAATTCAAGTGACTGTGTTATAAGAAGACATTAAAATTCCATGATGGGTCCTGAAATCTGAGTTTAAAAGTTATAAAGTAGATATATACAAATATATTTAAACTCCTCTGTTAACCATTTTGTCTTTTTTTCTTATTATTATTAAGTGAGAGGTGGGGAGGCAGAGACAGACTCCCACATGCACCCCGACTAGGATCCACCTGGTAAGCCCCTTACCATTTGTCTTTCAGATTCACTTTATTAAATCCTCAAGTTCCACTAACATATTGCCTATCTTTCTTATCAATGTATTACCAATTTTTGGACATTATACTGCCTTTTCCTCTCTTTCTGTTTGTGTGCAAACCAGAATTGCTTCCTGAACCATTTGAGGAAGAAAGCTTTCCTTTCTCTTTCTGTCCCAGATTTTATACCTAAATCATTCTCAAGATGAAATGGTGGCCCTGGCCAGTTGGCTCAGTGGTAGAGCATCGATGTGGTGTGTAGAAGTCTTGGGTTTGATGTCCGGTCAGGCCACATAGGAGAAGTGACCATATGCTTCCTCCACCCCTTTCCTTTCCTGCAACTATGGCTTGAATGGTTCGAGCAAAGCTGGCCCTCAGTGCTGATGATGTCTCCATGGCCTTGCCCCAGGTGCTAAAATAGCTCAGTTGCCGAGCAACCAAGCAGTGACTCAGATGGGCACAGCATCACCTGGTAAGGGGCTTGACAGGTGGATCCTAGTTGGGGTGCATATGGGAGTCTGTCTCTGCCTCCCCAACTCTCAATAATAATAAGAAAAAAGACAAAATGGTTAACAGAGGAGTTTAAAAGTCACTTGATTGGCCTGCCTCCCTCAAAGGTTCCTCAGCCCTTCATTGAAGAGGGGGAAGGCCTGTACATTATACTACAGAGATGGTAATAAGACCATTGTGTGGTGGAAACTCTCAGACAGTTTAGCTGAAAGGTTGATAAATTCACTTAATAACTTGTAGGTATAGAAATGAGCTCTTGAGTATATGCACTGACTTTGCAGTATCAAGAATATTGGTGAACCTGTAGAAGAAAAAAGAAGCAGGCATTAATCTATGCTACACCACAACAAATTTCTTGTATTTAAAAATTTTGGTGCATTTTCATTCAATTTTCTCATTTTCTTTCAAAATTTATATAAACACACAAACATATCTGTACATAATTACAAATTTACTCTGTATAAAATTTCTATATTTTATAGTATATGCATTTTCCTATTTTTATCAATAACTAGTTGGAAATATTTTTAACTGGCTATATACTATTTAATTGTATAGACTGTAACATTTAGTAATGAGCCAGTATATTTAACTATTTATAAGTTTTTGGGCATTTAGGTGCTCACCTCGATTATTTTTCTGTTATATAGAATTCTGCAGTGTATACCTTGGTTCATAATAGCTAGCATTTATATAGCACTGACCATTACCTGATGCTTTTCTGACCACTCTACATATATTCAGGCTATGAAACTTTCCAGAAGACCTTAGAGTTGAGTGCTATTATGATGTTCATTTTACAGTTGAGTAAACTGGTACAAAGAGGCTAACTAACTTTCTGGGACCACACACACCTGCCAAATGGTGGAATTAGAATTCAATCTAAACATTATAACTCCAAACCTTTCAGTCACCATAAAATTTTCAATCATCTTTTAAAATTTTCTTAAGGACAGATTTCTAGAAGTATAATTGATGGATTACATGGTATGAACTCACTGAGATTCTATTTCATTTACAGTACTGATGTGCCAGTCTGCATTTTCTCATCACTGCACGGGGAAGCTCATTTTACATTGTTCATCAACTTTGAGTAATATCATAAGCAAAAATGTTTTGTTAGTCTGATAGATGAACTTTAGTATTTCTTGTTGCTTTATTTGCATTTCTTCTACATATAGTATTTTAGATTACAGCATGCTCTCTAGTTTACTTGTGCTTGAATCTCAGTGGTATCTATTTATAGGATGGCTGTAAGAATTAAGTGAATCAATATACACAAATCCTCTAGAACAGAACTTATATACAGCAAGCACTAGATAGATGATGGTTATACTATTATTTATTTGGTAGTGACAGGGTTCAAAACACTACCCCAAAATATAGCATACTGTATATTCTAAGCTGACGCAATTTGAAAAAATGCCCAGTTCTGGGACTGTCTGGGTTGGCCCTTCTTCCCTGAGCAGGTTCTAAGACTCTCCTGTGAGAGATGCCCTCTTTTTACCAGAGAAAATGAACATCCTTGTCTCCGAAGACGAGGGACACTGATAGGAATCTGAACAAAGCTCTCCCAGTTTATTACCTTAGTTCATAACCCGTTGTCCTCTCACATTTTCCTGCAACTTTCTTCACCAACCCTAGTATAAAAACGTTCAGGTTAATCATTTCTTTGGGTCTTCATTTCCTTATGAAGGTTTCCATGTCACACAAAATTTAGAGGAAATAAATTTGTATGTTAATCTATTTTTGTCAGTCCAATTATAGACCCTCAGCTGGAGAACCTAGAAGGGTAGCAGGAAAAGAAATCTTTCCTCCCCTGTGGTAGCAAAAGTACAGATTGTTTCTTGTGTATTTTTCTTTAGTAAATTTCTTATTCATATACTTTAAAAAAATTCTTAGAGGTTTTTCTATAGCATTCCTGTAAGACAGCATTTTAGAGTTTTCTCTTTATTACGGAAGTAAAAGAGACTGGGTATTGACTGAATCAGACCTGACATTTGAATGAAGCTCTTCTCAAGTGCATTTAAGAAATACAATACTTTGAGATTGCTTCAACAATCGATGTGTAGACCAGAGCATGTATTGCTTTTGTAATTTAAAAAGAAAGAAAATGGAAAAGTCAAGTTTGGTGTAATAAGAAATACAACAAACACATTCCATTATGCAGTTCAGAGGACTAAGCAACCATTTCTTTGAATTACAGAACCACTTGTGACTAACATTTAGTGATGGAAATACTGAAATACTGCAGCTGGTTACTAGTTTTGGCGGAAATGTGCTTAGTGTTTAATTAATAGAGACAAGCCATTACGGAAAGCAAAAAATACAGTGAAATCAAATAAACATACGTGTCAACTGCTGGGAGAGGTGGGAAAAGTGTGAATCATTTTATTTAGATTAAAATAGCATGCTCTGATAATTATAGTGTGAGCCTTTATTTCCATTCTACTGTGGTGCTAAGCCACCTCATTAAGTTAAAGAAACATTGGCTGTGACATTAAAGCAATCAATAGATTGAGCATGAGCCCAGAGCCACAACATTTAAAGCAGTGTGTGGTGGGTGGGCGGGATGCCAGATTTGTAGATCTGCAGAATGTATATGAAAGCTGACAGGCTCCCCAACTTCTTATTCTACTTGGGTGTATTCACAAATGCACTGAACTCCAAGTTAGGAAGAAACCCAAGCAATGGAAAAGAATCCACTCACCTAGATTATTAACAACAGTATTGCCAGTGCTGGAGTCCGTGTTCTGTGTGCATGCACTGTGCAGGGCACTGCATGGTACCTCATTTAATCACAACAACACCAACCCATCAGAGTTATTAGGATCTTCACAGTGGCCCACAGCTATTGAGAGACACAGCTGATACTCAAAGGCATGTCTCTCTCCAAAGCCCATGCTCTTATCCACTTGGAAATGCTGCCTTCTCTAGCCCCATTATTTTTTGCTGTTGTCCACATCTGTCCCAATTATTCACAGACGCATGCATGCTTTATATATCCAAATAGTTAGGGAGTTCCTAATGTGCTATGCCTTGTGCTAGATGCTCTTAATATAACAGGGAATTTGGTACATATGCTTCTATCACTCATGGCCTTATGGCTGATCAGAGGAGGCTAAGAATTGCAGCCTGCTAACAATAATCATCATCAAACAGAATTCATTAGGTATCTAGAAAGCACCAGGCCCATTTCTGGGCACTTCCTGTGCAGTCTATCATTTTTTGTAGCAAGACTTTACTATGGTGTTATATCCTCCACTTTGTAAGAGAATGGAGGCTCAGAGCATTGGGTTCAGATGTCAGTCAGCAGTGAGGTGTCTGATCTGGAATTCCAGCCTCGGCCTTCTGGATGTTCCACTACCTCATCCGCACAGCACACTGCCTCAGTACTGAGATCCTCAATTCTTCCAGTCGATTTCCCATCATGGATAGAAGTCCCAGTGCCACCATTCTCTGCATTGTTTGCCACTATATTGCTGCTCTACATCTAAGTCACTTCCGGTGCCAGAATTCCCCATAGATAGGATTACTTTTATGCGAAATAATGTGTTCAAAGTAATGTGCTAACACTGTCTCTAATAAGCCCTGTGGGGCAAATGAGTTTGTATAATTTTTATTTTTTGAGTTTGCTCACTTTTATTGTTAAAAATGGCACTGGGCAGAGCCAAGTATGTGATTTGTGAAATTGCTAATTACCTTCCTGCTTGGGAAGGGCCATTGTTATGCAAATGTATGCTGGAGGAGAGGTTTTGGTGCCAGAAGAGTTTTAAAAGGAGAGAAGGAGGAGGAGGAGGAGGAGAAAGAAGCCAAGATGGCAGGGAAAGAGCAGCCAGTTTGTGCAGAGAGTAAGAAGCCATGTTGGCAGATGGTGAACCAGAGGTGAGGGGCTTTGGGACTGGTGAGGCCTTGATTCTAGGAGGAACCAGAGAAGATTCTCCTGGTTGTGGAACCGGATAATGTATCAGTAGTTTTGTGGGCTCTGAATGAAGAGGGAAATATTTTTTCCCTGTGTGTGTTGCTTGTTGGCTGGTACGAGTCTTGAATAAAGGAATGGCACGTTATTTTTGGCTCCACTGTTTCTTTACCGTCTGCCCGAATCAAATGAGAACCTGCATGTGTGTGGCCATGATGGCTGTGAATATTGGTCGTACAAGTGCCTGCTACACTTCTCACCAGAAACATACACATATACACTTATGTGCACATGTGTGCATTCTCACACAAACATTTTGCCCATAATGGCATGCATTAAATGAACTAATATTAATTTTTCTTTCCTAAGTGAGAAGAGGGGAAATAGGGAGACAGACTTCCATATGCACCCCAACTGGGATCCACCCGACAGCTCTTGCATGGGACTGATGCTCTGCCCACCTGGGGCCATGCTCATAACCGAGCTATTTTTAGTGCCAGAGGCAGAGGCTCCACAGAGCCATCCTCAGTGCCTGGGGCCAATATGCTGGAACCAATAGAGCCATGGCTGTGGGAGGGAAAGAGAAAGAGAGACAGAGGGGAGGAAGAGGGGTAGAGTTGGAGAAGCAGATGGTTGCTTCTCCTGTGTGCTCTGACTAGGAATCCAACCTGGGACATTCACACACTGGGCTGATGCTATACCACTAAGCCAAATGGCCAGGGCCTATATGAACTAATACTCAACATGTCAATTAAACAATTTCTGGAAAAGTCAGATTGTAGTTGCTTTTTGTGTCTCAAGGCACATATATGAAAATTTAAAGCAATTTTCTACTGCAACTTCATTAGCCATCTTGCCTTTAAATCAGTCTTCTTTAGGATGCCTCATAATCTTTAGTGATGTGACACAGCTCATTTCTATGAATGTGTCATAAACATATTCTAGCTCCGGCAAAGTGACAAATCACCCCTTTGTTATAAACTATCTTCTCAGACCTGCAACCCATCTCAGGAATACACAGACTACAGGGCGCAGCTCTTTCTTTATAACTGAGTTTTTTATAACTGAGTTCTTTATAACTGTGAGTTCTTTGAAGAACATTAAAAGATTTCAACATATAAATCTTAATTAAACAAGTAATGCAGATATCTTAGGGCCCTTCCCTTGGAGTGGAATTAGTGGACAACCTCTCCAGGTGTCAATGATGTTGCTCTGATGTGTGACATAGGGGAAGCTACTCAGTCCCTCTGAAAGTCCATGCTTTGTCTTTTTAGAGTAGCGTAATATCTGTGGTGGCCTTAAAGGCTGGCCAGAATTTCTGACACAACCCTCATCGACAGGTTGGTTCTATGTCCCCTCTCCTTGAAATGGGTGAGCTTGTGACGGCTTGACCAATAGACTGCAAGGAGGTGACACTGTGTGACTTCCAAAGTGAAGTCAATAAAAGCCATGCAGCTGTCATCTTGCTCATAGGAACACTTACTCTAGGAGCCCGGTGCCACCATGTAAAAAAAGTCTTACTATCTTGAATGCACCAAGTACTGTGGTTGACCATCTCAGATGAGCCTAGCCTTCATGCCATCTCTGCCATGGTATTAGACATGAAAGCAAGGCCATCTCAGGCCTTCAGACCAGGTTATCTTCCAGCCAAATACTACTGAGTGTTCTCCATCTACATCATCTAGCAATTTCACCCAGCCAACTCCTACCTGAATTTCTGACTAACAAAATCATGAAACATAGTCAAAATAGTTTTTGCTTTAAGCCATCATGTTTGGATAAGTAAAACACTGTCTCATACATTGTGATGGTCATTATAAGACTTTCAGCTCAGGACCTGACTCAGTAAATGTTAGCCATCATCTTTATTTGTCAAGCATCTACTATTGTCACAAAACTGCATACAGTGAGTGTTTGAGGCATAGAAAAGAGGTAGAAAATATACTCTTTGCTCTTATAATTTGGGCAGTACCAGTAAAGATGGATATATATGAAAAGATAGTGGATGTGTTGTTTAGAGACATAATTGCTATAAGGATTCAAAGTAAGGAAAGGTAAGTCATTATGAAGAAGTTGATTCTTGAGCTGCCCCTGAGGTCCCCACCTTCACAGAGAAGAGGGGGACATTTGTTGACCAAAGACTGTGTAAGATACTTTATCTGGTTTGGGAGAAGGGCTGTATTTTAATTCCCATTTTACAGATTAAGAGATAAGAGATATGGTTCATATACACCTTCTACTGACCCTGCTGATGATGGAGGGATTCCTGCTGAACACAGGACATCTGGCAATGAACAGATGTGCAGTTCATTTGTCAACTGTATTCACAGCCAGGGGAGAAGGACACCGCACACCCTGCAGGGCCACACAGGTCTGCACTTAGGAACCGAAAGACCAGCCAGGGCTACTGACAGGAAGCCTTTATAGAATCAGGAGGGGGGGGGGTGACCCCTGGTTCCCATGGGAAGATGTGACTTGGCTGGCTTGAATAATTTGACAGCTTGTAGGAAATTTAAACTAGCATATGGGGACACAAGAACCAAGGCTGATCACTTTGATAAAGAGGGTTGTTGGCTAGAAGACCTTATTTATGTACAGGAGCAGAATGGAAAAAGAAACTTGTTCTCTGGCCATTTGCAAACTTGCCAATTATATCAGACACATAAAAGAAGCACACATGATTTTGAGCCTTAATTTTGGACTTACATCACAGCATAGCCTGCTCAAGATGTCAAAGCCAATAAAAATTGGAGCTTAGATTTGAACCTGAGTGTGTCTGGCCCACAGTCCCTTCATCACCCATGTCTATGTGGTGGATGTAAGTGAAGGATAGAGGGCAAGTTAAAAAATATCACTGCGTGGGTGCTGCCACTTTTCATGTCATTCTCCTCTGTTTCATTGACCTTGGTCTAATCCCAAGGCAACCAATACCCTAAGAATGGATATTATGCTATAGCTACGAAAGATGTCACCATTGCTAGAAGCTGGTGAAAGGTATACAGGACTATCTTTGCAACTTCCTGTGAGTCAATAATTATTTCAAAATTAAAAAAAAAAAGTTGAATGTTCATGTGGCCTAAGGTGCTGAACCGTGTTTCTGGATTTGGAGATAGTCACTGTGGTCTCCGCAGGGCAGCAGAGTCATGGCTAGTCTTGCCATCTACGCGGATACTTTTCCTGTCTCTCACCCACCTCATGTTGTCACATCCCTCCATTTTAAGCCTAATTCTATAGCAATTATTAAAATCACCCTCTTGCACACATTCCCAATTCCTTTTCTCTCTCTCTTCTTTCTTTTCCTTTGGCTAACCCACAGCCCCGGTTAAACCCAACTCTGCCTCTGCTTTACCTGAAGAGCTGGGTCTTGCTGGAGAATGCGCGCAGCCAGGCTGACTGCTGTCATTGAAAACTCATAATCCCAACCCTCGAGTGGTCCCTTAGTGTTACACGGCACCATATAATGAAATGTGTGTGTCTCCCCCAAAATTCATTTATTGAACTCTGACCCCCAGTGTGATGGTATTAGAAAGTGGGGTCTTGGGGAGGTATTTAGGTAGAGGGTAGAAATTAGTGTCCTTATAAGAGACCCCAGAGAGGTCTTTTGACCCTTCTGCCAAGTGAATAGACAGCTGTCTGTGACCCATGAGGAGGACCCTCATCCGACACTGAATCCACCAGTGCTTTGATCTTGGGTCTCCAGACCTGCAGAAATAAATGGCTGTCATTTATAAGCTGCCCACTGTATGATATTTTATTAGCGCAACCTAAATGAACTGAGACCTGGCAATTCTCACTCACTTTCCCATTTCCTTGGTTTCAGATGTGACCTTCTCCTCTTCCCTCCAAATTCAGCATCTCTTTTTCCAGTCTTACTCTGTCATCTACCTCCATAGCACTCATCTCTCTTTAATATTTAATATTTAATAAGTTTAGTATGTATGTGTTTAACTTTTCCCCACAGGGTGTAAGCTCTAGGACTTTTCATTCATTTGCTTCACTCCTGTATCTTTAGTGTCAAGAATAGTGCCTGACGTGTACTAAGCATTTAGTGTATATTTATTGAATGAATGAATGAGTATAGAGTTGTCTCTTTGGGGCTTCAGGCATCTAGGCCTAAAGATGGTTGCATTAAGGAAAGTAGACATAGTCTCCACTTCCTTATCTTTTATTATTCTCTTTATAGTGTCTCCTGAATGTGGAAGTCTGAATAGAGCCAATGCAATAGGAAACTCTGTAGAAGGCTCTGATATTTATTAGCTACCAAGTGAAATCTTTTTATATGTAACCCTAAGAGGTAGAATTAAGTAGAGTGGGAGACTTTTCTCATAGAAAGTATTTGATTTGAAGTTACTTCCCACTTAGGTAGGGAATCTAATTGTGTAAATGAAGTGACAGAAGGCAATGAAGAGTTTGGAGTCCAAATGTCTTATTAGTTTCTTAAAACTAAAATCTGGTAGTAGCGATACATAACTATTACAATTTCTGGTGAAATGTAATACCAGGGAGATGTAACAAGTTAACAGTTATGAATTGTTAATAATAATACTTTTGTTTTGCCACAATCATTTTATTTTAATAAATTTAGCACTTGTATCTCTCCTAATAGATTGCCTTTTCTACAGGAGGAGTGAACACAATCTGTTGCTTTGTATTTTCCTAGTATAGTGCCTGGCATATCACAAGCACTTCCCAAATGTTTGGTTAAAAGAAAAGAAAATGAGAATATGTTTGCTTATGTTCACATGTCATATTCTATAATTATCTTAACAATTTTCCTACATAGGCACATAGTACAATTTGAGATGGGAGGAAGTGATACCTTTCTTTAATATGGGTGGAAGAAAGATAGTTATGAAAGAAGAAGTGAGGCCCTGGTTAGATAACTTTGTTGGTTAGAGCATTGTCTGGAAGTACAGCAGTTACTGGTTCAATCCCTGGTCAGGGTTCATACAGGAACAGATTGATGTTTCTGTCTCTTGCTCTCTCCCTTCCTCTCTCTATAAAATCAATAAAATAAACATTAAAAAATAATAAAAAAAGAGAAAGTGAGAAAAGAGCCACCATGAAGGCCAGACCACAGTCATGTTCTCAGCACATTAGTAGAGTACATATGGAAGCATATAGAAGTTTAGAATCTGGAAATTGATATTTTTTTTATTATTGCCTTCAATCTTATTGTCATAAAAACATTTAACATGACATCTATTCTAACACATTTCAAGTGTGCTGTTGTTGACTATTGATACTATATTGTACAGTAGTCTCTAAAGCAGTGGTTCTTAACCTTTTTTGAGGTACCGAACCCACCAGTTTCATATACGCATTCACTGAATCCTTCTTTAGTGATAAATAAAATATGATTTTTTTTTTCCAAATTTAGTTTTGACGGTGCGAGACTAGAGTTGCTCAACTTGGCATTGCATATCATGCAGATAGGACGCTGACTCCCATTCTGGTCCGTGATACATGTGAATCCATGTTGTACATATTTGTCTGACCACTTTATTTTTTTGTTCAACATATTTAGTATGGATTAAAATATTAAGAAAGAAACCACACGACGTACAACTATGACAGCCGTTGATTACTGCGCGCACTAAATTCCCTGCAGCACTAGTTGCCCAAGCCATGTAACGTGATCCTCTGCAGCAAGTGATGGCCAAGCGGGGCGTGTCATCATGACTTTACACAAGTGTGTCTTTACCTCCATGGCAGAAGCTTCTCCGAACCCCTGAGACCGACTCATCGAACCCCTAGGGTTCGATAGAACCAAGGTTAAGAACCACTGCTCTAAAGCTTACTCATCTCACTTGATTGAAACTTGATGTCTGTTGGCTAATAACTTGACATTTTTCCTCCCCACCTGCAGCTACTGGTAACTGCCATTCCAGTCTTTAATTTTATGAATTTGATTATTTTGGATACTTCACATAAGTGGAATCATGTAATGCTTGTATTTCTGTGTCTGGTTTATTTCACTTAGCATAATGTCCTCAGGATCCATTCATGTTGTTGCATATTGTAGAATTTCCTTCTTCTTTTTTTAAAGGCGGAATAGTATTCCATTGTATGTATGTGGCATATTTAGCAATATATATGCTTATGACCACCCATGTCCATGTACCCACTGAAAAATTATCTTGCATTCTCAGGGCTATGATACACCAGGCTGATGATTACTCTCTAAAGGGCAAGGTCTGTGAAGGTGATCATGGCCACCACTGTATCTCCTGAACTTACTATAGTGCTAGAATCTAATACATACTCAAAAACCATTCATGGAGTGAATGAATGAGATGGACTAATTTGATGGTGCTCTTCCTTCGGCTTTCTCTCCTGTACCAAATCCAATGTGTGATTGAAAGTCACCTTCATAAACTTGTATGTCATATAATCCTGTATGCTATTTCTCTGTCAAATCCTCTCATACAGGGCATAAGAGGGACTCCCATTTTACTGAGCTTCCCCATATTTAAACAAAAACGATAGAATATCTTTGGTTTTAATTAATGGTTTAAATGAATTTATGGAAAGTTTATGCAAGTAGACCAGCACTAAAACATCTGGAATGTGGTTTTGCTCTACTATATTTATTTGGTAGGCTAAGAATTATTATTTAATAAATATCAATTTTCTTTGCTGCCTGCATACAAATTCTTACTGTTTCAATATCTTCCGTGGCTAATTCAAACAACTATTAAAAAAGGTGGTTTACACCACTCATTTTTCCTGGAAAGCTTATTCCTTATCATTTAATTACTATTGTTGTAGTTTAGCAAGTGACTGCTGCAAACAAAGCTAAGGTTTTAATGGTGTAATTTTCAAAAGCTAGAGCAACATTAAATCTTAATTAGATCGTCACAAAATCATTTCTATTTATGATTTAGTTTGGAAATTAGAACCAGTAATTTTAGCCTGACCCATTGGAGATGTATTTATTTACACCTCATCATACCTAGGGTATATTATTCAATTCCTCATTTTAGAATCGCTCTTAACAACATTTACCATTGATTGGGAACTTCTGAATTCAGCTTGTTTCACTGACCCAGGCCTACTTTGCAACATTCAAATAAACTTTATTTTATATAGGTTACATGTACTGAATAAAAAGCAAGCATGATTTAATGCTTTTGGTTGGGGATACGAGAATATTTCAGAATGTAAATAAGTTTATTTTAATGTCTGCTTATAATGTTGTAAGACCATGATGGTGAACCTGTGACACATGTGTCGGCACTGACATGCGTGCCATTTTCAGTGACACCAGAGAAGTATAAGGCCACATGCCAAGAAGGATGTTTCATCCTCAGCTACTGCATGGCCAGGTGCAGTAGTCGAGGATAAAACATTTGCTGTGGTGTAGACACTCTTTGCTGGAGGTCTGTAGGCCAAAACGTTTTTGTTATTTAAACTATAAATATCGCGAAATTATGTTTTTTTTCTTGAAGTGACACATCACCCGAGTTATGCTCGGTTTTTTGGCAAATTTTGACACACCAAGCTCAAAAGATTGCCCATCACTGATATAAGATATAAAGTCAGTTGTTCTAACATGCTAATTTTTGTTGGAGAAGGCAGCTTATAAAAGCGACATCATAAAATTACTATATATATATGTGTATATATATATATATATATATATATATATATATATATATATATACACATATATATATGTATTCCATAACTCTATAGATTATATTTACATCAGAATTTCTACATAAACATAGTAACAGTGTTATTTTGGACTCAGAGATCACCTGCTAAGTAGCAGGAAGCTCTTGCTCAAATCTTTTCAATCCAGATTGGAGGTTTTGTGAGTTTTTCACATGTGCTCTAAAACCTCTCGAGACAGAATGGTCCAAACCAGCAACAAGTTATTCTGAATACACAGGGACTGGGCCTGTCCAAGGTGCCACTTGTCAGGCAGGCAGAGGGTGTGATGTCCATATTACTCTGACCTCTGTCTCCTGCCCTTGGGCACTGCCCTAAGGAAGCTCTTCTTCCTGATGGACGTCTGCATCCTTTCCAAGTCTTCAGAGTTCACATTCCCTTGAGAAGCTTGGATTTTTCTGGCCCCTTCTTCCCTTACAGAACTTTCCAGCTCAGAGTCCAAAATTTTGACAAATCTGTTCTAGGTGCTCTGGTGACCAGTCTATACCAAAGGATTCGGTAGGTGCTGTAATGAATGTGATGTCACCATTTTTTAAGTTAAGTTAATGAAATTTACATTGACTTACGGAGAGTAATAGGAATTTCAGGCTGACCATAAAAGAGACCATTTGGCCCTTGGGGTATACAAAGTTCCATTTCATAAGAGGTCTTGAGAATGTGTTTTGCTTTCAGAGCAGAGATTTATCTTAGAATCAAATGATTTTATAGTTAAGGAGAGATTATCTCTGGTACTTCCTAATCTTCTAATACAGTAGTTCTTAACCTGGGTTCTATCGAACCCTAGGGGTTCAATGAGTCGATCTCAGGGGTTGGGAGAAGCCTCTGCTGCGGAGGCCAGAATAAAGAAATACCATAATTTGTTGCGAGTTCATGCACTTTGTTGGTTTTGTTCTTTGAGCAAGGTGATGTTCATGCACGGCTCATTTTGTGCACCAGTAAAAAAACATATACCTATGTCTTGAATTTGGAAAAAAAATCATATTTTATTTATCACTAAAGAAGGGTTTGGTGAATACGCATATGAAACTGGTGGGTTCGGTACCTCAAAAAAGGTTAAGAACCACTGTTCTAATGGTTCCCAATACATGTTGTCCACAAGGGATGCTCACACAGTGCTTGTTAATAAACAACACTAACAGCGAAATAACATTTCTGTCTTATAAGGACATCTGCTGTCACTGTTTGTGACGTGCACAAAATACTGTTGATGAAATCTGTAGTTGAGACTTGTTTGGAGGTTCTAGCAGGGGAGCGCAGCTACTCGTATACCCTTGACCGAAGAACGGTCTTCTCCTCTATCCGGGAAGGTCATCCTCTTCGACCGAGCACGCAGCTTCTAGAGGGATGCACATGGAGCGGTGAGGGAGGAAGGGGACACCCGCCTAGCCAGCCAGATCAGCCGAATCAACCCTGGCGATCAATGGAGTGACAGATGTCGCAGCCAGATCGCCCTCACATCTGAAATCTGTAGTTGAAATACAAAAACAACTTTTCATAGATGTCAGACTGAATGGTTATCATATATCAGAACTTCAATTGGTTTGTTTGATTCTATTTTGATTGTTATAAGTGAAGCATTTTTAGAACAGGCTTTGTCTATGAATGGGAGACTAAATCACTGAGGGATTTTAAGTTTCTGGAAAAGTTCTTTGCCAACGGGTCCCAAAATAACTCCCTTGATTTCTGCGGTCTGAAATTCCACGAAAGAAGCTTTAGGCTTTTCCTTTTGTTCCCTTTTCCTGTGGAAATAAAATAACTAAATAGATTAGCCTGGGAGATATGAGAAAAACCCTCCCAGAACATCTGCTTTTACTAGCCTGGATTATGGCCCAGGTATTGGTAGTTTATTTAAAAAAACCCTTGGGTAATTTTAATGTGCAGCCAGTGTCTATCAGCATTGTGTCAGCGGGACACTAAAATACATTCATTTGCACCGGAGCTAGCTGAATGTGGGCATTTTGATTGGTTTATTTTTAATCAGCTATCTTTTGAAACAGAGGTTATTTAGAAGGGAGAACGGCAATACAGAAAGAGAACTCTAGTCTCTCAAGGAATTTGAGTGGTCAAAGCAAACAGGGGAAGTGGGATTACAGGGGAATTCCAAAATCAAGCCCTGTCCATTTTGCAATGCCGCAGACGAGGGTTGTTATTATTAATGACAAACGATGAGGAAATGATAAGCTAGCATGCTTAGGGCATGGAAGGAGCCATCCAGAGGTAGGCCTGGGGTCAGGGATGGACGGATCTGTAGGCAGCACAGAGGTGTGAAGATATTGCTGTCTCAGTTGCCACTGCTGTGCTAACTCATTAGGGAGATGATTCTTCTCCCAAAGTTCCGGATTAATGGGCCTGAAAATTGAATGCACTCAGTGACTGCGCAGAGATCCACACTGAAATGAAACCAAGTCAGAATAGAAACAAACCTGTACAAGTTGCTACAGCAGCTTTTCAGCTCCTGCTGTTTTCAGGCGTAAAGCAAATCTGAAATGGTCACACCACATGGGACAATCCAAGCTGGGGTACAGCTAAAATATTAAAAAAATATTCTTAAGTGTCAAAATGTCACAGAATGAACAACCAACACATAGTTATAAAGCCTGTGCTTTTCTTTGCCTCAATACTTCTCGTTTTTCAATGCAACAAGGTCCGGTCTAAGAAAATATGTAAATTAAAAGTGGGGTAAAGGTAGTCTTTTCAAGTAATTAATTTATCTTTTTAAGTTGTTTGAGAATCCAGGAAATGTTTTCTTCCTTATAAATAAAAATTGGGGCATCCCATCCACTTGGCTCCCTGCCTTGGTCTGGGTGAGTCTCTCCGAGCTGGGCTCCCTGTGAAGCTGTGGAGCCCCTGCTGCAGGATCTCCCTTGCACTGCTTCCCCCCCCCCCCCTCAGGTCCCGGGAGGAGGGGCCCTAACAATGAGTTCCAATGATCATGTTTCAGAAGACTTGAAAAAAATAAGCTATTTTAACAGCGATCAGTTGAGACTACTCTGTCTACTCCTGATTTTCCTTTGACATGCTTCCTCTCACGGTGTGGGGCATTGGAGGGACTGCTTGCATTCAGGGTCTGGCTAAAGGATTTATGTGATAACTTGGGTAGTTTGCAGTCACGTCAGTATACATCTAAGTTATTGCTAGATATTAGTGCACGTGTAGCTTACAGGAAAACCCCTCTGCTCACTGTATGCTCACCCAGATTCTTCACCTAAAGGTGCAAGATCATGATCTCACAAGGGAGCAGATCTGCCATCCCAAAACATGTTATTATGGCGTATTGATTATTCTGAGTTAAAGTTACTTGAGAAATAGTCCGTGCAAGAAGGACACGGTGGCCCTCCTTGCTCTCCCCTCAGAGCAGGAAATACATCTCTCTTGTGAAAGGCATCCTTCCTGCGCCAGGAGCTAGAGAGATGTCCTCATGGCCAGAGACAGGAAATTCAGGGCCCAGAAGGCTGGGTAAACAAATCCTGCTTAGTTAAATCCAAGACTAAGTTGCTTTGTCTTGTCAGCCCTGCACAAATTTATTGTTTTCTTATCTAAAAAGTATAAAAGCTGTCTTCTTTAGTCATTTCTTTAGGTCTCGCATCTGTGAGACCTCAGTATGTACCAGTTAGTTTGTTTCTCTTGTTAATCTGTCATGTGTCAATTGAACAATTACATCAGCGAGAAAAAAAAAGAACCTAGAGGGTTAGAGGAAAAAGTTTTCTCCCCAAAAATATAAACCAGCGCCAGAAGTGTGGTGGTAGAGTGTGGTGGTGGAGAACCAAAGCTTGGAATGTAAGAAGCCAGAAACTAGTCTCTGGAAAATTCCCCCCTCTGTCAGACATGTCAAACTGTAAGTGGAAGGTTCAGTTCATAGTGATACCTATTCAAAGCATAGAGAGTCTTACTAGTCAGCGACCCTCCATTTTTTAAGAGAATTACATGAAATAGAATCTATCACAATTCTTGTGTCTGTAGGACACAGAGCTATAACAATGGGGCAGATTGCCTGTGTTATTGCATCCTAGTGCAGCAGATGGCTGTTAGCATCGCCGCTGTATCTTGCCGTGCTGAAGGTTGGCAGTTCCAAACCAACTGGCAGGTAAAATTGCCTTCAATAAAGTCAAACAATCAACGGTGCTAAAGAAAAGACTGACTTATGCTGCTAGTGTCTGTATTTGGAAATTATTTCAAAATTATTATAGGAAGAGGTGATCAAAAATGTGGGAAAAAGTATTATAGGGGTGTTTCAGATAATTGATTAATAAATATATTACTTTTCTGGATTTTGTAATGTCTTCATTTTTAGTCATCTTTTTAAAATTTATAACTTGTGACTTCTCTCATTCTAAATAAATAGCACTTTTTTAAACCTAATCTTGTATTCTCAGTGTTGTATTATTCTCTTAAAGAGGGAACTTTCAAATTGTACAAGTGTCAGGCTGTCCCCAACCCAGATCTGCCTCTATGTCTCTGTGGGAGAAAGTTTCTCATCTGGTCAAGCCATAAAGTATAAGTATGGAGGGGAATTGTGACCCCTGAGCTGACACTTTTCCACTTGCTTAAGTCAGGAAACTGGGTTCTCTTCTGAATCCTGCCACTTATTGGCTGAGTGGTCAGACCCAAATCTCAGAGAAGGAAAACGAGAAAGTATATTTATTGGAGAGCTAGTAGTAAAACGACAGGGTCATACCAGCGCTTATATACATGATCTCACTTAATCCTCATAACAGCTTTATGAGATTGGAAGAGGCCGACACAACTACATGAAGAATCTACATCAAGAGACTTTATGGACTATGAATTTTGCTATGACTTATAGATTTAAGATTCTAAGATTCCTCAGCTGTAAAATGAGGATTATTATGTCTTACCTGCTTCTCAGGATTTTGTCAGCCATCAAAAGAACCTGTGAGAAATGACTTTCAATATTATCCTATAAATATGAAATAACATTTATGGTCTACGAACATGTAATTTGGGAAATTAAATTATTTAAGTATAACAGCTCTGAGATCTTGAAGCAAATGGGGCTACTTAAATACATTTCATAGATAGGGACATTAAAGTTTTTTTGTGTTCACTGGGGTGAGTGGTTTCCTGCTTGGACCCCAATAAACATGTGTCTCATCTTGCTGTAGGAGTTTTTTTTTTATATATATATATATTTTATTATTATTAATTCTAATGGGGTGACATCAATAAATCAGGGTACATATGTACAATGAAAACATCTCCAGGTTATCTTATCATTCAATTGTGTTGCATACCCATCACCAAAAGTCAAATTGTCCTCTGTCACCTTCTATCTGGTTTTCCCTGTGTCCCTCCCCTCCTCCCTATCCCATTCTTCCCTCCCTCCCCCCATCCCATAACCACCACTCTCTTGTCCATGTCTCATACCCTCACTTTCATGTCCCACCTATGTATGTAATCGTGCTGTTCTCAGTTTTTCTTTTTTTCTGATTTACTTATTTCACTCTGTATAATGTTATCAAGGTACATCCATTTTGTTATAAATGATCCGATGTCATCGTTTCTTATGGCTGAGTAGTATTCCATAGTATATATGTACCATGGCTTTTTAATCCACTCGTCTTCTGACGGACACTTGGGCTGGTTCCAGATCTTCGCTATTGTGAACAATGCTGCCACGAACATGGGGGCGCATTTCTTCTTTTCGAACAGTGTTATGGTGTTCTTAGGGTATATTCCTAAAAGTGGGATAGCTGGGTCAAAAGGCAGTTCTATTTTTAATTTTCTGAGGAATCTCCATACTGTTTTCCACAGTGGCTGCACCAGTCTGCATTCCCACCAGCAGTGCAGAAGGGTTCCCTTTTCTCCACATCCTTGCCAGCACTTATTCTGTGTTGTTTTGCTGATGAGTGCCATTCTGACTGGTGTGAGGTGATATCTCATTGTGGTTTTAATTTGCATTTCTCTAATGATTAGTGATGTTGAGCATTTTTTCATATGCCTATTGGCCATCTGTATGTCCTCTTTGGAGAAATTTCTATTCATTTCTTTTGCCCATTTTTTGATTGGGTTGTTTGTCTTCCTGGTGTTGCTTTTTATAAGTTCTTTATAAATTTTAGTTATTAACCCCTTATCAGATGTGCTGTCGAATATGTTCTCCCATTGTGTGGTTTGTCTTTTTATTCTGTTCCTATTGTCTTTAGCTGTGCAAAAACTTTTTAGTTTGATATAGTCCCATTTGTTTATCTTGCCTTTTATTTCAGTTGCCCATGAAGATAAATCGGCAAATATACCGCTGCTACAGATGTCGGAGAGCTTGCTGCCTATGTTTTCTTCTAAGATGCTTATGGTTTCACGGCTTACATTTAAGTCTTTTATCCATTTTGAGTTTGTTTTTGTGAATGGTGTAAGTTGATGGTCTAGTTTCATTTTTTTGCAGGTAGATGTCCAATTTTCCCAACACCATTTGTTAAAGAGGCTGTCTTTACTCCATTGTATGTTCTTTCCTCCTTTGTCAAATATCAGTTGTCTATAAAGCTGTGGGTTTATTTCTGGGTTCTCTGTTCTGTTCCATTGATCTATGTGCCTGTTCTTATGCCAGTACCAGGCTGTCTTGAGTATAATGGCCTTGTAGTAAACCTTGATATCAGGAAGAGTGATACCTCCTGCTTTATTTTTTCTTTTTAAGATTGCTGAGGCTATTCGTGTTCTTTTTTGGTTCCATATAAATTTTTGGAATATGTGTTCTATATCTTTGAAGTATGTCATTGGTATTTTAATTGGTATTGCATTGAATTTATAAATTGCTTTGGGTAATATAGACATTTTAATGATGTTTATTCTTCCTAGCCATGAGCACGGTATGTGCTTCCACTTGTTTGTATCTTCCTTGATTTCTTTTATCAATGTTCTATAATTTTCTGAGTACAAGTCCTTAACTTCCTTGGTTAAATTTACTCCTAGGTACTTTAATTTTTTGGCTGCAATAGTGAAGGGGATTGTTTCCTTAATTTCTTTTGCTGATATTTCATTGTTGGTGTATAGAAATGCCTCTGATTTCTTAGTATTAATTTTATATCCTGCCACCTTGCTGAATTCATTTATAAGGTCCAATAGTTTTTTGACTGAGACTTTAGGGTTTTCAATATACAATATCATATCATCTGCAAATAATGACAGTTTTACTTCTTCT
Organism: Rhynchonycteris naso; assembly: GCA_037038555.1. Classification (NCBI taxonomy): domain Eukaryota; kingdom Metazoa; phylum Chordata; class Mammalia; order Chiroptera; family Emballonuridae; genus Rhynchonycteris; species Rhynchonycteris naso. The sequence continues at coordinate 287,325,690 of CM072996.1, read as the reverse complement.
TTTCCAATTTGTATGCCTTTTATTTCTTCTTCTTGTCTGATTGCTGTAGCTAGGACTTCCAGAACTATGTTGAATAAGAGTGGTGAAAGTGGGCAACCCTGCCTGGTTCCTGATCTTAAGGGGATTGCTTTTAATCTTTGTCCATTTAGTATGATGTTTGCTGTCGGTTTATCGTAGATGGCCTTTATCATGTTAAGGAATGATCCCTGTATTCCCACTTTACTGAGAGTTTTGAGCATGAATGGGTGCTGGATTTTATCAAATGCCTTTTCTGCATCTATTGAAATTATCATGTGATTTTTGTCCTTCCTTTTGTTTATGTGGTGAATCACATTGATTGATTTGTGAATATTGAACCAGCCTTGCCTCTCCAGAATAAATCCCACTTGATCGTGGTGTATGATTTTTTTCATATATTGCTGGATCCGGTTGGCTAATATTTTGTTGAGAATTTTAGCGTCTAAATTCATCAGGGATATAGGCCTATAATTTTCTTTCTTTGTGTTGTCTTTGCCCGGTTTTGGGATCAGAATTATGCTCGCCTCATAAAAGGAGTTTGGAAGTCTTCCTTCCTCTTGAATTTTTTGAAATAGCTTGAGGAGAATAGGAGTTAGTTCTTCTTTGAATTTTTGATAGAATTCACTTGTGAAGCCATCAGGCCCAGGACTTTTCTTTTTTGGGAGTTTTTTGATAACTGTTTCGATCTCGTTTGCTGTAATTGGTCTGTTTAGGTGTTCTGATTCTTCCATATTGATTTTTGGAAGGTTATATGATTCAAGAAATTTGTCCATTTCACCAAGATTGTCTAATTTTTTGGCATATAGTTCTTCATAGTATTTTCTTACAATGCTTTGTATTTCTGTTGTGTCAGTTGTTATTTCTCCACTGTCCTTTCTAATTTTATTTATTTGAGTCCTCTCTCTTTTTTTCTTGGTGAGTCTAGTTAAAGGTTCATCAATCTTGTTTACCTTTTCAAAGAACCAGCTTCTTGTTTCATTGATCTTCTGTATTGTTTCCTTAGCCTCTATGTCATTTATTTCTGCTCTGACCTTTATTATTTCCTTTCTTCTACTTGTCTTGGGTTTTATTTGTTGTTGTTTTTCTAGTTCTTTTAGATGCAGGGTCAGGTTGCTTACTTGAGCTTTTTCTAGCTTCTTATGATATGCCTGTAGTGCAATAAACTTCCCTCTCAGAACTGCTTTTGCCGTGTCCCATAAATTTTGAGTTGATGTATGCTCATTATCATTTGTTTCTAGAAACTTTTTTATTTCTTCTTTGATCTCATTGTTAATCCATTCATTATTTCATAACAAGCTATTTAGTTTCCAAGTGTTTGAGTATTTTTCAGTTTTTCTTTTGTGGTTAATTTCTAGTTTCATGGCATTGTGATCAGAGAAAATGCTTGATATGATTTCAATCTTCTTAAATTTATTGAGACCATTTTTGTGTCCTAACATGTGGTCTATCCTAGAAAACATACCATGAGCGCTTGAGAAGAATGTATATTCTACTGCTTTAGGGTGAAAAGTTCTGAAGATATCTATTAAATCAAGTTGATCTAGTGTATCCTTTAAGTCTGCTGTTTCTTTATTAATTTTCTTTCTTGTGGATCTATCCAGTGTTGTTAGAGGGGTATTGAAATCCCCTACTATGATAGTATTGCTGTTAATCTCGCCCTTTATATCCATCAAAGTCTGCTTTATGTATGTCGGGGCTCCTATATTTGGTGCATAGATATTTACAATAGTTATATCTTCCTGTTGAATTGTTCCCTTTATCATTATGTAGAGTCCTCTTTTATCTCTTACTACAGCCTTTGTTTTAAAGTCCATTTTGTCTGATATAAGTATTGCTACCCCTGCTTTTTTTTCATTTCCATTTGCATGAAATATTTTTTTCCATCCTTTTACCTTCAGTCTATGAGCATCTTTTGTTTTAAGGTGTGTCTCTTGTAGACAGCATATGTATGGGTCCTGTTTCTTTATCCATGCAGCTACCCTATGTCTTTTGATTGGATCATTTAATCCATTTACATTTAAGGTTATTATTGATATGTAATTGTTTATTGCCATTTTATTCTTTAAAGCTGTATTCTTCTTTTGCTCTATTCATTCCTCCCTTTAAACTGTTCACAAGAGGCCCCTTAGTATCTCTTGCAGAATTGGTTTGGTTTTTATGAATTCCTTCAGGCTTTCTTTTTCTGGGAAGCTCTTTATTTCTCCTTCAATTTTAAATGTTAGCCTTGCTGGATAAAGTAGTCTTGGTTGTAGGTTCTTGTTCTGCATTACTTTGATTATTTCTTGCCATTCCCTTCTGGCCTCAAGTGTTTCTGTTGAGAAGTCCGATGTCATCCTTATGGGGGCTCCTTTGTAGGTGATAGTCTTTTTTTCTCTAGCAGCTTTTAAAATTTTTTCTTTATCCATTAGCTTTGGTATTTTAACTATGATGTGTCTTGGTGTAGATTTTTTTGGGTTTCTCCTTAATGGAGTTCTGTGCGCTTCTTGAATGTGTGGAGTGTTTCCCAGCCTTAATTTAGGAAAGTTTTCTGCTATAATTTGATTGAACAAAGTTTCCATTTCCTGTCCTCTCTCCTCTTCTTCAGGCACCCCTATGATGCGAATGTTGTTTCTCTTCATGTTGTCACAAAGCTCCCTTAGAGTTTCCTCACATTTTTTAAGTCTCTTTTCCTTTTTCTTCTCTGCTTCTGTGCCTTTGTTTATTGTGTCCTCTAACTCGCTTATTCGATCCTCAGCGTCATCCATCCTGCTTTTAATTCCTTCCATTGTGGTCTTCAGTTCTGATACTGTATTTGTCATTTCTGTCTGATTCTTTTTTATTATTTCAATTTCATTTTTTATACTTGTTATCTCTTTATTTAGGTGTTCATAATGACTATCCATTGTTGCTCTAATTTCTTTGAACATCCTAACTATCATTATTCTAAATTCTGCTTCTGGTAATTTGGTTATATCTGGTTCATTCAGGTCCTTCTCTGGGGATTTCTCTTGATTCATTTGGTTTGCATTCCTCTGCCTGCCCATTTTTTCTGTGTATAAGCAAGTTGTGGCCACTGGAGTCCAGTAGGTGTTGCCTTTGTGTTCTCTAGGTGTGGTCTATCTGCAGGCCCCCCACCCCCTCTGCCGGCGCCTAGGGTGGTTGGGTATGAGCGTTGCCAGCGCCGGCCCACTGTGGCTTTTGCTGTGATTTCTGCCTCTCCTCCGTGGGAGGGGCTGTGACTGAAGCCACAAGATTAGCACCAAGGGTAGAGGCGAGCACCTTTCCTCAGCTGCGGACCCAGCCTATTTCCGGACTTCCGCCCAGAACCAGCAGTCGGAGCCTGCTCGCTACAGTTCCGCGGGTTAGGCGGGGCTTTTGACGTGCTCTCAGCTGTAAGCTTTTGCCCGTCAGGAGCTTTAGCCCCGCCCTCGAGGCCAGGGCCCTTTGCGCAGGGTCGGAAACCAAGGTTTATTGGGGCGGGCGTGTTTGCTGGCTTCCGCCGAGCTGCGTACTTCCGCTCGTCCCGGACTCTACCCCGCCCCCGCGTTCGGAGCCCACTCGTGCACGTATGAATGCTATCCGCGTTTTCTCCGGCCGGGCGGGGACAGCAGCGTGGGCTCAGCTGCGAGCCTCCACTTGTCTCGGGGTCCACCCCGTTCCCGCGCTCGGAGCCCGCTCGCGCACGTACACTGGCCAACCGCGGTTTCTCCGGCCTGGGGTGGGGGTGGGGTGGGGGTGGGGACTGGTAGCGTCAGCTCAGCCACAGCCCCTGCCCGTCCCTGGTCCTAGCCCGGTCCCCGCGGTCAGGGCCGGCTTGCGCAGGGCCTGCCCGTTCCTGGCCTCCCGCTTTGTCCCCGTAAGTGGGACCAAAGGCGGACCCGCAGCTTCCGGACCGCTTTCACGGTCCCCTCTGACCCTCTGGGCTAGACCGATCTCCCACCGGCTTGGCCTCTGCCCACGCCGACAGAACCGCCTTTCAGTGTCCTGCCACCCCAAAACCCCAAGCAGCCCTCAGCAGAGTAGGAAGGGACCTAATACTCCACACTGTAGGCCTGGGAGCTCCCTCACTTGTTTCACAGCTCAATACTGTCCAATTGCCTCTTTTAGGCTCTAGGACTGGAGGCTGGGGCTTGGTTCCTGGGACCCAGGTCCCTCCCTCTCCGCCAAACTCTCCTCCCGCCACACGGGTCTCTCCGGGCTGCCGTTTGCTCCGGGGAGATGGGCAGCCCTCTTCGCGTTTTTGCTATTCCTACCAGTCTCAATGTGGCTTCTTCTGTGTTCCTTGGTTGAAGAGTCCACTTAGTTTTGTTCAAAGTTGGTTTATCCAGGTGATGGTTCTTAAAATTGAGTTGTAATCCACTTTGGTTCTGGGAGTTGGAAGTTGGTACGTCCGCCTACTCCGTCGCCATCTTGCTCCCTCCGCTGTAGGAGTTTTTGACTCCATTCAGAGCAGAGACCAGAGGGATAATTACAGTGGTAAAAGAGACAAAGAGCTTAGAGTTGAGTTTGGAGAAAGAAATGACCCTTAGTACACAGTATATTGGAAGAAGTTATCATCCACCAAAAATTAATAAAAATTTGGTCATTATAGTGAACCTTGCTTGTGCCTTTGCTGAGTTTCTGAATAATATGTTAAAAGTGTCACAGGCTCAAACCACAAGGTTTCTGGCAAATTTGGAAGATCAATTGGAACTAGAGCAAACAGAGTCCGTTCTCTTTGCCAGGCTGGTTAGGCAGGTTGATTTTTTTTATTGAGAAGAAACTTTCGTTAATATCAGGATGAAATTGAATAATTATTGAGAGAACGTTGTTTATGTTAATGTTCAAGTTAAGTATATATTGGTCTGTAATAGATTTTTTATTTCAACTGTGTGATTAATAATTCTCAAGTCATTTTTTTCTTTGAATTATATAAATTTAAAAATCATTCTAGATATAGTCACAGATAGGTACTTGAACTAAGTGGATCATACATAATTATCACAGTTAGATTCTGGTTTCTGGAGAATGTGAATGTGAGTTACAGGAACTGCTTTCACAAGGATTAGTACTGAATGTTTTATATAGGTAAGGCCAGACTGGCATGTACAACCTGACAGTCAGGTTAAATTACTTGATGCTTTTTTCGATAGAAATTTAAAATACATTTTAAAAGTTTCATATAGCAGAGGTGGGGAGAAATAGCAGACAGAACCACATTCATTCGTTAATACTATCCAAGATATTTGTCAAACTATTTCCTATTTTATCTAGTTCTCATCTTTCTATGTTTCTTTTATAATTTCTAACTCATCGACATAGAATTATAGTGTTCCAAGAAAATTTCTTTAAAGATGTGGCACCAGGTTTACAATCATTTAACTAAATTACTAATGCTGTATCAACAGACCTGTGTCTGACTTAATTTGGTTTTAGAACCTCAGCTCACTTCGCTGGCATCTAACTTACTAAATTTATATAAGGGTAGAGGAAAAATATTCAAAAGATGAAGTAGTACAGTAAGGAGTGTTTGGATTTTGATGTTATTTTATCTACTTTAATGGGAAGGAGACCAATTTACATTGTACGACTGTATCCCCATGATGCTTTATTATTCACTGAAAATCAGTGTCCTGGGCAATTGCCCATTAATCTAGCTCTAGAGGAAAGTTACTTTTTTCTTTCTTGTCAAGATCTCCACTTCTAAATTATGTGCTGTTTGCTTCTTATTTTAAATTTCTTTACATTTTGCTGTTTTATGGCATGTACTCTGCTTGTAAGTCACAGTAAATCTTCTATGGAAAGTGACAAGGCATAAAACAAATAATACGGGTTGTTTCAACCTATCTTGATTGTTTCCTTTTATTTGTATCTTTGCCACCTGCCTCAGCGTTATTGGAATTCTGGGATGCTGGCTGGATATGTCCCGATTGGCCTAACATCCACTCCCAGCGCTACTCCAGCTACCACTTGTTTTTCCACGGACATGCTCAGAATACAGGGTATACGTGAGGACTTGAAACCTGCTGGGGGCAGGAAGTCTAGGATGATTCTTAGTTCTGAGACTGGCAGTTGATCCGACTGAGAATCTGAGCTCTTTTTTTCCTGGAGAGGTTGTATCTACAGGGTCTGTGTATCCTTAAGAGGAAAAGCCTTATCATTACATGCATGTTGTCCCAAGAGGTCCTGCTAATTCTGAAGGCTTCCGAAGGTCACTGTGATCCTCCTTCCATCTAGGAGAACATCCTTTAAGAATTTTTCTGATGTTTGCAGAGGGACTGAAGGGTTTCCATTTTTCACACCCCTGTCTGTGTACAGCAGTACTCCTACCACTCGTAGGCTTCTATCACTAGTAGGTACACTTTTAGCTTGGAGTGAGAATAAACTCAGGAGTATGCAAAAGGAGTAATTACAATCTAAGGGGACCCAACAGTCACCCTGAGATAAAACAAGAAGAGACCAAGAAAGGAAGGAAGGGAAGGAAAAGGTGAGGGAGAAGGATAGAGAGAGGGGAAAGGGGGGGGGAGAAAGAATCAGATTATAAAACTTTTAGTGCAGTAAGAAAACTGTTATGGAGACATGATGATTAACCAAAACCAAATATTTTTAGAGAAGAATAAAGACCCTGGTTGGTTGGCTTAGCAGTAGAGCATTGGCCTGGTCTGTGGAAGTCTTGAGTTCAATTCCCAGTCAGGGCACACATAAGAAGCGACCATCTGCTTCTCCACCCCCTTCCCTTCCCCTCCTGCAGCTATGGCTAGAATGGTTAGAGCAAATTGGCTCTGGGTGCAGAGGATGGCTCCATGGCCTTGCTTCAGCACTAAAATAACTTGGTTGCTGAGCAATGGAACAGCGGCCCCAGATGGGCAGAGTGTTGCTGGTAGGGGGTTTACCCAGTGGATCTTGGTCAGGGCACATGCGGGATCTGTCACTGGCTCCCAATCTCTCACTTGAAAAAGAAAAAGAATCAAGGGAAGTCTATTATAGATTTACAAAGACTTCCTGAAACTTAAAAATCTATATTTTATAAACTTAAAAACTGAGCAAATGAATTAAGGAGATATTACTGACTACCATTAGCAGCCTGAAAGGTCAAGTGCAAGATACATTTTAGAATAAAAAGAGAGTGAAATTATTAGAAAAAAAGAGAAGAGATTTGGAGGGTATCATTGGATGTTTTAAGATGTGGAAAATAGGGATTTCAAAAAGGAAGAAAAGGAATAGATAAAGGAAACATAATAATCAATTAGGAAAAATAACACTGGATTGAAATTAAGACTCATATATTCTGATCAAAAGTACCCAGGCAGGATTGATTTCTGTATTTGAAACTGAAGGAAGAGGGAGAGAGGGAAAGCAGGCTGGTGGCTACTGGACTTCATTCTGTTCCCGGTCATACCGGGAGCAAAATGTACTTTGGGAAGTACATAGTGCTCTTGTGAGTGAGGAACTTTGCTATTTCCAGATAACACCATTATGGTCACACCTTAAGCTTTTCATGTCATCTCTTGTTGTTTTACTGACTTTCACATCAACTATCATTATCTAATGGATAAAACAAGTTGCATAAGAGAGTGGTTCCTGTTATGCGAATTATTTTGAACTGCTATGGACCCAGCTGGATTTGGATATACAAAATTGGCCCGAGGACTAGGTTTGGGTTGGAAAATGAGGAGAGTGAATTTCTGTGCAATTTAGGGAGAATTTGGCAAGTCAGAAACAATCTGGAAAGCAGGGGTGAGATTGCATGTAGTGGGAATTTGATGTGGTGTGAAAGATCTGATGAAAACTTGCACAAGAAATTGATCCAAAAACAATAATGAAGATGTCTAATATCCAATGCTCAGTTTGAACTTGTGTTTCAATGCCATAAATTTTTCAGGGTTCTTCCCCACCCTCATGTTATGTTTAATTTACCATAATTACAGAAAAATAGGTGCTTAGAAAATCACTGCAGAGACTGAAGGAAAAGGTCTAGGTTGGGTTTTCTGCAACATTTTAGGAAGAATGTATCACTGAGCCGTTAGGTAACCAGCTGAGCCATTGTCCCTGAAGTCTTCATTGCAGCTTCCCTTGGAAGCAAGAAGCCACCACTTCCATCAAACCTACCTCTCTACCCAAGGAACTGAAAAGTAAACCCTAGAGTGCTAATGTGGGAAGATTGTACATTTCCATGATCTTTCTTAACAGCAGCCACAGCCAAGAGTGGCAGGATATAGAATTCATTGTATTTGCCTTTGGAATCTAATAAAAGGTATCTGGTTAGCAGAAAGTAATTGGTTTCCAGATAATAGCTCCTAGGAGATACTTGCTGTAAGAGTCAAGAGAGGCAGTTCAGCATTGGGCTGACTTTTCACAGGGCCAATGAAGTAGGGGCAGAGAGATAATTAATATTAGGGTACATTAGATAGTGTAGGGGCAGGAAGATAATTCATAAACAAAGAATCCTGAGGGAAGCAGGACCTGGGGACAGTATGATCATGATGCCTCAGTTTAGGTTACAGTTGTCTTTGGGTGACTTGGATTGTCCTCAGGTAGCTTAGGACGACTTTGAGCTAGGATATTGAGTCTTGGAATCACTAAACCACCTCCGATATCCCAACTAAAAGCAAACATTACAAATGTACAGCAACCTGGACCTTAGAATCTTCAATAAGCTCTTTAAAAATTCAATTTGCCAATGGACTAGTGGTGACACTAAGAAAGAAAGAAAAACTGTTTGCTACCCTGCTTGTCAATGCTTTTGAAACCAACTTACCACAGTACTACAGAGCTCTTCTGGGTTAAAATCCGATGGCCAAAATCATGTGGGGTACACACAGAGCTGCAGGCCATCAGTGTTATTTTTCCTTTATTGAATTTATTAAGAGGCAGTGGCTATTTATATATGGCCATAGTTGGAAAACAGCAAGAGAACAACAAAAGGTACTATGAAAAGGAGGCTAGGTGTAAACTGCCTGTGCTTCCTAGCGGTTAGGCTGTCTAATAGGCAGAGTGGTTCATAAAAATTAACAGAGCCATTAGCCCCATTTATGTAACTTAACCTTAGCAATTCTGTCCAATTATTACATTATTCCATATTGTTGGTGGTGGTAAGAAATTTGTGTTCATTTTATAAAAAATAGTAGGAGGAAAGGTAATGTAAGTGTACTAACTGATCAGGGACCAAAAATTTCCCATGTAGTATTATGTATGTGTATATTATGGTATGGGTAGAATTGATTTTCCCCAAAATTTATATTTTACTTACCCTCTGTAGCTGAAAATGTGGCTTTATTTGGAATTAGGGTAATTGAAAATAGTATTACTTAAGATGAGGTAATCAGGGTGTGTGCTAATCTAATATGACTGATGTTCTTATACAAAGGGGAAAAATATGGACACAGATGTGCACGCAGGGAACAATATCACGTGCTGATAAAGACAGAGATTGGGGCAGTGCTTATATGAGTCAAGACCATCAAAGATTACCAACAGATAACCAGAAGCTGGAGGACAGGCACGGGCCAGGTTCTCCTTCACAGCCCCCAGAAAAAACCAACCCTGTGGACATCTTGATTTTGGACTTCCAGCTTCCAGCACTGTGTAACAATAAAGGTCTGTTGTTTATGCACATAGTCTGTGGGACTTTGTCACGGCAGCCTTAGCAATCAAATACAATGTTAATTGTAAGAATTTTTAGAAAGTATATAAAGAGTACTGAATTGATAAATTGTAGCAGTTCATTTTTAAGAAAAATGAACACGATAAATGAACACGATGACATTGTGTATACCGTGCATGCAATGTGGGGGCCAAACAGATACTACCTTTCCAGATGGTGAAAACTTTGGCTGCAAAATTTCAATACGACTGAACCAGCTGTAAGAAAATTCTATCCTATTATTCCACCATGAAGAATTAAAAAATATATTTAGCCTCTTAGGAAGCTACAAACTACAAATTTGATTACAAATGGAATGTTTGGAAGCAATCTTTACCAAAAAAAAATTTGAGGCAGTAAAGGAATGTTAATCAGAAGTAGGAAGTTAGTGTCATTTTAAAAATTATATGTGGACATATTGCTTCATTTCTGATCTAAAATGTACCTTGTGAAATTATTATAAAAAGATAATCCACTTTAGGGGAGTATCTGGAATGAAAATTACCCAAATTTAGGTTTTTATGTGAAATTAGGCTGGCTTCCAGGTAGATATCAAAAGCTGGTTGGTAAATAGATCAACTGGAGTATGTAGTCCCGCTGTGTCTTCCGAGAAAATAGACAGAGGCCACGCCACTAATTCTCTCCATCCATGACCAAATGTTCGACACAACACCGATACGATGTTGTTACAAATCTGGGACGTTTGTTTCTTAATATAAAGAAAAGCATTTTTATTCATTTAGACATCCCTAACAATTTTACTCAAAAAGTTAAATTTCTTTTCTTCTGGTGACCCCACATTTCTGAATAATTTCTGTGTATATATTTTTTACTAGTGTGCATGCTTTGTTAAAGAAATAGTCCATTTCAGAAATGAGAAGGGAATTCAACTTTTCTTATTGTACAGGAAAATCATGATTATATTTTTACCCCCCTGGGAGACTTTACATTGCTGCCAAAATTACTTTCAGTGCAGTCAATAAAGGCTTCTAAGTAAGATATTATTATAGACAAGGCAATGTGAGGATTCTTTTGCTGTAAGTCCAAGGAAGAAACCAAAAGTTCTTGGTGTTAATTTGAACTAGGATGCAAAAAAAATATTTTTTTGAAAAGTTATTTAATTATTTGTATAAAAATAGGTAGTAGTAGTTATCATTTATAGAATGTTTACCATGTGCTAAACACTGTATTAAGGCCAAAATTCTATACGTGAAAATCTTTGGATGCTTGGAAGTTGCTGAGCTGGTTGGAGCCCAAGTCCAGGGCTAGGGTCCCTTATCCACCAAAACACATACCACAGACTGAGTTCACACATTTGAATGTCCTTACTCACTAGGAAATAGTATCAAGAAACCCAAAAAGGCTTTTGTCTATTAAAATGAGTTAATGAGAGCAAACATGAGAATCAGAATGTTCTGCTTTGGGATGTAAAAGAGTGTAGTATAGTTTAATGATACCACAGACTTACTGACCCTGCAGGCTTAGTTATGTAGATGTGTTGGTTGGAAATTTCAGGAGCTTTCTGGGTGACATCTGCAACTGGTGCCCACACACAGAGAGAAAAGAGAGACCAAAATAAAAATAGTCAGACAGTTCCAGATTGGTAGGTAGCAGTTTTAATAAGCAAGGCAACTTACCTATTAGACTTGTCTTGTGTGGCTGCAAGACAAATAGATCTTTGCACTCGTCCTCCAGCATCTTAAAAGTTTAAATACCTTAACGAGGCTCAATCATGTTTACCATCAGATGGTCTCAACAACATAACTCTGCATTAGTACTTAGATTCTTCCTCCAAGTTGTTGCCTGAATCAGTAGCTCATTTCTTTGCTATTGCTGAGTAGTGTTTCATTTATGGGTGAGCCAGTCTTTCTATCCCTACACCTGCTGGTGGACATTTGCCCTGATTCCAGTTTTTGGCTATTATAAATAATGCTGCTGTAAAAATCCACATACAGGTACTATTTTTATATACTAATAGTTTTATCTCTTTGAGGTAAATACTACCTAGGATTGGAATGGTTGGGTGATAAAGTAGGTGTATGTTTAATTTAAGAAACTGTCAGCTTTTCAAAGGGTAGTGCCAGTTTACATCCCTGTCAGCACTGTAAGAGGGTTCCAGTCACTTGGTGTCCTCTCAGGTACTTGGCATTGCAAGTCTTTTTAATTTTAGACATTTAAATAGGTGTGCAGTTGTATCACATGAAGGTTTTAATTTATATTTCCCTAATGACAGATGATGTAGAGCATTGTTCATGTGCTTTTCTGCCATCAGTAAACATTTTTTGGTAAAGTGTTTAAATCATTTACCATTTTTATTGTTCTTTTCTTTCTTATGTTCTAATAGTTCTTTATGTATTTGGATAAAAGTCTTCTATTACATATAAGATTTTAAAATATTTTCTCCCAGCCTGTGATTGGTCTTTATTGTTCTTTAAATAGTTTTGTTTTTGAGAGCAGAAATTCTTCATTTTGATGTAGTTCAATTTATTTTTTATTTATTGATGTGCATTTGATATCTTATTTAAGAAATCTTGGCCTAACACAAGGTGCTGAGATATTCTCATGTTTTGTTTCAGAAATTTTATAGTTTTAGATTTTACATTTATATGCATGATTCACTTCTGAGTTAATATTTGTATTTGGCACAAGGTATGGATTGAAGTTCATTTTTTATATGTGAATACTGTATGTACTTGTTAAAAAGACTATCTACTAAATTATGTTTCAAATCTTGTGGAAAATCAATTTACTGTGTGTGTATTGGTCTACTTCTATTCTATTCCATAGATCATTTTTTAAAAATCTTGGAGCTGATACTGTCTTAATTACTGTAGGTTTATGATACATTTTGAAGTAAGTTAGAAGAAATTGTTCTTCTTTTGTCATGTTATTTTGGCTATTACAGCTCTTTTGCATTGTCAAATGAATTTTAGGATCACTTGTTAACTTCTACAAAAAAGCTGCTGGGATTTTGATTGCAATTGTTTTGAATTGAAAGGTCCATTTTGGGGAAACTTTCACCATATCTAAATTGTCTTCTAATCCATAAGCATGACCTACATATTCAGTTAGCTAGACATTCTTTAATTTCTTTTTTCAATATTTTATAGTTTTCAGTGTTAGATTTTACACATATTTTAGAAGATTTATCCCTAAGTAGTTTACATTTTTATGCAAGCAAAAATGATATTTTTAATTGCAGTTTCCAATCGTTACTAGTATATAAACACACTGTTGATTTTTGAACATTGATCTTATCCTAAAACCTTGAAAACCCACTTGTTAGTCTTAGTAGTGACCTAGATTTTTCTGCCTATATTATCAGGACATCTATAAATGACTAGGTATGTGTGTGGGTGGTGGGATAATGAGGAAACTTCAGGATGACCATCGTCATCTTTACTTGGATTGCTAGGATGATAGTGATATTAGTAAAGATAAAAAATATATAATAATAATGTTTTACAAGAATAAATATAATAAATTTGATGCTGGTTATGTAAAATTCTAGTTTCCCATAAAAATCCAAATAGAAATGTTTAGCAGGCATTTGTATTCATGCTTAGGGAAGCTATCAGGAGTTAAATTATCAAGAAAAATACTTTTGAGAGTCATCATTAGAGATGGTGGTCTGCTTTGTATGAATATATAATGCAAAAAGAAGAATGTCAAAATAGAACTACAGGAGCATCATGTTTAATTTAGGATGGAAGGAAATTTAGAAATTTTCATGGGATAAGATAAGAAGAAATTAGTTTAAAGAAAGAAGCTTCAATTTTATTTGAGAAGTTAGTTTAGAGAATCTTCAATTTCCTTTTCTTTGTTGTTTTGTTTAGAATCACTAATATCTATTTGGATCCAAGTGAAAGTATGTTGATTCCCACAAGACGTCATCCTCTCTCTCTCTGCCTTCTGTCTGGATTCAGGGTTCATGAAAATGAGTTTGTTTCTCAACCTGACATTGTGTTTCTGAAACTGCAAATCTGAGAGACAGTCTCTGTGTGATTGTGAGTCCACCTATATGCCATAATTTTTAAAACAAGGTCTTAATAAAATAATTTTTTATAGTTATAGAAATATAATACATATACACTGTAGAAAATTAGAACACAGAAAAAAGCAAACTTTAAAAAAATCCTATTTCTATCTCTCAGAGGTCATCATCATTAATACCTTAGTACATAATAATATTGTGAATCCTGTTTTGTAAGCTTCTTTTCTTAATCAGTGAGCCTCACCTTTCCTGTTCAGTAAATTTTTATCTCATCTAATACCCAGATCATATTCAAATGTCCACAGTTGGCTAAATTATGTCCTTCACAGTTGGTTTGTCTAAATCAAGACCACACATTGCATTGGTTATTGTGTCTCTTAGGTTATTTTTATTTGCCACAATTGTTTTTATGATCTGACTTATCAAAGAAACTGTTATATATCAAAATCTCAAAGACTTAGTTTCTCAAAAACAGCCAATATTGTTCATTGAAAAATACTATCATAACAAAAGTCAGTAATCAATCTACTTCTTTGTTTACTAGTGTTAACAGTCAGTACATTGTCAAATCAGGCATATTTATATAAGATGCAGACCGGAGCAATATGTATGATGGAATCATTAGCACTGCTGTCATGGGATCACTGGGCTTGAATTGGCAAGACCTAGATCCTCATTCATCTCTCCGATCAATTCAGGCACAGTCTCCTCTATTCCCCCAGGGCCAGACTTTGTGGGTTCAACTCCATTGTTCTTGGTTCTTGTAACTTCACTATTTCTGCCATTCTGGACATAAGGATAGTAGCTGCTTTCTCAGTCTGGTGATTTTTAAACATGTCTACAAATTCTTTGACATTCCTACCACTAAGACATGGGGCCTGTGTCCCCTACTCTTCTATCTAGACTGAACTTCCTGACTAATCAACCAACAGAATATGGCAGAAGTGATGCTAAGTGATGTCTGTGGGAAGGTCATAAAGAAAGATGGATCTAACTTTTTCTCTTGGATTACTTGCATTTAAAACCTGACCCATCAGGTAAGAAGTCTGAGACTAAACTATGGTGTTATAAGGAAAGGCAGGCCACATGGAGAAGTCTCTTGGGTGCTCTGACCCCCACTAAGGTCCTAGCCAATAGGCAGCAACTACCACCACTCACATGGGCTTTCAAGTTGACTCCAAGCTCCACCACTGCCATAACTACATGAGAGAACCTGTGAGGATCCCCTAACGGAGGCCACCTAAGTCTCAGCACTGTGAAAGATAATGATAAAAACAATGATTATGTTGATTTGAACCACAAAAGTTTGTGGTACTTTGTTATGCAAAAATAGAGAAATGAAACACTAAGTCCTATTCATTTCTGAGTTACCTCTCACACACTGGTTTTCTCTCTTGGCTCGGTTAACACTTGTGTAACCAAGTTCCTCAGTTAAGCTTCCTTTCTTAGGAAACCTTAGCATTGTTTTTGATTTCCTGACTGGAACCTGTCGATAACCCTCCCAGGAAAGGTATATGCAAAACAGCCAGGAAAGATTGAAAAAATAAATACAGATCACATGTTGATCATTTTTAATTACGTGTCTTTGCTGTTTATTATCAATTAGTTTAGTAAAACCAGTGTCATAAAGTATGTCTGCTCTCTTAGAAACTATAAATGTCAACTTTTCAGAATGTGTGGGAAATGGTGCTACATTTGAATAAGCACAAGACTTAGGAATTTCAGCATTTGTTAAAGTTCTTATAACATAAATGTGGTTCCTTAGTGATATCATTATTTCTTCCCAACAGCTAACTGCCTTTTGTTTTTGTGCCCCCCCCCACTTAACGGGGGAAGGGTTGAGAAACACACCCCTCATTTTATTTTTCTTTAATATCTTTTCCTTAAGAAAGTTATAATCTGTGCAATATAAGAAAACATAGTGACGGTGATCCTGGCACAAAGTGGTTATTGTTACTTACAAGGTGGCTTTACTTGTGATCTGCAGCGAATGTGGTAATATGCCTTCTGCTCACCAAAGCACATGCATTTTGAGGTGCTTAAGAAGTGCAGACGGGCAGTTACAGAACAGTCCTGGGGATGTAAAGGACAGCATAGGGAATATAGCTAATAGTATTATAATAACGGTGCATGGTGCCAGGTGGGTACTGGAAATATCAGGGGATCACTTGTAAAGTCTAGGATTGTCTAACCACTATGCTGCACACCTGAAACCAACACACAGTAATCCTGGAAGTAAACTGCAATTGAAAAGTTAATAAAATGACAAAAGGGGCTTAGATTTATGTAGGTGGAGGTAGTAATTCTCAAGTGAACAGTGTGGAAATGTTTCTCTCAGGGCGGGAGGCTCTGCTGGGTACTCAACAGGTGACATTTTACAGCCTTGGCATGCCTGGGTCCTGAGCTGGTTGGATTCCAGGAAGCTAGACTTCTGCACCTTTTCCCTGCAGAAAGGAAACTTCTCAGAGTGGGCTTTGCCTCAGTTCAAAACCCTGCTTTTTTATGGCCAGTGAGTAGGCTTCCATCATTAGCTTTGCAATATGAGTTCAGCTCTCGTGTTTTCCTTTACCATTAAATTTTTTTTACCCCCCTCTGATTTCATCTGTAGGCTTCACACAACCTGGGGCAGCCTCAGCTTTCTCAGCTCGGTGTTGGGTGCTGAGGTAACACTCGCTTCCTGACACAGTAGAGACTAAAGTAGATGACTTTGGTCCGTCAGGCAAGAAGACAAGTTTTGCTGCCCAAAACCATGAACCTAGTCCAAGCCCACACTAGGCACTGAATGGCAACCTTACCCTCATTTCTGCACTGCCCGCCTCGTCCATGCAACTGCTTTGTGCCTGTCTGTAGTTCACTGCCTCAGGTCTGGTTGGTACCGGAGCTTCTGTCTCAGCCCTTCCATAATCTGATGGGTCTCTGACAAGCTGCCTGTTCTGGCCTAACTCTTTTGCTAGCCCTCTCTTTACCATCCGTGGCTGAACACCGTCTCCCATTTTCTTGGGCACATGATGAAATTCATTCCCAGGAAATAATGGCTCAGAATCCCAGCCCTGTCCTCTCCCCCACCTCACCATAACCTTGCATTGAAAATGACCCCCCCCCCCCCAGGACTCTTCCACTGCTTCCCACCCCTCACTGAATACTGGCAGTCCACTGAATGGGATACTGATTCCTCCTCTTGTCTGTTTTCTCTAGCTCTAATGCTGTCCCTTTCTGGTTTCTTCTCTTTTCACTGTCCTCTCTCTCCTCTCCTCTATTGGCCCTGGCAGTCACTTGCGCTCACCTGAACTGAGGCACTCTTTTTTGCTTTCACCTTGTCCATGGCCTCTATCAGACTTCTTTTCATTCTCCCTCCAAATAAAAGTACATCAAGAGCTTTGCGTCGACATTTGAGAGGGGAGGAGGGTAAACGCCAAGGGAAATGTGTAGAGCCAGACGCTGTAGAGCCCAACAGGTGTGGGATAGAAGGGAAAATAATGGAGAAGCAGCTGACCAGCACTTATCGGGAGAAATGAATAGGAAAGAGGATCCATAACAATACTTATAGCCTCAGGCGGCCGTATATTCAACAGCGTACAGAACTCAACATGAACTAGGTGAACTTAAAGCTTTACCTAAGTGGGTGAATATGATCCCTCAGGCATTATTAGACTTGATAGCATGGAACGGATTGGAACAATGTCTCCACTAGAAGCCAGTCTTTGTTTGGGTGAGGTCCCTAAGTATCCTATGCCACTGATGAAACTGAATTTTATCTCTCAGTTTCTTTTTAGTTCTGACATTCCGTGAGCACTGTCCATAGGTCATTCTCACCATTGGGCCTGTACATCATGGGTTTATTCAATTGCTGTTGAGGTTCTTTAGAGTTACACATGTCTCAGAAATAGAAGAAGAATGAAAGTTGTTGGGAGATGATGTATGATACCAGCTACATCAACTGTGAAACACTCGTCATTGTGCAGTATTTAGTTTCCGGTTTCATAAAAATCACATTTGACATCCAGTTCATGAAAGATCTGCCAGTATCAAGTAAGTTTTCATTGCCAGCTCCCTGCTCAGGACTTAATATGTTTTCCCCACGTGATGCTTCTAAAAGATGTTTAAGAGCAACTTGAGTTTCAAACCTTTCTACCGTTATGGAGACTGTGGGGAGCACAGACCGTAGAATAAGAAAGCACTAAGAGGAAGGAGCCTTTTGCATTTTCGGGAGATGGTAGAAATGTGAGAGAAAGAGAAATCAATGAGTTGATCTTTCAATTCTGATACCATGATGTCTATAACCTAGAATGCAAGACACAATCAGATTTGCATTTGAATCCCAGCCCTGCCTGAATGATTTTGAGCAAGGCATTTAAATGTCTCTGAACCTCAGTTTTCTCATACATAAAATGGGGACAATATTAGACATTTCATAAACTTATTTTCAGGACTCAGAGAAGTAACCTAGGGAGTATTTCTGGCACATAGGAAATAATAAACGTTACTTGTATCATGATTACTGGCATACCTTGGAGATACTGCAGGTTCGATTCCAGATGACCACAATATAAAGTAAGCACTGCAATAAAGTGAGTCATATTTTGTTGGAGGAAGGCCTTGCCTTCAATTTGTAAGAAATACAATACCTTGAAGTGCAATAAAGTGAAGTGTAATCAAACACGATATGCCCTTATTCCCCGTTGATGAAGCCTCCACAATGGAGACTGTGGCAGGAAGCACCCCTGAAACATGCCGAGGTAGGCTTCTCACTTCAATTTCCATTTCCTGAGTATCTAAATACTGGTCTTCAGTTAGACTTTATAATTTAAAATGACAAATTTTGATCTCTGAAACATTAAGAAAAATGTCATTTAGAAGTAAAATGAAAATGCAAGAATGTCTGGGTCTTCAAAGCAGCAGTCTACCTCTCTAAACGGGCCATGAAATGGAACGTGCTTCCCTACCTTCCCAGTGTGAGGGGCGGTGTCCATGTTGCTGTTGGAATAATATTTGTAAAACAGCAAAAGACATTTTCACAGCAATATTTTTATTTAAATAATTAATCCTATTTATTGAGCAGTGGTAGGCCACAACCACTGGCTTTTTATTAGCCCTTCACTGTATGTATATTAATATTTATCCTTTTTCTATATAAAAAAAGTGAGGGGCAAACATGAAGATCAGCAGAATATTAAGATTTTTGAACCTGACCATGTGGTGGCGCAGTGGATAGAGTGTCGGACTGGGATGCGGAAGACCCAGGTTCGAGACCCCAAGGTCATCAGATTGAGCGCGGTCCCATCTGGCTGAGCAAAAGCTCATCAGCTTGGACCCAAGGTCACTGGCTCCAGCAAGGGGTTGCTCAGTCTGCTAAACGCCCGCGGTCAAGGCACGTGTGAGAAAGCAATCAATGAACAACTAAGGTGTCGCAACGAAAAACTGATGATTGATGCTTCTCATCTCTGTTCATTCCCATCTGTCTAACTCTCTTGCTGTCTCTGTCAAAAAAATAAATAAATAAATAATAAAAAAATAAATAAATAAAGAAGAAGATTTTTGACAGGGAGCACTTGGGTAGATTTTCTGATCTACAGCCCAGCTTGGGGAAAAGGAATGATGGAAGTGACTTAGTATTATGTGCTATTTTACAGGTGCTTACAGGTGTTCAATTAACCTGCATTGATAGGTGCTCAGAAACCATGTCTCGGACTGGATGGACTACTGCCTATTTCTCTTTTCACTGAGGACGAAACTCAGAAAAATAGTGAATTATTTTTCTTTAAATGTGTCAGCAATATTTTGATTTCTATTTGCCTTTATTGGATAAAATCTTTTCTCCAACATTCTTAGGAATTGTAACAGCAACAACCATTATTAATTTTTCATGGAAGCTCTCTCTAACTGCCTATGCCTAAGCCTAAGCACTACTTCTACCTACCTTCACATTTCTCTGTGCTTCTTTTATCTCTATTATCCAGCTTGGCAGACTATGCTGGGAGTACTTGAGGGAAAGAGTTATTAAGTTTTGAAACCCTGCTGTTTAACATGACATATGCTCAATCAAATGAGCCAAATGAACAGTTGAAAAGTGACTGGAATGTGTCCTGTGGAAGGAATAAAGGTGACATCCATGCCCACAGATGGAATGTGGGTGACAGCCACAAGATCAGGATTGCTATTTTGATGAGATTTACTGGAAATGGAGGTGTCAGGATTTGAGAGTGGCCTTGATTGGGATTGGGTCCCTATTGACTCTGGTCTCCAAATCCTCCTAAGGTTATGTGGTCTGACAGAAACTGAAAGAAACTGAGAGAAATCAGTTCAGTGATTCTTAGGAAGGGAAGTATGCCCCTAAGAGGCATTTTGGAAATTGTAGGCAAGTGTTTTTGATGGTTAAATATTTGGGTAGGGGTCTCCATTGTCATTTAATGACATTGGATCCAGGGAATCTAGATGCCTTGCCATTTGTAGGAGAGCCCTGCTCAACAAATGCGTATGTAGCTGGTGCAAATTGCATATTAACTTAGCCTTGACATGAACTCCATCTGACATATAAATGCAAAGTACTTTTTACACAGTTCTAATGTAGTATATTTTCCAGGAAATGGAATAGATGTATAAATAAGAGGAGTTTAGTATTTTTTTATTGTTTAGAAATTTATCAAAATTTATTTATCATTTCAGAAAATTATATCACTGTGTAAGTCAGCTGACGTGATACAGCCTTGTCAGTTTGCATGTGTGCCTGTCATACCCATGGCGGGTGGTTCTATGTCCTGCTTCAGGCATCAGACCACTCTAGTACATTATCTGCTATGGCAGGTTCAAGGGCTTATGTAATGAAATGTGTGGTTTCTTAAAAATTAGTACTCTTTTATTTCTTCCTCATGCTAGGATTAGGCTGTTACACTGAATGTTTTGAGGTCCCATAGTTCCAAAAACATTAGCTTGAAGTAATTTCAGTTCTTTTTTTTTTTTTTAATTTCAGAAAGCCAGTGAAGTATATATACCTGATAAAATGTAACAGTTTCAGTGGAATGTGGAAGCACCCCACTAACCAAACAAATTGATTTTGATGCAGCAAACACTCAAGATAGACGGGGTAAATAGAGTAAATCATTGTCATCAGTTTAGATCAGAGGATGCAGCTGTGTGAGGTTTGGTGACGGACTTGGATAGAAGTTGTCAGATTTCAGTTTATTGGGTTTTAGAATCGTAGAGAAGAAACAAGAAAGAATGTATTATCTCTGTGTAGGTGAACTATAGTGTCTGTACATTTCATTTCAATATAATAAAAGGAGGTATTAAAATATCTTGGTATAAAAGGAGGTTTGGGGTGTATTAAAGACTATTGATATAGTTGATGAAACCCAGACTTTTAAATAACTATATGAAGTGAAATCATTGATTGAATTATGACCCAGACTTGAAGTCTGAAATAGTTCCCTGAGGCTAGAGTCCATTCATAAAATATGGAGATGTATAAGTCAGGTTATTTATCTCCATCTGCTTTACCAGAAATTGCACTTTGGGTCACCAGTGCTTTGTTAATATGAGAATATTATTTAGTACTCTGCACAAACGAAACATAAAAGCAACAGTCAGAAAAGCCAGATGAACTCTTGAAGTTGTTACAAAGAAGCTTTGTCCTTTTCAATTTCCCATAAAAGCCCAGCTGTGCCATGTTCTAAAACTGGAACTTATTCATGTGCTCACCAGGTACCAGGGCATAACAATCAAAAGTGGAGAAATCTGAAACAAGATATTTCAAAAAATAGGACTAGGAATAGGGGTAGAGTTACATGAAAAGGTAGAATGGAAAGAAGAAGTAGCCGTATGGAAACACTTAGGTGGGGTAAATGCAACTAGAATTTTATTAAAAAGAGTGCCTTTATTGGATAAGAAATGATCATTAATCCACCTTATTGTTTTGATTGGCTTGGCTGCTCATGGTTCATCCATTCAGATATTCTGGCTTATAGTTTTACACTTAAGAACATAGGACTTAAACCCAGTTTGTAGGGAAGTTTGGAATAAACCCAGACCTACTAATTCTAAGTGCAGCTTTCTTTTCACACAGAGGACTTGGGCTGAAGTGGAGATGCTGAGAAGGAGAAGAAAGGACATACCTGAGATATATTTAGAAGGGAGTACAAACTACTTGTGGATTTGTTAACCATGTAGAGAGAGACATGGGAAAGGGAAGAGTTGGAGAGCTGCCATTTAAACCTGTTTAAAAGAAAAGTGCTATTGGCAGAAGTGGAGATGGATAGGAAGAGGAAGACGAGGAGCCATGAGGTCGTATTTTACATGTTTGCTTCTGTAGCAACATCATATCTTGTTGGCAAGGTCTGGTGGGCCTGGGCTTGGGGAAACAAACCCAAGTCATGAAGTAGGTTTGAGCCATTAATATATACTATTTTCTGCCTGACCAGGCAGTTGTACAGTGGATAGAGCATCGGACTGGGATGCGGAGGACCCAGGTCGAGATCCCGAGGTTGCCAGCTTGAGCTCGGGCTCATCTGGCTTGAGCAAAAGCTCACCAGCTAGGACCCAAGGTCGCTGGCTCAAGCAGGGGGTTGCTCAGTCTGCTGAAGGCCCGCGGTCAAGGCACATATGAGAAAGCAATCAATGAACAACTAAGGTGTCGCAACGAAAAACTGATGATTGATGCTTCTCATCTCTCTCCGTTCCTGTCTGTCCCTATCTATCCTTCTCTTTGCCTCTCTCTATGTCTCTGTAATATATATATGTGTGTGTGTGTGTGTGTGTGTGTGTGTGTATGTGTGTGTAGTGATCTATCAATATGTTTTAATTTAAATGCTCCATTTTCCTAAAGCCAGTCTCTGTCGGTATCAGCTCCAGAGAGTTAAAGCTTTTCTTGCTTGGCATTTTGGGTCACAGAGAAGTGAACACCAGGAAATTTATGCCTGAAGGGTGCTTTGCAGTAATAAGAAGGAGCAGTTCCCTGGGGAATTTTCCGCAGTAGCTCAGGCAGGGGTTGTTGGTTGTAAGCAACATGAAGCTGTTCCAACCAGGTTTAGCACACAGATGGCTTCACAAGAGGTGTACATGGTAGTGCGTTGTGCCAGGCCTCATGAGAAGGCAAGAGCTGGAAATCCCCAGGAATCAAGACAGCCACTTTCTCTACCTTGTTCTATCTTTGAATTTCCTAGAATTTCTGTCTTTTAATTCCAAGTAAACTAATTGGTCCAGCCAAGGGCAAGGTCATATGATCACCACCCAACTTGGTAGAACGAGGGTGGGGGCGGGGGGGGGGAACCGACACAAAGTGAAGAGCATGGCCAAGGCAAGCAATCTGAGCACATACCTGCTAAATGCCATTGGCCAAGCACCCCACGGCGTATGGGGTGGGCAGTGGATCCAGAGCAGGTTGGAGGAAATATACCAAAACTACAAATTTAGGAAGATATATTACTTTATTAGAATGCTGAAGCATTTAAAGAAGAGACTGGATAGAGGACTCAGTTGATTAACTTTATTATTATTTCACTGAATAACAAAAATAAATGTTAATATTTCAAAGAAATAGCTGTGCACTTCACTTTAAAATTCAAATAACAAATAATTTTGGAATACCCTTTGAGTCTTCCTAGTCATTGTTCTGGATGCTGGGATATAGCATTTATCAAAATTGTTTATGTCTGCTCTAGCGCAGCTTACATGGGGAAGCAGGCCCAAAGAGATGAATAAATAAAATATGAAAAATTACATATCAGGTTAAAGGAACCAGTGACAGATTTTATCTATGTTTTCAGGGAAAGCAGAATGACTGTATAATTTATTTTCTCCTAGGAATACATTGAGTATGAAAACAAGCATACTTAGTAATTCTGGGATAATGTGCATCAACTGAACTGTCCCATGCAACCTGGACAGCAACCTGGTTACACTTCTCATAGTGTGACATTTGAGCAGAGAACAGGAGAAAATTGAGGAGCTGGTGATGTATTTATTTAAGGGAAAGTAGCCCAGGAAGAAGGGATGCTTGAACCATTCTGCGCAGAGTTAGGGCATTGGGCATTTATAATTTCAGTCTTTTTAGAACAAGGAGAGGACCTCACGGTGGCATTGCCTTTTCTAGGAATGACACCTCAGGGCCAGCTGTGTGAGGAGTGGCTTACCTGGCCAGTCAGAGTCTGTCTCCCAATGCAGGGAGGGGGTTGTCAGGGTGAGAGGAGAAACATGGCTGGTAGTCTTTCCCAAAGACAGCAGACAGCCTCTTCCCCATTGTGCTTGCAGAAAGATGGTGCTGGTGAGGCAATGATTTTGTCAAAGGCTGGACTCAGTTTGTGGCTGTATTTTGAGAAGCTCTTTCTGTCCAGAGACTCAGCTCCTCCGAAGCGTGATGACTGCTGTAGAATGATCTGCTGCACCCTTTCCTGGGTGCACCCATGCTCACACGTGAGGCTCTCCTTCCAGGTGTCCCCTAAGGGCTGCTCACCCTGCTGCTGTCAGTGGTCACAGTTCAGTTTACTGAGCAGCATGCAGCTGCTTTCCTGGTGCCAGCTGTTTTGCACGGGTCTTGCTCAGCTCAGTAGGGCTGTGCTTTGTCAAGAAGGTGCATTCTGGGATAAGAAAGCTAGAGGCCAGCAGCCTGGGGTGTTGGAGCACCGAAGCTGTGTTGAGCTGGATAATAGCACCCGACGTCAAGATTTGATCAGTTTGAAACAAACCTGCTGAAAGCAGGGAGCTAGTGCCATTCCCATAGGGTTTCTAAATCTCAGGTCCCTCAAGACATGTCTGGAGCCAAATCAGCTGGAAAACTGCATTCTCCAGAATTGAGATCGGAATGAGTTAAAGGAATGAGACCAGGAGCCAAGGGACATCTCCCTGTGTCTCTGTCCTGCTGCTGCCCCTTTCACCCCTATCTCTGCTTCTGTTCACTTCGGGATATCCGTATCTCCTCTGTCCCACCTTTTCCAAAGAGTTTCTGAGTTTCTCCACGAAGGTGGTGAAAAGTTACCACTTAGAATGCTTCTGAGTTCCAGTGCCCACACGACTGATGAGAATCACTACATTCAGTTGGAAATTTTTGAAAGACAAGCTAATAGATCAAGCTTGGGTTAGAATTCCCATGAAGCCAGCAGCGGGTTCTAAACATACTCTTTCAGGAGGGGACAAGGTTGTGATACAGATTGTTATAGGCGCTATCGTTGGCTTCAAGCCAAGTTGAGAAGCTAGCGCGAAGTTTTCATGCCCTTTCCCCTCTTTTGTCCTGTTTGTGCTCACTCAGGAATTCTCATAATCTGTCCTAACAGTGGGATCTGCCTTTCTCTTTCCAAGCTGTCTCATGTCACTAGAGGCTATGGCGTCCTGTTTCTGTGCAACTGTGGGCTCCAGTAGGAAATAAATACAGTAAATGGTGGTATTGGTTCTAGAATATGACTTCTTCTGATCTTTGGTATTGTAAAGACTAGCCTGTAAAATAAAAACAATGATTATGAACATATAAATTAAAAAGAATCATCCCTAAAGACTTGTATGAAAGTAAATATTTGGAGAGATATTATAAAGACAGCCATCCCTTTCTGTCCAAGATGGTCCTTATTTTGGTACTGAAAGTCCCTGGTCCCAGGAAACATCTCTCTCTCTCTCTCTCTCTGGTAAACTTGGATTATTGTTCACCCTAGAAGTCCAATGAACACCTTCTTTATCCCTCTGGAATATTATGCAATGTAAAGGAGCCTGTTTTCCTTCCCCTCGTTGGGCTAATTCACATTTTTTATCGCTGCAAATCTGTACTAGCTTTAAAAATGTGTATTTCTTTGAACTAAGGTTCAATAAACATCCAAGTTTAGCAGGTATGTATTTATTGCATAAGGTATAGGTATAAGGAATATTCCATACCAGTATTTTTAGAATTTTGTGTTACTTCTTCTAAACTAGCACTTCTCCAGTTTTGACGTTCATTGGAACCCCTCCAGGGGTCTTTCTGACACATTAACTCTGGTTAAGGTCTGAGAGTCTCCATTTCTGACATGCTCTCAAGTCATGTGATTCCAGAGGTCTGAGGACCGCATGTTGTCCAGAAAGATTCTAAATCAACTGGAATATTATTATGGAATAATATATGATCATAGAAGAATTATGCGGGCTCATTTGGTGATTGGAAAGTGGAGGGGTGAGCTTTGCTTTCAGTTTCCCAATGCAGTGTGAAAAAATAAAAAGAGTGTTTGATATCTTTATACATTTTTTCCGCAACACAAATAGATCTTTTGGGCATCACATTTTAAATTTGTTCACTTGTTTTAACCAGCTATGCTTCAGATAATAGGTGTCTGAGTTCACAAATAACCACTAATGAAATATTTGACCTGTGTGGCTGCCAGGATCATCATCTGATTGAAAATTAAAATTTTCTCTCGCTAAGATGTAATTTGTGTGATCATTTTACAAAATCAGCTTCTTCAGATCCCATTTTTAAGGCTTGATGTGAGAACCATTGGAAACTAAAGCACTGAAAAAATGCAAAATCTGACTATCATAACTTTCTGAGTTGAGTGCCACCTGGTTATCCTAGTAGGAAACACTTCTCAAGAGTCTAGTCTCAGCTGTCCTTGATCATACTCTGGGTTACAAAACATCACTTGATGATCTTTACATATTTCTCCTATGAATGAGAAGCCAGCAAAGGGATATGCTTTAAGGTGCTGGTCCATTTTCCATGCCCCCTAACTGATGCTCCTTTGGCGTGTGTGAACTGTGCTGGCTGAGCCTGTGCAGACTTAGATCTTTTGAACAGATGCCCGTAACAAAAAGTTAGCTGGGTTTTAGGGATGGCTAATGTCTCCACGGGCTGCAGAATGTTATTGAGGCTTGATTGCAATCTCCTGACATGATAAAACTAAATGAAAGAACAGGAACTGCCTGCTTGGCAGGGCTGAGGGCAGTTGGAGAGCTCAGAGAAGGCACAAGCATTAGGAAGAAAGCAGGTTGACAGAAGCTGGGCAGACCGACAGGGCTATTTAATTCAGAGAGGAGGGTGTTAATTAATTTATTTGGGGTGAGGAGATCTGATTTCTAAGCTAGACTACAAGCTGTTGCCAGTCTAGTTGGGGACAATGCCCTAACAGCTGTAGGAATATCATCCATTGTCTGGGTGCCTGACCTCATATCATATCCATCTTCCTGGGTCCAGACTCACCATGCTGTGTCATTTGGACACCAGCAGCTCGTTTTTCTTCTCCGTCAATGTTTTTTTTTCTTGTACGTGACTGTCTAGTTGCTTGTCTTTGCTCCTAATTTCTCTTCAAACTCCCTGGAGCATGAAATCAATCCATGGCAGGTGGAAAGGAGAAAACTGGGAGTGCATTGAAAGTTACTGCTTCCTCTACTGCATAATTTTAAATGTATGAAGGCTTGGCTTCTGATACTTTTAAGATGGGTCCAATGCTATCCTCAAAAAAGTCTAGTCATGCCTGACCAGGCGGTGGCGCAGTCGATAGAGTGATGAACTGGGATGCGGAGGACCCAGGTTTGGGACAACGAGGTTGCCAGCTTGAGCGTAGGCTCATCTGGCTTGAGCAAAAAGCTCACCAGCTTGGACCCAAGGTCACTGGCTTGAGCAAGGGGTTACTTGGTCTGCTGAAGGCCTGAGGTCGGGGCACATATGAGAAAGCAATCAATGAACAACTAAGGTATTGCAATGAAAAACTGATGATTGATGATACTCATCTCTCTCCGTTCCTGTCTGTCTGTCCCTATTTTTACCTCTCTCTGTCCCTGTAAATAGAAAAAAAGTCTAGTCATTAAAATATACTTAAGCAAATGTCAAGCTTATGGTGTCCTGATTTCCTGCCTGGTCTTTGCTTTTTTCTCTGCCAGGAATTATTTTCACTCAATTCCATTGTTTCACATAACAAACGATGTGCCTAATGATGTCCTCCCACATGTGGTTCTGTGGAGGCTTTTATTATAGTAATTAATTTTTTAAGGAAAAAAATGGTATGATGTATTATGAAATATAAGCAGAAATGAATAAAAGTTTTGGGGTAATTTTTAAAAGTGTTTGGATGTAGTGAAATGAGAATTGGATTATGGTCCAGAAGATCTGGTTTAAGCAAGTCACTTAAAAATTTAAGCAGACCTACCTGACCAGGTGGTGTCACAATGAATAGAGTGTTGACTGGGACGTGGAAGAACTAGGTTCGAAATCCCGATGTTGCTGGCTTGAGCGCTGCTCACCAGCTTGAACGTAGGGTCACTGGCTTGTGCATGGAATCATAGACATGACCTCATGCTCCCTGGCTTGAGCCCAAAGGTTGCTGGCTTGAAACCCAAGGTCTCTGGCCTAAGCCCAAGGTCGCTGACTTGAGCAAGGAGTCATTCATTCTGTTGCAGCCCCCAGGCCACTGGCTTAAAGCCCAAGGTCGCTACCTTGAGCCCAAGGTTGCTAGCTTGAGCAAGGAGTCACTTGCTCTGCTGCAGCCCCCATATCGCTGGCTTGAAGCCCAAGGTCACTTACTTGAACCCCAAGGTTGCTGACTTGAGCAAGGGGTCACTCACTCTGCTGCAGCCCCTTGGTCAAGGCACATATGAGAAAACAATCAATGAATAACTAAGGAGACTAAGCAGCTGCTACGAAGAACTGATGCTTCTCATCTCTCTCCCTTCCTGTCTGTCTGTCTCTCTCTCTGTCTCTGTCACACACACAAAAAATAACCTAAGCAGTCCTGTACATATTTGTCAAAGCTCATCAATATGTAGCATTAAAAGGGTATTGTTTTTTGTATTTAAATTAAAAATATATAAACATAACTAAAAAATATGAGTAATATTATCCTTTATTTATTAAATATAAAGATAGCACACACTCATTTGAAAATACTTACAAGCACAAGATAATAAAAAGATTAGCCATAACATTTCAGCTATTAGATAATCACATAGCTACTGTCTGGTTATAGCAGGGTGAGTTGATCACGGTACTTCGTCATCATTGGTCCATGCAAAGTGCCTCTTTCCCCCATAGCCCCTTATTTCCACTTGCATGACCCTCCCCTATGTTAAATCTGAGATTTATTTAGCTTTTATGTAGTGAGTGAGGAAAACTTCTGAAAAAGAAGAAATAACCTTCTCCGAAAATGCTCTTTTTGATATTATCTGCTCTGCATTGTGCTTTGTATCATGGCAGTAAAACTCAAGTTCTTTGTGAAGAGTGACTATACTGTATTAATAAGGTTGCTCAAGGCAGACTATATACAGTACTAGTCTCTTTTGTTCTTGTGTACTTATTTGGAACAAAAAGAATTATTTTCTGTGACTAAGACTATTTTTTTGGAGTACTATCATTTTAAACACAAGTGATTATGTTAAATAACAAGTAATTATGTGGGAACGTTTAGAGGTTAAAATATTCATGTTCAGATTGCTCTTTGTTGGGAGTTGAACTGGATGGTGACTTGAAGAGAAAGCAGTACCGGCCACTGTTTATGTGGGCGAAGATTTGTGCAAATGTGCCTGGGCACGGCCCAGGGCCATGCCAAGTACAGGAGAACTAAAAAGTATTTGCTGAATAAATGAATGAGTTGGGAAATTAAGTTATTGAGTTTCTAAGGGAAAAGGTGAAAGTATAAAAATGAGTATTGATTTTCTGACTTTCTGAAAAGTTACTGGCATTCAGCTTCAACTCAAATGTTTCATTTGTATAGGACACTGAATGGGGATAAACAGTGAACTAGGAATAATTTTACCTCACTGTGCCCCACTTCCTTAAATCTGCAGATTGGGCATATTAATATTTGACTCCTTATTTATTTTTCCTATGCCTTCTTATTCCTAATTGTTTAAAATTCATGTTGCTATGTGGTGTGCATATTTTGTAGCCGTCCTCAACTTTTAAGAATTGGGTAGAATAAATATAAATTGAAATAATGATAGCTGTTTTATTTTAAATCAAATTAGATTCTCTGTAACTAAGCCTTCATAACTTCTTCATAAATAAGCATTTGTAAACATATATGAGGAGTCATTACTGACATATGTTTTGCTTAGTACTATCATAATTAAATAAAAGATTATTTTCCCTAGTGTAAGTCACAGCTAATATGCTGCCCAACCTTCTCATTATGTTGGTCCATGTTAGAGTTAATTCATAACTCATCATTTAGTCTCAAATTTTTTATCTGTAAAATGGGTGTTTCATAATTTCTTATTCTCAGAAATGTTACAGGATGAAATAAGGTAAGAGGCAGTGTTCTCCATTTCCCTCAGTTAATTCCTTCTCACCCTCCCCTGCCAGAGGGGACTTTCCCCACTGGAGTGGACTTCCCCCACAGGACAAGACTTCCTCTGCCAGCAGGAACTCATTGCATTCATGCTGTGATATGTGATCAGTATTGGTGAGAGAACATCTTGATGGTTTCACAGGTGCTCCATTCTGAAATAGTTGAAAGACCTGGGCCTGACCCCATGGAGAGGTGAGAAGAGCCTGATTCAATGACTGTTACCATGCAAAGTGACAAATAAATGGAGCCCTGGGGCCCTGGTAGAGCAGAGAGGAAAGAAGGAAATAGGGCAGTAGGGACAATGGAAGTGGGAGAAGGAAATCTTGGAAGCCCTTCTGAGCTGACTTCCAAAGGTGGCCCTATGGAGACGCAGGTAAAAAAATGACCTGTTCGCTGAATCCCGATGTTTTCCAGACAGATGACTACTGCTAAGGAAGATCTTTCTTTTCTGTCCTTCAGGATGTTGCACGGCTTTAAATAAAGGCTAAAATATGCATGTATATGAATATGGTGGCATATGCCCACAGTTCATTGAATCTAAGATGTTATCAGCTGGAAGATGTATCCTTATTTGATGAACCATTGAGATGAAAAGAGAGGACCTGCTAATTTAACCATGGCACAATATTTTATTGTCATTTAAACTTTTTATTTTAAATATATGAAAAAAATCTTTTACACGTAGCTTGCTCTTAGACATCACCCTTGAGTATACATGTAAAGGCAAATAAGTGTAAAATAAATTGATTAGGATACTCCTAAACGTGTTCACATGCAGAGTTTACTCTTGTGTCTTGTCTTCTGCCCAGCATCATTGATGTGTGTGCTGTGTCACGCAATGCAGTCGGTCCTTCCTGCAACCAAGAGTGTTGACAACGGAGCATTATTTAAATGTATGCTTTGCTATTGTCTCTGATTATCTTTCAAGCCAGTGACCCTGGTCTGCAAGTGTTAATGTGCAGGTGATGACAGCCATGTCATGACTGCCACTGAGTGATTTGCACAGTAATTTCAGAGATGTTAACATGTCAGAAAATATATGTCTTAGAATTGATGAACTATGGTAGTAAATACCAAAAGTGCTAAGATCCACATGTTGCTCTTTTCACTACCTGAACAGCATTCAGCTTGAGCCTTTCACATTTATTCACTGCTAAATGTACATTGCAGGTGTCCACAGCCTGGCAGAATGAGTAATTCCTAAATTACCGTGGCTCTGCGCCTTCAGCGGATGGATGGCTGGTCCTCAGGGTCCCCAAAGCCTTCACAATTACTTTTGGTAAAGGGGTTCAGTGAGTCTCTCGTGGAAAACTGCAGAGCCCCATGTGCCATGCTTTCCCCTTTCTGCCTGTGCTCATTGAAACCCATCACCCTGAAGTTGCCTTACAGATGCCAGCTGCTGCCCTGCGCCTGGTGAAGCCATAGTGTCTACGCCAAGGTTGTGGTCTTCTAATGCTCCCAGTGATTTTTAATCTCCAGAGTGTCAGAGCTGTAGGAGTTTCCATGCAGGAGTGGTGACAGTGGCATTCTCCTCAATCTTCATCTCATTTTATTCCCCAGACCCCAAACAGCGAGGTTCACCCCTAGAGTCCATTGCATCTTCCAAGAGACTCTCAGCTTCTAGCTACAGAGAACATTTGGATGGTTGCCAGATAGAAGGGGGAGGGGGAATAGAGTAAAAGGGTGAAGGGGTTCAGAAGTACGATTGGTTGTTACAGAAGAGTCACAGGGATGTAAAGTACAACACAGGGAACATAGTCAATAATAGTCTAATAACTGTATATGTATTAGATAAGTACGAGAATCATGGGGATAATCACTTAGTTAAGTCATATAATATCTAATCACTGGTGTGTACACCTAAAAATAATTTACTATTGCATGTCAACTTTAATTAATTTAATTTTAATTGTAGTTTACTGCCCTCAGGAAGATGGTAAACTCCTTGAGAGCAAGGATTCTCTTAAACACTGTACATATCTTCTAATGGTGGGCAGTCAATATAAGTGATTAATGAATTTTTCTTTAGCTTCTAATATGACTTCTGGAAAAATATTTCATTTGCAAATGGAGCTGACCAAATCCAAATAGCTCAGATTACCATAGAATTCCAAAAGCTTTGGAAATTGCATTTACTCATTTTGCAAATGATGAAGCGAAAATTATATATGTGAAAAGCCCCGTCTGCAGTGTGTAAATTGGACTTCAGGAGAGTTGACTGAGCTTCTGGGGTGATGTGATTTCTCAGCCACAGAGCTCATAATTCATACTCCATCATGCCTTCTCTTTAGGGGAACGTGGGCCTCTTCTGGGCACCACTCAAACGCACTTAAAATATTCTCTAGTTTATTCGTGGACTCAAAACTACAGTCCCACCAGAAAAACAAATCATCTCTAGATCTCTCAATGAACATAGGATTTTCCTGTCTAGCTGGCTCTCCATTTCCCCCTCATTGCCAGCTTTAACTTTCATCTCTCACACTAGAATCAACAGCCCTCTGTTACCTTGGCAACGATGATAGGATAATAGAATTAAGATTTCCCAGGAGTCCATTCTATCATCATGCTCTTGGGATAAAAAAGGAACACATCACAATTATGAATTATAATTTGTGATACTTTAAAGTGGCAGTGTCCATTTATTTTAAACTTATGGCATAATGTATGTTAATCCTTCAGCGATTGAAAAAAGTTCAACCACAAGAATAAGACAGGAAGTCTGTCTCATTTAAAAATTTTAATATATATATATTTTCAGTCAGCCTTGTATGTTTCTCTTGACATGCCGCTTTTTCATTAATCTAAAACGAATAAGAAAAATTTATCAGTGGGGTAGTCTCTGAGCGCATTGCTATTTCATCTCAATGGGTTTGAAATTCTGAAGGATCTTTTTACACTTTCTACAAGAAGAGTCTTAGTATGGGAAAAATAAATTGACACTCTAGGGATTTATACTCCCAAGCCATGGTATTAAACACTAATGTTCTATTCTGCTGCTGTTTTAGAGAACTGCGTTGGATTTCCTAGGCTGATGGTTCTAACACTGAGAGTTTACTTCCGTTTTCTTATTTCTATCTTGATTCAGAAAAATCTAAAGGATAAACACTGGTCTTTTTGATATTTAGTAGGATATCGTATCTCAGAGTCTGATTCCATATCTTTGACGATTTATTCATTAATCTTTCTTCTTGAGTGCCATGTTAATTCAGGCTGTTTGATTCTCTCTCCACCCACAGAGGTTGGATTTGCTTTTGGTATCGTCCCAAGCAGAATTTTAAGAAGTAAATTTCCCATGTATAGGATAAGAGTGGGCATAATTCCATTCATTGATTAATCTCTTTGTTAGGAATTAAAAGACGTTAAATCCATACACCAATATCTTGAAGTAATAATGCAGTTAGTTTAATAATCTTTTAACCATAAGACATATTTGTAAGTTTTCTACATATTGTGACAATCTGATTGAAAGACATAAAAGTGATCTTTTTCTTTCTTGCAGATTGCAGAATCTTAGCCACACAACACACAGGAAACTCATTATTCAAGAGGAAATAGCAAAATCCTTGTTTCATGCTTGAGAATGAAGCTTAAGCTTACAGCTATTATTAGTGTTAAGTCACTTGACTTTTGAAGTTGAAGGCAGCCAAGTCAAATTTTTAACATCAAAATAGGTAAAATTGATTTATTATTCTTTTGTTTCTTTTGAGACTTGGATTCCATATGCAGAGTATATTATTTGCTGTCCAGCATTTAACAATTTATGTCATGTAGATGATCCTTTTATGATACCAGTAGCATTATATGACTCAGGTATTTTGCTCAAAAAGTTAACAAACATTATTTCTTACCTAGCATATGGACTGGAAGTGGGACAAAAACAAAGTAAAAAACAAACAGAGGTAATTATATTAGTTTTATTTATCTGTCTCTTAAATATGTGGCCAGTCTGTTCTGACATTAAAATCTAGCTTAGCTAATTTTAATTCAGCAAACATTTCTCTAAGCATTGTTTATATGCAAAACACTTGACAAGATCCAATGGATGCATCAAAGGTGAACATTGAACTGTAAAATTTATTTTGGGAAGCTGTTGCTCTGCAGACTTTTTATTTATACACCCTGTGTTAACTTTAGAGAGTTTAGGAATAATTATAAAATGGAAATGCGAGGTATGTGTTGATTCCACAGCTGAGCAGCCCCAGGAGTCTGAGACAGCTGTGCTCACTCAGGATCCATAGTGACAGCATGCACGCCAGGACTGCAGCCCCTGCCCCCAGCATGGCGCTATATGAGGTAGACGCTCAGTCTGAGATGTACAGCAGGAACAAGGCTGCTGGACACTGGAGCCCTTCCCCAGGATCTAAGTGATGACAGGCTGGTTTAGCCTTGAAGCCCCAGAATCAGACCAGTCATAGAATAGGTTGCCTTTATTGGCTTTTCCAGTTCCTTTCTTCTCACTGTCCTCCAAACAATATTATATTTAGCTAGGTTAAATAACCAATAAGAATCATAGTGATTATTTGTTGAGCAGTGTGCTAACCATTTCATTTCATGTACACCATTTTATTTAAGCTTTTCTTGTGTGTGTGACAGAGTCAGAGAGAGGGACAGATAGGAACAGATCAACAGGAAGGGAGAGACATGAGAAGCATTAATTCTTTGTTGTGGCTCCTTAGTCTCTTTAGTTGTTTATTGATTGCTTTACATATGTGCCTTGACTGGGATGATGCAGCAGAGTGAGTAGCCCCTTGCTCAAGCCAGTGACCTTGGGCTCAAGCCAGCAACCTTGGGCTTCAAGCCAGTGACCTATGGGCTCAAGCCAGTGAGCATGGGGTCATATCTATAATCCCATTCTCAAACCAGCGATACCATGCTCAAGCTGGTGACCTTGGAGTTTTAAACCTGGGTCCTCCACATCCCAATCCAATGCTCTATCCACTGCACCACTGCCTGGTTAGGCAAGCTTTCCCAATACTCTATGAAATAAAAACTACTCTGACAGATGAGGAAACTGAGGCTCAGAGTCAGAGGATGGCTGATCCCAGTTTCAAACCCATAATCCCCATTTTTAACCTCTAATCTATAACTAAGAATCATGTATCTTTCTTGTTATATAATAAGAGAATAATCTTGTTCTTAAAGAATACTTTCCTTAATGTACCCACTTTCTTTTCTGATTAGTTCTCTGTGTTTCAAGTTAATTATTGAGCTGTGAATTTTGATTATTAATTCATGCTGATTAAGAAGATGCAATATTCTTTAAGTTGAAAAGTGTCAGGGATATTTTAATTCTTCCTTCACCAATGGTTACTAAATCTTTTTCCTGTTCTCATCATTAATGTAATTAAAGTAAAAATCAATAGGTTGTCTCCATCCAAACAGAAATTCTGAGTAAAGAACTAGAGAGTGATGGGAATGCAGACTGGTGCAGTCACTGTGGAAAACAGTTTGGAGATTCCTCAAAAAATTAAAAGTCGAACTGCCTTTTGACCCAGCTATCCCACTTTTAGGAATATACCCTAAGAACACCATAACACTGTTCGAAAAGAAGAAATGCGCCCCCATGTTTGTGGCAGCATTGTTCACAATAGCGAAGAGCTGGAAACAGCCCAAGTGTCCGTCAGAAGACGAGTGGATTAAAAAGCTTTGGTATATATATACTATGGAACAATATTCAGCCATAAGAAATGATGACATCGGATCATTTATAACAAAATGGATGTACCTTGATAACATTATACGGAGTGAAATAAGTAAATCAGAAAAAAAGAAAAACTGAGAACAGCATGATTTCAGACATAGGTGGGACATTAAAATGAGACTACGAGACACGTACAAGAGTGTGGTGGTTACAGGATGGGGGGAGGGAGGGGAGGGTGGGATAGGGAGAAGGGGAGGGACACAGGGAAAAACAGATAGAAGGTGACAGAGGACAATTTGACTTTGGGTAATGGGTATGCAGCACAATTGAATGATGGGATAATCTGGAGATGTTTTCATTGTACATATGTACCCTGATTTATTGGTGTCACCCCATTAAAGTTAATAAAAAAAAAAATTAAAAAAAAAAAAAGAACTAGAGAGTGAGTCTTAGTTTATTGCTTTTCCAGTGACAAGTGTTACAGAAGAGAAGACAATTACTTTGCCAATGACTGACAGTTTCTGCCTCACTTTTTTATTGTTATTATTTTTAAATTTTGTTTGTAAAATTAAATTGAACAGGGTGACATTGATCAATAAGAACACATAGGTTTCAGGTAAACATTTCTATAGCATTTGAACTGTTGATTATGTTGTATACCCATTACCCAAAGTCAAATCATTTTCTGTCACCTTATATTTGTCCCTCTTTACTTCCTCCCCCCCCCCACCCTTTTTGGTAACCAGATCACTTTTTCTGTGCTTCACTTTAAATAATCAATTTTTAGTGTTTTGAAGACAAGAAACGGTAGAGAATGTGATAACTTCAAAGTAATAGCAAATTGAGGCATGTGGCACATGTTTACTATGATACAAGGGATGTAAAAATTATGCTGCCAAGTCAGAAATATGGTTAAAATTACTGCTCACCATGCAATGATAACCAGATACAAAGTAGTATGAGGGTCAATATTTGGAGACAAAATGAGTGAAAAATAATTATATTTTGAAGCCTGATATTTTACAAATAAGGAAATTATTTGATATTTCTGATTAAAAAACTAACAGCAGCAAGAAATATCCAGGCCTAAGTTTAGCTGCTAGAATACCATTTTTACTGGGAATTAAGCAAGGGGTACTTTTTTCCTCTCTGAATTCATCAATATAGTATTTTCCAAAGTTGTTCTAGTTTTGTTACTCCAACATTCTATCCTCTACATGGCTTCTGGAATTTATTAAGTTGCTATTTTCAATAAATAGATACCCTATGAATATTTGAGATATTTCTCAAATAGAAATGGTTTACAGGTATTGAGTTTCATGTTTTAAGGTAGTTGCTTAAATTAAGAATTAGGTTAAGAAGAAATGGTCTTGCTAATCTTGTCTCTTTTTTTGAGAAGAGCTTTGTAGAGTGCAAGTCAGACTTGTCTTCAGCCACTCACTCCGTTTTTAGTTTGAACAAACCTACTGGTTTTCTGCCTCAGGACATTTATATGTGCCACCACAGCTGAGGAACTATCTTAACTACTCCTGCCCACCTCAAATTTTTACATGATTGACCTCTTCTAATTTTGTTAGACTTTAACTTAATGTTTCATTTTCAGGAGGCTTACTATGATTATTTCATCTAAAGTAGGCTCTCCTCTTTATCATTTTCATTTTATTCACTTCTTTTCTTGTTATAATTGTTACTATATTGTAATTTGTTGATTGTATGTTATCTACCACGAAAAGTAGGGAACATGCCTTTTATTTTCATCTGTTTAGATCCAGCATTTTTCTGACATTTAGAAAGTGCTCAATAAATATTGTTAACTGAGTAAATGATTGTAAAAATACATTTGAAGGAAGAGAAAGAAATTCTTGCTTAAGGGAGGATGCTAACTTGGCAAAGAAATTAACCTGTAGAAAATAATGTACTGATATGGGAAAGGTGGCAAATGGGGTACTGAGAAGTTGCTGAGAACAAATTGTAAACAGAATGAGGGTGGAGAGTTGAGAATATGCTGTTGTCTTATGCTGGAGATGACTAGTAAGTTGGTCATTTCAAGGAAGAGGGATTTCACCTGAGCTTAAAAGTACATTGTGTTGAAATCTGTTTTGTTTAAGCATATGTTAACTAATGGTGGACATGGACATAGTTTTTATATCTTTATATTTACCATAAGATATAAGACAAACAAGAATAAGACATTGATGACATTTTTTGAGGGGTCTTGCATGTCTTATCCACAGGGGTCACTTAGTAGATACTTATGAAATACTCATTGCCTGAAGGAAGGAAGAATTGCAAAGATTTATCCACAGTAAAGACAGCTTCATTTTTATTTTTGCTAAAGATAAGTATGTGAGTTGTAATTATAAAGGGCATATTATATATCAGTGCATATGTCTTCTTAAACTAACAGACATGTCCTTATTCTTGTAGCAGGCTGCTTTTCAATCTCCTGAAATTGTAGTTCATCCTTGAAAGAGAGATGACTCTTAGCTGGTCTCATTATTTTAAAATATTATATAAAATATTTTCTATACACATATATCTGCATATGTACATGTACATATATGTATATATAGTACACATAGTATACATTTTTAACATAGCAATTTAAAATATTACAAATTTTTTCAGTCATTCTAATGCATTCTCTCCTATCAAATATATTTATTGACTGGCCTTGTAGAGTCTTTGTCTTACCTTAGTCAAACTAGAATTAGTTCTTTTCATCCAAAGAGCACACAGTGTCTGTACACATCATCATGCTCACATTGAGTAGTATGTTCCAGATACTTTGCAAGCATCCCTGAGACAGATATTTCATATTTCCCCATGTATAAGATGCACCTTTTTCCAAAAAATTTGGGTTCTATAAACATGGTGCATCCTATACAGTGGCTCTGGCATTTCAAAGGCCATAGATGGAACCAAGGATGAGGCAATATATGAAGACAGTGATTCGTCATCAGACACAGATGAGGACAAGCTAATGGATGGGAGTTTTGACAGTGATGAGGAGTTGTATGAGTTTTATGATGAATAAAAAACTTGAGTTCAATAATTTTATGTAATACATTTTTTTTTTCAAATTTCAGGCCCCAAAATAAAGGTGTGTCTTATACATGGGAGCGTCTTGTACCTGGGGAAATATGGTAGATATTGTTGTCTTCATTCTACTAATGAGGCAATTGAAACTTTAGGTGGTAAAAAGAACAGTCTCTCTGTGGTATGCTGGAATTGGAACCTAGGTTCCTTTGCCTCCAAAATCTTGCTTATGCCACAGTCTGCTGTCTCCAACTCACAAGCATAGAGAGGTAAAGCTAGGGTAGATTGTATGGGACAAAAGAATAATTGGGGCAGCACAGAATTATGATTTTTCCTTGATTAGGATAATATCCATGCCCTCCCCATTCAGTACTTTGTACTCTAAGACATCTGGACATTTGGACATGAAATTCCATTAGTAGTTCTCTTTCACCACAATAAGAATTTCCTCACTTAAGTAAGTTCTTGTGTTACATACTTTGACTACATACTCTTACTTTTCTCAGTTAAAAGCACTTTATACTGTCACTTATCATTGATACAGCTCTCTCTTTATACTGTCACTTATAGTTGATACCACTTTATACTTTATATTATCACCTACAGTTAATACAGTGCCCATTCTCTTTCTCTCTCTCCCTTCTCTCTATATCCTTACTCCCCTCTTTTTTGGCATTATATAGAATTCTCTAATGTTTGATTCCCAATTTGATTATTCATGAGATAGAGATTCTTATTTTTCTCTATCTTCAGTGAGAGTTCTATATGAAGAAACTACTCAGAATTAAAGTCATGAGTATTGTTTAAAGTTGGGTAACTATAACATCAATGATATACTGCTTTTCAATTTGGCAAAATACATATTATTAACAATTGCTAATATTCATTGTTGGCATGGGCAAGAGTACAGTAAAATAGGAACTCATATACTGTTAGAAGATTAAATTGTA
Source organism: Rhynchonycteris naso (assembly GCA_037038555.1). Classification (NCBI taxonomy): domain Eukaryota; kingdom Metazoa; phylum Chordata; class Mammalia; order Chiroptera; family Emballonuridae; genus Rhynchonycteris; species Rhynchonycteris naso. The sequence goes on along the minus strand of CM072996.1, from coordinate 287,286,218 downwards.
CTTTCCTTATAACTGATTAGCAATTTGTATCAAAAGCTTTACATTAAAATAATTCTTACCACATAAATTTTACCTGAAGGAACTTATGCTAAAGAACTACTTAGATAGATGGACACTAATTTTTGAATAAGAATATTCAGTACAGCATTACTTTCACTAAAGTTTTAAATGATTTCAGCATCTACTTATCCAGAAAGAGTAAAATAAAATATGGTGCAGCTCTTAGAAGGACTTTTAATATGCACTTTATACTTATGTTTTTCAGAAGTAAAAATGTAGGAAATGACTCACTATAATATGCTGAATAAAAGAAACAGTATACTAAATAAATGCACTCTGATTTTATATGTGAGAACATTAGATTCAACAATGATAGCTTCTCTAAAAATCTTTGAATTTTAATCTCCATTGCTTAACACATTGAAGTCTTATTTTTTTCTCATGGAATAGTCTAATGCAAGGTGGCGGCAGCTGCAAATATCTCTGTGACTCCAGCAAGCTCAGTAAATGGCTTCCATCCAGCTAGCAGACAAAGAAGGAAGAGAAATAACATAAACAGGTCTTCATTTCCTTGGCCCAGAATCATTTTTGCTCAAGTTCTATCAGTAAAAGCTAAACACTTGTTCTCTTCTCTTAAAGACAAGCCGCCGGGCATCAGAGCATCTAACCTTCACACACACCGGAAACAATTCACAAAATTATGAACATCACTTGTGAGATTTTTTGTGACTTTCATTTTCAACTTTCTGCTATTATTTTCTGAATTTTCTATAATAAGGTTACATTAAGTTCATAATCAGATAGAAACATAGACATGGAAAGACTTGAGGTTCAGTGTGAGGGCCAGCTGCTTAATTTCTCTCTGGAGATGCAGACGGGCTGGGGCACTCACTGTAGTGTAAGTTTCAGGATAAGAGGCTCTGTCATAAGAGGCTCTTCTGTGCCTGCCAACGTGACAGAAAATACACTGAGCACAGCATAAGGAGGACTGTCCTCTATGCATGGGTGATTTGGATATAATATTTATCAATGCTGATGACCTGGATTGCTTTGGCTGATCTGGCTGGCTTAGGGAATTTTCCATTCTTCCTTCATTGTTCCATATGTTTCTTTTCCAAAACCTTTTCCTCTGTCCAAGAGAACATTTTCCACTAGCAGAAGAGGGAAAATAACAAGGCAAAAGCTTTCTCTTTTCACAGTCTGTTAAAAAGTTATTCTGTAGAAACACTACTTGTGCACGAAGATGTAGGTTGAAAATTCATCTTCTACAATGTAGCTGAAGTCTAATTGATGATTTAAGAACAAGTAATGATAGTTCTATGCAGAAATGTAGCATATCCTCTACCCTTTTAAGGCTTGCTGGTTGAGAGTGGAATGCATAGAAAATAAACACTGTAAGAAGACTGTGACATCTCTGATACCATACATTTGATTCTGTATTTTATCTCTGGTCTCTACTCCGGACAATGAACTATAGAAATACTTTTTTTTTCTCACTAAGATCTTTTTCAATAGTCACTACTGCCCATACTTATTTTCTGTTTCATTTCATGCCACTTTCTTGCACTTGTCCTGTTAAAGAGACCATTTAATATTTAAAGGTTGGGATCATTTTGCAGGTTTTAGTTTAAGGGTAACCATAGCACACACGAACATTCATTATTCATAGCAGAGATGCGCTGTAAGTTCTTGGGAATCTCCTTTCCTTTTCGATGTTAGTTTCATATCAGTGCTGCTGTCACCAGAATTAAGTTCTGATATTGCTATGTGGCAGGTGGACTGATGAAGTAACAGAGGTTTGGGGATTATGTGAACTGTTTCTATGGGTGGATGTGACCATGCTCAAAAGGGAGACAAAGCCGGAGAGTGATAGGCCCCGGAAAGTCCGGTTTCGGATCGCATCCTCTCACAGCGGGCGAGTTCTGAAGGAGGTATATGAAGACGGGCAACCGGCAGGCTCTCTGGATTCGGAATGTGCCAGTATCTGTGGCATTGATGGACTAAGTGATTCTGATGGACAGCAAAATGGCCACATAGGATCTGAAAGTGATGAGCAAGAGAACGACCAGGATAATTTGCTGGTGTTAGCAAGGGCTACCAGCGAGAAGGGTTATGGTACAAGAAGAGTCAACATTTTAAGCAAAAATGGCACAGTCAGAGGAGTCAAATACAAAGTGAGTGCTGGCCAAGCTCTATTTAACAATTTGACCAAAGTATTGCAGGTAAGTCATTGCTGTTTGTTCCTCCTGAACTTTGTTCCTAACTCACCATTTCAACCCTACTCTGTTCTCCAGTTTAAAGCAAACCTCTCTTATTCATGACTCCTACATACTTCATGAGTCACTTTCCCATCTAAGATATTGGGTCAACAGCCACTGATTAAAAACAGGGTTATCATGCTTAGCAAACTAGATTGACTTCTCAAAGCCAAATTTCTATTATTTAAAGGGTCTTTTCCTCCAGTGTGTAAGGTCTAAAACAACATATCTATTTCTTAACCGAGCAAAAAAAACCACTCTAATGTTTAAAGCATCTGAGAAAAACTTAGAAGTATTTTATGGTTTATCACCGTTAAGTCTCTAGGTTATTGTTTATCATTTCCTGTATAGATATTTCAACCAGAAGAGATTGAGTGCTATGTTCAGTGGGGTTTGATTCAGTTGGAATGCTGTAAAGATAGAAAGGCTAACTCTGACTCTTTCATTCGTGAGAGGATTGCAGGATTATCTGAGTTGCATTTCTCTATTGATTTGCTCTTAAGAACTCTTAGAGTTAGCACTTGAAAAAGTTATTCTTCTATAAAGTTCAAACTGAGATCCAGATTTTACGTAAAAAATTGCCCTTAAAATGTGATAGGTTCTGCAGAGTAATGTAGGAATGTATTATTCAGGTCCTGGGCCTTTAGCAATAATCTAATGTTAAAACAGTTTTTGAAATTGCCTGGAAGCATTGGTAAAGTGATTTTCTATTCAAAACAGGCATCATATTTCAAGAATGAAATTCATAATCACTATCATTAAGGTAGCAGACCAATATTTTTCATTGTAATACCATTTTATATTATTCTCAATATTTAAATAAAGTGATATCTTGTTATGAATTATTCAATGCCTTGACATATTATAAAGCTGCTGGAGTGGTAGTGAGGAAGGATTTTTAAAAAGATACTTGACTGTTTTTTATTATTTTAAAGGAAGTATTTGGAAAGATCACACCATGAAGACTCTCAAAAATAAATTAAAGGATAAAATCAGTTAAGATCAAAGAATATTTTCATATATAAAAACCTGTGAAGGATTCCACAAATTAAGGGTGGTGGTGGGGAACCAAAAACCACAAACAGATGGCTATGTTGTATCAGGTTGGAAACAATCTTGTCTGGGTGTCTAGATATGTAACTAACTATTAGGTATATGTGACTATCATAGAGGCCTCTATGTTTCACTCAATGCAGAAATTATTTTTGCCTAAAGGTAGACCAACACTGTATGACAAATTTAAAAATGATTGCATTCATTGTGATTAATTTAGCTTGTCATGATTTGAAAGGCTGTATATGGTTTGGAGCCTTATTTACAAAATTGCTATACCCATTTCAGTGTTTTGATTTGAATTTATTCAAATCTCTCAAAAACCTATCATTTATGAGTAAATACCTTAAATCTTCAAAACTTATAAGAAAAAAACTTTTCCTCTTTATGACTTTATTCTAATGGTGCTATAAATTTGAAAAGGAAATGAGAAAAACTGTGTTACAATTTTAGTACTAGATTAGTTTAAATGTTTACTTGTGTATTTTTCCGTGCATGATTTCATCACCTTTTTTTGGAGGAGAAAAAATTAATGAAATTGTCATTTTCTAATAATTTAACCCCATTCCATATACCCTCTACTTTAAGAGGAAAATAGGGTTACTAGTAGAGGCCTCTCAAAATCTTTGCTATTTAATCAGCCCCCTGCCCCCATCTGATCATTCTTTCTTTATAATCAGCATATAGTAGGTATACACAAATTTTGTCCATCATCATCAGTTTCATTTTTATCACCAGCATCATCATGGGATGTTCTTTGATCTCTCCAGGACAAAACATAAGTTGAAGAAGCTCCTACGTTGGTTCAGGGCTGCCAGTTGCACTATTTTAAGGGGCTCTATTGACATCATTGTCTGTATGGTCTATATGAACAGCATGTGTATGTCATAAATGAGATAAGTGTCTTAATCATATGTCTTAAAATGATTAAGTGGGTTTCCACATGTATTCCACAATGCAGTAGCAGAGAAATCCTAGGGGCTAGAAGCAGAAGTTACATTTCAATTCTTCCCATACATGGATATTGGACCAGATGTGACTCTTCCCTGGATCTCTTTGTATTTTCCATATCCCTTGGAAAGTAAGTGGCAAACTTAACTAGACATAACTGCAACGTAGCAATTTCTCTTAGGGAAGAAAAAGTGAGGAGTTGTAGCTTGGATATTTGATTAAGGTTCCAATGCATAGGCAATCTTATTGAAGCAAGGAACTGTGATTGAAGAGACAGTTGGATCTTCCTGTTTTAAGTTATATAATCTTGAAGAACTCAACTTGAAACTTGAGGAAACTCTAAATATAAATAAAATATTCTAAAGACTGTGGAAATCACATTGAGTCCTTTCTAATAGTTTCTCATTGTTATTCTTGTCTCATTAAACATTGGCATGTGCCATGCAAAGTTTCAACTGTACAGAGAATTGTAATTGAAGTTATTTGCTTAAAACATTTTTATTTTTTAGCAGAACTTATTTAGAAAGTTGTCCATAAAAGAGATAGTAGAACAGATTTTTATTTCATTTATCAATTAATTTACCTTATAAAATTCTTAGCAATTGAGGATGAGCAATAAATATTAAACAAGGTTTGTAAAGTTTGAAGGACCAGGAAGCAAAGTGTGAAAGATTACACAGGTTTTCAGGGGACCCTTGTAGTGTGTGATTTATTTATTTATTTATTTTTTGTGAATTAATCAGGGATCTCTGTTTGGTCTAGATTATATCTCTTCAGATCCAGATACTTGACTTTTCTAGTTCTTATAAAAATGACAAAAATTTAATGCTCAAGAGAGACCAATTTGGATATCTGAAAATCTAGAATCTAATAGTGTCCTGGAAATACGAATTTATTAGAACTCTTCAGGTTGTTCCTACATACATTATAGTTTGAGAATCATAAGTGTAGAAGGGAAAGTCATTCAGTTTACTAAAGTCAATAAACATATTCCTTAATGTTTTTTATATCATTAATATTAAATGAGGAGAACAAAGAAGATATGTATTGATACATGACTTGGTAGATCATGAGGAAGGTATTTTTTGAGCCAAAGAGAAATAAAAATATTCTGACAGACATGCTTCCTAGGAGTATTCTAATTTATTAATATGTTGGTTCAGGAACAGGCCTATAAATCTTACCAGTACAGTCTGATATAGATGTAATGTTTTACTTATTTTTAAGAAATTCTGCTATAAGGAAATTTCTATTTAGATAAATGGTTTTATTTCTCATTACTGGAATATTCTAGAAAGAAATGACTATTTTTTATTTGTTAAAAGAAGTCACTGTTACCTCAGGCAATAGAAGTTACAGCACCACTGTATAACTCATAGCTCTCTTCACCCAGTTTGCATGATTGGATTTGAGGTATACTTTGCTTTCAGCTGCAACATATTTCCAAAGTCTCTTAGGGTGGGTCAGTGATGCAGATAATTAAGGTCTTTTATTCTATCTATCTTATCCTTATGATATTAAATTTCAGAGAATGATTATATTTCAATCTTTTCTTGACCTTATCCTCAAACTTGTATACTTTGTTATATACTCTGGTAGAATCTTCTATTATAATTTTCATAATTTCAATTCCCTCTTTTTTTTTACAAATTTAAAATGATTGTATAGAGCAAAACAGATACAAAGAAGTAATTACACTACATACTATAATTTGGTGGCTCCTTTCTAAGAACTCAAATTAAACATATTTCCTTCACTTATGTATGTACATGCATATCTGTGGTTAGTGTGCTAATGTTTATGAGTATTCTCATATTTCAAGACAAGAAAAATAAAAATACTATTGAATTTGCAGAATGACTTACATTTTTCAGGAGGTTTTCACATACATAATTTTACTTCTATGTACCCAAAATTTTGTTAAAAAAGTAAGAAAGTAATTATTGTAATGCTGGCTTTTAGATAACTGAGTGTCAGAGAAATCAGGCATCTGGCCCAAAGCCAGGGAGGCAAACACAGAATATAGTATACAGAAGATGTGTTATAGGCCCTGGCCGGTTTGGCTTAGTGGTAAAGTGTTGGCCCTGTCTGTGAATATCCTGGGTTTGACTCCCTGTCAGGGTACACAAGAGAAGTGACCATCTGATTCTCTCCCCTTCCCCTTCTCTGTCACTCTCTGTCTTCCCCTCCCATAGCCATGGCTCAATTGGTTCATGCACATTGGCCCTGGTGCTGAGGATGGCTCTGTGGAGCTTCCGCTTCATGTGCTAAAAATAGTTTGGGTTGCAAGCATGGCCGAAAATGCGCAGAGCACTGTCCCCAGATGGGGGTTACTGGGTGGATCTTAGTCAGGGCGCATGTGGGAGTCTGTCTCTCTTTCTCCTCTCCTCTCACTTGGAAAAGAGGAAGAAGAAAAGATGTGTTGTAGAACTGTGCATCTGAAACCTGTATAATATTTTTTGTTAATCAGTGTCACTCAATAAATTCAATTAAAAAAATAAACTATGCCTTTCTCTGTTTTATCTATGTTTATTATTAAAAATATGCTATATACAGAAACTCTCAACTTTATCTTTTGAAATGTTACAATTATAAATGTGAAGATTTATAAAACTAACTATGTCATGTTATGCTCTAATCTGGTCTTTTGAAAGGTCAACATTTAGTTAACATATTTTAAAATATATTGTTTAGTGAATATTCAGTCTTCTCCTAAGGAAAGTGTTTCTATAGTGTTAAATAGCTTCTATTCATTTTTAAATTGCATTTTTGAAAATTTAGCAAAACTCACCATTATCTCTAACATTATATGATTAAATTATCTTGAGGTTACAAGGGTTGCCATTGGAAGAGAATGCCTTGATTATAAGGAAGACTGCTGCTCAGCGTTGTTCACTAACTTTAGGATAGATAATATTAACATGTTTTTAGCCATGGTTATGATCTATCTTTGGCTCACTGAATCTAGCTTTGTTAATTGAATATTCCTGTGAGAACAAGGTGACTCTCTTGATGACTCCTTGGTCACAGTGGTTTATTTGTACTAACTCTGGAAAAGCAAAAAATAAGAACAACAATAGTAAACATTGATTAAATATTTACTAAATGTCAGGTTCTTTTCTTGTTATTTATGTGCATTGACACCTTTATTTTTCACAGTCATTTTATGAGGTAGTATCATTATTAATCAACTGATAATAACTTGAACTTCTCTGTATGTGAAACACTAAGTGGTAAGATTAAAATATTATTTACTCAGAGACATTTTATGTAATATTCTATCAAAATAAACACCTGCTAATGGAAACATTGCCTTTTTAATTATCAGAAAGTAAGCAAGAGACTAGAATTTTTGATACAATTCCAAGCACTGAAAGAAACTACATTAAGAAATTAGGTGACTTGTAATTCAAGAAACAGAAAAAAAGAAGCACCAAAAATGAGTTGGTACTACTTATATATTTTTACGTACAATTAAAGACTTGCAAGCCAATAGAACTTAGAATCTTTCAACATACTATCTCTGCTACTTTTGGTGACAGTACTTAACACTGATACTGTTAGGACCTCAATAAAATTTTTCTTTGATTTAATGAATTAAGTGAAATTCTCTTAGATTTCCCATGTTAGATAGGAATAGAATTTGTGTGGTGAAGCATCAGTAATTTGCTCCATTCAATCCTTTCTATTGTGGGTTATCTTCAATACTTTTTATTCATTTAATAACCATTTACTGCCTATCTATTATAGTACAAGTACTATGCTGGATAATATGAGGAATAAAATCCAGTTATTGCCTTCATGGAATATTCAGTATTGTGAATAGTTGTGTAAAGTGATTCATGGAAGAATTCAGGTATAAAATTCGATTTTGTTTCTTATTGCCATAGGATTCTCCTCTGTTTTCTTGTCTTAATATAGTCTCTGCATTTCTCCAGTGCTTCTATCCTTCTTCTAGTCTTTCTCTGATTAGATTATAGTTTTAGTGTACCTGTTTATTCAGCTTCTCTTGCTTTCTAATTTAGTTCTGTCCCTAGGCCCAATAACTGATGGGTCATCTATGTAATTAATGACTCATCTTAATCCCTAATATCTCTAGAAGTTCATAATGGTGACTTTCACCATGAGCACTGATTTGTCGAAGTTCTACGAATTTTACTAAAACTTTCTTTAGTTCAGTGAATATCTAGTTGGTATATCTCTCATTCTCTATTCATTAGAACCTTTGTATCATTAAAACATTTTAATTTGTAGGAGCTTGTTTTTTAAATTAATTTATTGGAGTGACATTGGTTGACAAAATTATATAGGTTTCAAGTATAATATATCATCTGGGTATTGTATTGTATGTTTACTGCCCCAAGTCAAGTCTCCTTCCATCACCACTTATCCTTCCTTTACCCTCCTCTACCTCCCCCGCTTTTTCTCTTATAATTCTCATACTGTTGTCTGTGAGTTTGTTTATTTTTTATTAATCTTTTCAGCTTTAACCTATGAATCTTTCTGAATTTTATCTTTAGAATAACATGCTAAGCAAACCCACAGATTCCACAGGATGACTTGGAACTGCTTAATGAACTCTTACTTGCAGCCCATGGGTATCACATAATTAGGGAATTAAAACCTGATGTTTCCAAACTTTATGAAAGCGATGTAACTGCAGGACTATACAAACATTATTTGGGTGGCCTAGTCATGTGCGAAGAATTTCTGCTATTTCTCTAAAACTCAGTATTTAGAATATTGTATCAAAATAAGATAAATATTTAGTAATCTATAAATTGACACACTATATAAATATATCAATCCATCAATGATTATTACCTTGAAGGAATTTAAAAAATGATAAACAGAATGTCATAAAGAACTTTTTGGTTAAGGGAATTTTATTTATAATCCTTGTGCTCAGCTTTTTTTTTCTTTTCTTTTTTTGATTTTTTAATTAAATTCATTGAGGTTACATTGGTTAATTGGATCATATAGGTTTCAAGTTTACATTTCTATGATACATGATCTGTATACTGGATAGTTTGTCTACCATCCAAAGTCAAATCAACTTCCGTCGCCACATATTTCGCCCCCTTTACACTTCACCACCCTTACCCCCTAATTATCTCACCCAATTTCTGACAAATTATTTATATCTTAAAATATTTCACTAGGAGGGAAGAAATAGTTGTTCATTTTGTTCATGTAATCATACAGTAAATATAATAAATTATAAGAGTATTCTTTATTTTATTGATTCCTAAACAATACAATCAGGTCATGAAACAATCAAGTTGCTCCTTTTCTGGATCTTTTATGTAATTAATGGTATAGAATTAAAGATCTTTATTATACAAAAACTCTGAAAGTGTGAGTAGTCCACAAAGCAGGTAAACTAGTGTAAATCAGGCATTTATTTGCAGGAGAGCTTTATTAGAAGAGCTAGTTTTGTTCAAAAAGAATTATATTCTAACAGGTCAGTGAAAAGAGAATAGGGAAAAAGTCAGAGTACCAAACCTGTGAAGACCAAATGAAGGTCATACTAGAAAGGTGAGAAGAATTAGGTGGGCTGTGACCTCGGGAGAAGTTGGTGGGTCTGGAGATTGGAGGAAGAGATTTTATGGATTAGATCAAGGTCAGCATAAAGAGCTGTGGGTGACTTTACTCGCAAGGGCCTCAGAACCAGCCCATGGTGTCAGAGCAGCTGTCTTTACCTGCTCTTTACCTTTGGTATACAGCCAGGCTCATGTCTTCTCATGGCTGTCTCATGAGGACCTTTCTCTGACAGCTACCAGCACATTGCTCATGCAACATCTGGCAGAAGTGATGCTTTTTCATGTCCCAAGATTTCTGCTCGACTCCTTCTAAACATTCCCAAGTAAACACCCCTTTCTCAATGACATGGGATAATGATTTTCTATGGAAATAAAAAAACAAGGCCTTTGACATCTAGATGAATGGTGCTGGTTATGTGAAAATTTAAATTTAGGATAGACTGACCAATGATCATTACTCATCTAGTATATTAGTTTCCTATTATTGTTGAAACACACTGCTACAAAGTTAATGATTTAAAACAATTGATTACTTTGTAGTTTCAGAGGTCAGAATTCTGAAATGAGTCTTATGAGGCTAAAATTAAGGTATCAACAGGGCTATGTTTACTCCGGAGGCTTTGGGGAAAAATCTGTTCCTTGCCTGTTCCCTCTTCTAGATGCTGCCTGCATTCCTTGTCTTGTGGTACCGCAATACTCTGACTTCTAGTTCCATTGCTATGTCTCCTGCTCTAACTCTCCTGCCTCCCTCTTCCCCTTCTAAAGACTTTTGTGATTACATTGAGCTCACTGGATAATCCAGAATAATTCTTCTATCTTGATATCCTTAATGTAATCATGTCTACAAAGTATGGTAACATATTCAGTCATGGGAATTTTTAGGCAATCATTACTTTGCCTGCCACACCTCTTAGGTATACTCAGCTTATTTTGTCTATGAAAAAACTAGGGCTTTGGGGTAAATAAATTATTGGCTCCACTTTTTTTACTCCCTTGTCATAATATCAAACATTGATACCATTTTAAGATGGCCTTCTGAAGACAGGAGTGCACTTCTATAGCCCTTGACTTTAGTCTTGGCCACATGACTTCCTTTGAACAATGGGCTGGCAAAAGACGTGGACCATGCAGAGGCTTGAAATGTGCTCACATCATTGTATTTTTCCTCTTGCATTTCTTCCATCACCAAGAGAAGTACATGCTGCAGAAGTCTAGCTGGTCCCAAAAGAGTGAGAGACATAAAGATTAGAACTGGACCCAACTGACAGTTGGAAGCCAAGCCCTACATAGTTTCAACTCAATCAACTGATTGCCAGCTAACACTCAGACTCATGAGTGAACAATAAATGCTTAATGTTGTATTCCATTCAGTTTGGGGTAGTTTCTTATTTGGCAGAAGGAAACTAGTATATGCTTATAATTATTGAGTTTCTTGTTGGCTCACATGATAGTAAATGATCTAAGTTCTAAAGTACCAGAATGCTTAACTCTGAAGCTTGAGTTCTTATTCACTCAACAGCTAGTGTCCAACCACTCATCTGTTGCCTGACTTTTCTTTACAATATCTCTTCTGAGACCTGGTCTAGCCTTTGATGAGGATTTCTGGGCAGAAGAAATTTAGGGTATTGGGCAGGACAAGGTTTCAAATCTTCTCACCATCTTATGAATATTGAACCTACTGAAGCTGATCATGCTAGGATAGAGTGAAGGCCATCTGTCATTCACTTCTAAGAATGTAGCTGAAGATTAAATTAATATTTTGGGTGGTTGCCTCACATTGTTGTGTTGTTGGCTTGCTGACTTACTTAAACATCTTTTTTCACTGGAAAGATCATGAGGTTAAAATTTTCAGTGATAGCCTGACCAGGCAGTGGTACGGTGGATAAAACATCGGACTGGGATTCAGAGGACCCAGGTTCAAAACACTGAGGTCGCTGGCTTGAGCACGGGCTCATTTAGTTTCAGCGTGGGCTCATCTGGTTTGAATACAGCTCACCAACTTGAACTCAAAGTTGCTGGCTTTAGCAAGGGGTCACTTGGGCTGTTGTAGCCCCCCAGTCAAGGCACATATGAGAAAGCAGTCAATATGAGAAAGCAACCAATGAACAACCAAGGTGCTGCAACAAAGAATGGATGCTTCTCATCTATCTCCCTTCCTGTCGGTCTGTCCCTATGTGTCCCTCTCTTGATCTCTCTGTCTCTGTCACAAAAACTAATAAACAAACAAACAAAAACACCTTTTAGTCATATAAAACATCTACTTTTGTCACATAATGTAACAGTGTTGTGTTCGTTTTCTTTCTGCATTTATAGACAGAGACTCTATAGTCAACAAAATTTAATTTTATTGTGTGAGTCCTGGCTGTTGAAATATTTTTAAACCCTGATTTTGTAACTAGCTATATCTTGGTACCTCGTTGAGTCAACCTAACACAGTTTTGATCATGGCAATTTATGACCATGAAGTAATATCAAGTAAGTGAAAAGAAGTGAATTTAAAGGAAATTATGCATCCCTAAGGAAGTGCCAAATGTATTTATTAAGCACTAGAAACCACTAAAGTTAGACTAGGGGTCTTATTCTAATACAGAAAAAGGACAGAGACAAATGATGTGGTTGTGACACAGACTATGCCAGCCTCAGAGGACTGTTGGTTTCCCCTTATTAGGTTTAACATGACCTTTGTATATTATTCTTATAGCCAGAAATTCTTTTTCAGAAAGGTAGTCATTTGTCGCCAAGGTCATACATCCTAATTTCTACAATCTGAGGACAATAACTGTGATCTTTGAGAACCAGATAGCTCGTGGCGATGGCATAAACATGTGTTGAGCCAAATGAATTAATAGCAGTGTTGGGTTTCTTTCTAGAATCATAGGGTTTTACTCACAATCAAAAGCAATGGCAGGAGCCTGGTGGCTGATGATTTGCCTCCCTGAGTGCCTGTGCGTTTAACTGCCGGTCTAGTACATACAGCTATGCGTGCTTTTCTGTTAAAGGAGAGGATTAGGAAATCTATTATAAGGATAACACAGATAAACCAACTATTCTCTACTGATGATACTGCGTTTCTTTCTAACCATGCTGAAAACTAAATAATAAAACTTTGGGGTACAGTTTCATAGATTCTCTTGACTAATCACATCTGTCAGGGCTTCTCTAATTGTGGAATTTCCCTTTTCACATATATAAGTATGCTATACACATTTTTCTTCTGCAAGGCTGCCTCAGTTGATCTATTACAAGTTGGCTTTCTCAGGAGAAGTTTTTTTATTTCTATAAAGAATTTCTGGAGATCAAACTCTCTGTCCAAAGAGGTGACTTGGAGGTGGGTGCTTATGAGAACTATAACTGACCTGAAGCCTGTGTTGGAAATTTGGTAGCTGCATACTCTCCTCTTCTCTTTCTTCCTCCTATTGAAGGAATAAATGTGAGGCACAATCAGCCTCTGCAGGAATTAGCACCTCACTTGGTGTTTTCGTATAAGACTAAATGTGGCTCACAGCTGCTATTTACAAGGGTGAACAGGAAGCTCAATATTAGTCATCAAGGGGGCTCTTTTCCTCACTCACTGTGATATGCAGGATATACAGTCTTAAAAGGGTGTCAGAAAACCTAGGATTGGTCCTGGTTCATGGGTCCTGCTGAATTCATCAGCATTGCTGCCCCTTCAGCCCCGTGAGGTTGCACGCAGCTCACGTGGCCCTTTACGTAAGTCCTTTTCCAGGATGCCCAACTTTTACTTCTTCCAACTCTTGGAATTACTCAACTTCACTGCTTTAGGTCCAGCTCTTGAAAATATAGCTCTATCAGTTATTCCCAGGGGCAAAAAAAGACCCATGCTTCTGGGAATCAAAGGCCACTATTCTAAATAAGAGAAAGAAGACACAAATGACACAATTCTCATGTAGTGTCATAATTTTGTTGTGCTTATTTTTCCCTCGCTAGTGGGTCAGAGTACTCTTCTCAGGAGGACGATGACCTGCTTTTAGATGCAGAGTCTGCCATTTCCTAGTTGGGTGTTCTGAGGAAACTTACTTAACTTCTGTAAACCCCAGTTTCTTCATCGATAAAGTAGAGATGTTAACAGTGACTATTTCCTGTGAAATAAATGAACTAGTGTATAGAAAGCATTTTACACAATGCAGGGAGCATTGTAAGGGCTTAATAAACACTGTTAATAATTTTATTATCCACCCCCCAAACAAATTGTGAATTAATTATTACTAAGAACTCTGTTAGGCAATGGATGTGCTGAGAGGAATAAAGTATTATTTCTTTCCTCAGAGAAACTAAATTTTTTCTATTGAGAGAGACAAACTCATAGTTACTGTAAAATATAAGTATTTAGGAGCTTACTGAAAGACAGAGGCAGGACAGCTGACCCAATTTTAGAAATCTTATAGAGATTCTGTCCCCCCACCCGCCCTCGACCCCCATATAACATCTTTTAAAACTGAGGCTGTGTGGGAAGTCCTGGGCCACTCATTAAAAGGCATCATGCTACTTCAAGCTTTATTGGTAGAGCTCGCTTCCTTTTGGGAAATCTCAGCTGCTGCTTCTAAACTTGGCTTAGTCCCTGCCACACTGTTTTCCCAAAGCTGATGCCACTGTTCAAGATCCTGTCTTGGCTTCAGCCCCCTACCTGGGCCTTTGTCTTGGATTCCTTAGTTCTAACTTCCTGTGGCTACTTGGCCATGTGTTTGTCAGCCTGGCTCTGCTGCACTTGGCTCTTTGCCTGTGAGCTCAGCCAGCGGCCCACCCACGTGCCTTGTGTCTGAGTATCTCTCTATAGCACCTGTCATTCTGGAAGCCTGGCCTGCTCCTTCTGTGTAGACATGGGCTTTATCTCTTCCTTAGCAACAGCCTGGGCTGATTTATAATGCCTGTCAACACTAATTCACGTAATTGTTTCTATCTATATGGGATGTACTGTGCTATATAATCCATAGAGTAAACTGTTATACATGGCTTAAAATGCATAGACATTTATTATATTGTTTAAGATATAGGTCTCTGAGGTTGTTTGGTGGCTTCATGATGTGATAAACAAGCCAGTTCCTGTGTTCTGCTTTATCTTCTTTAGCTTATTTGTAATGTTCTTACATGAAGCCAAGATGGCTGCTATAGCTTCAAGCCAGGCCAGAACCAAATATGGAAATGGAGGAGAGGCAAAAGAGAGCATTCTTTGTAGGCATGCCTCTTCTAGCAGAGAGGAAAAGGGAATTCCAGAAACTTCCTAGAAGCTATCTCATATATTTTGTTTGCCAGTATCGAGTCTTATGGCTACTCCTTGTTATAATAAGAGGCTGGGAATGTGAGTTTATGGCATTGCCTCTATGGTAGAAGAGAGCTTGGAGCATGTGGTTGGAAATAGCTCATAGGTAAGTAAGCAACAGTTCCTGCCACATCATTATCCAAGAACTTTGATAAGACACCTTTTATGCAGTTTAACACACATTAGATTATGCTACCTGAATTACAAAACCATTTTAATATTGATCTTATTTCATAAACTATGTACATTTATTTTGCCTGTTGTATTTTTCTTTCCAGTTTTTTTTCCTTAGCTTTCTTACTTTCTTTCTTTCTTTGTTTCTTTCTTTTTTAGTATTCATTCCTTTTGATTTCTGACTGCTATCTGTATTTTCTCAGGCCTAGAGCTTTTACCTGACAGTTTTAATTTATTATAATACCAAAACTTCAAAAACTTTAAGTGATATTAGGGATGCTAAACTATTTATTCTTGACTAGCAACAGTTCAAAATGTAAACAGATTAGGTATCTCTTATACAGTATCTGTCATAGGGTGCTAATTGTGTAGTTTTAAAGAGGTGCATGCCACATTAGACCTAAGCGAGCAATCCAAAACAGAAAGGAACTTTCCCCAAACTGTGCATATTGGTTTATTTTTTTCTTCTTACCTGTCTACATTAAATCAAAAATGAAATTAAAAAACCCCCACAATGACTACAAAGTCACGGTGATCATTTCCCAGCTACCTCATTCGCTCCTCCTTTGGGTAGCCGTCACCTCAGGCTCCAAAGTCAGTGGGCTGGCACTCATTTCACATTTGAGAACAATGAGAGAACAGCTCTCTGCATGCAGAACAGGGCAGATCTCTCAATAAGCCTTTCAACAACGCTGCTCCAGCTTTCCTGATTCTGCTAGTCACAAACAAGTTTTAAAAAATTATCTCAAAGAATATTGTTAGTATTAAGAGCAACTTTTTATCGAATGCCTACATGTGATGGAAATGATGTTAGGTCCCTTTCATATAATACTGTTTCTTTAATCCTCAGAAAAATTTGCAAGGTTGGTATTAACTTATTTTCCATGATAAGAGCTGAAAACATTCCACTATGATTTAAAGGCCATGAATAAACATGGTTCCGAAATATTTTGGCCTTCATGTTGATCTCCTACCTGAAATTTTTTCTATTGGTTTTCTTACTTTCCTACTCTAGAGATCTCCTTTGTCTTAAGTGAGTTCCTTAGAAACAATTTGAGATTGGGTTCTTGTGTAAAGGGATTTATTAAGAGAGCATTTTCAGGAGAATGGGGGAGAAGGAAACATATTAGAACAGGGGAAGAAAGCTAAGCAAGGGAGTGACCTGCGTTAGAAACCAGCTTCAGCCTGGACACTCACAATACAAATTGCACCATGGATTTGGTCCCACCTTACAGCAGATAGATAGCACTTTGTATGCCTGTGCCAGTTCATCATTGTCCATTGGTTTTGCACGTGTGTATGTGTGGACATCTTCCATTCTTCTGAGACATTTATGCAGAGAAGGGGGAAGTGTGACCTTTCAGCAGCCAATATTTACAGTAGCTGGGGGATGGGTCAACCAGCATATGGTGAAAGACATCTGGAAGCATCCATACAATCTGCCTCTTGCACTGTTCAGAATGAGTTGCTTCATTCATTAAGATTACTCCATTCACACACAGCCTTGTCACAGTTAGTGGGATAAATTATAGCTCCCACACAGTGGTTGGTCTTCAAGTAATAACAAATGCCCCTCCTCTTAGCTAGCACTTCTGCTAATCTAGGTGGCTTGCATGGTTGGGTGAGCCATATTCTCAGCCCCTGTGGAATCGGAGCCTTTGGTCTCTATGCCCTTATTAGGCAGTGGTTGCTGTACTTGCTCATCTATATTTAAAACCAAATGAATACCGAGAAAGCATATTTTCTTGACCTGAGAGTCAAGCATATTTTTACCTGTCCCTAATATGTAGGTGCAGTTCTACCTCCTTGAAACAATCAAAGTCTGTTAGTCCTTGCAGTAATGTAACTCTTTATGTCAGCTGGATTATTGTCACGAAGAGTCCAAGGTGACCAGGTGTCAACTGGAGCTTTGCATTTAGTTGGCCTCTTTCTATGTTGCTTGATGGAAGAACTCCCTCCAGGCACTAATGACTTAGTCTAATAATGCCTAACGTTGCAAGGATGGAAAGCACAATTGCCCAGGCTGGTGACTGGGATTGGTGGTGAATGGGATCATTCCTACATCTTCCCATTGGTTTCTCAACCCATGAAGTCTAGCTATTGGCAATATAGCTCCATATAATCACCATTGGTTTAAGGTATTGACCTTAAACAAGTAGCCAGATATTTCTGTAGAAAATTAGTTTATTTAGGAAAAACAAAGAACTGCAATTTGGGACCTGCTCTCTAATGACCCAAGCCCTATGCAAGTTCAGAGAACAAAAGAGAGGAATGTTGTTGTTGTTTTAATAGGGGAAAGGGGACTGTAAGCAGACTGCATTGGAGGAAACTGGGAGCTCAAAGGGTTGCGGCCTTTCATTGGCTGACTTCTTGTTACAAGTCTTTCATTGGTTGATAGTTCCTGGAGAAGAGAAGATTGTATTTCTTCCTGCTGGAGTAGTAGAGTAGAAATAAAGTTTTCTGTTGAAATGGAAAATACCTCTCTTCCTGTTTGGTGGTAATTGATGATGAGTGGTATGGTACGAGAGCTCCCTCTACACACCCTCTGAACACTAAATGACATTTTTGTTTATTAATCTTCACAAAGGTAGATGTGGCATACTGAAGAATGATGCGTCTTTCAAACAGAGTATTATCTCCAAGCTGACGCATCAACTGTGCCTTCAAGATGGTACCGTAAAGCTCTATCAGGTGGCAGTTCTGGATGGCGAGGTGCATGGCTTACTTGAAACCTGTTTGAGCTGAATCTTGGATAAACCCCTTTCATTTTATGATGAATTGCTGCTATACCTACTTGACTTTGTGACTTTGTGGACATAACAAGACATGCATCCACAAAGGAGTATACACCTGATGGCCTGGCCTAACTTCTCAGTTTCTACTGGGATCCTGGCCATACCAGAAGCTGACTTTTGAATACTGTGTAGTTTCTCCTGAAAATAGCATGGTCTTGATCCAGAGCCCTACAAGGGTTGGTGCTGTGTGTTTTCTATTGAAGTTCACTAGAGATTTGACATAGTACCCTCCTCCACCACAGCTGGCTCCAGTAACAAGGGGGATGCTGTGTTGTATGAACCACACTTCAGGGCTGCTTGCACCTCAGTCTGAAGATCTTGGAAAGACCTTCTTTTTGTACACCCTTCTCAAAACTGGCAAGCTCCTGTGCATGACTTTCATGGTCCAGCCTTGATGACTGGATATACATCCTCTTAAACCTGAAGAGGACTACCAAGCACTGTGTTCTTTCTTTCTTGGGTTAGATAAAGGGTACAAAATATAGTAATTTTCCCTTTCTTTTTTTTTTTTTTTTACAGGGACAGAGAGAGAGTCAGAGAGAGGGATAGATAGCGACAGACAGACAGGAATGGAGAGAGGTGAGAAGCATCAATCATTAGTTTTTTGTTGCTGTTGTAACACCTTAGTTGTTCATTGATTGCTTTCTCACATGTGCCTTGACCGCGGGTTTTCAGCAGACCGAGCAACCCCTTGCTGGAGCCAGCGACCTTGGGTCCAAGCTGACGAGCTTTTGCTCAAGCCAGATAGGCCCGTGCTCAAGCTGGTGAGCTCGGGGTCTTGAACCTGGGTCTTCCGCATCCCAGTCCGATGCTCTATCCACTGCACCACCGCCTGGTCAGGCCCCTTTCTTTTTGAGGGATGTTCCAGCATGGCCCAGACCACAGACTCCTAAGTAATTCATCAGTAGTTGCAAGTTCTTGGATCTGTGTGGGGTTTATCTCTCAAAATCCTGTAACAGATGTATCTTATACCCTGATATTTCTTGCTCATCAGGTCTTGGGATGAGTTGTTAATGCTGGTTGACTGGTGAGAAGTTCTGTCTAATGTCAATAATTGAGTGACCTCCAATCTCCCGGATGAAGTGGCTCCCATTTCATCTGAGGGAGAAGTTAAGAGACCCCACTCACACCAGCCGAGGTTAGTGCAACCTGGTGAAAGGAAGGGGGGGCGGCAACACCCAACACAGCACCCACCAAACCGTGTCAACACAAAATGATGTCATCTGGAGACAAGGGAGGAATGGTGGTAAGTGTGGAGGGGATCAAAATTCAGGATACTAGAATCTCTCCTCTAAGTATTGCTTGTAAAAGCAGTGAAAGACAGTTCTATTTCACTGACGAGAAGAGAGCTTTTTGGTTGCCCAAGTTCTGAAGAGCCAGAGGCCTTTCCTATGGGAAGTGGCAGTAGTGTAGTGGACGGAGGGTTATTAAATACTTAGAAAATTTGTGGGACAGTTATTAAAACCTTGGAAGTTTGAAATTGGCCGTGATGTGAATATTCCCAGCACAGGAATCAGCAAATACTACAAATTAGTATTTGGGCTTTTTGCCTCCCCTTGAAAGTATTTTACCAGCATTTCATTGCTACTAAAAAATTACTAAACAGAACATCAAAACAGGAAAAGGTGAAGACTCCCCTCCCCCCCTTTTTTTTATTCTGGAGCCTGAGCTAGTCCCTACACATTTTCCTTTTCCTAAAATGCACGCAGAATGCCATCTGGTTAGCCATTTTTTAAAGGCTATTATTGTTATTTTCTCATTAAAAAATCGATTTACCTCCTGGGTTCGGTGAGTAACTTTATGTTGCATAGACAGAAAGAAACCCTTCCTATATCATGGTCCAGCCTTGAGGCTTGCCTCTGGGGAGCCCCCCAAACCCCCAACTGAGAAGCTAACCACATCCCTGCCCTGCTAGAAACAAACCAATGGTACAAGAACCCCAGTTCCTCTCAAAAGCGGAGTGTGAAATATGGACGCGAGAACAAGTAGTTTATGTGGGAGGTCATCTCAGGGAAGGAGGGAGAAGCAGAGGAACATGGAAGAGGGAAGGAGATAGAGCCAGTGCCAAGATGCAAGGACCTTGCATGATTAGGGCTCCTCCCATCCCGATCCTGCGGGGCCTCCCCGAGAGATCGAAAACCCCTTCTGAGCTACATGCACTGAAGAGCTGAGTGAGCGGTCCTCTCCCAGTGCCCCACACGGAGGAACTGGAGAAAACCTGGGCAAGAAGCGACAGATGGCACAGCCCATGGTGAGTTTCTGCCACTGCACAATGACTTGGAGCTCCCATGCAGCTGTTTATTGAAGCCGTGGTGGTGAAGCAGTCAGAACCAAAGAGGCAGCTGACCCACTGATGATAAAGCTGTCCACACTTTTCTGTTTTCTCTTCCAGCCTCACCCTGGGGCTTGCTCTCCCCGACATCCTGTACCCAGCAATACAGGTACCTTAGTCATACTTGGCCATTTTATATAGCCCATTTTCTTTCTTTTTGGTACATGATGATTTGCTCACCTCTCTTTTTCAAATGCTGCCACTTGCTTCTCTTAGTTAACTCAATTTTTAAAACTAACCTCAAATGTGACATTTTTCTGGAAGCTTCCATTCTCCCCCCAGTTAGTGTTCAGTGTGTCCCTACCTCGTGTACCATCCTTATTATAGCTCTACTAAAGCCCTTATTGCCACATCCTGTAACTCTAACTCAGAAATCTGTTTAGGGCTCAGTTTTCCACCCAAGTATGTGAGAAATTATTCTAAATCTCCGTATAGTGTGCCTAGCATAGTACATAGCCACATAGCATAATAAATATTCGATAAACACTTGTGGACTGAGTGAATGAATAAATTTTGATTTTTCAGTGGATTTCTTTTATCAAAAAATAATATCTAATCTAATCTAAGACCATTTCAAAGCGATTGAAACATGGATATATTTTGAAAGAAGTCTCCTAGGCATCTAAATATGTCATTTACTATGTGTATAAATAAATAAATAACACTTTACAAGTATATGCATAACTAACAAAGCAAGAATGCTGTGACTGTAAGAAACTCAAGCAATAAATCAGTAATAATGAGTGTATGACTTCTGCATTCAAGAATTAGATAAGACAAGAATATAACAAGATGAATAATGATAAGAGGGTAAAATAGCATTGAGATATAAAATATTACATGGTAGTATGGCGAATAGGGAAATGAGTAGCAGAAAATATATTAGCTGTGATGACAGAGGATTCTGAAAACTTGTGGGGATGGAAGAGCAGGGAGGGTTCTAGGCAACAGGTAAGAGTAGAACTGGGCAGCACATGCAGTGGTTAACAGCAGTGACTCTGGAGGAACATGGGTTTCAAACTCCTGGGTCACATATCACCCAACAGCTGTGAAATATTGGGCAAATTATAGTTGCCTTATCTATAAGTGAAAGTTTATAATTATACTTAATTCATGTGGTTATTGTAAGGATTAAAATAGTTTAATATATTTATGGAGATCAAAACAATGCCTGATATATAGCAGACCTATTAAAAATGACATAGCCACCTTAGAACATGGGAAGATTAGTCTCTTAGAGACATAAGATATGTCTGGGAGCCAGTAAAGGGACTGGCTCATTTGTAGCCTAGAATTAATTGGGGAAATGGCAGGAGATAAAACTGAAGAGCTAGTTTGCATTCTTAGTGAGTCAGCTATAGCCAGTAATGACAGCAAATACTGTGACTGTATGTCTTGGCATCCCGTGGATAACTGTGGTTTAAATTATTGTCTTTGCATAATTATCAAGACATCTCTCACTTCCCAAGTATCTTGTTTGGATAAAAGATGGCTAAAGGAGGGATTTTGAAACAAGGGTCATAGGGATTTGTGGAGATTATCTGGCATAAATGTAAGGTGCACTGGTGCAGAGCAGTTTATAGGTTGGTAGCAAACCGTTGCATGTTTATTTAAAATCATATTTGTTTACTTGGAATCATAAAAGCTCAGTACTGAAAGGGACCTGGAGATAATCTGGTAGGATTCATTCTTCATTTTTCACACTGGCGCATTTTGAGTTGATGTTTTCTCATGATTCAATTCAGGTAATGCATTTTTGGCAGGGATATTATGTAACTGCTATGTCGTATCTTTCTGGGGGTATCATATATGAAGTCATATGATGTTCAGTTGCCCCATATTAGTGATATTAACTTGATAACCTTATTTTGGTATTATTTAATTTCTCCACTGTATAATCATTTTTCCATAGTAATTAAAAATAATGTGCTGGGAGACACTTTGGGGCTGTGTGATTATCTTGCTATTCATCAAACTTCTGCACCCAAGATTAAGCACCCATTGATGTTTGCCTGGGTGGATTCTTAGCATTATTCTTCCAAAATATTGATTTCTGTCTATAGTTACTAGTCAGTATTTTCTGTAAGGAAGATTCTTTGTTTCTAGATTTATTTGCCTATCTATTACTATTAGTATGTGCACTCACAGATTCTTACTCTCTGGGTTCTAATCCATCACTGTCTTTATTTCCTTTACTGCTCTAGATGTTCCAGTTGTGGCCAGTGGGAGCCCTTACACTGGTGCTGGGGTCTTTTTGACATGCTCCCATCAATTTTTTGAGGACTTCTTTTTTGGCAGAAGGTGTTTATACTTTTCCTGGTCACTCCAGGAATCAGGAATCTCAACTACTTCTTCAAAGAGTCTTGGTACCCTTTGGTGCAGAATGATATTAGAAACAAAAATTAAGGTGGTAGGTTTGCTCACTTCATTGGTCGTTCTGGTGGACAAGCTACCGAAGATGGTGGAGGGAACTCTGTTGCAATCTGGCATTTATTTCTCTAGTTATTTGAAGGTTGTGCTATTCCCTTCCTCCTATTCATTCTGAAGGCATGGGACATGTGTGTTTTTTCTTCTGCTCCTTGTAGATCCCAATTTTGGGCGAGGATGTGTAAAGTGATTCGGATTCAGGGAGCCACCATAAGCTGAGGGCTGACCAGACCAGAACTACTGAGATCCAGTCTTTTGCCATCTTCCTTATCTATGGTGTTCTCAGTCTCCAGGATAACTAACATTTAAATTGAAGGTTTTCAATGAACCAATGTATGTGTTGATGAAAACTTTGAGAATAGAATTTATGCTTCATCTCCCCACAACCTTTCATTTTAACAGAATGTGGTTGCTTTAGGATTAGAGGTTGAGAGGAAACAAAACCTTACCCCCTTAAAATGAACATGAATAAGAGATGGCTTCTGTAATTTGCTTTAATACATTGCTTTCAGAGGCTGCTCTTGTTTACCCAACACATTTGACAATTCATTTCTTTGCATATACATCTGTATGCCCAAAAGCGCAATCCTTGGCATTATGAAAGTCTCATCTGATTTTATTGCTAAAAACAGAAATTTATAGAGGAGAAAAAAAGTGTCCCATTTCCTCCAGTATTGATAGCACAAATGAGAGTTTAGTGTTTCATTCCAATGAGATGGTAGCTCTCATTAATCTCACACTCACAGCTGATGAATGAAAATTGTTTTGTCGCGCTAGGCAGACCCTCCCGCAGAGTAATTAATCCCCGATGAAGGGCTGGAACCGTGGAAATGCTGCCAATGGAAATGCTGTGTATTTGCTGCTCAGCTGAGACTCGCCAGCGCGCTTATCTGGCAGCGACTCATGACTTTATGACTGCTCTCTTGCGGACACAGGGAGAGTGACAAATGGAGCCACTGACCCTTGTTTTAATTAAATAGTGTCTGAAACAGGTAGCCAGCCAGGGCGAAGGAGGTGCAGAGGGCTTCTTAGATGAGACCTTCTCAGGGGGAATGTATTTCACTGGACAAGTTGCCCTGGGCAGAAAGGCCCCTTAGTGATTCTGGGTGAAACTGGACCGGTTGGGTTTGTGAAGCACGAACTACAGTCCTTGAGTAGGGAAATAAGAGGATTAGACACAGATAGGAAGAAAGTCCATGAGATATTCACCTTGATGCATAGTTTTTCAGTATTTGGAGATCTGACAGGGAACCTAACTGGTGAGTATGCATTTAAGATTCTAGCCCAGCAGCACTTACGTATATCTGAATACGGAGTGCTTTGAAATAAGTTTTATATGCGTATAATATTTCTCCAAAACTCACCGGGTGAGCGACTCTCCTGCCACACCAGCCTCACCTTGTGAAGGCAGGAACCGAGGATAGCAGTCGCGTGTTTCTAACAACTCTAGGTCTAACGAGGCCTTTTGTGTTTGCCTTGGAGCACTAAATCCCAGAATAAGTCAAGGTCCCCCCAGCCTCTCACTCAGCATGTCATCTAAGGACCAGTGATATCACCTGGAAGTTTGTTAGAAACAGAATTTTTGTTCCTACTTATACCTCCTGAAAGGGCAGAATTTCATTTTAACAAGATGCCCTAGAGACACCTTACAAATCAAAGTTTGAGAAGCACTTCGTAGAGAACTAGACCTCCGCAGTGACTTCATGGCATCTTTCCATTTTCTTCTCTGCGTTCCCGCTCCATTCCTGCCTCCGTAGGGCTGCTCTCAGGGCAGCCCCTAGTGTTTCCGGCGTGTCTGTCTGGTTTCCCTACGAGATCGTATGTTCCTCTGGAGCATGTTACATATTTGTCTTACATTGCCAGAGCACCCTTATACTTGGCTTTCTGTAACTATTGGCTATAATTAGTTAACTGATTGATTCGATTGATTAAAAAGTGAGAATAGAAAAAGAAATAAAAACTAAGCTGTGGACACTCCCTGCTCTACCCCTGCAGGTGCACGTGCGGTCTGTGCTCAGGTTTCTGGGCATTGCGTTGAGGGAGGGGATGTTCGTTCCCTGCTCTGTGGGCTCCCATTAATTTTGTAACAATTTCTTGTGCTTGATCATCTCTCGTTTGATGCATGAGTTTTTTCCCACCGGCGCCTCGGTGTACTTACATGAACAAAGCACTAGAAGACTCCGCCCCCACATCTTTCAGACTTGCTAAACCCTAGGGTGCATTAATCTTAGGCTCAAGCCGAGAACTTCATTAGCTGCCATTTTAATAATAGCCATCATATTAATCTGGTAATAATAGGGTTTAAAATTCTAATATCAGTTGCTAATATTTTAAAATCAGATATTACATATATCTAGATAGTGGCATCTCTTGACAAATGTGGACCAACATTTCCTCAAGCTATATCACTACAGCTGTGTTATGGCCAGCTTGTCAGGCAGGGTTACACCTCCCAATATCATTGCTTCTACTCCTTGTTACTGTTTCCCTAGCTCCATGTCCCAAGGATTCTTGGTAGTTCTCCTGATGTCTACTCTGTTGCTCTCTTATCCTGGCCTGAGTCCTTCACGTTTGTATTTCCTGCTTACATCTGTGAACATTTGAATTTGAGGTTATGGGCCAGCTTCTCAGTCTCCCTTCTTGGATACAGTATTTTTTATAGTGTTCCGTTTGCTTTGCTTTGGGTTTTATAACTGTGCACTACGAAATCTTATTTCTTTCTGATGTAAATCTGCTCTACTGTCATTCCAGACAGATACAGAGTCAGACCTTTCAGATGAGCGCCTTTAGACTGAGAGCTCTACAGAATGTGAAAGAAATTCATTTGCCTAATATTGAAACCCACGAGGCCGTGTTTTTCTTGGATATGCTGAACCAGTAGGCACAAAGCCATTTCCAAGAACATGTCATGTACTGGGGGAAAAATAAGTTCCCAGAATTTATTTTTATTTTTCTGGCTCAAATTTTAATTTCTAAAAGTGAAAATTTTTATAATAGTTCTCCATTTACATTAGTGATTTGAAAATATTAGTTGACTTCTGCATCTCGCAGGAAGTCTGATGCATCGAACTCTGAGGTTTGCTTTGGGGGCTATAGAATGTGTAGAATTATCATGTAAATATTCAGCATGCCTGTGGGCTGTCTGCTCTGGGCACGGCATTATGAATTTTGTGGCATGAGAGAATTGACCCTAGTTCTCAGAGAGGGAAGCCACACAGCACCTGTGTCTGACGGGCAGGCAGTGAGGTTGGCACTGCTGACCATCTGTGAGCAGTGCTCTCCTGCAGTGTGCTTCTTCTGTGCAGGGAGTTTATGAGAGGACAGTGGACACTCTGACAAAAGGCTTCTAGAGCTGGGTGCTGTACTTGGAGTCAACAACTGGAAAGTTGAAGGGGAAAGGTGAGGTGGATGCGTACTGAGCACAGACAGTGGGTCCACTCCGTGGCAGTCATCTCAGCTATAGCAAACTTTTGGCTGTTCCTAATCATAAGCCTGCCCATTCAACCAAAAAGACTTTTATTTCACAGCTTATGGTGAGCTTGTGTAGAGCTAATTCACTTTCCTGCCAGCTGCATATAATGCACACGTCAGGAAGAATGGTATCCAAAGCCAATTATGAAATAATGACCTACACATTGGGACAAGGTGTCACGTGGACATAGCAAACATTAGTGTATGTGTGATAACTGCCTAGAGGAGCAGGAAGTGGAGAGAATATGTTGACATAGTACAAACACAGCACACACTCAAAGGGCACAGAGGTTTGCCTTCAGATTCCAGCTCTGTGCCACACAGGAGAGTGAGTTCTTTTCTCTATCCCACTGGATGGATCCAGTGGGGTCTAAGTGTCCCCCCTCTGTCCCACCCTCCATCCTCCCCCCTCTCTCCCTTCTCCCCTTTTCTTTCTTTCCTTTTGTTACTTCTTCAATGTGATTTTCAGAAAATGAAAGGCTTCATTCTCCTCTCATTTCCCACACTAAGCCATTGCACTAATCCTGATCAAATCCTTATTATTGTCCCCTTATGAGTTCTAAGCACTAGGTTTTCTGTTTCAATATTCTTTACTCAGCAGAGGCCATTAAATTACTTCCAGTAGCTTTCACTATGGGGTTATCACTCAGCCTTGCAGTAATTTCCATTAAATCTCAGGAAATAAGTGTCAATGAGCTTTCCACAAAGGAAAATGAATACCCATATTCCCACTTTTGCTCGATTTTCGGCCCCCCCCTTCTTCCCCCAAGGATCTTTTGTATTTGAGATTTTAGAACTGTATAGTGCTTCTGGTTACTGAAGATCCATACAGGAAATACTCAATGGAAGACAGAGTAAATTTTGGGGCATCATGTAGATAAGAGATGCTATAATTGTTCACACAGGCACATGCTCAGGCCAGTTCTAAATAGTTTTTGAATAATCTGAATTTGGCAAGATTCAAACAATAATGGTTTTATTATTTTTCAAACTACTGTCTTTAAACATGTTTTTTTCTTTTTTTATAATTTCTTCATCTCAGACAAATTCCGTAGTGATTCCAAACTTCTCTGCTCCTGAAGCATTTATTCTCTTATCCCACCCAAGCATGTTTTATCCCTCATTGTTGATTTGACTCAAGGCTGGAAAGACTTGGAGAGATGAGGGGGTCTGGTCTGGTCCTAGAACATACCATCTGCCTTTGTTCCCCTCATACTGCGTTCTCTCCTACATCCCTATGCCTGTGTTGCAGGAAGGAGAAAAGAGATTGAAAGTGACAAGTGTTTCCCATTTATCTTTGGCTAACACTGGTGGGCTGCCCCAGAAGCATCTCTCTTGACTGCCTCTAATGTCTGTGGGGCCTTGGGCATGACCAAAAATAGAAGCCTAGATACCCTATATCTCAATATTAAGATGTTATATATCAAGGTAACAAAGTGCTAAATAAATATATTTCATATAGTTTTCTTGATAGAAATATATTTATAATGATCATCAAGACCAGGTTGGAATTTGGAATCTTAAACTCCTTGTACTTCTCTATGTTAACATGACAGCATGGGATGGACTCCTTGCCCACCCCATCACCCATGGCCCAAGGCCTACCATTCCTATCTTTCCAGTCCTGGATTTGTCTCACATTGAGAGTGGCCTTTTACACCTGTGTATGATCACTTTAGCCAATGAGTTCAAGTTCTGCTTTACTTTTTGCCACTTGCTGCAAACAGCCACCCCTTGGCCACTCATTGGGTGTAAGGGTTGTGCTTCTCAGGAGAGTTAAACAAAGGAAGAAGTCTGTATAAATTCTGAAAGCAGGCTAAAGATCATTTGGAAAGAGAATTATGGAATGCTAGAACACAATATAGAAGTTAGTACAAGTTTCAGATTGGCATGTTTCTTCATCCTTCGCTTCATATGGTTGGGCACAGCTATAGGAGGGCAAGAATGGGGTCCTCTAGAGAGCAGGCTAACAATTACCTACTCTAGTGATCTTCTCCCTTTTATTCTGGATACAAGGGGAGAGTTGTAAATGGGGTATGGTGGTGGTTGGAGGATGGCAGAGTTCATTTATTTGTTTCTTAATAAACCCATGAGGGACTGTTGATCCCCAATTATTGGGTAATTTATGCTTTTGTGTTCTCAGTGTACCATCTCAGTATCCATCCCAAGGCTAATAAAAAAATTTCTCAATATCTTTTTTCTTTTTATTATTAAGTGAGAGGTGGGGAGGCAGAAACAGACTCCTGCGCCCCAACCAAGATCCACCTGGAAAGCCTCCTACCAGGCAATGTTCTGCCCATCTGGGCCATTGCTCCATTGCTCAGCAACTGAGCTATTCTAGTGCCTGAGGCAAGATCATGGAGCCATTCTCAGCACCCAGGTCCAACTTTGCTCAAACCATTAGAACCATGGCTGTGGGAGAGGAAAAGAGAGAGAATGATAGAGGGGGGTGGAGGAGGAGAGAAGGAGATGGTTGCTTCTGCTGTATGCCCTGACTGGGAATCGAACCTGGACCTTCCACACTCTAGCTGACACTTTACCTTTGAGCCAACTGGCCAGGGATCAATATCTTAATAGGCATGCAAACAAAATCATTTCCCTAGAAAGTAGGTTACTTCACCAATTATAAAGAAAAAGGAATATTTAACCAAATAGTGTATTTACCTTGATAGTGTTTTTTTGCATATAGAAATTTCCTTCCATTTTCATAGCTATACAAATAACATAATTGTAATTAAAATATGTTCTAAGCAACATGCCTGTTACCAATTTTATCCCTTCTCTTAGCCTCGCTCATGCTTCTTCATTCCCATCTGTTACTGGTCTATTCCCACAAATACCAATTCCTTAAAAATCTCCAAAGATGCTCCAACATTCGTTTTCTTTACAAGCATAAAATATATGTTGCTCACTAAGCAGACATTATTTTGTGGGCAACAGCAAAGGTGATACACAGCTTCTTATGTGGTACCTTCACTTCATTCTCTCTCACCCAGGGGAACATTTTAGAATGTTAGTGAGTGAGCCTGAAGTTATTGGGGCGATAACCTTGAATTTACTCTGTTCTATATTGAAAGGTAAATCACTTACATACATCATTGCTATTATAAGTAATATATTACCTGCCACAGATTGCACAACTGATTATGATACTAAAGTTGACAAGTAATTTCCTAGATGAAGTAGAAAAAGTGGTAGAGAGCAGGCTTTATAACAAAGATGGGGGGTCTGATTATGGAGAGGGACTCAAATTTATGGAATGCTATAGATAAATGGACCAGGTCCTCTAATTTACTTTCAGATTCATCAAGCACTCATTAGCTACTGACATGCCCTTAACAGTTATTGTACTTTTAGAAATACTTCTGTAAAGAAAGGTAAAGTTTGTACAATAAGCATGTGTGTATAATGTACCAGGAATAATGATTCATGGATTTATTATTTTACCCATATTATTATATCTGACCCTTAAAACAATTCTGTAGGAGAGATGAAGTTGATTTCGTCCATGAATAAGGAAAAAGAGACTCAGAGAACTTCTTTAATCTGCCCAAACTCATACATTAGATATGATGACTTAGTATTATCACTACAGAAAGCAGTCTGGAGGTTCCTCAAGAAATTAAAAATAGAAGTACCACATAGTCCAGCATATCCCTTTTGGGTATTTATCCAGGAAGCCAAATCAGTATCTCAAAGAGGTATCTGTACCTCCATGTTCACAGCAGCATTATTCACAATAGCCATAGTATGGAGACTACCTAAGAGTCCATTGATGGATAAATGGATAAAGAAAATGTGGTTTATATATACAATGGAATATATTCAGTCTTAAAAAAGGAGATCTTCTCAGTATTTTTTTTTCTGATTTACTTATTTCACTTCATATAATGTTATCAAGGTAAATCCATTTTGTAGTAAATGATCTGATGTCATAGGTGGGACATAAAAGTGAGACTATGAGATATGGACAAGAGAGTGGTAGGTGGTTACGGGATAGGGAGAAGGGGAAGGGTACAGGGAAAACCATATAGAAGGTGACAGAGGACAATTTGACTTTGGGTGATGGGTATACAATACAATTGAATGATAAGATAAGCTGGAGATGTTTGTATTGTACATATGTTCCCTGATTTATTGGTATCACCCCATTGAAATTAATAATAATAAAAAAATATGTTCCTCAAAAAAAAGGAGATCTTATTATTTGTGACAATTTGGATGAAACTGAAAAAGCATTTTGTAAGTGAAATAAGTCAGAAGAGAAAGACAAATAATGTATAGTACCACTTTTATGTAGAGTATAGAAAAATAAAAATGTCAAATTCTTTGAAACAGAGTAGAAGAGTCTTTGCCTGAGACTAGCGTGGGGGAAACAGGGAGAGATTGGTAAGAGGGTAAAAACCTTCAGTTATGAGATGACTAAATTCTGAGGATCTAATGTATAATAACGTGATGATATAGTTAACACTGTACAGTATAATTAAAATTTGCTAAAGGAGTAGAACTTAAATGTTGTCACCAAAAAGAAAACAAAATCTCAATATGTGAGGTGATAGATTGTGTTTACTAATTTGATGAGAAGAATACTTTCACATATATCAAATCATGTTGAACACTTAAAATATCTTACAGTTTTATTTGTCAATTATATCTCAGTAAACCTGTAAATAACAGCAGAAGTAACAACAACAGAAGTACTGACTATATTGCAATTCAGGACCTTCTGGCCAATTTTCCTTACTCCTATTTCCTTTTCATTCTTTTTTCCCCTTATTTCTTTCCTTTATTTAACAGAAATGTATAGAGTATATGCTTGCTACTATTTTTCATTTGGTTTTTTAAATTAATTAAAAATTTTTTTCAATTAAAGTTGACATTCAATATTATATTAGTGTCAGGTGTACAGCATAGCTGTTAAGGTATTTATATAACTTAAGAAGTGATCTCCTTGATATGTCCAGTACTCACCTGGAACCATACAGAATTATTACATTATTATTGACAATGTTCCCTACTTTACATCCATGTGACTATTTGTAACTGCCAATTTGTATTTCTTAATTTTTTCACTTTTTTCACCCAGTCCCCAAGCCCTCTCCCATCTGGCAACATTCAGTTTATTTTCTGTATCTATGTGTTTGTGTCAATTTTGATTGTTTTGGTTTTTTTTTTAATTCCACATGTAAGCAAAATCATATGGCATTTGTCTTTCTCTGTCCAACTTATTTCACTTAGTATAATACCTTCTAGGTTTGTCAATGTTGTTGTAAATGGTCAGATTTCATTCTTTCTGTATTGCCGAAATTTTCCATTGTATGTGTGCACCACATCTTTGTTAGCCAGTTGTCCATCAATGGATAGTTAGGGTGCTTCCATATCTTGACTATTGTATGTAAAATCTCCTCATGTGTTTCTTTGCATTGCCTTTGTTTTTAAGTCTATTTTGTCTGATGTAAATGTTGCTATCCCAGCTCTTTTTTCATTTGCATTTGCATGAAATACCTTTTTTCATTCCTTTACTTTCAGTCTCTATGTATCTTTCATTCTGACATCGGTCTGTGAAAAGGTCTTGTTTTCTTATCTGTTTCAGCTACCCTATATTTTTAAATTGGGGTATTTAATTTATTTACATTTAAAATACTTATTGATAGGTATGTGGTTATTGCCATTTTATTATTCATATATTTTTTTATTTTTTTCTTCTAACTGAAGAAGACCCTTTAACATTTCTTGTATAGCACCAGTTTGGTGGTGATGAGCTCCTTTAGCTTTTTCTTGCCTGGGGTGGAGTGCTTGTTTTGTGCCAGGTAATATTCTAGGTGAGTGTATATAGCAGGAACAGTTCAAAATTCCTGACTTTCTGAGGCTAGCAATCTATTTGGAAAAGCAGATAATAATCAAGTAGATAAAAAAAACCCAGTAAACTAAACAAATCATATACCTTTAGTTGGTGGTGAATGCTCTGAAGAAAATCTCCAAAAGATAAGGACTTTCAGAATGAAGACTAGGCTAAGAGGTAGGGGCATGAGGAGAATTGTCTTTCATAGATGGGTCAGAGAAGTCTAAAAACTGATGTGCTTTACAAGCCATTGGCCACTTTATTGAAGTATCCAAGTTCCAACTTGATAACCAGTATAAATTTGTTAGTTGAAACCCTTTCTTTCTTTCTACAATTTGTTTGTAGCTCGTGGTTTGTTATGTAACAATGAATGTATTTGCTCTGCACATCCCCCGTCAAACAGAAAAGTTTGTGAGACATTTCAAAATGAATGAGAAGATGTCTGAGTATATTTAAGAACATTTAAGTTCTTACATGGCAAATACAGTGTGTCCGTAAAGTCATGGTGCACTTGCTTTCCTGTGACCAGTCTAAAGTGCACCATGACTTTACGTACACACTGTAGGTGCAGAACCTGTGTTTAGGTTGGATGGCCCTTTAAAATCAATATTACATGTTTGGAAGGAGTAAGAAAATTAGATGGGGCAGAGAGAGGATCAGTGAGAAATTTGGAGGACATTAGTAAAGGCAACTTGCTAATAAAAGCAGAATGTGAAAACTATATATCCAAAAATGGAAGCTTCTACTTTGTTTTACTTAGAAATGTATAAACTTAAGAATAATTCAATTCTAGAAGCAAATAAGTGAGTCATTTTTCAAAGTGTATCAGCACTCTGATTAGAGGTTCATTTAAAGAATAAATCGCAGCAGACCAATTAACTGAAATATTGTAATTTCAATTGCCCATTATTTTTATTCCAGCAATTTGATTATCATTGTAATTTATTTAAGCAATTTTCTTAATAACCTTCTCAGAATGACATTTTCAGATAGAACTGTCTTCAGAAAATATGCTGAATCTATGCATGCACAAACTTTATGGTCTAGTTCCTTTTCTATGGTTATAATTGAAATGGAACTGTTTGGATTTACGTCCTTCCACCATCTTTGCAGGGGATTTAATGAGGTGGAGAGAGAATGCAGGGTGGAGAGAAAAGGCTTAATGTGATAGAGGCAAAAAGTGGAGGAGGTGGGGTTGTACCGAAAGATAACCAACTTAATTAGTCCCACCAACCACGTTCACCACCTCCAGAGGTGAGACCCTGAAGCTGAGTAGGACACTTGTGGAAATAAATGAGCAAGAACTTCAATATAGAATACTTCTGGATGGGCAAAGTTCTGATAACTGTTGACTCCTTAATTACTTCATTAAATGCTCCCATTGGATAAACTGCTTTGCCTGTACATTTCTTAAGAGAAAAGGGTTTCTTTCAAATGGGTTTTAATCTTCCAACTCTTTTTACCCAAAGGTGCTTAGTTGATGTTTTAGTTCTGCTAGCTAATGTTGCCGTTTGTGAGTGAGCAGTGATTCAGAGTGTCAGTCCTTTAGTCCAGTTTTTAATAAAATAAAAAGAAAAAAAGTACATATAGTTCTAGTAGAGAGTTAAATTTATTTTGAT
This sequence comes from Rhynchonycteris naso, assembly GCA_037038555.1. NCBI lineage: Eukaryota > Metazoa > Chordata > Mammalia > Chiroptera > Emballonuridae > Rhynchonycteris > Rhynchonycteris naso. The sequence goes on along the minus strand of CM072996.1, from coordinate 287,252,475 downwards.
GTTCCCTTCATTCTGTGTTTCTCTGGGCCCAACTCTGGGTGAATGTGGTAAAAATGCTCAAACTATCCATTAGAATGTGAGTTCCATGGACACAGAAATTATTTTTTAGTCATTTTTATTCACTACTGTATCACTGGTTCATAAAACCATGCCTGGCATATAGCAGATGCACAATGAATGTCTGTATATTTTTTTAAATGGACAGTTGAAGTGGTATCACCCAATTTATGCTTTTGAAAGTAACTCTTCCTAGGTTTTGTGATTCTGATTTTTCCCTTTTCTCTTTACTTTTCTTTTTTAATTTTGGAAAGCCATCATGCACTGAAAAGTAATACTGATTTTTCTGTTAGCTCTCAGGCTTCAGTGTATTCTGCTGTGCAATTTTAGTATTTAGAACTGATGTTACATGTATTTCACATTGATTTGTTCTTCAAAATTATAAGTCAATTCATAATGGTTTGTTAACTGAACATCTTTTTAACATGGAAATCACTACCTAATTATTCTCTAATTGGGGCCGATAGCTAAGGTTGTGGTTGAAGATGTTTTTCCTTGCCCAACTTTTAAATTCTGCTTGAAGAATTTTCCCCTGGGTTTATTGAGGTATAATTCACAAATAAAGAGCATGTTTGCAAATTGTACAATATGATGACTTTATGTGTCTCTACACTGTGAAATGATTACCACAGTCAAGTTAATTAACACACTCACCAGTTTACGTATAGTTACATTTTTTTGATGGTGAGAATGTTGAAGTTCTACACTCTTTGCAAATTTTAACTATACATTATTAATAACTATAGTTACCATGCTGTACATCAGTCTCAGGACTTATTCATCTTATAACTGAAGTTTGTACCCTTTGACCAACACTGCCCATTTCCCACATTTCCCTGCCTGTGACAACCACCATTCTGTAATCTGTTTCTATGAATTTCACTATTTTTTTTTAGATTCCACATATAAGTGATACCATGTCATGTCTTTGTCTAATTTATTTTACGTAGCATGACACCCTTTGGTTTCATACATGTTGTCACAAGTGACAGGATTTCCTTCTTTTTTTATGTGACTGAGTAATATTTCATTGTGGAAATAGCTACCCCATATTTTTTCTTTATCCTCAATTGATGCTAAAATTGTTTCCATACTTCAGCTATTATAAATAATGCTGTGATGTACATGGGAGTGTATGTTGCTTTAAGACAGTTTTTTTTATTTCCTTTGTATATATATATACCCAGAAATGGGATAGCTGAATAATATGGCAGCTTTACTTTTAATTTCTTTCCTTCTTTCTTTCTTTTTTTGTTCAGTGAGAAAAAGGGAGGCAGAGAGACAGAATCCTGCATATACCCCAACCAGGATCCACTGGCAAGCCCACTAGGGGGCGATGCTCTGCCCATCTAGGGCATTGCTCCATTGCTCAGCAACTGAACTCTTAGTACCTTAGAAGTGAGCCATGGAGACATCCTCAGCACCTGGGGCCAACTCGCTCCAGTTGAGCCATGGCTACAGGAGAGGAACACACACACACACACACACACACACACACACACACACACACACACACACGTGAGATGTGGAGGGGAGGAGAAGCAGATGGGCACTTCTCCTGTGTGCCCTGACTGGGAATTGAACCTGGGACTTCTACATGCTGGGCAAATACTCTGCCACTGAGCCAACCATCCACTGCCTACATTTAATTTCTTGAGGAACCTCCATACCATTTTCCATAAAGACTGTATGCCTTTACATTCCCACCAGCGGTATACAAGTGTTCCCTTTTCTGCACATCCTGACCAATATTTCTTATCATTTGTCCTTTTGATAATTGGTAATCTAATAGAATTCATATAGTTTCTTGAGAAAGCTAATCTTCAATAGAAAGGATTTGAGGTTGCCCACAAAGGACCAAATTCTTCTTTCATTTTAGCTAACAGTAGTGCAGAATTTCATAGTCACTTGTTCTATCATGTGCTAGAGTTATTTCTTTCTTACCTTTTTTTCCCACAAGATATTTTCACTTTTTTTTTCTCCATGTTTGTGTTAGACCTGCTCTTTTAGTAAACTTTGGAAGAATAAGAGCTACATATATAACAGCTAAAACTAGTGACTTGTACGATATAAATAGGGGCTTATATAAGAGTTGCTGATGAACTTGGTGATGAACAGACCCCATCAATGAACTCAGAGAATACTCAGGAGCCTGGACCAAGATTGTCCTTATGTTAATGACACTGTTCTTTGAGATCTAATAAATTTAGTGAAGAACATTTCCTCTCCAGGGTCTTAGTCTGGGATTGGGATTTTGGTTGGAGATTGCAGACTCCATACTCTTGGCTTCTACTTGAGAAAAGAATGAATTTTCAACAAGTTTCTTGAGTAAGTAGATTATTTTGAAATGCTTGAAACATGTCAAGGCAGCAAGCATTTATCTTACACCATATGGTAAAATTGAATTTTTTAGATTACCACCGAATAAAACATTTATTTTTTGCTTTCAAAGAATTATAGACTTTAAAAGAAAAGACATATATGTGCATTCAGAAATACACAAGCAACAGCAACCTTAACATTTTTTTCCACTGAGTTGTGTGGGTTTCTAGTACTAATAGATGGTTGGGAAAAATAAAATCAAATAAATTCTGGATGGTCCATGGAACACATTTTAAGAAATACTGAGTGAAGTAGTTGCAGATTGTGTGATAAGTGACATAACAGATGGCAGGAGCTATGGGAAGGAAGAGAGGATAGAACTGGTCAGGTCTGAGAGAGATTAAGGAAGGCTTTGTGTAAAAGTGTGATCTAATATAGGCTTTGAAAGATGGTAGAATTTAGAGAGGAGAGAAAGAAAGAGGCATTTCAGATGGTCTGATAGAAAGTCTTAAGCAAATCTCAGAAATTAAACTAATCTCCTGATGAGGTGGGAGCTTTGTGAGAGCAAGGTTTGTGAGGCATGGGCTGAACACTCAGGAAAGGATAGAGAAACTGAGGGTAGAAGGGTGTGAACATTGGGCAGAAGCATCTAGCATGATTTAAAAAAGGTATTTTAAATTATTCAGACTAAAATTCTTCTTCTTGAGTGATCTGAATGCACTATATTATTTGAAAGTCTGTTTGTTTATAATTCTGATGTTAATGTGTGCTTTGTGAAAAACTGTCCTATGGCCATAAAGAGTTTCTTTACACTAGAACTCTCCAATTTTTTTATGCTAAAGTGTGCTGTGGTTCTCAAGAGGGTAATGCAATATTTCATTAAAGAACTCCCATTACACTTTTTTTTTTCACTGTGAGAAAAATCCTTGTGATTTATAGTCCTGTCCTATGTTAATCTGAACAAGGGGTAAACAGGGTGAGAAGGATTCTTCTTTAGAATAACCATGTTTTTCGTCAAATGATATACACTGCTTGCAAAAATTAAGGGATCAAAGAACATGCAGATACTCCAGTACTTTCAGCCTTTGAATAAGTACATTTTCACCAATGAAATAAAAGTTGGATTTGCATCTCATTTGCATAAACAAACAACTTTCTTTGACTTGTCTTTTTCTTTTCTGATATTCTTTTTTAAAAATAAAAAATCAAATGCTTCTTTTTTAATTGCTTCATATTCATTTTGAAATATTCCCTAATTTTTGTGAGCAGTATATTTAGAAAATAGCATTGCAATATTGTAATTTTACTTTCTAGTATTATTTTAATAAAATTGCAGTAGACTATAATTTGCTGTTTTCTGAGACCACCAAGGAAGCTGAAAATCGGCCTATAAATTAGGGAACAACATCAATTCTCTAATTTAAATTAATAATTTAAAAGCTTTTTATTAATATTAGATTCTTATTAGCTTTTTATTTTTTTACACTTAACTGTTTTACTCTAGAATATTTTTTTGATTTACAGAAAAATTTTTAGGAAAATATAGACTTACCATATATCCCACACCCAATTTCCCCCTATGATTAACATTCTAAAGTTAATATGCCACATTTGTCACAATTAATGAACCATTATTGATACATTACTATTAATTGAAGTCTATAGTTTATTCATATTTCCTAATTGTTTATGCAATGTCCTTTTCTGTTCTAGGATCCTGTGCAAGATCACTCATTACAGTTAGTTTCTCAGACTATGCTTGGTTTTGATTGTTTTGAGGAGTATTGCTCAGATATTTTGAAGAATTTTCCTTAATTTGAATTTATTCAGTATTTTTCTCATGATTAGACTGAAGTTATATATTTTGGGGAGGAGGGCCACAGAAGAAACGCACCCTTTTTATCATATCATATTCAGGGTGTGTGCTACCAACCTGACTTAACCACAGTTGAAACTAAACTTGACCTCCTGGTGGAGGCAGTGCTTGTGGGAATTTTCCACTGGACAGTTCTTTTTTTCTTCTAATTTCCAAACTGTATTCTCTGGGAAGAAGTCATTCTGTGCAGCCTACACTTAAAATTTCTGAGTGCATTTCAAAGGGGTTACTCTTCCCCTGCTTCTGTCAGAGCCTGGGAGGAATCTTCTTGGTTCTTCACTCTGAAAACTTGTGGGGGTTCCTTCATGTAAAACTTATGAAAATTTAGGAGCTTCCCTAAAACAGCAGCCCCTTGGACTTTCACATTGTCATGCTGGTTCATGTTTGGGCATCAGGAGTTTGTCCAAGTGTCCTCACCAGTGTATAGTTCTAAGACTCCACTCCAGGTGAGCAGAGCTCCCTCTATCTCTCTGAATGCCTTTGCATCTTCAGGTTTCAGGATGGCAGTTTCCCCTCCCCTGAATCCTGAGCCTTTAGAGAGACCCAGAAAAGTCAGTGATCTTAGTTTTGTTCAGCTTTTCTTGTTGTAAAGATGGAATTAGCCAGTTTTAAGCTTTTTACATGGAGATAAAACCAGAAACCTAGATTATTGAATTATCTGATTTGGTATTTTGAATTAAAATAAATTGTTAATTTCTATGAACAGATTGCAACTAGTATAGTCCAAAAAATGGGTCAAAGAACTGTACCTACTATTTTCTAGAAACCTCTTCTAGTTTTATTATTCCAATTCTATGACTATGTTACCTTTCAATGAAATTGACAGAATAATTTTTCTTTGGTTTTAAAAATTAACATTATAGACAATTAATTTTTTTTTTTTTTTAGAGGGACAGAGAGAGAGTCAGAGAGAGGGATAGACAGGGACAGACAGATAGGAACTGAGAGAGGTGAGAAGCATCAATCATTAGTTTTTCATTGCCGTTGCAACACCTTAGTTGTTTTTTGATTGCTTTCTCACATGTGCCTTGACCACGGGCCTTCAGCAGACTGAGCAACCCCTTGCTGGAGCCAGCGACCTTGGGTCCAAGCTGACGTGCTTTTTATTCAAGCCAGATGGGCCCACGCTTAAGCTGGAGAGCTCGGGGTCTCGAACCTGGGTCTTCTGCATCCCAGTCCGACGCTCTATCCACTGCGCCACCGCCTGATCAGGCTAGACAATTAATTTTTAATAAAACTTATCTCTATTCTTACTCTCTAGCTTCTAATAACTATCAGTGTTCTAGAACATTATGTTATTTCAGTGATATAGAGACATAAAAAATAACTGAATATTTATTACTTTTAATGGAGTGGAACACTAAATAATGTTGCTATATAAAATATTTCCTAACTTTCAAATATTACTTTTATTATTCATTAAGTCCCTTGATTCAGTTTTATAAGTTAAATATTTAGTCAACTTGAAATTGATTAAGCCTGGTTTGTTCTATTGATGATGCTTTATAATTTTTAATAGTTTGTTAAGAAATTATAAGGGATAAACACAGAGTTTAAATTTAATATATGTGATTTTAATGATCAAGTAGAGATCTCTTATATGAAGATCAGTAAGATCCCTGTCTACAGGTAAGATTGTCAAACAAGTGAAAAGTTCTTTATATAATAGTAAATGTAATAAAGATCCTTCTGATAAAATGTATAAAACCATCACTGAAAGAAGTGGTAAATATATGGCCAAAATATTTAATCTATTATGGTAGACAGCTTATTTATTTGAAAGTTGATGATTCTTATATATCAAAAAATTTAAGTGGATTAGCTTGGACAAGTTATTTAAACTCTCTATGCCTCAGTTTTCTCCTCTGAAAAAAGATGATAACAATGCACCTACCCCACTTAATAGTTACAAGAATTAAAATGAGTGCCTGTAAGTGAAGCTTTTAGCTAAGAGCCTGGCATAGAAAAAGTAACAGACACATGTTAGCATTATCACCTTTGTTATAAGGTGGTTTAAATTAACATTAATGACAATTTTGGAATCATATATGCTTAAAGCTGGAAAGGACTTGAAAAACTGTTTAGTTCAGGATCACAGGTAGCCTATGGGTTGAATTTAACTTCAGATGTTTGGTTAACATGGTGTCTTAAAATTATTTTTAATTTGCATGTTTTTTGAGAAGACCTGAAAAACCAGGTCCCCATAACATCCATTACTCCCTGTTGTCTTACATAATCTTTCTGCTTCCCATATTTGCTTACTGGCTTAGCTCTTAAAAAAAAAGCTTGATATTTGTGGCGCTGGATCTAGTCTATTCTTCTCATTTAATAGAGAAGCAAATGAGTTCCAGAGGGATTAAATAAAGGCCCCACGGTTGTGACCCAGTTGGAAGTAAAATCTTGGACTCGATTACTAAGCAAGTGTTGTCCCCATTACATTACAGTGCCTGTTTTTGGTTGGAATGGCTTAGATCGAGCCTTACTTTAATGACAGATAGCCTGAAGGGCCTAAAATCGACCATTCACTTTGGAATACAGGTCCATAGGAAGAATGTGTCAGTTTTAAGGACAAAATCATCCTTACTGTTGAAAAACAAAAGAAAACAGACTTAAAGTATGTGGCAATCCCCCCTGACCCCCTTTAAAAATGACATAGATGGGTAGAGTTAAGATTCCTTCAAGGTGCTTCCTTTTCTTATTAATTTTCTCTATCCCCAACTAAAATAGAACTTGAGCACATCATTTCAAAATCTGCTCGTGAGGTTTTCAATTCACAGCCTGTTCTTCAGAAGAGGAATAAAGCTAAAATTATTTGTGTAGGATTCGAACATCATTATAGGGAACTCTTCTGGTCATGCGCACAGGAGCAATAATGACCTCGTCTCTATAAAATATAAGAGGAAGGAAAAGGATAGAATGTATTTTGAATACACTAGGTCTGGTAACCTGGATGCAATGTGAAGAATATACAAGTAGAAAAATGGGGAAGTTGAGGTTTATTTAAAATGAGATGAGTGTTGTAGTGATGAATTGGATTTTGTGTGAGGTGTCAGTCTCTCTTTTATCACATTTCCTTCACAAAATTAAAAAAGGAAGTAAGACTGTGTAGCTACCTGGACCCGATTCACTCTCAGATTAATGGGAAGTTTTAATTAGAAACTTATCTCAGTAAGAATGAGAAAATGAGGAGAAGGTGATAGTCTCTTTTGTTGACAGTAACAGGGATTGGGCAGACTTCCTATAAAATGTTTACTCTCTGTGCGGTACAAATAGAATATGCTGTATAAAAATTCCGTTCTTTGACAAGAGCACCGTTCTTTGACAAGAGCACCTCAGGTTTCAGAGGTGTACATCTGTAGTGTGCACAGCATCACCTGGGGTTCTCACCACAGGGCAGAGCTGCTGCTCTACAGCCAATGGCCTTCATGCCTGGGACCTGCCTCTCAGGAGACTTGGTGCAGGTGTTCTGTGGACCACACTTTGAGAAGTGATGACAATGCATCTTGTCTCCTATAAGAATTTTTGAAAAATTTTCATTTTCTTTTGTTCTTCTTCCCTTTCTCATTCCTTATGCACAGCTTTATTTTAGGAGCGGACAATAACAAAAAGAAAAAGTGAAAGATAATGAAGATCTAAACCTTACCTTTCACAATCTCCTTGACAGACATAATGCCATGGATAGATGACCTAAGAAGCATAGATTGAAGGATAATGGGGTGAATATAAAGATGACTGAAAGCGAAAGGAAGCCACACAGCCCTTGATGGGAGGACTGGGATATAATCAGTTAGTGTAAAGCATAGCACTATTGGTTTGGGAGGTAGTTATACTAGGGCTTAATTTTACTTTTCTACATCATAGCTGTGTGATCTAGGGCGAGTCATTGTGTATCTTAGTCTCAACTTCTACGTCTTTCTAAAAAAATTGACACTGCTAAGTTGCAATGCACATATGTAAATTTATATTTATGTTTTTATCTGTAAGTTACTGGGAAGAAAGTTTGAAGACATATTTTTCTGACATAAATGATAAGGAGAAATAAAATCAGATTGGACAGATGACTTAAGATAGAGTGATCTAAGGAAAAGATGACGGTAGTTTAGCATTGAATGGATGCAGCGAGAAGAGAGCAATGCCAGTGTAAGAGAAAATTTATGAAGACACCAACCCAATAGAAACTTGTTTACGATTGGGTTTGATCAATAGAGAGTAATGGGTGGAAGGTGACTCTAGTAGATGATGGACAGAGCAAAGCCATACAGGAAAGATGAAAGAGAACATGGATTTGGGGAGAAATCTGTTTTTAGACATGTTGAGTTTGAAGTTATGTCAGGATCTTTTTTTTTCCTTTCCAAGTGAGAGGAGGGGAGATAGAGAGACAGACTCCCACATGCATCCCAGCAAGGATCCACTCACCAAACCCTGTCTGGGGCTGATGCTCTGCCCACCTGAGACCATGATCACAACCAAGCTATTTTTAGCACCTGAAGCTGAGGCTCCATGGAACGAGCCTCAGTGTCCAGGGCCCATGCACTCGAATTAATAGAGCCATGGCTATGGGAGGAAACGATAGAGAAGAGGGAAGGGGAGTGGGAGGAGTGGAGAAGTAGATGGTCACTTCTGATTTGTGCCCTGACCAGAAATCAAACCTGAGACATCCATATACTGGGCTGATACTCCATCACTGAGCCAACTGGCCAGGGCTATGTAAAGATATTGAAAAGGAAATATCTATGAGACTATTGCTCAGGTGAGAAGAAAACAATATAAATATTAACCTTGGAGTCAGGAGCAGGAAAGTAATAGTTGAAGATAATCAAATAGGTTAGTCTTCATGGAAGGGAATTTATACAAAAGATATCAAAGTTCAAAGATTAAGCTGTGGGAAATACCAGTAATGAATAGCAGTAATTTACACGTGCTTGTACAAAGTATAGGCTTATCATCCATTTTTATTTAATCCTCATAAAAGCTTGATGACGTGGTGCAGGTGGGTTTTACCTGTTTCATGAATGTGGGAATACTATGGTTATAGGTTATTTTACTTGAGAGTAGCAGAGATAGAATCACAACTTAGGTGTCATATCTTCAAATTAATGATTCTTGCCATGGAGTCAAGAGGAAAGTGGTCAGCCAAGCATTATTGAGGTCATCAGTCTCCTGTTGTATTCCAGCTTAGGTGGTACATGAGCATAGAAATAAGTTATGTCCTAAGCACATGAAAACTGTTTGAAAGGCTTCCCCCACTCTCACAAAAACGTTATTACTGGAAAGGTTTTTATCTTTGAAAAACAAAAATGTAATTAATAAAGTTCATTGAATCTGCTGACATCCTGGATATTGTAACATCTTTGGTTGCTATGACAGATATGGGGCCAACTCAAACAAACAAAAACACATAGAAAGAGGAATTTATTTATTGACTTATGTAAAGAAATCATGACCATGGCAGGGATGAAGATGAAAATGAAAGTGAAAATATTGTTAAGACCCTTTTTTTTTCATTTGCTCTTTTTTCTTCCTTTTCACATTTTGGGGTATAGGGTACATCCTGTCTCATATCTTCCACATTTATATTCTCCTAGCTTAGGAACCATAGAGAAAGATGCTTTGTTTTTCCAGGGCTGGCTGAGGATGTGACTGTGCATGCAATTAAGAGAATAATTATTTCCTAATAGACTTTACATACCATTTCAGTAGATGCTACTAGGACAACAGTTGATGATGATAAGGGCCACCAGGCTTCCTTCGGGCATGGCTAACATCTGCACAAGCATTTAACCACATCTTGATTGAGAGTAATGGAGAATTATGATGCTCTCTATTCCATTTTAGAGATGGTTAGCCAGTTTTATTCACACCTCCCACTTCACAAATGCATATTTCAGTGCACCACTTCACAATTTTATTCTCCAGTGTTTGTGAAATCATTATCAACCTGAATAAAATCATGTTTTCATTTCAATTGTAAACACAACTCTTTTTCTCTTTCAGATGTTATTATAAATGATAAAATTAGGACAAGTGAGATTTCTTTAGTATGCATCATGTTGGCTGCTGTGTCATACTCAGCCTGCAGCTTTTGACCTGGCAAGGTGATTTCATTTTAAATCAGAGACAACCATTATAAAATTGTCCTATTCTGCATACCCACTTGAATAGCTGAGCAACAGCAATAACCTGCATTTTCACGTTGCTAAGAATAAATGAGTTCTTATTGTTATGTCAAAAATTTGTAAATGAGATAGAAAAAAATATACAGTGCAAATGTTTTGTTAAGTGACCCATCAGTTTGATGATATAATAGTGATGTTTTGTTGGTTTACTTATTTTGGATTAAGAACATAACTTTGTGGATTTTTCCTGATTTCCCCCTAAACTGTGCCGCCATATTGTGTTATTATATTATCATAGAAAGTGTATAAGGTCTCACAGCCTTAAGTTTAAATTATGGTTTATTCTTTATTCAGAAAACATGCTTAGAACCTCTGATTATGCTCTAAACATTCTATTTAGTGTGGAGGACACAGCATTAAATAACAAACCCTTTGATCATAAGAGGAGATGGTGGTGCAGAGTGCGTGCTGAGTACAGAAGGTGGACAGCACACATCCCACTGGAGAGGGTGGGAGAGACTCCCTAAGAGGTGCTGCTTGGCCTGAATTGTGTCTGTTGAAATGGAGGAGTGAACAATGAAGGAAAGTGTGTTCCCGGCACAAGGACTACAGAAGAGAAAGTCAGAGACACCAAAGACATGGCATGTGTCAGAGAACATGTTTTGATGTATCTGGAGAGGTTGGCACATAGTTGGAACTAATAAATATTGGTCAGATAATCAGTGCATAAGGAGTGCTATGGGAGACGGGGTAGGGAAGAAAGTAAGTGCCACATAACAGAAGGGTTTATGGGTAAGTATTTTGACATTTAGGTTGAGGGCTATGGGAAGCAATTGTTTATTATTATTTTATGTCGACATAATCAAATTCCTAAAAGCACTCTGGAGAAGGTACAGAATGGGCCTACTTTAGAGGCATGAAGGCCAGGTAAGAAGTTGGTGCTGTAATCCAGGTAAGAAATTTTGGCGACCCGAGTTAAAGCTGTAGGAGTGGGGACAAAGGGAAGGAGACAGGCTTGAAATATGTATTTAAAAACTTGATAGGACTACTTGATATATGGAACTTAGGGAGCGCTGAGGGAATGCTCCGGAGGAATCAGGGCCACTTCCATATGTGAGGCAGCTGGTTGAGTAAGGTTAATGACATTTGATGAGGTTAGCTTTGGGCATATGAATCCAAGGTCTGATGAGAGGATATATTCAAGAGGAGATGCTGCATAGATAGCTGGACATCACTCTATTGTTAGGGTGGAATCTAAGCTAAGGATATATACTTTGGAGTTTATCAATCTTTAATTAGCTATTGAAATTTTGGATGAGGTCATCCAGAGAGGAGGTGGCCAGTGGGCCAAGCTGAGAGTCCATGGGAACCATGGGAACCAGAATGGTTAGAGGAAGAGTGACCCTAGCTGAACATGGAAAATGACTAGCCAGACACATAAGAGAAAATATAGAAAATAAAAATAAGGAAAAGATTTTTAGTATCTTATGACCTTGAGCAAGTTTGCAATGTCCCTGTGACTTATTAACTTTGAGAGTGGAAGTGAAATAGAAATAACTCTTGCATTGTATTTTGTGATTATAGTGACAATAAATTCATTTATCTGACAAATTGCCTGTAGCATTAAATTTATTAATAAACATTTTTTCTGTTTCTAATGTTGATTGTGATCCTAATAAAATTCTTTATGATAACATCTTCCACTTACTGGGGCTTATTATTTAGTTCATAATTCCTAATGTTTGAATCTCCAAAATCTAATAATCAGCTCCAGCAAGGAGCTCTGTTCACAAAGCAAGCAGGGTCTGATGAAGAGCTTTTCCAGAATTAATGTTTTTCTGTCCTTTTAACAATACTGTGATCAATCGTGTTTGAAAAACAGTTGCATTTCTTTCTCATTTGGATATGAATCAATATCAAGTGTTAAAATTCCTTTAAAAATTACATCAATCATTTTAAATAATAGAGTATAGGCTCAAAAATCATAACTCTTATGGTTTTAAGCATAATTCTTCACATCTGCTTCTGTAGGCTTCATTTTTTCACAATTTAGTTGCTTTTATTAAAGCAACTACTTTGGGGGAATTTCAGGGGAGATGGAAGGAAACATTTTCTTGCCTTTGACTTATGGTTATTTTTTTGTTCTCTTTGAAGCTGAACTGAAAAATTAGCCAGATCCCTTTGTGGAGCATGCAGACAAATTGGACCTCAAGCTTTATGCAGAAGTTTCAACCATTTTCATGTGTATTTTCCTTTTCATGTTACACAAAGGACCGCTCTCATTTGGTCATTCTTAGTGTTTGATTTTCAGAGCAATTTCTAAGGCTTGTTTGACAATTAGAGGCAAAGCATATTGAAAGGCAAAAGATAGAAAAGAATAGAAAAGAGAGATGAGGCTTGCTAGCTTAATCAAGAGCAGGCAGATCTTCCTTTAATGCACTTCTTCTTTATGTACTTTCATTTCCTCAGTAGCAACTTAAAGAAAAATCCTACTCACAAGTAATTACGTCAAAGGTCTTGGGAGAACAGGGAGTTTCATATCTACTTTACTAGCGTTTACCCTCGTTTTATGTTTATAAAGCAAGTGGATAAACACAATGACAAAGATCTAGTCTGATCATCAGAGGTTTGAGTGTATCTTTTTTTAAAATTTTTATTAATTTTAATGGGGTGACATTAATAAATAAGGGTACATATGTTCAAAGAAAATATCTACAGGTTATCTTATCATTTAATTATGTTGCATACCCATCACCCAAAGTCAAATTGTCCTCTGTCACCTTCTATCTGGTTTTCCCTGTATCCCTCCCCTCCTCCCTATCCCACTCTTCCCTCCCTCCCCCCATCCCGTAACCACCACACTCTTGTCCATGTCTCATAGTTTCACTTTTATGTCCCACCAATGTATGAAATCATGCTGTTCTCAGTTTTTTCTTGTTTTACTTATTTCACTCCGTATAATGTTATCAAGGTCCATCCATTTTGTTGTAGATGATCCGATGTCATCATTTCTTATGGCTGAGTAGTATTCCATAGTATATATGTACCAAACTTTTTAATCCACTCGTCCTATGATGGACACTTGGGCTATTTCCAGATCTTCGCTATTGTGAACAATGCTGCCATGAACATGGGGGAACATTTCTTCTTTTCGAACTGTGCTATGGTGTTCTTAGGGTATATTCCTATAAGTGGGATAGCTGGGTCAAAAGGCAGTTCAATTTTTAATTTTTTGAGGAATCTCCATACTGTTTTCCACAGTGGCTGCACCAGTCTGCTTTCCCACCAGCAGTGCAGGAGGGTTCCCTTTTCTCCACATCCTCGCCAGCACTTATTCTGTGTTGTTTTGTTGATGACTGCCATTCTGACTGGTGTGAAGTGATATCTCATTGTGGCTTTAATTTGCATTTCTCTAATGATTAGTGATGTTGAACATTTTTTCATATGCCTATTGGCCATCTGTATGTCCTCTTTGGAGAAATTTCTATTCATTTCTTTTGCCCATTTTTTGATTGGATTGTTTGTCTTCCTAGTGTTGAGTTTTATAAGTTCTTTATACATTTTGGTTATTAACCCCTTATCAGACATGTTGTCGAATATGTTCTCCCATTGTGTAGTTTGTCTTTTTATTCTGTTCTTATTGTCTTTAGCTGTGCAAAAACTTTTTAGTTTGATATAGTCCCATTTGTTTATCTTGCCTTTTATTTCATTTGCCCGTGGAGATAAATCGGCAAATACATTGCTGCTACAGATGTCGGAGAGCTTACTGCCTATGTTTTCTTCTAAGATGCTTATGGTTTCACGGCTTACATTTAAGTCTTTTATCCATTTTGAGTTAGTTTTTGTGAATGGTGTAAGTTGATGGTCTAGTTTCATTTCTTTGCAGGTAGATGTCCAATTTTCCCATCACCATTTGTTAAAGAGGCTGTCTTACTCCATTGTATGTTCTTCCCTTCTTTGTCAAATATCAGTTGTCCATAAAGGTGTGGGTTTATTTCTGGGTTCTCTGTTCTGTTCCATTGATCTATGTGCCTGTTCTTATGCCAGTACCAGGCTGTCTTGAGTACAATGGCCTTGTAGTATACCTTGATAACTGGAAGAGTGATACCTCTCACTTTACTTTTTCTTTTTAAGATTGCTGAGGCTATTCGTGTTCTTTTCTGGTTCCGTATAAGTTTTTGGAATATGTGTTCTATATCTTTGAAGTATGTCATTGGTATTTAAATTGGTATTGCATTGAATTTATAAATTGCTTTGGGTAATATAGACATTTTAATGATGTTTATTCTTCCTAGCCATGAGCACGGTATATGCTTCCACTTGTTTGTATCTTCCCTGATTTCTTTTATCAGTGTTTTATAATTTTCTGAGTACAAGTCCTTAACCTCCTTTGTTAAATTTACTCCTAGGTACTTTATTTCTTTGGTTGCAATAATGAAGGGGATTATTTCCTTAATTTCCTTTGCTGACAGTTCATTGTTGATATATAAAAATGCCTCTGATTTCTGAGTATTAATTTTATATCCTGCCACCTTGCTGAATTCAATTCTCAGGTCCAGTAGTTTTTACTGAGAATTTAGGGTTTTCTATATATAATATTGGCCGGCTAGCGCAGGATCGCAAACCACGGATTCTCGGGCTGGGTGGGGCTCCTGGTTTGTGCTCAGCTGCTAGCCTCTGCCTGTACTGGGTTTTAGCCCCGCCTATGCGGTCAGAGCCGTTTCATGCACACAGGATTGAAAACCGTAGTTTCTCGGCCTGGCAGGGCTGCTGGTGTGCATTCAGCTGCGAGCCTCCACCTGTCCTGGGCTTTAGCCCTGCCCCTACTGTCAGGGCCGGTTCGCGCAGTGTCGCAAACCTCAGAGGCCAGGTGATGCTGCGCACCCATGGGGCCCTGCACCGCAGAAGATCTCTGCTCGTTCCTGGCCTCCCGCTTTTCCCCTGCAGGTGGGGCTGCAGACGGTGCCGCAGCTGCCCGACCGCTTTCACATGTCCCCTCCACCCCTGCTGGGCTAGACCAAACTAACACAGGCTGGGCCTCCGCCCCCACCGACAGAACCACATTTCAGTGTCCGGCCGCCACCGCCCCTCCAGCAAGCCCTCAGCAGTGTGGGTAGGGGCACTGCAGCTCAGACCCTAACACTCCATACTGTAGTGCTGGAAGCTCCTTCAGTCTAAGCAGCTTTGCTCTAAGTGCCGCGGGAGAGCTTGATTGGCTGTTGTCCTGCCTCCTTTTGCCGGTATTGCTAGTTTCAGGGAAATATTCGTTTTCAGTTAGGGAAGTGACTCAGCCCAGGGGTTAGGGTGGCTGTCTCTCAGAGTGTTTCTCCCTGTGTCTTCCAGTCCACACTCTCTGCCCACTGCTCTGCTCCTCTCCTCTGTCCCTGTTCCCCGGATCCCCGGGTGAGTGGTTGTGAGAGAGGTTCTCTGTGCTGTCCCTTTTAGAAGAATCCTGGGTCTGAGAAAACTATCTCTTTCTCACAAACAGTATCTTCACTTGTTTCACAGCTCAATACTGTCCAACCGCCTCTTCTAGGTTCTGGGGCTGCAGGCTGTGGGCTGCCGTTTGCTCTGGGGAGCTGGGCAACCCTTTTCACATTTTTGCTTTTCCTACCAGTCTTAATGTGGCTTCCTCAGTGTTCCTTGGTTGAAGAGTCCACTTAGTTTAGTTCAAAGTTGATTTATCCAGATGATGGTTTTTAAAATTAAGCTATAATCCACTTTGGTTCTTGGAGTTGGAAGTTGGTACATCCGCCTACTCCATCGCCATCTGGCCGTCTCATCATTATAATGTTTAAACAAGTCTTGTGAGCATCTGATTATTTCCTAGAAAAAATTCCTGGGCTGCTGGATGCTCCTGTCAGCTGGTTCTCCCACCAATCGTCTCCAAGATCGTCTGCCATCTTCAGGCAGTACTCAACCTCGGAGGACTGCCAGGGAAAAGCTTGCGGTGGCAGGGACTCTCGCTGTCTCTTAGCCAGAGGTCCCGTGTAGCAGCACAGAGCGCCTTCCTTCAGACAGCATTGCCTATGCCTCGTAGAGATGGCATCCTTGAGTGTATTCTTGACATCTCATACATTTATTCAAGTTGGGCTAGATGATCTCCAAGTTTTCTTTCTGTTTTAAGGATCCAGTACATTAAAAGCTATATGTGTGTGTATGTATGTATGTATGTATGTATGTATGTATGTATGTATGTATCTATCATTTATCTATGTTTGTCTATTGTAGGCTAAATAATGGAGTCATCCACCCCCTATACTCCACTGCTAAAGTGTCCATGTTCCAATTCCTGGAACCTGTGAATATGTTACCTTACAGCAAAAGAGATTGTGCAGATATAATTAAGTTAGGAATCTTGAGATCGAAAAATTATCCTGGATTATTTGATGGGCCCAATATAATCACAAGTATTCTTGTAAGAAAGAGGCATGAAGATTCAGAGTCAGGGAGATGTGATGATGGGAGCAGATGTTGTTGCAATACATTTTAAAAGTTGAAGAAAAGACCAGCATCCAAGAATTGCAGGTAATTTCTAGAAGCTGGGAAAGGCAAGGTAATGAAGTTTTCCCTTGAGCCACTGAGAGGAGCATGATCCTGCCAACGCCTTAATTTCTGTCCAGTGAAACCCATTTGGAAGTTCTGACCTCCAGAATTGCAGGATAGTAAAATGTTATTCTAAACCACTAAGTGTGGTGGTTTGTTATAGCAGATCTAAGAAACTAATACACTGTCTAGCTGAAATCCCTATATATTTCTGAAACTTGAGGATTTATAAATTTGGTATTTACCATTCTAACTTGTTTTCTATCAGATGCGATGAGGTAGAGATAGACTCAAAGAGAGTTGGTACATGACCAACAGGGTCATATAAAGAGTTAGTTCAATGATTTACTTGTATCAAATACTAGCTCCATCGTTTGCTAGGTGTCTGATTTTAGCCTTATCACATACTTTTCTGTGCTTTAGTTTCCTCATGGGAGAAGTTAAGATGATTGTAGTGTCTAATTTTCTCATAGAATTAAAAGACTCAGTACTCATAATTTGACTTGCCCTGAATACTGTGTTTAGCACCCGGAGAAGAGTATATTTAGGTGAGGTTGGAACCATGACAATCAGTATTGTCAGAGGTATATTGGATTTAAACCTGTCAACCTGAGGTGGAGGCAGGAGTGAGAAATCTTCGGAGGCTGGGTTCAGTCTTCTCAACTTTTAAGCTTTCACTGGCTCTGTTGATCTTAGTCTTCAGTCTATTTAGGGAATTCCACAGAGACTGGAGTCATGTCTCTTTGTTATACTGGCATTTATGAAAGCATCCAGTTGAAATGAGATGCAGGTATTTCAACCTCTAAAGTAGGTTCTTACCACATTCAAATCCAGTAAAAGAGAGTGACTACATGAAGCTGATAATTCAAGCACTTTTTTGATGTAGAAAATCGAGCAAGATTTTAATATTTTATTGTTATATTTTTGCCTGTAAAAAATATATATATATAAAATCATGCTGTTCTCAGTTATTTTTTTTCTGATTTACTTATTTCACTCTGTATAATGTTATCAAGGTACATCCATTTTGTTATAAATGATCCGATGTCATCATTTCTTATGGCTGAGTAGTATTCCATAGTATATATGTACCAAAGCTTTTTAATCCACTCGTCTTCTGATGAACACTTGGGCTGTTTCCAGATCTTCGCTATTGTGAACAATGCTGACATGAACATGGGGGAACATTTCTTCTTTTCGAGCAATGTTATGGTGTTCTTAGGGTATATTCCTAAAAGTGGGATAGCCGGGTCAAAAGGTAGTTCGACTTTTAATTTTTTGAGGAATCTCCAAACTGTTTTCCACAGTGGTTGCACCAGTCTGCATTCCCACCAGCAGTGCAGAAGGGTTCCCTTTTCTCCACATCCTCGCCAGCACTTATTCTGTGTTGTTTTGTTGATGAGTGCCATTCTGACTGGTGTGAGGTGATATCTCATTGTGGTTTTAATTTGCATTTCTCTAATGATTAGTGATGTTGAGCATTTTTTCATATGCCTTTTGGCCATCTGTATGTCCTCTTTGGAGAAATTTCTATTCATTTTTTTAGCCCATTATTGGTGTCACCCCATTAAAATAAAGATATATATATATATATGAGAGTTGAAGAGAAGCACACCTTTTCCTTTTAGAAAGAACATCAAGGTTTTTGTAAAGCAAAAAGAGGTAGGACATTATGAAAATGGTCAAGGAAGGACTATTGAAGCACTTATTACCCTGATGCTGTTTAATGTTTAGCCCCTTTGCTTCTGGTTTTGCAACTTGTATCTTTTATAGGATGAGAGGGAAAACATAATTTTTCAGAGTCTCCATTTGTAAAATGTTCCTGGTTCATTTGCTGGCTGGCTTTTCACTGTTGTAGCAAGCACATCACTGTGGGATTGGATGCTCTTAAATATGGTGATTTGGGCATATCACTTTTATCTGCTGGATGGGCAGAATCTCAAATGCCAAGAAATAATGTTTGTAGCAGAAGTGCATTTTACACATGATCTAACAGCTCATGTAGGGGCTAGATTATAGCTACTCCCATATTAGAGAAGAGAAAACACAGTCCCAGAAAATAAAACCGATTTCCCCAGTTTATGCAGCTAAGTGCCAGAGTGATGGCTCAGGATGGGTTTTCTTCTACTGGAACATGTTGCTTACCCCCAAAACGTTTGATTAAAATAAACTGTGAGTCTCTGTTTCTTCCCATATAAAGTGTGTGTGCAGATGCATTAGACCAGATGCAATGTCACAAATTCAGTTCTGAAGGAGTAATACCGGCAATGTTAATGCAGGAAACTGTCCAGACAGAAAAGAATGGGATGAAATGTAGCATCCAGAGACCAGTGCCACTGACTTGGGTAGCAGCTGCCAAACTCTGTTATTGTTTCTGTGCAGTGATACAATAATGTTAGTGGTGTCAGATTTCCTGCTTTTTCAAGAGAAGACTAAGTTTAGATTTTGAAGTGAAATCTCCTTGTGTTTGGTTAATTCTCAATTGGCAGAACGATGATGCTTTTTCAAGGCCTCGATGGTGGAGGTAAGGGAGTACCTTCATTTCCATAACTCTGATGTATTGTTAAATCAGCATTTTTTTTTTGTAAGGAGGATTCATTAGGTTCATTGATTTTTCAATTACTGTCTAAGCCAATTTGGTAATTGAGTTGGGCACATATATGATGCTTAAGGAAATAACTGAGATTCATTTATTTGTATGATATTGGAGCGTTATGAAAACAGGAAACCTTTGCATACTTGCATGCATTCCTCATGTGTTCCTTGGTGTCATCAAAAAATAAACTTTTCTGAACTTACTACAGAGGGGATTTTATGATGTCTGATACATACACTCCACGCTATTGCTTTCACTCAGAATCAATGGTACATCCAAACAAAAACAAGTGGTGATTTCATTCATTAAAAAGATTTAATTTTTGATCATTGTGTAATATGAAGTTGAACTTTGTCACTCAAGCTTATGAGGGTGGTGCCATATGTAAATTTGGACTTGGTTACAATGATAATGGTGAGAATGTTGGTGCTGGTGTGTTAGTAATATTTTATAACAATGATATTATTAATATAAAAGACACCATTTTACTGAGTTTCTATTATGCATTAGATATCATACCAAGGGTTTTTTTTATTTATGAACTCATTCATTCCCCATAAATCCCCACAAAATAAGAATTAGTGACTTTATTTTTCAGTTAAGAAAGCTGAGATATAAAGAGATCAAGTAAGTGGTCCAAGACTATCTAGCTACTAAGAGGCAGATTCAAAGCAATGTGTAGAAAAGGGGCCAGAAGAAGTTTGTTGAGCATGTACTATGTACCAGGTTATTTCCTGGGTTCTTAGTTCTAGTGAAAAGAAATTAAGTTCTTGCTTCATTGGGGTTATGTTTTATTTGTATAGATTGATGGCAAACCAATAAACATACACAATATAATGTCCAACAATACTTTTTACTCTAAGGGACAGAATTGGGTCAAAGGATAAAGGATCAATTTCCCATAGGATGATGAGGGAAGGTGTGTCTGATGGGTGATATCTAAGCGAAGATATTAAAATAAAGTAGAGATGAGCAATGTGAATTTTGAGGACTTTCCCTGTGATATTCCCCTTGTATTGCAATCCACAGCTCATTTATAGAATGATATGGTTTTTTGGTTGGTTGTATTTAAGGGGGATATGTGTGGTATATTCTCACAGCAAGAGCAAGGATGTAAGAGGCAGACCCAGGTCAAAATTCTGACTCTGCTACTTGTTCCTCTGAGCTATCTGGGCACCTTACATTTATTTTCAATATCTAGTTTTCTTATTTGTAAAATTTGTATAATAATCCTTATGTCTTATGGTCAGTGGAAACCGCACATGTAAAGTCTCCTTTGAAATTCCTAGACTTGCATATAAATATGTAGAAGTCATACAATAAATAATAGATATTACAATTATTTTTATAATCTGTGCCTTACAGAGGGACATGGAAAAGTTCTCAGGGTTTCTTTTCATTTTTATTTTGTGGTCAAAGTGGGGGGAGGGTATAGATTGCTGTTCACCTTCCGAGATGAATAGGAATGTTGATAGATTGGAAGCAGATCCAGGAAACAGGCCAACAGAGGAACCTGGTGGCATAAAGTGGGTTTTGAAATCATATTAGTTAAGAAGAGCAAGAATGACATTTCAAAAGGTGATTTGATTAAAGTGGGCAGGGTTTTGATTTTTAAAATTCAATATTAAGAGGCATGCCATAATACACATATAGCTATAGGGGCTTACACAGTCACTTGGAGAAAGAAAGAAAAAGATTTGTAAAACTCCCTGCCCCTTACAGGCTTGTGTCTGTTATTGAAAATGACAGTTTCTGGAGCCAGATTGGCCCATTTCCTGATAATCAAGAAACCGGGGCTCATACCTGTTTGTCTTTTGGCGTGCTGACCTTGAGCTAATCACCTAGCCTCCTTACCTTTAAGCAAACTAGACAAGATCCCTATACTTTGCCCATCTCAAAGCATTTATTTGTTTAAACAAAAAATGCTTTTTAAAATGTTCCTTTTGTGATGACACTTACTGTTAAATGTGTGAACATAATTCAATAAACAGGCAAACCTCTAAATCACAGCATTCTCTCCAAGGCAGCGAGTTAGGTCTATGGTGTCTCTGGTTTGGCAACAGCTCTGTCCTAGGAAAGGGCGATATAACAGCAGTGTGGTTCAGGGTCTCAGCCTGGCTCTGTGGGAAGCACACAGGTTTGGGAAGCATGTGCAGCTGGGGCCAGCTTTCTAACCTGACCTGGGTAAATTTTAACTGTCACCTTGTCTAGGACAATAATCTTCGAGCCTAGGTTTCTAGATCTATAGTCAGTAACACTATGTAAGTTATTGGGAGGATTAAATGAATGTAGTTATTAGTATGATATCTGTCATTAATGTTTTTATTTATTTATTTATTTATTTATTATTTTTTATGTAAGTGAGAGAAGGGGAGATAGAGAGACAGATTCCAGCATGTGCCCTGATTGAGATCCACCCAGCGATCCCCATCTGGGTCCCCTGCTGGCAACCAAACTATTTTTAGTGCCTGAGGTAGAGGTTCCACGAAGCCATTCTCAGCGCCTGGGGCATCATTAATGTTTTAATATGTTGCTTTTCATTTTTTAAATTTTGTTTAAGATGTGAATGCCTGAAGTTGTCTGAAGGATCCTAGTTTCTTGAGGTTTTGGAGACATAAGACCAGGAGGCCCATTTCAGGAGACCTTTTTAAGCCATGGCCAGGCTGGGCAGGCAAAGGGTCAAGTGAAAGTACCCAGCAGATTTGCCCCAGCCTGAGGGGCTGGGTCTATACCAAGCTCATCCTCTGATGGGGAGGGATAGGGTCTAATTGTTTTTCTGTGTTCCAGTCTCAGTTCCAGCAGGTGTGGGGGTTCCAGAATTGTCCCAAGGTGACAAGGTGACTAAAATACTCACTGTTTTGCAGTGACTAGTGCAGGACAAGGTGCAGGCTGAGGACATATGTTGCCTAGTTAGTAACCTCTTAGTCTCATTCACAGCAATTTCCATCCCTTGCCTTGCATACCTACATTTGCTGCTGGTTTTTGTGAGGTCTTGGGGCACCCCTAAGATTCATTTATTTTTTAAAATAAATATTTTACTTAAAAAAATTTAAATTACAGCTTGCCTTCAATATTATTTTGTATTAGTTTCAGTTGTACAGTATCATGGTTAGCCAAACCTATACTTTACAAAGTGTCTCCCTGATATTTTCATCTTTTTAATCAATGGAAAGGGGGAAATGGCCTGCCTTCCTCAGTACCTACTTTGGCTCTCAGAACAGGCAGGCTAGAAATCCCAGTGCCTTCCCAGCGCTGCCTCCCAGGCTTCCATCCCTCATTACTCTATTCCCATGGCAACCCACCGGAAAGAGGGGCGGAGGGGCAGCTAACCACTGAGAGGTTATTTTTAGATTTCAGGCAGATGCTTTGAGAAATCTGTTGAAGGAAAAAAAATGGAACAAATGTAGAAGAAGATTTATTTTTATGACCAAAGACAATGTCATTTAAAATTCATAGTATAAAACTGGAAGAGACCTTGAGAAACCATTCAACCTGCCTCTCTTTACTGTTAGGAAAATCTACTCCAAGTCACAACAAAAATTGTGCAATGAGTTTTTTTTTTTTTTTTTTTTAGAACATATTACCTAATAGCTCAGTCTAATAGGCATCCCTTTTTCCTGCCCTGAATTTACCCTGTGCTTAATCTCAATTTCAAGACCAAGGGACTTGGAAATGAGACTAAGATTGCTCAAATTGTTATAAAGTACCCAAACCTTAAATCTGCGGGTTTGTGTAGAGACACCAAATCCAGATGAATTTTGAAGAGTTTTATTAAAGGAGGAGATTTATTAAATATGCCGGCCGCATATGGTTGACAAGGGGGCAGCAGACCCAAATCATGTGCGAGCCCTAAATACATTCCAGGGGCTGGTTATACACCCTTAATCACACATGCCTTTACCTACACAAGTTTGGGGAAAAGGATGAAGGGGGATGGGACACAATTCATTAACAAGTTTACAGTATTTGTTTATAGAATTTATAGAAAACGTTTCTACACATTAAAACTTAAAAAGTAACACAATAGTAAAAATGTCACTCTACATATTAAAAAATATTCCTATATTTTCTAGTGTTCATTTGCCATTCCTTTGTTTAGAGATAACTACATGCTTTCAGGAGGGGAGAGGTAGTTTCCATGGCGCTAGGGGATAATATGCCTGTAAACGGCCCATCAATATAAGAAAAAGTCTATTTTAATCTTTCTCTTCCTGCACCTGGCTAGTTAGTCACTTGCTTCCTTTCAGGTGTGGGGGGAGGTCAAAGAATCCAAATCTCCTTCCCCTTTTCATTTACAATACATTGCTATCGCCCATCCTGAGTTGATGCTAATCACACAAGCATAGAAATCACATCTACAAAATCTCTCTGCACGCCTAGCCCAAATTAGCAAAATGTTCTTTAAGCTTCCTAAAATATTAATATTAACTCTGTAGCTTTTTGGTACCTTACAACAAAATTATGGATTATACAACCTGAAAGCTCAATTCATTTGGACTCTGCTGCTAATGAGACTCCCTATCCTGTGCAACTATCAGGCCTGCTCCACTTACTCTTTCAAACCTAAACCCCTCCCTTCCCTTTAAAAACCTCCAAGGAGTTCTCATTGCTCTTATGTTAAAGGCCCTGGATCAGGGGTCCCCAAATTTTTTACACAGGGGGCCAGTTCACTGTCCCTCAGACCGTTGAAAGGCTGGACTATTAAAAAAACTATGAACAAATCCCTATGCACACTGCACATATCTTATTTTAAAGTAAAAAAACAAAACGGGAACAAATACAATATTTAAAATAAAGAACAAGTAAATTTAAATCAACAAACTGAGCAGTATTTCAATGAGAACTATGGGCGCGGATGCATCCTATGCTCCTCTCACTGACCATCAATGAAAGAGGTGCCCCTTCCGGAAGTGCGGTGGGGGCGGATAAATGGCCTCAGGGGTCGCATGCAGCCCGAAGGCCGTAGTTTGGGGACCCCTGCCCTAGATCTTTAAAATGGATGTCAAGTACAACATGATATTGATGCGGCATACCTGTGCGGAATCATTTAGCACTCTGATAATTCTTTCTCTGTTTAAGCAAAAGACTTTCTTCTTTCATAGCCTCAACATGCCATCTTCCTCCCAAGATTTTTGCACTTACCTATAATACTTCCCCCAGGCTCTCTACCTGGTTAATTTCTCTGTTAGCTTCTTCTTGTATTTCTGACCAGAACTTAAATATCAGAAAACACTCTCTTGATCTCTAAAATGAGAGAAGGCACTCCTGCAATAGTATCTCTTAACATTTTGCGTATTTTCTTTTCTTTCTTTCCTTTTTTTTTTTTTTTAATGAGAGGAAGGGAGACAGAGAGACAGACTCCTGCATGCACCTTGACTGGGATCTACCTGGCAACCCCATCTGGGGCAGATCCTCTAACCAGTTGAGCCGCTGGCTTTGAGAGGGGAAGAGAGAGAGAAGGAGGAAAGGGGTGGAGAGAGAAGCAGATGGTCACTTCTCATGTGTGCCCCTACTGGGGATGGAACCTGGGATGTCCGCACTCTGGGCTGACCCTCTATCGACTGAGCAAACTGGTTAGGGCCGCATTTTCCTAATAACACTTAATAATGTGTACTTCTATATACACTTATGTAACTTTTGGGGTTTTTTTTTCTTACTTGAAACAATGAGTTCTATGTTGTTAGAAAATTATTTTGTTTGGTCATCATTATGTATCTAGTGCCTAGATTCATAAGTCAAGCTGCCTATGTGACTGTACTGGGGCTCCTCAAAATGTAATGTGTCCAGAAAACTTGTTCAAGTGCAGATTCTGAATCAGTAGATCTGGCACGCACCCTATGGTTCTGCACGTCCAGCTAGTATCTGAAGAGCCCCAGACTTGGTACCCCATTAGAAGCACCATAGAAGCTTTAAAAAATTTTTCATTCTGAGGTGAAGACCCACCCTTGGTGATTCTGATTTAATTGGTGCATGCTTGGTCTGGGCTTCAGGGATTTATGAATTCTTCCCTGTTCATTCTAACATCTAACGCTCTTGGAGGAGCACTGATTCCAGGAATAGCTCATCCGCAACAGCAGATAAAAGGGTAATTTTGTTATCCTTTGCTTCAGACAGCATGCAACATGACCATCTCACAAAGATGTATCAAGCTACTATTTTTAATTAAAAATATATTTTTTCCATTGATTTGAGAGAGAGAGAGAAAGGAGGAGGGAGACTCATTCCTCCTACTTGATTCATTTAGTTGTTCACTAATTGATTGCCCTGACAGTGGTGCGACCTTGGTGCGCCCAGACAATGCTCTATCCACTGAGCCACAGAGCTAGGGCTTGTTACTATTTTTTAAATGCACAACTCTTAGAGACACATGGAAAAGCGGTACCTAATGTTTCCTGGGTGAGTTAGAAAGAATCCGACATGAGGTGGTTAATGTAGTAACAGGGGTCCAATCTTAAACTTTCTGACTTCCACACATGGGGCAAGTGTATTTTTTATCAAATATTTTTAGAAGTACATGTAGCTAATGAAAAAAGTGAAACATTCTGATAGGACCAAACGCAGTTAAATGAACCTTTTTCAGTTAGAAGAATAATGCATAATTACTCAGATGTTAACAGGTAAAAGAGAAGCTTGGTGCTCTTCTAAAAGCTGCACCTTGTACAGAGAGTTCCATTCATTCTAGGTTTGCCAATAACCATGAACATGAAGGGGACCCTGGGGCTCTTAAGCATTTGGTTGCTCTCTTTGAAGATCAGTGCTTAATCCAAAGCATAGTAATAACCCCTTTTCCTTCTCATTTATTACCCTCATTTTTTTCTATGACTTTATTGTTTGTTTTTAATCTTAAAAAGTTCACAATGTGGAGTGTAATAATTTTGCACTTAGCACAATACCATGTTTCAAGTCCAATATTAGCTGTTTCATTCTTTCTTACATTGTCTTCTCAACAAAACTGTTGGGTTACTGTTGCTATTATTACATTGTACATTTAAAAACAACAATAGCAGCAAGAAAAACCTAAGGCTTAATAATACATTAGCTTCTAAAAGTCACACAGATGGCCAGTGGCAAGGTCCGGGTCCATCACATGCTGTTTATACCCCAGCGTTAATATATTAGCAGTATGTAGTCCAAATTCAGTCTTCAGTTATATAGGGCTTCATGGTCCCAATTCTTAATGAGGTGCCAAAATTTAGAAAGCAGAATATTCCCTATAAGAACTTATACTTCAAGCATCTATTTAAAATCATCATGTTTGACAACACTGAGTAACATGCCTGCAAGCCTGAGGCTTAGCTGAAGCTGAGTAACGTTTTTCTCTTTCCTAGGATGCTCTCCTTACCTCTCTCACTAATATCTCTTTTAGTCCTGACCTGTCTGACGATTTATGACACCTGCTTGGCCCATCCAGGACTCTGAGTTTTCACCTTGGCCTCTGAACTCTACCAAGGGAAGAAATGATTCTTACATCTTTAATAAACTGTATCATCAAGAAAAAGAAATGCCCTCTCCTTTGGTGAGGTGAAACATTACATTGCTGTCTTCATGACTTGGGACCTTGTCAGGACTATCTGTACAGGTGCATCCAGCAAAATGTTCTGGTTTCTCTAAATACAAAGTAGTGGAGCCTAGTATTCTATCTTCTGAGTCTAGTACTACTTAGCTGGCTGGAGCAATTTTCAATCAAAGTTTTGACTTCACACGGGTTTGGACGTTATGTGGTTGAGTTTCAACAACTGTCGCCCTGGGAAAACTCATGGGTCCCTTGTCTCATGATATGGCTGGATTCTGTCCAGTCTCTCATAAGTGGGACTATGAAAAGGAGGAAGTAGATCTTTCCTGAGAATGGCAGGACTGGCCTGGTATGGTCTGAGCAGCGCTGGGTAGGGTTTCCCAAGAATGCAGTCACTAATTCCTGATGGAGCAGGAAATGTGTGTGTGGGGGGAGATTCTCACATAGGGAGCCTTCAGCTGCATTTTGAGAGTTGCTTGTCCCTATCGCAGTGTACCTTTGGCTTTGTTTCCTTCTCGTGCCTGGCTTTGACCCACTGCCCACTGCGGTTTCTGTGCACTCCTTCTGAGCCACTCAAGCTTTCGTTCCTGGTGGCGGAGGCTCACCTTGGAGTCTCGTCACCCAACAGAACTTATGTACGCATTGTGCTACTTAAACCTCAGAACAATCCTGTGATAGGTCATGTTATTGCCAGGAAATTGGGGCTCAAAAGACTGTGATATTTGGTAAATGGATAAGTAAAAGGATTTTTGAATGGTTAAATACTAAACTTGATTGCTTTCCGTATTTTACTTTGGGTTGAAGAGGCAGACATTGTATAGTAACTGAACAATGTCTACAAAACATGAGAAAAATAATACAGCCATTCCTTATTTCACCACATGGCATGCCAAGTGAGAGATCATCAATTTTAAGCGATGCCATTATTCGATGTGCCACTGAGAACAGAAAAAATGCTGTCATTTTTATTATGTCATTTAATTTATGTTGATTGCTATCCCCATGTCAGTTACAGATGTTGTAACTTAAAAAGTTATGTCTGAAGATTGACAAATACAGGGCTCATTCAGTTTTCATTGCATGCTCTTAATGTATAAGACAATTGCTAAAACTTGTTAGTTGTCATAAAGTAGAACATAAGAAAGTAAATAAAAACATTTACTACTACAATGTTTCCTTTACAGCAACCAACAACCGAGCTAGAATTTGACCGTGTGGTGATTTATACCACTTGCCTTCGTGTGGTGCGGACTACCTTTGAAAGATGTGAACTGGTTAGAAAGATCTTCCAAAACCATCGAGTAAAATTTGAAGAGAAAAACATAGCTCTGAATGGTGACTATGGAAAAGAGTTAGATGAACGATGCCGTCGGGTTTCCGAAGCTCCTTCCCTCCCTGTCGTGTTCATCGATGGCCATTATCTGGGGGTAAGGAAAACCGTATTTTTATTGAACCCTACCAGTGTTGATAGGAATCTGTAAGCCTATGACAATGTAGCTTGCAACACACTTGCTACTTTTGGAGTTCAAACCAAAGGGATTGAGGCACCTATTGAATCCCAAATAACGTGTTCCCACGGTGTTCCTCCCAACAGAAACATAATGAGATCAAGCACCATGAAGTTATCTTTTTCAACAGGATACAGTTTTAAATCATTCAGTTAACTTGGGCTTTGCAGTATGGAGATTGGCATGGGGCATAAAAACTATTTATTTTCTGGTACAGGCAAGAAAAATAGAACATTTGTAAGATACCTATTTGGGAATTCCCTTTTACCCCATTATCCAGCACTCAGTTTCCTAGCTAACAAACCTAAGATGACAGTCCTGAAATGAAATCAATGAGAAATGGGTCCTGGAGCCAGAATTTTATCTGCTTGTTTAAAATTACTCTTGATTTTGGTCAATGCAGCACTGTGACACACAAATTCAGGCTTACA
Organism: Rhynchonycteris naso; assembly: GCA_037038555.1. Taxonomy (NCBI): domain Eukaryota; kingdom Metazoa; phylum Chordata; class Mammalia; order Chiroptera; family Emballonuridae; genus Rhynchonycteris; species Rhynchonycteris naso. The sequence continues at coordinate 287,223,510 of CM072996.1, read as the reverse complement.
GTTAGCAGAGAGAACTCCCAGAGAAGCAAGAAAAAAATGCCTGCTTCATTTTTCTTTGAATAATGCTATTAGCATAATAACTCCCATTGATCTGTGGACACGTTCAGTTGGTAAGAAGACCAGGAGAGGGCTCTAGAAAGTACACTTTGGGAAGACTGAGAGCAAAGAGCCAAGAGAGCCCTGCAGGGGAGAGGGTGGGGCTGATGACGGTATCACTTACCAGAGAACAAAGAGGGACTGTCAAATCGCTGATGGATACTTGAATCTAGATTTTGTTGTGCATCTGGTCTTAACCCTTAGCTTTCAGGGGAGGTTAGATAAATCCAGAGCAGAAAATACTCATGTTTTGTTGCAGGGAACCTTATACTGTATTCTTGACATGTTCTTCTACGGAACCTCTGTTCTGATAGCCTGTCTGGAGCCATACTTATTAGAGGCCTCCTGTCATCTTATGGAAAGACAAATGTAGAGATGCCGTGCTTTAACAGCTATGACATTACAAAATCTGACTTTCAAACAAAGCTGGGAACAGACTGCATTTCAAAGCAAAGGAATTTTGACCTGAAATATTGTACCTTACCCGTTATATTTCAACATTGACCTTTGGTCTCCAAAAGCTACCACAATGGCAGTGACAATCATAATAAATCTTAATTATAATACCAAGAATAATACTGAACTGTGCTGTCAGTTTTACCCGTGCCATCTCATTCTGTCTCAAGACAGCCTTAGAAATCAACCCGCTGGCATACTAGTTAAGAGGCAAGAAAACCCTGGAATTAGACAGGCTTGTTTCAGATTCCTGCTCTGATGCTTCCGTGTCTTTCTGGGCAATTTGCATGTCACTCTGTGCTTTCATTTCCTCCTTTGTAACATGAGAATGATAATAGGACTTTTTCTCATAGGCTAACTGTGAAAATTTTATGATAGATATGCTTAGTTCCTGTGCCTGGGACAAAGTTACATTTTCAATAAATATTGACAAGTGTCATTCTTGTTTTGCAAAAGAGAACATTAATTCCTTTAGACCAAGTTATAGACATTTCTGGTAAGTGGCAGGACCAGACTCAAAGTTAGATCAGCCCAACTCCTGACACTCTTGCTCTTCGGTCCATTACCTCAAGGCAAGGGGTCTCGGACTGTTTACTGATGGATTCTTAGCACCTACGACAGGGCTTGGCCCCAAGTGCTCAAAAACGTGTTCAATGGATATATGAATGATGGTCCCTTGTCTCCTCATAATCTTTCCTTCTCTTCTGAGGACATTCTGCCACAAGGAAATGATGTAATAAACTCATCCACACTAGGGAGAAAATCACTGATAAAGGTTGTGGGCATTTGCCTTTTAATTCAGGAAAAATTCTTCTGACAATGTAAGATCTTTCTCATGGTGGAATTTGAATTTCTATGAAACTGCATAATGAAACTTACACAGGTACGGGGTTGGCCATACCTGTTTCACTGCTCTGGACCATACTTATCTTCTTCCTGCTTCTGAGAAAATCTAACAGGCTATGGTGCATTTTCTGCTTTTGTCTTTTAGTTTGAGGAATAGAAAGAGAGTGCAACAAAGGAGATAGGATGCAGATTGCTCTCTCAATCGCTTTTGCTCTGAGATAACTGTGTGAAAACACACAGTAGCCTAGAAGGGAGAAATCACACAGGTGCTACTTTGTTGCTTCTGAACTTTGAAGCTAGTATTCCACACTTGGAGAGAGGCCAGAGACAGATTTTTTTTCCCTTTTTTTTTTAAATAAAAGTGGAGCCTGACCAGGAGGTGGCGCAGTGGACAGAGAGTCGGACTGGGATGCAGAAGACCCAGGTTCCAGACCCCAAGGTCGCCAGCTTGAGCGCAGGCTCATCTGGCTTGAGCAAAAGCTCGCCAGCTTGGACCCAAGGTCACTGGCTCCAGCAAGAGGTTACTCGGTCTGCTGAAGGCCCGCGGTCAAGGCACATATGAGAAAGCAATCAATGAACAACTAAGGTGTTGCAATGAAAAACTAATGATTGATGCTTCTCATCTCTCTCTGTTCGGGTCTGTCTGTCCCTATCTATCCTTCTCTCAGACTCTGTCACTGTCCCTGTAGGAAAAAAAAAAAGAAGAAGAAGAAAATAAAATAAAAGTGGAATTCCTTCTAAGTCTGTCATTCAACATGGAGACAAACACCCCAGGATGACTCATAACAAATTCCCCTCCTACCACAAGAGCCCCTTTATTTAAATTCTAGTGCACAGTTGTGAATGAAAGACACCGCTGGCAACCTGGAGCTGTCTTGCTGCGGCATCCATGCATCTGAGATGGAAGGACGCCCTCTGCTGGGCTTGGCACGTGGAGAAACAAAAAATTTTTAGGGAGAAACAGAAACTGATGTTGGGAATTTCCTTATATTTGTGATTTTTTAAACCATCACATGAAACTATTTGATTTAAATTTAGATGAGTGAAAAAAAGTCAAGATGTGTGAATAATCTTCCCAATACAACTTTCTTTTTTTAAACAGTATATTTTTAATATTAGCAGGTGTTTCTAATTTTATTTATTTTATTATTTATTTATTTATTTACAGGGACAGAGAGAGAGTCAGAGAGAGGGATAGATAGGGACAGACAGACAGGAACGGAGAGAGGTGAGAAGCATCAATCATTAGTTTTTTGTTGCTGTCGTAACTCCTTAGTTGTTCATTGACTGCTTTCCCATATGTGCCTTGACCGCGGGCCTTCAGCAGACCGAGCAACCCCTTGCTGGAGCCAGCGACCTTGGGTCCAAGCTGGTGAGCTTTTGCTCAAGCCAGATGGGCCCGCGCTCAAGGTGGCAACCTCGGGGTCTCGAACCTGGGTCTTCCGCATCCCAGTCCGATCCCACACGCTCTATCCAGTGTGTCACCGCCTGGTCAGGCCCAATACAACTTTCTTGAAGGAGGGAGAGAAAGAACTAGAGAGACAGACAGAGCCAGGGAATGATTGAAACTGAGACAGGAAGTGGCACCTGGAGGCAGCCTGCAGGAGGCAGTGCTGGGGGTTGTGTGTGGAGAACTCAGAACATTTGGCAGCTTCCTTATTTCACTGCCATTGTTTCCACCCAACCCAGGTGGGGGTGCTAAAGAAATGCAGTTACCTTCATTGAAGAGAAGATAACGGATTCAATTGTCAAGAATAAAAGAATAGACAAGGATGCTGAGCTCTTTTTTCCTGAGAACCCTTTTTCCCAGCCAAACTAAAAACTAAAGATAAAAACAAGGTAATCATCAAGGGAAAGAAATTACTTTAGAAAACACATTTACACCACCCTGGGATACTCCATTGCTTGCGGGTAGGAGATAGGGGTGGAGAGCAAGTTCAGCTTGGAACTTACTGAGGGCCAGTTGTCTTGTTGTTTTGGCACCAAAAAAAGGTCTTTTCTGACACAAAAAGATCATGTTCTAAATAGCTTAAACATAAATTACCTTAGTAATCACAGTAAGAAATAGGTTAGAAATAGTGTTTTGATTTTGGGCCAATCATAAAACTCTGTATTGGAAATCCACAAAACCCACCGTGGAACTGAGCTAGAAAACTCAGAATGAACCGATATGGGGACTTGGTAACAGAGAGAAAAAAAGAAGGGTTGTTGATTTAAGTAGATTGCTTAAACTAGCTGAAACTGAGGTGCAACTGCTTGATAATTCTATATCTAGCATTAAAGTACTGTTTTATTTCTTTTAAGAATGAAGGAATCCTTGTTAAGCATAGCTGGTTAGTAGACTAGAAATAGAGACACTAAGCATGTTCCTAAGGATCCCTTGCAGACCTTCTCTGTGCAAACGATCACCATGGAAGCCTCTGTCACAAGCAAGAAGTGGTCAGCTCTAGAAATGTGATGTTTTTGCCATGGTTCATTAGCAAAATGGTTGATCTGTTCCCTGTCTTTCTTTCTACATAAATCTATTCTTAAGTAAATCTGGAGAGAGAGTATTCATAGTTATTAAGTGACATATGAAAACTGTGAGGAAAAATGGGAAATGTACTTTTAGTTTTCTAGCATTTTCAGTATAGACAGACATTCTAAGAGATCAGACTGGTTACTGAATGAGCTAATCCATGGTATTTGCCAGATATCTTGTATTCATTTATTTTGTTTTGTTTTATTTGGCTTTACTGAGATATAAGTTTATATATAATAAAGAATACACATTTGAAGTACATAATTTGATGAGTGAGTTTTGACAGATGTCAAATCTACCATCACATTTGTGATTTAGAATATTCCCATAACCCCTCAAATATTCCTCATGTTCTTTGGCAGTCAATCCTTTTCTCCAACCCTAGTTTCCTGGTAACTATGGCTATTTCAGTCAGAATAGCTTTCTATTATTCTAATGTCTTTGGTTTTGGTGTCAGGGTAATGATGCACGTATCAAATGAATCTGGAAGTGCTCTACCCTCTGCAGTTTTAATTTCTTGTAATCTTTATGACTTAGTGTAGATCCTTATATCTATGTGACATTAGTTTCTTTATATTTGAAGGACTTCTGACTAGTGTAGTGTGGTTCTGCAATAAATAAATTAATTGTTTTTATGTCTGAAAAATTATGTCACCTCTATTTATAAAATGATATTTTTGCTGGATATAGCATTCTAGGTTGAAAGATTCTTTTTTTCTTTCATCACATTAAAGAAGTTGTTTCTCTCCTTATCTGCATTGCTTTCAGTGAAAAAATAAATCTGCTGTCATCCTTATTGTTCCTCTGTATGTAATTATCTTTTCTCCTCTTCTGGCTGCTTTTAAGACTTTTCTTTTACAGCCTGACCAGGCGGTGACGCAGTGGATAGAGCGTCAGACTGGGATGCGGAAGACCCAGGTTCGAGACCCCGAGCTCGCCAGCTTGAGCGCAGGCCCATCTGGCTTGAGCAAAAAGCTTGTCAGCTTGGACCCAAGGTCGCTGTTCCAGCAAGGGGTTGCTCGGTCTGCTGAAGGCCTGCAGTCAAGGCACATGTGAGAAAGCAATCAATGAACAACTAAGGTGTTGCAACGGCAACGAAAAACTAATGATTGATGCTTCTCACTTCTTTCCATTCCTGTCTGTCTGTCCCTATCTATCCCTCTCTCTGACTCTCTCTCTCTCTGTCCCTGTAAAAAAAAAAAAAGACTTTATTTACAATAAATATGAGAAAGTTTATTACGATATGTTTTGATGTAGTTTTCTTTTTTTCTCTCTTTCTTTTTTTTATATTCAGCTAGAGGAAGAGAGGCAGAGAGACAGACTCCCACATGTGCCCTGACCAGGATCCACTTGACAAGCCCAGTAGGGGGCTGTGCTCTGCCCATTTGTGGCATTGTTGTGCTGCTCAGCAATTAAGCTCTTCTTAGTGCCTGAGCCTGAGACCATGGAACCGTTCTCAGTGCCCAGAGCCAACTTGCTTCAACTAAACGATGGCTGCGGAAGGGGAAGAGAGATATAAAGAGAGAGAAGAAAGAGAGGGAGGGGTGGATAAGCAGATGGTCACTTCTTCTATGTGCCTGATCAGGAATCGAACCTGGGACATCCACATGTTGGTTGGACACTGTCACTTTGCCAACCGGCCAGGACCTGCTGTAGCTTTCTTTATAGTATTTTTATTAGGATTCAGTGAAAGTCTTGGATCTATATGTCTATAGTTTTTATTAAATTTGAAATATTTTCAGCCATTATTTTTGAAAATATTTTTTATATTCCCTCTACCCTTCTCTTATTCAGAGGCTCTAATTACATGCAAATTAGATTGTGTGACATTCCTTAGGTTACTTTGTTTTATTTTGGATAGTTTCTATTACTCTACAGGATGGGAAAATTAGGTTTATAGTTGAGAGTACACAAAACAAAGAGTTTATTACTGTACTTATTATTAATTATTGTATTATTTTTCATGTGAACAAATGTAAACCTACTTTTGCCCAACCCATATGCCTTAGGTGTCTGATCTTTTCTGGTGCAATGTTTAATGTTCTGTTAAAACTAGTAAGTGTATTTTTTTAAATTTTAGATATTATAAATTTATCTTTAGATATTCAATTAAAAAATCTTTCCGGTATTCATTTAGCATGTTCAATATTTCTTCTTCTAGTTTTTTAAACATATGGGATATAGATATAATAAGTATTTTATTCTTCTTTCCTGACAATTCCAATATCTGTGTCAGTTCTGGGTTGGTTTCAATTGACTAACTTTTATCTTAATTATAAATAATATTTTCCTGCTTCTTTACATGTCTGGTAATTTTTTATCGAGTTCTACATATTGTAAATATGTCTTGTTGGGTAAAAATATTCTTTGTTGAGATAATTTTGCATTCCTGTCAATATTCTTGAGCTTTGTGCTGAGACACAGTTAAGTTACTTGAAAACAGTTTGACTTTTGAGTTTTGTTTTTAAGATTTTTAAAAAGTTTACTTGGGTTCTCTATTTTTCTTGATGAGTCTAGTTAAAGATTTGCTGAACTTGTTTATCTTTTCAAATAATCAATTTTTGGTTTCATTGATCTTTTGTATTTTTTACTCTATTTTATTTATTTCTGTTCTTTTATGATTTCCTTCCTTTTACTCACTTTAAACTTTGTTTGTTGTTCTTTTTAAGCCTTTAATTGTAAAGTTAGATTGTTTATTTGAGATATTTTTAGTTTATTAAAGTAGGCCTCAAAGGCTATGAAATTCCATCTTAGGACTGATATTTCTCTGTACTGTAGATTTTGGGTAATTGTCCTCATTTTTATGTGTTCAAAGTGTTTTTTGATTTTATCCCTAATCTCTTTGTTAACCCATTTATTTATATATTGCCTACAAGAGACCCATATGAGAACAAAAGATACACACAAATTAAAAGTAAAGGAATGAAAAAGATATTTCATGCAAATGGAAAAAAAAAGCTTGGGTAGCAATACTTATATCTGACAAAATAGACTTTAAAACAAAGACTATAGTAAGAGACAAAGAAGGACACTATATAATGATAAAGGGAGTAATCCAACAAGAGTATAAAACTAATGTAAACATTTATGCACCCACTGTAAGAACACCTAAGTATGGAAAGGAAATCTTGATGGGCATAAAGAGAGAGACTGACATCAATACGGTCATAGTAGGGGATCTTAACACCTCATTGACATCTATGGATATATCTTTCAGACAGAAAACCAGCAAGGAAATGATGGCCTTAAATGACACACTAGGTCAGATGTATTTAACTGATATCTTCAGAGCATTTTACCCCAAAGCAGAAGAATATAAATTCAAGTGCACATGGAACATTTTCTAGGAAAGATCACATGTTAAGTAAGATACAAAACAAGTCTCAATAAATTTAAGAAGATTGAAATCATATTAAGCACCTTCTCTGACCATACTGGTATGAAACCAAAAAATCAACAAAAAACAAAACAAAACAGAAAACACACAAAGAAATAGAAGCTAAATAACATGTTACTAAGCAATGAATGGGTTAACAATGAGATCAAGGAAGAATTCAAAGATACATTGAAACAAATAAAAATGAAAGCACAATAACCCAAAATCTATGGGACCCAGCAAAAGCAGTCTTAAGAGGAAAATTCATAGAATAAATTCAGAAATGAAAGAGGAGAAGTAATAACTGATACCAAAGAACTACAAAGGATTGTAGGGAAATATTATGGACAACTATATGCCATCAAATTGAACACTCTGGAAGAAATGGATAAATTCCTAAAAACATACAATTTTCCAAAAATGAATCAGAAAGAATCAGAGAATCTTAAAACTCCAGAAAACTAGTGAAATTGAAACAGTAATAAAAAACTTCCAACAAGCAAAAGTCCTGGGCCAGATGGCTTCCTAAATAAATGCTACCAAACATTCAAAAAAGAACTAACATCTATCCTTCTCAAATTTTTTCAAATATTCAAGAGGAGGGAAAACTTCCAAGCTTACTTTATGGGGCCAACATTACCCTAATTTCAAAACCAGACAAAGACACCACAAAGAAAGAAAATTATATACTAATATTTCTATGAACGTAGATACTAAAATCCTCCACAGAATATCAGCAAACAAAACCTGGCAATACATTAAAAAATAATACACCATGATCAAGTTGGGCTTATTCCAGGGATACAAAGTTGGCACAATATCCACAAATCAATTAATGTAATATACTACATAAACAAAATCAAAGATAAAAACCACATGATCGTATCAATAGATACTAAAAAACTATTTGATAAAAGCCAGCACCACTGATCACAAAAACTCTCACCAAAGTGGGAACAGAGGGAACATATCTCAATGAAGTAAAGGCCATATATGAAAAATCTACAGCCAGCATCATACTCAGTAGGCAAAAACTATAGCCATTTCCCTTAAGGACAGGAACAAGACTGGGATGTCTGCTATCCCCACTCTTACTCAACATAATAATGGAAGTCCTAGAAACAACAATCAGGAATAAACAAATAAATAAATAAAATGCATCCAGGTTAGAAAGAAAGAAGTAAAGCTGGTATTATTTATGGATGACATAATACTGTGTATAGAGAACCCTATAGATTCCACCAAAAAACTATGAGAACTGATAAATGAATTCTGTAAAGTAGCAAGATACAAAATATATACCCAGAAATCATTTGCACTTTTTATACACCAATAATAAACTATCAGAAAGAGAACCTAAGAAAACAATTTCATTTACAATTTCTTCAAAAAGAATAAAATAGCCAAGAATAAATTTACCAAAGATGTAAATAGCCTGTACTCAGAAAATTATAAGGCACTGAAGAAAGAAAATGAAGAAGATACAAATAAGTGGAAGCATGTACCATGTTCACGTATAGGAAGAATTAGCATAATTAAAATGTCCATACACCTCAAAGCTATTTCTAGATTCAATGCAATTCCTGTCAAGATAACAATGGCATATTTCACAGAACTAGAACAAATATTCCAAAAATTTATACAGAACCACAAAAGACCCCAAATAGCAACAATGATCTTGAGAAAGAAAACAAAATTGGAGGAATCAGACTACTTGGTGTCAAACTAGTAATCAAAATAGCATGCTAATGGCATAAAAATGGACATATAGATCAATAGAACAGACTAGAGAGCCCCAAAATAAATCCTAGCCTTTAAGGTCAAATAATATTTGACAAAGGAGGCAAGAAGATACAATGATGTAAAGATAGTCTATTCAATAAATGGTCTTGGGAAAATTGGACAGATACATGCAAATAAATGAAACTGGACCACCTTCTTACACCATCCATAAGAATAAACTCAAATAGATTAAAGACTTAAATGTTAGACTCAAAACCATAACAATTCTAGAAGAAAACATGGGCAGTAAAACCTTAGATATATTTTGTAGCTATATTTTTTCTGATATATCACCTTCGGCAAGGGAAACAAAAGAAACAATAAACAAATGGGATTGCATCATACTAAAAAGTTTTTGCACAATAAAAAAAAAGTAGATAAAAAATATCTGTGATACATTTACACGAAGTAATAATACTACCCAGCTGTAAAGAAGAAAGAAATATTACCTTTTGTAACAGTATGGATAGGTCTGGAGATTATTATGCTAACTGAAATAAGCCAGTCAGAGAAAGAGAAGTGCCATATGATTTCACTTATATGTGGCATCTAATGAACAAAATAAACTAACAAAAAAAAATGGAAACAGACACAAAGACATGGAGAACGGACTGACAGCTGTCAGAGGTGGTGGGGTTGGAGAGCTGGTTGAAGGGATTGAGCAAAGAAAAACAATTTATAGACACAGACAACACTTGGGGGATGCAAGAGGAAAAGGGGTTGAGGGAATGTGGAAGTGGGGAGATGGGGTGATGAGCACACAATGCAATATACAGATGATGTATTATAGAATTGTGCCCCGGAAACCGGTATAATTTCATAAACCAGTGTCACCCCAATAAATTTTAAAAAATCATTGTTTATCAAAATGAATCATCAGTTAGTCTACTTTGAGGCAATAACAAAATAAAGTAAAATTTTCAGGCTGCATGTCTGTAGCAGTTATGAATTACATTATTTTCTGAGTAACAATGATTCTTTTCCAGAAAAATTCCTAAACAAACAAACAACAACAAACCCCAAAGCATTAAAAGCCGGAGGTTTTATTATTTTTTTTCACATAAAAATTACTGTACAGGAAGATGCTCCAGGGAAGGGATAAAGTTCCATGACGTCATTGGGGACCCTTTCTTTTTTATAGCTCCGCCTCTTGTAGCATATGCCCTCAATCTTCAGGATCTTCTAATGGTTCAAGATAGTTGCTGAAACTCTCTACCCCATGTCTGCATTCGGGCAGGAAGGGAATGAGAAAGAAAAGAAAAATGAAAAGTGCATCCCAGCTAATTAGCTCCCTTTTAAAAAGCTCTTTCAGAAATCCCACCCACCTTCCACTGGTATTTTATGGTTCAATTTTGGGTGCAAAATAGGCTGAAAATTTTGATCTAAATATGGTAAAAAAAAAAAAAATCAGGTTTTTCTTAGAAGAGAAGAGGGACTGTGGTTATTAGAAAGGCAGTCAGTTAGTTTTGATATTTTAGCATTTAATTATGGAATTGATAAATTTATATCTTTATATTTTCTTTCCTTTTTCTTTGGAAGTCCTCTTTATCCCTTTTTGGTCATTTCCTGATCATTAGCAATTTCAGCAGAGGTCTGGATGGGAGAAGAATCCCCTGAACATTTGTATCTGCCCCTATTGTCTTGCATTTCGTTTGTAATAGACAAGGTTAGCGTTTAATCTTCAAGACTCCTTGTTCAAAGTCATGAAGTGCTTGTTTCCTCACCTGTTTTCTCTACTTCAGGAAGTACTCAATAGAGAGGTTTACAATTTAAGCCTTAAGTCAGGTTCTTGGAATTTAAATTAAGCAATAACTTTCTTGCATGATTGCTTCTTTGTCCTTTTTTCACTAAATAATTAAGTATAGTTTTTAATAGCAAGAACAGTGACAATAACAGCAATGCTAAGCTCTTTGCATTTATTTATTTATTTATTTATTTATTTAGAGAAAGAAGGACATAAAAGGACAGATAGGCAGGAAGAAAGAGAAATGAGAAGCATCAATTCTTTATTAAGGTACTTTAGCTGTTCATTGATTGCTTTCTCATATGTGCCTTGATGGGGGTGTGTGGGGGGGAGGGCTACAGCCCAGCCAGAGACCCTTCCTCAAGCCAGCAACCTTGGGTTTCAAGCTAATGACCTTCGGGCACAAGCCAGCAACCATGGGGTTGTCTTTATGACCCCACGCTCAAGCCAGTGACCCTGTACTCAAGCTGATGAGTCCGCACTAAAGCCGGATGAACCCGTGCTCAAGCCAACGACCTTGGGGTTTTGAACCTGGGTCCGCAGCATCCCAGGCTGACGCTCTATTCACTGTGCCACAGCCTGGTCAGGCTAAGCTCTTTAGCTTTTAAAATAATATTGTGAATAGTACTCTTATAATGTCTCCCACTGCATATTTTATACCTGAAGAAAAGTAATGTTTAGCAGTGGTAAGAAACTGTTTAAATGTCTTCAGATCACAAGTGGCTTAGTCAAAATTAAAATTTAGGTGTGTCTGTTTTTAGAGCTTGAACTGTTTAAAAGTGAGGCCGCTAAGTTTCTTGACCCTCATCTCCAATCCTTTCTATTTCACTCTTTAGCAGCATGTTCACATCCCGAGTTACTTCATCACTTGAAACCACTCCTTATTCAAGATCTTGAATTTAGAAATGTCCTTCTCTGGCCACAATTTTCTGTCCCATTGTCTCTCTCTGTGTCTCTCTTTTGGAGTTACTATGATATCATTAGTATTGTTTATCCTGGGCCCTTTTCCCTTTCAGCAGCTTACAGTCACCACTTTGGTCTCACATGTTTCCCTGTCCGACAGTACTCGGGAATATAATCCAATCTGTTATCACTCACTGGACAAGCTCCCTTGACTTCCCAAGGCAGTTACTTCCCAGGCCTTTGCAATGCCCTACTCCCCACCCCAGAAGATTAGCTGGGATGTGTTAAATTGTGGCAAATGATTTCTAGTGGTGAAAGAGGATAAGCCCAATGCTCAAACACATTTCAATTTTCTTCCTATTGCATCATGTTTGTGTTTATCCTATTGACTAGAGCAGGTCACATAGTCAGATCCAGATTCAAGATGGACAGAAGAGATGACTCCAGCTCTTGATGGGAGGACCACCAAAGCCATGTTGTAGGGAGTGTCCATAAAATGAGGCATGGACAAGTTAGGGGCAATGACCACATCAGTCTACCAAAATGCAGAACTGTGCTGTCATCTAATCCTGGCTTTCTGCCTGGGACAGGTGTGCTTGCTGACATTTTCATGTTGGAGTACTGTGTACTTTTAGCAAAGCCAGCTAATTATGTTTCAACATTTCACATGCTTGTGAAATTTGTCTGTGGAACAGTTTGTCATTCTGTGCACAGCTATATGGAACTAAATCAAAGTACCAAATCTCCCTCTAATCTCCAGAGTCACATGGCATCACCTTGTTCCCTTAGTAGTACAGTAGCTTCACCAGTAACATCTTGTGGCGTCCTTGGTCCAGTGATCAAATCATCACCTTCAGCTTCACAGATAAGTTTGCCTAGCACCTGATTCTCACAGAAGAAATGCAGCAGCAATAGTTTCTTCATCTCGTTTTTGGGTGCTGGAGTTAATTCAATGACTTGGAAAGTCCTAAATATTAAGTACCTCGAAACCTGTTTATGCACAATTCAACTTTCACTCCCAAAACTTAAGAGTCTGTTAAAGAGAGACCTTTTGAGTCATGAAGACATTAAGTATTTCCATATTGTAAGCCCAACAAACAACTTCACTATATAAGCTTTTCTTAATATATATCCTGGTTTTATCATTTCACAAATTTAAGTCTATTGTCTCATTTGCCCAAGACGTTGGCACTTTTAGCTTTGTCTGGTGTAGTTCTCTGTGAGGCAAGATGTCTGGTAGGTCCCTTGTATACTGACTTGCATAGTATGTTGAAACCTGAGTCTTAAATTTGGTGCTTTAGACCTGGACACTGTAAAGTATAAGTCAGTGGTGTCTATTTGTGACTTGGCTATGAGTTAAAAGAGGCTATAGAACATATCACTTAATAAAAGGTTTCAGCAGCCAATTTGCCAATATTTCAATTTAGATGTAAATTGCTAACTATTCTCAATCTGATTGAAAAGGAAATGTATTTGCATGTAATCAGTGTTTTCTTAGTAGGATTTCAAGACATCATGTAAGCATTTAAGATATTTTCTTTTTAATCTTAGAAAATTTATAAAAATTAATTGATTTACCATTCTATGAATAGGAGAAAGTTAATAGAAATTTTAATAAGCGTCATTTCTAATAGAACTTGAAATCGGCATCTCAGTAATGAAAAGCTTTGAAATGTAATGAATAAGCTCTATCTCTGTTCTTATGTGCATAGAGGTTTAGTATCGTTTCCACCACCAGAGGGCTCTCACAACATAAGAAAATATAATAGGTGAATAAATGAAAATAGAAATCTTTCATGACATACCTTTCTTTAGAGCTCAATTAAAGTTAAATGTCTTAAATAAATGTATGGTAAAGTTTTCAATCCAGATTTCCTTTTAGGGAAAGAAAAAATACAAGAGAAACAATTATAAATTGACTATTCAAGAACTTAAAACAAATGTAATAAATATTTTACTATTTAAAGTCCTAATCCTAAATCAAATGTGTATACCATTTATATTTTGACTGGAAAAAATAAAGGCAAAGTTCATGTATTTTCTCTTAGACTTAGACTTTCTGGCCCTTAGGACCTATTTTTATATAAATATCTAGCTTGCTACCATCATATATATAATTACAAATGAACAAACATCTCACATCAGGATTCGAGAAAGTAAATAGCTCCTGAACCAAGTGTCTGGGTTCCTTCTGCTGAGGTAGGATTATGATACATTGTGTTGTGGTTTTGTTTTGTTTTTAATCACTCCTTGGACTCCCAGTTTGGTTGAGCTCATCCCAAGATGCCTGTCTCTCCAAAAACAAAAATGAAGCTAAAGACCTAACCATATGTTTGGTCCTGATGGTGTTTATTCTTTGGATTAGATTCAAAGAATGAACTGAGTGAATAAAATGATGCAACAAGCCTTGAAATGCTGACACCAGAAACCCATCCTCTTTGGGTGTAACCTAGGTCAGCCCTTCAGGAAATCAACAGCATTCGGTCCCTGGGGGCCAGTGTTCATCTTTTTTTGTGAATTTCAGCACCTCTTTCTGACTCCTGTGGCTTCTGTGAGGGTGGTTTTCAAATAGTTCTCTGTGGTCCCCTGGAGATTCTTTTGACCTTTCCTTAGAGGGTACCTGGTGGGTAGTGTAAGCAGGAGGGATGTCAATCTCTTCTCCAAATGCCAAGGACACCCACTGCTTCATGCCCTTTATTGTATTCCACATATGGTTTCCCTTGAAAGATTTAAAATAAACAAAAATGTCAGTTGAAAGACTTGGAAAAACACAGAAATAGATGTCTAAAGTTCTTTTCAGCTTTTTGATATTATTTGAATTTCTCTGGAACTTGAGTCACATCGCTAAAATCAGGGAGGGTGGGTTTGGAAATGTCTCTTTGCACAACCTCTGGTCTCTTGTAAAAAATAGTCACCCTGAAGAGCCTAGGAGGAACAAGAACAGTCATTGAGCAAATATTGATCACCCTCTGTGTTTAACGCGTAATACAATGTTGTAGGAAATCATAGATTTTAAAACTCTAGAATTACGTTCAAAAATTTAAAGGGTATATGGAATGAGTATGGGTGCATACTGTTAACCGAAGACGCACCACTAAGACTCTAGGAGTACAAGTAGAAGGAAAAGTTTATTACAGACAAAAGAAAAAGAGTTTAGTACACTCGCGAGCGGGAACTAGGCAAGTATGCTGCCAGGCGCGCCATACAGCGTTTTCTCAGCATTTTTATACTTTACTTTTTAGGGAAGGGCGGGGGGCAGGGGATTTAGGTATTTGCTTTGATCAAGCGGTGTCTCGTAAGGTGGGTTTGAGCAATGTCCTTATCTGTTTACAGCAGGATGCAGTTTATCTAGTTCCTGTCTGTGTACAGCAGGGTGCCTGTCTCACAAGCCCTAAAGGTCATATGGAATTTTTCCTAGTTCTTGTTTTTCCCTTACATTTCCCCCTCTTGTTCTGTAGATCTCTAATCCTAGAGATTAGTGTTTTCAACTAGTCTTTCATAATGCTGTCGTACTATCATTAATTTTACTGCTCCTATCTGCCCTTGCAAGAAAGTGGTTGGGATGTCCCAGGTCTCTAACCCTGCTGCTAACTGACAGAGGTCTGGATGCAGGGATGGCCCCCAAGTCCAAGGGGGATGATTATCAGAAGTTATTTCCCATACTATGTCACTAGTCCCTGATATCACTTGCCATGTCTGCCGGGTCGGTTGATGAGGATTCATTGCGGCGGCGGACACGCAGCTTGAGGGGGCTGTCCGTTTTCTCCACTGTCCATTGGTCATCAGGAGCAGGAGCAGGCTTGAGGTGCGAAGCATGGATCCAAGCAGCGATGCCATCGACCTTTACAGCAGTGGGTGTGATGAGGAGGACCTGGTAGGGTCCCTTCCAGCGAGGTTCGAGTGTACGGTGCTGGTGTCTCCGGACGTAGACGTAGTCCCCAACTTGGTAGCGATGCGGGGTTCCGTCTCCTGCCGGCTGGTAAACGTCAGATAACTGCTTCCACAGGCAATGTTGCACTTTAGCTAGGGCCTGTAACCTAACAGACAAGGGTGTATTTGGGATATTCATGTCAGAGGGGGATAAATCCCGAATGGGCGGAGGGGTTTCAAAAAGTATTTCAAAGGGAGTCAGGTTAGTTTTGGCGGAAGGGGTATTCCGTGCCCGGAAAAGAGCGTATGGTAGGAGCATTACCCAATCTCTATGGCCAGTCTCTATCACTAATTTAGTTAGGGTCTCTTTAATCGTCCTATTCATTCTCTCTACCTGTCCTGAACTCTGGGGTCTATAAGCACAATGAAGTTTCCAATTAATCCCCAATATTTTGGCTACCCCCTGGCTTACCTGGGCCACAAACGCCGGTCCATTGTCAGACCCTATTACCTTTGGAAGGCCAAACCTGGGAAAGATTTCTTCCATGATCTTCTTAATTACTACCGCCGCCGTCTCATGTTTGGTAGGGAAGGCTTCTACCCATCCTGAAAAGGTGTCTACAAAAACTAAGAGATACCTTAGTCCATACTTGGCAGGTCTTACCTCGGTGAAGTCTACTTCCCAATATTGGCCTGGTCTGGTGCCTCGGAGACGGGTTCCACTGGTTCCTTTGGCTGGGTAGGCATTTACTGTCTGGCAGGCCTTGCAGGCTTCTATTACTTCCTTTGCCATTTGCCTCTTTTCAGAGGAGGTTAATGTCTTATCATCCTGGAGCAGTTGTACTAGTTTATCAGTCCCAAGGTGGGTGAGACGGTGGGCCATCTGGAGGAACGTCCGAATGTCCTCAGGTTCCTTTAGGTGGGTCGAGGTGGAGGATGGCTCTGCTTCTATGGCGAGGATGTTGGAGGCAGTCCTCATGGCTACCGCTCGTGCCTCTTCATCCGCCCTCCTGTTGCCTTTGGCTACTGGGTCTTGCCCTTTCTGGTGCCCAGGGCAATGGACAATGGCCAGTTCCCGTGGGAGCATGACAGCATCTAAGAGGGCTAGGATTTCTTGTTTATGTTTAATATCTTTACCTGCTGACGTGAGCAGGCCCCTTTCTTTGTAAATTGCCCCATGCACATGTGCAGTGGCAACCACATACCTGCTGTCCCTGTAGACGGTGGCCCGTTTACCACTGGCCAGTTCTAGGGCTTTTGTTAGAGCTATTAGCTCTGCTTTTTGGGCTGAGGTTCCTGGGGCAAGTCTCTCTGACCAGATTACTTTTTCCTTGTCTACTACTGCAGCCCCAGCTCTGCGTTCTCCTTCGCACAGAAAACTGCTCCCATCAGTGTACCAAATTAAGTCAGATTGTGGCAATGGTGTGTCCCATAAATCCTTTCGAATCCCAGTCTCCTCGGCTAGGATATCCCTGCACTGATGGTGGACAGTTTCCCCCTCTTCCCTGGGTAGCAGGGTGGCTGGGTTCAAAACAGTTGGAGAGCCGAAGGTGATCCTGTCTTTATCTAACAGGAGGCTCTGGTAATGAGTAATGCGGGCATTAGTTAGCCAGCGGTCTGGAGGTTGTCTGATTATGCTCTCCAGAGCATGGGGGGCGACAATAGTCAATTTCTGGCCCAGAGTCAGTTTGTCAGCATCTTTTACCAGTAGGGCTACAGCGGCGATCACCCGTAGACACCCTGGCCACCCTTTTGCGACTGCGTCTAACCTTTTAGAGAGGTAGGCTACTGGTCGCTTCCAGGGTCCCAGAGACTGAGTCAGTACTCCTTTAGCTATCCCTTCTTTTTCATCTACATAGAGAGTGAATGGCTTCTCTATGTTGGGGAGTGCCAAGGCTGGGGCTGATAACAGCGCTCTTTTGATTTGGTCAAAGGCCTTTTGCTGTTCATTTCCCCATGTATACTCAGTCCCATCCTTTAACAGGGGGTACAGAGGGGCAGCTAATGCGGCAAAGCCAGGTATCCACAGTCTGCAGAAACCTGCTGTGCCCAAGAATTCCCTGAGGCCCTTCCGGTTTTTCGGGGGCGGGATTTGAGTAACAGTCTTTTTCCTGGCCTCAGTTAGCCATCTCTTACCGTCTCGGAGAGAGTAGCCCAGGAAGGTGACCTCGGGTTGACAGATCTGGGCCTTCTTGGCAGATGCTCGGTATCCCAGTTTGGCCAGTTCGACCAGCAGCTTCTCAGTTCCCTCTTTGCATTGCTCTGTGGTGGCGGCTGCAAGTAACAGATCATCAACATACTGTAACAGAGTTACCTCAGGGGTGGAGGCCCGGTAGGCACTCAAGTCCTGATGCAGCGCTTCGTCAAAGATGGTAGGAGAGTTCTTGAAGCCCTGGGGTAGCCGTGTCCATGTTAGCTGTCCGCTGAGTTCATTCTCAGGGTCAGTCCATTCGAAAGCAAACAGGGATTGGCTGTCCTCATGCAGGCGCAAGCAGAAGAAGGCATCCTTCAGGTCCAGCACTGTATACCATTTCCTATCAGGACTGAGGGTACTGAGGAGGTTGTAAGGATTTGGGACCGTTGGATGTATGTCTATCACCCTACTGTTAACCTCTCTTAAATCCTGGACTGGTCTATAATCCCCTGTCCCTGGTTTCTTCACTGGCAGCAGGGGGGTGTTCCATTCTGATTGGCAATGCCTTAGGATCCCTTGTCCTAGCAGCCTCTGGATATGAGGCCTGATGCCTTCCCGGGCCTCCTTACTCATGTAGTATTGTCTGACCCTTACGGGAGTGGCGGAGGGCTTTAAATATACTACTACCGGAGGCCTTTGTACTGCTAACCCTGGCCCTGCCATTTCTGCCCAGGCCTCTGGGAAGCTCTGGAGCCATCTGTCTGTTGTCGAATGGGGTCCGGGGGTAGGGGCTTCATATAGTTTATATTCATCTTCAGCAGACAAGGTCAGCATGGTCACAACAGGCTGACTGACAAGAGGGTTACTGAATCTTACTTCTGGCCTCTGAGGTTTGAAGTCAATACTTGCCCCTAACTTGGTAAGCAGATCTCTCCCCAGCAGCGGGGCGGGGCATTCTGGTATGACCAGAAAGGAGTGCTGTACTTTTCCTTTCCCCAGGTCCATCGTCCTTTTAGTTGTCCATGACCTATGCTGGCATCCATTTGCCCCCTGGACTAAGGATTTTTTATTTGAAAGGGGTCCCAGCGGGCTCTGCAAGGCGGAGTAAACTGCTCCTGTATCTACCTCAAAGTCGATTGGTGTCCCCTCCACGTTGAATGTTACCCTGAGTTCGGGGAGGGGGTCCGAACTCCGACGCCCCTAATCGCCTAGGGTAAGAATTTCGTCAACTTTCTTCTTTTTCTTGGGGCAGTCTTTTACCCAGTGCCCTTCTTCTTTACAGTAGGCACATTGGTTAGGCCCCAGTCTTGGCCTTTGGCGCAGGCCCGAGGTACTATTCTTTCCTTTTCTGTCCTGTTTTCCCACTACGGTAGCCAAAATTTTAGTTAACTCTTTATTCCTTCGTTTATCTCTCTTATTCTCTAATTCTTCATGTTCTTTCTCTAATCTTTGTTCCTTCTCTTCTGCTGTCTCCCTTTTGTAATAAACTTTGTCAGCTTCTTTGACTAAGTCTCTCAGAGCCATATCCTATAACCCATCTATTCTCTGGAGCTTCCTCCGAATGTCAGTAGCTGACTGTCCTATAAAAGCCATAGCCAGTGCCCCTTTCTGTTCTTCAGACTCAGGGTCGAAAGGGGTGTACCTCCTATAGGCTTCTATTAGTCTCTCTAAGAATCTGGATGGGGATTCCTCTGGTCCTTGAGTTACTTCTCTTACCTTAGCCAAATTAGTGGGGCGTCTTGCCGCCGCTCGGAGACCCATCATCAGAGTCTGGCGATAGAGTAAGAGTTGCTGCCTACCTTCAGGCGTATTAAGGTCCCAGTTAGGCCGCCTCAGGGGAAAAGCCTCATCTATAAGGTTGGGGAGTTGAGTAGGGCGACCATCAGGTCCAGCAACTAATTTTCTGGCCTCAAGGAGAATCCGGTCCCTTTCTTCTGAGGTGAAGAGGATACCTAAAAGTTGTTGGCAGTCATCCCAAGTGGGCTGATGGGAAAACATAAGAGATTCGAGAAGGTCAGTAAGTTTTACAGAGTCCTCTGAAAAAGGCAGATTATTGTTTTTCCAGTTGTATAGGTCTGAGGAAGAGAAGGGCCAATACTGAAGTGCCGGCATGTTCCCCCCTTGTCCATCAGGGACAGGGGGTCCGAAAGACCAGAGGGGCAGGGTGATGGCCACGTCATCTGGAGTCTGTGCTCTCCGGCTCCGGGTGCCCTGGGCCGGACCTCCTACTGATGGTCCCTGATCACCCTGATGTGAGGCCCCAGGCTGAGGACCAGCAGTGCCGGTAGGGGCATCCCTAGGATAGGGAGGCGGGAACTCTGAATCAAAAAGAATAAGGTCAGTTTGAGATTCAGGGAGAACAGGGGAGGGGAGAGAGGGATATAGGGATGGAGCAGGCGCCGCTGGCACTGGGGCTTTGAGTGGGAGCATAGAGCAGCTGTTCGGATGAGTTGGAGCAGGTCTAGAGGGGTCCGGGGTGGTGGAGAGAGTTATTGGAAGGGAGGGCGTAGGGGGAGGAAGGAAAGGTTGGACCCAAGAAGGAGGGTCGTTCGCCAGGTCTTCCCAAACCCAAATATAAGGCTGTTGATCCGGATGACTATGAGGTCCTGGACTGAAGACAATTGTTTTGACCGCCTGTATGGTGTCCTTATGAAAAGTTCCAGTGGTTGGCCAACCTACTCCGAGGGTGGGCCATTCGGAGGTACAGAAAGTCTGCCACTTGCGCTTCTTAACTAGGAGAGACAAGTTATGGGCTCGGGTATTAACCTCAGACCAATGAGACAAAGTCAGGGACAGTGGGGTCGACGACCTTTGTCCCATGTTAGTTTCGAAGAAATAGAGAGACAAAAAGAAAGCAACAAAGAAGACAGTAACAGAGACAGACAGACAAAGCCGGCTGCGCCGCGAACGGCAAAATAAAAAGAAAAATAAGTCTATTGGTCCGGACCTATGAGCTCGGTTAGAAACTGGCAACGAAATTACAGATTCTGTCTGAGACAGCAGATGGACTTCCAAGCGTCCTTGGTCGTCCGCATACTCCAGGGCGTCCCCCGGAGTTGTGGCCTGCGACCCTCTGACACGTCTGTCGGTCGCAGTCAGGAGAGACTCACGTCCTTGCCTGACAGCCACCGCCAGTTTCACTTACCAGAAGTGGGCGTCCATCCGATGATTTCCGAAGAGATTGAATCTCGGTGGAACCTCCAAATGTTAACCGAAGACGCACCACTAAGACTCTAGGAGTACAAGTAGAAGGAAAAGTTTATTACAGACAAAAGAAAAAGAGTTTAGTACACTCGCGAGCGGGCACTAGGCAAGTATGCTGCCAGGCGCGCCATACAGCGTTTTCTCAGCATTTTTATATTTTACTTTTTAGGGAAGGGCGGGGGGCAGGGGATTTAGGTATTTGCTTTGATCAAGCGGTGTCTCGTAAGGTGGGTTTGAGCAATGTCCTTATCTGTTTACAGCAGGATGCAGTTTATCTAGTTCCTGTCTGTGTACAGCAGGGTGCCTGTCTCACAAGCCCTAAAGGTCATATGGAATTTTTCCTAGTTCTTGTTTTTCCCTTACACATACGATATCACTCTAAGCTAGTTAGTTGCACCATGTATGGCCAGTGGCAACCAACGTCGTCATGGCCTTGCAGGTTCACACTGGATTTGGGCAGCTGGTAAAGAAACAGTGGAGCCAAAAAATGGTGGGTTATTCTGTTTATTAAAGTTTCATACCAGCTGATGAACAAACAGGCAGAAAAGACTTCTTCCCTCTCATTCAATGGCTCCCAAAGCCCTGACACATTCTCCAGTTCCATGACCAGGAGAATCTTCTCTGGTTCTTCCTAGAATCAAAGGCCCCCACAAGCCTCAGTAGGGCTCCCAAAACCCCCTCAGCACTCTGCCTTTCCTTCTGCTCCTCTTTGGATTCTTCCTCAGTACTCTGCATTCTCTCTGCTCTCCCTGCAAAACTGGCTGGGCCCACAAAGACCCCTCCTTCAGCAAACATTAGCAAAACAATAGCCTCTACCAAGTAGGAATGCAATCCTCCATTTGCAATCAACTGCCCTGCTCAGAGGGAAAGCACATATGTGGCTGCCCAGTGCTATTTTTTAACAGTAAAAGTGAGCAAACTCAAAAAACACAAATTTTACAAACTCATTGCCCAACACACCATATGCTAAGTGAATGGTAAAACAAGGTTTATTTAGAAGGAAGAAAAGAGAGACCTATTTCAATCAGGGTAATGAGAGAAAGCTCTAAGAAGGAGGCAACACTTGAGCTATACTTTATGAAATGGGTTAGACTTCATTTAGAAGTGGAGAGAATGAGTTCTTAATTTCATGCCATGTGTGTTCCTAGCTAGGAGACTTCTACAGAGAATTCTAGTGCTATGCTTAACTTGTGAACCTCTTTGATTCTTTCTAATGAGGTGTGATTCCGTTCCGTTCTGGGGAAAAGCTCGGTTGAAGAGATGCAGGGTAAAAGAACTCGAATACAGTGTAACTAAATTTTTCTGACAGAATAACAAGTTAATTTATATCTCTCTAAAATGGTAGCTCCTAAGGAACAAGTTATGAGCCTTCTCTCACATTCAGCTTAGCTGGGTCCTGATGGTTTCCAGGTCCCTGTTATCTACCTTTCATTCTGGCTGCCAAATTAGAACCCCCCCCCCCCAAAGCATCTAGGGTCCACCCATGGTTTCTTCTTGTTCTTCTCCATGGGGTCCTCAGATGTCATGTATTTTTTGGAGTGTGCAGTGTTTTTGCTTTTCCCTTGAGTGAGTCAAGAGAGTTTAAACATGTAGCAGAGGGTCTGAGGTGATTGGAAGGATGGAGGTTGGAAGTGCTCTCTTGGTTGTGGGAAGGCTTGCTGAGAATCCAGGCTCCACTCTTTCAACTGTTTTGTCCCTGGGGTAAAAAGGGCGAGATTGACATTTTAGATTTTTATAAGTCAAAATGAGAAATACATCAATTTCATGCTGCCACTGACTAAGAATGACACCAAATCTCAGTTCATAGTTAAGCAGAGGTTACAATAAAAATAACAATATGATTTTTCCCTGAAGATGGCTAACTTCAGTCTACTCTTTCATTTTGGTAGTGTAGAACTCAGATGAAAGGGAGATTATGCACAATAAATATTCTTTAAAGGTCATTTTTTCCCCTAGGTTCAAAATTATATGTTTAAAATATATTCCAGATCATAGGATAATAAATTATCATAAAATTGAAATAGAAAATATAGTGAAATATTAATTTATAATTTTATATTTTAGAAAAAGACATAGTACATTTTCCTGAATGGCTCCTCATCATTGACTACTTTAATATTTTTGAAATGACCAATTAATAAATGAATGGGAACCCATTATATGCTGTGTTGGGTCTTTTTGGAGTATTTATTAGCAATTTAACTTGTGAGGTTTACATGCCAGAAACTTGCAGGAAGACTGAAAAGACAGGAGTATATATGGAGTATTGTGTGCCCTATAGTTTTTTTTCCCTCTTTTCAGATTAAAGTGCTGTAGGATATCAGTGGAGAAAAAGATCAATGAAAGATGGAGTTATCCTAAAAGACGTTTTGAGCTCATAAAATTTCATTCTTTTATAATCCACCTCCCCATACATCTAATATAACTTCCTGACCAAGTGACCTCGAGCACAGTACGCACTCTTTGTCAGTGTTTAGATCTATAAAAGAGGAAGAGTCTTATCTGCAGTATTGGATTCTTTTTAGGTATTGTTTTAAAGAATGGAAATACAAAAAATGATAACATCATAGTCTCTTCTCACAAGGAGCTCATAGTCACTGTGAAGGTAGACATGGAAACAAGTATCTGGCCATGTGAAGATACAGTAGTAATTATGCCCTATGTCAGCATATAATGACATGCAGAGGACATCAAGAGTAACTGCCATAGTCAGGGATGGTCTTACTGAAGATTAAATGGTTAGGTGGGTCATACAAGTTGATGTGAAGTTCATAAAGTGGGCAAAAGCAGTAGTAGGGCCAAAATAATATTAGGAAGTGCCATCTCACAGAGATACCCGTTTGGTATGACTAAAATAGCAAATACGTTTCTGTTATCAAATTATTTGTAACAAGTCACCCCAAAACTTAGTGACTTAAAACAATTTATTATTTCTCACAATTTCAGGGGTTGACTACACTCAGAGGGGGGATTCTTCTGTTCCATGGAGCATCTGCTAAGATCACTCAGAAGTTCCTGAACATCATTTCTTACACTGCTTATTGATCAAGACAAGTCAAAAACCCAGGTTCAAAGTCAGATATACTGTCTCTCAAATGCACAGCGTTTCTCTGGATGGTTAGTTGAACAGGACAGTAGTCCAGAAGTTGGCCTCTCCAGAAGTTGAAATTTGCTATTACTCCTTAGTAATACTCCCTAGTAAGTAGCTTGATTCAGGCAAATAACATGCTGAGAAAAGGACTTCCCAGCGTCCTTTTATTTTTGGTGGGTGAAATGACATATGACTACAGGGAGGGAGAAAGTGATGGTGCCCATGAGTGGGGATTATTATCAAAGTGTACATAGAGAGCTGTGGGCAATGAGATTGGAAAGGCTGCTGGTGTCAGTTAGTGGAGTAATTCATATGCTGTACTCCATTACGTGGAGCTGGCTGGTTTTACTTATGGACTTCTAGAGCCGGGCTAAAAAGATCTTAGAGTGTCCATAATGATAAAAAAATTTTAATGCTTTTATAAATATTTTTAACATGTATTACATTTTTTTTCTCTTCTTTTGAGAATTTCGGCTCATTGTTGTAGAAAGTGCTGAAATAAACTCCTTTTATGGTGGAGTTCATGGAACATTCAGTCCTGTCTGACCTTCCTTTTGCAACATACCTTTTAAGCACTTGACATGTGGAAGTTATCCTGTTCTAGTTTTTACCTAAGTCGTATTTCTCCCAATTCTTACATTTCTTTTTCTTTTCAGGGGAAATTTGGTTGTGAAGGGTAGAAGGGTTGGACTCAAGGGCTTATGTTACCATCCTACTCTGAAAACCATGCAGCTGTTTCCTAAGAAAATCATAGAATCTAACCATAGGAATGACATTAAAATAAAACTGAGACAATGCCCTTCTTCAGAAAGCTAAATAGTATAATACAATCAATAGTTAATAGTCAGGAAAAAGAGGAGCACTACAAGTCAAGCCTGGAAAAATCATTATACTGGAACATCAATTGCTCTGCACACCAAAGATCACTCTTCAAATTACTTAGAACGTAGATGACTATCTTAATGTGATTTTGTAGTTCATATAATATAATGTAAAATGTATTGTGCTGCCTACAGTTTTTTTCTACCTTTGAAGATTATGAACATTTTATTATTCAGATACATAATTTTTATTCTTTTCTCTTGTCACAATTTTTCCAGTTAAAACTCTAATATTAGTGTGGAAAAGAGTTGAAAATCAGATTTGTTTATATTCGATACATTCATAGTGGATCATGCTATTGCCTCAGCAATCTCAAAACCTTTGTTTTTGTTTTCATATAGGGACCCAGAGCCCATAATGGTTAGTAAGTCACTTGATTCAGGCAAATAACATGTTGAGAAAAGGACTTCCCAGCATCCTTAACTGTCAGTAGCTTTAGAATATTAAAGTGAGGTGATTGTGGATAAGGAAAAGTTCACTTGTTTTAGTATAATCACATAAAATATAATTAAAATGGGTTTCTTAAAAATAATTTTAAAATATTTTTATAAAAATGTTAAAAATTTTGTAGTTCTTTCTTTTGGTGTATCTAGTTCTTAAATTTTTTTACCTTTATTTATTACTTCCCAATTTGGGGAGAAAAATAATAAAAATGTGGTATTTTATTTATTTAAATTAAAAATATTTTCTTTTGTATTTTTCTGAAGTGAGAAGTGGAAAGGTAGAGAGACTCCCACATGCACCCAACTGGGATCCACCAGGCATGCCCACTAGGGAGCGATGCTCTGCCCATCTAGGGCATGGCTCCTTCACAACCACAGCCATTCTAGTGCCTGAGTTGGAGGCTATGGAGCCATTCTCAGCGCCCACTTTGCTCCAATGGAGCCTTGGCTGCGGGAGGGGAAGATAGAGAGAGAAAGGAGAAGAGGAATGGTGAAGAAGCAGATGGGCACTTCTCTTGTGTGCCCTGGCCGGGAATCAAATGAGGATATCCACATACCAGGCCAACACTACCACTGAGCCAACCGGCCAGGACCAAAAATGTGGTTATTTTAAAAAGCTTTTTCTTTCTCCTCTTTTTCCATCTCAGCAAACATCACACATACCACACTTCATCTCATCACAGAAAATGGCAAATGTGGTTCTAATCAATGGTGAGACTTTCTCTCTCTTTCCCTTCCTTTCTTGTCCTTTCTTTCTTTCTCCCAATGAGAATGTGTTTTATCTTTCACAAGCAAAACACATGGGAAACGAAAAGAGCAGCGGAAAATGCGCTCCCAGCCAGATTGGAGCAATCCACTTCAGTAACATCTCAGAAACACTTTATCTTCTTTTTTATGTGTCCCCTCTTGCTTTCCCTGGACTCGGGGTTATTTATTCCTTGGTGCATCCTGTTTGAGCTAAAAAAAAAAAAAACCTATTATATCAACTTGTCAACAACATGCTCTAGTTTTCAGTTACTTACTTTCAACTGAGAAACATCATTAGGTTCCAAGCAGGTATCAGCAACTGTGCTGCACGTTGTGCATACGTATTCTGTATTCCGGAGAGTGGAATAGACATCCCATCCCTTCTCTATCTCTTTCATAAATAATAGAGTGTGGAAGAAATCAACCAGAGCTCTGGAAGCAGAAGCCTCTCTTTGCTGATGCTGACCGTGAGAAAGCCTGGGAGGAGTTTTCTTATTTGGAAAAGGAAGGTGAAATGTTTTATAGAGCTGTAGCAAAAGTTAGGTCAATGGAAGTTCAACAAGTCCAAGGAATAATTGGCCAAAGATGGTTCTTGGAAAAGACAGTATTCCTGTAGATTAGTGATAACTGTTGATTGGTTTGTATTATATACAGAAAGAGAGAGGACTAGTTGAGGGCTAATGTCATGCACAAGTGACTATGGGAAGTAGGACACAGAACAAAGGGGTGCATAAGTTAAAGATCTTTAATTTTTCAATGTCTCTTCTGAAGATAAGAGCAGTGGATAAACAGGAGAGAATAAAGAGACAGATTCCTATTAGCTCTACCAAGGGGACTAGATAATTCTAATATCATCAAAGTTCTTATGTGGGTTGATGAAAATTGCCAAAATGAATTAACGACCACCGCCACTCCTTGCTCTGCTGCAGCTTTTACCCTAGTGGGGACACGCTGCACAAGTTAAGTATCTCATTGAGTATGCACTGCTCTTCAGTTTATTCCGCGATTTTCTTTAGTATTTCCTATGTACACAGTCTGTTTTGCATAACCTAGAAGAAGAAACAAACTTTAATAATCACCATAATGTGTACATCATTACAAAGTGAGAAATTTGTTCTAAAGGAAAGGAATAGGATCTTTGAGAAAACCTAATAAGGTGTACCCAAAGTGGGAGGTTAAAACCTAATAAGGTGTACCCAAAGTAAGAGGTTAAAGAAGACTTTCCTGAGGAAGTGAGGAGATGAACAGTGAAGGTGAGTAGAAGTTGGAGAGGAAGAGCTGATTAGATTTGATTTGAAAGTTGATTATTAGCTTATCCTTATGTATTGGTCTGAAATAATTTTAAATCAGGATATTTTCTGTTCTTAACTTTTTATTGGAAAGATGGGGTTAATACACAATACACAGAATATTAACAAACATTATTGCTCAGTTGGGGGATTTGACAAAGGGGGAGGCTAGACATGTGTAGGGGTAGGGAAATCCGGGAAATCTCTGTGCCTGTCTTTCAGTTTTGCTGTGAACCTAAAATTGCTCTAAAAATACTCCTTAATAAAAATATGCAATATTAATGATACTCATGTTCATTTTCCATATTGCTTTTTTTGTGTTTGTGTGTGTGTGTGTATGTGTGTATGGTGACATATACACTATATGGTGACATTCACAACAAATGGTCCATTTTTACTCTGTTAAAATTAATATTTTATAAAAAAATTCTTATTTTTTCCATATACTTATAATTAAACAAGAATGATTTTATCTACCATCATGATGACACATTTGAATTGTTAAAACATTTTGTTCTTGTTGGAAATTAATGTTTCTAGTTTTGGGGTTTGCTTTTATAATAGTGTTGGATAAAGATTTTTTGTTCCTGTTGAATTATGTTTTAGGAAAAAATCCCTGAGATAAGAATATTGAGCTATAGTCATATTTTAGCAGTATACATTAATAAATTTTAGTTTTCTTGATTTGGATACTTTACAATGCACTTTTCCTTATAAAGAGTTTTAAAAATGTTCACTAACTCAGTGAATTTTGTTTGAATGTGTATAATGATTATATTTCTGGTTAGCAGCAATATTTTTTGGAAGGAAATGAAACAATATATTTTATTTTTCCAGTTCTTTTAGACTCTTCTAGAAATGGTTGCACGATTATGCAACAACCACTAGGAGTCACTAGTTTACCACATCCTTGCTGTAAGGAGCTCCTACTTGACAATCCTGAGCACACAGCTCAATTGGGTGGTGTTGGGGAAAGCCACACCTGGTGCAAGTCTTACTAAAATGCCAATATATTTGTTGCCTTAAAAAAATCAAATATGTGTTTGTCACACTTTAGGTCAATGCAATGAATTGGTAAATTAGAGAATGATATGTAATTTTTCTCACGGTTCTTTTCTAAGGTGATGTGCAAAGTAAGTAAGTTTTATCTTTAAAGAATTTGAGGGTCCACTCAGCCAGCTCAGGATAAAGTCTTATTGGGTCTGAGGGCTTTTTTAAAGCAAAACTATGATATACGTGCTCAGCACTGATGTCAGGTAAAATCAGGTTTGTCCTTCTAATGATTAATCTTACTGAAAAATATCTCAAATATAAACATCCTGAAGAATTCATATTTCTTCATTATGCTATTCTATCATAAGCTGCATTTAATCAATAAAGAGTAGATATTTTTAGAAAGTTGATTCTTTAGAAACATGGGAAAAATTTCTGCATTTTTCAAGTGTGTTTTTAAAGATAAAATTTAGGATCAAATGATTACATTATAGGCAAAATTTTATTATGAAGCAAAGTGGAAATTAAATTTGATTTATAATCCTGCTTTATATTCAATGTCACAGAAACCTATCTCTAACATAAATAGAGTTATTGTCATCTGTCCTTGTGACTTGTGGTTTGCTCTTCTATGACTAATACTGTCTGATTAAAAATACACATTATGGCAGGGTAGAAATAGCTTTGTTACAAAATGGCAGGAAATAAAGACATAAATTTACTATAATCAGTGATATTTTATGACCCTAATAAGTCATCTTTAACTTTGGCTTGAAGTTACTTGGAGAATAAATCATCTTAATTTTTTCAACTTGTGCTTATTGATGGGTGGGCCTTTTGGTTTGCACAAGGAAGAAATCTAGACTAATGTATTTGTAATTCTAGTAAAATAACAGATTTGCCTGTGACCAATTTTTCTTTTTCTTTTAAGAATTATCAAACATTCATTTTGTTATGAACAAGTTTTGATTTATTATGGAGAGCTGTCACCTTTAATTATAGTTTTGAATAGAGCTTTGTAATTCCCCCCTAATTGCAATTATAAAAGATGATAAAATAACATATTGACTGTATAAAAATATAAATTCTGATAAATACTATACATTTTATAAGTTAATATTTTATATTGATAAAATAAACATATTAATAAAATTTGAATATCTTATAATATGTATGTATATTTCCTTGGTTACAACCCCTTGGCCACCAAGTATTTTGGGTTCTGTTTCTTCATATTGTTTACTTCAATAAAGAACTTCTGTTCTTTTTCCTTAATTTCCCTTACATTAGTCCAGTTTCTTATCATGTTTATTTAGTCTTTACCAATTTTGATAATTTTTTAAGCAACTGAGTAACATATAAACTTTTTTGTATTTTATTTCTGTATGTTTTAATTAATAAATGTATACAAATATTCTATAGTCATGGGAGATTATTACTCATAGGTGGCTACATTTGGGTAGATAATACCTTAAAATAGATCACTGAAAGTTGGGATTTGGATTACCTATATGCTATTTTTTCTTTTTACCATATGTGGGAAACTTTACATGTTTAGTGGTTATTATTTAAAAATTTATAACTTAAATAATTATAATTTAAAAATTATATTTGAGACATAACATTGTGTAAATTTAAAGTATATAACCTGTTGTGTTGATACATCTATAGTGAAGGTTATTGTCGATCACAGAGTAGTTGGCAAATTGTAATTTTTGTGAGCAGAAACAGTGTATGTCTGTTTATATAAGCATTGTCCTGGCTAATGTTCAAACTACAGCTAAAATTTACTGTAAAAAAGAATCATAAAACTGTGTAGTTAAAGATGAATTAAAAATGTCTCATTTTCTGATGCTCTGACATCTGGGGCCTTGCTGACACAGGCTGGATTCCCTTCCAGGCTTAGTTAATTCCTAGAGACACTTTGCTGTGAATTGTTGGGTGCATGCAAATCAACCAACCCAGAACCCATATCCTCAACCATCTCATCTTCTCCCCCACACTCAGGGCCACTACCCCTTTCCCCAGATTCAGATATGAGGCCACCAGAGACAATCCCTATCCATCCTCAAGGGTCCACTGAAATTATTCAAACTAGCCAATTCTAAATCTGTTTAGCCTGCTTTCCCTTGACCTTCCTATGGAAGCCACAGTAAAGGCTCTTGCCCATATTTCTCCCCTTCCTCCCCCCACAACCTCTGTCTCCTGACCAAAGCTGGTACTCGTCTGTTTGGTCCCTCCATGACCCGGCATACCCCTCCTCTTAGGGACTGGGTATAAAAGCTATCTTTGCAACGACAATTATCTCCTGATCTGTTGGTGTTACCATATCTGGATAATAATAAAACCTACATTTTAAAATAGGATAGAATGAAAATCTTTGTAAAAAACTGACCTTTATGGAGTAGTCTGTGATAGGTGCAGTGGCAAATGCTTTACAGGCAGAATCTCACTAAATCCTCTCAGCTTCACATTTTACTCTTGGGCAAATAAATTTTTAAAACATGATTTTTGTGTTTGCTAGCTCATAGTTTTCATTGAGGGCTGGGCAGTGCCAGGTATATGTGGTCTGTGAAATTGCAAATTACCTT
Organism: Rhynchonycteris naso; assembly: GCA_037038555.1. Taxonomy (NCBI): domain Eukaryota; kingdom Metazoa; phylum Chordata; class Mammalia; order Chiroptera; family Emballonuridae; genus Rhynchonycteris; species Rhynchonycteris naso. The sequence goes on along the minus strand of CM072996.1, from coordinate 287,192,542 downwards.
CCTGCTTGGGAAGGGTCATTGTCTTGTTAACGTTTGCCAAAGAGAGGTTTTTGTGCCAGAAAGTTTTGAAAAGATAAGAGAAGAAGGAGGAGAAGGAGAGAGAAGCCATGTTTGCAGAGTGAAAGCAGAGAGAGATGCAAAATGCTGAAAGTGAAGTCATGTTTTGTTGAGAGAGACAAGGTGTGCAAATGGTGAACTAGAATTGAGGGTCTTTGTGAGCTCCGCTGAAACTGGTGAGGTCTTTGATTCTAGGAGGAACCAGAGAAGATTCTCCTGGTTGTGGAACTGGATAATTGTAAAGCCAGTAGCCAGGGTCACCATCACAGCTGCCTGGCCAATGCAGGTTCGCATTAGATTCGAACAGATGGTAATGAAACAACGGAGCAAAAACCTGGTGAGCCATCGGCTTTAATTCTAGCTTGCACCTGGTGGGCAAGCAAAAACACACACTGGGCTCCAAAACCCATTCATTCAGTGCTCACAAAGCTACTGACTTATCCGAGTTTCCTAGAATCAAAAGGTTTCTAGCTCACCAGGCTTATTCACCTCTGTTTCCCATCTCCTTCTCTCTACACAAACTCTGCACAAACTGGCTTCTTCCTCAGCACTCTGCCATCTTGGCTGCTTCTCCTCTCCTCCACTTGGCCTTACTCTGCTCTCCTCTCTAATGCTAACCTCAGGAACTAAGAGAGCAAGCTCCTGATCTGCCCCACTTCATAGTGTAGAAATCCAAACCTTTAATCCAATCTACAAACAAGGAATTCTTTGATACAAAGTCACTTATCTGAGGCATAATGGGAGGATTTCTCATGAGAGTGCACCGCCCTACATCATCCAATCAGCCAAGGGTGTGGGGAAATGCTTACTCTTAAAACTAAAGCATAGGCTGTAACGACCCTGCCTGCCCACAACCTGTCCCCCCAAACACATTAATAACAACGGACTTGCATGTGGGCATCACCATCTTTAACAAAGTGAGCATAATATATTTTATCTGCCCAACAATAATGTATCAGTAGCTTTGTGAGCTCTGAATGAAGAGGCAAGTGTTTTCCCTGCTTTTTTTGCTCATCGGCCAGTATGAGTGTTGAATAAAGAAATGGCCCATCATTTTTTGGCTCCACTGTTTCTTTACTGTCTGCCGAAATCCAGTGAGAACCTGCATCTGAATGGCCACAGCGATGGCCAAAACTATTGGCCATATATCTGGCATTGTTTATGACAGGATTTGGATCAGATCAGTATGGAGCTGCCACCACCCTTGAGGGGTAGGGTAGAGAAATGGTTGTTGTTATAGTTCCACATGGCTGTCCTTTAGGGGACTGTGGGCTGGCTGATTTTTACAGCCCTAGAGAGGAAACCGAGAGGGCTATGCAAGAGGCTGCCCGAGGCTAACAAACTGAGGAATGGAAGTAGTTGGAATGGCCATGGGAGAAAGAGATGCAGATCCTGGAACTGTAGTGAGCACTGGAGAAGGAGGCTGCATGGGTTCATGAGTTGCAGTTTGTCCTGGAAGTTGAACGTTGGTAGAAGCAGTTGTTGGAGGAACAACTGTGGGTTCAGCTTCACAAAAGACAGCAGCTACTGGAGCCTAAGATGGAGCCATGCTGGCGGAGTGTCTCTAAGTCAGCAGAAGCAAGCATTTCCAGCTCCTATTCTGAGGATGAGGAGACTGGGGCTGAAATTGCTGATTGCAAACTCCAGATGGTAAAATCCCAGCAGCAAAGAATACCTTCTAAGCCCCTGGTAAGTTTGCTGTGATTGTGTGACATAGGGGTGGATGGCAGCATGCTCTCTGTAGCAAAGGAGGAAATGTTGGCCACCATTGCCACGTGCTGATCCTTGGGGCAGCATCTTAAGAGCTACCAGGATGACAGAAATGAGAGGGGAGGTCTGAGGCCCCATGTGCATGGACTGACTCTTGGATAGCGACCAAGGGGGCACCAGCTACCATGTTTGATAAACATGTAGCTTTTGGATAATATGAGAGACCCTGATGCGGGTGAAAGGTCTGGTGGAGACCCTCCTGCACTGGGAAGCTTTTCATCAAGTGGAGAAAATCTCCAAGGAAATATTGTGCTTTGGGCAAAGAGCTCAGAGAGACACTGTGAAGAGCACTGTTGGTTAAATAAGTTTGTAAATATGATATATATGTTTGCTCGCTTATAGTTTGCATTGGGTGTGGGAGACAGGCTGTAAGCAGGCAGGGTCGTTATAGCCTAAGGCTTAGTTTTAAGACTAAGCCTTTCCCAACCTTTTAATACTAAGATCTTTTCAAAACTAAACTTTTCCTTACACCCTTGACTGTTGTATGATGTGGGGTGGTGCACTGTCATAAGGAACCCCATTTTGCCTCAGATTAGTGACTTTGTATCAGTCTTCCCTGTTTGTATATTTGATTAAAGGTTTTGATTTCTACATTATAAAATGGGGCAGAGGAGCCCATGCTGGAGGAGAGCAGAGAAAGGCCACGTGGAGGAGAGGAGAAGCAGCCAAGATGGTGGAGTGCTGAAGGAGAAGCCAGTTTGTGCAGTTTAGGTAGAGAGAAGGACAGAGAGAACAGAGGTGAATAAGGCTGATGAGGTAGAAACCTTTGATTCTAGGACACTCAGATAAGTCAGTGGCTATGGGATCCCTGAATGGAAAGGAAAGTGTTTTCCCACTGTGTGTATTTCTTGCCTGCTGCGTGCAAGCTAAGATTAAAGCTAATGGCCCACCAGTTCTTGATTCTTTTGCTTCATTACTCTCTGTCGGAATCAAATACAAAGCTGCATGGACTAGGCGGCTGTGATGGTGGCTGTGGCTACTGACTTTACAAGCACCTTTGTAATTGTTGAAATTATATGACTTGTACTGTTTCTGTAATTTGTTTGTATAATGTACCTCATTCCTTGCACAGGAATGACTGTGATGTGGATGCAAAATGAGCAAAAGGGGTGAAATGTTGGGCAAATAAGTTTGTAAAATATGATTTTTATGTTTGCTTGCTTATAGTTTGCTTTGGGAGCTGGGCAGTGCCAGGTAAACGTGGTCTGTAAAATTGCAAATTAGCTTCCTGCTTGAGAAGGGCCATTGTCTTGTTAATGTTTGCTGGAGGAGGGGTTTTCATGACAGAAAGTTTTGAAAAGAGAAGAAGGAAGAGAAAGAGAGAAAAGCCATGTTGGCAGAGTGAGAGCAGAGAGAATGCACAGTGCTGAAGGAGAAGCCATGTTTGGTAAAGAGAGAGAAGGTTTGCAGATGGGGAACCAGAGCTGAGGGGCTTTGTGAGCTCCGCTGAGACTGGTGAGGCCTTTGATTCTAGGAGGAACTGGAGAAGATTCTCCTGGTTGTGGAACCGGATAATGTGAAACTGGGCTTTGTGAGCTCTTTAATGAGTGAAAGGGAAATATTTTTCCTGCCTGTTTGCTCATCAGCCAGTGCGAGACTTGAATAAAGAAACGGCCCACTATTTTTTGGCTCCACTGTTTCTTTACTGTCTGCCCAAATCCAGTGAGAACCTGCATGTGAATGGCCACGGTGACAGCTGCGACTACTGGCCATATATTTACAAACAAGAGGACCAAGGCTGTGACAGATTAAGAATTCTACCCGGACCCTGGCCAGGTTGCTCAGGGATAGACCATCATCCCGGCACACTTAGTTTCTGTGTTTGATCCTTGGTCAGGGCACATATAAGAAGCAATCAACGAGTGCACAACTAAATGGAACAACTACATTGAACAATAGGTTGATCTCTTTCTCTCTCTCTCTCCCTCCCTTACCCTTTCTCTTTTTCTCTCAAGTCCATGGAAAAATTAAAAAAAAATCTACTCAAAGTTCCACAGCCAGGAAGAGGTGGAGGAAAGTCTAGAACAGGGCTTTCTGACTCTAGAATCTGTACTCTCAGCCATTACGTTTGAATATACTTTCAACGTTTGGCTGGATTCTCTCCAGAAAATTAGCAAACTCATGTCTTTTATTTCCATTATACATTTTCTCAATTAGCTGATTCATTTATTTTTTTAACATAGAAGTGAATTTGAAAGGAAAATACTGATTTCCATTTTTATATATACAATCACTATGCCCATGCACATGTGATTAAGTAGAGCACAGTTTACTTTCCCATAGCTCAAGAAATGCAAATATTGGAAATTACAATTTCTGAAGACAATATCACAGAACTACAAGGTAATAAAAAGTTTTAAAAATGTAAATGAGTGAACAAAAGGTCATCAAACTGGCCAGGGTTTATAAGGAAAAAATGTTCATGGCTTTTCTAAGACCTATGTTAGATTCTGCGGGGCTATCAAAAATTACTTTAAAACCAACAGACAAGTTAGGAACAAATGGCTTAACAGAAGCATGACACCTGCGGCCCCTAACCACTTAGGTGACTCGAACATTTTCGATGCATGCCCAAAATCTTCAGCAAGATTTTCGCATATTCTTGAAGATGAGGGTAGAGAGGCTTGTGTCATGATTGCTTCTACCTCTGGTGTATTTCTTCTTTGTGCAATTTCTCTCCTTCACCATAGTTAGCCTTCATGGGAAATTCAGATCTTGTTGTTTATTTCTGTGTGCCTGATAAACATGCAGGGGCAGAATTTAATCAAGACCTGAGGGATGGGTGAGGAGGGACTTCCTATGTGCTAAATCAACTTGCTCTGACAGAGACAGCTTCTGATGAAACGTGAGTTTCTTTCAAGTCCTTTGACTGCATGGCCCCTTCAGGTGTCTTCACCATGTAGCCTTAGATTGTCCCAAGTTATCACTGTGGAGCCTCTCCTTCTGTCCTCTCCGCAGTCTCTTCTACCCTCTCCCCTTCTTTTGAAAGTGATAACCGAGAATCTTTGTCTCTGACAGAACAATGAAGCTGTTATCCTTTGCTGTTCCTAGGCTCCTATTCTCTCCCATGACCATGCCTACTTTTTCTCTCATGACACTCCCAAATTAATGCATTTCCTTTAAACAGCATTTTTCCTTAAATATTTTTTGCCTGAGCAACTATTAGGACTTCTAATAAACTCATATATGCACCTGAAACCTATATAATTTTATTAACCAATGTCACCCCAATAAATTCCACAAAAATTAAAAAAAAACTTATAGAAAGTTTATCATACAATGAATTAAGACAATAGCTTTAATTCACTAACAGATCCCTAGACATATACAAACCACTGAACCAACCTAAAGCATATAGTTGGCTCAATAGTTTGTAAGCACCAGCAAGCGAACAAGCCCACTATATTCTTAAGATGGTTTGATATCAGATGATTGCTGGAGTTTAACTTATACTTAATGTACCTTTTGTTACTTGCAGGGATATGTGAACTTGTGCTGATTGTATTATTAGCAAACATATAGGTGCAGGTGGTGAGGACTATATTACCAATTCATATTTTTTCCAGCCATATACCAGAGGCAATATGTTTAGCTAAAGGTATCCCTCCTTCTTTAATTTGACTCTTAACTCTTTCTCAGAGATAATTGGATGCCTTTGTAAAACAGTCAAACTTTTCTTCCTTAGTCACAATGTACCATTTGGAGTGACTCTCTACTTTGTTTCTTTTGCTTGTCCTAAATATAGGTATCGTATTTATTTATTTATTTATTTATTTATTTGGTTAGTTGTGCATTCACCTTGAGCTGGGGCTGAGGCTCAGTGGAAGATAGCTTGGTGTGGGGCTCGATGCTGCTTGACTTTGCAAAGGGTCAAACTCACTCTCTTAATTGAAAGTATCCATTTTTAAACACTAAATTCAGGAATCAGTGCCAGTTATTCTGTAGTGTGAGGAAAGCATCTGGATTTATGTGTAGTTTTTCTGGAGGAAAATCTATTTATATGTGCTCTTCAAACTTTAACTTCTCAGCCATGTGTGTATCTCACTGGAAGCTTCTAAATGGCTTGCTCGTAATTGTTTGCACATGGGTGTAATAGCCTTCTTATATTTTAGTTAATTTGCCCACTAATGCTGAGCTAAACGAACCATTGCTATATATTTTTTCTGCTTCCTGTCCTTTTCTACTGTGTTTGAAAATCTTAGGGGCAAAGAGATGATAGTTTATTTTGGTCACATAGAAAAATAAGATATTGATACTTATGGTCTGATATAGGCAAGACTGTATTGAACCAGGGTTTAGTTTCTGAGGTGTGTTCTCTCATCTTTAATTTAAAAATATACCTGCCTGACCAGGTAGTGGGGCAGTGGATAGAGCATTAACCTGGGATGCAGAGGACCCAGGTTCAAAACCCAAGGTCGCTGGCTTGAGTGTGGGCTCACCAGCTTGAGCACGGAGTCACTGGCTTGAGCACAGGATCGTAGACATGACGCCAAGGTTGCTGGCTCAAGCCCAAGGTTGATGGCTTGAACAAGGTCACTTGCTCTGCTGTAGCCCCCCAGTCAAGGCATATATGAGAAAGCAACCAATAAACAACTAAGGCGCTGTAACAAAGAATTCATGCTTCTCATCTCTCTCTCTTCCTGTCTGTCTGTCCATGTCTGTCCCTTTCTCTATCTCTCTTATGGAAAAAAATAGATTCAACCAGCCTTTGAGAGATTGATTAAATGCATTTCATTATTTGTAGCACATTTGTTAATTTTAATTCTATGCTCCTTTTTTTGTGCATATTTATTAAATTGAACTACAGCCAATTTTCAATGTTTGGTCACTTTTGGCAATGACTGCAATGTTGTATTGTTCAACCTTATGTTATTCAAGAACAAAGAACCACCACAGGAAAGGACTCTATAACCAGATTGCAAACTATAGGCATCAAGGAGCCTAGTCACAGAATTCCTACTTGCTGTACGGATTATCAGAACACTAACACATAAACTAGAAAGTACAACTGGTGGAGTGAGATGCCAGACATGGCAAAGGGCTTGGAGACCAAGCATCCTGCTTTCTGTTCTTTGGTTCTGCATCTCTAGGATTCTTGTCCATTAGGAAGGCCAAAGCTTTGGAAAGAATCCCATAGCAGCAACATCTTTCATTTAGCAAGCAAATATTTATTAGAAACTAATATGAGTCTGATCCCATGAGAGGTGACAGTTTTGAAATAAACAATGTTGAATTAAATAGCTGTTGTCTCTGCTCTTGTGGAGTTTACATTCTATGTGAATGGAGGGAGGTTGAGCAGGTAATCAAACATGTACTTAATTACAGATTGAAAACTGTTATGATTTCAACAGGATTGGGATTGAGAGTAATTAGGAGAAAAGGCTAATTTACTTGGGCAATGAAAGAAAGCCTGCTTAAAAGTCTGAGATTTGAAGCTGAGACCTGGAACACTGTATGTAATAAGGCCATCCTGCGGAGAACCTCAAATTGGGCATTCTGATTGTAGAAATGCTGTCTATTCAAATGTGTGCTGATGCTCTATGGCAGGAAAACTGGCATATTCTAGGAGCTAAGAGAAAATGGAAAGAAAGCTCAAGGAGAAGTTCATGAGCAGACATGACAGAGGTGGGGCTGTGAGATAAGTTAGAGCATTAGGCAGGGCCATGCTTCAACAGAATTTTACACGTCATGGTAAAGGGTCTGGCTTCTGTTATAAATGGAAGGCAAAAGTGTTCAGTGTTTTCAATAGGGCAATCACAAGTTACATGACCATTTTGACTGTAAAATATCATTCTTGTCTCTTCATGGGGAAGATCCTGGCGGCAAGCACATATAAAACCAGGGATATGGTGAACCCTTGGAATAGGATGTTAGCAGTAGAGATGATGGGAAATGGACGGGATCAGAATAAACATTACAGCTGAATTACTGATGGATTTGGATGTAGGGTGATGAAAAGTGAAGAGACAAGCTCAACTGCTAGAATATTGATCTGAATCACTGCCATTAATAGTTTAGAAACAAGTGCTTTGGCTTTAATAACTTGAGTAGTTTTCATTCATATGAGGGTTTATGCACCGAGTCTTAGAAGCTGCCTTATTTATACATTCTAATAAAGTTCTTTGGCTTTTATTCTCATACCTTGTAATATCTTAACTGCTTAATTTTATATTTTCAAAAATTTTCCCATTTTATTTTATTTTAAAAATGTTTCTAGGGATCTCTTTATTTTAATTTCTTAGTTTTTGCTGTGACTTTGGTTATACTATTTTATTTCACTAGTATCTTTTTCTTAGTTTTTCTTGGGTTAACCTAAAATAAATTGATTTTTATTCTTGGTCTCTACTTTTTTAGTTTACGTTTTACTGATTCTAGCATGCTTTTTTCCCCCTCTTAGTTGACTTCATCTTTTTAGCATTATCTTTTCACTACAACCATGCTTTACCTAATCAAATGGTTGGTAAGATAAATGGTCATTACATGGATAACTTTTGTATTAGCCCATCCTTTAAACAAGAGAACTGTATATTTACTCTTTGGATGCCCTGAAACAGACCTGCCTATGTTCTTTAACTAACAACCTATATTTCCATCAATTTGCTTCTGTGCTTCAGAAGAAGAAAAATAGGAGACAGGAGACACACAGGTCAGATCTTCACAACATTAGTTTGCCTATTCTGGTGGCATAAATGAAATACTGAAAAGGTCTATGAGTGGTAAGAAATGACACGATCTAAAATCTATGTTCTTGATCATTTATCATCAATGGAGATTAAATAGAACTTATAATATATCGCTATTATGGTTTCAGTATAATAAAAAAGTAATTATAATAGTATTAACAGATATAATTTGTTAAAGCCCTTACTGTGTTCTGTATTAAACTATGGTTTAACATGTGTTAATATCATTTTTTATTCTCCTAGTATCTCTTAAAGGTAAATATTATTTCAAAGTGTTTATTTATAAATAAAAAAGCAAAGTTTAATGAAGAAAAGCATAGACTTGGGAGCCAGGTAGATTTCAATAGGAATCTTGACCTTGATAAATGTGAATGTGATGATCTTGAACAAGCACTCTTGTAACACTAGTGCCTTTATTATCATTTCCTTGAGTCTCAGTTTTCTTATTTTCCAAATGAGGGTTTTAAAGGACAACGTGCAGGGCTGCCATGAAGATTAAATGAGTGATGCCTATAGAGCATATGGTTAATTGTAGGTGCTCATGAAACTTCTTAAAGTTTGCTACTTTCTCATTGCTCAAATCCTCTCCTCTCATACCCATTAAGAACTGTCATCTTTACATGAGCATTCCATTTTCAACTTAAAATTGTGTATTTATTCCTTCCCCTGTCCCAGAACTATCCCCTAAATTTATAAAGCTTGCATCTGAAAATCATCTGTTGATAACTCTAACATACTTTCCTTTAACAATAAAAAATGTGTGTGTAAAATAGAAAATAGAGAGTCCTTCTGGCATTGTTATATGCGCTGAAACTACCTATGTCCTGAAGAGATAACTCATGAAAGCCAAGCTTGATTTTTTGGAGGTTCAAGAGTCTAAGACAAAGAGAGATGACACACTATCTGAGTACCAGGCTTTTTCTCATTCCATTTTTAGAGAAGTCTACTCATTCTCCCTGAAATTGGCACATGATTAGTTCCTCAGTTTACTTCTTCCAACATGAGACAGTTCTGATAGAGGAAGTCCCTGGAGAAATGGAAGAAAAGAGTTTTAAAATTTCTACAAGAAATCTCTATGGACAAAGTTATTATTGCTACCTTGTTTTACTTCTTTTCCTAAATCTTGTAGTTAAAAAAATACTAAATGTAAGCAGTACCCAAAAGTTTGTGTTGGCCTCCAGTTCACTCTCACTAATGTCATCCTCATCCTATCACTATTTCTTTCTCTGTCTCTACCTTTCTTCTACCTCCACCTCCGCCTCCACCCTCTGCCTCCACCTGCATCTCCATCTCCATCTCCACCTCTATCTCTATCACCATCTTTATCTCTGTTTCCATCACCATCTCTACATAAATTTATTTATCCATCCATGCACACATATACATATATCTATGAATCTGTATTTGTCTCTTTGTCTATCTAACCTCTACCTGAATCATAGGTTACTGGTCCAGACAAGGTAGCTACTTGTCTTTCAAATAATTTTGAATGGTGCAGAGGTCTCTGTTTCACGAGGGAGTCTTTCATTTTTGATGTACTTCCCTTTCATGGTGAATCCTCACCGCATGGTTAAAAATGGTTCAATCTATCATATTTTTTCCTGCTTGTGAAGAGGTGAAAAGAGCACATACAGAATGATCAGCTTTCTTTAAAGATGATGGCTTAGAAACTGAATGCATTACCTCTGATCACAATTCATTGGCAAGGAGTTGGTTACACGGCTATATCAAACCACATGAAGGCTGGGGAAAAGCAGTCTTTCACTCTAGCTTTGCCCAAATAAATTTCAGAGAATGTTCTAACTAACAAGGAGAATAGCTAATGGATGGTGACAGTGGGGCTGCAGTAATTAAGATTTTGTACACACTATTAATAGAAGTAAGATAGTTCCAATAAGATGAAATCACTGTAGTTTACAACTGACAATGAATCCTTCAAAAAAGATCTTTGGAATAAAGCGTCGACCTGGGAACACTGAGGTCACTGGTTCAAAACCCTGCACTGGTCTGGTCAAGGCACATATGGGAGTTGATGCTTCCAGCTCCTCCCCTTTCTCTTTTTCTTTCTCTCTCTCTTACTCTGTGTCTCCTCTATAAAATAAATACAATAAAAAGAAATTTTAAAAAATTCTATAAAAACTAACAAACAAACAAAAAATACTATGTTAAAAGAAAAGATCTTTGGATTTAAACTCAATGGAAAATCTGTTTCTTTTACTACTCTGCTGAAAATAATAATAAATAAGATATAATAAGTATTATATAATAAATAAAAATAACAATAAATAAATATGATTCTTGTTATCAAGTCTCTTTGTGTGCCTGGTACTAGGCTAAACTGGTAATATGCATTATCACCTTTATTTCTTACAACTCTACATGCTAGAGATATTTTTCGTTTCATTTTATAGCTGAGAAAATGGGTCTTGAGCTGTCAGGTAACTTGCTCAAGCCTGTACACTACATAAGTAGCAGAGACAGGATTTAATGCATGGCTGAGCCCAAAATTTTAACCCAATGCTACAGCCTTCCCAACATATTGTGTTACCCATACAATTCATTTTCCTTCACCTTAGAATTATGGGAAGATTCTCTTCATCCTTATTCTCTTGTTCTGAAGACACATAATAAATGGACTCAAATAGAGGTCAACCCCAATAGAATGAAAGAAATCATCTGATTCATTGCCGGCTGTGCAGGTTACTTTCTGTTTACCCTTCCAGATCCATTCTCCCCACCCCCTGCTCTGGCCAGCTCAGAGCCCCAGGAAGGCAACCTTTAAAATGAAATCATACAAATGCCTCTGCTCTGTGCTTTTTAGTGCTGTCCCCACGACTTTAGTCAGAGGGAGGTTTAAGTGGGAAATCTGGATAAGGCAGGATGGAGAGGCTGTGGTATTGATTTTCTCTGCTCCCATTATATAAGGTACAGTTTGGTCAGACCCTGTGTTCCTCTCAGCCTCAATCCCATGGCTCCTTTTTTGTTTGTTTGTTAAGGTCTGGAATACAGTGCCTTCACTATGAACATGAGACCTAGTGATAGTAACAGTTTCTCTTGTTGCAGCTTCTAGGAACTCCACCAAGCTTGTTGGTTCACCTAGCGTGGTCCGTACTTCCATAGAGGAGCCTTTGAACAGGCCCATCTAATAAATAAATAATAACAAGTGCTATTTCCTGCTGGGATCTGGAAAGATGCATTAGGTTATCATCATGAGTTTAAAAAGAACCATTGTTAGACAATTCATGACTCTTTAGCATTATAGTATCTTATAAAAATAGAATATCAGCTTCATTTTATGAACGTGACCTTCAGTACACTGCAGAGAAGTCTTTCTGGGTGGCAACTGGGTGGTGTCTACAGTCTTCTGATAATTTGACTAAGATAGTAATATGAAAGATAAAGTACTTTTTATTGAATGTATGATCTGTGTTAATGAGTCTTTAGTAACCTTTCCATATCAAAACATCCTTGGACTCTATATGGGATTAAGGCCCAATTCAAGTTTGAGCTCCCTCTTAGTAAATTAATTTTAATTGACATTTTGCTCAACTAATTATGTTTCTCATTCTCATCATTTGCGTCTTAGTCAAATGATTTTCCTTGCTCAGGGATTAAATAGCCATATTGTCCCAGGAAAACCCTCAACTCAATTTTCATTAGCAATATTGGGCAATAACTATCCTCAGTTTTTCATTCTTCAGAGAGTCCTAGCGGAAAGCTGGTTAAATCTTCCATAATAAAACTACTTTAACTAATCTACAACTTAGCTGAGAAGTTTCATGGTTAAAAAAGTCTTCAAATTTTATACCAACTTTTCTTCGTAAAAAAAAACAAAATTGAGTCTTTCATTCCAATATTTTGCATGAGTCCCCCCTATTTATTACATTATTTTTCACTTTATGGTGATACTATCCAACAACAATGTAGATTTCCATTTATCTTTTATACGGTATGGACACTAGATAGAAAATATTTGTGGACCAAATTTTGTGTACTCAACATTGATTCTAAACTCAACATGAGTTTGCTAGTAATAAAGATAACACAACTACTATTTATTGAATTCCTATTATGTATCATGCCATATTCCAGACTCATATATCATCTCATGTATTGTATCCAATTTACAGATGTGGAAACTGAGTTTTAAAGAGTGCATTACACGCCAAGTTAAATTAATTTTTAAGTGGAGGCTTCAGAATTTAATCTGGAGTCATTTTCAGAAAGCTGAGTCGAGTAACTGCATTTTATAAATCAGTTAATGTAAAGGGAATTTTTGAAACAATAAACAGAAATCTTAAATCTATCAAATAGAACAGTCTTCTGGCTTCTAGCTCAACCTGTAATACCATATATAGGAGTGGGAAAAAGTAGCTTAATGGTTTTATTGTGACATTCTTTTGAGTTAATAAAGCTATTATAATAATTATAATGTGCATGTTTCATACAAACAACTGTAAACTTACTTTTGCTCACCCCTGTATTGTTTTTAACCTGATGACTTGCTATCACTTTTATGTGATTTGATATAAATTTTTTTTAAAAGGAGCTTTTTTTATTTATTCATTTTAGAGAAGAGACACAGAGTGAGTGAGAGAGAGAGAGAGAGAGAGAGAAAGAGAGAGAGAGAAAGAAAGGGGGGGAGGACCTAGAAGCATCAATTCCCATATGTGCCTTGACCAGACCAGTGCAGGGTTTTGAACTGTCGACCTCAGTGTTCCCAGGTCGACGCTTTATCCACTGTGCCACCACAGGTCAGGCTGATATAAATTTTAAAGAAACAAATGAGACAGCCTTTTGCCATAAAGAAGAGAACAATACATCCCCATGTCAACTATTTTGATACTTCTTTTTTTAAATTATTACAAAAAAAAAATCAAGATTGACCTCTATGGGAAATTGTTCTATACACTGAAAACAAGTGGCTCAGCATTAATTATATACAACAAAAGTCACTTTCTTTGGCAGGCATTTTCTAGCAGCCAAAGGTCTGTGTTACATAATTGCACAGAAGAAGTCAGCTAGTTTAGTTTATTTTGAAGTTAATTCTTCCTGCCAGGGACACAGGAAAGCCATGCTCTTTAGAATGAGATGATCCCTGGGAGTTTCATTGTTCTTTTTAAGACACTGGTGGGATACTGCTGCACCTGCTTTGAGTATTTCCAGACCCCAGTGGTGTAGAATGTCAGGGCCTCCAATGAGTTTGTTCTTGTCTTGGAAAAAACCCAGAACTGATTCCCGAAGCAAATTTTGACTTTGTCAGCAGGACTTAGGGTTGATATAACCTCCCATTCTGGTGGGCATGGCAGCCACAGCAACACACATTATTTGAACACATCCTTTGGCAGGCACAATGCTGGGTGCTGCTTGAGCTCCTTGAATGCCAGTCCTGCCATCTGCTCTCCTGATTGCACAGCAAAAGGCTTCCCTGGCAGCCAGCATTAGACCATCCTAGAGCCCTGGTCTGTACCAGAGAGTACAACCTCCAGTGGTGCTCTCTTCACTTGCATCAGTGCCCAGCTGAGATAAGTGATGGTTAAGGGAAATCATTTCCACAGCGTTCCTCCCCTTCACTCCTCTGGCATTCTATCATAAAATAAATCCTAGCTGGCATTCTATCGTCAAATCATATCAGCTTGGTTCCTTTGCAAATTTATCTCCACCAAGATACATTTTATTTGTGCCTTTGCTTTTTGTTCCTTTTACATTCAGGAGTCTTTATAAGAACCAGACATTTGGAATTTAATGCAGCATTTATAACAGAAAGGCTAAAGATCTAATACAGCAAAGGTTTACTGAGTGTCTACGGTGTACCTCACAAGTGCCTGATCGTTGAGAAAGTGCAGTCCCTGTAATGACTGCTGTGTTCACTGTGCAGTAGGGCTAAGTGTGGTCGGAGGGAATGACTGAATTTTGTCTGAGGAAATCAAAGAAGCTCCATTGAGACGGAAACATTTCTATTGTTGTGTGTTTGTGCAAAGGCACATTATCTCATGGAAAGACCAGAAGAAGGGAAGGAATTCAGAGGGCAGGAGCATATGGTTTTACAGGGCAGGGATGTGAAGATGGAGGCAGCCAGATAGTGAAGGCCTTTGTAGGCCATGCTAAGGAGTTTGGGTTTCATTCCAGTTATTAGAAGACGTTCCAATGAACAGCGAAGGGTATATAGTGAAAGAGAGAGGAATAAACTTCAGGAAGGTAATTAAGTGAGAGAGAAAGAGAGCCTTGTTTAAGCCAGCAGGAGGGATGAAAACTCGTACTGTTTGATTCAAGAGCCAATTCTGTGATGGCATTTATCCGGACACTGTGTTTTTATGGTTAGTTAAAAACCAAGACCATTATTTATTATATTACCCAGTTCATCTAAAGTGTCATGGAAGGCACTGCTTTGTTGGATGACTGTGCTGAGAAAAACTGTTTTAACTGAGGAGCTGGCTTAGAATAAAATTTAAGGCTCATCATAGTTATCATTTTGAGGTTTACTTAGGATATTTCTTGTGTCCTGACTTTCTATTCGATTTTATTATATTATTGCATGGATCTTTTGTTGCAAGCTGTTTTTTTTTAGTAACATGAAATGGTGTATGATAAGTGCAAAGAAAAATAAAATAAATATATATATATACAAAAAAATTATATATGCATACATATAGATAGATATATTGATAGATATATAAAATTAAATTTTGTGTTTGGCTTTGGTTAGTAAGAGCATTCTTCCAGTTCTACTGGAGCTTTCAGAAATGTCAGGTGAGTGGTTTTCAAATATCAGTGTTGCATGTGGAAACTGGAGCCTGGATATCAACGTGGAGATACAGCAGCATCAAGATACCTGAAATCTGTATGTGTGATTTTAAACAATTTTTTGAAAAAATTAAATATTTGTATTTGTTTATTTTGTTTATTATTATTTATTATTATTATGTTTGGATACTCTTGACTTTGCAAATTTTCCCCCAAATCTAGAAGAATGTGCTAAGTACAAGCTGGTTTATACCATTCTATTATTTTCTTCAGCACATTGTTAAAATAGATTATTTACATTGTGGACTGGTATCTTACCTCTGTTTGCTCCAGGAAATTGATCCAAAATACTATGCAGAGTATCACAGAACATTTTATGAAACACAGATTTTCTTATTTTGAATGAAAGGAAATGGTAATTAGAAAGAGTGAGATGCATATAATATTTGATAACCTTATTGCCCGAATTAATTTCCTTCCTTTATTTTATGTGCTCAGTTAGCTACTATTCTTTCTAAAAATTATGCAATAGTTACTCTATGGAGTTTTCCTAATCTTTGTTTAGGTTAAATTCACCTTATTATATGCTTTTATACCATATTGCACCAATGCTTCTTTTGTAGTACTTATTTATTTATTTATTTAATTTTTCTTTACAGGGACAGAGAGAGAGTCAGAGAGAGGGATAGATGGGGACAGACAGATAGAAACAGAGAGAGATGAGAAGCATCAATCATCAGTTTTTTGTTGTGACACCTTAGTTGTTCATTGATTGCTTTCTCATATGTGCCTTGACCATGGGCCTTCAGCAGACCAAGTGACCCATTGCTTGAGCCAGCGACCTTGGGTCCAAGCTGGTGAGCTTTTTTTTGGTTCAAGCCAGATGAGCCCATGCTCAAGGTGGTGACCTCAGGGTCTTGAACCTGGATCCTTTGCATCCCAGTCCGACGCTCTATCCACTGCACTACCTCCTGGTTAGGCTCTTTTGTAGTACTTATGACAATTTTAAGTTTGCATTTATTTATGTAATCTTGTGTTTAATATCTGTCTCCTCCAAAATACTGCGTTTCCTCAGGAAAAGGAACCTTTTTTTTATTGTTATTTCTCTCATGCTTAGCACTGCACCTAACCCATAATAGGGCTGAAAATACTGTTGACTATGAGAATGAATGAATGGACAGTATAATTGAATATGGTGCACGTTTTGCACATTTGGAGATCAAATATGGTGAGCAAGTAAGTGTTCTGGCTGTCCTGGTTAACAAGGGGCTGATTACTTTTCTCACTTTTCTTTAATTCTTTGAAAGTATGATCTCTGTTTAGAGATCTATCCATGAATAAAGATTATGCAAACTGATCTTTGTCTGAGATATTTGTCACATGTGAAATCAAGTGGTTTGTTCACAGTCCACAGCCCAATACTCAGAATTTTAAGGTGCGAACTATTTGAGAATAAAGCTAATTTCATGTATTGAATTAGGTAACGATGTAAGTCCTTTCCTCACGTATAGAAGATATTAGAAATAACTGGGGGAAAAAGTACAGTAATGAAGTATAAAAAGAACAGGCTTCTCCAGCACATTCGTTCTGGAGGTCATTGTGATGGAAGCTTTCATTCATTTCACCCCCTTGGGCACCTCACTACAGACTGAGATGTTCCTCAGTTATCTGTATCCCTTTTCTTCACTAACATAGTTATGTGCATCAGTGAGAAGTTAGCATGTATAGCACAAAGGACAGAGAGGCAGCAAGTACTGAAATCAGGATCTGGCCTGGCCTTAGACTGATTAACAAAAAGGCCCTAGCATGTTCTTCACTCTCTTCAAAGTTCAGCTTCTTTATTTTAAAAATTGAGGTAAGAATGCTTGCTTTTCACTGATGATTAAAAGAACCACTACCTGTAATACACTGAATATATTGCTATTATTGTTATTTTCAGGATTGTATTAATTTTCATAAAAATGATTATTGAAAAATATACTGGAAATATTTCCACAGGTATCCTGAAAATCTGGGTAAACTATGCCAGATAGTAGAATGATTAATGAATATAGAGTTATAATTAAAAGCTAACAAACTTATACTCAACATTCTTAGTCATGTATCATCCAGGAAAAGATTATTTCCTAAGAATATCAACACATAAGGAGATACACTCTTTTATGGACAAAAGGGTTTATTTTTAGGCCAGGCAATAATGGAGACACTTTTGATGAAAACTGTAGGGAATGAGACCTGTGGAATGGTAAATGAAAAGTGAGCAGGAGAGATTGAGGGAGTCCCATGTCTCAGGATGGGGCGAATCTAAGTTTTCTCTGAAACTTGTCAAAGGGGCTGAGATCCCCATCCTGCTGCTGCTCAGGAGCAGAGGGAGCACCTCTCATTTCCTCTCTACCTGTATGATCTTGTACTTGAGTTCAGCAAGGACAGGGCCAGGTGGAGGGTAAGGGCGTGGCACCCATGGGGACCCCAGGGGGTTTCGGGTTACTTCTGCTCAGCATGGACACAGGACCGAGCCCTCCTTCCAAGGAAATAATCTGAGGGCTGGCTAGATGGAGTTTGGGTGGAGGCTAGGTTGAGTAGCAGCACTTGAGAGTGAGACCCCCCATGTCTCTGTTACAGAGCAAAGCTCCCCCCCCCCCGAAGCACTTTGTACACCACCAGTGCACTGGACACCTGGGTGTCTTGATTATTGAGCCTTTAGGGATATGATTGAAGTGGGCAAAGCCTGCATTTCATCTAAAATACTTCCATAATAGCAATGGTGCTGGAATTGTCTGAAGGAGGCCCAGTGTGCCCCATGCATTTAAGAGGAATGAGATAGTCCTTTCCTGGCCTGTGTGCTATAGGATAAACACACTGACTGCCAAGAGAAGAGCTGGCAAGCAGAGGTGTGATCACTTCTCTGGGGCATTCATTCTGCTTACAGTTACTGCGGTGCGTTTTCTTTCATTGAAGAAAAAGGACTCATATATTGTTTCCTTACAGCTTTGATCCCTGTACCAACTTCCTCAGAGGCTTTTCTCATTTTAGCTTAGCTAACTTTTAAAAGGCAAAGAATGTAGCAACAGTAAAATATTACCAGATATTACTATGGTTTAGAATTTTATGTTTTATTTGGTGCTTTTGTTACCTTTGTTCTCACGTTAGGGGTATCACATTGATATTCCTGGCAAAACCACCCGCAAATAAAAGAATATAACCTACCTTGTAGAGTGATACATATGTATCACTCCATAGAACATACATATGTATGTTCTCCGTAGCCCTGAGTATTCATTCATGGTGCTTTTTCTATGTCAAGTCAATATTTCTGATGGTTATTAAGATGTCATAAATTATATAAGATAAACTGAAGTCAAGTGAAACCCAGAAATAAAGGCTCCTATATATCACCACAGGAACTGCCTAGAGACCTAGCCTATCTTAGAAACCTCACCTAATCTCCAAGGTCCAGATCACATGCCACCAACCCCAGAAATCCTTCTCCATCCTGAATAAGCAGATCTTTGTTCCCTTGTTGTGACTTCCTAGCTCACCTGTTTTCTGCATCATTCATTTGACACTTAGTGTCTATTCTACTTTGTATGTTACTTTGCTTTGTGTTTACATAAAAGTATCCTGCTACCTCCTTAAGAACTAGAACCTTTTTATTTTGAAGTGAGTCTGGGTTTTCTCCTCTATCCAGTGCAAATTGAAATCCAAAAAGTGTGTACTGTGTGCTGGTATTTTCCCTGTGTTGGTGACTCAGCAGTAGATTCCACATTCCGTGCTGGTGATGTGATGTAAATAAGGCAGATGGATAAGAAATAATTACCCCAAATTGTCCTTCTTCCCCTCTATGGCTATACGTTGGAGAGTAGAGTGGGAGAATGGAGGAAGACCATGGACAGGAAAGGAAATGGGTAGCTAGAAGAAACACGATGACTTTGTTGGAGAGTGTGTACATTGCCCCCGTTTTCATTTTAACAGTACAGTTTGGGAAGGTAAAAATGTGGGTTCTGCAGTCCGTCCCCTGCCTGCGTTATCAGGAAGACCATGTTCAGAACTGCTTGGAACAAGGAAGAGACAGCAGAGTTGGCTTCAGGTTCCCTGAACTTCTCCGATGGGTGTGCAGGAGCCTTTCACATCTGGGCTTACTCTAGCAGCTGTGGGCTTTCCAGTGCTCGCCTCCTGTGTGTGTGTGGGGGGGTGCTCCTCTTGCCCACAGCATCTTGCTAGGTGGGAGGTTTCTGAAAGGAAAGAGACATTTCCTTTTTTCTTTGGCCTCCTGGTTGTAAATTTTCTTAGATTGGGAAGAATCGGGCTCAGTATTTTGTAGGTTTAACTTTCCTGGCTAGAACTTTGTTTTTTCCAATACTAACAAAATGGATTTTCTTTCCCCCTACCCTCTCTTGTTAATAGGGTGCTGAGAAAATTTTGTCAATGAATGAATCAGGAGAACTGCAAGACCTCTTAACCAAAATTGAGGTAATTGTGCTTTTAGCAACTTATTTTTAGTAATCAAAATGTTAAACACATTCTGACTGTAATTGAGTTTTCCTAATTCAATTTTCCCATGTTCTTACAAATATGTAACCGGATATATGTGAGAGTTTTAATTTGATGTCACCTGCCATTAAGTTTGCTCCAGCTAGAGTGACATTGGTATTAGCTTTTAACAAGCTCACAGTATTATTAGAGTCAGTTTTATTAGAGCCTAATTCTTTCTAATAGAGACGATGCTAATAAAGTGCTTCAAGTCAGACACTTGTCTTGAAGGACATTTAAAAATTTTCATTTGCATTATTTTATTTTTCTTATGGTCCAACTCATCATTTCTAAAGATTACAGAAAATTTATTTCTATAAAAGTGTGCATTAACATTTTGTTTCTATACTGATTAGTACAGCACCAGAGAAATGATAATTTAAATATACAGTATATCAAATCAAATGCAACCAGAAAACCCTCACTACCTCTCCACTAAGCTTATTTTTCTCTCTGTGTAAGAAGATCATCTATTTTATCATGCAAACTGGGACCTTCCAGGTGGACGAGGCAATCTGCTTACCTGGGACCTAGCACCTACGCCCCTACCTGCTCATCATGGGTCTAGTCCCCTTTGCTCCTTTGCTGACTTTGTTTATGATTGTCAACCATTCCTTCCACATCAGTGGAGAGAAATAACTCTGTGTGGTTTATTTCTTTGTGGAAGCTGTTCTGTTTTCCTGGGGTACTGTTGTTCCAATTCTGCATTTACCTCCGCCACCCTCCAGGCCCATTTGCAATATCACTTCTTCCCCAGATCGTTCCTGATCTCTTCCACCTATAAATTCCTGTCACCTTCTTTTTTGTTGGGTGTTTATTAAAGTCTTTTGATTTTTGTATTACTTTTCTTTGGGTACTTGATGTCCCAAATGAAGAAAATGCTCCTTGGTTGTAGGCATTCTTTTTCATTCATGTTGTGACTTTGCCCAGAAGGGCAAACACAATGTGGGTGTGGACTCTATAGTCTAAAACACCTTTCAGCTCAAAAATCTCTATGAATGGAGTCAATTTCTCTCCTTTTGTACCTATACCCTCCTCTAACTTCATGAAGCCATTAATTTGGGTTAATATGTGTCCTTTTATTTAAGTGAGTTAAGTAAGTTAATGTGTATTATTTTCTGTGCACATTGTAAATTTATGTAAATGGTGTTATGGAATATATCTAATTTTGTTTCATATTTTCTCTAGGTAACATGTCTTTAGGTACCATATATATTGCTGTGTGAATGTATTTAATCTATTTCTCTTAACTGCTGCATAGTTCTTCATAACACTATTCAATAAAACTTTCTTCATGATAGCAATGTTTATAACCGTATTATCCAAAATAGTAGCCACAGGATGCATATGGCTATTGAGCACTTTACACTGCAGCTAGTGTGACGAAGGACCTAAATTTTTTATTTTAATGTTTCTTGATTAATTTTTTTCCCTTTTCCAAGTGAGAGGACAGGAGATAAAAAGACAGACTGTTGCATGCGCCCCAACTGGGATCCACCTGGCGACCCCTGTCTGGGGCCGATGCTTTGCCCATCTGAGGCCATGCTCACAACTGACCATTTTTTAGCGCCTGAGGTGAAGGTGCCACAGAGCCATCCTCAGCACCTGGGCTGAACCAACTGAGTCACAGTCATGGGAAGGGAAGAGAGAGAAAAAAAGGGAAGGGGAGGTGGAGGGGTGAAGAAGCAGATGGTTGCATTTCCTGTGTGCCCTGTCTGGGAATTGAACCAGGGACATCCACATGCTGGGCCGACGCTCTGCCACTGAGCCAACTGGACAGGGCCTTGATTTAAATTTAAATTTAAATAGCCACATGTGGTTAGCAGCTCCTGTTTTGGACTGTGTAACTCCATGAAGCCCACCCACTGTTTTTAAATTTGCCCTCTCTTCCACTGATGGGTACCCAGGATGTCCTCCAATTCCTTCCATTAAACACACAGTTTTTCAAGGAACAATCTTGAACATGTTCCCTCTGGATTTCCCTGCAAGTAGAAGTTGCTGGATTAGAGTTCGTGCATATACTTAGTTTTTCAGGAAGTGCCAGATGGTATTCTGGAATGGTTGCATCATTCAGCACTCCCTCCTGTAGAAAAAGCTTTCATATGTTCCTACATTCCCGACTATTATTTTATATTGTTCTCTAATTTACAGCTGTCTAATTTTTCCAAGGCAATAGGAATAGAGGTATATTGCTTTATTGTTTTAATTTACATTTTTCCTGATTATCATTTAATTTGGACATTTTGTATGCTTGGTAGATTTTTACCATTTCTTCTTCTAAAAATACTGTATTCTTATACCTTTGCCATTAAATCTTGGACTCACTTTTTTCGGGGATTGATTTTCAGAAAATCCTTCTATATTCTAGATGTTAATTTCTTGTTGGTTTTAGTCATTGCAATGTTTCCTCCTTTTTTTTTTTTTAGCTTACTTCATGGTGCTGTTTGCCCAAACAGAAATTCTTTAATATAATGGAGATCATCATTCTTCTGTGTTTTGTGCTCTTGAATTTTATTTATAAAATACCCTCCCATCTTAAGGTCAGATAGATATTGTCACACATTTTCTTATATTGACTTTATCATTTTTCACATCTAGGTATTTAATATAAAATCCAATTTCGTTTTTCTTTTCATATGGTGAGCCAGCTTCCCAACATTGTCTAATAATAATTGCTTTGCTGTGTCAATTTTATACTGTAGTAAATCCCCATAAATACTTGGGACTTTGCCTGAGCTCTCTAGTAAATTCCACTAATCCCATTGTTTTTGTTGTACCAATAACATACTGTTTTTACTTTTGTGGTTTAATAACAACTATTAGATTCTTACAGGGTGAATCTCCCTCATTATTCTTTTTAAAGATTGATGACTGATTTAGGTATTCATAAATTTTTATTCCTTTGAGTCTATATTCTTTAATTCTTCAACTTTATTAACAAAAAGGTATTAGTGTAACCTCTCTAAGTGCAAAAAATTTTGGGAAGATTTTATTCTCTTTATTAAGTCTGTCTCCATTCTACTGATGACAATATGTGGCACAAACATTTAAGACTAGTGTTGCAAAGAATGGTATGATATTGTTGGCTTCTAATATTATAGGTATTTAAGATGCTATAATTCTTTGAGCTACTTTGCCCTTTTAACCAAACTGGTAAAGAATTTAAAAACAAGAAAACCCTGAACTCTGCCTATGAAAGGGCCTGGAGTTTAAGGCAAATTATTAACCAAATAAAGAGATTGGCTCTGGAGAATCAGGTGGATGAGCCAAACAAAGTGGGTAAGGGACACAAGATTCAGATCTAAACCCATTACATTCTTCTGGTTGGTTTTTGGCATTGGAGCAGGAGTTAAGTGTTCATGAGGTAGGAAACATTGGAGTCTTTACTGTATAGCAAGTAATATTCTTGGTATTTTATGTACTGTTTGAAACCTCACAACAACTCTTCAAGGCAGTTGCTCTTATAACTCCCATTTTACAGACGAAGTAATAGAGGCATAGAAGAGTAAATCACTTGTGCAAGACCTTATAAATAGTTTTCAATTCATGATTCTAATCAGGCTGACTCCAAAATCCACAATCTTAACCATGAATCTATGCTGTCATCACTCTTGAATTAAGTGTAATAATGTGGGTTTCTGGGAAATCTGACCCCACGTCGCAGGACCCAAGGCCCAGGTGAGAAGTTTACTAAGAGGTAGACAGAATATTAGATCCAAGGAACAGACTGGGTTTTAACATTGGGCTCTGATACTCGTGGAAAATCATGGAAGATGTGCAAATTGGTGGTAACTTTAGAGAAAACAGAGAGATCCTACCAAGTTCTAATTTGCTGTTACTTGGGTGCTACATAGTAAACTATAACTGCCTGGTCCTTGTAATTTAGGCCCAAGTTTTCATCAGTTATCCCAACTGATGGTGAGAAAACAGGTTAATAACTGCAGTAGGGTCATCAATAATTGTGTCAGCAAATAATTTCAGGTTTCCTGGTCCAATAATTTTAGCATACATCTTTCTCAAGTGAAAATTGTTCTGGGAAGCTGAGTGGGTCTGATTCATTGATGAAGATTGTCAGTGACCTCTAACAGGAGGGGCTGGCCAAAGACAAGAGAAGCAAGTGAAATATGGTGATAACGTGTGGGACTCGAGTTCATTGAGGCAAGCTGTACCAGTGGAGTCTCTGCTCCTGAGACAGTTCACTGGGGATCCTCCCGATAAAATATGAGCCCCGGGTGGACACAGATGCTTGTCTATTTTGTTCTATTCTTCACTTTTAGTGCCTAGAACAAGGATTGGCAAATAATAGGCATCTAGTAAATATTTTTTAATTTAATCCTTTTCCATCCAAGAATTTTTTGAGAAAGCAGAAAAATTAGTTAATGAGAAAGAGGGAAAAATGTTATTTTATGTAGGAGAATGCTTGGGCAAAAAGGATGAATAAACACCATTCTTTGGTAGAACTTATTTACTGTTATAGTTATATATTTATTTATATTAATAAATAGGCTACAGGTTAGAAGCCAAGTGATGAATTAGGATTCCCCAAAAACTGTAACCAGATGAATAACTGATCCTACTGGTCTGTATACAAAGAAGGCAAGGAAACCAAGGTGTGTTAGCCAACACCTTGTTATGGCAGATACTGAGTTAACGTTCTCAGGTGGTAGAGAAAATCTAAGTAAGATTTTGCCTTGCTATTTCTTTTGTCAAGCTATAAGCAACCATTGTGTTGTTGTTTCTAATGATATTGTCAATATAGAATCCATTTTCTGCACTTTTCTTTTCTTGGGAAACCTGATTCTTCCCTGAGGTCTGGTGACTCCTTATTTGTTGTTCATGTAGAACAACAGAGGCAAGATGCCCAGCAATGCACAGAGAATGCTGGAAATGGCACAGGCTGTCTGCACAAGGCATTGGAGCTGTCAAAGCCCAATCTGACCCTACCAGAAGCACCATCTTGAGTGATGGTCCCTCTCAGAAGGGACATGGCCACAGCATATTCAGAGACTACAGCCCCAGAGCACCACCTACTCCCTGGGGAAACCAGGCCATGTGCTCAGTCTGCCTGTCTCTGAAATATGAACATCATTTCAGTAGGCTTAAAATATCAGTTTCACACATTCAGGCTTATCCAGTTAGTATCCTTAGCTACAAGTTTCCTCTGTGTTTGCATTTTGTTCATTGGTTTCTTTCCCAACTCTGCAAATTGAGGATGCTAGGAACTCTAATTATCAGTTAAGATTCTGTTTATTAGCAGCTTTGTCAGACTGAGAGGTGTTTATAGGCATTTAATAAGCATTTGCTGAATTAAATTGTTGAATATAGTTAAAAGCAATGTACACACACAAAACTGAATCATTCAGATATAACTATATATGTCAAGTATGCACTCTTTGACAATTTGTTTATGGATTAAGCCTGCTTCATAGTCAATCTGGATAATGAAGTTTATGGTCACAAAGACTCAGATAAATTTCTTCATCTTTGGTACAATACTTAAGGGACTTTAAAGCTGTTCCGGAATAGGATCTGATGACCTGAGGTTAAGAATAAGAAGTGCATTTATCTCCTGAACTTGAAGAAGACATTAAAGATTATTGATCTGTTCAGCTTATTTCCATATTAGAAAACAACAAACACTTTATATTTCTGAAATTTGAATTTTTGCTACAAAAGAAATCCATTTGGTTATCATTTATGAACTCCACCTTTGTGTCCTTGTCCTTTGGACCTTTGTCAGAAATTTGGGAGTTCCTGTTGCTTCAACTCATATGACTGCAATATGGAGTGGACCTACTCAAAGATCTAAGGTTGGGGCTAAGATCGTTCTTTAAGAGAACAGGGAGGTGTCTGGCTCACTGCTGTATTCCCAGTGCCTTGCACAGTGCCCAGCAAATGGACACCTTCAAAATATTTGTCAGATGAATGAATAAGTCTCTCTCAGATACTGATGAGTATCTATTTTTAAAAAGTCCTTCACTAAGAATATGTGAACAAAAGGAGATGAACAGGAGGATGATTTCACTTGTTCTTTTTGAATTACACTCCAAAGGGCCATGCTTTTACCCCAAACCACTATTCAGAGCAGTGACATTCTCTAGATTCCATACTCTGGGTGCTATTCTCAACTAATTCTGTGTGGCCTCTCACTTTGCTGTGACCAGGACACTGAAGAGCTACTCTCAATTCCTTAGTTGCATGAAGATCAGAGTCCTTGAGTAGATTTCTTCATGGAAAGCAGAAGTCTGTTTTGTTGCTAATAATAATGATGCAGTTATTCCCCCTTCCTCAAAGCTGGAACACTGTCTAAGTTTGGGGGAATTCCTTTACTCATTTCACTTTCATCCCTGTGGGCAAAACTCTGTGGTGGTGCTGGTTCTTCGGACACAAGAGCATCTAACATAAGCCAGATATTTTCCTTTATAAGGAAGACCTTAAGCTGGAAATACCAGAGGTCCAGTATAACAAAAGCACTCTTCGAAGGAGATGGCTAGGAATGCCTGAATTGTTTATTTTTATTAGAAGAGCTAGTGAGGTAGATTGTACTGGATGATGTAATAAGAATGGGATTCCTTCCTGGAGGCTAAAGTAGTCCTGGGGAGCTTAGTGGGTGGTCTCAGCTCCACTGCTATCCCCAGCCCACTTCCACTTTAGTCATAACATTTATCCTCTGAACTGTTTACATTTGGGAATTCTGCATTATATATTATTTGGGGAAAATGGATGTAAACAAAGGTCAAAACTACTGTTAAAGAGAAAAAAACAATGGATTTTGCTCTTGAAGAGTTCTTCAATTTCTAGTTTTCTAATATCCCAGTAACCTAAACATTCTTTTTCTTTACTTATTCAGAGGCTTTGTTTTTTCATTTCTAAAATGGGGTTGGTATGAAAATTGCGTATGAACTCTACAGGCTCTCTAAGCCATTCTGTCCAAGTTTGTGGCTGAAATAGCTAATTTTTCTTAGGAATGGAAGTGGTCTCATATTCTTTCCAACACTGTGTTCTAAGACATCAGAATACACACATGGATTAAAACATTACTTTCCCCCAAGACCTTACACTAGAAGACTTAGTATAGAAGAAGAGTTTAAATAAAATGACTTTAAGAATGATAGAAAATGGTATTATATGACCACAGCAATTTTGCTTGAAGCAGTAGTTAACAAAAATCTCTTAGAAATTTATTATTGAAATAATAGCTAACAATTCTAACTTTATTGAGGTGTTACTATGTGTCAGGCAATATTCTATTCATTTTTCTTGAATTAACTCATTGAATCATCTCAATAACCCTTTGAGTAAAAGACAGATGTCACAATAGCATTGCATGGATTCTGGCGACATTATTTTAGGGTGGTCTTGGTCCATTTGTGATTCCCTTTAAAATGACAATTCAGCCATTAGTGTTTATATGCTAATTTTATTTTAGAAAATTTATTTGATCTGATTTCTGGATAAAACTACTAAGAAACAGCATCCTACTGGTACTAGTGGATTTATTGTATGACATTTTGGTCCTTTGAAAGTAATATTTGTCAGTCATGTTGTAGGTCCGTGGTGGAATAAAATTTTTTCTTTTTGTTGAGTTACCAGTTTGAATTGTGTGCTCTGAGCCTGTTGTTTGAAGTGAGTTCCACAGCTAGTGAATGAGCCTAAGAAGCCGCCGATAAGTCACATTTATTTCAGCTTTGTTTTTCTTTGCTTGTCATCACAAACATATTTTATTGCAAAACTATATGCTATTCAAGAATTTGGTTATTCACAAGTGTCTTGGGTTATAGCAAGAGTCAATAGCCCGTGTGCACTGGGGCAGCTATACTAGTTACTGAATATATTGAAACATGTTTGTACTGGTTGTTAAGATATTAAAATTGGTAAATAGTTAAAATGTAGAATTCCCACTTACATTTAAATCTTGGATAAATTATTAATAGTTTCTTTGTTTAAGTACATCCCATAAAATATTTGGCACCTACTTATACAAAATATTATTTGTGGTCTACCTAAAATTCAAATATAATTGGACATCCATATTGATAGTTGCAAAATTTGACAATCCTACTTCACTTGGATTCCAGACCAATTCATAATCCAGCACCACTGGGTAAAGTCCTGGACTCTGGGGTTCTGCAAATTCTTTCTCCAGGACCTAGGCCAACCCAGCATGTTCTGACTACATGGTGTTCTTGCTGTACAAGTCATTTAATTTTTTTAAAATATAATATTCTGGCATAGCTCTATCATATTTTTTCTAAAATTTGATAAGAACACCATTACTTACTAATTCTGTTATATTTTACTTTTAAACTACACTATATTTCCATCACTAGGTTTGTTTTGACTCAAGGTACTTTTTCCAAAGGCATTTTAATATCATGCAAAATTTTAAGTTCGATATACCATTTTTGGCCAACTCTTTCACAAAGAAATGACAAAATCCCAACTACAAAGTAACTGAATTGCTACACACACTCAGACTTTTTGGAAGAGCTTTGGATCTCTACAAACCTGACAAAGTTCCTTGTGTGTGTCATTCAAATTGGCAGCCATTACTTTCCATCAAAGTAATTTTGCATAACTGAAAATGAGCTATTTTGTGAATTTTGCCATCTCGATGTAATAGCTAAGTCAAACTGTAATTGTACGTGAATCTTGTTATTTACAGAAAATGCATATCTCAAAAGTGGTCTGGGAATGTATAAATTTGAAGGCAACTATGTCCTTAATGTTTGTTTCCCAAAGCACATTCCGTTAGCCAGTAACTGTGAGAGAATTACAGTTGTATCTTGGGAAAAGCGTTCATAATAGTTGTTTGTGCTGGGGAAATGACGAGTTAAACACAGTTAATCTAGCTTCTTTTCAGTCATTTTTTTGACAATTTTATATGTGAAATTTTGTAAGTCTAGAGAAAAGCTTTATATATATATTTATATATGTATGTCCTGCATGTTTGTTTGTGAGTGTGTGTAAATTTCTCAATCTTATTTTAGCCAATATTCTTGTTTCAAAGATGTGCTTGCAAACATTGCTGCAAATTCTTATTTTGCAAGTCAAAATAAGCTTGATATTGACTCACTTTTTGTTTTGTTATCATTTTATAATGGCTCCTAATCTTTCCCCAGCTGATGGATGCCACTAGTAAACTCTTGCAAAGGTTACCTACTCAAGAAAGCAAACAAATGTGTATGGATAATTTTCAAAATAATATCCTCAAGATTGCCTAGTTATTCTCATTCTGCTTTCAGGGTTCTTTATTTTTACTTCAGGTAGAAGGTTGATAGCTACTTTGTGAAGTTTTACAGACTTAAGTAATCATCTCAAGGTTTTCATTTTTTGTTTTATGTTTTTTTATTTAGTGAGATGAGGGAAGGCAGAGACAGACTCCTGCATGCACCCCGACCGGGATCTACTCAGCAAGCCCTCTAGGGGATAATACTCTGCCCATCTGGGGCCTTTGCTCCATTGTAACAAGAGCCATTTTTTAGTTCCTGAAGCAGAGGCCATGGAGCCATCCTTTGTGCCAGGAGCCAACTAGCTCCAGTGGAACCATGGCTGCAGGAGGGAAGCATAGACAGTGGAGGGAGGGGCAGGGGTGGAGAAGCAGATGACTGCTGCTTCTGTGTGCCCTGATGGGGAATCCAAACCAGGATACAGACATGTGGAGTGGATGCTCTATCACTGAGCAAATCTGCCAGGTCAAGATTTTCTTCACATATAAAATGAACAAAAAGTTACTTAAAGAATTATCTGCTTTACAAAGGTGTTTGTGTGTGTGAAGGGAAGGTTGAGGGAAGTTTCTATGTAATAATGCATTCAAAAGTGCTTTTTAAAAACCAAACATATTCAGATGTGCACTATAACGTTGGGTCTCCAGGTGGTAGTGGATACTACATACGACAGACAACCTTTAGGTTTCTGAGATTCAGATTTCCCAGACTCAATACTATTGATATTATTCTATAAACAAAGACATAAAACTGTTGAAAGATTTTGGTTTGTTAATACGTGATTTTATATGATGGGGTGCTCTAAGTGTGAGCCCTTTGACCTAAAATACACCAAGCTATATAAATTTAAGCTTGTGCTATTGATGACCATTAATGGGGCAATAAGGGAAACTTCAGCTAGCTTTCCGAGAGTCTAAGTGACATATATATATAGGTAAATGTTTTCAATTCATACCCATATTTATGGTAACACGTTTCCTGTTCTCTCTTGTTCCCTGCTGCTCTACACAGCGAGTGCAGCATCCGCAAGAGTGTCCTTCCTGTGGAGGCTTTGGCTTCCACCCGTGCTCCGTGTGCCATGGGAGCAAGATGTCAGTGTTCCGAAACTGCTTTACAGACTCTTTCAAAGCCCTGAAGTGCACGGCGTGCAATGAAAATGGTCTTCAGCGCTGTAAGAGCTGTGCTGGTTAGGCGGTGCTTCCACCGAGGAATGCCTCATTTTATTAACTGGGGCAATAATTGGGTTTATACTTTTTTTAATGGTCACGTTTATGGATTAATCAATAAACTTTGTTTACTATAATTGCCTTTGTTCTGAATTTTTTACTGTGACTGTTTTATTTGATTTGTTGAATAAATATTCATTTAACAACTGCTATGTGCCATGCCCTGTACTAGATCCTGGTTTCTAACAGGAATCACCCAATACCATTCCGAGATAGCCAAAGCTTGACTCTGTGAATGTGTTTGATTTGCTAAAGAAATGACAAAATATACCTATCTAATGGTTGCCTATTGCAGCATCACCCTATTGGTGAATTAATTCAACCCTGTAGATGTGTAACAAATTTCAGTGTGCGTCTGAGCTGTAAGGAAGAAGAGAGTTCTGGATAGAGGGAAAGAGTATGATCACATTTATTCTTAGACTAAATTTATTTTTATGTCTTAGAGCTGATGTTAATAATAAATAATGAATGCTATCAGATGGATTTATTTTTTGGGTATTGATAAAAAAGCTGCTAGAAGACTTATTTGAATTTTTTTTCAAGCATCTGATTTCTGCAATTGTCACAGAAAGTCCTCTGAAAGGCTGATTTGTAGTCCTGCTGAGCTAGACACAGATAAGTACATTGTACATACAGTAGGCAATCATAGCAAAGTGGACAGAGAAATTTTGCTGAAATTATTGGGTAATGCCAGACTGTACACACATCAGTACTCAGATGAATTTCTTTATCATTGATTTTAATAAATCACCTTCACAATATTTGTAATAAGGTCATCAAAATATTTCATACATCGGCTTTATAAAAAGCTATACATAATTTACCAAATACTTTCTAATCAGCTAGGAACAGTATACAGTATATATAATTTCTTTCATGGCATTTGCTCTCTAAGAAGAAAGAAAATATTAACTATAAGTGGGATGAGTCTTATAAATACTAAATGAAACACTCTGCTATGAGTATGGATAGCAGAAGGAGCAACTTAGATGAGTTAGGAAATGATAGGAAAAGACTGTTGAGCACCTAATATTTAAACAGACATGATGGGCACTTGGAAAGTAGTCAGTCAACAAGGGCGACAGTGCTTCAAGTAAAGGATAGCATGTGTGAAGAGTCTGAGGACAGCAAAAAGTTGTATATTGGAGAAACTTGTAGGAAATCCAATATGGCGAGTTTGAGTCTGATAATAATGGAACAGTTTATAGCAGGCTAAGCTTACTGCTAATAACAAATTTATTGTGAGCAAGTTAGTAAAAAATAAACAACTATTCAGGGCATTGGAAAGCAACTAAAAATAGGAAATAACAGAAACAAAATGAACCCCACACTTACCCAGCTTATCCTCTGAGAGAACTTCCCAGTTTGTACTAAAAATAACTCATAAAGAAAGTACATCGAAACTGTAGATGTCTTTAAAATGTTGTCATCCAATCTGTAAACATGGTAGATTTCTCCATGTATTTGGATCTTCTTTAATTTCTCAGCAAAATCTGCATTGTAGTTTAAATGTGAAAGTCTTACACATCTTTTGTAAAATATATCCCATGTACTTAATGTTTTCTGATAGTAGAATAAATTGTATTATTTTAATTTTATATTCTAAAAATGAAGTTTATTGCTTGTGTATTGTATCTCTAATTTTTGTCTAATCACTTTGAATCCAACAATTTTCTTAACTTCACTTTTAAGTTCAGCAGTTTGTAGATTTCTTTGGATTTTACACATCCTACTTGTAGTATTTACAAATTATGAACTCCCCCCCCCCCCACAATCTTTATGACTTTTTTCTTGCCTTATTTAAGACATGTATCACAATGTTGAACAAAATGATAAAAATAAGCATTCATATACACTTCCTGAAAAAAAATGTTGGAATTTGGGGCTGCAGAGTACCTAGAATTGAATGGAAAATTCTAAGAAACAAAAGGACCAAAAAAAGTCCCCAAGTATGCTCATTAATTCAACTAAAACCCTCAGCTGATTCCCAACCTACATATACGGAATAATATTCTGGGACCAAGCAATTCTTCCATACTACCTGGGTATCCTACAATTCAACTCTGTTTTGACACTATTTATCTGAAGGTAGCATCAGATCCCACAGGTTAAGGACTCAGTTCTGCAAGAGTGCCTTCCCTCCCCACATACTTGTAACCTGTGTCTCTAACCATGGCTATAGATCATGACTTCCTCCTTGGGTTCAATTAATTTGCTAGAGCAGCTCACAGAACTCAGAGAAACGTTTTACTTAACAGGTCATGGGATTAAAGGATATAACTCAGGAACAGCCAGATGGAAGAGATACATAGGGCAAGGTATGAAGAAAGGAAACAGAATTTCCATGACCTCTCCAGGTGCATCTTTCTTCCCGAATTTGTAGGTGTTCACCAACTCGGAAGCTCTCAGAATCCTGTCTCTTTGGGGTTTTGTGGAGGCTTCCTTAAATAGATGTGAGTGATTGAATCATTGTCCATTGGTGATTAAGTCAATCTCCAGTCTCTTTCCTGTTCCCAGAGATCTATCAGAGTGGGACTGAAAGCTTCATCCCTATAATCACAGGTTGCTTCTTCCATCATGGGGTCTCCCATCCTTAGGTAAGGTCCAAAAACAACTTCTGTGACATAACAAAAGACACTTTTATGCTTTTATAATTTAGAAAATTCTAGGCATTTTGGGGAGTTTTGTGTTAGAAAAGGAGATAAAAACCAAATATATATTTCTTTTTATAAATCACAATTACACAGAGAAAAATAACTAAAAGGCCAAAATGTTGATCAGGGAGTTCAATAGCTGCCCATGTTGCAAAGTCAAAATTAGAACTTCACAAGGAAAATCATGAATATTTCCCTGCAGTCTCAGAAGGGGTCCATATTTAGAATAAGGCCAGAAATTAAGGGCTATATTGTGAAGCTAAGAAAAAAAAAACACAGCCGTGTCCTTAGAAGCATAAAACCAACCTTTTGTGGTATCATGGTTATCTTTTAGTATGTATTTACTTGTTAGAACAAAACTCAACACTCAAATAAGGAAAATAAAGAAACTTGTTGACTAGAAAGAATCTACAGCTAACATAATACTTAATGATATATAAAATATTACTTTCCCCCTAAGATCAGGAAGAGTACTTGAATGTTCACTTTCATCCCTTCTATTCCACGTTTTGATGAAAGTCCTAATTAGTAAAAGAAATAAAGAAAGAAAGAAGTCATAAATACTATTGGAGAAAAATAATGCTCATTATTTGTAAATAACACTATTGGAATGTAAAAGGTCCAAAGGAATCTACACACTGCTGAAACTCAAAGTGAAGTTAACAAAATTGTGGAGTTCAAGGTCATTAGACAAAAATTAGAAATACAATACACGAGTAACAAACAGAATATAAAACTAAAATAATACAATTTATACTACTATCAGAAAACATCAAGTACACGGGATACATTTTACAAACGATGTTCAAGACTTTCATATTTAAAACCACAGTGCGGCCCTGGCCAGTTGGCTCAGTGATAGATGTCTGCTTTGTGTGTGTGTGTGTGTCCCGGGTTTGATTCTCAGTCAGGGCACATAGGAGAAGCACCCATTACTTCTCCACCCTTCCTCCTCTCCTTTCTTTCTGTCTCTCTCTTCCCCTCCCACAGCTGAGGCTCCATTGGAGCTGAGTTGGCCCTGGGTGCTGAGGATGGCTCCATGGCCTAGGCCTCTGGTGCTAGAATGGCTCCGGCTATGGTGGAGCAGCACCCCAGATGTGTGGAGGATCACTCCTGGTGGGCATGCTGGTGGATCCCTGTCGGGCGCATGTGGGAGTCTGAGTGTCTCCTTGCTTCTAGCTTTGGAAAAAAAAAACCCAAAACAAAAAAACAAAAAACCACAGTGCAGTCTGGCCTATGATGACGCAGTGGATAAAGAGTCAATCTGGAATGCTGAGGTCGCTGGTTCAAAGCCTCGACTTGCCCAGTCAAGGCACATGTGAGAAGCAACCTCAGACTGATGTTTCCCACTCCTCCCTGACCCCTTTGCCTTTCTCTCTCTCTCCCCTCTTTCTAAAGTCAATAGATAAAATCTAAAACAAACAAACAAATAAAAAAATAATTATAGTGCAGATTTTGATGAGAAATTATAGAAGATCCAAATACATGGAGGAATCTACCAGGTTTATGAATTGGATGACAAAATTTTAAAGATATGTACAGTTTCATTAAAATCTCAAAACCTAACCAGATATTTTATACAATTGACCAATAATTCTAAATTTATATGAAAATGCAAACAAGTTACAGTACACAAAAACATTTTAAACAAATAGAGTAAAATAAGTAAAGCCTGACCAGGTGGTGGTGCAGTGAATAGAACATTGGTTTGTGAGACTGAGGACCCAGGTTTGAAAACCTTAGGCTCCCAGCTTGAATGCAGGCTCATTTGGCTTGAGCGCAGTGTTGCCAGCTTGAGTGTGGGATCATAGACATGACCCTCTGGGACACTATGGTAGCTGGCTTGAGCAAGAGGTCACTGGCTTGTCTGGAGCTCTCTGGTTAAGGAATATGAGAAAGCAATCAATGAACAATTAAGGTGCTGCAACTCTGAGTTGATGCTTCTTATCTTTCTGCCTTTCTGTGTGTCTGTCTTTCACTTAAAGGAAAGAAGAAAAGAAAGAAGTGCAGACAAATAAATTAATGGAATCTAAGAGAAAAGATAGTAGATGTACACAATAAGGTCAATTGCTTTTTAAGAAAAATGGCAATTCAAAGTAATGGGCAATGGAAAGTCTTTTTGAAAAATTGGCTGGAAACTACTAGATTCCCATGTGGGAACAAATGACTTTGAAAATGACTACTGCTGCCATGCTTCCATGACATCCACTGGCATCTAATGGCTAGAGGCCAGTGATACTGCTAAACATCTTACAGAACACAGGGAAACTCCTGCCCTCCCCCACCCCCATAACAGGATTATCCAGCCTTAAATATCAGTAATGCCAAGATTGAGACATTCTGATCTAAATGTTAAAGCTAAACCAGAATATCTTCACCATAATAGGGTAGGCAAAGATGGTTGAACAAGTCACAAGGTGCCTAACTAGAGAAAATAATAAACTGGACTTAAAGTTAAAATATCCTCATTAAAAGACATTATTTATAAAAATGAATAGGGAAGCCACAACTGGGAGGACATATTCATAGTGCAAATATCTGCCAAAGGACTTACATCAAGGTAACTTAAAGAACACTGAAAAATTAGTGATAAAGGCAATCTAATTAGTGCAAAAGTGGACAATAGACATTTTATAAGAGAAGTCATATGGATGGCTAAAAATGTAGGAAAAATATATTTCATTAATCACCAGGAAATGTAAATTAAAATTACTATGTGATATTACTACATCCTATTTAGAATTGCTAAAATTTGAAAAGACTGAAAATGTAAAGTATTGGTATAGAGATGGAACAACTGGAACTCTCATATATAGCGATATAGTCTCATTAGCGAATGAGACTATTAAGTGGTAGAGCCACTTAGGAAAACTAGTTATTCAATTCAGTGAAGGTAAACATACACTAATTGTATACTCAATTTTACTACTAGTTAATTATTCAAGAGAAATAAAAACATATGTCCACATGGTAGAAGAGTTTTGTGGAAACTATATTATTAATAGCCAAAAATTGGAACAATCTCAAATGCCCACTGACAGAGGAATTGATAAGCAAACTATGGTATATTAATACATGGCATTGAGCCATAAAAATAAACAAGCTAGTAAATCTATCACTAATATGAATGAACCTCAAAAAACATTATGTGAGTAAACTAAGCCATACACAAAGGCTTTGTACTATATGATTCCATTTATACAGGGCATGGCAAAAGTAGGTTTACAGTTGTTCATCTGAAAAGTAATAAATAGTTAATAAATAATAATACAAGAATAAACTCTGTTTTCTATATTCATAACTATAAACCTACTTTTGCCCCATTCTGTATTAAGCTATGAAATAGGTGCCCCAAAGGCAAGAGGGGGCATGAGGAGTAAATAAAATATGAAGGGAACTAAGACAGTGAGAGGTACAATTTATGGTTATTTGAGGGGAGATTTCTTCTTGGTCAAGAAAGGAGGGAAGAGTTTCTTGCATCAATGAAGAGTTTTTCATCACAGTTCCCACATGGTTCTGAGATTCGATTAATTACTAGGTTCTATCCAGATATTTCCTGACCACTCAGACCCCAGCTTTGTTTCTGCCAATCTAGCCATAGTCCCAATGCCCTGGTCTGAGGTAGAATCAGGATGGAGAATTGGAACAGTAGTATAAGGGATACTAAGTTTCAGGCCCCATTATGGACCACGGGCTCAGAGGACAAAAGCTCTCTGACTTGCAATTGCATTCACAATCTGTTTTGTTTCCATCTTTTTTGAATGCATTGGCATTGAATTAAAGTGTTATGTTTTTTGCTGATTATTTGTGAGCCTTTAAAGAACATGATGGAAGAGTAATGAAATTTTTAAGAAAATCTCAAATATTGTATAGAATTACAGAAATTAATGAGAGTAATAGGCTCAGAAAATGAACTTATACTAGGCTCACTGAAGCATAAAATTTATGTGAAATTTCTGAGAGAATCTGGTTTAGAGATTTAACCTGTTTAAGTTCTATAAAATGTAAATGAGAGATAATTATACCTGCTATATTTATCCATATTGTTGTTGTGTGGGATTAATTAGACTCTCTAGGAAAGGACTTTAAAAATACAGAGCAGTACACAGAGGCACAGGATAATTTCATAATTACAATGAAAATTATGCATCAGCAATATATATTTTTATTGACCACATAAGGAAATGAACTAACATTGACTGGACACCTTCTGCATTCTTGTTTTCTTAGAAGGTAACTCATTTATTCTTTAGAATGCCGTGAAGAGACTGTGTTGCAAATTGTTAATTAATTTTCCTCATCTTAAAACTTATGTTCATGTGTTGTATCTTAAGTGTCCACGTGAGCTGCTTTTATTTCTGGGATAAACTAGGAAGTCAGTCAAGTGCGAAACAAACTTGCTCAAAGATGAAAATCTACATAAGCCATAGAGTGGGAATGAAAAGCAAGGCCTGCCCTGTGCCCTGTGCTCTTACACCTTCCCCCGTTCCTCTCTGCAATGCTTCATTTATTTCAAAAGCCAGGCCAGGCTGGTTGCTGGCACAGGATACCTAGTAATATAATCAGGGATAGGGGTGGTCCATAAATACATTTTTAAAAAGGATTAAAGGAGGGGGATCTTAAAAAAATAACACATACTTAATAAATATAAATGCATATAAAATGAAAAGATTAATTTTTCATCTTTTAGTCAAATCAAGGTCTTTTCTAAAAAAGATAAATTACACCGGGGAACAATTTTTTTTGTCATTTTTCTGTTGCATGAGGTTTTAGAACTTTTTCTATATATTTCTGCATCAATGATTCCAAATCTGAAATCTGTTTTTTGGTGCATTTTAGTTTTTATAGAATTTTAATTTCTTTTTGTTACAGTTAATGGCATGCATTGGTTTTTAATTTGGAGTTAAAGGGCAACGACTCTTGGATTGAACATAACCACAAGGCAATTAATATTTTACAAACATCACTTTTACATAATTGTAGTTGTTTTCAAATGTAAAAAATTATTATCTGACAAATACACCCTCTTATTTTATTTTAAGATTGAATCATGGCTTCTTCAAGTAGGTGCAAATGTAAGAATAATCCTGACACCTTCTGCTCTATATGTGACTGTTACACACTTCAACGTCAAAGGCACAGTATTTCATCATTTGTGACATGTGCATATTATTGCCTATTTTCAAGTTTCCTAGGCGATCAAGACAAGAATTGGGTTCCTCATATTGTTTGTCATAATTATGAGGAAATGCTTCATGAATGGACAAAAAGAAAACACAAAGGAATGACTTTTGGTATTCCCATGATTTGTTGTGAACCTAAGGACCACAACAGTGACAGTTTT
Organism: Rhynchonycteris naso; assembly: GCA_037038555.1. Taxonomy (NCBI): domain Eukaryota; kingdom Metazoa; phylum Chordata; class Mammalia; order Chiroptera; family Emballonuridae; genus Rhynchonycteris; species Rhynchonycteris naso. Next base: position 287,154,307 of record CM072996.1, on the reverse strand, counting down.
TTCTGTCTGATCCATACAAAGGGCATCGGCAAGAAAAAACGGCATATGATCGCATATCCTAATATTTCTTTAGCAATATGACCTACCCCACACTCTGAGACACTCCAGGTTCTAGTTTTCAATGGTTTTATTTCTTCAAAGGATGAAGAAAGCGAACATGGTGATCTAGTGTATTTTGATAAGATGCATGAGAAAATGGTTGTAGAATCTGAAGGGTCTTCTAATGCCAAGCAGTCATTAACCCCTCAGCAGTTTAGCCAACCCAAATTGAATGACTTAGTAAGAGATTTGGACCTATTAAAGAAAGCAGCTGAGTTATTAGCCTCCAAACTTCAAGAAAAAAATGTATTTCACTGGTCAGCTAAAGTATCCCATTTCAGGAAGCATGAACAAATTTTTGTGGACTTCTTTTCTGAAGACAAACACTTTGTTTATTGTCATGATATCAATAGTCTTCTCAGCCAGCTAGGTGTTACCACTTACAGTCCAACAGAATGGCACCTATTTCTTGACAGCTCTAAAAGGAGTCTGAAATGTGTTCTCCTACACAACGGTAATGTTTATGCAGTGGTTCCAATTGGTTATTCAACTCATCTGTGAGAAGATTATATTGACCTAAAAATTGTCCTCGACTTTCTGAAGTATAAGAAGCATAAGATCATTTGTGTGGATCTTAAAATGATAAATTTCCTGATAGGACAACAGAGAGGTTTCATAAAGTATCCTTCCTTTCTGTGTTTGTGGGACGGCCAAGCTCGGGAGAAACACTAGACACAGGAGTGGCAGAAAGGTGAAGCTCTGGCAGTAGGGATGCAAAATATTGTGAATGAACCTATAGTTAATTGAGACAGGATCATTTTTCTCCCATTTCACATCAAACTTGGCTTAAAGAAGCAGTATGTTCAGGCTTTGAATAAAGAAAGTGAATGCTTTCAACATATTCTTTCTGCTTTTCTGCCTTGTCTTTCGAGAAGATAAAAGCAGGTGTATTCAATGGACCTCAAATTCAAATCCTCATACTTGACGAAGAATTTGCCTGGAAGATGAAGAAGGAGGAGAAAGCAGTATGACAGTCTTTTGTGGCAGTTACAAAGAATTTCCCTGGCAACAAAAAAGTAGAAAACTATGAAGTTCTGGTTCAAAGGATGCTGTTGGCTTTCTGCGACATTTGATGTAACATGAGCGTTAAGATTCACTTCCTGAACAGTCACCTTGATAAGTTTCCCGAAAATCTTGCGCTTTTAGTGATGAGCAAGGAGAACACTTTCATCAAGATCTGAATACGATGGAAGAGTGTTATCAGGGGCAATGGGACAGAAATATGATGGCAGACTACTGCTGGAGTTTTATGATTAAAAAAAGTGTTTTAATATGTTCTATTTTGAAATTGTAGACTAATTCTGATACATTCATATCTTTTAGTGTATTAGTGTATTTACTGCATTATATAAATTATTATATTTTCACAAAGATGATGCCCAAGAAGACATTCTACTTCATTATGTTAAACTAAATGTTGAAAATTTTACAATAAGATGAAAACATAAAATCTTGAATTGCATAAAAGCTGTAGCTTACAGAGAAACACTAATGTCATATTTGAGATCAGCACACTCGAATTAGGTAAGAACAAGTGTTTTTGTGGATGCAACAAAAATTTTGTTCTCCAGTGTTATTAGTATACTGATGAGAGTTTTGTCTGATCTTTCAGGTATAAACCTCAGAGAAGCCATTCTGGAATTCTTTGGAGTGGCGTGAATATGTAAAGACACTTTTGGCAAGTGATCTGAATGTAATGTCTTTTTTTATTTGGGGAATTGTTTCTACTGAACTTTTATAGTTTCCTCACCCACAATAACTTGATAGCAATTTTTCCCTTAGTACCAGGTTTTATGAAGTTATTTTTAAAGTGTTAAACTTACTTTCCATAGAACAACACCTTCCTCTTTGTGCTTGCAATCAACAAGCTATGTAATATTTAATTATAACAAATTACTTCACTTAGTTAAAATGCTACTTAGGCTACTTGGGAAGAAACAAAACTGACTCTGGGGAGCTCTAAAAAGTTGACTGCAGTGAAGCAGAGAATGGTGGTTACCCGGTGTGCGGAAGTAGGAAAAACAGGGAGATGGTCATCAAAGGGTACAAAGTTGCAGTTAGGCAGGACAAATGAAGTCTTAGAGATCAAACCTACAGCTTGAAGACTATGGTTAATAATTATACTGTACTGAACACTGAACCTTTGCTAGATGACTACATTTCAGGTGCTCTTATGACATACACAAAGAATGTAACTATGTGAGGAAATAATAGTTAGCTTGACTGTAGTTATCATTTTACAGCTGTATATGTATACAAAATCATCATGTTGTTCATCTTAAGTATATATAATTTATATTAAAAAAAAATAAAATACATTTTTAAAAAGAAAGAGTCTCATTGAGCGTGCAGCCCCAGCAGACCTGTTTTTCTGGATGCAACCACAGGGGATTCCAAATAAGAAGCACTCACCTTCAGAGGATCACCTGTCTCCTTGGAAATTCTTTGATGAGAGAGGAGTTTTTCCCCACACTTCAAACTCTTCCTCTAGGAAAAGAAAGTGCACCATTCTTCTGGCTCTATTCTGAACTTTTTGACTGTTTTTATTAAACCTAGCAGAGAAAACACTGGAAAACTCAAAATGTATGATTGGGTGGCAAGGTGATTTTGAATAGTAATGTAGCTTTTGTAGGAGAACATAAGATGCCCTAAAAGCCTTGCTGATATGTAGCAAAAGTGAAGCTTCCTCTAAATATTAATCAATATCTAGAAAAACCATATTGATTCTTTAAGCTGCACCTTCCTCAGCAATCTGTGCTCTTGAGTTGCTACTTTTTCCCCTATATGTTTCTTTGGTCATAACGTTTTTCTCCCTGCTGCCTTGTTAGGGGAATATCAATAAAAATGTTATCTGAGTCCCCCCAAAATTGAGGTACCCAGATCAGTTAAAAAGCAACATGTTAGCCTAATCTGAAAATTGCTGTTAGGCATAAGCTTATTATGACAATAAAAGAAAAATGAAAAGTAGTGTTCTTTCAATGTTTTTCTTATAAATTGCTGGTTGTTTTGTGTATTGCATTGTTTTGCGTCTGAGTGATGAAGACGTTGTGAAGCTTAACGCTCCCAGGAGAAGCCATGGTAAAAAATAGAAATGGCTGTTACCTAGAAGACCAGATGCCACTTCATTGCTCTGAAGTTTACATATTGGCTTTAACCTTTAGAAGTCTGTTGTGAGTGGTTTTCTGTCTGCTGTAGAGGTTATCTAGAGAAAAAGTTGTCAATATACTTTCTGTCACATTTTTGTTTTCTGGCTAGAAGATATTGCAGTGTGCTTTATTCTTAAGAAAGAGAAATACACCTGCTTTTCAGAACGTTGTCCCCTAGGCAAATGTGTCTATATTCTTCGTACTTCTTCAGTCGTTGCTAAGAATCCTTTGCTGTTTAAAATGGGTGAACAGCTGCTGGTAGCTGTTACCTCTTCCTAAACTGTTTTCTTCCCATTTTCTTCTCTTTCCATGTTTGTAGAAATAGAAATTGGGGGAATTTTTTGAGTCTATTTATGAAGTAAGAGCACCTCAGTTTCTGAATAAAATATTTTAGTTTGTTACTAATGTTATTGTGATAAGTTATTATGAAAAACTCCTTGAGTTTCTGGAATCAGGACAAACCATGTGGCATTCAGTCAAAAAATTTACCAGACATTGTGAGGGGATACAAAGGGAAATGTAAGGTGGCTTAGTCTCTACCATAATTGGAGAAATAAGATATGTTTTAGATAAACAGAACACGGACTCTGCCATGCAGATCATTGGTTACCAGAGATGGTAAAGACACTAAATGTTAGCATGCTCAAAAGAGCAGAATATATGAGCATAGGAGACTCCTGGAGAGACTTAGCTTGAAGCAATGTTCGTGATAATAGCTAGGATTTCTATAGGCAAGAATATGGGTGGAAAGTCGTGGCCCTGTTATGGAATTAGGAAGGTGGAAAACAGAATGTTTAGCACAGTGTTTGGCAAATTGCAAGCATTCATTATACATTCCAGATGGTCCCAGAGATGATGATGATGGGCTATGTGTTACTGTGGTTTGGAGCACAGGCTGTGGATTCTGACTATACGGTTTTGAATCCCAGTACAACAGTTTACCAGTTCTGTGACTTCAGGCAAGTTTCTTACATGTCAAACTGAGCTCAATTTTATTATTTGTAAAATGGAAGTGATATTAATACTTAACTTATAGGGTTGTTGGGAGGATTAAATTAATAAAGTATTTATTTCAGTCTCAGCCATATAAGATTACAGATCATGTGGAAATAGATTGTGAAAATCTTTGAAAGCATAGGACTTTTACACTCATCCTTGCCTTCTCAGTCAAGTTATTTATTCTATGAAAATTGGCTTGGAAATAAAAAGTAATTATGTATTAAAAAAAATAAGGAAGTTGGAAAATAATTACTTAAGAGTTTAGGGTATAGTACAATATATATTCTTAACCAAGACAGTAAATAACTGATTTTATTTTTGCTTTATCAGGATATTTTTGGCCCAAAACATTTTTGTGTTCTTCCTCTTCCCATGATATTGAGTGATTGATATCTTAGGTATTCAGAGGAGCAGTGACTCCACTAGGAGCCAAAACAATGGTCTGTTGAACTGAAAGTTGTAATTTTCAGAAGACCATTGTTAGCTTCGGATGACAACAGAAAAAAATTACTGTTTGGCTAACTGGCTGATCCTGTTTGTCAATGGAAAACAGTGTGGTTGTTATGCAATGTGTGCAGGAGGAAGGATAGTGATAACAATGCTTCTGGCCTGACCAGTGGTGGCGCAGTGGATAAAGTGTCGACCTGGGAACACTGACGTTGCCAGTTCAAAACCCTGCACTGGTCTGGTCAAGGCACATATGGGAGTTGAGCTTCCAGCTCCTCCCATATCTCTCTCTCTCTTCTCTAAATAATGAATAAAATAAAAAGAAAAAAAAAGAGTCAAAAAACAAACAAACAATGCTTCTGGACCCACTACCAAGAGACTGAAAAGTATTCAAGGAATCTATCCCTTGACCACCAAGCCATTCTGATGGAATCACGTAAGGACGACCATGCATGAGCTGGTAACTGTCTAATATTCATAAAGCCTTTGGCTAAATTCCATGTTCCTTTTGCTTCATAATAGAGAAGATAATATCTTTGCCTGTAATGTTTGGCATATATTATCTTCCTCAAAACAAATATTTTGCAGACTCATGAACAGTGACAATAATCTGAATTAAAAAGTATGTATGTAGAAATGGTGATTTACTTCTAAATTTTACTTCATTGTTGACAAAAATTATTACTTTTCTAAATAAAATACAATTTCAGATTACAAATAAAAGCTTTTTGACATTACTTACAATTTCCTGCACATAGGTATCAGTCTACATCTAAACATTTTTTATTTCTCAGAGAGAATTATTTCTCCCTATGGTTTGCCAAATTGGTCCTGATGTGTTGTATGGAAAAAAATAATGCAATGTGCCTCTTAAACGTCAAACTAGCTTCCAAACCTTTGCGTATGTGTTAAGCAGCACAAAAAGTACACTTGTACTTTATGTATTGATGTGTAGTTTCTGATGCTCTTTACTGTCCTCATGCTAATGCATGAAGTGACCACCAATATCCTAGCAGCTCCTCTCCTCTCCTGGTCTCTCCAGGTGCTGGAAATCGCAGCACTGCTCAGTAGAGGTCTTACCTTCTGGCATGCTCAGGACTGACATGCTGTAAACATATAATGAATGTAAAGTTGAATCATAGCACATTTAACTTATCTTTGGAGTTTATTGTTGCATCAGTGTGCTAATATTTTTCGCACTGATTAAAAGTATACTTTGTGGTTTGTCTTATACCAATAATCATTTAACCTGAAATGCAAGAAAATACTATGAAAGATATCCATCATTATTCAAATAAAATGGGCGACTCTTAAAAATAAAGGATTGGAATGCCATTACATTGTGCTTTTTCTACTATTTAATTGTGCTTACTAAAGAAAAGTGACATAAGGTTTAGCTGTTACTTGGTAGATTGTGCTAATGCTGACATCCCATCTGATAACTTTAAAAGAGGTTTAAATTAAACTATTCAGGATTTCATCAGCTAAAATAATGATCCAGTGAACAACTATGAACAAAAATTCATTTGTGTATACATGATTCCCCCATCCATATAATTTCCTTGACTGCATTTTTACAATATTATTCTAAATAATTTTTATCAATTATTCTTCACATAGGAAGTCTTAATAAAAAAGGCTACAAGTATTTCTAGGGTGTGTGTGTGTGTGTGTGTGTGTGTGTGTGTGTATGGCGGAGGGTGTTTAGATTATGCACTCAAACATAAAAGATTTGACGTTCTGAAATCTCAACAAAACTCTCATGATGAGAATATTTGACAAGGAAATTGATGGCAGGTTTTTAGTAAAATGTCTTCTTCTGAGATCTAATGTAGACATAGGCTTTCCTTTAAAATTACTTTTGCCTCTTATGTTGAGAGCCGGTACTCAGCTTGAGGGGGATGGCCCTCTAACCTTGCTCTAAAGAACTCTCAGATTTACTTAACTTTTCTGAGCAGTGACAGCCTCCTGCCCTCACTTTCCATCGCTCTTTGTTGGCTTTCTTCTCCTGTGAAGATTATTTCAGCACCCGGGAATAGAAATCTTTTACTTTCTTTCATGCCATCTTCTTCTTCAAACTGTTTTCTTAAGAGCCAAGATATGAACTAGGGTGCCAAAGTTAAAGGAAAGAATGATTAAAAATAAAAACATGTTGTTAGGTTAAAGACTTTCTTTATTGAAAATAGTGAACGGTGAAGGTCATCAACACATTGAAGATTAAATGTAATTGAAGTAAGAGATCTAAAAAATTTAAAAAGAAATTTAAATGGTCACTTTCTGTGTTTCAGTCTTATAGACATTTTTCAAACTCTTGCCAACATAGCTGATCAGGGTAAAATGCAGGGTTTTGGAAGCTGGTGAAATGTGTTACTACTTTTCACTGTTTGACATAATACATCCTGGAAGTCTGTTTTGTTTTAATAAAGACATTCTTCTGTAATAAAGAAAACAAGTTAAGGAAATTACTGCCATTTGAAAATAAATTTTTACTTGAAACTATAGTAGGGCTATAACAACATAACCAGCTGTTGGGTGTCGAATCCTTCTGAAGGACTTTCATGGAGAAAGACTTTGATAATTATGAACCTATCTTCAGCAGCACCTTTCAATTAACTATAAACTTCATCTCATCACTTTCTTAAATTGTAGGCAAGAGAATAATAAGCTGTCCGTGGACATGTTTATTTTAATTGTGAAATTGATGGCAGAATCCAATGCATTTGATTTCAAAGTGAAAAAGTGGGTTTTCACAGCTGGGTTTCAAAGACATGCAGATTTGAACTGGATGGCCCACTGAAGTGGGATTGAAAGATTTACTGCCTTTGGCCTGCTCATTTGAAGCCTCTTCCTGGCTGTGCATGTGTTTTACAAAACCATTCATCGCCTTTTGAATTTCCTGCAAACATACAGACACTTCTGCCTCATTGCATAGCCCACCTAGTGCTTTATTCATTTTATTGAATTTATTTATACCGTGCCTATTCCTCCCAGTTCTCTCATGTGAATTTAATACAAATTAAGTATTAAGTACAAAGGCAAATCCAGCAGCTCAACTAGTTCTAATGAAAGTAAATACTAGAGAAGTATGGAAGGATAAGTCATATGTTATATGCTGAGGATTTTATCAGTAGGGGGTAATAAAGGTTCCAAAATAGTTCCAAAAATAAAGATAGTTTTGCCTCTAAAAACTTTTAGAGGACGCATTTGGGTTGGCAGTCAGATCCAAAGTGGTATGTAAAAGAGAACATTTTAACTTCTTTAAAAAATTTTTTTATTAATTTTAATGGGGTGACATTAATAAATCAGGGTACATATGTTCAAAGAAAACATCTTCAGGTTATCTTGTCACTCAATTATGTTGCATACCGATCACCCAAAGTCAAATTGTCCTCAGCCACCTTCTATCTGGTTTTCTTTGTGCCCCTCCCCTTGACCCTCTCCCACCTTCTCTTCCCTCCCCCAACCCCGTAACCACCACACTCTTGTCCATGTCTCATGGTCTCGCTTTTATGTCCCAACTATGTATGAAATCACGTGGTTGTCAATTATTTTCTGCTTTACTTATTTCACTTCATATAATGTTATCAAGGCCCATTTTGTTGTAAATGATCCGATGTCATCATTTCTTATGGCTGAGTAGTATTCCATAGTATATATGTACCAAAACTTTTCAATCCTCTCATCCTCTGACAGACACTTGGGCTGTTTCCAGATCTTCGCTATTGTGAACAATGCTGCCACGAACATGGCGGCGCATTTCTTCTTTTCGACAGTGCTATGGTGTTCTTAGGGTATATTCCTATAAGTGGGATAGCTGGGTCAAAAGGCAGTTCGATTTTTAATTTTCCGAGGAATCTCCAAACTGTTTTCCACAGTGGCTGCACCAGTCTGCATTCCCACCAGCAGTGCAGAAGGGTTCCCTTTTCTCCACAACCTCGCCAGCACTTATTCTGTGTTGTTTTGTTGATGAGCGCCATTCTGACTGGTGTGAGGTGGAAACTCATTGTGGTTTTAATTTGCATTTCTCTAATGATTAGTGATGTTGAGCACTTATTCATATGCTTATCGGCCATCTGTATGCCTTCTTTGGAGAAATTTCTATTCATTTCTTTAGTCACTTATTTGAGGCATAATGGGAGGATTCCTCATGAGAGTGCACCACCCCACATCATCCAATCAGTCAAGGGTGTGGGGAAAAGCTTACTCTTAAAACTTGCACGTGGGCAGCACCATCTTTAACAAAGTGAGCATAATATATTTTATCTGCCCAACAACACTGAAGGGAGAAAATTAAGCACTCAATTCATAATGTATCTTATACTTAAGTAGGCAAAATATAGAGTTCTGTTGGGCAAATGAGTTTGTAAAATTTGTGTTTTTTGAGTTTCCTCACTTTCATTGTTAAAAATGGTGCTAGGCAGCACCAGGTTTATTGCCTATGAAATTGCAAATTATCTTCCTGCTTGGGAAGGGCCATTGTCATGCTAATGTTTGCTAGAGTAAAGTGTTCCAGTAGAGCCCAAGCTCTACCTGGATCAGGCTTCCCTGATTTGACTTCCCCATGCAGCGGGACACTCCTGCTTATCAGCAAGGCTGGCAGCCTCTTTGTGACTACTCTTGAAGCGGCTATGAGGATACTACTGTTAAGTGCCACTGGAGGAAAGACATGACTGACACACAAATTAGTTTCAATAATCACACAGGTAATTTATTACTCACAAATCCTTTTGGCATGTCTGGGTACAGCTTAAGGGGGCCCCGTCGGCGTGCTCTTCTTGGCTGGCTTTGGTCAGAGCTCAGAGTGGCGTGGAGAAATGAATGTCGGAGTCTGGGTGACTACTGCGGCAGGGGGAGCCTTAGTACTTTTTCTGGCCAATGCCTTCTAACAGGTGTCAATCTACAGGATTATCACTTCAAACCACCTTTTGGGAGAATCTCCTCTATATCAATCTACTGAAATGCTTACATCAAACCACTTTTTAAGATGTTCTTATTTATATCAGTTTACAAAGTTTATGTAATTAACACCAAGCTACTTCTTATCTAGGTATAACTTTACACACATACTAACTGGATCTGCTTGTAAGTCAGAGTCTGTTTATCACATTACAGAGTGTTGGTACTAAGCCACTATACTAATTCCTATCCAAATGGCATAACTTTAATAATTATTTTTAGTATCCTTTTAATTACTTTTATATCTCTTCCATATTTTTATATTTCTGTATATTTAATTACTATAACCTTATATTACTACAACAGAGAGGCTCTCACACCAAAAAAAGTTTTAAAAATAAAGGAGAATAAGGAGAAGGAGAGAGAAGCCAAGATGGCAGGTAAAGAGAGAAGTCAGTTTTTGCAGTGTAAGAAGCCATGTTGGCAGATGGGGAACCAGGGGCGAGGGGCTTTGGAACTGGTGAGGCCTTTGATTCTAGGAGGAACCAGAGAAGATTCTCCTGGTTGTGGAACTAGGTAATGTGTCAGTAGCTTTGTGAGCTCTGAATGAATGAAGAGGGAAGTGATTTTCCCTGTGTGTTTCTCGTCAGTTAGTGCAAGACTTTAATAAAGGCATGGCCCACTATTCTTTGGCTCCACTGAATCCAATGTGAACCTGCATGAGAATGGCCATGACTACGGCGATTACTGACCATACAAAACCTAACTTCTTAGTATTTGGAAAAGTACTTTAAGCATACCTGTTATTAAAAGACATGACATAAAATGACAATCTACTCTAAAATGATTTAGTTACAACTTTCTGTGGCAGGCATATATTGACTATCTGCCCAGCTCCTGAAGCAATAAATTCTTCTTTTGCTATGGAAACATATGACAACCCTGGGCCCCAAAGCCACATAATAAAATCTTTCTTCACTGTTGATTTAGCCATAAGCAGACATTTGGATCAAGTGAGGCTGATAAGATTCTTCCTCCAGGAAATTGTAGGTGAGTCTGGGCTTCTTGTGAGCATAGCAGATCTAACAATGGAAAACCTAGATTAGGTAAACTCCACGTGCCATGTGAACCAATAAGCCACGCTGTGGAGAGATGGAGAAAAAGTCCAGAGAGAAGCAGGCTAAGGGAGGTCGCAAGAGCTCCACAACCTTCCAAGTCCTGTCATCTTTTCTTCTGGTGACCTGAATTTGTGGCCCTAGGCTTCTGTGAAATATCCTTTTGTCCATATAGTAAATCTTATCTCCTCAGTCTGTTTCAGCTATATTTTTCTTTTTCCTTAAGGTATCTTGAGTTGGCTTTCTTTGCTTGCAGCCATAAACCACTAAACAAGGATGTTTATTACATTTAAGATACTATTCAATTCAGAGAACATCTCAATTTAATTTAAGAGGATTTCTAATGAACAAAATAATGCAACTATTTCTTATTTCTTTTCTGATCCATTTAGTCACTTCTATATTCTTATTTTCCCTACCAGTCTGTGATTTTTGCAACTTCTAATTGTCCTTCCTTCTGCTATCTCCCACCTGCCCTAACTAGTACAAAGAAATAAAATCTGAAACTCAGAAACTCAAAACATGTCATTTTGGACCTTCCAACTACGAAAATATGAGAGACAATGAAATGTAAAGAAGAAATGAAGTTCTAGCAAGGCTAAGGTGACCAGATTTTAAAATTGGCATAGCGGGACACCATTGACTGGGGGGTAGTGGGGGAGGGTGAAGGGGTGGGGGTGGTTCTTGATTAAAAATTTGGTCTATATGGAGCAAAAAAAGTTTTCATAGAATGCAAAAATAGTATTGCAATATATTTTTTAAAATTTCAACGTAAGTACAATTTAAAAATATAATACATTAAAAAAATTATTTATAGTATTTTATTCTTTGGCATATTTCTCATTTGAGTGAATTTTTTTAGTAGATTGCTGTCATTGTATAAAAGGTCATGAAATTTTTCACAAGAATTTGTTAAATTATATTTCACACATAAAATGGCTTTCAAAGTCTCAAGACTTAATTGTGATTTTTCTGATGTCCACACTTTATTTACCATAGAAAAAACGCATTCAGCCGCAGCATTAGTTCCTGGTAAAGACAGCATGTATTCCAGAATTTTTAGTGCATTATTGTATGGAACATGGTTTGTTTCAAAATGATGAAATATTTCTAACCATTTGTTCTCTATTGTGATTTTTGCTGATGCCCAAGATTTAACCTTTTCCTTATAATCTATTCTTTATAATAATGATAACTCATTAAAAAGATCATTTTCGGAAATATTACTATATGGAAAATTTTGAGTGAGTCAGAGGGATCAGGTTACATGGTCCCCAAACCGATGCCGAAGCGGCATGAGCGGGCAGGGAGCGGGCAGGGAGTGGGCAGGGCAGCGCCTCTACCAGGCCTAGGGTAGTTAGGGGACTTGACAGCTGCCAACCCAGCAGGTACGTCCTGCCCCAAGTTCTTTGTTTTGTGGCCCTGCACGGGGCAGCCAGCTCTTGTGGCAGTGCGGGCGCTTCCAGGTTGAGGTGTGGTCTCCCTGCCGAAAACCGTTTATTCCCTTCCCGTTCTCCCGCTGTTCCCTAGCTTTTTGTGCATTGTTTCCAAAAATCGGGACTTTTTAAAAATGCCGCGGGATGTGGGACAAATTGTTAAAAATCGGGACTGTCCCACCAAAAGTGGGTTGTCCTGTCACCCTAAGTAAGGCTTCAAAATAGTGTGTTCCTAAACCTATGGGGCAAATAAAGCACAATATTATCTCTTAACAATACAATCAGAGCTATGCTACTGAGAGAATGCACTGATTGCACATCAAAAGACAGACTGTCAACTTCTCTTCAACAGAGTAATTGGCCACACTGGTTAGTCTATTATTATTATTTATACACCATGTAATAGGTAACCAGAAATCTGAACTAGTAATGGCAGATTTAGGAGTGAGTTAAAGATCTGTCACAGGAAAATTTATTGCAGTTCACTTTCATATAAGGTGAGAGAGGGAAAGAGAGAAACAATTTCTTTTTGGCACAAAGCTGTACTGAGAAAAATAAAGGAATATATATGTCCCAGTAGAGCCCAAGCTCTACGTCAATCAGGCGTCCCTGATTCGACTTCCCCATGCAGTGGGACACTCCTGCTTATCAGCAGGGCTGGCAGCCTCTTCAAGACTACTCTTTTTTTTTTTTTTTAACTTTTTTTAATCTTTATTTTATTCATTTTAGAGAGGAGACATGAAGAGAGAGAGAGAGAGAGAGAGAGAGAGAGAGAGAGAAAGAGAAAGAGAGAAAGGGGGGAGGAGCTGGAAGCATCAACTCCCATATGTGCCTTGACCAGACCAGTGCAGGGTTTTGAACTGATGATCTCAGTGTTCCCAGGTCGATGCTTTATCCACTGCGCCACCACAGGTCAGGCCAAGACTACTCTTGAGGCAGCTATGAGGATACTACTGTTAAGCGCCACCGGAGGAAAGACACGACCAACACAAATTAGTTTCAATAATCACACAGGCAATTTATTACTCACAAATCCTTTTGGCATGCCTGGGTACAGCTTAAGGGAGCCCCGTAGGCGTGCTCCTCTGGGCTGGCTTTGGTCAGAGCTCTGAGCGGCGTGGAGACAGTCCACATCAACATTGGAGTCTGGGTGACAACTGCAGCAGGGGGCCCCTCAGCTTTAGTACCTTTTCTGGCCAATGCCTTCTAACAGGTGTCAATCTACAGGATTATCACCTCAAACTACCTTTTAGGGAGTTCCTTGCAGGGAATCCCCTCTATGTCATTCTACTGAAATGTTTACATTAAACCACTTTTTAAGATATTCTTATTTTCATTAATTTACGCAGTTAATGTAAATAACACTAAGCCACTTCTTATCTATGTATAACTTCATACACATACTAACTGGGCCCTGCTTGAAAGTCAGAGTCTGTTTATCACATTACAGAGTTATGGCACTAAGCCACTATATTAATTCCTATCCAAATGGCTATCTAAAGTTATTAAATAAATTAACTTTATTTAATTTTAATAATTATTTTAATATCCTTTTAATTACTTTTATATATCATTCATATTTTTATATTTCTATATATTTAATTACTATAACCTTATATTACTACAACATTATATTATTTCCAATATCTACTTCATAATTTTCATAAGAAAAAAATAAAAATCATTTCATGTATTATTTTTAACCATTCCTTTTGTATTATTGCATTAAATCTAATTTTATTCACTTAGGCCAAGACACAAATTTTGACCACAAAAGCATTCAACAGGAAACATTTATGCCCTAAATAATTCAAGCAGCAGAAGAATTTAGATTACTTAGTCTCTTTTAAATAATTTAAGAGTGGCACTTAAGGGCACCAAATAATCCACCCATGAATTGAAGGGCAAAATTATGGTGCATAATTTTTGATATTTAAATCTTAGATGTCTTCCCTCTTTCATTTCAGCATAATAAATCTGAAAAGAATTCTTTTAAAAGGAATGGGTTATGGGTTATGAACAGACTCTTCAAAGATCAGCTCTTAGCGGCTGATCATTACTGCTTTGAATGAGTGCTCTGCAAGGCGCTGAATGAATACAGCCCCATATGGGGCCCAGCAAGCATGTCTTGTTATATTTTCCCATGAGAGGCACTCCACATAAATCATTTTCCCTTTTCGACACCATGTATTTCTTTTATAAAGAACCACTGTTCCCTAGAATGTGTGGTGTATTATTGCTGATAAAAGAAATTAGTGCTGTTGCAATTTAAAATGGTCTCAGTTTTAGAAGAATAAAATAAGTTATGTCTAGATACACTAGGGTCATGATAAAGCTTTTGGTTCAAAGCATTTTAAAGACTTTATAGATGTGGATAACGAAGTCATGGAGTCCCTCTGCTAGACCAAGCCAATAAAAGCATTTGCTTAAATCTTTATGCAAATTGAGTTTTAGTGTAAAACACAGATTGTTTTAACAAAGCATATTAAAATAAAGTTAAGTTATTAGAATAAAAAATACTTTGAATTTACATAACAAAGTGCCTTGGTTTAATAATTTAATTTTTATAACAGAATTTTATTAAATATATAACATTAAAATTAAAAGAGATAAGTAAACTAAATGCATAAGCTTATTACATTTACTAACTGATTAAGTTTCAGTAAATAAACATGTAATTTATCATTTCATAACTGCTCATTAAAAATTCTCCAAGGAGAACAGTTGCAATTGGCTTTTTTTTTTTTATAGGGACAGAGAGAGAGTCAGAGAGAGGGATAGATAGGAACAGACAGACAGGAACGGAGAGAGGTGAGAAGCATCAATTATTAGTTTTTCGTTGCCATTGCGACACCATAGTTGTTCATTGATTGCTTTCTCACATGTGCCTTGACCGCGGGCCTTCAGCAGACCCTTGCTGGAGCCAGTGATCTTGGGTCCAAGCTGAAGAGCTTTTGTTCAAGCCAGATGGGCCCGCGCTCAAGCTGGCGAGCTCGGGGTCTCGAACCTGGGTCTTCTACATCCCAGTTCAATGCTCTATCCACTGTGCCACCACCTGGTCAGGTGCAATTGGCTTTTAAAATCTATTATTTTTATTGATGTTTTTTACTTGCTCTTTTATTCCCTCTATTACTATTGCTTTTTTAAATTACCAGCAATATTTTATTTAAAAATAAACTTTAAAGACATATAATGGCATACAGTAAATTTTAGATTATGACTCTTGACAACAGTATACACCTACCTTTAACCATTTTAATGAACACAGCACATTTCCATCCTTCCAGAAAGTTCCCGTGTGCCCGTTTGCTGCCAGTGTTCCCTGATTCTTCACCTTCTAGAACCAGGCAACTGATTTCTATTATTTTAGATTAGTTTTACTTGTTCTAGAATTTCTAATACACAAAATCACACAGCAACTTTGTGTGTGTGTTGGCTTTATTCCATTCAGCATTACACCTGTGAGACTCATCCCAATGTTGCAGGAACCAGTAGCTCTTTCCTTTAGTTTCCCTAGTGGCATTATGTGGTATGAATATGTTGCAGTTTGCTTATTCAGTCACTTTTTTGATAGACATTTTCGTTTTCTTCAGCTTTTTGCTTTTGTGATATTTAATTTCATTTAATTATTTGTTAAAATAATTTTTATTCTGAAACAATTTTAAACTTAGATAAAAATTATAAGAATAGCATAAAAAACTTTGTTTTCCTTTGGTCATTTAATAGTTGATGATATGATGTTTCATTGTTTCAAATAATTTGGTGTGTATTTCCTAGAGACAAAGACATTCTCTTACAAAATCACAATACAATCAACAAAATGAACACCAGTACATTATCACCATAGACTATGCAGATTCTATTTTGACCTCACCAGTTTTCCCAAGAGTGTAAACCAAGGTTGCATGTTGCAACCTCTTTAATGACCTTTAATTATGAACAGATCCTCAGTCTTTCCTTTCCTTTCCCGATCTTAATATTTTTTGAAGATTAGAGCTAGTTAGCTTGAGAATTTCAATTGGAATATTTTCTGATGTTTTCCCATGAGTAGAGTTTAAGTTATTCATTTTTGGGCAAGAGCATTAGAGAAATAATGCTGTTTTCTTTTCATTGCATCTTATTAGATGGTAAACAGTTTTAATTTGTCTGATTATTAGTGATGTTAATTTTGATTATTTAATTAAAGTGGTATCTGTTAATTTTCTCATGTGCTCTTCTGTGATATTTAATAAGTATTCTGTAGAGAGATACTTTGAGACTATGTGAATTCCCATTGCTCATCGAACTTTATTCATTTTAGCATCTACTGAAATGTCTTGAGTAAATTAATGTTACTAAGGCAAATTGTGATTTTCTAATTCTATCATTCATACTCTATTATATAAATTCAACTTATCAGTTAAAATTATACTAAAAGAAAATGCTTTCTTTTATCAGCATCTACTTATTCATTTATTGATATCAGTATGGGTTCATGGATTCCTGTTTCAAAAATAGCTTTTAATCAGTTATACTCATATATTTTGATATTCAAATTTTCCTGAAAATAGACAGTCTTTTAATCTAGGCTTGTATTCTTTTAACACATTTCCACCATTCTTTAAGCAATTTCTTCTCTCTGATAACAATGTCTTCCAAGCTCATATTTTATTTCTCTTTCTCAGCTTTAAAATTAACCATTTTTTTTCCAAGAAGCCTTACTGCCTTTTAGAGGGAAGATATATTTAGAAACCAAGATCTGGACACTAGTTGTGTTTATTGCTATTGGGATGTCACTGCTCTAGAACTTCTCAGTAGACAGAGTCAGGAGTTGTATAAATGCATATACATATATATCTTTAAATGTATACATGTGAATAAACACACACACACACACACGCGCGCACACACACACAGAGTGGTACCTTGAGATACGAGTTTAATTTTTTCTGTAACCGGGCTCATAAGTCAGTCAACTCATATATCAAACAATTTTCTCCCATTTAAAATAACTGCAATAGGTTTAATCTGTTCCAGCCCTGTGAAACATCCCCAAACCATTTTAAATTATGAAAAAAAACCATGTTTTTAATTAAGAAACACACATGTATACTTTACCAATGCATAACAAAATATATGAAATAAAAGAGGAAAGTGTTATTTAGGACTGTATTCTTACCTTAGAGACAGACAAGTGTGGCTAACAGAGGTGAATGGCGGAGAAGGAAGGAGAGAGGAAGGGATGCAGGGACTGTAGACACGTAAACTAAACCTGCACTTTCTACAACTAAACGTAAACTAAAACTGCATTTTCTTTACTTTAAACAAAACTAAAACTGCACTTTACTTAAAATAAAACAAAAATATAATTGTAAAAAAAATGCACTTTCTTAACTTTAAACTTAACCTAAGCTTAACATTACATATTTTTCATTTAATCATCACCTGTTTTTGCCTTTTTGGCTGCACTTTCGGCACTTTCACCTGCAGGACTTTTGAATAAAAATCTATCCAAAAAGGTTGGCTTTTGTCTGTCTTTTAAAATGTTACAAAAATGTGACAAACAACTGTCATTAAAAAGTGCTGAAGCATGACCAGTTGAAACTTTTTCTGGATGTTTCTTTTCAATGAAACTTCAAAGCTTCTCCCACATTGCCAGCATGTCTTTAATTTCACTTGTAGAAATCACTTCCTCCAACTCTACCTTCTCCTCACTACTAATCTCTTGCGGAAGCTCCATATGTTGCATCATCTGTAGCTCCTTCAACTTCTCAGTTGAGAGTTCCTCCTCATATTCCTCGATGAGCTTGTTTACATCACCCTCATCTACCTCCAGACCCATTGACTTTCTGAGGGACACAATCTCCTCCAACACTTCTACCTCGGCCTTGTTCTCTGGTTAAAATCATTCAAAGTCCCTGTCTGCAACAACATCAGGCCATAACTTTTTCAATGCCGAGTTCAAGGTTCTTCTTGTAACCTCTTGCCATGCCAAGCCAATAATGCATAAACATATCACGATGTTGTAGTGATCTTTCCAAAACTCTCAAAGGGTTAGAATTGTATTCTCAGTCATCTCAAAGCAATGACGGAACAAGTTCTTTATGTAAAGCTTTTTTTAGAAATGACCTGCTGATCCATAGGTTGCAAGATTGAAGTCATATTGGGTGGGAGGTAGAGGACTTTCATAAATTTGAACTCACCAAGAATGCCATCTTCAAGACCAGGTGGGTGGGCTGGAGCCTTTTCAAGGATTAGTAATGCTTTCATCGGGAGTTTATTTTCTTGAAGATATTTCTTCACTATAGGACCAAGACAAGAATTACCCATCCAATAAAAAACTGCCACGTAACCCATGCCCTAGCATTGGTGTGCCACATAACCTGCAGTTTTTCTTTAAGAATCTTGTGAGTCTTAAAGGCTCGAGGATTTTCGGAATGATACACTAGCAGCGGCTTTACTTTACAGTCACCATTAGCATTTGCACACAATGCAAGGGTCAGAGGGTCCTTCATGGGTTTATGGCCTAGCAGCTTCTTCTCCTCTGCGGTGATGAAAGTCTTCCAGGGCATTTTTTTCCTAAAATAATCCTGTTTCATCATAGTTGAACACTTGTTTGGTGATGTAGCCTTTCTTTGAGATAAGCTCAGCAAAACGTGTGATGTACTCCTCAGCTGCCTTAACGTCAGCACTCACAGCTTCACCATGCCTCACCACCGAGTGGATGCCAGATCTCTTCTTGAAATTTTCAAACCAGCCGTGACTTGCCTTAAACGTATCTTCTGTTGCCTTTTTTGAGGTTGATGGTTCTTTCTTCTTCAAGTCGCAGTAAATAACACATATTACATATTACAGTCTCTGTCGCTGTATCTCCTGCCAGCTCTTTCTCTTTCATCCACACCAGCAGAAGCTTCTCCATTTCTTCATAGATATTTGTCCTTAATTGGGACAGAATTTTAGTTCCTTTTCCTGGATTTGCGCTTATGATGGCATCCTTTAGTTTAAAGATGGTACAAATTGTAGAAGTATTGCAGTCCTACACCCTTGCCAGTTCAATCACTCGTACACCACGCTCATGTTTTTCTATTATTTCTTGCTTTACTTTTACTGACATCATTCTCTTCTTTTTCTCATCACTGTCTTTTACACTCACTTTCTTCATCCCCATGACAGCACACAAAAATGTTAGTAAAAAATGCAAAAATGATGCAAGAATGAGTACAGCGTACAAGATTCTACTTGATTCTGTGGGTAACATGTGAGATAGAGCAAGATGCTGGTGTTGTGCTGCAATACTGGACCAATGCGCCAATGCACCAACTAGCGGCACCTTCTCAAATCATGACTCGTATCTCAAACTTTTGCTCAGATCTCAAACAAAAATACAGAGTCGCAGCTCATATTGTAAAAATAAGTATGTTGGTCTGCTCGTATCTCAAGGTACCACTGTATATGAACATAAAATATATAAGTATTCCCATGAGTTCATATTGATGGCTTCAATTTTATTTTAGCAAGAAGCACTTATTTTAATTTTCACCTTTCTACATTCTTAACTTTCTTGTCTGGATAAACAAATTACTAGTGAATTCATTCTCTTAATATATTTCCAATCCTACCTTACCACTGTTACTGCCCCCTTACTCCTCATGTGAACACCTTTTCCTCATGCTGCGTAGGCTCTGTTAACAACATACCAGTGCCACCTACCCATGAGCACACACTTATTATCTTGCTCTGGCTCCAACATCTTATTCCAAAGGGCTGCCACTGTTCCAATCCCTGATCAGCTTCTACCCTGCTTGCCTCTTCTTATTGGCTAAACTATGCAGGAAGAAAGAAAGGAAGAAAAGTATGAAAACAAGCAGCAGTTTAATAAAGTTTATAATTCCAAAGAAGAATTTTTAACAATGACACTGGGGAACAAAATTTTTGTTACATCCACAAAAACACTTGTTCTTACCTAATTCAAGTGTGCTGATCTAAAATCTGACATTATTTTTTCTCTTTAAGCTACAATATCTTTGGAATTCAAGATTTTAGGTTTTCATCTTATTGTAAAATTTTCAACATTTCGTTTAACATAATGAAGTAGAATGTCTTCTTGGACATCATCCTTGTGAAAAGATAATAATTTATATAATGCAGTGAACACACTAATACACTAAAAGATATGATTGCATCAGAACTTGTCTACAATTTCAAAATAGAGCATATTAAAACACTTATTTTAATCATAAGATTTGTGCAAAATTTATTTAAATTCTATTCAGGCAAATATTTGCGCTTGTAGCTCTTGTGTTTGTGTACTTGTTGAGGACAATCTCGTTTGATGCTCTAGCAGTAGTCTGTTCATCACTAACAGCTCCAAGATTTTCGGGAAACTTATCAAGGTGACTGTTCAGGAAGTGAATCTTAATGCTCATGTTACATCCAATGTCACAGAAAGCCAACAGCATCCTTTGAACCAGAAGTTCATAGTTTTCTGCTTTTTAGTTGCCAAGGAAGTTCTTTGTAACTGCCACAAAAGACTGCCATGCTGCATACTCCTCCTCCTTATTCATCTTCCTGGAAAATTCTTCATCATGTATAAGGGTTCAAATTTGAGGTCCATCGAATACACCTGCTTTTATCTTCTCAAAAGACAAGGCAGGAAGAGCAGAAAGAATATGTTGAAAGCATTCACTTTCTCTATTCAAAACTTAAGCAAACTGCTTCATTAAGCCAAGTTTGATGTGAAGTGGGGGAAAAATGATCCTGTCTCGATTAACTACATGTTATTTCACAATATATTGCATCCTTACTTCCAGAGCTTCACATTTCAGCCACTCCTTCTGTGTCCAGTGTTTCTCCTGAGCTTGGCTGTTCCACAAACACAGAAAGCAAGGATACTTCATGAAACCTCTCTTTGTCCTAGCAGGAAATTTACCATTTTAAGATCCACACTAATGATCCAGTTATGCTCCTTATACTTCAGAAAGTCGAGGACAATTTTTATGTCATTCTTACTAAGTCATTCAATTCGGGTTGGCAAAACTGCTGAGGGGTTAATGACTGCTTGGAATCAGAAGAAGACTCCAGATTCTACAACCATTTCCTCATGCATTTTATCAAAATACACTTGATCACCATGTTCTCTTTCTTTATCCTTCGAAGAAATAAAACTATTGAAAACTGGAACTGGAAGTGTCTCAGAGTGTGGGATAGGTCTTATTGCTGAAGGAATATTAAGATATGCGATCATACACCATTTTTTCTTGCAGATGCCGTTTGTATGGATCAGACAGAAATAACAGTCACTACTGTGGTCCTTAGGTTCATGCCAAACCATGTGAATAGCAAAAGGCATTGCTTTGCATTTTCCTTTTGTCCAGTCACAAAGCATTTCCTCATAATTATGACACACAATATGAGGAGCCCAATTTTTGTCTTGATTGCCAAGGGGAACTTGAAAATAAGCAATATATGCATGTATCACAAATGATGAAATATTTCACCTTTGATGTTGAAGTTTGTAATAGCCACATATATAACAGAAGGTGTTAGGACTATTCTTACATTTACGCCTACTCAAAGAAGCCAGATTCAATCTCAAATCAAAATAAGAGGGTCTTTTTATCAGATAATAAATTTTTACATTTAAAAACAACTACAATTATGTAAAAGTGATGTTTGTAAAACATTAATTGCATTGTGGTTATGTTCAATCCAATAGTCATTGCCCTTTAACTCCAATTCTAAAACCAATGCATGCCATTAACTGTAACAAAAAGAAATTGAAATTCCATAAAAACTAGAGCATGCACCAAAAAGGATTTCACATTTGGAATCAGTGATTCAGAAATATATAGAAATAGTTCTAAAACTTCATGCAACAGAAAATGAAAAAAAAAATTGTTCTCCACTGTTATCTACCCTTTCAGGGTAAATACTTCACTACTTTAGGGTAGCTAGCCATAAAGAAACAATGAATTATGGGTACTTTTTAATCTAAGAAATGTATTGATGAATATATTGTTTACTTATAATTACATGTTTTGCATTGAGGAACTACAGAATCAAAGGTTCAGAACTAAGAGGGGATTTGGAATTTATCATCCTAACAAAACAAGAAAAAAGTTGATATATTTTTTTACTTCACAATTCGCATTTAGTTTTTCATTAATATCAATAAAGACTTCTCAGAATGTTTTATTATTTCTTTTGTAGAGACAAAAACACTAACCATTATTATTATTATTATTTTACAGGGACAGAGAGAGAGTCAGAGAGAGGGATAGATAGGGACAGATAGACTGGAATGGAGAGATGAGAAGCATCATCATCAGTTTTTTGTTTTGGCACCTTAGTTATTTGTTGATTGCTTTCTCACATGTGCCTTGACTGCAGGCCTTCAGCAGACCGAGTGACCCTGACCCCTTGCTCGAGCCAGCGACCTTGAGTCCAAGCTGGTGAGTGTTTTGCTCAAGCCAGATGATCCCGTGCTCAAGCTGGAGACCTTGTGGCTTCGAACCTGGGTCCTCCGCATCCCAGTCTGATGCTTTATCCACTGCACCACCGCCTGGTCAGGCACTAACCACTATATTTTGAGTGCCTACTATGTGGTATACACTGTATTAGAAGCTTTCCATAGATTATTTTCATGATTATTTGGATTTTATTATTTGTATGCCCTATTAAAACTGAACTCAGAGAGGTTAATTCACTAACCCAGAGTAACACCTCTGGTGGCAATAAAGTTAAGATTTATTTATGGATGGTTATAATTCTGAATTATTTTTAGGTGAAAAGAGGGGTGATAATGAGGCAGACTCCTGCATGCACTCTAACTGGGATCCAACGTATAACCCCATCTGGGGCCGATGCTCAGAGCACCAAGTTATTTTCATCGCCTAAGGAGGCTGATGTGAGCCAATGGAACTGTTCTGAGCACCCAGGGCCACGGTTGAAAAACTGAGCCAATGGCTGCAGAAGGGGAAGAGGGAGAAAAGGGGAGATAGAAGAGGGGAGCAGCAGATGGTTGCTTCTGCTGTGTACTCTGACTGGGAATTGAAGCTGGTATGTCCATATGCAGGACAGATGCTCTTCCCACTGAACCACTGGCCAAAGCCTTTAAATCTCTTTTACTCTGCGAGAACACTTCTCTATATTTTGAGCAAAACTCCATGCATAAGTTAGTATTAATAAAATTGGCTTAATACAAACAGTGATTTTTTTTGTTTGTGTGCTTGAAAGGTCTTAAGATGAGTCTAGTTTCAGTTGCAACTTATTTAAGCTACAGCCTTGTCCCATGTTATCTCTCAGCTCAGCAATGCTTTCCCTTAGGTGTTGTCTTCATTCTCTGTCTCCACGAGGGACAAGCTGATTATAGAGCTCCTGTCTACGTTCAGCTTTGTTTAAAGGTAAAGGAAATAGATAGTGGATCCCTCAGGATTCCTAGCAAAAGCTCCACTGTGTTTCACTTTCTCTGAGCATATAATTTGTCCATCTCTTGACAAATTACTGTGCTTAATTAAAGCTGCCTGCTGAAACCAAGTATCCCAAATTCCACGGCATAGCATTAAATTATGAATATAGTAGATTTCCACAGGAAATTTAGAGTATTATTCTAAAGGAAGCTGAAGGAATGTTATGTGGCAAAAACAAAAGATGTTTACTAAACCTCGTTGTAAAGAATGATCCAGTAGAGCTTCTGATTCTATTATAGTTAATTGCTATCTACACTTTCCCAAAGTATCAAAGTGTGTCACACCCACAGCACTGTCATGAATATGTCCCAGGCTTGATGGCCACATCACGGCCAAGAACATGGGTGGTCTGAGGTTCTGAAAGAGATGAGAGCCTTTGGTTATACTTTCACCAGCATATTGAAGGCTTCCACCTGTTGCCAGTGTCTGAACTGCAGCGATTAGTCATGTGCTCCTGGTCATTCTTCATTCTCATAATCTACCTTTAGCTCAGTTCTTCTCTTTGGTGTCTGCCTTTACTTAGTTCCAGATTCTTACCACTTTTCTAATAATTTCTTTCCTAAATATAGAATAAAATTTCAGAAATAAAAGACAGCCAAGTCCTAATTTTTTTAATATGCTTTTTGAGAAGGATAAGTCCACACATTGAACTTTGTACTTTATATTTCTTATTTATTTTGAACTTTTAGTAGCTACAAGGCTTTAGTAGCTACGAGGCTTACCAGAAATAATTAGGTGAATTTGTCTTTTCATTAAGTAAAAATTTGACATGTTCTCCCAAAGCAGGTTTTGTTCTGTGAACCTTTGAATAGTTCTCAAGCTGGGTGATTTTTGCCCTAATCAAAATACAAAAGAGAAAATGGTTAAGCGTGAAAAATTTTAAATGTCACAAATAATAGCAGGAAAAAAATTACAGTAGGTCAAGAATGAGCTTCAAAGGTAGTTACATGTAAATTTTTCTCATACCTGGTATTTCAGCACATTGCTATTGATTCAATAGCTGTTTCGCTTGGTGTGATTCAATGTTAACATTTTTCTCTTTCAGTTAAAACATTATTTCTTCAAATGGTTATATCTCAAATGTTTAGAATTTGCTGAATTTGTACATAAGGATCAGACACTGACAATTTTGGGATTTCAGAAGTGTAGTGAATCTTTGAGTAATTAGAGATCACTCAAGGCTATTAGAGCTCATTCGATTGTAAGCATGTAGGCCATGTGAATCTCAGGCAAATTTTCTTTGACTTATTTTGCACATGTGAATGACTAGTCTAGGAGTTCCTGGCCACCTACTCGTGAATACCCTTTTGTCATACTAATAGCAGATCAATAATTTATTCTAACCGAAGGAGAATATATAATTACATATTTGTTATTCACTTGATTTTCTTGACACTTATACAATGGTCTTAGAGCAGGGGTCCCCAATTTTTTTTACACAGGAGGCCAGTTCACTGTCCCTCAGACCGTTGGAGGGCTGGACTATAAAAGAAACTATGAACAAGAATCCATATGCACACTGCACATATCTTATTTTAAATTAAAACCAAAACAAAACAGGAACAAATACAATATTTAAAACAGTGGTTCTTAACCTGGGTTCTATCGAACCCTAGGGGTTCGATGAGTCGGTTTCAGAGGTTCGGAGAAGCCTCTGCCATGGAGGCCAGAATAAAGTAATACCTTAATTTGTTGTGAGTTCATGCACTTTGTTGGTTTTGTTCTTTGAGCAAGGTGATGTTCACGCACGGCTCATTTTGTGCACCAGTAAAAAAACATATACCTATGTCTTGAATTTGGGGAAAAAATCATATTTTATTTATCACTAAAGAAGGGTTCGGTGAATGCACATATGAAACTGGTGGGTTTGGTACCCCAAAAAGGGTTAAGAACCACTGATTTAAAATAAAGAACAAGTAAATTTAAATCAACACACTGACCAATATTTCAATGGGAACTATGGGCCTGCTTTTGGTGGATGCATACTGTGCTCCTCTCACTGACCACCAATGAAAGAGGTGCCCCTTCCAGAAGTGCAGCGGGGGCCGGATAAATGGCTTCAGGGGGCCGCATGCGGGCCTTGGGGCCATAGTTTGGGGACTCCTGACTTAGAGCATTAGGAGAGATGATAATGTCTGCAAGACATTAGCACTTGATTTATAGTTTGTTTGAATTTAATACCAATATACCTAGAGTGAATCATTTAACTTACCATTAAAATAAAAAAAATTATATGTCAAGATACTTAAGGATTCATAATCTTAAGTTCTTTTAGGTAGTTAACAAGAATAGAAACATGTTTTTTTTTTATGGGAAAAGTTGCTTAAGCTGCATATTTTGAAACAGATGTCACCAGGTAAGTAATAGGGATAAGGGTATGACTAAGTAAATGACCAAGGAATTTTTCAAAAAATGCACAAAAAGCAGTGTGTGTCTTCTTCCAAGGGACTGCTAGGTAGGGTCAAACATCATTTGCCATTTCCCATTCTGAAGCAATATAGTTGTTATTTTTAAAAACAAGCAAGCAAACAAGAGAAAAGAAAACACTTTATGCAACCTTCAAAGTCAGTTTAATGTCATAAGCTATAAGCAGCAATATTTCTTTCAAATTATGACCTCCATGTTAGTAAACTAAATTGAATTTGTGTTGTCATAAAAAAAAACCTTTAAACCTCTTAAAGAGGCACTGATTGCAATTGTTGCAGGGCAACCCTTCATGATATGCATGCTACAGAAAGATAACCTTGCATTAGTTTTACTGTGTTTGAAGAGGAGTTGGTGTGACCTGTGGTTACAGATCCAAGAGCTAAATCATAGGTGTCTGTTCACACCCTAAGACACACTTTGAATTATGAATATCCTATTTAAGAGAGCAGCAGTATCTGGTTTATTTTGTATCTTCATTACTGTCTAACACATTGGTGGGCACATTGAAGGTGTTTAATACATGTTTCTTGAGTTGGATCAGTAATCACCCCATATTGCAGTTCTTGTTGCACTGTATTGTGATGGCTGATTTTCTTTTAATTACTTCTTTAGTTATTTAACTTACTGAGGGAAGGTCCTTTTTTAAAACTAAATCCCCAGAGCTAAGTGTCAGGCTTAACACCTACCAAGAGTCCAGTAAAATATTTCCTCCACAACCAAATAAAAGTGGAAGTAATTATGATATTTTTGAAAAATCCTAGGTGAGAAATGCCCCAAATATAAAAGATGAAGTCATTGAAACCAGAAGTCTATGATATATTTTCCCCCAAACAGAAAACAAATAGTGGAAGACTAGAATTTAGGTATGTGTTAGGTTTTCTATTATCATGGCTTATAATAAGGAAGGTATGAGATTTCAGTCTCAAGATAATGTCTGTCATACTATTTACATCTTTATTGTTTTTCCTCAATTGACCTAGCTGTCCTTTTGAGACTTTGGTTGTTTATTGTCACAAAATATCTGTCTAGTCTATAAAATATCCTTCATCATTTCCTAGAAGTGAATAAACAGTCACAGTCTATAACCCTTCACTTCTAAATGGTCTATTGAGGCTCTGACAGTATGGAGCTGCTGCTGCTTGTTAGGATATTGCTCCACATTTGGAATCATGAACACTTTCTCACTCTCTGAACATTCCCAGTGTCTCAGAGGTAGACGAATAACCTCCCATGGTCTGTGACAACAAACTTCATGGCACAAGGGTGTTTCCCAACTGTCTACAGCTTTATTAAAGATACTTTTCAGAAGCAATCATGGTATTTCAGGAAGGACATGGGCAGACAATCATTAACAGTGTACAGCAACTTTAAAACTCCCTTCTGCAATAGACTACCTCATTTGACACTTCACATTTTTTTAAAGAGAGAGAGGAATAAAGAGAGAGAGAGAATTAGACAGACTGGAAGGGAGATGAGAAGTAGCAATTCTTCATTGCGGCACCTTAGTTGTTCATTGATTCCTTTCTCATATGTGCCTTGAACAGGGGACTCCAGCAGAGTGAGTGACCCCTTGCTCAGTGACCTTGAACTCAAACCAGTGACTTTGGGCTTCAAACAAGTGATGATGGGGTCATGTTGATGATCCTGCACTCAAGCCGGAGACCCTGTGCTCAAGCTGGTAAGCCTATGCTCAAACCTAATGAGCCCACACTCAAGCTGGTGGCCTCCGGGTTTTGAACCTGGGTTCCCAGCATCACAGGCTGACACTCTATCCACTGCACCACTGCCTGGTCAGGCTAAACATGTTGTTTTAACAACTTTTTACAAGCTGACCCTGACTGTCAGGAAATGAAGTGAAAATGACAGAATTATCCATCTGTAGATGTACAATCTAAAAAAGTAACTGCTGCTATTTTGAAGGATTCCATCTCAATAGTGACACTGGAAAGTCTAGATTGTCCAACATCCTGCTAACCAAGTTTTGGGGTCAGGTCCCAACCAGTCTCTGGGATTAAGGGAGTCAAGTCTATGCTTAAAATGGAGAGGGAGAAAAAGATATAGAAATAAACTAATTTGGAAAGGGCAGGGTTAGTTTATACATAACACACCATCAATTTTTTTAATATAGAGAGACAGAAAAGGTAACAAAAATAAAAGTATTTGCAATTCATAAAATGCTTTTAAATATATTTTTTAATGATTGGAAAATACTTACAATTCCAAAAGAAGAGGGGAATGTTTTCTCTTAATTTTAACAGGAAGAATTTTTAATATTTATTTGTCCTTAAAATATCTGCATATTCATCACTTTCTCCTTCACATTATTCTCATTTTTAACATGTCTATATTGCAGATACTGCCAGGGCCCCTTCCATACCTCACTCTGGCTTCCGCACACAGTTTATTAGCTCTAAATACCTCTGACTCTTGGTCTACAGCTCTTTGTTTGGCTGCTGAAATGTTTTTGGCTCAAGAGGAAGGTGAGGTGAGTGCTAAGGATTAACATCCCCAGAGCAGTCTATAACTATTGATGGACAGAAAATGGAGGAATGGACACTCCCAGTTTCTCTAACCCTTTAGAAGGATAACTGGAACTCTTCTCTTTCTGAATGTCAGTGGAGTAAGGCTCTATTGTCCAGAGGTAATTTGCTTAATAATGCACCTTTAGGCTCCCTTTACTTCTCACTCCCTGTGGATGTTTCCTGGGATTGCCTTCTAAAGAAATTATTTATGCTTGAATCTTTTCCTCAGGGCATACCCCTACTGGAATTTACAGCTGAGGTTATATCACAGTGAACTGAACAGAGATTTTGGCTGCTCCATCCATCTGACATCATGGCTAGAACATACTTGAACCAACCTGGCATTCAATCCTAGATGACCAGTAATGAATTTTTCTATTAACAGAGATTGGCGTGAAATATTAGACATGTTCCCAAGAATCCTCAAGACATATTATTAAGAATTAGACACTACACTCAAATGATAGCCGTCACATAATGAATGTCTATAGTGGTTGTTAAGAGTCTGAGATAGATAATTAGAATATCATTGCATGTTATCTTCATGGAAACACCAAGAACTGGGTTAAGAAGAACATTGCCTCTGGGGCCAGACTACCTGTCTGCATGGTCTGTTGCAAATTTGGGAACCTCAGGAAAAGAGCTTCCCTATTTATGCCTGTTTCTTTTCTTTTAAAATGTGCTGAAATTACTTATCTTATAAGATTGCTTATAAAATGATACATGTTATACATTTAGCCAATATCTCACATGTTAAATAAATATTATCCATAAATATAATATGATATACAATTATGAGGATAAATGATTCATCTTATTTACATTGGAGTAAGTGTGACTCAGGGATCTCAAAGAACTTGCCCAAGTTTGTCCAGTTGAACTTTCAAATCCATTCCCCTCTTCTATACATACTACTACTACCTTCACCCGCATTTCTATTGTCTTGTGCTTACACTTCTGCAAAACTCCACTGTGCTCACTCTGTAGCCAGAGTGATCTTTCTAAAATGCTTCTAAGTCTGATTACATCATGTTTCTGGAGGATTATCCGTATTTTCCAGGTTATACTACAAGCTCTTTAGCATCCCCTATAAAATGTCTCACAAATATATCACAATTTCTCCAGTCAGTCTTATCATATGGCACTATCCTATTCCTTCCTTCCTCACCTCTTCTACAGCCACCTGCTGGCCAAACTGTGACTATTCTCCCATGAGACTGCACGTGAAATAAGTCCTCACTTACCGTCCTCCATATGTTCTTGGAAATTGCAACTTTTAATGAAATGACTTAAAGAAACCAATTTTATCATAAGCTAATTTATATAAACAAAAGTTTAAGGCTAATTGATATAAATAAGAATTAAGTTTCTGTGGCATATTTCTGACTACAAAAGCATCTAACTACTAAACTAAGAACCAAAACCTTTCCAATATGAAACATTGAACTACACATAAACTACACAGACATTTAAGAAAGACTAATAAAAAATAAGTGAAACATTTTTTTTGCACCCCTGCTTATTCCAGCTCAGGGTCATGGGCGGGGTGGAAGGGGTGGAGCCTCTCCCAGCAGATCAGGATGAAAGGTGGGACCCAATATGGACAGGTTATGTTTCCATTGCTGGACCAGCTACACACACCCACACTCAGACTGGGACAATTTAGATACGTCAATTAAACTAATGTGAATTATGAGAGGAAACTAGAATTCTCATAGAAAATTCTTGCAGACCTGGGAAGAAGGTAAAAACTTCACACAAACAGTGCAAACAGTGGCCCTGTTAAGAATTGTTTATTTCCCATCATCAACATGACAAAAACAACTGAACAAAATGACCTTATTCAAGGACTTACTGTGATGACCTTTGCTTGAAATTACTCCCCTTCTGTAGCTTCCATGTCTTGCCCAAACTCATACTTGTTTTAGGTGTCAGTAGAAATTTCATATCCTCCACAAAACCTATTTTGACCCCACAAGCCTAAGATATCATAAGTTCTGCAAAATGTTTGACACAGCCTTAGTTCAGGATATGTCATAGGTATTTAACATATGCATCTCATTCAGTCCCACTTTGACAAGGTTACTAACTTTTTTATAATGAAAAGGAGGACAAAAATAAATTGAAGAAAAAAATATCATAAATAAAAGAAACATTTTATTCATTGCAACAATAATACACTATAATATGACAAATGCATAATAAAAACATTTGTATATTTTATTTTGTAATTATACTTACATGCCTGTTAATTTTTAATAATAACTGTAAGAAAAAGGTACTCATTTAGTAAAACTAAATATCAAACAAAACCACTAATTTGGAGTGATATTTGGGTGTATTTATCATTTTCTAATTAGAAAACGTGTTTTATGTGACTATTTAACCAAAATGTGTTAGTGATAGATATGGTTTGAGGTTAGATTTCCACTTTAAAACTAGAAATTTTGGGAAAATACTTGGAAATAAAGTTATATGTGTTTGGAAATTATTAAATAGATAATGAATTAATAAAACGTGAATTGTGCTTACCTGTCTATGATTGAATACTCACTGAGAAAGAAATAATCATGAGTATACAATGTCGTATGTGTCATGTCGTATTTCAGTAAGAAGTACACAAAGCCATTTGTGCGCTCAATATATCACGTGCGCTCTCAAGGTCTCCTGTGTGGAGTGCACACGTCTCATAATCACACCTCACTGCACTGTACTGATCCTTGATGAATCGTCATGTCAAATACAAATACGTCACATCACATGCAATGGACTGACTTTTCATCAATCGAATAAGGACATTTACAGATTAGTCTTCCAATATCAAAAAGGAGGACATGTAGGAGGACACTTTTTGAGGGAGGATGGAACTTACAAAAGAAGGACTGTCCTCCCTAAAGGAAGACCATTGGTCACCTTACACTTTGACCAAGGGCTCAATTTTTAGGGAACTGGTAGTGGCCACTCCCGGCGTCTTGACACACCCTTACTTAAAGTGCTAAACCTCCGTGTAAGAAGTCTTATTACAGTTGTCATGTTATAAAGATGCCCAAGCTAGCAATATAGCTAGAGATAAAGACAGACATACAGACATACAGATGGGGGTTCAGTTGCAGAAATGTCTCTTCTGCAAGTTCTGATGATGTAGGTCAGGCCTAATCGGCATAGTCCTATCTAGCATCCTTGGTAAATCTTTAAGGCAGACAGGGACAGGTGTCTCCCAGGAATAGCTGGGACCTGGCACATTTAGGACCATCTGTCTCAGGATTGTCTGTGAAAAAACTCTCTAGGTGGTGGCGCAGTGGATAGAGTGTTGAATTGGGATGCGGAGGACCCAGATTCCAGACCCCGAAGTCTCAAGCTGAACATGGGCTCATCTGGCTTGGGCACAAAGCTCACCAGCTTGGACCCAAGGTCGCTGGCTCCAGCAAGGGGTTACTTGGTCTGCTCAAGGCCTGCGGTCAAGGCACATATGAGAAAGCAATCAATGAACAACTAAGGTGTCGCAACAAAAAACTGATTGATGCTACTCATCTCTCTCCATTCCTGTCTGTCTGTCTCTATCTATACCTCTCTCTGACTCTCTCTCTGTCCCTGTAAAAAAAAAAAAAAAAAAAAAGGAAGAAAGAAAACACTTTCTGTTTTTCTTAGGATACAAGGTAAAGATTAAGATTAGTAAACTAAGTTTCTAATTAATTTATAAGCCTTACATTTTCACAGTAAATCCTGTGACTAGGCTTTTACAAAAAATTATTGTGATTTAAGCTCCCCTAATTGTCAGGTCCCTCCCCAATATAAGCTTTCCCCAACACTCCTGCAAAGGTAAACTTTTCACTGCATTTCAGAGTAAAGTCCAGGGAACCATTAAGAGAAAATAGCCAGCAGATTAACTATTTCCTAACCCTTACATATCTCCTATTCATTACAACTAAAAATATACTATTACCCCAGCCAAAGTTCTCATTCTGGGGCTCCCGTCTCAGCGCTATTCTCTCCCTGCTCTGCTCAAATTGCTGACCCACAGCATAATGTAATATAAAAATAACAAATTGCTTTATCCCTTCACTTTTTTCACTGAACCCTCCCAACCCCTGTACTCTCTGACAACTGTCAGTAATATAGAGATTAAACAAAGAAAATAAATTATAGATACAGACAACAGGGTGGGTATTGCAGAAGAAAAGGGGGTGGAGGAAAGGGAAGAGGGTAAAGGAGGACAGATGGCAATGGAGGGAGACTTGACTTGGGGTGACGAACTCACAATGCAATATACAAATGATGTGTTAGAGAAGTGTCCACCTGAAACTTGTATAATTTTATTAACCAATGTCACCTCAATAAGTAAAAAAAAATTGTTTTAATCACTCTGCTTTTGAATAATTTGAAACAAGCAATTGATATCTGGAATTGGTTCTTCCCTTATATGCTTTTTATCGTGCTTTGTCCTTACTGTGCTGTAATGCTTGTCACAGTTTCTTGTAATTGTTTCTTGTTTATGTTTCTTCCATGGGCTTGCAAATACTCAGGTGCAAAGATAGTGTCTGATTCGCCCTCATTTAATACATTGACTGGCATACAGCCGTTGCTTCATTTATTATTGAAAAAATAAATTCCATTTTATTCACTGATGCCAAATTGTGAAAAATAAAAATAGTTTTTAGTTTATTGTTTTGTTAATGACAATCTCTGATATATAGTTTTCTAACAAGAGTCTTGGTATCTCTGATTTTTCATCAAATACTTAAGGGACCCATAATATTCCAGGCATCATGATGAGTGTTGGGAACATAGCAGGAAACAAGGAAAACAGCTCTTGCCTTCACGAAATAGACTTTACAATTTTATAAGGGAGACAAACAAAAATTTGCCTAACTAAAGATATAATTATAAACTATAAAACTGTGTGGTTATATCAGACTATCTCCCAGGAAGGCATAAAATAACTGGAGAGGTCTGGTATGCTGCCTATGGAAATGACTTGAGAGTAAGTAGAAATTAGGCAGTTAAAGAATTAGGGGTGGTTTGGAGTAGGGTAAGAATTCTAGGGAGACAGAGTAGTTTATGGGAAATCTTCGAAGTAATAAAAGATCTCTGTGATTTAAGGAACCAGAAGAAGGTTGGCAGAGCTAGGTCTTGTTTCTTTTATTGCTCAACATTCTCGGAAGCCTCACTGCTTTAGCAAAAGGTTTTCTCTGTAATCATCCTGTAAGTTTTTGTCAAATGAGAGACTTCTTATTCACCTTGAGGAGTCAAAGATTTTTAAAAAATTAAAATCTTAATAAAATGAAGTTAGTTCTAGCTGCCTCACTTAGAGGTAATTTTTCAAAAGTTCTTAAATTTAAATATTCTTTTGTCAGCTCAACTTTAATTTCAGGGGTTTTAGGAAAAAAAAAATTATATGTGATTCTGATCTCAAAATGTCCTTGTGATTAATTAACCAGAAAGAAAGAGGGATTGTGTTTAAATATTTTGTGCCAGATTAAATTAAAAATTGGGTTCCATTGTTTTGAATATTAAACATTATCTATGAATGCTTCTATTCATGTTATTTAATGTTATTAATTATTTAAGTAAAAATCTAAAGAGACCGAGGTTATAACAGCTGTAGGTGCAATAAAATTCATAGTAATTTCATTAATGTGAGGTATTATTAAAATATTTTCTAATTCACAATGTACATATTTATAAAATGAGGTTGGTGTTATGAAAATAGTTTAATGTTACTCATAAATAGAAAAGATGAGCTTAAACTATTTTGTTTTTATTCGTAAGTTTTTGCTAACATTTCTTTATTTAAATTAAATGATACATGCAAGATATTTAGAAGATTACCAAGCCCATGGTATAATTAATATTTTATTGTTGCCAATTTGCTACATATTCCCTCTGTTTCTCTTCAAATACTTGACACCTAATCATCTACTAGAATCTTAAAAGTCTCTTATATGCAAATAATAAGCTTTTATTTACTATCACTTATAAACTAGGATTGATATAAAATACAATGGCTCTGAAGACACTCTTCTCAGTAAGCAGAGTTCAGCATCAACTATGACAAAATAAAAATCGTTGAACTCTTATTTCTAAGTAATTCAATTCCCCAAATACTCAGAATAGTTTTTTTTCCTCAATATCATGTCTAAAAATCAGCCAATTCTATTGTTATGAACACTTTAGTGATGAAAAAATAAACAGGCAGTTTGCTGACTCTGTAGCAAAATGTCTCCTCACCTCCGTGTGTATAGTGAGATATGCATTTTCCCTCCTTGCACCTGTCTGGGTTTTCAGTGTCTACGATGGCCATGGTTTACTGGGTATGGGTAGAGGGGTAGGTGCTGTACATTTAATATAACTGAATTACTTCAGTTCACATTTCAAAGTTATTATCTTGTAGAGGTTATGATTAAACCCACAGTCCAGCAAGATCATTAGTGATCTTATTGTAGAAAGAACAGATTCAGGAAAGTGTTCTTTGTTGATACCAGAATACCAAGTAGCAAGTGACTGTTTCTTTCACCAGGACTAGGTAACAAATTAGGGGCTTTATATACAATATAAAAATGCTCAAGAGGCAGGGTCTGCAGGCAACTTACTGCTAAGTGAGAGAGAAAAGAGCAGAGGCCAGGTAAGAAGAATCTTTGCTCACAAACAAACCTATAATTACACATCTGGGGTTTTTTGAAACAGCTCACTTTTGAGTATCCCTTTCTCATTTGCATGAAGGAAGGAGAGGGCAGCAGGGAATCCAATCTGCTATTGTTTTGGTCTCTTTTCTCCAAAAAGTGCAATGCACCATAGAGTTCATGGGATTGATGTCCAGGTCCTGAATATGACTGTTTGATTATCATTCAGACAAATCATTGATGAGACATTCAGCAATGCCACTGATTCTGATGTTTCTAAGTCCCAACTGAAGCTTTGTAGGCCATAATAAGGCCAGGGACTGCATGGTTAAAATTCCTAAACATGATGAGTAAAAATTCCATTTTGTGATCTAGTGCCCTTTGAGGTCCGTTGCCCTCCTGCAATACTGTCTGAAGTAATGCACAGGCCTTCGCTGCCAATGCAACCCATGGGCACCTTAATCTCATTCAGTCTTCAGAGAGGTCTTTTCAGTCTGGAAAAAATCTTCTTCTTTCTATGTGTTTCTCAGATAAACTCCTCTCAGGTCAAATTTATTTTCTTCCTCTAGGAGACATATCTCAATTTCTTCTGTGGGTTTGGTTTTGAGAAATAACTGCTAGGAAGGGAGCTCTCTTCCAGATAACCTGCTTTTGGAGTTGCTACAGCATTTCCATTATGCACAGATGTACAAGAAGCTCCTATACCTTTAAATGGAGAGATCGCAGAATGTGCAAGCATTAAAGAATACTTAAAAATTCTTTCATGAAGCGTGAAAACAAAGAAGCAATAGTCAAGTGAATGTTTTTATGGTTGCTTTGATCATACTTGGTACTAGAAGAAAAATTAAAATGCATAAGGAATTAAAACAGTTACGATGTGCTTGATATATAGATTTAAAAATATCTCTGACTGAGGAATTTTGCAGTGGAATTAACTTTTTGAGGTAAAATTTTAGCTCTAGCTCCCACCAGCTGAGCAATGAACTTAAGATCCCCAGAAAAGTTATCTCAATTATTCCTGAGATCCCCAAAGAATTACACATCCTGCATGCTCACAGAGTGCTAAGGACAGTGTTTTGGACATCTCCCCCGCCCTATCGGACTCACCTTGAAGTTTCCTGAAATAGACCTGCTGATGTGCTGTGAGATGGGCAAAGCCCAAATGAAGACAGTTGTCTTCAGATTTCCAAAGGTACGCCAGAGCAATGCTAGGAAGGGAGTCTCTTGTGGCTAAGACTTCCATGAGAACAATCATTTTAGCTTCTGTCTTCTGACCCTTCTCTTTTACAAATTACTAACATTTTATTGCCATTTCCATCTCTTCCCACTCTACTTTTACAAGAATACACAGTAATTGGAGCTAGGGCTTTACAAGTCTCAATACATGTACAACCAAAATACATCTCTCCATTTCAATGCTTCTACTAAAACGTTAAGTTATATCTCAACAATATCGTGGGTTAGTTTAAGCAACACAGTGAAATGAGTCATAATCTTTTTGCTGATGGAGAAGTCTTGGATTCAGTTTATAGAACACAATGAAGTGAAGTGAAATGAACCAAGCTGTGCCTGTAGTTGTGGCAAGCAGAATAACACCCTCCAAAGATGAGTCCTCATCCCCTCACTCTGTAAATATATTGCCTTCCATGGTAAATGGGAATTAAAGTGCAAATCAGTTGACCTTAAAATATGTATATTATCATGGATTACCATTGGGCCCAATATATTCTTGAGGATCTTTATAATTTGAAGAAGAATGCAGAAGAAGGGAGTCAGAAGGAGATGAGACTACAGAAGAATGGTCAGAAACATGCGATGTCATTGAGTTTGAAGATGGAAGGAAGGGGCCACTACCAAGAAACATGGGTGGCATCTAGAAATGGAGAAGGCAAGGAGATAGGTCCACTCCTAAAGTTGCCAGAAAGGAACACAGCCTTCCCAGCACCTTGATTTTATCTCTGTGATTCACATCAGACTTCTAAACTATTGAACGGAATGACAACACATTTATGTTTAGTCACTAAGTTTATGATAACTTGTTCAATAGAAAAAAAAACAATAGAAAACTCATATGATAATCAAACATACAAATGAAAACCAAGAAAGTGTAAAATGTAATTCTTACTTCAAACAACATAACAAGTCATATTACCAGTGTAAAACGTACATATTTTTTGAAGTTAATGTTTATATTGTATTTTAATTTCTGGCTGCTTAATTGCATAAATTATGTACCAGAATCCTTGGAGCAGTTTTTCTTGGGGGAAAAATTGACTGCATCAAAGAAGAATTAAAATCTTTAACCTTGGCAACAAAGAATATGTAACTTTCATGCTGTAGCTCTATTTCAGTCAATGTTTGAAATACCTTAGCATCTACCTGTAGCTGAGGCACAGATAAGAGAGAAAAACAGGATAAATATTGCAACAAAGGGAGTGGGAAGCAGTGAAGTGTTGTAGTAAACTTTACATAACAGGACAACTTTAATGGGCCAAACCGGTAAAATAACAAACACTGTCAGATGAGGAAGCTTACATGGAAAAGTTTGATCTGTCCAGATATGTAGAAAGTGTATGTTGCAAGTGATAATTGAATGGAAGGGGGGAAATCATTGAAGTTTTTAAAGAAATAAATGTGTGTTTATCTTTAAGCTCTCTAACACCTACTTACTAACAACAGGGTGGCCTTGGACAAGACATACCTTCTCTCTCTCTTCTCTCCTTTCTTTGCATTACTCTCCTTTCAGTGGGATTAACTGTTAGGAAGACATTTTCCATTTGATAGGTGGTGACCTTTGGTCGATCAGTGTTTCCAGCTAAATGACTTACGCAGCTTCAGAAAAAAGGGGATCTTCCTTTCTTTGAAAAGCCTAATAGGAGTTCCAAAACATACCTTGAATCTATGAGTGGCAAGAGTCATATTAAAATCACCTGATCAATGAGAGGGGAAGTGGTGGTCCCCCCAAACAAAATCAGGGCATTACTTTCAGAACAAATAACAGATGTAGAGCAGACTAAAAACAAAGCAGATGATCACTAGCTCACTATAGACCTAGTCCTGAAATTTATTAGCTGTATGACTTTGGGCAAGTGACCCAAGCCTTCTGAATTTTAATTATTCAACTATAAAATGGGAGTCAATACCAACTTTGCCTAATTAGTTATGTCAATAGAGAATTAAATGACAGAATGTGAGAGCGCTTTGTAAATGGCCTCTAAGAGTTTAAGGAAGCAATATTATCTTCTGTTTGACTTCACTTGAGTTTAAAACATCTGTTACCTACACTATTTCTTATTTATTTCAATTGATGTGCTTCGAAATATCTTCTTCTTGAATCCATTAGGACCATTTTAAGCCAAGTTTATCATCACTCTTTGCTGATTACATGTCAGCCAGCCTTTCATCCATGTCATGGGAGCCCTACCAATACTAATTTATTCTAATTAGTGAGACTTTGCATCTCTGGTACGGAGCAATAAACATTTTTGCTCAGGAACATCTTTTCCCCAGTATGTAACAACTGCAATCCTTCTTTTTGTCTGTTCTACTGGTTGTACTTAAAATAGCTCTCAAGTTTACATGTCACATGGTGTTTTATTCTACACAGCTCTCTCTCGGGTAAAAGTCTCCTAATTTTTAATTCTGTGAAAGGCATTTCATTATTTTGTTAGAAATGGAAATAATACAAGCGTATGTTGATCTCAGGACTGTACTCTTTGACAGGTCAAAGACATATTACAAGACTAGCTCCACCAGCCTGACCAGGTGGTGGTGTAGTGGATAGGGTGTTGGATTGGAACACAGAGGACCCAGGTTTGAGACCCGGAGGTAACCAGATTAAGCATGGCTCATCTGGTTTGAACAAGGCTCACTAGCTTGAGCCCAAGGTCACTGGCTTGAGCAAGGGGTCAATTGGTCTGCTGTAGCTCCCTGGTCAAGGCACATATGAGAAAGCAATCAATGAACAACAAAGGTGCTGCAACGAAGAATTGATACTTCTCATCTCTCTCCCTTCTTGTCTATCTGTTCCTCTCTCTAACTCTCTCGGTCTCTCTCTCTCTGACTGTCTCCGTCTCTGTCACACACACACACACACAAATAAAAACAAACAAACAAAATGATAAAAGAC
The DNA here is from genome assembly GCA_037038555.1 of Rhynchonycteris naso. Lineage (NCBI taxonomy): Eukaryota > Metazoa > Chordata > Mammalia > Chiroptera > Emballonuridae > Rhynchonycteris > Rhynchonycteris naso. Next base: position 287,115,024 of record CM072996.1, on the reverse strand, counting down.
AAGCTCCATCTGCCTCCTTGGACTACTGAATCTTATTGTTGTAACTATGATCATGGATTAATAGTGCTTTTTATGAAAAATGGATTCTGCATAAGTCATTTCACTGAATCCATATCTAATAACCATCAGCGGTTATTATATCCCCATTTTACAGATTAGAAAAATAAGGCTCAATGGACATGTGTGTATCATAGTGTTACACAATTGAAAAGCAGTTGTAGCTGGTAGCTGTACTCAGACACAAGTCTAATCGCAGAGACCTACAGTAGCATCCTGCATCCCAGATGAGTAGAGCTGGCGAGGTAAGTCCTGCTGTCTAAAAAGCAGCTCCCTCTGACTGCCATTTTTACTCACAGAAGGTGTTTTGCTCAGTGACTTGAGCTTTTTGAGGTTTCAGTGGCAGATGAAGAAGAGGGCATTCACCATGCTCTGGAAACTGTGACTCAAGTCCGGGTCAGCTGAGGCGGGTCACTTTGCACCTGGTGTGCTGCCTCTGACACACAGCTGCAGGTGCTAAGTCCGGAACTGAAGGGTGTTTAATCATTTCTGTAATGTACCCTAGAAATATCTTAGTAGTTTTATTGAGATACATTTGACATAATAAACTGCAACATTTGTGTTGTACAATTTGATATCTTGACATATGTAAATATCCATGAAGCCATCACCAAACTCAAGATAATATAAAATATTCTTCACTCCCAAAATGTCCTTCTGTTTTTTGATAGTAATTTCCAGTCTCTTTTTAGGCACCATTTCCTCTGCCTCCAGGCCTCCGCTGGTTTACCTTTTGCTGCTAGAGATTCATTTTCAATTTCAAGATAACACTTTGGAGTTACATCTGTAGTGTTGTATGTATCAGTACTTCACTTTCTTTTATTGATGAGTGAGTAACATTTTGTTGTATAGATATATCACAAATTATTCCCATTCTCTTGCTGTGGGACATTTGGCTTGCTTCCGGTTTTTGGTTATTACAAATAAAACTGCTATGGACATTAATATACAAATTGTTGTGTTGACTTAGACTTTCAGTTCTCTGGAGTAAACACCTGTGAATACAATGACTGGCTCACACTGTAGGTGCTTATTTAATTTTTTTTTTAAAAGAACTCCAAACAATTTTCAAAAGAGATTATACCATTTACATTCTCGCCCATAGTAAATGAAAGTTTCAGATGCTTGTCAATCAATACTTGGTAAAGTCAATGAAAAAAAATTTTTTTAGACCATCAATTAGGTGTGCAGTGGTATTAAATGGTTCTAATTTGTATTTTTCTGAAGACTAATGATGTTAAGCATCTTTACATGCTCTTAATTTCATTTGCATATCTTTATTTGTGAACCAAACTTTTTGCTTATTTATTATTATTATTATTTGGTTGTTTGTTGTCTTATTATTGACTGTTGAGAGCTCTTTACGTATCCTGGCTACCAGTCTCTTTACAGTACGCAATCTTCAAATACTTCTCCCAGTCTTTGACTTGTTTCCATTATTGTAACAGTGTCTCCCAAGAGCAGAAGTTCTGAATTCAAAGAAATCCAATTTATCAATATTTTCTTCTATGGATGATGCTTTTGGCATTATAACTAAGGAAAAATTGCCTAATCCAAGAGCATAAAGATTTTTCTTTTGTTTTCTTCAAGAAGTTTTATAATTTTAGGCTTTTCAATTGTATATATAATTTAATTTAATTTTCTTCTGATTCAAGTTGTGAATTAAAATTAAACATTCTTTATTTTCATATGAATATCCAATCAAGCATAATTTATTGAAAAGACTACCTTTTCTTACTAAATTGTCTTTGTGCTCTTTTAAAAAGTAGTTGACCATATAGGTATAGATCTACTTCTGGATGTCTATTCTGTTCCAGTGACTTTATGTTTATGCCAGTATCCCATCTTGAATACTGTAGCACTATGATCAATCTTGAATTCATGTGGTATCAGCCCTCTACCTTTATTCTTTTTCAAATAAATTTTTTTTGGTTATTTTAGGTTCTTACAAATTTCCCTATTAATTTGAGTCAGCTAATCAATTCTATTAAAAAAACAAAACAAAAAAAAACAATAGCCTGACCAGGCGGTGGTGCAATGGATAGAGCGTCGGACTGGGATGCGGAAGACCCAGGTTCAAGACCCCAAGCTCGCCAGCTTGAGCGCGAGCCCATCTGGCTTGAGCAAAGAGCTCGCCAGCTTGGACCCAAGGTCGCTGGCTCCAGCAAGGGGTTGATTGGTCTGCTGAGGGCCCGCGGTCAAGGCACATGTGAGAGGGCAATCATGAACAACTAAGGTGTTGCAATGGCAATGAATGCTTCTCACCTCTCTCTTCGTTCCTGTCTGTCTGTCCCTATCTATCCCTCTCTCTGACTCTCTCTGTCCCTGTTAAAAACAAACAAACAAACAAAAACAAACAAACAAAAAACACTCAGGATTTTGATTAGGATTGTACTAAATGTTTAGGTAAATCTGGGTCTAATTGATATCTTAAAAATATTCAATCTTTTATTCCATAAACACCGCTCATCCCTTTGTTTATTCATGTCTTTCATCTCTCTCATTAGAGTTCAAACCTATGTCAGGGATCTGCAGTCACACATTTCAATAACTGCAAGAAATAGGAGAGGGATGTCTAGAGAGAACCCACAAATCCTTGCACGGGAAAAAATGTCAGCTTTGAACAGTGAACACATCCAGAAAAACACATCCAAAGAGACCAGATTATCCTGGTATTATCGTATAAAATCCTAATCTGTTTTTGCCAGCCAGACCCCGGAAAGGACAGAAACCTCAGTGAGTGGAGCAGAGATGAAGGACTACTCTGTGGTAGGAAGGGAGTCAGAAGAAGCCAGTTGCACCACATCTGTCCCTGCAGGTGTCAACCCTGCACAACACTTATGTGGCAGAGAGGAAGCTGGAACCCTGACTGCAGTTTGGAATCTTGATTACTACCTGAAAATGCAAATTAAATTGTTAAAAAGACTATTTTTGATGACTTGAGGAAATTTTATTACCCACACATAATTTTAAAAAGTATTGATATGCTTTCATTGCTCATGAGTAAAAACCAGGAGAGTAACTGCAGTACCGTGTGGAAAGTGTATGTTTAACAATTTAAGAAACTGCCAAACTGTTTACCAGAATGGTTATAACCATATTAAATTTCTTCTTGCAGTGTGTAGAAGTCTCTGGTCTCCTATGATCTTACCAGCACTTGGCACGGTTATTCTTTCTAATTTTATTTTCATTTTAATATATATGCAGTAGTATCTCTTTTACGATTTTAATTTGAATTTCCCTAATTATAAATGATCTTGAACATCTTTCCTTTCACTTATTTATCATCCATATGTTGTTCTTAGCATAGTGTCTATTCAAATTTTTCCCAGTTTTTAATTTGTCTGTTTACTTATTATTAAATTTTGAAATTTAAAATAATATTTTGCATGAGTCCTTTATAACACGCATTTTTACAAGTTATTTTGTCCTAACAAAATCCTATGGAAGGGATAGCATTATACACATTTTGTATGTGAAGAGATGGAGACTAAGATAAGTAAGTAATGATTCCAGGTTAAAAACAGGGAATCTGAGATTTGCACTCGGGTGTCTCTGACTCCAAAACCCATACTCTTGCCATGTCATTACAAAACATACCTGGAAAAAGAATAAAGAAAAGTTTGAAAGAGGAGAGCAGAAGAAGGAAAGAAAGAATAAAAAACTCAGTGAATTTCCAGTCAACCAAATATTTTTAATGCCATTTTCTTTTAGGCATAAAGAGAAATTTAAAAGGTATTTTCTAACACTAGTTGCCATTTCTAATCATAGGAAGGTATTCTTTAATTTTTATTTTTACTTATTGATTTTAGTGAGAGAGGAAGGGAGAGAGACAGACAGGAACATAGGTATGTTCTTGTATGTGTCTGGACCGGGAATCAAACTACCAACCTCTGCACTTCCAGATGATACTCTAACCAACTGAGCACCTGGCCAGGGCTAAGGAGGTATTATGTAAGGATTCTTTAAGGGAGTTTTCCATGTCCTATAACGTATATGTTCTCAATTTTTTGAAAATTAAAAAAATTAAAACATATTATATTTTATAGGGAATGTTAAAAATAACTGTCATGTGTAAAATCTAATATAAATATGAAAACTTTTTAGATGTAAGAATACATTCTGGCCCCTAAACCTGGAAAAGTCTATTGGCAGTCACTTATTTTCTTTTTCTTTTTTATTGGATTTATTGAGGTGAAACTGGTTAACAAAATTATACAGGTTCCATATGCACAATTCTGTAATGCATCATCTGCACACAGTCGTGTGCTCACCAACCCAAGTCAAGTCTCTGGGCGCTCATTCATTTTCACTGCAGTGTAACATTACAAGTCATGTTTTGTTTCTGTCCTTGGGAAAGGTGGAAATCTCAAGGGAGGCATTAGTATTGTCTTCACGCTGAGTTCTTACAGAGCATTTAGCCTAAGTATGAGGAAATGGCAAAGAAACATTTCTCTTTAATTCCCATATTCATATTTCATTTTGAATTTTCCCATAATAATTTATATCTCAAGACAAGGATTTTGAAATATGTTCTGTTAAATTGAAATGCATCCTGCCTAAAGTGAGGTTGGGTTCACATTTTTCTATAAAATTTTGCAACTTGTACATAAACAAAGTTCAAAGTTAGTAAAAATTGTCATTTTGTTGTTGATATTCTTTCACAACCTAATTTGCAAGACTGCTCTAACAGTATATATTTTAAAAAACATATATCACATGTAAAGACTTTGAATAATTCTTGCAAGCCTTTTTCTGAAAAATCTGGTTTGACAAAAAGCAAAATGTGAAGAGTGTATTTCTACACTCTATTTTTAAAGAGTGTACAAAATAAAATTACATCAAGTAAAATCAAACCAGGCCTGACTAGGTGGTGGTGCAGTGGATAGAGCATTACACTGGGATGCGGAGCAACCAGGTTCGAGACCCCGAGGTTGCCAGTTTGAACACGGGCTCATTAGGTTTGAGTAAGGCTCACCAGCTTGAGTCCAAGGTTGCTGGCTCGAGCAAGTGGTCACTTGGTCTGCTGTAAACCCCCGGTCAAGGCACATATGAGAAATCAATCAATGAACAACTAAGGAACTGCAGTGAAGAATTGATGTTTCTCATCTCTCTCCCTTCCTATCTGTCTGTCCTTATCTGTCCCTGTCTCTGATTCTGTCTCTGCCACAAAAAAAACCAAAAACAAAAAACAATCAAACCAAAGAAAAGAAATCATATTGAGAACTTATATCTACAGGAATTAAATGTATAGAGAACTGGTTGTACAACAGATGAAAGAATAACACAGTCTAATGGAATGGTGAGAAAGTGAAGAAATTAGCCATGGAAGGAGGTCTGGACCACTATAGAAGTAGGCGAGGGTGTTATTGAAACACAAGCCCCTTTTTCTCCAACAAATCTACCAATCATAACAGACTATGGAAGTGATGTAGGAAGAGGAAGAAATACCCTGGGTCTCCCTATTTTCCCATCTCCCAGAGGCTTCTGGATGCCAGTGGAGGAGGAGTCTGTGACCAGATCTCCTGTGATAGAAGCAAAAGAGGAAGGGGAAAGGAATGGAAAGGAGCAAACTGATCAAGGATCAGCACAAGAGGATAAGAGGAAAGTCACTGAGTTATTGACTATTTTAATAAATGTAAAATATGAAAGAGATTCTATTTAAAATGAATCAAAATGGAGACCATTTTATTAGTAGTAGATACAAAACAATAAATGCTAACAGAGCAAAGATTTAAAATTTTTTAAATGATTAGGTAAAAAAGAAATAGGCTCTGATGATTTTTAAAATAAAATGGCTTAGATGATTTTTTAAAAACACAAAAAAAGAATTCTATATTTTGAACTCTACAATGAATAGAATGTGCTTGACTATATATCCATAATTTTGTGACATCTGTTCAATACCGTATACAAAAGACTGAAAGTACTGGAGTATCTTTTCCTGATCCTCTACTTTTTTGTGAACTGTGTATTTAGTATCTGACCCTGATCTAGAGGAATCCCTCTTAGGTTCCTTCTCTCTGAATCATCAGCCTTCTTCTACCCTTTCTCCTATAATTGCATATGGTAAGTGAATAGCAAAACCATACATGTAGCCAAATATTCAATTTAGTACATTTTTAAAGCTTCAAAAATAGATTGAAAATTAGTAAGAAAAGGTAATTGAAGATTTAAACTATCTAGTTTAGCAATCCTGAAAGTTTTACATATGCTCAATCAATGGCACTATTTAAACAGCATTTTTTCTTCTTTGTTTGAATGAATAAATTCAGCCAGAAACACAAGGACTTTCTGAACTACTTTGCTGTAAGGAAGGGTGTTGAAATAAACACACTTATGCATTTCCTAATGAAACAAGAATAAAATAAATACACACCATATTCACTCTAGGACACAAAATAACAGCTTTTATAGTCAAACTTTTTAAAGATAATTTGTTTCTGTTGCCAAGGGGAAATAAAAGCACTGGCTGCTTCTTTTAGATACTGAAAGAATTAATTATGAAATAAAACCTTTAATACAATATATGGCCAAAACAAAGTACGCAATCAATGCAATCAATGTTATCATTTTGTTGCTGTTTATATTTAGTCATTTGAAATTCTCATTCTTTTAAAGTCAATGGTATTATCTAGATTCTACAATGAGTATCTTGGATATAAAGTAAAACTAACTTGTCCCAATTATGATGACAAATTGAGTCAATTCAATATAGGTTTAAGGATTCCTAAACCTTTGTTCAGAGATTTAACACACTCTACTATAAAACTGTGGAAAACTCAGGGAACTCAGAACTGGGAGGAACCCACTGAACCATCAACCTATCACTCAGTTAGGAAAGCATTTCCCCCTAAAATATTGCTGACAAGTGTGACTGTTTAGTGTTAAATGGAATTTCATTCCAATTTCTAGGCAACCCTCCATGGCCCTTATTACCCGCCCTTCTCTAGAGCTTCTGACTGGGACCTATATTTCAACACATTAAATAAAGAACCGTCTAATGCAAACTCTGCTACTATAATTCCCATTGAAACTCCATTAAGCAAAGAAAAGCTGTCAAGTATAAAATCTGCTGATCCTCAGGGATGACTTGGAGGACATTTTTCTTTTAATGGCTTCATGCTTTGCCAAGCTGTAACTCACTTACAGTTCTGTCAACAGCTTCATCAGTGTGTGTGTTTGACTTTCCTGAAAACGACATTATGGCAACTTTCCTTACTATGTAAAGGTACTTCCTTGAAGCCTCCGTGTGGGAAAATAAAGGCTTTTAGTCAACTCTGCTGTGAAGGAAGAGATTAGAGAACTTGGCTTTTGTGTCACAATCTGTATTTTGGCTCAGAAGAAACTCAAGAAAGAACTGGACAGCACAAACTGAGTGTTTTTAACCACCGGAAGCTGCGGCATTCCCCCGAAAGTGCTTTTATTGGGTTGCTTTTGCAATGTTAAAGAATTGGACTTAGTGATAAAAGTCTAGTAAGCTTTTGGAATTAACAAAGTACTTAAATAACTGATAACAGGAAGAGAAAGAAAGGACTAGATTTGTTCATATTTATTTTGTACCTTTTAAAAATAATGCGGAAAACACAGACAATGTGTTTTACTTGTTGTCTACCTACAAAACTAAAAAAAAAGATATCCTCCTACGTCACCAGAGAGTGGATTTAAGTGATTTAACATTGGAATAAAACTTTGATATTTATATATAAAAATCTTTACAGAATGAACATACATAAATTTGTATTACATATATGTTTTGGTATATATACCAACGAACACACATACACACTTATGTGCTTACCTGAGAAGAAAGCCAGAGAAGAACTGCTGTTGGTACATATTAAGGAGAGTCCAGCAGTATGCCAACACTTAGTTTCTTATATCAGTCTGTGATGAGTCTAGAATTTTGAAATCTGTGTCATAATCTTCTACACAAACATGGATGTCTAGGAGTAAGACATTTTATGTTTCTCTCTGCCAGTTTCAGAATCATCATTATTTTTCTGTAAAGAGTTATTCTCAGAAAAAGCTCAATGCCTGAATTAGAGGACTATAGGGATGGTTGCAGCACTATTTGGACTAAAAGAAAGCAGAAATTAGTTGAGAGGCAGATGTTGAGGAAAGAGAATGCTTGCTTGTCAATCACTGACCAGGTGGTGGTGCAATGGATAGAGCATCGGACTGGAATGCGGAAGACCCAGGTTGGAGACCCCGAGGTCACCAGCTTGAGCGTGGGCCCATCTGGCTTGAGAAAAATCTTGCCAGCTTGGACCCAAGGTCGCTGGCTCCAACAAGGGTTGGCTCGGTCTGCTGAAGGCCCGCGGTCAAGGCACATGTGAGAAAGCAATCAATGAACAACTATGGTGTCGCAATGGCAACGAAAACTAATGATTGATGCTTCTCATTACTCTCCGTTCCTGTCTGTCTGTCCCTATCTATCCCTCTCTCCGACTCTCTCTCTCTGTCCCTGTTAAAAAAAATAGTTTATAGGAATATCAATAAACTCATGAGACCCAAGGCAGAAATGAGACATCTAGGACATCAGAAACTGCTACCACCAAATCGTGCTACAATCAAAGACTGTTATGAAACCCAGACAGGACATTTTTCTTTTTCTTTCTTTCTTTTTTTTATGGGGACAGATAATCAGAGAGAGGGATAGATAGGGACAGACAGACAGGAATGGAGAGAGATGAGAAGAGAGGAGAAAAAAGGGAGGCATAAAATCTCTCCAGTGGTGTGGCTTCCACCTGCTGAGCCAAATTTTCCAGAGAAAGGTGCAGCCATGAATGATAAGCAGGCAACACTCAGCAGGGACCAGGACAGGGTACTAAGAGCATACACTACAAGTTCTGCATTAATGCACCTGACATTTTGATGGAGTGAAAGATCATTGTAAGTTTTTTTCCACTTTAATTCTTCCTGAAAAATTATGAAATAGTGTACTATGAGTCAGGAAATATTCTATCTTATATCACACTGTCAAAAAACCATTGTAATTTTTGTTTTAATACCACAAATTTGTCAACTATTCCCTTGAAGCTTTTTTTTTTAATTTCAATTTTTTTCATCCCTACACTGTTTCTCCATTGTGAAATACCCTTCAAGACATGGAAGAAATTAAAACCTCAATCTACTATTTTCCCTTTATTCTGGAGACCAGTGGCTCTTATTCTGAATAATTGTTTCTTTTCAGTATCACTGAGTCTTAGTGATGTTCTGTGTCATTATTAGTTCCAGAAAATGGAGGTCAGGAGATTCCCGCCACCTCGTCCCCAAATATCCAGCATCCAACTTTGTCTGAAGATAAATTAGGGATATCTGATTATCATCCCATTTGGTCTCATATTATGATAGTATTTGGTATACAAGGCCCTGAATAAAAACTGAAATTACATTCATGATTATTGTTTTTTCAGAATTTATTTGGATAAAAGGTCTTTAAAGAGAAAATTTGGGTTAAATAAGGTCATAAAGGTGAGTCCCTATGTAATAGGACCAGTGCCTTTATAAAAAGAGAAAGAGAAGAAATAAAACCATGTGCCATATATTTAGAATGGTTTCTATTTTTTCCCTTTAATAGTCAGGAAGTCAAGAACCCAATTTGTATCCTTAATTTTTGCTGTGTAGGTCTTATGAGATGTTTATATATGTATTATATAAAGTGATATATTTCTATATCATACAAATGATATATTCATACATATTTAATATTTTCTTTCCACCTTGCTTTTCTGTCTAATTCATAATTTTCTATGTCTTGAAAAATACATTTTTGAGACATTTAAAATAAGATTATTAAGGTAAGGTATAAGTATAACACAGTTCTAGGTGCAAAGACAGATGATTTTTATATTGGTGCACTATAAAATGTGGATCAATGTAAAACTTAATGTGCAGGTAATAAGTTGTACAAGTGAACAGAAGAAAGGCAGATAAGTGAAATATCTAAGATTATCTGCAAAGTATAAAATCAGATTAAAATCTCTTTTTCCGTCAATTGTAATAATAGTAAACACATTCTCTTAACTTAGCTTTGTTTATATGTTTATATATGTGTGTGTGTGTGTGTATATATATATATATATATATATATATATATATATATATAATCTTTATAACATGTAGTTTTTGTTTTCAAATGCTGCAAATAACTTTTTGATGTGGTTGAGTAATTACAAAAATATGGATTTTTAGAGCATATGCTAGAATGCTGTTTCATAATTCTCAGTCATTCACAAATAGATGCCATGGTTTCTGTTGTATTCATGTACCCCTATTATTATTTATTAAATACTTATTTTAAAATAAATTTTCTTTACTCAAATAAATTAGTTTTGAAAAAGAAATGTTATTATATTGCTATTGCAAGAGTATAATTATAAAACATACAATATAGCTGTTAAACTATAAAAGAAGAATAATAAAAATTTAAGTAACAATAAAATATAATTTTAATTCTAATAAATTTTACAAAGACTTTTTCCCTAAAAATATTGCATAATGGCCTTGGCTGGTGGCTCAATGGATAGAGGAAGTAATCATCTTTTTCCCCCTCCCCCCCCCTCTTCCTTTCTCTTCCTCTTCCACTTCTGTAGTTAGTAGTTCAGTTGGTTTGAGCTTGGCTTCAAACAATGAGGATGGCTCTTTTGGAGCAAATCAGCCTCAGGCACTAAAATAACTTGGTATTTGAGCACTAGCCCCAGACAGGTTTTGCCAGGTGAATCTCTGTCCAGGTGTGTGCAGGAATCTGCCTCACTGTCTCCCCTCCTCTCACCTAAAAAAAATTGCATAATGATGGTTATTTATGTTAATTTTATAGTGAAGGAATATTTAGATTGATTATTTAAGGTGAAGATAAATTTTAAGGCAAAGATAAATTTTAAGGCAAAAAATGATTTTTGTGTCAGTTCTGATGGAATCTCAATTCAATGGCACAGATTATTGAAAAGAGCTATAGATGTTTAACTGCCTTGTATGTTAAGATTTAATATTAAGAATTAATTTCCAAGGAAAATGATGTGAGTAACTTCTCAGAATTAATTTTTGTTTGATGAAGTGGTTTGTTATAACTCTTTAATCTGTTTAATGTAAAAATAAGTCAAATTTTGGAAAATAAATGAGAGCAATGATGATGTTTCCTTATTCATGAATTATTATCATCTGGTTTGAAAAATATTAATACAGACTATATATAACATCTCTCAAATTCCTGTACATAATCTTCATAATATATTTAGTGAATTTTTCAGATGAGATAATTAATAAAACACTTAGACACCAAAGGTCCAAGCCAGCTCAATAAAGTGGTACACTCCATAGGTAAGTCTATCAATTTTTCCACTTACTAGTTCTTGCACACACATTATGCTGATCTAAGGCTCTTTCGTGACACTACTTGTAAATTGCTAACATGGGCAAATATATCTGCAGCAAACAGACATTAGCAAAACCAGAGCCAGCTTTACAAAGGACCTTACAGGTGGTGGTTTTCTCCAGAATGACTTAATATTCTTTTTACAATTCAAACAGAACAATGAAAATGCCTCTACATAAAAGCCAATGAGACCCACATATAAAATTATAGTTGCTATTAACCATTCTTCTCTTCATAAAGCTGAGAAACAGGTTGGGAATTTAGTGCTCTATTCTTCACATGTTTTAGTAGATTCATTTGTCTATTCTCAGGAGCCCATATAAGTGTGAATCTTGGCTCTAGTCTATCTTTTTTTTTCCTTTCTTAGTGAGAGAGAGAGAGAGAGAGAGAGAGAGAGAGACTGACAGACAAAAAAAGGAAAGAGAGATGAAAAGCATTAATTCTCCATTGTGAAACCTTAGTTGTTCATTGATTGCTTTCTTATATGTGCTATGAAAGGGGGGGGGATTCTAGCAGAGCCAGTGACCCTTTGCTCAAGCTAGAGACCTTGGGCTCAAGCCAGCAACCTTAGGGTCATGGCTATGATCCTATGCTCAAGCCAGCAAACTTGGGGTTTTGAACCTGGGTCCTCATTGTCCCAGGCTGATGCTGTATGCACTGAGCCACTGCCTGGTCAGGCTCTATTCTATCTTATTAGCAGGGTAAACTTGGGCAAGTTTACATTTCTATGCCTAAGTTATCTAGGCTGTAAAATAATAATAATAATAATAATAAGCCCAAAAATTGTTGGGAGGATTAAATATATTAGTAAACATTATTTCTTAAAATATTATTAAGCATATAATAAATACATAAGTGGCTGTAGTTATTTTTTTATTTGTTCTTAAAATTTAATGTGTTATGGACTTAAATGTGTCCTTTCCACTCCCAAATCATATGTTGAAAGCCTAACTCTTATTGTAACTGTATTTGAAGATGGGATATTCAGGAAGGTTAAGACTAAATGAGGTTATAAGGATGGATTCCTAACCCAATAGATCTGTTTTTATGAGAAGAGGAAACGATTCCAGATTTCCTTCTCTTCTCTTCTCTTCTCTTCTCTTCTCTTCTCTTCTCTTCTCTTCTCTTCTCTTCTCTCTCTGGGGTGGCTATGGCGAAGGTTAGGTTGGGAACTCAGACCCTGGGAACTTTGGCTAGGGCCGCCCACACAACCAAACATGCCAAAAGAAAGTTCCCAGAGGACCTTGGGAAAAGATTGACTGTCCGTCAGCCAGAGAGATTTCACCATGCCATAACTACTTGCCCACTCTAGAGGGTCCCTTTAAATATCTCTCATGCAGTCTAATTGGTGCCACTCACCTATCCTCTGTACCCCGGGGCTGGGTGACATCATTGGGCAGGATGCGCAGTACTTAATAAAACTGTTTGTTATTCCACACTTTGTGGCTCTCGGCCCTCCTGTTCCTTCTTTCTCAGCAGGGAAAAATACCTTACATTTTGGTGCCAGAAACCTGGAAAGGCATTAGAAGTTCGCAAGGCACCGCTCCTCTCTCCCCATCTCCTACTAGAAAGAAGCAGGATCTCAGGATCTCCGACCATCCACCCACTTTGGTGCACAGTGTGGTAAGTCTCATGCCTTCAGGCTTTCCTCAGTTCTTTCTACTGAGACTCCCTGTCCGAAACCGTAGCTACGTCAGGGAAGCCATTTCCATCCGAGTGCGTGTGTGCCCTGGAGATGTCTGAGCACATCCACTTTCCCTATCCTTCAATGGTTAGAGCTTGAGTTTTGGGATGCCAATCCTCAACTCTGACCACCCCAAGAACTGAGGCTGGCCGTGGGGGCACATGAATCCCCAAAACACTCCAAGAGTTGCCTTATCCGAAATCTCTCCCTCCCTAAAGAAGAGAAAACTGTTTCTTTTCTCCACTGTGGCCAGGCCACAGAACCCATCCTGATAATCAGACCAGGTAGCCTCCTGAAGCAACTTTCAGATTTAACATCCTCACCAATTTAACTATCCAGAGGTGGCTGGGAGCTTGGAGATCCCTTTACATTCAGGGCCTCTAATTATTCTTGCACCCGTCCTTAATCTCTGTGCTGCCTGTTTCACCATGCAGGCCTTTTTTTGGCCAAAGAAAACCCTCCACTCATAATCTTTACTTCTCTGCGGACTCTCAACTTTCTCCCTCTCCTGCCTGACCCCTGAGGGCGCTGTTCTCTCGCCCCACTTTCTGGTCCCTTTGCAAACCTCTTTTGCTCCAGTCTCTTCTCTCCAGAGAGCCTTTGCTAAATCCTGTTTCTCATTCTCTTGCAAATACCAGTCTCTCTCTTCCCCTGCTGACCAGGGGCCCCTCCCTTTTCCACTGTGTTCTTAAGTCCCTCCCTCATCAGACCATTCTCCGCCTATCATTGGCTCTTACACCGGTTTGCAGGATGCCCAACACCCTGTCCTGCCTGCTGTATCTAGCATTTCCAGCTGGATCTGAGGGCTGGGCTCCCTAGGAGCCCTCCTTCTTTTATTATCAGCCCCCAAACCCCTATTTGGGACCTGTGAACATGGCATTTAAAGTTTTCAATGGTCGCAGCTAATAGGAATAGGTCAAGGATTTTCGCCAGGCCCACATGCAGCAGAAGGTAATGCTCCAAACCAAGGCACAGAAAGTGCCCGGCCCAAGTCTGGACCACAAAGAGGAATTCCACCAGCAGCTTGCTTTAAGTGTGGCAAGCAGGACCACTGTGCCTGACAGGGCCCCTGCCCGCGGCTGCCCACTGAGCCCTGCCCTAACTGCAAGCAGCCTCATCACTGGTGGAGCAATTGTCCCTTTGGGTAGCAGGTTCATCCTCAATGCCTCTACATGGAGGATGAGGCAACTATGTGGGTACATCACTTAAACTCCTGGAACACAGCCTGGACTTGGAGAACCCAGAGTATGCTGCAACTATCGGTTAAGTCCATCTCATTTTTTGTGGACAAGGAAGCTACCTTCTCTGTTTTGCCACCACACTCTAGACCTCTAATTCCCTCACAGGTCTTGGTTATGGGAATGGATAGGACCCCCCTTTTCTTTCCTCTTCGCACATCACCCCTGATATGCAGTTTGAAGGAAATCCCCCTTTTTTTCATTCCTTCTTGGTTATGCCTTCGTGCCCTGTACCCCTTCTGGGTTGAGACATTCTTCACAGTCTCAGAGCCACTATCCAGCTGACAGTGTCTCCCTAATTACTCCTACCATTCCTCACAACCAAGGGCTCCCCCATAATCAATGCTACCCTCATTTCTAACCATGTCTTTCACCTCAACTTGCTCCCATGCAGGATTGTTGGCAGTTTGAAACCACTGGGCCGTACTCGTCTGTGGCTGACCAAAAGGATGGGGCTTACAGACCCTCCTGTTGCATCCTGTCCCTCCCACCAGGAACCTGCCGCCAGAGCGAGCTGAAGCAGGGAGCAATGCTGTTCAGTAGGACTGGCCTGATGAAAGAAGCTTCAATCTCCTCAACCGTCTGTGAGCAAGAATCTGTCCTCCTACAACCTGCTTGATTCCTCCTAATGGCAGCCACCCATTCTTACCTGGACTGCCCCTCTCCTAAATCTTCTAATTATCAGCATATAACTCATATTTGCTCTTCTCTTTTTTAAATTCTTACAGAACCGCATCCGCAAAGTTTCTCAACTCACTGCCAAACAGATGTTCCTCCTGACACCCCTCAAAGCCACCACCAGCCGACCTCTCCTCCCCACTATGTCCCTAATCAGCAGGAAGCAGCCAGACGAATACACGGTGCCCCTTTTCTATTTAACAAAAAAGGCTGGAATGTGAGGTGGCTAATGGGGAAGGTCAGGTTGGGAACTCAGATCCCGGGAACTTTGGCTAGGGCCGCCCACACA
This sequence comes from Rhynchonycteris naso, assembly GCA_037038555.1. Classification (NCBI taxonomy): domain Eukaryota; kingdom Metazoa; phylum Chordata; class Mammalia; order Chiroptera; family Emballonuridae; genus Rhynchonycteris; species Rhynchonycteris naso. Next base: position 287,099,701 of record CM072996.1, on the reverse strand, counting down.
TCCAAGCGTGCCAAAGAAAGTTCCTAGAGATCTTTGGAAAAATATTGACTGTCTGTCAGCCAGTGAGATTTCACCATGTCATAACTACTCATCCACCCTAGAGGACCGCTTTAAATACCTCTCACGCAGTCTAATTGGTGCGACTCACCTAGCCTCTGAACCCCGGGGCTGGAGGACATTGTTGGGCGGGATGCGCGGTACTTAATAAAGCCGTTTGTTATTCCACACTTTGTGGCTCTCGACCCTCTTATTCCTTCTTTCTCTGCGGGGAAAAATACCTTACACTCTCCTCTCCTCTTCTCTCCTCTCCTCTCTCATCTCCTCTCCCCTTCTCTTCTCTCTCATGCTCCCCCTCTCCCCCTTTCAGCACAGAGAAAAGGCTATGTGAAGACACAATGAAAAGGTGACTCTACAGGTCATGTTGAGAGTTCTCACCAGAAACCAAAATTGCCAGTATTTTTTTCATGAACATGCAGGCTTCAGAACTGTGAGAAAATAAAAGTCTGTTGTTTAAGCTACCAAGTCTGTTGGTAGTATCACTAAAACATTGTGTCTTTTTTCTTAATAGTGTGAGGGAAAGAAAAGATTTTTTTTCCCTGGGTGTAAATTAATTAGAACTCAAGAGAGAAATAAAATATGGGTTAAAGAAAATTTACCTTTACAAGTTCAAGTATATTCATACATGAATATATTAGTATATTTTAGATGAAAGAGAGAGGAAAGAGAAAACCCATTTCAGAGAAACATTCATAAACAAGGAAGAGGGGAAGACGAAGGAGGAATTTCCACACAGGTATGAAGATTTCTGCATTGCACATTATGCTCAACTTGGTACATCAATTTTACTTTTTGATTCCTAAATAAGAACACTTCTCTTGATAATCATAAATATCTGCAAGAGGACATCAAGGTAAGCTTTATATATCCCAAAGCTTGTCTTAAATATTTTTCTTTTAGCTACTTTATTAGGGCATTGTAGGGGCAGTAGTCACGGCTCTCCTGGCCATGCATATGTAGGTTTACATTGGATTCAGGCAGATGGTAAAGAAATCATGGAGCCAAAAAATGAAGGGCCATTCCTTCATTCAAGTCTTGCACCGGCCAATGAGCAATACACAGGGAAACACTTCCTTTTCACTCAGGGCTTTCAAAGCCCAGACACATTCTCTGGTTCCACAACCAGGAGAATTTTCTCTGGTTTCTCCTAGAATCAAAGGCCCCACCAGGCTTAGCAGAGCTTGCAAAAGCCCCTCAGCTCTGGTTCCCCATTTGCACACCTCCTTTTTCTCTGCACAAACTAGCTTCTTCCTCTCCACTCTCACTTTGCAAACATGGCTTCTTTCTCTGCCTCTTCTCCTCTTCTCTACTCTTTTCAAAACATTCAGGAACTGAAAACCTGTCCTCCAGCAAACATTAGAAAAACAATGGCCCTTCCCAAGCAGGAAGGTAATTTGCAATTTCACACACATACTTGGCGCTGCCCAACCCTCAATGCAAACTATAAGCGAGCAAACATAAAAATCATATTTTACTAACTTATTTGACCAACTGGCATCATAACTAGAAAAAAATGGCTGAAGTAGTCATAGAATTGGAGAGAAATCACGGACTGGGAAAAATGTGATTACCAAACAGTAAAATTATAATGAAATTATGATAGAAAACAAGTTTTCAATGCTTTGCTAACTTTGCTCTGTTGGTGTCAGCAGGTGGCGATAGCGTGCTTCTAATAAAGGATGCCAGACGCTGTAGATGTTGAAGTGGGATGGACTGCAGATGTGCGCTCTCAAATGTGCATTCCAGTAAAAAAATCTGAAATACATACCTCTTTAAGTATATATGTATTAAACACATGCATATACAGATAACAATTTATGTTGAAATTACAAATACACATTATGAATTATTTCTAAAGTGCCTGATAATAAAAAAGACGTATTTGAAATTTCAAAATAAGTTAAAAAAAATTCCAAGTCCTCAGTTTCCCTAAGTATATTTTATGTTTAAGACTAATGCATCTGCCAAGCATCACCATATTTTGTAAGTGGGTAATAAGGAAAATTGTTAGTATGCTATAGAGCTCAATGCTCCTGAAACTTTAAGTAAGGCAAATCACTTAAGGATCTGGTAAAATGTGCATTTTCATTCAGTGGAGGGGTATGAGATTTTGCATTACTACCACGGCCCTTTGAGATGCTGATGATGCAGCTTCTCATATTACACTTTGAATAGCAGGACTATTGAGGCATTGATGTCAGCCCTAAGTCTACCTTGGTTATCTTTAACTAAGTGTGTGACAATAGTGAGGCCATTTCTTCACTCTGATTCATTAATAATGAAATAGACAAAAAATAAAACAATGCTTCTTCTGAAATATTTTTTATAGCAGCTATCTTAGGACCCTGTAAAACCTTGAATCATCTACCAAAGAAAACATTGTGATATTTTGTTATGCATTCAATAATGAATTGAGCATACAAACCTGAAAGAGTTAGAGAATGCTTGACGCATTAAAATAGAATTATTGGCTAAATGATAAGAGTCTATTCAATTCAGGCTTTTGTTTTTTAGATTGACTTTTAACCGTAAAAGATCATTAAAATATGAAGTGAGCACAATAAAAATTATCTGAAACGAAACATTATCAGCAAATCTAAAAACTGGTAGAAATATTTCAGTAAAAGAAAGGATAAAAAAAACTGATTTCAAATAGTTTAATTATATGTTTATTATTTTAAAATAGCACCCTGTAAAGCCAGTAGTAAAGGCTACTATCACAGCAGCCTGACCCATGCAGTTTCGCATTAGATTCGTACAGTCGGTAATAAAACAACGGAGCCAAGAACTGGTGAGCCATCAGCTTTAATTCTAGCTTGCACCCGGCGGGCAAGCAAAAACACACACTAGGCTCCAAAACCCACACATTCAGTGCTCACAAAGCTACTGACTTATCCGAGTTTCCTAGAATCAAAGGTTTCTAGCTCACCAGACTTATTCACCTCTGTTTCCCATCTCCTCTTGCACAAATTCTTAACAAACTGGCTTCTTCCTCAGCACTCTGCCATCTTGGCTACTTCTCCTCCACATGGCCTTAATCTGCTCTGCTCTCTAATACTAACCTCAGGAAATCAGGAACCAAGAGAGAGATCAAGCTACTGTTCTCTCCCACTTTATAGCAGACTCAAAACCTTTGATCCAATTATATAAACAAGGAAGTCTCTGATACAAAGTCACCCATCTGAGGCATAATGGGATTCCTCCCTACATCACCACCCTACATCATCCAATCAGTTAAGGGTGTGGAGAAGAGCTTACTCTTAAAACAAAGCCTTAAGCTATAACGACCTGGCCTACTTACATGACAGCCTTTCCCCCACACCCATCCTAAGCATAAGGGCAAATAATATCACCTGGGTGACAGGCTTCCACGTGGGCAGCACCATCTTTAACAAAGTGAGCATAATATATTTTATCTGCCCAACACACCCTAAGAAGGAACAGGAAAACAGTTGTTGGTCATTTAAGTCTGTGGTGATAATAATAAATTAATATAAATAATAACAAAATAATAATAAATTAATATCCCAGTGGGGAAGTTGAGATCAGCTCACTTGGTGCCGTGACCGTCAGCGAGGTGGTGCTGGCCTTGGCTGACAGAGTCTCTGCTCCTTAAATCAAGTCTTCCTGTGAATTCGAGACCTGCTTTCTTGTCTGACCTAAGTATAAGTTTCCCAACACACACTGCTTATCCATATGGGTCTCAGCAGTAGAACACCGTCTAACAGCAGTTTTATTTGATGGAGCATTTGTTATCTTTGTAATTAAAACTGGAATGTTCAGCAACTGAATAGTATCAGTAGAAAATGTTAGTTGACTTCTCAGACGTAACATTTGCAGCAAGATGTATAATGGGCAGAATGTAGACAGAAGTTCTATTTAGTCAGTCATTCAAGTCTTTTCTTTTTTTCTCAGTGGTAACTTTGGGATTTCACTGCCTAAGGTGTGATCCAACTCCAAAGTTTAATTAGAGAACCTACCTTTATAGGGTTGCTGAAGAAATTAAAGAAGACATAATACACGAAAACACAGTAACAAAGAGAGAGAGATTCCAAATTCAGGCCTCATTCCTCCACATATAGTATTCTTTCAAAACCACAAGTCTTTAAACTTAACTATGAGATGAAGGTATGTGTTGCAAGGGGATAATGAGTTCAACTTCTCAATGAAGTAATTACAAGTTGTGAAAATTATAGATACAAGAAGTGCTTTCAATGGGAGGAGCAGTCTGTTGGTACAGATGATGAATTGCAGGTAGAGACAGAGCAGTCAGAGAAGGACTATCAATGTCCTTGCTTTACAGATGAGAGAACTGAGATCCGGGCAGATAAATAGACTGGCTAAGATCACTTAGGTGGGTGGTAGACGGGCCAACACCAGGACTTATTTCTCTCCACCTTCAATTCAGGCTTTTTCATTTGATGTCTCTTATAAATTAGTATTTTCAGATAGCCTATTAAGATTTAAAATTTAGAAACTATTATAATAAGAACAGGCACATAGGTCAATGGAACAGAACAGAGAACCCAGAAATAAACACACACCTTTATGGACAATTGATATTTGACAAAGGAGGAAAGAGCATACAATGAAATAAAGACAGACTCTTTAACAAATGGTGTTGGGAAAATTGGACATCTAACTGCAAAAAAATGAAACTAGACCATTAACTTACACCATTCACAAAAACAAACTCAAACTAGATAAAAGACTTAAATGTAAGCCGTGAAACCATAAGCATATTAGAAGAAAACATAGGCAGTAAGCTCTTTGACATCTGTCGCAGCAGTATATTTGCCGATTTATCTCGACGGGCAAATGAAATAAAAGGCAGGACAAATCAAACTATATCAAACTAAAAAGTTTTTGCACAGCTAAAGACAATACGAACAGAATAAAAAGACAAACCACACAATGGGAGAACATATTCGACAATACATCTGATAAGGGGTTAATAACCAAAATTTATAAAGAACTTATAAAACTCAATACCAAGAAGAAAACAATCCAATCAAAAAATGGGCAAAAGAAATGAATAAAAATTTCTCCAAAGAGGACATACAGATGGCCAATAGGCATATGAAAAAATGCTCAACATCACTAATCATTAGAGATAGGCAAATTAAAACCACAATGATATATCACCTCACATCAGTTAGAATGGCACTCATCAGCAAAACAACACAGAACAAGTGCTGGCGAGGATGTGGAGAAAAGGGAACCCTCCTGCACTGCTGGTGGGAATGCAGACTGGTGCAGCCACTGTGGAAAATAGTATGGAGATTCCTCAAAAAATTAAAAATCAAACTGCCTTTTGACCCAGCTATCCCACTTATAGGAATATACCCTAAGAACACCATAGCACTGTTCGAAAAGAAGAAATGCGCCCCCATGTTCGTGGCAGCATTGTTCACAATAGCGAAGATCTGGAAACAGACCAAGTGTCCATCAGAGGACGAGTGGATTAAAAAGCTTTGGTACATATATACTATGGAATACTACTCAGCCATAAGAAATGATGACATCAGATCATTTACAACAAAATGGATGGACCTTGATAACATTATATGGAGTGAAATAAGTAAAACAGAAAAAATCTGAGAACAGCATGATTTCATACATAGGTGGGACATAAAAAAGGAGACTATGAGACATGGACAAGAGAGTGGTGGTTACGGGGTGGGGGAGGGCGGAGAGGATGGAAGAGGGGGGAGGGGAGGGGCACAAAGAAAACCAGATAGAAGGTGACAGAGGACAATTTGACTTTGGGTGATTTTTATGCAACATAACTGAATGACAAGATAACCTGGAGATGTTTTCTTTGAATATATGTATCCTGATTTATTAATGTCACCACATTAAAATTAATAAAAAAAGTTGTAAAAAAACAATGTCGCAGCAAAAAAGAAACATTTAGAAACTATCTTTTTTTCTCAGATACAAGTGGGATTTTAAATTTTTTTTAATTTAAAAAAAATTATCTTCTCCTAGAAAAAAAGTATTAGGAGTAAGCAAAATATTTAAGGATGCTGTATGAAAGTGGATTTTTGTTATGTATTACTGTATATGTTTATACCATAGATACATACAGATATAGCTATATAGAGAGAAAAGTAAAAGGTTAACCATATGAAATTGAAGCCTCTTATGCAGGGCCTATTATGGAAGTTCCTTTTGGTATCAAGGATGATCTCAAGATGTTTCCAGACACCTAAGACATAACCTTCAAGGGAATATAGCCTTGGATATAACTGGATTAATACAGGATTTTCCAGAGACGATATCTTTTATTAACATAAAACAGTGGTTCTTAACCTTTTTTGAGGTACCGAACCCACCAATTTCATATGCGCATTCACCGAACCCTTCTTTAGTGATAAATAAGATATGATTTTTTTTCCATATTCAAGACATAAGTATATGTTTTTTTACTGGTGCACAAAATGAGCCGTGCATGAACATCGCCTTGTTCAAAGAACAAAACCAACAAAGTGCATGAACTCACAACAAATTACGGTATTACTTTATTCTGGCTTCCGCGGCAGAGGCTTCTCCGAACTCCTGAGACCAATTCATCGAACCCCTAGGGTTTGATAGAACCCAGGTTAAGAACCACTGACATAAACCAGCAGCATATATTAGCTCCTACATGAGATTGAATAAAATCTTATGTCTAACATTCCTGGAAATTACTAATTGAAGGTTCTATGGAGTCAATCATTAAGGGCTAGTTACACAACGAGGGTGTAAAGTGCATCGTTTTCACAGGGGCTTTTCAGTCACATTCCGTTCTGGGTGTGGGATGTTGGTGTGGGAAGAACAAGACAGTGAATTAGATACACTGAGCCACCCTAGCAGTCAAGTGTAGATCTGGTCTATGAACGTGATTCTGAAATTTAGGGTTGATAAGAATGAAGTTTGAGTCCAACTTTGTCATCCCATGGACCTCTCTAATTCATGAGACTGAAGCAAACAACTGTTACTTTCAAAATGGAAGCTGTCACGGCAGATTGCTTGGGTCTGATTCATAATGCTCTGCATTATGATTTGTCCTCGAGTGTGGCAGAGTCTGAGGAGAGCCTCCTGTGCTGATGCCACAGCGTGAAGGCAGTCATTGCCAAATTTCAACCCCAAGAATTCCTTTTCATGGATTTTTCTCTATAGTTTCTTATTTATTTATGTACTTACTTACTTACTTATTTATGTCTCATTGCATTTACTGAGTGTAAATACTTAGCAGTCACATGGTTATTATTTAGGTGCATAAAATCACTAAATCTCTAATTAAAACTTCTGATTTTCTGAAGATAGGTACTGGTACTTCATTATGTTGTCATCTTTTTAACCAAAGCAAAATAAAACCAAACTAAAACTCAGTTTTGATTACTAACTTGTTGAGTTTTATCAAGGGCATCATTAGTATTTTTAAAATTTTATTTTAGTGAAAAGAGCGGAGGCAGAGAGACAGATTCCCACAAGCGGCAAGTCCACTAGGGGATGATGCTCTGCCCATCTGGGGCCATTGCTCCATTGCAACCAGAGCCATTATTTTAGTGCCTGAGGCAGAGGCTATGGAGCCATCCTCAGCACCCAAAGCCAACTCATTTGAGCCAATCAAGCCATGGTTGTGGAAGGGAAGAGAGAGACAAAGTGAGAGAAGGTGGAGAAGTGGAAAAACAAATGGGCTTTTCTTATGTGCACTAATGGGAAATCGAACCCGGGACATCCATATCCCAGGCCAATGCTCTACCACTGAGCTAACTGGCCAAGGAAGCATCAGTATTTTTTTGAAGTGTCGAATTAAGCCCCTCATTGTTAACTGGAAACTCTTTAGGTAGGAAATACTGGGTTAAGTTTTACAGATTTGTCTTCCTATTTCCTTCCTTTCTTCCTTCCTTCCTCTCTTTTTTTCTTTCTTTCTTTTTCTTCCATTCTTTACCTTTTAGATCTTAAAAGTAGATATGGAAGCATTTAATGAGTACATATTTGCTTACTATACATTACATATGACCACTGTATCAATCAAAGCCCCAGCAGAAAACAGAATTCCACTTGATTGATCAGATAAGGAAAACTTAACAAAGGGATACGTTGCAGAAATGTAGGCATGGTGAATGAAATCAGAAAGGGATGTTAAGGTACCCAGAGACCAGCAATAGCAGGAAGCCATTATTGCTCTTAAACACAAAAGTGGAAGAGGAAGAAACTATAGTGTGAATAATAACAAGAAATAGCTCAGAAAGAAAAACTTGGAACCTTAGAGAAAGATGACTTGACAGGAACTTCAATTCAAGATAAATACTGAGACTTCTGGAAATGTGCTGTCAAAGCAGAGGAGCAAAGAAAAGATTCCTGACCTCGCTCTTCTCCAGCCTTCCAATTCCATTTTTTTTTTTTTTGGTGGGAGTTATGTGCCCTCACTTAAAGCTTGCAGAATTCTGCAAAAATCTGAAGGTTTTATGCATAATTTAATTTGGCATATAAAGATGGCATGGTACAACATTATTAAACATGTATGAAAGTTTAGTTTTTGTGTTAGTCTACTCAGTTCTGAGGGCTGTGCTATGCCGAATGCTCTGTCAGTGTTGCCTTTGGAATAAGTGGAGAAATATTTTCCTGCATTCACAATTTCACTGGAATCAGATAAAATATTTTGTTTCTTGAAATAACAAAATCAACTTATATTGCTTTTGTTTTAGAGGAAGCTGCAGAATGAGCTCCCAAAATATTTCCAGAGGTTATTAGCACTAGACTTACATCCTTTTCCCCCAGAAACTTGAAAGAAACAATTATATGTCAGCAATCATAAGTCACTTACGTTCTAAATTCTATTCAGTGTGTTTTGAAAAAAATGAGAAATGATTTTTATAATTCTCAGATCAGTGACTAACTTCATTCCTGTCTAAACAATGGTCCTTAGTCTCTGATACGTATCTCACACACTAGGTGGTAATTCAAGAGGTAAAGAAATATTTATTTATTTTATAAACTATGTTATTCAGATCAACTCTTGTCAGTTTGCATAAACTATGTGTATTATTGGCAGTTTCTCCTAAAATTAGCTTGACTTCACTCAATTTGAGAGGTACCTATGTAAAACAACACAGCTCTCTATTCTATTAAGAGCCTATTCTGAACTTGATAGTCATTGGGTTTAAGGGCAAAGATTGTTTTTTTTTAAGTTAGCATAGGATTAATTAATTGTTTGTTTTCACCTCACTTTCAGATTTGGGAACCAGATGGAGTAGGGGCCACTGAGGGATTAGGTAAGGAGAAAAATGTAGCAAAATAGACCCAAGGACACAAATGATTTTTTAGTTAAATTATACTCTTTTTGTTTTATCTTCATCTGTCCTTCAAGTATTTTTATAAAAATAAAAAATAACTGGAACTGCATGCCCACTGTTTGAACATAGCTCTGTTAGATTCTCAAATAGGCCTTTTGCTGGAATGGGTAAGTATTTCTACTGTTTCATGTTTACTTTTTCTTTTTTTTTTTCAAATTTCTTTTTATTTATTCATTTTAGAGAGGAGAGAGAGAGAGAGAGAGAGAGAGAGAAAGGGGGGAGGAGCTGGAAGCATCAACTCCCATTTGTGCCTTGACCAGACCAGTGCAGGGTTTTGAACAGGCGACCTCAGTGTTCCCAGGTCAATGCTTTATCCATTGCGCCACCACAGGCCAGGCTTGTTTCATGTTTAGTGATTATCTCAACTTCACCAATCACTTACCTCTACTCTAAACTGAAAGCTCCTCTAATCATGATTAATTGCCTACCACATTTTTGGGTGCATGGGTAGTGCTTTTGTCCAGACAGACTCTTATCTGGAAATAAGGTTAATGTTTTGATGAAAAGGATTGTCTCTTTCAGATTTTGTTAGCTCAGCAAAAACTACGTAAGAGACCTGAAATACATATGTTGCATTCTGTATTGGTTAGACTTTGGAATAAGTGTGATCATCAATATGACTCTAGCTACAGTTTTTATCTTTATTATTTCACTTAAAAATTAACATTTAATTTTTGTATGGATTCTACCTTCCCATGATTCAAATGTAAAAAAGTATAAAATAAGTATTCAGTGAAAAGTCTGTCCCCTGTCCCCATCCAGAGTTCTCATTGCTCCCAACAAACAGGTAACACTTTAGATTTCTCTTTATTCTTCCGAAGATTTTTTTAAAATTAAGAAATGTAAACCAATAAATGTTTTACTTAAAGAAAAACATTGAACATCCAGAGACAGATTTCTAGGGGCCTGTACCTTAGAAAAAAGTCAATTATAATTTTCTCACGGTGCCTAAGATTCTTCACCTAGTCTCAGTTGGAATTTTAAAGTCTGGAAACCAGAAATACCCTAGGAAGGATAAAGGTGAACCGGAAGACCAGGGCAGCTAGAGGTGCTTTTAAGGTAGTTTGGAGCAGCCATTAGCTTAAAAGTGGGCTGTTTAGAAGCAGCCATAGTCTTTTTTTACCCACATCTCTGGTTTCCTGACTTTCCCTTAAATCACGCTGGCTATGGGGAGTTTACTTGCCCTGTAGTCTCCTGGCTGTTTGTTATTGGTGGTGTCTAGAATCTTCCACCCACCTGACCTAGGAGAAGCTATCACGACCCTTGGATCTCATTCTTTTTGCTTGGACTTCTACTGACTTTTCCTGAAACACCATCAAGGTTGCTGCTTAGTAATATGTGCCTTCTCTGTTCTTACAGAGAAACACAGATGCATTCTACACTTGTTTTTTAGATTTTGATACAAGGTAATAATTTTGGTTATTTGTGAAAATTTTCAAACAAATTTGGTGCTTCAACTTTGCAACATTTTGAACTGTGACTGACAAAACTGGACTGTCTTTAGTGAAGGTTACTTTACAGAATGTTTGAAATGTAATACAGGATTCCTCTAGAGTCCTGAGCAGTTGTGGTGGTATGTAAATCCCCAAGGAAAATTTCTCCAGTTTTCTTTATAATTATGGTAATTTTGTTTGTTCTGAAGTGCCTTGTACGAGCAAACTGGAATGGAATTTCCTGCTAATTCTGATAATGCTGAATTGTAGACTTAAATTATTCATGTTATCATTTTAATTTCCCACTTAGCTTTGCTTTAGGAAACAATCAGTGATAATTCTTAATGCATTTAGGGGTGCCTTTATACAGGCGTACCTCCAAGATATTGTGGGTTCTGTTCCAGATCACTGCAATGAAGCAACTGGTAATTTTCATGCAGGTGGAGGATCTTGCCTTCACTTAGTAAAAAAGAAAAGGCAACATCAGTCTCAAGGTGGCTTCTTCTGTATATCCTTAGTTATAGGATTATGTTTAATTAGTCTTCAGATAGTTTTCTAGGTTTATTATTCTATAATTTAGTTGTAATTTTGACGTGTTCATGGTTAGTTTTTAAGATTAAAAGAAAACCTACAATGTCTTTTTAAAAAACAAAATAATCATATTAATTAATTTACCTTATTAATTACTACTTCTGTGACAAGCTACTTAATTTCTGTGAGTCTTAGTGTCTTTGTATGTAAATGGGGAATAAAATAATTAATAGCGTCATGAGATTTAAACAAGGCAGCATGTATAAATTGCCTAGCACAATGACTGGAACACAATGGGTGCCTAACTACTGTTCATTTCTATTATTTCTTTTTTTCTTGTTCAACTAATGTATTACCCAATAGCTTTAAAATCCAAAAACAATACTTTAATACATACATGTATATATGACACCACCAAGAATAATTGTCAGCTCTTGAAATTAGAATATAGTCAAGAGTGGCTCTTTCAAAACTGGCCATGGAAACAGGTATCCAAGAGATGAGAATACCCATATCATCAAGAAAGAAAAATGTCTTGGCTAATAATTCGAATCATAAACCACTAGAAATAGAAATGTAATTTGTCATGGAGACAAGCCTCCTATATGTGACTAGGAGATGGCTCTGAAGTGAGAAGACTTAGGAGGTAGAAAAGTAAGAACTTTCTTACCTTAGTTTATTTGATCATAGACATAAATATTCCTACTCCCTGACTTACAAAATTATTTTGTAGTATCCAAGAATATTGACTTTAAAAATGTGCTGTTACTGCAACTGGAGATTAGCCAAAGGCATTTAATAAAGGATTCTTTGTTGTGAGGGAACTGCTGAGTTATTACTATTTCATATACACTTATATCTCTGTAACAATAGTGGATATTCATCATTTTATACATTTACTCAACAAATATTTATTGAAGAGCTCCTTAATGCTAGGCACAGCATTAGATTTTGGAGATACAGAGATTTAGAATAAACTAAAGTCTCTTTCCCCAAAGACCTCATGATCCAGCAGTAAAGATGAACTAGTACAACAAAAATAATGGTAATTTACTGTCTACATAATTTTGCACATCTGCATAATAACTTAAGTATATTGAACATTTACTCTTTGTCAGGTATTCATAACTGTTTTATGACTACTGACCCCATTCTTTACAATAGAAAAATGATGCAAAGAGAAGCTAAGTACCTTATACAAGATCAAATAAGTACAAGGAAACCAAACCCAAATTTGAATCTTACCCTTCTATGTTGTTTGACTCTAACAGTGATGAATCTTTCCAGGATGATGGAAATTAAATACTGTAGGACAGAGAACTAGTGATTTAAAATTTTAAAAATAGATGGTTTCTGGGCAGATATGAAGTATAAGCACAATCTAGAGTCTTCAACCTAAATTGGAAGTATGAAAAGCAGTAGACCGATTTTAGGAGGTTAAAAGGAGGAATGCAAGAGGCTGAGAAAGAGAATGAAACTTTAGTTTGGAAAATATCTTTGAGGTCTTTGTCAGATACAAAAGTGCAATATGCAGTTACATAGTTAAGCTAAAGTTCAGTAGCGAGTTCTGTGATGAAATTATATTTGCCAAAACCAAATAACTCAACACAAAGAGTTGAAAATTCTCTAAGATGAAATAACTGTTTTTTGGAGTTTGTCTTACACTCCGAGCATGGTATTAGTCATTATATGTGCCTATTCATGTATAATCTTCATGATTAATCTATGTAGTAGGTATTCCATGCCTAAGGAAACTCCTCTGGTGCAGTTACAGATAAAATTTAAATGTCTAAGTGTGGGTATACCTGATGAGAAAGAGAGAAGTGAGAGAGAGAGAGAGAGAGAGAGAGAGAGCATGGTGAAAGGAAAAGAGAGATAAATAAAAAGAGCCTCGGAGAATGTTGGGCAGATAAAATATATTATGCTCACTTTGTTAAAGATGGCGCTGCCCACATGGAAGTTCGTTGATATTAATGTGTGTTCTGGAACAGGCTGTGGGCAGGCCGGGTCATTATAGCCTAAGGCTTAGTTTTAAGACTAAGCTCTTCTCCACACCCTTGACTGATTGAATGATGTACGGTGGTGCACTCTCCTGAGGAATCCCATTATGCCTCAGATGGGTGACTTTGTATCAGAGACTTCCTTGTTTATAAATTGGATTAAGGGTTTGGATTTTCACAATATAAAGTGGGACGGACCAGTAGCTTGATCTTTCTCTTGGTTCCTGGGTTCCTGAGATTAGTATCAGAGAGGAGAGCAGGTAAGGCCACGTGAAGGCCAGGAGAAGCAGCCGAGATGGCTGAATGCTGAGGAAGAAGCCAGTTTGTTAAGAGTTTGTGCAGGAGGAGATGGGAAACAGAGGTGAATAAGTCTGGTGAGCTGGAAAGCTTTGATGCTAGGAAACTCGGATAAGTCAGTAGCTTTGTGAGCACTGAATGTGTGGGTTTTGGAGCCCAGTGTGTGTTTTTGCTTGCCTGCCGGGTACAAGCTAGAATTAAAGCTGATGGCTCACCAGTTCTTGGCTCCTGTGTTTCGTTACCGACTGTTCGAATCTAATGTGAACCTGCCACGGGTCAGGCTGCTGTGATGGTGGCCTTCACTACTGGCTTTACAGAGAACTCTAAAGACCTGGAGTTGTTGTAAAGTACCCAATCCACAATTCCGTGAGTTTTCGTAGAGGCACATAGTCCAAATAAGTTTTTGAAAAGTTTTATTAAGGAGGAAATTTATTAAATATGCTGGCTGCAAATGGCTGACACAGGGCAATAGACCAAAATTGTGCAGTACCCAAAAATAGTTCAGGGGCTGTTTATATGCTCTTAATTATACATGGGAGGGGAAAAAACCTGACATCACGGCATAAGTTTATACCTTTTGTTTAGAGATACATACATTAATTACATCCTTTCAGCAGGGGAGTGGTAGTTTCCATAGGGACAAATGTCTGTAAATGGTTCATTAGTATAAGAATTTTTTTTTTTTTTACAGAGATAGAGAGAGTCAGAGAGATGAATAGATAGGGACAGACAGACAGGAACAAAGAGGGATGAGAAGCATCAATCATCAGTTTTTTGTTTTGACACCTTAGTTGTTCATTGATTGCTTTCTCATATGTGCCTTGACCGCGGGCCTTCAGCAGACCGAGTAATCCCTTGCTCGAGGCAGTGACCTTGGACTCAAGCTGGTGAGCTTCTGCTCAAACCAGATGAGCCCATGCTCAAGCTGGCGACCTCAGGGTCTCAAACCTGGGCTCCTCTGCATCCCAGTCCAATGCTCTATCCACTGCGCCACCTCCTAGTCAGGCAAGAAAAGATTTTAATTTAATCTTTTTCTTCCTCTACCTGGCTGGCTATTCACCCATTTCCCCATAGGTATGGGGGAAGGTCAGAGAATCCAAGTCTTCTTCCTCTTTCTTCATTTACAACACAATGCCATCAGCCATCCTGGTTTTAATGCTAATCATACAAGTACAAAGATCATTTTCAAAATATCTCTTTGCACGCCTAGCCCAAACCAATAAAATGTTCTTTAAACTTCCTAAAATATTAATATTAATTCTGTAGCTTTTGGCGCCTTACAACAGAGTCAAGCAAAAGAGATCAAGATGGAATACTGAGAGAGAAGAAAATTCAGGGAAGCAGGTGTTATGGAAGCAAAGGAATAAAGAGCACAGAGAGTTGATAATATCAAATAGTACATACAGGCCAATACAAACACTGCAGACTTTGCATTCAGCAGTTGGCAGGTGAGTGGGAACTCTGGTAACATGGTTGGGGCAGATATCACACTACTTTAGATCAAGGAGTGAACAAACAGAGAGAAAGCAGACATAACTTATTTAAGAAGTTTGGTTGAAAAAATGAGAATGAGAAGAGTTAAGGAAGTTATAAGGCAAAAGAAAGATTTTAAATGTATTGAAAAGATTGAGCCTATTTATTGTGTGTAAGAGATGGGAGCCAATGGGGAAAGAGAAAGTGCTAATCAGTGAAGAAATGTCAGAGGAGAGAAGAGAAGGTAGGAAATTGCAGGGATTCATTGCAAGGAGACCATGAAAAGGTCAGTGATCTAAAATTAAAATATGGAATTTTGCCTAGAGCTGAAAATATTGTGGCTTTGTAGTGGAATTGGGAATCAGAACATTCTAATAGTGCCTCCTAAGTCTGGACCTTGAAGGAAGAAGAGAAAGTGGCCTTGTCTTGGAGGGATGTTGGGCAGATAAAATATATTATGCTCACTTTGTAAAAGATGGCACTGCTCACATAAAAGTTTCAAGAGTAAGCTTTTCCCCACACCCTTGACTGATTGGATGATGTGGGGTGGTGCACCCTCATGAGGAATCCTCCCATTATGCCTCAGATAAGTGACTCTGTATCAGAGATTTCCTTTTTTGTATAATTGGATTAAAGGTTTTGATTCTAAACTATAAAGTGGGGCAGACCGGGAGCTAGCTTTCTCTCAGTTCCTGAGGTTAGCATTAGAGAGGAGAGCAGATTAAGGCCATGTGGAGGAGAGGAGAAGCAGCCAAGATGGCAGAATGCTGAGGAAGAAGTCAGTTTGTGCAGAGAGAAGGAGATGGGAAACAGAGGTGAATAAACCTGGTGAGCTAGAAACCTTTGATGCCAGAAAACTCGGATAAGTCAGTAGCTTTTTGAGCACTAAATGAGTGGGTTTTGGAGCCCAGTGTGTGTTTTTACTTGCCCGCCAGGTGCAAGCTAGAATTAAAGCTGATGGCTCACCAGTTCTTGGCTCCATGGTTTCATTACTGACTGTCCGAATCTACTGTGAACCTATATGTGAATGGCCACGATGGCGGCTCCTGACTTTCCAAAACCAAGACCTGTGGGACCGTGAATTTATAAAGGAGTTGGGATCCCAGAGAGAACAATTTGAGGGAAGGTGGGGAAGGATTTGCAAGGTGATGGTAATGATTGTGTAATGCTAAACTATATTGAGCTGGGATAAATCAGTGTGCAGAAGTAACTGCTTCAATCTCACTTTTGAACAAATTTATACAGTATTTTGTGTTGATATGGACCAAAGGGACATATGAAGTAACTGAAGCCCTAGGGGGTGGGGGTGATACAATCAGGGACTGGACTTGATTTTTTAAGTCCCATCTTCCTTTCTTCTCTTTATACTTCTCTATTTTTTTTGTTCCCTCCTTCTCTTTCATTTTTTTCTCTTGTAATCTGCTTCCTTCTTTCATTCTTTATCCTCCCTTCCCTCCTTTTCTTCCTTTCTTTTTGCTTTCCCCATTTTCTTGTTTATTTAATTTCTTTCTAAATTAGTGTATTAATGAACATTCCTGAGCTTCTTGACATCATCAAAAACCTTCCTCTATTGTTTTATTTGAATGATGATGCACTGAATAATAGGATTTCTACTGAAAATATGTGCAACATATTTTCTTCAGGGTAAAGGAGAACATGGCTTTAAATCCTCTGTTGCTTTGATTCTTCTTTTCTAAATGATGACTTTGGCTCAGGCTGTGTTGCAGAGCAGAGACTAAAAAAGGTAATGGAGCATATTTGAATTTGAACTAACAACATTTTACAGCTACTTTGACATTTGTATTGAGTATTGTAAAAAACAAACAGACACAAAAACCTTACTTTAATGGAAAGAATACTAGGAGAAAAACATACATGATAATAGCATCTAGGACATCTTGGTGACTTGGTCTCAGCTATAGCATGTGCAGCAATTACATTTGCCCTTTCCTTCCATTACAAAAACTTGCTAATGAATATATTATCATTTTATTTTACATTTTCATTCTGATTCTTCTTCCCTTAACCACCATCACCCACACCTCTACAAAGAGCTTTGTGATCTTTGGGTGACTACACTACTGAGTGAAATAACAGAATATATGGAATCAAGATACCATATTCTTTTGTTTGCAGATTCAGCAGTATCTTGAGTAATATGGTCCAGCTACCTTATTCTCCATGGATTTTTCAAGCAGACACATTACTTTCTGGCTGAACTGACTGGCAATTTCTTCTTTTGTTTTGCTCCTTGAATTGATTAGTTTTACTGAATTGACTGCTCATCCATCAGCTGAGAGTCTGTTTATAAAACAATAGTTGGCTATACACATATTAAACTAATTTATTCAGGATTCAAAGTAACTTCTTTGTGAAAGAGATATTCTTGTTAGGTAACAGTTTCAAAAACCTCTTTCAAAACTGAGAGACCGCCTTAGGAGAAAAATATCGCTAGAATAAAATTTTATTTCTCTGTATTGAATTATAAAAATGAAAAAGAAGTTTATATGTTGTGTTGCATTGCAAGTGAGGTGTGTACAACCCAAATGTTCTGTTGCCTGATCAGTTTATAACTACCACACATCATCATACATAACTGTAAATATCCAAATTACCAAGTTATCAGCCCTGTGTACTTGAGTGACGGAAATTAGCATCTTTCAACAAGTCCTCTAATTATTTCTAAGAGCTCCACAGATAGCTCAGAAATAAGTCTTCTACATTATTCTGTTTCAGCTCCCAGACATGTTGCCACAATGCTGGATCTCCTGCTGATGGCTGTTGTGGTATCACTACTTTGGGCAGAGCTGTCCTTCACTGATGACTGCCCTCATCACTACCATTCTAACCTCAAGGAAGGGACTCAGCTCTCCCTTTTGTTTGCTATGAATCAAAAATATAAGGGAGATGGGTTTGTAATTCCATACAGAAAAGTAAAATCCAAGTTCTAGATTTTAACTTGACTTTCCTGAATGTTCAGAGTAGAAATGATGTAAAATTTACAATGTATGCTACTGTGTGTTCATGTCCTGAGTGACTAGCAGTATATTCCTTTTTAGAAGGAAAGTTTATTTCATCTATTTATTTATTTATATTCAAGTGAGAGGAAGGGAGATAGAAGCCCGCATGCACCCAAACCAGGATCCACCAGGCAACCGCTGTCTGGGGCCAATGCTCTACCCATCTGGTGCAATGATTGGAACTGAACTATTTTTTTTCCTTAAGTGAAAAGTGGGGAGGCAGAGTGACAGACTCCCGCAAGCACCAGACTGGGATCCACCTGGAAAGCCCACTAGGAGGTGTGTTGTGCCCATCTCAGGCCATTGCTGCATTGTATCTGGAGCTATTCTAGCACCTGAGACGGAGGCCATGGAGCCATCCTCAGTGCCCAAGCCAACTTGCTCCAATGGAGCCTTGGCTGTGAGAGGGGAAGAGAGAGATAGAAGGGAGAGAGGAAGGGTGGAGAAGCAGATGGTCATTTCTCTTGTGTGGCCTGACCAGGAATCAAACTCAGAACATCCGCATGCCTGGTAGATGCTCTACCACTGAGCCAACCAGCCAGGGCAAAACCTTATTCAATTTATTGACACCTGGTTTTGTTCTTTGGCAGTCATGTAAACTTTAAACTAAATATACTACAATTCTGAAAGTCTGGGTAATGCATTCTCCCTCAATATAGCATGTGACAACCACTGAAGTCCAGATTAAGTTATGCTGTACCAAGCTCCTCTGCCGTGATGGGCAGAGTTTTTCTTGGAGTGCAGAACAAAGGAAAGCCTTTACTTCCCTGTGACACTTTCCTCATCTCTATGCTCCGTCTACCTGAGCAACTCTATAAACAGACAAGTTTTAGTTCTGCAAGAACATGCACTGATAGGCATAGTGAATTCAAACCATATGTAATGAGGAAGCCTTTATTACATAAGGAAACGATTAACAGGCAATCAGTTCTGGTTGCACATTGCAGAGCATTAGACAAGGTAGAATGAAATTGTCTCAACTATTTCTATTTCCATAAAGAGACTTTGCTTCGTGTTTGTTTAACTAAAAAGATCAATCAAAAGATTATTTCCCCCAAAAATAATCTTCTGAGGCTGTAGTAAACAATATATAGTCTTGAAATTGTAATTACATTACCAAGCAGGACACTCCATTATATTTATTTTTGAAATTATATCAAATTTTACTAATGTGACTGTGTATTTTATAAAGTTTGACTAGATGATGGAGAAGTCATATTTTCCCTTTAAAGTGCCAATGCAAATAGTACTACTTTCTTAAAATATAAAATTTCACACCTAATATATTTTTATATAAATTTGATCAGACAACAGATAAGCAAAAATTAATTTAAAATATATAGTTAATATGATTAGTCAGTATTTACAAATCAGAGTACATATTTCTAAATATTTAATTTAATCCAACATAATAAAGCAAAATATTACTCTATTATTATGCAGATAATTATTAGAAAGCAATATACTTTTTTGTTGTTGTTCTTGATTGAAGGAGAAAGGATTTCTCTAAGTGCCTTTTGTTTCTCCTTTACTTACTACATGTCCATAATATTATATGCAAGGTCTAAAATTTATAGTCATGTTAAATGTAAGGTCATGTGGTTGAGAGGTTCTGAAGATCTGACTTCATTTTTCAAGTCAATACAAATTCTGGCTATGTAAAAAAACACCTGTTGATTAATACAAATTGAATATTGATGGGGATTATTCTGGATTAAAAAGTTGACAAGGACTTCTATGAAAGAGGCAACAATTCCAAATATCTCCTGGTTTGTTGGTGTCAGTTTCAACTCTGCTACAGGCAGATTTGGTCAGGAAAACTAATATTGATGACAAAGGATGTACCCTCCTCCTTTCAGCGTCCTGATATGGGCTGCCACCACTTCACCATACCTCACCTTTTCCTTGACAACCTCATTTCTCCCTCTCAAGTTCAGAAGTTTTATCTATTCCCATGAGAGCCAGGGGTCTGGAATCAGGAGGAAAGCTAATGATGATATTGTAGGGTATGTTATTGCAGCATTTACTATATTTGTAAATGTGAGAAGAATAAACAGATGTTCTTGTCAATTTCCCTGCAGGGAGCATAGATTCTGCTGCACCATATATAGAGAACATATGACTGTCCCAGTTCGATTGTCATGAGCACATGAATAAGTGTTTCAGATTTAAGAGGAAGTATTTGCAAACCTACTTGGAAGATAGAATTACCTTAATCTGGCTTCTCCCATCAAGAAAAGAGATAGTCTGATATCCCAGTTTTCTTACGAAAAAGTAAGTTTTATTTCTCAACTTATTCAGAAACTAGAAAAAGAGGAAGGATGGTATAGTTAAGCTATCCTTTTGTAAAACACATAACGTTGGTTGTCTCCATTTGCCCCTTTAGACCTACTACCCATCCTTGTCCATATTATCATTGGAACACTAATAAGCATAGGTTACTTCAAGAGGCTCTAAGGCCTCTAGGCTTTTAGTCAAAGTGTGCCAATAAGGACTTCCAATAAGGGGTTAGAAAGAAGCAATAAAGTCATGGTATCAATTCCATCGTTAGTTTTCTTGATGTGGTCTCCAACAGTCTGTGACTCTTGCTTAAAAGCCACTGTACTTTTCAAGGCATTAAACTACATGATGCTCCACCCCTCTTATTTCTAGTAATTACTCCCTCTTCTTGCCTTTTAAGTCTAGGGTTGGTAAAAGCTTGGTCATTAAATGGGATTATTCTACTATGCCTAGTGTTAGTTCAACAACCACACCTTGGTAAATGTTCCCTTTGTTAATAACACCTGTTGAATTATTTTGTTTTGCACACACACACGGTATAAAAAATTCATTCATTCATTTATTAATTCTTTCACTCATTTATGTATTTACTCAAGAAACACTTTTTGAGTATCCTCCATGTGTTTGACACTATATGTGCAAAAACATAGGCTCTCTGCCTTTGATTAGCTAATAGTCTAAAAATAAGAAAGGAGAGAGGGCCCAGGCCAGCTAGATCAGCGGTAGAGCATTGGTCCAGCATGTGGAAATCCCAGGTTTGATTCCTGGCCAGTGCACACAGGAGAAGAACCCATATGCTTCTCCACCCTTCCCCTTCTTCTTTCTCTCTATCTCTCTCTTTCCTTCCCATAGCCAAGGCTCCATGGAAGCAAAGTTGGTTCGTGCACTGAGGATGGCTCCATGGCCTCTGTCTCAGGCACTAAAATAACTCCAGTTGCAATGAACAACACCCTGGATGGGCATAGCATTGCCCCTTAGTGGTCTCTGCCTCCCTGCTTCTCACTTCAGAAAAATCCAAAAAACAAAACAAAACAAAAAATACAAGAAGGTAAGTGCTCTAATACTTGAAAGAAGTGGTGTGGGAACATGAGAGTGGTTCTGATCTGCCTGGAAATATTGTCAAATACTTAACAAAGGAGCCACTAGAGATGAATCTTAAATGGTGAATAGAAGTGTTCCCTTTGGAGAAGATAAGGGCTAAATAAATAACCTTTATAGGAATATAGTACAATAAAAAATGGCCCAAAAGTCAATGTGTAGAAGCCATAGCAATCTTATTAGGGAGTGAAATGGGACAGGAATCAGTTTGGAAAGCATGACCTGGAGATCCTTTGGTCTGTGATAAGGGATTTCATTTTTGTACTGTTGGCAATAGGAAGCTATCAGACATTTTTAAACAGGAAGGATATGATAGATTTGCTTTTTAGGTCTCTACTGTAGCGATACCTAATTCTAGGTTTGCTTCGAGAGTCTACCATTAAGAAATTAGAGAAGCCTATTGTAATGTCTCAGGGGTAAGATGAGCAAAGGTTTAAAAGCAAGTGGACTGGCTATATGTAGTTTAAGATTACACTTAACCCATCATCAGGTAAGGCTTCCAAACAATCTCTTTACCATTATTTTCTTTGGGATAAGCCTCATTTCTGTTTCATTATACTGGTTACAAATCTGTTCAGAGTTACACTACATTTTAAAAAATAATTGTTGTAAGTACACTATGAGTTTACAAAGAATAACAGTTAATAAAGATTGCTCTGTTTTGGTCATACAAGTAAAGGTCACATTCATTTATTTATAAGTGAAATATTTACTTCCATGTAAATACTGATGGTAATTTTTATGTGATATACTTAGACATATTTTCTTATTCTCATCGAGTTCTTCATTTATGTTCTTTTGCTTTAGTTCATTACATTGTTTACATTCTATAACTAATTTGAGCATTGCCAAAGACAACTATTACCCAGAGCATTGGTTCTTGAAAATAACCCATGTAGAGCTGAATATCATTGATAAGTGAGAGTTACCAGATAGTGAAATATGAAGTTGATTTGATTTTTCAAAAGCAATTAGATGTCTAAGTTAAAAAGGAAGGACTAAGTATAAGATATTTGTAAAACAAACTAAATTAAACATTACACACTTAAATGTTTAAACATGACACCTTTAAGCTAACATTACCGTGTTGTGTGGTGAAGAATGTCATTGTGCTTCTACTGAGTAAACAGGAAGTTCAGTAGTATAGGAACAGCTACAGGCCTTATATAATGACCTTAAAAGATTAGCATGCCAGTTGTTCAGCACTTACTTCACAAGAAAGAAAGTAGGATAAACTGAGCCATTCAAGGTTTATTTGAACTACACCAAAATAATTAAGAAATGTCAAACAATCAAGAGAATATAAACTTTCCACTCTGAAATCTCAGATTTTTTAAAACTGAAATGAAATCACGTTTTCATCATGACAAACAATTGAATAGTTAAATATACTTGCTATAAACTGATTACTTTGATTCATCAGGTTTTTTAATTAACCTGAATTATCATTTTTATCGATTTGACTGACAACCAGATGTTATAGCACCGTGTAGAAATGTCCCCTTCTGTTTTGTATTTGCGAAACTTGATGAGATTCCCGTGTAGTTAATGAAACATTTGTTGAACAAGGGAGGGGAGCAGAGGTGCTTCCCAGGCTGAATAAAGTGCGCAGATGTGCTTTTTTAAAACCCTAAAATAGTTTTACATTCATTAAACATGTAAACATCAAAATAGTTTGTAGTGAAAATGTGAATTTTCATTGCCTTTTGAACAAGGAAGGTACATTGGACAGATACTCTTTCCCACACAGGTAGTGGTGACAGCCAGACACTGGAGGGCTCTCAGAACCCCCAGCTGTCACCAACCAAAGGAGCGATGTTCTCCGGCACGTATCCAAGTCTTATTCTCCCCAATTTTTTTTATATAGCAAACTTCTTTTATTCTTTACATTATCTGCCTGTCTCTGTATCAATTACAGCTTTTGATCTCTGTCTTAAAGATTCAACCTTCTGTGGTCTCCTATCTGAGATTGTACCTCTTCAGAAATAGGTGAAAAGCTACAAATGGGCCGAAAAGTAAAAGGTTGCTCCTGACAAAAAAGGTATAGATAATTAGATGCAGACATAATAAGGTCATTTTGCAATGTTTTGGTTATGATAATTTTATACAATCAGGATGCTACATTGCCCTATCATCTGACCTGCAGTTTGCATAGTGGCCATGTTATTATTATGTATAAAATAACTCACCTGATTTTTCTTTTAATGGGGATTAATTTTTAGCTGTTCTCTGCTTAATGACTTTAACTGGAACTTTAGGCCTCAGGAATTTAAAAATTCTTGAAAGTCCCTTTGGCCTCCCTCTCTACACCCATTCCCTGATGAGAATGTGGAAATACATAATCGAATGTCTGAGTATATTCTTGTTTGTGCTGACGCTCAAGTCCCCAAGGCCTGTTTCTAACATTGTCCTGCAAGCAATACATAACTCGTGGAGGCATGTCTCAACTCCCTGCTGTAATCAACCCTCCAGAGAAGTTTAATTTTTAATTAAGTGAAGTCGAGTGTTTATGTTTTCTCTGGAGCTGATTAATCAGAACTTTGTTATTTGTGTTGCAAAAGGGGAATAAAGTAAGTATACCTTTAATTAGACAAAAGGGTATTGACTTTCACTGTCTTACATCTAGCCAAAACAAAAGCAGATGTTCCAACACTGCGATACAGGGTGCTTGAAATATTTCATAGCAAGTGGTGCAGAGGTCAAGCTTATGGGTAAAGAACATGTTAACTGGTGAACTCTAGACTGTGTGTTCACTAAAGTCTTTATCTCATAATTTATTATTTCAAATTCTGTCTCCTGAATTTTTGGGATTACTATCAATCAATTTTTTTTATTACTGTATTAGAGAAGGTTGACATAATGAAATACCACAAACTGGTGGCTTAAGCAGGATAAATTAATTTTCTTATATTTTTGGAGGCCACTAGTCCAAGATCAAGGTCTAGAAGGGTGGGTTTCTGACAAGGGCTCTTTTCCTGGCTTGCAGATGGCTGCCTTTTGTTTATATCCTCAAATTGCAGTGATAAAGCAAGAATAAACTCTCTGATATCTCTTCTTATAAGGATATTAATCCGCTCCCATCCCTTATTGCCCTCATTTAACCTTAATTATTCCCTAAAGGCCCTATCTCCAAATGCAGTCACAATGGGGGTTAAGGCATCAACGTATGAATTTTAGGGGAACATAATTCAGTCCTTAATAAGCACAGCATCCAAGATTTATTACAGAAAAGTTAAGCTCTCAAGAAGCTAAATTTTGTCACCAGTATTTAAAATAAATGCTTCTAATATAGGAGTAGTAAAAATTCAATATAATTCAATTTAGGCAGTTGAGGTAAGTGAGGTGGGGAGCTAGACAGACACATGTAAAGTCCAGAGCCCAAACTTAAATAAATATGTGTCTAGAGAAAGACCTTAACACAAATTTCACATGGATTAATTCGACCCAGAACAATACAGTCCAAATCATAAGGTTGATATGAAAGTGTCAGGTCTGAGAATTATTTGGAAGCATTACATAGCTGGAGAACTGAAGGAGTCAGTATGTAAAAACCCAGTTCTTTGAGAACCTAGTGGTGAAGGTTGTGGCGTTCAGAGAGTAATTTTAGTCATGCTTTTGCACTGGCCTTTGCAACATTTAAACAAATAAAGTATTTGATTTAACACACATTAGAAGGTTTCTATGATAATGTGACTACTCTTTAGAACATGGCATGCAGTTAAGCACTTGAGCTGATGTGGACTAGGAGAAAATCAATGAAATATGTAGCAATAAGAGCAAGAAGAAAATAGGACCACAGAGCTTCAGAATACAACATATATATACACACATCTATAGACATGCATATCCATTAATTTTCAACAAATGTGAGCAAGTGGCATTTGTGATTATTTTGGTGATCACCTCTTTAATAAAAAGTGGCTTGCTTACCTATTTTAAGATACCATGAATTTGTAGAGAGTATAGGAAAGAATCAGGAAGAGTGTAATATAGCAAATAATCAGTCCCAGGTTTCTTACATGCCTTAGCTCACCTCCCATTCTCCACACCACACTTTGTGGACTTAAAAGACTCCAGAAAATAGTTAAATATGAAATCTCAGTGTCTTACACAAAAGAGCTGATTCTTTATTATTTAGATGCAATTTATGAGATAATTTGTTCAGTTAACAATACATCAATCTTATTTAAGACACAACTAAATTCTCTATGTGCTTAATATGCCGCTTCAGATTTTAGAGATATTTAATTAAAATAACAATAGCGGGTGTATTTACTAAAATTGAAAAAAATAATTACAACTATGTTTGAAACTATTTTCAGAAGAGTACTTGGGGGAAAGAGGACAAGATATTTAAATGACAAAAGAACTATTTATATACATAATTAGTTATAATAAGAGAGTACAAGTCATTTGAGTTTATCTTAAATAATATTTATTTGAATGGCTGATATTTTTTTTGAGGCGGGTGTTATGTACAACTCTCTGTTATATTCAAATCTCTATTGCTTATGTGCAAATAATAGAACCTGGTTTTTCTTATATATGCATTTTTTACTTTATTATTCAGCTAATGAATGACTAAAGAATGAAAACATACCTTAAAAATAATCTCAGGTAAAAGATAATAGGGAACAAAAACTATAGAAATTATATGTAACTGATTTAAAAAGACTATAGTAGGTCTTTTCTGTTTTGGATAATTCTCACTTTTGCTTTTAATTATTAATATTTTAGTGGATACCATAAGCTAAAAACTTTTGAGGTAAGTTTAAATCATGATATTATGCTTTATTTTTATAACATTTACCCTTTTAAATAAATTAATATTAGCATTAAATTTATAAGGTAACATCAGTAATAACTGCATGATGAGACAGAAGTAGAAATCCTTTGTCAAAAGTATGAAATGTGTAGGAATAAAAAGGTAAGTTGAAATTTAAAAATTGCAAAAATCCACTCTATTTTTCTTTTTTAAGTTTTTTTTCATTTTCCTCCTCTATTCTAAGTATAACCTGAGTTTATTAAAAATAATGTTAAGAATTTATTTTGAATGCTAGTCAAGGATTCCTTTTGTGGACTTTGAATGACATATGTATATACTTCAGTTGCCTGAACATCTAAAATAATTGATGGCCTCTGGTGGAATGGGGAGGATAGGCTTTTATGGCCCAGTGGATTTTTCCCTGGTTCCTTATTGGGGACAAATCCCTGATTTAACATTTGCGTAGTAACTACTGAATTTGGGCTCATTAAAAGTAGTCCCATTTCAAACAAAATGTCATTTCCCTAAAGATTAACACAGAGATAGGACAATACATAGAGTTTTAAATGTCCTGAATTTCCTTCGGGGTCTGTCCACTTTAGAAATTTAACATTTTGTTGAAGACTTTGTACATTTCAAATTCCTTGTAAGTCTGAGGGCGCTGTATGAGTTGGCCAAGAAGAAGGCCAATGGACATAAGTTACAACAGATACATCAGCTCCTGTATTAATCATCCCTTTAAAAGCTTTCCCATTAATTTTCAGTTCTAGTTTGGGCCTCCCTGAGTTACTAATTGAGACCAGTATATATATATATTCTGGGGATCCAAAGCTCCCAGCTCCCCTGGAAATGTTAAAAAGAACTTTACTATCCCTTTTGTATGGAAATAGAATGAGTTGGACGATCCTTTTTTCAGGAAGAACTTGAATAATAATAGCACTAGATTGGGCCACCACCTTAATCTGTCCGGTATAATTTTCATCTATCACCCCAGGAGTACCTGAAATCCTTTTAAAGTAAGACTGCTTCTTCCTAGAATCAACCCTACATAACCTTTGGGCAAGGGGCCTAAAATCCTAGTTGGTGTAGCCTGAGGAGCCATTTCTGAAGTTAAGATTCTGGTGGAGGGACAGAGGTCCAGTCCTGTGCTCCCTGCTGTAGCCCTTGTGAGCCTCCAGAAGCTAGGCTTTGGTTCTGAAGAGGGACCTGAGGAAGAATTAAGGAAATTTCCCCTACTGTGTGTTGGGGCCAGAGCTGGCTCCTCTTGGAGTTTCCCTGAATAGGTTGGTGATCCATGGTGGTCTTTGATCGGCAT
Organism: Rhynchonycteris naso; assembly: GCA_037038555.1. Taxonomy (NCBI): domain Eukaryota; kingdom Metazoa; phylum Chordata; class Mammalia; order Chiroptera; family Emballonuridae; genus Rhynchonycteris; species Rhynchonycteris naso. The sequence continues at coordinate 287,072,085 of CM072996.1, read as the reverse complement.
TCACTAACCCGGTGTATGCCCCGAGGATACTGGGAGCAAAGACCAGGCTGTCTCTGGGCTTGATTACCGTTAGTGGTATTGGATTTTTTACAAGCCTTGGCAAAATGCCCAGGCTGTCCGTAATTATAACAGCAACTCGTTTTTTTCTTTGGAGCTTCCTTTGATATTAAAGACTTCCTTCAGAGTGCCTGCCAGGGCCAAACCCTGAACGTAAGAGGGCCCAATATCAGTGCAAAGACAGATAAAAATCATTGAGAGTACCTTTATTTTTTATATGGGCATAGAACTGCTTGACATGTTTTGTTAGCATTTTCAAAAGCCAATTGTTTAGTTAACAAGGAGCCCACTTCCAGGTCAGAAATAAGTCGTCCCACTGCTTGAAGCAGACAAGCCAATCTTACTGGGGTCTCCACTTTTCTTTCCCTTCCCTGGGAGACATTTCCATGCCTTAGAGGTACAGATGTTAAACTGCTGATAAACTTGCAAATTGTATAAAAGTTGATTTTGAACTCTGGAACATTGACCGGTCCCTACTAGCACTTTCATGGAGATATTTACTCCATGGGTATGGTTTCTTTCAGCTTGTCAGGCACTTCTTTCCAACCAATCTGATTTTCACAAAAAGAACTCTCTGGGACTTAGGCATACCTTAGCTAGAATCATCCAGTCTGTGGGAGCTGGAGCATCAGAACTAATAGAATAATAGTATCCAGAAGGCTCAAGATGAATGGTACAATGGGCCCATACACCGCAGTACCCATTTTAAGCTCCTTTAGTGTCTTAAAAGATAAGGGTTCATTCATCCACAACATTTGTGTAGGATTATTTGAGTCTGGTCTCTCAAACACTGTGTAATATGAAAACCAAAGACATTCTCCCCCACCTCATGGGCTCTCCGTAGGCAATTTTGTAACGGAGACATTAACAAAGACTGACGTTGATGACTGTGGTTCAAAATTTTTTGTTTGGGGCAGATATCCCTCACAGTCATATAAAAACAAACAAACAAACAACCTATGTCTAAATTCTTCAGGAGCAAAGGAATCCTCCTCCCGTTCTTCCCAATCTTCCTCTGCCTTTTGTTCTAACTCTGGTCTATGCTCAGGGGGTGGTTCCTCCTTCTCTTCTTCCAGTCTAGCTTCAGTGGGAGGTGGAGGCACAGAAGGAGGGGGAGGAGTACAAAGACCTTCCTAACATCGCACTGTTTCTTTCAAATGGTCAGCTCACGTGCTTGATGGCAATCTCTTTTTTTCTCAGGTAGGATCAAGAGAATCTCTAATTAAATTCTACAAGGAGAAGGCCATAATTGGAATCCTATCTGGGTCTTCTGCATATAACGGGCTTTCAATTGCTTACCAATTGTTTCACGGTTTTCTCATTAAAGGTCGCCTCTGCAAGGAACCGGGGACAAATTTCCTGTACAAAATGTAAAAATTCAGCAAGTTGACTCCCATGGACGTACAGCCACGGACTTTTAACATTATTGCCTTAAGCATCTCCATATGAAGATTTCTTTCTTGAGAATCAGAGTTGACCATATTTTACACCTGGTGAAAATTTGCTCCTTACTTCAACTTGTATCTGATGATGTGTGTCCTCCTCAAGGGGCATCCTTTCTCCTGAGATGTGGAGTCCCCCATACTCAGGTCCCTGTTTGGGTGCCATTGCCAAGGCCTGTGCAGGGAAGTAAAGTCCTTGGCGGGGACGACGGAAGATTAAGGAAAACACAAAGACATAGATAGAGTTTGGGCCAGGTGGGACATTGTGCTCGAATGAAGACACAATAGCCCCAAGCCTGAAAAACCCACCTGCAGGTATTTTATATGCTTAAACAAAAGGGCATTGTGCTAGGGGTGAAGATAATAACCTCAGATCTATAACTCGGTGACACTCTACCCTACAAGCATATCAGAACATGTTGAGCCTGTGGTAGTGCTGTGTGCTTGCCGCTCTGCTTTTGACGTCAATGCCGTGAACAGCCTTCAACTTATTTTCCTGGTCCTGCCTTGCCAGGTCACCCTCAGACGAGCTGGGCCTTTCCTCTGCTCTCAGCTGCATGGAGGCAGGACACATTCAGGTACAGTAGTTCTCTACAAATTATCATCGTTCCCTTTGTGCATCTTGCCTGTTTACCTTAGATGTTGTGATCACTCTGCAGAAGCAGGATGGACCCCTACCCAAAATTTGTTTCAAATGGCAAAAGTGACCACACCACACACAAACCAAGAGGTTATAAAATGTTGGATTACTTACATAATAAGGTTTTCTGAGAGCATTTAAATGTGGGCTTCCCAAGCTGGTACAAAAATGGCATCAGAGAGCAAAGAAAGGAGACTGGCTTGAATTTTATTTATTTATTTTAATCAAAATGATGATCTGAGGCCAGGGTGAGGATTCCGTGGTTTGAATTATCTCCAGAGCCAAAAGAGAAAGTGCCAAACTTTCTTATCAGCTTTCCCAAACGCGGAGCACAAAGGAGACTTAAGGCTAAAGAGCTGTCATCAGCCAAAACAAGAAAAACGGGGTAAACTCCTTTTGCATGCTTAAATACGTGACATCTCATTTGCACAATTGTCTTAGCCTTTCAATTAATCTCCCTTTCTTTAATCTTGCAGTCTGTCAATCCATCTGTCACCATCACGCTAGGCTTGCACACATGCAAGTCTGATGATGCCATGACGCTGCTCAGGATTCTTCAGTGGTTCTGCATCCCTATGCAGTAATTCTCAAATTAGGGAACAGAATCTTCAGGACAGAGGAATACTCAAAGTGGTTCACTGCAAAACAAAATATTTTTGAGAACTACTGTTTTGTATTAAAGAGCACGTGAATTTTGTCTTCTACTACTAATAGTCTTATGACCCATAAAAATAGCAAATTTAAAATACATAACAATTTAAAATGAACTAAAAATTCATACTGTTGTACCCTTCAATCTTCCTGGAGAGGTTAGCACATTGATCCTACAGAGCTTTCAGTACTTCATCAGACATATTCTTTGGCTGTGTATTCTTTAGTTTGAGTCCCAGTAGAGCCCAAGCTCTAGCCAATCAGATCAGGTGTCCCTGATTCAACTTTCCTGTGCAGTGGGGCATAACAACAGGCCTGGCAGCCTCTTCGAGACTACTTTTGAGGCGGCTATGAGGATTCTACTTATCAGTGCTGACACTAACTGCCACCGGAGGAAAAACACGAGCCTGACACACAAATTAGTTGCAAGAATTATATAGGCAGATTATTATTCACAAATCTTTGTTGTGTGCCTGGGTACAGTTTAAAGGAGCTCCGTTGTCATGCTCCTCTCGGCTGTCTCTGCTCAGAGCTCAGAGCGAAGTGGAGACAGTCCACGTTCACGTTGGAATCTGCGTGACTATTGTAGCAGGGAGGCCCCTCAGCTTTATTATTTTTCTTTGGCCAACGCTTTCTAACAGGTGTCAATTTACAAGATTATTATTTCAAACCACCTTTTTGGGAGTTCCTCGCAGAGAGCCCTTTTTATGTTAATTTATTGAAATGTTATATTAAACCACTTTTAAAATGTTCTTAGGGAAGCTTCTTGTTTATGTTAACTTATAGACTTATGACATTAAGCCACTTCTTATTTATGTATAATTTCATATAGATACTAACTGGGCCCTGCTTGAAAGTCAGTCTGTTTATTATATTTGTATATACTATATTAATTTCTATTCAGGTGGCATAATTTTATTTAATTTCTTTAATTGATTTTAATATTCTATTTTAATTACTTTTATATATTTTCCATATTTAATTATTGTAATATTATATTATTATAACATTTGAGAAGCATTATCTTATACAAATAGAACACAGAGGCTTCCACTTCGCATAGCTCCTTCACTAGTTAACCCATATCCACCCTCAGGATTAATGCTTCTCCACAATCAGGTGTTGTCACCATGTTCTGTCTCTGTATGTATGCAGTAAACACTCCACACTGTTTCACTCCTGCATGGCTTCGCCTGGTGTTTTCCTTTTCAAAGTCTTCTGTTTCTACCCATTACTAGACACAACTCCTTTTTCTGGGCCTTGCACACTATTCTTCATAATAAGGATTTTAGTCCTTCTTTGAAGTGTTTCCTTAGCTTTTCTCTGAACATTATTCATATCTACATTGTAGCAAGGGTCTTTTTGGTTTGTAATTTTTGCATATTTACCCTTTTAAAGTTCTCATGGACAGGGACAGTATCTTTTTGATTACCTAGGTTGGCGCAAAGCCCGCTGCACTGTGGGTACTCAATACCCTTTTGTTGAGTGAATAAAAAATATTTTTGAAGGAACACTGGTGATGATAACTGTTGCTGCTTTCCTCTTAAGTGTTGTGAAAGAAGCATCTCTAGTAATATAATGTGGTAAAAAATTTTAGTTTACCTTACTTACATGAAGGGTCAAGTTAAAGTAAATTTAAAGTTAAATTTAAATAAAGTTGAAATTAGAGGGTGTGTTCATTTGAAAGACTATTATGAGAATGGTTTAAAGAGAAAAAACAATAACAAACAACAGAACAAGAAAAAAGAAGTAAAATAAAGATGAAACCTTGAATAAAAAGAAGAAGTGTGAGCCAAAATAAATATATTGAAAACTGACAAGAATGAAGAGCAGGGTGAAGAAATGTGTATAATCCCTCAAGGCTGGGGGTGACGGAGGAGAAACACAATCTACACAAATTATAAGGGAACAAATTGGGACAGAAGAGAAGTGAAAAAAAATTAATGGGAAGCAAGCCATGAAAATATAATTATATTTGCTGATAAGGAGGCAGTGGGCTTCAGGTGGGCAGTGAGATTAGTTGGATGCATTAATGTGTGTGTGTGTGTGTGTGTGTTTGGAATATGTAAGTAAAAGATGAACATTTTACTACCAGTTATAAGATATACAAATTGCTCAATCCTTATCCAAGCCAATTTGTGCAAAATGTCCCCATCCTCAAAACTGTGGAATTGTAGAACCCGAGATGCTTTTCTCTAAGCCTTTTCGCTCACTGAATGATAACAAAAAGGACAAGAAAAATGAAAATAGAAGAATCACAATAATAACATAACATTTGTAAGTTATAGACAATGAATTCAACTGTGTTAGAAATATATTATTCTATGATATTAATTAATTCTTGTTTAGAGCCCCATAATACTTAGTTGCAAGAAGACATCTTAATTTATTTGAGATCTCTCTTCCAAACCAAGTCTGAGGATTAAAAATCCAATGAGAGTGCCAAGGAGCAAGAAAAAAAAGAAGAATCTAGACTTCAGTCGTCAGTCCCACATTGACCTCTAATGTATCCTCCGTTTTGCACATATCTCAGTTCTCAGTCTGGCAACTCTTGGGACCCTCTGCTCTAATCTATTCTTCCTAAATGTCTCAATAACTTATTTCTAGATTCAGAGGGAATCCTTCTTCCTTCAAATTTTGAATTCAGATATAATGTCTCTGCCCAAAGTCCTCTCTTCTCTCTGGAAAGAAAGGTTACAAAAAGCCAAGAGAATGAATAACTTTCATTTTCAGTACTTTAAGACAAAAGCATTGCGGTAGATAGGGAGGAGTCAGTAAACCATAAAGGAGAGAAAGATTATCATCTCATAAGTGTTATCCTGCCATAGTAGTTATAGTTTATTGTAAGTTTACGTCATTCCAGGCAGATAGCATCACTTCATGTTGGTTAGTGTGTTGGATGTGGATGCTATTGTTCATATAGGGAATCTCTTGCATAGAAGAATAGAAAATTCTCATAAGTGTTTACTAGACATAATGAGTTAAAATCCTTTATTTTCAAACAAGTGTACAGAGGTCAGTGATACACTGGGTTCAGGCAGAGAGAGCAAAATAAATAAATAAATAAAGAGGCAGAAGATTTGCAGTATTGTAGCAAGTTAAGTGCATAGTTGGCATTTGACAAAGTAAAGCTGAGGGTTCAGCAAAGATTGAATTGATATGAACCATGCTTAGTGGTTCTTAGCAACAGGGCTCTCTCCTAATACAAATAACATTATAGTGGAAAAAGTCATATGTGAATTTATCAATAGTAACTAGCAACAAAGTAATTTGCAAAAAGATGTTTTTTAGATAGTTCCAACTTTGGAGAGAACATAGGAAAAATTTTTTGGAGAATTATGTGCATCCAATAAATAAAAATATAAGGAATAAAATCATTTGAAATATATATTTATAAATGATTTTGGGCCTGTGAACTTGGAAACTTCTTCTATTTTAGCAACCTATTTTGTCTGCTGATGGCCCTTTTTATAGTTTATGTAAATAACCTAATGCATCCTAGGTCCATAAGTCTTCAACTGTCTTTTCTGATGTTATTATCACATTGAAGAAAGTTCTTAAGGGCAAAGCGAACTGGCTTAATACTTGACAGGCAGCAGAATATGTCACCCCAAAATATGCTACTTTCATATAAGAATTATTTTGATCTAAAGTCACTTGAAAAATAGCAGATGCCAGAAAGGCTCTCTGACCTCTACTTTTTCTTCCTGAAAGCAGGAGATAAAATCCCCATATGGAATAAGTCTCCCTAATACCAGAAGAAAAGAAACATTCATATCACCAAAGCAGTGAGTCTCACACGTGTTAGAAATGTCTATCATCAAAAAGACAAAAGACTACAATGTTGTTGAAGATCTGGAGAAAAAAGAATCTTTGTGCAGTGTTAGTGGGAATATAAATTATATAAATTGGTACAGCCACTATAAAAAATAGTATGGAGATTCCTCAGAACATTGAAAATACAACTACATTATGATCCAGCGAATCCTATTCTGCATACTTACACATTCAAAGGAAATGAAAACAATCTCAAATTGTAGCATTATTTACAACAGCCAAGACATGGAAACAATCTAAGTGTGTAACCGGGCAAAATGACCCACAGGTTCTGCAGTGACACAAAAAGCCAATGTTTGTGACACAAATACTGGTGAAAAGGAAAGAAGCTTATATAAGTGCTGGTGACCTTAGAGGACAGGGGGGAACTTCTGTCCTCAAAATCCATCTTAACAGCTCAGATACCTTGGCCAGATTATGTAGGGGACCAGGGGAATTCCGAAGGTGGAAAATTTCTAGGGGGAGAAAGGACATGCAGTTGTTTTTTTTGAAGAAGAAGAAGGGAAGTTGTTATTTTCATGACTGACTGGGCTTCCATGGTCCTCTTGGACTTAGAGAATCAAAACTGTAAGCCTCAGCATGTTGGAAGAGAGAGTAGAAAGCTAGTGAGTTCATTCTTCTCACTCATTAATTTTTGACGTGCGTCAGTCAGATGTCTGTGATTCATCATCTTTGTTAAGTAAGATTCCTTATTCCAGGAGGGAAACAGTCTGTTGAACTATAATGAGAGTTTCGCCAGAGTGAAAGCATAAGATTGATTATATGCTTTTGATTTGTTACAGAATACATAACTTTGGCTATGAGATTGCTAATATTAAATCAGAGTTAGAGTTAGAGTACCAAGCTGGTTTAATATTTACTAAGATAAACATGGGTGGTTTTATATAAATTCTTTTATAGCTCACTTAATTAGTATATTCTTATTTTAATTCCTTTCTATGGCTAGTCAGACTAATATCATTAAGATAACATATTCATTCCTTGTTATAAGTGTCCATCAACAATCAAATGAATAAAGATGATATGATATGTGTGTGTGTGTACTTATACCAAATGTACATATTAGAGAAGGAAATTCTACTATTAAAAACAACATGGATGAAACTTGAAGACATTCTAAGAAAAAGAAGTCAGACAAAGAAAGACAAATACTGTATGATCTCACTTACATGTGAAATATAAAAATAAAATAGTTGATCTCATAGAAAGGAAATACAATACTGGTTACCAAAGGTTACAAATTGAGAGAAATGCAGAGATGTTCATTAAAGTGTACAACCTTCAAGGTAGCTGATGAACAATTTCCAGGGAATCTAATGGTGATTAATGTTGCTAATACTTTATTATATACTCAAAAGTTGTTAAGAAAGGATATCTTGAATGTTTTTTATCAGAAAAAGTGGTTTTTATGAGAATTGATGGAGTTGCTAACTAATGTTGAAGAGATAATCGTTTTGCAATATAAAGTGTACCACATCAAGATGTTGTCTACCTTAGACTTATATTATATGTCAATTATATCTTAACAAAAATAAGCAGAAAAGGATAAAAAAGACAGACATAAGTTTATAATAAAAACAAAAATGACAAAGATACATTAAAAAACACTGAATAAAATGTGTTTTTATTTTTACTAATTTTAATGTATTGTGTTAACATGGATTCAAGTGTCCTACTCAATATAACACCCTCACCCCCCACCCAATGTGTCTCCCATTACAACCCTTTCCCTCTGGGATTTGCTGTCCTGTTATCTGTATCTATGTGTTATATATATATATAATTTCACTAAAAGAACATACTTTATAAATAACATTTTAAAAATAGAGTGCAAGAACCAATGTTATTTCATTTGGGAAGTTTGATCATAGTTACTATGAAGATGGTTTAAGAAAAAGCCCATATGAAATGATATTAATAATTTTTAATGCACACATGAAATGTTTACAGCATATAAAGTAGAGGTCAATACTGAAGCACTACTGTGCAATTTTAAATCAGATGTTTAAAATGTTAAGATCAGATATTTACTCCATGCATATAATTTGTAAGTTATTTTATAATGTTTTGGCAAAAATCTATTCTATTTAAATAGCAAATAGTGCTTGCTGTTATAGACATAATAGTTAAAATTAGAATTCTTTATATTTTTAAATAATTCTGATCAAATATATGGACCCAGAATCATTCCATATCCAGTTTTGCTCCTCATTTCTTCTACACTGGCAGTGGTGGGAGAGGGGTCCAAAATGTGTGTGAGGGGAGCTGACATTTTAAGATAACTAAAAAAAAAGTGAACTGCACAATACAAACTAAAAATGAAGCTAAAAAATGTCAAAAAGACAAAGATACTAAATGTGATGTGTTTCAGCTTGTCAAACTCAATTTTATCTACTCCATCTAAAACATCTTTTGAAAAACAATTAAGTTCAAGAGGCTGTAAGGTCTATAATGATTTCTAAGGTTAATAGAATTCTTAAAAAAAATTAGGAAGTATAAATATATCTGAGAGTCACATGCTTAAGTTTTATATGTGGATTAACAAAGAACTTCAAAAGAGTCAGATGACTCTCCAGCATCAACCACTGCTAGTGCCAAAGGACAATCGAGCTCTGGATGTTTGGGGAGCAGGGAGAGAGTAGGGTTTGGTTAGGAATAAGGTTTAAAGTCAATATACTTCTCTAATTGTAATTTTACTAAGAAATCAATTCTAAGAAAGTGATGTTTTTCAATAAACTAGATTATTTTTTTTTCAGCTCTATTCAAGATAACTGGCACAATATGGTTTAAGATATTTAATGTGTACATCGTGATGACTTGGTATACCTATGCATTATGAGATTTCCTCGTCTCCTTACTTAACACAACCATCACCTCACATTTTTATCTTTCTTTTTTATGAGAACATTTAACTTTTACTCTCTTAGCAAATATTATTTACAAAGCATATTTTTATTAATGTAGTCAATCTTTATTGCATTAGATTCAGAACTTATTCATCTTATACCTTAAAGTTTATATACCCTTTCACCAATTTCCCTATTCTCCCAACACCCAGGCTCTGGCTACCACTTTTTTACTCTTTGTTTCTATATGTTTTCTTATAATATGCAAAATGACCCAATTTTATGGTGATTTTGATAAAGACTCCAGGAATAATGTTAGAAAACAATTTTTTGTTGTAATGAATACGGTGATAAAGGAAAAGATCAATGAAAAAAGTTTCAAAAATGTCTTCCTTGCTCCCAATTCTTGTACCCACATGAATGCAACTGACCAGATTAACTGCACTTTTTTTTTTAACTGACATAAATCCTGTCTAGACTAACATTATCACTCACATGTTTTTGAAACTGGTTATGCATTAGTCTGGCCACCAATTATACATAACCAGTACAAATGATCATAGAATAGTTCTAATGGTTTTCTACAAGACTGAAAGATGCAATTTTTTTGGATATAATGTTCTTGGCAACCCAAGTTTCACACCTCCTTGAAGTCCATTCCTGAACTATTTTATATCTGAGCAATGCCATTTTATTTCAATGTGAAATATATGTAAATGTAACATTAAGTTGGACCAAGTAATTCCCTAAAATAAGAGAATTTATTTCTAATGTATTGGTAAATAAGTCTAGCTGCCACTAGACAGTAAAGTTCAAATATCAAAATGACAATTATCCTGCACTCATATTGAATTACTGTAGTGGTTATAAAGACAAAACTCATTTGCCAATGTAACAAACTTGGACTTGGTAAAAAAATAAATTGCAGTTTCAAAAGTTTTATGTGAAGATATTTGATGAAGTATTTGAAAATGTGTTTGTAGAATTAAGGGAAAAAGCAAGAAATGATGAAGTATTTGGGGATTAGAAAGAACAAGAAACTATAATGATACCTAAACCCAAAAAGGGAAATGAAAAAAGTCTTACCAGAATCCAGGAAGACTCAGGACCATTGAACTCTGACTGTGGCTGGCATAGAAGAAACTAGAAGAATAAACACCCACAACTTTCTTTTTCATATCCCTCAGTCTTCAATAATGATGGAAGTCAAAAGGCAAGAGGTTATAGGTGATGTAGCTCATAAAGCTCACTCTTCAGAGCCCCAGATTTGGGCAAAAAAACCCAGAACTTGTATGGGAAGACAGAGAGGTGTATTCATTATCTGTCTGACTGCTCTCAAACTCATTTACTTGCCTTTGCACTGATCTCATTCTCTTGACAGCTTGTTTCTTTCTATGTCTGGTCATAGGGAGCTACAAGGCAGACATTTAAGGTTGAAAAGAATTTGAAGTCACATTATCTTTCTCAATCTTTCCCTACCTCCAGAGTGGCTGCATATCCTCTGTGGTCCATCTACCATTGAACAGCCATGGTCCCAACTCCCACAGGCAGGGCAAGCAAAACAGGGCATTTCAGTTTCAGCTGCAAGTCTAGGCTTTGGGCTGAGGCATACTACTTCCTATGTCTTTTAACTGAGGGTGGTAATAGCTTCATGCTGTTTCTAGCATCTTGTTTCTCTCGTGTTTTTCTGTATAAATTCTTAGGTCTTCCATCACCCGAGTTTCCAATTACAAGTATTAAATTTCCTCTATTTGTAATAAGAGAGCCATAACTGTTTCTGACAGAACTCTGATAAAATGCTGGGTTAATTAGTAATTGAAAAACATTTTATTTTTCATCCCAAGTTATTTAATAAATTGAAAGTGTGATTTGACATCACAAAATGGATATCGTATATAACAGTATCATACATATTGCTTTCTTTCAGGCTAATGAGAAAAATATAAAGACAGAATTTAATAAATGAATCAAATACATTGGGAAACAATTCTTTTCTCATTTTCTATTGCATGAAGTTTTAGAACTTTTTCTATATATTTCTGCATTGCTGATTTCAAATATGAAATCCATTTTTTGGTGCATGCTCTAGTTTTTATGCAATTTTAATTTCTTTTTGTTACAGTTATGGCATGCATTGGTTTTTAAATAGGAGTTAGAGGGCAACGACTCTTGGATTGAACATAACCACAAGGCAATTAATGTTTTACAAACATCACTTTTACATAATTGTAGTTGTTTTTAAATGTAAAAAATTATTATCTGATAAAAACACCCTCCTACTCTGTTTTAAGATTGAATCATGGCTTCTTTGAGTAGGCATTAATGTAAGAATAGTCCTGACACCTTCTGTTCTATATGTGGCTGTTACACACTGGGTTAATTAGTAATTGAAAGACATTTTATTTTATATCCCATGTTATTTAATAAATTGAAAGTGTGATTTGACATCACAAAATGGTATTCTATATGTGGCTGTTACACACTTCAATGTCAAAGGCGCAATATTTCATCATTTGTGACGTGCATATATTGCCTATTTTCAAGTTCCCCTTGGTGATCAAGACAAGAATTGGGCTCCTCATATGGTATGTCATAATTGTGAGAAAATGCTTTGTGACTGGACAAAAAGAAAATGCAAAGGAATGCCTTTTGGTATTCCCATGGTTTGGCTTGAACCTAAGGACCACAGCAGTGACTGTTATTTCTGTCTGATCCATAAAAAAAGGCATTGGCAAGAAAAAACGGCATATGATTGTATATGCTAATATTCCTTCAGCAATACAACCTGTCCCACACTCTGAAACACTTCCGGTTCTAGTTTTCAATGTTTTATTTCTTCTAAAGACAAAGAAAGTGAACGTGGTGATCAAGTGTATTTTGATAAGATGCATGAGGAAATGGTTGTAGAATCTGAAGGATCTTCTGATGCCAAGCAGTCATTAACCCCTCAGCAGTTTAGCCAACTTGAATGACTTAGTAAGAGATTTGGGCCTATCAAAGAAAGCAGCTGAGTTATTAGCCTCCAAGCTTCAAGAAAAGAATGTACTTCACTGGTCAGCTAAAGTATCCCATTTCCAGAAGCATGAAGAAATTTTTGTGGACCTTTATTCCAAAGACTAACACTTTGTTTAATGTCATGATATCAATAGTCTTCTCAGCGAGCTAGGTGTTACCACATGTAGTCCAACAGAATGGCGGTTATTTCTTGACAGAAATATGATGGCAGACTACTTCTAGAGCATCAAATGAGATTGTCCTCAATAAGTACACTAACACAAGAGCTACAAATGCAAATTTTTGATTGAATAGTATTTAAATAAGTTTTGCGCTAATTTTATGATTAAAATAAGTGTCTTAACATGTTCTATTTCGAGAGTATAGACAAATTCTGATGCAACCATATCTTTTAGTGTATTAGTGTATTTTACTGCATTATATAAATATTATATTTTCACAATGATGCCCAAGACGATATTCTACTTCATTATGTTAAACTAAATGTTGAAAATTTTACAATCAGATGAAAACCTAAAATCTTGAATTGCAAAAACACTGTAGCTTACAGAGAAACACTAATGTCATATTTGAGATCAGCACACTCGAATTAGGTAAGAACAAGTGTTTTTGTGGATGCAATGAAATTTTTTTTCCCCAGTGATATTTATGTCACTTATAAATGAAGTCATAGCATATTGTTTGAAGAAAATTAACAGCAGTTTGAACTACTGTTAGTAGTGGTTTTCTACAAAAGAAAAAAGTAGTGGAGAAATTGAGTCACTTCATGGCATAAATGGCAGTGGAGGCATAAAAAATCTTAGAAGTAACTCTGACTTAGCAGTCAGTTTCATATTCACATTTGGCAGATTCATTGTTGAGACACCACTTTGTCATGCAAGATTTTTTATTTTTTTAATTATGAGGAAAGATAGCAGCAAATGCTCAGTGATGGAAAACACCAGGAGCAAAGAGAACCATGACCCATTACTAAGTCAGTAATGCAGTTTTGCTATCATTCAGTTTCTCATAATGGTATTTTAAAATAAGTTTTAATATTAACGTTAATATTTAATATTAAATTTTCTTGATATATAAAATGGAGTGAAACTGGAATGGGAGGTAGAAAAATACATATATGAGTGATCCTATTCAATATCTTCCATGGAAAGTTCTACTGTTTTTAGTGTAGAGATATTCCTATTTTATAAAAGTAAATTCCCAAGGTACAGTTGAAGAGAAGGGTGCCTGTTAATATATAAGCAGAAATCATTGAATGGGACTTCCAGTAAATCTCTTATGGGGACTGACTCACCAGGAAGGTGCTTTTTGCCTTTCCCTCTTCTTCTCATTCATACAGTGGATGGCTTTATAGCTTTGCAATCCTGAGGTAATTTTAAGAGAGCAGCTACTTGCTAAGAATGGCAGTGCATATGAAAAGTAGGCCAGCACATTGGTAATACCATAAAGCCATAATAGTAGCCTTTGACAACCAAAATCATCACTTAATTAAATGAGGGAAAACAAATCTTTATTTTATTTGAAGTAATTATATTCATTCACATCAAACAAATGTAACTACTAATTCATATTAGCCACTTTTATCTCAAGATTCCCATCACAAAAATATAAGATTTGTTTGAAATTCTAAACAGAAACATAGAGAATTAAATAAATGAGAAAATATATATTTTCTTATTGAAAGTTAATTCATGATTACAAAGGTATTCCATAAACCCTCAAATAATTTCTATATGAAGAAAAACCCTAATCAAAATAGAAAATATTTTTAACTTGAGAAATTTTTAAGGTAAGTCTGAAAGAGTAATAAAGTGAAGTAGCAAGAATGTTTTAAATAAATATAACAAGGAGTTCTTATCCTATTTTCAACTAAAATACTTGACATAAAACATAAATCAGTAATAATTCTAGCATGGTGATACTGGTAAATAGACATGTCATGGGAAAAAATGGTCCCAAAACAGACTCAAGGATGTCTGACTTTAACTGATTGTAAAGTATTTTGTTCATTTAAATATAAGTTAACATAAGAATTTTGTAGTCTTTTTTTTTAACCTTAGAATTTCTCATAACTCTTTTCCTGAGTCTGCTTCCTCAAGAGAAACAATTTAAATAGCAACATAGTAAATATATAGACATGAATGAAGTCATTAGAAAAGGAAATAAAGATGGCTTAGCTCACTGGTCTTGCCAACTCTGGTTCTGCTCCTTTTATGCAAAATGCCAGTAATCTGCCCTTGGTACACACATTTTTGAGGCAAGAACATTGAAAGACATTGAAAACAAACCACAGTCCTTGAGAAGGAAACCTCTCCCTGCTGACCTCCATTTATGGATGTGGAACATTATCTCTTGAAAAAGCACTACTCCCAAGAAAACCTCTCTTCATTTGGAATTGGGAGAGAAGTGCTTTCAGCGGAAGCTGTATAGAATGTCACTTTACAAGGAGACATAATTTGTTTTAACTGAATTTATTCAGGTATTTTTGAATTTATTGGTCAGCAAAATGATACAGGTTTCAGCTGCCCAATTCTACAGCATATCTCTGTAAACAATATTGTGTGTTCACTCACTTAAGTCAAGTCTTTATCTATCATCATTTAACCTTCCTATACATTTTTTTACTTTCCCTTGCTTCGCCCCCACACACAATCACCAAATTATTGTCTGTGTCCATGCATTTTTTCTTTTCTTTTTGGTCCTTTTTTGCTCAATCCCTCTATCCTCCTCAACAACCCCCTCTCCCCTCCCACACACACACAGCTGTCAGCCTGTTCTTTATTTGAGAGTCTGTCTCTATTTTGCTTGTTAGTTCATTAAATTCCATACATGAGTGAAATCATATGGTACTTGTTTTTCTCTTACTGGCTTATTTCACTTAGCATAAACTCTTTAGTTCCACCCATGCTGTTATAAAAGGTAAAACGTCATTCTTTTTTCTTTTTTATGTCCATGTAGTATTCCATTGTGTAAATGTATTACAGCTTTCGTATCCACTGATCTTCTGATGTGTCTGGGCTGCTTCCAAATCTTGGTTGTTGTAAAAAATGCTGCAAAGAACATAGGGTGGATATATTCTTTTGATTAGTGTTTTGGGTTTTAGACACTTCTCCAAAGAGGACATGCAGTTGGCCAATAGACATATGAAAAGATACTCATCATCATTGATCATCAGAGAAATGCAAGTTGAAACCACAATGAGATATCTCTTCACACCTATCAGAATGACTATCATCAATAAATCAAAAAACAAGTATTGGTGAGGGTGTGGAGAAAAGGGAGCCCTTGTGCAAATAGCCAGCCAAGTAAGTTACTAAATAGTCATGATACAAATTCAATATAAAATCTATAACTTTGAAGCCAATCCACCAGCTATTGGTTAAAAATACACTGCATGCACCCAGAAAACCTCAATGCACAAGGTAATCTCTTGCTTAACTAGGTACCCATGGTTACTAGCAATAATGAATGCTTCAACATTGACTTAGGACAGAGTGCTATCCTTTGTGAGTGAAAAAAATCAATTACAGTATTTCTGCAGACCTTACAAAGTCCAAATATTAGAAAAAATATTCAGACTCACAATCTGAAAAAAAAAAACAAGGAGAATAAATGAAATTAAACATTGAGGCAATTACTGATGATATCATTTGGATAGATTTAAATGCTTTACAATGGAACACAAAGTGTCTGCTAATTGTTTCTCCTTTGTAAAATAAGTGCACAAGAACAAAGATAAATTTATTATATTATTTTCAGAAATTAATATTGATTTCTCAAAGTGAATTATTTAGAATTTATAATATCAATACTACCTTAAAAGAAAAGTCTTTATCTCTAGAGAAATTTTTTATAAGCTGAGATTAATATTGTGAGCACACAGATATATTTCTGAGAACTTGCATACCAACATTTTAAAGAGCATCAGAAAATCCCATGGGTCTGGAACTTGATTATTCAATTTTGTTGCTATAAGGTTATAGCTGTTGGTGTTGATTTGCAGAAATTTTTCTCTTGTGGTTTTTATATACAAAAAAGAAAAGAAAAGAAAAAGAATGCTATTGGAATACTTGCATACAACCTGTATTAGTTTACTAGGGTTGAAATACCCTAGTAAACAGCACCAAAACTGGGACTTTTGTGTCCCTTTGTGAAAGAATAAGGAGAACAAAAAGAACAAACATAGGAGTGTTTCTAGAGATGGGAAGGAAACCAACATAATTTCAATATTATAAAAGAAGAACACATGGAGGTATTTCTCAGGGATGGAGTTAAAATACTATAGATGTTATTCAGGCTCCTCATAAATATTTTTTTCACTCTTAGTCATGGATAGGATTTCTGTTACCACCATTTCTGGTCCCTCTGTCACCTAATTCAAGGATGTCCAAGTGAATTACTTTGTCCAATAAAACGTGAACAAAAGTAACTTCTGTTGCTTCCAGGTTGAAGCTTTAAATGCCAGGGCATGACATGTTTTATGTCAAGTATTTTAGTTTAAAATAGGATAAACATTAAGTTCTGCTGTACCAGTTAAGATCCCAGAATGGGGATAACATAAATCAGGTCCTCTAACTGACCTTCACTCGACATGTAGTCTTGATGTCATGTCTTTGTTTTTTTTAAGCCAGGGAAATTTTTGTGTTGTCATACAGAATGAGTTAGCCTATCCTGACTGTAATAAGTGCAAAATGCAAGCAAGGGCTCAAGGGAGATGGGAGCTAAAGAAAAAGGATCTTAGGATTTGAAATCTATGCCAACATCTCTTGCAATGGCTTCTTATTTACAAAATTAGGACAAATTTGTCTATATTAAGGTGTTTGTATGTCTTCACTTTCATTGGTACTTAAATACTTCATTGCATTATATTACTTCTCTCAGGTTGTCTAGGCCCAGATTAGATTATAAAATACTTTACTATTTCTGAAAGGTTTTATCTTTCTAACTTCTTAACATACTGGCTTGCTGCAATCTATGGTGACTGAGATGAAGGAGGCAGAGCAAAAAGAGGAGGTTTTTCAATTTGGACACTACCTTGAAAATGGAATGGAATTACAAGGGGATGAGGAGCTCCATTATAAATGCATTCAAACTGAACTTTGATGACCTTAAATAAGAAAGAAACAATATCACTTACTGAGCCCCTATTAGGTTCTAGGTACTATATTGTGTGCTTTATTAATGCCATTTTATTGATGTACTCAGCAATCGTGATGAGTAAATATAATTAATTCTACTGATGTGAAAGGCTACATACATTATCCAATCTCAGATGGCTACTAAGGGGCTAAAGCTTATGGAAGAAAACAAAATGTGTTCTCATTTCAGTGAGAACTTTTGGCAGGATGTCCATTTTAGTCATTAGCATCAATATGATACCTTGTTTCATTGATAACATTTACATTACTGTAGATGACAATTCCTTGTCTTTGCAGCTGGACCTCTATTGCATCAAGAACAAAAAAACAAAACCCAAAATTTCTTGCACAAATAAGACTCATCTTTTGTCATTTGTATGTTAAGCCCTTAGGGGTAATAAAGAAAATTAACAAGTATTTTTAATATTTTTACAAGGTACAATAATTTTTCTTATAACCAAAATGGAAGAGAGGTACCAGAAATCCTACTGCTTCCTGCAGATTTCAGTGATTTGAAATTTCACCATCAAAGTCTCTAGAATGAGATGAATTACTTGCGGATAATAATGAAACTACTGTTGAAATCATTTAAATGATTGAATGAAGTGTTTGAGATAGGAAGTCATTGTGAGGCATATAAATTTCTTTTTCTTTCCTTTGGTGCATGAATTTAATTCCTTAAATATATGGAAAGAAAAAAAAGTGTAGTACCTTGAAATTTCCCATATGACATCTAGTGCTGTTGCAATGACAAAGACACCCTGCGGCAAACATTTTCTTTGCATAACATCCTTCTTGTCATGTTATTTTTGTTGGGCAATGATTTATTAGAAAGTTTCTACAGTATAGAGCCTGAATGAATCATGTTGGCCGGATATTAAGGAACTATAACAATCAAATGTAGAGGTAAATTCATTGGCTATTTAAAGTCAGTGTGAGTCATTATCGCTTCAGCCTAACCCAGTGGTTCTCAAAATGTGATCCCTGCAGTGGCAACATCAGTAGCAACTGAGACTTTGTTAGAAATGAAGATCCGTAGGCAGTCGCCTGCCCCAGACCTGAAATCAGAAACTCCTGGGACTGGGCCCTGTGATCTATGTTTTAACCAGCCCACCAGCAGATGCTGATATTGCTAATGCTTGAGAAAGACTGTCCTTATCCATGATTATACTTGGAAAGATGTGTATTTTATCCCCACCCTTCATTTTTAACAGCAGTTCTGAATCTGGTTGAACATTAAAATAATCTGACAGTCCTCTTAAAAGATGCTTATGCAGACCTACCCCAGACCAAGGGAATCAGTAATAACAGGTGGGAATGGAGGATCATCAATCTTTAGCAGCATTGTTTGTGGTGGAAAGAATTTTTAGTATAGTGCCAGCAAATATGGAATCTTACTCAAATTGCTATTCATGTATGACCCCAGGCAACTCATAAAAAGTTGCAGATTTCCCCATTACAAAATTTTGCAAATGCCCACTGAGTTGAATTATGTGATAATGCATTATAAATTATAAATCTTGCTACTTGTAGTTCAAGTCAGGAAGCTTTTGATCTTGGTTAAAACTGTAGAAACTCAAGTCCCGCTAGAGACTTGATGAAACAGAGCCTGCACTTCATAGCAACGTGTCATGTGTGTACACAACCACATGTGAGAAGCGTTGTTTTAAAGCATGAGACCAAGATAAGTCTTCATTATAAGATATGAAAAAGAAAACACCCTTGCATAAAATTTTTGCAAAGTATGTTCCATTACTCAAATTATACTTATCTTTAATGAATGTGGGGTAAAAAAAGGAGAATAAATTTATAATTAACATTTCAGTTTCACAGTTTCATTGTCAGCTTCTACTTTAGAACTGTAAACAAGAAGGCTTTATGAGTCTGCTTGTCCAGCAAAGATATAAATGGGTACACGTCCCCTCAGGGCTTGCTGGGTTAGTAAAAATTGAAGAGCAATTCAAGTTTGAATAGTTCTCTTCATGGCTGCTCTTCAAAGGTTGGCAAAGACTAAGAGAATGTAGGATGAGCTGGTAAGCAACCAGGACTAGTAAAACTCTGCAGGAGATTACTTGTCAATAAGCACATATACATTTTGTCATTGTTGTTGAGGTTGTTATTGACTATCATAAACAGACACATAAGTTTAAAACAACACATTATAGGTGTTGTCACTGTAATAACATATTAAAAATAAGTTAAGAGAAAGCAACCAGGAAACATGATTCATATGGATGATTTAACATATTGATTTTGAGTTTCTTTAGCAGATCCCCCTTGCTGTTTACGCAAGTGCAATATTTAAGGCATAATAAATGACTTTTCTTGAAATAAAGTTTCTGTATTCCTCTGCTCTTTGGAGAAAGTAATAAACTGTTAGACAAACAATAAGTCCAATAAATACCCTCATACCCTTCAGTTCATCAGTTGCGTAAATTTTATTGACATACTAGGATCGTGTTATTTGGATTTATGGTCTGTAAGGATGAAAAACTGTAATAAAGGTGGATAAATGGCTCCCATTGGCCCATAAATAACTGTTTGACCAAAAGAGCTGTGGAAGAGTAACTTTGTATTCCACCATCTGGCGCTTCAGAGAATGTTATCAAAGCAGCAGGAGGTGGTGGTAGGAAAACATCCTTTTCATTCCCATCCTTGAGAAAACAGTAGCATTTGGAAAACATATGCATCCTCTTTTCTGGGCCAACTACCTAAATACCATCTAATATAAAAGGATTTATTTTTCCAATACTTTTCTACTTCAGTGAGTCCCACCAGGTTTGAGATGGGGGAAGTTCTAGATGGGTAAACCTCACATGCAATATGTCCTATTTCCCTGTGTAATGGAAAGAGCACCCTCATGAATAACGCAGCACTCCAAAGCTGGAAAAAACTGGTGGAAGTTTCCAAGTGAAACATGCAGAAACCATCAAATCCTCAGAAGACTGAAAAGTTACAACTTACAACTTAAACTACATTAGTTAAAACATCTTACATGAAGTCCTAAAAAGTAAGTATGAATCCACTGATCAATCTGTTCTTCTTCCTTTTATATTCTAGTCACTCCAAACATTTTAATTTAAAACTTCCTTTTATATTCCAGTCATTCCAAACATTTTAATTTAACACTTCTAAGCCTTAATTTGTTTATGATCATTTTTTTTTGCTAAATAAATTGTTTCCTGAATCAAACTCTGCCTTATAAGCATTGCTCCTATATCTTAATAGGCATAGAATCAGAAGTAAAGAGAGCTGCAGTTTAACTTTTTAACTACATCTATTTTATGCACATTTAGGCCCCATTCTGAAGGATGTATAAAACTTATTGATGCATTTTTAGGGCAAAGCCAGAATGGATGGTCAAGATGAAGAAAGAACATTCTCCTTCATGTTTCAATACCTCACCACACTTATATTTAGAAAAGATCCACACCCAATTCTTCCAAATATTTTCATATTCCTCCTTCAAATGTTTACTTTTCCTATCTTAGAGAGTAGAAAGTGCACTGAATGGAAAATGATGAAAAAGCAGAGGTTTAGTATAATAACTCCTCTTAACTATGAGATCTTTGGTAAAATATGTCACTTTACAATATTTCAGTTTCCGTATATATAAAACATTTGATTAGATATGTTAAAATGTATATTTCTTTTAACCTAAACTCTATGATTATGTAATTTACAAATCCTCTAAGAGTTCTTTTATATGCTCATTAATGAAAACCACCTCTAGAAAACAGAAGGAAAATATACTGCTGAATGCCTCACATGAACCCTACCTATAGCAACTTACATTAATTGAGCATTTACTAGGAGTTGGGCACTGTTCTGAGAACTTTTTATGTATTATCTTGCTTCAGAATCGTAAAATTCTATGTTTTACATGTGGAAAGACTGAGTCTTAAACAAATTGGCTAACTCATTTATTGTCTCAAAGCTAACGACAGTTGATGCCATGGCATAAATCTAGACAGTTTTTGGAGCCTGTAGCATTAACATCTTGCAGCTGTGAAGTGCCAGCTAAAAATATTTGTACTTCCACATATTTACCTGTGTTACAGTATTCCAATGCATATTTCTATCAGTTTTATCGTGCCATTTGAAGAGCAATGTACGGCCCGACAAAAACTGTCATTATACCAATTGGCCAGTTTATAAAGAAGCATTTTAAACAATAAGTATGTGCTCTTAAACTAGCTAAACTCTTTTCCAATAGTACTTGATATTTCCAGAGAGCACCTTTTGATCTTGGAGAATAATCTATATGATCAGGTAACACAGATATAATTCAAAATGTTGTTTGTTTGAGGCTAAGCCCACAATCTATTTTGTGTCCTATGGTGAGGTACATTTCAATTCTATATAATAAGTGCATGGCTAAAAAATATACACTGGTATGTATTATCCATGTACTGTATTGTATATTTTTATAGATCTCTACTTTTACCATTCATTTATCATCTGTAAAGGGGAGTCAAACAGGTTCCAGTGAAGAAAATGGGCCCAATGGCAATCCTTATATAGCATTCATTGTCAAAATCCAAATCTGGTTATATTATCTCACTTGAAGACTAGAATAAAGAAAAGAGAATATTTTGAAGATTCAAAGGATGGATAAGACTAAAATTTAGCCAATATCCTCATAAGGAAATGACCCTGCAGCAAAAATAATAGTTATCCGAAAAGTTCTGTTTCTAAAAAGAAATTGAATAAACTATATTAGGAGAGGCAAAAATAATTGAACAGACAAATCAAGAAATCAGAGCAAGTACCTTGGCTGGATAGCTTGTTTGGTTAGAGCATTGTCCTGAATCACAGAGGCTGCTGGTTCATTCCTTGGTCAGGGCACATAAAGCAACAAATCAATGTTTCTCTCTCTCTCTCTCTCTCTCTCTCTCTCTCTCTCTCTTCCATATTTGTCTTGCTAAAATTAATAAATAGAAATTTAAAAATAAATTAGAGAAAGTATAATGAATAACTTGAAAGAAGTAATACTCTTAGTGACATAATTGAAGAATACAGCTCTAAAAAAGAACTAGGTGGAAAAATTAAACGTGATGAAATTTAATTGCTAAAATAAAACATTCAATATGTGTCAAGTCAATTCAAAAAACTAACCAGTGAACAAAAGATATCTCTTTAGAAGAAATCAGAAATGAATATATATATAAAAAGACACAATAAAAATAAAAGGAAGTAGAGGTCTGAAATGGAAACATTATCATCCATATAGTAGGAAATCAGCTAAAGAGAATATCAAAAGCTGAAATTATGTATTTCAGCTTTTGATATTGGGATTTTTAGACAGAAATGACATATTAACTAAAAAGAAATAAAATTTATCCTGACAATGACTTCTGAATAGTAGCAGTGAAAGTAAGAAAACAATGGAATAATGTTCAAATAATTAGAAAAAAATAACGGTTATTTTGGAATTCTATATATGGTCAGATTATCATTCAACAACTCATTGTAAACAAAAGTGTTCCTAAACAATAGCAGTTAAAATAAAGAGAATTGCCTAGGTTGGATAGCTCATTGGTTAGAACATCGTTCTGAAGCAAAAATGTTGTCCATTCAATACTGGTCAGGGCACATACAGGAACAGATCGATGGTCCTCTCTCTCTCTCTCTCTCTCTCTTCCTTCCTCTTTCTCTAAAATCATTAAAAAGAAAAATTTAAATATTTGTATATATATTTTAAAAAGAATTTACTATAAATAGATTTCTCTAATGAGATTTCTAAAGAATGTACTTCAAAAAGAAAACAGATCAATACATGCCATACATTAATGACTTAAAAAATTTTTAAAAACCCACTTTTTCTACCCATTGATCTACAAAAGAGAAACTTTGCATTTGTCATACTGATACACCATGGAATGCTATCTCATATCTACCTTGTTTGTAAATTCTATTTTCTCTCCCTGTTCTCATTTAGCTGGTGAACTCCTAAATAATTGTTACAGCCTCAGATCAAAGCTTTTCCCTACTGGCTGAGTTTCCAAATCATCCTCAGACCAACTGAATAAACCTTCTGTATGCTACCATTTGTAGATTTTGTTGCATCTATTATTCATTTAATAAAAAATTACTAAGCAATTATTTTGTTTCAAGCACTATTTTGGACAGTAAGAACGTAATCACCAATATATGAAGTCTCTGCTCTCAAAAGGTTTCTCTTAGTAAACAATTACAAATTGCATTATTGCAATGAATAGTTATAGAATCCTTTTTATTAATTAAATTCCTAAGGGCAAGGAAAAATGAACTCATCTTTGGAATTTCACATTTCAGTCAGTTGAAACTCAGTCCACCACAATCTGTCACATTCAGATGGACATACATGAAGATCAACGTGGCTACATAGGGCTGCTTAATTATGTTTATTAGTAGAATAAATACTGCTTATTAATGGACAAGAATCAATAGTTTATGTCTAAAAGCAATAGCTCATCTTTTATTTTAGGTTTAGTCATTTCTGAACTATGTCCACACTTAAATCATGCAAAGTAGAAGAATTGTACCTGCTTCTAAGTATCACATTCTATTTTAACATGCAAATAAAAGCATTTTGTACTAGGACTTGAAAGCAGAAGAAAAAAAGTTTGTATTATTCATTAGTTTATTATTTAGAATTATTTAGGATTAGTGAGAAATATTCAATTTTTATCTGTTACCTGTACGACTTGGAAAATCACTTAACTAAGCGTTATTCTCTTAATCTGTAAAAAGTGTTGCTAATAAAGCCTGCCCTAAACATTCTTTATGGGAATTATAACAAATACAAAGGAACAAAGAGGACAAGTTCTCTGAATCTCAAAAGAACAATGCAAGTGAGAGATTCTACTGAAATATAAGCTCCAGGAAAGAAAGAAATGCTACCTGTTTTATTCACCGCTAAACCCAAAGTATCGTACCTACACTTGGCAATGAATAATGACGCGTGATAAAATATTAATTTTGTTATATATCAATAACAGAAATAAATAAATATATAAAAACTCAATCATTTATTTTTCCCAATTACAAATCTCCAAATTAAATTAACCATAAAATTTGAGAAGTTTGAAGAGTTCCTTAATTTGAAATCTGAGATTTATTTTGTCAGATAAGTCAAAGAGTAATTGTTCTACTACATCTATAAAGCCAAAATGCAGATTTTTCTCTATAATGTTGAAAACTGGGTTGCACTAGAGATTAATGAAGCAAAGCACAGGCAGGGTTTTGATGGAGGCTAATTATGGTGTGTGTGTGTGTGTGTGTATGTGTGTGTAAAGATTTGGAATTTGGAGAACATATCTGCATCTGTTAAATTCAGTAGCTCAAAAGTAGCTTCTCATCAGTGACATCTTAATGTGGTTGGTTATATTTAATGTGGTTATCAGATATTCAAAACAGTTCAGTGCAAATTTTTTAATTTTTTTTACAGGGACAGAGAGAGAGTCAGAGAGAGGGATAGATAGGGACAGACAGACAGGAAAGGAGAGAGGTAAGAAGCATCATCATTAGTATTTTGTTGCCGTTGCAACATCTTAGTTGTTCATTGATTGCTTTCTCACATGTGCCTTAACCGTGGGCCTTCAGCAGACCGAGCCACCCCTTGCTGGAGCCAGCGACCTTGGGTCCAAGCTGGTGAGCTTTTGCTCAAGCCAGATGGTCCCACACTCAAGCTGGTGAGGTCGGGGTCTTGAACCTGGGTCTTCCTCATCCCAGTCCGACGCTCTATCCACTGCACCACCACCTGGTAAGGCACAATGCAAATTATGTCATTAAATTTTGTTGGACCCTGTTCTGTTTCCACAAATACTCAGTCTACTCCTCCCCCAAATGAACAGTCACCCTATAAACCTTGCCCTCATTCTAGTGATAGAATCGTCTCCTTACTGCTTTTCTAAAACCACTTTACCATTAGAAAGCCCTAAATTACAGGCAACATTAGTTCTCACTATGAGCTATCAGATACTTGTGCCACTTTTACAAATTTTCCATGATGTAATATATTAAGCAAGATATTCATCAACAGATTACTTTTTAAAAGACTATCTATTCAAATCTGGGGGGGGGGCAAGTAATCTTTACTGAAAGGTTCAGCCTGATAATGATGATAGAAGTGTATTAAAAGCAACAATTATTAAGATTTCTGGGGAGAGGTGTCAAGCTCTCATAGAAAAACCCTGAATAATATGTGGCATCATACATATTATTTATCATTTACAAGATAATATGTTAGCATGCATTGCCAAGAATAAGTGGTCAGATAGAAAATGTGACTCTATAAACAGCACACTTATTCCCTCAACAATCCTTGCCTGGGAAGGATCCTTATTATTACAAGTCAATGAATGAAGCAGGGGAAAGCTAGAAGCTTGGGTTCCGAAAGTTGATCATCTTATATTCTAAGTTGTTCTCTTCATCTGTCCAGAGAAAGTAGTACTGCTTCCCCTGAAACAGAGCCTGGTCTGACTTTGTAAAGATAAGCTAGGTAAAGTAGATTTGAGGGCATAACCTTTGTTCTTTTAGCTTAAATGACAACATTCATTACCCCTACTGTCACCTCCTGGCTGCTAATAGCTTCAGCCAATATGGAAGAATTACCTTTCCTGGAAATTTGACTTTACGGAACTTATCTTGGGCTGGGAGACCCTTTATTAGACTAGACTGCTTTTAAATGCTTATTAACTCTTTATGGTCCTTATCAATAAAACCAAAAGTGATGAAATTCTTTGCTGAAATCCAGGTGCAGTATAGTAGACTCATGTAATGAAAACAGGGTAGGAAAAAATTATTAGAACCAGAATGTAGCTCTAACATACACTCAGGCACTTGATGATTTCAGTCAGTCACTTCATCTTTTTTGTGTTTATTTCTTACTTTGTTGAATAAAAGAAGATTGGATGAATAGACTAACTTCAGAAAAGAAAAAAATAACTAAAAATCCATAGAATGGAGTTATGCATAGAAGGTACAGGCAACTCCTGTTCTTCGGTTGCCTCTTAAGTCTTCAGACAGTACATTAAAACCATGGGCTCTGAGTTGTGTGGGAAAAGATGACTATGAGCCCATCGCATATGATTAAGTTATATTCAGGATATAGACACTGAAAAGTAGTATCTTTTAGAAATAGATCTCCTTAAAATGATTACTTTTATTTCTAATTTGATCCCCTGTGGGTTTCACTTCTCTGAAAAATGCATTTTTATGGAATTTCTCATAAAATTACTAAGGCTGGGAGTTCCTTCACAAAAAGTCAAGGATTTAAGTCAATTAAATTCAATGATCAAAATAGCAAGACGACAGAAGCCATCAAAGGGGCCTGGCCTACTTGAGAATTACGGAGGTAGTTCACAAAGATTGGGTTTCTTAGAGCACTGGTTTTCCTTAATGCTGCTGCTCCATCCACACAATCAGAAACCATCAAAGAGGAAAGATTAGAAGGGAGGGAGCAGTTGCCCACTAAAGAATGTTCTAACCTTTCCCTCTGGTTATAGACCTGAGCTAGATTTGGAACCTAATAGCCAAACAGCAAACTGTCTTGGCTCCAGGGAAGGACAATGCAACTGCACAGCAAAAGAATATGCTCATGTTTTCCCGTCCTTTTATAAAAGGGATTTATATTGGCTACTTTACATTTGAAAAAGCAAACTAACACCAAGACATTTCAAGGACTTACTGCATGCAAGATATGAAGTGGCATCAATATCCATGCAAGAGCAGAGCTACTTGCATGGTCTTAGATTCTAGGCATTAAGTGAAATTAGCTAAATTTTTTTTTTTTTTTTTTTACCAGAACAGAGAGAGTCAGAGAGAAGGATAGATAGGGACAGACAGACAGGAATGGAGAGAGATGAGAAGTATCAATCATCAGTTTTTTGTTGTGACACCTTAGTTGTTCATTGATTGCTTTCTCATATGTGCCTTGACCGCGGGCCTTCAGCAGACCGAGTGACCCCTTGCTGGAGCCAGCGACCTTGGGTCCAAGCTGGTGAGCCTTGCTCAAGCCAGATGAGCCCGTGCTCAAGCTGGTGACCTCAGGGTCTTGAACCTGGGTCCTCTGCATCCCAGTCCGACACTCTATCCACTGCGCCACCACCTGGTCAGGCTAGTTAAAACCTTTGTTGTAGTCTACTACTTTGAGTTTCATTCCTTCTCTTGCCCAATCTTTCTTTCTTCTTAATCTCATAGATATAGATCCCAAGCAACTTCCCAAAATACTTCTCACATGTATATATCCATGTCAGGATCTATTTTGCTCTGGAATTTTATGCTTATTCATTAAATACTCTAATCTGCACACATATGAAACAGGCAAAGAGGCTTTATGAGAAATGAGGGCTTAATAAAATCAAATGCAATTTTTATTTTAAAACTTTCCAGTTCATAAAAACTAAACAGCAGGAAGAAAAAGTGCTGAACATGCACAACTTTAAAATTAATAATTTTTATAAGCAGTGAGTGACAGCCCAAAGCAGGAGTGAAAAATAAAAAGATGAAATTATATACAACAACACCATAGAATATTAATAATTTATGTGGAAGCTGCCTTTTTATAGGAAAATAAACTCTTGATTCATGTTAGTTCTTCTTCGTACTATATAAAAAATTAGGATTTTAAATAGTCTGTTGATCATTACTAATTAGTGGGATATATAAAGTATATGATGAGTAACACCCCAAACCTTCACTTCCATCTTGTGCTTATTCCCTGCTTCCCCATAAACCTTACGACAAATTGGAAAATATCCAGGATGTGGAAAGTTAACTTGCCATATCCTCAGAAGAGATTAATGTCTCCATCTGCAAAAATAAATAAAGGCAACAAGATTCCCAAGACCCTGAGTATATAAAATGCTGAAATACAGAGAAAACACTGCATGGTGGCTCTTTTTTGGAGTCAGATAAAAATGAGCTGCAGTTGAAAATGAACTTTTGCCAAATTAGGTCTAACTGTTGCTCTATTTCCAACTCAAATGTCAGCATCAAATCCTCAGTGAATTCATAATCTAGTGAACAAAACAGGATGCAAATACTATACACATAAGCATAAAAATATATATTGTCCTTTTTCAACATTTTGTGAGAACCTACTATGGCCCAGCTGCTGGGAGTTGCAGAAGGAAAATTAAAATGTAAATTTAACTTAAGTACTTGCTGCCTTCAGGGTTATGTTTATAAAATTAGGAAATTACAGGGATAAAAATCATACAGTTTAGTCCTAAATAGCCTCAAAAGTGAAAAAATAAAAAGAGAGGAAACCAGTGATTTTCTTATATCAAAACAAAGCCGCTAAGGGAAGACTTCAATGAACTTTAGAAATAGAAGGAACCTTCAAAGTCATTTACTGAGAGCCATCCTCTTTACCAGTGAAGGATTAGGTACACAGATATAAGATGAATGGGAAAAGTTGTAGAGATTTACTCATCATTTGTTACCTGTGTAAATTGGATCAAGTCATTTTCCTTTCTGTGTCTCAGGTCCTTAATCTGTAATTGTACAATAATAATGCTATCTTTCTTGTTGGATTGTCTTGAGTATTGAATAATAAAGTATATGCTAAAAGATTAAAACAGTGCCTGGCAAATGGTAAGTACCAAATAAGAGTAAGCTCATAATATTAATGCTGTTGGCAAGAGAGCCAGCCCTCAGCTTTCATAATACTCCATCAAAACTCTATTCAGTACTGTATTATATATTTAACAATTTGTTAAGAAGGTAGATCTTATGGTAAGTATTCTTATCATAAAAAAAATGATAATGGCCGTGGCTAGATGGCTCAGTGGATTGAGTGTCCTTCCAAAGCATGGAGGCCTCAGGTTCAACCCCCAATCAGGGCACATATGAGAAGCAACCAATGGACACAACTGAATGGAACAACTACATGGAATAATGAGTTGATGTTTCTCTCTCTCCCTTCCTCTGCTCCTTTTTTCCCCTCTCTCTCTCTCAAATCAAAGAAAAATTTTAAAAATAATAATTATAAAGAGGGCAGGAGAAAACTTTTGGAGCTAATAGATATGTTTATTGCATAGCCTGTGTGATAGTATCATGGAGGGATATATATCACTAGACTCACCAAATTGCACACATTGGATACATACAGCTTTTTGTCAGTCATACTTCAATAAAATAGTTTTTTTAAAAAAGAATTCAGTTCATTAGGCTACCTTGCCCTCAATGCACAAATTGACTCATATATGCTTAAACTTTAAGATTTTCATAACAAATATACCCCCCAAAATGAGTTAGAAATGGTATTTTCTCTGTGGGAATGCTGAAAAAGGAAAACTATACAAAAGCAATAACAGAAGCAAAACAGAGTAAGGTGGAATCAGTGTAAGAAAAACAATGAGTCTGAAAGTTCTTCATTTCACTTACTGTAAACAGATATATATAGAGAGGATAGTCTTACTTCTTGAACCCATACACAGTCTCAGGACTCATGGAAATATAAAAGGAAGAGTAAAAGCAAATTTCTTCATTGCTTATTTTAATTCTCCATCTTCTTTGAAATGACAAAACAATAATAAAAAGAATTTGAAATCCAATTTATGTGAGTCCAGTGAGAAAGTTTTTAACCTCTCTTGATGAAAGTACAAAACTTTTGGGAGTTGAAATAGTTTTGTGATACATCACAGAGGATTGCCCGAGTGTGATAGTGGTGAACAGACAATTTTAGGGTCATATAGAAATTGCTTTAGTACAAGCTTTTCTCAGTTTTATTATATGTAAAATGGGGTTAATAATAGTACTACCCTTACAACAAATGTTTAAAAGACTAAACAAATTAATGTTCCATGAAATACACATCATACAACAAGAGACACATGCAAACTACACAAAAATTAATAATTCTGAGATCTCTGATTCAAAACTAGTTTTAAAATAAGAGTTTAATTTACTTGTGATTTAAAAATTAAAACAGGAATAAAGCCTTGTTTCTCAATGGTACAGTAGTCAAAATTGAGCCATGATAGTTTTTGAGGAGTGTTTAAAGGCAGGCTAGATGAGAGAGAGAGAGGGTCAGTAAAAATAGCACTAGTGACAGTGAAAGAACAAGAAAAGGAAGCCTATAGACAGAGCAGCAAATATTGCTATGCCCAGAAAACTGTGCCTATGCCAAAACTGAGTCTAACTAAATCAAGTTGTGAAGTAAATGAAAAATGTGTTTCTTTTAAAAAAATATTTATCCTAACAACATTTCAAATAGAGATTTTAATCTATAACTCTCTAACTAAATTGCAATCTTCAGAGAAAAGATTGTGCTGGAAATACATCATTGTTATAGACATTCCATGCACTTCAATAGTTTTGTGAGGTGCTCTTGTGGAAGGCAGTCTGCCATCATCCTGAACCATTGAAGAAAGCAGAAATGGGAAGAGGAGGTACTTCCGACTGGGCAGGCAGCTTATCTGAAAGAATATCACACCCTAGTCAACATTCCACCTGAATCACCTCTTCTTGGGAAGAAGGAAGACCATGACCTACACCTATTCTAGGAAGGAAAAACAAAATAAATCAAAACAAAAAGACTTGCTTTTAGTGGAAAAAACTTGCAACTGAAATCCCAATATTCAATCTTGACAAACAACATTACACTATAATAATACTTATGGAAACATGATATAATTCATGGTATTCTTGTTACTTATAAACTTATTTGTCATATCAACCAATAACTATTTGAAAGTATATGTTGTTTATACATAAAGCTTCAAATCTACTTTCTCTGGGGATCTCAAAAGGTGAAACAATATTTGAGAAAAAAAATGCAGTGGTTTTCATAACTGAAAATTAGAAATTTTAGGTAATAAAATTGACTTTCTCATAGTTGAATATTTTTTAACTCAATGTGTTCACGCATTAATAATCATCAGTTGAATTAATTAGTTATCAAATCATCACCATCACAAGTCCTCATTAAAAGCGAAGGCCATCACATATTTTGAGGAATTCTTATGACATCATTAGCAACTGTGACTTCTCTGAGTCTAGCTCTCAGTCTAAGGTGACGAATTGTTCTCCTTTAGAGAGGACAGTTCTTCTTTTGTAAGTTCCATTCTCCCTCTAAAAGTGTCCTCCTACATGTCCTCCATTTTAATATTGGAAGAATAATCTATAAATGTCCGTATTCGACCAATGCAGAGCCCATCCATTGCGTGTGATGTGACAGATTTGTATTTGACATGAAGATTCGTCAAGGATCAGTACAGTGCGGTGAGACGTGATTATGAGACACATACACTCTGCACGGGAGACCTTGAGAGAGTGCGCGATATACTGAGCGCACAAATGGTTTCATGTGGCTCTTACTAAAACACGACCTGGCACATACGACATTGTAGACTCACGATTATTTCTTTCTCAGTGATTATTCAATCATGGACAGGTATGCACAATTTATGTTTTATTAAATTGTTATCTATTTAATAATTTTCAAATACATATGATTTTATTTACAAGTATTTTCTCAAAATTTGAGTTTTAAAGTGAAAATCTAACTTCAAACCATATCTATTAATAACACATTTTAATTAAATAGTTGCATAAAATAGACGGGTTTTAATTAAAAAATGATAAATACACCTGAGTATCAATTCAAATTAGTGGTTTTGTTTGATATTTAGTTTTACTAAATGAGTGCCTTATTTTTACAATTATTATTAAAAATTAAGACATTTAAGCATAATTACAATATAAAATATTACAAATGTTTTTATTATGCATTTATCATATTATAGTGTATTACTGTTGCAATGAATAAAATGTTTCTTTTATTTACAATATTATTTTCTTCAATTTACTTTTGCCCTCCTTTTCTTTGTAAAAAAGTTGGTCATCTTAAGTAAGCTCCATTTCTATCATTAAAATACAAAGAGCAAGGGGTTTGTGGGCAATCCAGACTCCAAGATGGTGTCCTTGAAGAGCAGAGCCCTTGGAACCCAAGAAGAGTAAGAACACTTTGCCTGCCTTTATCTACAAAGAAACAGAGTTTCAGGAAGTGAGAAAAAAATGTCTCATACTGTCACACCCATCAGCCTCCCCAGGAACCTGTGCTACCGTGGGCGAATTTGATAGAGACAGCTGCGAAAGTTTATGGCTGACAATTAGGAAGTGCTGAGGCCCACTATTGTGAAACTGCAGCATTAGGATGTGGCACTGCAGAAGCAGCTGTGCCAGCACCAGAGGTCAGCACTTTCCCTTCCAGCCACATTCAAGCCGGAGTGTGAGCCAAGGGTCGGAGCTGGCGAGCGTGAAGCAGCAGCTCTGGCATTCACCCAAAAGACAAAGGCCACCAGCAAATGGCATCCACTACTTTGGAGACAGTCTCTGTAAACACACAGGGAGACCAGAGACTCTTTTTGCAACAGACTATGTATGCCTCATCACACATGAGGATGATAAAAACCTGTCACTTCTAAACTCGAAACAAAGTGGGTACTAAACTTAAGAAAAGAATATTGAAGCACTCAAGCTGAGTTAAAAGTTCAACTGTGTACTGTGTCAGTGTGGTCCACTGATTGTCTTTTTTAGGATGTCAAGTGTTTAGAGTAAGAGTCAGCAAACTTTTTTCTCTAAAATGTTAGATACTAATTATTGTAGAATTTCTGGACCAAGAACACTTGAGTATTTTACATAAATACCCATAGAAAAAAAAAGAAAAAAAAAGAAATGATATTTTATTGATGGAATTCAAATTATTTATGGAAACTTAAATTTAAATATTTATGACAAAATATCATTCTTACAATTTTTTACAAAAATTTAAAAACTATTCTTATCTCATAGAACATACAAAAACTGCTAGATTCAGCATCTGTGCAATCATTTGCCAAGCTCTCACTTAGAGCACAGTCTGGTTCATGGAAAGTTACTAATAAATGCCGCTAATTATTAATACAATTATTCAATAACTATTTTTAAACATAATTAATAAACTACTATTGTTACATACTGATGATCCCCAACCAGAATCTCTCCTGATCTGTCAAGTCATGGCTGAGCAATATATAGACTCATTTGGACACCACCATCTCTTCTCTGAATCAAACACACAAACAGATAAGGAATTAAGCATTTTAGTATAAGTTTTTAAAATAATTTGCATTCATTTTTCCTACAATCACTCATCAAATCCAAGTATCTATCAAGTATTATATACTGAGAATAAAAGCATAAATAAGACCATGTTCTTGGCTTGGAATTGATTAGAGACCAAGAGTGGAGATTATATAAAAGATACGGGATAAGTAGATGTGACGAAGTGGCAACTGCCCAACTGGAGGTTTAAAAAGAAACACTGTGGAAGCTTAAGCCATAAAGAACTTCTCCCAGACAGATATATAAACTTTCAGACCAAAACCTAAAGACCTATTAACCTCTATCAGAATTTCAGATTTGAGAAGGATATTTGAAAGGCAGGATTTCAAATGCATTTCTTCTAATCCTCATAGCATATTAGAGCAAGAAGAGAGTTCAGGCAGAGGATTGGCCTTGGAAATGAGGATAGACAATCTTTTTTTTTCTCACAGAAATAAAAGAGGAAAAACAGGTAAAAAATGAGAACTAGTTTTAAGGTTGAAAATTGGTTACTGGCGTTGGGCTCTTCTCAGTAGAGAGAAATAGGTGAAATATAAATGGTTAGGTTAGACTGCTGTGGTGCATATGGTAGCCAAGAAGACAAATGTTATCACTGACAGCAAGGTGTAGACTAGAGGGTCACAAAGTCATTGAAACCATGTGCAGAGTTGATTAACTTTATCCATAGTAGAGGATGTAGTTTGGGGTACTGAAAGTCAGAGAAGGCACCAGAGAAAATTAATGAAAGAAAGGGCTCAAGGCTAAAGGAGCTGTTGTTGTTAACATAGCCAATCAGGCTGTCCCATCTGTATAGAGAGGGAGCAAGGTGTGGCCAATTAATTGAAATAGGGATCACAATTCAAATGTCTTCTGATTAGGGAGATGAAATAAGTGAGCAATTGGAAAGATAAATGTAAAATAATAACAAGAAGGCCAAGGACAATTAGAGAGAATAAGTCCTGGCTAAAAGGGAGAGTGGGGAAACAGAGAGATAAGTTACTAACCAAAATACCTAGATTTGGTTTTGGATTAAGTTTTCTATCCATGGACTAGAAATATAAAGGGATTAAAGGTTATCCAGAAGGTAGGTAAGGAGTATGTTTATTTTATATAAAAGTATGGACTAGAACTTTAATTTTTTTTTTTTTTTTTTTTTTTATTTTTCTTTTATTCATTTTAGAGAGGAGACACAGAGTGAGAGAGAGAGAGAGAGAGAGAGAGAAAGGGGGGAGGAGCTGGAAGCTCAACTCCCATATGTGCCTTGACCAGACCAGTGCAGGGTTTTGAACTGGCGACCTCAGTGTTCCCAGGTCGACGCTTTATCCACTGCGCCACCACAGGTCAGGCCAAGGACTAGAACTTTAGAAGGACAGCATTCATCCAGGGAAAACAAACATACAAATGAGCAAACAGAAAACCTTTATTAGTTATCCAAAATTCAACTTTAACTGAGTGTTCTGTATTTTATCTGACAAAACCAGTCATAGGGGAAAACTAAAGAGACTGCAGATATAATTAAGGTTTCTAATCAGTTGATTTTGAGTTAACGAATGGGACATTACCCTGGATGAGACTCACTTAATCATGTGAGATGCTAAAGAAGGTGAAAGACCAGAAATTTTCCTCCTTGCTTCCAAGGAAAAGCAAACAATGATATCAACTGCTTCATATGGAAGGGAAAGCCTCTAGGATATGAGGACCTCAGGTCCACAATGACAAGGAACTGATTTCTGCCAATGACAACATTAACTTGGAAGAAAAGCTGTGCTTTAGACGAGACTACAGCTCCAACTAACACCTTCACTGCAGCCTCCTGAGATCGGGAGCAGAGGAATCAGTTTAGTGGTGCCCAGACTCTTAACCCATGGAAACTGGGAGGTAAGAAATGTAGATGGTTTTAAGCCACCAAGCTTGTTACATTGGAATAGAAGCTAATATTAAAGTGTTATCTCAGAATTTTTTAGGGAATTGAGAACTTGGTTTTTGAAATCAGGCTAACCCTGATTTTTTAAAGGTTAACTGGACCAAAAGGATTCTATTATTCTAAAAGATATGAATAGATATAACCTCAAACTTTAGTTCTTCTGTTTCTTAAGAGAGAAGTCCTCATGCCACAAATCCTAGAGATAGTGTAGAGTAAAGCAAATACCCCCAGCCTTTAGTTATCCTGACAGCTGACTCATCAGCATTTCCACTGTTAACACTGGAAATTTCTCTTTGCCCCTGTACCTTCCCTGCTTCCTTCAGAGGAGGGTAATTATAGTTTCCAACACAACTTGACTACACAAGAAATAAGAGCCTTCTCAGGGATTAAACAGCAGTGTAATAAATTCCTAATGAATCCTCAGAACAACTCTGCAAGGCTGCCATTATTATCTACATTTTATTAATGAGGAAACAAGACTCAAAGGGATTAAATGACTTGCCCAAGGTCACACTGACTCGGGATTAGAAACTAGTATGGTCTCTCATCAAAATCAATGCTCTCATTATTTTGAAACAAACCTTCTCATTAAAACATAGACCTCTCCCTCCTACACCTCCATCCATGATTCACCTACACCTCATTCAGTGACTTTATAACAGGATCCAATGTTAACATTAATACTGTAATCCAGGTTAGCGATGAATTTTAACTGTAGTAAATTTTTCATGAGTAATCTGTACATCTTCCATAGGTAACTGATATAATAAATACGTAGAAGGCCAAATAGTGGCAAATATTTTTACCTGAGAAAGGTTTCTTCTGAGAATTTCAGTGTTCATCTAATTCCATAAAGTTCATGTTTATTGGCTATATAGAGAAATTATATCAGCTTTGCAATGAAAAGTTACAAATGGCTTTTGCAGCCAAGGATAAATAGTAACACATGCCCAGGGCTTAATCATCCTCTGCATATATAATAATTGTATTCATAATTCTATAAAAATAATTCAGTTTTAGTATTCTATATTTTCTATTTTTAGATAAATAATTCTCTAGGAAAAAATGAATACTATTTGCAACATTTGCTCTGGTAGAAAAAAAGCTTCAAACAATTGATGAGAAAACAGTATTTGAATATATAAATCAATCAGTACTATTGCATCACATTTTATCAGATTGAATAGCAAAGATTGTATTGATATTTTTCAGATAATATTTTACTAAATATAATTTATCTCTTAAATAACTAACAAAACAAAAATATCTAATAGAATATCAATATTTTGAAAATACATTTTAATCTGTATAGTGATTTTCTATTAGAAAAATAAGTATTTCTTTCAAAGGTTAATATAATGATTAAAAGGCTACAGTAGGCTTGAAATATATAAGTATACTGACACACATAATAATAAATGTACACAAACATATATCTTTACATATGCACAGCTGTGTGTGTCATACGCATGTAAGTATGTGTGGTGAAAAATTCCTATGATTTCCCTAAATGCTGACTGGTATGACTACCAAGTGCCCTTTTGTTCCTAACAGTGTTTGGTGATGGGTAAATATTTACTTTGTCTAGATTCTTTATTCTGGTCTAATTTAAGATAAATCAAAAGAATGTAAGATCCATCAGGTAGAAATTTTTGTCTATTTTATCTGATATACCTTATGTATTAGAGTAATGTCCTGGACACAGTAATTATATAGTGAATGAATAAAATAAATAAATGACCTAAAATTTTATTATTTTTCCATTTACACAAACCCAAAATGGGAAGAAGACATGTTAAGGTCTTAGCAAAATATCTTGCTTCAAAATGGAAAAGCAGATAAATTTTTAAGCTTTTCTCCTGGATAAAATTTAGTCTAATTTATTCTATTTCTACAGGAAAGGTTATGATGTGGGATGATAGAAGAAAACATCTTTGTAGTAATTTTCAGTATTACTAAGATCACTTTAAATAAGAGCAGCTTGAAGATGAATGGATAATTGACATCCTTTTTCATTTTTCTCTTCATTATTTTTTAAATTTTATTTTAAAATAAAGCCTTCCATTCCATTTCAGTTTATTTTCACATAATATATACTTGCAACATCAAATAATAAAATCTTACATTTTCCAAATGAAGACGATCATGTACTTGTAAACATATACAACTCTAGTTTTTTTCTTAATGTGGAGGACATACTGGTATAATAAGCAACTAAAAGCATATTATTAACCAAAAAGGATTGAAAAAATATGAAAATATTTATCTTCCCTTGAGAGACACATTTTATTTATTTCTAGAAAAATACTGACAAATCCATAATGAACCTTTTATTAATGTATTTAATATGGTGTTAAAACCTCCTTAGCTTGTATGTGTTACTACAGAAATAATAGCTTTTAATTATACCTTTAATCTTGTCTAAAAATTTAGTTATTAATTTTTGAGAGAGAGGAAGCGAGAAAGAGAGAGAATGAGAGAGAGAGAAACATCAACCTGTTTCTGTATGTTCCCTGACCAGGGATCGAACTGGCAACCTTTGCTTATCTGGACAATGCTCAACTGAGTTTCCCTCCAGGACTACACGTCTAATCTTTTTGGTTTTTTTTTTTTTTTTAGTCATTATAGATTTTTTTAAAATTATTTTTGTAATTTGAATTATATAGTAGGTAATTTTGGCAGAGGTTGGCTTCTTGAACCGACACAATTATTTTGAAATAGTTTCTTCTTTTTTATCCCCTAGTTCTAATCCACTGTAGGGTTGGCCCAAATTTTTGTTTATTCATTCACCCATTCAAAAACTTTGTGTTGTTTCCAATTTTAAACTGTTACAAGTAAACCTGCCATAAAGATTTGTGCAGAAAGGTTTATTATTTATTTATTTAGCGAGAGAGGAAAGGGAAGAGACATAGACAGATACATCAGTCAGCTCCTGTATGTGCCTTGACCAGGGATTGAACTGACAGCCTCTGTGTTTTTGGATAATGCTCTAACCAACTAAGCTATACATCTCTAATCTTAAAATCCTAACATTAAACTAAAAGTTTCCATAATGCCTTCATTATTCAGTGTTGCAAATTATCTTGTAGAATTCAAAGTATTTGTGTTGAATTCATTAAGGTAGAATGGTTCATTGGTTAGATCATGAAAGACTTATTTTAAAAATTGGAAATTTTATCTAGCCATAATTGGAAAGTTAACCCCATAAAATTGTTTTAATGGTCAATATTCTGCCACTC
This sequence comes from Rhynchonycteris naso, assembly GCA_037038555.1. Lineage (NCBI taxonomy): Eukaryota > Metazoa > Chordata > Mammalia > Chiroptera > Emballonuridae > Rhynchonycteris > Rhynchonycteris naso. The sequence goes on along the minus strand of CM072996.1, from coordinate 287,033,219 downwards.
TGCCTAATTTATCCAAAGGGAACAGTATGGGGCTGATGAGTCAGAGGAATGAGTCAGAACTGCCAAGCAGTATGTGGTGGGAGAATCCTGCAAACAATTAGTTCATTTCTGGACACCACTTAGATAAATAATGCATAACATTATAACACAGCATGAGACTCAATATTTTGACTTAGAAACAGCTTTGTTCTTTTTCACAGGACAATTAATATCTGGTTAGATGCCACAGTGAACATTGAATTGCTTTTTAAAAAGTTGTCTGATTTCCATATAATGTTATCAAGGTACAACCATTTTGTTATAAATGATCCGATGTCATTGTTTCTTATGGCTGAGTAGTTTTCCATAGTATATATGTACCATAGCTTTTTAATCCACTCGTCTTCTGATGGACACTTGGGCTGGTTCCAGATCTTCGCTATTGTGAACAATGCTGCCACGAACATGGGGGCGCATTTCTTCTTTTCAAACAGTGCTATGGTGTTCTTAGGGTATATCCCTAAAAGTGGGATAGCTGGGTCAAAAGGCAGTTCGATTTTTAATTTTCTGAGGAATCTCCAAACTGTTTTCCACAGTGGCTGCACCAGTCTGCATTCCCACCAGCAGTGCAGAAGGGTTCCCTTTTGAAATAAGTAAATCAGAAAAAAAGAAAAACTGAGAACAGCATGATTTCATACATAGGTGGGACATAACAGTGAGAATATGAGACATGCACAAGAGAGTGGTGGTTATGGGATGGGGGGAAGGAGGGAAGAGTGGGATAGGGAGGAGGGGAGGGACACAGGGAAAACCAGATTGAAGGTGACAGAGGACAATTAGAATTTTGGTGATGGGTATGCAACACAATTGAATGATAAGATAACCTGGAGATGTTTTCATTGTACATATGTACCCTGATTTATTGGTGTCACCCCATTAGAATTAATAATAATAAAAAATATATATATATATAAAAGTTGTCTGATTTCTTTGCACCGCTTCACTTTGATGCTTTGTTTCCCATAATTTTTAATGAACCCTTGTGTGCCTAGATAGCTTTACAAGTGCAATCAAGCTCCATGGAAATGGTTGTGAGAACGGAACCTGAGGCCAAACCTTTTCTGCATCACAGAAGCAAATCAGATGTTTTGTCAGAAAGGAAGTATCAGAAAACCAGCTTTCCAGGTGAACACAAAGATTCATGGGGAGGTACTTTACTGAGGGCATTTCTTTAATATAGGAAAGATTTCCTTCTCCAGTTTCCACTACCTTCCCTGCAGTTCATGTACCACTTTTACATATGCCCTTGCTATTACTTAGAATTCAAGTTCATGTGTCTGTCTGCAAACGTATATGAAAAATGTATTATCTGTCAATCCATGAGCTGAGGGTAAAATGTACAGGCAAAGCTCTCTTGTGCTATGAAAAGAAACACAGAGGCTTGAGCACCTGACGAGTTCCCTGTCTTGACAATAAATCATAGACATGTAGCTCAGACCTTCACAAACCTCTCTCCACTGACAAGGCACATTGCACTTTTACTCTCTAGTGCAATGCTGAGATGAAGACCTTATGAACTGCAGGAAGTGGCATTTGCCTTGAACCAAAATAAAGTGCCAGCAGTTCCACAGATCTGATCATCTCAGGATCAGCAGTAATGCTCACTGAATTGGTTCATTAAAGGGAAAAGAAAATACAGACTTTATAAAAAAATCTTTAATAATTGGCTGCTTAAACAAATAAATAAAAGTTTATTCAGAATTTATGCTTTTGAACAATTTGCTGTAAAATTTTGGCTTTCTCTAAAAATGTTAGTCCAGATTTGGACCATAAAGCAAGGTAGTTTATCTTTTTTGGGTAATTCCCTTAGCATTGCCCCCACTATTGAAATACTGGAACCAAAAGGCAAATACAGAAAAAATAGAAGCAAGCTATTTACAACTCACTGAAAGAGAACTCAAGGCACCATAGGTCACAAGGCACTACCACACACTACACAAAATAAAGCTTTGTGTGGATTTGGCTTCAAGAGTAAATAAAATTAAGGTTTGATTTTCTCTTGTTTCCATTTGCCTTTATCTGTTCAGCTGCTATCACAATACCTTAGACTGGGTGGCTTATAAATAACAGACGTTTATTTCTCACAGTTCTGGAGTCTAAGAAGTTCAAGATCAAGAAGCCAGAAGATTCAGATGTGGGGCAGGATTTTCCCTCCTGGTTCTTGCTGAGTCCTCACATAGCAGAAGAGACAATGGAGCTCTCTGGGGCTCTTTTATAAGGGCACTAACCCATTCATGAGGGTGCCACCTTCATGACTTCATCACCTCCAAGAGGCCCCACCTTCAAATACAATCACATTGGAGATTAGAATTTCAACATATGAGTGGGGCAACATATTCAGTCCATTGTACCATTCAAAAGCAGAGAGCAAATGTAAGCAAAAGGAAGAAAATGTAAGTAATGTAAAATATAAGAAAATATAAGTAAAAGGACCGGATATTAACGGGGTCCATTTAGAAGAGTGGTTCTTAACCTTTTTTGAGGTACCGAACCCACCAGTTTCATATGCGCATTCACCGAACCCTTCTTTAGTGATAAATAAAATATGATTTTTTTTCCAAATTCAAGACATAGGTATATGTTTTTTTACTGGTGCACAAAATGAGCCGTGCATGAACATCACCTTGCTCAAAGAACAAAACCAACAAAGTGCATGAACTCACAACAAATTACAGTATTACTATATTCTGGCCTCCGCGGCAGAGGCTTCTTCGAACCCCTGAGACCGACTCATCAAACCCCTAGGGTTCGATAGAACCCAGGTTAAGAACCACTGATTTAGAAACTTATACTGAGAAAAAGCAAGAGAAAGAATCCAAGTGGAGTTATCAATGAAACCATTAACTTCGTGATTATTTCCAATATTTTATTATTTCAAGTCTAAATATCCTATCAGATACAAATCAGTGCTCATTGATTGGTAAGCTCACTTCCTCTTTCTCTCTTTACATTGAATTTAAAGATGTTTTAGAGGTTAAAAATAATTATTCAAAATAAGTTTTTTTAAACAGATGTGTTTTTTCAGAGAAATAGGTGAATAGATAGACACAATGCATGACCACACATGTATACTGATTATTTTCCTACAGAAGAACTGGTCTGGTTTCCTACATCAGGACAGAGAGACCAGCTACTAAAGCATGCACGTTCATTACACATAGCCTCTCTGCTCACCTTCTAGGGTGGAAAGAATGGCTGCCGAATCACTCATGGCATGCGGGGTGTTAGGCAGATAAAATATACTATGCTCACTTTGTTAAAGATGGCGTTGCCCACGTGCAAGTTTTAAAAGTAAGCTTTTCCCCACACCCTTGACTGATTGGATGACTGACTGGATGATTGGATGATGTAGGGTGATGCACTCTCATGAGGAATCCTCCCAGTATGTCTCAGATAAATGACTTTGTATCAGAGACTTCCTTGTTTGTAGATTGGATTAAGGATTTTGAATCTACACTATAAAGTGGGACAGGCCTGGAGCTTGCTCTTGGTTCCTGAGGTTAGTATTAGAAAGGAGAGAAGATTAAGGCCACGTGGAGGCCAGGAGAAGCAGCCAAAATGGTGGAGTGCTTAGGGAGTAGCCAGTTTGTGCAGAGTTTGTGCTGGAGAAGGAGATAGGAAACAGAGGTGAATAAGTCTGGTGAGCTAGAGACCTTTGATTCTAGGAAACTTGGATAAGTCAGTAGCTTTGTGAGCACTGAATGAGTGGGTTTTGGAGCCCAGTGTGTGTTTTTGCTTGCCCCCCGGGGTGCAAGCTAGGATTAAAGCTGATGGCTCACCAGTTCTTGGCTCCGTTGTCTCACTACCGACTGTCCGAATCTAATGTGAACCTGCACTGGCCAGGCGGCTGTGATCCTGACCCTGGCTACTGGCTTTACATTTGGCATAGTCTGCGACAGGATTCGATACAGATAGATATGGAGCTGCCACCACCTTTGAGCAGTGGAGTAGAGGACTGGCTGCTGTTATGGTTCCCTAAGACTGTCCTTCTGGGAACTGTAGGATGGCTGACTTTTACAGCCATGTGTGAAGAAACCGAGCGCTCTGTGGGAGAGGCTGCCCAGGACCTGCATAACAAGCAGTGGAAGGAGCTGGAGGAAACGTGGGAGAAAGAGATGCTGACCCTGGAGCTAAAGCAAGCACCGGAGGAGGCCGACCAGGTTCACAAGATTTGCTTGAAAATGGAGCAGCCACTGGAGGAAAAACCACAGGTTCGTGAGTTGCAGATTGCCCTGGATGCTGTGGAGAGCCAGCAGTGGCGGGAGGCTGAGGCTGAGGCCAGGGCTGGAGCTGCAAAGCCTGCTGAGCAGAAGGCAGTGGTGCCCCAGAGCTTGAGCCTAGCAGCAGGAGCTGATGTTTTCAGTTTCTCTTTGGAAGATGAGGAGAATTGGTCTGGAATTGTGATCCACAGCCTCCAGAAGGTGAGAGCCCAGCATCAAGGAGTAGCTACGCTCCTGGTAGGTCTGTGATTTTGGGACATGGGGTGGATGCCATCATGCTATCTGGAGTAGAGATGGAAATGCTGACTGCCATTGCCACATGCTCTTTCTTGGGACAGTGTGAGACCTGCCATGATGGCAGGAATGAGAGGGGAGGTTTACACCCCATGTGCGTGGACTGATTTCCTGGACAATGACTGGAGTGAGCACTCGTTTCTTTGTTGCATGGACTTATGGATTTGGACAATGTGAAATACCCTGATGGGGGTGGGGTGGCTTTGCTGGAGGTCCTCCTACCCTGGGAAGCCTTTCAAATGGCAAGAAAGAAGGCTGAGGACATTTTGCACTTTTGGCAAAGTGCTCAGAGACTGGTGAAGTGTATATTTGTAATTGTTGAAATTGTGTGATTTGTCATGTATTTGTAATTTGTGTAATGTACCTAATTTCCTTGTACAGGGATGCTGGTGGTATAGATTGTGGGTAGTAAAGTGAGTGTAGGGGTGGATTGTTGGGCAGATAAAATATATTATGCTCACTTTGTTAAAGATGGCACTGTCCATGTGCACGTTTTAAAAGTAAGCTTTTCCCCACATCCTTGACTGATTGGATGATGGGGGGTGGTGCACTTTCATGAGGAATCCTCCCAGTATGTCTCAGATAAGTGACTTTGTATCAGAGACTTCCTTGTTTGTAGATTGGATTAAGAATTTTGAATCTACACTATAAAGTGGGACAGGCCCGGAGCTTGCTCTTGGTTCCTGAGGTTGGTATTAGAGAGGAGAACAGAAAAGGCCATGTGGAGGAGGTCACGAGAAGCAGCCAAGATGGCGGAGTGCTGAGGGAGAAGCCAGTTTGTGCAGAGTTTGTGCTGGAGAAGGAGATAGGAAACAGAGGTGAATAAGTCTGGTGAGCTAGAAACCTTTGATTTTAGGAACCTGGATAAGTCAGTAGCTTTGTGAGCACTGAATGAGTGGGTTTTGGAGCCCAGTGTGTGTTTTTGCTTGCCCACCGGTTGCAAGCTAGAAATAAAGCTGATAGCTCACCAGTTCTTGGCCCTATTGTTTCATTACTTACTGTCTGAATCTAATGTGAACCTGCACTAGCCAGGCGGCTGTGATCCTGACCCTGGCTACTGGCTTTACACAGGACTTCAAGCAATCTTTAGGGAAATAAAATGACTACTTAAGAAATAATTTATTCAGAAAGTTGCTGAATTTTTTCTGTTGGCATAACTTATTACTACAGTTGCTATATTTCTATATATGAATATATTACTATATATTCATATATACAAATATACATATATTCCTATATATGAATATATTAGTATATATTCATATATAGGAATATATGCATAGAAATATACATATATTCCTATATATGAAACTATAATAAAAAGGTTAATCATAGCTCACCAGGGTTTATTGTAGTTTGAGGCAATTGATGGTTTAAATGGAGTCCAGGTATGTCCAACTCTCCAGCATATTGAAAGGAACTAGATATTAAATGCGTCCATGCATTGCGTACAAAGGTGTGCATGGTGCTTTCCACTCTGAACAAATCTGGATGTACTAGACCATGGGAAAGTCAAAGGTCTCTTACAGTACCTGTTTACTGCTAGCTGCCTAGGTCAAACTTAACATTGTATAAATTGTTTTTAATTGACCTAACAATCTCCTGTCAAGTATTAAGAATGCCAACTCTGGAGTCAGCATGCCTGAATGAGAAAATCAGCTTTGCAAGTGTTTACTTGTTGACCTTGGGACAATTATTTCACCTCAGTAGTCCTCAGTTCAGTTTCTTTATCTATAAAATGAATGCAATTAAGTATTTAATCTTTAAAATTGCTGTTAGCATGCACTATGGTAATCCATGGAAAAGGTTTTTATCATAGTGCATAATACACAGTAAATACTCAGTAAATGTCAGCAATTATTATTACAGTTAATACCATTACTACTGTTACTCTCCCAGTAGGAAGAAAGAAAAAATATAATAGCTTAAAAGGAATCTTAGAAACAGAACTTTTTAAAGCTTTAAAAAACAATGCCATACAAATATCCATTTATAAATTTATTGGGTACTAGAATGTATCAACACTCTTATTAATCTTTAGGATTTTTAAGAAAATGTGCAGCCCCTTGTTTATAAATTTTACACTGCTGACTCAATTGTCTTCCAGTATGAAAGAGATTTCTGTCATGGTTATGGCTATTTACTGAGCTGTGTACAACTTTTATTGTGGCAACTAATGCCAAGCATTTTTCCAAATAGTGACAGTATATATGATAGGTCACAGTAGTTGACAGAAAAACATAATAGTAAACAGTTTCATAAAAAAGTGATATCCTCAATTGTAGTTCCCTTAAAATATAAGTTTTTATTAGAATGAAGCCAGTATGCCTTTGTAAGTTGATATCATCATAAGATGTTATGTATTACTGGCAAAGCACTCTTGAAGCAAGGGTATCTAACATTTGTGGTTTGATATTTTTTATCATTTATTGCCTATAACCACATTTGTAATTTTCTCCAATGCCAGGAAATCCTGCCATTTAATGTTGCTACTTCCTATGGAGCACAAATCAGCAGCTTAAAACACCATAAGTTGGCCAGAAATGAGCCAATGGCATTTCTTATCCAGAAATTAATGTTTATCTCCAATGCCAGTCACTACTAGAATATCCCCAATTTCAATTGCTTTTGATAAGAAGAATTCTCTTCATTTGTCACACCCCTTCCTCAGACCTTGCTGGGATAAGATAAGGAGGCTTTGGGAAATACAAGGAAAAACAGACAAAAAAACCAAAAAAACAAAAATGGGTGTAAACTTGTACTTTATTTCTAGAGAATATAGTAAAGATAGTGGATCTACTGCTATCTTGCCCATAGCACCTCCTAAGGCCCAATGGATAAATATCCCTTTTCCCTCATACACTTACAGATTCAAAGTTTGACATCTTTTCCCCCACCCCATCTCAAAATACAGCTCTCTGAAGAAAAGACTAAATGGAAATGAATGGTAGACCATTCCACCTGAGACCAAGAAAATGAGATGAGAAACTTGCGCTGAGATGGAGGGGGAACGGTGGTGAGGTAAAGGGAATAGATTGTAATGGGTTAAGGAATTGCCAAAGCAGAGTGGAAAGATGACAAGCTAGAACATGAGACAGACCTGAAGAAAGTATAGTTATAAAGTACCGTTTTGCCAGGTTTATGTAGACACCAAGTCCAAATGAATTTTTAAGGAGTTTTATTAAAAGAAGAAAATTTATTAATATGCCAGCCACATATGACTAACACGGGGCAAAGCTGACCCAAATTGTGTGCACTGCACACAGCCCCCTGAGGCAGGTTATATACCTTTGATCACACACAGGTTGGCAGGAAAAGGAGGAAGGGGAGAAATGACACAATTCATTAGCAAGCTTATAACATTCATTTATAGGATTTATAAAAATATTCCTATAAATCAAAACTTACAAGGTAATACAATAGCAAAAAGTTTTGTTTTACATATGAAAAGATATTCTCAAATTTTCTAGTGTTCATTTGCCATTCCTTTGTCTAGAGGTATATATATTAATTACATATTTTTCATGAGGGTAGGGGGAGCCTACATGGCGCCAGGGGATAAGTGCCTGCATATGGCCCATTAAAGAAAGAAAGAGAGGACAGGAAAAGGGCTTGCCTTATCTCTTCCTCCCCTCCCCACACTTGGCTAGGTGTTTACCCTATTTTTCACAGGGATGGGGGAAGGGGCATCTAAGTATCCCCCAGTACAACATCTCTTTACAATGCAATGCTGTTGTCTATTCTGTGTTGGTACAAATCACATAGAAGTATAAAAATTATATTTACAAAATCTCTCTGTATGCTTAGCCCAAATTATAAAATGCCCTTTAAGCTTCCTAGTAAAAGGGGGTTTCCTACACAGTATGTCTCTGCAAGCGAGGAAACTTTCACATTTCTTTCTCGTTATTCTCCACAGGAATGAGGGGACAAGAAACCTAACTATTTTTTCCTAAAATATTAGAATTAATTTTCTATTCTTTGATACCTTACCACAGTATCAATGTCTAAGATGGAATGAACGCCTCACAGCTGAGGATGAGCTGAATGGAGAGAGACTAATCCACAAACATGACATTACTTATACTCTGATAAACTTAGAATCAGGACACAATATAAAGTAAAGAATTGTTCTTTGTACACTTTTGTGTGTGTGTGTGCGTGTGTGTGTGTGTGTTCTGCATTGAGCTGTGTTCTTCCAAAATTCATATACTGAAGCCTTAATACCCATTACCTTGGAATGTAACTACATTCTTTAAAAAGGTAGTGAAATTTAAATGAGGCCCTTAGGGTGAACCTTAATCCAATGTGACTTGAAATTTGGACATAGACATATTTGCATACATAGAGAACACCAAACAAAAACAGAAGGAGATTTATGAAGTCAAGAAGAAAGACTTCAGAAGAAGCCAACCCTGCTAACACCGTGATCTTGGACTTCTAGACTCCAGAACTCTGAGGAAAAGCATTCATGTTCAAGGTACCCAGACTGCGATACTTCTTAATGGCATCCCTAGCGAACTAATATACCTTCTTTCTGATGTGCTTTTAAGTATCAGTAATATTATTTAATAATAGTCATTACCACCCCACTGTTTAGCTTCTAATGCTTAATCTTAGAATTTCACCAATGGGGAGCACTGCTATGTTTCAGGCATTGTGGTATGTGCAGAGTTATCAAGGGTAAACATGACATTGCTTGTGCTCTCAAGATGCCTACGTTCTCATTGCAGAGACATATGTATAAAAACATCACTTTAAGGGAAACTTAGGGCTTTTTAAAGAGAGTGTGTAGGGGAACGAAAAGGGAAATGACTCTTCAGTGTGTCTAGTTGAGGAAAACCAGGGTTTTTTTGTTTTGTTTTGTTTTGCACATATTAGCTCGTTTAATAAGTACAATAAAGAGGTAAGTTTCCTTCCATCTCCCCATTGTACAGATAAGGAACATAAGCCAAGCAGGTGTGAAGTGACGTTTACAAGGTCACATAGCAATAAGAAGCAGAGCCACAATTCAAATACAGATGGTGCCTGAGTTCATCATATTATCCACTATCTTTTATTACTGCTTCCTGTAGGTGGTGTTCAATTAGAATGAACTGAATGATTAAATGCCTGGAGGTCTGATAGATACAACTTCAGCAACAGAATAAGAAACTGAATCCAGAATTCTTGGTTACTACCATAAGATTTTATCTTAAGAGCTTATTGCTTTTGGAGTGATTCACTTTGATGTTCTTCTGATTAATTTATTTTTAAAATTTTCTGACTTTGAGTGTCTTTCCATTGTTCTGCACTTCATTCTTATTTATGAATGAGGAGGTATTTTCTTTTAACCAGTGTTCCATTTATTTATTTAATCTCATTTAGCTCAAGATATTCTAAAAGCTACAAGAGTCTAGGGAGTTATAAATCAGAATGCCAATCTATGAGATTTATTTTTATAAAATGTTAATAGCCCTTTCAAAATATTAAAGATGTGTTTTATTACACTGTTAGAAACATATTGATAAATGGAAAATTTTCACAATACTTTGGCCTCTGTCTACAAGAAAATGGTATATGTGAGCACATATGCATTATTTTGTTTTCTCTGTAAATATATTGTTTTTCTACAGTAGTTCCATAAGACAATTTTCCATTTTGAGTCAAATGTACAGAACAATTTATTATAGACTGAACCTAATTAATTTAGTATTAATGGATATTGGTTCTGTAGACACATATACACAAACACACACTCCAAACTCTCACTCCTCACTTTGACCCCATAGACACCTCCCCTAATGCTGTTGTCATACACCAATTCCTTACTTAATTGGCTCTGGGGTATCAAAGCTCAGAAGAATACAATACTTGAAGTTCTCATGAGTTAAGAACAGAATACAGCCCTAAAGTATCGATCTACATGCTAGGTAGAAATTAGGACTAAATAGAAACAATTCAAAGTTTCCCTTTAATCAGAAGATCCCCCAAGTACTAAGTCCAAGCTCAGAGCTCCCTAAAGTAACCTATGCTTTCCAGAAGCCAAATGGCAGACAAGTTGGTATTTCAGCATCCACATCAGGTGACAGATGTCCCAAGCTCTCTGACCAATATTTTAAGTACACAATCAGAGAAATCTCAGCTATCGACTTCTTTCTTTGTTTCTATCTTTAAAAAATAAGCTAATTCACCAGAATACAGCCAGTGTATAACTAAAAAATGAATGATAAGGATGCATTTTAAAAGTTATCATTAATTATTATGTAAGAATAAGGGAAAAAATTTTAATTTGTTGAAAAGGGTTAGGATAAACCCAGACTAAATGGATCTTACTAAATTGCAATAATCACAATAGCAACAATATAAATATGAAAGAGAAAACCATGAGGAACAATCTGTTTAAAATTATAGCAAGAAATATAATTTATAGAAATATAATTTCTAAGAAATAAAACAATTATAAATTAGTAATACTTAATACAGTCTGACATTAGTAATATTTAGTGTTATAAATGTTCAGTTGACTTTGAATTAATTTAATATATGCATAATATATGTGCATTATACATATTTTATATTTCATATACTTTAAAATTATGAAGCCAAGGCTCTTGAAATTCAAGTTTAAAGATACATCATAAAAGATTAACCCTATAGTAGACCTTGATAACATTATACGGAGTGAAATAAGTAAATCAGAAAAAAAAACTGAGAACAGCATGATTTCATACATAGGTGGGACATAAAAGTGAGACTATGAGACATGAACAAGAGAGTGGTGGTTACGGGGTGGGAGGAGGGAGAGGAGGGTGGGATAGGGAGGAGGGGAGGGACACAGGGAAAACCAGATAGAAGGTGACAGAGGACAATTTAACTTTGGGTGATGGGTATGCAACACAATTGAATGATAAGATAATCTGGAGATGTTTTCATTGTATATATGTACCCTGATTTATTGGTGTCACCCCATTAAAATGAACAATAAAAAGAAAAAAGATTAACCCTATAGCAGAAAGGTATGGTTAAACAAGCATATGCCAGTTTCAATGTTGTTTTTCTTTACTTTTTAAAAACAACCCATAAAAGTTTTTTTTTACTTTAGATAAATATTCTTACATAAGTATTCTCTTAATCATTCCTATTTGTTTTGGCCTTGTTTTACTCTCCTTTTTCTTTTACAGTCATGCATTAAAAAGCTATTTATATAGTTTTCTCAGGTGCTAATAATTCCCTCAATTGACATAATGTGCATTTAGAATGTAGTTATAAGCTTTCTTGTTTGGATTATCAGTTTCACCCATTCTCCCATGCACAAGACAGTATAAAGTAACATAGACCTATTAAAAAAGCAAATTGTGGTCTTCTCAGTGTTTTCAATTTCATTCAATATAATTGCTAGTTCATTGCCTGCGGATATTTAGTATTTAGAATTTAGAAAAGCTGAATATAATGATTACAAAAAAAACCCCTCAGCTTTTTAGAGTTTGTTATAATTTGGAAAATTATATCAACATTAAAAAATTATACTTTTAGAAATAGAGAAAATGGGTATTTGCTGTTTAGTTTGAGCTCTTGATCGGTTGTGTTTGAAAAGACAAATAAGATTAATATGTATCTTAATATGTTTGAAAAAGTTTTATTAGAAGATACTGAAGAGTCAACATTAGACAATCAGAAGAAAAAAAGGTGAAGAAATTAAGTAAAAAAATATATATGATACATAGATATGGAACACAGTGTGGTGATAGCCAGAGGAAAAGGAGGTAGTGAAGGAGGATGGGGAAGTGGGCAAGGATGGGGGCACGGTGATGAAAGGAGACTTGACTCTCGGTGCTGAGCACATGATGGATGCAGTGTGCAGATGGTGTTTTTACTGAGTTGTACACTTGAAATCGATATGGTTTTATTAACTGATGTCACTCCCCAATAAATTTAATAAAAATTAATTAGTTTAAAGAAGAAATTTTTTAAATATATTTTATTATTATTAAATCTAATGGGGTGACACCAATAAATCAGGGTACATATGTACAATGAAAACATCTCCAGGTTATCTTATCATTCAATTGTGTTGCATATCCGTCACCAAAAGTCAAATTGTCCTCTGTCACCTTCTATCTGGTTTTCCCTGTGTCCCTCCCCTCCTCCTTATCCCACCCTTCCCTCCTTCCCCCCACCCCGTAACAAAAGGTCCTTAATAAAGGAATGAAATACATCACTACAATGAATTTAAGTGAGATGCATGTAATAAAATTATTTAACAAAAAGTCTTTTATTTTATTTATTTTTTTTACAGGGACAGAGAGAGTCAGAGAGAGGGATAGATAGGGACAGACAGACAGAAACAGAGAAAAGTGAGAAGCACGAATCATTAGTTTTTCGTTGCCGTCGCAACACCTTAGTTGTTCATTGATTGCTTTCTCACATGTGCCTTGACTGTGGGCCTTCAGCAGACCAAGCCACCCCTTGCTGGAGCCAGCGATCTTGGGTCCAAGCTGACGAGCTTTTGCTCAAGCCAGATGGGCCCCGCGCTCAAGCTGGCGAGCTCGGGGTCTCGAACCTGGGTCTTCCGAATCCCAGTCCGACGCTCTATCCACTGCGCCACTGCCTGGTCAGGCTAACAAAAAGTCTTTTAAAATTAAATGTCTAACTGCACACAGGATGTGGGAAAACATATACACAGACAATCTTTCAAAAGCAAATAAGAAGACATATACACGGTGCTGTCAATGGTAAGCTAAAGTCCCTATTAAAATGCACAATTTTTAGCAAACCTGCAGGGTGACATGAAAACATGATTGTCTTCTCCCTAGGAGCCATGGTGAACAAGAGGCCAGGAGTCTGGTCAGCTCAGTCAGGCCCTAGAATCTAGTGAGAAGCAGAACAGTCAAGCAATGGTCCTTTTGAATGTGAACACACAGAGAAAACACTGCTTGAGCAACAATAATTCTTGGAAATATTGCAAAGCAAGTGCCTGCTTAAGACATTCTCAAACAATGGTGAAAGGCAAAAAAAAAATCTCAGAAAGATCAGTGAAATTATAAAAGGAAATCGATAAATATGTACTTGAAAGAAAAACATGTTTTGAGTAGTTTTTAATGTCTGTTACTGTGCTAAGCGCTTTTACTTGTTATGTCCTTTAGTCCTAGAAATAATTATGGAAAGTGCTCAGTACAATTTCTGGTCCATCTGATAGGGCTCTGTAAGATAGCAGTGGCCATTACTGTTATTATGATTAATCATGCTGTAAAGCCAGTAGTCGCGGCCACCATCACAGCCGCCTGACCCATGCAGGTCCGCATTGGATTTGGACAGTCGGTAATGAAACAACGGAGCCAAGAACTGGTGAGCCATCACCTTTAATTCTAGCTTGCACCCAGTGGGCAAGCAAAAACGCACACTGGGCTCCAAAACCCACTCATTCAGTGCTCACAAAGCTACTGAGTTATCCGAGTTTCCTAGAATCAAAGGTCTCTAGCTCACCAGACTTATTCACCTCTGTTCCCCATCTCCTTCTCCAGCACAAACTCTGCACAAACTCGCTTTTCCCTCAGCACTGTGCCATCTTGGCTGCTTCTCCTGGCCTCCACATGGCCTTAATCTGCTCTCCTCTCTATACTAACCTCAGGAACCAAGAGAGCAAGCTCCTGGTCTGCCCCACTTTATAGCATAGATTCAAAACCTTTAATCTAATTATATTAACAAGAAAGTCTCTGATACAAAGCCACCCATCTGAGGCATAATGGGATTCCTCAGGAGAGCGCTCCACCCCACATCATCCAATCAGTCAACTGTGTGGGGAAAAGCTTACTCTTAAAACCAAGCCTTAGGCTATAACGACCCAGCCTGCCCACAGCCTGTCCCCAAACACACATTAATATCAACAAACTTCCATGTGGGCAGCGCCATCTTTAACAAAGTGAGCATAATATATTTTATCTGCCCAACACATGCCTATTGCTCTTAAGTTTTCATTGGGATGTAATGGTGTTAGGTGATGAAGAAAGGGGTGTGTCTGGGGTGGGAACAGGGTAAGACTTACATTTATACATGCCCACAATGTTCCAGATTTTTACATGTTTCAGTATATATCAACTTAACGCTAGGATGTAATTTTATTATATCCCATTAATAGATGAGAATGGTGGAATTTTCTCTTGACTCCTAAATTCTTTTTTTTTCTTTCCATACTCTCTTATTTTTGCTCTTCCCTTCCCTCCTTCTTACCTTCCTCCACTTATTCATTTATTATGTTGTATCTCTTAGGAGAAAAGATAATAGTTGATATGTTTTAGTCATGGAAATAAATATAATTTAAAATAAAATAAATAAGTATGTATTTATAAATATACATGTATATATACATACATGTCTGTGTATATGTATATATACTATACATATAATCTTCATGAAAAGAAAATGTTAATGGAACATTTAAACTAAGATTTACATTAATAGATCAATTCATGACACCTATTCAGCTAGAGGAGAATTGCAAATTGCCCTCTGAGCTTCTTTACATTCATTACCAAGAAATATGAGCAATCTTACAGGGGTCATTGAGTAGACAGAATAAAAATAAAACAGATAATAAAGATACTCTTGCTGTTTTCTTGATACTTAACCAAAGTGAATGCAGAGTAAAACTACTCTGCTCCCTTCCCCTCTTAAAAATTACCCCATCAAAAAAGAATAAAACATGGAATATTTATCTTAAATGAAATAAAGAGACATTTGTATCCTGAAGTATGATATAAAAAGATGAAAGATATTAGAGGAAGAATAAATGACTTAGGACAGGTAAGTTCAAACCTAAGCAAAAAGAAGAAGAAACAGTTATTGACCAAACTTCAGAAAGCTTAGGAATTATAGGTATGAGTTTCATTTAAGTGCAGAAACAAGGTGAGAAACTGAAACGGAAATTGTTTGAAAATCTATTTCAAAGCAACCAGATCTTGATACAGACCCCATCTCCCTTCCTCTTATGGAATAGGTTGACTGCTTTTCCCTGCTCTAGAAGGAGTAGAAAGTATAGATTATGGGGAAACCGAAACAAAAAGGTCTTTGCCTGGGGAATGCAGAATGTGGTTGGGAAATAAGATGGAGAGATAAAGGTGTCTTACTAAATACAGGGTTAAGGTAGATTCTCCCCTTGCATGAATTGACTCAGAACAGTTATAGCTCAGAATGTACTCGTTAGGCAGGAAATTGAAGGATGCTTTTCTAGAAAATGATTCACTCCAGAAAAGAATTCTATAGAAAATGCCAGGCAAGAAAAAAAAATCCAGTTTATGACATCATAGTGAAAACAATAATCTACAAGCTACTAACATACAATAAGGTTTTCAGTGCCTCACTCTAAAATATGATCACCAAACTTTTGAGCATGAAAGATAAAATTAAAACAATATTTAACTCAGAATAGAAACAGTGTTGGTTAACATAGGAGCATTAAATAAATAAATATACAGTATATATAATTTACATATAATATATATATATGACAGAGATAAAATAAAGGATTTTGAATCCTTTATAAAAGAACACAATCACATTAAAAGAAAGATTATTCAAAGAACAAAAAAGTCTTCTAGAAATAAAAACATATAAAAATAACAATTTTAATAGAATGGACAAAAGAGGTAGGAGAAAGCTATTTATTTATTAATATTAATATAAAAAATAGAAAAGGAAAGATAATTCAAGGAGCAGTACTGGGGGTTCAACAAAATGGTTTTAGAAAGATAAAACAGAAAATACCTGTGAGGAAGAAATAAAGATCATGTCTCCATTCTAGGTGGACATCAATCTCCAAAATGTAATCCAATGAGTGAAAAAGTTTCAGACTGAGAGGCACCATGAAATTTCAGAACACCAAGGACAAAGAAAACATTCTAGAAATTTCCAAAGAAAACAAACAGATTACATAGAAGAATAGAATATCAGAATTGCCTGAATTTTCTCAAAAGCAATTCCTAAAACAAATTTTTTTTTAAAAAAAGAGACATTCTTTCTTATTTGAGGAAAAATAATTTTTCATCTATGGCTTTACACAAACCCTTATCATTAACCAAAATTGTGGGTAGAACTATGGCATTCTCAAATTTGCAGTCCCTAAAAAGGTATTCCCTCCCCAATTAAATAGATAAAAATAAATCTTTGAAAATTAAATAAATAGTTACATTTGAGAAAAAAGAAAATACTGCCCATATACGTTGTCTTAGGAAGTTGCTAGAGAATAGTGACCAGAAAAAGGAGGTAAGTAAAAAGGAAAGAGCCTTCAGAGAGCAGTTAAGGGGAAGTGCCGAGCAAAGAGTGAGCAGGAAGTTGGATGGTTCCAGGAGACATTTCTTTTTTATTAATAAGCAATAAATTATGTGACTGCTTTGATCATATAGACTGATACTTGATAGTGTCATTGAGAACACATTATAAAATGTAGATGCAAACAACCAAACATTGCTTTAGTCAATAATACCCCAAATATTCAATTTACATATTATAGATTTTTTTTCACATCTTTGATTTGCATGTTTAAACTCAATCTCATTGAAAAGCTTCCCATTGATATACGTACTTAATTATTTTTTAAAACCTTAAAAATGTAGGCTATGACATAGAAGTAGACATTGGAAAACAATTATTGAATGTAAAACAGTTTGCATATTGAAAATCTTCCACTTCTATCTTAAAATAAGCTCTTCACCCACTTCTACTCATTATGAAAGACAACATCTTAGTGTGGAAAAGAAAATTTACAAAGTTGTGCAATGGAATGAGAGAGAAAGCTCTGTGTGCCTATTTTACAGAGAGAACAGATTTTCCCCCCTAACTAAACAGCATATATTCAAACACTTCTTCATTTAAGACTCATTTGTCACTTTCCATAAATGCTGACAGAAATCAAACTGTGCTTAGAGCTCTTCTAGTGAACAGCTTGTGACTTTTTTCCAAGTGTTTTTTAAAACCATTTCCATGAGCCCAGTATCTGGTGATAGATTGCTTGGAGCTCTCAGAAGCTTGTAGCTATCTGGGTCACTGCTCCACTCTGGACATTGCATCTCTTGACCATATGCTTTGAGAGCGGCTCACACAAGCTCTGCACAGTAGGAACCGCTGTGGAGTTGGAATTATACTGTTGCATTGATTGTTGCAGATGAAGAAATATCATAAAAGGCCCCCAAGCAATTTATTTTTATTTGTTACCTCTCTTTCATAATTGCAAGAGGTTTTATTCCCATATTGTGATCTTTACAATAAAAAAAATTATAAAGACAACTGTTTTACATTTTAGTAATTGTTTTCCAATGTCTATTTCTATGTCACAGCCAACATTTTCATGGTTTTAAAAAACAGAATTAATGGCCTGACCTGTGGTGGTACAGTGGATAAAGCGTCGACCTGGAACGCTGAGGTCGCCGGTTCGAAACCCTGGGCTTGCCTGGTCAAGGCACATATGGGAGTTGAAGCTTCCTGCTCCTCCCCCCTTCTCTCTCTCTCTCTCTTTCTCTCTCTCTTTCTTTCTCTCTCTCTCCCTCCCTTTCCTCTAAAATGAATAAATAAATAAAAATAATTTAAAAAACCCAAAACATAGTTAAGTATATCAATGGGAAGTTTCTCAATGAGATTGAGTTTAAACATGGAAATCAAAGATGTGAAAACAATGTGGATATGATATTGCTTTCTTAAACATTTTTAGAAGCTACTTCCAAATAAATTATTATACTGCCTCCAAGAAGGCCTCTGAGTTGATCTGAATTTTATGAATTGGGCCCACATACTTAGTGTGAATGGTATTTAATAAAATATTTAAATATCTTTGTAGGTTGAGCTGACTTGACTCCAAAAATGCAAGATTCTTATGGTTTGTATTTGGTCACACTAAAATAGTATAAGAAAAACAAATGAGATTTTCCTTCCACTTTAAGAAATGTTTCAAGGGATATGCAGAAGAAAATTAAAACTTGCTACATCTATTTGTAGAGTATTTCCTGATATTAGACATTTTTCTCTTATGCATATTTCTCGCTCAGGTAGAAACAGACTAAAGAGAGTAGATAAGAAGAATTATTAGGCAACCCAACCATTGCCAGAAGCATCTAATATAACAGAGTTGCCACTGGGAAATGACACATAAACTTGTAGTAAGTATACTGTGAAGCTCACTATGGAGAATTTAGAAAACACAATCGTTGGACAATTTACCTTGTTCATTTGGAGTGTTGAAGCCAGAGTTAACTTCAGGCAGTATCAGTTAAATGTCTACAGTTACCTTTAACATGAATAAAAATCTACCTTTATTTCCTTGAAGGCAGTCTAAAGTCTTAATGGTTGTTAGAGCTATTCAAACATCTTTCTGGTATATTTTTCTTAAACTCCTAAGTCTTTAATAATAAATTTTGCATGTCATAAAATAAATTCTTCCTTTATTTTACAATTTTTACACTCTAGGAATAAGCTGACATTTAGCAAGGACCCCTGAAGAAAATCAAGATATCCTTATTAGCCCAAGGACCATTCTTCACACCTTAATACATATCAGTGAAAAAAAAAATGAAACGATTCCATTACATAGGAAGATGTATCATGTTAGTTTATTCTGTGGAAACTAGCATTTCCAATCATATATTATATGGAAGATTGCTGAAGCAATATTGTTGGACATCGAAATTCATTTTTGCTTACTTTATTCATATTCACTGAGTTAAGGTGACTTTTGAACCCTGGGATTACTTTTAAAATATTTGTCTGTGACAAAGGCTTTACTGCAGACAGACTGCATTATTCACAAAGGTCTAGTTTTGACATATGGTTCTCTGCATGAGTTCAACTGCTGGCTGACTCCCAATCTGTGAGTTTTACTGCCAGCTAGAATCAATATCATTTTGTAATAAGGGTTCAACCATTATTCTTTTGTAGAAACAGACATTTGTCTCTTGATTCCAAAGTCATCCATGGTCTGCACTAACTCAGTTAGATACTTAATCAAACAATATTGTATATTCTGTTTTATGTTTGTATATTTGGTCTTCCAATTCACTGAGGTCAGGAACTATGTGTTACTTATTTTTGAATCTGTCATACTTTTACAACAGTGCTAGATACATTGGCAAATGCTTATCAATTTTATGTTAATATTAATCACTAAATGCATTTTATATTTTGTTCCTATAATTTAACAGGAAAACCCACTATAGAATATGAATATTTGTAGGTTATATAACCTAATCCTTCTCAAGATATTAAGTCTTTGGGAAGTCTAAGGAGAGAGTAGTAACAGTTGAGCAATGCCACAAGTTACAATAACAAGGTCCCAGGGAAAGGTGGGTGAAACTGTTAGTGCTATCACAGGATGTCTGAGGTGGGCATTAAAGACGGAATACACCAGGCCATCATTATAAATCAAGGTCCCCTATAAGGAAATAGAACTTAACATTTCAAAGCACAGAATGTAAATAACAACTGCCCTCATGAAGCTGAGAATCCTGTGTCAGGATTAACACCTGAGATGGAGTCCATATAGTTCTCAGACAGAAGAACAAAACAAAACAAAGTAGTGCAACAGAGAAAAACTATTCCTGGCTAAGAATAAATGACATTTTCACAATTGCATACAATTATGTTTAAGTATGTTGTAAATAGAGGTCTCATTGAATAAAATACAATTTCTGATTTTTTTTTTAGAATCTTTGTATAATTCCAATGAAAAATTATGCTCCAGATATTTTTATAGATATATCACAGGACTAAGTAGACACTATTAATTATTGCAGACAAGATTCTGTTGCCAGCATGAGAAAAAGTTGGGCCCTCAGTGGAGGGTAACTGCACCATTCTGTCACCATCTTTTTGGGAATTCCTTTCACCCCTCTCCTATTTCTTCTTCTGACTCAGTTTACTCCTCTATTTTACTGCAGTATACACTCTTATAGCCTCCTATGAAAATATTTTTTATTTTGGAGATGTTTTAATATTTTCTCTTCTTCCAATATACTCTGAAATTACACAGTAATAGTCCTTTGTTTCTGTGTTTGATTCCCCAGCATGCTTAGCAATCAATGGGCTTTTCAATCTGAATTTTCATATCTTCAATTCTGAGCAATTTTCTTGAACTACTTTTTTCATAATTTTCTCCCTTTTATCTCCTCCTTCTTCCTGGAACTTCTCTTTAATCTTGGAACTCCTTTTGCTCTTCTTTTTCTTGTCTTGTCTTTCTCCCTGAGTGATTTTCTAATTTTATTTTCTAATTTCTCTGTTAAATTCTTATTTTTGCCATTGTAATGACGTTTAAACTTCCAAGGTCTTTTATTTCCCTGATTCCTTATTATAATCTCCTTTTCTGGTTTTATTTTTGAAATATGTTGTTTTATTTTTCTGAGTTTATTAATTATGTTTCTTTTTTTCTTTTAGTGTTCTCTGTTTCTCCTCTGCATTTTCTCTATTTTGGCTTAATTCACATTAGTTTATGTCTTTCAGATGTGGAGACTTTTGGAGATGATCCTTGGATTTCTGTTCCTATTTCAGAGTAAAGCATGAAAACACTCACTGTGAGATTTTTGTACAGAAAGAGGGAAATCAGAGGGTTTCATTAAAAACCACACTGTTATGCTAGCATCTTTAGGCCAGTCTTTTCTGTAAGCCTTGGTCTGATACAAGAATTCTCTGAACCAAGTGGGGACAGGGCATGAGACCCTTACCATTCAGTATTCAAACTCTCACATAACCCCCGTCTTCATTACGGCAACTCACCTCTGCTTTTCAACTCTGTTTGGGCCTGCTACAAAGATTTTCTGCTTTTACTCTACAGAGAGTAAATAGCCACCTCTATCAGAGTAGAGAGAAATACTCTCTGCACACATCTGGGCATCTCACTGCTGTTATAAAATCAGACAAAATCACAACACAATTTATTTCCTTATTTCCTACTTATTTACTTATCTTCCACTGCTCCTTTAGATTTTATTCACTGTACTTCCTATATCCTATAGTGCATAATTTTTAGTAAACCTGCACATTGGGATTACTTCCACATCCATAGTCCCCTTGGTTTTCTTTTTATTTAGACAATTAATTTTAACAGGGTGACATTGGTCAACTAAAATACATAGACTTAGAGAAAACATCTCCACATCATTTTGACATTTGATTATGTTGTATACCCATCACCCAAAGTCAAACTGTCCTTTGTCACCTTTTGTTTAGTTTTCTTTATGGCGCTCCCCTTCCCCACTCCCTCCCTCTCTTCCCTTCCCCTCCCCCTGGTAACCACTGTACTCTTATCTATGTCCATGAGTCTCAATTTTGTGTCCCACCTATGTATGGAATCATACAGTTCTTAGTTTTTTTTTATTTACTTATTTCACTAAGTATAATGTTATCAAGGTCCATCCATGTTGTCATAAATAATACTATGTCATTATTTCTAATGGCTGAGTAGTATTCCATAGTATATATGTACCACATCTTCTTTATCCAATCCTTTATTGAAGGGCTTTTCGGTTGTTTCCATGTCTTGGCCACCATAAACAATGCTGCTATGAACATGGGGCTGCATGTGTCTTTATGTACCAATGTTTTTGAGTTTTGGGGTTATTACAGTCCCCTTTAACTCACAAACACAGACTCAATTTATAATTAGTATGCTCAACCCAAAGCAAATCCTTATACTTAATTTAACCCTATATTTAATGCAGTAGTAAATGATCTGCCCCTCCCACAATCTGTGATCTTCTGCAAACCAAAACCTCTAGCCCAACAATGAGTATGTAGTCAGTTTTTCTTTTATCCATCCCTACGCATTTATTCTCTCTCCGGTTTGCTTGAGGAAGCTTTTCTTCTCTCATGTGAAAGTTTAGTGAAAAGGCATATTTTTTTAAAGAATGACATTGTCTGAATTAGGGTGCTGTAGAAAACAGACATTTTAGACTCACCTGGGCACCTCTGTAAGATTCTGAAACATTTCATGCATTGTGAACTTTCATCACTGCTATTTGACGTGGGAAATGCATCTATTCCTTTAGTTGGCATAGGCAACTGCCCTCAAACTTTGGTTTTCCACAGTTTCTATCCCATAGAGATATCACTCTTGGGACCAACTTGCCCTTAGGCAGAAAAATTAAACAGCATTCATAGCTCTCAAACTTTGCCCTAATAAATCCATGAAGTGCACAGCAATCCACTTCTTTATGTCATTTTATCTTCCTTGAGCAAGAATTGCGCATCAGTCATTTTTGCTCCCTTGAGAAAGGGACACACTTCACACTTCAGTATGTCTAGGCAGTGTAGGGAAGCCCCCTCCACTTCACAGAGCATGTATAAATCCTCTCCAAAAAAATGGTTTATAAAACTTTTATTATATCCCACTCTCTGAACAATTGTGTCTTCTACAAATAAGTGATGAGATCAAGAGGCATGGAGCAAATTAGTTTCCTTTTTTTTTAAGTTCTTAGTTTATTAATCCACTCAAGAAAAATCTGCAGAATCACCACATATAAAGTCACTGAAGAAATTTTATTCTCTCTTTTGCCAGCACCAACACTGGCCTTAGTAGTCCCCTGACTTTCTTTATTTTCTTCTTGTATTCCTTTCCCTATTTCTTAAAGTCTTCTTCTCATACACATCATGTCTTCCAAGTCTATGTTTGGGTTCATTTTTCTTTGTGTAATCCAAGAAACTGTGATAAAGCCAGTTGGGTTGCCACCATCAAAATAGACCCTGAATCCAAACAAAGATGACATGTGGTGTGTGGTCCTATATGTATAAGCAGTTTTTCCTGAATTTTTGTCTTAGGTTTTGTTGCCTTCTCAAGGAGAAAGCCATTTGTTTCCACTGAAGTTGTCTATTGGTCATAAACTTCCTAGCCTGAGTCATTAATGTGTTGTAAGGCCAGGAGCCAAGGCCATTATCACAGCCACCTGGCCAGTACAAGTTCACATTAGATTCGGACACTCAGTAATGAAGCAATGGAGCCAAGAACTGGTGGGCCATTATATTTAATCCGAGCTTGCACCTGGTGGGCAAGTAAAAATACACACTGGGCTCCAAACCCCACTCATTCAGTGCTCACAAAGCTACTGACTTATCCGAGTTTCCTAGAATCAAAGGTTTCTAGCTCACCAGACTTATTCACCTCTGTTCCCCATCTCCTTCTCCAGCACAAACTCTGCTCAAACTGGCTTCTCCCTCAGCACTCTGCCATCTTGGCTGCTTCTCCTAGCCTTCTCCAAGTGGCCTTTCTCTGCTCTTCTTTCTACTGCTAATCCCAGGAACCAAGAGAGAACAAGCTCCCGGTCTGCCCCACTTTATAGTGTAGAAATCCAAACCTTTAATCCAATCTACAAATGAGGAGGTCTCTTATACAAAGTCACTTATCTGAGGCATAATGGGAGGATTCCTCATGAGAGTGCACCACCCCACATCATCCAATCAGTCAAGGGTGTGGGGAAAAGCTTTCTCTTAAAACTTGCAGGTGGGCAGCTCCATCTTTAACAAAGTGAGCATAATATATTTTATCAGCCCCACATGTGTCATTTATGATGGTGGTGACCTTCAAAAAGCCAGGGAAGAAAAACCCATTTCCTGTATAAATAATGCAATGCCCTTGGCAATCTGGGACCACACTATAAAATTTCACATTTGCCGTATCATTATGTCTTGGCAAAAACTCAGTTGTAAAATTCTGGTACACAAATTAATGCTGAAAATTTCAGGCACTGGGTCAAGTAGGGGAAAAGAAGGATAATTGGCCAGGAGCTTTGAGGCACTTGCCTAAGACCTTCCATCTTCCTCTTTCTTTCCGATTGCCCTAGAGCCAAGATTAGTAATGATGTGTGCTAACTGAAAACTCGAGTTCTCTGAGTTTCTCGAGCATCATTCACAGTTCTGGGAAAAAATACACCTTGTAAATTAATTTCTTAAAATACTTTATCAAATATTTTTATGAGAAAAACACTGCCTAAACCCTTTGAATACAGAGATGAGAGACACAAAATAATAAAGAAAAATTCTTAATGATGATATGGAAAGGATGAGGTGAGAATACCAAAAACCAGCAAATAGTTCTCTCCCAAAAATAAACAGCACATATGTTGATCAAATAAGTTTGTAAATATGATA
Source organism: Rhynchonycteris naso (assembly GCA_037038555.1). Classification (NCBI taxonomy): domain Eukaryota; kingdom Metazoa; phylum Chordata; class Mammalia; order Chiroptera; family Emballonuridae; genus Rhynchonycteris; species Rhynchonycteris naso. The sequence goes on along the minus strand of CM072996.1, from coordinate 287,008,572 downwards.
TACATGTTTGCTCGCTTATAGTTTATACTGGGTGTGGGGGACAGGCGGTAAGCAGGCAGGGTCATTATTGCCTAAGGCTTAGTTTTAAGACTAAGCTTTTCCCTACACCCTTAACTGTTGCATGATGTGGGTGGTGCACTCTCATGAGGAATCCCATTATGCTTCAGATAAGTGACTTTGTATCAGAGACTTCCTTGTTTGTATATTGGATTAAAGGTTTTGTTTTCTACACTATAAAATGGAATAGACTGGGAGCTTGCTCTCTCTCAGTACCTGAGATTAGCATTAGAGAGAAGAGCAGAGAAAGGCCACATGGAGGAGAGGAGAAGCAGCCAAGATGGTGGAGTGCTGATGGGGAAGCCGGTTTGTGCAAAGTTTGTGCAAAGAGAAAGAGATGGGGAACAGAGGTGAATAAGGCTAGTGAGCTAAAAACCTTTGATTCTAGAAAACTTGGATAAGTCAGTGGCTTTGCGAGCCCTGAATGGAAAGGGAAGTGTTTTCCCACTGTGTGTGTTTCTTGTTTGCCGGGTGCAAGCTAAGATTAAATGTAATGGCCCACCAGTTCTTGGCTCCGTTGTTTCATTACCGTCTGTCTGAATCAAATGTGAACCTGCGTGGGCCAGGTGGCTGTGATGGTGGCCATGGCTACTGGCTTTACAGTAGACTTCACAGAGGACGTGATATTTTATTTAAAATTTAGAGAAACAGGAATCCAAGCAGGAGTCCAGGGAAATAAAAAGTGGAGGAAGGATATTTCAGGCCAGAAAATAGCATGAGCAAAAGCATAGATGTGTGAAAAGAATAATGTTGCTGAAGAAGAGAGTGTATTGGGAATGGGAGTCCTAAATGAACTTATAAGGTAGTTTGAGGTGGGATTGGAAAAATTCTTTCCTGTTGTGTTAAAAAAGTTTACATTTCTCCTGTAACTAGACCAGAAACAATAGAAGTTTTAAGGAAGAAAACAATAAGATCAGAAATTTCACTCTGAAAATTAACTCTGAAAACAGTGGAAGAGGTGCTTTGAAGACCAGAAGTTACCAATGCTTAGCAATTTATTCAATCTTAAAATACTTATTGAGTCCCATTACAAGCCAAGTCCTATACTAGGAGCTATACGTGAAGTAGCGAATAAGGAGGACAAGACCCTACCCACAGGAACATTCATTCTAAAGGGAGAAAGTAAACCTAATGAGTGTAGGTGGGAGAAAACCTGGGTGATAGACTACAAATAATGTTAGGAAGGGTTGATAGGAGAAAAGGCCACTTCAGATTGAGTAATCAAGGCCAGCATTTTTCAGGATATGATCCATGAACCACTTGCATCAGGATATGATATGGATTTCCAGACCCCTAATCCTTTACTCAATGAATCAGAATCACTGGAGAATGGATCTGGAATTCTGCACGTTTAGCAAACATCCCTAGATAAATTTTAACCATGCAGTTGTTTGAAAATAATGGACTCCAGACTGAGAGCCTAGGTAGAAGAACTTTGTGCAGGAGAAAGAACATATGAGCAATGAGGATGAAAAAATTCAGGGGGATTAAAAAGATATTTAGGGGATAGAATCAACAAGAAGGCAATATGAACCAACTATTGACCCTGATCTTCATAGTCAATTTCCAAATAATTTAATGTCCATGATGTCTTAAAATCTCAGCAAGGTCTTAACAATTTATAATGCCTTGATAGATTACTTTCTTTCATTTTCAAAGAAGAAAAATTACATTCCAATGGAAGATTTTTAAGGAATAAATCTGTAAATGTAAAAATTTAAGCTTCCTGACAAGTGCAGTAAAAGATATTTTAGTTTGGCATAAATGATTATAATGAAAGTGAAGCATAATGCAGAAACACCCAGATGACAGAGCAGGCAGACAATTTAATTCTAGGGGGAAAAATTGCAACTGCCATACTTTAGTTTGAATGCTACTCTAACAGCATGGGTAATTTTTTATAATAAATATTTGAGGTCCTCTGGGAATTAATGTAATTGCAAATGTTGAAGAAAAATTTATGATCAACACAAGCCCCTAGCAGGGCCCTCATTAATCCCCAACATTCAATTTTCAAATTCTTAACCACAGAAGGTCTGAATATATGGCCTTCTGGTGATTGTACACATATTTTTTTTTATGGTTACGAAAGATGCCCTTGGAAAGACAACACTAAAATTGTTTGCTGTTTATGTACCCAGAAAGTAGTACATCGGGAGATTTTGACAAAAATCAGTTTTCTCTCTGCCAGGGCAGCTTATGTGCCCAGTCCCTAATAGTGGATATACTGAGATGATGCTTATATATAGTGGCATCTGATGATACTGTATTCTTTTACAGTGCTTTAAGGTTTATTGAGCTGTTTCATACACGTGATCTTAATGAATTTTCACAGTAAATTCATGAGATGGTTATTATGACCATATTTTAGGATAAGAAAGCTAAGGTTCAAAGAGTTAAATAACTAGCCTCAAACACATTTAGGTAGTAATGGGGCCCACAAGTCAGCCAATGCATTTTGACAAAAGGTCCAGTAATCTTTCTGGAGGAAGTCCCACATTTTAGGTTACCTTGAAGAGAGGAACTGTGCTTTGGAATCTCTTTCTTCTTTGTTTGAACTCATTTCCTTGCTCCTCTTTCTCTTTCCTGGCACACCTCCAAAGGCACCCAGTAGGCCTGCACTGCAAGTTATCCTGTCAATGAGAAGCTGTTCAGGATTCCCCTTCTTTGGCAGTATTCTGGACTTTTTTGACTTGCAAAGTTTAGTAGTGCTGTTGATCAAAAGGAGTGAAGTTTAAGGATGGGATATGAGGCATCTGTTCTCTCGAAGTTTCAGAGCAGGTCATATGCAGAAAATCTATCTTGGTGGGCACATCCTTTTGAGGTCAGGGACAGGAAGTGCAGGTGGTTCTGTGCTATTTTTTGAATTTGTGACTTCCTTTTCCTGCTCTGGACTGTAACATCTGACAGCTGCCTTTCTGAGCCTCTTGTATGGCCAGATGATTCATGCCTTACGCATTATTTATTTATCTTCTGTTCAATCATCATAAATCTGCTTCAAATTCACTTTCTCAGGCAGAATCAACTTGAATCTAAGTCTAGATTGGGCTGCTCCTGTTGTACGCTCATTTTGTAGCTGTAATTTTTTGTCACGTGTGTGTCTTCTGACCAGGCAGAATGCTCCATGGAGACAAAGATCAGGCCCACCCTCATTATTGCTGTCTTCCAGTGCCTAACCCATTACCATGCATATAGTGCATTAAACAAATATTTTGTCCATGAAGGAGAGAAGAGAGCAATCATGGTATGTGGAGGCAATGATTACTGTTTTTAGGAGTATCTATAACCAGTAACATCCTGAGCTTTTGGCTTCCTATTCCTTCCAGTCTGCATATTTAATTTTCTCACCTTTTGCCTGTGCTGAGATTCTAAATGAAAGTGTCAGAGGAAATATTCAGAAAGAGATGATTGTGACTTTTATAATTTTTAATAAATGAGGGTTTTTGTGGCAGGAGATTCAGTGCCTCTCCTGCAGTTGAAGCCTGAGAATAAAACACTGAATTCTCAGCAATGTCTGTCTAATAAATCAGGCTTCGATAAAGTTAATTAACTAGAAAGCACATGACTTGGAAAACCCCATTAAACCTCTTTTAGATTAAATGCTGATGAGAGGCTGGACCAACACTTGAGCTGAATCTCTGACTTTGATGTCAATCTTGTAGAGTTGAAAAAATTGGCTGTTGGTGGAACCACCTGGCTACACAGTGATAAGAAATATGTCGAAACAACTTCTCAAATGAATAGGTTATAAAAGCAAGGCAAAATTTTATATCAAAACGATTAAGATTTTACCATATGAATTTTGAGGTAGCACAAATATTTACTCTATAACATTCCACTCCTGCTTCCATAAATTAATATTTTTTTCATAAGCAAAATACATTTATTCCATTGCAACAATCCCTAAAATCTTAATTCATTCCAGCATCAACTCTAAAATCTCATCTACATGTCATCTAAATCACATATGGGTGAGACTTGAGGGATAATTAATTCTGAGGCAAAATTCTCCTCCAACTGAGAACCAGTGAAGCCAAACAATTGTATCAGAATCCATGTGTTTACCTTTTTCCTTCATACTATAATCTTATTTTGTAGGAAAACTGTGACAGATGATCTAAGACGTAAAGAATACAAATGAAGTGCAGGAGAAAAGTGGAATGACAGACAGTTATTCAATTTTTTAAAGAGCACAGATGTGCTGAACGATTTCATTGTCACCGTCACATTATAGAATAAAACTGAATTGGGTGCTTAACATGTGCCAGGCACTGCGCTAAGTGCTTTACCTGGATTTTTTTTCAATTATCTAATTTTTTGACAGATAAAAACTACAGCCTGACCAGGCAGTGGCGCAGTGGATAGAGCATCAGACTGGGATGCGGAAGACCCAGGTTCAAGACCCCAAGCTCGCCAGCTTGAGCAAGGGCCCATCTGGCTTGAGCAAAAGCTCGCCAGCTTGGACCCAAGGTCGCTGGCTCCAGCAAGAGGTTGCTCAGTCTGCTGATGGCCCACGGTCAAGGCACATGTAAGAAAGCAATCAATGAACAACTAAGGTATCGCAGCTGCAATGAGAAACTAATGATTGATTCTTCTCATCTCTCTCCGTTCCTGTCTGTCTGTCCCTATTTATCCCTCTCTCTGACTCTCTCTCTGTCCCTGTAAAGAAAAAACAAAAAACAAAAAAACCCTGTAAATTCCCCCATTGTACTAGTCCACAGAAGCCAAAACTTTACGGCACATTTGAAATCACCTGGTAGAAGAAAGGTTAATAAAAATTGATATCTGAGTCGACCCTCTGATATAGAAGGAGAAAGCTATGCAGAAGAAATTTTTTAATTTTCCCAGGTGATTTTAACATACAGCACAGTGAGAAACATAAGGTTAAATTACTAGCACAAAATCAATCATGTAGCACCACCTTATAAGTCAAATATTTGTACCCAGGCAGCTTGACTAAGGCACACATGTCAACATTATATTATTCTGCCTCTATTTTAGGTGTACCTTGTAGTATTTCATACTCTCAAGAACCAGAACAGGTATATTTATTCCCATTAGGTAGATGGCACACGTAAAGTACAAAGACATTGACTGACTTACCAGGTGACATTGCAATTCAGAGGCAGAACTTGGAGTCTCACCCAAGAATGGCCAGTGTCAAAGCCCATGGGGAGTTGTTCTTTGTTGTTCATCAGTGAACACTGGAGAGTAAAGTTGCCTAACTAGAATCTTCACCATGCACAACAGAGAGGTAGAAACAACAGAGGATTAGGAACTGCTCATGCATAGAACTGGTCTATCTCTCTATTGCGATACAGTAAAAATAAGTTCCAGTTCTGTGGTTGCAATGTATTTTCTCAGACCGATACAGAATTGAGAGAACATTCTCCATATAAAACTTCAGGTATGTGATTCTTAAATTAATTTCTTTAAACTGGCCTGATAATCTGGGGATCATTTATAGCATTATTTCCATGGGGAAATAACAAACACACATATAAACCTTTGGATAACAACTGCAAGGTAGGGGATTGTCTGCACTACATAAACACCTGATGTTAATATCATAAATGCTAATTTGTGTGTATATAGGGAGATATTCTTTAAAAATGTAAATATAACCTGAATTCATCTATTGAGAAATATCAGATGAATATATCCCTTTCTTATCTTCAGAGGGCAACAGAATGGCTTTTAAATATGCAATGTGGCATTAGAGATTGTTTCTTTGAATTATATTTTCCTATTCCAGGCAGCTAGCATCTGTCACGCAAGCCACATATGGTGGCTTGGTTAGTGAAGTGATAAATAATTATAGTAGGAAGCAACCACCTGATTCAATTAGTCATCAATCATTTAAAACACATCAAGCTTTGTTTTGACTGCCAGGGCTTTCCACTAACAAAATAAATCACTGATATTCCCTGCTCAGGTTCACAAAATAGAGATCATCCTTGATTTTTTCTCTCTACTGCATGCGTTCTTCCTCTCAGTCTAGCAAGCCTGTTTCAATCACTTCAGTCTACTTAAATTTTCCAGAAGACATCCATCCTTATTCCTGTACTTGTCATGCCCTTCTGCCCTATCCCAAATCCTGAATGTATCTTTTCTTTCTTTGTGTGGAGGGCCAGCTTAAATAGCAGGTCTTCTCAGAACCCGCCACAGAGGTACCATATGGAATTTCACCTTTAAGTCCCCGGCATCCCTTTAGCACAGCAGATTGTGGCTCTGTCATCCTGTGTATGAAAGGCCACCTTGCATCCCCTTCATAAATGCATAGATGCCTGCTCTGTGCTAAGCACTGATGTGAGCAAATACTAGGAACGTTAAAGAAGTGAATCCTAGATGCTCTTAATCTGGCAGGAGATGTGAACACATAAATAAATTATTAAAATATAGTTGGGCCAGAATCCTTGTTTTATATAATAGTTTATTTTAAAATAGATAATATTCATATGTTAAAAAGTTCCAAAAAGGTAAAACAGTGAAAGTTCTGTCTTCTACCTTTTCTACCAGCTATTCAACTCCCCTCTTCAGAGGCAACCAGTGTTAACAGGTCTCGTGTGTCCTCCCCGGGACAGTCCAGAAGTCTGTGAACAAGTATATATGCATACATGTGTACGTACATATAAGGATTTTAAAAATTTACCCAGGTATTTTAAAAACAAAAAGAAGGTTCTATAGCTTGCCTTTTCACTCAATTTTGGTATTTTGTATATCACTTGATCAGTCAGTACATAAAGAACTTACACATTTGTTTTAAATTTGGACACATACCATTTTATCACGGGGATATACCATAAGTGACATAACCAAACCTTGATTGAAGAATATTGTGGTTGTTCTCATTCTTTTGCCAATACACCAATGTCACAGTGAGTAATCCTACATATACATCATGAATATATATATATATATATATATATATATATATATATATATATATATATGCATGCATGTATGAAATTCTTCTCAAATTATAAAAATGCCTATTTTCTCACACCCTTACCTCCCTATTACCAAACATCTTATCCTGGCCAGTTTGAGGTGGGGGGATTCCAGAATCTCAATTTAATTTGTATTTCTTTTAATATGAGTGAGCTTAGGTCTCTATTCATGTTTAAAAACCATTTGATTTTCTTTTGCTATGAGTTTGTTGCCACTTTTTTGGGGTTATTGTTTCTTATTGATTTATAGGAGTACTATAAATCAAGGAAATTAATTCATATAAAGTGAGTCGCATATGTTTTTACCCTCAGTTCATAATTTGTTTTTTGAGTTTGCCTTGCAGAAAGCTAGGAAATTTATAAAACTAAATTAATCTATTTCAGAATGAGTAAGAACTTTTAACTTGTAACACAAAAGACAGAAGCCTTAACTGAACTTTTGAAAGTACAGCTGGCTTTCCAGTTAGAGGAGAGAAGAGAAATTATGGTGTGGTTTTTGTTTCATTCATTTCTACATTCACATTATGTGCCATACAGGGATACATGCTGAGACTACTAAGACTACTTTAAGAAGCAATCAGCTACTATCTGTTGTCCCAGTTGTAAGACTGCAAAAGAAATTACCCCAAAACTCAGTGCATAAGAAAACCACTTAGTACGTTCATGGATTCTGTGAATCAGGAACCAGACAGGACACACCAGGAACTAACAGACTATCTCTGCTCTGTGATATGAAATGCTACCAACAACAGGAGGATACCTTAGCTGGGGCTGCTGGCCTCAGCAGCTTTATATGGTATCCTTGTATTGCCCATGCTTCCTTGTAATGTTAGGGCTAGGCCCGCAGATGAATGTCACAAAAAGAGAGAACCATGCTGAAGCTGTATCAAGTAACACACAACATCACTTCTGCTATACTCTGTTGGTAAGAGCAGTCATAGACTACTCAGGTTGAAAGTGAGAGAAAATAAGGGATGGTGAGGTGGTGAGGTCCTGGAAAATCACATTTTCCCCGGAGGGGCTATGTTTTTTCCCTTTATGGAAAACAGTCTGCCATCCCTGTTAGAGATCTGTCCTGTAGATACTCAGTCCAAAGACCGCATCAGTCTCTATCTACAGCAGTGGCTCTTAACCTGGGTTCTATGGAACCCTAAGGGTTCAATGAGTTGGTCTCAGGGGTTCGGAGAAGCCTCTGCCACGGAGGCCAGAATAAAGAAATACCGTAATTTGTTGTGAGTTCATGCACTTTGTTGGTTTTGTTCTTTGAGCAAGGTGATGTTCATGCACGGCTCATTTTGTGCACCAGTAAAAAAACATATACCTATGTCTTGAATTTGGAAAAAAAAAATTCTATTTTATTTATCACTAAAGAAGGGTTCGGTGAATGTGCATAAGAAACTGGTGGGTTCAGTACCACTGAATAGGCAGGACTCAACTGTGGCACCCATTAGATTAGAGGATCCTGTCTGGCTTTCCAGTTGCATCACCTAGAGGATTGCCCCTGCTTCAAGCTGTAGGGCACGTTCCCGAGCCACTTCCAGTGAGTGAGTCAGGTTAATGCACTTCCTTCATCAATCCCCTCAGGGTAATAATAGTAGAAACAAGAAACAGTCGATAAGTATTTATCTAAGAACACTTCTTTTTTTAGAATTCAGAGGGTGATTTGTATATTTGTTATTCCTTTTATCAAATATTGGGAAAGACAAGATGAAACAATCCTATCAGCCTACTAGATTATGCATTAGTCATTCTGGCAAGGTCAGTGTTTAGGGGGAAAATGCTATTTACGAAAGGCAGATTTTGGGGATTACCTCTGAGAGGGTTTCAATTACCCATTCTTGTTTTCTTTTGCTCTGATTGGCACCATTGACTAATCCCATTTTAAAAAGAATTTCCTATAAAGATTTAATTATTTCATACAGAACATACCTTGCTCAGTAAAACTAGTCAATAAATGCAGCCTTTGCTTTGGCTGAAATCCACAGGGATAATTTAATTTAAAAACAAACAAACAAATGTTGATTTTTCACTATGGCTTTTCACTCAACAGAGCTAAATAACATATTAAATATGAAAAAGGAAATCACATGTCCTAAATTAAGTAGCTAAAATATAAGATCTACTTGTTTTTCTATTGTTTTTATTTTTTAATGAATTTATTAGGGTGATTTTTTTTAGATTTTTTAAAATTAATTTTAATGAGGTCACATTAATAAATCAGGGTACATATGTTCCAAGAAAACATCTCCAGGTTATCTTGTCATTTAATTATGTTGCATACCCATCACCCAAAGTCAAATTGTCCTCTGTCACCTTCTATCTGGTTTTCTTTGTGCCCCTCCCCTCCCCCCTCTTCTTCCCTCTCCCCCCTTCCCCACCCCGTAACCACCACTCTCTTGTCCATGTCTCATAGTCTCACTTTTATGTCCCACATATGTATGAAATTATGCTGTTTTCAGTTTTTTTCTGATTTACTTATTTCACTCCGTATAATGTTATCAAGATCCATCCATTTTGTTGTAAATGATCCGATGTCATCATTTCTTATGGCTGAGTAGTATTCCATAGTATATATGTACCAAAGCTTTTTAATCCACTTGTCCTCTGACGGACACTTGGGCTGTTTCCAGATATTTGCTATTGTGAACAATGCTGCCACGAACATGGGGGCGCATTTCTTCTTTTCGAACAGTACTATGGTGTTCTTAGGGTATATTCCTATAAGTGGGATAGCTGGGTCAAAAGGCAGTTCGATTTTTAATTTTTTGAGGAATCTCCATACTGTTTTCCACAGTGGCTGCACCAGTCTGCATTCCCACCAGCAGTGCAGGAGGGTTCCCTTTTCTCCACATCCTCGCCAGCACTTATTCTGTGTTGTTTTGCTGATGAGTGCCATTCTGACTGGTGTGAGGTGATATCTCATTGTGGTTTTAAATTGCATTTCTCTAGTGATTAGTGATGTTGAGCATTTTTTCATATGCCTATTGGCCATCTGTATGTCCTCTTTGGAGAAATTTCTATTCATTTCTTTTGCCCATTTTTTGATTGGGTTGTTTGTCTTTCTAGTGTTGAGTTTTCTAAGTTCTTTATAAATTTTGAATATTAACCCTTTATCAGATGTATTGTCAAATATGTTCTCCCATTGTGTGGTTTGTCTTTTTATTCTGTTCTTATTGTCTTTAGCTGTGCAAAAACTTTTTAGTTTGACATAGTGTCATTTGTTTATCCTTCCTTTTATTTCATTTGCCCGTGGAGATAAATGGGCAGATATATTGCTGCTACAGATGTCGGAGAGCTTGCTGCCTATGTTTCCTTCTAAGATGCTTATGGTTTCACGACTTACATTTAAGTCTTTTATCCATTTTGAGTTTGTTTTTGTGAATGGTGTAAGTTGATGGTCTAGTTTCATTTTTTTGCAGGTAGATGTCCAACTTTCCCAACACCATTTGTTAAAGAGGCTGTCTTTACTCCATTGTATGTTCTTTCCTCCTTTGTCAAATATCAGTTGTCCATAAAGGTGTGGATTTATTTCTGGGTTCTCTGTTCTGTTCCATTGATCTATGTGCCTGTTCTTATGCCAGTACCAGGCTGTCTTGAGTACAATGGCCTTGTAGTATACCTTAATATCTGGAAGAGTGATACCTCCCGCTTTATTTTTTCTTTTTAAGACTGCTGAGGCTATTTGTGCTCTTTTTTGGTTCTATATAAGTTTTTGGAATATGTGTTCTATATATTTGAAGTATGTCATTGGTATTTTAATTGGTATTGCATTGAGTTTATAAATTGCTTTGGGTAATATAGACATTTTAATGATGTTTATTCATCCTAACCATGAACAGTGTATATGCTTCCACTTGTATGTATCTTCCTTGATTTCTTTTATCAATGTTCTATAATTTTCCGAGTACAAGTCCTTAACCTCCTTGGTTAAATTTTCTCCTAGGTACTTTATTTTTTTGATTGCAATAGTGAAGGGGATTGTTTCCTTAATTTCTTTTGCTGACAGTTCATTGTTGGTATATAAAAATGCCTCTGATTTCTGAGTATTAATTTTATATCCTGCCACCATGCTGAATTCAGTTATCAGGTCCAGTAGTTTTTTGACTGAGAATTTAGGGTTTTCTATATACAATATCATATCATCTGGAAATAATGACAGTTTTACTTCTTGTTTTCCAATTTGGATGACTTTTATTTCTTCTTCTTGTCTGATTGCTATAGCTAAGACTTCCAGAACTATGTTGAATAAGAGTGGTGAAAGGGGGCACCCCTGCCTGATTCCTGATCTTAAGGGGATTGCTTTTAATTTTTGCCCATTTAGTATGATGTTTGCTGTGGGTTTGTCATAGATAGCCTTTATCATATTAAGGAATGTTCCTTGTATTCTCACTTTACTGAGAGTTTTGAGCATGAATGGGTGCTGGATTTTATCAAATGCTTTTTCTGCATCTATTGAAATTATCATGTGATTTTTGTCCTTCCTTTTGTATATGTGATGAATCACATTAATTGATTTGCGAATATTGAACCAGCCTTGCCTCTCCAGAAATAATCCCACTTGATCACAATGTATGATTTTTTTCATATATTGCTGGATCCGGTTGGCTAATATTTTGTTGAGGATTTTAGCATCTAAATTCATCGGGATATTGGCTTATAATTTTCTTTCTTTGTGTTTTCTTTGCCCAATTTTGGGATCAGAATTAAGCTCGCCTCATAAAAGGAGTTTGGAAGTCTTCCTTTCTCTTGAATTTTTTGAAATCGCTTGAGGAGGATAGGTGTTAGTTCTTTTCTGAGTTTTTGGTAGAATTCAGTTGTGAAGCCATCATACCCAGGACTTTTTTTTGTTGGGAGTTTTTTAATAACTGTTTCAATCTCATTTGTTGTAATTGGTCTGTTTAGGTGTTCTGATTCTTCCAGATTGATTTTTGGAAGATTATATCATTCAAGAAATTTGTCCATTTCACTTGGAAGATTATATCATTCAAGAAATTTGTCCATTTCACCTAAGTTGTCTAATGTTTTGGCATATAGTTCTTTATAGTATTTTCTTACAATACTTTGTGCTTTTGTTGTGTCAGTGGTTATTTCTCCACTCTTATATTTAATTTTATTTATTTGAGTCCTCTCTCTTTTTTTCTTGGTGAGTCTAGTTAAAGGTTCATCGATCTTGTTTACCTTTTCAGAGAACCAGTTCCTGGTTTCTTTGATCCTCTGTATTGTTCCCTTAGCCCAGTGGTCCTTAACCTCGGTTCTATCGAACCCTAAGTGTTCGATGAGTCGGTCTCTGGGGTTGTGAGAAGCCTCTGCCGTGAAGCCAAGAATAAAGTAATAACATAATTTGTTGTGAGTTCATGCACTTTGTTGGTTTTGTCCTTTGAGCAAGGTGATGTTCGTGCACGGCTCATTTTGTGCACCAGTAAAAAAAACATATACCTTTGTCTTGAATTTGGAAAAAAAAATCATATTTTATTTATCACTAAAGAAGGGTTTGGTGAATGCACATATGAAACCGGTGGGTTTGGTACCTCAAACACGGTGAAGAACCACTGCCTTAGCCTCCATATCATTTATTTCCGCTCTGATCTTTATTATTTCCTTCCTTCTACTTCTCCTGGGCTTTATTTGCTGTTGTTTTTCTAGTTCTTTTAGAAGCATGGTCAAGTTGCTTATTTGAGCTTTTTCTAGCTTCTACTGGTATGCCTGTGGTGCTATGTACTTCCCTCTCAGTACTGCTTTTGCTGTGTTCCATAAATTTTGAGTTGATGTATGCTCATTATCATTGGTTTCTAGAAACTTTTTTATTTCTTCTTTGATCTCATTGTTAATCCATTCGTCATTTAATAACATGCTATTTAGTTTCCAATTGTTTGAGTATTTTTCAGTTTTTCTTTTGTGGTTAACTTTTAGTTTTATGCCATTGTGATGAGAGAAAATGCTTGATATGATTTCAATCTTCTTAAATTTGTTGAGACCACTTTTGTGTCCTAACATGTGGTCTATCCTAGAGAATGTACCATGAGCTCTTGAAAACAATGTATATTTTACTGCTTTTGGGTGAAATGTTCTGAAGATATCTATTAAATCTGTTGATCTAGTGTATCCTACATGTATGCTGTATCTTTGTTAATTTTTTTTCTTGAGGATCTATTCAGTGATGTTAGTGGGGTATTGAAATCCCCTACTATTATAGTATTGCTGTTAATCTTGACCTTTATATCCATCAAAGTCTGATTTATGTATGTTGGGACTCCTATGTTTGGTGCGTAGATATTTATAATGGTTATATCTTCCTGTTGAATTGTTCCCTTTATCATTATGTAGTGTCTTTCTTTAACTCTTGCTACAACCTTTGTTTTCTTTTTGTTTTTTTCTTTAGCAAGTTTTTTTTTTTTTTTACAGAGACAGAGAGAGGGTTAGATAGTGACTGACAGACAGGAATGGAGAGAGATGAGAAGCATCAATCATTAGTTTTTCATTGCCATTGTGACACCTTAGTTTTTCATTGATTGCTTTTTCACATGTACCTTGACTGTGGGCCTTCAGCAGACCGAGCAAACCCTTGCTGGTGCCAGCAACTTTGGGCCCAAGCTTGCGAGCTCTTTGCTCAAGCCAGATGTGCCTGCGCTCAAGCTGGCAAGCTTGGGATCTTGAACCTGGGTCTTCCGCATCTCAGTCTGATGCTCTATCCACTGCGCCACCGCCTAGTCTGGCTATAGCCTTTGTTTTTTTGTTTTTTTAGATTTTATTTATTCATTTTTAGAGAGAGAGAGTAGAGAGAAAGAGGGAGAGAGAAGAGGGGGAGGAGCAGGAAGCATCAACTCCCATATGTGCCTTGACCAGGTAAGCCCAGGGTTTTGAACCAGCAACCTCAGCATTCCAGGTCGATGCTTTATCCACTGTGCCACCACAGGGCAGGTTAGCCTTTGTTTTAAAGTCCATTTTGTCAGATGTAAGTATTGCTACCCCAGCTTTTTTTTCATTTCCATTTCCATGAAATATTTTTTTTCCATCTTTTTACCTTCAGTCTATGTGCATCTTTTGTTTTAAGGTGTGTCTCTTGTAGACAGCATATGTATGGGTCCTGTTTCTTTATCCACACAGATACCCTATATCTTTTGATTGAATCATTTAATCCATTTACATTTAAGGTTATTATTGATATGTAGTTGTTTATTGCCATTTTAGTTTTTAAAGTTGTATTCTTCTTTTGCTATATTCTTTTCCCCCTTTGAACTGTTCACAACAGGCCCTTATCATCTCTTGCAGAGTTGGTTTGGTTTTAATGAATTCCTGAGTCTTTTTTTGTCTGAGAAGCTCTTATTTCTCATTCAATTTTAAACGTTAGCGTTGCTGGATAGAGTAGTCTTGGTTGTAGGTTCTTGTTCTGCATTACTTTGAATATATCTTGCCATTCCCTTCTGGCCTCAAGTGTTTCTGTTGAGAGGTCAGATGCCATCCTTATGGGGGCTCCTTTGTAGGTGATAGACTTTTTTTGGTTTCTCTTTAATGGAGTTCTCTGTGCTTCTTGAACGTGTGAAACGTTTTCCAGTCTTAATTTAGGGAAGTTTTCAGCTATGATTTGATTGAACAAAGTTTCTATCCCTTGTTCTTTCTCTTCTTCTTCAGTAACCCCTATGATGCAGATTTTATTTCTCTTCATGTTGTCACATAACTCCCTTAGTGTTTCCTCAGATTTTTTGAGTCTCTTTTTTTTCTGCTCTGCTTGTGTGCCTTTGTTTATTTTGTCCTCTAACTTGCAGATTCAATCCTCAGCTTCATTGATCCTGTTTTTAATTCCTCCCGTTGTGGTCTTCAGTTATGGTACTGTATTTGTCATTTCCTTCTGATTCCTTTTTATTATTTCAATTTTTTTATACTTGTTATTTCTTTATATAGGTGTTTGTAATGACTATCCATTGTTGCTCTAAGCTCTTTGAACATCCTAACTATCATTATTTTAGACTCTGCATCAGGTAGTTTGGTTATATCTGATTCATTCAGGTCCTTCTCTGGGGATTTCTTTTGATTCATTTGGGTTGCATTCCTCTGCCTGCCCATTTTGTCTGTGTGTAAGAAGGGTTTGGCTACTGGAGTCAATGCGTGTTGGCTCTGTGTTCCCTAGGTGTGTTCTGTCTGCAGGCCCGCCACTCCCTCTGCTGCTGCCTAGGGCTGTTGGGTGTGGGTGTTTCCGGAGCCAGCTGCTGCATCTGCTGCTGAGGTCTCTGCCTCACCTCCACACTGGAGGGGCTATGTTCTTGTGCCAGGCTTTATAAGCCTCAGCCGGTCTCGGCCTTCACCCCTCTCCCACGAGTGAGACCGCGCACCATACTTGGGCCAGAAGCCTGGGCACCAAGGGCAAGGGTAAGCACTTTTGCTCAGCTGCTGGTCCCTGTCAGCCTGTTCCTCTGGCCAGGAGGGGCTTCTGGTGCCCGATTAGCTGTAAATCAGGCTTCTGCCCTGCCCCCGCTAACCTCGGCTCCTCGGCTGGATGGGGTTGTTGCTATATGCTCAGCAACGAGCTGGGTTTCCGTCCCACCTTGACCAACCTCAGCTACTCGCCCGGCTGCTGGTGTGTGCTCAATTGCGAGCCCAGGCTTCTGCTCCACTTCCACAGGCAAAGTCGATTCGTGTAGGGCTTCAAGCCTCTGAGGCTGGGTGCGGCTGGGTGCCTCTTCGCCCCTGCCCAGTGGCGGACCTCTACCCATTCAGGGCTCCCGCTTTTCCCTCACAGGTGGGTTCATAGGCGGGCTACATCATTTTCGCCAATCCCCGTCTCCCCCGTGTGGCTAGACCGAGCTCACGCCAGTTGGGCCTCCATCCCCGTGGACTGGAACCACGCTTCTGTGTCCCGCTGCCTTTTGCCTTCCAGCAAGCCCTCAGCAGCGTGGGTATGGGTGCTGCAACTCATATCCTAACACTCCATACTGTAGTCCTGAAAGCTCCTTTCTTCTAAGTGACTGTGCTCTGATTGTCGCAAGAGAGCCCGTTTGGCTGGTTCCAGGGGAAATATTGTTTCAGACTGTGGAGTGACTCAACCCAGGGTTAAGGGTGGCTGTCCCTCAAAGCTTTTCTCCCTGTGCCTTCCAGACCGCACTCTCTTCCCGCTGCTCCAGTCTTCTCTCTCCCTGTCTCCCAGAGTTCCGGGTGAGTGGTTGTGAGAGAGGTTTTATGTGCTGTCCCTTTAAGAAGAATCCTTGGTCTGAGAAAACTGTCTCTTTCTCACAAACAGTACCCTAACCTTTTTCACAGCTAAATACTGTCCATATGCCTCTTTCAAGCTCTGGGGCTGTAAGCTGGAACTTTGTTCCTGGGACCCAGGTCCCTCCCTCTCTGCTAGCCTCTCTTCCCACCACACGAGTTTCTCTGGGCTGCCTTTTGTTCCAGGGAGCTGGGCAGCCCTTTTCGCTTTTTTGCTTTTCCTACCAGTCTCAATGTTGCTTCTTCAGTGTTCCCTAGTTGAAGAGTCCTCTCAGTCCAGTTCAACATTGGTTTATCTCGATGATGGTTCTTAAAATCAAGTTATAATCCACTTTGGTTCTGGGAGGTGGAAGTTGGTATATCCGTTTACTCCATTGCCATCTTGCCCCAGGGTGATATTGATTAATAAAATTATACAGGTTTCAGGTGTACAATCCTATAAAACATTATCTGTATATTGCATTGTGTGTTCACCCCCCAAGACAAGTCTCCTTCCATCACCATCTAATCCCCTTCTACCTTAATTCCACTGCCCCCACCCTCCTTTTCTTCTGTAATCCCCACACTGTTGCCTGTGTCTATAATTTTATTTTCTTTGCTTAATCCCTTCACCTTTTTCAGGCAGCCCCCCCCCCAATAACATCCCTCTGACTGTCTTCAGTCTGCTTTCCAAATTGTAACAGATCCACATAGAGAGTGAAGACAATTTTACAGGGTGAGAAAAAAAAAAAGTTACCAAGTCAACTGTCTTGATTCCAAAAAGGAGTATTTAGACAATGTAAAAGTAGTATCCAAGAGATACCATTAGTCTGTGGATTTGTTTTAGAAATTGACAGGTAGTCCGCTGATAAGATATAGTGACAGGGAATTCAGAACAGAGAATTGGAACAAAACATTCTAGACAGTGTGATGCATCAAGCGCCAGAATACTGAACCATGAAGACCAGACCTCATATCTCAAAGTGTTTCATGTCCTAGCAACTGTTAGCCAAATGTACATGGGTCTCTGTAAAAAATACTGAATGCAGTCTACCACTTAGTACTGGTGACACATTTGTTTTCGGAGGAGCAACTAGCCTAAAATAGCAAGTACCTAGAAAACAGTCAGATTCTGCTCAGTGAGGAGGTGGGAAGTTGAGGTCAGACAGTGGCTTTATGGAATCCTGGCTTAGACATACATAGGAGCTTTGGGGTGTAAATGCTGTGACCCAAGAGCAAGCAGTGGGCCATAGCCTTCCAGATCTAAGCATGCAGTTTAATTTCAAGTCCTCATCCAATATTTATTTTTATTTTTAAATTGAATGTATTGGGGTAACACTGGTTATCAAAATTATGTAGGTTTCAGGTGCCCAAATCTATAACATATCATCTGTATGCTGTGCCGTGTGTTTACCTCCCAAGTCAAGTCTCCCTCCTTCACCCTCCTCAGCCTTTCCCTGACCCCTCCTCCCACTCATGAATGATTTAGAAAAGAATATTTTTATTAGGATTTCCATCTTGCTCTTTTATAAATCCGTTTAAAAACTTGTAAACATCTGAATTTGTCTAAGTTTGAGTAAGGAGTCAAGAGAACTTATAACAAGACAAATTCCAAGAAAATGAAGCAGGGAAGATAGTATATTTTAAAAGATGTCACAACACAAAGAGCAGCCCCCACATCCAGTGCATGCTTGTTTCCTTTCCAAAGGGTCATCACATTCATCAGGTCTTCCCAACACATGCATCTCTTCTGGATTTCTTTCAATCCCAGTGCTTTTGGAAGGGTAAGTAGTATGTGATTCTGACAGGACTGTCATTTTGAACTTTGCAAACAGCCACTGCATAACGTTTTACCTCAGCCTTCTAGTTATAGATGAGAATAATTAGAAGCTGTCCTCCCAGCAATGAGAGCCCCATGACATCTGATTGTACATTTTGTGCCCTTTTCATAATGAAAGGAACCATCACAAAATCCTTTATGCTGTCCTAAGCATGTTTTGAATTAGTCAGAAAACTTAATTGTAGCTCTTTACACTAATTTAGTGCCCTATATAATCCAAACCAATCCATGTTTCAGTTTTATTTTAAGATTTACACTCTGGTCTGATCAAAAGTATCATTTCATCCCACTCTTTCTAAGTGTTTCTTCCCAACAGCATTAAAGTACTGACAATTTCAAATTGTTTCTTCATAAATGTGCATATAGGAAAAATAAATATATATTATTTGAGCATCCTACAATGCTTTACTGGGTTCAACATTATTATAGTCTTCATATTACATTTTATGGAGCTAAGATATATATAAAATAAAATGCAGTACATCTAATAAAGATATTGTACACTAGGTATTGTTTAAGATTTCTATATGTAATATATTTAAATATCTTATTTTTACATGTAATATTTCATATTATTATGTATAAAATATTACTGAACTTATACAACATCTCACTTAAGTCTCCCCACATCCTCATAATACCTGTGTTTCACACGAAGTTCCATAAGGAAATCCCTAGTATATAGTTGAAGACATGAAGACTGAAGGAGATACAATCATCTGCTCAAGGTAGCACTGGTGAGAAATCATGGAGATTTTTAATCACTGAAATGTATAGCCTGCAATGGAAAGAAAGACATCCTAGCGGCCATGATGAACCACTCCCCAGGACAGACTGTACTTCATTAAGACACACTGGCATGTGCACCCTGGATTTCAGAGGTGCTCTGGATGCATGGTTGCTAAGCCCTCATCTACAAATATGGAAAGGGGGAGTCATCTGCATAGATTGGGGAGATTATTTATCACTGAGACCATTTATACTGGCCTGTGTTTGGTGACAAAGAGCATTCTGAGATTTAGGCAGTTAGTATTATCGCCCTTAAATTCTTACAGACAGTGCACAGCCTTATTGCCACAACACTGCTGCTCTGGGCCCCTCCCCTTGCTTCTGAAAGGTGGGGCTTATTGTGTTTTTCTGGTTCCTCTCAAATCACTCTGGGGTAAGTGTGTCATACCATTTCTCTGCTCATAAAATCCACAGGGTCTGGACTTGAGGAGTTGAGTCCCAGCCTTTTCCATGCTGCAACCCAATTTAGAGACTCACATATGGTACCTGAGTCCAAATCAGATACCATAAAAAAATGAGACCCTTGGGGGGTCTGTGAAGGAATAGTACATCTTTCATAAAGGAGAAATAGAAAATTTTAATAGCAAAAAAATAGCTTGTGGTGGTCTGCTAGCTTGGGTACATTTGAAAGGATTCTGTTCATCCAGTGTCCTGTTAAGTGTACTGTGGAGAAGCCAGCATGCAGTAGGAGAAGACAGGTAAAGAAACTAAAAAAGGTGACATGTCAGATGCATTCTAACACTCAATTTGATCACACAGGGTCATTCAGAGATACTAATTCTTTAAATATAAAAATACATGTAAATTTTAATAGTTCCAGCTTCAATTTCATTTGGCTGAATATCATAAATGTTTTTTAAAAAGTATAATTAATGAATGATGTATGTACCAAAACTAGCTCCAAGTACATTTCTGCTTCATGACTTAAGTAAGAACATTGTTTTTACAGTTATGTTGTACCACCACACCAATATCTATCTATCTATCATCTATCTATCTATCTATCTATCTATCTATCTATCTATCTATCTATCATCTATCTATCTATCTATCTAGAAAACATCTATCATTTATCTAGATCTAGATCTAAATATACACACATACACTATAATTACAAAAACAAATGGTTTTAATCATTTTTTATCAATCCCATAGGAAGTAGGGGGTTGGTCCCCACCACAGAGTCACACAGCTCAGTCTCTAATACCCCTTGAGGTTCCCCTCCAAGTCTTTACACAATGGGCCCAGGCAACTGGCTCCTAGAAAGGCTGTGAGCATGGTGGGGTGGGGTTACAAGGAGTCAGGAAGGTGGAATTAGTGCATTCCCTCAGGCTGATGCCCTGTGGAGGGGAGTGCTCAACCCAAAAAAGATTTCATCCTCTGTGAGTATTGTGGGAGGGGCTCAGAGCAGGGAATCTGGTGGCTATGCCTCCAGCTCTCTCCTCCTCCCGCAGATGCAACACAGTCTCTCCTCACACAACTCTAGACTACTCCGAGCAGCTCTCCCTTTGCTGGAACCCAGGTGAGTGGTTGTAACCTATGATTTCACTTATATGTGGAATTTGAAGACCAATATAAACAAACAAAACAGAATCAGACTCATAGAGAGAACAGACTGATGGTTGTTAGAGGGGAGGGAATTTGGGGGACTGGATGAAAAAGGTGAAGGGATTAAGAAATACAGATTGGCCCTGGCTGGGTAACTCAGTTAATTGTAGAGTGTTGTCCTGTTCAGGACATACAAGAGTCAACCACTGACTGCATAAATAAGTGGAACAACAAATTGATGTTTCATTCTCTTTTTCTCTCTGTCTCTCTCTCTCTCCTTTCTTATCTCTCTAAAATCAATAAATAAATTAAAAAATTTTAAAGTGAAGATTGGTGTAAGGTCAATGGCTGCTGCCATGGCCATGAAGGTTCTCATTGGATTCGAGTCGAAGGTAAAAGAACTATGGAACCAGAAAATTGTAGGCCATTCTGTTTATTAAAGTCTCCTAATGACGAACAACAGACAGGGAAGACTGCTTCCCTCTCTGTCTCTGGACTCACAGCTCCCACCAGATTCAACAGTCCCCAGCCAAACAGGCCAGGTTGAAATTTCAAGGCTCCCAGGCCCTCAGCATTCTCTCCCTTCCTCTGCACTCTCTAGCAAAACAGGATGGGGGGACCTTCTCCAGCAAAAAATAAAAATAACTGGCTCCTCCCACGCAGGAAGGCAATCAGAAATTTGCAATCTGCCACCCTGAGGACAAGCACCCACCACAGCCTTTCACAGACTGCACACACATGGTGCTGCCCTGTGCCAATGCAAAATATAAGTGAGCAAACCTAACTCACTTGTTTTACACTGGAAACACATTGGTTTGCCCAACAATTGGTAATTACAAAATAATTATAGGGATGTAAATTACAGCCTAGAATATACAGTTAATAGTATTATAATAACTACATATGGTGCCAGGTGGGTACTGGACACAGCAGGGGGAACAGTTTGTAATGTATGATTGACTAACCATATGATTGACTAACCACTATGCGGTGCACCTGAAATTAATAGAAAATATTGAATGTATACTGTAATTGAAAAAAATTATAAGCTCCTTTTCTTAAAAAATAAATCTAAAACTTACAGAAAACTGTAAGCAAGGTACAATTTTTTTCCTGCATCATTTGAGATAAATTGCTGACCTAAAGCTTCAATACCCCCTAATAGTTCAGTGTGCATTTCCTAAAAAAGGTATTTTTCTACAAAACCATAATACACTTAAAAGAGGAAATTAATATTAATATAATACCACCTTCTAGTCTTCAGACCCTTTCAAGTTTCAGCAATGGCCCCAATAACATCTTTTATGAAAAAAATCATCTTGTTTCATTTATTTGTCATGTCTCATTAGTCTCCTTACTTCTGGGACAGGCCTCGTTTTTCCTTGAATTTCAAAACTCTGACTTTTGAACTAGCTAGTTATTTTGTAGATATCCCTCCTTAATGATTCACAAATTAATATAATCTTCTCTATATCCATAACCAAAGATGGTTTCTTTTTTAGCCCTTTTACCTGAAAACTGAAGTTTATAACTGGTTAGTCTGGATCCAATCTGACTTTGCCAATTCTAAAGACCATTATTAGAATGAATGTTCTAAAATTAGAATCTGTCCCTCCCCAGATTAAAAGCCTTTAATATGCTAGCTGCTTTCTAAAAATTCAAGATCAAGTTAAGGCAATCAATTTTTGAGTTTTACAAATTAACCCAATGTTGCAAAAATGGTTTGCAACTACAAATGAACTCAAGTGCTTTTATGCAAAAATGTTTAAATAGTTTAGGTGAGGATATCTTAACTGCTATCATTTTCTTATATTTCACCAGACAACCCTGTTCTCGAACAAAAGTATCTCATCCCCTAAAAAAGATCATCTAATCTGTCATTATAGTACACTGTTAATCTTGTCAATTCTGTGATTTTGGTTTCAAAGCCTGGACTACAATCATAAAATAATACAATAGGTTGGAATGTCAGCAGTTTTAAAAACCTTCCATTACACAATGTGCACTGTGTCATCTAAAAAGAGAAGAATCAATTTTGCCCCAAGTACGGTGAGTTGAATCAGCAGAATCATCCAAGAGGAGTGGCATTATTGATATAAGAAAGTTTTGTTTTGTTTTGTTTCTTGGAATACAATTTTCAAATATTTCAAACAATAATACCTTTTTGGTACAGTTAGTTCTAGTGCAGTGGCCCCAGTAATTAGTGTTTGTTTGTTTTACTAAGATTTTAAAAAGTATCTTGAAAAGCCATCCTACTGTTGATTTTGTTTTACAAAATATTTTATAAAAGTATGCTTACAAAATATGCATAATTAAACATAGCTCCATCTTATGACTAAAATAACATATACTTAACTCTATATTATGTAGATAAAATTAAAAATATAAGCATTTATGATTAATTTAGGAGACTGGTAGACCCAGATCTATAATGTTATAATTTTTAAAAGATGTTTTAAGTTTTCAATCTTTGATTACACATCATAAAATAGGAGTGTCTTGAATCATAATAACTTGTAAATTTTATTCAAGAGCTTTTCTTAAAAAGTGGTCTAATATTTAATGGGTCATATATTTTTCCATACTAGAATTTATTGTGTAAATTTATCATATAAAGTGTCAATGAATCAAAAATAAAGATTAAATATAAACTCACTTTCCATTGAGTTTGGCATCAAAGAGCTACAAAATAATAAGTTCATTATTACACTATTGTTATAAAGTTTTAGTGATCTATCAATATTTTTTCCTCTTTATAGAAATATCTGTCATTTAGGTGACCAAATCATTCTAAAAACAGTCATTGATTACATTTCAAATATGATTTTTAAAGTTTATATACTCAGTAAATTGAATATAAGAAAGAATTATCTCATAATAATTCATTTCCAATGCATTATTTGAAGATTAGAGTAACATCTTACAACAAAATAATTGCATTTTTTTAAAAGCCAACCATAAGATAATTCCTCAAAATTGTCAACAAATACAATGAACTCTACGTTATTTTGCAATTTAGGGAAGTTTCTAACAACATTTCAAATTTCAGTTTATGACATAATGCACACATGAAAGCATATTTTTCATTAATCTATTAATTTAAGTGTTTGTTGATGAATTCTATATGGCCAATTAGCTATTAAATTTTTATACGCTCTTTTTTATGTGACAGAGACAGAGAGAGGGACAGATAGGGACAGACAGACAGACAGAAAGGGAGAGAGATGAGAAGCATCAAGTCTTTGTTGCAGCTTCTTAGTTGTTCATTGATCACTTTCTCATAAGTGCCTTGATGAGGGTGGTTGGGTGGGGGGGCAGTACAGCAGACCAAGTGACCCCTTGCTCAAACCTGTGACCTTGGGCTCAACCCAGCAACCTTGAAATCATGTCTATGATCCCACGCTCAAGCCAGTGACCCTGCGCTCAAGCTAGTGAGCCCACAATTAAGTCAGATGAGCCTGGGCTCAAGCAGGCAACCTCAGGGTTTTGAACCTTGATCTTATGCATCCCAATCTGATGTTTTATCTACTGTACCACCTTCAGGTCATGCTTTTTATGTTTTTTGTCTCTAAAAAAAGAAAAATACAGAATCAAAGTTATTATCCAGAAATAAAAGGTAAAAGATTTTGAAATGAAAATCTTGGCATGAAAAGGTTAAATGTCAATTATTTAAGTAAATTAGAAAAACTGATTAAAAACATCTAATAACTAATCAAAGAGTTTTATTCTAACCATTTTAATACTAATCACATGTTCCCTGTGGGAGTCACAAAGAAACTCTGCCCAGTTTCCTCTTCAGTAAAGGATTTGTTGTCACCTGTGGGAAATGTGGTCAGTAAAGAATTTTTGCCTCTCAGCCCCATCTGAGTCTACCTCAGCTGCAGAGACCCACTTCTCTGCAAGTCACACCCTCCTGGGACAGCCCATATCCAGTAACTTCACAAAAAGGAGGGTCAAAGCTTAAACAATTTGAAACAAGTAAAGGGCAACTCTAATGAACACTACGTTTCAGATGTCCCTATAATGAGTTAGCTGAGGCTTCAGACCTGTGTCACAGTTCAACTTTGTCTCCCACCCATTCCTGTTTCTTCACCCATTATCAGAAGTACTGACCTCTACAAAATAACTTGTATCCTAAACACTATCTCACTATCTGCATCCAGAGTACCCAAGCTATGAAAACCCTTTTAATGCTAAAGGGGAAAAGCATTAGTCAAATCTAGGGTATCAGAGATGGTATTGTAAAAATGTGGCAAAGCAAACACTAGGTTGGAAATGAAAATTGAGAAGCCCAACACAAGATTAGTCTTTATTACTACCATAGTTTGTCACCTATCACAAATTGCTGAAGACCTGGGTGACCTGCTCCTTTACTCATCAGATTAGGAGACTGGCTGATGATCTCATCACTCCTTCCAGATCCACCACACTGTAAACTAACTCAGTAGTTCCCAAATACCATTTTATGAGCTCCAACCAGTCTGTTGTTAGGTTTTTACCAACCTGTGGAAAAATGAGAAATGTAGGCTAAAGTAATGAATTTTTCAGAGAATAATCTAAGTAATTACTTAGTTTTATTTTCAAATCAGTTCATTTTTCCTTTTAAAATTGTTTCATTTTTATTTCTTTTTTTTGGTTGTGTTAAAATATCCTCTTTTGGAAATAAAGAGGTCAGTTGGCAAATGATACTAGGGGCGGGGGCATTGTTTTGTTTTTAATATTTTACAGGCCAAGTCAAAGTTGACAGATTTATTATCTCAAAATTCTACTGAATGCCAAACTTCATTGAGAATCTCCAACCTCACCCTTCTACCACAGTAATATTCACAGAATTGAAACTGATTGACAATGTTTGATTTAATTGACACTGATACACAAAAATGAATTAGGGAGAATATGCATGAATTCGTGTTCTAAGAGCTATGCTTTGTGTAAATTTACATATATTCCTGTTAGGCTTTTAAATTCTAGAGAGAGTGGTACTTCAACATATATTCTCATTAAGATGTCTACTATTTTCTCCTCTCAAAAAATGTCTACTGTTTTGTTTCAAGTCTAGGTTCACCCACTTTAAGTGAAAAAGAAAAATATTCTTAGAATATGTAGTCCCAAAATTTCCATTCCTCACCTCTTTTAGTTGACATCTTCAACATTACTAAGAAATACAGAAATAATACTTATCTCCATCTTCTTTCATTTATCTCAAAACAGTGTCTTCTCAGTAACAACAACTCATCTACCCAAATCTAATACCATCTTCCTTCTTAATAGCTATCTTAACATAGTATAACAAAAAGCTCGGTGGACGGAAAGTCAAAATATATAAAAGTGCCAACTGATACTGTAAATAGTAAAGATAAAGTTTTAATAAGCAAGCACATTCTATAGTGTGAGTTCATCCTCAGAGGGTAGCAATCCTTTTACCTTTGTGACCAGTACTATTACTACTTCTTGTGCCAACTAGTGTGAACTCACTCTCTTATCCTCAAAAGCAAGTCTTCCTTTGCAAGCCCTCTCTTGGCTTTCTGCAGTTTCCTCAGGCCTGCCCCCATCTCCATTCTGGGCTCTCTTCTTCTGGACTTAGTTGTTAGCACTTTGCTCTGACTTGGAAACAGCATCACTATGTGTAGGGTGCTCTGTGGCTGCCCTCCCATGTCCCTTGACTATATTCTTTTCTACTGCATGCTCTTTAGGTACGATTTTCCCTGTTCTTGACATACCATGACCTTTTAAGTGTATTATTAAGTGAATCCTTATTCTCTTTTTTATGCTAGTGCCTTTCTTGGAAAAAGTTTAGAATGAAGCTTTCACTGATGAACCATTAAGGATCAAACCTATTATTTCAGATCCTACATTCCAAATGCTGCAACCACTGACAAAGATAATTGGCACTACACTTACACTAAGAATTTCACTGAAAACGTAGTATTTTTTTTCTTTGTAAAGAGCAATGACTCTGTGTGTGTGTCAATAAAACATAAATACAGTATCTGTAGTTTCAATCTTCTGGATGCTCACGTAAGGTTCCACTCTCCATAAAGACCATCTCTAGCCTATTTTCATCATCTGAAGCATTCTAAAAAAACCACAGTTTGCATTTATTTAAATGAGATGCATAGGTAATTATGGTAATCTATTTACTTCCGATTCATTTAACTATTAGATTTTCATTGGTGAGATCTCACCATAATGAGACCAATGACCTTACCTCTCATCCCTACGCTATGTTAGGATTGAGAACCTCTATTTCATGTGAGAGCTTTCTGTCACATTTCAGGTAAGACATCGGAGGTTCACCTAGAGGTTTTTGAGGTTAATGCCAAAGGATGCCATGACCTAGCACTGAGTCCAGGTTTCTTTCCCTACTCTTTATAGGTGAGATGACCATATCAATTATCCCCATAAGTCTTTCTGTGATGATATTGGTGTTGCAGGAGCTGGAGGGCAAAGGAGAATATAAGAGAGTCTTCTTTACATCTTAGAAGATTTTTCAGTTTCTTAAGAATAATCTAAGCAGCGATTTTCAACCAGAGTACCACAAGAAGTTTTAAAACATGCAATATCTGACTATTTAGTCAGGGGCACTGATTTCTTTTCCTTTAGATTATTAAATTTAAAAAATGACAACAGCCAACGCAGCAATAGCCTTCCAGTGTGAATGAATCATAATTAAAACTTTTTTTGCCAGATTGGCAAATAATAAACTTTATGGTGCACCACAGAATTTTAGTAATTAATTTAATCTTGCCATGAGCTGAAAAGGCTTGAAAATCACTGATACAAGACAATTTTGTAAAAGTGCCCCTTCTATTAAAAGAAGTAAAAAATTAGAAGCATAGATAACCACACAATTGTTGTAAAGACTAAATATGATGTAAAGAAACATACTTTGGAACTTCTAAACAGTAAGGACAGATAAGATAATAAGAAAAGGATTAAATTTTAATCTAAACTTTAATGAAAGTGTGCTTTGAATCTAAGTTTTAATCTAATAAAAGTATGCTATACTAAAAACGGAAGCATTATTCTCTCTATATAAATTTATACTTCATAAAATGTAAACCAATAAGTTTTTTATCTTCAATAGTTATTAATCACTTATTTTATTAGTGTTTATTTCATACCCACCTTCAAAAATATTTAAAGAGCTAGTAAACAAAATAGTGAGAAAAAAATATTTAAAGAGCATTATGAAACCAAAAAGATTAAGGAAAGACATGCAAGAGTCTTCTGGCTATCTTAGAAGTCAGGAATAATATATAAAATGAAGGGACAAACTAAAGAAATAAAAATATAAGAAAAATATTGTCCGTTTTTTCTAAGAGCTTAAAGCAATGAAGAAAAAATATATAAGGAAATAGTAAAATTATACCATAAATTCAAGAGCAGAGGTAAGAACTTGATTCTGAAAAAGGGTAAAGATTCATTTTTCTGTAAACTCAAGGGCTGGATAATTGGTAAAGCTACAGACACATTTTAAGAGTAAGAGACAAGGCTGGAGAAAATATATTTTAGCACGCTTTTTACTAACATAGTAAATAATGTTATCTGCTGCTTTGTAAGTGGGCATATTGTTTCAAGCTCAGTAAAAAATGTTGGCAATGGCCATTGAGAACACAATAAGAAATAGATTTTTCAATATACCTGTTATTAACAGTAGTAGTCTATCAATATATAAAAAGAAAGACAGCTGATTTTTTTCTCAATATAATTCAAGAACATTCTCTAGTGATCTTCTTTTAGGTCAGATTATATTTGGTAGGCCAATCAATTTCTATTAGCAATTCTGTATAAGCAGGGTTTTGTTTTATTAAATATATATTAGAGGAAATTATTTCTCTCCCTTTAAAGTCTAGACTTAAGGTATTGTGAACTGAATCCTTAAACTATATGAAAATTAACTATGTTTATTTTATGAGTAGTAAGTCTCATAACTGGCCCTGGCCAGGTAGTTCAGTTAGAGTGTCATCCCGATACATCAAGGTGGTAGGTTTGATCTCTGGTCAGGGCACATACAAGAATCAACCACTGAATACATAAATAAGTGGAACAACAAATAGATGTTTCTGTCTCTCTGTCTTCCTCTCTCTATATAATCCATCAATAAATAAAAGAAAGTCTCATAATGCTAAAGGATTATATCTAATTTGTATCTCTAAAATAACTTTTCATAAACCATAATAAACATATAACCTCTTTTCTGCAAACTATAGGTCAGGGGTCCCCAAACTTTTTACACAGGGGGCCAGTTCACTGTTCCTCAGACTGCTGGAGGGCCAGACTATAAAAAAAACTATGAATTAGAATCCCTATGCACAATGCACATATCTTATTTTAAAGTAAAAAAGCAAAATGGGAACAAATACAATATTTAAAATAAAGAACAAGTAAATTTAAATAAACAAACTGACCAGTATTTCAATGGGAACTATGGGTGCGAATGCATCCTGTGCTCCTCTCACTGACCACCCATGAAAGAGGTTCTCTTTCCAGAAGTGCAGCGGGCCGGATAAATGGCCTCAGGGGGCCGCATGCAGCCCGCAGGCCCTTAGTTTAGGGACCCCTGCTATAGGCTATTTATCTAGAACAAAGGTGTTTGAACATATTAATTTTCATGTAGTTTAAATATACATGTATGGGCTATGGACACAGAGCATACTTTTGGCACCATGCTTCCTTTTAACTCTTCCAGTTCACTTTCTCTTTTCAAACCTGTTTTTGGGAAGCATTCTTAGGCATTCAGAATCAAAATGTACAAAAATACCATTTTCTCCCCAGAACCAATGTGGGCAGTCTAGAGGTTATCTTGGGGCTTAGAAGTAGTTGCTGTGGCTGAAGTAGCAAGGCTCAGAACTCCATTGGGTTTGAACTACATAAAAATTGAAGTTGTAATGAAAAGAAGAGGTATGCACATGCCATCCAGATCATTTTTATTGGATTTTAATTGTTTGGCTAGAAAATTTTTCTTAGCTTATAGACTATTGAATTAAAGACAACATTTTGAATTAGCTTAAATTTCTGTCAATTTAAAAATGATTACATATTATGGAACAACGTATCCATGCAACTGCTAAAATATGGAAGTTCTATGGGTACTGAAATGGAAGATAATCACAAAAATTAAGTAAAAAGTAAGTTGCAGAACAGAGCATGAGTAAAATAATTTTTTTTTGGCAAAGCAACAAACGAGTATATGCATATGTTTTTATAAAGAGAACAAAAATATTTGGAGGGCACACAACAAATTTAACAGTGGTTACTTTTAGAAATAGAATTGGGGTAGCAAGAACTTTCACTTTTTGTTGTATATATATTTTTATTATGTAGATATTTACACTGTTTGAAATTTGAAAATATAGATTTATAATTAAATACAATTAATGCAAATTTTTATAGAAAGAAAATTTATTGAAGACAAGAATAATCTTCTATTTATATACTCTGGCAATTTCCATATAAAAATAGTAAATATTTTTGTTATAAAACTGTCTACATTATAATTCTCCTTTCTGATATTGTCAATTAGATGTGTCCAAATATACAGTATAAGATTCCTTTCAGTTCTGCTTGTCTTTCTTGCAGCTTCAAACTTCTTACTTTGCAAGTATTGAATAAGAGTATATAAGTTGTCTGGAAAGTACCTGGGTCTTGCAACTCACAGTTCTTATTAATTAGGGGCATCTGATAGTTTGGTCGAAATAAAATAATCTTATTCTCTGCCCCAGTTTTACATTTTAACAAGAATCCCAGTAGAGTCACATTTCCATTAAATATTAAGAAGCAATACTCCATAAGACTCATCTTGAGCTTATGAATCCATATAAGTGTTTTATTTTTATTTAGATCATATGTTGGGGGAGAATCTACTAAGGTAAGGACAGAGAAGACGAATAGAGATTAGGAAGCTTCATCTCTGCATTGCTTTTAATGAGCTCATGGCTCCAATTCTTTTATTTATTTAAAGCACCTCAGGACAGATAAGAACAAGAAAGATCACAAATACAAGTGTGTAACTTTCCTCATAGATAGAAAACTGCATGATTCCTTATGGTTTTTGACACTAAATTGGAAGTGGCTATTAAAAGATTTGACACACATAAAATATACTGTTCGTATAAACATTTATTTATTTACATTTAAGTGAAAGGTCAGAATGTAAAAGTCTGGGTGAAATCAAATGTGGTCATAGTGAAATAAATAGTTTGGGCTATAAAATAATAAAATCCCAGAAGTACTATTTTCTGTGTTTATCTTAAGTATAAAATACTTTGAAATAAAGTAAAAAAGGCCACTAGCCATTGTGAATAGCATTGTCCATTCTTTTATTCTTTTTCTATTGACTAATACCACACTACATAAAAAATGTAACATGACATTGCCTGTCAACTTATAAACAGTAAAAGCTTTTGAAATAAATGAATGAATACTGCAAGTCTCTTTTGAGTATGGAAACTTTCATTTCCTATAATATTATAGATTAAACACCCTGAAAACCCTTTTGTACAAAACAAATAGAAATGCTGGGTAAAATATAACATATGTACCTACAAATTTAGAGCTGTACTAGGAAAATTTAAATAAAATTCCTGGGTCCTAAACCAAAGAGTTCATTGAAAGCCACTGTGCATGCACAAGAACTGACACTCAGTAGCCATAGGGAAGTTGTTGCTATGAATAACCTAGAGTTTGGGGTTTTGATGCTCATAGGAAGACAGGTGACAACCTGTGCAAAATGAAAACTTGGAACAGATATCTCAAATAAAGACAGAACATTCAAAAACCTACATCTTCTGTGAAAAGATCAACTGACATACAACTACAACAGCCATTGACTACTGCGTGCACTAAATTCCCCGCAGCACTGGTTGGTCAAGCAATGTAACGTGATCCTCTGCAGCAAGTGATGGCCAAGTGGGGCGTGTCATCACGACTTTACACAAGTGTGTCTTTACCTCCGCGGCAGAGGCTTCTCCGAACCCCTGAGACCGATTCATCAAACCCCTAGGGTTTGATAGAACCCAGGTTAAGAACCACTGTTCTAGATTATCTAAGAATTTCTAAATAAAAATGAATCCACACCTACACATATATCCTGTAGTATAAGTATACAATTCAAAACTAAAGGGAGAAATGTAATGGCAAAAAATCAGATTATTGCAAAAGGACAATAATCAAATACTAGATTTTTTTCTTTGAAACAGTATTTGCAGACTTGAGAGAATAGAGCTGCAACCTATTTTTCTCTACTCTGCTTAAATATCATGTAGAAGTGAGGACAAAATAAATTCAGATAATTAATCACTGAGTTTACCACTAACAGTTTCCTGTTTTACTTCCTGTTTACTGAGAAACAAGGGCTATACATTTGGGAAAGAAGAAACATAAGTCTAGAAGAAAGAAGTTAATTGCAGAAATGATTGTAAGGAAGACAATAAATCATAATGGTTATATAAAATAATAATAGTTATGCCTAATTGGGGAATATATACCAGGTAGAACTAAATTACAAAACAACTATGGCACATGAAGTGAGATATAATAACCTGGGTCATGCATTTTAAGGTCTTTGTGTTGTTCTACAGAAGAGCAAAGATGCTTATTTTTTTAAAACTATTTAAACTGTTCAATAAAATATGTCATTAAATTTTTAATGTAAATAAATTCCAATAATAGGAGAATATATAACAGCTAAATCAGTAGAAGGAAAATATCAGAATAAAGAAAATTTGAATAATACAAAAGGTATAAGAAAAGAGGGGGGAAAAGCTGTAAACAAAAAGAAAAATTAGAAAATACTCAGTATAATGGGAAAAATAATTCTTATTCTTGGAGATAAAAATTGTTTGAAGATATACATATATAAAACGTAACAGAGATCTGTGCCCAACCATCCACCCCCACTCCCATATACATATTCCAGACATAGTTTGGGGTAGAAGGTGGAACTTTATCTAACATTAAACCAGTGGTTCTTAACCTGGGTTCTATCGAACCCTAGGGGTTCGCTGAGTCGGTCTCAGGGGTTCAGAGAAGCCTCTGCCGCGGAGGCAAAGACACACTTGTATAAAGTCGTGATGACACGCCCCACCTGGCCATCACTTGCTGCAGAGGATCACGTTACATTACTTGGCCAACCAGTGCTGCGGGGAATTTAGTGCGCACAGTAGTCAATGGCTGTTGTAGTTGTACGTCGTGTGGTTTCTTTCTTAATACTTTAATTCATACTAAATATGTCGAGCAAAAAAAGAAAGTGGTCGGACGAATATGTACAACATGGATTCACATGTATCATGGAATGGGATGGGAGTCAGCATCCTATCTGCATGATATGCAATGCCAAGTTGAGCAACTCTAGTCTCGCACCGGCAAAACTAAATTTGGAAAAAAAATCATATTTTATTTATCACTAAAGAAGGGTTCGGTGAATGTGCATATGAAACTGGTGGGTTTGGTACCTCAAAAAAGGTTAAGAACCACTGCATTAAATCAAGCACTATCATAGAATTGATTGCAAACACTATTTACTGATTCTCAATAATTTAAAGAAAACCACATTTTATTGAAAGAGCATGGTGTAGCATATATATATATACATGAGCTAAACTCTTTTCTATCAAGAAAGACAGGAACTAGAGTGACAAATGCCCAATTGCTTTAGTGTCATAAAACAAGAATGAGTAGATATCCATCCTTGTTTCACTTCTCTCCAGCTTCAAATTACCAGTCTTATTGACCCAGACAGGTGGATAATTTAATTAATAAATGTACTAAGAACAGAAGAAATTGGGCAGAGCAGGAAAGATGAGCAGGGTTTCCCAAAGGAAAATCAAGGGGTTATGACTAAAGAAAGAAAAAAGAAATCCTAGCCCTGAAAAAAACATTACCAAAACTAATTCAACTTTATCTGCTGGATCTTTGTCTAAGTGTAGCAACAATTACTATATGACATTTGACTCAAAGGAGGTATACATTTTTAGAAGAATTATTAAATTCTTTCTTTTTCTCTTTTAGAATTTATTCCAGTGATCACAAATCAAATGACTACTGGCATCCGACAATTCAAGGAAATAAGTAAAGCATTAGTGTAATATGATGATAAATGAAACCTGACTCTCAGTGTTGGGAATAAGACAGGAAATCATAAAGGTAAAGGAAGAAAGCAGAGCCCCAGACTCAGCCCAAAGAAACAGAGGTTATTCAGCTCATACTGACTATCACTATGCAGAAATGAAGGCCAAGTAGAACCAGACCTTTAAAAAAAAAATCAAGAGACAGGTATTTATGCAAAATAGCTAGATTTTACTTTGATATCAATTTTTAATTGATATTAGCAATGGATTCAATTTTTAAAATTACTTCATGAACCAATACCAGACAGATCAATTAAAAACAGTTGAAAAACTAGTTTTGTTACTAGCTATCTATGGATTTTGGCTTGTGGGTCAGTGACTTGTGGATTGTCCTGCCTGAGCAAGTAGAGTTGCAAGAGTTCATACCTCCAATTCCCTCCTCCTATCTTTTGTACTATTCTCAGTTATACATTTTACTTTTCCATATATTGTAAACCTCACAAGTTAATGCTAATAGGTTTGCTCTAGACAATTATAGTTTAGAGAGCTTAAAAGTAGAAAATAATATCATGTATCTGTACCTTTTATGATATTTCTTTTTCTTGATAGCTTTTATTTTTAAAGCTGTTTTGGGTTCACAGCAAAATTAAATAGAAAGCACACAGAATTTTCATATACCCTGCTCCCCACACATGCGCAGCATCACCCACTGTCAATCTCCACACCAAAGTGGTTCATTTGTTGCAATTGATGAAACTTCACTAACATCATTTTCATCCAAAGTCCATACTTCATATTAGGATTCACTCTTGGTGGTGTCATTCTATGGGTTTCAACAGTTTTAATGACATGTAGATACCATTGTAGGATCAAAGAAAAAGGATAGTTTTACAGTCCTGAAGATCCTCTGGGTTCTATCTAGTTATCCCTCTATTCCTACGAACCCCAGGTAACCACCGATTTTTATACTGCATCCACAGTTTTATCTTTTTCAGAATGTCATATAGTTATACAGTATGCAGGCTGTTCAGATTGGCTTCTTTCATATAATAATATTCATTTAAGGTTGTTTCATGTCTTGATTGTTTATTTCTTTTTGGTGTTGAATAATATTCAATTACTTGAATCTACCACAGTTTATTTATCCATTCATATAATTAAGAATATCTTGGTTGGTTCCAAGTTTTTTTGATTATAAATAAAGTTGCTATAAACATCCAGGTGCAAGATCCAGCATAAACATAAGTTTTTTTCCTTTTTGGGGGGTAAATACCAGAGCATAATTGCTGAATCATTTGGTAAGAGTACTTTTAGTTTTATAACAAACTGCCAAAATATCTTCCAAAGTGGTTGTACAATTTTGCATTCCCATCAGCAATTAATAAGCGTTCTGGTTGCTACACATCTTGAATTTAGTGTTGTCAGTATTTTAGATTTTGGTGAAATTCGTTAATGACATAAGATGTTGAGCATCTTTCCATATGCTTATTTGCCATCTATATATCTACTTTGATAAGGTGTCTGTTCAGAAGAGCTCTTTTTTATTGATAACTTTATTTTGTCAAAGATTTTTTTAAAAAATATATTGTTTTCTAATTTTTTTTATTTATTCATTTTAGAGAGGAGACACAGAGTGAGAGATAGAGAGAGAGAAAGGGGGGAGGAGCTAGAAGCATCAACTCCCATATGTGCCTTGACCAGACCAGTGCAGGGTTTTGAACTGGCGAGCTCAGTGTTCCCAGGTCAATGCTTTATCCACTGCGCCACCACAGGTCAGGCTGTTTTCTAATTTATGTGTTGTCTCTCATGTTTCTAGATCATCACTTTTTTGATTAAATTTATTGGGGTGACATTGGTTAATAAGATTATATAAATTTTAGGTATAAATTTTTATGATACATGATCTAAACATTCCATTGTATGCTCACTACCAAATGTCTGTTTCTATTTGTTAATCAATGTGGTCACCTTTTAATCTTTACTTTAAATTTAATATTATCTATTATATGATATATTTTTTAAAACTGTGATATTTCCTCATATTGTCAATAATATACCATAATTCTTATTTAGTTCATTATTATAAAATCCATTATAATTTTTAAAAACAATAATAGTTAATCTGGATTATCAGTTTTAGACATGTTTTAAGCAAATATTAAAATTACTCTTAAAAGTTTCCAAACTGTAAATTAGCAGTTATTCTTGCCCTGAATTTTAACTTATTATTTTCGATGCTCAAAAATCCAATAGCTACCTAGAGAGGAAATATTAAAAATCAAATAAAATCAAAAGGAAAGAAGAGAAAAGTATGGTTATTCCAGAGATTTTTCTTTCAATTGGCTCAAAACAAAAACTATGTATGAATAGCATGTAAAGACTATCTAAAAAGAATTAGTACTTATTTTCACACTGTTAAACTAAAAGATTCAATGGTTGTGTGGAAATTCTGTATAAAAGTATTTATTTTACTCTAGTGGATCACTAGGAAATTTCAAGCTTCATTATCTTTTGTGTGAGTATAAGTAGCTGTGTGAAGACCCTTCCAACGACCTGGGTTACAAATGTATACTCAATGACAGTTTTTGTGCTTTTTTATCTTTATTATTTTTATAATAAGTCTTTGCTCCTTTTTCACAACACAGATAAAGATTTACCCACTAGTCTGGGTATGTTTTTGTTCTAGGGCAATAACTATTCAAAAAATATTTTTAAGTGAGCAGGTAGCTGGGGCTTTGACCTGAGCTAAATTTCTGGAGAATGAAAAAAGTGGCCCCCTAGGGACATGATAAAGCAGAAGACCAAAGTGAAAATCACAAGGAAAGAAAAAAAGCAAAGACAGAGTATGAATTATCAGGTCCAAAGAAGATGGGCTTTAGGTGTAAAGTAAATAAAAGTCAACAGCTTGGGATAAATAAACAGGACAAACTCTTTAAGGAGTAATAAACAAAGAAAAGTAATATAAAAAAATTGATCTGTTCTTTGGTCAGGGAGAAAGTAGTTAATGAAGAGTCCAGTGAAAGACCTGAAAGTACAACCAATAGTCAAGAATTATTTCATTAAAGATATGGCCATCTGGATCTGAACCAATAAATTACAAAGAAGAAAACATAGGTACTAAATTTATGAACCTTAGCCACAGAGAACATTTTATGATTTTGATGCCAAAAGCAAGGGAAATAAAAACAAAAATAAGTGAATGGGAATATATATTTATCAAACAAAGAAGTTTCTGTACAGCAAAAGAAACCTACAATAAAACAAAAAAGCAACAAACTGAATGGGAAATATTTGCAAACAACAGCTCTAATAAGGGTTAATGTCAAAAATATATAAAGAACTCCTAAAACTCAACACCAAACAAGCAACCCAATTAGAAAATGGCAAGAGGACATGAACACATACCTTTCCCACAAAGACTTACAAACAGACAACAGATATATGAAAAGATCCTCAATTTCACTAGCTATTAGGGTAATGCAAATCAAAACTAGGAGATACTACCTCACAGGTTAGATTGGTTGTTATAAACAAGACAGGTAATAACAAGTGTTGGAAAAGTTGTAGAGATAGAGGAACGCTTATTTACTGCTGGTAGGAATATAAAGTGTTTCCTCAAAAACTAAAAAGAGAGTTGCCATATGACCCAGAATCCTTCCCTTCATTGGCTATTTACTTCCAAAATTTAAAATCATTTGTTCGCTAAGACATATGCATCCCCATGTTCATTGCAGCATTATTCACGGTGGCCAAAACATAGAGACAACAAGTGTCCTTGGACAGATGACCAGATAAAGAAGACATGGTACACATATACAATGGTACGCTACCCAACCAAAAGAAAAGATGAAATATTGCCTTTGTGACAACATGGATGGACCTTGAGAATATTATGCTAAGCAAAAAAGGTCAGTCATAAAAAGCTAGGAGCTATATAATTTCACTTATATGTGGGATATAAAACTGAGTCTCATTGACACAGACAACAGTATGGTGTTTACCAGAGGGAAGTGGCTGGGGGTTAAAGGGGCCAAAATGCACTGACAGAAATGGTTTGACACTGGGTGATGGGCACACATGCAATATACAAATCATGCATCATAGAGATGTACATCTGAAACATATATGATCCTATTAACCAATGACACCCTATTAAATTTAATTTTAAAAATATATTGTTTGATCTTTTTTCTTTTCTGCTGACTGTAAATTTCTTGAAGATAAATGAAAAAATTAAAAAAGAAAGAAAAAGGTTCAGTCTTAGGTTAATATTTACTTATAGTTTTTTACTAGCAGACTGCCATTAGTTAATAATATCTTTGCAAAGAAAAAAAATTCTTCAAACGTTTAACATACAAGTAATTATTACAACTTTTCAGCTTTCTTTTTATTATTTGTTTCTTCTTGGAAAGTGGTCCTCTTTTGGGCCCATTTTATTCAGACATAACAGTGTTGTTTTGAAAAATTTTGTACAATGGTTTTATTTTCATGAGCAAATAAAATTTTAAGAAAGGGAAAAAAATTTTAAGTCCATGTGTTTGCCTTAGAAAAAATAAAAATGAAATTACACTTGAAATAAGCAAAAATGCAACATTTATCCACAGAAACAGAAACCCATCATGAAACTGCTGAACAAAAACTTAAGAGTGAGGAGCAACTCATTTTTACTCTGTGTAATTGAAATGTACTGTAAGTAATTAAAATTAATGTAATTGAAATTATCTCAATACCATGGTTCAACGGGTCATTTAATATGTTGCACTAGAAAATTCTAAAATTATTTTTAAGAAAAACAGAGAGGACAACCACCATATTTCATCTAATTCAGGTGCCATTTAGGATTATAACAGAGTAAAAGTTTGTGGTCTGCACTACCCTCCACTTCAGAAAGTAAAGCAAGCATGACTTCTTGAAGGAGGAAACTTTCTTAAGCACCACCCACTGCCACCCAAGACATGTTTAATTGCATTGATGTTTATGTTTTCAGCATGACCTGTACCATTACTTTGTAATATTTCTTACGGTCATAAGTAACTATTTGTGTAAGAATACATAAAATGCTTACCTACTTATTCCAGTATAAGATCTAAGAGGGCAGGAACCATTATTGTCTTTCAGAACTCCCAATGCCAAATTTCAGACTTAGCATAGAATGAATGCTTAGAAAATACTGAAAAATATATTAGTATGGTAAATATATTTGGTACAGAAGAGAAAGCTATATAAAGTAGATGACTGGTAGTTAGAGACATAGATTTATTCTTTAAATTAAAGGAAAATAAAGGTAATTTTATTTTAATGTGTTGTTAGTGTCACATTGACATTAAAATAAAATTAAATGAAAATAAAAAATACCAACCACCCGAGCACATGGAAGTGAGCACATGTTAGTTTGCACTCTTGCAAGAGCAGACCTTGAGTCAAGGATTTGTATGTACAAGAAAACACTAATACCTTTTGACCCGGCTATCCCACTTTTAGGAATATACCCTAAGAACACCATAACACTGTTCGAAAAGAAGAAATGCGCCCCCATGTTCGTGGCAGCATTGTTCACAATAGCGAAGATCTGGAAACAGCCCAAGTGTCCGTCAGAAGATGAGTGGATTAAAAAGCTTTGGGACATATATACTATGGAATACTACTCAGCCATAAGAAATGATGACATCGGATCATTTACAACAAAATGGATGGACCTTGATAACATTATACGGAGTGAAATAAGTAAATCAGAAAAAAAAAACTGAGAACAGCATGATTTCATACATAGGTGGGACATAAAAGTGAGACTATGAGACATGGACAAGAGTGTGGTGGTTACAGGGTGGGGGGAGGGAGGGGAGGGTGGGATAGGGAGAAGGGGAGGGGCACAGGGAAAACCAGATAGAAGGTGACAGAGGACAATTTGACTTTGGGTGATGGGTGTGCAACACAATTGAATAATGAGATAATCTAGAGATGTTTTCATTGTACATATGTACCCTGATTTTTTGGTGTCACCCCATTAAAGTTAATAAAAAGAAAAACACTAATAAGGAAGTTGGGAAAGTGAGACAGGATAGTAAAGCCCATAAAATGACTGGTAACAAATAGGTTGATTGCTTTGGAAAAGCAGTGCTGAATTCCTCTGAGAAGCCATGTAAAATGTGGCTCAGAAGTGTCCAAGCACAGGGCATGGAGGTTGGCATATTTATTTACCAAGTTCAACCTCTTATCAGTTGAGAGTTGAGTGGTAGCAAGTGCAAGCTCTCTCAGTATGTTTCAGAGGGTAGTTCTTGTTGAGCTTGGAATTGTGAACCAGAGCTGCAAGTTAACTTAGGTGGGTCTCAGGGAATAAGAAGAGACTACCAGAATCTACTACAGAGTGCTAGCAAGAACAGAGACAGTGTCAGAAGAGCCCGGTCTTTGAAGAAAATGATGAGGTTAGTGCCATTAGTTCCCACAGAAAAGGCTAATTACTATGACAGAGTGCCAAGCCTGACTCATGTGGCTCCTTTGATGTCAGAAATTTTAAGCAGTTGTTTCTCCTGGAAGCCATGCATGAAAGTATTGGAATACCACTGAAGAAAGGATTCTTTGGAATTAGAGCAGACATTTCCAAGACCAAATAATATTAATGGTTATTTAATTAAAAGACTGTAGTGGGAATTTCAACTTGAGCTTAAGCTATATCACCCTAGGACTGAAAAATGTCTGGGAAAGTCTAGAGAACTGAAAGAACTGTGCCACCTGTGCTCTCTTTGTTTAATGTAGCTCACTCTATGTTTCTGAGGTAGAACTCAACCAGGAGAAAGGTGTTGAGATATATAAGGCTTGTTCTTGATAGAGTCAAATGTCGGTCATTAGGATTATCTGCTGACTCAACTTCCGTAGGTGCTATCCTGAGTCCTAATAAACGGAGTCTACATTAAAGGAGTTAGTAAAACTGAAAGGAAGTGATTCCCCCAAACTCTCAAACAGACACTGACTTCACAGAAACAGGAAAGAAAGTGGAGATGTCTAGTTTTGTTTGATGGGTAGCAGTTGCTTCAGACAATGACATCTTTGGCAGTGATGGGAGTCAGTGCAGGTCAGCTTGTAGTGGATTCATAGCTGGATCAGCAGACATAAACTTGAATGTCCATAGCTGCTGCAGTCATTGGAAACATAGGCTACCTTACACCAGAATTGCTCTGGAAATGGGAAAAGTAGAAAAAAAGAAACATCAAATATCACTAAGTAAAATATAATATTACTACATTCTCAAGGCGAGTCTGATGAAATTTAAAAATAATTTAGAAGGTATGTTTAAGAAGGATAGAGTGAATTTTATGCAATTTGAGGAGAGAGAACATAAAGATTTTTTTTTTTCTGCAGTTGTTTTGTGACCCTTAGTTGGTATGATCTGAAGAAACCCAGTTTGTTTTAGGACTGATAAAAGCTTTTCAAGAATTTACAGTCATTTTAAGGTACAACAAGGTCAGAATTAGGAACCACTGGCAAAACATAATCTCAATGTACATTGCAATTTTCATTAAAAATTTTAAACAATCAACTAGCCCATAGCTTTTTCAGGCCATGGGAGTCACTCACATTGCTATTCATCATTCTAAACCCCAAACTACATCAGAATATTTACAGCCCGGAGGAGAGCAATTATTCCATGAACAGTGCATCTAGAAACAGATCAGCTTAGTTCTGTTGGCTCTGCCCTCTTCCTTTCTTTCAAATTGGCTCTGAGCATTTTGTCATTGTGCCTTTTATTAATTTGTCTCGTACAATCATGGAAGGAGTTTTGGTGACTATCTTTATTTGGAATATAATTCCAACATTCAGAAAGTTCTTAATTAGTAGAACATTCATAATATTAGTCTTGGAAATAAAAAATGGACTCCTCTTGGTGGCTATAACAAGGAAAACATTGCTTTGAGTAGTGGTGTAGTAAAGTTTTCCTTAAAAAATATCCATGTCTTTGGTAGAGGTTATAGCAATTGACTTCTTAGAAAGCATATAGAGACCCTGGAGAGAGTTCAGAGGAAGCAAAAGGCTACTTAAAGATTTAGAACATAATACTATGTGGAAGTGCTTAGAAAACTGAGATTTTGTTTTCGAAAGAAAACTACTGTACAGGGAATTATTTTTTTCCAAATCAGAAGGGTTATTAAGAGCAGAATGATAACCAGTTGTAGTCTATGTCCAGTTTGAGGAAGATAAGAGGAAAGTGGGTGAAGGGAGAGAAAAGATTTGCTGTTAACAAGGAATGGTAACCCTGGGACACTGTGCTGGCAGACATTGTTGAACACATGCCTGTGAGTATTTGAAGTAAATAATGGGCTGCAAAATTTAAAATTCAAAATGTTGTCCAGAGGTTTCTCAGAATCCCTATGCTTATCTTCAAACAAGTTAAACAAAATATGGTATTTCTACTTTGTCATCCCTTTGTCTTAATTGTATGTCAGTATTACCAAGTTCTTAGTTACTGCTTTTCTTTTTCACAATAATTTACTTTACTGAATTTAAGTTGCTTAATTTTCAAGTTTCTCAATATAGAAAATGCTTGTTGGACATAGAAAGTGAAAGATAAATAAGGTTAGTTATTTTACAATATTTTGTACAGCACAATGCTTGCTTCAAACAAAATCTTTTGTGATTGGTCAGTATGGATAAGCAGAGCTACTCTGGTTACCAGGGAGTGAGAGACTAAGAGGCAGAGTGTAGGGCGGGTTCCTGTTGATCTTACCTACTCCCTACTCTCATTACCTTGACTTCCAACAAGCCCCAAGACATCCTGGAAGAACCCATATGGCTTTCTGAGCAATGTTTAAAAATCATTGACCCAGATAAGAATGACATATTGTAATCTGGTAGTGCTGTATAGCTCACAAAATGATATAAAGCACATTGTCTGTGTCCTTCCTGCTTCAGCATTCAAATTCTATTTAAGTATATCATTTAGAAACATCTGGTAATGATTTTTTTTCTCTTTACAGGCCCAGAGAGAGTCAGAGAGAGGAATAGACAGGAACGGAGAGAGATGAGAAGCATCACTCATTAGTTTTTTGTTGCCGTTGCGACACCATAGTTGTTCATTGATTGCTTTCTCACATGTGCCTTGACTGAGGGCCTTCAGCAGACCGAGCCACTCCTTGCTGGAGCCAGCGACCTTGGGACCAAGCTGGTGAGCTTTTGCTCAAGCCAAATGGGCCAGCACTCAAGCTGCCAAGCTCGGGGTCTCGAACCTGGGTCTTCCAAATCCCAGTCTGATGCTCTCTCCACTGCACCACTGCCTGGTCAGGCTGGTAATGACGTTTTAAAGGTGATCATGAGTCTAGTTATATTAAGTTTAATGAGAAAAAATAGGTTAATCTAGCATAGATCTTTTTTTTAAAAAGAAAAAAATTATAGGAGGACTTTCTAGGTCCACAATTTTTTAGAAGACATGTGAAATGGAAAGTGCTTATATTGAATAAAATACAATAGAAGATTCTACTATATTAGAGTTTGATATCTACCAGAGCCACCTTCTCCATTAAACATAATAGGTACAGTGTCCAGGGCCTGTGGTTCTTTCTGGGACCTTTAAAAAATGTTTTATTATTTTTTTAACCAGAATTCAGATAACAAATTAAACCTAAGTAAGTAGTTTACTGTATAATATTAATATTTTATTTTGATTGCTTTGAATTCATCCCATGTGTAAGGTCGGGATTCCTGACCTACCATTATGGCAGTTGCCAAAAAAGATGATGTCTAACACTGGAAAGATGACATAGCAGTTTATTAGTCACGTAAACTCCAGGCCTGGGAGAAGATCACACTGCACCATGTACAATAAATGCATTCACAACATAGTGAACAATTGGGGGCTGTGGGAGCTGGCTTTGTGATAGAGGATGCAGTGCCCTCTGCCAGGGACTGAAATCCACTGCTCAGGGATAAGCAGGACTTATGCTTGGTTCTTTT
This sequence comes from Rhynchonycteris naso, assembly GCA_037038555.1. Classification (NCBI taxonomy): domain Eukaryota; kingdom Metazoa; phylum Chordata; class Mammalia; order Chiroptera; family Emballonuridae; genus Rhynchonycteris; species Rhynchonycteris naso. The sequence continues at coordinate 286,965,196 of CM072996.1, read as the reverse complement.
GATATAAAGAAATTATTTGGCTAGCAGACCTTATCCACGTGGAGAGTAAGAAAGAGAACTTAGGTTAAGACATTTATAGTCCTCTGGGTTACACCGGATGTCAAGGCAACATTTAATATTGAACCTTTTACATGTTTGCACCACATATATTCATCTTGATACCAATACAGGTCATAAAATACATTTATGTAATATATATTTATATTTTATATATATCACAAAAGCAAAAGTACCTAGAGCCCACGAGAGTCATAAGTGGTACTGTTTGGAACTGGTATACAACTAATATGCTACTTCTGCTTCAGATTGAAACAAGTCCCTTAAAGTCCCTTAATTAATTTCAAGTTTCTTCACAATCTAGCTCTGTTCTTAATCTCCGATTTAAAAATAATGGGGTCCATACATCAAAAGTTACTGCCTGAAGGACAGGTAAGTGAACTGTTTAGAATCAGAATATGTGATTAATGTGGCTTTCTTTCTTGAAAAGACATTCTGTGTAATCTTGATCAAGTTTCTCTATCTCTCTGAACTACAAGTACTTAATCTGTAAGGGAATAGTGTAAAGATGAAATCAGCAAAGCAGTGTCCAGCAGGGATAGATGCATATAAATCACCATTGCAATCGTATCTGATGTTAATATATTGAACATTCTTGGATTTTGCCTGACATTAGTAGGCACTCAATGCATATTAAATGAATAGATGGGTAGATAAATAAATAAACTTACATATAGACAAGTGATCCTTGTCTTTACTTACACTGTCTTCCTTAGCTAGCATGTCTTTCTTCCTCTTCTTTGTTTATCTAAGTTCTGTCTTTCTTTAGAAAATCAACTTTCATCTCACTAAATTATGTTTTTTTAAGATTTTATTTATTCATTTTAGAGAGAAAGTAGGGGACAGGGAAGGAGCAAGAACATCAATTGGTAGTAGCTGCTTCTTGTGTGTCCCTTGATTGGACAAGCCCAGGGTTTTAATTTAGAATGTGACCTCAGCATTCTAGATCGACATTTTACCTTCTGAGCCACCGCAGTTCAGGCTCACTTAAATATTATTATTATTATTATTTTTTTAATAGGGACAGAGAGAGATTCAGAGAGAGGGACAGATAGGGACAGACAGACATGAACGTAGAGAGGTGAGAAGCATCAATCATTAGTTTTTCGTTGCCATTGAGACACCTTAGTTGTTCATTGATTGCTTTCTCACATGTGCCTTGACCACGGGCCTTCAGCGGATCAAGCAACCCCTTGCTGGAGCCAGCGACCTTGGGTCCAAGCTGGCGAGCTTTTGCTCAAGCCAGATGGGCCCGTGCTCAAGCTGGCAAGCTCCGGGTCTCAAACCAGGGTCTTCCACATCCCAGTCCGATGTTCTATCCACTGCGCCACCGCCTGGTCAGGCTAAATTATTTTTTAACAACTTAACTCTTCTTGATATTTTCTATGAATTTTTAGAAAATTTATTCTCTGAGACATTCTCAGTTCATTTTGAACTGAATCTATGTATGATGCCTTGATTATTAATTCTTTAGATTATTTTCTATCAACCTGGACTGTAGAAGTTTATAGGTTAAAAGATATATCTGTCATAGAGCTTTTTGTTCTCTTAGCCTAATATAATTTCTTGCTCACAGTCAGAACTGAATCAAAGATAAATACTGGTATTTTCCTCTTTGCTCTTGTTCTCCTACTTGTTTTAGTTGATAGTATTCTCATCTCTCCAGTCATTTAGACTCAAAGCATGAGTTCCCATAGACAAATGTAGATCCTTGGGGAACCTGGAGTTAACATGATCCCCATTGTCTGAAGGTAGTTTTATTGTCAGAGAGCACAGATGCAGAAGAGGGGAAGGTTCACGTACCTAGAACACCAGATTCGCTCCCTCCTCCTGCTGATCCAGGGTTCCACGTCACTTTGGTATTTCTGCAAACCCTTTCACTCTCCCGCATTGTCCATCAACCACTCTCACTGTTCTGTCTTGGAATTGTTTCTTACACACCTGAGTTCCATGGTCTCTAAGCGGGGCCTTCATCACTCCCTCCTGGATTATTGAGAAGGCCTCTAAATTGGGTCTCTCTTTCTCCAAATTCCAACTTCTTTAACTTATCCTAACTCTTAAACCTGAATTATCTTCATAAAATAGTTAATTTACCCAAAAAATAACCTTTTGATCAAAATATCCTCTTGTTTATTTAGTATTCATTTCTTATAATATAAAGACCATGTCCAAATACTTTTGCCTAGAATTATAGATTCCCTTCAATTTTTCAGTAACTACTTTTCCAATCTTATTGAATATCATATCACACCCCTTAAACATTGTGCAAGCTGGGCTAACGAGTCTCTGAAAGACAAATAAGATTTCCTGTTTTTCTAGTCATATTCAAGTTTCCTCTATTCAAAATGTCTGTACATAAATTGGTCTATTAAGTTATATTCCATTATTCTAAATTCAGTTCAAATCTCACATCTGTTAAGTTTTTTTTATATCACCTTCAGGAAGACTGCATCCTCTGCTCCCTATGCTTTCTAATTTTTACACATTTTGTCCATTCATCATTATATCATTTTCACAATATATCTTAAAATAATGTGTAAGTGTGTGAGAGAGACAAAGAGAGAGAAAGAGAGAGAGAGATTCTCTGCCACTTGATAAATATTAATGTCTGATTATCTTTCCATCCCTAATAGTACTTAGAATTATTCCTTGCCCAAAGTGGGTAATTAATAAATACACTAAATAAATTTTTTTTTCTGAATTAAGAGAGGGAAACCCTCTAGGACTTTAGTGTCAGAAACAAAAAATTCCAACTAGCTAAGTCCACCTAAAATAGGCCTAAAAGTCAATAAATGTTTCATGAATTATTTCCTTAATCACCTTAATTTTCTTCTTCTAATTTGAATGTAAATATTACTTACCCTTATATAAAGAATTTTACAGTTATTAGATGAAAACTCAACAAGTAATAAACTAATTTTTCTCACATTTTAAAAATATTTCTTAAAAAATATATTTCACAAATAAAGAGTTCCATGGATACTAGAGTTTTTGAAATACCTAGGTTAAACAAAGTTGAATTGATCTTTTTGTCACTGGTTTTTAGTACATTTTAATGCATTTTGAATGCATTGTGAATATCAAACAGACAGAAAAAGAGTATAAAATTCCCTAAGCAGATCATTGCATGAAACCTTTTCTCCCAGAGCATATAGCATTCTGATGGGATAGTGTTTGGTGGAGCATTTTTGGAAACACTCTTCAGGTGGTAATCTATTTTAACATGAATATAAATCTATTGTAAAGACTATACCATTTCTGTGAGAGATAGATAACTTTATTACCAACATACTTAAATATATAAAAGAAAATCAAAATATCTCTCTGACAAAATAAGGATTCAATTAATATGGTACTTCCTAATGTAAGCCCTGTTAACAATTCTTTCTAATATCAATGAGACTTTATCTATATGGGTCAAAATCATTAGATGCTTGGTTAAAATAGCACACAAACACTTTTTCAGTACAGAACCACTAAAAAATTTTCATAAACCTGTGAGTTTTCTGCATAACATTTTTAATTGTACGGGACCTAACATTTAGGAATTGAGGAAGCCATTGAACAACCTGAAGTCGCTTAATTTTAAAGTATTTTTTTATGCAGTAAAAATTCTTTGTTTTACATAGATGTATAGAATATAGTCTGATTTTTATATTTATTTATTGATTTTAGAGAAAGAGGAAAGGAGGGACAGACAGACAGCCAGAATCATCAACCTATTCCTGTATGTACCCTGACTGGGGTTGAACCTACAATTTTTGCTCATAGGGACAACGCTCTAACCAGCTGATCTGGCCAGGGCTAGTCTAGTCTATTTAAAAAATATCTATATCAGTGGAACTGGCATAATATTTGTATTTTTGTGAATCAGTTATACCCTAAAGTTAATCATATGGTAAGCATGAGATTCTTGAGCAAGAATTAGTAATTAAGAAAACAGCTACTGATCACTAGCCCAAATATTTACTGAAAAACATACTAAAATTGATTTAGTCATAATTGTGATTTAAACATTGTCTTACTATTTTTTTACTATAAACAGAAGAGAGGTTTTATGCATATAGAATATATAGTACACACCAAGAAGAGGTTATATTAGTCTAGAATATTTTAAAAATATTCTGCTCACTGGAGGCACTAGAACATTGGCTGTGTTTATTTTTTACTATTATCTCAGTCTTCAGATTAATTTCTAAAAGTATACATTTATTTATTTTATTGTATGGGCATCAAAAAGACAACAAAATAATTAAGACTAAAAAAATATATAAATGAAAATGTAAATGTTTATTCAAAATCTTAAGTCTCTAAAAGTTCTTCACCGATTGTTTTGAAATTTTAGCACAACGTTGCATTCTAATATGCACATGTTTTTATATACCTACTATTATATAGATGTGACACCTGTGACAGGTAAAAGAATGCTTTTTTGAAAAACAGCGCCATCTGTTGGACATAAAAGCAACACATGTTATACTAAATATTTTACGATTCTATTTCAATGTTTCCATTGCATAGTTAAATTAAATTTTCATAGATTTTGATTTAATTATTTCGTGTGACATTGCATTGGAATTGAGCTATGGAAGCAGATGAAGCAGTTAATTATCCAACAGAATTTTTGAATTCATTTCATCTGCCAGGGATGCCACTGCATGCACTGCAATTGAAAATCAGCATGCCAATTATCATGTTGTGAAATATCAACCAGCCAAAGCTTTGCAATAATACACGGCTTGCAGTAAAAAATTAATGAGCAATGTCATAGAAGCAACAATCTTGACAGGACCTTTCAAAGGTGAAGATGTCCTCATTCCTTGCATTCCTATGATTCCAAAAGATATGCCATTTCACTTTAAGAGATTGTAATTTCCAATTAAATTGGCCTTTGCAATCACCACCAACAAAGCTCAGGGCCAATTTTTACAATTGTGCGGTTTAGATCTAGACATGGATTGCTTCTCACATGGACAATTGCATGTTGTGTTTTCTAAAGTCAGCAAACTAGACAATCTCTATATCTGCACAGACAATGGAACAACAAAAAATACTGGATACCCACAAGCATTGTGAAATTAAACATATTAGAAACATGCGCTTTTTTCCCCTTTCTTTTCCATTTAACCAGACTGAGCCACAGCAACAAGTACAGCTAGTTATGGAATAAAATTACAGGTAATGAACACTTTTTACTATATTTTTCTATCCTAATAGCAGTCATTAGTAGGATTCAGAGTTTAGTCATGTTTTTAAGTTGCTTAACCATAAAATAAATGAGCCAAATTGAGCCAACACTACTCTTTCTCACTTGAAACAGGGACAGAAGATTGGTAGATTACTATTAAGTATCCATGTGTAACTACCATATTTCCCCATGCGTAAGATGCTCCCATGTATAAGACGCACCTTAATTTTGGGTCCTGAAATTTGAAAAAAATATATTACATAAAGTTATTGAACTCAAGTTTTATTCATTATAAAATTCATACAACTCCTCATACTGTCAAAATTCCCATTTATTAGCTTGTCCTTATCTGTCACTGATGACGAATCACTGTTTTCAACAATGAGTGCAAAAAACAAGCACAAAAAAGTGGGAAATGTAAGTAAAATAAAATCTACAACCACTGTATAAGACTCACCCAGTTTTTAGACCTAATTTTTTAGAAAAAGGATGCATCTTATACATGGGGAAATATGGTATGTTCCACGTACACTCCGGAATCAGCCTCTGAGTGTAACTGAAGTATAACACTACTTTTAGCAGCTGAGGAAGGCCATATTATTCCAGAGAAAGCTTGTATGGAGGGAAAAGAAAAAAGTAAGGTGAGATAAAATAACATTCATGGAGAAATTAGAGACAGAGAGGAAAAACTGTCGAGGGTGAGAGAGTATTTCCTAAGTTCTTGTGACTTCAAAGTTCTCTTTTCAAGTCTTTCTTTAGGCCTATCTGCATTTCAGGTTTTGCATATTTTGAGTCATTCTTGTGATCTGATGTTTTTAAAAATGTCTAATTTGCTCAAGCCAACTCACATTAGGTAGTGCCATAGCAAAGTTTTAAGCCCTACATGTAGAAAATTAACTTCAGCATCATTGTCTATACAGCAAGCTACTGGCAATGCTCTCGAGTCACAGACCAAGACACACTTGTGAAGGAAGTTGGGTTTAATTTTACATTGCAGCAAGGGGGAACATGCAACAGGAAGCTGTGGAGCAGCAGAGAATGTTAGAACACACTCATCACAGGATTTGGATTTAGGATTTGCAGGAGAGGGCTTAAGGAAGCTGGCTGTTGCTCTGAACTGAATGTTGTCAGGAAGTGCAGGTAATTCTAGGACTGGAAATCTTAAAAGTCTTATCTAAGAAAGAGAGATAGAGGTGGAGGTTTATGATGTAATTGGTAAAGTAGCAGTAACTCATCTTATCCACTTAGTGTCACTTTTGTGGTAGGACCATGAGTTCTACAAGCAGGCCAATTAAATTAAAATGTTAATCCTTCCATTTACAAATTGTGTGACTTTGGTGAGTGTATGGCCAGTAGTTAGCATGGTCGTGGCCATTCATATGCAGGTTCTCATTGAATTTGAACAGATGGTAAAGGAATAGGGGAGCTAAAGAATGGTGGGCCATTCCTTATTAAAGTCTGACACTGGCCAACGAGAAACACACAGGAAAAACAATTCCCTTTCACTCAGGGATCGCAAAGCCACTGACACATTCTGCGGTTCCACAACCAGGAGAATTTTCTCCAATTTCACCTAGAATGAAAGGCCTGACCAGTCTCAGTGGAGCTCACAAAAGCCCCTCAGTTCTGGTTCCCCATCTGCACTCCTGCACTCCTTCTCTTTCTGCACAAACTGGCTTCTTCCTCAACACCCTGCATTTTCTCCTCTCTCACTCTGCAAACATGGCTTCTCCTCTTGCCTCTTCTCCTTCTCCTCTTTTCAAAACTTCCTGGCTCAAAAACTTCTCCTCCAGCAAACATTACCAAAACAATGGCCCTTCCCAAGCAGGAAGGTAATTTGCAATTTCACAGACCATATATACCTGGTGCTGCCCAGCCCACAATGCAAACTGTAAGTGAGCAAACATAAAAATCATATTTTACAAACTTATTATACCAACAGTGACTTTGTTTGAGCTATTTAATCTCTCTGTGTTATAGTTGTTTTATTTATAAAATGGAGGGAAGAATAGCATTTATCTGATAGGGTTAATGTGAAGAATCAAAGAGAAAATATACATAAGAAATTGATCAGAACTGTGAGACACAGTAAGTCCTCAATAATATGCACACAAGACAAACGGAAGCACACACACACACACACACACACACACACACATTTCTCATATAAAATTCTCAAAATGTTCTATAGAGAATTTAATAACTTTTAAGAAAATATTTATAAAAACAATAAAAATGAGCTCATCCTACAGGACAAATAGCCATTAATAGTGACAAATATCCATTAATAGTTGTATTTCCCTCAATTTACAAACACAGATATTCTGTCATCTATACATTTCCTAAACTCCTAATTTATGCTAGATTCTAAGAAAACAAAGAAATAAGCACATATCTTTGATATTAGGTAGTCATTTTTTAAAAGAACCAGCATTCATAAGCTTAGTATTTCTACGTAGTTTTACACTGCTGCTTAATATTTAAAATTTCAGATTCTAAAGAAAAGTAATGTCATGGACTGCCTGGGGTCATTCAAGAAGTAGACATATTTTTTATAAACTCCATATTTCCTGTCCCAGTGTAAAATCAGGTCTTTTGTGATTAAGAGTGAATATATGCTACTCTAGGTCCAAAAGTAGTGAAAAAGTAGACTTGTTTAAAAGTAGGGGCTATAATCACTCAGTCAGTGCTTTTCTTCCAGAAAGTTGCTCCATAGCATAAGGGGGAAAAAGTTGCCAAAATAAATCATCCAGATTAAATATTGAAATACATTAAATTTTAAAGAGAGAAATACTAAAATTGCACTCTCCTAAATATATTACCACTTCTAGATTTATGTTAGTTTGAAAAAATATTTCCTTTTTGTTTTTTGAAGTACAATGACTATTGGCACACATCTGTAGAAATGATAAACACCAGGCATATATGTGAAAAATTAGACAAAAAATGTTAAAAGAAAGAATACTACTAGTCATCACTATGCATGAAATAAACACTTTATAATAGAAATGTTATGTTACTTCTTTTCAGTTTTTTTCTTTAAAAAAGTACTTTTTAAAAAGAAGTTATATTATAATGTCTACATGTCAATAGTCCAATGAAAAAAAATACAAAGTCTTGTAGATACCATTACTTACTACATCAGTTATTAAAATATGGGTACTATATTTAAAAGTATCTTTTGTCAATTACATCTGGTGATTAAAAATGCCTCTTAGTTGCATTTAGATAATGAAATTGAACAAGATCTGAATAAGTACTCATATAAATATTTCAAGAAGCTTCTGTATAATTAGTGTCATCTTTTCCAATAAACTTGAATCTCTTATTGGTAACATTTGTAAGTATTTGCCTTGTATCAGGCACTGTGTAAAGTGATTTACATACATTATATAAGTTTTACTCAAGCAAAACATCATGTGAAATACAAACTGTAGCCACCATTTCACAATTGAGCAACTAATTTCAGAGGTCCAATTGACTTGCCCAGATTCACATGAGTAGAAGGTTGTATGTCTATTAAAAGCCAAGCTCCTGCTCTTAATCACTAAGCTACAATGCCTCTCCTTGGCAGCCTTATTATGTGAGTACTTTGTATATGTGAAACCTTCCATTATCTCATTTACTCTGTACAACTACTATACTTTTTTTATTGTTCGAAAATAGTTTATAAACAATTTTATTTAAGTATATGAACAATCAGTGGGCTAATGCTTATTCTAGAGGTGAGAAAATAGAGTTCAAGATCATAATGTTAGTTAAGTTAAAACTAGAATCTAAAGTTAGGTTTGTCTATTTTCTTAAACAGATTTGAATACTTGAAGGCAAGCTTAATAAATACACTTTGAAAATGTAATAAGAAAAGTTAAAGCAGAACTAAAATTAACTATATTCTAATCCTAGCATGAATATTTCAACACACTCTTAGAGCTAGTGAGAAAGTACTGCAGGAAAATACCATCATCTTTAAAAGTATACATTGTCTATGGATTTAGTTGTTAATGGTGGGAGTGCAATACAGATTCTTTTAAAAAACTGAAATAATATTAACTTACTGGAACACTTGTATGTGAATTGTTGCTCACATTTATTTCTGAACTTAGGCAATTGAAAGCACTCTCACTAAGCTATTATTTTAGAATTAGAGGAAAAATTATCTCCATCCACAAATTACATTTAATAAGCACAGTTTAATACATTTTATGATAATAGTAAAACCTGTGAACTGGGTGAAACCTTTTTCATGTGACCCTCCCTTATACACTCCATCAGGCTTATTAGTCCACAAAAGAAAGAATGCAGATACTAGTAATGGTATGGTATGTAGCAACAAGGAAAGGATAGGCATTGGGTGAATCTTATCCCAGGTCAACAAAAATGCATAGTAGAGAGTATAAGTGATGCTGAAAATTAAGAACATTTAGAAAGAGAACAATTCCAAAAATATTTTTTAACAAAAGTCAGTTCTCTTTACAGGAAGATACAGAATTTAATATCTCCACACACAGCACCCACAATCTCCAGTATACAATAACAACAAAATCTAATCAAATGAGAAAAACAAAAATGGGACTCACAGTCAAGAGAAAAACCAGTCAATGGAAACAGGTTCAAAAATTACCCAAATGTTGGAACTGGCAGAAAAGTACTTTAAACTCGATGGACAATGGTTAAAGAGACAGAATGTTTCAGAAGAAATTATTTGCAAAAATAAATTAAAATAAATAAATAACCAGTGGAAACCCTAGAAATGGAAGCTATAATATCTGAAATTTAAAAAAAAATATGTATCATTGAATAACAGATTACATGCAATATAAGGAAGGACCAATAAACCTTGAGGCAAGTCAAGAGAGAAATTATCCAAACTGAAATATATAAAGAAGAAAGATTTTAAAAAATCAACAGAGCTTTAATGACCTGTGGGATGGTGTCAAGTGGTCTAACATAAATATAATTGGAATATTAAAAGGAAGAGAGAATTGCCTGACCTGTGGTGGTGCAGTGGATAAAGCGTCGACCTGGGAGCACTAAGGTCGCCAGTTCATAACCCTGCACTGGTCTGGTCAAGGCACATATGGGAGTTGATGCTTCTAGCTCCTCCCCCCTTTCTCTCTCTCTCTCTCTCTCTCTCTCTTTCTCTCTCTCTCTGTGTCTCCTCTCTAAAAATGAATAAATAAAAAAAAAATTTAAAAAAGATTAAAAAAAAAAAAGGAAGAGAGAATGGATGAGGAAAAAATATTTCTGGAATATTGGCTGATTTTTTTACAACCTGGATCAAAAACAGCACAGGGATTTAAGGTTCAGCAAACCCCAAGCAAGATAAGTACAAAGAAAACCACAGTTTATGCACTTCACACAAAACTGCTGAAGACTAATGACGAAAATAATCTTAAAATCAGGTGGAAAGAAAACACACATTGCACACAGGGGTGCAACAATAAAAATCACGATAAACTTCTTATCCGAAACAACAGAGGCCAGAAGAAGGAAGCTATAAGAAAGAGGATATGAACACCATTTAAGCTCTGAAACATTTAAGCCTCCAGGGAAGAGAAGTATACAAATATTAACTTTAAAAAGTGTTAATTATTTATTGTTGCTTTCACTGTATTTGTTTTCCATTATTATCCTTACATGTGCTTCCACTAAACTGTTATTTTAACTGAGCAGAACAAAATGCCCCTGCCTAGAATTTTATTTACTAAGCCTACTTTATTTGTGAGCTTTTGTTTTTATACATTATAGATACAGTACTTAGGAACAGACTGAATCCTCCCTCCTCCACTTTCAATACTAAATTACCGAAAGGAGACTCTAAATGTCCCATATTGAAAGTTCAGGTGTTGATTCCTGAACTAATTAAAGCCGTCAGCGTCTAGGTCTGTTGTACAAATTGTCAGAAGCCATTTCCATTGACTTTTGGATGCAGAGTCAATTCTCACAGAAAGATCTAAGAAAACATAATGAATGTCTTTCACACGTGCTTAGAACAAAGTTTCAATCCAACTATTTTCCCAAGGTATCGTTTAAGAAATAAAAAGTTTGTTAGACACCTCTTATGGAACTCTTCCCAGATTTTATCTTTCCCTCATTTGAGCTGTCACTTCAGCCGGGAGTTCTGTGTGAGTTGCTGTCCCCTTTCCATAGGCATTCGGGACCACCCCCTTTTTCTTGCTAGTGCTGTATGCTCCCTGTGCCCTGCCCTGGTGCTCTCCTGTTGAGGGTGTAGGATGCTTTTGAATGCCTACAGAACACATAATGAAAGAGAATTTAACACTTTAGGAGAAGTTAGGAGTTAGTAAATAAATTCTTCCCCTTTCACCTTCCCAGTGAACTTTACTAGAAGCCTAAGTTTCTGGCTTCTCATTAAATTGTCTGGTAATAGCAAATAGACTCACATTATAGCAGTCAGTTGAAAAGCACATCCTCACATGACTCTCCAGACTGCCTTCACTCTCCTGTGCCTCACTTCTACTCCCTGGGGGCTCACTCACTAATAAAGGCAAAAACGTAAGTTTTTTGTCTTAGGCTCTGCTTAGTCTGGAAAATCAACCTGCATCAGGATCATGTTCCTTAGTTTACTGATTCTTTCAGAGCAAACAATAGAAGCTGAGAAAATGAAAGCATTCATATACTTCATATATTGCTTCAAAAACATTTATTGAGTGACTATTGTGAACCTTAAGAAAAAATATACAAACTAAGAAGGGCTCCTGGTAGCTAAACAGGCCCAAATTTTAAAAAACAAAGTCTAGCAGCCATCTACACAGGAACCTCTCACACACACTGCAATTCAGGGAAAAACCTATACTGCACTGCCTACCAACAACACTGTTTCTACTATCTGAGTCAGCCCTTATAAAGGAGTTCTGGGGATCCTATTTCAAACAGTAGGACTGAGTCTTACTCATCCATTGAGAACTGCGCAGCTCTGACCAACCAGAGCAGCTCTATTTTGACCAACCAGGACAGCACCTTTTAGACTAACCAAACTTTGAAGGTTTGGAGTCCTCATCTGCATGAAGACAGGCCAATCGGGATCCAGGGGCGGGACTTCTGTCTATAGAAGCCAGCTCCCCTCTGGCTCCGGAAGCACAATTTCCCTTTCCACTGAAGAGTGAAGATTGCATTTCCCTGGCTGAGCTGAACATGGAAGATGTCTCACCAGAGCAGAGCAGAGCAGAGAGGACCATCAAGAAGCAGAGCAGACTGGCATGGAATGGAGCAGAACCGAGCAGAGCAGAGCAGCACAGCATAAAGCAGACCAACCAGCAAGGAGCACAGTTGTCCAGCCAGAGAGAGACCCGCTCCTAGGGTTGCCTCACAGACACGCTGCATCACAATTGAGCTGCTTTGTACTGACTGAAGTTTCCCTTCACCAAACCCCAGGCTGAAGATTCCTGTTGGCAATAAATCAGTACCAATGACCACTGGTTGACACTATGAAATGTCAAAAACCACCGCTTGCTGCTGCAGGTACAGTGGTACATAAGAGACACTTATACCTTTGACCTCAAGAAGTATACAGTCCCTTTGCAGAAACATAAAAATCAAGGCAATCAATACAGTAATTAGAAATTGTGTTAAGTTTTAAAAAAGAAAAGGAAACAACATTCTGAGAAATAAAACACACGTGACTCTGGGATAGGTCTGCATGTGTGGATGTTTAAAAGAATCCTTAATTACATTCAGCTAAAGCTAACTCTAGCTGGTTACCAAAAAATACTGAGTGTATCAGGTATCTTACAGTACTGTTGGGAGGGATAAAGAACCGTGATCTGAAAAAGACCATTCCAGAAGCAACCCAAAACCACACAACAGAACGGTCTTGATGAAGAAACAGTTGCTGATGTTTGTGCTGACCTACCACGACCAGAGTCAATCATTTCTGCTGTCCGCCAATGTCAGTTTGGTATGAACCACTTATTTTTATTTTTATTTTTTATTTACAGGGACAGAGAGAGAGTCAGAGAGAGAGATAGATAGGGACAGACAGACAGCAATGGAGAGAGGTGAGAAGCATCAATCATTAATTTTTCGTTGCCATCGCAACACCTTGTTGTTCATTGATTGCTTTCTCACATGTGCCTTGACTGTGGGCCTTCAGCAGACGGAGCCATCCCTTGCTGGAGCCAGCGACCTCCTTGGGTCCAAACTAGCGAGCTTTTGTTCAAGCCAGATGGACCCGCGCTCAAGCTGGCGAGCTAAGGGTCTCAAACCTGGGTCTTCCGCATCCCAGTCTGATGCTCTATCCACTGCGCCACCGCCTGGTCAGGCTGAACCACTTATTTTTAACCATTGGAAAACTACTACCACTTCCACTATGGGGTGATACCTCTAGTGCCTTCTGTAACAGCAAAAAGGGAAGTACCACGTAGCTTTTTTGAGTTTACTGAGAATGTGTCTGATTAGTGAGTCCTGGTCATCTATCTGCTTCCTAATACAAGGGAACTTGAGATTCTGAGTTATGATGTTTCTGCTGGGTAGGTTAAACTCAAGATGTGCAAATTTTCAAAAAGCAGAAAGGCAGCAATAATAGGACAGATGCATTAGGATGGTATAGAAAGGCCTTAGGGAAATTACTTCCCCAAGTTACTGTGCAAAGAACAAACAATTAAAGACAGTTTTACTGCGAAGTGGAACAACAAGGTTACCCTCCGATATATAGAGAGATATAATGGGTTATCATGAAGAGATGCTGTATCTGGATCACAGAGGACATGGGCAAAGTGAACCAAGCTGAGGCTGGAAAGATGGCCAGGGCACATTATGAAGGACTTCAATACATGTTGTTCGTTAAATCCCTGTGTAGTCACCCTCTGTTCAGTTTTCAGTGGTGAGATGATTTGGAATCTATGTAAATCACAACTGTGATTTTGGAAACTCATTTTCTCTCCATTGTAAAGAGTTCAGGAACCTAATAAATATTTATGTGAAGTGAATGAATGGTACACGAGATGAATTTTCATATAAAGGTTTAGGTCTTAAAATTGGAATATTTTAATAAGAACTGAACATTTTCATTTGGATGCTAATATTCTTAAAATTGTTGGTATATGACTAATAATCATGTTCTCCAACAATTTATGATATTTTAAAAAATAGAAATACAAAATATTTTACTGCAGTCTCTTTCCAGGTAAACCATTACTATATGCATATTTTCCTAAATCACAATATAAACCTACAAATAATTTATTTATGGAACTGAAAAATGTGTTGCAGAGTTTCTGCATGCATTCATTTTTCTATCAGTAAAAATATTGAATTTTAAACACTTTTTTTCAGAAACACAAGCCTGGCCAATATTTAAGGACAAATAGTATGTCATCTTAAAGCTTTCAGGGTATTTATATAGTAATTTGTGTGAAAAAGCTTTATGATGTCATATTATAGATCTATTTCACACAAAATATGTAAATACTTCAAATATTTTATTCTCTTTCTGAAATGGCACATGGTATAACAACATGTAAATCTTTTACATTAGGAAGAAATCTGCTTTTTTTTTTCCATAACAAAAAGTAAATTCAGTTTTGAGTTTGTAGCCAGAGATTACTTATTATAATAACTAATAACTACTGTATATAATATCATATAGCAGATGGTCACATGAGATATCACATTTACTCACCACATAAGTAAAGTTATTATTATTTCCATTTTACAGATAAAACAATAATGGTTCACTGAAGTGTTCTGACTTTTCAAATATTTCAAAGTTAAGATCACAAAGCAATGTCACACAGCTACATGGAATACATGAGGTCAAGGATTTCAGCCATGTCTTTGATCAATGATTCTGGTGTTCTTTGTTTTTCCACACTATCACCAGATAGTGAATATTTTTTTATAAAGATCTCTGCTAGTTGCAAAAATACATAAAAGTAACTATGTATGTGGTTATTTTATATTATACCTAGTCATATAGCAACAAGGCTACTCTGAATGACATTTTCATCAACTCTAGATAGAGGCATTTTTTCCCTTATTTTCCTTCACATCCAATGGGGAAATAGCTACCTAGAGAAAAGGAGATGGTTCTCACTCATGTACTTTCCTGGGCGAAAAGAGCAGTCAAGAGTAAAGGCATCTTTCAAGCAGAATTACTTCATAATTCTCCTTGTGAAATTGCCAGAAGACAGAGCACACGTCCAAAAAGGCATTCAAGGTACAGATAGGCCACACATTGTCACTAAATATGCTTATCATGTCATTGATTCTAGTATCTTTTATAGTGTTTCCTTTCTAAAAGGATGACAAAGGTAAAACCGCAAAATCATAATCCCCTCTATGAACCGATCCCTCAAATAGAAGCAACGACAATATAAAGAGGAAAGACTACTCAGCTATACCGAATGTCAGCATAGTTGCATGAGACAGTACATTTACTCAGCTATACCGAATGCCAGCATAGTTGCATGAGACAGTACATTTATTCCTCATGTCATGTGATGAGGCAAAGGCCCTTCCATTGGGAGATACAGGAGGAGAAACGTTCAGAGAAGATATCCATAGACAAAAGAGCACCATTTGTGAATGGAGCCTACAATAATAGCTAACAATAACCTTAGTTCCTATAAATCTCTACATTTTTCTGGAATCAAACTCCCAACTATCTATCTAATATCTTAGTCTTAGAAGCCCCTGAAGGTATCTTATCCTGTGTTTTTACAAAAGCATTTTTTTCCTGCAGCTATTTAAATAATTTTTTTTTTTTGTAGTTCAATGTTCTAAAACCACAAAGGTGCTCTGTGCCAATAAATAATAGGACACAATCTGTTTTCATCAAGTGGTAACCTCTTGTGAATTTCTCAAGGATACACTGTAACAATTAAGAAATAAGCATTTGGATTCACTTCTGAATTAGAAGGATCTACATTTTCTGTTGTCTTCCAGTTCCATTTCATTATCTGAATATCCTGGCTTTCAGATACATTATACTTGTATTAGCATTTCTTGAGTTATGTATGTCATAAAGGAAAGTTATTCCAAGTTGAATCTTAATTTTGCCAATCTGCAAATCTGATTTAGTTAACCCAGACAACAGACTCAAGCCAACAAAATTAATAAATACTGATTTCTAAGTCAGATGTCAACTTATTAATTTATAAGGAGAATATTACATAGGTACATAAATATTCATGGTTATAGTAGACTATGACTGAAAATTTTTAGTCACTTTGATTTATAAATATACATTTATCAATATCTGTTTTTCCATATCATTAATATTTAGAAAAGTTAGCTCACCATACTTTACTAGAAAAAAGAGGTATAATACAAAACATACCTACCAAAAGCATTTAAGTCATGTACAATAGAAAGGTACCAATATCTATTCAATGCTTTGTCTATAGATGTCAACTTTTCAGATGTTTCTATTTCATTGAAATGATGGACATGGTGTAGGAAAAAATTATATTAAAAAACATAAATCATTTTTCTCATTTGTTATCTAACAAGGAATTGGATAATTTCTGGCTCAGCCTTTTCCGTAGGGGCCTTGGTCTCATCTCCGACCCAGAAGACTGTAGCCAAAATCGCTTGTCTCTCTGAGTCTCCTGTTTGGGTTGAGCAATGGCCCTCAACAGTGGATAAGTTAGCAGCTGCTCAATTATTGGTGCAGGAACAACTTCAAGCAGGGCACAGAGAGCCAACTCTTAGTCCTTAGAATACCCCAATTTTTGTTATTAAGAAAAAGTCAGGTAAATGGAGACTGCTACAAGATTTAAGGCAAATCAATAAATCTATAGAAATCATGGGAGCCCTTCAACCTGGGCTTCCCTCACCTACTGCTATCCCCTGGTCATTTTATCTATTAGTTCTAGATCTCAAAGCTTGCTTTTTCACTATCTCTCTTCACCAAGATGATTGCAAGCGATTTGCTTTTCGTATTTCAGCTACTAATTTCCAGGCACCCATGAAAAGGTATCAGAGGAAAGTTTCACCTCAAGACATGGCTAATAGCTAGACTATATGTCAGCAATTTGTAGATGAGGCAATAGTGCACTACAAATCAAATACTTTCAGGCTTATAACATTCTCTATATGGATTATATTTTAATTAGTCATGAGTGGCAGACAATTTTACACATTTTTTTTTCAGATTTACAAAGTTCTTTTTCTAAGGTAGACTTGAGGTGGCTCCTCAAAAGGTTCAGAAGGCCACCGTCTTTCCCTATTTAGGCCATCTCACAGAAGGAAGGATGGTAAAACCCCAAAAGGTACAAATTCAAGTGAATACTCTCCAAACTTTAAATGATTTTCAGAAATTGTTAGGAGATATCAATTGGATTTGTCCTTCCTTGAAAATTACTATGGCACAGTTAAAAGCCTTTTGTTCTCCTTACTTGAAGGAGACCCTGATCCCTCTTCCAGTCTAACAATTTCCTCTGAGGCTACAGAAACCATAAAACTTGTTGAACAAGCCATCAGTCAAGTGTGTCTAATGTGTCTTAATCCTGCAGTTCCAGTATCAGTTTTGATTTTCCCTACACTCATACTCCAACCGGAGTGTTATGGCAACATAAGAGAATCTTAGAGTGGCTACACTTGGTGCATACATCGACCAAGGTTCTTGCTCCTTTTCATGATCTTGTAGCCCAGTTAGTTGCTGAGGCCCGATGTCGTCTTCAGCAGTTCATTGGACAGGAAACTAATGTTATTGTTGTTCCTTTTACGGCTCAGCAACAGCACTGGTTATGGTAATCTTCCAGCCCCTGGCAAATGGCCTCTGCTAACTTTTTGGGACTTGTAGAAAATCATTACCCAGCACACAAAATTTTAGTTTGTATCTACAACTAACTTCATTTTCCCTAAGATTATCTGTCATGAGCCTATTTCTA
The DNA here is from genome assembly GCA_037038555.1 of Rhynchonycteris naso. Taxonomy (NCBI): domain Eukaryota; kingdom Metazoa; phylum Chordata; class Mammalia; order Chiroptera; family Emballonuridae; genus Rhynchonycteris; species Rhynchonycteris naso. Next base: position 286,947,100 of record CM072996.1, on the reverse strand, counting down.
CTGCTTTAACCGTGTTACTGATGTAGAATACTACTCTGGAAAAGTAGTATTCTATAGTAGAACTCCTTCTCATGTTGAGTGAACTTCTTATTACTCAACTCAAAGAGCTGAGCTTCATGCCCTATTCTTAGCTCTTACCCAATTTCCTAATCAGGCTGTCAGCATTTATAGTGATAGTGCTTACACTGTGGGAATCACCCATGTTATTGAAACCACAACCATTGGCACACAAGTTCCAAAGAATTGTCCTACTTATTCCACAAAATTAAGTGTGTAATAGAAAATAGGGAGCATTCTTGTTGTGTTGGTCATATCCAAGCTCATTCTGGACATCCGGGCCTACTTATTGAAGGTAACAATGCCATCGATCAGCTAGTGGCAGTCACTCAGGCCCTCAATTCTTATCATGTAGCAAAAGCAGTTCACACTCAATGTCATCAAAATGCAAGTAGCCTTTGTAAAGAATTTAAATGATCAAGAGAACAAGCTCAACAAATTGTAAAACATTGTCCTAACTGCACTGTTCATCTCCCTGCTTCAATCACAGGTGCAAACCCCTGTGGTTTGCGTGCTAATCAGCTCTGGCTAATGAGTGTAACTCATGTCCCCTTGTACAAAAAGTTCAAATAGGTCTATGTCACTGAGGATACCTCTTCAGGCTTTATATGTGCTACTCTGCAAACAGGAGAGGGCGCAAAACATGTAATATCCCAAAGCTTAGCAACTTTTGCAACCCTTGGTAAACCTGTTGAATTGAAAACTGACAATGCACCGGCTTATACCTGCACCATTTTTCTTCAATTCTGTGGGTGTTATACGATCATTCATGAAACCGGCATTCCTTATCATCCTCAAGGCTAACCTATTGTTAAAATAGTTAATCGTTCTCTTAAACTTCAATTGCAAAAGTTCTCTTAAACTGCAATTGCAAAAGGGAGGAGTAGTGTATTATCGCTCCCAACAAGCACAATTAAACCATGCCCTTTTTACTTTAATTTTTTTGAACTGGTGACCAAGATGGTCGCACAGTGGCTGAGAAACTTGCCTTGCCAATTGGCCAGAGATGCGACAGGCATAGTCCATTGGAAGGATTTGCAGGCGGAAGAATGGAAGGGCCCTGATGTGGGGCAAGGCTATGTTTGTGTTTTCCCCAAAGGAGCAGAACATCCTGTTTGTGTTCCAGAAAGAGCAATTTGCCATGGCCAGGGATCCAACACAGGGGCTCGAGCAGCAATTCAAGAAAATGAAGGTCACCCAGGTGATGAAGCTCCTGAAAAGCGAAGCCGACTCCCCATGGAGGAAGCTTCTTACCCAGAGGAGAAGGCAGATACTGAACACTGCAGGAGCCCAGCCGCTGAAGACATGGGGACAGATAAAGAAACTGAGGGGGGATGCGTGATACCTTGTTGAGGAACTGGGAAGTGCGGTAACTCCGTCTACCATGTCTGTGGCCATGCTGGCCAGTCTGGCCTGTCAAGTAAGTAAAGCTACAAGGGAAACCTACTGGACTATTTCCCTGATCCCCCCGTTATTCAGGCAGTAAGTTGGGCAGAAGGGTCTGTTCCGGTTTTCACTAACCATTAGACCATGATAGGGGGGAGAGCAGATGATCATATCATCCCTGATTCCTATCCCAATTATACTTTTCATGGCTATGTTAAAATGGACCTATATGTCTTTCCTCTACTAACAAAATGGGATGTCTTCCAATGACCCCTGAAACTAAAACATCCCATGGGGCAACAAGTATAGCCACTGTAACTGGCCGCTGGGATGTTGGTAAATATCTTCAGCAAGTCACTAAAATGGGTTTTGGGTCAGCAGATTGAAATTTAACTCTTGCTTTACACTACCCTCCTATTTCTTATTGCCCTAATAGTACCAGTCAAGAATTAGGCAGATTCCCATATTGGATTGAATGTGCTGATGTTCTGCCAAAATGCTTTAATATTACAGGAACAGCCGAACAAGTTTGTGACTGGTCCCAAAGATTCAATGTGTCTCATCCTTATCATAGTTTTATGACCCTGGAGGATTTATAAGCAATATGCTCATTACTTTATCTGGCCACCTCCAGAGGGAATTGTGGCAATTGGCCACTGCAACTGATTTTGTGAACTTTACTCGCAATCCTGGGAGCAGCCCGATTTCTTCCTGCACAAAAACTCCTTGTTATGGCCTTCGAGCCTGTGTCCAACTGCCTTATGTGCTGCTACCAGGCTGAGTCAGTATTAATATTTCTGGACAGTATTATATTGTTTAATGCCCACAGTGTAATTTGACGAATTGTATTACAAGATATAACAGAGGACATAATATTCTGGTATTGAAACAGCCCTCATTCCTTATGCTACCAGCCAATATCTCTGGACCTTGGTATTATGATGCTCGTCTTCAGGCATGGCAGGTAGCCCACCAATAACTCATTCAAAGGTCTAAAAGAGTAGTGGGAATGATCTTATTTGGAATTGTGACCCTGGTTGGCTTGCTGGTGACCACTGTTGTAGGGGCTGCAGACCTAACCCAAAGTATCCAAAATGCTCATTATATAAATCAATTGGCACAAAATATATCTGCAGCTCTACATGATCAAGAACATATCAATCTTAAATTAGATGCAAAATTAAATGTCTTAGAGGCTACTGTCATTAGTATGGGAAATAAAATTCAAAATACCAAAATTCGACAACTCTTATGTCATGCTGCATTCCAGTGGATTTGCGTGACCTCAGTCCCTTATAATCAGACCAAATGGAACTGGGGGAAAATCAAGATGCATCTGCAGGAAGTTTGGAGTGATAATAATATTAGTCTTGATGTGGTTAAACTTCATCAACATATTCAAGATATACAAAGTAGTCATGATAAAGTTATAAGCCCAGCAAATCTTTGACAATTTACAAGGTTTTAACCCTTTTAATATGCTTAAGCATACTGCTTGGTATTTGATTGCTTTAATAATATGTTGTGTAATTTTGTTTTGCTTGTTTTCAGTTGGATGTCAAGTCATCCAAAGACAGCTCTTCAGAGCAGGAATAGCAGGTCATCACCTGCATTTAAGAAATAAAAACAGGGGCAAATATAGAGAACTATTGGGTCTGAATGCATCTGGTTTACATGCAGCTGAAAGCAGAGGCAAGGCCCTGCTCTTCCAAGGGTGACCTGGCAAGGCAGAGTCATGACAACAACTTGGAGGCTGTTCATGGAATTGATGCTAGAAGCAAGGCAGGGTACACAGTGCACCCACAGGCTCGAGATGTTCTGATAGGCTTGTAGGATACGGCGTCATGTAGTTATAGATCTGAGGTTATTACTTCCACCCCCAGCACAATGCCCTTTCATTTAAGCATATAAAATAAATGGGTTTTCCATGCTCGGGGCCGTTGTGTCTCCATACGAGCACAGTGTCCCACCTGACCAAAACTGTATCTATATCTCTGTGTTTTCATTAATCCCCCACTACCCCCACTCAGGTCTTTACTTCCCCGTGCAGGCTGTGGCAGGGATTGCCTGGATGAGGATGTAAGAGAGAGAGAGCGGAATCTCTCTGTGCTAGAGAACAAAGCTGAGTCACCCATAGGAAATCAGATATCATGGACATTTTTCAATGAATGCACCCCCTCCCCCCAAAGACTTTAAAAAGTTGAATAAGAAGAGAAGCAAATAAAAAAAGTCAAGTAGTCAAAAGGAGGACAATTGATATCTGAGTCTCTTTGGTTTTTATTAACTATTTCAGGAGTTAATTTTAAGAGTTAAAAACAAATGTATCAACTAAAACAAACATAAATGAGAAGAGCAAAATAATGTTTTGTGAATTTTTAAAACTGAAAGTAATTTAACTGCAGTCATATAGAAATGCATTTATGTTCCTTTATCTGACTATCACAGGGGCCTAGACATGCAAGACAAAGTGAGAAGAGCCAAGAGAACCATTTTTCCTCGTCTGTCTCTCTAGGTCAAGTTTGATATTCTTCTGATTCCTTTAGTATTTTGCTGCCAGGTTATTATCCCTCTAAAATACTATGTTTATATTACAGTGTTGCTTAAAAACCTTCTATATCTCTCTTCTGTCTATACAATTGTATAACACAAAGCAACCCTCATCCCCCAAACCACTACTTTCATCAACAGTCCATTTCTAGACTTCGATCTGTCATATCACATTGTTGTCACCGTGTGGCTTTTCCCCTCCAGAACATAAGGATTACTTTCTCAAAAAGTAATATTTATTACTTATATGCCACTGTGGTTTTACTCATACCTCCTTTCCTTCCCTGAAAATCTTTTTCTTCATCTTTGTTCATTCTTCACATACCACTCTTTTTTTCAAACTCTAAACCCTTTCTACTCTGGGACACTGCCCTGAGCATCCACCAAGCAGTGACCTCACCTTCCTCCAATCATTTATTGTCTTTACCTTTTTATTTTCTTCAACTCATTATTTCTAAAATATGTTTAGAATTAAAGGATGTATATAAGTCAATCTCTGCTATCAAAAATTTTTCAGTATGGAGAGGAAACAAGTGCTTTAATGAATTATGGACTATAATTTGAATTTTCTCACTTGAATCAAGAACTAGAGCTCATTGGGTGGTTAGATTTTGTAGGTTTTTGATCTTGCATGAGTGCCCAGCACAATATGTTTGAAAAGGATTATTTTTGCCTTTCTCCGTGTTTCCTTCTTTCCTTCCTCCCTCCCTCTCCCTCCCTCCCTCCCTCCCTCCCTGCCTCCCTCCCTCCCTTCCTTCTTTCCTTCCTTCCTTCCTTCCTTCCTTCCTTCCTTCCTTCCTTCCTTCCTTCCTTCCTTCCATTCTTCCTTTCTCTCTTTTTTTATTTTTATTAAGTGAGAGGTGGGAAGGCAGAGAGAGACTCCTGCATACTGGGATCCACCTAGCAAGCCCCCCACTGGGTGATACTCTGCCCATCTGGGCAACCAAGCTATTTTATCACCTGATGTGAGTCCATGGAGTCATCCTCAGTGCTCAAGGCCAACCTGCTCAAACTGAGCCATGACTATGGGAGGAGAAGAGAGAGAAGGGGGAGGGATAGAGAAGCAGATGGTCACTTCTCCTGTGAGCCCTGACCAGGAATCGAAGTCAGGACTTTCACACACCAGGCTGACGCTCTACCACTGAGCCAACTAGGCAGGGCCTATCCATGTTTCCATATAACTCAATCTGCCACTTGAGCAACACATGTTTTTTCTCTGCCCCTACTCACTTCTCTTATCAAAGGCAAAACATTAACTTGTTTCATTAATACTCACTGTAACCCACATTTCCCAATACTGGTATGATTAGTAATGAAAATGGCATCTTGACCTCTATATGCTTAATTCTATGCTTAGTTTGATCTGGAGGAAATAGTAGTAGTTATTAGGTCCTCATACCCCAACACACTTCTTGGTACATGGAGTTACTCAAAAGATATACAACTCATTTGCTTTCTAAAATAATGATTTCCAAAGTCATGTCAAGGTAACAGAAACAGGTCTGATTTAGACTGTTAGGTACATAGCCGTTGTTCTTCTTATGTCGAATAGCTACAATGAGGCAAATTATTTTATTAAAGTTATAGCACTTGACTACAGGCACATTTTAAATTGTTAATGTAGTAAGTAAGCCTGATTGTGATTCATAGCATATTCTTAAAAAACAAAGCATAATTCTTTTTCATAAGATCTATTTATAATTTTGTAGGAGGAGAGATGATAGGGCAATATTATCAGCTTTTAACACAAGATAGTCTCTAGTTTCTCCTAGCCCTTGTGTTTTTTATCTCTTCAGTGAACATGATGAGTCAGTGTTTGAATAAGGATGCCTATCGATAGGCTATAACCCCCCCCCATTTTATTTCCTTTCTTAATATTTGAAGTATACCAAAAGCATATTATATAAATTAAAGAAAGGAGCCAAAAAGTCACCAGTGAAACTGATAGAAGTCATTTGACAAAATATTTTGTCTTTTACATAAAAAGATTGTTTTCTATTATTACAAAAAACTCTATTTGTTACACAGAAACTATAATACTGTTTAAATAAAATTATCTTCAGCCATCTCTAAAATATAAATACTTAAGTTCTTAAATGCAATGATTTAGAATTATTAGATTAAAGAGTGAAAATTACATATTTGCTTAAGATTATGTGGACAGGCCTGACCAGGCGGTGGCACAGTGGATAGAGCGTCAGACTGGGATGCGGAAGACCCAGGTTCGAGACCGTGAGCTCGCCAGCATGAGCGCAGGCCCATCTGGCTTGAGCAAAAAGCTCGTCAGCATGGACCCAAGGTTGCTGGCTCCAGCAAGGGGTGGTTTGGTCTGCTGAAGGCCTGTGGTCAAGGCACATGTGAGAAAGCAATCAATGAACAACTATGGTGTCACAATGGCAACGAAAAACTAATGATTGATGCTTCTCACCTCTCTCTGTTCCTGTCTGTCTGTCCCTATCTATCCCTCTCTCTGACTCTCTCTCTGTCTCTGAAAAAAAAAAAAAATTATGTGGACAATTTAGGCTGAGAACACAATTTCCAGGCATGAAATTTAAGCAGTTTCTTTAAAATGTAACCAGATGATACTGAATGACAGTTTTTTTGTGTTGCTGTTTCCTTGGGAATTCTATGAATATGTATTAAACATCTAGTGCAGTGGTTCTTAACCTGGGTTCTATTGAACCCTAGGGGTTCGATGAGTCGGTCTCAGGGTTCGGAGGAGCCTCTGCTGCGGAGCCAGAATAAAGTAATACCGTAATTTGTTGTGAGTTCATGCACTTTGTTGGTTTTGCTCTTTGAGCAAGGTAATGTTCATGCATGGCTCATTTTGTGCACCAGTAAAAACACATATACCTATGTCTTGAATTTGGGGGAAAAAATCATATTTTATTTATCACTAAAGAAGGGTTCGGTGAATGCACATATGAAACTGGTGGATTCGGTACCTCAAAAAAGGTTAAGAACCACTGATCTAGTGAGTCTATCTTTCTTATTTTACAAATTTATTTTTACTATAAAATCAGTGTAACCATATTTCAGAAAGTTTGAAAAATAGAGGTAGAAAAGAAATCACTTATAATTACTCTAACGGAACTACTCTTCTGATTTGGAATATGACTTAGCCTCTTGGGTGACATTGAACAAGTTATTTAAATCCTCAGAGACACTAATTATACTCTAAAATAAGCAGGAATAAAATTTATTCTTACCTTGCCAAGAAGGAGTAGGAATTGGAAATTATGTATAAAAATTTTATAGTGAACTGTGTTCACCAAATCCACTTAAGGACAAATCAAGGTATAAATTTACAAAATAATTAGAAAAAATGCCGAGAATAATATGCTTTAATATATTTCTTGCAAGATTTTTTATAATTAATGTGGTTCCATTCATTTTTATAGTGTTTGTAACACACACACACAGCCTGATTTTTCCCATAACAGTTTAGAAAGTCTCTTCTGTAGGAACCTGGACTCTTACTCTTTTAGGATAGCTTCACAATGGTCATTTTGCATTTAACTTAAACATCAATCTGGGGATTCCCCTTATCTCTTTTGTTGGAACCTGTGATGACTAAATCCTATGAGTTCCTCTTTCTTGGTTTAATTTTTCATTTTGTCGAATGCATCCAACAGTCAGATCACGAATCTCCTAGCTCACATTTTCTGGTGGCTGGCTGATGTTCTATAGGAAAGAAAAGCAAATCCATTACCTGAAATATGAGATGATTTTATCAAGATAAATAGATGGCCTTATCTGAGTGGAAATTCCTGTGAAATCAGTAGATAACAAGCATTGCAATATTAGGGTTCAAAATTGGTCTTTGTGCAGTAATTAGATCAACCTTGGTAGTTGGGACCTCTAGCTACTGGGCCCAAGAATAGTCTTTGTCCCTGCCACCATGACTACTTTGGTCAAGTCTCCATTATTACAAGATAAGGATGTCAAAAGACAGAAGCTAGTTAATATCAATGTTCTGTCTACTTGGTGGTTTAGTGCCTCTCTTATGGTCGGTACTCTCTGATGGACATTGGCATCTGATATAAAGATTTTTTTTTAAAGTTTATTTTTATTTATTCATTTTAGAGAGGAGACACAGAGTGAGAGAGAGAGAGAGAGAGAGAGAGAGAGAGAGAGAAGCTGGAAGCATCAATTCCCATATGTGCCTTGACCAGACCAGTGCAGGGTTTTGAACTGGCGACCTCAGTGTTCCCAGGTTGACACTTTATCCACTGTGCCACCACAGGTCAGGCTGATATAAAGATCTTTATACTTCATGAGTCAGATAGGACCATGCACATATTTCTCCCAGAACTTCTTCTTTACTTGCCAATCTTTGTCCACCCAGTCCCTTGAACAAGAAATCAAGTAGTTTTGAATCATGCATTTATGTATATTTTGGTTTAGACAACTTCTCTTTCTAAACAGCATGGAATATCACATGCTGTTTCACTAGGACGATTTCCCTCGTCCCAATTTTCAGAGACATCCCGAGTGGGACTGTTCTCTAACCGCAATATATATTTCAGCTTCTTAGCTCATGTAATGAACCCACCTATTTATAAAGTAAGCTTGGCCTTTCTCCTCTATATCATAAGGGAAAGAGTGTCCCTATATCAATAATCTATGTCTAACTTTATACTTAATCCATAACCACACATATTATTGTAGGTCTCACAGATATGTGTGGGCTATATCTTATAGCTTCTTTGGTCTAGTTAGTACTTTTCCTATTTTAATTGGCCAGTTTCTCTTTGGATTACATTGTGAATTACATTACATTGGCCTTAATTTTTTGTCTGGTAACAGGAGAGGTAGATGCCCAGAGGAACATGTGTTGTCCTACCTCTTCAAAACCTATCAAATGCCTGAGATACTGCAACAGCTAATGCGTTTTCTGTCATTGATTTCTATCCCATCTTACAAAAAATGTACATTTAAAAAATTTCCCAGCTATAATATGCTAGTAGCTAGCATCACTGCAGTTACCATTCATGATGCTGTTCTTGTTGCCCAGCCAGCTACTGATAATCTAGCTCAAAACTCTCATGTTTAGACTCAGCTTCTACAACCACTTGTAATAGAAAATTGTTTTTAATTGAGTTCCTCAGGAAATAGTCTCAAGAAGGAAATTTGTATGTAAGATGTTTATTCAGGAAGGCTCTTAGGAACACTTGTGAGGAAGTGGGAGAGTTGGGAAGAATGAGAAATTGAACTATAACACAGAACATCATTCTCGGCTAATCCAATAGGGAGCTATGGACCCTGATGGCTCTTCAGAGTTACTGCAAAATGAGCATAGGTGGCTTACTATTTATACCCTTTCCCACTTACAAATCAAGGTGTCCTGGGAACAGGGACATAACTTTAGAAGTCAAGGGCAATTCTCAAAGAAGGACTTAGCTGTCAGCAGTTAGCAACCAGTATTCTCAGCAGCTGGGGAATGAGTGTCTCACCTGATTTGATGAGAAATGATCAAATAGATGGAGAAATTACTGAGTCTTTCGTGATTTCTTCTAGTATGCTAATAGCTATGATAATATATTAGTCTCACACACTGTAATACCCACAGCATCCGCTAATACCACATTCTGCCCAAAGAGCCTGATCAGAGGCAGTTGGGCATCCCGATATTTTAACTACATGATTCCATGCATTTTGATGATGATGGAGGCATTTCTTCTTCTTCTTCTTTTTTTGGAAGCTTGTATTTGAGAAGATTGGCCTCCTTTGGTCAATTAGTTAATACCCTGTTTGTTTATATGAAGAGTCTGCTTCTGATGAATTGGAGCACAAGTCTTGCATCACACTCCTAACAGCCTTCCCCACCACATCAGCAGTGTCCTTGCAAATACATGCCAGAGTTGTCATTTTTCCATGTCCCCATGCCCCTCTGGCCTTCTCCCTCTTTTATGTCTTCTTCACAGCCAATCTTCCGTCATTCAAGGTTTTTAGATTTCTCACCTCTGTGATAACATGGTTCTATTTTTAATTTTTTTTTCCTATTCTCTCCTTATTTATTTTTAGGACTATAATAGGGCTAAAAATACAATGGGAAACATTCCCTTAGAGGTCTAACTTCAAATCTTCGTTTGTGATGTGTTAGTGAGCTGCCAGTCCTTTTATGGGGAAATACTTTAAAATTTCAACCTCTTTAAAATGATATCTTACTATAAGGTACCTAGCAGTGGGAGGTATTGATGTAGAGTGTAAGTAAGTACTCTAAAAGCGGAGTTTTAATGACCTTTTTGTTGGACATGAATAATGTTCTTTTCAATATACCTACCTCAATTTCAAGGAAAGATTTAAATTCTTCATTATTATTATTATTTTACAGGGACAGAGAGAGAGTCTGAGAGAGGGACAGACAGACAGGAACAAAGAGAGGTGAGAAGCATCAATCATTCATTTTTCGTTGCCGTCGCAACACCTTAGTTGTTCATTGATTGCTTTCTCACATGTGCCTTGACCACGGGCCTTCAGCAGATCAAGAAACCCCTTGCTGGAGCCAAGGACCTTGGGTGCAAGCTGACAAGCTTTTGCTCAAGCCAGATGGGCCCGCGCTCAAGCTGGCAACCTCGGGGTCTCAAACCTGGGTCTTCTGCATCCCAGTCCGACGCTCTATCCACTGAGCCACTGCCTGGTCAGGCTAAATTCTTCATTAAATGTAACCTATTGGCTATTATTTATAATCTTTATAGGAAAAAAATCTAAGCTCTAAACATGTACCTTTTTATATCTTTTATGAAAACATTATATATACTTCAGATATATTTAAAATCAATATATTTTGTTATTAAAGGATATAAAATTTTAAAGTTTTTCAAACTTTACTTTTTAGAAAAATTGAAACAAGGGGCTAAAATTGCTTTTAGGTGGTTCATTCAGAGGTGGTGGCAAAATGTTTAAAAATATGATCTTCCTCTTGGCTAAGACTGTAAAAGATAATCATAAAGAGGCACTCACGGACACCCGCTCCTTCTTGGGAAGAAGTATCGTCACCCTTGTTATCCATAAGAATTCATCTCCTTTCTGCTGAGATGAAGACTTGATCTGTGCTTCCCTTTTGATTCCATCTGTGTCCAAATGAGGCTGCTACTCTAACTCAAAGCAGACTTGCAAGAATAAAGTAGTCAATTTTTATCATATTGCTGCACTTTAGACAGTTAATTTTCTGGAGTAATTTGTCACTGTGAGGAGCATGAGATTTGTCTGAATTTGTGTCAAAGGTTATTGACTGAATCTCTGGTTCATCTTTTCAGTCAATCTATGAATACAGACACATTCGGGTAGAGGCTAATGGCCTCCTCACTGAGTGGATGGGCTGTCCAAGGTAGGCAGCTGATAAGAGGTAGACATATCTACTGTTTCACTCATTTCTTGTGGTGCCTGGCATTGACATAGTGTTAATCTTGGAGACTTCACTTAAACTTTTTAGTGCTTTATTTTTTTTAATCTCTCTATGTTTTTTCTGTAAAACAAAGTTAAAAATAGTTCAACCATTATTCTAGTTTTCACACAAGTTAATATATATAGTAAAATTTATATCATGACTTTAAATGAATGACCTTATATTTACCACAAAACTGAGGGCAAAGTTATTCATTTAACTTTCATTGTATGTTTATGGATAACTTTTTCTTTTGGGGAAAAGCCATGTCATCTAAATTAACAGTGATTGTCAACCTTAGGCCAGATTCTTGGTTCTTACTTGTTTCCAGAGTCTGATATTGGGAATGTATCTAGTGTTATTATGCTTGCTAGTACGTTACTATTCTTGCTCTCTTTAATAATCTAATCATAATTCTTAGATTATAAATTTTTATCAGGAAGTGTTCATTCTCAATCCTTGATAGTGTTTCTTCCTTAAGATTGGGGAAATAAACAGGGAGAAAAGGAGTTTGCCTTTTATGGTTGAATGCTGTCAAGACTTTTTGCAAGTATCTTTCTACATGCATTATTGTAGAATAGATTTGTTTAAAGTACATCTAGCTCTGAAACTTACAGTGGGAATATTTTTAGTAGATATCTATTATTTTTGCTATTTCATTATGTTTCCTTTTTTATATAGCCCCTTTATTTCTTGAATTAAGTCTTTCCTTTATGGACATATTTTCACTCATCAGTGACTTCTATATATCTATTTTGTTCACATCATTGCTGTTTGCAGGCATATAAGATATGATCTCTCAATAAATGTGCAATATATTTGAAGAGCAAAGTAGAGAGCCATCAGAAGTTAAATAAGTATACTAACTATTTAAGACAGAATTAGAAACAGTATTTTAATACAGTCTTGTTTAATGGAAAATATATTTGCTACTGACACCTCAATTTTAACCAAGATGAAGTAAATAATTCCTTTTTGCTTCTCACCCTATACAATGCTCTGTACTATTTTCTATGAGAGAAATAGCTCATTATTCCTCTCATCCCATACTTTAAGCATCTGCATTTGTGAGTTTTGATTTAGAAATTTGAAACCATTTTTGGAAGCATTATATATTTTTTGTGTGTTCAGAATATCTCAACACTAATGGCACATCTGTAGAAAAGAAAACTTTGTTATAGTTCCATTCCAGTTGTATAAGGGAATAAATGCTTATCTCTTTGAAGCATCTCAACCTTCTACTTTTCCCCATAGTTAATTTCCACATGCTACATAGCCTGGAAGACACATCAAATGTTACATACCCTCCAGTACTGGTGCCTTCAAACCTCTGTTTCAGCTGCTCCAGGAAATGACAGCTATCCATTGGGAAGGTTTCCATGAAGTCCCAAGCTTTGCATAGGACACAGAACCAATCAGAAACATAGCACCTAAATTTGGTAAATATATGTACCCAGATTATTTTGAATGATATAACAACAAACAAATACAATGCTTTATTTATGGATATATAATATTCAAATAGTTTCAGAAAAATGGAGATCACTTCACTGCTTTGAAAAAAAGGACAGCCCAAAGAGTTGTAAATAAACTTAGGTCTTAAAGTATGTGTAAAATTTAATTAAACAGAAAGGAAAAGTAGATTACACAGATGGAAAAAGAGCATGGATAAAAACAGGTAGTAAGAAACTATAAGGTATTTAAGGGGATCACAAGCAGAACATGAGGATTATAGAAAATAAGCTTCAAAGTTATGTTAGAGACAGATTGTAAAAAGTGTTGAATGTTTAGGAATCTGAACCCAATCTCAAGTCATTGAGCCTAGTTGAAAGTCTTTTAAAATGAACAAAGTTACCATAAAAGCATGTTTCATATGCTCAAGAAGTGTTACCTACTATGTATTTTAAAATATAAGTGGCAGTTTAATTTATAATTCATGATTTCTAGAGACATTATCTGTTAATCGAAATGACTTGATAGCATGAACATACATACATGTTTACAAGTAGGAAAGTCACAGATATGCACCCTTCTTTATTTTAAGACATGGCTTCATAGGTTGCAAATGAATAAGAATATATGTTGAATAGGAAATGGTGAGTGAGGTACTAGTTAGTATTCAGCAATAAATTATATTGTAAGTGTATCTATGCATGTGATGAGTTTCAATATCTGCTTATAGAAACCTCTTGCTACTTACTGTTTTGGTTGAATGTATTGTTGAGGTGAGAGAGCCTCATGTTCAAACTGGCACTTCAGGCCTCTAAGGATTAACCTGGTGATAAACCAGAATCTCACTTTAGGAGAGCTGATGATACATTGTGTCTAATTGACTGAGATAAAATAAATTGGCTTTTTCTAAAATGCCTGTGTCCAAAATTCAAGCCTGTGATGTATTGCAAAAAAGAGGAAAAGTGGGTGAAACTTTTTTTTCATTTCAAAACAAGCCTAGCATTTTTTTTAAAATCTTGTATGTAAATGTAAATTTCATGCTTCAAGGAAAAACTAATAAATGTTTAACATTCTATTTCATGAGACAGACTTGTATGCTGTTGACACAGGGCTTGGGATGGAATAGCACTGCAAGCTAGCTCTACATTTTAACGTTTTGAAGCTGGACATGTTATTTAAAAATATTTATTTTTCTGCTCATTTTGAAATGATTTCTCTTGGAGAAAGGTGGGACACATGTCACTTTTAAGAGTGTTTAATAAAAATACCCCAATTAATTCAAGTAAACTGCAATCATGAGTTACAATTCTAATTCAATGAAATATTAGGTATAATGTCTCCTCTTTATTTTGACAATCAAAAGTTACAAGTCACAATGATTTCAAATGTAATTTTTCTCAGTTAAGGTGCTTTTTTTCAAAAAAAAAGTAGTTAGAATGGCTTTCATAACATGCAGTGTAAGTCATATGTATAGAGGACATCTATCACCAGAGTAATCTAGCCACAGAAACCTGTGGTATTTCTATCTCTAGGACGTTCTACAAGTCAAGTTGCTGTAAGACCCATTATATTTCTGAAATAAATAGAAACCCGATCATTCCCAAACCTAGGGTCTCTGCATGGATACACGAATTATGTGCTTGCTATCCCTCGTTTCTTGATCACAACCTTGTCCTCACAGTGATCTTTTACTCTGTATTCTCTCCTTTCCTTTCTTCCTTTGGGCATATTCAGTTTTCCTATACTTGTACAATAAACCAAACACAACAAATTACCATTTCACTTAACCTTGACTCTTTTCTACTTTTCTGGCTTGTTTCAGTTTAGCTTTCATTCCCTCGCTTACCCCTACTTCTGATAAAGATTACATACTGTGTGATTGCATTTATATTACATTCTGGGCAAGGCAAAAAAACCACAGAGACAGAAATCGGATCAATGATTTCCAGGCCCTGGATGTGAGAAAAGGAGATTGAGTATAGAGACATATGCTTTTATAGGTGATGGAAAAATTCTCAATCTTAATTGCGCTTGTGTGATTGTATGGAGTTGCCAAAATTCACAGAACTGCATGTATTTAAAATAAAAGTGAATTTCTCTGTATATAAAATATACCTCAATAAACCTGTTTCAATAAAGAAATAGTGCCACAGCAAGCTACTATAGACTAGGCTGACAGTTGCCATTAAGTGACTAAAAGGAGCTCTTACTATAAGTAAGTAGATCTCAGGTCAGAGTACATGAAAGGAAAGCAATGATTCATAAATATTGTTGATTCTGTCAGGACCCTATCAGATGACCCTGAGCACTCAATATTTTTCTGTAAGCTGATGGCTTCCTACTCAAAGAAACAGCAAGTCTTAGTCTCAGGGTTTCTCTCACAACTGATGCCCATTCAGTCCATATACGTGGAAGAACTGAAATGCCAGGAAGTTACATTTCACAGGAACAGCGCTCAACCAGGGACTTACTGGAGCGAGTGGGTCAACACCTACCCCCCTTACCCCCATTAAGACTTGCTGAGCTGCAGCACCAACAGTGGTGTCCTGTAGGCTCTCTTTCTTCCCTTTCTGCACTTTCCCACTGCCCTCCGCTGCTTCCCAGAATCACATGCTCCATGAACTTCTTTTACTCACATCTTTTCTTGAGGTCTACTTCTGGGGGAAGTAGAGACATTTGAAACGCATTTCTGTTAATAAGTAACATGATCCCTGAAGTCTCATAATAGGACAGCACTCTTTTAAAGGGGAATGGAAAATAACAAAGCAAAATTTTCTTATTACTAATATAAAACCCACACTTAATATTAGTAATATTAGTGAACTTAATAGAGCTTGACAAAGACTCTCCTTGACTAACTTCAATCAGGTTTCTCTGAACCCTTTTCTCAACCTTGACTTTTTGGCTTTCAGGTTTGCCGTTTTATGGACCAACTTAACAAGAATCTTGCTAAGTTTGTTTAGCAAGAATCCTCCACCCTTAGTGTTTAATGATCCTTGATATCAGTTCATGTTCCTCACCTCCTTTTTGGTATCTGATCAATCACCCTGGCCTGCCTCTAGCAAGAATTCTGTCACAAGTCTAGTCAGAAACCATCCTATGTTCCAACCCTGCAGCCTGCTCCTTGGCTGTAAATTCCCATTTGTCTTTGCTGTAATTAAGCCCAGTCCTATACTGAATGAAGCTTCTTCTTCTTCCCTATTGCGATAGTTCCTGAATAAAATCTACTCTTTCCACACTGTTGTCCAGCTCTGGCTGTTTTTGACAGTGGGTACAATGGGCAGACCCCAGATTAACAGAAACATGAAGCTAGAGGTACTTTAAACATTTTTTCTTTCAGTTTGGATTAATCACAAGCAAGAGGTCAGTGCTGAACAAGTCATGTGGGTCCAGTGATACCAGCTGTGAAAGAAGGTTACCCATTCTGGAACTCCAACCAACCCTCAAGGAGACAGATTTTTAAATATTTGGTGTTTGTTTATCCAACTCTACTGGAATAGATTACAGAAAGTTTATTTTTAACCCAATTTGAAATTACATATTTAGTGTCAGCAGAGTTTGGCATTTATTCTGTTTTATTACTTTAACTCAAGAGTGTCCATACTTTAATGAGTGATGAGAAGGTAAGTTGAGTGACAGTAATCTGGGGACTAGAGATATTAGAGGGCTTAATTGTGAAGACACAATTCCTGTGGTGTCAAGTGGAGCTTTTGGAAGAAGGGCATTGCTTCACATACATGTGAGGAATTATTACTGCATCTGGAGACCTTCTAGATTTGGCTACGTATAAAAGAGAAACAAATTTAAAAAACATAAACAGGGATTACACAAGTTTTAAAGAAATACATGTAAAAATGCTAATGAAATTGTCATCCTGGCTGGCATTTCTGAAGGGAGTTAAAAAAGAATAACTATTCCAGTGAAAGAAATTCAGTCGTTTATTAACTCTCTTGACATTCACAACATGTTCCCAATTTGCATTATTCTCATGCCACCATATATAACTATTACTATAGTAATAAAAAATTATAGTCATTGTGTTTGTATTTTCCAAACAAGTATTTTTATTTTCATATCATATAATACACACACATATACCCATAGAAATAGTACCAAATATAACAACTGGTCAGATGAGTAAAAAGACTTTGGAATATAAAATAAAGAGGTAGAAATATAAATGATTTTCTATATATTGAAGGTTATTAGTAGTCAAAATAATAAGAGAAAAAAGAAATTGTTACTAAACCAAACAGTAGTATTTTCACAGTTATTTTTGTTGGAACAAAAATGTGTGAATATTATATTACAGGATTATTTCTCTAACTTCCTTTATTCCTAACAGCTATGATTATTAGTTAAAATACAAGTTCAAGTCTTAATATAAAATTTGTTCTTTTTCCACTTAAAAAAATTCTAAATAACAGAAGAATTTCTTCATGTGACTCTAATTCATTGCTTATTCTTTTGTAAAATAAATTTTGCTTATCCATATTGCTATATCTAATAATTCTATTAGGATATAAACATACTTGATACAATTGGAAACTAAAGGCAGCTTCTGATTGTATTTTGGCTACAAAACCAGCAGCAGTGTGTGCACGTGCAAAGACATAGATGATCTTGCACATGTGTTTGTGGTCTTCCATGATTCATAAAAGCCTGTGACAGGCTTTTAAAATGGTGACAGATGAGGCAATTCACAGTATGCTTGCCAAGGGAAGTTAATTAAGGAGCTCTGGAACATGCAAAACAGACACTCTGGTGATAGTTTGGCTCCCTGTGACCTAAGAGTAGAAAATCAATCATCATTGGGAATGTTGCAAAATTCAAGTCAGATACGCTCCCATTCTCAAAGAAAATGTAAGGTGCTCACTCTCACTGAATGAGTAGTAGAGTGCAGGTCATGGATAATGTACAAAGAGAAAAGCTCTCATCATGCCTCATGTATCAGAAAGAGCACTGGATTGGGCATTGAGAGACATGGTTCACAATCTTCTCTCTGAAATACTGTATATTATTTGACATTTGGACTTAGTTAAACTAGTTTTAATGAGCATAAGTTTTCTCAGAGATAATACAAGAATAGTAATACCTCTGGCATTGCAAGAATCATTATGAAGATTGCACAACTTGATATATGTAAAATGTTCCAGATACCCAATATATGCTCATAGGTGTCAGTGTGTATAGACAAAAGAGTCTGGACTTTGTGGTCAAACAGAATGGACTCAATCCCAACTCTACCATATATCCCCTTAAATTTTGTGTCTCTCTGATAACAGATGTCTTTATCATTAGAATATTGATAACATCTAACTCATATTTTTCTTTAAAGTATATAACACATATAAAATAGTAATATGCCTGCTTCAAGAAGCTGTTTCTTTATTTAGTAATTGCTAACATTCATAGAACAGTTACTTTGTGCTTGATGCTATATAATTATTAATTCATTTAATTCTTACAACCCTGAGAAGAATCTACGGTTATCATATCCATTTTATAGATGAGGAAACCTAGGTATATGACAATAATTTTTCCATGGTCACACAGTGAATAAATAATAGTGGCATCTTTCAAAATTAAGCAATATTTTTTCAGAGCTTTGCTGTTAACCATCATGCCATACTACCTTAACGTAGAATTGTCAAAAAATGTTATTTATACTAGTCTACTGTGTGTAGGGCTCTGTTCCGAGTACTGTGCATATAAAGTAGAAAAAAACAGTTTGATATACATTTCAGGAAGTAAAGTGTCTGTAGAAAGCATGAACCGTTTAATGGAAAAAATGTCCCCAAGTGTTTAGAAAGAAAACCATTCTTCAGAAATGTTATAGTTTCACTGCAAGAAAGAACCTATTCCTATGCTTGGACGTCCAGGTGAACTTTAGATAGCAAAAATGATGGAGAAATGACACCTTGTAGGAAAAAGGCAGAAAATCAAGGGTGAATTCAATGCGTTTTCTTGGGGGAGGGGTAATGAGAGAAAACTCTTTTTCACTTCTTTTAGTCATTTGACTGTGATATAATTGGTACTCTCCAACAGCTCATTGTGAGTTTCTCCTCAGTGAATTGATTAGGCTGAATTTCTTGAATCAAATGGATAAGCAGTCCTAACAGTTTGTAGAGTGTGCTATAAGCTCAAAACTATTTTCGTTTGGTGAGAATTCCTTCTACCATGGTGAGGGTGATTGGTTTATTTATTTATTACATGTGGATAATTGGAAACAGTTGTTTCCACAATGAAAATATCATTAGTTTATTTCTGCGCTAGCCTCAAATCTAATTGTTGTCTGAGATGTCTGATCAAAAGGAGATATTGCCAAATTACACCTGATAAAATATATTATTCTTGCATAATTTTAGATGGGAAGAACTGATGGTAACCTGTACAGAGAGATCTCTTCTGCTCATCAGAAGACCTTGAAGCAGGCTCAGGGAAGCAGCAGGCTTCTAGCCTGTTACCCACGGAGAAAGTCAAAGTTACTCCTTTAGCTGCCAGGTTCAGGATCAAATACTGCCCACATTTGAAATAAATAAAGTGTGAGGAAAGACTGATCAAATCTGTCACACCAAACTGTTTTCACTATAAACAGTTAAAAAGATAACTACTGGTAATTTAAATTTCTTACTCATATATATAATTGAAATTAGAGGAACAATGTCCTGAGATCTGAAAATTGAAACAATTTTTCTTCCCCTTATCTGGGTTGTCTAGTCAAAATGATGTGCCATATGTCTCCAAACCATATGTCCACCGATTTTTCTTTTTTTTTTGTAGTTCTACTTTCTGCTACAAAATTGGCTCTGGCTGTTAATTTCTTTATGTTTGAATTCTATCTGTCTTGTTATGCTATTTCCTTTTAATTTTCTCAGTTTCTTGGAATAAGGGAATTATTATCTGCATTGGGTTCCAATTGTTGACATATCTGCAACCTATCTGGTTATTTAACAATGCATAGAGATATGCTCCCTGGCATAGAAAATTTTGTACTACTAGCTCTATAGTCCTGCGAATGAGAAATGTCATAGAATCTTTTCTTAAAGGACGCTTATAATTTTCAGTATTAATCTTAACTCATTTGGACACAACCATTCTCTAAGAAAATATATATTAAAGAGTAATGTAAACCACTCAAGCAACCAATGAGTTATGGTTGCTATGATCTTGTTAGAGAGCCCTGGAGAGACATCTGGAGGATAAAGTTGAAGTAACTTAGCTCTTTATGAGGTGAGGATACTCTAGGTTGTGTTAAAATATTTGTGCTGCATGTGTGCATGGGTAGGGTATGTATGCATCTACTTTTTTTTTTTCTTTTTTGCTAAAGAGGGAGAGCGGGGGACAGACAGACAGGAAATAAAAACTGAGAAACATCATCCATAGTTGTTGTACCTTAGTTGTTCATTGACTGCTTTCTTATATGTGCCTTGATGAGGGGAGGGGGGCTCCAGCTGAGCCAGAAACCTTGGGCTCAAGCCAATGGCCTTGGTCTCAAGCTAGAGATTTTTGGGCTCAAGCCAGCGACCATGGGGTCATGTCTATTATCCCATGCTCAAGCCAGTGACCCTGTACTCAAGTGGGTGAACCCACTCTAAAGCCAGAGACCTTGGGGTTTCAAACTTGGGTTCTCAGCATCACAGGCTGATACCACACCACCACCTAATCAGACTGTATCTATTTCTTGAATTCAGAAGAAGGGCATTGTGCAGAAAATGACCTATAAATGAAAACCATAGCTCTGGTAGATTTCCAGAATCACTTGGAGCCACTGCTTTTAACTTAGTAATTCTATGTAGACACAGACTAAATAACATTCTTCACTAAGTGCTGATTTCCCTTGGGTTTTTAAAATGTAGCTAGTTAGGTTCTGTCTACAGACTTTATTAGATGATTAATTAAAACTGGTATTTGTGCTTCCATATTGGATTGGTCAATGTTGACAGAGAAACCAGGTCTCATCTTGACATTTCCTTTCAGTGCCCTTTTAAGGATGAAGAGGAAGGAGAGGAATTTTTTTTTTATGTTTCTTTTCTGTTCATGAAAGCAGACATTGATTGGACATAAATTGTTGAATAAAAACAGTGCCAGAATACTTAAGATGATTTATAAACTTACTGAAAAACTCATCTTATTATGGGAAAAATATTTTGTACATGCATAGATACAACACAATCACTAACTCACACTCCAGGAAAAAGCAAATACCTATAAATCTCAGCTGTTACTTTTTTGACATAAAATAAGTAAATAAATTTTGAATATAAAAGAAATTATAGGTCTAAATTTTTAAGTTTCAATCAAGTGGAGTAACACAAATTTATATTGGATTTCCAAACCTGAGTAAGCAGAATTCCACCTGTCTTTGAAGTTTCTGAGGCTGATTTAAACCTTGAAACTCAGAGCTCTTTTCAAAATTAGTAGAGGCTTATTTTCAACAGTGTCATTGTAACAGAGGCCAAGATGAGAAATTCAGTTTATGTTGTAAATCTTTTCTTCACACACCTGTAACTGTATGAACTATGTGTGTGTGTATGTGTGTGTGTGTGTGTGTGTGTGTATATATATATATATATATATATATATATATATATATATATATATATATATATATATGAAGAAGCATTTGCAAATAAATCACTAATGAAATGTAAACCTTTTTTTTCTTCTTTCCAAGTGAGAGTAGGGGAGATAGACTTCCCACATGTGTCCCAACTGGGATCCGCTCTGTAATCCTTGTCTGAGGCCGATGCTCTCTGCCTACCTTGGGCCATGCTTGCAGTCAAACTATTTTTAGAGCTTCAGGTGGAAACTAGATGGAGCCATCCACAGCACCTGGGGTTGATGTGCTCGAATTAATCGAGCATGATTGTGGGAGGGGAAGAGACAGAAAAAGAGAGAGAAGAGGGAGGAGGAAGGTTGGAGAAACAGATGATGGCTTCTCCTGTGTGCCCTGACCGAGAATCAAACCCAGGATATCCACACATCTGGCTGACACTCTACCACTGAGCCAACTGGCCAGGGCTGAAATTTAAACTTTAAACTCATTTAAAGACATCCATATAAACAATTAAAGAGATTTATTTATAAAAGATTTTTGTTGTTGTTGTTTCTTGCAAATTGTACCATTAAGTACATGGCAGAATGTATACATACAAGTGACTTTGTCTGCAATCTTGAAGAGAGACACAGCACAACATGGAAATTCAGAGTCTGACATGATAGGACTGATCTTGAGTGACTTGCTAATATTAATATCTTTCTTCTCTGCAGAATATGGCTAAACAATGTTTTATTACTTTTCTCATAGAAGTGTTGTGAGGTTGATATAAAACAAAATATGTTAAAGCATTTAGTAAATTATACACAGCTATAACATACATAGGTCTTTGTAAAGTTTTTTGCTTAAAATGTGGCAATTAACCTTACTATAGTATAAATTTGCTTAAATTCTGATTTCAAAATCTTTTCCTACTATACTTAAGATGTCTACACTCTCATTGCCATAAAATATAAAGTTTTAAAAAGAGATTATCTTTGTCCTTTAATTACAGCTTTAAAATACAGATCTTTGCAATCAAAGGTCAGGGTACTTAAATCATTGACTTATGGATGAAAGCTAGGTGATCCATGTAATTATATAGTGTACTGTTTTTATAAGTACCTTTAATAAAATAAAAACTGAGAAATATAGTATTAAATCTGGCTTTTTAAAAAAGTCTTAAATTTAGTATTTGATAATATTGATAAATATATTTTTAATTTCTATCTGTAACCTCTATTCAAGTTCCAACTGACAGTCTTAACCAAGACTGAGATGGACTGAATATTATTTTCTAACCTGACTTTTTGGTCAGAATCAATCTCTTCACCATTTCACAGTATGAACAAATTGAGGTGAAAAAAGAGTAAACAAACCTTATTGGAAGTAACAGAAAGAAAAATCGATCAAATGCAGTGTTGTCAAAAATGGTATATTTTAATAAGTGATTTCTGCTGGAATGTGACTTGAAACTGTTTTCCTGCTAAATAGGATTTGATAGAAAATTACAATGTGTGGACTTCCAGTTATCATATATATTCAATAGCATTTGGATTTTTCTTTCTTGAATTCACTGAATGTACCACGTTTGGTATTAAGCACATTTTTTAATATCAGTAAGGTTTGGGCAGCACTATGGAAGATTATCAAATGTAGCATGTGAAAGAAACTCTGAAGCAAAATAGACATTAATTGCATAATTAAAATAATTAGTTCTTTATTTAATGTGCACATCTGCATACTGGGTTCTATAGTGATTATTTAAATTATTATTTTCTAAAGAACACTAAAGAGTATGTAAAGGATAACACCTGTTAGAGATGACATCTGTTTTTTAATGATGAATCAACAAAAGTAAAAAGACATAATTTAGATGTTCAGAATAAAGGGAAACAGGTTATTTACTTGTTAATATTTGTGTTCCTAAAAGTTCAAGACCTTACTAAAAATGGCATTCATGAGTAGTTTATGATTAAATAAGTGGCATAAAATATTAGTAAGTACTGACCCTGTCCAGTTGACTCAGTGGTAGAGCGTCGACCTGGTATGTGGATGTCCTGGGTTTGATTCCCAGTCAAAACACACAAGAGAAGTGACCACCTGCTTCTCCCCCACTACCCGTTCATCTTCTCTTTCTCTCTTCCCTTCCCACAACCATGGCATGATTGATTTGAGTGTGTTGGCCCCAAGTGCTGAGAATGGCTCCATGGAGGTACTAAAAATGGCTTGGTTGTGAGCATTGGCCCCAAATGGGCAAAGCATCAGCTCCAGCTGGGGGTCACCAGGTGGATCCTGGTTGGGGTGCATGCACAAGTCTGTCTATCTCCCCTCCTCTCATTTAAATTAAAAAAATCAGTAAGTTCCTTTTGTCTTCAAAATAAATATTAAATATAAGTTGTGATGACTAATAATAATTTATAAGCCTTGTGATTTAAACAAGAACTGAAGTTGGATATTAAATTTTACTGTATGAAGTTAAGTTGGTAAAATAGATCTTTGAATGAATATTGTACTCCAAAGAATTTTGTACTAATGTCTAAAAGTGGATGTGAGGAAACTATAGAAGAAAAGAAAACCAAGTAATTTTTACAAACTTATGATTAAAGTTTAATAATCTTTGTTCATAAAAATGTAGTTACTTAATTAATGCATACTGAGTATATCTATAAGCAAATAATTAGCAAAAAACCTTATGCTCTAAAATTATGATCAATGTAGGGGGAAAAATTGATTTATTGGAGGGCATTTTACATATCAAGTTTATAATAATTTGAAAAAAATGGTAGTTTTCCCTTAGAGCAGGGGTCGGGGACCTATGGCTCATGAGCCAGATGTGGCTCTTTTGATGGCTGCATCTGGCTTTCAGACAAATCTTTAATAAAAAAAATAATAACATTAAAAAAATAAAACATTCTCATGTATTACAATCCATTCATTTCCTACCGCTCATGTTCATGATTGTGGGTGGCTAGAGCCAACCACAGCTATCGTCCAGGAAAGCAAATTTTTATTTGATAATGTGTAACGTACATGAGTCATTGTGAGTACAGGAAGTAAACTTCCCTCTTTTTAATCAAGTAGTCAGCTAGTTAATTGCAGAAACACTTTTGACGAAGAAGATGGCTAAAAGAAAAAAAGATGAGGAGTATCATACTTTTCAGCAGAAATGGACAGAGGAATTCACCTTTGTGGAGAGAACAGTTTCTGCAGTGTGTCTAATATACAATGATAAAATTGCATCGATGAAATGGTCAAATATAAAGCGGCACTTCGACACACACCATACTACATTTGCATCGAAATATCCAGTGAGGGACAGCAGGAAGAAAGCATGTCAAGAGCTAATGTGCAGAGTGCAAGATAGTCAGCAGCAACTCTGTGTTTGGACCCAACAAGGTGACTGGAATTCACCTAGTTTTACTGGTGCTTTAGCAATTGTGAGAAACGGAAAGCCATTCACAGATGGGAAGTATGCCAAAACATTCATGCTTGATGTTGCCAATGAACTTTTTGACGACTTTTCTGATAAAGACAAGGTAATCAAATGAGTAAAAGACGTGCCTCTGTTGACAAGAACTGTTCACGATCGTACCATCATGATGGCAAATCAAATTGAGGCAAAACAAGTGAAGGACATAAATGCAGCACCATTCTTTTCTCTCACTTTGGATGAGTCAACAGACTTAAGCCATTTATCCCAGTTCAGCATAATTGCAAGATATGCTTTCAGTGACACACTACATGAGGAAATTCTTGCTGTTTGCCTATGAAAGATACAACAAGAGGAAAGGATTTATTCTAGTCTTTTACTGAGTTCACTAAAGAAAAAAATCTACCGATGGATAAACTTATTACGGTGTATACTGATGGTGCTCTGTGCATGGTGGGGAAAAACAGAGGATTTGTAGCACTTCTTCGTGAACATGAAAAAAGGCCCATCCTAAGTTTTCACTGCATCTTACATCAGGAGGCGGTTTGTGCTCAGATGTGTGGCAAGCAGCTTGGTGAGGTGATGTCGCTGGTCATTCAGGTGGTCAACTTTATTGTTGCCCAAGCTTTAAATGATCACCAGTTTAAAACACTGTTGGATGTAGTTGGGAATAATTATCCTGGTCTGCTTCTGCACAGCAATGTGCATTGGTTGTCAAGAGGGAAGGTGCTCAGCAGTTTTGCAGCTTGTTTGAGCGAAATCTGGACTTTTCTTAAAATGAAAAACGTCATGCATCCTGAGTTAGCTAACACTGAGTGGCTCCTGAAGTTCTACTATATCGTGGACATGACTGAACATCTGATCCAGCTCAATGTGAAAATGCAAGGCATTGGAAATACAGTCTTATCCCTTCAACAAGCAGTGTTTGCATTTGAAATCAAGCTGGAACTCTTCATCACCAATATTGAAACCAGTCGTTTACTACATTTTGAAAAACTGGGAGAGTTTAAAAATGTATGCACAGCAAGTGACCCTGCTCAACATCTTGATCTCCAGCAGCTAGCGGGCTTCACATCTAATCTCCTGCAGTCATTCAAAGCGCGCTTTGGAGAATTTCGTGAGCGCACTTGTCTGTGTTTTTAAGTTCATCACCCATCTACACGAGTATGCAGTGGACAGCGCTGAGCTGAGTTACATCTCCGGGGTCTCCGTCAGAGATTTTGAAGGCCTCAGAAATGTGGGTGAATAAGTTCAAGTCAGCAAGCAGAGTTGGAGAGCAAACACAAGTGGGGAGAAATGAATAAACTTCAACCCGCGGACCAGCTGATTGTCAAAACTTGGAATGCACTTCCCATCATATACCACACACTGCAGCATGTGAGTAATACTGTATTGACAATGTTTGGCTCATGTGAGCAGTCTTTCTCACATCTAAAGAACGTTAAGACCAACCTACGATCACGTTTAAAGGATGGAAGTCTCAATGCCTGCATGAAGCTTAACCTCACCACATATCAACCAGACTACAAAGCCATCAGCAAAACCATGCAGCACCAGAAGTTGCATTAATGATAAGAAGTACTTTATTCATCATTGGTTAGCAACAGCATAACAACATTATCAAAAAGAATTCAGAGACTTATTGTAGTTTAAAAGTGTTGGTCTTCCATAAAATGTACACATTTACTTGTATTTAGTGTTAAACATATTGTATGGCTCTCACGGAATTACATTTTAAAATATGTGGCATTCACGGCTCTCTCAGCCAAAAGGTTCCTGACCTTTGCCTTAGAAGATATATTTAATATTAAGAAAAGTGCTATTGTATCTACCTTGACATTTCTCAAGTGCTCACATTTTGGGTATCATGTCTTAGTGGGTTTTTTTTTGTTTTTGTCTCAAGATTTATTTATTTTTTATTTCAGAATTAACTCAGATTGTACATATCAATATATATTCAGGAAAACAGGGTCTTTCCAAGAATTATGTGACTATGATTCTTAATATGAAGATTTCTACATTTATTTTTACGAAAGGAAGATTTGGGGGACTTAATATTTGAAAATCTGTCTCTGTACAATGGGAGAAAGTTTTTTCCCGGCATTTAGCCTTTAGCAGCTCTGAAACAGAGTAAGAAAACTGAGTATCGCAAGAAATACATGCCTCATTATTAGGTAACAGAACTCTGAGCCACCATGACTGCAGAGTGGGAGCTAATGAAGAATCTGAAGCTTGTGGCTTCTACCATTTTGGCCTCTGATAATAATGGCCTCTGCTTTGTTTCACTTCTAATCTCATAAATGTATCCTTAACTTAAACATGTACAAGGGAGAAGATTCTGAGAAGCAACGTTTATGATCTTAAAAGTCAAAAGGAAGTTCCTGCATGTGAAACCTGTATGATTTGGTGAACCATGTAATCCCAATAATTAAAGGGGAAAAGCCTGACCAGGCGGTGGCGCAGTGGATAGAGCATCAGACGGGGATGCGGAGGACCCAGGTTCAAGACCCCGAGGTCTCCAACTTGAGCGTGAGCTCATCTGGCTTGAGCAAAAGCTCGCCAGCTTGGACCCAAGGTCGCTGGCTACAGCAAGGGGTGGCTCAGTCTGCTGAAGGCCTGCGGTCAAGGCACATGTGAGAAAGCAATCAATGAACAACTAAGGTGTCGCAACAAAAAACTGATGATTGTTGCTTCTCATCTCTCTCTGTTCCTGTCTGTCTGTCCCTATCTACCCCTCTCTCTGACTCTCTCTCTGTCCCTGTAAAAAATAAAAAATGGGGAAAAATGTTTTTTCAGAGACAGGTGGTGATAATGCCAACTTGACTACCAATTCTGTGCAAGTTTACAGCCATAAAATAGTTTGCAAATTTTTTTTGAGTCAAAGTAATATATGTTGTTTTTATTTTAGAAATAATAATTAACTTACTGCGTATTGCTATTCTAATTACACCAAAATTACCTAAAGGACTATGTAAAATATTTTTGTAAACAAAAAAACAAAATAAAAATGTACACTTGTTTTCTGAGCTTATATTTCAGTCATCAGGCAGTTAATACTATGGTTGTGATTCCTAGTTATGCAATCGAGGTGTAGAAACCTAATGATGTTTTAGAGCATGGGTAATTCTGCTAGCTATTACTTTTTATCAATTCATAGATGCAAAAAACCCAGTGTGCTTTTCCTAGACCTTCAACTCTTGTGTGGCTCTAAGTGTCTGGAGCAAAGACACAGTATCTTTATAAGTTTTACATTATCTAGCCAATTGTATTGCTGTGTAGATGTCCTTTAAAAATTGTTTGTGACCAGGAGGGCAATATAACATAGCACTTAATGTTTTTGTTTAGATTGGAAAAATCCTTGATTTTAATCTTACCTCCTTCCGCTTATTGTATGACCCAAACATAATACTAAATATCTTTAAGGTATAATTTTGTTATTTTTAAAGTGAGAAAAATTATGTTTTTTACTTTTGGAAGAATGCTGAATCCTTACCTTTAATATTCTGTTTCTTTTGCTTGAACTCATTTTAGCAAAACACATGGCCTTTCTTTTCTTTACTCACATTCTTCAGAGGAACAAAAATGAATTATTGAATTGTTAAGAGTTGGGGAAAATAAATTGTCATGGTGAACACCACTCATTCCTTCTTCATCTTGGAAACCAATGGTGCTTCTGTGAAGAAGGTTGTACCTAAGTGCAGCCTTGTTTGGAGCTATGAGTGTGTTCCCAGTTAACTTTAGGTCTCGGTAAGGAAACTAGCTTATCAGACCAAAATCTGCATATTCCAACTTGACAGTTTTTCAAGGTTATAGTTTTCCAAAGTCTGTGCCTCCTTTTTATCTTATAATGTATTAAGAACATAGAAAACAGGGTATAAATTATTGGGCTTTTTCAGAGACCCCAATATCTACCTATAAGAATATATTAATATTAAATAAAATAATACAGTTGCAGTACATTTAATAAACTTTAATATATATGTTGGTTACTGTTACCATAGATCAGTATAAATTAAAATATCAATAAACCAGTGATTATATGTACTTTAGTCTATATATCAATTGTAATTCACATTACTTTTTCAAATGCTGCTGTTTCAGTATAATTTCACTAAGTGTTGAAGCATTCATTGCTAACATTGGAGTGAATTAGTACTAAAAGCCAAATATTTAGCTTAAATAATTATTTAAGAAATAATAAAATAGTCCTGGCTAGTTCCTCAGTGGTAAAGCATTGGCCTGGCATGTGGAAGTCCAGGGTTCAATTCCTGGTCAGGGCACACAGGAGAAGTGCCCATCTGCTTCTCTACCCTTCCCACTCTCTTTTTTCTCTATCTCTCTCTTCCTCTCCAGCAGCCAAGGCTGCATTGGAGTAAAATTGACCCGGGTCACTGAGTATGGCTCCATGGCCTCTGCCTCAGGCACTAGAGTGGCTCCAGTTGCAATGGAGCAATGCCTCAGATGGGCAGAGCATCGCCCCTTAGTGGGCATGCCAGGTGGATTCTGGTTGGGCACATGCAAAAGTCTGCCTCTGCTTCCCTGTTTCTCACTTCAGAAAAAAAAAAAAGAAATAACAAAGTATAATATCAGCCTACAGGCCTAATTTGTAGAAACCCTCTTATCTCCTACCCTCGCCCCTAGAACTAATTTGTAATATTTGATAAACTAACATACTACCACACTTGAGATTTTTTTTTTCTGGAAAAATTGAAATATTTATATTATTTATATTAGGAAGAGAATTACATAGATTGGCAATATCCACTGGTCAGGTTCAATGAGATACATTAGAAATAATCATGAACTCTAACTTCATTTGATTTAACTCTGATTTCTCATACTTTGTAGAATTAGCTCAAGGACGGTCTTTGGGAAAAAAAACCAAAAAACCTTTTTTTTTTTTTTTTTGCCATAACCTATTTGTCTAAACATCCTCTCACACTTTCTGTGTAATTAAATATTTTCCCTCTCCTTATTACAAATACACATTTCCAAATTACTTTTGCATCTTTTCTTGTACCTCATACTTTTAGGAAAGTATTTCTTCCATCTTGGCTATGATAAAAATACCTAATTAAAATATTGATGACAGTAAATTAGATGGCGATGTTGTTGAGTGATTACTGTGTGCCAATCGCCTATCATCCTCCCCGTGTTACAGATAAGAAAATCATGGCACAGAATGGGTAAGTAATTTTGCTGCAATTACATAGCTATCTATTATGGAGCTAGAATTAGAGCTCAGAGGCTCTGGCTCCAATGTTCATACATTCTTAAAAATTAGACCACGTTGTCTTTTGAGACCTGTGTCTCCATACAATAGTGTTTAAAAGGCTTACCTATGTATGTTCACAGACACTTTAATTTTAAAAGAACTCACATTATGTTTCTTTATCTCCTTTCAGTGAAATAGACTAGAGTATGGTGATAAGATTGATCATATATACAATACAAAAAATTATCTTTAATTTCATGAGCTGTTCTTAGGCAAAATTAAGTAGCATGTATGATGTGCATATTAGAATAAGAATAATAAACAATTTATTCTTATACAAATCTTGTTGATAATTTATTTTTACAACAAGGTAAGAATTTGGTGTGAAAAAAATTGGCTAATCATAGACTGACTCTTCAAAAAGAATTATTTATCACTAGAATCTATCTGCAAGTCACATAAAATAAAAATAAAAAACATCTTCAAAAATTCATTAAAGAACTTTAACTTAATTTACATTTGAGTAAATATCAAGCTTATTATCTATTTGTTTTCCAAATTGTGTTCTGTTATGTTTTTAGAAAGTGTGTTTTAATGTTGGATAGATAAGCGAACAAATTATAAAAGTTGATGCATATCTGAAGCATTTTAACTTTTCATTAAGTTTGATATAAATTGTAAACTTGGCCCTAGAATACTCTTCCTAGAGTTGACTTGTAATAATTTCGTCCAAGAAAAACTGATATATTTCTAAAATGATCACTTTACAATAATATGGCAGAAAATAAATATCTAATTTGCTTTTATTCTCATGGAGGGGAAGTTAGATAATTTCTGCTTTGTTAGAGTAGAAATGTAACTAAGTACTTTTATGAAAAAGATTTAACAACTTCAAGGATAAATCTAAGTTTATACTTTACACATATTATCTTGTTCATTTTCCAGCAGAATTATATACTGAAAATTGTTTTGATATTCTAAATGAAAACTGGAAACACCTTAAAGGATAACACTTCCCTAAGGGGAATAGAAGTGTTGGTTCACATTGAACATTTGCTCGGGTATTAAAGCGCAAAAGCCAAATGTCCTACAAATGGCAAGGTGCCCTGGTAACAGTCCTGGAGGCCCAGAATGATGTGTGCCTGGGAAATGAGGGAGAGGAAAAGTCTGGACCAGTGTCAGAAAAATCCTGCAAGGATAGTTCACCACCCATTGTTCTTGTTGTTTAATGTCATTTCTAAGACTTCAAGGAAACTAGTCCAGTAAGTTAAGGATATATTTCAATGTCACATCTGCCAGGAATCTAAAGGAATAAACTTACTTGTCAAGTTCAGAACTTGCTCATGTTACTGAGACAACACTGCAGCAACACTGCATTGTATTTGAGTTTGAGTGTCCAAGGAGGAATGCACATCAGAAAGGGAAAAGCACTTTCTGATAGACACAGCGCCACGAGAGGCTGTGCCTGGAGGTGCTTAAGAGCGAATTTCACTGGATGGCAAGCAACACCTGGCCCACTGTGCTGTCACTGACATCAAAACAGGATCCTGCGTGATGCCATTCTTTGTGTTGGAAGAGGATTTCTTAGATGCAATTTGTACATTAATTGTTTAATTGCCCTTTTAAATAACTTCTTAATTCAGTTGGCATATATTCAGTATAGGTTAATGTCTTCACACAGAAGTCAGAATTTGGAGTCATAGATACATGAAATTTCTCTCTGTGAGCTGATGAGAAAACACAGTAAATGTTGGCCTAAATTATATCCCAAATATTAGTTCCCTGTAAAGAAAGGCTCAGTCTGATTAACTGAAGGAATATGCAAGCATCATCACGCTTATCACAAAAATGTTAGAAGGATAAATATTTTATGCAAAAGCAGGGGTAATTAAGGGTTCATGAAGTTATGGTTGGAGATAGGCAGCTTCAGTTAGGAAGGTGAGACTACCTCTGGCAGAGTTGAAAAGAAAAGTAAAATGAAAGCTATCCCCTTTTGATTTGGAGCAAGAAAGGAAAATAAAGAGGGACAGTGTTCAGAACTTTCTTTGCTAAGTGTGGTACAAGAGTATAGTCTGCTTATTATTTACTTTTTTTTTTTGTTCATTCAGAAGAAATCTTAGAGAACTTCCTGGTTCTGATGAACAGGGAGATGAAGAACTGGGTAAGAAAGTATTGCTCAAGGTAGGGTACTGTCAAAGGAAAGTAGCCTATAGCCAAAGCAGTGTTAGATAATAGATAATAAACTGAACTATGATAAAATGGTAGAAGTGAGTTAATAACAAAATATCAAGCAAGTAAATATAAAATATTGTATTATAGAGTGGATATATATATATATATATATATATTTCCAAAATAAAATGAGTTCAAACATTAAAGACTGCACATGAGATTAGAATTTTAAAATGTCACAAATAAGTAAAGTGTGGGGCTTTAGATATAAGGTATTGAAAATTCAGCAAAGAATTCTTATAGGAAAGAGATGCTACACTAATGATTGGTTCAAAATAAAATGACCAAACAAAAATAAAAACACATAAGGAAGACTTTAGGCTTAAATAAGAATCTGATAATAAATAAAAGAAAGGAAAAATTGTTTATCTCCCTCTTCCTTCAATCTCATTTGTATTTTTCTTGATAGTTAAGAGAGAGGAAGAGTTAAATTGTCCTTATGGCCCTTAAACATAAGGGAAGATAAGACACATACAAGATTTTATAATTATTAGAAAATAAGTAGGTAATAAGGGGCCCAAACATTTTTCTTTTAGAAGTTTATTTAAAAAAAACCCCTCAGAATAATAGGAGTTATTATTGATAAAGATATAAAATCACAAGTTAGTCTTTATTAACTTTAAAATGTTATCCATAATCTACATTAAAAATGTAAAAGCTATTTATACATAGACAATTAATGTGGAAGTTTAAACTTTGCTAAACCCCCAGGTTCAGTCAATCAATCATTTCAAAAGAATTTATCATATTTCTTATTTATAACAAAGAAATTACAAATGCAGAGGTGGATAAGAGCTTAATAAATACTACGTTATTTGAAGGAACAAGATACTAAAAGAACGTAATGGAGAATGTAGGGGTGTCACAGGGATGGGTGATCCAATTAAGAGGCACCATTTGTAGCACATTTCCTAGTTTGAACAAGGCGTTGCCTGAAAGAGACCAGTGTACAAGTGTCTGTGTCAGGGGGTGGGGGATGGAGGTCAGAGAATCCCTCCTTGCTTCCTTTTTTCAGAAATAAGTTAAACAAAGGAAAGCAAGGGAGTACAGCTTGCTGAAGGCTCATCAGACACAACTGTTCTGGGAGAAGGTATGATATGATAAAACAAATATGGGTCACATCCCCCAAGAGCTGGGGAAGGCAAACTGGAAAAGTAAGGTGACTTTTCAAGGAGCAGAGAGGCAAGCATGTGACTGGATCAGGGCTTAGAAGAAAGCAGAGTCTAACACAGAAGCAGAAAAACTGGAGGTCATGTGAGTTGGAACTAACTAAGAGGTGGAGGGCTGTGGGAATGTGATTATTGTTTATGTGTGCATGTGCATGTTTGTTTACTGTAGTTAAGCAAAGCTGTGATCTGATCTTTGTGGTAAAAAGAAAAGGGGTGGTGCATTGAGATCTGGGACTCCTCTGGGTCAGAATCAAGTCAACAAGCAATTTAAGGTTCTTCTTTAAGGAACAGACAAAAGAGGTCATCAGAACAAACACGCAGTTTACCTGCCGAGATGAAAGTGTACTAATATCCAAAAAGTGAGACCAGAGGGGCCATTGTTTCTTGTGATTAGGACCAGAGAGTGAGTGTATTTTGAATCTTGTTAAAGAATTTCAGCTTTATTCTAGACGTCCAATTTAGAAACAAGCAAGCATGACAGGCTCTGTCTTCAATCTCGCCCTTTTTCCCTCTCACAGAAAAACAGCCCCAAATAATTTTAAATCACTGTTTCTTTTCATCTCCTTTTCTTCCAGTAGTTATAAAATTTTCTATTCTGCCCCACCCATGCGCACATGCTCACACACTGAAACCTTGTGTTCTGCTTTAAAGTTCATCCATTTCTTTGCATACTCCCTTGTTTGATATCCAAATAATATGCGATATGTGCATGCAGGGCCACCAGGGGTGTCCCGTCAGTTGCATGGTGCGTTGCCCATGGTGGCACCTGGTGATTCTCTTCTTGTGTATGGCAAGTTGAAAGCAGTGGTGAATGTCACCTTCCATTAGGCAGGAGATTAAAGTTAAAACCCAAATTTGTCCAATACACTGCCTATGACAAATAACTGCAGGCAATTTAAAGATTTTAAATTTTAGTACTGCAAAATCTATTATTATACAGCACTAATTTAGGATTAAATAGGTTTCACTGTGAGAATTCTTTGAATTAAATCACTAAATGCCTTATCCCCCCACACAGAATCTCTATACAAGAAAACAATGGGCCTCTTTTAGTCCATATTTTATTAAACATTAGTTATATCTTCCAGAGAAAGGGTGAAAGCAATGCTGCTTCCTGAGGTATGTAATTTATATAATTAGGTAAAATTAGGCACCACAAAACTCAGACGTCCTAGCTGTTCTGTACTAACTGCCTTGTTAGAATTCTTGCAAAAGCAGTGAGGTGATATTCTGTTAGAAGAGCTTGTTAAGAGAACTATTTGAATGTTTCTGTCATGTAAAATTATTAAATATTGTTGGAATATATGCTGTACAAAAGGTTGTGATTCTATAGGTATCCTGAAAAGACAATATTCTAGTACTGAATTTGCCTAACACACTGCCTATGACAAATAACTGCAAGCAATTTAAAAATATAAAATTTTAGTATTTCAAAATCCATTTTCATATAGCACTAATTTAGGATTAAATAGATTTTACTCTGAGAATTCTTTGAATTAAATCACTAAAATGTATGCAATATTTTATGTCTAAATGGTCATTCTTAGGAAATGAACATGTGTTCAGTATGAATGATCTAAAATAAAGAACTATGTGAATATCAAGAGAATTAGGCAATAGCTGTGATTTTACATTAAGTTATAGATGCACAGTTAATGATAAATCTCTTGGGGCAAGTGGATGATCAAGTGGAACTAAGATGAAGAGAAATGGTTTTGAGAATATGTGCCAAACAGATGTACTAGGGAATTAATGTGAAGGTGTCTTTATCTTCGTTTATTTAAACAAAAGTAAAGAAAACTTATCCCCAAATAACCTCTAATTCTTTATATTGCTGCCAACAAGCAAAATTTTCCACAGTGTGTCTTCATGATTAAGCAAAATATGAGGAAGTAAATGCACTGTCAAATGTACCCCTGCTCTGTCCAGGCCAGAGACATTACACTGCCTTGTTCTTTGTTTTGTTTGTTTGTTTGTTTGTTTTCATTAGTCTATACTGTAGATTGATTTAAAAAAATTAGCATTAACACACACCCAGGCCTTAGTAAAAAATTCAGATTTCCTCATTGCTTGTAAGAATGCTAGACTAAAGTCCATAAAGAGTGCAATCTAAAAGAATAGGGTCTGGAAGAATATGTTTTTATTGGTTTTGCATTTGAGGGTAGGAAATAAAAGTATTAGAGAATTAAACACATTTCTTTGACATCTTAGATATAAACTCGGGGAAAGAAAACACTGAACTGGCAGTTTGAGAGCCAAATTTTGGTCCTAATCCTGAAGCTTATCTTTTGAATAATTTTAAACAATACCCACTCATTTTTTTTGTTATAAATTTCTTCATCTGTAAAATTGTATATTTAAATTACATAGTGTCTTCCAATTTGAAAGTATAAAGGTTACATACAAGGTAGGCTGAAACAATACCAGAATTCTAGTGAATTTATAAAGTATACGGTACTATACTAAATTATTTACTTATGTTGTGTAATCCAACATCTCTATGAGATGTAAGGAGGTTGTAGTTGTAAAACTTTCCTGTTTTATACAACTGGGTAGGTTTAATACATTTTGTCAATAATAAATATAATTAAGAAAAAACACTCAGCAGGCAGAGCACACTGAAGATCACTTTGCACTGTAGATGATTATCTGTCCTGAAGATGAAACATGAGAGCTTTAAAACTTATATTCCAAACTTAGATGTTTTCTGAATTCACTGATCTATTTTTTTTCTTTATCAAATTTGTTTTTCAAATGCATTCAGCAGAAACAGATTTAATTCTTGCTTTTTGAAGCGGGTAGAGAGGATGGAATTAAATGCACACATTTTGATCTGGTTTTCAAAAAGCTTACAGTAAAACAGGGCATATAAGCCATGTCAAAATTAATAAAAATTTGAAACTAATCATTCTAGCAGAGATGAAATCCCTTCCTTCATATATTGAAATTATGTATCCGCAACCTTTTTTCCATTAGAGACTCCTTAATGCTTATGTACTGCTTACTCCCATTATAAAATTGAACTTTTAATTTGTTGCCTGCTATGATCCACTTTAAGTTTCCCAAACAGATTTGGTGAGTGATCAAGATTGCTTTATCACAGCCCTTACCCTGATGAGATAGCCTGGCCTTGATTGGGTCAGGGGTCCACATTGCTCCTCCTTGTTGGCCTCACAAATTATCAAATGTCTCTTCCACTCTCATTAACCTTTCTGCTTTTATGATCCAATTCATACTATAGGAAAATAAGAAATGACACAGGATGACCCTGTAGGTAACTCATTAATTGTTGAAGTATGAATATTAAATATATGAATGCCTGGGATCTACAAATAGGTTCATACATATAAGTAGGCAGAATGATCTATGAATATCAGGTAAGTCTTCCACATTTAAAATTATTTTTCATTCTGGATCATAGTTTAAGTTATTTTCCTTTTAGGGGGATATTTATTGTGTACTGTAGATTTAGATGTTATCTAGAAGACATACTTTAAGGAATCATTATCCAACTCCTGGTTTAGGAGTCAGCTGACAAGTACTGCATTCAGTCACTACTGAATGCGGAGAAGACAGACTGTGAAAAGGGCTTCTTCAGGGTCCCAGGAGCAACTATCAATTATCCATCTACTTTCCAATATCATCCAAGGAAACACTAGTTTGTAATACAACAGCTAGCAAAGATAAAATAAACAATGCACATATTCTTTAAAATTAATAGTTGCTGTTAAAATCAAGACAAACAGTAATGCAGTGCATTTTATGTGGAAAAATATATGTGGCTTGAAGTCATGACAACAACTAAATTTGTAGAAGTGAGCCCCAAGAGCTCTTACGCTAAAACTGTGAAGATGAGACATTGGGGAGGATGAAATTTGGACATTTCATCCTTCACACTTTAACTTGAAATGCAATTCCATTTTAGCACTTTGTGTTTTTTACCCCCAGAATTTAATGATAGGAGATAGTTCATTCAAATTTAGATCGTGACTTTTATACATTTTGTTAATGGAGTATATTATATTTCACATTAGTCCATTTACAAAAGTTCTGATGTAATAGGTTGAAAAATGTGCCTGGACATAATTAGTGATGTGAAATATAATATGTAATGAGTTGTTAATCTTTCGCATCTTGGAATTTTTTAAGACTTTCTTCAGAACACACTATCTCCCTTATTAAATATTCTCACTCAACTGGGAAACAAAATTTTTACTGCATCCACAAAAATACTTGTTCTTACCTAACTCGAGTGTGTTGATCTCAAATCTGACATTAGTTTTTCTCTGTAAGCAACACTTTTATTGCAATTCAAGATTTTAGGTTTTCATATTATAGTAAAATTTTCAACATTTTGTTTAACATAATGGAGTAGAATGTTTTCTTGGGCATCATCTTTGTGACAATATAATAATTTATATAATGCGGTAAATACACTAACATACTAAAAGATATGATTGCATCAAAATTTGTCTACAATTTCAAAATAAAACATATTAAAACACTTATTTTAATCATAAAATTTGTGCAAAACTTATTTAAATTTTATTCAGGCAAAAATTTGTATTTGTAGCTCTTGCGTTTGTGTGCTTGTTGAGGACAATTCTGTTTGATGTTCCAGCATCAATAACAAATCGAAGATTTTTGGGAAACTTACCAAGGTGACTGTTCAGGAAGTGAATCTTAACGCTCATGTTACATTCAATGTCAAGGAAAGCCAACAGCATCCTTTGAACCAGAAGTTCACAGTTTTTTGCATTTTTGTTGCCAAGGAAGTTCTTTGTAACTGCCAGAAAAGATTGCCATGGTGCTTTCTCTTTCTTATCTTCCTGGCAAATTCTTCATTACGTATGAGGGTTCGAATTTGAGGTCCCTCGAACATACCTGCTTTTATCTTCTCAAAAGACAAGGCAGGAAAAGCAGAAATAATATGTTGAAAGCATTCACTTTTTCTATTCAAAGCCTGAACAAACTGCTTCATTAAGTCAATTTTGATATGAAGTGGGGGATGGGGGGGAAATGATCCTGTCTCGATTAACTACAGGTTCATTCACAATATTTTACATCCCTACTTCCAGAACTTCACTTTTCAGCCACTTCTTCTGTGTCCAGTGTATCTCCTGAGCTCGGCTGTCCCACAAACACAGGAAGCAAGGATACTTCGTGAAATCTCTCTGTTGTCTTAGCAGGAAACTTACCATTTTTAGATCCACACAAATGATCCAGTTATGCTCCTCATACTTCAGTAAGCCAAGGACAATTTTTATGTCATTTTAATCTTCTCACAGATGAGTTGAATAATCAATTGGAACTGCTGCATAAACATTACCATTGTGCAGGAGAACAAATTTCAGACTCAGTTTTGAGCTGTCATGAAATCGCCACCATTCTGTTGGACAGTAAGTGGTAATACCTAGCTGGCTGAGAAGACTACTGATATCATGACAGTAAATAAAGTGTTTGCCTTTAGAAAAAAGTTCACAAAAATTTGTTCACACTTCCTGAAATGAGATACTTTAGCTGACCGGTGAAATACATTCTTTTCTTGAAGCTTGGAGGCTAATAACTCAGGTTTTTTCTTTGATAAGCCCAAATCTCTTATTAAGTCATTCAATTCAGGTTGGCTAAACTGCTGATGGGTTAATGACTGCTTGGCATCAGAAGAAGACCCTTCAGATTCTACAACCATTTTCTCATGCATCTTATCAAAATACACTTTATCACCATGTTCACTTTCTTCGTCATTAGAAGAAATAAAACCATTGAAAACTGGAACTGGGAGTTTCTCAGAGTGTGGGATAGGTCATATTGCTGAAGGAATATTAAGATATGTGATCATATGCCATTTTTTTTTGCCAATGCCCTTTATATGGATCAGACAGAAATAACGATCACTGCTGTGGTCCTTAGGTTCATGCTTAACCATGGGAATACCAAAGGCTTCCTTTGTGTTTTCCTTTTGTCTAGTCACGAAGCATTTTCTCACAATTATGACACACAATATGAGAAGCCCAATTCTTAATTCTTGTCTTGATTGCCAAGGAGAACTTAAAAATAGGCAATATATGCACGTGTCACAAATGATGAAATATTCTGCCTTTGACGTTGAAAAGTGTAACAGCCACATATAGAACAGAAGGTGTTAGGACTATTAGTACATTTTACACCGACTCGAAGAAGCCATAATTCAATCTTAAAACAAAATAAGAGAATATTTTTATCAGATAATAATTTTTCACATTTAAAAACAACTAAAATTATGTAAAAGTGATATTTGTAAAACATTAATTGCTTTGTGGTTATGTTCAATCCAAGAATTGTTGCCCTTTAACTGCAATTTAAAAACTAATGCATGCCATTAACTCTAACAAAAAGAAATTAAAATTGCATAAAAACTAGAGCATGCACCAAAATCAGATTTCGGATTTTGAATCAGTGATACAAACTTATGTAGAAAAAGCTCTAAAACCTCATGCAGCAGAAAATTAAAAAAAAAATTGTTCCCCAGTGTGATCCTTTTCTTTCAGGGATCTTGTTGGTCCCACCAATACAGTGCTGGGTATTATCTTCCTTTTATTTCATAATTTACAGCCTGGAGAAGTTCTTCCCACAATTTCTTAGCCTTTGGTACCCAGATATTAGCCAAAATTCATACTTTTATTACTATTGAGTAGAGAGTATGACTAAACCTAAATTGTTTGTCATATGTATGTCTGTATGTTTGTGTAAGAGACAGAGAATAACAGAGAGAAAACATGTTTTTGAGGCCTGATCAGGTGATAGCACAGTAGACTGAATGTTCGCCTGGGATGCTGAGGAGCCAGTTTTGAAATCCTGAGGTCACCATCTTGATCACATTCTCACCAGCTTGAGTGCAGGGTCTCTGGTGTGAGCATGGGATCATATATATGACAACATGGTCACTGGCTTGAGCCCAAATGTTTCTGGCTTGAAGACTAAGGTGACTGTTTTAAGTCCAAGATGACCGGCTTGGGCAAGAGGTAATACATTCTGCTGGAGCCCTCTCTCCCTCCCCCAGTCAAAGCACATATGAGAAAGAAATCAATGAACAACTAAGGTGCCGCAACAAAGAATTGATGTTTCTCATCTCTCCCCTTCCTGTCTGTCTGTTCTTGTCTGGCACTCTCTCTACTTCTCACTAAAAAAACAGACAAAAAATGTTTGTGTAATTGTTCTTTATTTTTTCTTTTCATTTTTTAAGTGAAAGAAGCAGAGAAAGTTACAGACTGCTGCATTTATAGGGATCAGAATCCACTGGCAAGCCCCCTACTGGCAATGCTTTGTCCATCTAGGGCTGTTGCTTGTCAACTATTTTTAGTGCCTAATGCAAGGCTTCACAGAGCCATTCTCAGTGCCAAAGAGCTGATGTGCTCAAACCAATTGAGCCATGGCTCCAGGAGGGGAAGAAAGAGAAAGTGAAAGAGAAGGGGGGTGGTGATAGGTGGAGAAGAAGTTGGTTGTTTCTCCTGTGTATCCTGACTGGGAATCAAACTCAGGACATCCACTAAGCCAACCAGCTGGGGCAAGTTTTCTTTTTCTTATATTATTTCCATGTGTTTTACTCATTTCCGTTGTTTCAAAATAGAGAAAAAGAAAAGACAACTATGGGAAAAGCAAGTATTTATTGACATAAGAAACAGTGGAGAAAAAAGTTAACGAAATTACATTGTGTTTATGTACAGCTTTTTTATGCAGTCATTTACTGATGGGCATTTGGACTGCTTCTAAAATTGGCTATTGTAAATAATGCTGCAATAAACATAAGGTTGCATATATTCTTTCAAATTAGTGTTTCAGGTATTTTTGGGTATATATCCAGGAGTGGAATTGCTGGGTCATAAGGCAGTTCCATTTTAATTTTTTGAGGTTACTTCTTACTCCTTTCCACAATGGCTGTGCCAATCTGCATTCACTCCAACAGTGCAGGAGGGTTCTTTTTTCTCCACAGTCTCACCAACACTTGTTGTTT
Source organism: Rhynchonycteris naso (assembly GCA_037038555.1). Classification (NCBI taxonomy): domain Eukaryota; kingdom Metazoa; phylum Chordata; class Mammalia; order Chiroptera; family Emballonuridae; genus Rhynchonycteris; species Rhynchonycteris naso. The sequence goes on along the minus strand of CM072996.1, from coordinate 286,905,690 downwards.
GTTGCTTTATTGATGATAGCCATACTGAAAGGTGTGAGGTGATAAATTATTCTGGTTTTAATTTGCATTTCTCTGATGATTAGTGATAGAACATCTTTCCAAATGTCTATAGCCATCTGTATGTCTTCCTAAAAGAAGTGTCTATTCAGGTCCTTTCTTCATTTTTTAATTGAATTGTTTGTTTTTTTTGTTGTAGAGTTTTATAAGCTTTTTAAAAACTTAGATATTAACCCCTTATCAGGTGTTTCATTGGCAAAGTGGGTTGTCTATTCATTAAAAAAGAAGAAGAAGCTCTTACCTTTTGGGACAGCATGGATAGACCTGGAAAGTATTATGCTGAATAAAATAAATCAGTCAGAGAAATAAAAATTTCACTATATATGAGATCTAATGGACAAAATAAACTAATCAATAAATAGAAACAGATTCACAGACACAGAGAACAGACTGACAGCTGTCAGAGGAGGAGGATAGAGGAACTGGGTAAAAAAGATGATGGACTTAATAAAAAAAACCCTCATAGACAACAGTATGGTGATTGCCAGAGGAAAAGAATGGTGGAGAGAGGTAGAAGAGGGTAAAAGGCAAATAAAGACTAGACTTGAAGCCAGTTAGCGGAATAGGATGAGATTGAAGAGCAGTTTAGAATTTGACAGGGAAGAATGTCAAAATAACCATAAACAGGATCTGCTGTGGTCCTTAACTGTATTATCTGCATGCAACATTTTTAGCATAACAAGCTTCCCATTTTAGGTTCAAAGCTGTCTTTCTAGCCTTCGATCATAGAAAAGACTTGTATGTTTCAGTAGTTTACAAGAATGTGTGTATGAGGGAAGGCCATGTGGGAAATGGCAACAGAAGGAAATTGAGAACATAATTGTTTTTTCAAAAACATAGAGAAGCAGCGCTTTACAAATCCTAATCAGATTAGAGCATTTACTTCAACCATCTAAGGACAGAATAGTGAGGCAGAGGCATAAAACAGATGTCAGTTCATTTCCTTTCTTGAAACAAAGAGATACCCTACTAACTTTATCTGTCACAAGAACGAAGTAGCCAATTCATTTCACAAAATATTTACTCGGCAACTACAATGTTTCAGTCACAGTATTATTCTTTCTGTATTTTGTGTTGTGACTTTAAAATGTTAATGATATCTAAACATATGCTGTTTACAATCTCTTGTTAAATTTATATATTTTCATCATCAAGCTGCAAAGATGACCCTAATTTGTAGTGGATCTGACAGAATAATTCCTCTTATTAGGATTATTTTCCTCACATGCATGGAGCATTTTACCCGGAACTACAGAAGACTGTAAAAATAAAAGAAATGAACTATAGAAATAAACTATAGAAATAAAATAAATAAAATAAACTATAGAAATAGAGAGAAAAAACACCTGATAAGAAAGAATTTGCTTTTCGTGTCCCTATACTTTGTAATTGCTTTAGAAGAGTTTGTATCAGTGGAATTATATCTAACTGAAGTTTTACTGAACTGAACACTTGCTATAGTCATACAACTACAAGTTACAAGGATAGGAGGGGATACAAAAAGACACACACAGGGAAAAACCACATGAAGATGGAAACAGAGATTGAAATGATGCAGCTACAATCCAAGGAATGCCAATGATTGCCAGCAATCACCAGGAGCTAGGAGAGAAACACATAACAGATTCTCTCTGAGAGCCTCCAGAAAGAACGAACCCTGAAGAGCAGATTATGCCACAGTAATAAGTAATCTCAGGCATACTATCTCATTACACATCCATTCAGAGTTGGCTGGGCTCTTGTACTGCTTCATTTTCAGTGCAAGGTCTGGGATGAGGGAACACCAATTATTCAAAATTGCTTATCATCACAGAAGACAGAAAGAACATACTGAACAGACAGAAAGAGCATACACTGGCTCTTAAAACTTTTGCACAGAAGTGACACAGGTTGCTTCTGCTCACAATTACTTTGGCCATAGTGTATCACATGGGCTCTCATAACTTTGCGTGGTGATGCACAATCCTGCAGTGTGCCAGGAAGAAGAGGAAAGAGGAATATTTGTGAACAGCGTTAATGATACTATATAAAGTTTCTATTTTCTTTATCCATATTATACAGATAAACAAAGGAAGGCACAGAAGTTCTGTGTAAATTATCTGAGTTCATACAGCTATTAAGTTTTGAAGTAGGAATACAAATACAAGTAGCTTATGTCTAAAGTCTTTGTAGATGATGGACATACAATCCTATGTACAAATTTTACACAAAATTTCAAGAGTTTCCTGGATGTTTATTCATCAACTCTGTGTGAGTCAACACAAACTAGATTATCCTGTATCAGTAAACTGCCTCTGGTTGCATTGGTCTAAAACAAGTACTTTGTGCTCAATAATGCCGTTGGAAAGGGGATCCTTTTCTCTTTGTCATGGAGGATCCTAGCTGAAGGAGCAGCCTCTGTCTCATACATTTCTGAGGATGGCGCAGGAGAACTCACTGTTACACTGCACTCCTGTGCTTTGTAAGCCTGGTTAACATCATACACTGTTGTTGTTTGTTTTCTTTTTTTTTTTTATAGGGACAGAGAGAGAGAGTCAGAGAGAGGAATAGATAGGGACAGACAGACAGGAATGGAGAGAGATGAGAATCATCAATCATTAGTTTCTCGTTGCCCTTGTGACACCATAGTTGTTCATTGATTGCTTTCTCACATGTGCCTTGACTGCAGGCCTTCAGCAGACCAAGCAACCCCTTGCTGGAGCCAGCGACCTTGGGTCCAAGCTGGCGAGCTTTTGCTCAAGCCAGATGGGCCCGCGCTCAAGCTGGCGAGCTCGGGGTCTTGAACCTGGGTCTTCCGCATCCCAGTCTGATGCTCTATCCACTGCGCCACCACCTGGTCAGGCTGTCTCATACATTTTTGGATTGATATGTGAGAAGAAAATATAAGCCCTAGAATGTTTCACATTGTCAAGTGAGGCCAAGTCTAGAAGAAGTATCTGTCACTTCCATTTGTAGCTTATTGGCTGGAACTCATCACATGTCTTGATTCAAGTAAGTGGTATTTTACTATAATGCTACTATATGCTTAGAAGAGTTAATAAACAAAAATAATGGACAAAGAATGTTAATGATAACTGCAAGTCCCATCCACGTTCATAGCTATGTACATTGCAATAAATTACAAAAGCATTGTAGGGTGTGACTCTCCCATAGAGGCAGCACACCTTTCTGCAGAACTCTCATAAACCAATGTGTTCACTAAATATAGAAAAAAAATTCAGTTAATATAGCAAAAACTACTTGGGGATACATAGGGTTTTATCTGTTCCCAGAGTCACAAATTCTGAAAGAAGCTTTTATGCTTTTATTTGTACAGCTATTTTAGAATAAATCATCACTTTAAAAATCAACATTTATAATATCAAACTTTCCCTTTAACTCCCAATATGAGTTCTAACTTTCTGTTTCAATCAATAATTTTATTATTTCCCCAAAGTTCCATGACATTTTTGATGTGTTTTGATTACTCTTCCATCAGCTTTTTACTCTTCAGTGTGATTCCCTCCTGCAAATGCTGAATGTTAATCAAAATGGAAAAGAGTTGGTGTGGTTATGTTTACACAGAAAATTACTTTGGTCTGCAGGAAGCCTTGAGGGCACTTTCGTTAGTGCACCATGCTGCTGTATCTCAGGTGGAGCAGCTGTATGCTATCGCTGTCCATCACTGAAATGGGATGGCTTGACTATTCGGGTGCCAGGAGTGTGGGGAATCAGTATCCATTAGCATTTATTATCATGCAACATGACACTGGCTGATCTCCTCAATCAACTTTGCTCACCCCATTACTTTATTTAAAGATTCGATGTTTAAAGATGAGAAACTCTACAATAAATGAAAAAAAATGCCTAAAATATAGTTGTTACTCTAGAACTATCAGTCATCTGAAAAGCAATGATGATTTTCAATTTCAAAAGAGAAAAACGAACGGAAACAAAATTTCTCTTTCTCACTTCTTCATCGTTCACATCAAATCAATCATCAATTTCTATTAATTCTACCTTTATGTTTTTTGTAATTTGTGTTCTATTTATATTTCCTTTTTGTTACTATTTCAAGTCTGTGCTCCATCCCAAGAGGACTATTGCAATAAATGTATAATTTCTTTATTACAAGAATATGTATTCTTAATTCAGCACCATCAGCTTTAGCAACTTCTTCCTTATTCCAGACATTTTCACAATTCTTTCTTTCCATGTCAGTGCTTCTCAGTGAGGGTGATGCTGAATCCCAAGGTGAGCTTTGGAATTTTGTGGGCAGGGTATTTTTTTTTACCATAATTCATAATCGAAAGCTCAGGGTCCTGACTTCCCTGACTCTCTCACAGCACCTCAGTTCTGAGCGCGCAGATCACGTCGCAGTCAGCCACTGACCTGTCTCAGGATGCAGGAGCCTGTCCTCCCAATGCTGTGCATTCAGAGGGGGCTACGGCCTTCCCAGATCTAGCTTGATGGTTTTTTAAGAAAACTGCATTAAATTCTTTGTTGAGGACCTAAGAACGTGTACCTAGAACACCAGCCCACAAGACCTACCGTACCACATCACTACCGCGGTTGTAGTTTTCTGTGGTGAGGCGGAGCCAGCTTGGACCAGTACTTGGAAAATATTTTCAGGTTGTAATGATGTAAAGCGTAGATAAGTTTTTTTTTTTCTATCAATTCAATCTCAGATAGAATCAATGAAATAAAAAACATATTTCCCAAATCAGAATATTGAGCCCTTGGTTCTATACCCTCTCCACATTAAACACCTTCTTTTAAATGAATACCACAAAATTCTGTATTCTGACCACTGCTCCAATACATGACAATTCTCGATGTTCCTTCATCTCTCCATCTTGACTTCTTATTTTTGACGATTCTCAGGCCACCCTTCACTCCCTCCTGGCTGTCACTATTATGGTGATCTGTACCTTACCCAGCCAATTTCTTGATAATACCAATCAATACAGCCCACTCTCTGTTCATGGAGCAGAATTGACAGTTTTGATCTTCTCTTTATGCCCCAATGAGAAGGAAGCAGGAGGAGGGCTGTGGAACAGTGTTTATGAAGTTTACAAGGGTGCATGGCAATGTCCTAAACATCTACATTCACTCATCACCCCTCACTGACTCACTCAGAGTAACTGTCAGTCCCGCAGGATCCCGTCCCGGTAAGTGCCCTGTGCAGGTGTACAGTGTGCTGTCTTTTATACCATATCGTTACTGTAGCTTTTCTCTATGTTTAGGTAAGTTTAGATACACAAATACTTACCACTGTGTATAGTTGTCTGCAATATTCAGTGTAGTACACTCTGCACAGGTTTATAGCTCAGTAGCAAAAGGCTATACCATATAGCCTAGGTGTGTAGTAGGCTAGCCCATCTACATTTGTGTTAAGTATACTCCATGGTGTCACACAACATTGATGAAATGACCCAGTGATGCATTTCTCAGAATGAATCCTCATCATGAAGTGATACATGACTGCATGCTTTCCTTTATATTACAATATAATTACCTTTTTTACTTATAATTTTCTTCAGGATATTAATATAGGTGTCATCACAAAACATTTCTATAAAAATAGAATTTTGTATCTAATACTGATGAGAAACTACTCAAATATATGACAGATTATTTTACTTGTCTTTTCAGGCCCTGCTAAATTTCCTTGTATATATTATACTCTACTACTTCTCAAGGTGATGGCCCTGTTTTCACCAAATTGGTTAAATTCCTCTTCACTGAGTAATTTTCAGCCCTGCCAGCCCTGCCTCCTCTTCCTTTTTCCTCTCTACCAAGGCTCTGCATTCCTCAAAGGCCATCTTTCCTGGTTGCCCTAACTTTCAGTGAGGGATCTACAGCTTTAATTTTTAGTAGCATGCATTAGTCACTTAAATCGTGCTGTGTATCTAGTTTTTGTCTGTATCTTCTAAATACATTTTCAGCTGCTTGAAAATTAAGACATAGCAACTGCGGGACTGCTCAGACGTCTTCACCTTCACCAGCATGCCTAGCACACAGATTACCTGTAATAAGTATTTAAGTATATTTGTTGATTGACTGGTTGTATGGTTAATGCACATCTCTGTGCTTCTCCAAGCAAGGTACATTAGAATTGTTTGGGAGGTTATTACCAGTGCAAATAGTGAGGCTGTAGCTCAGACGTCGTAGGTCTAGTTTATTGATCTATAAACTCAGAGTCTATGTTGAGCTTCTGATTCATTTTACTAGTAACTCCTGTGTCTTCCTGGAATGTGAATCTAGCTGCCCTTCTCCTGATGTCACACAGCATTTGTGATGAGGGCTACTTTAGTGTTACTGCAGTTTCTCAGAGACAGCTGGTGCTGTAACTGCAACACGGACGCGCTGGCCTCCCCTGAAGGTGTCACTCTGCTGAGCCTCTGCAGAGGAGCCGCGTTTTTGTACCTGCATAGAAACAGCCAGAGTGACAAATAATTCTATCTCCTCCAATCACTTCTATTCCACTATCCAATTTTAGTTGCCAAAATATTGGAGACTTCTGATAAATCACAGGAAAAATAAATTATAGGCTGCATTTCTTTTGAAATATTCATGAAATTTCCATATCCATCCAAACTTTGTATTTTCTTTGTTTATTTTTTATAACTACATTGTTGGTTGAGAATTTAATCATTGGACTACACAATAAAACACAAAATAAGCAAGCAAGCAAACAAGGAAAGCAAAAACAATGTTTATTTTTCTTTATTTTGATATTATCACTCTACCTTCAGGCAAAAAATATAGTAATTTCTTTTTTCTGTTAATAAGCCTCCTCAATGTTGCCATACAAATATAAGACCCATAATTTCCATGCAACTGAGATATTATCTAAAAATAAGTATACATCTTCTAATATTCTGCTTTCTTTAGAAAAATACATAAAAATAGAGCACTCTATCCAAGATCAAATTTTGTTGTGTAGCCTGCCCAAATTGGTTGTTATTATTTTCTTTGCAGTGAAAGAATCTATCAAATACTCCCTTGTACTTATTCCCGATCCCCTAGAAGTATCTTAAATTATAGACGTGTTAGTGGCTAGCTCCCCGACCAGCAGGAAAAGCATAAATCATTCAATTATGCATTTAGGAAATGTGTAATTTTTAGTCCTTTTAACTAACTGCCAGGTACTGTTTTAGGTAGTGAGAATACAAGAGAGACCATAATAGACCAAGTCTCTGAAATTGTGTGATTTACCAGTGAGAAAGAGAAAAAGTAATCTAGATATTTGATAAAAATATCAGGTCGAGGGAAGTCTCATGAAGAATAATGACCTGGATTAAGGTTGTGAAGAATAACAGCAGCTACTGTCAAGTGGAAGTGTCAGGAAAAGTCCCTCTGAGGAGGTGGCATTAGAGTAGGGCAGAGTGACATTCAGGCAGAGAAAAAAAAAAACCAGTGTCATTTTAAGGCAGGGCTTGACACGCTGGAAGAACAGCAGAGCATGTTTCTGGGATGGGGACCCTGGGAGGGTCCCTGGGATAGGTTCACAGTGGCGTTGAATGGCTTTTGGACTTGCGAGGGCACTGTGTTCAAAACAAGGTAAATATGGGGTTGTATTCAGGATGCCTGGATGACTGGTTCCGATCCAGGCCTCCTATAAGGACTCAACCCTGTGTTTGTAAATGAAGAGTTGTGTCTCTGGTGATCTTGATCCTGTGAGGGCACCTTCAGCTGAGCAGATCCCAGGGTGTTCCCCCTTCTTCAATACAAATGCAGCTGGAAGAGGTCCTGCTGCCTAGTTAGGAAACTGCAGAGAAAGGCAGGCATCTTGCCTGCAAAGACAGTTTAATGTTGTTTGAAACAACCTTCTGAGCAGCTTGGTTTCCCAAGTAGCAGATCCTTGCAGGCTCAGCTTCCCACTGGGCAGACCAACAGTGCCCCAGTCCCTGAGCTGTGCCGCACACAGGCATGCACTACTTTAATCCACTGAGACCCTTCCCTCGGAGGCTGGAATCTTCACCTACCTGTGAAAATGGTGCAGGTCAGAACCTACAATGACCTCATTTAGCTGGGATGCCTCCCACCCCAAGGAAGAGTCAGAGGAAAAGAATATAAAGGACAATGACTTTTAGCAATTTGCCTGGTGTGCAGAGGCATATGTAGGTTAAGGGGGCTTATGGCTTGTTTAATTTTGAGGGTCCTGTATGGCCAGTAGTCGCCACCATCATAGCCATTCACATGCAGCTTTCTATTACATTCGAACAGATGGTGAAGAAACAGTGGAACCAAAAAATGGTGGGCATTCAAGTCTCGTATGGGCAGAAGAGCAAACACACAGAGTAAACACTTCCCTTACATTCAGGGCTCCCAAAACCCTGACTCATTCTCCGGTTTCAAAACCAGGAGAATCTTCTCTGGATTTTTCTAAAATAAAGGGCCCCACCAGTCTCAGTGGAGCTTTCAAGAACTCTTCACCTCTGTTTCCTATCTCCTTCTCTCTGCTCTCACTTTGCAAAAAATGGCTTCTCTCTCTCCTCGCCATCTTGGCTTCTCCCTCCTGCCAACATTAGCAAGACAATGGCCCTCCCCAAGTAAGGAGGTAATTTGTAATTTCACAGATCACATACCTGGTGCTGCCCAGAGCCATTTTTAACAATAAAAGTGAGCAAACAAAAAATACAGATTTTACAAACCATTTGCCCAACAGTCCTCCATGAAAAAATTATAAATACCCAATTAAGTTTGAAACTAAATCTTTATTTTAAATGAGAAAAAAAGGCAGTAAAGTTTGAATTTTGAATACTGACACACAGAAACCAACCATTTGAAACAAATAACATTTTAAAAACCTAATTTCTTTATACATATTTGTAATATTTTTTCCTAGATTTTATGGTTGCACACTCTGATCATCTCCTCATAGGACAATAATTCTGTATAGTAGTTTTCTAACAGTAGAGAAAGAATTCCATGTTTCTTCTAATATGATTTTTAATATGAAAATTGAGTTTTATTACTGCTTGTTTAAAACTTTGGTTGGCAAACTCTCTCTTTAGGGGTCAGAGAGTAGAGATTTTAGTTTTTGTGTGCCCGAATTGGTAATATTACATACTTATGACAATTAAAATGTAACTGCATAAAAATTATTCTTAGTTCATGGGCAGTAATACAAAACAATAAAATGATGATGGGCTGGATTTGATTCATGGATGTAATTTGCTACTTCCTGGTTTAGAAAATTTTCTTTTAACTTTTAACATTACAATTCCTTATTTGTAATGCTCATGTAAATTCAGAAATTATTGTTAAATAAGGATAATCTGCATCAGGTTCCATTAGAGTAGTTATATAATTTATGACCCAAACCTTTGTGAGTGACCGTCCTAATTGCACTAGAACTACAGGTATACCCTGGGGGTGTCCTGAGCCACTGTGACGTATGGCTACCTTAACTTGCTTTGTTACCTAACCTTTAACATTTAAGGATGTGTCAAATTTTCTAGTGCAATAACTAATCAAATACTCCTCTAATTCACCATACTCATTAACGTGATTGTAGTGGTGTTGTATTTGTTTTTTATTGCTGCTGTAACAAATTACCACAAACCTGGTGGCTAAAAACAACACAGATTTATTATTACCTTGCAGTTCTGTGTGTCATAAGTCTGACGGGGTCTCACTGGGTAATAAGGATGTTTGCCACGCTGTGTTCCTTTGTGGAAGCTCTAAGGAAGAACCTAATTCCATGCCTTTCTCAGCTTTTAGACACTAATCATGTGACTTCTTGGCTCATGGCTACTGTCCTCCTTCATGAAGCCAGCAATGTTGCATCCCTGATTTTTCTTCCTTAGACACACTTCCCTTCAGTCATATTTTGGGGAAATTATCTGATTTTGTAAAAACACATGATTAAATTGGCCCCAGAGAGATAATCCAGGAAATTCTAGAATAATCTCCTTACCTCAAGGTCTTTGATTTAACCACATCTGTAGTGTTCTTTCTGCCACGAAAGGTCACATATTCATAGATTCTGAGGATTCAGATGTAAACATCTTGGTGGAGGGCGTTTATCTGCCTGCCAGAAGCACATTTTTATTTTGTTTTCTTACTAATTTTAGTGTTTCTTGTTAAATTAGCAACAAATCTGATATTTTTCACAAATGTTCTCATAATAAAGTCATTGTCATTCACTGAATTATTAAATAATTCAGGACCCTGTTCATTAGTTTACTTCCAAAAATTCTCTCTTCACCTTAATGAATGGCCACTTTGTTTGTGAATTGCACACAATTTCTTCTGTATCTGCCACACCTCATTAGGACAAGATGCATTAGATATGCTAAAATGAGTCTATATGCTAGAATGAATAAAACATGTTATTCAGACAGAAGTGATTAGTATGTGTAGCCTTGCTCCAAATTTGTTCCTTATAAATTCTATTTAGCATGATTCTATCAAAATGGGGGAAAAAAGAGATAAAGCATAGTTAGAATTATATATGCTACATTATTAGGAGCATTTCTGATTAGAAAGAATTTCCATTTTGACAAAGCATTGATAAGAGCCAAATCTCCTGCTTAAAATTTTATGTATGATGATAGGACAAATTTTCTGCAGACCAGCATCTGTCTCCAAAACCTGTTCCATTACTCCATCTACTTTTTATGCTAGACACTGTAGGACACTGCATGATATATTCTTTAAAATATGTCTGGCCCTGTACCTTTATGTTGAGAACACATGGCTGGTAGGAATATTCTTGTAAGCTAGTGCCAACTCAACTGTACGCAAAACTAACAGCAAAGCAAGTAAAACTATCCCAAGTATTCCAGCCAATTGTATTCCCAACTCGACTTTCCCTCAATGAAATTCCCCCTGAAATGACATTGACTCCAAGGTCACATGACATGAGGGAAAATGTAGCCAAGGAGAACTCAGAGGGAAATAAGGCAGCTGTCTAAATTGCTTGTGGTGAAAATGTTACTTTGCAAATTGGTAAGATACATGTATATGAGAACACATATCTGGGAGTGTTCTCATGGTCTTGGAAGAGATCTGTTCTAAGAAAAGAGCCCGAAAGCTTAAGCTTCAGTAATCTCGTGATTTATCCACCTCTGCCAACTAGAAAAGGAGTCCTCCTCACTAAATGACTCTCGGGAGTATTATCTGCTCATATTTAAAGTTTCATTACATTGGAGAAAGATACAGCCTTGATAGCTGAAATGGTACTTTCCATAGAATGGAAGACTTTATCTAGCTATATGCTTCAGGTCCTACCTGCTTTTACTCAGAGTCATGGAATGACCAACTTTATATGGTACTTGATTCACCAACACAAGTGAAAAATATACGAGACTCTTCATATTTACAAAATACAAGTGAGTCTTCAAATCCTTGGGTTGGGAATTTTCTGCCTTTGGGAAGAATTTTCATGTATTACCACCACTGAGAATCAAATCTTTGAACTTAGGTATTAACTTTTGTTTACTCCATAATGAAAAAAATAGAATAAAACAACCACCATTTCAAAGAGATTAGAGTTTTGGAGTGTTCTTTAAAAATGTTATCTGAGAGCTTGACCAGGCTGTGGTGCAGTAATACAGCTTTGGCCTTGGATGCTGAGGACCCAGTTTTGAAACCCTGAGGTTACTGGTTTGAGCACATGCTCATTCAGCTTGAGTGCAGGGTTGCTGGCTTGAGCGTGGGCCATAGAAATGACTCTATTGTCTCTGGTATGAAGCTCAATGTTGCTGGCTTGAGCTCACGGTCAGTGGCTTAAGCAAGAGGTCACTTGCTCTGCTGAATCCTCCTGGTCAAGTCACATTTGAAAAAGCAATCAATGAAGAACTTATGTGTTGCAACTATGAGTTGATGCTTCTCATTTCTCTCCCTTCCTATCTGCCTCTCTCTCTATCTCTCTGCCCCCCCCCCTCACCAATGTTTTGTGAGAATATAAGCAGAAGGTCAAAGAAATAATCAAAAAGGCAAGTTAAAGCTTGCTTTGGTCAATTGAAATATAATTTTAAAATCTCAGTGTTTTAGAAAGGTTGTCTATTCTAAGTCAGTGTAAAATAATAGCAATATTTATTATTTGTAAGTATTCATATTTTTGAAGCAAATTGTGAAAGTGGATTTTTTTAAGACTCCATGATAGATTCTCACAGCAACCCTGCAAAGTAGATGCCCATTTTGCATATGAGAAAATTCATGCTTGGTTAATTTGAAAGAGTCACCCAACCCAGCTCAATCACCCAAGATCGTATAATGGCAAAACTAGGCTTCCAAAATAGAACTACTCTTATCATCCTTTCTACTTTTATATTTCATATTGTAAAAACTATATTGGATCTGTCATGTAGAAATTTAAAGTATAGAACAATTGTCTGTGCTAAAAAAATACAGTATACATAGCAGATAATTTGTAAAACATATAAAATTACAAAATATATAAATCAGATGCCACAAGTGCTACATGAGTAATCACATCCAATTTGTTCCAAGCAATTGGAACTTATTTACCTCAAACCCCATAAAATTTCTAAACAGGTACATTCCATAATTTCTTTTGCATTTAACTGTAATGTCTAGAATAGAGATAATGTTTTACATGTAAATAATTATTTAAACTTGGTATCTTTACATACAACTTTTAAATATCTTTTCTCTTTTTTTTATTCCAAAAAGATTTGTCAGAAAAAATGGCTGGCAACATTGTGGTTCCTGGTGATGGGTGGAGATGTGCTTGGCTTTCTCCATATTAATAAAAAAGTGACATAAAAAATTACTTGCATTAAAAAAATTGATGAATACTCCATCATTACTGAAGTAAAGTTATAAGACATTGCCTTAAGCTTTTCAAACTGGTATGGGTTAAATTAAAGACTTGGTCTATTATAAAGCAACTACTTTTTTTTCAATCTCATCTTGACAATTGATTTTAATATTTTTCATAGCTTCAACAAAGTACAATATGTTCTGAGTGTTGAATAGGTTTGATGAACATTAAAATGATAGGTTCTGGACAATCCCTTCCAGCATTTTAACTGACAACCCTTATGCAAATTGTCTTAATAGCTAAGGAAAGACAGTGTTCTCAGCACTTGAAATATGCTTTCTGTCAGTTAGCTGAAGACATCACTGATGGCCACTAACAAAATTAATAGCAGACTCCAAGTAGAAAGTCAGATCTAACAAATACCTGATTCCACCCACGTTTCCATCTCCTAACATGTTATTTTATTAAGTGCCTAGGCAGATATTTATTTCATAAGTGCCAAGTCACAAAGCCACCATGAATCTCCTGAAACATGGAATAAATCACTATTTTTAAATTTATTTATTTATTTATTTTTAAGCGAGAGAGAAAGATAGACAAGGACAGACAGAAAGGAAGAGGAATGAGAAGCATCAACTTATAGTTGTGGCTAACTTTAGTTGTTCATTGATTGCTTCTCATATGTGCCTCGACCATGGAGCTCTAGCCGAGCCAGCGGCCCTTTGCTCAAGCCAGAAAACTTGGACTTAAGCCAGCAATTTTGGGTTTCAAGCCAGCAGCCACAGGATCATGTTGATGATCCCATGCTCAAGCCAGTGACCCTGTGCTCAAGCTGGTTAGCCTGGCTACCTTGGGGTTTTGAACCTGGGACTGCAATGTCCCAGATTAACACTCTATCCACTGTGCAACAATCAGTCAGGCTGCTTATTATTTTTCAGTTAGTTCCCATTGCTTTTATGATTAAGACCGAAATCCTTAACATGGCCCATAAGTAAAATAAAAAATTATTATTTTCTGTTGGGCAGATAAAATATATTATGCTCACTTTGTTAAAGATGGTGCTGCCCACATGGAAGTTCGTTGATATTAATGTGTGTTCTGGAACAGGCTGTGGGCAGGCCAGGTCGTTATAGCCTAAGGCTTAGTTTAAGAGTAAGCTCTTCTCCACACCCTTGACTGATTGGATGATGTAGGGTGGTGCACTCTCCTGAGGAATCCCATTATACAGAGACTTTCTTGTTTGTATAATTGGATTAAAGGTTTTGAGTCTATGCTATAAAGTGGGAGAGACCAGTAGCTCTCTCTCTCTCTTGGTTCCGGAGGTTAGTATGAGAAAGGAGAGCAGATTAAGGCCACATGGAGGAAAGGAAGCAGCCAAGATGGCAGAGTCCTGAGGAAGAGTTTGTGCAGGAGGAGATGGGAAACAGAGGTGAATAAGTCTGGTAAGCTAGAAGCCTTTGATTCTAGGAAACTCGGGTAAGTCAGTAGCTTTGTGAGCACTGAATGTGTGGGTTTTGGAGCCCAGTGTGTGTTTTTGCTTGCCTGCCGGGTGCAAGCTAGAATTAAAGTTGATGGCTCACCAGTTCTTGGCTCCGTTGTTTCACTACCAACTGCTCGAATCTAATGTGAACCTGCACGGGTCAGGCAGCTGTGATGGTGGCCTTGACTACTGGCTTTACATTTTCCCTAAAGAGTCCAGATTTCTACCTCATGTCCTGGAAAAATTACTAGCCCTGCCTTTCACTAACAAAAATGAGATAATTTGTACAATAAGTTCTACAGTCACCATACCCATAACAACCTTCATTATCTGGTTTGTATTCACATATCCATTCTCATCTTATTTCTCCCTCTCTATCTCTCTCTCTGTATTTTATGTAGACTGCCTTTTTCCCCTTTCATTTTATGACTGGGACACAGTCCCTCTGCTTTTAGCCCTCTTTTATATCCCTTCTTATCATCCCTTTTTCTCCTCTTTTCCTAGTTAAGCCCTTTACATCCTTCTATTCTTAGTTCAAAAGTCAGCTTTTATGCTAAACATCTCCTGACCCTCCAGATAAGTTTAGAACATGCTAAATGTTTGCAAGTGTTCTGTACTTATCATAGGATTTATCACAATAGTATTGCATATTTATTTGTTTTCTTTAGCTGGACTTTAAGCTACCTAATAGGCTATATATTTTTGTTTGCTTGTTTGTTTACTCTCCAGTTTGCCCTAGGGTCTGATACATAATAATAATTGAGTAATTTTCGATGTATTCTCTTATTCAGAAATAGGCTTGAACTATAAATAACCATATTAAGTGTGACACTCAGGTAACCAACAAAAAGACATCTTTAATCTCAATCAAACCCTTTGTTTATCTCTTTCACCTCCAGAAAGATATGACTCAAAGATCACCCTTGAGTGATCATAAAAACCATCAGCTTTGTCTAGACAGGGATTGTTCTGCATGTCTGCTCACAGAGTAAAAAGAATTGAGGACAAATTGTAATGATTTATTCCAATTTTCTCTAACTTAACCATATAGGATGGTGAAATTGAATTTTTTAATACTATGTGCATATAAAGTATAGCATAAACAAAGAAGGAAGAAGTGAAAATTACCCAATTACCCTTCCGCAATCCCAAGTGGGGACAGTTCCCCAGTCCCAGTGACCTAAGAATCAATGCAGCTACTGGCAGATGTGATGTGGATGATTACCCTAGAAGCAAGTATTTGACAGTCTAATTTCCCAGAAATAGGATTATCTCAGGACACCACATTTTCTTAATATTGTGGTACCAATGAATAAGGAGCATCCATGATATGTCAACTGGTAGGAATATTCCCTCAGTGCTACAATATCGTCACAGAAAGACAGACAGACACACATTTTTTATCAATAGAAGAAGTTCACATTCACACACCTCTCATCAATAGAATAATGCTTCTCATTGTTTCAAATATTCTAAGGTGCAAGGACATATTTCTTATTAACATACTCGTGCAACTCATTCACTATACTGTGTTTAATAACATTAAAAATTTTAATATATTTGGACATTAGATGAGAAAAATTATCAATATATATCAATATAAAATAAGACAAAATATATCAATATATTTGTGGCATGCAAAAAAAACAGAAGGGCAAATCTTTTTAGAAAATATGGATTTGGTATATAAAATTAATATCATGATAAACATTTCCTCAAATTTACTTTGACAACTTCTTATTTGGGAGACATAAGAAAGTAGTTTGCTATTTAAGTAAAAAGTGAAAGTTCACAGAAAAACAGAAGGGAAGTAGAAGAGACATCTTATAACATAGAAAGATGTAAGTATCAAAATTAATTTTTAAAACTCCTATTTAAATAGAATTATTGTTTTATATTTTTCAATGCTCAAGGTCATCCATAATATAACTTTTCTAGAATAATGTAGATATGAAGAGTTGAAGTCCATATGCTTTCTTTTCTGGACACCTGCTCATTTATTGCAAAGAGTTTGTGGGTGGGGGATGGGGAGAAAGAAACCACAGTATAATGATCCTCAAGAGAAGATTATTGCTTACGCTATTATTGTATATGATAATATGGCAATAATTAATTGTCTTCATGTAAAGTTAGTGGAGATTGTTTATTGTAATCTTATGCTCATGAGGTTTGGCTCAATAGTATTTTTGACAATCAGTAAAGATTTGTAAGAGGTAGAAAAAGAAGTTGAACACTCCACCACTGATGGTACGTTTTATCTGTCAGGGCTTACGCAATTGAAGTACAGAAGGTCAGCTAAGGAAAATGAAAGCCAGAAATATTTTAGGTTCAGAGAAGCAAAGATTTGATTTCAAAAATTAACTAAAGAAAAAATAATAAATCTAGATTAAGAGATAGAGAGCAAAATATTAGAAATTGAATATTCAGTCCCAGATTGACTTTTCGGCCAGGATCTGGCATCAGAGGCAAGAAGGTTGATAGTGAATAGTGGTTCTCAGTTCTTATGCTGTGATTCTTTATTTCTTTTTAAGTTTTCATTTACTGGTTTTTTTTGTTTGTCTGTTTTAGAAACAGAGGAAAGGAGAGAGAGGGAGAGACAGAGAGACATCGATCTGTTTTGGTATGTGCCCTGACTTGGAATTAAACCAGCAACTTCTGTGCACTGGGAAGATGCTCCAACCAACTCAGCTATCCAACCAAGGTCTGGTTGTGATTCTTTACAGATGTAGTAGAGAGTCTCCAAAGTGGTTTTTAATAATCTTTACCTCCTGGATTTATTACTATTCAGAAGTCCCCTCTTACATTGTACCCGGATTTGGCTGTGATGATTTTCATATTGCAGAAAGCAGTGTCATAAATTCTAAGATTAGGTTATAGAAGATTGACTTCCATCTTGAATACTGCCATATAAATGAGCCAAATATTGTCCCTGCATACTGGTTTCTATCTTATTGACTTCTTTTTTTTATTTTTTTAGGTGTGAATTATTAATTTTACTTAGAAAGTTTTCTTTATGCAAAAGAATTTCACAAAAATTGAGATTATTGGATGTGCCCCTTCCTTCCAAAGATATAAAATTGAACTTACTGTTTACTAACTCGCTGTTTGCAAATATTGGTTAGAGCTACTTAAGAAGTGTTAGTTCTTTTAAAAAAATTATTTAGAAAATTAAATTATTTAAAAATTTAAGAGTACATAGGTTTTAGGTAAACATCTCCATAACATTGGAACTGTTGATTATGTTGTGTGCTCATCACCCATTGTCAAATCATTGTCTGTCATCATATATTTGTCCTTCTCTACTCCATTTCACCTCACCTCATCCCCCACAACTCCTTCCCCCTGATAACCACTTCAATTTTATCTATGTCCATGAATTTCATTTTTATATCCTATCTATGTATGAAATCATATAGTTGCTAGCTTTTTCTTGTTTACTTATTTCACTTCTATAATTTTCTTCATCACAGCAAGGTGAGAGACCATTAGCTCAAAGCCCACAGGTGTCAAACTTGGGTTCTTAAATATCCAATTGATTTAAATATAGCTCAAATAATCATATGTTTAGCTATTTTGAGCCTGCTTTCTTTGCATTCCCCATGAAACTGTACTCTACACCGGCTAGCCATGGATAAGACAAACCCTGGAGCCATACAAGACCCCACACCACTGCTGCATTGCAGAGCTCACTGATCCAGAGTTTTGCACCTTGGCTGAAGGAGATCATCTAGACATGCAAGGCTACTGTCTTCCCCGGAGACCCCAGCTTCCCCTTTGGGTGAGCATCCTGCTGCTTCTGGAAGGTCTCCTACTGTCAGGGATTTCCTCTGTCATGCAACCCTATTCAAGGGCCACCTTATGAAGCTTGTGAAATATATCATTTTGTGATTTATTTTTTCCCTTTGTCAACTGCAGAATCCTTGAACACACCTTGGGTGCCCACACTCTTTGTCTTTTTTGGGGGGCTCTAGCTTTGGAGAAAGAAAGCTGTTTTGTTCTGAGCAGCCCAATTGAAAAGTCCAAATGCTGAAAAACTAAAGCATCCTGCCAGCACCCAGTGAAGGACTGAAACCTGCCAGCAACCACAGAAGTGAACCTGAAAGCAAAACCTGTGAAACAGGACTCATGACCAGTGACTTCCTCACACCCTTACCACATATGTGGGAATTTTAACATCAAAAGTATAAAAGAAAATGACTTACAAGTTCCTTACACTTATCTTTATTTATTGCTATCTTCTAGGTACAGAGAAAATGTTCAACTGTGCAGGGAAGTTTTGCTCTTATTTTATTTGTTTTATTTTTACTGTAAAAAATACATGAGGACAAAGCTCCTGAGTAAAACAACACTGCATGCTTCACATCAGATTGAACTAATCCCATCCCCTCCCTCCCATGGTACCTGGAACATGACTGTTAATGAGTGCATCACTGAGTTGTGACTTCTTGTGTTTTGTGTGTGTTTCTTTGCTTTTATATCCTCAGACCCTCTTAAGCTGTGTGACACAAGCTCAGACAACAACTCAGTTTTGAATTGAATTCAACTGGAAAATTGGAATTTTAAAATTTTGCAAGATGTATTCTACTTCCTTTCAATTCTTTTGGATATCTCACATCGAATACTTGGATAAACACTAACAATGCCTCTGAAAAATAAAAGATAATGGAAAGTGTAAAGTTAAAGCACAAACTGGCTTTTCCCTCAGCACTCTGACATCTTGGCTGCTTCTCTTCTCCTCCACATGGCCTTAATCCACTCTCCTCTCTAATACTAATCTCAGGAACAGGAATGCTGGTGGTGTAAATTGTGGGTAGTAAAGTGAGCATAGGGGTGGATTGTTTGGCAGATAAAATATATTATGCTCACTTTGTTAAAGATGGTGCTGCCCATGTGCAAGTTTTAAAAGTAAGCTCTTCCCCAGGCTCTTGACTGATTGGATGATGTGGGGTGGTGCACTCTCATGAGGAATCTCACATTATGCCTCAGATAAGTGGCTTTGTATCAGAGATTTCCTTGTTTGTAGATTGGATTAAAGGTTTGAATTTCTACACTATAAAGTGGGGCAGTCTGGGAGCTTGCTCTTTCAGTTCCTGAGGTTAGTATTAGAGAGGAGAGTGGATTAAGGCCACGTGGAGGAGAGGAGAAGCAGCCAATATGGCAGAGTGCTGAGGAAGAAGCCAGTTTGTGCAGTTTGTGTAGAGAAAAGGAGATGGGGAACAGAGGTGAATAAGTCTGGTGAGCTAGAAACCTTTTGATTCTAGGAAACTTGGATAAGTCAGTAGCTTTGTGAGCACTGAATGAGTGGGTTTTGGAGCCCAGTGTGTATTATCACTTGCCCACTGGGTGCAAGCTAGAATTAAAGCTGATGGCTCACCAGTTCTTGTTTCCGTTGTTTCATTACCGACTGTCCGAATCTAATGCAAGCCTGCACTGGCCAGGCGGCTGTGATGGTGGCCTTGGCCACTGGCTTTACAGGTTCATTTCATTTTATGGAAGTATTGCTATGTGGGGACTCCTTGGCTTAACTGTGAGAGTGAGGGGACAGGGTAAAACATAATAACTAACTGCAAAGTTCTTGAAATCTTGTAAGGAGGGTAGATAAGCAAATACTACACAGCATTATATAGAGCAGAAAAGCAAATCCTGGATGAAAGGGGGGAGGAAATTGGGGGGATGTTGAAGGGAACATGGAGGTGGGAGGATATATTCGGTGGTACACTTGCATCTATATAAACACAATCAATTTAATTAAATTAAAATAAAAGAAACACATATTTTGGGATGAGATTTATTCCTGAGCTCTCTTCACAATTCAATCCTGGGCCCAAAATTTACAAGTCAACTGGCCCTAATTTCCCTGCATTTTAAAGAGACTTGCTCTCTTTAAAGCTGGCAAAACAGTTTGAACAAGACATCCTTTCTTGGGTTCACAAAAAGAGAGTACAACTAAGCATTTTAAGAGAAGTGTCATTACAGAGATACAAAATTCTATAGGTTTAAAGAAAATGGAACCACCAATTCTGACTGGACTTATTATTCTTTTGAGCTATTTATACACTCATTCCTTCCATAAATATTTATTGAACACCCTTAATGCTTCTGGCATTGTGAAAGGTGCAAAGAATAAAACAATGAATAAATGATTCATAGTCCCTGCCCTCAGAAAAGTACCTTGTGTGTGACCTTAAAAAACTACTAGTAATTTCAAGTGCAGAGTTGTGAGTAACAAATTCCAGGTGAGGAAAAGGGATAGTTTGAAAAAGAGCATAGTAGAATATATAATAAGATGGATGAAGAAGGATAACAAAGTTGGGTTTGACATAAGGTTGATTTTTACATAGGAAGTCCTTAAGAATATCATGTTTGTATTTTAATATAGACTGAAGAAATTTAGCTCTCTTTCAACTGTTAAATTAAATTTCTTGCTACACATACATACATTTTTTGGATATGCATATTAACATTTATTATACAGGAACCTCTCTGCATCATTTTTCTCATTTGTGAGGAGATTGGCTAGCTTGATAGCTCAGTATTCACAAACTAGCTGTCTCTAACCTATTATTAACCAAAGATTTACTCTTGAAGGTTTTATGTGAGTTGATATCATTGCAAATATGAGAAATTATAAAAACATATGGACCTCATTTATCTTAAAAAATATGAACCTATGACAATACTGAGTCCAGTAGATCAGATGCTGACAACTAGATAAAGCTGTTAAAAGTTGTCTGTCTTAAAAACGTTATGATTTTCTCATATGCCTTACCTTTCATCTCTCCTGTTGTCTGATGTACTCAATTCTATAACCTGCATGCCCACTATTGTTATTTGAATTAGAAACACTGACTTCTAGGAATTCTTTGTTTTAAGTTTACTTTGAACTTATTTTGTATTGGTGTTATGTATACAGCTTAGTGGTTAGATAATTATATACTTTATATATAGTATTCTAAATATTTTTAGTAACCAACTGGCACCATACATATTTATTGCAATATTATTGGTTATATCCCCTATGCTTTACTTTTACATCTTGTGACTATTTTGTAACTATCAATTTGACTTCCTCATCTCTTTACCTCTTTCATCTAGTCACCCAACCTTCCCTCTCCTCTGGCAACCATCAGTCTGCCCTATGTGTCTGTTTCAATTTTGTTTGTTTATTTTGTTCTTTTGATTCCACATATAAATGATATTATATTTATCTTTCTTTGACTAATTTTACTGAGCATAATACTCTCTAGGTTCATTTCTGCTGCCACAAATGGTAAGATTCCATTCTTTTTATGGTTAAGTAATACTCTATTGTATATATGTATCACAGTTTTTTTTACTTGTCTATTGAATTGATGGACACCTGAGCTGCTTTCATAACTGAGCTAGTATAAGTAATGTTGCAATGAATATGTGACCTCCAAGAATTCTTGATATGACTCTCAGTGTTAAGTGAGTATGGTTAATTACACTTTACCATTTTTCTTTTAGAAATATTCAGAAAACTCTTCTTGAGCCTGAGATTATTATAAAATATCCTTGGGGAACAAAAATATTTCCATGATGTGGACAAAAAGGAACACTTGTACATTGCTAGTGAAAATGTGAATTGTTTTCACCACCATGAAAAAAAGTATGGAAGTTTATCAAAATATTATAAATAAACTACCATGTTATCTAGAAGTTCTACTATTGAATATATATAACCTTCTAAGGATATGAAAACAGGATCTTGAAGAGATATCTGCACTCCCATGTTTATTGTTTATTGCAACATTATTCACAATAGTCACATGACAACAACCTAAGTGTTCATCAACAAATGAATGGATAAAGAAGATACACATATACACACAAAGTGGAATATTATTCAATTCATGCAAAAAAAAAAAAAAAAAAAAAAAGAAGTCCTGCCACTTTGACAACAGGGGCAGACTTGAAGGCATTATGCTAAATGAAATAAGCCAGACAGAAAAAGAAAAATACTGTGTGATCTCACTTACATGTTGAAACTAAAAACATTGAAGTTACAAAGAAAAAAAATAATGTAATTGTAGTGACTGAAGGTTGGGGACAGGGAATTAAAGAAGTGTTGTAAGCCTGACCTGTGGTGGCTCAGTGGATAAAGCGTCAACCTGGGAACACTGAGGTCGCCAGTTCAAAACCCTGCACTAGTCTGGTCAAGGCACATATGGGAGTTGATGCTTCCAGTTCCTCCCCCCTTTCTCCCTTTCTCTCTCTCTCACTCTGTGTCTCCTCTCTAAAATGAATAAAATAAAAATAAAAAAATAAAAAATTAAAAAAAGAAGTGTTGTATAAAGGTATTTAAAGGTACAAACTTGTAATTAGTAGATATATAAGTCCTAGAGATCTAATGCACAGCATAGCTATTATAGTCAACAATAATGTATTATAAACTTCAAAACTTCTAAGAGACTAGATCTTAATTGTTCTCATCACAAAAGTAAATGAAAGAAGATTCCAAGATGGCATGGGAGTAGGCAGATGTACAAACTGCTATCTTCTGGGACCAAAATGGATTACAAATTAATTAAGAACAATCATCATGAAAAACCAACTTTGGACTAAAAGAACAAAAGAAACCACACTGAGACTGGTAGGAACTGCGGGGATGCGGTAGGGGCTCCCTCACTCTTAGGAGTGAGGATGGCTGAGGGTCCAGAGGGATTCTCATTGTGGGGAGAGAGACCCTGAGAGGCAGGAAGCCTCAGTCTCAGGACTGGAGCCCCAGTCTAGAAACCCAGGGACTGAAGAAGACAGCCTGACAGCACTGAGTAGGGAGAACAGTGCAATTTCTATCTGTGGGAAACAACTTGCAAAGAAGTTGCAGCCTTAAAGGGCCAACACAGAAAATCTCACAGCCATTTGCCTGAGGTCCGGGGTCAGGGAGGGCTGAGACGACTGGTCTTGCATGAGGATAGTGGGGAGATAGAGACACAGGGACACAAACGGTGATGGGAGAATACCTGTGCTGAGTCATTCTCCAAGACTAAGGGATCCACAGGAAGGGAGAGAGTCACTCCCTCCATCCAACACAAGCCTAGAATAAGGCCCATTGACCCGTCTCCAAAAGCTCTCCATATCCAATCGGTATGAAAAGCCATTTGGGTAAGGAGGAAGTAAAGGGGAGGGGCAGTGACTCAGGTTTCCGGAGAGACCTGAGCTACAACTTCCACTTCTGATAGGAAAATGCACCCCATCTCCTGGAGAGTAACTGGGCAGACCACATCTTCTGTTTCTTAGAGGTCATACCCACCACATTACTGTGGCCTAGATAGAGTTTCAGCTGGGGCAAAGTGCAGGATATGCCCACTACCTTCCATCCTAAACACAGAAGCTTTCTGCTGGGTTCAGCAAACAAAAAGCAGGGAAATTAAGACTTTTAAGTGCTCAACTTGTTAAGGAAAATTAAAATCCAAGCAGCCAGCAGAGGCTGAGGGATAAAGCTCTGAAGAAGGGGCCACATTGCACATACCAACCTCAGCTGCACAACCACAACAAGTTTGCAAACTGCACACAGAAAAAATGGAAAAACAGAGAAATGTAATTTATATGAATCAACAAGATAAATCCCTAGATAAAGAACTGAATGAGATGGAAGTAATCAAATTAACAGGTGCAGAATTTTAAATAATGATTGTTAGGATGCTTAAGGATCTCAGAACTATAGTGGATGGACTTAATGAGCACCTAAATAAAAGAACTGCAACCATCAAAAAGAACATTGGAATCATAAAAAAGAATCAATCAGAAATGACAACTACAATATCAGAAATGAAGACTACACTAGAAGGAATCAACAACAGGCTGGATGAAGTAGAAGATTGAATCAGCAAATTAGAGGACAAGATAAATAAAAACACAGAAACAGAGCGGCAAAAGGAAAAGAGGCTAAAAAAGTCTGAGGAAACTATAAGAGAACTCTGTGACAATATGAAGAGAAATAACATCCGCATCATAGGGGTTCCTGAAGGAGAAAAGAAAAAGGGATAGAGAACCTGTTTGAAGAAATTATACCTGAAAACTTTTCTAAATTGATGAAGGAGAAAGTCACACAAGTTAAAGTAGCACAGAGAGTCCCAGTAAAAAGAAACTCAGTGAGGTCTACATTAAGACACATCATAATTAAAATACCAAATTTAAGAGATAAAGAAAAATACTAACAGCAGCAAGAGAACAGAGGTCAATTACCTATAGAGGAGTCCCCATAATGATGACAGCTGACTTTTTAACAGAAACACTTGAGGCCAGAAGGGAATGACAAGAAATATTCAAAGTAATGCAAAAGAAGAGCATACAACCAAGACTTCTTTATCCAGAAAGATTATCATTCCAAATTAAAGGAGAAATAAAAGCTTCCCAGAAAAACAAAAACAAAATAAAACAACAATAAAAACCCTCAAGGAATTCATTACTACCAAACCAGTACTGCAGGAAATGTTAAGAGGCTTGCTGTAATGAGCAAAGGAAAGAAGAAATCTAGAAAAAAAGGATTACAGATTTAAAGAATGAAATGGCAATAAACAGCTACATATCAACAATAACCTTAAATGTAAATGGGTTAAATGCTCTAATCAAAAGTAATAGGGTAGCTGCATGGATAAGAAAACAGGACCCGTACATATGTGGTTTACGAGAGGCCTATCTCAGAACAAAATATACACATAAACTGAGAGTAAAGGGATGGAAAAAATATTTCATGCAAACAGAAAGGAAAAAAATGCTGGGGTAGCAATACTAATATCAGACAAAATAAACTTTAAAACAAAGGCTATAGTAGAAGATCAAGAAGGTCACTACATAATGATAAAAGGATTTTTACAACAGAAAGATATATCAACAGCAATACTATAATAGTAGAGGATTTTAATATTGCATTAACATCAATGGATAGAACCTCCAGACAGAAAGTTAACAAAGAAACAGTGACCTTTCGTGACACATCAACTGGATTTAATAGATATTTTCAGAACCTTTCACCCCAAGGCAGCAGAATGTATATTCTTTTTAAGTGCTCATGGTACATTCTCTAGGATAGACCACAAGTTAGGAAACAAAATGAGTCTTAATATATTTAAGAAGATTGAAATCATATCAAGCATCTTCTCTGGACACAAAGGCATGAAACTAGAAATCAACTACAATAGAAAAGCTGAAAACCATTCAAACACTTGGAGACTAAATAGCATGCTATTAAATAATAAATGGGTTAACAATGAGATCAAGGAAGAAATCAAAAACTTCCTTGAAACAAATGAAAAATGAATGTACAACAACTCAAAATTTATGGGACACAGCAAAAGCAGTTCTGAGAGGGAAGTTTATAGCATTACAGGCATACCTGAAGGAACAAGAAAAAGCTCAAATAAACAACTTAACTCTGCACCTAAAAGAACTAGAAAAAGAAGAACAAGTAAAACCCAGAGGAAGTAGAAGGAAGGAAATAATAAATTTCAGAGCAGAAATAAATGATATAGAGGCAAAACAAAACAAAAACCCAATACAGAAAATCAATGAAACCGAGAGCTTGTTCTTTAAAAAGATAAACAAAATTGATGAACCTTTAACCAGACTCACCAAGAAAAAAAGAGCGAGGCTTCAAATAAATAAAATTAGAAATGAGTGTGGAGAAGTAATAACTAATAGAGCAGAAATTCAAAAGATCTTAAGAAAATACTATGAAGAATTGGATGTCAAAAAATTGGACAACCTAGATGAAATGGGTAAATTCCTTGAAACATATGATCAGAAAAAGCATTTGATAAAATCCAGCACCCATTTATGATCAAAACTTCCAGCAAAGTGGGAATATAGGGAACATGCCTCAACATGATAAAGGCCATCTATGACAAACTCACAACCAACATCATACTCAATGGGCAAAAATTAAGAGCAATCCCCTTAAGAACAGAAACAAGACAGGGGTGCCCCCTTTTAGCACTCTTATTCAGCATAGCTCTGGAAGTCCTAGCCACAGCAATCAGACAGGAAGAAAAAGTAAATGGCATCCAAATTGGAAAAGAAGAACTAAAACTTTCATTATTTGCTGATGACTTAATACTGTACATAGAAAACTCTAACATCTCAGTCAAAAAATTACTGGAACTGATAAATAAATTCAGCAAGGTGGCAAGATATAAAATCAATATTCAGAAGTCAGTGGCATTTATATATACCAACAATAACTGTTCGGAAGAGAAATTAAGGAAACAATCCCCTTCACTATTGCAACCAATTAAATAATGTACATAGGAGTAAATTTAATCAAGGAGGTTAAAGACCTGTACTCGAAAAATTATAAAACATTGATAAAAAAAATCAAGGAGGATACAAACAAGTGGAAGCATATACCGTGCTCATGGCTAGGAAGAATAAACATCATTAAAATGTCTATACTACCCAAAGCAATCTATAAATTCAATGCAATTCCTATTAAAATACTAATGTCATACTTCAAAGATATAGAACAAATATTCCAAAAATTTATATGGAACCAAAAAAGAACACAAATAACCTCAGCAATCTTGAAAAAGAAATATAAAGTGGAGGGTATTACACTTCCTGATATCAAGTTATACTACAAGGCCATTGTACTCAAAACAGCTTGGTACTGGCATAAGAACAGGCATACAGATCAATGGAGCAGAACAGAAACCCAGAAATAAACCCACAACTTTATGTCCTATTGATATTTGTCAAAGGAGGTAAGAGTATATACAATGGAGTAAAGACAGTCTCTTGAACAAACAGTACTGGGAAAATTGAACAAATACATGCAGAGAAATGAAAGTAGGCCACCAACTTACACCATTCACAAAACTACACTCAAAATGGATAAAAGACTTGAATGTCTACAGTAAGTTATGAAACCATGATCATCTTGGAAGAAAACATAGGCAGTAAGCTCTCCTACATCTCTTGCAGCAATATATTTGCTGATTTAACTCCACGGGCAAGAGAAATAAAGGACAGGATGAACAAATGGGACTAAATCAAACTAAAAAGCTTTTGCACAGAAAAAGGCAACATGAACAAAATAAAAAGACAACCCACACAATGGGAGCACATATTCACCAACACATCTGATAAGGGGTTAATAACCAAAATCTATAAAGAACTTGTAAAACTCAATGCCAGGAAAGTAAACAATCCAATCAAACATTGGGCAAAAGAACTGAATAAACACTTCTCCAAAGAGAACATACAGATGACCAATAGGTATATGAAAAAATGTTCAACATCCCTAATTCTTAGAGAAATGCATATTAAAACCACAATGACATACCACCTCACACCAGTCAGAATGGCACTCATTAACAAAACAACACATAACAAGTGCTGACTAGGGTGTGAAAAAAAGGGGACCCTCCTGCACTGTTGGTGGGAATGCAGACTGGTGCAGCCACTGTGGAAAACAGTATGGAAGTTCTTCAAAAAATTAAAAATCAAACTGCCTTTTGATTCAGCTATCCCATTTTTAGGAATATAACAAACCACTGACTCAAAAGGAGAAATGCACCCCCATGTTTACTGCAGCATTGTTCACAATAGTGAAGATCTGAAAACAGTCCAAGTGGCCATCAGTAGACAATTGTATTAAAAAGCAGTGGTACATATAAACAATGGAATACTACACAGCCATGAAAAAGAAGGAAATCATACCTTTTGCAACAACATGGATGGACCTGGAGTCTATTATGCTAAGCAAAATAAGCCAGGCAAAGAAAGAAAAATATCATATGACCTTACTCATATGAGAAATCCAATGAACAATGTAAACTGTGGAATGGAAGAGAGGCAGAGAAAGGTTCAAAGAGTCCAGAGGGACAGTGGTCAGAGGGAAAGGGGATGAAAGGAGGGGATCAAAGAAAGGAAAGACATTAGGGAAAGTATATACATATAACACAGATAGAAGGCAGAATAGTAAATCATGGAGGGAATAGGGGAAGGCAGTAGAGAAGGGGGCAATAGGGGTATCAAGGAGAACATGGGGGAAGATAGAGAGGGAGATATATTCGGTGGAACACTTGTAACTATGTAAACACAACAAATTAAAATCAAGAAAAAAAATCTTACTACTTAATGATAAACAGAAAAATGACCCAATTTTAAAAATGGTCAAGAGACTTGACTAGACATTTCTCCAAACGAGGACATTAGTTATGCTAAGTGAAATAAGTAAGACAGAGAAAAACAAATGCCATAGATGGGCTTCTATTGAGTTGTACACTTGAAAACTATATTGTTTGGCAAACCATGTCAACCCATAAATTAAAAAATAAATTCAAATAGGAATGACAGATACCATATGATCTTACTTATGTGGAATCTAAGAACAAACCAATGAAAACAGGCTCATAGATACCGAGAACAGAGTGATGTTGTGGGATGAGGGTTGGGCAAAATGGGTGTCAAAAAGTATAAAATTTCAGTTATAAAATAAGATACGAGGATGTAATGTACATCATGGTGACTATAATTAATAATACTGTTTTACATTTTTGAAAGTTGCTAAGAGAATATAACTTAAAATTTCTCATCACAAAAAATTTTTAACTGTGTGGTGATGGATATTAACTTGTGGTGATCATTTCTCAATATAGACAAATATTGAATTATTGTGTTGTACATCTGAGATTAATATAATGTTATCTGTCAAAGATTTCTCAATTAAAAAATGAGAAAAAACTTCAAAAAAAAAGTAAATGATAATTAGATGGTGTGATAGAGGTGTTGGGTAACATTATAGCAGTAAACATATTGTGATATATAAGTGTACAAATCAACATGTTGTACACCTTAAATTTATACAATGTTATAAATCAATTCTATCTCAGTAGAAAATTTTTCATAAAAAAGATTTCATGGATATTGTTTGCAGCATTTGAGTGCCTTTGCTAAATCAAAACTCTTGGTTAAACAGGGCAACTGCCATCTTGCATCAATGTTCATTAACTGTAAACTGTGTTGGAAGACTATGAGAGTCTACAGACACAATTGCTCTAATTAAGTAATAAGAAAAAAAACAAAGTTGACTCCTGAAAGGAGATGAAGAAGGAAGGAATCTCCTTATACTTCTTATCATATCCATTGCTCATATTATTATTAAAAGACTATATTAAAATCAAGAGCAAAGACTAATATCATTAAATAGAATGATCAACATTATTAAACACCACTACTTACTTTACATAGGTTAGATCTCATTAATTCCCACCTGTCACCTAAGATTGATTATATTATTATCCTTTATTTTACAGATAAAAAAAATTAAAACTTAGAGTGGTTAATAGCTTACACCAAACCACCAGGTAAGTAAGTGTAGTCAGATTCTGCTGTATACTTGTATATCTCATCACTTTTTATTTATTTATGTATTTATTTATTTATTTATTACAGAGACAGAGAGAGAGTCAGAGAGAGGGATAGATAGGGACAGACAGAGAGGAACAGAGAGAGATGAGAAGCATCAATCATCAGGTTGTTTGTATTTTTGTTGTTTTTTTTTTGGTTTTTTTGCGAGACCTTAGTTGTTCATTGATTGCTTTCTCATACGTGCCTTGAAAGTGGGGTTTTGGCAGACTGAGTAATGCCTTGCTGGAGCCAGCGACCTTGGGTCCAAGCTGGTGAGCTTTGCTCAAACCAGATGAAACCACGCTCAAGCTGGCGACCTCGGGGTCTCGATCCTGGATGCTCTGCATCCCAGTCCGACACTCTATCCACTGCACCACTGCCTGGTCAGGCATCTCATCACTTTTTAAAACCATCCACTGGGTTATAAAAACAATTATTGTTATCCACAGAATTCTGTATTTATTATATTACTAAACATATATATTTCTTCCCTAAGCAGTCATCGTTTAAGCCCTGAAATAATATCTGTTCTTTAGTAAGTCCTATAGTATTTCATAGAAGATATATGCAAACCACTGATAAACAGTCAACTGCTGTAAGCATTGTCTGCTTGAGTTGTCTTCAATCAGATTTTAATCAGCGTCTGAAAAGCTCTAACAGGAGGATAGAGAGCTGGATCCTGAATCCAGTTACTTTGGCAGCAGCAAAATAAACGCACCAAAATAGGATAGATAAAAGAGTGAAAATCTATTAGAAAAAGGTTGCACGTTCTTTAGCAATTAATCTGTTAGAAGGGTGGCAATATGGTGTTTCAGTAAGGTTGAATTTAAGGTTATCAGGGTCTGGTTACATTAATCTATCATTCAGATGTGAATTCACCTTTGATTGGCCTTTGAATTGTTTTGCTTGTGTCAGCTGCACACATCAGTCAACATTAAGTTGCAGAACATGTTTTTACTCATGGATTTATATTTATAAATAAGTTGTTTATGAGAAAGTTATTGAGGCATACTCTTAAAAATAATTTACATCAGTTACTTATTAGATAATTTCTTTAAAGTATTTGTTATGTATGCTTGGAAAATCTTAGCTTTTGTATTTTGAAAGTTACCATATTCACAGTTTTTTTTTTTTTTTTTTTTTTTTACCAATAATACCTTAATAAAAAGTGCATATTTTGCAGCAGTAGGTCTGCCTAAGGGCCTCTGTTAATCAAAATGCTTGCTTAATTAGCATTTTTTGGTTTCCACCAGGGTGTGCCAATTAATGTAATTATATCACATTATCATCTTGTTGATAGTCTATATCATATCTCCATCGTGAATCCATCAGCATTCTTGGTCCCCAACTGTCAGGACAAACTTCTCTGGATAAGGATAATAGCTCATTGCAATGACTTTCCTTAGAGTGGAATTTTCCTCTTCATTATAGTTTTTTTAATGGGGTTCTTCTCTTTGTTAAATAATATGAGGTGATAGACTGTGTTGGGTAGATAAAATATATTATGCTCACTTTGTTAAAGATGGCGCTGCCCACGGGGAAACCCGTTGCCCAAGTGATATTGGTTGCCCTTATGCTTAGGATAGGTGTAATTATTTTATTGTGTGTGGGGAACAGGTTGTAAGTAGGCAGGATCATTATAGCCCAAGGCTTAGTTTTAAGAGTAAGCTTTTCCCCACACCCTTGACTGATTGGATGATGTGGGGTGGTGCACTCTCATGAGGAATCCTCCCATTATGCCTCAGATAAGTGACTTTGTATCAGAGACTTCCTTGTTTGTATAATTGGATTAAAAGTTTGGATTCTACACTATAAAGTGGGTAGGCCAGCAGCTTGCTCTCTCTCTCTGTTCTTGAGGTTAACATTAGAGAGGAGAG
The DNA here is from genome assembly GCA_037038555.1 of Rhynchonycteris naso. Lineage (NCBI taxonomy): Eukaryota > Metazoa > Chordata > Mammalia > Chiroptera > Emballonuridae > Rhynchonycteris > Rhynchonycteris naso. The sequence continues at coordinate 286,874,183 of CM072996.1, read as the reverse complement.
CAGATAGAGGCCACTTGGAGGAGAGAAGAAGCAGACAAGATGGTGAATTGCTGAGAAAGAAGCCACCTTGTACAGAGTTTGTGCAGAGAGAGGGAGATGGGGTGTTGGGCAGATAAAATATATTATACTCACTTTGTTAAAGATGGTGCTGCCCACATGGAAGCCCATCACCTAGGTGATAATAGTGCCCTTATGCTTGGGGTGGGCATAATTATATTATTGTTTGTGGGGGACAGGCTGTAAGCAGGCAGGGTCATTATAGTCAAAGGCTGAGTTTTAAGACTAAGCTTTTCCTCACACCCTTGACTGATTGGATGATGTAGAGTGGTGCACTCCTGAGGAATCCTCCCATTATGCCTCAGATAAATGGCTTTGCATTAGAGACTTTCTTATTTGTAGATTGGCTTAAAGGTTTAGATTTCTACACTATAAAGTGGGGCAGACCTGAAGCTTGCACTCTCTCAGTTCCTCAGGTTAGCATTAGAGAGCAGAGCAGATTAAGGCCACGTGGAGGAGAGGAGAAACAGTCAAGATGGCGGAGTCCTGAGGGAGAAGCCAGTTTGTGCAGAGAAACGGAGATAAGACACAGAGGTGAATAAATCTGGTGAGCTAGAAACCTTTGATGCTAGGAAACTCAGATAAGTCAGTAGCTTTGTGAGCACTGAATGAGTGGGATTTGAAGCCCAGTGTGTGTTTTTACTTGCTCGCCAAGTGCAAGCTAGAATTAAAGCTGATGGCTCAACAGTTCTTGTCTCCATTGTTTCATTACTGACTGTCCGAATCAAATGCGAACCTGCATTGGCCAGGTGGCTGTGATGGTAGCTTTGGCCACTGGCTTTACGTTTGGTGTAGTCTGTGGCAGGATTCAATACAGTTTGGTATGGAGCCACCACCACCTTTGAGTGGTGGAGTAGAGGACAGGCTGTTGTTATGGTTCTCCATGGCTATCCTATTGGGGACTGTTAGCTGGCTGACTTTTACAGCCATGTGTGAGGAAACCCAGAGCTCTATGAAATAGGCTGCCCGAGACAGGCAAACAGACAGTGGAAGGAGCTGGAGGAAACATGGGAGAAAGAAATGCCAACCCTTGAGCTGAAGGAAGCACTGAAGGAGGGAGGCCGACTAGGTTTATGAAATTCACCTGGAAATGGAGCAGACGCTGGAGAAGGAAACACAGTCTCTTGAGTTGCAGCCTTCCCTGAATGTTGTGGAGAGCCAGCAGCGGCAGGAGGCCAAGGCTGAGGCTGGGGCTGGAGCTGCAAGGCCTGCTGAGCAGAAGGCAGCGGTGGCCTGGGGCTCAAGCCAAGCAGCAGGAGCTAGTGTCTTCAGTTCCTCTTTGGAGGATGAAGAGAATTGGTCTAAAGTTGCAATTTGCAACCTCCAGAAGGTGAGAGCCCAGCAGCAAGGAGTATCTACACTCCTGGTAGGTCTGCTATTGTAAAGCCAGTAGTCGAGGCCACCATCACAGCAGCCTGACCCATGCAGGTTCACATTAGATTCGAACAGTCAGTAATGAAACAGTGGAGCCAAGAACAGGTGAGCCATCAGCTTTAATTCTAGCTTGCACCCGGCAGGCAAGCAAAAACACACACTGGGTTCCAAAACCCACACATTCAGTGCTCACAAAGCTACTGACTTATCCGAGGTTCCTAGAATCAAAGGTTTCTAGCTCACCAGACTTATTCACCACTGTTTCCCATCTCCTCCAGCACAAACTTTTAACAAACTGGCTTCTCCCTCAGCACTCTGCCATCTTGGCTGCATCTCCTGGCCTCCATGTGGCCTTACTTTGCTCTACTCTCTAATACCTCAGGAACCAAGAGAGAGCTCAAGCTACTGGTCTCTCCCACTTTATACCGTAGAATCAAAATCTTTAATCCAATTATACAAACAAGGAAGTCTCTGTATAATGGGATTCCTCAGGAGAGTGCACCACCCTACATCATCCAATCAGTCAAGGGTGTGGAGAAGAACTTACTCTTAAAACCAAGCCTTAGGCCATAACGACCTGGCCTGCTTACATTACAGCTTTCCCCCCACACCCATCCCAAGCATAAGGGCAAATAATATCACCTGGGTGATGGGCTTCCATGTCGGCAGCACCATCTTTAACTAAGTGAGCATATTATATTTTATCTGCCCAACAGCTAATTTGGTACATAGGGGTGGATGCCATCATGCTCTCTAGAGAAGAGATGGAAATGCTGACTGCCATTGCCACATGCTCCTTTTTGGGACAGTGTACAAGCTGCCAGGATGGCAGGGATGAGGGGGGAGGCTAATATCTCATGTGTGTGGACCGATTTCCTGGACTATGATCAGGGTGAGCACTGGCTCCTTTGTAGAATGGACTTATGAATTTTGGACAATGTGAAATACCCTCATGGGAGTGGGGGGCGGCTTTGATGGAGTCTGTCCTCCTGCCCCGGGAAGCCTTTCAAACGGCAAGAGAGAAGGCTGAGGACATTTTGCGCTTTTGGAAAAGTGCTCAGAAACTGGTGAAATATACCTTTGTAATTGTTGAAAATGTTTGATTTGTCACGTTGTTGTAATTTGTGTAATGTGCCTAATTTTCTTGTACAGGGATACCAGTGGTGTAGAATGTGGGTATAGGCGTGGATTGCTGGGCAGATAAAACATATTATGCTCACTTTGTTAAAGATAGTGCTGCCCACATGGAAGCCCATCACTCAGGTGATATTAGTTGTTCTTATGCTCGGGATGGGCGTAATTATATTATTGTGTGTGGCGGACAGGCTGTAAACAGGCAGGGTCATTATAGCCAAAGGCTGAGTTTTAAGACTAAGGTTTTCCCTACACCCTTGACTGATTGGATGATGTAGGGTGGTGCACTCATGAGGAATACACCCATAATGCCTCAGATAAGTGGCTTTGTATTAGAGACTTTCTTATTTGTAGATTCACTTAAGGGTTTGGATTTCTACAATATAAAGTGGGGCAGACCTGGAGCTCGCTCTCTCTCAGTTCCTGACGTTAGCATTAGGAAGGAGAGGCCACGTGGAGGAGAGGAGAAGCAACCAAGATGGCAGAGTGCTGAGGGAGAAGCCAGTTTGTGCAGAGAAATGGAGATGAGAAACAGAGGTTGTAAGGCCATGAGCCGCCATAGTGGCCATTCACATGCAGGTTCCCATTGGATTCGTGCTGACGGTGAAGAAATGGCAGAGTCGGAGGATGGTAGGCCATTCTGTTTATTGGTGTCTCACCAAGACAGGCAAGCCACAAGAGAAAACAAGGGGAAAGCAGAAAACCAGCTTTTCCCATGGAGGGCAAGAGATCAGGGAGGCCCCTGCAATGGTGATAGCAGGAACCAAGAGCACAAGCTCCTGATCTACACCACTTTATAGCATAGACTCAAAACCTTTAATCCAATTATACAAACAAGAAAGTCTCTGATACAAAGCCACCCATCTGAGGCATAATGGGATTCCTCAGAAGAGTGCACCACCCTACATCATCCAATCAGTCAAGTGTGTGGAGAAGAGCTTACTCTTAAAACTAAGCCTTAGCCATAACGACCTGGCCTGCCCACAGCCTGTCCCAGAACACACATTAATATCAATGAACTTCCATGTGGGCAGCGCCATCTTCAACAAAGTGAGCATAATATATTTTATCTGCCCAACAGAGGTGAATAAGTCTGGTGAACTAGAAACCTTTGATGCTAGAAAATTCAGATAAGTCAGTAGCTTTGTGAGCACTGAATGAGTGGGTTTTGGAGCCCAGAGTGTGTTTTTACTTGCCCTCTGGGTGCAAGCTAGAATTAAAGATGATGGCTCACCAGTTCTTGTTTCCGTTGTTTCATTACTGACTGTCCGAATCAAATGCGAACCTGCATGGGCCAGATGGTGCTGCCCACGTGCAAGGTTTTTAAGAGTAAGCTTTTCCCACACCCTTGACTGATTGGATGATGTGGGGTGGTGCACTCTCATGAGGAATTCTCCCATTTTGACTCAGATAAGTGACTTTGTATCAGAGACTTCCTTGTTTGTATAATTCGATTAAAGGTTTGGATTTCTACACTATAAAGTGGGGCAGGCCGGGAGCTTGCTCGTTCTCTTGGTTCCTGAGGTTAGCATTAGAGAGGAGAGCCAATTAAGGTCACGTGGAGGAGAGGAGAAGCAGCCAAGATGGTGGAGTGGTGAGGGAGAAGCCAGTTTGGGCAGAGTTTGTGCAGAGAGAAGGAGATGAGAAACAGAGGTGAGTAAGTCTGGTGAGCTAGGTGCCTTTGATGGTAGAAAACTCGGATAAGTCAGTAGCTTTGTGAGCACTGAATGAGTGGGTTTTGGAGCCCAGAGTGTGTTTTTACTTGCCCTCCAGATGCAAGCTAGAATTAAAGATGATGGCTCACCAGTTCTTGTCTCCGTTGTTTCATTACCATCTGTCCGAATCTAATGTGAAGCTACACTGGCCAGGTGGCTGTGATAATGACCTTGGCCACTGGTCTTACAGACTGGAAGCTCCAACCTAATGTTAAGCTCTATTATCTTAGCTTTCTACACAAATTGTAATATAAAAATTGAAGGAAATGTAACTAGTATGATGTAGTGGAAAGTTTTGGGCATGGGCATCAGAAGTGCTGAGCTTTAATTTCAGCTGTTTTCTTTTACTTTGGGAAATTTGCTCAAGCTTTCTGAGTACCAAAGTCCTTATCTGTACAATATGTGTAATTCTATTTATCCTGCCTATTCACAGCATTGTTTTAGAAATTAGGTAATGGATATGCAAACAGTATATTAGCTATAATATTCTACCAAAACCAAGTTATTTTATACTAAATAGCAGACAGATTTGAGAATTATTTTAAAAGGTGTATGGCTTAAACTATAGGTTTTATATAATAATATGATATTAATAGTCTACTTTAATACAGAATAATAAATATAAATCATGAAAATATGTCTAAAAGAAACTATGAGAATTATTTTACTTTCGAGTCACAATATGAACAAAAAGCACATTTTGTGGGAGATAATGACCATTGCTCTCATAAATGTAGAAGAAAATGGATATGCTTCACATATTCAATTTTGCCAGTGTGTTGTGTTAAGCCTTGGGTAAGATTAGGTCAGCAATGAGGTAAATAAAAGAAGCTATTATATAAGGGCAGCATCATTTTTTTTAGTAGAAAAATTTGTATTATTATTTTTTCCAAATCAATGAATAATAAGCAAATGTCACAAACTTCCACATTTTGAACCAAATGATCTTATAATTATAAGGGTAAAGAGACAGACAAGAATGAAAGAAAAATGCTTTTCCTTGTGTAAATACAGAAGACCGTGTTCTTTTCCTTTTTGCTTAGAACATTTTATTTAGAAAATATACATTACTTCTCTGAATCTTTGGGATATATGTACATTTTTCTAAAAGCTAAATAAACTTTTTGGCAACTTAAAAAACATAAATGTCTTTCTCAGGGTCCTTTAAAATATAATCATCATGCAGTTAACCACCCTTCCCCATTTTCCTGTTTCTGTGGGGAGATAGGAGCTTAACTTCATCTGGTGTCTGGTTTAAGTTGCAAACCTCCTAGCACAAAGATATGAGAAACTTATCTTTTCTTTAGATAAAGCTAATAAGATAACCTAGATGATCACTCCAATTACCAGAAAAATTTAGAGTAACTATGTTATCAATGATGCTGTCAAGTCCTCTTACTTGGAGACTAGTTATTGCTTATCTTGAGAGTATGTGTGGAAAGGGTTATATCTTTTTGGCTATAGAATAAGAAGAGGTTTGGTTTTTTCAATGTCTTTATAATCTCTTTAACAGATTACCTGTGATGTGTACCACATTCTGTTTAATGCTTATTTAATAGTAAAACTGCTTTTGTTTTTTAGTATTCTACATTTTTGTAGAGGTTAGTGGTTGGCAGAAGATTATGTGTTTAATTGTGTTACTCCAACATAATACTTAGCAGGTTATAACATTATTTTATTTAAAGTATTTGGATAACTTTCTTTTATCCATGGGATCAAGTTCGAATTCCCAATATGAGTTCAATGTCCTCCGCCATGTAGCACTCATGTATATCTCAGCACTGTCCTGCCTGCTGAGTATGCTATGCATATTTAAATTTTTATTCAAAAAAATGTGTTGGGGCAAGACCAGAAGAGGGAGTAATAAGTTTGGTGGATCATTTTCCTAACAAAATAACAACTTAGCTGGTGAAAATTATAAAAATAAATCATTGAAAGTTCTTGGAAATAGTACTAAAAGCAGGAATAGAAATATGATATGAACATAAAGGATAATAGAACACAGGAAATAAAAACATAATATTAATTCAAGAAAATTTATTAAATCTTGGTAAGAATATAAGAGTCAGTGGCATTGAAGCTGCAAATCACTCCCTCACATCCTCTCCTCCTGCTCCTAACCTGGAGCTGGAAACTAACCTGGCTACTGTTCTCTGGGCACGTGCAGCAGAGAATTCTGGCTACCTTTCTCACTACATCACCCTAGGGCTGGGAAACCATGCTTAAGGAATCCAAGGAAGGAATAATAAAAATGTGTCACCAATTTTGAAAGTTCACTAGATGCATTTGATGGTAGATTTTAGTTATTATCTGAAAAAAAATTCAACAAAGTTGAAGAGAGTTGAGTAGAAAATAAATGAAGAGCAAAAAAAAAAAAATGAATAAAGAACAATGACAATTTCTGAAAAATGTAAGACATATGGGTAACTTTGAAACAACCAGAAAACAACTCTATCTACCCAGTAAACTCATGAATGGAGAAAATAATTGGAGGTGTTATCAATGTAAAATATGAAATAAAATAATCCATATGAGTTCTAATTGAAGAGTACTTTCAAATATGTAGGGATTGCCTTAATTTATCAATTAGGAAAATACTCTTAGATTGAATTGAACAGAAATATATATATATTATATATATAATATATATGTATATATATAAGTATATATATGTGTATGTGTATGTGTGTGTGTGTGTGTGTGTATATAAAATAAAGACCTGAGTGTAGAATTCAGATTTTGGTACTCTTAGATTAAAAAGAAGAATAAAAAGAAAAAAAGAAAGAAAGAAAGAAGGAAGGAAAAGAAAGAAAGAAAGAAAGAAGAAACAAAGGAAGAAAAAGAAAGAGGAAAGAAAACGAAAGATAGATTAGACCCAATAATCTTTTGAAAATTCTTTCTTAAAAACATACTGCAAATAAGCCCTGGCCAGTATGCTCAGTGGTAGAGCATCGGCCCTGTGGCGGTAAGTCCTGGGTTTGATTCCCTGTCAAGGCACACAGGAGAAGCACCCATCTGCTTCTCCATCCTTCCTCCTCTCCTCCTAAAGTCAAGGCTCCATTGAAGCAAAGTTGTCCTGGGTGCTGAGGATGGCTCTATGACCTCTACCTTAGGTGTTAGAATGGCTCCGATTGCAAGGAAACAATGACCCAGATGGGCAGAGCATCGCCTCCTAGAGGGCATGCCGGTGGATCCTGGTCAGGTGCATGCGGGAGTCTGTCTCTCCACCTCTCCGCTTCTCACTTCAGAAAAATAAAAAATAAAATAGAAACAAAAACAAAATACTGTATATTAAAAATAACAGTGTTGAAAAAAATAACGGGCATATATAATCATGATAAAGATGAAGGTAACAATATTAATAATTAATAAAATAAAATTTAAGGTGATAAAAACAAGGTCTGAGAAAAAGAGATCTTCTAAAAGAAACAATAGATTAAGAAGTTGTTTTATCATACAAATGTATAAACTATTTTAAAATAAATAATTTTTGGCAAAACTGTAGGATAAATGTAAATCAGAAATTATAACCAGAAATTTTAGTATATTCTAGTTAGAAATACTGAGATCAAATAGTCAAAAATAAACTTAATGTATATCAAAATTTTGCAATAGATGAAGGAAGTCTTGAATAAAATTTTCTGTTAAATTATTTAGCATTCCTGACCACTCAAAAAATAGTCAAGCATCTGTCTGAAGATTATTTAAACATTTCAAGAATTATTACTGAGAGATGAAAACATTTTCTGTCACAAGAATACAACCTCATTTCTGCTTTCAATCCTTGCCCAAAGCATTTAAATGAGTGAGAATCCCAGCTTCATGAAAGTTAACATTTCACAACAAAATTTCAAGCGTTCTTTCAGAACATTTGGCTGCTATTTGACAACTGGTTTTTTTTTAATCACTACTCATATACATATTTTTCTTTACCCAAATGGAAGAACAGTGTTACCAAATATTGCAGATGTCTTATTTCTGAAGGAAGAATCAAGCATTTACTTTCAGTTAAAGATTTTAAAGCAGGAGAAATGAAAGAGATTTTGAAAATTCAAAATAGAGCTCACCAAAAATAAAAATGTTCTTAATGTCATTCAGGTGCCCATAAGATAAAATCTAGGAGCTCGTTGCACAGAGACATGTCATTAGTTTCATGTAGCTGCATAGTGATGAGAAAAGACAGCAGCACTAATTTTTCGTGACCTGTAATATATTAGGAAACAAATGCATGTTTCTTGAGTGAGTGGTATCATTTGTCACAAGTACTGCTTCACTTTCATCCTGAGGAACAGCTTTCCTTGCCAGGAAACATGGTTGTATTAAGGTCTCGTCAGTTGTGAGCAGTTCTATTTCATAATAGAAAATAGAATGTGCTGTCTTGTAGGACGATGCTTCTTGGGAACGGTTCTGTTCAGGATAGCCTTAATTTTCTGGCTCCTTCAACCAAGCCATCCTCTTAGGAGAAAAACCAACACTGTGTGACACATTTTCAGGTTAGATACATCTGAGCAGATTTTTCAGTCTTAATGGCTTTAGATTACTATCGGCAAAAAAAGTTTACCACTCTCTAATACTGTAGTTTTATAACTAATCAGTTTTATAACCAATCAGTTTTATAACCAATTTCAATTTTTCGATAAAATTAAAATCAAAAGTCATTTTATTTTCACTAAACTTTTTATTTGATAGTTTAAACTTAGGTTATGCGCAATATAAACAGTGGCAAAACATATGTTTTCATAATTTATATAAACTAGAAGCTATTCTAAATGAAATATGGTATAATGACTCTACTCATAGTAGTGTATGATGCCGTTTACAACAAAGATGTAAAAGCATCAATGTAACAGTTTTTCTATAGACAAATACACATTTTCAACATGACAGAAAGATAATTAAAGAAAAATGTGTATGTGTGTGTGTGTGATATATTTTTCAGAGTTATGCTTCGCTTATGGAACTCCTAAAAACTATCTTTTAAAGGGTTTATGTTTACCAAAATTGGATGCAGGATCAATGATATAATGATTTGTAACTAAGAGGCTAGTCTTACCCCTTGCTGGAGCAGATTGGAGAATGAGGATAACTTAAAGAAATGTCACACCTTTGATTGAGCTATGTCCCCTTGCTCAATAATATATAAGTAATCTCTATTTAATTCAGAAAAATCAAAACTTCATAATTTAACATTCAAGACAGTTATGAATTTCAAGCTAATTTTCAACTAGTTTTCATCAGGATAGCTACATTATAGCTCTATAGAACTGCTGAGTACTGTGGAGTGCTCTGTGGTTTCTCACCTCCATGAAAAACATATTTTGTTTCTCCAATGCCCCTGTTTCCTTAACAACTAGATAGTTATCTTTTACAACCTTGTGGAAATTATGTGCCTTCTGTGCTGTCCACCCTAATCAAGTTAGTTAAAAATAATCTCTTTAACCTAGTACTCTTGGGATTTTTCTGTTCAAGTTGCATATAAAAAATTTACTTTTTATCCTGTATTTATGCATTTTTTATGAACTCAGTCCTTCTTGATTTATCTTTGTAAATTCTGCATCCCACCAGTGTTTGCACACATCGGTTATTCATTAGTTACTTAGTGAGTGAGTGAATCAACAAATGGAGTAATAATGAAGAGAAGAATTTTTCTTCATAATGTTTTACTTGGCCTTATGTTGTCTGCCAACTCAAGTTAGTGACAACTTTTGCTCTCAATTATTTCACAACTGATTATCTGTGGAGGCACACCTCATGAGACAACAATTCTGAGCTGAGAATTCTTATCTAAAGAATCATTGGCTTTGCTTTAATTGATATTACAATGCAAATAATGAATACTTAATTATCAAGACTTAGCAACATAATATTTTATTTAAAGAATTTTAAATTTCTAGTTATAAAGGTTCAAACAAAAATGAAAAGCCTTGTGATAGAGCCATGTACTTTATGTTACAGGTTATTTATAATCAGAGTGATGGGAAAATCTATTATAAGCTAGGAAAGGTGCACAGACTACATCTGAATCCAGAAGAGCCCTTACAGCCTTAACTCCATTCCTCAGATGCAGGTATAAGGCCCACTGAAGGCAGGCAAGTTCACATCATGCAGCTATTGATTTGTGAATTCAAGAATTCTATCTAGGTCTGTTCTTTCTCCACTGTACTGAATTTGCTGTTAAATTTATTGTAATTTTGACATTGGGAATATCAGATTGAGAAAATTTGGTGTAGTGAACAAAATCCAGTAGCAAGAGTTTAAAGGCCAGGGTCCTGGAAAAGATCAATTAAGCAGTCATGAAGAAGGTATGTAATGATTTCATATCAGAGAAGTAAAATATTATAATTTATAAGATCAAATTCAAATTTCACAACCAGTATTAACAAATAATGCAATTTGGGGCAAAGTATTATAATCTTTAAAAGGAAAATAACACTAATCCACTTTCAATTTTCATTTGTTCTGTAAATGAAATAACACATACAGGGCAGGGCAAAAATAGGTTTACAGTTGTTTGTATAGAAAATAATACAGTAACTCATAAATAACAATACAAGTATAAACTGTTTCACATACTCATAACTATAAACATACTTTGCCCAACTGTGTATATTTGGCATTTTGTGAATGTTCAATATATTCAGTAAGTGACAGATTTTCTTTTGGGAAAATTTCAATCAACTTTAACTAGGGTTCCCCCACAAAAATTACCACAGACTGGGTGGCTTAAGGAAAAGAAGTTTATTTTCACACAATTCTGAAAACAAGAAATCCAAGATAGAAATGTTAGCAGACTTGGTTTCTTCTAGGGCCTCTCTGTTTGACTTGCAAATGGTTGACTTCTCCCTGTGTCCCCACATGATCTTTCCTCTATCTGTGTTGTTTGTGTCCTAATTTCCTCCTCTTCTAAGGACACCAGTCATATGGATTAAGGTGCACCCTAATGACTCATTTTGAACTTAATTACTTCTTTAAAGGTCTTATTTCCAATACAGTCACATTCTGAAGTACTAGAGGTTAAAACTTCAATATATGAATTTGTCAAATTCACAATTTAGCCAATAATATTTGGGGATTAAGATTATAACCCCAGGAGATAATATGTTAAGAAAAATTTATTTATTGATTGATTTTAAATAAAGGCACGCACGAGAGAAAAGCCTGGGGAGGGGAGAAGAAAAAAGCATTAACTTGTACTAGTTGCTTCTCCTCTGTACTTTGAGCTGGCAAGCCCCAAATTTGGAACTGATGACATCAGCATTTCAGGTCGACAATTTATCCACTGTGCCCCCTCAGGTTAGACCCTAGGAGATAAGAACTAGATTAAAAATATATGATAGAAATATTGAAATGCCGTGTTATGAAAGATGACTTTATACTGTAAATAAAACTAAAATATTAAACATCTTGAGCAGGTAAATGATAAAAACTGAGTTTTTTCTCTCACGCATTTTTTGGTTGCAATCAAACATTTAAGTAATTAAAAACTGGAATGGAGAATTTAGACAATTAACAAATAAAATGTGGGGAAATGTGGATTAATTATATTCATAAAATATAAAGATATAAATATGCCATAATATGCACGATGTAAAGTCAGTTTAGTACCAGAAACTCTGTGCTATTTTGTTCATACTGACTGAAACTCATTTGTCTTAACTGACTTCTGTTTTTCTTTCTCTCAAGAAAGTCTCTAATCCTTGAAAACCCTGAGACAACTAAGAATAAGTTGCTTATCTTTTCAAAATGAGCCTGCAAATTCCTCCTAGACATTTCCTTTCCTCCCATGGCATTAACTAAGCTATTCCTATTTTTAATACCTGTTAAGAATCCAGACTTAGTAAAACAGAAATCCTTTTAGCTTTTGAGATGCCATGTGGATGTTTTATTTTTATCTCATTTTTCCCAAGGGTGCATAGCTTCTTGCTTTGTTTTCTTCTAGTGATTCAACAGAAAGACCATCCTCATTCTCCAGGGAAAATATAATTTATTTCTTTTAAAAGAATATTACAAAGCCCTGTTTTACATTTTTCCTACTTGTTTTTATCATCAGCTCTAAATCTTTCTTACTAGAGTATTTCTGAAAGGGGTTTGAACTTTCTCTCGTTGTAATGTTTAAAATATATTTTGAACATGATAATTTTTATTTAATTATACTATTTGCTACTACATGGCAGGTGTTAATGACTTGATTATTTATAATATAAAAGAGGACACTTTTATTAAGAAGACTCTTTTTTTTAAAATTAAAACTTACATATTAGGAACTTGAATTTATTTCCAGAAAATCATTTCAAATTCCATATTTCTTATTCTCCTTCATTGTGAAGAGAATTGTTTATTCATTTCGAATTCACATAGCTCAGACATGTCCCTTATACTTTGCTGACCCAGGAAACTATTTGTCGTTGTGAAAATTTCTTCACTTTGTTTTCCCTCCAACTTTGGGCTTTAGGTATATTGGTAACAGTCTAACATATATATACAGAGAGGGAGGAGAAGGTAATAATTCAGTAGGCAAGCTGGAAGGGATTTTGGCTGCTCTAAAACAATGATGATTGGAAGAATTAATTTATATATAAAAAAGACTTACTTCTTCCAAAATAATTTATTTAATAACAAAATCTGAAACTAGTGTAAGTTACCACATGCCAAAAAGCTGCTTGTTCTTGACAGTCTACAGTAAATCTGCATTGACACTTATGCATAGATTTCCATTTTCCTGTTAGGCTTTGGGACAAAATTATATTGTGTATAAAATCTAAAATACTATAGGAAGCAGGGTGCCCCAAAAAAGTGTATTCGGAAGATCTGTTACAACCCAGCTGCTTTGCCTATTCCTAAAACTCAAAAGACCTAAGTCTCACTACACCAAAGCCAGATATTAATAATAATTTAAAATTATTACTTACATAATTAACAAATTATTAATTACATAATTAATAACATGTATTTTAAATGAAAGATTCTGGAACATTTCTTTTTAGATACACCAATATCAACCAAATTAAATTTTAAGGTTAGTCTTTGTTCCATAAATACAATGTGACTCTTAAGCACATGACAGAAGGACACAAATATGAGATGTTTGAGAAGCAACAACCTTTGATTTTATTTCTTTTGTATTTTTCTATTTTTTGGTATCTATTACTCCATGGAACTCAATAAAACAACTGTATAGTGTATACCCTGGTGAATGTGTAGACACATTCTAATCTTGCTCTAAAGTATTAAATTGCAAAGAAAAAAATAACTGTTCCAGAAGAATAACAGCAAGTATGTCTTTCCTTTAAAATTAATTTCAGATTTATTAAAAAAATAAAACATATACTCTGAAGGAATTTAACAGAAATGTTTGTTGGATACATAGTGATATAATTTGGGATATGAAGTAGTCTCAATGCTGTTGTTGGTGCCAAAAATTTTTCATAACTTTTATATTTCTTGTTTAAAAAAGGAAGGTAGCCCTGGTTGCCCAGTTTGGTTGGTTAGAGCATTGTCCCAATACTGTAAGGTTGTAGATTCGATTTCCAGTCAGGGCACATACAGGAACAGATTGTTGTTTCTGTCTTTCCAACTCTCTCCTATGCTTTCACTCTAAAGTCAATAAATAAATTAAAAAAAAAAAAGATAAGGCCTAGTGTTACAGAGTTGTGTTTCTTTCAACTTTACATGTTGAAACCCTAACAACCAATGTTGGAGATAACGCCTCTATTTAAGGAATTAACTAAGGTTAACTGAGGACATAAGGACAAGGCAGTGTTCGGTAAGACTGGTGTTCTTTTAAGACAGTGGTTCTTAACCTTTTTTGAGGTACCGAACCCACCAGTTTCATATGCGCATTCACCAAACCCTTCTTTAGTGATAAATAAAATATGATTTTTTTTCCAAATTCAAGACATAGGTATATGTTTTTTTACTGGTGCACAAAATGAGCCGTGCATGAACATCACCTTACTCAAAGAACAAAACCAACAAAGTGCATGAACTCACAACAAATTACGGTATTACTTTATTCTGGCCTCCGTGGCAGAGGCTTCTCCGAACCCCTGAGACAGACTCATCGAACCCCTAGGGTTCAATAGAACCCAGGTTAAGAACCACTGTTTTAAGATGAGAAAGAGATACCCAAAAGGCTGCCATGCAGAGAAAAAAAGCTGTATGAAGACACAGCAAGAAAGTGGCCATCTGCATGGCACAGAGAAAGGCCTTGAAAGAAACCAAACCTTTCATCACTTTGACCTTGAACTTCTATCCTCTAGGCTTGTTAGAAAATACATTTCTGTTGTTTGAGCCCTCCCCTCCATACCTCTGTCTGTGGTATTTTTTATGACTTTGCTAGCTAGCTGATATACTCAGTCAGACTTCTGCTAATGAAGAGATTGCATCTTCTACAGTCAAAGTACCATAGGGAAGATGCCCAAAATGTTATATATGTAGTATGTTCTTAATGAAACATTTTAAATCTCAATCCTCCAGTGAAGTCTTTATTGATTATCTATATAGTTTTTTTAAAATTTATTTTATTTTTATTTTATTCATTTTAGAGAGGAGACACAGAGTGAGAGAGAGAGAGAAAGAGAGAAAGGGGGGAGGAGCTGGAAGCATCAACTCCCATGTGCCTTGACGAAACCAGTGCAGGGTTTTGAACTGGCGACCTCAGTGTTCCCAGGTGGATGCTTTATCCACTGCGCCACCACAGGTCAGGCTATATAGTTTTTATATTCTCTCTTCTCATAACACAATAATTACCTAAGAAGGTGGCGACAGCATTGGATCAGGAGAGTTTGACTCAGTCTGTGTGCCCTTACAATCATGCCTTCATCAAAAACTAGAAATGAAAAACTAGGGCTTTAATGTGTGAAAGTAAAAGTTAACATTTAAAAGAAAATAGTACAAAATAATAATCAAATAAATACATGCAGAAGAATTTTTAGGCCCCTTCCTGAAACTGCTGATGCTGTGTGCTTCTGTGAGGAAAATAATTTGGGTTGTTAAAATAAATGTGTATTTTAAGGGAAAAAGGTAATCATCATATGATTCTTGTATATCACATTGCATATTCATAAATGAAATGCTTTTCATAATTCAAATATTGATTTTAGGCATTTGAGAAACTATGGATAACTTCAGTAATCAAAGTAATTTGGAATCAGGAATGCCACATTATGAGGATAAAATAAGAATTATCAATCTTGAAAGTTAAAAAGAAAACATTAGAATCTACAGTGTTATTAAGATTAGAAGGTGAAGAATAAAGTTGTTTAAAAAATGAAATCTGATAGATGCAATAGATGTTTTTTGAAGCTTAAGCAATTTTAATTAGAAAGTAATCCTTAATTAAAGAATGTCATAGAAAAAATTTTTGTAGAGTGAATATGAACTTTTTCCCCACTAAAGTTAAATTAATTGCATCTAACATAATATTTTAGTGTATCAATAGCTATACTGCTTTCTATTAATTCATGGACCTTAGTAGAAAATAGAGCAGTTGGGAACAAAAGCCCAATGTCTCTTTTCATTGTATTTAATAATTGAACAGTGACACTTTATAATGCTGATAGACTCTGGGTGCTTTCATAAAAGTGCTTGTTTTTTTTTTAAAAAAATGTTTATTAGGGTTTAAGTCATTTTTTTAAAACTGTGAAATATACCATGGTTTTTATAATAAATTCTCAGAACTTTTGTTCTAATGTAATTGAACAAAATGATCCAAGTGGAAAAAAAAATAGTCTACCAATTAGAACCTGATGTCAACAATAGAATCTCATCAAAAATTGCACTTTATGATTGTAGTTAATACACACAAAAAAGTGAGACGTTCTAATTAAGGCCTATGACAGAGTTACAAAGCAACATTCAACATTTCAAACCTGAAGTACTAGAGAAATTTATTTGAAGAGATACTGGGAGACTATCCAAGAGGCATAATAAAGAAACACTAATACTTCTGTTGATATTTAATCACAATGACTTCTGTTGTTTTATCTATTTCATACTGAGATAAAATAAAAACTTATTTTTTAATATACTGGTAATTAACTGAAGTAATTGTTGGTTAGAACATTCTAAAATGAGCTCATTATTTAAAATATCAAAATTATTTTACCTTAAAAAATACTTTTATTTCTGAGAAAAGAACTATTTTTAAACAGTACTAATAAAATCTTTTAGGCCAGTGTGTATTAAATTTCTATGATGGTCTGTACTCTGGTTTCCTTTCATTTTAAAATTTGCTTCAACACAATATAGTTTAATTAAAAATTTCAGTTAATGACAAAGGATCTTCTTTAAAAGAAATCAGTAAGCTTTCAATATTTCAAAATAAGTATGTCATAGGAACATTGTAAACAAATGCTTTATTTTTAATGTGGCATGCCTGTAGTCCCCTTTAAAATCCCAGATTAGTAAAAACATATTTTTAATATATTATCAAATATAATCACATGATTCACAGTATAAGAATTGGTAATTGCTTAAGATTCTTCAACTAACTTTCTTAGTTTATGTTAAAATAATAAAGTATTTTGAATGTAGTATAAATGCTACAAAGGAAAAAAATTACTACGTTTCTAGGCCATGTATTCAGATAACAATTATGGAAGAACAACTGTTTTGGGTGATAACAGTCAAGGAATATAAGTCTCAAGGACACACTATTCTTCTTTAAAGCAAGAATATGGGGCCTGACCAGGTGGTGGCTCAGAGGATAGAGCGTCGGACTGAGATGCGGAAGACCCACATTCGAGACCCAGGTTCGAGACCCCGAGCTCGCCAGTTTGAGCGCAGGCCTATCTGTTTGAGCAAAAGCTCATCAGCTTGGACCCAAGGTTGCTGGCTCCAGCAAGGGGTTACTCGGTCTGCTAAAGGCCCGTGGTCAAGGTATATGTGAGAAAACAATCAATGAACAAGTAAGGTGTCGCAACGGCAACGAAAAACTAATGATTGATGCTTCTCACCACTCTCCGTTCCTGTCTGTCTATCCCTCTCTCTGACTTGCTCTCTGTCCCTGTAAAATAAATAAATAAATAAACAAACAAATAAATAAATAAAATAAAAATAATATGGGACACATTTTACAAGTATGGATTAACACTTTTATCTATTGAACTTTAATTCTAGAGGCAGCTTATCCTAGGATACACTTTTAAAATCATAAAGATATCAAACAAATATCTAAATTTTAAGATGGTATCAATAACTTTGTCTTGTTTCATGATAATACTTTGAAATTCAAAGATTGTAAGAGTAAAAATGATAAAAGACTTCCATCACATGAATAAGTTAGAGGAATCAGGAATAGGCTTTAAAATATTGAGTATTTGTTTAGGCCACATTTTATACTTGTGCATGGGTCAAAAACAATTTGAAAGGAAGAACACACCCTTAGATAGATTTTGAAATGAATATCATCTCATTTTAGCCGATAGCTTACAAAAAAGCAGGTGAAAGGAAGATAGAAAATACTGCCTTTTGTATTTTCCATGCATAGCCCTCAGTTCTTTTAAGAGCTTCCAATCTTCTCTTCTGGAAGTATTTCAGAGTTAATTGATTTTTTTAAGAAAAAAATATATAGCACAGAGTTACATAATCTTCTGCAGATGCAACAACAGAGCTTTTGGAAATAAATCTTTTCTTATTAGGGTGTCAGCAACTTCGACTTTTGCTAAGTTAATCATTTAGCCGGCTGAAACCTAGCATGTTTATTTTGCTGGGTTTGGCCTTGTCAGCAGTAATGTAAGTAAAAGTGGTTTTCTTAATATAACCTTTTCTTGGCCCTTTTACCTTAGTAGTAGAAATAAACTCCTGTGTAGGTTATTTTTCTTAGGAAAATTATATTTTTAAAAAGTGTATGTGATCTAGTGGATATTCATGTAGTAAAATTTCTTATCCTATAAACTGAAATCAGCTCTCAGCAAACCTCCAAAATTGGTATACTTCATTCTTTGCAGTTAATTTCATGACCTCATTTTCTCATAGTCTTTTACACACCTGTGTCAGGTTCTTTATGATCCACTCAGATTGATCAAACAAAGGGCATCCTTGAAGAGGTTTATTATGCAGTACAGGGGCACCACCTAACTTCTCTCTGCCATTGTCATCAAAGCAGTTAACTAATTCGATGTACTAGAGTTACATACCAAGGAAAAATAATCTGGAAAAATTAATCATACTAATATTAAATGTATGAGCTTCTATACACTTTTGGTGAGGGTACCAATTATAGACACTTTCTGTACTAAAATATGACAATATATTTTTAAACCTTTAAATATTATACATATTTTGATCTAATAATCAGATTGGTAGATCTTTATCCCAAAGAAATAACAGATATATATATATATATATTAAGTTATGCACAAATATATGTATCTCAGTGTTATTATAAAAGTGAAAAAAAAGGAAACACCATGAGTGTTCAGCTATGGGGAGTTGTTATGCAAATCAAATAAGCAATATCATGTGATAAAATAATATGAATTAATTAAGAACACAAAGATGCCTGCTTTCAGCAATTTGATGAGCTATGCACTGTGAAGCACCTCTGACTATAAACCAACTAGATCTTTGGTAAAACATTTTTTTCATATGTTTGTGAATTCCCAAGAAATAAGAGAAATCTAAGGATCACACATCCTCACACACACCTAAACATAAACTATGTGATGGTATCTCACAGCACAATGGAAGCATCAGCACTGAAACAGATCTATCTGCTAAGCGGTGGAATTCAGTCTAAGGTTTTTTACAATAAGTTTATGATTTTCAAAAGGAGGCTAAAGTGGTTCCAGATTCAGATTAACCTTAAATTCCATCACAGGCAAATATAAATCTTTTCTAGAGTTTAAACAATCCCCAACTCAAGTCTTTAGAATTCCTGTGACTATGTGAGAGAATAAAAATGAGACAGCGAAGATCGCCAGTAAACTAAGAAATAAACCACCATGTTTGAGAAACAACAGGAATAATTATTAGATACAGTGCCAATTTAAGCTATACATTTTAGAATCAAATACAGAACAGTGAATATCAATTGAATATGTATGTATACATATATAATTTAAAATTTAAAAACATAGTATTTTAAAAAGACAAAGCTAATTCTGAAATAAACTAAATATTAATAAATAGATAAAAATACATACTTTTTGAAATAAAGAAAGACATAAGGAATGTGTAAAGTAGACAGAGTTGAAGAGTACACAGAAATACAAACTTGAAAAAATTAAGCAGATGAGGAGAAGAAAAGTAAAAAGTGATGTGTAGGGTACATTGAAAATTATAAGACATCTAAAATTATCATTCCAACAGAAGATCGCATTAGCTAATGATTACCACTTAACAAATTATCTCACAATATAACCTCTTAAAACAGCACATATTATCTGGGTTACCTGGCTCAGGGTCTTGCCCTAGTTTGTGCCCAGGATGGCAGTCTCAGAAGAGTCGACTGAGCTGCAAGTTCCTTTTCCAAATTCACTCATAGGTCTTTTGTTGGGAAGCTAGATTTCTTTCACCATTTGAGTTCTTCTACATATCTGAGAGATTAAAACAGAATGGGAGAGAGAGAAAAAAAAGAAAGAGAGTTGAGGGAAGAGAGTAAGAGAGTGTGGGAGAGAGACAGAGAAAAGAGTAGGAGAGAAAGAGAGAGAGAGGGAAGAAGTGATGCTGATATAAATCACATATTAAATGGCATAAAACAACAGAAATGCATTTTATAGCCCTGAAGGTCAGAAGCCCTGAAATCAAGATATTGGCAGTTGTTTCTTTCAGAGTTTGTAGATTATAATACATTCCCTTGCCTTTTCCAGCTTTAAAAGATTACCTGCACTCTCTGCACAAAACCTCTTTTTCATATCACTCTAACCTCTTCTTGTTTTTTATTTGTTTGTTTTTTGTTTTTTACTGACTTCTAACCTCCTACCTCACTCTTTTAAGAACATTTGTGGTTAGTCACATTGAGCACATCTGCATAAACCAGGATAATCTTCTCATCTCAAGCTACTTACTCAGAACTGTGAAGTCCCTTTTGTCATGTAAGGCAATATATTCACTGATTTATGATGTTAAGATGTGAACATCTTTGGGGTGCATTATTATGTCTACCACCACAGCCTTCATCTGTAAAATGAAAGAAGGCTGAGCTTCAAACTTCCTGATTTGGCTGTCTTCCAGTTGGGTCAAGTCAATGGGAGCCACTGGCAGATTGGAGCAAAGTGGAGTAAAGACCATAGCTCCTCCTTTGCTTCTTTAGGAGCTCTCTGGCAGTACCTGCGTTCCAGCTGGCCTCTCCTCCAAAGTTCCAGTTCTCAGTGGGCTCTGAAAATATTCTTCTTGTCTTTTCAGTCCCAGAAGTGGTAATGGTTTTCCATTGTTGCTTTGGGTGTCTCACCATTTCTTATTTATTTCTTTATTCCTGTTCATACCTCTGTAACTGAAGTTCCTTTGTAAATCTACATCTTGAAATATTTAAGTTTTCTTAATGATGCTTTTGTTAATATACTACTGAAATAAGAAAGCAAAAATAATAGAATACTATAATAAGTGCTAAATTCTACTGAAATATATCACTTGGTTTATGCAATGTAAAAAATCAATCAATGTGTAAGACTATTTAATTAGTTGATTAATTGACAGGTCAGATTTGTTCACACCAAATTCCAAAATATATGGTTTATTTGGAATGTCCTAAGCCATGAAACAAACCTGTTTAATGATTCTTTTTGCCAATGCCTTTAGGACAATTAAAATGCTGTTATATGCAAATGTAATTTTCAATATATATAATGATTATTTTGAAAGAGACAATAATAATACCTGTTATGATCATCAATCAACCATCTTAATATAGTTACAGTGATTTAAAAATTTAAAATATAGCACTGTATTATAACTTTTTTCAAAGATTTTTCATTGGAATTAGTATATCTCATTATAAGCCCAAGGATTTTAGAAATGGATGGTAACCATCTCTTTTTAGCAAAACCGATTAGTCTGTCCTCCTACTTTAGTGTGTTTATCTATTAAAGCCAGACTAATTAGCAAATCCACTAATGAGCTTTCTATATCTGTTATAAAAAAAAAACAACCTGTTTCTTAGCAACCTTGTTATTAAAATTGTAAGTCAAACTAAAGCTCAGTTTGGCAAAATTCTGCAAATCATACTTGAGAAATGTAAGCAGAATTTCCTTTACTGCCTGCAGTGTGGACTGGTAATAATAGGCTCTCAGTTCAAACAAATAATTAGAGTGGATGATAAAGGGGTAAACATAACCCTCATTAATGATTTTGTTAATGGTTGTTGCTTGTTTAAGGCACTCATCCAATTTCACTGTTCTCTTCATACCTACTAACCTATATGGAATAATTATCAATTCATTGACTCAACAAGAAGAGACTATGTGGTGATACATGACTGTATCTTTGAGGTGCTACCAACAATGATTTTGGTTGTCTCTTCTGCATTTTGACTGAATCTTCTGCTGTAATTTTCCATGTTTGGCTGGACATTCCACTCCCACAAACTCTTGTTGAAGGAAGTAACTGCAGCTCACCTGGTGAATGACCACTATTGACCTGCTTGGCTGTGAACTTGTCTATGAGCAGAGCACTGGATGGTGATTGCTAGACTAAGTCAGATCCTCTCATTTTGTCTTGGAAGTAAAAACATGCAATGTTTTAAAGGCTTAGAGGGAAGAGATCATAACCCCTTTGAAGAGCTTATATAAGCTTAGTTGAGTAGTAGAAATGGCTGGAAACTTTGCCAAATATAAAGTCATGTCTTATATATTGGAAGGTTTATAAATCACTCTAAAGATTCTGATCTATACCATACAAGTTATTGAAACTTTGGCAACTATAAAACAAAAAATTAATGTGATCAGATATACATTTCTCCTCTTCTCTGGTTTATTCTTACATAGAACCCTAAATTACTTGAGCATGCCTCTCTTATAGCTGGAAAGATGTGAGCTAATTCACTTCTTATTTGTATGAACATAATCTTAGCTGGTATCTTTGTTTTGTACTTTCGATGTACTAATTCTGTACTAGCCACTTGAACTTTTTAGTTTTTCCCTAGTCTAGATGTTTTAGCCTCAATTTCTGCCTCTATTAGGAAGTTTGCTGTTTTTACTATCCTTGCTCAACTTCTTTCTGTCCAGATCATTCTGGTGGACCATGTTTTACTACTGCTTATAACATACATGGACAGAATTTTAATTCTTAAATAAGATTCAGGGTCATAAGTTTGTGTCTTGGCTCTTCTCCTTGCTCAGTAAACTTGGCATCATCTCATCAAATTCTTATACTCTTTCTTCTGTCCTCTTAGGTTCTTTCACTGGTCTAATAATTAAATTTACATGAGATCGATTAACAAGAAAAAGTAACCAAATTAATTACATAAGTATGTATGGAAATTCCACATACCTAAGACAGTCAGAGACTCCTCCTTCATGAAAGAGTCAGAGAAAGAAAGGGAAAATGAAGTTTGTATGACATTCTGAGCTAAGGATGAGGTAAGGCACTGTGGGGCTTCAGAAAAACAGAAAGTCATTCATAGGATGATAAGAAGAGCAGATGTTCAGTAATTAGAAGTTTGACCTGCCATATAGTTAGGTCATAAAATGTTATTTCTGGTGAAAACTCATTATGGGTAAGGCCCCTAATTTAAATTATTTAAGGAAGAGGTCATAGTTTCTTGTGAACTTGCAGGGTCTCAATTGCCTTTAGCTCAAAATAATCCACATGCCACAGAGGCATGGTTTGGGGGCCTTCTTCTGTATGCCTCTTCTGTAAAGGGGTATTTTGTTTGTTATAATTTAGAGATTTATTGTCAAGAAAAGTTAGAAAGTCTAGATAAGAATAGTATAATATAAGGGGATGCATGCATATGTCATTATGGTGAAGTGAATTTGATTAATTTATGGGCACACTTTTGGAGATACAAAGGGTTCAGTTCCAGAGTGCTGTAATAAAGAGAATATCACAATAAAGTGAGTGAGACAAACTTTTTGGTTTCCCAGTGCATATAAAAGTTATGCTTACACTATATATTGTCTAATAAGTGTATAATAGCCTTATGCTAAAAAAAACAACAATGTACATACCTTAATTAAAATAATTTTTATTGCTAAAAACGGTTATCATCCTGTGAACTTATTGGGAAAATAGCACCAACGTGTTTAATGTTGGGTTGACACAAACCCTCAATTTGTAAAAAAAAAAGGCACAATACAGTGAAATGCAATAGACAAGGTATGCCTATTATTATTGGTACTAGGAAATAATAGGCAGAGTAGATTCTTGACCAAAAACATGGGCTTTAGAGTCAGACAGCTTTTAATCAAATCTTTCTTACTTAACATCTGTGTAACCTCGGGCAAATTAACTAACTTCCCTCTACTTCAGTGTCTTTATCTATAAAATAGAGATAATATTGACTTCACAGTGTTATAATAAAGATTTAATAAGGTAGCATATAAAGAATTTAGAAAAAAGTAACAGACACAAGAAATATTTAATAAATTTTTTCAATACTCTATCCAATACTAAAAGCATTTTACTGTAAAGTAACCAGCGAGTTCTAAAGAGACAGCAAGGTAGGTGACAGAAAAAATTTTAGAAGAAACTTTATTGCTGGTGACATGCACGGGGTATATCAAACACAAATTGTGCAGCCCTGAACACAGTTCTTAGGCTGCGTTTAAAGAAAAAATTATATACTGGTTGGGGGGGGGGAGTAAGAAGGGGGAGCATGGTACAAAAATCATTAATCTTACTAACAAGCTCATTGAATTTTGCTGTCTTGTTACAACATTTACTTATAGGAGCTATCAAAAGGAAAAACATTTCTACACACTAAGAGCATAAGATAACAGAGTCGTAATAAATGTTTTACATACCTGGCAAAGACATTCCCAAACATTCTAGGATTTACAACCTATCCCTGTTGCCATAATAGTGGGAAATATTTAGTTTAGGATAAAGAGAGAAGGTAAATGAAGTTACTTTTGCTAAGTGTTGGGGTTAGCTTATTAGGAAGTTTAAAGCTAGTTCCTACTTGCTTAGTTTACAAGTTTTACACATACAAAGAATTTCAAAATGATGATTATTAGAAAGAATATAAAATGTTACAGAATACAGGTTTTTCATGCAAGGGGTGGGATGGGGGCTTGTGATCCCTTTGTCTAGAGCAGTGGTTCTTAACTTTTTCCCACCAGTTTCATATGCACATTCACCGAATCCTTCTTTAGTGATAAATAAAATATGATTTTTTTTCAAATTCAAGACATAGGTATATGTTTTTTTTACTGGTGCACAAAATGAGCCATGCATGAACATCACCTTGCTCAAAGAACAAAACCAACAAAGTGCATGAACTCATAACAAATTACAGTATTACTTTATTCTGGCCTCCGTGACAGAAACTTCTCCAAACCCCTGAGACCGACTCATCAAACCCCTAGGGTTCGATATAACCCAGGTTAAGAACCACTGGTCCAGAGGTATACATCACTCTCATGACTCCAGGATGGGAGGGTAAGTCAGGATTAGTGTAGGAATTTTTAATTTAAGGTATGTAAACATTTTTTCCTGATGGCTTTTAAGAAAGCAGAAGAGGAAGAGGTTTTTAGATAGATTCTGTCTTCTTTTCTCTTTCTAGCAGGCGGCGCTAGTCTTTCCAGAGAACTATAAGAAGTATTTAGATTATAACTAGCTGACTCAGTTGCCCCTGCAAGCTCTTGACCTTGTTTTTATTTCTTTTTTCCCTCAGAAAAGAGGGGCAAGGGGGCCTGACTCTTCCTTTTAAAATACTAATGTTAACAGTTTTTTAGTTCCTTGGCACCTTATCACAATTTGACTGTGTTTGTAAAGGCTATAGAAGGGAGTGCTCCAGCCAAGAAAGATGGCATCGACAGTGTTGGAGCTAAACTCAGTTCAAGGATCCTGATGATTGTCCTTTGAGCTCTCTTCCCAGAGCCACAAATCCCAGTCTCTCCTTATGTGACTCTAGTCTGCCCCACCCTCCCTCTGCTAAAACCCAGGCCTTGAGGATCCCCAGCCTCCAGCAGAGTAGCTACAAGGAACATTTAGAAGCAACTTGTCAGTTCTATTTGGCTATGGTGGCTATGGCACAAAAACAGGGAGAGGAGAGGGATACTCTTATCAATTGTTATCCAGAATTTTTTCAAGAAATCACCCTGTGCTTCTCATATGACCTACATGTCCCCAGAATTTGCAGCTTGAATTCCTATATAAATCACTAGCTACTGCCAAATTTTATTCCATTCCCTTTACCCGAGGACTTTCTCTGAGCTTGGAGTCATTAATTCTATTTGTTTTATTAATTATCTTCAAGTTACTTTATGCATTGGGGTATAAAGTTAGAATTTATGGGGACATAAGGTGCAATTTCTGCTCGAAAGGTAACTCTAGGGAGTAGACAATAAAATTTGTGGTGCAACTCAATAAAAAGATGATTATGATGACTATGATTATATTAAAAGAGAGAAAAATGGACACCCCCAAATATGCCTTTTTGGCATATTATTTTGAGCTGGTTATTTTTAATTTCTTTTTATTTTTTCATTTTTTTTTAGAGAGGAGACACAGAGAGAGCAAGAGAGAGAGAGAGAGAGTGACAGAGAGAGAGAGAGAGAGAGAGAGAGAGAGAGAGAGAAGGGGGAGAGGAGCTGGAAGCATCAACTCCCATATGTGCCTTGACCAGACCAGTACAGGGTTTTGAACAGGCGACCTCAGTGTTCCCAGGTCGACGCTTTATCTACTGTGCCACCACAGGTCAGGCTGAGCTGGTTATTTTTAAACAACAGTAGAAAGGGGAGATCTGAAAAACAGAATATAAGTTAACCTTCCATAAAATACATTTCCGTTTATGAGGGAAATTTCCATTTGTAAGGATATCTCTATCTTTGTTCCAGGAAAAGAAGGATGGCTCTAAATCTCTAGGAACTATTGTCAATAGAGAAAACAGATACTTAACTATCATCATTACAGCCTACTCTTGTTTGCTGTATTTTTTTCTGGTAACCTCCCATAATCGCACCCCAAACATTTTTTTTTTTAGCTGGAGATGATATTTAAAGTAATGGTTTAGGCCATTTATGACAGTTACTTTTCTTGGGTCTGTCTTAAATGTAAAGGAGTTATACATGATATTAAACTCTTTTTCTCCTGTTAATCTGTCTTTTGTTACAAGAGGTGTTTCAGCCAAGAACCAGAAAGGTGGAAGATAAATTATTTTTCCCCTCACAATATCTAATTTATTAAGTGGTTAATAGTATCAGACACAATTTCAATTGTTTACATATATAATGGATTGACTCTTTTAAAATCTCCTATGAGCATGTGCTTTGTTGAAGAAGTTGCACCAGGGCTGGAGTCACAGGTGAGGTTGTGTGTGCTCAAAACACCTGGCTCCCCAGTGGCTTTCAGAGGATTGGTTATATACAGATAAATCATTAATCATGGTGACTAAAGAAGTTAGGGTGCTGTCTCTGCTGATTGGTTGGTGCTTGGGTATGGGTAGTTGATCCGTGCATCTGGTCCTGATGTCAGCCTTGGATAGCTTCATCTGGTTGCACTGATTTTCTGGACCTGGAGCTGAAAACAACGGAGGCCTAGATGTTATCTTTAGTTTTACCGAATCTCTTTGTTGTCAATATACCCAAGGCTTTGTCTTAAGATTGGTTAATATTGACTGGGGCCTCATTGTCCTGAGGGCTTAATGATTAAGCCAGTGGGTGTACAAGGGAGAAGGAGGCAGGTGAATCAGAGTGCTGGATGAAGCCAGTTTAAATCAAAAGGAAGGAAAGAAAAAAAATCATATTAAAGAAATGAAGTTCCTGCGTGGTTACAAGTCCACCACCTGAAATCATTTCCTCTAGTTATAGCCAATGAGAACCACCAAGAAAGGCAACTAACTGTCTCTTTCTATTCTCACATGCACAGGCACCTGTGCACATGAAAATTTTCTGTTTTGTTCAGTTAATGCTAAATCTCCTTTTCATAATTTTTGAAAATTTTATTTTTTTTCTTGTCCTTCCTGCTTTCCTTTATTACTCCTTTCCCCACTATCTACTTTGCTTCTGTTTCTCATTTCTGCTCTCTCTGTCTTATTGACTAAGTACTGTTTGTCATGACATTTCACATATTTTTCCTGCCATGATATAATGTGTAAGACAAGCAAGTGACTTTCTTATTGATACTGGTCACATTTCATAGCAAACTCTAAAGGGTTATTACCCAGCCGACAACACAGTGTCAGGCACATAATAAGTGCTTAATAAATTGTTCATGTACATTGAATAATGGCTGTTTCATCTGCTGCTATGTACTGCAGACACAGAGAGAGATTGAAGGACACAGTCTACCTTATACTGCCCCATGAATTGCTACAATATAAAAAATAGACACTTTATGCCTGACCTGTGGTGGCACAGTGGATAAAGTGTCGACCTGGGAACACTGAGGTCGCCAGTTCAAAACCCTGCACTGGCCTGGTCAAGGCACATATGGGAGTTGATGCTTCCAGCTCCTCCCCCCTTTCTCTCTCTCTCTCTCTCTCTCTCTCTCTCTCTCTCTCTCTGTCTCCTCTCTAAAATGAATATATAAAAAAAATTTAAAAAAATAGACACTTTATTATCAGTTTAAGTTAAAATAGAAAAATCTGGCAAAAAGAAATTAAACTTACTTTCATGGAAATTTAAAATAATAAACTGAAGACAGTTTAGGACTAGTCAAAGTTCAAAAAATTATGTTTTGAAGTATCAAGTCTCATCATCATATAAAATTCAATTTAAGAAGAGTTTGTTCTGAAATATCTATAGTTCTGTGTAGAACAGATAAAATTGACTTGTTTACTGCATACTTTATAACATGGTTGTACAAGAACACAAAATGACAAATATTATAAAATTATAGTGTAATGTCAATAATAGTATTATCTACTCCAAATACTAGAAAAAAAGGTATAAAGTGTTATTTGCATTTGGAAGTGTATAGATGGAATTTGGAATCCTGGTCTGTTATCTCCACATTTCAAATGTTTCTTGTATATTTTATAATTTTCAGTTCTATCAGCACTTTTCCTGTAATGCTGTCATCTTGAGTACTCATTTAACTGGGGTGCACTTCTGAATTTTGTGCAGAAACACCTTTCATTATGCCCTCATTTTTCTTGCTGCTTATTTTACTCTGTTTTCCCCTAATCTTAGTTACAAGGTATTTTGATGTTTATTTCTAAAAGTGTCCATTTCTTCTGAAAAGTTAAACTATTTTATTTTAATAGTCACTATTGCCAATAAATCCTGATGATTTTGGTCCCAAACTTGTATCTAATCTTAGGACAATAATCCTAAATTTTTAGTTCTCAGAAGTAGGGATTTTCATTCAAACTTTAGGAGAAAAAGAAATCCATTTTTCTGGAAGTCTCTGAAACTGAACTGTAAATGCCCAGAGTGTGTAAGAGTTATTAACCTGGTAGTTTCACTCAATTTGGAGTCTAAATTGCCCACTGTTGAGAGTGTCACGACCTCATCATTTCTCTCAATGTTTCTATCTAGTCCTTTTCTTCAAACAACAGTTTCTTATTTGTTGCTCTCAGCTACAATCTTTTCATTCTTCTAAGTTCCCACGTGCCCTCCCTCACTGCTTATCTGAGCAAACAGGAATAGTCCTTCCCACTCGGTGTTCTCTGCTGCCTTCAGATACTTTCTGAAGCCCCCTTACCCACACTTGAGCTCTGGGGCATAGCTAAGTGATAAAGGGGTTATAAATCAAGGGGGTCTGGCATAACTTTCTGCAAAGGAGAAATCAAAGCTTTTATTACAGTATAGCAAGTTGATGTAAAGGGCAGTATAATTTTGAATCATCCCCTAAACCTAAGATGGACCTATATTTTTTTCAGGCTTAGCGAAAAATAATAGATACAAACAATTTAGAAAAAAACATTCTAGAACTAAAAATACAATACCTAAAATTTAAAAGAAATATTATATAAGTAAATACTTTAAAAAATGTAAGACATGCATAAAATTTGCTCCAACAAATCAGTTCTTTATATATTTTTAATATTAACCCTTTATCAGCTGTATTGTTGGCAAATAACTTTTTCCTTTTAGTAGATTGTCTTTTTATATTGTTATGGTTTCCTTTGCTGGGCAAAAACCTTTTAGGTTTTTTGTTTTGTTTTGTTTTTGTCCTTTTTGCTCTATCCCTACACCTCCCTTACCCAGCCCTCCCATCCCCAACCCCTACCTCAATAGTGGTCAGCTTGCTCTTTATGTATGAGTCTCTATTTTGCTTGTTAGTTCATTTTGTTCATTAGATTTCTCATTAAATCATATAATACTTATCTTTCTCTGACGGGTTTATTTTACTTAGCATAATAATTTCCAGGTCCATCCATGCTGTCAAAAAAGGTAAGATTTCCTTCCTTTTAATGGCCACATAGTATTCCATTGTGTAAATGTACTATATCGTTTTTTATCCACTTATCTACTGATGGGCACTTAGGCTGTTAATAGATATTAGCTATTGTAAATAATGTTGCAATAACCATACGGGTGCATATATTTTTTGGAATTAGTGTTTTGGGATTCTTAGGATATATTCCCAGAAGTGGGATCACTTGGTCAAAAGGCAGACTTATTTTTAATTTTTTGAGATAACTCTGTACTGCTTTCCAAAGTGACTGCATCTATCTGCATTCCCATAAACAATGCATGAAGGCTCCCTGTTCTCCACACTCCTGCCAAGAATTGTTGGTTGTTGATTAATGGGTAATTGCCATTCTGACAGGTGTGAGGTGACATCTCATTGTGGTTTTAATTTGCATTTATCTGATGTTTAGTGATGTTGAGCATCTTTTCATATGCCTATTGGTCATCTGTTTATTCTCTTTTGAAAAGTGTCTATCAGGTTCTTGCCCATTTTTATTGGATTGTTTGGGGGTTATTTTGTTGAACTTTACCAGCTCATTATAAATTTTGGCTATAAATCCTTTATGAGATGTATTGGTAAATATGGGTTGTGTTATCATTTGTTGATGGTGTCTTTTGCTGTACAAAAACTTTTTAGTTTAATTTAGTCTCATTTGTTTATCATTTCCCTTGCCTGAGGAAATAAATCAGAAAAAGTGAGAATGTCCAAGATGTTACTGCATATGTTTTCAAAAAAACCAAAAATTATGGACAGAGACAACTGAGTGTTGATCACCAGGATAATGGAGGTGGAGCAGGCTATGGGGGCATAAATGGTGATAGATGAACACTTGACTTAAAGGGATGAACACACAATGTGGTGTACAGAAATGTATTGTAGAATCGAGTGCCTGAAACCTATAAAATTATGTTATCTATTGTTACCCCAATAAATTCAATTATAAAAATAAAATAAACCTTTTATTTTGATGTAGTGTTATTTGCTTATTTTTTCTTTTGTTTACCTTGTCTGAGGAGATATATTAAAAATATATTACTAAGAACAATGTCAGAGCGAATACTGTCTATCTTTTCTTCCAGAAGTTTTGGGTTTTACATTTAAATCTTTAATTCATTTGAGTTTAGTATTTTATAGGGTATAAAAAGTTGTCAATTTATTTTTGTGCATATATCTGTCCAGTTTTCTTAACACCATTTATTGAAGAAACTATATTTACCTTATTGTATAGTTCTGCCTCATAGATTAACCATATAGGTATGGGTTCTTTTCTGTGCTCTTAATTCTATTCCATTGATCGATGTGTCTGCTTCTATGGCAGTACTATGCTGTTTTGATTATTATGGCCTTGTTTGATATCAGTGGTATGATACCTTCAACTATTTTCTTTTCAAGCTTATATTGGTTAATTGGGGGTCTTTTGTGGTTCCATATAAAATTTGAGATTAAGTGTTGTAGTTCTGTGAAAAATGCCATTGATATTTTGATAGAAATTGTATTGAATCTGCAGATTGCTTTAGGTATAATTAATATTTTAATTTTCATATTGAAGGGACTACTTGGTACAGGGTGGAGACTAGATGTTAAGAATAAAAATTGGTAGACTAGGTTGGAGGATATGGTTAATAATTGTGGAGAATAAACTAATGTCCTGAACTAAGAGATTAGTGGCAAAGGAGCTATTATTTTGTAAACCTTAACTAAAGGTATGATTGGTCAAATCACTAGTGGTTTTTACTTTTGGTTTGTGGACTGGTTAAAAGCTAAATTGCCTTAGTCAAGAAAGTCATGGTTTTCCTGTAACTGTTTGTAATTTTAGCTAGACTCTAGATTGCATGAGTTCTTGTCTTAAAATTACTGATTTTAGACCTTGTCATAATGACAGTATCTATAAGCTAGATTCACTTTTTAAACAAATTTATAAAGTTTTTGTCTGATTTAAGCTCTTTTATTTCAGGACAGATAGAACTGGAATTTATAATATTTTTCAAGCTATAAGTTCAGTTGTTTTTTTCGGCAGGGCAGAAGATAACGCTAAATGAGATTATGCTCTAGAGAGCACTTGGCTTTCTTCAGAGGAAAGTTGTTTTGCAAATGATCATATTTTTATAGTTGGTCTAATGTTTCAAGTTGTCTATTCATGTAACCACTCCACTTCACATGTTTTTAAACGTTTTCTTTTATAAAAATAGTTATTTCCTCCTTTCTCTCAGGCAATCTGAGATTGGTTTTCCCAATATTTTAATTTCAGTCTGTGTTATTTCTTTGCAGACATGTGTAAGATGTGCCCACCAATAAGACATAAATATATATATATATATATATATATATATATATATATATATATATATATATATATATATATTTTCTTCTTTTCTTAAAAGAATACTCAATACATATGCGGTAAATTGAAAATTAATTATTCATTTTCCAATAAAATTTACAAAAGAAATTCATTCATCTTGTAACATTCTTTATGGATTTATAAATGATCTAGTTATAAAAATATTTCATTGAAAAACATACTTACTGATTTTAGACTTATGCTTATTTTATGAGTAATTACCATTATGAGTTACTGTGGCACCTTCAATACAGGCTTCTCTACATACCTGCTTTAATCTCTACTTTCTGTCTTCGCTGCCAAAAAAACATCATACAACACACCTCGTGGGCAGAAATTTGGCAAGACAGAGAACTACAGTGTGTCCGTAAAGTCATGGTGCACTTTTGACCGGTCACAGGACAAAAGTGCACCATGACTTTACAGACACACTGTATTTTATACTTTCTCATTCATGTGGGCTAACATGATGCGCTCTGTCAGCTGCCATTCTGCATCAGTGTCACAGATTCCCCAGGTTCTTCTGCAAGCTCAGTTTCTCACTGGTTACCTCTAAAAATTTAGCTTCCTCTGATTCAATTTAAATATCTCAAAGTATAATTTAATGATAGAATTTTGAGGCTGTATTTTACAATCTAGTTGCACTGCTATGCTATAGGAATTTGAGCATTAATTCATGTATTTGTTTCTCTATCAAACAGAAATATTATACCAGATCTATGAAATCATTTAACAAGAAGTCCCTTGTAATCTCACAGTCCAATGATAGGTAAAATATTTTATGTATAATATATATTTCACATTATGTATATGTGTATTCAAACATATATACAAGGTTTGAGGAGAGCATTGGTTTAGAAGCATTGGTATAGATACCTACATCTATATATAAATTCATGAATTACTGGGCTCAGTTAGTATGTAATGAAAGATCAGTAATGGAAGGTGCTTGGTCTTTGATAATAGGGGATAATATAAACTAGCATGCAAATAATGAAAGCTTGGTATAGTTTCACCTGTACTGAGTGAAAAAATTAAAGTTGCAACCAAGGAATTTTTAGGTTAGGTGCTATGGTAAGCATATTGTTTTAGGGAATTATTACTTCACTTTTCAAATGTGGTTAAAGAAGTTGGCAAAACATTTGAGTTCAGTTCCTTAGCTGATTGGATTCTCTGATTGGCGGAGGTTGAGAAGTAGTTAGCAGTGCAAAAGATTTACATGGGAGTACTATCTGTGACGAAAATGGAGGTGGGGTATGATTGGGCAGAGGCAGCAGAGAGACCATGATGCAACCTGACAAGTGTCTTGAAGCTGACAGAGCTCTAGAGAAATGACTGCTCACTGGATGCTTCCCACGTATGTACCATCACTGGACTTCTAAACCAATGCTCTCCTCAAACCTTGTCTGGGGACTGCCCAAGAAAAATGTGAGCTTGAAGGCTGAAGTGAACTCTGAAGAACTGACAGCTGAAAGTTTACAGCTGACCCACATTTTTTACAGCTGAACAGCAAGTCTTTATTTTTTGAGGGGAATCTGAGTGGTTCTTATCTGACACAATTCTTACTTCGGGTGTTTTTTTTTTTTCTTTTGATTTGTGCTGTCCTGGCTACTTCATTACAACATACAAATGTTAGAATTTAGTGACTATATGAGAAAGTTTAATCTTGAAGCTTTAAAACAATGACACCAAGAAACTTTAATATGCTCTACTTAGAAAATGTTGGCTGGGAAATTTTGCTGGTTTGACAAATATGTAAGACAATAAATTATTTAATAACATTGATTTCAGACACTAATTTTAAGACTCTAATATATTCAGTTTATCTAAATAGTTTATTTTTATGAGACTCACTAATTGCAAGTTCTATTTATTTAATTATTGTATCTCATATAACATTCTGGCATCATCTGATCAATCACATTTTTATGCTTCAAATGAAGCAACAATTAATTTCTGAATAATTTATTATAATGATCATAATTTTCTAGTTAGGTGACACGAAATATGTGTAGAAAACACACAAGTGAATGAATAGTTATGACAGGTTTTTCCAAACAAATATTTTAAACCAAGTGAAATTTGAATTATATATGTATTCAATAACACTGAGGCATTAAACATTGATAATAAGAAGGATGTTTATTCTATTTGTTAGAGAGTTTAGTGGTTTGGGGTATTTCTAAGCTATACTAAATGCATTATACATCTAGGCAGTAAAAAAGAAAATTTCAATATTTGTTGAGAAAAAGCCTTCATAAGTCCCACAGTTTGCTGTTACTTTATTCCACCACTCTGATATTAGATTACCTTTGATTTTTAATTCTCTTTCTTCTTAAGTATTATAATATTTACTATTGTTTTAAGTTGAAACTGATAAAATAATATTTGTAGAAAACTATTTTCCTCAAAATTTCTTCAGTTTTAAATGGAGACAAATTTCAGAAAAAAATATATAAAACACCAGTAAATATTTCTATTCGTCTTTTTACTAGTGTATTGAAAACATATTTACAATAGTATATATTGATATATGCTGCGCCAGATGTTGTAACATTGAAGGTGTTGCAAGTCCCCTAATTTTATCACTCTAATACCACTATGATATAGTATTTTTTCTCTATTTTACCAATGCAGAAACTCAGGCATGGAGAAATTAAGTGATTTGCAACAATTTACTAAGTGAGTGAGTAACAAATTTAACATGTGAAACAATATTTTCCTTACTCACAGACAAAGCTCTTCCAGGAACGTCATCTAAATATACTTTCAAACACATATATCTGGGTTTCTGTACATGAAATTATATTTGCCAACTAAGAATGAATGGAAAAGCAAACAGTAGCTGCTCTGATGTTTGAAAAGGAAAATTTAAATCACCACGCAACATTAAGATAATTGATATCTGGAAATAAAAAGATAATATCAACCTCATAAGGTTTTTATGAGAATTAAATAAGAATAACTAAGATAACGAAAAGTTCTTACTAATATTTTTCATGCAGAGTAAGTCACTCAAAATATTAGTTTCTTCTTAGTAATGTCTTCTCAGTGTAGGCATAGCCAAAAAAGATGGACCTTTAGAAATCAAATAAAAGAGGGAAACCATTCTCTACTACCTTAAAGATAAAAATTAAAAAACAAGCAGTAGAACACAAAATTATTTTAAAGAAATACAAACTCTGTGGAGTAAGTAGGTCAAAGTCTGTTGATTCAACCCTCCAAATATTATGATTCTAATGATGGTTGTTAATTTGTCCTTTGAGATAATATTTTAAATCAAAATCAAATTGCAAACTTTGAAAATCTGATATTGTTAATAAAGTTTACATTTTTTCTCATAACACTTTAAATTTTGAGATGATATCTAAGTACTCTTCTTTCTTTTAGTACATGTGTGTGAGAGAGAGATAGACAGAAAGAGAGAGAGATGAGAAGCATCAATTCTTCTTTGTGGCACCTTAGTTGTTCATTGATTACTTTCTCATATATAGCCCTGACTGGGGAGCTACAGTCCAGCCAGAGGCCCCTTGTTCAAGCCAGTGAC
Source organism: Rhynchonycteris naso (assembly GCA_037038555.1). Lineage (NCBI taxonomy): Eukaryota > Metazoa > Chordata > Mammalia > Chiroptera > Emballonuridae > Rhynchonycteris > Rhynchonycteris naso. The sequence continues at coordinate 286,838,551 of CM072996.1, read as the reverse complement.
CTAGGGCTTCAAGCCAGTGACCTTTGTGCTCAAGCCACTGACCATGACTTTATGTCTATGATCCCACACTCAAGCTAGTGACCCTGCGCTCAAGCTGGTGAACCCGAACTCAAGCCAGTGACCTTGAGGTTTTGAACCTGAGTCCTCCACATCCCAGGCAGATGATCTATTCACTGCGTCACTGCCTAGTCAGACAGTACCTTCCTATTTTTAATAAACTCAGAAAGTGTTCACAACAAATCTGCTTTTAAAAAAATCAGAATATTAGAAAAAGTTGATTAAAACTTCTGGTAAAAAAAAACCTCATAAAGTTCAACTTACGCAATAAAAAAAGAAAAATAAACATGTTGCATAGAAAAGTCAAAATCACAAATATTTGCTAAAGAAATAATAGTGTACTTACCAATCATGAGCCTTAAATAAAAATAGTCACTAGAATTTAGACAGCAGGCTAGTGTTAAGACTTTAGACCATAGAGAAAGGCATATGATTGACATCTCCGCTCATTTATCTTAGCATTAAAATGTCTTTAGGAATTCACTTTACAGCAGATCTGCATAAGGGGCACATTGTATGCAACAGCAAGCTATGATTTTGAAAAATATAAGAAAGAATATAAACAACAAATGCCTCTTTAAGACCAGTAATAATAGACAACCAAAAGGTTAATTTAGACAAATCAATACCAAAGAATCCCTCTCTCTGTTTTATCTTGATCACTACTTCATTTACTTGTTTTACTTTATGCTCTATGAGCTATGAATTATCAGTCAGGTTGAAGTAGCAGAACCTTTTAAATTCTTCACATCTGTGACTGTGTCCTAGAAGGAGGTAGTCTACAGCTGCGCGATTCTCTAATACCACTTCTCTAACTTGTCTTAACTATTGAAAATGGCACTAATGACTTGAGAAGTTACATTTAAAGTTTTGCCTTAGTACAAGCTAATCTAATTATTTCTATATCTAAAGAGATTACCATTAAAATATAATTAAACATTATATTCAGCGGGGCTAAAAAGATGCAAATCACTGTTACAGTCAGGTGCAAGGAAGAATTCCCATGGAGCCTAGCTGGTGTGGGGCTTCTGAGGTATAAGTACTCTCAGTCTTCCTAGAGACCATGGTCCCCTAGAACTGTTTTTTGGAACATGGGAATAAACTATTCTTCTGTATATTAGAAACCAATTTGTAGGTAATTTAATGTGACCAAAGGAATAAGATACATGAATGGTGATATTGCAATTCATCCCCACATCTGCAAAAAGCATAAAACCATTTTTGGTACAGTTGACAAAAGATGCACATTCTCTAACTGGAGCTATATCTTTGGCACCATTGTTTACTCTCCTGTTAAGGGGTTTAACCTACATGACCAGCTAAGGGAGGAAAGGTGGCCATGGGGGTAGGGGATCCTTGTCTTCTCAGTTTTTCACCCTGGTGACCTTCTGTGCCTGGCCTATAGTCCTTGCCCTGCTTGCCTGTCTAACTGCCTAATATACAGAGAATACTGGAATTCTTATAGCATTATTGCAATCCTCTAACATCTCAAAAATACTATCTCTTAATATTGTATATGACTTTGTTAAAAGAATATTTTTAAACATTCTTTTTTCTTCTCTCATATAACTGAATCCTTAATCTATTTTTGATTATAGATAATCTTTTTTTCTTTATGAGAATTCTTTCCATTATTAGACTTTCAAATTTAGACACTTCTCACTTCAACCATATAAAGACCTATCTCAGACATATATTTTTCCATAATGAATCATTTATATCTTTTATATCATTTACAGTATTTTTAAATATTTTCTCTACTAGAATGCAAAACACATTTAAGAGCAAAGACTATCTCTTTACATGTCTTTCTACTGATCTAGCTTAGTTTATGGAAGGAAGGAGGAACAAATCTGTATTTTTTGAATAAATAAAAAATTCTTGAAAAACTAAATAGAAATATTCATTTTTAACAGAATTATTAAAGTAGAATAGAATTATTGAGTGTTTCTTCTCTCTAGGAATTGAACCATTAATAAAAATATATATTCCACCATGATCACATAATTATTTATAATAACACTTGGCTAAGTTATATTTCTTGGAAAATTAAGGTTCTTACAAAATAACGTGCTAAGAGTGACTTACATTTTTTCATAATAAATAACTGTGTAAAGATTAACCAAAGACACATATATGTAACATATAAATATAGACAACAGGGTTCCAATAGACAGAAGGAAAGAGGTCAAATAAGGAGGACCAGGGAGAAGGGCAAAAATGGGGGTGGGATGGAGGGTGCATGGTGCAGTATGTAGATGGTATTGAGTTGTACACTTAAAACCTGTACGGTTTGGCAAACCATATCATCTCAATAAATTAAAAGTAAATTAATTAATTTAAAAAGAAATAGATACATGGATTGGGATGAAGTACTCACAATACTTAATTTTTTTTCCTGAGTATCAGTTACATGGTCTTTTCTTACTAAATATTTGTTAAGCTGTTCAGATAAATTAATGCACATTCTTGAATGAATGTGCAAGATTTTACAATAAAAATATTTTCAAAGGTCAAAAATTTATGTAGATTTGATTTTATATATAATATAGAACAAGTGAAAGAATGTACCAAAGTTTCTGTTATAAAATTATAAGGTTATGCTTTTTCTTAAGTTCTGCTGAGGACCCCTGAGCAACAGGACTAGATCTTTTTAGGTAGAGAGCCAGGATCCTATTCTAAATCATTTGCAATAATTCCATTCTAAGATTATCTACATGGGGACATACATTTCTTGCTTCAAGAAGCTCATTAGTAACCATAGCAGGTCCTTTATCATTGTCTGAGTTCTATAAGTACTGAGTTTTTATACCTTGATTATTTGATTGTTTACGGAAGACCTATTTTTTTTTCAAATATCTTCTGCCTAAAACTAGCTGCTTGCCTTACATTTGAAAGAAAATAGCTGTGTGATAGTGAAGTTATTGTTTTCTCTACCTAAGAAGTGTGGTGTGTGTGTGTGTTTCCTGCTGTAATCAGCAGCCTCTGCTACTGGGTGATAGGAGAGGCATTTTAAATCTTTTTGATGAAATGAGCCATTTTCTGCTTGGTCTAAAGCTTGAAATGGATCCCCTATTGTGCAACAGCAAATACACCATTATATATCTTCCATCACACTGTTAAATTTCCCTCTACAAAATGAGAGGAAAAGGTTAGAACAATGTGTTTAATCACTACATGGCAAATATTATGCTGGTATCCCAGAGCTTACTTACTTTAAGAAATACATTTTAAGTGAAAAATACCCATATTATAAGAGCAATTTTTGAATTTCACAGTGCTACACTAAAATTTTTTATTTGTACTTTTAATACCTTTGGTTTTAGACATAAACGGTATTAAACTTCATAAACACATGAGTGATTATCATACTATATTCATCAACATATATTTACAGAAAAGTGCAAATCAAGAGTATGTAAAAACTATATAACCATCCATCAGGGAAACGGGGAAAAAAAGGGCAGCTTTTGTCATAGCAACCATGTAGTTAAAGATGTAAACAAGAGCCAATTTCAGAATTTATTCTAAGAAATAAATAAGCTTCAGGAACTTTTCTAATTTATTTCAGAACAGAACTAATGTTAATCAAAGAAATACATTAATACTTATACAGTGACTGCTTCCATCAAACAGCAGGACACACAAGTTAATGAAACACAAAAGGATGGGAATTAGGTAGACAGGTTGCATATGGGTATAGAATGAGAGGGAATAGCATACTCTAGTTCAGCAATTGTCCAGTGTGCCACAATAATTTTAAAAACATGCAATACTTGACTATTTAGTTAGGGGCACCAAATTCTTACCCCTTAGATTGTCAAACAAAAAACTCACTGACAACAGCCAACACAATAGCCATCCGGTGGGAATGAATCAAAATTATACCTATTTTGTCAGTTCGGCAAAAAATGTATTTGTTGGTGTGCCACAGAATTTTAGTAGTTTATGTGTGCCATGAGATGAAAAAAGTTGAAAATTGCTGATCTAGGTGATATTCCAAATTTTATCAGTCATCTGAAGGGATCTTTACTTTATATTGTCCAGTTTCATCTGCAGTTTCTGACTTAGCAGGTCTGGGGTAGGACACGTCTTTGCCTCTCTAACAAATTCCTAGGTGATAATGCTGCTGTAGTAACAGAAATGATTTCTAATAAATGAAGACAGACAGAATATGAACAAGCAAGTGAAATATACAGTACATGAAAAAGTAATACATTTAAGGAGTCAAAAAGCAAAAAAAATAATAATAAAAAATAAAGTGAGGGCATAGAGTAGGACAGGGTTCTGTTTTCCATAATGTGCCAGGAAATACTTCACTTGATTAGGTCTTATAGAGTGATGTAAAAATGATAATGGATCGATTATTCACTTACATTGGTAAAGATTTTTCTAAGATGAGGGAAGAAAAAAGGAAAACTAGGTAACAGAACCAAGAGATTATTGTGGTTGGAGGAGAAGAAACAGAAGGAAAGTTAATAAGAGATGAAGTTAGGGAGGAAGCAGGGGAATCCATAGATGTAGATTGTAGAATCTCTATTTTATTAGGCTCCATTCTCCATTGTAATGACAATTTTTTACTAAAGACATACGGAGAAAGGGGTTCTTGAAGGTTTACTTTGCAATATAACCAAGTCACAGAGAAGAGTCCACCACAAATGGAACTCATAACATATCTCTAAATCTGTTAGTCATCACATCTGAACTTGACATGTATCTTCTCAGGGTTTTGGCTCCTGCTACCACTTATGCATTCCAAATCTCCAATAAGATTCTCTTTTCATCAATTTTAATTTAAAGACATAAAGGGAAGGGGGTTCTTGAAGGTTTAGTTTCTAGTATAACCAAGTCACAGAGAAGACTCTATCACAATCTATACCTTGTCAACTTGGTGGCTGTACACACTATTTTAGCCATATTTAACTTATAAATAAATATTATACATTTCACTCTAAAAGATGTACTGTCAGTCACAAAACCCAAAACACACTAGCACATACCCATAAAAGATACAAATATTCTTACTATATTCACTCTGAGCTAATGTTCATTTTTCTGAGTGATACTTCGCCTTTGATAGTTTCTAACTTTGATATTCTCTAAGTTAAGTACTGAAATATAAGGTTAACCTCTATTGACATATCAACATAACTTTTGAGCGATAAAAGAATGAGTGAAAAAATAAAATAATAACATTGACATACACTCAAACATATGTGCTTTTTATCTATATAAATGCTTTTTATTCACAGACACATGTAAACATACACATGCACAGACCCAAATAAGGAAGAAATAGCTGTAACTGCTGGTTTTGTTCATTGCAACTGATCATGTGGTTGTAGCTGGTATTGATAGTTCCCATTTCCCACCACCAATTTCGTACATCCTTTGGACTCAGAAAGTACCTTGGATGACTATAGTTTCTTGACTTGTATGGTAACCTCAACCTTCATTCCCTAAGGGTCTTGCCATTAAGAATCCTGTCTGAGTTGTAGTTTCTATTGGCGCCACAAATGCATAGGAGTATAAAAGGATGCCTCAAAAAGACGTCTGCATTTCATTTACTCCTCCTTACTTGTATAGAAACAGCCATATCCCCCTTACCAATTGAAGAAGATTTTGAGAAAGCAGAAGATGAGAGTTGGAAAAGATACAGTCTTATAGTGACAAGTGATGATTAGGTACCATAAAATAAAAGGTATATAATTAATACATTTAAAAAATATATTTGAAGCTAAATAAATTGAAGGGACAAAGTTGAACATAGACTACATGTTCAATAAAAATGAATTTTCTAAAGTGGAGTCACTATAAAAGGAGGGACTGTGTAGGATGTTAAACAAGACATCAACATAGACTATAAAGTGAGAACCTGATGATGTTATAGGCCCCCTTATGGTAGCACTGCTATATATGTTTTAAATTTTATTTAGAAAATTAACTTTAACAGGGTGACATTGATTAATAAGAATACATAGGTTTCAGGTAAACATTTTATTTTTTTACAGGGACAGAGAGAGAGTAAGAGAGAGAATAGATAAAATAAGACAGACAGGAAGGGAGAGAGATGAGAAGTATCAGTTCTTCATTGTGGCACCTTAGTTGACCATCGATTGCTTTCTCATATGTGCCTTGACTGGGGAGCTACAGCAGAGCAAGTGACCCCTTGCTCAGAACCTGGTGAGTCTTGCTCAAACCAGATGAGCCCATGCTCAAGCTGGCGAACTTGGGGATTTGAACCTGGGTCCTCCGTTTCCCAGCTCGATGCTCTATCTACTGTTCCACCACCTGGCCAGGCTAAACATTTCTTTTTTTATTTTTATTAATTTCAATTTATTGTGTTAACATGGATTCAAGTGTCCCATTCAATATACTGGTAACACCCTCACCCCCATATCTCCCATTACACCCCATATCTTCCCTCCCCTTAAATTCCAGCCCCTTCCCTCTGAGATTTGCTGTCCTGTTATCTGTATCTATGTGTTATGTATATATAATTTCACTAATCCCTTCACCATCTCTGATCTCATTCCCTCATACTCTTTCCCTCTGACAGCTGTTCCTCTGCTCCTTGTGATCCCTCCTCTGCCTCTGTTCCATTCCTCAACTCACTTTGTTCATTAGATTCCACATATAAGTGAGATCACAAGATTTTTTTTTTCTCTCTGCCTGGCTTATTTCACTTAACATAATAATCTCCAGGTTCATCCATGCCATCGCAAAAGGTAAGATTTTCTTCTTTTTAATGGCCATGTAGTATTCCATTGTGCATATGTACCACAGCTTTTTAATCCACTCGTCCACTGATGGACACTTGGGCTCTTTCCAAATGGAAAAAAGGGCACTGCTGGTGGGAATGTAGACTTGTACAGCCACTGTGGAAAACAGTATGACGTTTCCTCAAAAAATTAAAAATGGAACTGCCTTTGACCCAGCTATCCCACTTTTAGGAATATATCCTAAGAACACCAAATCACTGATTTAAAAGAAAATATGTACCCCCCATGTTTATTGCAGCATTGCTTACAATAGTCAGGCAAACATTTATATAGCATTTGAACTCTTGATTATGTTGTATACCCAACACTCAAAGTCAAATCATTTTCCATCACCTTATATTTGTCCCTCTTTACATCCTTCCCCCACCTCCTTCCCTTCCCCCTCCTTCATGTTGATATAGGCAGAATTGGCTCAGAAATTGGGTCAGTACATAGCATTGAGGGGGTTGTTTCGATGAAGTAAATGCAGAAAGCTAAAAACAGAAGGATCAGTTGTAGTAAAACACATCAGTACTGATAAATACCTTGTTTCTTGTTGATTTGAGGATTTGGTCCTCATACATACTGGTAAGAAATTAAAATAAGATATTTTTTAATATAAATTATAACTTGATTCTCCTGATAGTCTTGTATAAGCTAAATAACAAACTTGTAATTCATATTTATAGTGCCATGACATTCTTAGATTGGGGTGCTGGCTATTTAATTTTTATGCATTTTAATAATAAATGAAGTCCCACATTGTTTATAGCATCTTTTTTTTGGTTGGAGAACTTAGATCTTTGTCTTCTTTATGAATTATACCTGCACTGGTGTCAATAACTTATTTAAATTAACATGGTATCTTCAGCACATATGACCATACATTAACCCCAAATTTTGTATTTCCCAAATGCTTTACAGCCCATATTTTACTAGTTGCTACTAAAACCAAATCAATAAGTCATTTTAGGAATATTATCTCTATTTTTATTTACATTTGTAAAGGAAATAAAGCAACATGAAAACAAGGCACTCTACAATTATGGCAGGAATATTAGGGACAGAAATCTGATACTTCTCTGCAATAGGAATGCATTCAGTGTTTCAACCCCAGAATTGGAGCTATTTTAGGGGAGTGGAAGTTGAACCCATTGAAAATAAGCAACTTAGTATTATTGAGTAATTATTCGTGATAATTCAGTCACTCTCATCACTCTGTTCCCCAGACACCTGTGGTTTTACACTGATATATATATATATATTCCCCCCAAAGTGAGAAGTGGAGGGGAGGCAGACTGACAGACTCCCGCATGGACAGACTTCCGCATGTGCCCGACCAGGATGCACTTGGCCTGCCCACCACGGGGCAATGCTTTGCCCATCTCAGGCATTGCTCTGCTGCAATCAGAGCCATTCTAGTGCCTGAGGCAGAGGCTATAGAGCCATCTTCAGCACCCAGGCCAACTTTGCTCCAATGGAGCCTTGACTGCGGGAAGGAAAGACAGAGAGATAGAAGAGGGGGAAGGGTAGAGAAGCAGATGGGCGGTACTTCTGTGTGTCCTGACCAGAATGGAACCGGGGACTTCCACACACTGGGTTGATGCTGTACCACTGAGCCAACTGGCCAAGGGGTATACTGTAATATATTTTAATCATTTATATTTTAAGACTCTTTAGTTTTTTTTGTTATTATAAATAGACGTCTTGGTTGAAGAAAAACTTAACAATCCGAGGTATTACTTTTTTTTATAGCAGATAAACATGGCAAAATCCGTGACTATTTTTAAGCTACTGTTATTTTTCAAATTCATGCTACCTGTTTTATTTTACTCTCAACCTGATCTCAACTTTTCTACATTTCTCCTGTACAGTTTCACCAAATAAAAATGTAATATTTTACTTTAATATATTATTTATTTTGCAGCCCCTGTCTGTGCAGCAAAGCATCATATGTTTTAGCAGGGTCTTTAACTGAATTGTAAACTACAAGCAAGGTGGAAAAGTACAGATTTATATAATTTAGAATATTATTTTGCGGAACTGTGAACTTCCATTATTTTCTTATAAAATAAGCATTTAGAATGTCACTTTTAAATAGAACTAAGACAATATATTTTTTATTCTGTTGAACAAGATGATCAGTTATTATTTCTGGTCATTGAAATATTGCTCAAGCAAGTATTTTCATTTCTGTTTTGTGTCCAATACCTTAACACAGACCATGATCTCCATACTTAATTACCCTTAGGGCTTTCCAGCTTCTTTTCCTGAAGTATTTTTTTAAGCAAAATACTTTTTAAGTAAATGTACAAACCCCTCAAGTCATGTCATTCTTTGAATCCAACACTTTGAAGACCGTTTTAACAGACTCTATCAAATTTCAATCCTTCAAGTACACGTTCATTCTCACCCTCATCTAATCTCACCTTGGCAAATCTGCCTGTGCTAACTGTTATGTAATTCAGTTCTTTCTATTTTGCAATGAGTCAACTCAGACCCTGAGAGAGGTTAAATACCTTGAAAATGTCATTTATGCAGAAAATGGGGGAGCTGTATTTTGATGCACAGTGTGTTTGTTTTTTGTTTATGTTTTCTTCATTAGTTTCTTCACTTGTTTGTTTTCATCAATATGTTTTGCATTATAATAATGTACAACCCTAATCAAAGTGGATTAGAAAACACAAGTATGTATTATTTGTAACAAAACTATAATTTACATACTGGACTGGTATGGTGACACACTAAGTCCAGAACCTCATCTGTTGCTCTTCCTTTCACAGCTTCTCTTCTGTGACATTGACTTCATTCTTTGCAGGACACTACTTAGGGTCCCAAGATAGCTCTTGGACTCATTTATGTAAATGTATATATGAATGGCAAAGTTTGAGAGAAATAAAACAGGTCGGATGTCCATCATTTAAAAAACCAATGTGGACAATACAGATTTAAACTTGAATTATATTCCTCATACCTAAATTCTACTGTGAAATTAAACTATAAAATATATAAACTGAGCAAAGAAGTAGAAACATCTGGATGAACAGTGAGTTTCTCTTATTAACTAAAGAACAGGAAATGGATATTTGTCAATTAAACCAAACAAATGCATACTCTGTGGCAGTACATGAAATTTGTCTTTCTAGGCCAATCTATATCTGTTGCAAACACTTTTTATCTTCATTCACACTTTCACTATGCTCATGTACCTCTGTACTAAAAATCTTCAGATCTTCTTATACTCTGCAAAATCTACTATGTTTCCAGGCCTCAATTTAAAGAGTTTATAAAAATTCTCTGAATCACCACAGTCCTACTGATCCTGTGCCCACTAAACTTCTATGGGATTTTTAGCTATCATAGATCTTTAAAATATAGTCTCCAACAAAATATTTTATATTCGTAATTTGTGTGACCCTAACTAGACCATAGGAGACTATTGAATCCAGCTGCATTTTTACTATTAGGTAACTTAACATTCTGAGTTTTAATTTCTTCATCTCTAAGATAAACAAAATAATATTTACCCCATAGTGTTGTTGTTAAGAGGAGTAATTTAGATACTATATGCAAAGTTCTGAGAGCTAGTCCAGGCATAAATTAAATGCACAGGAAACATTGGTTATGTTATTTGTTAGTCTCTTTATAGACATTGTGATTTTATTCTTTATAACTTTTTCTATCGATTTGAGAAACACAGAGAGAGAGGAACAGAAAGAGAGAGAGAGAGAAGCATCTCATTCCATTAGTTATACACTCATTGACTGCTTCTGATATGGGCCCAGGGACCATGTCTCAAAATTAAATTCATGACCTCAATGCACTATGTCAGCACTTTGTCCACTGAGCCATCCAACTAGGAAATAACCATTGTGATTCTTAGGGAATTGATAGTCACATACACAGCAAATGCTCATAAATGTACTTTGGTTTTCCTAATGATAAACCAATGCCCAATATGCTAAAGGGGATATTATAAAGCATTGTCTAAAAAGAATATCAAATTTCTATATAGATTATTTTATTATATAATTTTTATTCCTTCAAAATATAATGTTTAGCTTTGTCAATGAAACTTTTCTAAAAATCATAGCGTGTCAAGTATTAGGTATTGTTGTTAGAGCATTTAGCAATACAGGTATAACCCTCTTCTCTTAGAGCTAACCGTCAAGGGTAATAGTTTAAGGTTTGATATGAAAAAGTAAACAAGAAATCATAAAATGTCACTTTATTGCTATGGAGAGAAAGGAGGGCTCAGAAATATGTGGTTTTACTAGGCATCAGGATAGTTTTGATGGATGCTAAGCTTTGAGAACCAGTGTACTTTGCTAAGAAATAATTTATATTTGTTTCAAGGGCAAAGAAAAATGTATCACCCTAGAAACATAGAATGTTACTTCAGACTTACCTATCCATATATGAGCATTAATAAGATTCTATTTGTATGTTTGGCATACTGCATAGTAATCACTCCATAAATGCTTTTTGAATATAAAACTTCTTAATAAGGAAGGTATTTACTTTTAGAAAAAATAGAAGGCCTTTACTTTCTTGAATATCATTTAGTCTAATTCACATATTGCTTCTAGAATTGAAATGTTTTAGAAGTTATTTTATATTTTTGGTAATAGTTCTTATTGATGTTTTTTTTTGCAAAAGTTTTCTTCAAGTCAGCATCCTGTCTTTTTATTTTTTTAGTATTGTCTTTTGCAGAGTTGAAAATATTAATTTTAATGAAGTACAGATTATCAAATATTTCTTTCATGGTTTGTGCCTTTGGTGTTATATCTGAAAAATCATCCCCATAGCTAAATCTTCTCCTGTGTTGTCTTGTAGGAATTTTATAGTTTTGATTTTTATATTTAGGTCTGTGATCCATTTTAAGTTAATTTTTGTTAAGAGTGTGAAGTCTGGGATCATTTTTTTGCATGTGTATATCCAGTTTTTCCATCACCAATGTTGAAAAGACTATCTTTGTTTAATCGCATTACATTTGCTTTTTTAGTCAAAAATTAGTCAACTCTATGCGGGGTTGTTTTGGGACTTTCTCTTCTGTTTCATTAATTGATTTGTTTATTCATTTTTCCTTCAGTATTTCACTGCCTTGATTGTAGTAGCTGTATAATTAAGTCTTGAAGTCAGGTAGTTTAGTCCTCCAATATTTTGTTCCCTCAATATTTTGTTGGCTATTATGGGTCTTTTTCTTCTTCATACATATTGCAAAGTCAGCTTGGCTATATCCACAAAATAATAACTTTCTAAGATTTCAATTTTAATTGCTTTGAACCTATCAATATATGATAGTTAGACAGAATTAATATCTTAACAATATTGAGTTTTTGCCTGACCAGGCAGTGGCACAGTGGATAGAGCATCGGACTGAGATGCGGAAGACCCAGGTTCGAGACCCCGAGCTCGCCACCTTGAGCGCAGGCCCATCTGGCTTGAGCAAAAGCTAGCCAGCTTGGACCCAAGGTCGCTGGCTCAGCAAGGGGCTGCTCAGTCTGCTGAAGGCCCGCAGTCAAGGCACGTGTGAGAAAGCAATCAATGAACAACTATGGTGTCGCAATGGCAATGAAAAACTAATGATTGATACTTCTCATTTCTCTCTGTTTCTGTCTGTCTGTCCCTATTTATCCCTCTCTCTGACTCTATCACTGTCCCTGTAAAAATAAATAAATAAACAACATTGAGTTTTCTTATCTGTGAACATGGTATAGATCTTTATTTAATATTTTTAAAATCTTATTCACCAAAGTTTTATTGTTTTCTTCTTATAAATATCTTACAGATCTTTCAGATTTATACTTACTTATATCATTTTGAAGGTGCTAATCTAAATGGTATTTTGTTTCTAATTTCAAATTCCAATCATTTATTATTGTTACATATGAAAGCAATTGACCTTTTTATATTAATTTTGTATTCTGAACCTTTGTTATATTGCTTATTACAAAGTTTTAATTTTTCCCTTCCCAATTTATATACTTTATTTCTTTTCTTGTCTTATTGCATTAACTAGTATTTCCAGTAATCTGTTGACAAGGTGTATGTAGTAAGAGATAATTATTCTATTTTAAAATTACATTTTTCAATTTTAATAATATATTAATATAAATGTCACATTACACCAAGAAGATCAAAGATTCATGATACTTTAGGTAATCTAAAAAAATAGCTTCAATATTTAGAAAACAAAAAAATTAGAATTGCAATAAATGATTATAGAAAATTCTATTTAAATGTGGCAATACAAAAAGATATTGCTTATTTTCATCCTGTGAAATTTACCAATAAGTATAACATCAAGAGTAGTTTCTGAAAAATACTTAAAGCAAATAAATTAATAGAAGCCATAGACAAATTATATGCCATGAGAACCTCAGAAAAAAACATAGATAAATTTATTAAATGGTCAGAAAAATGTTTAGTCTAAGTAATAAGTAAATATATACTTTAAAACAATAACAAAATAATTTGTATGCATCTCATGGATACTAACAAATAAATTCTTATTTTTTAAAAAACTTTTAGTTTTAGTTTTTCTTAAGTGAGAAGTAGGGAGCTAGAGAGACAGACTTCCGCATGCACCCCAACAGGAATCAACTGTCAAGCCTGCTATGGGGGAATGCTTTGCTCACCTGGTATTATGCTCTGCCCATCTGGACCCATGACTATGTTGCTCGGCTACCAAGCTATTTTAGCACCTGAGTTGAGGCAGTGGAGCCATACTCAGTGCCTGGAGCCAACTTGCTCCTAATGAGCCATGGCTGTAGGAGAAAAAAAAAAGATATAAAGAGAAATAAGGGAGCCTGACTAGGCGATGGCACAGTGAATAGAGTGTCGGACTGGGATGAGGAAGGACCCAGGTTCAAGACCCCAAGGTCACCAGTTTGAGCACGGGCTCACATGGTTAGAGTAAAAGTTCACCAGCTTGGACCCAAGGTCACTGGCTCCAGCAAGGAGTTACTCACTCTGCTGAAGACTCGTGGTCAAGGCACATATGAGAAAGTAATCAGTGAACAACTAAGATGTCACAATGGCAACGAAAAACTGATGATTGATGCTTCTCATCTCTCTCTATTTCTGTCTGTCTGTCCCTATCTGTGCCTCTCTCTTACTCTCTCTCTGTCTCTGTAAAAATAAATAAATGAAAATAAACAAACAAAAAAATAAATAAATCAAACTTCAGTGCTTTAAAAAGAGAAAAATGGGAAGAGGAAAGGAATGTAGAAGCAGATGATCTCTTCTCCTGTGTGCCCTGACTGGGAATCAAGTCCAGGACTTCCATACACTGGGCTGACACTACCGCTGAGCCAACCAACCAGGGTCAAGAAATTCTTAAAGACAGTGGACAATATACACTTCCATTAATTGTTTATGGAAGTATAAGTTTGTGTATATTTTTTGTTTATCATAATTCCTTACAAATATGCATAGACTTTCTTCTAGATTTCTATCTTAGAAATTTTAATGTGAAAAATATGTCATTTGAAAATATAATTAGTCGCAGGATGGCAAGATAGCAATGGAGTAGGTGGACGTACCAATTTCCAACTCCTAGACCAAAGTGGATTATAACTTAATTTTAAGAACCATCATCTGGATAAACCAACTATGAACTAAACTAAGTAGTCTCTTCAACCAAGGAACACTGAAGAAGCCACATTGAAACTGGTAGGAAAAGCAAAAATGTGGAAAGGGCTGCCCAGCTCCCTGGAGCGAATGGCAGCCTGGAGAGACTCGCATAGTGGAGAGTTTAGCAGAGAGGGAGGGGACCTGGGTCCCAGGAACAAAGCCCCAGCCTGCAGCCCCAAAGCCTAGAAGAGGTGTTTGAATAGTATTGAGCTGTGAAACAAGTGAGGATACTGTTTATGAGAAAGAGACGGTTTTCTCAGACCCAGGATTATTCTTAAAGGGGCAGTACAGAAAACCTCTCTCACAACCACTCACCCAGGGCTCTGGGGAATGGGGACAGAGCAGAGAACCAGAGCAGCTGGAAGAGAGTGTAGACTGGAAGGCACAGGAAGAAACACTCTGAGAAACAGCCACCCTAACCACTGGGCAGAGTCACTTCCCTAATCAAAAACTAATATTTCCCCTAAACTAGCAATACAAGCAAAGAGAGGCAGTATACCAGCCAAACAAGCTTTCCGATGGCACTTAGAACAGAGCTGCTTAGATGGAGGGAGCTTCCAGGACTACAGTATGGAGTGTTAGGGTCTGAACTGCAGTGCCCCAACCTACACTGCTGAGGGCTTGCTTGAGGGACGGTGGCAGTGAGACACTGAAACGCGGTTCTTTCAGCGGGGGCAGAGACCCAGCCGGCGTGAGCTCGGTCTAGCCCAGCAGGGGGAGAGGGGACATGAAAAAGCAGTCTGGCAGCTGCGGGCCCGCCTGCAGCCACACTTGTGGGGGAAAAGAGGAAGGCCAGGAATGGGTAGTGATCTGCCGCTGAGCAGGGCCCCCTGAGCACGCAGCATCACCTGGCCTTCTAGGTTTGTGACCCTGCACGAGCCCCCCCTGACCGCGAGGGCAGGGCTAAAGGCTGGGACAGGCGGAGGCTCACAGCTGAGTACACGCTAGCAGCCCCAACCTACCCGGGAAACCATGGTGAGCAGGCTCTGACCGCTGGGGCTGAGTGGAAGCCCGTAAAAGAAAGGGTCCGCAGCTGAGCAAAGGTGCTCATCCCTACAATTGGTGCTGAGGCTTGTGGATTGAGTGCGATGCGCAACCCCACCTGTGGGTGCAAGGCGAAGGCCCAGACAGCCTGAGGCTTATAGAGCCGGGCAGCAGAACACAGCCCCTCCCATTGAGGAGAGGCGGAAATCACAACAACAGCCGCAGTGGACCGGCGCAGCAACACCCATAACCAACCTTCCTAGGCAGCAGCAGAGGGGGTGGCGGGCCTGCAGACAGACCACACCTAGTAAACACAGTGGCAACACCCACTAGAGTTCAGTGGCCACACCCTTCATATACACAGACAAAATGGGAAGGCAGAGAAATGCAACCCAAATGAATCAAGAGAAATTCCCAGAGAAGGACCTGAATAAACCAGATATAACCAAATTACCAGAAGCAGAGTTTAAAATAATGATAGTTAGGATGTTCAAAAAACTTAGAGCAACAATGGATAGTCATTATGAACACCTAAATAAAGAGATAACAAGTATAAAAAACAAAATTGAAATAATAAAATATAATCAGACAGAAATGACAAATACAGTATCAGAACTGAAGACCACAATGGAAGGAATTAAAAGCAGGATGGATGAAGCTGAGGATCGAATCAGGGAGATAGAGGAAAATATAAACAAAGGCACAGAAGCAGAGGAGAAAAATAAAAGAGACTTAAAAAATGTGAGGAAACTCTAAGGGAGTTCTGTGACAACATGAAGAGAAATAACGTGCACATCATACGGGTTCCTGAAGAAGAGGAGAGAGAACAAGGGATAGAAACTTTGTTCAATCAAATCATAGCTGAAAATTTCCCTAAATTAAGACTGGAAAATGTTTCACATGTTCAAAAAGAACACAGAATTCCATTAAAGAGAAACACAAAGAAATCTACACCAGGACACATAATAGTTAAAATACCAAAGCTAAGGGATAAAGAGAAAATTTCAAAAGCTGCTAGAGAAAAAAAGGCTATTACCTACAAAGGAGTCCACATAAGGATGACATCCGACTTCTCAACAGAAACACTTGAGGCCAGAAGGGAATGGCAAGATATATTCAAAGTAATAAAGAACAAGAACCTACAACCAAGACTACTCTATTCAGCAAGGCTAACGTTTAAAATTAAAAGAGAAATAAAGAGCTTCCCAGACAAAAAAAGCCTCAAGGAATTCATTAAAACCAAACCAATTCTGCAAGAGATGCTAAGGAGCCTGTTGTGAACAGTTCAAAGGGGGAAAACAATATAGCAAAAGAAGAATATAGCTTTAAAGAATAAAATGGCAATAAACAACTACATATCAATAATAACCTTAAATGTAAATGGATTAAATGATCCAACCAAAAGACATAGGGTAGCTGTATGGATAAAGAAACAGGACCTAGACATATGCTGTCTACAAGAGACACACCTTAAAACAAAAGATGCACATAGACTGAAGGTAAAAGGATGGAAAAAAAATATTTCCTGGAAATGGAAATGAAAAAAAAGCTGGGGTAGCAATACTTATATCTGACAAAATAAACTTTAAAACAAAGGCTGTAGCAAGAGATAAAGAAGGACACTACATAATGATAAAGGGAACAATTCAACAGGAAGATATAACCATTATAAATATCTATGCACCAAACATAGGAGCCCCGACATACATAAAGCAGACTTTGATGGATATAAAAGGTGAGATTAACAGCATTACCATAATAGTAGGAAATTTCAATACCCCACTAACATCACTGGATAGATCCTCAAGAAAGAAAATTAACAAAGAAAGAGTAGACTTAAAGGATACACTAGATCAACTTGATTTAATAGTTATCTTCAGAACTTTTCAGCCTAAAGCAGTAGAATATACATTCTTTTCAAGCACTCATGGTACATTCTCTAGGATAGACCACATCTTAGGACACAAAAATGGTCTCAACAAATTTAAGAAGATTGAAATCATATCAACCATTTTCTCTGATCACAATGCCATGAAACTAGAATTTAACCACAAAAGAAAAACAGAAAAATATTCAAACACTTGGAAACTAAATAGCATGTTATTAAATAATAAATGGATTAACAATAAGATCAAAGAAGAATTATAAAAGTTTTTAGAGACCAATGATAATGAGCATACATCAACTCAAAATTTATGGGACACAGCAAAAGCAGTACTGAGAGGGAAGTACATAGCACTACAGGCATACCATGAGAAGCTAGAAAAAGCTCAAATAAGCAACTTGACTCTGCATCTAAAATAACTAGAAAAAAAACCCAGCAAATAAAGGGCAGGACTAGTAGAAGGAAGGAAATAATAAAGATCAGAGTGGAAATAAATGACATGGGGATAAGGAAACAATACAGAGGATCAATGAAACCAGGAGCTGGTTCTTTGAAAAGGTAAACAAGATTGATGAACCTTTAACTAGACTCACCAAGATAAAAAGAGAGAGGATTCAAATAAATAAAATTAGAAATGACAGTGGAGAAATAACAACTGACACAACTGAAATACGAAATATTGTAAGAAAATACAATAAAGAACTCTATGCCAAAATATTAGACAACCTAGGTGAAATGGACAATTTTCTTGAATCATATAATCTTCCAAAAATCAATCTGGAAGAATCAGAACACCTAAAAAAGACCAATTACAACAAATGAGATCGAAACAGTTATCAAAAAACTTCCAACAAAGATAAGTCCGGGGCCTGATGGCTTCACAAGTGAATTCTACCAAAAATTCAAAGAACTAACTCCTATTTTGCTCAAGCTATTTCAAAAACTTTAAGAGGAAGGAAGACTTCCAAACTCCTTTTATGAGGCGAGCATAATTCTGATCCTGAAACCAGGCAAAGACAACACAAAGGAAGAAAATTATAGGCCAATATCCCTGATGAATTTTGACGCTAAAATTCTCAACAAAATATTAGCCAACAGGGTCCAGAAATATATGAAAAAAATTATACACCATGATCAAGTGGTATTTATTCTGGAGAGGCAAGGCTGGTTCAATATTCGCAAATCAATCAATGTGATTCTTCACATAAACAAAAGGAAGGACAAAAATCACATGATAATTTCAATAGATGCAGAAAAAGCATTTGATAAAATCCAGCACCCATTCATGCTCAAAACTCCTAGAAATGTGGGAATATGGGGAACATTCCTTAACATGATAAAGGCCATTTATGACAACCCACAGCAAACATCATACTAAATGGGCAAAAATTAAAAGCTATCCCCTTAAGATCAGGAACCAGGCAGGGGTGCCCATTTCACCACTCTTATTCAACATAGTTCTGGAAGTCCTATCTACAGCAATCAGACAAGAAGAAATAAAAGACATCCAAATTGGAGAAGAAGAAGTAAAACTGTCATTATTTGCAGATGATACGATATTGTACATAGAAAACCCTAAAGTCTCAGTCAAAAAACTACTGGACCTGATAAATGAATTCAGCAAGGTGGCAGGATATAAAATGAATACTCAGAAATCAGAGGCATTTTTATATACCAAAAATGAACTGTCAGCAAAAGAAATTAAGGAAACAATCCCCTTCACTATAGCAACCAAAAAAATAAAGTACCTAAGAGTAAATTTAACCAAGGAGGTTAAGGACTTGTACTCGGATAATTATAAAATATTGATAAAAGAAATCAAGGAAGATACAAACAAGTGGAAGCATATATCGTGCTCATAGTTAGGAAGAATAAGCATCATTAAAATGTCTATATTACCCAAAGCAATTTATAAGTTTTATGCAATACCAATTAAAGTACCAACGACATACTTCAAAAATATACAACCCATATTCCAAAAATTTATATGGAACCAAAAAAGAACACGAATAGCCTCAGCAATCCTAAAACGAAAAAATAAAGCAGGAGGTATCACTCTTCCAGACATCAAGGTTTACTAAAAGGCAATTGTACTCAAGACAACCTGGTACTGGCATAAGAACAGGCACACAGATCAATGGAACAGGACAGAGAACCCAGAAATAAACCCACAGCTTTATGGACAACTGATATTTGACAAAGGAGGAAAGAACATACAAGGGAGTCAAGACAGCCTCTTTAACAAATGGTGTTGGGAAAATTGGACATCTATCTGCAAAAATAAAAAAAAAAAATGAAACTAGACCATCAACTTACACCATTCACAAAAACAAACTCAAAATGGATAAAAGATTTAAATGTAAGCCATGAAACCATAAGCATCTTACAAGAAAACATAGGCAGCAAGCTCTCAGACATCTGTGGCAGCAATATACTCACCGATTTATCTCCACGGGCAAATGAAATAAAAGGCAAGATAAACAAATGGGACTATATCAAACTAAAACGTTTTTGCACAACTAAAGACAATAGGAACAAAATAAAATGACAAACCACACAATGGGAAAACATATTCAACAACATATCTGATAAAGGGTTAATAACCAAAACTTATAAAGAACTTATAAAACTCAACACCAGGCCTGACCTGTGGTGGCGCAGTGGATAAAGCGTCGACCTGGGAACACTGAGGTCGCCAGTTCAAAACCCTGCACTGGTCTGGTCAAGGCACATATGAGAGTTGATGCTTCCTGCTCCTCCCTCCTTTCTCTCTCTCTCTCTCTCTCTCTCTCTCTCTCTCTCTCTCTCTCTCTGTGTGTGTGTGTGTGTGTGTGTGTGTCTCCTCTCTAAAAAAAAATAAATTAAAAAGAAATAAATTAAAAAAAAAAAAAACTCAACACCAGGAAGACAAACAATCCAATCAAAGAATGGGCAAAAGAAATGAATAGCAATTTCTCCAAAGAGTACATACAGTTGGCCAATAGGCATATGAAAAAATGCTCAATATCACTAATCATTAGAGAAATGCAAATTAAAACCACAATGACATATCACCTCACATCAGTCAGAATGGCACTCATCAGCAAATCAACACAGAGTAAGTGCTGGTGAGGATGTGGAGAAAAGGGAACCCTTCTGCACTTCTTATGGGAATGCAGACTGGTGCAGCCACCGTGGAAAACAGTATGGAGATTCCTCAAAAAAATAAAAATCAAAGTGCCTTTTGACCTAGCTATCCCACTTTTAGGAATATACCCTAAGAACACCATAGCACTGTTTGAAAAGAAGAAATGTGCCCCATATTCGCGGCAGCGTTGCTCACAATAGCGAAGATCTGAAAACAGCTCTAGTGTTCGTCAGAGGACAAGTGGATTAAAAAGCATTGGTACATATATACTATGGAATACTACTCAGCCATAAGAAATTATGTCATGGGAACATTTGCAACAAAATGGATGGACCTTGATAACGTTATACGGAGTGAAATAAGTAAAACAGAAAAAACTGAGAACAGCATGATTTCATACATAGGTTGGACATAAAAGCGAGACTATGAGACATGGACAAGAGAGTGGTGGAGGAGAGAGAGGGAGAGAGGTAGGGGAGGGGCACAAAGAAAACCAGATAGAAGGTGATAGAGGACAATTTGACTTTGGGTGATGGGCATGCAACATAATTGAATGATAAGATAACCTGGAGATGTTTTCTTTGAACATATGTACCTTGATTTATTAATGTCACCCCATATAAATTAATAAAAAGAAATAAATAAAAAATTGTGATAGTTAACAAACATTACACATGAAGCTATACAAAGACCACCAAAGTATGTAATGACTACTTTATTGTACTATACCAGAGAATAATCATTCATGTTATTTCAAAAAAAAAATATGGTAGTCAAATTCTTTGTAAGTTAAAAATATATAACTTATATAAATATTTTATACATTTAACTATAAAATAACAATTTTTATTATTTAGATTAGCAAACACTTGCACAGCACTCTAGCCATTATGCTGACTTTTGGGGGTCAGAATTTTATTTTGCTGTTAATTTGATCTTTTTATATTTTCAGAGATAAGCATGGTAATTGCCAACTAGAGGCACTCTCAGCCAACTGTAGATGTAAGCAAGTCAGTACTAGATACTAAAAAAATGAATGAGATAAAGCCTTTCTATTTCCGTTTAAGTAAGATTCACTCCATGCTTTAACATATTTTGTCTATAAAGAGCTCTAATGCATCTTGGATTACAAATACAGTGCATTAAAAATGTTTTCTACTATTTTTCCAATAAGTAAACACAGTTTGCCACTGTCACTTAAAATGATCTTTTAGAAACTTGCAAAATACCAAGAGCAGAGAGATTTTTGTTTAGAAAAAACAAACTAGAGAAATATATATTCTTCATGCTATCTAAGCTAGAAAACATGAGGAGATAGCAGTTAACAATGGCCATAAAAAAAGTAAACACAATAGTTTAGAAAGCATTGTAGGTAAGAATGGTTTAATATGTTTTAATGTACACATCTTTGTTGCCATCTTTAAAAAATGAGAATGTTCTTGGTTTGATCTTTATGCTCTAGTTATTTAAAGTTAGGGAGAATGTCTTCCCATGTGTTCACAGTTGCTATGAACTAACTCAAAAGCTGAGTGGAAACAAAGACTAAAATCTTGAGTATGGAGATTATTGTTCTTCACCCCACCCCCAGTTTTATTGAGGTATAATTGACATAAAATATTATATAAGTTTAAGGTGTCCAGCATAATGACTTAAATATCAGACGGTCCCTGATTTATGATGGTTTATGATTTTTTTTCCCTTCTTTTCCAAGTGAAAGGAGGGGAGATAGCTAGACAGATTCCTGCATGTGCCCTGACTGGGATCCACCTGGCAACCTCTGTCCGGGCTGATGCTCTGCCCATCTGAGACCATATTCACAACCCAGCTATTTTTAGCTCCACGGAGTCATCCTCGGCAGCCAGAAGGATGTGCTCGAACCAACAGCAATGGCTGCAGGAGGGGAAGAAAGAGAGAGAGAGAGAGAAAGAGAGATGGAAGAGGAGGAGGGTTGGGGAAGCAGATGGTCATTTCTCCTGTGTGCCCTGACCTGGAATCAAACCTGGAACATCCACATGCCAGGGTCGATGCTCTACCACTGAACAACTAACTGGCCAGGGCCAGGTTGCATATTTTTGACTTTATAATGCTGTATATGTTTTTGGAATTGAGTATTTGGATTTTCATTTAAATACTTTGCTAGATTACTACAAAATATTTCATGTATATTTTTGCATGCTTATCTAACTTTTGATTTTGAAATAGTACAAAGAATTCCCTTTTGTCCTTCAGTCAAGTTCCCCAAAAGTTAATGTTACTATATTTGCTTAATCATCTTTTTTGTGTGTGTGTTCAAAGAAAAATTGCACTTCTAGAGTTGATTAAACAAAGTTTTACTTAAGACTACTGAAATAAGAGAGAGAGGCTGAACTGAATTTCTCTGAAAAGGTGATAGAATTATTAAACCCTTGGGTGGAGAACATCACAGAGGAGTCTGGTCAATGTGAATAGGCCATCAACATTTGGTGCTCATCTAAGTCAGCCTCCTATTCTCCCACAGAGATGGGGAGATAGTGACACTTTTTCTTGATGGTAACAGTTCTAAGGGATGACTCCAAGGTTCTTGAGAACGATATTTCTGTGTTGTAAACCTGGCAAAAGTCTGTGTAAATATTTACATCTCCAAGGGGAAATAAAGAATTTTAAATTGCAAGTTTTGTAAAATAAATGTTTTTAAAAAAGTGAAGCTTGGGACCTAAAGTCAGGAAGAAATTCATCTAAGGGTGAGGGGAATGGTAAGGCTATGTTATTCAGTGTATGTGTATATGGGTACAAACTATAGCATCTAAGGTTCAAAATAGCAGAAACACACACACACAAGACATTTGTCCATTGTAAGAAGTTAAACACACACACACATACACACAAATACAAATACATATGTGTGTGTTTATATGAATGTGTATATAGGTATATTTTTCCTGAAATTGTTGAGAGTAAGCTGCAGATATATTACTATTATTTATTTATTTATTTATTTTTACAGAGAGAGGGTGAGTCGGAGAGAGGGATAGATATGGACAGACAGACAGGAATGGAGAGAGGTGAAAAGCATCAATCATCAGTTTTTCGTCGCGACACCTTAGTTATTCATTGATTGCTTTCTCATATGTGCCTTGACTGTGGGCCTTCAGCAGACTGAGAAACCCCTTGCTTGAGCCAGCAACCTTGGGTTCAAGCTGGTGAGCTTTTGCTCAAACCAGATGAGCCTGCGCTCAAGTTGGTGACCTCGGGGTCTTGAACCTGTGTTCTTCCACATCCCAGTCTGATGCTCTATCCACTGCACCACTGCCAGGTCAGGCTGCTTTATATTTAAACATTTCAAAATGTACTCATAAAAACAGTACTTCTTACATACATTCTTATACATAATTTTTATTATATAGCCATAATAGAATTATGTATAATTATAAAATTTATTTATGTAATATATATAGTATATCAGGAAGTTAATTTCACATGTTTTTTACAACAACCCCAAACTGGACAGTTACTGTTAGTCTACTTTTTACAAATGAAGAAACCATGTACATTGACACTGGGTTTCAATATTGGGGGTCAGAGAAAATCCAAAGATCTTATTAACTTTAGTAAAGAACAATTTTTAAAAATGTTTTTATTGATTGATATGAGTGAGAGAAAGAACATGGATCTGTTCCTGTATGTGCCCTGACCAGGAATGGAACCCTCAACTTCTGTGCTTCAGGATGAAGTTCTAACCAACGGAGCTATCCAGCCAGAGCAGGAGTAATTCTTTTAAAAGATTTGTTACACTCTTGTCTTTAAATATCAGAGGCTGAACAATAATTGATAGGGGCAAGGCATGTTCGTAACGAATATGAAGATTTGTGTCTCAATAATCTCAAAAAAATATGTTTTCCATCAAAGTTTCTAGAATTTTGGAATTCCCTACTACTTCTGGCTGTGTCAGAAAACTGAGAAGCTTGAGTTTAAATGCCCGTGGTGAGACCCATATGTTTATTATGCTTTTGCCAGGTTGACGTAGGAAGCTTGACAAAAGCAAGGGAGTCCTTTCCATTATTAATGGTTCTTAGGCCCTTAGCCACATCTGTGAGCCACAGAAATAAATGAAATATTCATTAAAACATTTAAGCTATTAATATTGTATAAATAAAGATGAAAGTAATGACACTGCATGAATGAATGGTCTTTCATTGGACTGAGTTATCACATTAAAATTTTCCAAGAAAATGTAAGTTTTTTAAATCTTCAATAACTCAGAGGGTATATTATTTCCTTAAAGTGTCCATTAAACTTCAGTTTGGCTAGATACAATAATGTACAGATGTCAGAGTGATCATTTTTATATATGAAACATATCAGTCAAGAAGTCATCCTCCATTTTACTATTCCTAATAAATTTGCATTTATAAACTTTCAGACAGACAGAAACTAAGTTTTCTAATTTAGATTTTAACAGTATCCTATTAGCATTTAGATTACAAGATACCTAAATTATTGAGTAGCATCTTAATTCAAAGTCTCCATCTGGAGTTGGCACACTTTTTCTTTAAAGGGTCCGGTAATAAATATTTTAGGTTTGCAGGCCATTTTTGTTCTCAATCATATATCCTCCTTTAATTTATTTTATAGCCTTATGAAACTCTTAAAATGGTATTTCGCTCAAAGGCCATGCCAAAGTATGCCAGAGATAATATTTGGCCCATAGTGACCTGTTGGCTGATCCCTGATCTCATATATACCTTTAGTGCTGTTAGTAATGAACAGTGGGCAACAGAAAACAGTTGAGTTGCTCTTTTATGTCTTCTGATTTTCCTGAATTTCTAGCTAGCCTAATAGTTACAGTATTTTGCAGAGTTCTTAGCATATCATAGTAATCCAATAAATAGATTTGAATTGACCCTGGCTGGTTGGCTCAGCTGTAGAGCTTTGGTCTGGCATGTGGAAGTTCTGGGTTCATTTTCTGTTAAGGGCACACAAAAGAAATGACCATCTGCTTCTCCACCTCTTCTCTCTCTCTTTCTCTCACTCCCTCTCTCTCTCTTCCCTTCCCACAGTCTTGAATTGAATAATTAGAGCAAGTTGGCCCAGGGTGCTGAGGATGGCTCCATGACCTCACCAAAGGTGCGGTAAAAGCTTGATTGATGAGCAGTGGAGTGGTTGCCCTGGATGGCCAGAGCATAGCCCTGTTAGGGGCTTGCTGTGTAGATCCCAGTCAGAGCGCATGTGGGAGCCTGTCTCTCTGCTTCCCTGCCTCTCACTTTAAAAAATGATTTGAATTGAGTTGCTATGAAACCATGATTGTGTGTGAAGTTTCAAACAACTATAATACAGTGGCTAACTGACGCTAGCCCTGATCAGCTCACACAGCAAATTGTCAAGTTTTAAAAAGAGAGGTGCAAGGTTATTGAACAATTAAATTGTATGAACTTAACTTTAATTAAATTTTACTAAAAATGAAAGTAATAAACACTCAGAACTCATAATTTTTATTTTTTTAGGTGAGAGGAGGGGAGATAGTGAGGCAGACTTCCACATGTACCCTGACCTGCATCTACCTGGCCACCTCATCTAAGGCTGATGCTCAGAGTACCAAGATATTTTTAGCTCCTGAGGCTGATGTGCTCCAAGAGAGCAATCCTGAGCTTAGAACAACGTTTGAACCAGTTGAGCCATTCACTGAGGGAGAGGAAGAAGGAGAGAAGGGGGAGAGGGGGGGGCGAAGAAGCAGACAGTCACTTCACCTGTGTGCCCTGATTGGAAATCAAATCCAGGACATCCACATGCCAAGCTAATGCTGTATCCACTGAGCCACTGGCTAGGGCCTCATCACTTCTTATTCATTTTAATTATTTAATCATTTTGTAGACTTCACAAATATAAACTACCCCGATACTAAACTTATTTCTATTGTTCTGGCTGGTGGAAATACTATATAAGTGTATTTCTTCCCATTTCTTCCTTCAACAAAGTCACTTTATAGTATAAAATATGCAACTGTGGAAGTATTTAATCCAAAGAAATTAGCAAATACTATAAACCAGAGTTATTTTTCCCTAGAAAACCAATTGTTAAACATTTAACAGCATATCAATCTTGATCAAAAACATTTTTTTATTTGTAAGATGGCCATATAAATGAGCTATGGATTGGAAAGAAAGCACTTGATTTAAAAGATTACAAGTTCAAAGCATGTGACATATTCATGTAGATTTACCCATTAAAATAAGTCTTTTTAATTAGGTAAAAACACAGAAACAAAACTTCTACTTGAAAGTCTAAATTTGCCATTAAGAAGACTTGTTAAAGTAGGTCAATCAATATGTCATTTTCTCTCTATACCAGATAGGCAAGTTATCGCACTCTCTATGTGTGGATGAGGGATATTCATAGAAGTTGAACTTTTTCTCAGTCTGGAAAATTTGAAAAATGTTTTCCATGTTGACCCTTACATGACTACTTTGTTAACATTTATGCAACATATTATCAGTGACATGAGCAAATCTCCAGAACACCAAGTTGGATTCAGACATTTGGTACCTACAGTGGCCACTAAGGCTGACTATTATAGCCCAACCTGAGTGGCCTCTATCTCCTTTATGTCACGTGGAAAGAAATAACTTTTAAAAAGTGACTGGGATTTATCAGGGGGAAAATAAAACCTTAGGGGAAAAATAGAGTCAGGATTCATTTCAAGATCAGTTTCTAAATGTTTTCCTTTTAACCCTTGGGCTTGTATGAATATGATGAAGGAAAAAGAAATTAAACAAATAAATATTGCATTTACAAAGTTCAAAAACACAGGTATATATGACTGTGTCTTTATGAATATATACTCATGTAAATACACAATAAAGATACTGAAGACATTTCCTACCAAATGGTGATAATAGTTGTCTCTGGGTGCTGCTATGATTAATAATTTAATTTTCTTTCAACTAAAAAATTTATCATTTATAGTCCTTACCATTAGTGTGCCTCAATTTTTTTTATAAAAAAAAACAAATTAAAAATAAAACTCTAGAGCAAGGGTTCCCAAACTTTTTACACAGGGGGCCAGTTCACTGTCCTTCAGACCGTTGGAGGGCCGGACTATAAAAGAAACTATGAACAAATCCCTATGCACACTGCACATATCTTATTTTAAAGTAAAAAAACAAAACGGGAACAAATACAATATTTAAAATAAAGAACAAGTTAATTTAAATCAACAAACTGACCAGTATTTCAATGGGAACTATGGGTGAGGATGCATCTTGTGCTCCTCTCACTGACCACCAATGAAAGAGGTGCCCCTTCCGAAAGTGTGGCGGAGGCCAGATAAATGGCCTCAGGGGGCCGCATGCGGCCCGTGGTCCGTAGTTTGGAGACCCCTGCTCTAGAGACTCAAACATTTAAGTTTACAGTTTTGTGGATTTTGACATGAAGAAGTTAGGTTGTTCCTAGTTTCTTGAAAAACATAGATTTAAAGAAACAAGCTAAATTTGTTTTCTTTTAAATGCAATAACAGTTTTTGGCTGAAAAAACTAAGTAGGAAACAATTCTTTACAAGACATATCTATTGATTCGGTACTGCTTTTTATGCAATGTAAAGTAATATGAAATAGTAGTTAAGAGCATTCACTTTGAATGCTGGCAGATGCAGTTTCAAATCTCTACTACACCATTCACCGTGTAATTTTGAAGCAAATTATTTAACCATTCTTCTCCTTGTTTTGTCAGCCATAACAGAGAGATAATAAAATCTACCTTGTAGAAATTTCATGCAGATTAAATATAAAAATATGTCAAGCATGCAATTAGCGATCAATAAACAATAGCTTGAAATATCACTTGTAGAGGGAAAGTTATTTCAGAAATATGTCTAGGCAGACTTAAATAGAACTCAGATATCCAGGGTTTTTTTGTTCTATGATTACATTTTTTTCTAGATATTCAGTCTTAAAATTTTCTTCTGCCATCAGAGAAAATTACTTTCATATTAGACAAATGAAATTAAATGCTCAGACCTTCAATATTCAGAATGATAGTCACATTACAAGTGTTAAGTATAAACTCAAGTAAAATATGGTGTCAGGATATTTGTATAATCTTTTTTGCCCTCATTTCTGTTTCTGTAGTGTTTCTATCTTTCTGAACCACAGGGAGCAACATTGCATATGTTGTTCCAGCTGCTGTCGCCTCAGGCTTTAACACAGGCGTTAACTGGTGAGTCTCGATATATGGAGCCAAGAATCTGAATATTTTCACAAATGGATTGAATGGAAAACTTTTCTTTTACAACATATGAGTTTGAGTGTGGTTTAATTTTTTTTTTTTTTTTTTTTTTTTTTTAGTGAGAGCAAGGGATACAGAGAGACAGACTCCCGCGGCCGCCCCGACCAGGATCCAGATGACAAGCCTACTAGGAGGTGATGCTCTGCCCATCTACAGCTGTTGCTTCATTGCTCAGCAATGGTGTCATTTTTTTAGTGCCTGAGGCAGAGGTCATGGAGCCTTCCTCAGTGCCAAAGGCCAAGTTGTTCTAACCAAGGAACCATGGCTGTGGGAGGGGAAGAGAGAAAGAGAGAAAGACGGAGGAGAAGAAGTGGGAGGGGTGAAGAAGCAGGTGGTTGTTTCCCCTCTGTGCCCTGATCAGAAATTGAATCTGGCGCATCCACACACCAGCTGATACTCTACCACTGAACCAACTGGCCAGGACCTAGATTTGTTTTAACTTAATTCTTTCTTCAAATGTGGTTGAAGTCCAATTCAACGTAATACATATAGTCATCAAATACTTATTGAAACACTACTATGTGCTGGGTATTATTCTTGGAACTAGGAATCAGTAAACAAGGCAAATATGCAGATTTTATGAAGTATTAAACCATACTTTGTTTTGGGGAAAATAATTTTAATAAATAAATAATTTATACATATGTTAGGAAGTGAGAAGGACTTGGAAAAATTGTGCAAGGTAAGAGAAATTGTACAAGTTCCAATTTGTATGTACTTCAAGTCCTTGCACAAATATCATCTCAACACCTCCCCTGACTATACTTATAAAATTGTACCCTCTTCTAAAACCTATCTCAAATTACCCAAACTTTCTCTATGTTCTCATAGCAGTTATTGCTATTATTAATATTTTTTATCTTTCATCTTCCTCCCATTTTAATGCTAACTCCATGAGTGCAGGGATGTTTGTTTCCTTTGTTCTTTGTTTTATTCTCATGTTAGGCAAAACTACTAGCAATTAGTTCTCTAATTTGGCAGAAAATGTGAACATTGATCAAGAAACAGATGTAAAACATACATATTAAGATATTTCACATTTATTGTATCCGGCATTGTGAGCTACAGAGCACATCATATAATCTGTTTTGTACTTTAAACTGATTGTTGGGCAGATAAAATATATTATGCTCACTTTGTTAAAGACGGTCCTGCCCACATGCAAGTTTTAAGAGTAAGCTTTTCCCCACACACTTGACTGATTGGATCATGTGGGGTGGTGCACTCTCATGAGGAATCCTCCCATTATGCCTTGGGATAAGTGGCTTTATATCAGAGACTTTCTTGTTTGTAGATTGGATTAAAGGTGTGAATTCTACATTATAAAGTGGGGCAGGCAGGGAGCTTGCTCTCTCTCAGTTTCTGTGGTTAATATTAGAGAGGAGAACAGAGAAAGTAGAGCAGATAAGGCCACATGGAGGCCAGGAGAAGCAGCCAAGATGGTGGAGAGCTTAGTGAGAAGCCAATTTGAGCAGAGTTTGTGCTGGAGAAGGAGATAGGGAACAGAGGTGAATAAGGCTGGTGAGCTAGGAGCCTTTGATTCTAGGAAACTCGGATACATCAGTAGGTTTGTGAGCACTGAATAAGTGGGTTTTGGAGCCCAGTGTATGTTTTTGCTTGCCCTCCGGGTGCAAGCTAGAATTAAAGCTGATGGTTCACCAGTTCTTGGTTCCATTGTTTCAATACCAACTGTCCAAATCTAATGCGGACCTGCACTGGCCAGGTGGCTGTGATGGTGGACTTGACTACTGGCTTTACACTGATCATTTCACTTTGTGAAAGTATGAGAGATAGATGGAGGGGAGGAGAAGCTGGGTCACTTGAAAATGGTTGCCCCCTCTGTGTATTGACAAGGAGGCTATACAAGATGCAAAGTAAATAAGAGATGACTAGAACTTGTCAATAGAAAATTGAGAAAAAAAATTAGAAGAACCTTCAAGTTTCAAGTTTAAATGACTAGATCAGTGGTTCTTAACCTTGTTTGAGGTACCGAACCCATCAGTTTCATATGCGCATTCACCGAACCCTTCTTTAGTGATAAATAAAATATGATTTTATTTTTCCAAATTCAAGACATAGGTATATGTTTTTTTCTGGTGCACAAAATGAGCCATGCATGAACATCACCTTGCTCAAAGAACAAAATCAACAAAGTGCATGAACTCACAACAAATTACGGTATTACTTTATTCTGGCCCCCAAAATATTTCAGCCCCATAAAAGAATTTCAGCCCCCCCCCAAATATTTTTTTACTATTTTACTAATTAAAAATAAATTAGAATTTTTTAAAGAATTTAACATTTTTTCAATAACTTAATTTTACCTGCAAATCAGTGTGACTTCTGCTGTTGTTTTTGAGAGACTAGTTCAGATATGCGTGGTTTCACTTTGGCAAGTGCTACTCTCATGTCATCTTCACAGCAAAGTCTGTTCCTTTTCTTCGTTTTCATGTCCAGCATCCTCAAAAAGGATTGCTCGCAAAAATATGTTGTAACAAATGGTATAAAAAATTCCAGGGTTTTCTTAGCAATAACTGGGTACCTTTCCATTTGTTAATACCAAAAAGTTGAGAGTGTTGTTGTTCTGAAGAGCTGCAGTTGAACCTCGCTCTGCTGAATTTCAAGATTTCATCGAGGTATTCATCATTGACATCCGCTGTCTCAACAGTAAACGTAAATGGCTGTCTCATCCATGCTGGATATGACTCTCTTGTAGGGAAATATCCGCTGAGAGACTTTGCAAGCTCATCTAAATGCGTGACAATTGTTTGCTTCAGTTTCATGGGTATAGAACCGTCTCCGATTCCAGACACATCTTCGATCTTACTTACACAGTCATCCAGAAGGGGAAAGTTTGCGAAGTTATTGTTCTCTATTCGTCGTTTCCATAAGGGTAAATTTTTTGAAAAGCCTTCAGGTTTTCTTCCGCTTCCATGGTGTTGACTCCACCACCCTGCATATGCTGATTGAGATGATTGAGAGCTGCAAATATATCAACCATGTACGCTAAAATCACAATGAATTCAGGATTTTTGAAGCAATCTGCATGACAATGTTGCTGCTCTTGCAAAAACATGGCTAATTCCACATGCATGGCAAAAACACAATTCAGCACCTGTCTCTGGGATAACAACCGAACATTAGAATGGTATAGGAGTACCTCGAATTCAGAGCCCATTTCTTTACACAGCTCACTGAAGATGCAGTGCCTCAAAGCACTATTTCACACATAGTTCACACATTCCACCACAGTTTTTAATACATCTGCCATTTTTGGAGGCAAGGTTTTAGTTGCCAATGCATGCCTGTGCAGAATACAATGTGTAGCAATGATGTGTGGTGCATCGGCTTTTCCTAGCTCACCAAAACCAGACTTTCTTCCCAGCATGACTGGAGCTCCATCCGTACAAACTGCAGGAACCATATCCCATGAAAGATTGTTGGCTCTGAAGAAGTCATCCACGAGCTTCTTCACATTGGCCGCCTTAGTTGTTGTTGTAAGAGGCTTACAAAATAAAATATCTTCTTTTATCATGTCTTCTTTCACATAGCGCACAAAAACAGCAAGCTGGCTTAGATTAGAAATGTCTATGGTCTCGTCAAGTTGAAGACTGAATTTTGCCAGACTTGAAATTAGATCTGCAACTATTTGAGCCAAGATGTCTTTATTCATGTTTTCTATTCTGTCGCTGATGGTGTCATTTGAAGGAGGAATTTGGGATAATTTACCTTCGGCTGCTGTTCCGAGTATCAGATTCACCATCTTTAACGCAACTGGTTTTATGAGTGTTTCACCAATGGTGTGTGGCTTACACTGCTTTGCGATCAAGTAAGTAACTTTGTACGATGCTGTGAGGATTGGTTTGTTAACAGGTACAAATCCAAGAGCAGGCAGAGTGGCCCTTTCATCGAATCTGGCTTGTTTCACCTTGAATTCAGCAGGCGTTGTGTTCTTGTATTCACCATCTCCATGCAGCTTCAAGAAGTGTTCCTTTGGTTTTGCTGGTGTGAGACTAGAGTTGCTCAACTTGGCATTGCATATCATGCAGATAGGATGCTGACTCCCATCCGTTCCGTGATACATGTGAATCCATGTTGTACATATTCGTCCGACCACTTTCTTTTTTTGCTCGACACATTTAGTATGGATTAAAATATTAAGAAAGAAACCACACGACATACAACTATGATAGCCATTGACTACTGCGTGCACTAAATTCCTTGCAGCACTGATTGGCCAAGCAATGTAACGTGATCCTCTGCAGCAAGTGATAACCAAGCAGGGTGTGTCATCACGACTTTACACAAGTGTGTCTTTACCTCCACAGCAGAGGCTTCTCCGAACCCTTGAGACCGACTCATTGAACCCCTAGGGTTTGATAGAACCCAGGTTAAGAACCACTGGACTAGATGAATAACGAAGAACAGACTGATGTTTGTGTTGGGGTTGGGGACTGGGTGAATAGGTGAAGGGATTAGGCAAAGACTAAGAAAACAAAACTTGTGGACACAGACAACAGTACAGAGATTGCAAGAGGGAAAGTTTACATTAGATCCCTGACAATGGGATAAGTTCTGTGTTAAACACATTAAATAAACATATCATTTAATCCTTGTAACAACTCTATAGAATAGGAGCCTCACTTTTTTGATAAAGAAACTGAGACTCAGGACATCTTCAACAAAACTTTCACTATGTCACACATAAAATGATGGTCTCTCTTCTTACTTTGGCAGTTTAACTCCAAAATTTATGTTTTCATAAAATGAAAGAAAAGGTAACAATTATTTTTTAAAGAGAGAAAAAGAAAAGAACTAATCTTTTTATAATCATGGACCATGTTGAGATCAGATGTGAAGGCTTCCACTGTCCTTCATGCCCACCTCTACTTCCGCCCAAGTGCAGTAGAGTGTGGAGACATTGATAGCAGCCCTTAAAAGTCGGCAAGTGCTTGCTGTCCTCTATTGAAAATAAAAATCCATCACTGAGATTTAAATTCAACCTCAGAAACACCATCAGGATATTTTGTTTACAAACATATTTACATACTGATCTTTCTTTTGATGATGTAGGCATTAGGATGTTCTATTCTATGAAAAGTTCTGCAACTGATCATCAGGTTGTGAAGACCTTTAAACTCTGGCTAGTTTTTAAAGCCAAGCTAGCCTGGAAATGCAAATCTACTTTAACTGAAGGGATTTAAATTACATTGTGGAAAAGGTGTTGCAAGTCCACCAGCTAACACAGTGTTTTCTTTCTGAGGTAAATGGACTGAAACAGATGGAAGGGGAAAAGAGAGCTTTCCTAGAGGCACCGTGTCTGTGTGTCACCAGCTGTTGCTGAGAGATAATGTACAATGGCAAGTGATGGACAGGAGAAAATCCAAATGACTGGAGTCCTGTGCTTTGGACTGTTAGGAGAAAAGAGCCTCTCCTTGAGTCATTTTTATTGAGGTGGAGCCTATAATTTGCAATGCCAACATAAAATGACACACCTTATTTGAAGGAAACATAAAACAGAATTCAAAGATTATCTATTTTATTCTGCAGTGGGATTCAGTTAGAGCTGGATTTAAGCAAGAAGCTATGGGGAGAGTGGGAGAAACAGAGTAAAAGTGAAAACAGAACATAATGATAATCATGATGTATATCCTGGAAACATTTTTATTAGATTAATAGTTGTTATTTTAAATGTGATTTAAATACACACACAAAAAATGTAACTTTAAATCACAATTGCCTGAACTTCTTTTTTAATGAAAAGTCTAATTTCTACATTAATTAATTACTTTAATGTTAAGGGCAAAAGCCCTGAGTCACGATGTGGATGGCTGAGAACCAGTGGTGGGATTCAGCTCGTTCGCACCAGTTTGGCAGAACAGATACCTAACTAGTTGTTGAGTTTGGCAAATCAGTTGTTAAAATGGCACTTATAATCAGGGTTCTCTCTAAAGTGAGCAGCTGAGCAGCCGCCCAATGTGGAAATCACAAATTTACATTTCTTACACTTTTTTAATGTTCATTTGTGCAACAACATATTCTAAGTGGCCATAATAATGTTCATTCCATCCATAGGTGAAAAAAATTGCAAGTGAGGATGCCAATCAAGAAGCAACGTAATAGAGACAGAGATGGGGTCATAGGGAGCAGAGGGACAGCTGTCAGAGGGAAAAGGGATGAGGGGGTGGGATCAGAGAAGGTGAAAGAATTAGTGAAATTATATATACATGACACACAGATACAGATAACAGGACAGCAAATCCCAAAGGGAAGGGGGGAAGGAGTTAGGGGGAGGAGAGCAAAGAGTAGTAATGGGGACAGAGGGCAGGGGTGAGGGAGTTATATTTAGTGAAACAGTTGAATCCATGTTAACACAATAAATTAAAATTAATAAAGATTTTTAAAAATGACACAATATAAAAATATCTTAACAGTTTTATTGTTTTTTGTCAGGTGTTATTTAATATTTTTTATTAATATTTTACACTCTTTCTTATAACATAATCTAGTTTTGTGTACCTCTTTAATTGTCTTATTTAAGAATTAAATGCATGAACTAATAAACTACCTTTTGGTATATTGTTTTTTAACACTTAAAACGGTCATTAAGACAGAGAATCAGTTGTCAAATTATTTGAATCCCACCACTGCTGAGAACATAATAAATATGGCTAAATTTATCTAGGAGTTACATTTTTTTTTTACAGAGCCTGTTTCAAAAGGTGTGTATGAATAAGAAGAAGCAAGAAAACATAACTAAGACATGAAGAAAGTATCTCAGTTGATAAAAACAAAGTCCCCAATATGAATGAAGGAAGCTTAGGAGCAAAGTAAAATAGATTATTTGTATACTTCTGTGGCAGTTTCTATAGGCAGTGACTTGCAGGTCATCCCTTGAAAATAGGAAGGCTAAGCATTTTGGGAGCAGACGATAGAATAGTATGCAACAATTAGAAGTATTTATATATAACCACATGGATAGGCCTTAACAGTGTGCCAAGAAAAGAAAAAGTATGTGATGCGTAATGAAATATAAAAATGCCATCATTTCTGTGAAATATAATACATGCATATTAAAATTATATGCATACTATAATTATAAAAGATATATTTAACACATATACATGATTACTTAGAAGATGAAGGGACAGGGAATGGTTTAAGGCAACAGAAGTATGAGAAATGAATAATTAAACTAGAAATAAATCTACAACATAAGAGAGAGACTGTCTTAGTCTCTGCTTGAGCTGCCATAACAAAATATGACACACTAAGAGGCTTGGCCACTTTACATTTATTTGCTTACAGTTCTGGAGGCTAGAGATGTCCATGATCAAGATGGCAGCAAATGCAGTTTCTGGTGAGAACTATCGTTTTGGCTTATCAATAGTTCCTTTGTCATTGTGCCCTCCCATGGTCTTTCCTCTGTTCTTGGTTGGTGAGAAGGAGAAGATTTCTGGTGTCTCTTTTCATTTTTATATGGCATGGCAAGGCACCAACTTTATCAGATTAAGGCTTCACCATTATGACCTCATTTAACATTAATTACCTTCTTATAGGCCTTAGCTCCAAATACACTGACATTGAAGAGTAAGACTACAGCATATGAATTTCAAGGGGACACAATTCAGTCCTTAATAGGGGCCTTCCATACACCAAGGATGATAGAATACAATTTGAATGGAGGAGTACAATTATCTTAACCTTCTGCACCAGAGGAATATGTTTTAAGAACAGGAATATGGTGTAATTCCAGTCTCTCACCACACCTTGATAGTCCCAAAACTTCAATAAAATCTGCCACAGGAAATAGTCTATAGAGTGCTGCAAGACTGAGACTAAGGTGCAACACCTTGAGCTCCTTAAATTCAACTGCCCAGGTGCCTCTAGTTTTGACCCTTCGATGCTATGTTCTGACCGAGATGGTCTTAAAGATTCCCTCAACCTGACTACCTTTCAGATAGGTTTCTTTCTTACTCTAAGCATCTGATGTACCTTTCTTAGACAATTTACTTTAGAATACTTGCATATGTAAATTTTTTCTCTGTCCCCTTTGAGATGTAAACATTCTCCCAGATTCTTACCAGTTTTGCAACCCAAGTATGTATTTCTCAAGGGCCTGGAAGACATCCCTTTGAAATACACTCATTAAAGAAGACTGAGCCCCTATCCCCCATTCTATGTGGATGACTAAGCACCTTTTCAAACAGCATACGAAAAGAGTGATATATCTGGAAAGACATCACATACATTTATCAATGTGTGCTCAGATTCTGATACTGATTGTGCAGGTAAGAGCTAGGTAATAAAGTGCATTTTCACTATATGTAATGCATATATATATATTTATATATATTTGCATGTATATTTATATATATATTTGTAATGTATGTTTATATACATTACATTTATATATATATATATAAATTCTTCTTTGGTTTTCAGAGTGGAATTTCATATATGTATTGATTGTTTTAGCTACTATTTGTCACTATAATATTCTAGCCTCAAAGAAAACAATATCAACATATGTCAACTTACCTTAACTATAATACAACTGTACATGGGCAAGAAGATGGAATATTTCTTTCACATTGTTTCCCCTTGCTAAATTATATTATAATGATGTAATGTCAGAAAATTTCCAATAAAATTATTCAAAATCTTGTTTTATTTATTTATGGTAATGAAGTATAATTTCCATTACATTTAATTAGTAAGTCAATAAGTTTACTTAGATATGCTATAAATACAAGTTCAGAATGATATGGGGAGCATATTAATTTCCTGAATATTTAGACCTGATGTTGAGGTAAGAAAAAAATGGAATGAAGTTGAAGTTATTATTATCATTACCTCTTGTTTTCTTTAGTAACAGCTGTTTATTTTGAAAACCATTGTGTAAACAGCCCATGTCCATAAATGAACATTCTTAGATGAAGACATGTTGGTGTTTCCACTATGTTTTCTAAATCACAACTAATACATGAAAATTATATGCTTCTTGGAAATGAATGATATATCTTATTATCACATTTACATGATGTTACTAAGAGTTATCACATCCTCAGAAGTAAATATAATTATTTTTTGCCTGCTGATTTGGTCATTTTAATAAAAATAGTTTGCTATAATGAAAGGAAGATCGTTAAGAATTATACAATAAAACAATTCATTTTGTAAATTTGCAAGAACTTATTTGAAATCTTCATACAGTAAGTTTCAACAGATGGGTCAAAGTAACTGATGTACCCTAGGACCTCTGTAAGTATGCCAACTCTTTTAAATTAATGTTTAATTTTTTTTTGCAATTATAGATGTTATCCACTAGCAGTTGAAACATTGTAGGATAATTAAATGGTGCATAAATTTTGAAAAAGTAAGTATTATACAAAACAATTACTATTCCTAAACTGCTATGAATAAAACTTTGAGACACAGTATAAATTTAAGGCAATATTTCCCATTTCATCTCCTAAATGTTTATTGGACCATACAAAACCTTGTCTTAATGGGTAGATAAATGAGCACGGTCAGAAAAAGAAACTATTTTATTTAGTGCCGACATGGTCAAGAACAACTATGTAGAGTCAAGTAAAACAGAATCCAATTTAATTTCTGCAGTTGAGCTGCAAAATTTGTTTCCAACTATATGCCTTAAAACAGAAAGCCGCAACTTTTTTAGTTGACTGTTTTTAGGGCTTATTATCTGTAACTTTCCTCATTGTATATCTAGCTTCCCAAAGTGGGTTTAAATTCTGTCAAGTCGGTTGTACTTTTTCTGTTTTTCTGGTGTGCCTATGCATTGAGTAAGTGTTCTATCCATATATGCTGATTTTGTGGGCAGTAAAGAAAATGTATTTCTCCTTTATCTGAATTGAGTATAGCTCTATGATTTAAAAGAAAAAGTAAAACTTATTTGAAAAATAAATGGTAAATTGTATGTAAACATTAAGTGAACCATTTTTTAAAATTCAAATGTATTCTCTATGCCCCGTTTAATTATTTTCATTTAGAAAATTAAATTTAACAGGGTGGCATTGATCTGTTTAATTTATTATGTGATTTGGCTAAGAAATAAGTACCCAGTGTTGTCCATATTTATTTGTATACTACAGTTTGATTCAAAGTCTATTTTCTTAAATTAGATATTCAATACATACTCCAACTCCTTGAAAATGATGAGTAGATTTTTTGGCTAGCTTGCCTAGGTAGTTTCAAAAATGAATCCAGCATTGACTGGTGTATTTTAATTGCTGTAATTTGAATAATTAATTCTATGTTTAGAAAATGGGTTTAAGGTGGTGTGTGATTAACCATGTTTAATGAAGTCATTACCTGATTAAAAAGCATTTCATGCCCATGACTGATTATATCCAAATGCTAATCAATTTGATTTAAATTGTCTAATACATTTAAATTTGTTACAGTTTTGTGATATACCTTCTATAATTAAAGTATCTACATTGATATTCTGTTATGGATTATTATTTGTACAAAGGAGTTATTTTTTCTGGAACTACTGAATAATTTAAAATTTATACAATATACCCATTTCTGATCTGATAGATAAGCACACACACACACACAAATATAGACACTCATATTAACAATTATAGTAAAGTATATGGATTAGAATAAAGAAGACTGGGAAATACGGCAAACAAGGTAAGAGAAGTAAAGATGAATTAAATTCCTCATCAAATATGGGATAATTGCATGACATATAAAGAGATATGAAAATGTGACCTCTATGCTATGGGAGGAAAATCTGCAAGTTGATTAAACTTAGGAAAATGACATGTTGAAATAATAGACTAAAATGATCCAAACTAAGTATAAATTAAGTATACATATTTCTGGAAAAAAAGAAAAAGAAATAATATATCAAAAATGGAAAGTCATTGGAATAACCATATACAAAATAAAATATGCTTATAAATCTAAACTGAATGATTTACAGAAGGCCATAGTTAAGCATGTCTTAATATAGTTATCGCTGGAGAGTAGTAGGATAGTGGTTAAGGACCTGTTTTTACATGTATACTGTCTGCTTTCTAGTCACGCTTTGCTACTTATAGTGTCATTTTGGATTGGTTGCTTATCTTCCATAGGCCTCAGTTTATCCATTTTAAAAGAAAGATAATAATAGTGACTACCTCTCAGTGTAGAATGCATTACTAAAAAGGCCATTAAATGCTTTAGTGCTTGGAGAACATTTAGCATAGAGTCTATCATGTGTTAAGTTTTCAATGTATGCTAGCTAGTATAATTTTCCACTTAATATTATTTGTCATTTAATATTAGCATATTTCTTAAAGTTGAAAAACATAAAGATGTGTTTTTTTAGAAAACTAATAACCAGAACACAGTAAAGCAATGTATGCAGAATGCTGGGGGGAAAAAGTTTGTAATAGGAGAATTCTAACCTCCTCAAGTTGTCATTAATATGCGTAAGCAACTGGAAGCTGAGCTAAGAAACATTCTATGTATCTCTTCAGCCACTGCCATCCAATTTAGCTCCCATTGGCTCTTGCGACCTCCAGCAAATGGCATACTTAGCCAGAGATTTTCTGGCTTTCTTTTTGGGTTTTTCTCGTGCTGGTAGACTAACCAGTTTGGTATCTAGAGTTTCTAATTCCCCCTTCCAGTTCCAGATTTTTTTTAAATGTCATAAAACACATTGTAGGATCTGGTGTCCAAGGCAGACAAAAGAGATGGATCATAAACTCAGAATCATACAGTATATGTATGTGTATGATAGGAGAGGTTAAATAACTGTGAGGGAAACTTTTGACAAGGATAAATATAGGGCAACCGGAAGCTGGGTGAATAAGTTTTCTCTCTTTATGCCCACCTGTTGATTACTTAGAGTCAAGCCTTTTCCATTTGCCTGACTGGAGATTTCCAGGTAAACAAAGAGATTTATTGCTTAAAAGATTTATTTGACTCTTCAGGTTTGTCATTAGTAGAAGCCAGAGCACTAATATATCTTCTTGTGTCGATTCCTGTTTGTTGGCTAGCCTCTCTTCTTTACTTTGTTGCTCTCGATTTATACCTTGTGTGTAAAGTATCAACATTCAATCTCTGTCTTAGCCTCTAATAAAGAACACAGAGTAAGTTATTAATAATTTCAAATATAACACACACGCACACATACACAATTAAAAATATTATTCCTGTATGAAGATTAAGAACTAAAGTAAAATATGGAATTTATGAAATGCAAAATGTAGTATTTTCAATCAAAGTGACAGAATAACTTATGGAGATATTTTAAACTGCAGAATAATTTAAAATTTGTACAGTATACACATTTCTGATCTGATAGATAAGCACACACACACACATATAGACACTCAAATTAATAATTATAGTAAAGTATATGAATTAGAATAAAGAAGACTGGGAAATATGGCAAACAAGGTAAGAGAAGTAAAGATGAACTAAATTCCTCATCAAATATGGGATAATTGCATGACATATAAAGAGATATGAAAATGTGACCTCTATGTAAGAGAAAAAATGATGAATAAAAACAAATGAAAGATGACTAAGATGTTGAAAATAACAAAAAGGAATTTTAAGATGAATATTGCAACTATGCTTAAGTACCTCATGGAGTACATAATTTTAATGAATAAAATATATCAGAAGATAAATTGAAAATAAAATATGAACCAAACATAAATTTTAAAAATTAAAAATAGAATATTTAAAATTGAAAATACATTGTTCGTGGCAGCATTGTTCACAATAGCGAAGAGCTGGAAACAGCCCAAGTGTCCTTCAGAAGACGAGTGGATTAAAGAGCTATGGTACATATATACTATGGAATACTACTCAGCCATAAGAAATGATGACATCGGATCATTTACAACAAAATGAATGGACCTTGATAACATTATACGGAGTGAAATAAGTAAAACAGAAAAAAACTGAGAACAGCATGATTTCATACATAGGTGGGACATAAAAGTGAGACTATGAGACATGGACAAGAGTGTGATGGTTACAAAGTAGGAGGAGGGAAGAGAGGGTGGGAGAGGAGGGAGAGGAAGGTCACAAAGAAAATCAGATTGAAGGTGACAAAGGACAATTTAACTTTGGGTGATGGGTATGCAACATAATTGAATGATAAGATAACCTAGAGATGTTTTCTTTGAACATATGTATCCTGATTTATTAATGTCACCCCATTAAAATTAATTTAAAAATACATTGGATGAGTTTAGCTGCATAGTGGAGATGAGAGAAGAAGAATTCTTTCAACTTTAAGATAGACCTATAGAAATTATTCCTGCTGTGGTATCAATTGCCTATTGGGTAGCAAATTACCAAAAGCTAGAGGGTTTAAAACAATAAAATTTTATTCTCTCAAAGCTCAGTTTTTCTGAGCTAAAGTGTCAGTTTTGTATGGTTGCTTTCTCCTGGAGAATCAGAGGGGAGAATTTGT
The DNA here is from genome assembly GCA_037038555.1 of Rhynchonycteris naso. Lineage (NCBI taxonomy): Eukaryota > Metazoa > Chordata > Mammalia > Chiroptera > Emballonuridae > Rhynchonycteris > Rhynchonycteris naso. The sequence goes on along the minus strand of CM072996.1, from coordinate 286,796,387 downwards.
CTCCATGACTTTTTAAACTTTTAGTGGCTGCCTATATTCATTGACTCATGACTTCTTCCTCATAGCACTTCAGCCACTTCAGACATATCTTTTAATCTGTGTCTTTGGTCTTTTTTTTTTTTTTTTTTACCTATTTAAGGATCTTTAGATTACATTTAGGGTTCACCCAGATTATTTAAGATAATGTTCCCATTTTAAAGTCTTGAATTTAATCACACCTGCAAATTCCCCTTTCCCATATAAACTGTCATTCATAGGTTCTAAGGATTAAGATGTAGATATCTATGTAGACGATTATTAGCCTCTTATTAGTAACATATCTCTGTTCCACATGTTGTTGGCTGGAGCTGCAACTAGGGCTGGAGGATCCAGTATGGCGTCCTTCATGTTTGGCTGGGCTTCTCAGTCTCAGTGAATTATATCATCATTTAAAGCCCTGAGGAGTGAAAGAAAAAACTATTAGGCCTTCTTAAGCTCAACCCTATATTGCATAGTATCAGTTTCAGTTCATTTCATTGGTTAAAGCTAGTCATAAGACCAGTCTAAACTCACGGTGAAAAGAAAGATTCCATCCTTTCTGAATGAAGTGGCATGAGCATACCACAATGAAAGGAACTGTTCATGTGTACCTGTTCACTCTACTGCACTTTGAACTAAGAATTTAAGAATTTGATATTAACTTTTAAAAAAATTTATTGTTTTTCAAGTCCCATTACAAAATTTTTAACAGTTCACAGATTTGAATTCAACATACGTTCTGTTATTAAAGAATCTATAACTTTTTAGACCTAAGTCTTTTCTTGAAAGGACTATTTGATTCCAGATAAGACTTTAATTAGGTAAACATTACTGTACGTATGCTACCTGGTGTCAAATTCCCATCTTAAAGTTTTCACTGTCTTCAGACCCATCCAGGCTCCATACTAATCATATATTCCTCACATTTCCTTAAGGATAGTTATATGTCATCTATATCTAGCACTAATTTCAATATTAGGTAAAGCCCTTGGCTAGAAACAACAGAAATTCACATAATCAGAAAAGGAACTTACTGGAAGTGGGTCAGGCACTTTGAAGATTTAGAAGAAAGCCTGGAAACAAAGAAACTAATGGCATCTTGGCAGCAGAAAGCATAACCAGTGGCTTTCAGGAACCCCACCCTTCACTGCAGCCACTGCGTTCTCATGTCTGTAGTTGATGAACTCTGAATACTATTTGCTGCAAAAAGCTCTTCACTGTACCTATATTATTGCATCTCTCCCTTCAGATATAAGGAAATATTTGACTAGGTTCACATTACCTTCCAGTAGTTACCAAGGTATAAGAAATAAGGGGCAATGTCTCATATGTCTGCCTATGTACTAGGGAGTGTAATATTGTCTTGCTTTAAGAATCATGATCTATCTATTACCCCACAAGATGGATATAAAAAAATGGACTAAATCTTAGAAATATTCATTGTAAAATGAAATAACAGAAATCTAACCATAGAATATAAAGAGAAAACTTCATAACAAAGATGAGAAAAATTGTCAAAGTAAAGTAGTTTAATAACTAAGTGAAAAGATTAAAATACTCCTAAGAATTAAGTTGATCAAAATTTGGGAATACAACTGGGAGCAAGATGGCGACGGAGTAGGCGGACGTACCAACTTCCAACTCCCAGAACCAAAGTGGATTACAACTCAATTTTAAGAACCATCACCTGGACAAACCAACTTTGAACAAAACTAAGTGGACTCTTCAACCAAGGAACACAGAAGAAGTCACATTGAGACTGGTAGGAATAGCGAAAACACGAAGAGGGCTGCCCAGCTCCCCGGAGCAAACGGCAGCCCGGAGAGACCCGCGGGGCGGGAGGAAAGTTTGGCGGAGAGGGAAGGACCTGGGTCCCAGGAACCAAGCCCCAGCCTGCAGTCCCAGAGCCTAGAAGAGGCGTTTGGACAGTTTTGAGCTGTGAAACAAGTGAGGGAGCTCCCAGGCCTACAGTGTGGAGTATTAGGTCCCTTCCTACTCTGCTGAGGGCTGCTTAAGGTTTTGGGGCGGCAGGACGCTGAAAGGCGGTTCTGTCGGCGTGGGCAGAGGCCAAGCCGGTTGGAGATCGGTCTAGCCCAGAGGGTCGGAGGGGAAGTGCGAGAGCGGTCCAGAAGCTGCGGACCCACCTTTAATCCCACTTACGGGGACAAAGCGGGAGGCCAGGAACAGGCAGGCCTTGCGCAAGCCGGCCCTGACTGCGGGGACCGGGCTAGGACCAGGGACGGGCAGGGGCTCGTGGCTGAGCTGACGCTACCAGTCCCCCCCCCCTGGCCGGAGAAACCGCGGTTGGCCAGTATACGTGTGCGAGCGGGCTCAGAGCGCGGGAATGGGGTGGACCCCGAGACGGGTGGAGGCTCGGAGCTGAGCCCACGCTATTATCCCCATCCGGCCGGAGAAAACGCGGATAGCATTCATACGTGCACGAGCGGGCTCCGAACGCTGGGGCGGGGTAGAGTCCGGGACGAGCGGAAGTACGCAGCTAAGCGGAAGCCAGCAAACACGCCCGCCCCAATAAACCTTGGTTTCCGACCCTGCGCAAAGGGCCCTGGCCTCGAGGGCGGGGCTAAAGCTCCGGACGGGCAAAAGCTTACAGCTGAGAGCACGTCAAAAGCCCCGCCTAACCCGCGGAACTGTAGCGAGCAGGCTCCGACCGCTGGTTCTGGGCGGAAGTCCGGAAATAGGCTGGGTCCGCAGCTGAGGAAAGGTGCTCACCTCTACCCTTGGTGCTAATCTTGTGGCTTCAGTAACAGCCCCTCCCACAGAGGAGAGGCAGAAATCACAGCAAAAGCCACAGTGGGCCGGCACTGGCAACGCTCATACCCAACCACCCTAGACACCGGCAGAAGGGGGTGGGGGGCCTGCAGATAGAACACACCTAGAGAACACAAAGGCAACACCTACTGGACTCCAGTGGCCACAACTTGCTTATACACAGAAAAAATGGGCAGGCAGAGGAATGCAAACCAAATGAATCAAGAGAAATCCCCAGAGAAGGACCTGAATGAACCAGATATAACCAAATTACCAGAAGCAGAATTTAGAATAATGATAGTTAGGATGTTCAAAGAAATTAGAGCAACAATGGATAGTCATTATGAACACCTAAATAAAGAGATAACAAGTATAAAAAATGAAATTGAAATAATAAAAAAGAATCAGACAGAAATGACAAATACAGTATCAGAACTGAAGACCACAATGGAAGGAATTAAAAGCAGGATGAATCACGCTGAGGATTGAATCAGCGAGTTAGAGGACACAATAAACAAAGGCACAGAAGCAGAGAAGAAAGAGGAAAAGAGACTCAAAAAATGTGAGGAAACTCTAAGGGAGCTCTGTGACAACCTGAAGAGAAACAACATTCGAATCATAGGGGTGCCTGAAGAAGAGGAGAGAGGACAGGAAATGGAAACTTTGTTCAATCAAATCATAGCAGAAAACTTTCCTAAATTAAGGCTGGGAAACACTCCACACATTCAAGAAGCACACAGAACTCCATTAAAAAGAAACCCAAAAAGATCTACACCAAGACATATCATAGTTAAAATACCAAAGCTAATGGATAAAGAAAAAATTTTAAAAGCTGCTAGAGAAAAAAAGGCTATCACCTACAAAGGAGCCCCCATAAGGATGACATCGGACTTCTCAACAGAAACACTTGAGGCCAGAGGGGAATGGCAAGAAATAATCAAAGTAATGCAGAACAAGAACCTACAACCAAGACTACTTTATCCAGCAAGGCTAACGTTTAAAATTGAAGGAGAAATAAAGAGCTTCCCAGAAAAAGAAAGCCTCAAGGAATTCATAAAAACCAAACCAATTCTGCAAGAGATACTAAGGGGCCTCTTGTGAACAGTTTAAAGGGAGGAATGAATAGAGCAAAAGAAGAATACAGCTTTAAAGAATAAAATGGCAATAAACAACTACATATCAATAATAACCTTAAATGTAAATGGATTAAATGATCCAATCAAAAGACATAGGGTAGCTGCATGGATAAAGAAACAGGACCCATACATATGCTGTCTACAAGAGACACACCTTAAAACAAAAGATGCTCATAGACTGAAGGTAAAAGGATGGAAAAAAATATTTCATGCAAATGGAAATGAAAAAAAAGCAGGGGTAGCAATACTTATATCAGACAAAATGGACTTTAAAACAAAGGCTGTAGTAAGAGATAAAGGAGGACACTACATAATGATAAAGGGAACAATTCAACAGGAAGATATAACTATTGTAAATATCTATGCACCAAATATAGGAGCCCCGACATACATAAAGCAGACTTTGATGGATATAAAGGGCGAGATTAACAGCAATACTATCATAGTAGGGGATTTCAATACCCCTCTAACAACACTGGATAGATCCTCAAGAAAGAAAATTAATAAAGAAACAGCAGACTTAAAGGAGACACTAGATCAACTTGATTTAATAGATATCTTCAGAACTTTTCACCCTAAAGCAGTAGAATATACATTCTTCTCAAGCGCTCATGATACGTTTTCTAGGATAGACCACATGTTAGGACACAAAAATGGTCTCAATAAATTTAATATGATTGAAATCATATCAAGCATTTTCTCTGATCACAATGCCATGAAACTAGAAATTAACCACAAAAGAAAAACTGAAAATACTCAAACACTTGGAAACTAAATAGCATGTTATTAAATAATGAATGGATTAACAATGAGATCAAAGAAGAAATAAAAAAGTTTCTAGAAACAAATAATAAAGAGCATACATCAACTCAAAATTTATGGGACACAGCAAAAGCAGTTCTGAGAGGGAAGTTTATTGCACTACAGGCATATCATAAGAAGCTAGAAAAAGCTCAAATAAGCAACCTAACCCTGCATTTAAAAGAACTAGAAAAACAACAACAAATAAAACCCAAGACAAGTAGAAGGAAGGAAATAATAAAGATCAGAGCAGAAATAAATGACATAGAGGCTAAGGAAACAATACAGAGGATCAATGAAACAAGAAGCTGGTTCTTTGAAAAGGTAAACAAGATTGATGAACCTTTAACTAGACTCACCAAGAAAAAAAGAGAGAGGCCTCAAATAAATAAAATTAGAAAGGACAGTGGAGAAATAACAACTGACACAACAAAAATACAAAGCATTGTAAGAAAATACTATGAAGAACTATATGCCAAAAAATTAGACAATCTTGGTGAAATGGACAAATTTCTTGAATCATATAACCTTCCAAAAATCAATCCAGAAGAATCAGAACACCTAAACAGACCAATTACAGCAAATGAGATAGAAACAGTTATCAAAAAACTCCCAAAAAAGAAAAGTCCTGGGCCTGATGGCTTCACAAGTGAATTCTATCAAAAATTCAAAGAAGAACTAACTCCTATTCTCCTCAAACTATTTCAAAAAATTCAAGAGGAAGGAAGACTTCCAAACTCCTTTTAAGAGGCGAGCATAATTCTGATCCCAAAACCGGGCAAAGACAACACAAAGAAAGAAAATTATAGGCCTATATCCCTGATAAATTTAGACGCTAAAATTCTCAACAAAATATTAGCCAACCGGATCCAGCAATATATGAAAAAAATCATACACCACGATCAAGTGGGATTTATTCTGGAGAGGCAAGGCTGGTTCAATATTCGCAAATCAATCAATGTGATTCACCACATGAACAAAAGGAAGGACAAAAATCACATGATAATTTCAATAGATGCAGAAAAGGCATTTGATAAAATCCAGCACCCATTCATGCTGAAAACTCTCAGTAAAGTGGGCATACAGGGATCATTCCTTAACATGATAAAGGCCATCTACGATAAACCGACAGCAAACATCATACTAAATGGACAAAGATTAAAAGCAATCCCCTTAAGATCAGGAACCAGGCAGGGTTGCCCACTTTCACCACTCTTATTCAACATAGTTCTGGAAGTCCTAGCTACAGCAATCAGACAAGAAGAAGAAATAAAAGGCATACAAATTGGAAAAGAAGAAGTAAAACTGTCATTATTTGCAGATGATATGATATTGTATATTGAAAACCCTAAAGTCTCAGTCAAAAAACTACTGGACCTTATAAATGATTTCAGCAAGGTGGCAGGATATAAAATTAATACTCAGAAATCAGAGGCATTTCTATACACCAACAATGAAATATCAGCAAAAGAAATTAAGGAAACAATCCCTTTCACTATTGCAGCCAAAAAAATAAAGTACCTAGGAGTAAATTTAACCAAGGAGGTTAAGGACTTGTACTCGGAAAATTATAGAACATTGATAAAAGAAATCAAGGAAGATACAAACAATTGGAAGCACATACCGTGCTCATGGCTAGGAAGAATAAACATCATTAAAATGTCTATATTACCCAAAGCAAGCTATAAATTCAATGCAATACCAATTAAAATACCAATGACATACTTCAAAGATATAGAACACATATTCCAAAAATTTATACGGAACCAAAAAAGAACACGAATAGCCTCAGCAATCTTAAAAAGAAAAAATAAAGCAGGAGGTATCACTCTTCCTGATATCAAGGTTTACTACAAGGCCATTATACTCAAGACAGCCTGGTACTGGCATAAGAACAGGCACATAGATCAATGGAACAGAACAGAGGACTTAGAAATAAACCCACAGCTTTATGGACAACTGATATTTGACAAAGGAGGAAAGAACATACAATGGAATAAAGACAGCCTCTTTAACAAATGGTGTTGGGAAAATTGGACATCTACCTGCAAAAAAATGAAACCAGACCATCAACTTACACCATTCACAAAAACAAACTCAAAATGGATAAAAGACTTAAATGTAAGCCGTGAAACCATAAGCATCTTAGAAGAAAACATAGGCAGCAAGCTTTCCGACATCTGTAGCAGCGGTATATTTGCCGATTTATCTCCACGGGCAACTGAAATAAAAGTCAAGATAAACAAATGGGACTATATCAAACTAAAAAGTTTTTGCACAGCTAAAGACAATAGGAACAGAATAAAAAGACAAACCACACAATGGGAGAACATATTCGACAGCACATCTGGTAAAGGGTTAATAACTAAAATTTATAAAGAACTTATAAAACGCAACACCAGGAAGACAAACAACCCAATCAAAAAATGGGCAAAAGAAATGAATAGAAATTTCTCCAAAGAGGACATACAGATGGCCAATAGGCATATGAAAAAATGCTCAACATCACTAATCATTAGAGAAATGCAAATTAAAACCACAATGAGATATCACCTCACACCAGTCAGAATGGCACTTATCAGCAAAACAACACAGAATAAGTGCTGGCGAGGATGTGGAGAAAAGGGAACCCTTCTGCACTGCTGGTGGGAATGCAGACTGGTGCAGCCACTGTGGAAAACAGTTTGGAGATTCCTCAGAAAATTAAAAATCGAACTGCCTTTTGACCCAGCTATCCCACTTTTAGGAATATACCCTAAGAACACCATAGCACTGTTCGAAAAGAAGAAATGCGCCCCCATGTTCGTGGCAGCATTGTTCACAATAGGGAAGATCTGGAACCAGCCCAAGTGTCCGTCAGAAGACGAGTGGATTAAAAAGCTATGGTACATATATACTATGGAATACTACTCAGCCATAAGAAACGATGACATCGGATCATTTATAACAAAATGGATGTACCTTGATAACATTATACGGAGTGAAATAAGTAAATCAGAAAAAAAAAAAACTGAGAACAGCACGATTACATACATAGGTGGGACATGAAAGTGAGGGTATGAGACATGGACAAGAGAGTGGTGGTTATGGGATGGGGGGAGGGAGGGAGAGTAGGATAGGGAGGAGGGGAGGGACGCAGGGAAAACCAGATTGAAGGTGACAGAGGACAATTTGACTTTTGGTGATGGGTATGCAACACTATTGAATGATAAGATAACCTGGAGATGTTTTCATTGTACATATGTACCCTGATTTATTGATGTCACCCCATTAGAATTAATAATAATAAAATATATATTTAAAAAATAATAATAATAATCGTAAAAAAAAAAAATTGGGAATACAGATAATAGTTAATGTTTATCAAATAGCTATCATGCCCAGGCACATTAGTATTTAATATACTTTTATTTTTAATTTTAAATCATCATATCTCCTAAGTGTTCATTATTATTGCAATTCTCAACTATTAATTCTATTTTAGAAATAAGGAGATTGAGGCACAGGCAGGATAAGCTGCTCATTTTCACACAGCTAAATAAGGTGGAGTGGAGATTCAAATTCAAACAATGCACTTCAAGGTATTCTCATATGTTTGACCGCTTGCTTTTTCTGCCCCTCCTTAATAAAGGTTAAAGGGAAGCAAGTAGTGGAGATATATTCATTATAAAATAATTAACCGTTGTTCTATAAAATGCATAGAAAGCTATAGTCAACTTTTTTAATGTGTTATAATTATCACCATCTTACTCCCCTTTACTCATCCTCATTCTCTCTGAAGTATGCACATACATACAATATGTACACACATTTTACTCAGGGGTCCTCTCTGAGGTTTTAAAATTTTACTTTTCTTGATGGAATTCTTTTCTTTTTATAAGCCCCCACTACCAGCAAATCTTATAAAAATTCGGAACACAGATTAAAACACATAAAGAATAAAGGCACCCGCCTCATTATTCTTTATGATATTTCAAAGGAATAAAAAAGTTGTAAGTGTTTTTCTGTATTTAATTGTATACTGCCAGTATGCTATAAATAACCTAAGAGTTGTAAAGATATGTTTCTTGGGAAATATCAGTGATTTATATATTTCTATAAATTAAGAAAGAAAGATTATTTACTAAATACAAACACCGCAATTTAAAAATATCCTATCTGATGAAAGAATTTAAATTTACAAAGACATTTCATGGGTGACTCTTGATAGAAAGCTGATATTCGAAAAATTGACAAATGATTTGTTTTCTTCTAATTCCCTTTATGTACATCTTTAGCTTTGTTTTAAAGAAATCTGTACTTTTATGATTGTTTAGAATTTGATAAAAGCAAATTTTTATTAATATATAAATGCTTATAGACTATAAACCTCTGTATGAGTGCATATTATAGGTCTTTAAATAAATATAATTTGATTCTGAAAAAGCATTGTACATAATATGGAGATCTGAACATAAAAAAAGCCATGACAATCCTTTAAGATAAAATTATAAGAGCAATATATGGAATGAGTACTTTAAGAACTTCTGGGAATTTATGTAAAGCTGTATTATTTAATATTTTTAGATTTTCTAAACTGTATTAAATTACATTTGCATATGGATACAATTTAATATTATACTTTATATTGATCATATTATTATCAATACATGAAAATGTTATTGTGCAGTCTGAATCTAGTATATCTATGACATAGCTTTATGTGTCTTTATAATCTACCTAATACCTCATTTTCAAGTTATTTAATCAGATTTTAAGCTTTCTAGTCATGTTTAGTTATTAATAATAGTCAAGTCCAATTTAAAGTATCAGTGCTCACTGATGTGGGTGAGCATATGATCCTAATGCTCTTCCTTCTTCCCGCACTACAATCTCCCTTTAATATGTAGTCAAATGACAGAAGAAAAGAATGTAAGCAAACAGATTTCCAAATACAGAATGAGATTTCTTCATTCATTTAATAAATATTGATTGAATAACTGTTATTTGTGTATAATGGAGATTCAACAGTCAATAAAACTAATGGAACCCCTGTTCTAATGGACCTTATATTCTAATGGGGGAAAGAATGTCAGTTGGTAGTAAGTGCTTAAAAGAGAATCTATAGGTATAAAAGGATAGAAGTTAATGGGAAATTATTTTTTAAAGCTTGTTAGGAAAATTCCACATTAACAGGTGACAACTGAGTGGAAATCAGTGAAGTAAGTGTAATATTGCAGACACTTCATTTCTTTAATGTGACCTTACCTTCTTTCTTTCCTTTTGATTCAAACTGGCTTTATCCTGATTTACCCACCTCTCTTGTCACTTGCTTGTCTATTCCCTTAAACATTAAGCACACTGGACAATGAGGTTCTGGTCAGCATCAAATCATTTTAAGAACAAAACCTCAGGTCTATTGACTGCAGAGGCCAAGTTTCAGTCAAACCAGAAAAAGCATCTCAGCCTTAATTGTTTCAGTTCCAGACCCAGAAAAGCAGAACAGCCCTACCAACCACACCTTGCAAAACTTGACTGATACCATGGCTGACGTCAGGACCAGATGCAATGATTCACTCCCCCTACTCTAGTGTCAACTAGAGAATGTGACCCCAACTGCTTTAATCACCTAGATTAATTATCTTTTCCTGATATAACCCATCTCCTAGAAGCCAGCAGGGAGCCAGGTCTTATAGCAACCAATCACCTGTGACTTCATGTTGGGCTCCATTTACTTAAATAAGCCTTTAGTTTCTTTGCTACAAACTCTTCTTTAAATTTGATTGGGTGTTGATGAATGCTGGGAAATGGATCTCTTCAGTAATCCACATAAAGAAGTTTAGTTCCAGGTAGAGAGTCCAGTAATTGGAAAGGCCCTGTGGTAAAAGCACATTTTGTCTACCAGTAGGTGTAATCATCAAGGAGAAGGAAGGTAGAAGATGATGTTCAAGACATATAACCAAGAATTAGTTTCTACTGAACTCTACAGGTTATAATACAGGCTTTGTATATACATAGTGCATATTATGAGAATCCAATAGAGTGTTTCAAGGTAGAAGAAATGTGATATTACATAGGTTTAAAGAGAATACTAGTTGAAATAAGAATTATCAACTGGAGATCAAGATTGGAAAAATGAGGATAAGTTATGAAGTTATTGCAGTAGTCTAGACAAGAGTTCATGGTGACCTGGACTTGACACATTGTGTTGAAGCTGGCAAGAAGCTGTTGAATGAAAGGCTTACTGATGGTTTTATGTAAATGTGGGAAAAGAAAGGGGTTAAGAATTATTATATTGTTTTGTTTTGTGGCTTAAGCAATAAGGTCAGTGGTAAATACTATATTCTGAGATAAGTAGAAGGCAGAGGAAATAGCAATAGTTTTGTTTAAGATTTGTATTTAATTCTGAGATGTCTTTTTGTTAACCTGGTGGAGTTATAAAGAGTCATACTATCTTGAAGAATATAAATTGCATTTAAAAATTAAAAATATACTATATTTAAAATATAATAGAAGAATTGTCTTACAAGTAAAAACTTGTTTGATTTTATAAGCAAGCATAAAGTAATTCAACAAGAAGAATGTTGGCAATAATTTATTAAAAGCAGATTTGCAATTATGCTAGTGTATTAAATGCAGTCAGCCTTATAGTCATGTCCTATTGACCCATATAGTTACTTGCTTGCTAAGTCATTCAGTTTAAGAGTAGAACAGCTAATCTTTTTGGAAAGCAAAAGGATCCTATCACAAATAAACATTTAAAAAAGGAGTAAGTTTTAACTACTGAAATCAAGGGGATGTTATTCTTTCAACCTGAAAACAAGGGCTACCTTCTTCCCACAATGCAGAATTTTTATTTTGGGTGTTAAAGATAACTTCCTTCATTCTCTCTCTCTTTTGCTCATGCTTTCTCTCTTCCCATTCATTCATTCATTCATTCATCTATCCATCTATCATCTATCTATGTATTTATGTATGTATGTATGTATGTATGTATGTATGTATGTATGTATCTATCTATCTATCTATCTATCTATCTATCTATCTATCTATCATCTATCATAATTTGATCATCTACTAATCTATTATTGCTCCACTTCATTCAGTCTAAAGATAGTGGTTTGTTTCTCATGCTCAAAGCAAATCCTTCAACTTGTATTTTTGAAAAAAATTTCCTGTTTTTACTTTACTCTTAAAATAGAGTACTATTTACCAAGTCCTTACCCTCTGGTAATTTTACTATTCTTTCTCTCTGTCCCTCTGCACTGCTCCCATAATGCAATGAAATACAATCCTTTATCCATCCTTTCACTGCAAAATTCTTGATAAAAAGAGAATGTTTATAGCCTTTATTTTTTAAGGGGAGACTTTACATTCCAGTCACTTCTTCCCCTTCTGCCATCAAGCCTCTGCCTCTATTATTTAACTGAAATTGCTTTCTGAAAGTTCATTCATAGGCTTGCTTAATTCCAAAAAAATTATTTTTGTCTTTTATAATACTTGAATTTGTTTAATATTTAACACTTTGTGATCATTATTCTTTCTCTGTCCTTGGATTCTTAGTTCCCAGTTTCTAGTTTAAAATTCCACTACTCTTTCTTTTATTATTCTAAATGTCTTTATTCATTTTTGCATTTTTCTTATTATACTGCTTAAAAGTTAATAATTGCCAAGATTTCATCTGCAATTTTTCTCTGCTCATCACTTCTCTTTTTTCCTATCTCTTTCTCTCTCTGTTCCTTCCCCCCCCCCATTTTACAAAAATAATAATCAGCCATCTCTATTAGGACACCTGCTATTGACTACCACACTTAGTCTATTGCAGTAGACCAAACACTTCTTAAGGAAGACTCATTCATCATTGCATCCCTAAGACCACTGCCTGCTAAATAATAAGAGACCAATGAATATTTATTAAATTAACCTATATTTATAGCTAAAATGTGTTTTCTAAATTCTGGGTCAGTATATACAAGGTATATAAATATCTATAAATAGCCTCAAAACACCTCATACAGAGTATAAAGAGAGGATAACATCATCTTCTTCCAAATATTTACTATTATTGGCCTAATCTTCCAAATTCTATGTCAGCATTAATAATTTTGATAACTACCTTGCCCAACACATGGGCAATCAATCAACAAGTTCTATAAATTCTACTGCCTTTACACATGTCATATTTAGGTCCTCCTCCCTACCTGCATGCCTGCTGCTATAGATCTCATCATTTCTTCATCATCTTTTTCCAGGACCTTGGATATAACTGGTCTCTCTGTCAATAGCACCCCTTTTCCAATTCTCTTTTTACATTGCAGACAAAGGCTTTATTAGAAAACAAATGTAACAATTTACTCTCGTGAATAAAAATATTTGCTGACTTCTATTGCTCATCACAAAGTTCAAACTCTTTGGTATTGTATATAGGACCTTCCAGAATCTGTCATCTGCTTAGAAATAATTCTTCATCTTTTACTATCTTTCAGTTTTCTCCTGCTCCTTTACAACCTATGTTTCAGCCAAACCAAATTAATTTACATTTCTTAAATAACAATCAAGTAATTTTAAAATCAAAATTATTTAACACTCAAGATATATATTCTATTTATTATGTTCTTCCTCTACTACCACTCTTACCTATCTAGATAACTTCTTATTTTCAAACTAGCTCAAGTAATCTCTTCTTTAGGAAGAATATCTCACTCCCTGCTCCACAGATAAAACTAAACACTTCCACTTTACTTATGTTGATCTTATATTATTGTATTATTTATACAGTTGCTTATTATTTGATTGACTGTAAGATCCTGAAGACAGAAACTTTCAGCATAAAAGTGGAGGTTTAATAGAGATTGTGTGTTACAGAAATTTTCAAATGCAGCTTGTTCTTTAATATCCACCTTAGCTTCTCAGTGTAGATGAACAAGTCAGAGGGGAAAACCTCTGTGGAGAAAACAATATATTGCAGATAGAATTGTTTTCTGAGTTTAAGCATAGACTCAAGTTGCAGTTTGGATATGGCATTTCTTCTAAAATTTATGTTGTATTCAACCTCTTAGGATTGAGTACAGCAATTTTAAACAGGCATGCCACAAGAATTTTTAAAATATGCAATACCTGATTAGTCAGAGTCACTTATCTCTATTTCCTTAGATTGTCAAATAAAAGAAAATGACAACAGTCAACACAACAATAGCTTTCTGGTGTGAATGAATTACAGTTATACCTATATTTTGTAGGAGAGGTAAGAAACATATTTTTGTTATGCTGCAGACTTTTAGTAATTAGTTTATGTGTCATAAGATGAAAATGGTTGAAAACTACTGTTTTAAAGACATTGTTCTAGCCTGACTTGTGGGACTGCAGTGGATAAAGCATTGACCTAGAACAATGCTGCGGTCGCTGGTTTGAAACCCTGAGCCTGCCTGATAAAGACACATATGGGAGCTGATGCTTCCTGCTCCTCCCCCCTTCTCTGTCTCTCTTTCTCCTCTTTAAAAATGAATAAATAAAATCTTAAAATTAAAAAAAAAATAATCCTTAAAATATAAAAAAAGATTGTTCTTGCCTTGGTAAGTGTTTATGACCAGCAACAGCTTTGTAATTTGTGATAAAAAAAAATAATCATTTTGTGACGGAAGAAGAATTAACATCTTGGACTAACAGTTCATCTAATACACAACATAAAGGTGAGGTAACCTGATTTTGAAAAAACGTCAGCGCAGTAAGGGCAGCAGCCAGAGTAATTTCTAAAGAGAAAATAAAGCTTGCATACGCACACACACACACACCCCATAGCAAGTTTAAAGTTTACTGAATATTGGAATAAACAGAAACTAAGAATCTAAATTAAAATTATACTTCTGGAGAAACTCCAGGGAATGGTCATGAGAAGTCAGGTTAATTACATTATTCTTTTAGTGAGTCAAAATAAAATGTGGATATTTTTGAAGATTTAAAACAATAGCTAATAAAATCTCACCATTAATTACTATTTGAACTTAATTCCAGATAATTATACATTAGACAATATTAAAGGATTGCTTATCAAAACAACTTTTGCAATTATTATCAAAAAGTTACCTGGAGAAGTCTAAGGCTAGTGGGTCACAGCTATTGATGCATATTTTGATAATCTGCCTGTCATAAGTATGGTTGTATTCATAACTTGTAAAGTTAGGAGAGTAGGCAATAGTAATTACTTCTTTTTTTTTCCCTACAATATAACTCACTGCATAGAGTAAGGTATAGTTTTAGAGTACTTTTTAAAACTTCTTTTTATTTTATTCATTTTAGAGAGGATACACAGAGTGAGAGAGAGAGAGAGAGAGAGAGAGAGAGAGAAAGGGGGGAGGAGCTGGAAGCATCAACTCCCATATGTGCCTTGACCAGACCAGTGAAGGGTTTTGAACTGGCGACCTCAGTGTTCCCAGGTCGACGCTTTATCCACTGCGCCACCACAGGTCAGGCCTAGAGTATTTTTTAGAAAGCTAAATGATTATTATTAAAAGATCATTGTTAATATTAAAGAAAAATTTCACCTAGCTAAATAAGGTAATAAGTAAAAGAACTAAAAGTTACCAAAATTGAAATATTGAAATTACTGGAAAATAAAATAAATACAAATTAAACATGAATAGTTTGAGAGAAACATTATATCTTGTGGAAGAATTAATTACTATTTCAAGGCAGAAAATAATGTATTTTATTGTATGTCTAATGTATAGTTTTCTATTCTTCAAAGCGTCTTAATACAATGCAAAGACCAAAGTAATTTTATAGAAAACCAGAATATTTATAGAAACATAAAATAGAAAATTATTTTCTTTAGTGTTTCAGACCATATAAGATTTCAAAAAGAAACCTGTTGCAAGGGTTTTTTTATTAACATATTTGTGTTAGGCTTTGTATGATTCTAAATTTTTATATCTTTTTTATGTCAGAAGGGGTTATTAGTCTCCCAGTGCCTGATATGTTCTATTCTTGTTAAAGAATAAAATTCCAAAGTGCATATTGTTTCTTTGTCATGTTAGAGTGCAGTCTTCTCTCAGAGTTGTTCTCTCAGACCTTGTTCTGTCTTCCCAGAATTCAAGTGCACATTTTTGCCACCACTGATTCAGTCGAAGGACGACCCCAAGAGAGATGCTTCTTCAGGTCGACAAATCTGTGCAGCTATTTCTATGCTGTCATTTTCCAACTCTCAGTCACAGATCAATTGTTTCCTTCTGTTAGTTTTCCCCATATGGCCTGTAAAGTTTTGTTCCTTTCTAAATAAATCCAATTTAGCATCAGTGTGGTCTTTTATCTAATGTAGTTTTTTTTCCTGAGAAGGGGGAGCAGTCAATGTTATAACTGAGATCATCAGCAGTGTTTTTGGCAGCATTTTCCCTGACAACTAAGTTTCTCTCTCCTCCCTCAACTGACTATCAATACTATTATCAATAAGGTCTTGCTACTCACCGAAGTTTCCAGAGTATTAGTATTCTTATTCCAGACTTTTCATCTGGGTAGGCATTCAACATTCACACTTGTGATGTCATTGTTTTTTATGTTCTTTCTTTTAGTTTCTTAGCAGATTAAAATAATAAAACAAAAATACTCTGAACACAGGACTCCGATGCACCTATTTAGTTCTCAATTATTCAAAGTAATAGCATATGTGAAAAAGTATGACTGGATTCAATTTACACACAAGTTCTAGCTTCTTGATTTAAAGCTACATTTGAATCCTTAGTAGATTTTGTTACATTAAGAGATGTATATAAAGAATTACCTGAATAATTAATTCATTTGAATGACATTTATTTAATTTCAGGATCTGTTTATGGTATATTTCTGTTTTATTTTGGACTAGCTGTACCTGGCCACGTGTTGCTGTGGCTCAGTCTGGTTAAATGGAAAAGAAAGAAAAAAGAAAGCGCACGTTTCTAATATGTTTAATTTCACAATGCTTCTGGGTATACAATATTTTTTGTTGTTCCATTGTCTGTGCAGATATAGAGGTTGTCTGGTTTGCTGACTAGAACATGCAACATATAATTGTCCATGTGAGAAGCAATCCGTGTCTAGATCTAATCTGCACAATTCTAAAGATTGGCCCAGAGCTTTGTTTTTGGTGATTGCAAACGCCAATCAAATAGGGAATTGCAATCTCTTAAATTGGAATGGCATATCTGTTAGAATCATAGGAATTCGAGGAATGAGGACATCTTCACCTTTGAAAGGTCCTGTCAAGATTGTTGCTTCTACAACATTGCTCATTAATTTTTTTTACTGCAAGCCACATGCCGTTGCAAAGCTTTGGCTGGTTGATATTTTGCAACATGATAATTGGCACGCCAATTTTTAATTGCAGTACGTGTGGTGGCATCCCTGATAGATTGAGTGAATTCAAAAATTCTGTTGGATAACTAACTGCTTCATCTGCTTCCACAACAGTGTCGACAAACTTGTATGTAACTGCCTGGCTTTGAATGTTAAACTGAATAATATTGTTAAGTTTGTAGACGTCTTTATACTTGGCCACAAGAATAGCTTTTTCACTCAGCCAATCGTGATTCTTATAATTGGTTTGAATATTGGGAAATACTTTTTCAACCAATTCTTTTGACGTCACTAAATTGCAGAAGTTATGAGGCAATAAAATTTGTCCTGAGGTCAGATCAACCGGCACCTTTCTGTTCCCAATTTCAAGCAATTAATGTGGGAATATCTCAGCTGATAGATTGTTTTGCAGCTGGACATGCATATTTGTAGTTAATCTTAATGTCTTTACGTGTTGCCCAAAAGTAGAGTATTTCAGGCAAGCATTTATTTTATTCACTGGTGTCAATTGAGGTATTACAGATAATGTTTTCCTGAAATCTCCTGCAAGCAATATTAGTGTGTTCCCAAATGGTCTGATGCTTTTACGCAAATCTTGCAATGATCAATCAAGAGCCTCAAGCGATTTTTTGTGTGCCATTGTGCATTCATCCCAAATAATAAGTTTGAATTTCTGCACTACTTTTTTCATGCCAGATGCTTTGGAAATGTTGCACATGGGAGTTTCAATGAATTGCATGTTCAATGGCAATTTCAAAGCAGAATGAGCAGTTCTTCCACCTGGAAGCAATGTAGCAGCTATTCTGGATGATGCAAGAGCTAAGGCTATGTCATTTTTAGATAAAAACATGTGGGTATTTGAATGCAACTTTATATCAAAATTTCAAAGCTATCGGTGAAGAACTTTCAAAGATTTAAAGTTTTGAACAAACAAACATTTACATTTTTATTTATATAGATAAGCTTCAAAGCATCACTGTGTTGGTATCTATAATTTGAAGTGAAAATTGTATCATATACATAGCCTTTGAACCATTACAGAAGAGCATCAAAAAATAAGTGAACAGGCATGATACTGTACTAATGTTTGTTGACTGAGGTAGGAGGCAATGTGCTGCCTGTTGGAGCCTGCAGCAGTGCAGGATAAGATAAAGGAACAATAGTTTCTCTCTTGTACATTTTCCCACCAGTGTCGGTAGCAAAAGTATTCAGATTTCACACCAGAAACCTTAGACAACCTCTTCTCTCTTTTGAGACATACTACAAATTATATATGATTGTTGAAGTTATTTCTTTTCACTCTAAAATAGTTTACCATCTCATGGATGGGGAGGAAAATCCAGCTGACTCTTGACAATATTTTGAAGCTCCACAAATTAAGATGTAATAAAATAATCAATTTCAGATAACAAAAAACCAGACATTTATGTGTGGAGCTCCTGAACCATTTAGCAATGGCAATTGGATTTTAAAATTTGTTGTATTGATCAAACAATTAATATTTTGGTTTTGATTATCTAACTTTGTAATGTAAAAAGTTGAGTGTTTTTTATTCTATTAAAATATATTCAAGAAATCAGATAGTAGATAAAGATTTGCCTGAATATTTTTATTCCAACATATATATTATAGCTCAAGATATTCTATTGAAAAAAGTTACCTCAGTTAAATTTATTACATTGAAGTATGTTCTGTCAAGTTCCACTTTGCTGACTTTTTAACATAAATAGATAGTTGATTTTATCAAATGCTTTTTCTACATCTATTAATATGATCATGTGAGCTTTATCCTTAATTTATTTTATGTGGTGTCTCATGTTTATTGATTTGCAGATGTTGTACCAACCTTGCATCCCTGGAATAAATCATATTTGATCATGGTATATCAGCCTGAGAAGTGATCTCACACACAACAGCCAATAGCAATCAAAATTCAATCACAACAGAAGGCCTTTCATATTGTCGGTAATGTCATTAATTGGTAAACTAAGATAGCAAGAACTTCAAAATTGATCAAACTTTGAGAACATTTTAACACATTAAATGACTTCTTGTCAGACTCAAGTATTATGAATAGAGACAAATAATATTCCACTTAAAAGTTTTGTTCTTAATTGTGATCTTCCATATTTTAGAAAAAATTGACAGTATAGCATGGTGATCCTTGCTCAGTTAGTTAATGAGGTGAAAACTATTTTGATAATATTGTTTTATGTTACAAAATGAGTCAATGTCACTGTTTTTTCATGAATAAAGATATATATTAAAGTTTTCTTAGTTTTAATTTTTAATGTAATAATAACCAATACTCACCATTCTCATTTTAGAAAACAACAACTCTTTAGGATCCTCATTAAGTCTTAGAGCATAAGAAGTTCTGGGGACCATAAAGTATGGAAAACCTTTTGCCTTAAGACAAAATGTTTGTGCTTCTCTGTTAGCATTGCTCATAGCATAGTTTTTGTCACTTATATTAATTATAAATTCAATCAGAAGAGCTTACTTCTACTTTAATGAGAAATCTGGAGAGTGGAAAATTGAGATCTGTCTGTCATACTGAAACAATTGTGCAGATGAGTAGAGCTCACAAATACAAACAACATGTATATAGTTGTTCACATTCCTTTTATACCTTCTTATAATAACAAAGACAAAACATTCATGAACAAGACCTATGAAAACCTGTCTGTATCATATGTAAAATAAGGAACAGGAGTATGTGCACTCAAAATTGCACTTAATAATAAATGTTCCAGTATTGTATCTTTTATGAAAATTAACCAAGAATCTAATGATTATTGATTCATTGACTTTATGGCAGTCTTGTATTTTAAGCAGGCTTAAGATAACTGAAAATTATCTTCAAGTTCACATACTACAAAACCACAAAGCATACTTACATGAACATAATTTCTGTTGAAATTAGACATTTGCCAGAACCATAATTCAATTTAGTTGAACAAAAATTATATTTTTAATAGTTGTAAATATTATGTAAGATTAATGTTAGCTTATTTGATCTATCAAGCTCAACAAGTACAGGAAAAAGAAGAGTAGAATACAATATACACTTTAATTTTGTTGCTATTGTAAATAAAAGAGGAGACTTTATTATTTCTCCTCCCTAGTTTACCCCATTCCTCCTGTTTTCCTAAATAAAGCTTTAACATTTTAATTTATGTAATATATTTAGTGCATGACAGCTTTTAGAAATATAAAGATTTTCCCAAGTGTTTAGCAGTTATTGAATATCATTTATTTAATAATACGTTGGTTCTCATCTTGCCACAAATGCTAATTTTATTATACATTCTAATTCCAATAATACTTTATTACATACATATTCTAAATTGTAATTCATTCTTAGTTCTAATTCTACTTTGATCAATTTCTTTTAGTATTCCTTCCATTATGTTAACTCTTTATTTTCTAACAGAAAGAGAATGATCATGAGAGAAGAAAAATTCACAAGACGCTCTAGCTCCTCTGTCCACACTAGCCAACACCCAGCTAGCCTCATTTAGACAGCCATATCATTTGGGGTCCTCACACCATCCAATCTATTGCTCTGTTGCAATATTTTAAGTGTGTCTCTAAATTCACTGCTGGGTTTTATGTCTTCTCCCTTAATTGTAGTTATTTGAGAAAAGAAAGAGACTCGTTTGTTTTTAAGCACCAGAGCTTTGCCTTATGCCAGGAAAATATGTAACTTGCATTGAATAAATGTTGATGAGTGAGTCAGTGACTAAGAACTGATTCTGAGATTGGCATTTTGTTTTTGTTCAAGTTGAACTTAACCAAAATGTTATTTAAAAGCAAAAAAAAAAAAAAAAAGGAGAGAGAGAAATTCATTTTTTCTCATTGATTTTGAAACCTTTCTGACATGTCAGATTTCCATCCACTCTGACTGATTCTCTTACTAATTTATTTGATTTAAAAAAAATTCTATTTTGAAAAAAAAATTTTGTTTTAGTCTTAAATAATCAGTTTTATCCTCCACCACTAAATCAAAGGTAAAAAGTCCTGACCTTGTTAAATATTTATACTTTTGGGTGAAACAAGACATTTGCAGCATCAATAACAAATCCTCTGGCTGACCTAACAGGGCACTATATCACTGCTTTTTCATTTGCTGAATCGCTCAATAACTCTCACTATAAAAGGACTTGCTCTGCCCACATTACATCTTTTTTTGCTCAGTGACCTTTTCATTGATCTCTATATTTGTTCTTTATAGGTTTCTACTCTTCTTTCTTGATTACTGAAGTTACTCTATGGATTTAGTGGCACAATACTATTTCCTTGAGTAATTACCATTAACCCTCTGTTAATAAAATTGAAAAAGAAGTTCTCTTATACCTTTAATTTTTTTCTCTTCCAGAATGAAAAGGCATTATAAAGAGGACAGTAATAGTTATTAAAAATTGTCATTGGCTGTTGCTTGGTTCATCTTCTGGCCTTCCTTTCTGGTTCTAAAAAGTTGAAATAGCTTGTGCCTTTTATTTTAATATACTTAAATTTTATTTTATTGCACAAAGTTTCAATAGATAATTTCATTTGCATGCTATAGAATAAGGGCTTACTAGGAAAATAGAATTGTAGTAAAGAATATTGGGTAGACTGCAGTCTCTGGATGGGACAGAGAGTCAGGCTCCTAAGTAGCTATGCAACCAGACTCCTCAAGTTCATTTTGAGGGTAGTTTAGCAATAAAACTAGCTTTTACTGATGGGCACCCATACAGTAGTTTGCACAGGCTGTCCATCCTGCATGCTTGGTTCTGGGGCCGCAGCTGTCATGCAGAAAGGCAGAGCTGTGTACCTCATCTTCATCTCTCTGTTTGACATTTCGTGCTTGTGTTGACACACTCACTAATACAGGGATTCCTCACATATCCACGACCTTTTATCACATTACAGTTTGTTCAGGTGCTTATTGTGCTAACACTTTCCAGGAAAGCAATGAGAGCAAGTTTTCTGATTCCCACCATAGAAAGATGGAACACGTAGTGTAAGAAATGATTGAAAAATAGGGAAGATATTCATAGATGTTAAGGGGTCATACATGTTCATGGCAACAACTCCTTACCTTCCTACCATCATCACACATCTTCCACCACTCTTTAACCTCTAAAAGTAAAAATGACCCCATTCACATTAAGCAGCTATCTTTAATTAAAAAATAAACATCCTCATTTTCCCCCAAATTGCACATACCAGTGTCTAATTACTGTAATTGGTTCTAGTTCTGGTTTTGCTAGTTCCATCACAATCTTATTTTGATATCTATTTGAATTAGTAACAATCACTACTACACCATTTATATAAAGCAGTAGAACACAATAGAAAGAAAGGGCAAAAGAAAGAAAGGAAAATGGATCAAATAAATAAATGACAAAACTAGAAAGGGGGTCGAGAAGTTGCTATACTTTCTGTTTCTGAAAGTGACATGCAACTGATACTTAGATTTCATAATTTCACTAATGGTTCAATGTTCCTTTTCATCCTTGGTCACACTTCAGCTGATCATGATACTTTTCCTGCAGTGAGGATTGAGTTTTCCTCCTGGAGGTTTCTGAGCCCTGATGTCCCTTACTGAATGAAGTCATTAAAATAATCCAGGTGCTTTAAGCATTAGACATGGCAGTACTAAAAGAAGTGCTTACCTTCCTGACGTATTTCTCCTTGTGTCTAGATTGTAACGTTAATACCCTAAGGCACAAGTAAGTCAAAAAAGGTTTTGCTAGGAAGTAAAGAGGGACAATAGAAGGAGGGACCACTTCTACTGCCCCTCCCCCATGGACCTGAAATCATGAATTTTGGATGTGGGAGAAGAGCTATAATATATATTGGCTGTTATCTCAGAATACATAACAAATATTATTCATAACATCTTCACTTGATGCCCACTAGCTGATGAGTGAATCTATTCTTCTGTAGTAATTGATCCTATGGAAGGGTGAAAAGATTCACTGAAGGGTGCACAAAGTGAAAGGAAACTTTGGACCTTCAGTAAATAGATCAAGGAATATGTAAAGAGCGTGATCTTTGAGATTTTAGTCCAATTGAGTCTTCAAATTCTTTAAACATCAAAGGGTTGTTAATTAAATTGCAAAATAACCAATGCATAAAAATAGCTATACTATTCTACAATTTAGGGCTTTAAAACTCAGAAATGTAGCCAAAGATTAAACTTTTAAATGTTCTTTACTAATTGGAGGAAGGTTAAGTGCTTAGAAAATTTTGCAAACCTAAGTACTGGACAAGACTGTTGGAGGTACTGATGAGATATGTGGTAAATCAATGGTTCTCAAAAGTGTGTCCCAGGGTGCACTGGTCAGCCCTAGAAGATTTCCAGGTGTGCCCTATGGTATTCCAGAGAAATACGTGCCTGTTGGGGACCAAAAAACCAACAGGCTTTCTAAAGATTACAGTTTTGGGGGACAGAGGTGTGGGGAATTGGCTGTAAACTGACAATCTGCCCAATCCCCCACCTCGCTTGCTTGATTAGGTTACAAAAGGCTGTTAAACTGTGGTGCTGGATTGTTTACACTACTCCCATGTTCCCCGGAAAGACTGCAAGCAAGTTTCTTTTATCTTTTGTTTGGTGTAAAGTTAAAATTATATCTATGGTGGGAGTTTTCTGCACTTGCTAAAATTCTTGGGTTGCTTTGGAAACATGATCAGAGACCATTGATTTGCTAATGGCCTCACTTTGTCCTATAAATAAAGCGAGATGCAATTTTTGGGTACGCTTTGTTCTTGTCAGCAGCAATTATAAGGTCATCCTGACCCCATATTTTTTTAATTCCACGTATTTTCTTAATTTTGCACCGTTCCCACTTGGATCCTAAAATTACTAGTGGTGTTGCTTCACGGCATGTGCCCAGATATAAAAATTAATACAGTTACTCTATTATACCATTTCATTAAGGAAATACAGCTCTTTTTGTTAACAGATCATTATTATATTTATTATTAACACATTATTATATTATTTTTAGATAAATACACCCAAATAAAATAGATTTCTCAAAAAGAAGCATGATATTGAAGAATCCAATTCTGGAAGTGAGCAAAAGTTAAGTGTAAATAAAATAGGACTTGAAGGCTGACTGGCAGAATTTAATTAATAGCATTTTCAATCACTTAACACTAAACAAGATGATTGGATTAGAAACCCATTCATGGAAGCTTCAAGCGATTTTGGTTTAACATTAACAGAAGAAGAAGAACTGGCAGCTATATCCACTGATCATGGATTGATGATTAAATGTAAGGAATTGTCTCTTGAAGCCTTTTGGATTTTTATAAAAGAAGAATATGTGGCAATATCTAAAAAAGCTTTGAACACTTTATTACAATTTTCAACA
The DNA here is from genome assembly GCA_037038555.1 of Rhynchonycteris naso. Classification (NCBI taxonomy): domain Eukaryota; kingdom Metazoa; phylum Chordata; class Mammalia; order Chiroptera; family Emballonuridae; genus Rhynchonycteris; species Rhynchonycteris naso. The sequence goes on along the minus strand of CM072996.1, from coordinate 286,771,990 downwards.
TCCTATTTATGTAAATTAGAATTTTCTACCCTCAACAAAATTAAGAGTAAAAAAAGAGGAATTCTTCAATGGATTGATGAGGAAATGAGAGTTTGCCTTTCAAATATATGCCCAAACATTGAAGAAATTGCTAGGACACATCAGGCTCATGTTTCTCATAAACACAAGAATGAAAAAAGTTAGCACATTTGCGCTGGGACCTGTCAAATTTACTAAATCTTACTAAGAATGTGTATATATATATATATATATATATATATATATATATAACACTTTTGTCTTTTTTTATATTTTAACCCCTCTTTTTTACAAGCATAAGTCAAAAAATGTAACATAAAAATGTTTTTTAATGTTAGAATAAATTTAATTTTTTCATATTTATTTTGTTTAATTACTATAAAAGTATGCTTGGACTTTATATTTTTTTCTTTAATATTTGACTTAATTATTATAACAGATTTCTCATAAATTTGTATATAGTGCACCTAAAGTTATTTGTAGAATTTTAAATGTGTCCCGACCTCAGAAAGTTTGAGAACCACTGTAGTATAAGTCCTTAAAGTGTGATGCCATTGGTCTGTGGTAAGCTGAAAATAGGTCATTCTGACTCAGGGGCCTATTAAAGAGATATATATTTAACTGCCTTAGACCATTAGATATATTCATGCAAATATAAAGCTCACAAAATTAGGGGATATTTCAGAATAAATATGGAGTGATAAAATATTTTGTAATATTTGTGAGCATTGTATTTGGAGCATATGAGTGCTTAGAGCAGCTTGTCCTCCGTGGTTTAGCATTACAAACCTTCCCAAATCCAGCTCTACATTTCACATATAGACCTAAAAGATTTTGGGTTAATGAATACTTCAAATTGTTTGTCATTCAAACCAAGAGAAGTGTAATTTAATAACTTAGTAGGCAGAGTTTTTATTAGTTATTCTTTAATCTATTAAATCTGTTTTGAGTTAAATATACATGTATAAAAATATATTATTTCTATAAATAAATGTAATATCAACCATTTTTTCTAACCATTTTATATATATATTGTATGAACAAAATAAATTTAATGATATTCCAAATAAAGTTGAGAAATTAAGTAATACATTACTTAGTTTTAACTTAAAATAGTACTTTGATTGTTAACAGTGTTTTATTTTCTTTTTTATTTTGTTTTCTTTTCTTGAGAAATCTGAAGCACTAACTAAAATTGCATAATGCTGATATTGAAGAGTTTGGTCATCGCCATCTATTATTGAACAAAAATGGGTGAGAATGGGAAGAAGAGCACAACTATTTCTGATACCAAAGAGTGAGCTCTTTTCTGTGAGTCAGGAAAATGGTGGCCTCAGTTGGCTAAAGTTAACAATGTCAACTAATAGTTAATGAGTACTTGGTTCATGCTATATTTTACATGTATCACTATATTTTATTCTGAACATATACTCTATGAATTGAGCACAATGACATTTGCCAATTAACAGAATAGGAAACTGAGTTTGATATAAGTGAAGCCACTTACTTAAGGACATATACTTTTGTCAATGGTCAAATTCTTTACTCCAGGGACAGCACTTTTAACCAACATGGGATACTTAGAAAATTTATAGTTATTTATCACATCAATGTATGCTCAGTCAGTTCTGGTAGCATATTCCAAAAAAGAATTTCTAATTTTTCATTAAAATATTTATAAAATGCATTCTTTAGTTAACTAGTGTCAAACTTTGGAAGGAAGAAGAACACTATGATCTAGTTTGGTTCATTAGGAGTTTACAATGACCAACCTGAGTCACTTGAGCTTTTTATTCTTCACACACACACACACACACACACACACACACACACACACACACACACCATAGTACATAACATGATGTCATGTCATGTGTAGTTAGGCAATAATGTAGGCCATTTAAAAAGCTATCAGCCTGACCAGGCGGTGGTGCAGTGGATGGAGCGTCAGACTGGGATGTGGAAGACCCAAATTTGAGACCCCGAGCTCGCTAGCTTGAGCGCAGGCCTATCTGGCTTGAGCAAAATCTTGTCAGCTTGGATCCAAGGTCGCTGGCTCCAGCAAGGGGTTGCTCGTTCTGCTGAAGGCCCGTGGTCAAGGCACATGTGAGAAAGCAATCAATGAACAACTAAGGTGTCATAATGGCAAGGAAAAACTAATGATTGATGCTTCTCACCTCTCTCCGTTCCTGTCTGTCTATCCCTATCTATCCCTCTCTCTGACTCTCTCTCTGTCCCTGTAAAAAAAAAAAAAAAGCTAGCAGCATTATTTTAAAAATACAGGTTAATATAAAGCATCCCATTTCCATTTAGATCTCTTTATAGTGTCAAAGAATCTAAGCAAAAACTAACATGAACTTCTAGAAGAGAACTTTTTAAACTAAACGTTTAGAAGGAAAATAGTAAGATAAACCAAATGGGTTCAGATCTTGGCTCCACCACTTAAACTAGCTGAATTTGGCAATAGCTATTTCAACTCTCGATGCCTAACTCTCCTCATCTGTTCAGTGTTGGTTGAGGATTTAATAAATCAATATGTGTAAAGTATTTTCTTTTACACACATTATATATTTACTCTTATTATTAAACTAAATATTTTGGCTACTTAAGAAAAGTTCAAAATAATAAATGTACTAAAACACAAATTTACATAAATATTAGTAAGTGAAATGAAGACAGAACTCAGAACAGACTGGGAAAGGAAATACTGAAAAGAAGAGATATGGTAGGTGAACAGAGAGGTAAACTTTAGGACATGTGACTATGGTAAAAGGAAGAGGTGTTCGATGGAGGAGAACACTAAGAAGTACTTAGACATGTACTTGAGTGAAAGCCCTTTTTTAAACTTCGTGTCATGCTGATATTCATGTTATGAGCTGCAGGCACTTTGCTAATGGAACCCAACCTCTAAATCATTCTATTATGATGGCTATAGTTGCACAGTTTCCCTTGCTGAACCTCCAAGTATATGATAGCTTATCTCTGTCCTTCACAGCACACTGTTAATGGGGTCAATTCTTCATGCCAGGCAATGCTTTTAAGTTTTTTTAAAAGCATGCCAATCCATCTAAATTTTATACCCATGGAAGTCTATAAAAACTTATAACTGTTTTTTCCTCTCATACTCTACAACTTCATAGTAACCATACAAAGAAATTAAATGAAAGAGACAATCAAATAGTATGAAAAAGCAGGAAGTTAAGGTCCAGTCTTCGCAAAAATTAATGCCAATATTTAATATATATTACTGTATTCTGGCACAACAAAATGTTTTACAGCATTATTTTATCAAGGAAATAATTTTACTTTATAAAGTATAATTTTCACTAAATTTAATCCCATTGAATAACGCAGTGATGGGCAATCTTTTGAGCTTGGTGTGTCAAAAATTTGCCAAAAAACCAAGCATAACTCGAGTGGTATGTCACTTCGAGAAAAACGACCTAACCAGAAGTTGCAGAACTAGACGCTCTGTGCCGGAGTTCTGTTGTTTTGGCCTACATACCTCGGACACAGAGTGTCTACACTACAGCAAATGTTTTATCCTTGGCTATTGCACCTGGCCGTGCAGGAGCCGAGAATGAAACGTCCTTCTCGGCATGCGGCCCCATACTTTCCTGGTATGCAGCTGCATACAACCATGTGTATGCTACGCGTGTCATAGTTTTGTCATCACGGGACTAAAGTATACCAAGTAATGTTGCTGCAACAAATACACAGAAAAAAGATAAAATGACATAGCCAAAATACTCATTTATTTGTTGTCTTCCATATTTCTATGCTTTCAGTCATTACAATTTAGTTAAATGGGGACAAATTTAGCTTAATAAACTGTCCACTATTCTCTTGTTTTTTATTGACTCAGATAATAACATTTTATTTTTCTAGGAGGTATCCTAGGGAAAGTAAGAGATCACATTAACAAGCAAACACATAATTTGAAAAGCTTTTCAATTACAGTATCTTGGAGGCAGGGCATAAAAACAAACAACCAATACTACTATCAATATTACTACTACTACTTCTACTTCTACCATTACTACTAGCTAACATATAAAGTAGTCGCTATGTCCCAGTACAGTCCTAAGTGCTGGACATACAGTAACTCATTGAATCATCACGGCAATCTAATGAGGTAGGTATTGGTATTAACCCCACTTTTTACATAAGGGAACAGAAGCAACATTAGGCTAAAACAACTTCACTAAGGAGACCGAGCTAATTAGTAGCAGAGCCAGAATTAAAACCCTGTTTCTTGAGCCATAAAACTTTTGCTGGTAGTCCCCGCATTTTACTGCCTCCAGAAAATCTGCCTTATTCCAGTGAATTTACCACGTGTACCTTGCAGGTGTTCTATCATGACAATACTAACGTGGTGTCATTTAGATGTTTTCCTAATGAGCTTATTGAAGGCTGGCTCCAGATCTTATACCTTCGCTTCCATTGTCTCTTCCAGTACCTGGAATAAAGTAAGACATTGGCTAAAGTTTATTGGATGTATGAATTGATGTTCCTTGTGAATAGAACAGTGTTTCTTTAAAGTTCATGGAGCTAATTTTATTCAGGTATGTCTCACCTGCCACATCTTCAGAGAGGCCTTGAAAACATTCAGGAACTAATTAAAAATTAGCCTAGCAACACATTCTGTCCCCTTAACTTGTGATATATTTTTTCTCACATTTTTTACTAACATTCATTTTATTGGCTTCATTTGTTAATTCTCTGCCTCAAAATCTGTAATGTAAAAGCTATGACACATTTTGTTTTGTTTACTCCTCTATGCTCAGTGGCTAGAAAGCATCAAGTATGTACTAATTGTTCAATACATATTTATTTAATAAATGGCTAATGGATGAATGCATGCATGGATAGAATGAATATCTGAAAGAATGACAGAAAACTCAAAACTGGTTAATTCTAGGGAAGAAGATTGGCTAGATTAAAAATAAAAATAATAAAACTTCAATTATCCTATTTTAAATTTCAGATTACTAGAATTTTGTAAAAGTACACATGGACACTTTTATTTTTAGTTAATATTAATATTTATAAATACTATTTCAAATGAAAACATTGCAAGATATGTGGAAATAAAAATATATATTGCTGCTGATATGCAGTGGTATCATAAATATGAACTAAAATGTTTATTCACAAACCTACTTACAGATTTTGTTTCTTTAAAATATTCATGGCTCTTATAAACTGAATTTGTAAAAGATAAACATTATGAATTTGAGATTATCACGTACTTGGGTACTACTAACACATTAGTAGAGCTGTTACTTTTTAAATATGCTCAGAAAATATATTTTTAAAAGTTGAACCAGTTTTCTCTAAAAAATGTTTTTATTGAAATATACTTGATATGTAACATTGTGCAAATGTGTAGATTGTGATATATTGCCATTGTAATACCTAACTAGCACATTTATCATATCACAGAACTTATAATTTATTTTATGTTGAAAATAATCAAGATATATTATTTTAGCAACTTTGATGATTAGACTATATATTGTTGTCTATGTTCACTAGACCATAGTTTAGATCTCTAAGTATTATTCATCTAGTTGCAAGTGTGTACCCTAAATAACATCACTTCTGTTCCACCATCTCTAGACCAGTGGTTCTTAACCTTTTTTGAGGAACCGAACCCACCAGTTTCATATGCGCATTCACCAAACCCTTCTTTAGTGATAAATAAAATACGATTTTTTTCCCCAAATTTAGTTTTGCCGGTACGAGACTAGAGTTGCTCAACTTGGCATTGCATATCATGCAGATAGGACGCTGACTCCCATCCCGTTCCGTGATACATGTGAATCCATGTTGTACATATTCATCTGACCACTTTCTTCTTTTGCTCGACATATTTAGTATGGATTAAAATATTAAGAAAGAAACCACACGATGTACAACTATGACAGCCGTTGACTACTGCGCGCACTAAATTCCCCGCAGCACTGATTGGCCAAGCAATGTAACGTGATCCTCTGCAGCAAGTGATGGCCAAGAGGGGCGTGTCATCACAACTTTACACAAGTGTGTCTTTACCTCCGAGACATAGGCTTCTCCGAACCCCTGAGACCGACTCATTGAATTCCTAGGGTTCGATAGAACCCAGGTTAAGAACCACTGCTCTAGACCGTGGTAAATACTATTTTACTCTCTGCTTATATAAGTTTGGCTTTTTAGATTCCACGGATAAGTGATATCATACAATATTTGTCTTTCTCTCTGTTTTATCTCAGCATAATGTTTCTGAGGTCCTTCCATGTTGTTGCAGTAGGCGGATTATTCTCTTATTTAATGGTACAGAAATATCAACTTTATAAAAATTTATAATTTAATTAGATTAAATGTAACTATTTAATCATAAAATATAAACTGTAACATTAAAATATTATTTTTATGAATTAACTTTATCACCCTAAGATATTCTATTATTTCAAACTTTATACTTACATTAAATATTCACAAGAACTAAATTTGTTCATAAGTAAAATATGTCTGTCTTTTTTTCATAAAAAAATAAATAATAGTAATTACCTAACAATTATGTTTATGAAGAAAATGAATACACAAAAAGTTGCAAATATAAGAAGCCAGCAGTGAGTTTTTTGTATAAGTGGAAATTCATCATTTTTGCAATAAAATATTTAATTAACTTTGATTGTTTACTCAAGATAATGTTAAATCAATATTTATAAAAACAGATGGTATGAGAACAATCTAATTAGGTCATACTAAGAAATTCTTTAAAAATAAAATATAATACATAGGAATTAACCTCATTAAAGATGCAAAACTATTCTGTTTTATAATTTAAAAGTTTTTAAACTGGGTGTTATTGTATAATATACATTAATATAACTGAAAATAAAATTTTATACAAAATTTTATATGTACATAATTATTCTGTATTCAGTAACACCACTCTTAGAGCTAATGTGAGCTGAGAGCTATTAATTTAATTACAACTGGTAACTAAAGTTCCCCATACTTCCTAAGAAAGTCAAGGTTTTATTCCTGTGCTTTGATTTTCTTCATCAATTGTTTTCTCACTTCAGTGACTAATTTATTGTCTAGTTGCCTCAGGCTGTAACATTCACTCAAATTTCCTTCCACATAAAAAAATAGCTGTTTTTTATATACACAAATTAAATAATGTCACTGCGTTCATTCCAAAGAGTTTTATTTGCATAATCCACTTTCATTACTATGTCTGGAATGCATTTATTCATCTATTATTTATCTTCTTCATTCAAACATTTATCTATTAATTTATTCACTTAGCACACAATTACTGACCTTACTCTAAGAAGATAATATAATAATGGAAAACAGTTTTATATAAAGAAGGGGGATCATAGAAATGTTCTGGAAAAACAGTATTCTAGGCAGTAGGTGTTATAAGTATACAGGCACTGAGGCAGAAATTAGGAAATGTGTTTGAAAAGGAGTACAAAATTCAACTTGTGTGAGTGAAACATGCAAGTGGAAAATGATCTATGATGAAAACCAACAGGGAGTGAGAGTCATATTACCAAGAATCTTACAGGTTTGGTGAAAAGTGTGACTACAATACTGAGTTAAGTAAGATATTAAATATTTTTGCTCAGAAGATGATTATTACCTGGCCTATATTTTTAAAGGATACCTCTGAGTGTTATTAGAGAATATAGTGTAAGATGAAAGAATAACAGTGGGAATAGGTAGAGACTGGAATGTTACATCAAGACCACCTAATTCAGGAGGGCAAAGTATTGCAAAGAACGGGAAGAAGAGCAGTGGTTGTATATATTTTTTTCTAGGCATAAAATGACATAGGCCTGAAAATAATAATGATATAAGCAACAACAAAAATGATGTTAGTAGATAATGGTTAAAAAGTATTTACTACATAGTAATAGAATCTGTGTATATTAACTTGCTTACTTTCACAAAGAGTTAAATTCAAGGGTAAAAGCATAGCTCCCCACACTGCTAACTGTCCTCCAAATGTTAGACATTTGCCATAAGCTCAGGGATCCTCAGGGTCACGTCACTCCTGATCAGCTGTCTCCAAATTTGGGGGTTCTTATAGCCTCACTCAGTTTCTCTTATTTTCTAGAACAATTTATAAAACTTAGGAAAACACTGTACTTGTAATTTCACTTCTAAAAGATAGAAATTCAAACCAACCAAAGGAAGGAATGTATCAAGTGGAATCTGGAACTGGTAGGTCCAAAACACAAAGCTTCTATGTCCTCAGGGTTATATTACCATTCTGGTATTGATGTGTGGTAACATACAAATAGAGTATTGCAAACTCAGAAAGCTTATGCAAACTTCAGTGACCAGAGGTTTTATTGAGGTTTAATTAGATTGGAATAATTGAATGAATCATAGTCCATATTGTTGAACTTAATCTCCAGCCCTCTTCTCTCCCCAGAGGTCAGGCTTGTATCACATGCTTCAGCATCCCAGCTTTAATCACAGGCCCTCACTCTAGGGCTATCAGTTATGGCCGGCCCTAATTTTTGTTATGTCATTAGCATAGATCATAAGATATAGTTTGATGGATTTACTATAAATAACAAAAACACATAGATAATTACAAATTTCAAGCTTTTGGAAGTTACCTATCAGGAGCTAGAACAAAAGCCAGGTTCCTTTTTGAGCATAATTAATATTTAATGATATGATAATAAAATGCAGGCAACAACAGAAACAATAGTAATAGCAAATGTTTAAAAATCACTACACATTAAAAAATTTGCATGTAGTAACTTGTTCACTTCTCATAACAACTTTATGAGGCTATTCTATATCTTCACATTTCAGATGAAGAAACTGAGACACACATTAATTAACTTGTCCAAGGCCAAAGATCAAGAAGAAGGTTCGGGGGCTTGGTGAAATAGGTGAAGGGCTTAAGAAAAAATCATAACAAACCACAACAAAAGGACCCTCATAGACATAGACAACAGTATAGTGATTACCAGAAGGAAGGAGGGGAGGGGGCAGGTAGAAGAGACTAAAGGTGGGATAAATGGTGATGGATGACTTTGGGTGGCAAACACACAGTATACAATATACAGCTGGTATATTATAGAATTGAACACTTGCAACCTCTATAATTTTATCAATCACTGTCACCCCATTACATTCAATGAAACTTACAAATAAAAGGATGTGGAGGCAGAATTGGGACCTTCAGAAATGATCTCTGAATCTGTGCTTTAAGTAATAATATTGTGCTGTCTGTTCGTAGAGATTTCTGAAATTAAATCTGGAAACAAGATCAGCATTAGGAAGCAGAATAGATAACAAGTGGGGCTGAATGTGTTAACCTCTAAGACCCTATATTTCATTCCCATGGTCAAACCATGGAAGAGAATCTAAACGGAGTGATGACAAACACATGATGATCAATATCATTTGGACCGTTACCAATATCTTGAAGCTTTGCTGTGTTCTTCTAGTCATCTTTCTTTTGTATTCCTCAACCATTTTTTAAAATGGTACCCATGCTCCTTATAATATTCTCAGAAATAGCATTCTAAAGCTCCTCCTGTTGTTAAGAATGTCTAGGGAACTGGATTCTGTGATTCCCTGTTTTTGAAAAGGACTTAAGATGTCACAATGCTGTCTTCTGTGGAGTCCTCTGGTTTTGTATCAAATTTCTCAAGTTGCTACAGGCAAAACTTGATTAGTCTTGCCTAGAATACCCCAGGACCAAAAGATGATTTTAGGGTTTGGGAATGGGAGTGATTCAAAAGGAAGGGGAGATAGAGATTTCAAAACACTGATGGTATAATTTAAGATTTGTATTACATTCTCTTTTTCTGCAATCTGTTCACTGTACATAGAAAATCTCTGGGATGCTCATAGTTTTTAAATAGCATCTTTAGTTTTGAAAAAGGAAAGCTTAACTCCTGACATCTGTCAGATAATATTTCTACTGGCCATAAAAATTAGAACAACAGTGTTTCCTATTTAACATAAACAATTTTATAGAATACCAACATAAAATATGATCACTGGGTGACTGATGGATGTGACAAAAATAAGACCATTTTGTAATGATGTTTGCATGCTTACAAAACTTAGAACACTGTGCAGCCACAAAAAGGAAAACACATTCCCTTCTCTAGGCTAGTAGGAGTGACTGCTGCTTCTTTACTGGTTAGTGATTGTTTTACTCCATCTATTCCACCCACCTTTCAGATAAGAGTACTACATCATAGAATCGCTTTGCTTTATATAAGTGCTCAACCCAGAACATATTTCTTTGTGTTCTGTCCAAAAGTACTCCACAAGAAGACTTAAAATGTAAACCATAATAAAGCCTAAAATCTTTCACATTATTTATTTTACAAATAACTAACAGTATTTTGTTAGTTTTTGATATCTAATTCATGAAACTACAGATGCCCTTCCAAACACCTGTCACTGACGTATTTCACAGTTCTCATGGTAATTTTCTTCACTACAGAAAGTAAAGGAACCCAACTGTATTTGATGACAGGTGTTTCTTGTGGTCTTTAGCAGGTGGCCATTGACATTCTGTTAGTGTTCCAGCATGTATCTGTAGATTTCCTTTATGAAATCCAGAATTATATATCTACTCTACTCTCTACTGTTCAGTCCCAAGGTTTATTTCTCTGGTAGGTGATAATTTGTGAGTTCTAAATGGAAACTAAAACAAATCTACGTCTCCTTCACTTACATTTCTTCCTTTGTTATTTAATTGGCACTATGTTCCACCAAGTGTTTTTTAAGACTTCATTTTATTAAAGCAGTTTTAGAGTCACAGCAAAACTGAGGGGAAGGTACAGATATATACCTTTTACCTCTACACATGAATAACCTCCCTTATCACCTACAAGAGTGATACATCTGTTACCATTGGTTGAACCCAAAGTCCATAGTCTACATTAAAGTTCAGTCTTTATTTTTCATCATTTTTTATCGATTTTAATTTATTGTATTTACATAGATTCAAGTGTCCCACCGAATACAATTCTCCCCATCCCAGTGTTCCTTTCAACATTCCCCTCTTGATGTACACCTGACAGGTTTAAACAAATGTTTAATGACATGTATTCATTATTGTGGCCCATCAAGGTTTTTTAAGACAGAAATATGGGAGTAATTTGTTGCTCCATATATGGGCACCAAAAGTCCAGGAATATAGAGATATTTGATTATCTTATACCAATTTATACTTCCTAAACATCTCTTGAATTTAGATAGTTCTCTTGTAGAAAATACTGTCACTTAAGTCCAAATGTCTCATAATATGTCTTTTAAAAAGTTTTTATTTTCATTTCATTATGCAGAGTGAACAAGGTAAAGGTCAAATTAAATTAGTTATTTTTGTTTTTCTATCCATCATTTTGTTAATACTTATTGACTTTGGGATAGCATCCAAAAGTCTATTCATTTTCTAATATAATAATAATTGTCAGCAAACTACAGCCAAATGCAGCCCGGCTGGTTGTGCAAATGGTTTTATTGGCACACAACCACATCTGTTCATTTATGTGCCACCTAAGGCTGCTTTAAAGCTATGGAGGCAGAGTTAGGTAGGTCTAAAATAAAATACTTTATAGTATGGTAGCTTTTTATAGAAAGTATTTGCTAATATCTGATTAAGTGGATGCACAGACCCATGGCTGGTCTTGAGCCACGGCTCTGATGCAGAAGAGTGCATTGAGCTGAACCAGAGCCTGGAAAAAAATTCATAAGCTTCTTAATTCCCACAGTTGGCTGAAAAGATGAAAATAAAGAGACTTCTGGCATGGTCTGAGTGAGCTTGACATAAATAAGAATTTTGAAAATAAAGATAAGGAAAGCTATACTAAATGTATTCATTCATTCCACTTACAGTGAACAAACATGTTGTTAAATTTCATTAAGGTAAATTTTAAGAATTTAGCAGTGAGAAACAGACACGATCCCTGGCCTCACGGAGCTGACAGGCTCCTGATATTGCTATAGTATATTTGTCTCCCCTCACTGGACCATAACTTCTTCAAGGGCATAGATCACATTTCTCTGTGTCATAGTGCTTCCACAGAGAAACAAATGTGCACAGGTAGGTATTCAGTGCACATTTGCCAAGTTAGTGTGCAGAATAAACTGAATGCTTAGACCCATGTGCCCATTGTTAGTAAAGTATTTATGACTATTGGTCTAGCTGAGTCAATAGAGAGAGCCTGTTGCATACTTCCAGATGTGCAGAAAAACTCACCTGCCCAGTGTCTCCAATGGTAATGCTCCCTGGAGAGAAGTTTATTTTTGGCTGTGTAAGCTCACGCTTCAAAGACGACCCCAGGGTGCCCACACAGTAGAATTTTCTTGAAGCTGTGTTGTTGCCAGTTAATATCTACACTCAAATCATCCTTACTCAAGTAAAAACCTTTGGGTTCTTGGGAAATTTGAAAATTAATTAAATAGTGCCAACCAAATGGAATTTAAAGCTGTTATTAGTAAAACTTTGGCTCAGAACAAGAAAACTGTAGAAATGGAAAAAAAATTAAAAATAATTTTTCACTTCTGTGATTTCAAAGGTTAAATTGTTGTACCAAAATGTAGTATTTGATAGGGTATTGATAAAATGGTTGAAATGCTATATCCAAAACATTTATTTAAAGCCATTTTTGCTTGGAGTGAGGTGAAACTCCACAAGTCCATCCCATCCACACCAAATTTGTTTTGTCATATGTTGGGGAAATTGCACTATTCTTGCATAATAAGTTCTTTAAAAAGTTAAGGCATTAGTATCACAAACTGAAGTTGTATAAGTATCACTTGAAAATGTTATTCTTGCCTTTTTTATCTATGGATCTGTTAAGCCTTTTAAATGCTCAAATGTGAACTGGAAAAATAGTCATTTTCAGAAAAAAGTGAATAAAAATATTTATATTTATAAAGCCCAAGTGACTAATGTCCAGGATCATGGGTAACATGGAACTATTTCCAATTTGTTCCTTGTATAACATTCAAATGACCCTCTTAATATCATTTAGTGAAAACAAACTGAAACCAAGCAGTAAATATTTTAAGAGAAATTGCTGAAATTCAAATAAGAAAAATTATGAATACTTATCAAAAAGACAATAAATAGAATAAAAATGTTTGGAAACTTTCTGACAAATATTTTAGTTTTTCTCATATCAAATATTTAAAATTTTAATAAATATAACCATTCAGTAAAATCAATCCTATAAATGTTAAAACACTTAAGAAACTAAATCTATTGAGAATATTTTATTCAAAAAACCACTTATCCATCTTTGCATTTATAATTTGTCACTCTAGAGTATTCATGGCCTACTTCAGGAAATATTTAAAAAATAAAAATCAGATTGGAATGTGGTGAGAGTAATAAAATTGATTATTTTAGTAATATTTTCACAAGAAGGGATTTATAATACTTCATATTATTAGCATAGCTTACTTCGCAAATAACTTCACACTCAGACTCACCATAATGTTGCAAAGATGATCAGGAAGTAGTGGCCCAATCTTAAAGATAAGAATATAGAGGCCAAGAGAAGAGAATAAGTAGTACCTCACTTCATGTGGTATAGTAAATGATAGCGACAAGACAAAAAACAAAATAAACTATCAGTTCACTGCCTCTTTATTAAAGATCCCGCTAAGTAACTAGCAGTGCACTGAATACTCCGTATTTCCCATAATATAAAAGCACAGCGAACTAACCAACATAAAGATCAGTGTCAATATTCCAGTCCACCATCTTATTCTGTTGTAAGGAAATTAAAACTTGAGATTTTTCATCTTTCTTCTTTTCATAAGGTGCTACAAAATAAATCTCAGAGATGTTGAGGCCAGAAAAGTTTCTTTTTATTAAACTCTCAGAAATAAGTCTTAATGACTGGTTCAGTGATCCCCAAACTTTGCTTCATATTAGAGTAATGCCAAGCTTTTAAATATCTCAATACTAGAAAAGTTAAAAAGTAAAAATAAAAAATATCTCAATGCCCCAGTGACACATTATACCAATTAATTCAGAGTACCTAGGTGCGAGAGAAATCAGTATTTTTTAAAGATCTACAATGAAGACAAGTTTGAAACTACTGAGCTGTCTCAAGGAAGTGGGTAGACTTATGTTGACCATCGATCATCTTCTCTGTACCTCCGAGTCTTTAAGTTTTTCTGACAATTAGAGTGATCTAGAACTTTATTCAACAACTGATCACCTTCAACTTCTTTCTTGGGTATTCTGAATTAGAGAGTCTTGGGGGTGCCTAGGAATATGTATTTTTTACAGGTACTTCTTGGTGAAATTTGATGACTATTAGGAAGTGATTGGAAAGAAAAAATATTGGAAAGCAATGTTTCACTTTTTTAAATTCCTCTATCAAAAGAGGAGACCCTGTTTTCAAAATACTTAAAAAAATATATAACAGTATTTTATTTTGCTCTTCAGCTGAAAAAAATCCCTTTCATCATGTGAAAATTTGAAAACACAACAAAGAGGCCCTGCCAGGTTGGCTCAGTGGTTGAGCGTCAGCCTGGCATGTGGAAGTCTGAGGTTTGATTCCCAGTCAGGGCACAAGAAGAAGCGCCCATCTGCTTCTCCATCCTTTCCCCTCTCCTTCCTCTCTATCTCTCTCTTACCCTTCCTCAGTCAAGGCTCCAATGGAGCAAAGATGGCCCGGGCACTGAGGATGGATCCATTGCCTCTGCCTCAGGCGCTAGAATGGCTGACTGCAAATATGGGCAGAGCATTGCCCCCCTGTTGGGCATGCCAGAAGTCTGTCTGACTGCCTCCCTGCTTCTAACTTCGGAAAAATACAAAAAAAAAAAAAGAAAAAGAATAAAAAAGAAAACACAACAGAGAAGTCAAAACATCTGATTTGCTAATTTGCATAATAGATATTTTTTGTATATTAAAAATAAGTAATTGATCTTATTTTTTTCCATTAAAATTATTTTATTAATTTTAATTGTGTGATATTGATAAATCAGGGTACATATGTTCAGAGAAAATATTTCCAAGTTATTTTAACATTTGATTATGGTGCATACCCATTACCCAAAGTCAAATTGTCTTTTTTCACCTTCTATCTGGTTTTCTTTGTGCCTCTCCCCTCCATTTGCCCACTCCTTCTTCTTTCCCCCTCCATAACCACCACACTCTTGTTCATGTCTCTGAGTCACTTTTTTATGTCACACCTATGTATGGAATCATACAGTTCTCAATTTTTTCTGATTTACTTATTTCACTCAGTATAATGTTATCAAGGTCTATACACGTTGCTGTAAATGATCCAATGTCATCATTTCTTATGGCTGAGTAGTATTCCATAGTACATATGTATCACATCTTTTTTATCCAGTCATCTATTGAAGTGCTTTTTGGTTGTTTCCATGTCTTGGCCACTGTGAACAATACTGTAATGAACATGGGGCTGCATGTGTCTTTACGTACCAGTGTTTTTGAGTTATGGAGGTATATACCCAGTAGAGGGATTGCTGGGTCATATGGTAGTTCTATTTTTAATATTTTGGGGAACCACCATACTTTCTTCCATAATGGTTGTACTACTTTACATTCCCACCAACAGTGGTTGAGGGTTCTTTTTTCTACACAGCCTCTTCTACATTTGTTATTACCTGTCTTTTTATTTATTTTTTTTACAGAAACAGAGAGAGAGAGAGTTAGAGAGAGGAATAGATAGGGACAGACAGACAGGAATGAAGAGAGATGAGTAGCATCAATCATCAGTTTTTCGTTGCAACACCTTAGTTGTTCATTGATTGCTTTCTCATATGTACCTTGACTGCGGGCCCTCAGCCAACCTAGTAACCCCTTGCTCAAGCCAGCGACCTTGGGTCCAAGCTGATGAGCTTTGCTCAAACCATATGAGCCCACGCTCAATCTGGCAACCTTGGGGTCTCGAACCTGGGTCCTCCACATTGTAGTCTGACGTTCTATCCACTGCGCCACCACATGGTCAGGCTTATCACCTGTCTTGTTGATAATAGCTAATCTAATAGGTGTAATGTGGTATTTTATTGTAGTTTCGATTTGCATTTCTCTAATAACTAATGAAGATAAGCATCTTTTCATATATCTGTTGGCCATTTGTATTTCTTCCTGGGAGAAGTGTCTGTTCATGTCCTCTTCCCATTTTTTTATTGGATTGTTTGTTTGTTGCTGAGTTTTGACTTCTTTGTATATTTTGGATATTAGGGCCTTATCTGAGCTGTTGTTTGAAAGAAATATTTTTCCACTTCATTGTATCTTTTTCGATTTCCCTTAAAAATGCTTTGTAGTTTTCATTATATGGGTCTTTAGATTCTTTGTTATGTTTATTCTTAGGTATTTTATTTTATTTTTTTTGGTTGCAACCATGAAGGGGATTATTATTTTGAGCTCATTTTCTGATGTTTCATTGTTGGCATATGAAAAGGCAATGGACTTCTGAATATTAATTTTGTATCCTGCAACCTTACTGTATTGGTTTATTGTTTCTAGTAGTCTTTTTGTGGAGTCTTTAGGGATTTCGATGTATAGGATCATATCATCTGCAAAAAGTGAAACCTTTACTTCTTCTTTTCCAATATGAATGCCTTTTATTGCTTTTTCTTGTCTGATTGCTCTGGCTAGAACTTCCAGCACTATGTTGAATAAGAGTAGAGAAAGAGTGGATGACCTTGTCTTGTTCCTCATTTTAGGAAAAAAGTCCTCAAGTTTATACCATTTAATATGATGTTAGCTGATGGTTTATTATAAAATGCCTTTATTATGTTGTGATATTTTCCTTTTATACCCATTTTGTTGACTGTTTTAAACATAAAATTGTGTTGTATTTTATCGAATGCCTTTTCTGAATCTATTAATAGGATCATATGGTTTTTGTTCTTTATTTTGTTGTTATGGTGTATTACGTTAACCATTTTACATATGTTGAACCATCCTTGTGATTCTGAAATGAATCCCTCTTGATCATAATGTATTATTTTTTTGATGTGTTGTTGTATTCGATTTGCTAGTATTTTGTTTAGTATTTTAGCATCTGTATTCATTAAAGATATTGGTATGTAGTTTTCTTTTTCATGTGTGTTGTCCTTGCCAGGTTTTGGTATGAGGGTTATGCTGGCCTCATAAAATGTGTTTGGAAGTATTGCTTCTTTAATTTTTTGTGTAGAATAGAAACCAAATCTTCTTTGAATGTTTGAAAGAATTCACTAGCATAGTCATCTGGCCCTGGACTTTTTTGGGGGGAGTTGTTTCTATTTCCTCCCTGTTTATGGGTCTGTTTTCGCTTTCTGCTTCATCATTATTCAGTTCAGGAAAATTGTATTGTTGTAGGAATTTGTCAATTTCATCTAGATTGTTAAATTTGGTGGCATATAGTTTTTCATAATATTCTACAATAATTCTCTGAATATCTAGGATACCTGTGGTGATTTCTCCTCTTTCATTTTGGATTTTGTTTATTTGAGTCCTTTCTCTTTTTTTCTTAGTGAGTCTTGCCAAAGGCTTGTCAATTTTGCTGATCGTTTTAAAGAACCAGTTCTTTGTTTTATTAATTTTTTCTATAGTTTTTCTATTCTCTATTTTGTATACTTTGGCTCTTATTTTTTTCTTTTATTAATTTTAATGGGGTGACATTAATAAATCAGGGTACATATGTTCAAAGAAAACATCTTTAGGTTATCTTATCATTCAATTATGTTGCACACCCATCACCCAAAGTCAAATTGTCCTCTGTCACCTTCTATCTGGTTTCCTTTGTGACCCTCCCTCCCCCATCTCTTACCCTTTCCTCCCGTTCCCCACCCCGTAACCACCACACTCTTGTCCATGTCTCATAGTCTCACATTTATGCCCCACCTATGTATGAAATTATGCCGTTCTCAGTTTTTTTCTGTTTTACTTATTTCACTCTGTATAATGTTATCAAGGTCCATCCATTTTGTTGTAAATGTTCCAATGTCATCATTTCTTATGGCTGAGTAATATTCCATAGTATATATGTACCAAAGCTTTTTAATCCACTCGTCCTCTGACGGACACTTGGGTTGTTTCCAGATCTTCGCTATTGTGAACAATGCTGCAAGGAACATGGGGGTGCATTTCTTCATTTCGAACAGTGCTATGGTGTTCTTAGGGTAAATTCCTAAAAGTGGAATAGCTGGGTCAAAAGGTAGTTTGATTTTTAATATTTTGAGGAATCTCTTTACTGTTTTCCACAGTGGCTGCACCAGTCTGCATTCCCACCAGCAGTGCAAAAAGGTTCCCTTTTCTCCATATCCTCGCCAGCACTTGTTCTGTGTTGATTTGCTGATGAGCACCATTCTGACTGGTGTAACATGATATCTCATTGTGGTATTAATTTGCCTTTTTCTAATGATTAATGATGTTGAGCATTTTTTCATATGCCTATTGGCCATCTGTATGTCCTCTCTGGAGAAATTTCTATTCATTTCTTTTGCCCATTTTTTGATTGGATTGTTTGTCTTCCTGGTGTTGTGTTATAAGTTTCTTATAAATTTTGGGTATTAACCCCTTATCAGATGTGTTGTCGAATATGTTCTCCCATTGTGTGGTTTGTCTTTTTACTCTGTTCTTATTGTCTTTAGCTGTGCAAACACTTTTTAGTTTGATATAGTCCCATTTGTTTATCTTGCCTTTTATTTCATTTGCCCTTGGAGATAAATTGGCAAAAATATTGCTGCTGCAGATGTTGGAGAGCTTGCTGCTTATGTTTTCTTCTAAGATGCTTATGGTTTCACGGCTTACATTTAAGTCTTTTATCTAGTTTGAGTTTGTTTTTGTGAATGGTGTAAGTTGATGGTCTAGTTTCATTATTTTTCAGGTAGATGTCCAATTTTCCCAACACCATTTGTTAAAGAGACTGTCTTTACACCATGGTATGTTCTTTCCTCCTTTGTCAAATATCAATTGTCCATAAAGGTGTGGGTTTTTTTCTGGGTTCTCTGTTCTGTTCTATTGATCTATGTGCCTGTTCTTATGCCAGTACCAGGCTGTCTTGAGTACAATTGCCTTGTAGTAAACCTTGATATCTGGAAGAGTGATACCTCCTGCTTTATTTATTCTTTTTAAGATTGCTGAGAATATTCCTGTTCTGTTTTGGTTCCATATAAATTTTTGGAATATGTATTCTATATCTTTGAAGTATGTCTTTGGTATTTTAATTGGTATTGCATTGAATTTATAGCTTGCTTTGGGTAATATAGACATTTTAATGATGCTTATTCTTCCTAACCATGAGCATGGTATATACTTCCACTTGTTTGTATCTTCCTTGATTTGTTTTATCAATGTTTTATAATTTTCCGAGTACAAGTTCTTAACCTCCTTGGTTAAATTTACTCATAGGTACATTATTTTTTTGGTTATATTGAAGGGGATTGTTTCCTTAATTTCTTTTGCCTACAGTTCATTGTCGGTATATAAAAATGCCTCTGATATCTAAGTATTAATTTTATATCCTATCACCTTGCTGAATTCAGATCCAGTAATTTTTTGACTGAGACTTTAGGGTTTTCTATATACAATATCATATCATCTGCAAATAATGACAGTTTTACTTCTTCTTTTCCAATTTGGATGCCTTTTATTTCTTCTTGTTGTCTGATTGCTGTAGATAGGACTTCCAGAACTATGTTGCATAAGGGTGGTGAGAGGGGCCGCTCCTGCCTGGTTCCTGATCTTAAGGAGATCGCTTTTATTTTTTGCCCATTTAGTATGATGTTTGCTGTGGGTTTGTCGTAGATGGCCTTTATCATGTTAAGGAATGTTCCCTGTATTCCCACTTTACTGAGAGTTTTGAGCATGAATGGGTGCTGGATTTTATCAAATGCCTTTTCTGCATCTATTGAAATTATCATGTGATTTTTGTTCTTCCTTTTGTTTATGTGATGAATCACATTGATTGATTTGCAAATATTGAACCAGCCTTGCCTCTCCCGAATAAATCCCACTTGATCATGGTGTATGCTTTTTTTCATATATGGCTGGATCCAGTTGGCTAATATTTTGTTGAGAATTTTACCATCTAAATTCATCAGAGATATAGGCCTATAATTTTCTTTTTTGTGTTGTCTTTGCCCGCTTTTGGGATCAGAATTATGCTAGTCTCATAAAAGGAGTTTGGAAGTCTTCTTTCCTCTTGAATTTTTTGAAATAGCTTGAGGAGGATAGAAATTAGTTCTTTGAATTTTTGGTAGAATTCACTTGTGAAGCTATTAGGCCCAGGACTTTTCTTTGTTTGCAGTTTTTGATAGCTGTTTCGATCTCATTTGTTGTAATTGTTCTGTTTAGGTGTTCTGATTCTTCCAGATTGATTTTTGGAAGATTATATGATTCAAGAAATTTTTCCATTTCACCTAGGTTGTCTAATTTTTTAGCATAAAGTTCTTCATAGTATTTTCTTACAATACTTTGCATTTCTGTTGTGTCAGTTGTTATTTCTCCACTCTCATTTCTAATTTTATTTATTTGAGTCCTCTCTCTTTTTTTCTTGGTGAGTCTAATTAAAGGTTCATCAATCTTGTTTGCTTTTTCAAAGAACCAGCTCCTGGTTTCATTGATCCTCTGTATTGTTTCCTTAGCCTCTATGTCATTTATTTCTGCTCTGATCTTTATTATTTCCTTCCTTCTACAAATCCTGGCCTTTATTTGCTGTTGTTTTTCTAGTTCTTTTAGATGCAGGGTCAGGTTGCTTATTTGAGCTTTTTCTAGCTTCTTATGATGTGCCTGTAGTGGAGTGAACTTCCTTCTCAGTACTGCTTTTGCTGTGTCCCATAAATTTTGAGTTGATGTATGCTCATTATCATTCGTTTCTAGAAACTTTTTTATTTCTTCTTTGATTTCATTGGTAATCCATTTGTTATTTAATAATATGGTATTTAGTTTCCAAGTGTTTGAGTATTTTTCAGTTTTTTTTTTTTGGTTAATTTCTAGTTTCATGGCATTGTGATCAGAGAAGATGCTTGATATGATTTCAATCCTCTTAAATTTGTTAACACCATTTTTGTGTCTTAACATGTGGTCTATCTTAGAAAATGTACCTTGAGTGCTTGAGAAGAATGTATATTCTAGTACGTTAGGGTGAGAAGTTCTGAAGATATCTATTAAATCAAGTTGTTCTAGTGTCTCCTTTAAGTCTGCTGTTTCTTTATTAATTGTCTTTCTTGAACATTTATTCAGTGATGTTAGTGGGGTATTGAAATTTCCAACTATTATAGTATTGCTGTTAATCTCGCCCTTTATATCCATCAAAGTCTGCTTTATGTATGTCAGGGCTCCTATATTTGGTTTGTAAATATTTATAATAGTTATATCTTCCTGTAGAATTGTTCCCTTTATCATTATGCAGTGTCTTTCTTATCTCTTACAACAGCCTTTGTTTTAAAGTCCATTTATTAAGATATAAGTATTGTTACCAAGGCTTCTTTTTCATTTTCATTTGCATGAAATATTTTTTTCCATCCTTTTACCTTCAGTCTATGTGCTATGTGTATCTTTTGTTTTAAGGTTTGTCTCTTGTAGACAGCATATGTATGGTTCCTGTTTCCTTATCCACGCAGCTACCCAATGTCTTTTGATTGGATCATTTAATCCATTTACATTTAAGGTTATTATTGATATGTAGTTGTTTATTGCCATTTTATTCTTTAAAGCTGTATTCTTCTTTTGCTCTATTCTTTCCTCCCTTTGAACTGTTCACAACAGGCCCCTTAGTATCTCTTGCAGAATTGGTTTGGTTTTAATGAATTCCTTGACACTTTTTTTTATCTTAGAAGCTCTTTATTTCTCCTTCAATTTTAAATGTTAGCCTTGCTGGATAGAGTAGTCTGGGTTGTAGGTTCCCTTCTGGCCTCAAGTGCTTCTGTTGAGAAGTCAGATGTCATCCTTATAGGGCTCCTCTGTAAGTGATAGACTTTTTTTCTCTAGCAGCTTTTAAAATTTTCTCTTTATCCCTTAGCTTTAGTATTTTAACTATGTTGTGTCTTGGTGTAGATTTCTTTGGGTTCTCTTTAATGGAGTTCTCTGTGCTTATTGAACGTGTGAAATGTTTTTCAGCCATAATTTAGGGAAGTTTTCTGCTATGATTTGAATGAACAAAGTTTCTATTTTTTGTTCTCTCTCCTCTTCTTCAGGAACCCGTATGATGCAGATGTTATTTCTCTTCATGTTGTTACAGAGCTCCCTTAGAGTTTCCTCACATTTTTTTGAATCTCTTTTCTGCTCTGCTTGTGTGCCTTTGTTTATGGTGCCCTCTAACTCGCTGATTCGATCCTCAGCCTCATCCATCCTGCTTTTAATTTCTTCCATTGTGGTCTTCAGTTCTGATACTGTATTTGTCATTTCTGTCTGATTCTTTTTTATTATTTCAATTTCCTTTTTTATACTTGTTTTCTCTTTATTTAGGTGTTCATAATGACTATCCATTGTTGCTCTAATTTCTCTGAACATCCTAACTATCGTTATTTTACATTCTGCATCTGGTAGTTTTGTTATATCTGGTTCATTCAGGACCTTCTCTGGGGATATCTCTTGATTCATTTGGGTTGCATTTCTCTGCCAGCCCATTTTTTTTTTTTTTGTATAAGAAGATTGTGGCCACTGGAGTCCAATGGCTGTTGTCTTTGTGTTCTCTAGATGTGGTCTGTCTGCAGGCCTGCCACCCCCTCTGCCACTGCCTAAGGCGGTTGGGTATGGGCATTGCCAGCACTGACCCACTGTGGCTGTTGCTGTGATTTCCGCCTCTCCTCCACAGAGAGGCTGTGTTCTGGTGCCAGGCTCTACAAGCCTTAGCCTGCCTTGGCCTTCACCTTGCCCTTACAGGTTGGGTTGCACAGTGCACTCAAGCCACAAGCCTCTGTACCAAGGGTAGAGGTGAGCACCTTTGCTCAGCTGCAGACCTAGCCTGTTCCCAGGCTTCCACCTAGCACCCGTGGTCAGAGCCTGCATGCCACAGTTTCTCGGGTGGACAGGGTTGCTGACGTGCACTCAGCTGTGAGCCTCCACCCATCCATAGCTTTAGCCCTTCCCCCGAGTCCAGGGTCTGCCTGCACAGGATCGCAAACCATAGTTTATCGGGTCAGGCGGGGCTGCTGGCATGTGCTCAGCTGTGAACATCTGCTCATCGAACCTCCGCTCATCCGGGGCTCTAGCCCCGCCCCCACATTCAGAGCTAACTCACACACGCAGGATGGCAAACCACAGTTTCTTGGCCCTGGCGGGGCTGCTGGCGTGCGCTCAGCCACGAGCCTCCACCTGTCTCTGGTCCTAGCCCGCTCCCACGGTCAGGGCTGTCTTGCGCAGGGTCCAGGGTCGCAGAGCAGATCTCTGCTCGTTTCTGGCCTCCCACTTTTCCCCTTAAGGTGGGGCTACAGGCAGGCCTGCAGCTGCTGGACTGCTTTTGCTCATCCCCTCCATCCCTACTGGGCTAGACCGAGCTCACACCGGCTGGGCCTCTGCCCCCACCGACAGAACTGCGTTTCAGCATCCCACCATCACCTTACCTCCAGCAAGCCCTCAGCAGTGTGGGTGGGTGCACTGCAGCTCAGACCCTAACACTCCATACTGTAGCCCTGGAAGCTCCTTCCATCTAAGCAGCTCTGCTCTAAGTGCTGCGGGAGAGCTTGTTTGACAGGTGTCCTGTCTCCCTTTGCTGATATTGCTAGCTCCAGGGGAAATATTCATTTTTGATTAGGGAAGTGACTTAGCCCAGGGGTTAGGGTGGCTGTCCCTCAGAGTGTTTCTCCCTGTGCCTTCAGTCCACACTCTCTTTGCGCTGCTCTGTTCCTCTCCTCTGTCCCCATTCCCCGGAGCCCCAGCTGAGTGGTTGTGAGAGAGGTTTTCTGCGCTGTCCCTTTAAGAAGAATATTGGGACTGAGAAAACTGTCTCTTTCTCACTAACAGTATCCTCACTTGTTTCACAGCTCAATACTATCCAAACACCTCTTCTAGGCTCTGGGACTGCAGGCTGGGGCTTTGTTCCTGGGACCCAGTTCCCTCCCCCTCTGCCAAACTCTCTTCCCACCATGCGGGTCTCTCCGGGCTGCTGTTCGCTTCGGGGAGCTAGGCAGCCTTCTTCGAGTTTTCGCTTTTTCTACCAGTCTCAATGTGGCTTCTTCAGAGTTCCTTGGTAGAAGAGTCCTCTTAGTTTAGTTCAAAGTTGGTTTATCCAGATGATGGTTCTTAAAATTAAGTTATAATCCACTTTGGTTCTGGGAGTTGGTACGTCCGCCTACTCCATCACCATCTTGCTGTATCTTGGCTCTGATTTTTATTATTTTCTTTCTTCTACTGGTTTTGGGTTGCCTTTGTTCTTCTTTTTAGTTTCTTAAGATATGAAATTAAGTGATTTACTTGGGCTCTCTCTTGTTTGTTCATATAGGCCTATAGTGATATGAAGTTCCCTCTTATTACTGCTTTTGCTGCATCTCAGAGATTCTGATATGTCGTTTTGTTATTTTCATTTGTCTGTTTGTGAGTTTAGTCTCTGCTTTTATTTCTTCTTTAACCCACTCACTTTTTAAAAGTATGTTGTTTAGTTTCCACATTTTTGTGGTTTTGTTTACCTCTTTATGGCAGTTGAATTCTAGTTTCAAGGCTTTATGATCAAAGAATATGCTTGGTATGGTATCAATCTTTCTGAATTTGTTGATGTTATTTTTGTGGCCCAGCTTATGGTCAATTCTTGAGAATGTTCCATGTACACTAGAGAAAAATGTGTACTCTGGCATTTTGCGATGAAATGTCCTCTAGATGTCTATCATATCCAATTGTTCTAGTGTTTCATTTAAGGCCAATATTTCTTTATTGATTTTCTGTTTGGATGAATGATCTAGAGCCATCAGAGGTGTATTGAGGTTTCCAAGTATAATTGTATTTTTGTTGGTTTTTGTGTTTAGGCCAATCAGTAGCTTTCTTATATATTTTGATGCTCTTTGATTTGGTTCATATATATTAAGAAGTGTTCTGTCATCTTGATTTAATGTCCCCTTTATCATTATGAAATGACCATTTTTGTCTCTGATTACCTTTGCTGTCTTGTAATCAGCATTGTTAGATATGAGTATTGCTTTTTTGAATGTTATTTTCTTGAAGTATTATTTTCCAGCCTTTCACTTTGAATTTTTTTTATCCTTGTAGCTTAGCTGTGCTTCTTATAGGCAGCATACAGTTGGATTTTCTTTTTAAATTTATTCTGCTACTCTGTGTATTTCTATTGGTGAGTTCAATTCATTTATATTTAGTGTAATTATTGACACTTGAGGGTTTTCTATTGACATTTTATATATTGCTTTCTGATAGTTTTGTGTCTTATTTGATTATTCTCTTTTGTTTTTCTATCATTTGTTTTTGTTTGGTTGTAATCCATACTTCTTTCCTCTGTTGCTTCTTTTTTTAAGCCATGTTCTTCTGTGGTGGTTTTTTTCAGGGGTGGTTACCATTAATTAATGGAAAGGGTACCTATCATGTCAATTGTAGTACATTATCTTCTGCAGTTCATCCTCCTTTGTTCATGTTAATCTTTATCCTCTCCCCTTTTTTGTTTTTGTTCTCACAGACTAAATTTGATTTTATTGTGTTCTTGTTGGAGCTTTTACTTGTGTGGTTTTTTTGTTTGTTCTTTGCATCTGGTTAAAAAATCCTTTTACTATTTCCTGAAGTGGGGGTTTTCTGGTGATAAATTCCCTCATAATTTCTGTATCTGTGAATGTTTTTATTTCTCCTTTGTATTTGAAGGATAGCTTTGATGGGTATAGTATTCTTGGTTGGAAGTTCCTGTCTTTCAGAACTTTAAATATTGGGGTCCAATCTCTTCTAGCTTGTAGAGTTTCTGCTGAGAAATCTGATGATAATCTAATGGGCCTTTCTTTACATGTTGTATTTTTATTTTTCCTGGTTGTCTTAAGAATTTCTTCTTTGTCATTGGTTTGTGCCAATTTTATTATGATGTGCCTTGGAATAGGAATATTAGGATTAAGATAACTCAGTGTTTTGTTTGCTTCTTGAATTTGAGGCTTTAGTTCTTTCCATAGGTATGGGAAATTCTTGTCTATTATTTGTTTGAATATGTTCTCCATTCCATTTTCTATCTCTTCTCCTTTTGATATATTTATGAGTCTCTCTCCTGTTCTCTCTGTAGTGCCTAGAGTTGCCTGTCTTCTGTCACTAATTCTCCTCTATCTAGCCCTGTGATGGAGAACCCATGACATGTGGCTGCATGTGGCCGCATACCAGAGAAGTATGGGGCCACATGCCAAGAAGGACATTTCATCCCCGGCTCCAGCAATACCAGGTTCAGTACCTGAGGATAAAACATTTGCTGTATTGTAGAGACTGTTCCAGAGGTCTTTATGCCAAAACAACAGAATTCTGGCACAAAGCATCTAGTTCGGGGACTTTGGTCAGGCTGTTTTCTTGAAGTGACACAGCACCCGAGTTATGCTTGTTTTTTTGGCATATTTTGATATACCAAAAGATTGCCCATCAGTGATTTAGCCTGTTCTTTTTTTTTTTTTTTCAGGGACAGAGAGAGAGTCAGAGAGAAAGTCAGAGAGAGAGATACATAGGGACAGACAGACTGAAATGGAGAGAGATGAGAAGCATCAATCATTAGTTTTTCATTGCCGTTGCAACACCTTAGTTGTTAATTGATTGCCCTTTCACATGTGCCTTGACTGCATGGCTTCAGCAGACTGAGCAACCCCTTGATGGAGCCAGCGACCTTGGGTCCAAGCTGGCGAGCTTTTGCTCAAGCCAGAGGGGCCCGCGCTCAAGCTGGTGAGCTTGGGGTCTCAAACCTGGGTCTTCCACATCCCTGTCCGACGCTCTATCCACTGTGTGACTGCTTGGTCAGGAAAGCCTGTTCTTTTAGCTGAACTTTTTATCTCGTTTTTAGTTCATAAACTGAGTTCTTTTATCTCTGTTTGATTCATTTTCATAGTTTCAATTTCCTTGGTGATATATTCTTTCTGTTCATTGAATTGTTTTTTGAGCTCCCTAAATTGCTTTTCTGTGCTTTTTTGTATATCCATGAGTATTTTTAGGATTTCAATTGTAAATTCTCTATCATCTAACTCCAAGTTTTCCAAGCTAGTGAGATATTTTCTATAGATTTTTCCTCATCTATCTGAGCTACATCTCTGTCTTTTGTATCCATGATATTCTATTTCTTTTTTCTTAGTGGCATTTGGAAGTGTTATTGTTAATAACACTAATAAGAGTTGATAAAAAAAATTTAAAAATAAATATAATAGTCAATAAAAGAGTCAAAAAATTAAAAAAATTTTTTTTGAGAAAATACAGTGAAAAACTAAAAATTATATTGTGCTAAATAGAACAAAAGCTACATAGAACAAAGGGCCTGAGTTTTGGACAAGTGTCAAAGAGGCAAAAAAACAAGGTAAAAACCCACAAAATGTTACAAGAAAAAAATTCGAATTAAGAATAAATAATTTGTTTGTAAATGATGGTTGAATAGGAGATATATTAAAGAGAAAAGAAAAAAACAACAAAAAGAAAAAATACAGTGAAAGATGCAAGTTCTATTGAATTAAGTTGAACAAAAACTACATAGAATGGAGAGTCAGAGTTTGGGGGAGTACTAATGAGATAAACAGCAAAGTAAAAAGTACACAAAATGCCACAAAGAAAAGATTTGAATCCAAAATAAAATAATTTGTTTGTGAGTGAGGATCAAATGAGAAGAAAAGTGAAAGAGAAAAGAATAACCAAAAGAGGAGAAAAAAAGAGAGAAAAAATAGGAGAGAGTTAAGGTTTTTGGAATGTAATCCTCATAGAGAGAAAAAAAATAATGGAAATTGTAATACCTATGGGAAATGAAGTTCAAAATGAAAAGAAAAAAATGAAACAGGAAGAGGATAAAGGACCAAGGTGGAAGAAAAAAAAGATACAAAAATGAAAAAAATAAATAAATGAAAAAAGTTATACAGACTGTGGATTTTTTCTGCTTTTGAGAGGTTATCTTCTTTCTTTTTCTTCTTTCTCTTTTTGGCCGGTGGCACTGTAACCTAGGTTTACTCCTGTGGCACTCTTAGGTAAAGATTTTCAGTTGATGTGTCACTATGACGATGACATAAACTAGGCCTCAGTCCCATTGGTAGGCAGGGCTTGTTAGTGTTTGCAGGCTTTGACAATGGGAGAGTCCATTTTCCCGGAACCTCTCCCCAGTCTCTCCTTCCTGAACCAGCAGCCTGGGGACCCAACTGTGAAGTTGCCATTGCCACTACCTGGAGAACAAGAGTCTCTAAGAGCTGCCCAAAACTCCTCTATCACCACTCAATGCAGGGTTCTGGGTAAGGAAGGCCTTGGCAGCCTGAGCCACTAGCGTAATCAGGCAGGGCTGGGAGCCAATTGTTCCTCAAGTGTCTTTCTATGAGCCTCCAGGTATGACTGGTATGCCTCAGCGCTTCATGGGACTACTCTTCTCAGGCTTTTTGTACTTTGTAACCTGTATCGGCTGGCAGGAAGATGGCCCCATCACTGCCTGCAGAACAAGAGGTCTTAAAAGCTGCCAAGTTTCTCTTCCACATCCCTTAAAAGCACAGCCCTCAGTATAAAAGCTCTGCTGACCAGAGCCACTAGCTTTAGCAGCCAAGGGGCAAGTTGACTTCTGGTCAGGCTCCTTTCTAGGGTTCCCTGTGTATGTCTAGTTAAATTTGCCTTAGCACTCCACAGGTCTGCTTTTCACAGGTTTTTTCCTTGTTGGGAAGCCTACAGCCCAGTCCACCCAACTTCTGCAGTGTTCTCAGAGGTCTGTTCCATAGGATTGTGTTTTTTACCCTGTATTGGCCAGCAGGAAGTTGCTGCAGCCACTGCCTGCTGAATGAGAGTCCCTAAGAACTATCAAGTTTCTCCTTTGGGTTCTCTTAAATCACAGACCTGGGAAAGAAGACCTTGTCAGCCAGAGCCACTGCCAGTGTAAGCCAGCTGGGCAGTGAGGAGCCTGAGTGTTAGGATCCTTTCAGTGACCCGCGGGTCTGTTCTCCAGAGGCTGTCTGCAAGCTGCCTGCATGCCCTTCCCCCCAGCACTTTCATAGTTTTTTTTTCCCCGGGAATGTGCTTTGTTAGCCTGTATGGCTGGCAGAGGCATCCCGCTAAAAGAGGTCAGGGTGTAGGGAAGCTGGCTTTCATGTTCTCTCCTCACGCTGTTGTTCTGGGAGCAGGAATTATACAGAGACTCTGGCTGCAGCCCACGCAGAAGGCCACTGCGGACAGTCTCTGACCCAGCCCCTCCATCCGGGAACGCAGGCACCCACACCCAAGGCACTAAGAGGAACCATTTGTATACTGCCCACACTCGCTGACCTGGAGACTGGGAGTAAACACCCACACTCGCTGACCTGGAGACCAGGAGTAAACAAAGCCCACTCTGCAAGCAAGCCACTTGCCCACTTCTGCCGGGGTATGCTTCTGGTGTTAGCTCCTCGTAGGTTGAACCATGGGCACATTCTCCTTGGCTTGAATGTTTTTGCCCTAGTCTTCCTTCTCAGTTCCAAGTGAAAAAAAGTTTCTTTGGGTCACTGAGGGAAGTGGAATACTCTATTCTCTGTCCTATTTCCTTCAGAGTAGTATTTAGGCCACCTTTTTGCCCAATCGCACCGTTGTTTGATGTATGTGTATTTCAGATGCTCTTGGAATTGTTTTTCTGTCTCTAGTTGTTGAATTTGTTGAAATTTCAGGGAGAGGTATCAAGAGCCCTCTTCAGAGCACCATTTCTCTGACGTCACTTGTAACTGTTCTTATTATTCAACACATAGATACAACATTCTTGGAGGAACTTGATTATAAGTTGTGAAGTGTCAAAATGATAAAAAAAATTATATAACTCACAAGATCCTATGACATTCCTGTATAAAATAGATATATAACTTCCCAAATCTATTGCAAAGAATATTGTGATGGATGATAGCAAGCATTTTGCTGAGAATATTAGAGAGCTGAACAGTAAAAAATAAATTAAGACAATAATTACACTGAGGAACTTTTTTTTTCATTTTCTGTTGCATAAAGTTTTAGAACTGATTTTATATATGTCTCCAATGCTAATTCCAAATCAGAAATCTGTTTATTGGTGCATGCTCTCGTTTTTATGCAATTTTAATTTTTTGTTACAGTTAATGGCATGTATTGTTTTTTAAATTTAAGTTAAAGGACAACGACTCTTGGATTGAACATAACCACAAGGCAATTAATGTTTTACAAACATCACTTTTACATAATTGTAGTTGTTTTTAAATGTAAAAAATTATTATCTGATAAAAACACCCTTTTATTTTGTTTTAAGATTGAGTCATGGCTTATTCGAGTAGGTGTAAATGTATAAATTGTCCTGACAACTTCTGTTATATATGTGGCTATTACCCACTTTAATGTCAAAGGCGCAATATTTCATCATTTGTGACACATGCATATATTGCCTACTTTCAGCAGTTCCAATTGGTTATTCAACTCATTTGTGAGAAGATTATAATGACATAAATATTGTCCTCAACTTACTGAAATATGAGGAGCATAACTGGATCATTTGTTTGGATCTTAAAATGGTAAATTTCCTGCTAGGACAACAGAGAGGTTTCACGAAGTATTCTTGCTTTCTGTGTTTGTGGGATAGCAGAGCTCGGGAGAAACACTGGACACAGAAGGAGTGGCCGAAACATGAAGCTCTGGAAGTAGGGATGCAAAATATTGTGAATAAACCTGTAGTTAATCGAGACAGGATCATTTTTCTCCCACTTCACATCAGACTTGGCTTAATGAAGCAGTTTGTTCAGTCTTTGAATAGAGAAAGAGAATGTTTTCAACATATTATTTCTAATTTTCCTGCCTTGTCTTTCAAGAAAATAAAAGCAGGTGTATTTGATGGACCTCAAATTCGAACCTTCATACGTGACAAAGACTTTGCCAGGAAGATGAATAAAGAAGAGAAAGCAGCATGGCAGTCTTTTGTGGCAGTTACAAAGAACTTCCTTGGCAACAAGAAACAGGAAACTATGACTTCTGGTTCAAAGGATGCTGTTGGCTTTTTGTGACATTGGATGTAACATGAGCATTAAGATTCACTTCCCGAGCAATCAAATCACCTTGATAAAATTCCCAAAAATCTTTGAGCTATTAGTGATGAGCTGACAACCGCTGGAGCATCAAACAAGATTGTCCTCAACAAATACACAAACACAAGAGCTACAAATACAAATTTTTGCCTGAATAGAATTTAAGTAAGTTTTGAGCAAATTTTATGATTAAAATAAGTGTTTTAATATATTATTTTTGAAATTGTAGACAAATTCTGATGCAATCATATCTTTTAGTGTATTAGTGTATTTATTTCATTATATAAATTATTATATTTTCACAAAGATGATGCCCAAGAAGACATTCTACTTCATTATGTTAAACTAAATGTTGAAAATTTTACAATAAGATTAAAACTGAAAATCTTGAATTGCAAAAAAACTGTAGCCTACAGAGAAAAACTAATGTCAGATTTGAGGTCAGCACACTTGAATTAGGTAAAAACAAGTGCTTTTGTGGATGCAACAAAAATTTTGTTCCCCAGCGTTATCAAAATCTGGTCCCAATATTAAAAACATAATTATCACTTGGGATCTTGTTAAAATGCAAATTCATTGACCTTACCCTAACTTACTAAATATGAAATTCTGGGGTCCAGAAATTTCTGGTTTAACAATCCCTACTAGTGATTATATAAAATTCTTAGTAATTTTTACTATCTAAATATTTCTTGAAACAGAATTTTACTTTTATATTTTTGGTACCTCAGACCTAGCTCAGAATCAGATCTTCACATCTTATGTTCAGACTTCAAAATATGTTCGTAAGTGGCTCCCTGATTCTCGTTTTATCCCTCTCTCTTATAATCTATCCAAATGTAAGACAGATTTTTATAAAGTAAGAATCTGACCATGTCAGTCTCTAGCTTGGGCTTCCTTGATGACTGAGTCTAACAAATAAAGCCCAAGTTTCTTGTAATGGCTTATAATAATCCATTTTTTATATCTGGTTGCCAAATAAGTGAGCAAATCAATCAATCAATAAATTAATGTGTTATTTTCTGTGTTATTTGATATATATATAAAGAAAAAATATTTGTCTTTAAGCCTGATACAGATCTTTGACAAGGCAAACGTTCTGTGTCTTAATATAAAAACCTTCTAATAATTTGCCTATGTATGATTTTTTCATACTGAAAAAAAAACTTGAGAGTCATTTATTATTACAATTTAATAATTTTAAGCTGTAAGCTCTAGAATAACTCTAGGGGAAGTTTAACGTACATCTTTAAATAAAGAGCAAATTTAGTGATTATGTCTTAATTTGCCTATCAA
Organism: Rhynchonycteris naso; assembly: GCA_037038555.1. NCBI lineage: Eukaryota > Metazoa > Chordata > Mammalia > Chiroptera > Emballonuridae > Rhynchonycteris > Rhynchonycteris naso. Next base: position 286,739,581 of record CM072996.1, on the reverse strand, counting down.
AATTTATTTCTATTCTTGTAACATTATAGAATAACCACTTATCAGAGATCTGTAAAACTTACACTCATCCTAAGACTTATGCTTTCTGAATCAAATTGGCTACACAAATAATTTAATAATTTAAATTTAAATAATTTAAAAGAAAATTTCTGGTAAAAGTTAAGATGTGTGAGATGCTATTTAATATTGAGCAAATACTAAGAGAAAATGAAATTATACTTTTGTCTCATGCTGATTAGTGGGAATTGTTTTCCCTCTAAGTATATAATATGCATGATAGATTTTATTAATCTGGAAAGGAGCCGATTTCAAAAGACAATAAAGCTGTTCCAGAGAGACTGATGATACCGCATCCCCTTCAGTCTGGTGATGAGCATAGAGACCAACTAATCCTGTTCCTATCCTAGCCTGCTTGGACCTCCACGGGAGAAATCAACAGTGAGTTTATTTCAGGAAGTCAAAAGCCATCCCAGCAACTTTGCATATCTTGGAAGTTATCTGCTCAGAACTTTTCTCTCCTGTTCTTTGATCTAAACACAATAACTGCTATCTTACTAACCCTTTCCATTAAATCTGCTGGTACTCATTCGGGGATAGGTTATGTGGGCATCTCGTCTGGCCTGGGAACACTGTGAAAAATATGACTGAGGCACTAAGGGCACTGTTAATTAAAATCTTAGAAATCTCTGAATAAGTTCAAGTTTCCAAATTTGTATGCAGAAGAAAAAGAGCAGAATTTTATTAAGAAAGAGAATGATCTGTGAACATGTTATATATACAGGAAAATTATTTTTAGTGGTTGCTAAGGCCTACGTGCAACGTGCCTTTCTCTAGGGGTGTGATGGATTTTCTTTGGCCCTGTACCTATGTGTCCTCCTCACTCCTTACCTTTTAATTAACTCTTTTAAATTAATATTCTGTTTGTGTTATTGCTATTATTTTTTCCTTTATTGGTTTCCAAATCTTGTATTTTTTTTTCATCTACACTGAATATTATAAGGTGTACTTTCTAAATTTGGTCAATATCTTTACCCTTTTTTCAAAAAAATATTCTTAAAGCACTTTTCCTCAAATCACTTTTTCCTTGTTAATAAGAGGTATCTATCATTTAATCTATCTTAATTTTTAAAAACTCCATAAATCAGATTTTGATTATTTTTATATCATTAAAATTTTGTTTAAATTTATTAATAAGCAACATTTTGAGGAACATTATTTTCTTTATGTTATGATTATTTTTCTTTGTTGGTTTTCTTTTTCACATATATACTTTAGATATTTCTTTACTCAAATCAGTGATAGAAAAATTTCCTGTGACTGTTTCATTTGACGCTTGCTGTAGAATAAAATTCACTATGTTATAGAATTTTAGGTTGTTGGCAGAAATTTTTATGTAGCACTTTTTTTTTTTAATTCAGTGAAAGGAGCGGAGGTTAAGACAGACTTCCACATGTGCCCTGACCAGGACCCACCAGGCAAACTCATTAGGGGGCAATGCTCTGACAATCTGGAGCACTGCTTTGTTGCTCAGCAACCGAGCTCTTCTTAGTGCCTGAGGAGGAGGCTATGGAGCCAACTCACTCCAATTAAGCCATGGCTGCAGGAGGGACAGAGAGAGAGAGAGAGAGAGAGAAGTGAGAGAGAAGAGAGGGACAGAGGGGTAGAGAAGCAGATGGGCACTTCTCTTGTGTTCCCTGACTGGGAATTGAACTCAGGACATCCACACAGAGGGCTGATGCTCTACCACTGAGCCAACCAGCCAGGGCGATGTAACACTCTAAAATAACTTCTATCTTTCTGGCTTTTAAACCTATCATTAAGGAGTCACTTATGCCTAATTTTAATTATTTTGTAGGTAAATTGTCATGCATTTCTGGTTACTTCTAAAACAATATAGTTTGATGTGTGGAGGTACAGTGGATCAAGGGTCAACCTGGAATGCTGAGGTCCCAGATTTGAAACCCCAATGTTGCTAACTTGAGCCTGTGCTCACCAGCTTGGGCACAGGGTTGCTGGTTTGAGCAAAAGGTCCCTGGATTTCCTGAAATACACGTGGTGAAGTTACATATGAAAAGCAATCAATGAACCACTAAAAATGTCGCAACTATGAGATGATGCTTCTCATCTCTCCCCCTTCCTGTCTCTGTCACTCTCTGCTTTTCTAAATATAAATAAATAAATAAATAAATAAAATTATATCATTGGTAGTCCTTTATTTACTAATAATGTACTTATATGTGGCTATCTTTATATCTATCTTACATGAGAGTCATAATCTTTTTGGTTCAGACAATTAGTATCTTTAATTAATTATAGCCATTAATTAATTATCAGACATTTTAATGTTGTCATATCTCCTCTAATTCTATCCTTCATGTTTGTTAATTACTATCTCAAATTTTTCTTTTCTTTATTCTCCTTTCTGTGTAATATTTTTTAAATTTCTGTTATCCAGTTTGTTGTGTTTCCTTTTTCTTTTGTTGTCAGCTTTATTTACTTTTATTTCATGTTATTCTTTACATTTATTTTTAATTTATTATGCCTACATAGTTTCAAGAGTCACATTGAATATAACATCATCTACACACCACATTGTGCCTCCCCCACACCTTATTTAAAGTCTCTTTCCACTTCCATTTCCTCCCCTTTGCCCCCACTTCCTCTACATCTATCCTTTTTTTCCTCTGTCTATTGCTATATACATGTAATGTATATATGTGTAATGTATATGTGTTTTTGGCAAATCCCTTTACCTTCTTTGAGTTAGTACCCTCTTTCTTCTTCTCTCTCACAGTTTTCCATTTGTTCCCTGTGACCCTGCCTCTGTTTCTATTTTGTTCCTAACTTTATTGTATTCATTAGATTACACATATAAATGAGATCATATGATATTTTTCTTTCTCTGCCTAGTTTATTTAACTTAGCATAATAGTCTCCAGGTCCATCCATGCTGTCACAAATGGTAAGGTTTCCTTCCCTTTATGGCTGCATAGTATTCCATCGTGTAAATGCACTACAGATTGTTTTATCCACTCATTCACTGATGAAAATTTGGGCTGTTTCAGGATTGACTATTGCAAACAATGCTTCAATTACTATGGGAGTGTATATCTTTTTTTTGAATTAGCATTTTAGGATTCTTAGGCTGTATTCTTAGAAGGGGGATAGCTGGGTCATAATCTTTGACTTACCTTGCTTTTTAGCCTTGTCATTTTGACAGGTTTTTGGTGTATTTTTCTTTATTTCTATAAAGTATATAAAACAAGCTTATTTTAAAGTGTTTTTTTTGCATTATACAGGTGAAGCAAAGGTAGGTTTACAGTTGTTTGTATAAAAGTAGTACAATACTTAATAAATAATAATAAAAGAATAAACTGTGTTTCACATACTCATAACTATAAATCTACTTTTTCTCACCTTGCATAGTGTATAGTCTTTGCTGACTTGATTCTGTAGTCAGTTGATTCTGTTTATCCCTGCTTATAAGGGCTTTTAAAGGTTATTGTTTTTAAAAATTATAACCTCATTACTTGTATCTTTACTATGAGAGTTCTTTAGGAACTGAGTTTATAATAAATCCTTCTGGAGATGGTATTTTGATTGTTGTTCCTAGGCTACCGAGGGTAATAACAACTTCTAATTTCAGACTTCCTTTTGGACACACATTGTATGAATTCTCACTCCCAATTTTTGTAAATATAAGCTCATCACTAGAAAATTCTCAGAGAAATTATTTTCATTTTTTTAAATTTCACTGGAACCAGCTTGATATAATCATGTATTCAAAATCTCCCTCTCAACTAGGAATTGTTTTTACTCAAGAAGATCAACTTATAATGTGCCAGACTTTACACAAAAATTTTTCAATCCAATGTCTTATTCAGCTTGGGTCGCGGATTTTACGTATGTTTTTTCAACATGTGATCAATTAAACCTGTGTGCTGTTTAGACCCTCCAGTCAGTGCTAATTAGTATCTCTGCATTATTATTTTATTGACCAAAGTATATTATATTCTCTAGAAGAATGAGAATGTGCTTAACCTTGGGTTTTACTCTTTGATAGAGCCCCAATAATACAAAGGTACATATAAAGTTTTAGATTTGTGGCTAATAGAATAGATACTATCAGAAATGGTGGTTTTCTTATCAAATAATAATATAATCAGTTTTGTTTTTAACATAACAATATTGTTCTAATATTTTAAACATGCTTATCAACACTCAATTTCAGTGTTTCCCTCGTTAATAATGTAAATATTTCTTTTCATGTAGTCATTTGAATTTGTATGACAATCATGTTTGCATCTGTTTGAAAATGATTTTTTGATAAAAGCATTCTTTCCATTTCAAAATTTTGGAATTTCTTTCTTTTTTTTTTTATTTTTTTACAGAGACAGAGAAAGAGATAGACAGACAGGAACAGAGAGAGGTGAGAAGCATCAATCATTAGTTTTTCATTGCCATCGCAATACCTTAGTTGTTCATTGATTGCTTTCTCACATGTGCCTTGACCGCGGGCCTTCAGGAAACCCAGCAACCCCTTGCTGGAGCCAGCAACCTTGGGTCCAAGCTGACGAGCTTTTGCTCATGCCAGATGGGCCCTCGCTCAAGCTGGCAAGCTCGGGGTCTCGAACCTAGGTCTTCCACATCCCAGTATGACACTCTATCCACTGCGCCACCACCTGATCAGGATGGAATTTCTTTTTTTCTTTCTTTCTTTCTTTTTTCTTTCTTTCTTTCTTTCCTTCTTCTTGTTTTGGAAACATCAACATTAACACTTTGTAACCTTCCTTCAAGGAGAGAAAAAATATACAATAGAAACCAAAAATAAGTATAACCGGACTCACATAGCTTTTTTTTAAAAGTAGCATTACTTGATAATGTTTGTTAATTCTACAACAATTTATTGACTAACATTTAAAATTTTCTTATCAGGAAGAATTTTAATAATTGGCTCACTAAAGAATAGTCAAACCCACTGCTTTTGCTTATTTTGAAGTGTTGTGTTTAAGATCACGCAGGAGAATAGTGATGGAGTTATGAACAAAGCTCTAGTTTTCTGATTTTTCTTCAACCATATATTCATTATAAAAGTTCTTAGTGTTTCTGTATTCATCAGAAAGTGCAAGACTATTAAATTTTGAGTTACCTTTTTTTACAATTCTCTAATGTGATGTTTATATCACTACTATATAAGAGGACTGGCTCCCTCTCTGTAGAGCATAAAATCTAATTTTATTTGTGTAATGCTTATATCTTTAGTAGAAAATATTTTACACTACGTCCATAGTAACTACTATATATTGAAAGATGCTTATTGGTTGCCGCTTTTGCTATATTACAAAAAATATTCCTGTGAGTCAGCTTTCTGGTATACTAAATGCCAATGCTTTTGGATATTGAAAGGTTTATGACACTAAATGTGGTATTTTACTGCAACTGATTAGATCAATGCATCTGTTGCAGGTTTTAGATCATCTTCTTTACGACAGATTTATTGAGCAGCTCAAAAAACTTGGCATAAAGACTCTTGAATGTATCCATTCAACTAGAAAGTTAAATATGGATATTGTGAGTCTTAATTTTATGACATTTTATATAGAAGAGAATAAAATTATTAAAAATACTTTAGAAAAATAAAATTTGAAAGTTCTGGAAGTTACCAGATAATGATTATTTAGGCAAATGTGGCAGCAATTGAGTAGCTCAGAAAGATTTTATTACTTAGATGGTTATATAATTACAGTTAATTTAAATTTATTTTCCATACTCTGTATTTTTGTCACACAAACTTTGTATTACTGTCTATACTTTTTTATGTCTATGCTATTTCTATACATTCTACATAAATATTTGCTTATATTTTATTCTAATTTGCTTACCTTTCAGGTTCAGTTTCCATATTTTATAAATATTTTTGTTTAGTGTGATAGTTATTTTTTTCTGATTTAAGGCACTCTTGTTTTCTTACATATCTGATTCAAAGACAAAATGGAAAGGAAATCAAATAAAAAATAGTGCTTAGGAAGCTCTTTTATTTGAGCTAAAGACATCAACTTCATAGTAATAAAAAGCTCTTCTTCATGATTAGAGTACAAAAAGAGTGATTACTTGCAAGAGTGCAATTCCCAAGTAAGCAGCACTTGACGCTCACATTGGCTCATTAACAAAAATCAGAGAGCATAAGCATTAACTCAACATTTTGGAAGCTATTTCAGCAATGCTTAGGTCAAAAAGGTTAGTAGAGATTACTTCTTGGAATAGTTATAAAAAGAGATTAGAGAAGTAATGAATAAAAAGAAGCATGTTTGCAACAGTAGCATGATTGCCTTTTGTTTTTAATCTAATAAAATTTCAGGCAACTCTTTTCCATCTTTCTCTCACACTTGTCAGGTACCACAGCAAGGCTTAAGGAAACTGTAATGGACTGACGGTATTTTATTTTGGTCCTTGCCACTCTACTTATTGCTTGTGTGACATTAAGCAGGCTATTTACCTTTCTCTACTTAGTGTCTTCATCTTTAAAAAAGTAAACTAATACCTGTCCCACAAGACTGTAGAAAAACTAAATGTGATCATAAATGTTTGGTAGTTACTAGGGTTGTTTACCAAATATTTCTTTACCCTTCTAAGATAAGGTTAAGCTATTTCTTAATTCTTTTGGTTTATTATATTAAGCTCTTAGCATTTATTTATTTATTTATTTATTTATTCATTTATTTATTTATTTATTTTTGTGGCAGAGACAGGGAGAGTCAGAGAGAGGGACAGATAAGGACAGACAGATAGAAAGGAAGAGAGATGAGAAACATTTCAATTCTTTGATGCGATTCCTTAGCTGTTAATTGATTGATTTCTCATATGTACCCTGACTGAGGAGCTACAGCAGACCAAGTGACCCCTTGCTCATGCCAGCGAACTTGTGCCCAAGCTGGTGAGCCTTGCTCAAACCAGATGAGCCTGTGCTCAAGCTGGCGACCTTGGGGTCTCGAACCAGGGTTCTCCACATCCCAGCCCAACGCTGTATCCACTGCGCCACCACCTGGTCAGGCTAAGTTCTTAGCATTTAAACTTCTCTTTCTAGCATAGAAACTTTAATGATTTAAATGGTGGCTGCTTTATCTTGAGTCCCTGATAGTAGTATAAACAGTCTCTCTGTTGATCTGTATAGGATATGTAGCATAAGTGATAAATAAATCATTCTGTGGCAAGCTACTATGATTTTAGACATGTTTCTTAATAGGATTTAACATAGCTTACCCTGACACATTCAATACCTGAAGTACTAAAATTTTACTTTACACAAAAAATAAAAACCCTAAAGAAAGTTAATAATATTGTATCTGTGATTTTTCTGGTATAAATCTATACCCTCTGGGATAATCTGAAAGTCCAGCTCTAAATTAAAGCCAAATATAATCATTTATAGGCAGAAAGTAGTTATAAGGTGCTTAGAGAAGCCACATATCTGGAAGCAGCCCACGTACCTACCATCAGTAAATGAGTATTTTAAAAAGCTGTGTTTCATTTATACAATGGAATATTTCTTGACCATAAAATGAAGGAACTCTTACCTTTTCCTATAGCATAGATGAACCAGGAGAGTATTGCACTAAGTGAAATAAACCAGTTAGAGAAAGACAAGTACCATATGATTTTATTTATAGGTAGAATCCGATTAACAAAACAAGAAGTGTCTCTATGCACCTAAGAGCAAAATCATAACCATTGCATAAAAATAACAAAAATAATGCTCAATAATTTACAAAAATGTTTTGAGTTAAAATATGCATATTTATTTTAATTTTTAACACATGAGAAAGAGACAGACAGACAGGGGAACAAACAGACAAGAAGGGAGAGAGATGAGAAGCATCAATTCTTTGTTACGACACCTTCGTTCATTGATAGCTTTCTCATATATGCCTTTACCAGGGAGCTCCAGCTGAGCTAGTGATTCCTTTCTTAAGCCAGCAACCTTGAGCTTCAAGCAAGTGACCTTGGACTTCAACAAGCTTTGGGCTCAAGCCAGCAACTGTGGAGTCATGTCTATGATCCCATGCTCAAGCCAATGACCCAGCATTCAACCTGGTGAGCTGGCACTCAAGCTACATGAGCCCAGGCTAAAGTCAGTGACCTTGGGGCCTTGAACATGTGTCCTCAGCATCCCGGGCCAACGTTCTATTCACTGTGGCACCATGTAGTCTGGCTAAATAAGAAAGTTTTCTCACTTTAAAATTATTTATTAATTCAATATATATATATATATATATATATATATATATATATATATATATATGAAGTCTAAAGTATTTTGAATTAAAAAGAAAGAAGTAAAACTGTCTTCAAGATAAATATCATGTGGCACAAAATTTCTCGGAAAGACTTCATGTTTCAAGATGATGAAGCAAACACAGCATAATTATGAAGAAAACGAAGAAGATTTGACTCAAGGATGTCATATCTCGCTAGACTGTATTTCATGTACAAAAAAAAAACAGATAAAATACAGTTCACATCTGTAAAACCTTATTGGCAAAAGTATGTAATGATGGAATTGAGAATACCAAAGAAAAAAAAATAAACTCAGGTCATAATAAGTGAATAAATGATCAGAAATTACAGGCAATTAATTTTGAACATGCATTTACAACTAAAAAATTTTATAGTTATAAAGTTTATAATATCAAAGCTCAGAAGTTAGAATTAGGAGAAAATGCAAGTTGTCTGATATTTTCAGAAAAGCATAGTTTGAAAAATACTTTGGAAATCTTAATGGTAACCTGTAACCAAATTGATAAAATAGTCTGTTAATCTATTCAATCAACCAATACTAATGCATATTTATTATGTTTTTATTAAATGTCAAATAACATCCAGATGCTAGACAGACCAATATAAATATTAAATTCTATGCAGTTGAGAATGTCATAGTTCAGTGAGGAAAATTGACATAAGCATTTAATTATAAAACAGTGTATAATAAACTCAGAGTACTAGGGAATATTGTCAAACAGAACAGAGCTCTGTTTGAGGATGGGTCAGTCAGTGAACTGAGATAGCAATACCTGGAATAAAGAAACATTTACAAAATGAACATTAGTCAAGCCAGTGTCAATAGGGAGCAGAGTAAGAAGATTCTTTTACCAGGAAAAATTTATAATAAAAATACATAGAAGCAAGAAGGCATATGGTGGAGAAAAATAATCTGATTGATGATTCTAGATGATAAAGGGCACAGTGACTAGAAATTAAAATAGAAAAGCTAATTGGTAGTTGTCTTGTATTCTTGAACTTTGTCATGTTTATTACCATTATAGTGTGTAGTTCTAGTGAACTAAGTTCACAAATATGGCAAGAAAACTGTAAGCATAATAGATGACAGAAGGAAGCCTGTATACATCTACTTAGGAAAAACCACTCAAATACTCTAAGATGTCAAAATCGATCAACAAAATCTAATTTTATACTGTATACAAGGTATACTTAAAACAAAGCTTTGTAGAGGTGTAAATAATGAATAAATTAATAGGAAAATATCAAGTAAATGGTCACACATACAAGGGTGGTAACATTATTTTAAAATATAATAGGTAATAAATATAAATAAACAAAGGAGTCAAACAAGATATGAGAAAAAATATGTAAAAACTTAAAAAATAAAATGACAGTAAAAATTAAAAACAGAAACTAATAAATCATAGATAAGAAACAGGTACTTCTAAAAACTATTTAGTATTATCCCAGACTGATACACTATAATTATTTTCCTTGAAAGTTTATACATGTGAAAAAGAATACAAACACAAATTTGGAGGTGTAGAACAAACACACACACATTTTTTTGAGTGTTATTTATAATTTTATACTAAGAAATTTGTATAAATGTCATTAATCCTTAACTTCCAAACTTATGTACGGTATCAGACTTCACTTTATGAACAACAGATCTGATTTTCCACTAAGTCACTCTATGTCCATTCCCAGAGGCCATTCCAATCCCATTTGTTGAAGATGAATTTATCACCTTCTTATTCTTATAAATCCCCCTCTTCCAAGCCCACCCCTCCACACACACTTATTACAAAACTGTTCCTTTTTCTTGTTTAACTTATAGTAAACAGTATTACTCACAGTTGTCCAGACACTTGGTTTATAGGCAGGGATTGTGAATATTACTTTATCAACAGTGGCTGGCATAACCGACCAGTGTATTATAAAACAAGTCGTTAAGTGTTTGCACAAAAATATACTTTAACTATTAAAAGAAATTTAAACTGGTATATATATTGTTTTAAAAAGCCAATTGGACATAAATAAGTATAAAATTGTTTACATATTTTCTTCTGTATTTTTACTTGCAATGGTGTGAAGATAGAGATAAGAAAAACATATATTTGTAAAGATACAATTTTTATATTGAGAAAAAGAAGACAACAGGCTCAAAATGTAGTTTCTAGTGCTAAGCCCCACATCAGCAAACCAAGACTTAATCTCCAATCTATCTGCAGTTTCAGCCTCTCCCTGGATAACAGCCTTTAACCAGTAACCTGGAATTATTTGATCTGCACTAGGAAGGTACCCCTCCTGATACACGCCTTTTATTTTTCTTAGGAGGGTAAACTTGTCTGAAACTATGTATTCTTTGTTAAATAATTCCTCTTTTTTTGCCCCAACTTTCAATCTATAAAAACCTTTATTTTTATTTTTTTACAACTCAGAAGATCTCCTTCCTACTGCTCATAAAATTAGGGGATATTTTATTGCTTCATGATAAAATATTTGTTAGATGTGATGTTGCCTGATTCATGAACCAGTGAATAAAGCCAATATGATCTTTAAATGTACTAAGTTTAATTTTGTTTTTCATAATGATATACTAACAAAAATTATGTATACTATCTAAATATACCCAATATGTTAATAGCTATGATAAATTAAATATTATATATCTTTATGTGAAATTATATGTTTTCAAAAATCATATTCCATAACATGATAAAAAGGCTTACGATGTATTGCCAAGTTTTAAAAAAATGTATATATGGTGCCATTTTAATTTTAAAATATATTTATTTGTGTGTATATAAAAATACTTTATGAATGTATGCAACAACATCTGAGCTTTTGAGTACAACAATATACTAGACACTTTGTTAGAGACATTAAATGCATAAGAACCAGGCCTCACCCTTGAAAACTATATATCACTGCTTAGTTTTGCAATCATTTGTTAAGGAAATAAGCACAATTTCTACTCAACCTATTTTTATGCATACATGATTAAAAATCTGTCCTCTTAAAATAGCTCTTATTAGCTTCTAGGGAAAGGAGACAGACTGGTTTCATGGCCTCTATGATTACTGATATGTTACTATGGCCTTATGTCACTACCATTTGAATAAGACTGGCTGAGATTGCATCCCTGCTCACAACTGCCTCCTCGTTCTGAACTTGTACCAGTTTCTCAACCTCTCTGAGCTTCTCTGTTTCAAAAAAAACCAAAAAATTACATATTAAAAAGTTTTGAATTCTCAGAATGCTTCAAGAATTCTATAAAATTCACCTAAATTCTATTTATAAGAAATATATCTCAAGCAAGGTTATACAAGAAATTTAAAATAAAAATTATTTTAGTAAAGAGCACAATTTTAAATGAAAATATATTTAAGCAGACTAACATTCTTTTGAGATATGTGGTGCAAAATTTGTTCAAAATCTAAAGAAAAATTTATGATTGACAGATTATGTTCAAAACTATAAAAAATAGCCTGACCAGGCAGTGACGCAATGGATAGAGCATCAGAGTGGGACACGGAGGACCCAGGTTCAAAACCCCAAGAGTGAGGATTAGCCCCCTCCCCTCAAGGCACATGTGAGAAGGCAGCCCATGAACCAATGAACATCTGGGGTGCCGCAGCGAAGAACTGGTGCTTCTCGTCTCTCTCCCTTCCGGTAATTTATTTCAGCTTTGACTGATACATCAGCTTTTTATTCTTTCATCTTGTTTTCTGTTTTTATTTCTCATTACTTTTTTTGGGGGGGTAGACTACATTCTTTTTTTTTATTATTATTATTAATTCTAATGGGGTGACACCAATAAATCAGCGTACATATGTACAATGAAAACATCTCCAGGTTATCTTATCATTCAATTGTGTTGCATACCCATCACCAAAAGTCTAATTGTCCTCTGTCACCTTCAATCTGGTTTTCCCTGTGTCCCTCCCCTCCTCCCTATCCCACTCTTCCCTCCCTCCCCCCATCCCATAACCAACACTCTCTTGTCCATGTCTCATACCCTCACTTTCATGTCACACCTATGTATGTAATCGTGCTGTTCTCAGTTTTTCTTTTTTTCTGATTTACTTATTTCACTCCGTATAATGTTATCAAGGTACATCCATTTTGTTATAAATGATCCGATGTCATCGTTTCTTATGGCTGAGTAGTATTCCATAGTATATATGTACCATAGCTTTTTAATCCATTCGTCTTCTGATGGACACTTGGGCTGGTTCCAGATCTTCGCTATTGTGAACAATGCTGCCACGAACATGGGGGCGCATTTCTTCTTTTTAAACAGTGCTATGGTGTTCTTAGGGTATATTCCTAAAAGTGGGATAGCTGGGTCAAAAGGCAGTTCAATTTTTAATTTTCTGAGGAATCTCCAAACTGTTTTCCACAGTGGCTGCACCAGTCTGCATTCCCACCAGCAGTGCAGAAGGGTTCCCTTTTCTCCACATCCTCGCCAGCACTTATTCTGTGTTGTTTTGCTGATAAGTGCCATTCTGACTGGTGTGAGGTGATATCTCATTGTGGTTTTAATTTGCATTTCTCTAATGATTAGTGATGTTGAGCATTTTTTCATATGCCTATTGGCCATCTGTATGTCCTCTTGGAGAAATTTCTATTCATTTCTTTTGCCCATTTTTTGATTGGGTTGTTTGTCTTCCTGGTGTTGCGTTTTATAAGTTCTTTATAAATTTTATTATTAACCCCTTATCAGATGTGCTGTCAAATATGTTCTCCCATTGTGTGGTTTGTCTTTTTATTCTGTTCCTATTGTCTTTAGCTGTGCAAAAACTTTTTAGTTTGATATAGTCCCATTTGTTTATCTTGCCTTTTATTTCAGTTGCCCGTGGAGATAAATCGGCAAATATACCGCTGCTACAGATGTCGGAGAGCTTGCTGCCTATGTTTTCTTCTAAGATGTTTATGGTTTCACGGCTTACATTTAAGTCTTTTATCCATTTTGAGTTTGTTTTTGTGAATGGTGTAAGTTGATGGTCTAGTTTCATTTTTTTGCAGGTAGATGTCCAATTTTCCCAACACCATTTGTTAAAGAGGCTGTCTTTACTCCATTGTATGTTGTTTCCTCCTTTGTCAAATATCAGTTGTCCATAAAGCTGTGGGTTTATTTCTGGGTCCTCTGTTCTGTTCCATTGATCTATGTGCCTGTTCTTATGCCAGTACCAGGCTGTCTTGAGTATAATGGCCTTATAGTAAACCTTGATATCAGGAAGCGTGATACCTCCTGCTTTATTTTTTCTTTTTAAGATTGCTGAGGCTATACGTGTTCTTTTTTGGTTCCATATAAATTTTTGGAATATGTGTTCTATATCTTTGAAGTATGTCATTGGTATTTTAATTGGTATTGCATTGAATTTATAAATTGCTTTAGGTAATATAGACATTTTAATGATGTTTATTCTTCCTAGCCATGAGCACGGTATATGCTTCCACCTGTTTGTATCTTCCTTGATTTCTTTTATCAATGTTCTATAATTTTCTGAGTACAAGTCCTTAACCTCCTTGGTTAAATTTACTCTTAGGTACTTTATTTTTTTGGCTGCAATAGTGAAGGGGATTGTTTCCTTAATTTCTTTTGCTGATATTTTATTGTTGGTGTATAGAAATGCCTCTGATTTCTGAGTATTAATTTTATATCCTGCCACCTTGCTGAAATCATTTATAAGGTCCAGTAGTTTTTTGACTGAGACTTTAGGGTTTTCAATATACAATATCATATCATCTGCAAATAATGACAGTTTTACTTCTTCTTTTCCAATTTGTATGCCTTTTATTTCTTCTTCTTGTCTGATTGCTGTAGCTAGGACTTCCAGAACTATGTTGAATAAGAGTGGTGAAATGGGCAACCCTGCCTGGTTCCTGATCTTAAGGGGATTGCTTTTAATCTTTGTCCATTTAGTATGATGTTTGCTGTCGGTTTATCGTAGATGGCCTTTATCATGTTAAGAAATGATCCCTGTATTCCCACTTTACTGAGAGTTTTGAGCATGAATGGGTGCTGGATTTTATCAAATGCCTTTTCTCCATCTATTGAAATTATCATGTGATTTTTGTCCTACCTTTTGTATATGTGGTGAATCACATTGATTGATTTGCGAATATTGAACCAGCCTTGCCTCTCCAGAATAAATCGCACTTGATCGTGGTGTATGATATTTTTCATATATTGCTGGATCCGGTTGGCTAATATTTTGTTGAGAATTTTAGCGTCTAAATTCATCAGGATATAGGCCTATAATTTTCTTTCTTTGTGTTGTCTTTGCCCGGTTTTGGGATCAGAATTATGCTCGCCTCATAAAAGGAGTTTGGAAGTCTTCCTTCCTCTTGAATTTTATGAAATAGCTTGAGGAGAATAGGAGTTAGTTCTTCTTTGAATTTTTGATAGAATTCACTTGTGAAGCCATCAGGCCCAGGACTTTTCTTTTTTGGGAGTTTTTTGATAACTGTTTCTATCTCATTTGCTGTAATTGGTCTGTTTAGGTGTTCTGATTCTTCCAGATTGATTTTTGGAAGATTATATGATTCAAGAAATTTGTCCATTTCACCAAGATTGTCTAATTTTTTGGCATATAGTTCTTCATAGTATTTTCTTACAATGCTTAGTATTTCTGTTGTGTCAGTTGTTATTTCTCCACTGTCCTTTCTAATTTTATTTATTTGAGTCCTCTCTCTTTTTTTCTTGGTGAGTCTAGTTAAAGGTTCATCAATCTTGTTTACCTTTTTAAAGAACCAGCTTCTTGTTTCATTGATCCTCTGTATTGTTTCCTTAGCCTCTATGTCATTTATTTCTGCTCTGACCTTTATTATTTCCTTCCTTCTGCTTGTCTTCGGTTTTATTTGTTGTTGTTTTTCTAGTTCTTTTAGATGCAGGGTTATGTTGCTTATTTGAGCTTTTTCTAGCTTCTTATGATATGCCTGTAGTGCAATAAACTTCTCTCTCAGAACTGCTTTTCCTGTGTCCCATAAATTTTGAGTTGATGTATGCTCATTATCATTTGTTTCTAGAAACTTTTTTATTTCTTCTTTGATCTCATTGTTAATCCATTCATTATTTAATAACATGCTATTTAGTTTCCAAGTGTTTGAGTAATTTTCAGTTTTTCTTTTGTGGTTAATTTCTAGTTTCCTGGCATTGTGATCAGAGAAAATGCTTGATATGATTTCAATCTTCTTAAATTTATTGAGACCATTTTTGTGTCCTAACATGTGGTCTATTCTAGAAAACGTACCATGAGTGCTTGAGAAGAATGTATATTCTACTGCTTTAGGGTGAAAAGTTCTGAAGATATCTATTAAATCAAGTTGATCTAGTGTCTCCTTTAAGTCTGCTGTTTCTTTATTAATTTTCTTTCTTGAGGATCTATCCAGTGTTGTTAGAGGGGTATTGAAATCCCCTACTATGATAGTATTGCTGTTAATCTCGCCCTTTATATCCATCAAAGTCTGCTTTATGTATGTCGGGGCTCCTATATTTGGTGCATAGATATTTACAATAGTTATATCTTCCTGTTGAATTGTTCCCTTTATCATTATGTAGTGTCCTTCTTTATCTCTTGCTACAGCCTTTGTTTTAAAGTCCATTTTGTCTGATATAAGTATTGCTACCCCTGCTTTTTTTTCATTTCCATTTGCATGAAATATTTTTTTCCATCCTTTTAACTTCAGTCTATGAGCATCTTTTGTTTTAAGGTGTGTCTCTTGTAGACAGCATATGTATGGGTCCTGTTTCTTTATCCATGCAGCTACCCTATGTCTTTTGATTGGATCATTTAATCCATTTACATTTAAGGTTATTATTGATATGTAGTTGTTTATTGCCATTTTATTCTTTAAAGCTGTATTCTTCTTTTGCTTTATTCATTCCTCCCTTTAAATTGTTCACAAGAGGCCCCTTAGTATCTCTTGCAGAATTGGTTTGGTTTTTATGAATTCCTTGAGGCTTTCTTTTTCTGGGAAGCTCTTTATTTCTTCTTCAATTTTAAACATTAGCCTTGCTGGATAAAGTAGTCTTGGTTGTAGGTTCTTGTTCTGCATTACTTTGATTATTTCTTGCCATTCCCTTCTGGCCTCAAGTGTTTCTGTTGAGAAGTCCGATGTCATCCTTATGGGGGCTCCTTTGTAGGTGATAGCCTTTTTTTCTCTAGCAGCTTTTAAAATTTTTTCTTTATCCATTAGCTTTGGTATTTTAACTATGATGTGTCTTGGTGTAGATCTTTTTGGGTTTTTTTTTAATGGAGTTCTGTGTGCTTCTTGAATGTGTGGAGTGTTTCCCAGCCTTAATTTAGGAAAGTTTTCTGCTATGATTTGATTGAACAAAGTTTCCATTTCCTGTCCTCTCTCCTCTTTTTCAGGCACCCCTATGATGTGAATGTTGTTTCTCTTCATGTTGTCACAAAGCTCCCTTAGAGTTTCCTCACATTTTTTAAGTCTCTTTTCCTTTTTCTTCTCTGCTTCTGTGCCTTTGTTTATTGTGTCCTCTAACTCGCTTATTCGATCCTCAGCGTCATCCATCCTGCTTTTAATTCCTTCCATTGTGGTCTTCAGTTCTGATACTGTATTTGTCATTTCTGTCTGATTCTTTTTTATTATTTCAATTTCATTTTTTATACTTGTTATCTCTTTATTTAGGTGTTCATAATGACTATCCATTGTTGCTCTAATTTCTTTGAACATCCTAACTATCATTATTCTAAATTCTGCTTCTGGTAATTTGGTTATATCTGGTTCATTCAGGTCCTTCTCTGGGGATTTCTCTTGATTCATTTGGTTTGCATTCCTCTGCCTGCCCATTTTTTCTGTGTATAAGCAAGTTGTGGCCACTGGAGTCCAGTAGGTGTTGCCTTTGTGTTCTCTAGGTGTGGTCTATCTGCAGGCCCCCCACCCCCTCTGCCGGCGCCTAGGGTGGTTGGGTATGAGCGTTGCCATCGCCGGCCCACTGTGGCTTTTGCTGTGATTTCTGCCTCTCCTCCGTGGGAGGGGCTGTTACTGAAGCCACAAGATTAGCACCAAGGGTAGAGGTGAGCACCTTTCCTCAGCTGCGGACCCAGCCTATTTCCGGACTTCCGCCCAGAACCAGCAGTCGGAGCCTGCTCGCTACAGTTCCGCGGGTTAGGCGGGGCTTTTGACGTGCTCTCAGCTGTAAGCTTTTGCCCGTCCGGAGCTTTAGCCCCGCCCTCGAGGCCAGGGCCCTTTGCGCAGGGTCGGAAACCAAGGTTTATTGGGGCGGGCGTGTTTGCTGGCTTCCGCTTAGCTGCGTACTTCCGCTCGTCCCCGACTCTACCCTCCCCCGCCTTCGGAGCCCGCTCGTGCACGTATGAATGCTATCCGCGTTTTCTCCGGCCGGATGGGGATAATAGCGTGGGCTCAGCTGCGAGCCTCCACCCGTCTCGGGGTCCACCTCGTTCCCGCGCTCGGAGCCCGCTCGCGCGCGTATACTGGCCAACCGCGGTTTCTCCGGCCCGGGGTGGGGGTGGGGTGGCGTGGGGGTGTGGGGGACTGGTAGCGTCAGCTCAGCCGCGAGCCCCTGCCCATCCCTGGTCCTAGCCCGGTCCCCGCGGTCAGGGCCGGCTTGCGCAAGGCCTGTTCCTGGCCTCCCGCTTTGTCCCCGTATGTGGGATTAAAGGCGGGCCCGCAGCTTCCGGACCGCTCTCGCGCTTCCCCTCCGACCCTCTGGGCTAGACCGATCTCCCACCGGCTTGGCCTCTGCCCACGCCGACAGAACTGCCTTTCAGCGTCCTGCCGCCCCAAAACCTTAAGCAGCCCTCAGCAGAGTAGGAAGGGACCTAATACTCCACACTGTAGGCCTGAGAGCTCCCTCACTTGTTTCACAGCTCAAAACTGTCCAAACGCCTCTTCTAGGCTCTGGGACTGCAGGCTGGGGCTTGGTTCCTGGGACCCAGGTCCCTCCCTCTCCGCCAAACTTTTCTCCCGCCACACGGGTCTCTCCAGGCTGCCGTTTGCTCCGGGGAGCTGGGCAGCCCTCTTCACGTTTTTGCTATTCCTACCAGTCTCAATGTGGCTTCTTCTGTGTTCCTTGGTTGAAGAGTCCACTTAGTTTTGTTCAAAGTTGGTTTGTCCAGGTGATGGTTCTCTAAAATTGAGTTGTAATCCACTTTGGTTCTGGGAGTTGGAAGTTGGTATGTCTGCCTACTCTGTCGCCATCTTGCTCCTCCTAGACTACATTCTTTTTTAAATTAACCTAATAATTGCTTCACTTTTTCAAAAGCCACTATTTTTTGTTGGAGTCAAGTATGAAATGCTATTTGTTATTTTCTCCTACTCCATAGTATTCTCAATACATCTATTCATTTATAAATTCTCTTTCTATTAACTGGGTTGTTAGCAAATTAATTTGTCCATTGCAATATTGTTTGATAATCATTTTTTTTAATATATATTTTATTATTATTAATTCTAATGGGGTGACATCAATAAATCAGGGTACATATGTACAATGAAAACATCTCCAGGTTATCTTAACATTCAATTGTGTTGCATACCCATCACCAAAAGTCAAATTGTCCTCTGTCACCTTCAATCTGGTTTTCCCTGCGTCCCTCCCCTCCTCCCTATCCCATTCTTCCCTCCCTCCCCCCCTCCCATAACCACCACTCTCTTGTCCATGTCTCATACCCTCACTTTCATGTCCCACCTATGTATGTAATCGTGCTGTTCTCAGTTTTTCTTTTTTTCTGATTTACTTATTTCACTCCGTATAATGTTATCAAGGTACATCCATTTTGTTATAAATGATCCGATGTCATCGTTTCTTATGGCTGAGTAGTATTCCATAGTATATATGTACCATAGCTTTTTAATCCACTCGTCTTCTGACGGACACTTGGGCTGGTTCCAGATCTTCGCTATTGTGAACAATGCTGCCACGAACATGGGGGCGCATTTCTTCTTTTCGAACAGTGCTATGGTGTTCTTAGGGTATATTCCTAAAAGTGGGATAGCTGGGTCAAAAGGCAGTTCGATTTTTAATTTTCTGAGGAATCTCCAAACTGTTTTCCACAGTGGCTGCACCAGTCTGCATTCCCACCAGCAGTGCAGAAGGGTTCCCTTTTCTCCACATCCTCGCCAGCACTTATTCTGTGTTGTTTTGCTGATAAGTGCCATTCTGACTGGTGTGAGGTGATATCTCATTGTGGTTTTAATTTGCATTTCTCTAATGATTAGTGATGTTGAGCATTTTTTCATATGCCTATTGGCCATCTGTATGTCCTCTTTGGAGAAATTTCTATTCATTTCTTTTGCCCATTTTTTGATTGGGTTGTTTGTCTTCCTGGTGTTGCGTTTTATAAGTTCTTTATAAATTTTATTATTAACCCCTTATCAGATGTGCTGTCAAATATGTTCTCCCATTGTGTGGTTTGTCTTTTTATTCTGTTCCTATTGTCTTTAGCTGTGCAAAAACTTTTTAGTTTGATATAGTCCCATTTGTTTATCTTGCCTTTTATTTCAGTTGCCCATGAAGATAAATCGGCAAGTATACCGCTGCTACAGATGTCGGAGAGCTTGCTGCCTATGTTTTCTTCTAAGATGTTTATGGTTTCACGGCTTACATTTAAGTCTTTTATCCATTTTGAGTTTGTTTTTGTGAATGGTGTAAGTTGATGGTCTAGTTTCATTTTTTTGCAGGTAGATGTCCAATTTTCCCAACACCATTTGTTAAAGAGGCTGTCTTTACTCCATTGTATGTTCTTTCTTCCTTTGTCAAATATCAGTTGTCCATAAAGCTGTGGGTTTATTTCTGGGTTCTCTGTTCTGTTCCATTGATCTATGTGCCTGTTCTTATGCCAGTACCAGGCTGTCTTGAGTATAATGGCCTTGTAGTAAACCTTGATATCAGGAAGAGTGATACCTCCTGCTTTATTTTTTCTTTTTAAGATTGCTGAGGCTATTCGTGTTCTTTTTTGTTTCCATATAAATTTTTGGAATATGTGTTCTATATCTTTGAAGTATGTCATTGGTATTTTAATTGGTATTGCATTGAATTTATAAATTGCTTTGGGTAATATAGACATTTTAATGATGTTTATTCTTCCTAGCCATGAGCACGGTATGTGCTTCCACTTGTTTATATCTTCCTTGATTTCTTTTATCAATGTTCTATAATTTTCTGAGTACAAGTCCTTAACCTCCTTGGTTAAATTTACTCCTAGGTACTTTATTTTTTTGGCTGCAATAGTGAAGGGGATAGTTTCCTTAATTTCTTTTGCTGATATTTCATTGTTGGTGTATAGAAATGCCTCTGATTTCTGAGTATTAATTTTATATCCTGCCACCTTGCTGAATTCATTTATCAGGTCCAGTAGTTTTTTGACTGAGACTTTAGGGTTTTCAATATACAATATCATATCATCTGCAAATAATGACAGTTTTACTTCTTCTTTTCCAATTTGTATGCCTTTTATTTCTTCTTCTTGTCTGATTGCTGTAGCTAGGACTTCCAGAACTATGTTGAATAAGAGTGGTGAAAGTGGGCAACCCTGCCTGGTTCCTGATCTTAAGGGGATTGCTTTTAATCTTTGTCCATTTAGTATGATGTTTGCTGTCGGTTTATCATAGATGGCCTTTATTATGTTAAGGAATGATCCCTGTATTCCCACTTTACTGAGAGTTTTGAGCATGAATGGGTGCTGGATTTTATCAAATGCCTTTTCTGCATCTATTGAAATTATCATGTGATTTTTGTCCTTCCTTTTGTTTATGTGGTGAATCACATTGATTGATTTGCGAATATTGAACCAGCCTTGCCTCTCCAGAATAAATCGCACTTGATCGTGGTGTATGATTTTTTTCATATATTGCTGGATCCGGTTGGCTAATATTTTGTTGAGAATTTTAGCGTCTAAATTCATCAGGGATATAGGCCTATAATTTTCTTTCTTTGTGTTGTCTTTGCCCGGTTTTGGGATCAGAATTATGCTCGCCTCATAAAAGGAGTTTGGAAGTCTTCCTTCCTCTTGAATTTTTTGAAATAGCTTCAGGAGAATAGGAGTTAGTTCTTCTTTGAATTTTTGATAGAATTCACTTGTGAAGCCATCAGGCCCAGGACTTTTCTTTTTTGGGAGTTTTTTGATAACTGTTTCGATCTCATTTGCTGTAATTGGTCTGTTTAGGTGTTCTGATTCTTCCGGATTGATTTTTGGAAGGTTATATGATTCAAGAAATTTGTCCATTTCACCAAGATTGTCTAATTTTTTGGCATATAGTTCTTCATAGTATTTTCTTACAATGCTTTGTATTTCTGTTGTGTCAGTTGTTATTTCTCCACTGTCCTTTCTAATTTTATTTATTTGAGTCCTCTCTCTTTTTTTCTTGGTGAGTCTAGTTAAAGGTTCATCAATCTTGTTTACCTTTTCAAAGAACCAGCTTCTTGTTTCATTGATCCTCTGTATTGTTTCCTTAGCCTCTATGTCATTTATTTCTGCTCTGACCTTTATTATTTCCTTTCTTCTACTTGTCTTGGGTTTTATTTGTTGTTGTTTTTCTAGTTCTTTTAGATGCAGGGTCAAGTTGCTTATTTGAGCTTTTTCTAGCTTCTTATGATATGCCTGTAGTGCAATAAACTTCCCTCTCAGAACTGCTTTTGCTGTGTCCCATAAATTTTGAGTTGATGTATGCTCATTATCATTTGTTTCTAGAAACTTTTTTATTTCTTCTTTGATCTCATTGTTAATCCATTCATTATTTAATAACAAGCTATTTAGTTTCCAAGTGTTTGAGTATTTTTCAGTTTTTCTTTTGTGGTTAATTTCTAGTTTCATGGCATTGTGATCAGAGAAAATGCTTGATATGATTTCAATCTTCTTAAATTTATTGAGACCATTTTTGTGTCCTAACATGTGGTCTATCCTAGAAAACGTACCATGAGCGCTTGAGAAGAATGTATATTCTACTGCTTTAGGGTGAAAAGTTCTGAAGATATCTATTAAATCAAGTTGATCTAGTGTCTCCTTTAAGTCTGCTGTTTCTTTATTAATTATCTTTCTTGAGGATCTATCCAGTGTTGTTAGAGGGGTATTGAAATCCCCTACTATGATAGTATTGCTGTTAATCTCGCCCTTTATATCCATCAAAGTCTGCTTTATGTATGTCGGGGCTCCTATATTTGGTGCATAGATATTTACAATAGTTATATCTTCCTGTTGAATTGTTCCCTTTATCATTATGTAGTGTCCTCTTTTATCTCTTACTACAGCCTTTGTTTTAAAGTCCATTTTGTCTGATATAAGTATTGCTACCCCTGCTTTTTTTTCATTTCCATTTGCATGAAATATTTTTTTCCATCCTTTTACCTTCAGTCTATGAACATCTTTTATTTTAAGGTGTGTCTCTTGTAGACAGCATATGTATGGGTCCTGTTTCTTTATCCATGCAGCTACCCTATGTCTTTTGATTGGATCATTTAATCCATTTACATTTAGGGTTATTATTGATATGTAGTTGTTTATGGTCATTTTATTCTTTAAAGCTGTATTCTTCTTTTGCTCTATTCATTCCTCCCTTTAAACTGTTCACAAGAGGCCCCTTAGTATCTCTTGCAGAATTGGTTTGGTTTTTCTGAATTCCTTGAGGCTTTCTTTTTCTGGGAAGCTCTTTATTTCTCCTTCAATTTTAAACGTTAGCCTTGCTGGATAAAGTAGTCTTGGTTGTAGGTTCTTGTTCTGCATTACTTTGATTATTTCTTGCCATTCCCTTCTGGCCTCAAGTGTTTCTGTTGAGAAGTCCGATGTCATCCTTATGGGGGCTCCTTTGTAGGTGATAGTCTTTTTTTCTCTAGCAGCTTTTAAAATTTTTTCTTTATCCATTAGCTTTGGTATTTTAACTATGATGTGTCTTGGTGTAGATTTTTTTGGGTTTCTCCTTAATGGAGTTCTGTGTGCTTCTTGAATGTGTGGAGTGTTTCCCAGCCTTAATTTAGGAAAGTTTTCTGCTATAATTTGATTGAACAAAGTTTCCATATCCTGTCTTCTCTCCTCTTCTTCAGGCACCCCTATGATGCGAATGTTGTTTCTCTTCATGTTGTCACAAAGCTCCCTTAGAGTTTCCTCACATTTTTTAAGTCTCTTTTCCTTTTTCTTCTCTGCTTCTGTGCCTTTGTTTATTGTGTCCTCTAACTCGCTTATTCGATCCTCAGCGTCATCCATCCTGCTTTTAATTCCTTCCATTGTGGTCTTCAGTTCTGATACTGTATTTGTCATTTCTGTCTGATTCTTTTTTATTATTTCAATTTCATTTTTTATACTTGTTATCTCTTTATTTAGGTGTTCATAATGACTATCCATTGTTGCTCTAATTTCTTTGAACATCCTAACTATCATTATTCTAAATTCTGCTTCTGGTAATTTGGTTATATCTGGTTCATTCAGGTCCTTCTCTGGGGATTTCTCTTGATTCATTTGGTTTGCATTCCTCTGCCTGCCCATTTTTTCTGTGTATAAGCAAGTTGTGGCCACTGGAGTCCAGTAGGTGTTGCCTTTGTGTTCTCTAGGTGTGGTCTATCTGCAGGCCCCCCACCCCCTCTGCCGGCGCCTAGGGTGGTTGGGTATGAGCGTTGCCAGCGCCGGCCCACTGTGGCTTTTGCTGTGATTTCTGCCTCTCCTCCGTGGGAGGGGCTGTCACAGAAGCCACAAGATTAGCACCAAGGGTAGAGGCGAGCACCTTTCCTCAGCTGCGGACCCAGCCTATTTCCGGACTTCCGCCCAGAACCAGCAGTCGGAGCCTGCTCGCTACAGTTCCGCGGGTTAGGCGGGGCTTTTGACGTGCTCTCAGCTGTAAGCTTTTGCCCGTCAGGAGCTTTAGCCCCGCCCTCGAGGCCAGGGCCCTTTGCGCAGGGTCGGAAACCAAGATTTATTGGGGCGGGCGTGTTTGCTGGCTTCCGCCGAGCTGCGTACTTCCGCTCGTCCGGGACTCTACCCCGCCCCCGCGTTCGGAGCCAGCTTGTGCACGTATTAACGCTATCTGGGGTTTCTCCGGCCGGATGGGGATAGCAGCCGTGGGCTCAGCTGTGAGCCTCCGCCTGTCTCGGGGTCCACCCCGTTCCCTCGCTCGGAGCCCGCTCGCGCACGTATACTGGCCAACCGCGGTTTCTCCGGCGGGCGGGGGGGGGGCGGACTGGTAGCGTCAGCTCAGCCACGAGCCCCTGCCCGTCCCTGGTCCTAGCCCGGTCCCCGCGGTCAGGGCCGGCTTGCGCAGGGCCTGCCTGTTCCTGGCCTCCCTCTTTGTCCCCGAAAGTGGAATCAAAGGCGGGCCCGCAGCTTCCGGACCGCTCTCGCGCCTCCCCTCCGACCCTCTGGGCTAGACCGATCTCCCACTGGCTTGGCCTCTGCCCACGCCGACAGAACCACCTTTCAGCGTCCTGCCGCCCCAAAACCTTAAGCAGCCCTCAGCAGAGTAGGAAGGGACCTAATACTCCACACTGTAGGCCTGGGAGCTCCCTCACTTGTTTCACAGCTCAAAACTGTCCAAACGCCTCTTCTTGGCTCTGGGACTGCAGGCTGGGGCTTGGTTCCTGGGACCCAGGTCCCTCCCTCTCCGCCAAAATCTCCTCCCGCCACACGGGTCTCTCCGGGCTGCTGTTTACTCCGGGGAGCTGGGCAGCCCTCTTCGCGTTTTCACTATTCCTACCAGTCTCAATGTGGCTTCTTCTGTGTTCCTTGGTTGAAGAGTCCACTTAGTTTTGTTCAAAGTTGGTTTATCCAGGTGATGGTTCTTAAAATTGAGTTGTAATCCACTTTGGTTCTGGGAGTTGGAAGTTGGTACGTCCGCCTACTCCGTCGCCATCTTGCTCCCCTGATAATCATTTTTGATGTCTTTATCAGCTCTATAAAAACATTCACAATAACTAAAAAAAAATACAAAGAAAACCAAAAAACAAAAAATCAAAGAGCTAAGTAAATTAAAATTAGCTGAATTATAAGATTTTCAATAAAATATTGAGTCTACAGTTTGCTATCTATTATATCACAAGTTCTAAAATATTCTTTTTAAAAAATGTATTATTAATTCTTAGAAAAATAATTGAGGCAAAAAGACAGAATGGGAGGAGAGATAGTCAAGAGCACTAATGGAGGAACTTTGGAGCTAGCTTTGACAGAACGTGAAATACTAGATCCTGCTAAGTGTGGGGACAAAGGATGATACTACTGAGGATCCCTGGGAGCAGATAGATTTGACTTTGTCCTTAAATGCAGAATTTTGATGTGTGAAAAAGTGGAAAGGGGACATTTTCATGCAGAGGTATCACTTTTGTAGATATGGCTATGACTAGGTCATATGCCATTTTGTGGAATGGTTTTATTTAAAAAGAGAAATTATAACATCTTTTAGGCTTTCAAAAAGCAATGTATGTGTAATGTTAATGTAGGTGGGTCATTTCTGTTTTTGTTTTAAAGTATTTTTCTTCTCCTTGTCTCCCTTTTCTTTCCTCCTTTGCCCAAACTTGCTTTAAAGGCAGGATAGTAAAAAACTAGAAAAATTTCTTGGTAAGTAAAATGGGGAAGCTTAGGCAAGTAGCTGACCAAGTTGGCCAAACATTGTACAGCCAGGTACAAAGGGTAGCCTATAGTCACACAGAAAGTCATTTGTGCCTAGGAGTGAACAATACTGACACTGGGCCTTGCCCCCAGGAAGCCTTTCCTCCCTTGGCATATTACTGATCATTTGGTTTGACAACCCTGACCTTTCTTCCCTAGAATTGTATTTTAATTCTAGGCCTAGAAAAGCAGTAAAAGCAGGCAGGCAATGCCAGGACCAGCTATATGACCCTTGCTCTGGCACTTACCGACCAATGGACACCTCGACCCTGAAAAGACATACCTGGAAAGACTGATGAATATACTATTAAAGTCTTTCCCTAAAACCTCCCCTAAAACTCCCATCTTTTAAAAACTTTCAAACCAAAGGCTTTTTTTATTATTATTAAGTGTTTGGCAGGGAGGCAGAGACAGACTCTTGAATGCACCCCAAGGGACTGGGGTCCACCCAGCCAGTCCCCTAACCAGGCAATACTCTGCATCTGGGACGCTGCTCTGTTGCTTGGCAGCTGAGCTATTATAGCACCTGAGGGAAGTCATGGAGCCATCCTCAGCTCCCGGGACCAACTTTGTTTGAACCATTTGAGACACAGCTGCAAGAGGGGAAGGGAGAGACAGGTGAGGGGGAAGAGTGGAGAAGCAGATGGCTGCTTCTTCTGTGTGCACTGACTGGAAATTGAACTCGAAACTTCCACACATCAGGCTAACACTCTACTGCTGAGCCAAAAGTTTTACCACATGCTTCTCCCAGCAACCCGCCTGCCCTTTTTCCTTCCCCCTCTTCTTCCTTATCAGTTGTGCTTTTCTTAAATTCTAAGTGTCCCCATGAGATTTACAACCAGGAGAGAAATGAGCAGTGACAGCCCATCCCAGGCTAACTCCCTGATCCTGTTTCCAAGGTCCCTTTTCTTTGACTGCTAGAGAGCAAAGCACCCCTGAATGTTTCTTCTATTTTTTGCCCTTTCTTGTTGCACTGTCCTTAGTTTTAATAAGTGCACTCTCAAAATCACCTAGATTCATGCTGTGAAATCTTTCCTTCACAAAGTCAAAAGAACCCACACACTACAGACCACCCCACGGCACAGCCGGCCAGGTCCTGGTCCTTGTTTGGTAAAACTTTGATTAGCATAAACCTAATAAATAACTGAGGATATTAATAACACTCTAAAAACAGAAACTGTAAGGTGATAAGATTCAGTTGAAACTTGGGAAAAGGGTTGGGACAATTTGCAAATATTTTATGGTATGAAATCTGGTTTCAAATCCTACAACAAATACAATACAGGTTCCTTGAGTTAAGAATACTGGTGGTGGCCCCAGGAAATTCCCCCATTGGGAAGTCTAGCTCAATATTTAATGTCTGTAACAATTTTTTAACATAGACAGAGAGAGAGGCATAGAAACAGACAGACAGACAGATGAGAAGCATCAATCATCAGTTTTTTGTTGCTGTTGTGACATCTTAGTTGTTCATTGATTGCTTTCTCATATGTGTCTTGACCGCGGGCCTTCAGCAGACCGAGTAACCCCTTGCTGGAGCCAGCGACCTTGGGTCCAAGCTGGTGACCTTTGCTCAAACCAGATGAGCCCATGCTAAAGCTGGCGACCTCGGGGTTTCGAACCTGGATCTTCTGTATCCCAGTCCGATGCTCTATCCACTGCACCACCGCCAAGTCAAGCTGTCTGTAACTTTTTGAGTAGCATATTTACCTCATCAATAAGACTGTCTTCTAAACTAGTTGAAGCCTGGATACCCCAAGTTAAAAACAGATCGCTTCACCTAGTTTATAGCACAGCCTTTATATTTAGGTTCCAAAGCTCTTTTGGAAATAGAATGTGTGACCAGCTTTTAGCAACATAACTTAAAAGGTTTGGGACATAATTTTTGCTAGGGTCTCCTAGCACTTGAATGCCTGATTATTCCAGATTGAGTCATGACAAGATTTTTGATAGCCCCTTAAAAGAAAGGGCCCCAGGGCTTTCTCTCTCTGGTATAGTCTGAGAAAAGTTGTTCTTGTTCCAAACAAAAGCATTTACAGAATTGCTGTTTGTCCCTTGTCACATGAATCAAAGTCTTTTTCTAAGGGAATTTCAAACTTTCACACAATGCCACTCCTCCCAGTCCTTCTGCCCCATCTTGTGCTGTCCTTTTCCTAAATGAATAAAATGAATCTGGAATTCTATCTTTGTTTGGGCTGGAAAAGCAGTAGACAGCCCTTAACATGGTCTTCAATGACCCTTGTTTCAGATATTTATACCCTTATAAAATATCCTTTCATTGAGTGTAGGCTGAATTTATTTACTGTCTCCTATCAAACAAAATACAGAGATCATGGGATGTTATCACTTGGATTAGAATATTGAAAGACATGGATTTCATCCCTATGAACATCTAGCAGAACTCAAAAGGAATAAGGCATAGAAGAGGTTCGATCTCAGAGTTGGCAAGAAAAATAAAATCTCTGAATAATGGAGAGCACACACAAGCACAGCACTGGCAATGCAAGAGTAGGTTTAAGTCTGAGTATCTGAATGTGATGAATGTGGCAGATAATTAATAAATGTATTTTAATTTATATTTTATATGCTTACATGTTTCATAAGCCATAATTCTTCATGCCACTAAGAAAATAAATATATTAACTTTTGTAAATATTACCTCTGTCAACTGTAAAATAGTGTTCATGTTGGTTAAAATCATTTTAAAGTTTTTATGAGGATCAAATTAAATAATGTGTGAGGAAGCATATGGCACACACAAAACTGATGTGGAAATTCACCTGGAAATCAGTATGAGCAAGACATTGTACTAAGTAATGTTTATTATATGATTTCTAGTCTGCTTACCTCAATTTTCATTTTTTTTCTAATTTAGAAATTAAATTTAATGGGGTGACATTGATTCATAGAAGCACATAAGTTTCAGATGAACATCTTGATAGCATTTGAACTGTTGACTGTGTCGTGTGCTCATCAGCTAAAGTCAAATCATTTTCCATCACCATACATTTCAATTTCCGTTTAAAGTAATTTCAAATACACCTTTCCAACTTTGCCCTCATCATAACCTGTTTAATGAAGTTGAATTTAATTCCATTTGCTTCTATGTTAGAAGGGCATCCTTATCTTTATTCCTCTTTGGGACATCAGTGTAATGTATAAAGCCCAGTAGCTCAAACCTCACAGCTATATAAAAGATTGGAAATCTTTCATTTTGTTTTAGACCTTGATGCTCCACTGATGCCAAGACTGTATGGGAGCCAACTATGACAATTATTTCTGTTTCACTTTCTAATTGTAATCCGGGCTACTAAGTTTGCCAGTAAAGTCCATCAGAGTCAGAAGCCCAGGCAGTTACTTATAAGCAGCAATATCTCATAAGATTTGCTTTAGTACCATGAGGACAGTAGAAGCCTCTATGGGATTTTTAATAATTAAGAGAGATTTATTATAAATTTATTAAAGCCAAAAACCCACGAGACCTAGAAGAGTGCTTGGCTCATGCTAGGTATTCTTAGAAACTGTTGACAGCTTCTGAGAATAAACAACTAAAAGTGCATCGACATATTTTATTTTCCAAACTGGTGTACTTCAGAGAGTCAAAGTTAGGCAGGAAAGTTAGAATAAGGAAGAAAGGCCACAAGCTCTATCCCTCCCCTTCTCTGTTGTGGCTGGAACATCACAGATGTAATCTTCACTGACCACCTGTTCCCCTTCCTCTTCCTCAATTTCCTATAATTGAAAATACCAAAAAGATATTGTAATCTAGAGAGAGAAAAAATGAGCACATAGGCATTTAGCCCACCAGTGTTAGAAGCAGAAGACCATGCTATTCCTTCCATTGCCCATGTTTAATAACACCTTTTCCCCAGAATCCATTGGCACCCCTCATTCCTTGAGGTTGCCAGCTCCTACTTCTCAAGTGTGTACTATCACTTTAATAAGCTCACTGTGCTTTGCTAAATCTTTCTGTCATGCTTTGAATTCCCTTTTAGTTCATTGTAAAGCCAGTAGCTGAAGCTACCATCACAGCTGCCTGGCCCATGCAGGTTCACATTTGATTCAGACAGACAGTAATGAAACAATGGAGCCAAGAACTGGTGGGCCATGAGCATTAATCTTAGCTCGCACCCAGCAGGCAAGAAATACACACATGGGAAAACACTTCCCTTTTCATTCAGGGCTCCCAAAGCCACTGACTTATCCAAGTTTCTTAGAATCAAAGTTTCTACCTCACCAGCCTTATTCACCTCAGTTCCCCATCTCCTTCTCTCTGCACAAACTCTGCACAAACTGGCTTCTCCTTCAGCACTCCGCCATCTTGACTGTTTCTCCTGTCCTCCACATGGCCTTTTTCTGCTCTCCTCTCTAATGCTAATCTCAGGAACTGAGAGAGAGCAAGCTCCCAGTCTTCCCTACTCTATAGTGTAGAAATCCAAACCTTTAATCCAATCTACAAACAAGTAAGTCTCTGATACAAAGTCACTTATCTGAGGCATAATGGGATTCCTCATGAGAGTGCACCATCCCCTTTCATGCAACAGTCAAGGGTGTGGGGAAAAAGCTTAGTCTTAAAACTAAGCCTCAGGCTATCATGACCCGGCCTGCCCACAGCCTGTCCCCCACACTCAATGAAACTATAAGTGAGCAAACATATATATCATATTTGTAAACTTATTTGACCAACATCCATGACCAGGTTCTAGATGGGGTTGAGTACTCTCTTGGCCTCCTCCAATGCCTCCTGGCATCAAAAGGGATATCTATTGGTGAATCTGTCATAAAAAACCCTCTTCCTGGAAAAACAAGACAAAAATTCATGTTATAAATAAATGGGTGTGTGTGTGTGTGTGTGTGTGTGTGTGTGTGTGTGACTTTTTTTGTGATCTATGCCTTTTGGTTATCATAGAATTCTACTTTATATAAGCCAAATAATTAAATAATATAAAATACTCACTGCAAAGCTAGTGAGTAGTTTGAGACTTAAAAATCTGACTTAAGATATCAGGTGTTCAAAGGCCACTCTACATTTATTTATCAATAATAACATAATGATTACTGTAACTGAGCATCACTGCATGTTTGTAAAATATGATGTAAAATAAAGTTAATAGAAAGCTCAACCTCAAATCTTTGGTCAGCGTGAGTTAGATATAAATTTGCAAAGCCAGCAAAAGTCATTGTTTATTTTCATTATTAGTTAAACCTATTTCCATATGGGTTTCCAGGGCCTTTGTAGTCAAATGATTCAGAGAAAATAATTTAGTATTCACAATATAGATGTTTCTTTTGGGACCTTTTAAAAATGGGTTGGTTTTAGAAAGACAGAAAAAAGGAAGAGTAAAGTGGGAGAGAGAGGGGCATCCATTTGTTGTTTCATTTTGTTGTGCACTTATTTGTGGATTGCTTTCCAAATGTGCCCTCATGGGGATTGAACCCGCAACCTTGCAAACTTGGTATTTTTGGACAATGCTCTAACTGACTGAACTAACCAGCCGGGACTTTATTTTTGGTCTTTATTGGTCAACAGATTTTGTCCCAGAAAATAAAATAATGCATACTAGTCATTGCTTATTTTTATTTTCTTTTTAAATTCTTTTTTTACATAGCTTATGCATTTGATTGATAAATTTGCAAGTGAAGGGCTATGTTGCTTTTGAATTAAATGATTTAATAAATGGACAGTTATTTCATGGCCATTTTGGTAAAGGGTAGCTTGAATATTACTTAATTAAGGAGCAGTCTGTAGCTCTACTTCCTGGAAGGAAAATGTGGCACCCTAGTCCTTCAAATCTCAAAGCTTTCCAACTGAAATATTACTATTGCCACTGAAATATTACTAAGCATTTGAAATTTCACCACCTGCTACTTCATGATGAAAATTTCAAGTGGTTTTCATATTTTGATTACAAAACATAGGCACAAGTAGAATTATCAGTGACACCAAAAACTTATTTTGTATAATCGACTGTGGTTATAGTTTAAAGATAATTTTCTTTCTCTAATATCCCTTTTTTTAGTCTTATTTTTATCTTACTTCAACTGATAAGATTTTCCATGGTTGATCACCTTACTCTTGCACTTTAAAATTATTTCTTTAATATAAAGACACACTAAAAAATCTTTACAGAGTAATTAATTCTACTTATCCTATTTTAATTATGCATTTCTTCTGTTTTATAACTAGTACATTCATTCAACTAGTTCACTCATTGCAGTGGAAGTATCTCAACAGTAATATCTCCTTACTACTATAGTATATTATCTTCTTTATCAGAGGCGTTAGAAATTCTGAGCCATTTACCTGTTTTGATAATTTTGAGCTGAATTCATTAGGACTCAGTTGATTTATTAATGTTCAGAATATTTTGATAACTTCCAAATGCTCTCTTCATTTTAAACTGAAACTAATAACAAAGTCCACAGTGTAACTCATAAGAGTTAGCACTTATTTAGCAATCATTCTGAATTAATCACTATATAAACATTTTACATATTCAATTAGGTCTTGGAAAAGTATATCTTAGGGGCCAAATCCACCCCACTGTTTGTTTTTGTAAATAAAGCTCGGTTGGAACCCAGCCACATCCATTAATTTCCACATGTCTGCTGCCACTTTCCCACAATAGTGACAGAGTTGTTGAGTTGCCACAGAGACCATATGGCTGACAAACCCTAAAATATTTACTTCCCTGGTCTTTTACAGAAAAAAATGTTTTTCAATTCTTGTACTAAAACTTTGGATTTACCTGACAACCCTATAGAATATCACTATCTCTTTTAAAGATGAAACACATGGGACAAGAGGTTAAGGATCTGGCTCTATTGTTCCTAGTCTGAATTATGTTAATTGCATCTCAAATGGAGAATTGTTCTCTGCCTATGAGTAAATAATTACTTTAACTTATTTCTATTAACAAAATTGACTGGGCGTTAAAAGTTTTCCCCAAAGCATAAAGTACCTGGCAAGTGTGAACTAATGTGAACTTTAAGACTAAATCTCTAGCCACTTTCTGTTATTTGTATTGACTTCATATAGTAAAATTCATCACATTACAAAGATTTACAACAATGCAAAGCAGAACTTTTATATTGTTCCCTGTAAATAGTAAAGTGATAACAATTTGATATTAATGATATATATGTATCTATGATATGAATGATATATATCTCTACCTATATATCATATATATGCGCTGACACATGAAATTTAATTGGCCTAAGACAAGCAACAATGAATAAAGAAATTATAAAGGGATTCTGTGGCCTCAAACATTTTCTTGTCTCTACAGCAGTTATAGGTGGCATTTTTAAAAGGACATTAATTAGAAAAGATCATAGATAATCCCATAATTAGGACCATAGTTTTAGATAGACTGTACTTTTGGGGGGGTGCCTTATCACTACTTAAACCATCCATCTCTACCTAAGCCCTTTGGAAAATTAAAATGGGCAGTAATCAGAGCAGGTTTTCTGCAGCTGCCAGCACATGATGGACTTCTCAGTAACAGGCAGGACAAATGTTCTTTTTCACACTTGGAGTAGGGTTGCCATGGCAACATTCCCTGCTTGCATTCAAATGAAACTTCTCTTTTTCCTTTCAGGAATTATCCCTTTTTTTCTTGTTTCTGCTTAATATTTTTCATAAAAAATAAGTACTTGATATTTAAGAGGCTAAAACCTACCAGTGTGACCCATTTCCCTATTTTCTTTATATGATGTTTAGAAGGAAAATACACGCACACACATAATTTCACTGGATGTTGACTGTCTTGTTTATTATACCACATGAAATATAGTCAGAACTAGCTTTGGACAAGAAAAATACTTGTGAGGGTCAAACTTAATTCTCATTTAGAAACCTGAGTCAGAAGCAAGGTTGTGTGGTTTTTGCAAACATGTGAGAGCACACCAGGAGTTCCTGTTCTCCTGCCGGAAGGTGAAATGGTAAGATATGAGAACTGCACTGAGAGCTGACTATGCTGTGCGTGTCGGCAGCCTTCTTGATTTATCATCAGGTGATTTGTGTATTGATAAGGCACAGATTCTGTTGTTAGTGGCTGGCATTTGATAAAGGCACAATAAATAATTTCATAGAAGAAATCTAAGCTTGGGTGAATTTATCAGGAGACTTTTACTACAAAATAACCAAAGGCAAAAAACAAACAAAAAAAAAACAAATAAAGACAGAAAGACAAAGAAAGAGAAAAGAAGTTGACAAGAAAAAATTTTTTTGAGATGTCAAGCTAAAGGTAACTCTTGATTTCAGTTGTGTTTCAGCCCCAGGCTCATAAATGTGAAATGGTTCTGCGGACCACAAACCAGATAAAATTATGCCATGATCGATGTCAGGACTTGATACAATGATCAAATACTCCCTACCCTGACCCCAACTGATCAGTAGAGCCCATGGCCCCAACTCTTAACCACCATGAGTAATGATCTTCCTTCTATATAACCCATCCCTTGTAAGCAGATGGGGAGCCAGGTCTTTGAGCACTAGCTTACCTGTGACTCTTGGCTTGGTGTCATTTCCTCAACTAATAAACCCTTTTTTTTTTTTGGCTGCAAACTCACATTTACATTTGATTGAGCTTTGATGGTTGCAGGCAAACAGACCCCTTCAAGTCTGGTAACACTGATAGTGCACACACTTTCCATGAATGTCTGTTTTGATTTTTTTCATTATGTTTGTTATGATTATATTTATTGAACTGTAATTATATATGTATTGAATCCAATAACAAAAAATTGGTTACTCTTTTGTATGGTTTTGATTTTTAAATTTGATTATTCTAAGGATTCATGTGTGTTATATTTCTTAGCACAGAACATTGTAAATTAAAAAAAAACCACAGTGTAAGAAGTGCTATGTAGTTTACATTAGATCAAACTGGGAGACTGAGCTTCTCTGATTCTGTGTGCTTGAATGAATTAGTTTCATTTATTTTTCTGAAGGAAAAGAAATCAAATGATACAAATGAAGCAGTGGCATGTATTTTGAATAGGTACTGTCTCTTATCATGTTCCCACATATCTATTAAATGGATCTTTTTTGTTCATTTTACAGATAAATAAATTTATGATTAAGATTAAAGTCACTTGTCTGTCTTAGTCTAGGTGCTGCTAGAAGCAGAATCTGACTCAGATGATTTAAGATCTCTTAATGAAGGACTCATTACAGAAGTGTGAGCTGAGTCAAGAGAATAAAAAAGGAATATTGGAGCACACAGAATTGGCAAAAACAAGAAATCTTTGCCACATGTAGGTCTGAATGGGCAAGGGGATAAAAATGTTACTGAAGTGAAAGCTGTATTATTAGAAGAAAAGTTGACCAAAAGGCATTGTGCCCTTAGGTATGGCCCCCCCAACCACTGCCAACCTGCAGCCTGGCAGGGATAGAGCTAAAATCATAAATAGCCACCCTCTTTCATCAGTGAAAACTGTAGATGTGAAGGAGACGCCACCCAACAAGAATGACTGAAAGAGTGGCAGCCACTGTCAAAGTCATACCCGAGAGCAGAGAGGAAATAGGAAAGAAACATTTCAACGTTCTCCTCTCCTATTTGCACACCTCCTGCCCCTGGAAATGCACGTGAAGTGCCTTAAACTGTTAATACAATTTATGCCTCAATCTTCTATCTGGCATAAGGCCCTTCCAAGCCCTTGGGAAGGAACCTATTAATATATTTAGATGTCACATTTTCTGTACAATTTGAAAGAGTAATAATTTAAAAAAATTACTACTTATCAAAATTCCTTTTATTTTTCCTCTAATTCTCTTTCGCACTGGTGGGAGCATTAGAGAGGCCCCTGACAATTTTGCAACCCAGAAATTGAGGTAGGGATCAATTTGGGGCTCTTTCTGGGGGGAGATATGTTTTTATGGATCACAGTCCATTTTTAATTTTGTTTTTCTTGGTGTGTGTGTGTGTGTGTGTGTGTGTGTGTGTGTGTAGTTAAGTCATTGCTAGTCATGCAACTAGGGAATGACTTTCATAAATCCTCTATTACCTCTGTGTCAATTCACCTGTTTTCAAAGCAATAAAGTGCAGGACCCAAGGTGGTGGTATATTGGAATGTGTCTAGGACAACTGGGACAAAAAGTATGTATAAAAAGGAACAACAAGATCAAAATGTTACAATCTATCCTTGGAAAATTATTTCAAATCTTATACTTTTAACACATGAAAAAAATATCTGATATTTTTTTATTTCACATAATTCTGGTATTTATAAGGTATTACCAAAAGAAATTATTAAATTAAAAGAAACTTTTCTAAATTTTCTGTATAGTTAAATACCATATTAAAATTTGCTCAACTATATAAGAATTATATTTCTTATTTTTTCTAGAGAGAATGTTATTATTAAAATCATTGTCATATGGAAAGCCACAGGAAAAATTATGCTGAAGAAAGAGTTTATTAATATAAAAATGCAGTTCGGGGGCTTTTTTGATATTCATAATATTTGTCTTGAAGATTTCTTGAGTTTGTTTTATATGTTCTAAAAATATATAATTTGTTATAATTTCTTTACTTATTGTAAATAAATATTCATTTTTTACATCATTTTGTATGTATAATTCTGTATTTCTTTTCTACAAAGGGGTACTCAAAGTCAGACCCCAGAGAGCATCCTTTACCCCTGCTTCTGAAGGAGCATTGATCGACTGAACCTAAACATAAACCAGACTCCCAGATGAGTCTGTCTGAAGGAGTCGGGGAAGAAGTGAATCTGGATCAAAGGGAGAGGAGTCACAGAATGACAAGCCCTCATGCAAGTTCACCCAGCTACAGAAGAGTGGGGTCAGAAGTCAAACTCTAGATCTGATTCTTAAGCACATGCTCTTTCTTTACATCTCTCTAAACCCCTCTCATGACATACAAAAGGATTGAGTGGGGGTGGTGGAGGATGAGTTAGATCACCTCTATTCAATTTAGCACAGTCTCAAAATGGAAAACATAGTATCATTATCTTTACAGCTTGTAGCAGGGAGAAAGATTTGTAGAATTATGAGTAAAGATGAATTTACCTGTTTTTAAATTTTTATTTTATTTTAGAACAATTAATTCTCACTGATTATGTAACCCATGTGGCTAACAGTTTTCTTTTAAAATAAATTTTTAAGTGTAAACATGTCCCACATTTAAGGGTATAACTTATTTTTAAATTTTTTTATTGAATTTATTGGGATGACATTGGTAATAAAATTATACAGTTTTTAGGTGTGTCTGTGGACACATCATCTGTATACTATATATATTGTGAGCTCACCCCCCCAAGTTAAGTCCTTCTCCACCACCATATACTCCCTCTACCCTCCTCCACCTCTATTACCCCCCTTTTAAAATTATACAGGTTTCAGATGTGTCTGTGGACACATTATCTGTACACTGTATTGCGGGAACACTCCCCACCAAGTCAAGTCCCTCTCCTACACCATCTACCTCCTTCCCTTCCTGCAGTCCCCACACTATTGTTTGTGTCTTATAAGTTTTTCTTTGCCTAATATCCTCACCTTTTTCACCCAGATCCCCAACCTCCACCCCCTGGGAGAGCTGTTAGTATGTTCTCCATATCTATAAGTCTGTTTCTATTTTGTTTGTTAGTTTATTTTGTTCATTAGATTCCACATATAAGTGAAATCATATGTTACTTCTTTTTCCCTGACAGGCTTATTTCAATTAGCATAATAATCTCCAGATTCATTCATGTGGTTGCAAAAGGCACGATTTCTTTTTTTTTAAATTAATTTTAATGGGGTGACATTAATAAATCAGGGTACATATGTTCAAAGAAAACATCTCCAGGTTATCTTATCATTTAATTATGTTGCATACACATCACCCAAAGTTAAATTGTCCTCTGTCACCTTCTATCTGGTTTTCTTTGTGCACCCCCCTACCCACTCTCCCACCCTCTCCTCCCTTCCCCCACCCCGTAACCACCACACTCTTGTCCATGTCTCAGAGTCTCACTTTTATGCCCCACCTATGTATGAAATCATGCTGTTCTCAGTTTTTTTCTGTTTTACTTATTTCACTCCGTATAATGTTATTAAGGTCCATTCATTTTGTTGTAAATGATCCGATGTCATCATTTTTTATGGCTGAGTAGTATTCCATAGTATATATGTATCAAAGCTTTTTAATCCACTCGTCCTCTGACAGACACTTGGGCTGTTTCCAGATCTTCGCTATTGTGAACAATGCTGCCATGAACATGGGGGCGTGTTTCTTCTTTATGAACAGTGCTATGGTTTTCTTAGGGTATATTTCTAAAAGTTGGATAGCTGGGTCTAAAGGTAGTTCAATTTTTAATTTTTTGAGGAATCTCCATACTATTTTCCACAGTGGCTGCACCAGTCTGCATTCTTATGGCTGAGTAGTATTTCATTGTGTAAATATGCCACAACTTTTTCATCTACTCATGTACTGATAGATACGTGGGGTGCAGCTGAATCTTGGATGTTGTAAATAATGCTTCAATGAACATAGGGGTAAATGTTTTTTTGGTTTTTGTTTTTTACAGGGACAGAGAGAGGGATAGATAGGAACATACAGGCAAGGAGAGAGATGAGAAGCATCAATCATTAATTTTTCATTATGACACCTTAGTTGCTCATTGATTGCTTTCTCATATGTGCCTTGACCATGGGCTTTCAGCAGACAGAGTAACCCCTTGCTTGAACCAGCGACCTTGTGTTCAAGTTGGTGAGCTTTTTGCTCAATCCAGGTGAGCCCGCGCCCAAGCTGGTGACCTCGGGGTCTCGAACCTGGGTCCTCCACATCCCAGTCCGACGCTTTATCCACTGCGCCACCACCAGGTCAGGCAATGTTTTTGTTGTTTTTTTTTCAAATTAGTATTTGAGGTTTCTTTGAATATATACCCAGAAGTGCAATTGCTCGATTATAAAGCAGTACCATTTTTATTTTTTATTTTTTGCAAGGAAAATAAAATAAAAAATAAACAAAATGAGACTAAATCAAACAAAATAGTTTTTGCACAACAAAGAAGAACCAAAATGAGAAGACAACCCACTGAATGGGAGGACATATTTGCTAATACATCTAATAAGGGCTTAGTGCCTACATTTACAAAGAACTTATAAAACTTAATACCAGAAAAACAATCTAATTAAGAAATGGGCAAAAGATCTGAATAGACACTGAATAGACCCAAACAGAAGACATACAGATGGCCAATAGACATACGAACAGATTCTCAATGTCACTAATCATCAGAGAAATGCAAATTAAAGCCACAGTGAGATACCATCTCATACCTGTCAGAATGTCTATCACAATAAGTCAACAAACAACAAGCACTAGAGAGGGTGTGGAGAAATGGGACACCTTGTGGACTTAGTAGGAATGCAGATTGGTACGGCCACTGTGGAAAGCAGTAAGGAGTTACCTCAAAAAATTAAAAAGGGCATTACTTATTAATAAGAAAGTGTAGATATTTTCAAAGACATTCTTTGACAGAACTTCAGCTAAAAAAGCAAACTTTAGAACAAAACATACAAAATAAAAATAAATTACCAATTAATATTTATCTTTTCAAAGCAGAACAAAATGTGAGAACAAATGCAAGACAAACTATTTGTGTTTTAAATATCTTAAATTCAAGTATCATCAAAACTTGTCCTTAGCTATGTATTCCAAAACATTCAAAATATTCCTCACATATCATGACTAAAAAACACACATATTTTATTGATGCCTTCCTATGAATCTTATTTTCTTATCTATGATGCTTTCTTGGAGGTAGAGATCTTCAAGCATTGTTTGGCACAATCAGGATGGGAATAATGAAGGGAAGCCATCAATTCTTCATCCAAAGGAACATCTGATAATAGCTAATGTGCCTGATCCAACTGGATTATGCTATGATAAGCTTTATTACTTTCTGAGGGGTAAGAGCTCTCATTTCACCTCAATGGATTTAGCTACATTACTAACCCAGGATGTGTAAACTGCATTTAAAGGTAGAATAGCAACCAAAACAAAATAATCACAGTATTCAAAATAGTACAGTTAGGGACTATAGTGGTGGTGAAGGTCATTTAGAAAATAAACAAATAGAATTAGGTTAATTGTGCATATCTGGATCATCTTCCAGAAGATTGTATAGGTTTTTGTGTCCATGGACCCCCGTCTGACCCTCTTGCCCATGAGCAAAAGGAAGGCATCACGGATGATCAGCTCATCTGGTAAAGAGGTAATCTACTGTCATAGTAATTCTCCTTTCTGTCCTTCAGAATAGAAGCCTTATATTTTAGTTGAAGGCCACAGCCTGGGAATTAAGCCTGTATGTCTCAGACTATTTTGCAACCATAAAACTGCTCATATCAATTATTTCTCACCAACGAGATGTGAGTGAATCTAATCTGTCACCGTCTCCATCCTGCTTTAGTTTTGTTCTTTACTTGACTCCTTGGAGCATCTCTTTCCTAGATTTGACATGATCTAAGCCATCTTAGACCATGTAGACAGTAGGAAGATTTTAAAAATGGTATAAAATAGAAAGTAATTAGGACCCCATCAAATTACCCCCAGATTGCATAAACTTAAGCTCTCAGATAAAAAATAACTACACTTTTTTCTTACATATGTTTCTATTATTTGTTATCTTTAATGTAGCAGTGGAATTTATGTTCTACTTCAGAAAGCTTTATGGGTCTGATTAAACACTTCTAAAAGATGTATTTTCTGACCTCCCAGAAAGGGGTTTCCCTTGAAACCCCTATCCCTGCTATCCAGTGATTCCAAACTGTTTGCAATGGAAAGCAGGAGAGCTATACTCTATATGACTTTTAGATGTCTCCCTAATTATAATATTAAAATAAAATAAATTAGTTAACAGACATAGATTGCTTTCTATTTGTTAAGTACTGCGCTAGGCATTTCAAAAACATAAACACATTTTGTCCGCACAGCAATCCTGTGAGAGAAAAGCTGTAAATATTCTCATTACAAATCTTTTTACAAAGATCTAGTTCTAAACATTTGAACCAATATTTAAATCCAGGCAGTTGAAGTGTGGAGATACTTTATGTAGCCATATTAGTACTATACTGCCTCTTATTCTTTTCTCAAATTCTGCTTACTCTGACTTTTTCTGAAGTGTATTTTTTCTTGGGATTTAAATTCATTAGTAAACTAAACATGGCTCAATATATGCAGCTTAGATACTTGGTGTATATTATATGTAAGGCATGATGTTTAGCACATGAGAAGCACTCAATATGTATTATGTTAGGAACGTTTCCACTTCAGAAATTGGCAAATGCCACAAATCAAAGTTATTTTTCTTTGGAGAAGAAATGCTAGCATACCACTTATTAGGAGAGTCAAGAAAAATTGTGTCATCTTATAATCAAAGAGATTATGTTCTGGTTGGAGATACAAACAATTATAACTGGATAATATAGAAATGTTATTAAAAAGTATAGGTACAAAGTTGAGCAAGGATTTAGGTTAAGTATGACAGAGGAAAAAGCAACCAAACAACTGACGCATGGTATCTGAGCTATCTTAATTCAAATTGGGATAAAGAGTTGGTATTAAAGTTTCTGTGTGCTTGGGATACAATGATTGAGTGTAAGTGACAGCTTCAATTCTGTTTGTTCTTATTCATATATTAAGATGTGTGACAATCCTAACTCTATATACAGTGTAAGATGATAATCTATGCTACACACATATTAGGTCCCTTGATAAGATTCATTGCCCATAAATATCTTCATCACTTCCTGATATTTCTTACTTTAAGGATTAATTTCCTCGGTACTGAGTATTCTCTTATTAAAAAATGCAAATATATTTTCTTGTAATATCTTACTAGTTAGTTATTGGTTTTGAAGCTCTGACTTATTGGTAGCACACATAACTGGGCTTCTTGACCCAGAATTAAAAATTCAAAATAATCAGCACTTCGAAAAGAATTGTGTCCTTGGATTAGTGTGGGAAAGAGAACTTCAATCAGTGCTTCTAGTGTCACACCAGATAGTTAACCTTCTAAATCATTCTGCCCTTTTTCACAATTCTAATCACTAACATTCAGTACTGAAGCAGGTCTTGTGATATTTGCCCCATCAAGCTTTACTCAGCAGAGTTTATACATTCAATAATGCAGTAAATTCATAGCAACAGTATGTATTCCTGACCATATGATTTGTGTTCACCTGATTAAAAAGTTGGTTTTCAGTGATGACACTTAGTCCTGATATATACTCAGTAAACTTTTATTTTATTTTGCTTTGGCTGGTCCTACTCTAAGATTCCATTTTCCTTAGTTTATCAGCTGCTCTGGGCTGGAATCTCCAATGATCTCTAGCCCTATAACTTGGACTTCGTTTCTCAGAACTTTTAAAAGCTTACTGTTAGCTTGCTGACCTGGGCCTATGTACATTGCCTACTCTTGAATTTGCTGTTATTATGGTACTTCAAGTTATGGGACATATTCCTACTGGACTGCCCAAAACATAATGATCCACTCCATGACCACTTGTCAGCAGCCATCAAACTAATTAGACTCACCCAGCATCATGTGTTGAGTTCCTAGCAGAGCCTACACATAGCTCTGTGCCTTGGGACCTCTACCTAGGTAAGAATATCAATTGCCAATGCAAGTCTTATTACTGTAGTCTTT
The DNA here is from genome assembly GCA_037038555.1 of Rhynchonycteris naso. Lineage (NCBI taxonomy): Eukaryota > Metazoa > Chordata > Mammalia > Chiroptera > Emballonuridae > Rhynchonycteris > Rhynchonycteris naso. Next base: position 286,697,060 of record CM072996.1, on the reverse strand, counting down.
TCCATGACCTATTGAGACCTAAAGTTGTTTTTGTTTTTCAAAGTGAAATACATCAAAGGAATCAAGTAAAGAGAATAAAGAGAGCAAGTGAATGGGATGGTGCTATAAGCAGCAGAATATGGGAAGAAAAGGCAAAGCTTAAGAGGTCATTTTCTACTTCACAATTTTGCTTAGTCCTACACCATAGTGCATTATCTTGGAACAATCTATGGCATACTGCTTTCTATCTATTGAATAGCTTCCTGTAACTAGTATGTCATGACAGAGGGATTAACTATTAAGCAAATACAGACAAGTGTTTCTTTATAATAGAGCTGTGCAAGTGTGAAATTGGTTACCTTGTGTACATAAATTTCACAGCTATCTACAGCCTCTTGATCACTGAACCTACACATTCCTAGGGATACGTGACAGAGTTTTTGGTTCAGTGGTGACATAAATGCATTTGAGAAAAACCACTTAAATATTTTGTGTTTCAGGTAAATTACTGCAATATCCAAACTCATCTCTTTTATAGGACTAACATGAATAAATTTATGCTATTTCTAAATCTGTCTTTTGGTACAGAAGATTACTCACCAATGGGTTGACTACCTATGAAATAATTTTTAGATTCTATCAGAAAGTAGCTTGATTGGTGGTGGTGCAGTGGATAAAGCATTGATTTAGGATGCTGAGGACCCAGGTTTGAAACCCTAAAGTCTCCTAGTTGAGCGTAGATTTAACCAGCCTAAATTCAGTGTTGCTGACTTCATCATGGGATCATCAACATAATCTCATGGTCACTGGTTTAAACCTGGACATTTCTGGCTTGAGCAAGGGATTACTGACTCAGCTTGAAACCCTTTAATCAGAAAGCATATGAGAAGCAATCAGTGAGCAACTAAAGTGACACAACTAATTACAAGCAGATGTTTCTCACCTCTATCTTTCTGTCTCATAAACATACACACACACAAAGTAAACTGTGTAGCAATAGTATATATTACACCTCTGGACACTTTTATTTTGGTGAATCTGGATATTGAACTTCCAAATGTTGAAAGACATTTGCCCCACTGAATGGCAAATCTTTTTTTAATTTGAATATACTTGTCTCATATGACTTTAAACATGTGAAGAGCCGAGCTGTTTTTTACACTTCAGTGTTTTGGAAAACAATAATAAAAAAGAGAAATTGTTTAATCAGTTTTGTTTTATATTTGACTGTTTTGCATAGTTTTTATTTTATCAATTCAATGTTACACATCTACCAATTTTATTCATCCACTTGTCTGTTGCTAGATAGCTAAATTGCAATGTCATGATTGGAAAAGAGCTGAATATGATCTCCCTCCTGAACCTAAGTAAAATTCTCTCTGGTACCCACACCCAGGAGCAGGATAAGTGAATGATAGAATTTATATATTTATTGGATTTCCCTAAATACTGCTAGGTTTCATAATATAACATTTTCATTCCATTATACTCTTGCCAGCACAGCATGAGGATTCCTATTATCCCACATTCTCCCAATAATTGGTATTATCAACCAGTTTTAAAAGTTTTATATATTTGAGAATCTGATAGATGAGGAATATTATCTGCTTGTTTTAGTTTTACTTTCTCTTATAACTGCTAATCATGTGCATTTTCCCTTCAGAATTTTTAAGTGTTCTATTTCTCTTTTTATACTGGTTTTTCTGTCATTTTAAAAATACATTTCTGTTTTGTAATAAGATCTTATAAATAAAGGTAACCTACATGTGTCTCTCTTCTTTATATTTTGAAAAAAGTTAAATACAAAGCTCTATATCCCAAAGCTGTGCCTCTCCCACCACATATCAGGGGTGTTCAATGTGACACGATCATTTATAATTTGCATTTAATGAAACTTTTCGTAAAATTTAAGATCAAAAGAAATTGACTTCAGTTCAAGAGAATGCATTAGACAATAACACTACATTAGTATGTTTCTTAGAATTAAATTTTCAATCAATTATAAAATAAAAGACCCACTTTTATTCTTTCTCTTGGAAAATTAGCATAGAAATTTTGGCAACAAACACTAAAGTTCTCTTCTTATATTCAAGAACTGTGACAATTATAATAATAGAAAATTCAAAATTGCAGCTGTTGGTGGAGTCTATCATGTGTCACAACCTCTCTTAGACTAATTATTTGTTAAAACGTTTGACAGATGTGAAACAATAAAATAACATTGCAGTGTGATTTTTCAATCCAAGTTATTTCACTTGTATGCAGACCTAATGAACTCTTTAAAAATATGGCTTATATCACTTTATATAGATGGCCTCATTACAATAGACTACAGAAAATTGTTTCAGACTACCCAAACTATCTTCAGAGATATCAGTAGACACAAATTCAATTTAAATAAAATTTAGTCATTGAACCAAAACATGTAGAGGTAGAAAACAGACCTTGAATTGTAGATCACATTTGAATGAGAGTTTATGAATCACAGTAATAATATTTTTTTAATTAATCTTAAAAAGTCAATTGGTTATAACCATTTTATTTTTTTGCATAGAAAAATCTAATTTCTATGAAAACCATTGAAGCACCAAAATTCAGGGCCTACAGTTACTTATCTCCTTCATATTCTGGTAAAGGGGAAAAAAAGTCTTTTGTACAATTGTCTTACTTGGGTCAGGCTACTTTAACAGAATACTGTAAACAGAATGGCTTAAACAGCAAAAATATGTATTTCATAGTTATGTACATTTGTAAGTCCAGGATCAAGGTGCCAGCAGATCCAGTGACTGGTGAGAATCCTTTCTGAGTTGCAGAAAACTGTCTTCTCATTGTATTCTCTCATGGTGAAGAGAGAGATATCTCTATGCTATATACTTCATAGACAGTAACTGTAATAGTCTCCTGTCTGGTTAAAATATTAATTTAGGAAGTTGTGGTTCTAGGAAAGCTAGGCAAGCATATCATCTTTTTCTTTTTAAGAAGTAAAAGTTTATTTTGGTCTTGCTCCTCTCCTTTAGGTTTCAATTGCAAAATGACAAAGAATTAGAGTGAAATTGGTCAGTGATTTTTATCAATAAGAAATTACTATCTGAAAGATTCATACCCTGCCTTCTTACTATTGCCACGAATTCCGCAGCATATTTGTTAGAATGCATGTCATTCATTACAGTATATTTATTGAATATCTATATAAATGGGTGATAGGAATACCATATTAACCAAAAACTTATTCTATTTCTGTCTTTGTATAATTTAAAAATATGGTGACACAGTATGCTATTTGCAAGTAATGTTATTTGGGGAAAAAGAAATATTTGCAAATGCAATTAGTTAACTTGAGGTCATACTGGTTTAGGGTGGGCCTTGAATCTAATGACTACTGTTCTTACAAGAAAGGTGTCATGTGATGATGGTGACAATGACTGGAATTTTCATAGTTTGAGAAGTCTACACAGCTAATAAGTGACAGGAAACAGTTCCCATTGGGTGGTAAGTAAATGGTTGTCCTCTACAATTTTTTTTAATGCAGACTGGAAATTAAAGCAATAGATAATAAAACATAAAATGAAACTACCCTGGGGAATTTCTGCATCATCTCTGAAATGTAATGTATATCTGCCATAGAATAAGTGTTTGTAAATGCTTTTTAAATTTCTTTTATGCGATTCCATTGTAATCTCTTGATTTTAATTTGTGGTCAGTACACTTCCAGTATTTAAAGCGATGTTTAGCATTTATGAGAGGACCATCAAAAAGTCTTTCACTGATGAGCTGTTCTGGATGAAAAGTCCTCTAGTGCTCACTCATTGGCAGTGTGCCTTCCCAGCCCCTTTTTCCCTGTATACCTAGAATTCTCAAAGTACATTTTATTGGCCTTCAGTCAGAGAAAGAACAGTCTGCTGATAAAACACTCAGTGTCATTTACCATCTGGATCTTCTTCCATGACTTACAGAGTGTGCAGTTTCTATTTTGTCATTAGACACAGTTTTTTCAGTGTCAAAAGAGGATCTTCTAGTAATATGAAAAAATGTTGCCATTCATGCAGAACCTAAAGCTCAAGTAGAGAGTATACATTCCAGGTTATCAACTTAAATTAGATAGTTGTAAGATTCTGGTAAGCTCTTTCTTTGAATAAAGGTGGCTAAAACATGGGTGGTGCAGTAAGAAATAAAATAAAAAAAGAAAAGCAGCTCATACCAGCTTTGAACCTACCACGAGATTTTCACTACTATTTTTAGGGTTAATAGAATCCAATAAATCATCTGTAAGCTTATCAAAAGTCTTACTTAGGTAAAACTCTTCTTTTTAAAGTTATTTATACTGAAAAAAGTGAAGAGCATTGTAAAAGCTCTATTTCGAAGGCAGTAAGTAAGCTTCACAGTAATTTTGATGTGTTTTTAAGTCTGAGATAAGGAGCACATTGAAAATGTGAAATTTGCATATGAGTGTGATATCAGTGAGCATGGGAACCTATGAGGCAGAAAGACAGATGAATGTCAAAGTTGAGAAGAAAGATCTTTACATGAGATCTTAAAGTATGACTCTCTATAAACATGGAGAAAGCGAGGCAGGGAGAAGCATAGAAATCTTGAAGATTATCTCCATTAAAAGAAATGTACTGAGTTTCTTTCAGTTGAAAGGATGAGGAGTAATTGAATTGATTCAAAAATCACTGTATAATAACATAAATAATATATGGGAAATATCCAGCCACTCTAAGACATGATTTTCTTTAAGCTATGGGTTCATGAAATGCAACCATTTAGTTTCATTCAAATGTTCATGGTTAAACACTAGTTTTTGGCTATGAAAACTCCAAGTGCAGTGCCTTCTTCTCTTATTAAACCTCTTTTTTATAACACATGATTCTTTTAAAGCGACTTTGGGGACAACATGTTAGTTGCACAAACAGCTTCTTTATCTGGAGATTTTTGGCTTTTGTGGAGTTTTGTTTTATTGCTGTTCTTTGAGTTTATTTTGTTGCTTTCATGGCTGACTCATTCTTATCTGCCAGGATTTAATTATCTTCGCCATTAACATTACTCTTTTGCATTATTCAGTTTGGCTGCAGTGTCCAAGTCATTCTCATTTATAAAGAATGCTGTTCCTGAGCACTACTTGCATCAACTATCGTTAAATCCTAAAGTATCAAATAGCAAAACCACTAAAATTTGACATTACCTATTAACATTAATTATCAGGAGTAGCAATTATTTAAAAAAGTGATCAGAACTAATACAATTTTTGTTTCACTTCTGTTGTTTCCATTGAGAAGTAGTTATCATTTCTGGAGAGTGAGCAGCTATCTTGTGCAGTGAAGAGGGGTTACCTGGGCATATATGGCCAGACACACATAGGGTGCTATTTAACCATGGATACTTGAATGAAATTAAATGGCTGGATTTTCATTAATCCTTAATTTAGAGTAAATCACTTCTTAGAGTGGCCTGATGTTTCAGTTTTAACTTCTGAAGAAGCAGCTTCCTTCCTGAGGCATCTTTTGTCCCCTTCTCCTGTGCCACTAAACAGTGCTTTTTTCACTCTGTCACCTCTGGCCAGTGCTTTTTCTCTCTCTCTATCTAGCAAGAGAATTACAACTCATCATTAAGTCTAGCTTATATCACATGGAACATTATCATATCCACAGAGAATATAATGTAGAAATGTTAATTAATAAGCTTCCCCAAGAGAAAAACTGTTCAGTGACTTAACAAACATTTCAATACCCTGGTATAAAATATTTTATTAGATCTACAGTTTTGTAAATGATAAGGCAAATAATCATATCTTTGGAGATCCCAGAAATATATACATTCCTTGCCTTTGTTTTCTATTTCCCTTTATTTACTTAATATGTCTGAATTATTAAAATGTAATATTTTCCTTGTGTCGTGTGAATATTCTTATCAGAACTTATAATTAAATATCCATTCAGCTTTGTAACTAAAGTAGCTTGAAGCAATATAGCAATGTACCCAATTTCCATTGAGTTGTCTTGCTCACAGCTTTGAACATAAACAGAGTAACAAATTTTCCTCAAGTAATTTGAATTAGTTTTCTTCAATTTACAGCTTCAAAAAGCTGAATATGAAATCCATATAAAACCCGCTGGCTACTCAGCACTTAATACAGAGTTTTTTAAAGCAATTAAGGTTTTATTTTATTTGATGACTAAATTTTATTTTAATCTTAAAAGGTGTTGATAAGATGAACTAGTAAAAATTTTTTTATGTGTGCAAAGATGTTATCATTATCTGCGTTAAGAAAATAAGTTTTGCAAAATGCCATAGACTTTGAATCCAGTTACATTAAAAAGATATTTCATACTGTCATTTGTTGTATAAAAGAAAGTTCTTAAGAATGTAGCTACAATTTGAGACATAGCATATGTGAAAGATAAGAATATATATTCATAACTTATGTTAGAGTTATATGTGCAAATGTGACGATTTTATTAAATTTTATGTAAAACTTGAATATTAGCTTATTACTTTTAAAAAATCACTTTACACAGGTTTATGAATGGCTATTATAAAAAACATGAAACTTTTAAGTCTTATAAGTGTGTTTTCTTTAACAAGTAAAAATACTGAATGATTTCATGTTTTTTATTTGTTTATTATAATGTATAATGTCCTAAAATATAAAAATATAAAATTTATTTGTAGTACAATATTTATATAAACAATTTATAAGATACTCATCTTTTAATATTGAATTAACTATTTAAAATGTACTTGGCTCATAATATTTTCTAAATACATAAGTAAAATTTCTTGGGAAAATATTATGATAATATGAAATATAAACAAATTGTATTTGGACAAATTTCTAATAAATGCTACAATAGAAAAAGTATTTGAATAACTTGCTCATATATCTTTTTATGATTTTACATTGTTCTTTTATTTTTATTTATTTATTTTTTGTGTGTGTGTGTTCTTTTATTTTATCCTCAGTAAGTCAGCTGCCAGTCCCACTGTAAGTTTGGGAAATCCATCTCCTAGGAGTCCTGGTTGTTGAGTTATATTAGTCTTGCATGTACATATATTTGAAAAAAATGAAGCAACGTTCGCTTTCCACCACTTGCTGATATGTAAAGCTAGCTTTGAAATGCCTACCATAGTTATTTTCTTTTTAAGCCAATTAAGTACAATACCTCTGTTAAAATAACACACTTCCAGACTTTGGACTAATTAATAAATCTATGAAATGTATATACATTCAGAGACTTTTTCTTGGCTTCACATCCAGTATGTGAATATTTAATAAAGCTCAGTATCTTCCTTTTTAAATGGTTGAATCCTTAAAAGTGAAAAATGGCAAAAGCTTTGAGGTTAAAATAGAATCTGAGATAAGGCTGGACAAAGGGAAGAGACAAGTACAGCAATCTGAACCTTCATGGTAAGGTTTCTTCTGCTTATGTTCCAAATGTTTTTGTGATTATTTGTTTGTTTAAATTATGATGTTGTACTAGGCTGAAAAAGGGACTGAAAAGAGTGTCAGAGCCCAGAGCAAAACTCCAAAAGATATTTTACAATGACATGTTGATAATTTTGAATTAAAGTTACCTAAGAAACAACCAATTCAAGAAAAAAAAACTAACTTTGCTGTCTCCCTTAGAGCAGGAGAGAAATTTCCCATGTGATAGGGGCCCTTCCTGCTCCATGGAAGGCTGGGAGAACACCTTATCACAAAAGTTTAAAAAATTCACAGTCCAAAAGCCTGTAAAAAGCAAGCATGACAACTTTATTAAGTTACCACCCAACCCAAACTTTGTTTAAAGTGCTAATTATGGAATGCACAAACTGCGCTTAAATTTTTTTTAATGAGTACTAACTGTTTTGTTTTTCTAATGACTACTAAATTTATTGGGGTTTTTTTTGCCTAAAAAGTATAAAATTTACCTAGTTTGATTATTTCTTTAAATTTTATTTTTTAAAATCTGAGCATCATATTATGATTTTTCTGTACCCACGTATTAATTTGTTTTTTCTTCTATTAATCTTGTTTTGTGTCAATTTTATTATTTTATTATACTTTTATTACTTCCAGTCATAAAAACTAAGGAAGGAAAGAGGGTAGAAATTTCTTCTTGTCTCTGGAAAAAGTTAGTATATTTGGTATCCATTATAAAATTTTGTAAGTTTTTCTGAGTTGGGTTTGCCCTATGTCAACAGTATCAAAAATTTCATGTAGACAATTAGGTTTCCATAAATTATGAAGATTGATTATATTAATCACTGCCAACAATGTTGAGCCCTAATATAATATTTTTAACCAAAAGTTAAAAAACAAATATTTAGACTATATTGTTCATAGTTTACAGTGGTATCACAATTAACTTAATTTTTCAAGGAGCTATGAAAATTTTGGAAGGCTACTAGGCTGGAAAGAGTACTGTGGTCAGAAAATGAGTGAATATGACCCTAAATGTGTAGGAGAATAAAATAAAATTAAAAAATATATGTACAAAAAATCTCTCTCATATTTAAATGTAAAAAGTATTCTCACATATTGACTTTCACTCTGACCTTCTCAATCGTAGCTGAAGCTAGGTGCCACAAAAATATTTCTTTAATGTTTACTTTAAACTTTAAATCTGACACAAATTTTAATTACTGCAGATGTAAGCAAGGGAATGAAAAAGAAACCAGAGTCAAAGAATTTAATAAATATACTTTTAAAAATATACAGTTTAATGGTCAGCATACCATCCAACCCAGGTCTTTTCAGTTCAAGAAATTCAGAAATATCAGACATGTTATTATCACTAGAAAAACAAGGAATGACTGGTGCTTAAATAAATATTTTTCAGTCAGATTTTCTTTTAATTTTAAGACTAGAATATCATTAAAACTTATAGTATACGTACAAGTTACACTTGCAGTGGAGTTGGAAATACTATTGGAGAGATAGAAGAAAAAAATAATTGACGGAGGAACACAAAATCTGAGATGTTGCAGGAAAACCATTCAATCATCTCTTCTAAGGACAAAGAAGAAATAAAATTAAATTAGAAAATTGAGTTTGAGATTAAGACAATATTGAGTATTATTACAGGCTAAAATAAAATTTGAAGACAGATATTAAAGTCCCTTTTCAGAGAATCCTTAAGAGTGAAAAATATTATGCATCCAATGTAGAAGTAATTTTGCTTAAGATGTAAGAGATAGATAAATTCTCAATATCCTTGTGCTCTAATCTTTAAATAATTATTTCAATGGGATTAAGAATTAAATGCTTGCTTTGACTTGAAATGTCTTAATGCACTGACTTGGGCTTTGTAAATTAATATATATGAGTACTAATCTATTTTAACTAGATGGGAATAAAAAATAAATTGCAAAATATGTTAATTAGATAAAATATCTCAATATATCTTGCATGATTCTGAGATGCAGAGGTCAAAATCCAGAGGAAAGAGAAATGAAGTATAGAAAAATGAAAATGGAGCCTTATTCAGAGTTGAGCTTTTAAATGTAGATGCTGTGGATGAGGAACTAAACTTAATTATATTTTACTGTGTATGTGATGAGAATATACGTTAGTTGAAAAATTGTTCTGTGAATGATTATAACTGAACATGGTTGCAGGTCACCTGAATAAAAATTTTATTTTCATATTATGACCCAACAGTAGCTTTGCCAATTATAAAAATCATCTTCTGAATAGCAGTGATAATGAATTGAAACTGTGATGCTTACAAATGAATAGGCAGCACTGACTTTGATTCACACTCTTCAAATAAAGTATCAAATGTATTTTTTTAAAATGCAATATTTTAAAGATTTCTTTAGTCATCATCTGTACCAGAGACTGATATTAAAATAAGACAACTTCAATATTTGGTGAAGGATCCACAATAAACACAATTAATTTAGAACTTAACAATTTGATACTTAGATTAATTTTTCATATTAACCTGATTTTATTGCTTTTACTATATGGGTAGTTATAACTTATAAATAAACCGAATAACTGAAATTTGAGAAGAGAAGTTGTAGAAAGGAATAGGCACTAGAGAAATCTGTGCAGGAAGTGAGATCATTAAACAGATTTAGCTTAAATATAATTTGATAATTTGTATGTATATGTATGTTTGCATATACATATACCATGTGCATTTTATCATTAAGAATTCCTAAACAGAATCAAGATAGTTAAAATGGCCATTTACCCAAAGCAATATACAAATGTAATATAATCCTCATTAAAACCTCATGTCATTTTTTAAAAGAAATAGTACAAAAATCACCAGATATGTATGAAACCATAAAAGACCTCAAGGAGCCAAAGCAATCCTGAGAAAAAAGAAGGAAGCTAGAGGCATTACACTACCTGACTTCAAACTATACTATAGAGCCACGATCATCAAAATAGCATGGTATTGGCAGAAAATCAGATATATAGACCAAAGGAACAGAATTGTGAGCCCAGAACTAATACCATATATAAATGGACAATAATCTTTGACAAAGGAACCAAAAGCACACGATGAAGAAAAGAAAGCTTCTTTAATAAATGATATTGGAAAATTATAAAGCCACATGCAAAACAATGAAAAAATTAAAGTTTTCTCTCCTGTATAAAAATTAATTTAAAATGGATCAAAGACCTAAATGTAAGATCCGAAACAATAAGTCACATAAAAGAAAACATAGTTACTAAACTGTGGACCTTGGCCACAGAGAACATTTTATCAATTTGACCCCAAAAGCAAGGGAAATAAAGGCAAAAATAAATGAATGGCACTGTATCAAACTAAAATGTCTCTGCATAGCTAAAGAAACTGACAAGAAAACAAAAAGACAGCCAACCAAGTGAGAGATAATATTCACAATCGACAGCTCAGATAAAGGGTTAATATCCAATATATAAAGTATTCACAAAGATCAGCAACAAACAATCCAATTTAAAAATGGTGAGAGGACCAGAACAGACATTTCACTCAAGAAAACATACAAATGACCAAAAGATATGTGAAAAGATGTTCAACTTCACTATTAGAGAAATGCAAATTAAAACTACAATGAGATACCACTTCACACCTGTTAGGTTGGCTGTTATCAGCAAGCCAGGCTATGGAGAGGCTAAAGAGAGGTTATGGAGAAAAAGGAACCCGCATTCACTGCTGGTGGGAATGAAAACTGGTACAATCATTATGGAAGACAGTATGGTGGTTCCTCAAAAAATTAAGAATATAATCACTATATGACCCAGCAATCCCTTTACTGGGTCTCTACACAAAAAACTCAACAATATTGGTACACAAAGACCCACGCATCCCCATATTTATTACAGCATTAATCATGGTAACCAAGATATGGAAACAACCAAAATGTCCTTGACAGATAATTGGATAAAGAAGATGTGGTACATATATACAATGAAATACTACCCAGCAATAAGAAATGATGCCATAGTGACATTTACAACAACATGAATGGACCTAGAGAACATTATACTAAGTGAAACAAATCAGAAAAACTAAGAACTACATGATTGCACACATAGGTGGGATATAAAACTGAGACTCATGGACACAGACAAAAATGAAGTGGTTAGGGCAGAAAGAAGTTAGTGAGGATAAATATATGTGATGGACAATGACTTGACTTTGTGTGATAGGCATACAGCACAATCAACAGTTCAAATGCCATAGAGATCTTCACCTGAAACCTATGTACTCTTATTGATCAGTGTCACCCCATTAAATTTAATTTCTAAATTAAAAAAAGAGCGAGAAGGCCTGATTTGTAGTGGCGCAGTGAATAAAACCTTGACTTGGAATACTGAGGTCACCGGTTCAAAATCCTGCATTTGTCTGGTCAAGGCACATATGGGAATAAATGCTTCCTGCCCCTCCCCCTTTCTCTCTCTCTCTCACTCTCACTCTCTCTCCTCTCTAAAATAAATAAATTTAAAAAAAATTAAAAAGAGAGAAAAATATTAACAACAAAAGGAATTTCTTTTATAAAATGATCTATATATAATAAAAGGAAGATGTATCTTTCTTAAATTAACTTTTAACTTTCTATATGCCTGCTAGGCAAGAACTCTGCTTTTCTGATTTTTCCTTACTCTGCCCCTGAAGGTGCCAGTACCAGCTATCACCTCATTCACTCATTATTGTCTACAGCCTGTGCTTTCCACATCTATATCTCTTTCCTTTGTTTCTTTCGCATAAACAAATCACTACATTCTTAAAACCCAAATATGATAGCTGCCCTGCTATAGTTTGATATGTCTACTTCACATACAAAGTCAATAACTGCTATCATTGATTGTTCTATGCTAGCATTGTTCTTTATTTTTCAGGTGAGAGGAGGGAAGATAGTAAGTTAGGTGCCCCGCATGCGCCCCTACCACGATCCACCCAGCAACCCGCATCTGCAGAGATGCTTATATGGACGGAGCTATTTATAGCACTGGAGGCTGATGTGCTCCAACGGAGGAGCTGTCCTCAGCACCTGGGGCCACACTGGAACTAAAAGAGCCACTGGCTTCAGGAAGATACGAGGGAGTCGATGTCCTAACTGGGACTCAAACCAGGGACATCCGTACGCTGGACCGATGTTCAATCCACTGAGCCACCAGCTAGGGCCTAGACATTTTTCTTAACCTTTGCATACATCATCTTAACACTCATAGCGATGGTATTAGGTAGATAATATTATTATCTTTAATTTATTGTAGAGAGAAGAGAGAATCAGTATTCTTTAAGTAACAAGCCAAAAGTTTGCTCAGCTATTAAATCGAAGAGACAGGATGAGAAAGAAGCCAGGCCCAGTTTAATCTCTTGCTCTGGCCTGTTCACTGCATACTCTTCTCATACTGCCACACTTTCAATACAAGGGTCAGAACCTCATACTCAGCCAAAAATTGCTCACGAGTTGTTACTGTGAACCTGGAAGTGAGTGATATTAATTTCTTATATATGAACTGAAGTAATTGACCTGGCAAGTGTTGCATGATACTTTCAGAAGTTGCACTTAACTCCCATGTAAAGAATACTTCATCATTACTGTCTTCACCATTTTTAGTATTTCCAATGTTTTTCTCATTACTCATCTATAAATGCTTCATTCTACTTCTTAGACTGTTTAATCCAAAAAATTCTCTTAACTAAACTACTGAGAAACACATAAAGTGATTTTATCTTACCATGTCAAATTATCTTTATTATTATTTCAAGAAATCAGTGTGGTCTGGAGTTAGAACATTGGATTTGGAATAAAAATCTATAAATTTTGAAGTTTGATTTGCCATTAGGTACTGGGTAACATTATGTAGATGACCTCTCTGAAATTTAAATATTCATCTATTAAATACAGACAATATCTAGATTATCTCTCAATACTATTTTAAGTTTCAAATTCAATACAAAAAAAAAAAACCCAAGTAAAATCCTTATAAAATTTTATTCATTGGTCTTGTTATCCTGCTATAGATTATCTTGGCTATGTCATTCTATTGATGTTATCTATTTAACCTGTGCAAAAAATCCACCATCTGATGTATGAGTTTGTACAAAACTGCTTTATCAGAGTATCAAAAACAACAAAAGGAAACATAAACATAAAGCAATCTCTCATTGCTGTGTCTTGCAATGAAGGTAGCAATATGATGACCCAGCTAATTGGCTTTTGTATCTAACTTTAATTTGTTTAGATGTGGATTGACTTCTTTCATTTTTTTACTAGTGAGTGGTGGAAGAATTGTGTTAGTTCTGGAACTTGGTTTGGTTTGTGGAAATACAACCTAAAGTAGCAAAAAGCCAATTTTAAGTGAGTTGGGAGACAAATGATGCTATCCTGAACACTTTCAACTGTCGTGTGCTATTCCAGGTGGAATAATTACCTATTGCTTTGAACAGTTTTAGAGGCTGTTGGGCAGATAAAATATATTATGCTCACTTTGTTAAAGATGGTGCTGCCCACATGCAAGTTTTAAGAGTAAGCTTTTCCCCACAGCCTTGACTGGTTGGATGATGTGCGGTGGTGCACTCTCATGAGGAATCTTCCCATTATGCATCAGATAAGTGGCTTTGTATCAGAGACTTTCTTGTTTGTAGATTGGATTAAGTGTTTGGATTTCTACACTATAAAGTTGGGCAGAAAGGGAGCTTGCTCACTCGCAGTTCCTGCGGTTAGCATTAGAGAGGAGAGCAGATAAAGGCCACACGGAGGTCAGGAGAAGCAGCCAAGATGGCAGAGTGTTAAGGAAGAAGCCAGTTTTAACAGAGTTTGGGCAGAGAGAAGGAGATGGAAAACAGAGGTGAATAAGTCTGGTGAGTAGAAACCTTTGATTCTAGGAAATTCAGATAAGTCAGTAGCTTTGTGAGCACTGAATGAGTGGGTTTTGGAACCCAGTGTGTATTTTTGCTTGCCCACTGGGTGCAAGCTAGAATTAAAGCTGATGGCTCACCAGTTCTTGGCTCTGTTGTTTCATTACCGACTGTCTGAATCTAATGCGAACCTGCACTGCACTGGCCAGGCTGCTGTGATGGTGGCCCTGGCTACTGGCTTTACAGAGATATACTTTATTTATGGGTTATACTCAAACGTAGTTCAGTCACATTACCTCACTGTTCAAGACTAATTATCACTAGGTACACTGAACTCGGTAGACCAAATTGAAGCATCTGTTATATATATATATATATATATATATATATATATATATATATATATATATATATATATATATATATATATATATATATATAAACTCTGAATTTTTGAAATGTTTTTAACCAGGAAAAAAATGAAAGTTTATATTTACTGAAAAAAAATTGGTGATTTGCAAGTCATTTAAAATCTCTTTCTATAAGCTGTAGTGTATGTAGAACAAATGGATTCAGGAGGGTGCTAACTATGTTTCCAAATTATTTCACTTTCCTAGTGCAAGAGTAATAGAAAACTCCCTAGACAAGGTTCCAAGGGCCAAGATCAGTGGTAGGATTCAGCTGGTTCACACTGGTTCAGCAGAACCGATACCTAAATTTTTGTTGACTGTGGCAAACTGGTTGTTAAAATGGTACTTGTAATCAGGGTTCTCCCTAAGGTGGGCACCTGGAAACCCTCCCCCCCCCAATGTGGAAATCACAAATTTACATGCCTTACTCTTTTTTAATGTTCATCTGTAAAACAGTGTATTCTAAAGAGCCCATAGTAATGCTCATTTCATCAATTGGTGAAGAAAATTTGGTGGAACTATGCTTGTAAAATTTACTTGTTCATTTACTAAATTAAAACTTACTATACTTTTGATAAAATACTGCATTTTATTTACCTTGTGTTTGTTACTTCAGTAAACAAACATATAAAGTAAAGAGAGAAAGTGTCAAACAAGCTGTCATTGGTACTAAATAATAATTTTATTGTTTTTTCAGGTATTACTTAATATTTTTCATTAATATGTTAAAGTTCATTTTAACACAATCTAATCTTGTGTACCTCTTATTACATTTTTATTTTTATTTTCTAATAGCTGTACCTGGCCTTGCATTGCTGTGGCTCAGTCTGGTTAAATGGAAAAGAAAGGAAAGAGAAAGCGCATGTTTCTAATGTGTTTAATTTCACAATGCCTTTGGGTATACAATATTTCCTGTTGTTCCATTGTCTGTGAAGATATAGAGATTGTCTGGTTTGCCGACTCTAGAACACGCAACATATAATTGTCCATGTGAGAAACAATCCGTGTCTAGATCTAAACCGCACAATTTTAAAGACTGGCCCTGAGCTTTGTTAATGGTGATTGCAAATGCCAATCAAATTGGGAACTGCAATCTCTTTAATTGAAATGGCATATCCATTAGAATCATAGGAATGCGAGGAATGAGGACATCTTGACCTTTGAAATGTCCTGTCAAGATTGTTGCTTCTACAACATTGCTCATTAATTTTTTTTACTGCAAGCCGCCTGCCATTGCAAAGCTTTGGCTAGTTGATATTTTACAACATGATAACTGATATGATGATTTTCAATTGCAGTACATGCGGTGGTATCCCTGGCAAATCGAGTGAATTCAAAAATTCTGTTGGATAATTAACCACTTCATCTGCTTCCACAACAATGTGGACAGACCTGTGTGTGACTGCCTGGCTTTGAATGTTAGACTGAATAATATTGTTAAGTTCATAAACGTCTTTGTTCTTGGCCACAAGAATAGCTTGTTCACTCAGCCAATCGTAATTCTTATCATTGGGTTGAATATTGGGAAACATTTTTTCAACCAATTCTTCTTTTGACGTCACTAAATTGCAGAAGTTGAGGCAATGAAATCCGTCCTGAAGTCAGATCAACCGGCACCTTTTCATTCTCAATTTCCAGCAATTAATGTGAGAATATCTTAGCTGATTGATCATTTTGCAGCTGGACATGCATATTTGTAGTTAATTTTCACGTCTTTACATGTCGCCACAAAGTAGAGTATTTCAGGCAAACATTTATTTCATCCGCTGGTGTCAATCAAGGAATTACAGGTAATGTTTGCCTGAAATCTCCTGAAAGCAATATTAAAGCATTCCCAAATGGTCTGATGTTTCCACGCAAATCTTGCAATGATCAATCAAAAACCTTGAGCAAATTTTTGTGCACCATTGTGCATTCAGCCCAAACAATAAGTTTGCATTTCTGCACTACTTTTTTTATGCCAGATGCTTTGGAAATGTTGCACATGGGAGTTTCAATGAATTGCATGTTCAATGGCAGTTTCAAAGCGGAATTAGCAGTTCTTCCACCTGGTAGCAATGTCACAGCTATTCCAATGACACAAGAGCTAAGGCTGTGTCATTTTGGATCGAATTGCTGCCAGAATCAATCTAATTAGGAACGTTTTACCAGTTCCTCCTGGCGCATCTAAGAAGAAGATTTCTCCAACCCTGTTATTGACAGTTTGCATTATTTGATCGTAAATGCCTTTTTGCTCAAGCATTAGCATAGGAATATTTGATTTCATGTACTGCAAAGGATCACCTGTGTTGTAATTTTGTTCATGATGCAATTCTACATCGAACAAAGCAGCATTGAAATGGAATCATAAAATATTTAGTATAGTGTTTGTTGCTTTTACACCCAACAAATGGCGCTGTTTTTCAAAAAAAGCATATTTTTACCTTTCACAGGTGTGACATCTATATAATAGTAGGTATATAAAAACATTAAAAAAGTACATATTTAAATACAAGGTTGTGTCAAAACTTCAAAGCAATTGGTGAAGAACTTTCGGAGATTTAAGATTATGAACAAATGAACATTTACATTTTATTTATATAGTTTTTTGTATTTTTCTGAAGTGAGAAGTGAGAAGGCAGAGAGACAGACTCTCACTTGTGCCTGACTCAGATCCATGCAGCAAGCCCACCAGGGGTGATGCTCTGCCCATTTGGGGCATTGCTCCTTTGCCCAGAGCCATTCTAGCACATGAGGCATAGGTCATGGAGCCATTTTCATTGCCAGGGCCAACTTTGCTCCCATGGAGCTTTGGCTGCAGAAGAGGAAGCAAGAGATAGAGAGAAAAGAGTGGGGGGTAGAGAATAAAGAAGCAGATGGGCACTTTTCCTGTGTGCTCTGACCCAAGATCGAACCCAGGACTTGCAGATGCCTGGCAGGCACTCTACTACTGAGCCAGCCTGCCAGGGCTTATTGTTCTTATTTAAACATTAAATACACAAAATAATAAACTACCTTTTGGTATATCTTTTTTTATACTGAAAACAGTCATTAGGGCAGAGAATTGGTTGTTAAATTATTTGAATCCCACCACTGGCCAAGATGTTAGTAATGTGATAGGGACCTAGTGTTGTGTATGGGACCTCAGTATTGTGTATAGAGTTGGACATAAAAAGAAATTTTATACTTGCTTTTGGTAGCTTAGAGTAGAAAGTCCCCAGTAGTCTATACAACGAAGGTAAGCATTGAATAGAGCTTGCCTATGGCAATCAATAGCTTAGAGTAGAAAACGTTTACAAGCCCAACTAGTTAGGTATCTTGACTTAAATCTTGCCTATAGAAGCAAGGTGTAGTTTTATGCTTTTAGCCTTGTAGCAATTATAGGAAGAACTGTAATAAGCTTTAGAACACAGAATACTTTCTACCAAAATGTCAAGAATGTTGTGCATACCTGTTGTAATAGCTATGACTTTGTGGTTTACCCCCTTAAATACTGCTTTCTCCCTAGGCTTAGGGCTGCTAGCTGTTTTCCCTGTGTGGATTTTCAACTAGCAGTCGCCGGCTGGCTAATAAAGGCTTTTAAAATTTATAATTAATTTGAGCTCCGATCAATAATTACTCGTGTTCGGTCCATAACAAGTAACGGTGTGGCTGTTGATAAAACCATTGCTCTCATAGAAACTTGCTTTGAAAATTCTAATAAGACAGGCACATAAATAAATATGATGCAGTTAGAATACTCAAAATTAAGGCAGGTGTGAAAAGCTACTGTGTACAATGCAGTACAGGATTAAGTTTTGGTTGTAAGATTGAGATAGAAAATTACTTTTAAGCTGGACCCTGCAGAAGACAATTCAACCTTCTTCAAGAACATGACTTGCTGGGAAAGCAATATTAATTTAGAGTTGAGAACATCAAATAGGACATTGATAGACAAGCCAACCTTGCCATTTTCCCAAGGCTTATATATTCCGTTAAGAAATCAAACTTGACTTTGCTCTAGGATGTTCTTATTTTTTTAAGTCATGTTTAAAGCACTGGAAAAATGAAGATTCTAAAATATTTTAATGACATTTTAATGTTCTGTTACAATTTAAAAATATTAACCTCAATTGCTTCTCTCATAATTTAAATATAACTTGCCCCACCCAATCCCACCTACCAACAGGTGTCAGCAATGTTACCAACAGTTACCAACTTGAGATATCTTTAGATTTACTGTTTTTCATCCATCCTTCTTCATTCATTATCTTTATAGCTGTAGAGAGACTGGGGTTTCAGAACTTCAAAGAACATTCCCTCTATTCCCACTTTATTACCACGATGGACACATGACTTCTCTAAAAATACTAGAACCCCTCCCAGGTATAACACAGGAATTGAGATAAATAATGCTTTCTGCTCTAGAATTTACCTAAATAATTTCATGTGGAGCTATGGAGACCATTCTCAGAAACATCTATTCATGCAAAACCCTATTACTCATATCTTTGTTTCAGAGAGAAAGATTCCATATTTTCAGGAAAGAAATCATTTTTGCTTTCTCTTCTCATTGTTATCAATAAAAATAATAAAGTATCTTATAGATGTTCTTTTTCGAATTCTAATTTAATTTTTATGAAAAATCTTGTGATAAGTAAGCTGTATGTGCCTTTTGGATTCTTTTCTTAGTACTTTTTTATTAATTTTAATGGGGTGACATTAATAAATCAGGGTACATATGTTTAAAGAAAACATCTCCAGGTTATCTTATCATTCAATTATGTTGCATACTCATCACCCAAAGTCAAATTGTCCTCCGTCACCTTCTATCTGTTTTTGTGTGCCTCCTCTCCCCCCTCCCCCACCCTCTCCTCCCTCCCCCCACCCCGTAACCACCACACTCTTGTCCATGTCTCATAGACTCACTTTTATGTCCCACCTATGTATGAAATCATGCTGTTTTCAGTTTTTTTCTGTTTTACTTATTTCACTCCGTATAATGTTATCAAGGTCCATCCATTTTGTTGTAAATGTTCCAATGTCATCAGCTTTCTTGTTGTTCAAGACAAAACTCTTATAGGTCTTCCCATTTTCCACCTCTTTTATAAGAGGTGGAACCATAAACCAACCATAAACCTTTTAATTCTTTTTCTTCTGTGTATATCCACTCTCTGACCAGTTCTGACCTTTCCACCTTCATATTCTAATCTATCTCCTTCCTGGGTCAGTATAATATTCTATAAACTGGTACTGTTTCTTCTCTTGCCCCATACTTTGTTAATTTCCTACCCTACAGTCATAGTGATTCCTTTTGGACAAGTGACCTTCTAATTCAGAGTCCTTCACTGACTTTATATATATTTTAACAAGTATAATATTAAAAATCTTAACATCACCAATATTCTCACCCCGGCTACTCTGCATACTGCCCCCTTTTCTTACTCAAGTCAAACTGCCCTTTTTGCTGCTTCTTCAACATGCCAAGCAGGCCGCCACCACTACCCTCTGACCTTGTCACTAGATATTTACTCCCCCAAATATCCACACATTTTACTCTTCACTCCTATTGGTCTCACTTAAATGTCTCCTCATCAAAAAGGCTATTTTAATTTTTTTTATAAAATTATACCTTTCATTGTACTCTCCATCCACTTAACTGGCTTTATTTTTCTCCATAGTGTGTATTGCCTTAATACATGACATGTACCGTCTCCTTTTCTTGTTTTAGCTTTTATTTCATTTTTTTTTGTCCTCCATCACCTTTAATTTGGTTTTCTTTATACCCCTTCCCTCCTCCCAGCTCCTTCCTCTTCTTCCTTCCCCTCCCCCTGGTAACCACTGCACTCTTATCTATGTCCATGAGTCTCAATTTTGTGTCTCACCTATGTATGAAATCATACAGTTCTTAGTTTTTTTCTGATTTATTTATTTCACTCAGTATAATGTTATCAAGGTCCATCCATGTTGTCGTAAATGGTCCTATGTTATCATTTCTTATTCTTTGTTGCAGTGTTACCTTTATCATAAAAGTTTCCACAAAGGAGGATTTGTGTATGTTGCTGATTTGTTAATATCTCCCAAACTCTGTAACAGAATAGAACAGAAAACTTCAGGTTCTTAACAGATGTTTGTTGAGGGAATTAAACATTACTTGAAGTCCTTGCCTCTTGATTTTCAAAACCATTGTTTTTCTGAAACTATATCCAGCAAGACAGCTTTTTCATATATATATAAAGTCATATATATATATATATATATATATATATATATATAGAGAGAGAGAGAGAGAGAGAGAGAGAGAGAGATTGACTAAGTTCTTGCAAATCAAAACATCTTAATTTTCAAGACACATAATTTCAAGAGTTTAAAGAAGTCTGTTTTAGGAATTCTCATTATTATTATCTCTAAAATTTAATAAAATCCCCACTGGGCTTAGCATAATCTGAGCATTCAATGTAGTGCTAACTCATTAACAGCATATGTTCTTGTAATGTCTCCATTCCTGGGGCAAATAAATGCCCTTGAAAAAACCATTACAGGAAGGTGTAGAGAGCGGTGTGGAAACATTGTAAGAAATAAAATTTTTGCATGTTGAGAAGACTACTGAAGACTGAGAAGACTCTTTCTGTGTATATTAAAGGAGAATACACTTCTTACAGTTAGCTTTCTACTGAAAAAATTTACAGCTGCCGAGGACCCAATCTAACTCTTAAAATTAAGTATGAGTTTCTGCTGCAGCAGACTTTTGAGATTTTTTAAAAAAGCACGCATTTCTTCGCTTGTATTCTGCCTGAGCACCGTCACTCTGTTTAATTTCATGCAGTGGATAATTCCTTTAAGGATAAAAGCATTTCTTCATTCATGTGGAAGACTGATCAGGATTGGTTGAAAATCAGCATATAGTAAAACATTGAAGTCCACCACTTAAATATCTAATTTGAAGAAATATTGGCACTGTCACTTACTCCCTAATTAACTATTGGGCATTTGAGTGCAAAATCAATAAACAGAGAAATGACAATTAGCTTAGATGGAAATTGACTGGTGTTCTATTTTATTAATATATCTCATCTTTTGTTTTAAAGCCAACTTGGCTTTATTTTTTCTCTTCCTTGTTAATAAATTGTGATTGTGTCTTGTAATGAATAAGCCCGCAAACCATCTGGCAGTTGTCTCACGGCTCATTACGTGCTATGGGCCACTCTGAGAAGCTGCCTCAGGTGGCATTTACACTGGCACATGCAGAGAAAATGACTTTTTATTACTGAAATCAAATTTTGGAAAAATAAATGCTCTATTTCTGGGTATCTATGCCTAAAATGAAGGTGTGGTTTGTCAAGTAATAATCCAACCCACAATTCTTGTTTTGGGGTGATAAACAACAATTTTCTCACATAGATATCAATGTGCTTTTACGTGAGCTAAGGAGATAATGTTTACACACTAGAGCTGTTATGATTTCTAGCATACTTTTTAATTTCTTAATTATTAATTATGTACTTCCTTATTTCCACATTGTTTTGTAAAGTCCTATAAATATTTCACAAGGATTCCAAATGGAGATTGTAAAATGGCATTATGACATTTTTCCTGGGATGAAATTGTGTCCCTAGAGACCTCATCATCACAGACATGTGAGTCTCTTTCCACATATGCCATCAATGTTTTTTATTTCTGGTTCATATTCATTACTTTAATACTATGCTATCTGCTCTGAATATTATTTCTTCTTGGAAAAAAATGACAATTAAGGCTCTAAATGGCAATCTGTAGTCAGTTAATGATGAGTCTGTTGTGGCTGTGAAACTGTGTGGAAATATATTGTCAAAAAATGAAGGTTAGAAGGAAAAGAGCAGCCAAAGTGCTCACAATGCACAAATGCTGTACATTAAACTCCCGATTCCGTTCAGGCAGATTATACCCTAATTCTGTTACATAGCCATGAGATACACCCGTAACTCAGGTAAGTAAAAGCAGCCTGCAAAAAATATGTATGTACATAATATTTTAATGTATTTTTCCAATGTAAATAACATTTTTAAATTATTGTGTTATGCTTGACCTGTGGTGGCACAGTGAATAAGGCGCCTCCAACCTGGAATGCTGAGGTCACTGGTTCAAAACCTTGGGCTTGCCTGCTCAAGGCACATATGGGAGGTGATGCTTCCTGCTCCTTTCTTCTTCTTATATCTCACTCCTTCACATTTCTCTCTAAAATAATAAATAAAATATTTTAAGAATTAAATTTTTTTAAAAAAATTATTGTGTTATTATCAGAGAGAGAGAGAGAGAGAGAGAGAGAGAGAGCATAATTTTGCTTGATTGGTGAAAGTCAGAGGCCAAAGCATAGGAAGAAATTTCTCCACTGTAATTAGAATTAAAAACCAATCTTGAAATTTTAAGGAAAGGGATTATGAGAGAAAAATTTTTTCTTAAAATTTTATTAGATGCTTAGAAACACCAACTTAATAAGCTCCTCAAGATACTGACATACTTGCCCATACATTCTTATTTATTTTATAAAACAAAATTTTGAAATAACTAGTTACAAGCAACATTGGTAGTTTATTTTATCTTGAGTTGGGAAATTGATTTCCAAATGGATGTTGAACTATACACAGATGCACACACAAGGAGAACATACATATATGATTAGAGAAATATAAGGTGGTTAGTAAACACTGGGAAACAGCGTGACCAGGCAGTGTCACAGTGGATAGAGCATCGGACTCTGATGTGAAGGACCCAGGTTCGAGACCCCAAGGTTGCCAGCTTGAACATGGGTTTATCTGGTTTGAGTGAAGCTCATCAGCTTGGGCCCAAGGTCGCTGGCTTGAGCAAGGGGTTACTATCTCTGTTGTAGCCCCCTAGTCAAGGCACATGTGAGAAAGCAATCAATGAACAACTAAAGTGCCACAACGAAAAATTGATGTTTCTAATCTCTCTCTCTTCCTGTCTGTCTGTCCCTATCTATCCCTCTCTCTATCTCAGAAAAACAAACAAACAAAAAACCCTGTGAAACAGTGTTCTCAAAAGAATAAGTTATAATGAAGTAAAAAGACTGTGTGGTTTTCTTTTGGGATCAGATGACACATTTGTATTTTTGTAGCTATGTGGATAATATCCTTTGCTGTAATGAGATTTAGTACAAAATCCTCTGGACTGAGACTCAGACTTTAGATGCTGTTCTGTTCCTTCCTTTGTGGCCTTTAGACAAGTTTCTTATCCCCAGAAGTCCTATTCTTTCTCTGCCAGAGTACTTTAACTACAAGAGTGGTAGTTGCTTCATAAATTTCTGGTGGTATTAATTAAAATAGTTTAAAAATTTCAGAGTTAAAATCATGTTTGAAGACAAAATGCAAGAAGATAGATGCATTAGTCTTAATCCTGGTGCTGTCACTTCTTAATCACTTGAGCCTAATTGTGTAGTGTGTGCGTGCGTGCGTGTATGTGTGTGTGTGTGTGTGTGACTGTGAGTATATCTTTTTCACATTGTCAACTTACTGTTGCTTCCCAAAACACAATTCTAAGCATGATACTCTCACATTTCCCCTGTAAAGTAAAACTTATTAGTTAGAATATTAAGATAATTCTTGTTCTGAATTTGGTCTACTTCTATAGCTTTGTCTCCTGACAAATCTTGCACTCTACTTGACTACTTTCTTTTTCTTGACTCTAGGCTTTCTTAAGCTGCCTAGAATATTTATCCTTCCCATTTATTTACTTATCTGCAACTCATTTTATACAATTCATTGTACTTGTGACATGCTTGAATCCACAAAGTATTCTTACTATGTTTCCATAGCACAAGATACTTAGCCCTATTGTAGCACTGTCTCTACTGTAATGTGATTGCCTGTTGTGTCTCTATCTGTTAGAGTCTATGTTTCTTAAAGATAAGGTACATTTATCTCTGTTTTTTTAGGTCAAATGCTAAAAGGCGATATAATAACGCCAAGAAGTGTTTGATTATTTTATCTCCTCTACTCTCCAAAAATATTTTTATATTATTTACAATATCTAATTCTAAGTTTGGACAAAAACTCCAGGAGTTTGGTACCGCACTAAAGATTTTTTGTTTGTGTATTTTTGATGTGCTTATTGGTGTTGCACAATTCATCTTATTGTGAGAGAATAATCATTAAAATCAGAACACAATTTAGAATGTGTAAAAATTGACCTACTTTACAAGTACAGTACAGTCTTAGGTGAATGCTTTATGTGGATTCTAAGAGCTTTCTCTTACACTTGACCTCATACCTCTTATTGATGCAGATTAGTCACAGATGGAGACTGCTACTTGAACACGACAACTGCCAAAGTAGCCTTGCAGAGAACACGTTTTAAACCTATGACTCAGCAAGAGATTACCAAGGACTGGAAAACTCAAATTGTAGCGCTTGGTTAAAGGTGTATATCTATGACTTACAAGAGTACATGAGAGCAAGGTTGCTTGTTTTCTTTAACACTATCTAGCAAGTACATTTGATTATTAGCACCTAGTGATCTTGAGAAGTCAAATAGAACAAGGCCAAAACTGAGAAAAAATTAGAGCGTTTAAATTATCTATCTTTCCTGATTAGGCTTCCAAGTAAGATGAGAAGAACCATATGTAGAAGGCATTTCTGAAAGAAAAAGGCTGTATATACTAAGTTTGTAAGAAATAGTAAAAAAGTACTGATGTTTTAGGGAGAAGTCAGAGTCTTCAATAACTTATAATAATATTGTTGGAGAAATCATATATCCAATAATTGAAGAATTATTATTATATAATGCATTTTATGAGGATATTCAATTATAAAACACATTTAAATACAAGATACATTTGAGTGTACTCATATGTAAATGAAATCCTCAAACCCTCCCATTGGGAGCTCTATATTTTTTCTGTATTTTTAAACGTACAAATTTTTAATAAATAGGTATACTTACAAAGAAAAAAGGTATAAGCAAAAATAACACATTTCACATACTCACATACATATATAGAGACTCAAATTTATGATTGGTGTGGGTAAATCTCCAGTATAGTAGATATTCTAATAATTCTTTCCCACTGACTTCAAAGAGCTATTAATAACTACTATAAATCCTTATTCTCAGGAATAAAAGCTAATTAATATTAAAGGTTAAGAATCTATTTTTTTTCTTCCCTCTCTGCCACAGTGGGTTATTATACAATTAACTGTGTAAAGGAGATGCCATGTTGTATCACAAAGCATTTACTCTTGTCATGTTGTATCACAAAGAAGAGGACATTATTTTTGGCTGCTTGTGCAGTGGTGATTCTCTTATTCACAACTGTGCACAGTATCTATGCTTTGATGTAGTAAATGTGATTGAAAATAAGATCATAGGAAATAAAAAGAGCTTAAATGAACCACTCTTTAGAGCTTCTTGAATCTGTGACTCAGTGTCTTATGCCAGTGTGGAAAATTTTCAAGACAGTATCTCTTTAAATGTTGCTCATTGTTCTCTGCTTTTTTTTTTTTTACTTCAGCACAAAATATATCTTTTACTAAGTTACATGTAGCTATTACACTCCTTTCTTCCTTCTTCCCTTTTTAATTTGCATGCTTCAGTCTATATATTTTAAGGCCTTATCTTTCAGTTCAATAATCTTTTCTTCTGCTCTGTCTAATCAGCAAAGCCATTGCACTTTTGGTTATAGAATGTGTATTTAAACTTAATACATATTCTGTTGCTCTGGTGAGATATGCAATGTTTTCTTAATTTTCTCAAGCTTATAAATTGATATTATTTTAATGTTTATGCCTGAAAATTCCCATATCTAGATAACTGAGGGTTTTTTAATTGTCTATTTTTCCATCTTTCTTTTTGATTCTATCTTCAGACATGCCTTGGTGACTTTAGATCATTGTATAGAGAAGCACTGCAGAAACTCTAGATGACAAAATAGTACCCCAGAGAGGATTTTCTTTTGAAAAATAAATCAGGTAGAACCAGATAATTTTTCACCCATCTGAGAGTATATTGTTTGAAGTGAGGTGTTAAATTACTAAGGTCAGATCTAGTTTTAGTTTGCTTTTACTTCTTGAGCAGTGAAGCTACAAAAGTTTTTAAAACATGAAATACCTGACTTTTGAGTCAGGGTCACTGACCTTTTTTCCCTTAGACTGTCAAATAAAAAAAATGTCAATAGCCAACACAACAATAGCTGTCCAGTGTGAATGAATCAAAATTATACCTATATTTTTTTGTCAAAAAAATAGAATTTTTTTTGGTGTGCTAGAGAATTTTAGTAATTAGTTTGTGTGACATGAGATGGAAAAGGTTGAAAATTGTAATCTTAGAGTGTGTTTTACAGATTGCCTTTAAAGACTAGAATGTTTATTAGAGCTCTTTCTTCTTGACTGGCTCTGACCTTATAATTTTGTCAAGTGCTAGGAGGAGAGAAGCAGAGGAGAATGTATAAATTTCCTAGTTCCTAGTGACCAAGGTAGACCAGAACTCTAATTTTTGTGTATTCATTCTGGAAGACTGACAAGTGTTTAGAACCAATGTCTTCTGCTCAGCTTCTGAGTTCTGAGTCACTAACGAAACAGCAAAGGCCTTGCCAACCTCTTTCTGAAATATTTCTGTTTTTTTTGGAATTTGGTCACTCAAGTCTTCTCTATTTAGGTTATTTTCTGATGGCTTCAAGTAATAATTTTCTTGTTTTTATTTTGATGTTTCATACATCATTTACATTGCTGCTTTCAAAGGGAGGGTATCTAATAAAATATATTTTGTCATAGTTGGAAATGGGTGTTGTATAAGCCTTTCTTTAAAAGATCCTAAATAAGATTTTTGATTAAAGAGAAGCATAAGCAGAAAAATTCAAAATAGAGGGGACATGAAAAATGAAAAGAAGGACAAGGACTCCTGGAATAAAAGAGGTAAGTGAGGGGAAATGGTTTTAAAATATTCACCAACAAATCAAAATGAGATTTTAAACATGCTTGCTTTGAATAGAATACATCTAAAAACATTCATACTTCTAAGGTGTTTTGCTATTCAGTCAAGTAAAACAGATTGATTTTTATCTGCAACTTGTTATTGACTGAAAATCAGCTGGCTTCTGTTGTTAAAAATAAGAACAGCATGCGTTAGATTGAATAAATGTGTTGCCTAGTAAACTTGCTTGGTGTTAAACTTTATTCAACTGGTGAATAGTTTAATGATCCCTAGTCCCAGCCTCCAAAATGTGGCTATGTGAGTTTCTCTCAAATGGTCTGTTTTACTGAGTCAAATTTGTATGTAGGGAGCTTACATGCCTCACAAAAAGATAAGAGAAGCCATAAAAGTGATGAGGCAAAACAAAAACCCAAATGGTAAAAGTGATCTAATTTATCTGTAAACATTTAACTGAAATTGATTCCTAAATGATTGATCACATTTTGTGACGACAACTGTAACTGTCTCTCTGCATGAGTTAGAGTCATTCATTGTGGCAATTATAAAGATGATCAATGGCTTGGCTTCCTGACAAGCAAAACTACAAATGCATTAGTTTCCTTGCATCAGTCATGACATAACTACCCATGAATACATAAAGCATCCAAAATTTTTAGGTATAATTCACATATTAATTTTAATATGTCTCTGAAGCATTGTTAACCAATACTTATTAGATGTCCTTAGACTATGTGACCAATTAGCAGTGTGAACATGTGGAACATGTACAAAACTAAAGGGGAAAACATTTTCCACAGTTAGAAGGAAAAACAGTGATACATATATTGCTGACTAAACGTATAAACTGCCTCTGGCATTTGGTAGGTGCTGAGATTACAGACACACCAGTAAACCACTTAGCCCTTCTTTCAAGAAGAGCATAATACAGGGAAACAGCAGATAAATAAACCAACATAATGGGTAAGATGTGATAAACACTATTTATTTATTTCCTCAATGAATCATTCTTGAGCAATTTTATGTATATGTTTATGGGAGTGACATTTAGGGTAACAACATTAAATAATTTATAAGCTTGAGATATAGTAAATATGACAGACACTTACAAAGTTTGCTACAAGATTTATAAGAAAAGGCATTTAAAACACCCTGTGGCTTTAGAAAATGAGTCTCTGTGAGAAAGGAGGTGCTACTTCAATTAGGTGACAGAATTGAGGTGATAGAATTCTCCCAGGAGAGAAGAAAGCAAAGATAGAGTGTGGTGGTGTTTAGTATGCTAACTTAGTTAAACAGGAACCACCTTCTGTAAAATTACCTTCCCTGTATGGTTAGAGTTGGACGCAAGAGAGTCAAGTGAGATTTGAAAAGTACAAATGAAGTGCTAGCTGTTCCCTACAGATGATGAATGCACATCCTCACTTAGCACCAAAGCTTGGCCCCTTTCCATGGAACCACTGACTTCCCTTACTGGTGTGTTCCTAGATACACAGGTATTCTACCTGCTATTTGATCTCTTTCTTTAGCTTCTCCAACACCGAGCCAGATACATGTACAGCTCTGGGTTATAGGGCACCTGCTGCTTCTGTTGATTACCTGTATCATTAGAATTAGAGACAAGTTCTGATTTGTCCTTGAGTGTATCAGTTTATTCTCAAGTTTTCTAGTTTGTCTTTGATTGTTTTCTTGTTTCATCTAAAATTTTTCTCCTAACTACTGATCAAGGTAACTTCAGACCCACCACAAGATACTTGATTCTATAGACTTCTCACCAGTTTCCTTCCTGATCCCTGGTGAGTGACATTTTTTTTTTTTATCTCCCAACTCTCTAGAGCTTTACTTTACCAACTTTTTCCACAATTGTGTACAGCCTAAGTCTTATAAAAATGCTTTATTTTATGTCATTCATAGTTGATCTGGTTCCCCAACAGAATCAAAACCAATGCTTACAATAAGGATTATTTTTTAAATGGCCTTATCTGGCAACTATAAGTAGATGATTGGGTTGGAAGAAAGGATGAATGCGAGTTGTAACAGGTATTGAAGGCATAAAAGTACTCCATTAGGATCTATTTTAGAATAAGATGCATGTCTAGTGTTCCCTTTTTTAAAAATCTCATTAGTGGCTTATGAAAATGGATTGGAGTGATCAAAACTAAAGTAGAAAAAAATAAGTAGATTAGACCATTACATATTTAAGAAGATAATACTAAAAATCTCTATACAGATAGTGGGGGGTAGAGAGTAAATGGGGGATCAGAGATAAGTACAAAGGAATTTTAATAAATTTTGTAAAAACCATTACACTCCTTCATGTCATCAGCCTTTGCACTAACAAAGTTTTTCCAAACCTAGGTCCTTAGTTCTGTTTTACAAACTGCCTGTAAAACATGGGGCTTTATGCATTTGTAATAGAATAAAGTGGTGTAGACTATAAAATTCAGAGTGTATTACAAAGTGAATGTAAGAACTGATTAAAAAACTTGTTGACTGTATATGCACATATACTGAATGGATATATGTTTCTTAATGTGTTGGTAAAGAACATCATCAAGCCTTTAGTTACAGGGACCCAAAATGGGGACCTCCTCATGAAGTGCCTCATTTTCATAATGGACATTTGAGAAGGTTGGATATTAATAAAACAACAAAAAAGTGGAGAAATGAGTTATAATAAAATAAATATTGCTACTTTTATTGTCAAATGAAGACGAAGGACAACTATTGTTAGTTTTCCAGTCTTAAGAATTAAATTGCTATTTCTACATTTGGACATTTGTTAACCATGTCATTTTTCCTTATGTTAAAAAGGAATAAAAGAACCTTAAGACTTAAAAGGGAAATATGCTTGCTTTCAAGCTAAATATGTACTTTCAAATTTATTATTATATTTTTGTATTTGGATACATGGACTGAGTAGCCAATAAGATCAGAAGTTGTATTCTCATGAGAATTTTTGGCTATTTCCTTTCTAATGTTCTGTTGGAAACAGGCATTTTCAATATAGTTAATGGTTACTACATTATCTTCACAAATTATTTTAGTATAATATAGTCTGAAATAGCAATCAATCAAAAATAATTAAAATTGTATTAATGAACTACTCAGATAAATTTTCCTACAGTAATCAAGGTCTATTTACCTGATGTAAGTGAAGGTTATGGTACGAATATACACTGAAATAGGAAGGCTCTCTTATTTTCTGGTTTTCCAGTTGGGTTTGATCAATGGATGCATATATAGGAAATTACCAGTAGACAGTGGGAGGAAAGTAAGGTATGCTACATTTTACACAGACTCTCTTCCTGCTGAGTTGGCTTCATTTCTCCACCAAAGGCAACAACTTCTGCAGAGTGGATTTCTCCATGAAAGGGTTGGGTGACTACCTTGAATGGCACTAGGAAAGGAATTACGAGGCACACAATTAAAGAATGCCTGCTGCTGCTGATGTAGTGTAGGAGATAGAGATATAGTCAACATCAAAGACCACATTCCAAGAATATAATAATTATGGCCTAAAAGTTCAAGAGAGAACATGAACAAAGTATTGTTGTTCTATGTTTATAGTATTACATTTCAAATACTAAGTTTCACATGACCAGAAAATGAATTATTTACATTTTCCTGTATAGTTTAGATGTGGTTTAGATCTGAGATAGTCATTAGATGCTACTAGCTACCAGTGGGATCATGGATGATGGATAATGCAGTGTCATGAGAAAGGATATAATTACTATTAAGTAAATGGCATTGGAAAATTGCAGAGGCAAGAAGACCCAATTGTTATGATACAAATAGCTTCTGACAGCTGACAGCATTGTGAATTATACCAGCACTGCTATGTTTTTTTCTCATGGTTGGATATATGAAATTAGCCAGGAATAATTCATCTAAAAATAAAAAAAATAAAAAAGAACATGAAAATTCCTGGACATGAACAAGAAGAAATGGTGCCTAAACAATATTAATAATTTTTATCTGTATTAATTAGAAAGTAAATAAGTACGTTTTTCTTTACCACTCATTACTCTAAATCTTCATAGACACAGGCCATGATGTTATAAAATATTTCAAAGTTAATTTTTTTATACATAAAGGGCTTCTCAAAAATATTCTTAGAATCTTGATCAGGACAGGGGTGAAACACATCACTGCTGAACAGGAAAAAGCAGGAACAGAGGGGTGGGCGGTTCAGAGCCCTTCCTACTCCAAACACTCCTCTGTTCCTTCTGCCCTTCTTGCTGGGGGATCACTAGGCTCCAATAAGCACTTTTGAAAATCACTCATCTTTCAGCATCAAAATTATTTCCAACCTAGATTGAAGAATAATACAGGTAAGGGTTTTCTCTGACATTAATAAAGTAACAACACAATTGGTATATATCACTGGCTCATTAGCAATTTAGAAAACATAATTCTGCACTAATTTTTAAAAATTAAGCACAATGAAAAAATTGTTTTTATAGTACTGGATAATTTGGAACACATACAATAATTTTTTCATTATTTTAATGAATCTATAATTTTATCATTTTAATAAATACATATATTTTATTAAATAATAACAAGTTTACTGGTTAGTTTTAATGATATTGTTTTATTTTGATTTTTAAAGCTAGCATATGGTCTTTGAAAGTTAAAAAAAATAAAAAATAGAAAGAAACTACCACTTCAGTCTAACCTACCAAGTATTATTGCAAATAATTAATTATTACATTTTGACACCTTATCCCAGGTGTTATCAAGATGCCTTTTAAAAACCTTTAAACAAAAATGGCTGATTAAATGTATCAAATGATGCATTTAGATGTTATTTAAATCACAGTAAATGATACCTTTCTGATATAACATAAATCATAAATAGTCAATAAATATGCAAACTTACAAAAAAATTCTCATTGGATCTCTAAATATTGAGAAAAATATTTTTAATTTAAATAGTTTGAATTTTTATGTAATTTTAATAATTTAGCAACAAAGTATGTTTTATTTAAAAAAATGCATAACTATGAAATCAAGCTGTAGTCATTTTCTCCCAAACAATTTAAACAAATCAACCTAATTTACCTCTAAATTTTATATTAGACATCTCAGTGTAAAGATATGGAAACCACAAATTTAAAAATTTTATTTTTATAACATGGAAAACTATTATTTTATTTATTCAACAAAAATTAGCAGCAGTTTTAAATGAGTGAGCAAAGCTAATACTAATTTATCAAGCCACTGCAAAAAAATGTTATAGTATTTAAGATATATTTGTTCTCTATTTACACATTTTTTATGATCACAAAAATATTTTTGAAAATAATTGTATGTAAATCTCTTCTACCGATAGGTGGCACTGAAAATGTGTATATTTCAGTAAATTCATAACTATGTTGAAGATGCCTTTTTCCTATAATTCAGTTTCAGCTGTGGCTTGAGTCAAGCACATTTTTTTTTGTGTGTGCCAGAGACAGAGAGAGAGAGTCAGAGAGAGGGACAGACAGACAGACAGGAAGAGAGGAAGATGAGAAACATCAATTCTTCATAGCGGTTCCTTAGTTGTTCATAGATTGCTTTCTCATATTTGCCTTGACTGGGCAGGGGTGTTACAGAAGACCGAGTGACCCCTTGCTTAAGCCAGAAACCTTGGGTGCAAGGTGGTGAGCTTTTGCTCAAACCAGATGAGCCCGCGCTCAAGCTGGCGACCTCGAGGTCTCGACCTGGGTCTTCCACATCCCAGTTGAACGCTTTATCCACTGTGCCACCGCCTGGTTAAGCAAGTCAAGCACATTTATCCAAACTAGAAAATTACTCAATGTGAGCAAGAGGAGTTTTGTTATGGAAATAGAATGTAAAATGTTTACAATGATGAACCATTATATCAGGAATAACTTACTTTGCTGATACAATAAAATTTATCTTATACCTCACTAAAATTGTATTTTATTTAGCAAACTAAATGTTATATTTTTCTCTATTATATCATTAATTATTATGTGGTCAAATTGTCATTTGACTTTGGTCTGGGGTTTTGATGTTTATTTGAGGAAACAATGAATATAGAATAATTTTGCAGAATTCAAAAAAATTTCAGCATTGTTTAAATTATCCTGATTTATAATGTGTAATAAAACTAAAAGCAAATCTCTGAGTATTTGTATTTGTATTAATTTTATTAGTAGTGCTCTTCATTTTATCTATGTATATATACTTAAAATTTTTCACCTCCCAGTATAGTAAAATTCTGACATCACAGTCATTTAGTTCATTCAAGAGGTTCATTTCAACAGCTCATAGGAAACAAAACCTACAAACCTTATGATTTTCAGTCTGCATTTTTACAGCAGTTTTATTTAAATGATTTATTGCCATAAGACTAATCCTAATAATAGTCTTCTTTTATAACTGCATTTTATTCTTAGCCTCCTTGCTGTGATTTATTCAGATTTCCTAAGAAAATCGGAACCACTATGTAGCTATAGCTATTATGTAGCAAATGCCTTTACATCACCATAAGAAACATAGATTTTTTTTATCCCTGAACTTTCCAATAATCAGATATTCTTGTGCAGTGTCTGTGTTTTTATTGGATCCCAGTGAAGTCTCATTGTCTTTTACAATTTGTCCGAATGCATGCTTCTCCACATGTCTACTAATTTCTGCTTTTTAAGCTCGTGTGAAAAAACCAAACTTACCTGACATGGGCCTATACTTAATTCTATTTCCATAGTCTCATCTATAATCAGAGATAGCTTAATACAAAACCTTTTTCTTTCTCTTCTTTGTTAGCAACAATTTGGCATACTATTTTTTTTCTTTTTGAGCTGCCAACGCTGTATTTCTGGATGCCCTCCACCCCACCTGACCTTTTGTGGAGAAGACACAAGCATTGCCCCTCCCGCTTCCCCCTGTTTCTTCTTTGATCACCTTGTTTTCAAACCACCACACTCACCATAAACATTTTTAGGGTTTATAGAATGACAGGCAAAAACTTTAATGACTATTAGGGACAAAAAAAAAAGCCTAAAGAAAAGTTATTTGTTATTTGAACTTGTAAATGCGGTAAAGGATTTTAGACACTGCTAAACA
Source organism: Rhynchonycteris naso (assembly GCA_037038555.1). Classification (NCBI taxonomy): domain Eukaryota; kingdom Metazoa; phylum Chordata; class Mammalia; order Chiroptera; family Emballonuridae; genus Rhynchonycteris; species Rhynchonycteris naso. The sequence continues at coordinate 286,662,427 of CM072996.1, read as the reverse complement.
TAAACATATTAGGTTCATATGGTAGCCAGTGTCTGTGATGTCTCCCAGTGATCCCTGCTTCTTGGAATTCACACCCTTGGCATTCCCACATTGCCGAAGTTGGTCTGTGTGACATAACATGCAGCAGAAATCATGGTAGACCACTTTCAAAATTAGGTTACTCTCTTTCTATTTACCATATCTTTGTCATTTTCTATTGGAAAACTAGTTACCATGTTATGAAATTGCCACTTGGGGGAAAAATGTGGTCTCCTGTCAATAGACCACAAGGAATTGAAGCCTACCAGAAAACAATGTGGGTGAATTTAAGCAGATCTTCCAGCTCTTGTTTAACATCAGGAGAAACACTGAACCTGAAACATCAGCTAAGTCACTTCTGGATTCTCAACACACAGGAACTAAGAGAAAATAACTGTGTATTCTTTCAAGTTGCTATGTTTTGCAGTAATTTGTTATGTTGCAATAAGTAACTAACACAGATCTTGAATGATATTAGCAAAACTGTCAGAATCTCTCTATATTTGGCTCTATATCAAATGATGCAAGCATGAGCTGTGTCTTTAGTACATGGATTCTATATAAAAAATCTGAAAACTAAAACCTGATGGTCAAGACAGGCCTGTCAACTGCTTTGTAAATAAAGTTTTATTGGAAAAAGAAACACTTCAGTTTGTTTATATTTTGTCTATTACTGCCTGCCTTCTATAGTTGCAGACCTGAGTAAAGGCAGAAGTCATATAGCTCCTTAAACCTAAAGCCTTGTTCTATATGGTGGGCAGTATACACTTTGGCACACATCCTTCTGAATTAGTAGCAACTGTAGAAAGAAATCTATAATGGAACAAAAAGGTTTAAAAGAGAATTCTAATTTAGTCTTGGGTTATGAGCCTTTCACCAATTATGTAAGCAAGTAGAAATGTTAATTTTATTGACTGAGTCTAGGTCGTGTGACCATTTTTGCTTTTAGGGAAGTAGAATGAGCTTTACACCAGCCAGGTAAAATTGGTTCCCCACAGGAAAGGAAGATTTCATTACTAGAAGAAATGTATTAGTATCCAGGTATACTTGGTGAGAGGTGGGGAAGTTGAATGAGATATTCACATGAAAACCCTTTAGAAATTATACCAAAAACATAATAATGATCACTATAAATAAAAATGGCAGGGTGAAAAAAAAATGGCAGGGTGATAAGAATTACAGAAATGCTTCAATGAACCACAACCTTAAGGGCTACATAAAATTAAGTTTTTTGGTAGAAAAATACCCTCCTGTTCTCTTTTTCTTTCTGAGGAAGGAAGTCATACCTCTCTTTTCTCCTTGTTCTCATTCTTGTTAATTCAGGTAGACTTCTTCCTGAGTTACATTAAGATAGGGAACAATAGGCCTTAACTATAGGCTATTCTCGTCCTATATATGCAAGTTTGGTGAACTTTACTTATAGCTCCACCATATAAATATTAAATCCTTAAATTATTACAGTAATTTCAATTTCTCAAACATATTTTTTTGCCAATTTCTCATGTAATTTTTAGGTAAAAACTGTGAGATAATAATATTTTACTGACATAGTATCTCTGGTCCACCTGGAGAGTGCTAATTGGGGTGTAACCTCTCAGGAAAATACATTAATTTATGAACCTAACACCTGGCACATAATTTAGGCATGTGAGATGAGCTCATTAATTCTTAAAAGAAATCTCACAAACATAAATTACGTGAAACAGCAAAAACAAAGTCTTTGGAATTAGACCTAATACTTTATTTTAACATTTACTACTTGTGACATGTTGGATAAGTTAACTTAATTCTTCTCTTTGTAAAAATGGGTCTGGCAATGGTTACTTTGAAGAAAAGTTGAAATTGCTTAAGTCAACGTGCCTAGCACATAATACTCCACAAACATTAAGATCTTATAGTTTCAATATTATTTAGGTCCTATAATTTAACCGTCTGACAAAGGACTACAAATGTTACATTTCTATGGTACAAATAATACACAGCTAAGTTCAAATGCAGTGGTATTAGTAGGCAGCTAGGAGGTAACAAAAGAGACCGGAGCTAGATTGGCAGGGTCAGGTTGAATCTGAAAGTTACATTTCATCAAGCTTAAGTCTGGAAGTTACAACTTCAGACACTCCAAGATATAACTGAATCCCAGATAAGAGAACCAACATCCCTCCATCCCATCTCCTGACCCCTCTCCCCCATGTAAAAGGGAAGGATCAACTTTCTAAATATCCTCAGAGAACCACTGCTCCATTCCTCTCAGATTACCAGGGTGAAGAAGAAATTATAAAGAAAAAAATTCCTGGCCCTGACTGGTTGGCTCGGCAGTGGAGCATCGGCCCAGCATGTGGAAGTCCCTGGTTTGATTCCTGATCAGGACACACAGGAGAAGCGACCCTCTGCTTTTCCATCCTTCCCCCTCTCCTTTCCCTCTATCTCTCTCTCCCCCTCCCACAGCCAAGGTTCTATTGGAGCAAAGCTGGCCCCGGGCCCTGAGAATGACTCCACGGCCTCCGCCTCAGGTGCTAGAAAGGCTCCAATTGCAGCAAGCAATGCCCCAGAGATGCCAAGCATCGGCCCCTGGTGAGCATGCTGGATGGATCCGGGTCAGGCACATGCGGGAGTCTGTCTACTTCCCCCATCCCCTGCTTCTCACTTCAGAAAAATACACACACAGAAAAATTTATTTTGCTCGGCACATGTACAGTAAGAGCCTAGAGTGGGTGGGGGAGTCATTCTCCTGAGACATGAGCAACAGCAGCCCAGATGGCACAGGAGGAGGTCCTTCTACTTTGAGGCTTGTGTAGGAGGAGCCAAGATGGCAACAATAAAGGGGTGGAGTCTAGCCTGCAAAAATGATTCAATTGGATGAAGGCATTAAACCCTACATCTAGGAAAAAGATTGAATAGATTAAGGACTGAACTGCAGGCACACAAAGATCCAGGAAAGAGATTGGTTAGTTTGAAAGAAAACTTACCCCTTCCCAAACCTGAGGTAATATAATCAAATCTTAAGAAAGATTCCACTTGGTAGTACACGTTAAGCCATTTGTTCCCCCATCCCTGTGTATGCTCTTTTTACAGCAGCCCCAGTGACTCCCCGTGTGAGTCCCAACTCCAAGCATGGGACATTGCAGTCAGAAGGGTCAGGCCACTGTGCTGGCCCAACCATGAGGGAAATCCAAGTGCAGGCCAGGAACTGAGACTAAAATTTCCCTATGGGGACATAGATAGAGTTGAATTAATCTTTGGAATAGACGAAATTGCACTGGCAGCTTCAGTTGCCCTGCCCATGCTGGGTGATGGCACATCTATGGACTTTGGCCCTTCTTCTGGGTTTGGTAAAGACAAGGCTGGACTTCTTTTATATAAGGATGGAGCCGAGCCATCTGGTCATGCATGAGTCAGCAGACACGTGGAGACAGTTTTGGTTTTTACTTCAATAAATCTTAACACTACACCTCATCCTCTCATGTGTGTGTTTCCAAAATATTTTTCTTGTGGCTCCATGCACGAATCCCATTTCCATCAGCAGCATCAGTAGCATATACGTATTGACAAGGAAAACTTGTTATTAAGAATTTGAGTTTTATGAGCAAAACTGTTTAATTTTCTTTATATAAAAGATTCATATCCCTGATGAAGTTGATTAAACACTACTAGTTAATTCTGTCTCCACTGGATTACTTATGAGGAGAATATCAAGCTATGATTTATTCACTGATTAATCTTTGACCTAGCTAGAATTTCAGAGCTCATGCAGACATTAGATTATTTGGTAATACCTTAGGTACAATTGTTCTTTATTTTCTTAATTTTTAAACTGACCACAATTGAGAGTAGTTGGTCTTTTACCAATATATTCTGGATTGAAATGGCCAGCTGTCTCTGGCATTATCACATTTTATAACGGTATCAACATAATGTGCAATAGATGGATGTCTTTCATTGTTAAAGAAAAACAAACAAAAAATATCCTGGTGTGTGTGTGGTGCAGTCATTAGGTACAGAAAAATGAGAGGATATGAAACCCCCAACTTTGATTTTCATAACATTTGGTAAAATGTTTGAGCATTCAATTTTTTAAAAATTTATTTTCATTTTATTCATTTTAGAGAGGAGACACAGAGTGAGAGAGAGAGAGAGAGAAAGAGAGAAAGAGGGGAGGAGCTGGAAGCATCAACTCCCATATGTGCCTTGACCAGACCAGTGCAGGGTTTTGAACTGGCGACCTCAGTGTTCCCAGGTCGACACTTTATCCACTGCGCCACCACAGGTCAGGCTGAGCATTCAATTTTTTTTAACGTTATTTTTATTTATTTTTTTACAGGGACAGAGAGAGAGTCATAGAGAGGGATAGATAGGGATAGACAGACAGGAAACCCGGAGAGAGATGAGAAGCATCAATCATTAGTTTTTCATTGCCATTGCAATACCTTAGTTGTCATTGATTGCTTTCCCACATGTGCCTTGACCGTGGGCCTCCAGCAGACTGAGCGACCCATTGCTGGAGCCAGCATCCTTGGGTTCAAGTTGGTGAGCTTTTGCTCAAGCCAGATGGGCCCACACTCAAGCTGGTGAGCTCGGGGTCTCGAACCTGTGTCTTCCGCATCCCAGTCCGATGCTCTATCCGCTGCACCACCGCCTGGTCAGGTTGAGCATTCAATTTTGATTTCTACATATTTCTTTCTGTTTTCTTATTTCTTGTGGGGGCTCCATGCTCTCCTCTTTCTAGGTTTTGATTTGCCTTCCCTGGGTTGTATTTTCCACTCTGGATTTTTCACCTTTTCTATCTCTCAATGAAGAGCTCCCCTATTCTCACTGTTTTGGTAATTTTCTCAATGCAGACAGCTACAGAGGAAACAACTCACACATCTCTCCTTTTTCTTATCCTTTTCATCCATCTACATACATCTCTGTTTAACCACATGGCAGCTTCTTAGAACCAATATATCTGAGAATATAAATCATCTACAGAGCTTACTGTCTGCATTAATATAATTTTACTATTACACTATTTTCATCAGCTTAACTATCCATTTCCAGAAAAATTCTTGGCTTGGAAGAGAAGGTGTTACAAATAATTTTATTACTCATTCCAGAAATTTCTGAAAGAATTGATAAACTTTTTAGTAGAAAGCTTTAAGGGCAATTTATATCCCCAAGGCTCTCTGACCTTTTGTTGCTGCATCCTTACCTAGCTGTGTCCACAAATCATTAATTACTATGCTATGGTCTTTATCCAGTCCTAACCAAGTCCTGACTCTCCCATCCCAGTTCTCCATGCTGAGATGAAACACTTACCTTAAACAAGTCTTTATAATCTCATAAACATGCCAGCTTTACACTTTTTTCTCTAAGGTGCACAGTGAGCAATAAACTCAGCTTTGTCTCATCAACTGGTTGTTTTGGAGATATTTGGGGGATCCGACACCCAACAAATCTGAAACAAAGTGGGAATTTTTACTATGAGCAGCTTGTGTCCTTCTTTCCTCTTTATCACAATTCTCCTGGCTTGTTTTGTAGAATAGAAGCAGTGCACTAAAAGATATATCTATACTGAAAATAATACCAGCTCACAGTTATTAAAATTGTATTTCTCCAAGAACTAGGTGAAGAACCTTACCTTGCTTAAATTATTTAAATATTTAATCATTAGTCTTTTCTTGCCACAAACTACTATGCTATAACCTCCTGTTTTAAGTCTTCTATTAATCAATAACACCTGCTCTTATCAACATTCACCAACAGCAAGATAGAAAAAAACATTTTTGCCATCTTTTTCTTCTTAACCAACTATGTACAACCAGTCTTCAGATTCTGTCATTTCTATTATAGGAACAAATTTGACCACCTGACCTGTGGTGGGGCAGTGAATAAAAGCATCAATCTAGAATGCTGAGGTTGCCGATTAGAAACTCAGTCCAGTCAAGGCACACACGTGAAACAACTGTTATGAGTTGATGTTTTCTGCTCCTCTCCTCTTTCTGTCTCTCTCTCTCTCACCCACCTCTCTATAAAAATCAGTAAATAAAGTCTTTGAAAAAAAAAGAATAAATTTGACCTCTTAAATTTTCAGTCATGTCAATACATTTTATCCTCATTACAATAAATTATTAATTTCCTTTCATTGCCTTTAGAATGTGTTAACAATATCAATGCTACAAATGAGGTAGTTTTTAAATATTAGTTAATTTTAACTTAAATGTATAAAAATCATAAAGTTTCATTGGTTGAATGGTTAATAAGGGCAAACATATACAATGTGATTAAAAATATTAAGAATAGCATAATAGGTCCAGATGCTGGTGTGATCAATATAAATATATGAATAATACCTGGCCCAAACTTAAAGTTCAATAAATGTTTGAGAAACAAATACATGAAATTTTATTCTAAGAATTAAGAATTAGCTCTTGTGACATATATGGTCTACTCCAACATTTGTCCATAGCCCCTTTTCTTCCTCATTAATAAGAACCCCACTTTTAGTATAACACATCATAACCAGAATTAAAGGTCTAGCTGTTGGCCATACGACTAAGTTCCACTAAAGGACATGCAGGTAGTTATATAACATGGGAATATGGAAAATCTCATTAATGCATAGATTTTTTTCCACATATTATATAAAATAAAGGTCCCTTTCACATGGACCCCTTCTATATATTACATGTTTGTAGATAAATTTTCAAATTATCCTGACTTGAACGTACTATTTATTTTCTACTAGGACCCTAACTGATACAAACTTTCAAAAGTAGTCATAATTTATCTCTGAAAATATCTATCTAGTTTAATCTGCATTTTAGCTCTAGTTTATAATTTTATAACTATTGAGATCCTCTCTATGCTTAGGGAACAACTTTTTTATATTTACTGGTTTTGAATCCTTTGACAACTTTCTTGTCTGATCTTATTAAAGACATCAATCAAATTATTTTCTAATCAATTATATGCTATAAGTAGCTGAGCATTCCAATAAAAACACCAATCAGAGTATCCTGTATATCAAACAACTATAGTCATATCATCACATTAATTAATAATAAAATGCAGCCAATGTAGCATGCAGCACACATCAGAGTGTAATATTTTCTTAATGATACATGATTATAGCAGAGGCCGACAATGACCCATAGAAAGAAAGTAGTTAATTACAGATTTAGAGAAACATTCATGAGGAAAATCCATTGCTCCAGGATTAGATTATTTCTACAATAAACAATTCATTACTGAGTCAGTAATTGCTGAGTAAGATAAAGTTGAATACATATGCAAAACTTGCAACATGGAGCAATTAAAAGATGCCAGGGAAATAAATAGAGTTTGCCCAGAGAATTGTAGAATTAAGTTTAGTTGAAATTGGTAACACTTAAGTAGTTTAGCATGAGTTACACTATATAGGAAAGACTATTATAGATTGATAGGCATTAATTATATCAAATAAAGTAGAACAAAACATTTTTTAATTTACAGAATATGGGTGGAACAAAGATGAGAAAAAGAATAAAATCTTTGTAGTATAAAAAGCAATTAAGCATAATCAGTGCATTTGTAAGTAAAATACATGTGCTTTGTGTGCTTTACTGACTCCTTTAATTAAGTATATACAGGAAAGAACAGTTTTTGGGTTTAAACAATAGTTGTTGGCAACAATAGATATAGGAAATTTGAAGCTAATTTTTGTAAAAGTCTCTTACCTGGCATTTAAAATTGAGGATTTGTTATTACTTAAAAATATTTTTTAAAGTTTTCTAACTTCTTTGCAGGATATTAATCAAAACAGGTTTGGGGTTTTATTTTAAAAATATTATAACAATTTATTTACTTGATCAATTTATTTATTTTAAGAAAATGTGTCTCTGAAATTTAGATCATTTCTTTCTAGACAATTCATAGATTTAGGTGTCATTTATTTTAACATTTAAGCTAGTTTGGAGTACATGTGTTACTGTTTATATTAGAAATCATACTTTTCACTATAGTAATGAAGTTACACATTAATACTTGCAATGAGATTTCACGCTGAGCATGAAATTAGCTTTTATGACAAAGGTATGATTTAACAAATGCCCAATACTAAAATATCTGAAAGCATACAAAGGAATATACATTTCTCATATGTGATAGATTAAAACATTTTTTATTTTGTGAAATCTCTACTGATAATTGGGATTCCATTTGTACACTTATTTTAAAAGCTTGATATCACAACTTTCACTTTTGATTAAAACAAGTTTTTAAGTAATCATTAAGACCCAAGATATACACTCTTCATAAACTGTTGTAAATATATATGAAATTGTATCTTACAAAGAAAAAATCAGTAATTTTTTCTCTCTTTCTTTTTTTATTTTTGTATCTAAAGAGACCATATGATACAATAGAAACAGAAGAAAGACAACAAAAAAATTTTAAGAGTCTCAGACTTACTTTAACATTTGACTTGGTTCAAATCAATTTATTTTTTTGTATTTTTCAAAATATCTAAAATTATAAAGTTGAAATAGGTGATATTTAGTTTCCTTCTTTACCTAAAAGCATGTGTTTTTAACATAAGCATTTAAAGATATTAACTAAAGCTAATAAAATATGTATATACACATTATTGTAAATTAAGCTATATAATTAGCAGACAAGACATGTTAGATTCTATTTTTTTAAAAGAAATCCTTAAAGTCCTGGCCAGTTGGTTCAGTGGTAGAACATTTTCCCAGCATGTGGATGTCCTGGGTTCAATTCCCTGTCAGAGCACACAGGAGAAGCAATTACCTGTTTCTCCACCATTTCCGCATCTCTCTCTTACTCTCCTGAAGCCAAAGCTTCATTGGAGCAGGTTGGCCTGGGTGCTGAGGATGGCTCCATGGCCTTGCCATGGTTGCTAGAATGGCTCTGGTTGCAAAGAAACAATGGCCTCAGATGAGCAGAGCTTCGCCCCCTTGTGGACTTGCCAGGTGGATTCTGGTTTAGCGCATGTAGAAGTCTGTCTCTCGGCATCCTCACTTAAGAAAAATATATGTATATTTATAAAGAAATCCTTAAATGAAACACTAAAAATATTTAATTGAGACTCAATTTATGTACTGTAAAAAGTGTACATCTTAAGTGTTCAGAATGATGACAGGTGTCAAATAAATTTATGTCCTTTATTAAAATCCCCCCAATTATTTCCTTTATTCTAAAGTTTCCTGGTGCCCCTCTTTAATCAATCTCTCTCTTCATCTACTGCTTCACAGACAACCATTTTCCTCTATACTGATTACTATTACCATAAATGTTTTGCCCAATCTTGAACTTCATATATATATATCATACAGTTTACACTTTTTCATTTGACTTCTTGGTTTATCATAATCTTTCTGAAATTCATTTATGTTGCTAACCATTTCAGTGCATTGTTCTTTTTATATTGATGAATAGCAACCCATTTTATAAATATTACAGAGTCTGTAAATTTAATTGCTTGATTGAAAGACATTTGGGTTATTTCCAATTTTGAGCTATTATGAATAAAGCAGGTATGGAAATTCATACACAGGTCTTTTTGTGAACATATGAATTTTTTTTTCTTACACATGTACCTAAGAAAGAAATGACTGAGTAACAAGAGTGGTGTGTTTACCTTAGAAACTGCTGAAGAGCTTTGACAAATGTTTCAACAATTTTATGTTAACACCAACATGCATGAAAGTTTCAGTTACTTTACTACTTTACCAATTTTAAATTTTATCTATTTTGAATACTTTGAAGATTTAAGTTGCCTGTTATGAGGACTAATGATATTATGTAACTTTTTTGTTTAAGAAGATTTATACACATTTTTATGTGAACTGATTTTTTAATTTAATTTATCAGTATGATAAATTAAACTATTAAAAAATTGTACCATTGAGCAAAGAAAAGGCACACCCACAGGTGGAACAAAGTGTCACTTCAAAATATGTATCATAATACATATATGTTTAAAAAACCTTTTTCTTAGAAAACATAAATAATTACAACATATTGATAAGAAAAAGGATAAGCTAACACATTTTCAAATGTATATATTCTAGTCTTCTCAAATGTACTTTTGTGTAGGTCTTACCTCAGAAAAAGAAGTTCAGATATTAAAAGTCTAAGGAAACGGTTATTTATAAAGTTGTCTCATTTATATAATTGACATTTTAGTCTCTTACTCCATTTCTCACATATTATTTGAAAATAAGCATATTAATAAACATATAAATATAATACTTTCCATTCTAAGTCATTTTTCATTTTATCTTTTAAAAAACAAAAGATTTTAATTTCAATAAAGTCCAATTTATCAATATTTTGTCTTTTTAAAAAAATTTTAAGCAACTTTATCTCAAAGTATTGAAGCTTTTTATCTCCCTCTCTATATATTTGTATCTGTATCACCTGTATCTCTATATCTATATTTGCATTTCGTGTGTTTGTGTGGTCAGAGAGCTAATCGGCTAATCCTTTCCATGACTTTTTTCTTGTTGTTGTTGTTCAGCAAGAGAGAGAGAGATAGACAAGGACAGACAAATAGGAAGGGAGAGAGATGAGAAGCATCAATTCTTCATTGAAGCACCTTAGTTGTTGGTTGATTGATTTCTCATATGTGCCTTGACCAGGGGACTCCAGCTGAAATAAAGTCCCCTTGCTCAAGCCAGAAACCACGGGGTCATATCTATGATCCCGTGCTCAAATTGAATGAGCCTGTGCTCAAACTGGACACCTGGTTTTGAACCTGGGTCCTCTATGTCCCAGGCCAATGCTCTATTTATTGTGCCACTGTCTGGTCAGGCCTTTGTATGACTTTTTAACTAACTTGTTGTTACTCAAGAGTTTACTTTTTATGTGGCATCCAGATAATTTAAACAGAAGGCATTCTTAGCATCTCTAATCTACCTATAGTGTGATGAGAATATTAACCCAGTGTTTCTATTTTACCAGACATTTACCACCCATAAGAAATTACTAAATGCCATAATTTCAAAGGTAGTCACTCTGAAAAAAAAGCAAAATCTTTCAACTAATTCATTTTCTTTTATGTAATTTTTTCTCAAAAGTAAGTAATAAGGAGATGTTACCAAGATAGTTTAGCACTCAAAACTCTGTCATTTCCATTTAAACTGTACTGCAGTGATAAATGCATTCTGTTTCTCACTCTGAGTGTTTTTACTGACTTAATCAACTTTGATGTAACTCCAAGGAGTTCTTAAATTCTCTGTTACACTACTTTCATATGTTATTAATGCATTCTCATTTCACTGAATTACTCAACTATGTTCAAAGAAAAGACATAAGTGTTATTGATATATAAAGAATGATTAAGCATTTTAATTGTCTTCAAGAGAATTTACAAAACAATGTATATAAGAAATGTGCATAAATTTTTACCAAAAAAATGTTTGAAAAAATTGTCTTAAGAAAGACAAAAGGAAAATAAGATGGTAATTAAATGGACCCTAATACTTTTAAAAATATAAAACAGAGGTATAAAAATGTAAAGACATCCTTTGTGAAACTCAAGTGACACACAGAGAGACCAGGGTTTAAGAACTCGATTATGAGCATGTAAGAAAGATACATATCCTTCTCTCTCTCACCTTGGGTCTCTCATAGGAGTCAGTCTCCATATTTCCACTTCTCCTACAAGATCCTTGACATTTAAAACAGAGTATTTGCAATCATGCTAAATAACTCTGAACTCAAATGGCACTATTAACTTATTTAAATTTTATGCATAGTGCTGAGTATAAACCTAGTCAGCAGGGTTCAAAAATAACAGCAGGCACTTTCCTCAGTTTTCTCCTACAGTTATTACTATATGGCTGTCTTTCTCTAGTATAGCTTTAAAGTCAATCCTTACTTCGTAAGGTATTTTAATATGCATTAAAATTCAAATCTCTCTATAAAGTTCAGCATTTATTCTTTGAAAATTGTGGAGAGAATTATGTCAACACAGACTATTCTTGATATGATTTTAGTGGAGGAATATTCCATTTTGACTATGGAAAAAAATGCTCAAATTGAATTGGGAGAAGAAGAGAATGGGCAGTGTCAATAATTCATATTCTTTTCAGAAAACTAGTGCTTGGCATTCTAGGAAACTTTTAGTTCTATTATCCTTAACCTGGCAGCATAGTCCAAGCACCATTCTATCTGTGCTCCCTCATCTTGGTATCTCTTTAAGTAACTGTGCCAAAATGCATGTTATTTATCACCATAGACACAGCATGCACACATACAAACAGCTAACAGAGAAAACCAGACATGCATAAATAGTGTATATATAGTTCAGTGTAGTTTTGTGTATTTATTGCATATCTTTTCTAAAACCTATTACTGAAGTGTCAGTCTTAATAATGAGATTAAAATTTAGAGGGAGTAGTTATATGCTAATTTCCAGGCAAGAAAATATTCACTATTTTGTAGAGCTAATTTTAATTAGTTTAACCTAATAGTTTCATCATGTCTTGTTTGATGGAATAACAGACGTTTTTTAAAGGATGATAAACCTTTAATTGAAGAATTATAATAATAAAGCTCAGTGTTCATGATATTGGATTAATTCAGAGCTCATGTTTCAAATACAAAATAGACTTTCTTTATAATTAATTCATTTTCAAGGTGGTTCTTTTTGTTTAATTCTATTAAACAGTATTAATTACTTAAGACTTTATTACAAGGGCTACTTTGATATTTCTTTATGGGAAATTCAAATGTCAGAATACAAGTATCATTATTAAACATTTGTTCCAAGTATAATGATTCTTGTCAGACTTGCCTTCATCACCTAGAGATATATCAAATTAAACAGCCTGTGATGAAGAATTCACCTTATATGACCTAAGTTTAAAATTTCTGTATTCTACAAAGGAAGGAAAGTGAAATTTTCATTATAATAATAAATAATTTTAAAAATTAAAGACTCTCTCTAAAATTATACTTACACCTATCAGTAAGCTTTCCACATGAATATACCTTAACAATTCAGAGTCTATATAGTGAAGATGAAGATTTAAGGGTAGATATAATTGAACACCATTAACTTCCAAAAAGTTACATTAGTTATAAGTTTTGAGAATAGCTTTGACTCCTACTCCCTCAAATCCCAAATGTTATTGTTAAAATTTTTGTTAAACTTGAATCAAATATGAGAAAAAGATCAAACAACACTTTAAAATTATTGCATTGTATTACTTAAAGTCAGAAAATGCAATAATTATAAGAGAAATAGAAAATTCAAAGACCAGTTCTAATGGTTCTATATTGGTTTAAAATGAGGAGATTAAGAATATCAAAATATCTGCCTGACCAGGCAGTGGCACAGTGGATAGAGTGTCAGACTGGGAGGTGGAGGATCCAGATTTGAAACCCCAAGGTTACTGGCTTGAGCATGGACTCATCTGGTTTGAGTAAGGTTCACCAGCTTGAACCCAAGGTTGCTGGCTTGAGCAAGGGGCCACTCAATCTGCTGTGGCCCTCCGGTCAGGGTGCATGTGAGAAAGCAATCAATGAGAAGCTAAGGTACCACAAGGAAGTTTGTGCTTCTCATTTCTCTCCCTTCCAGTCTGTATGTCCCTTTCTCTGTCTTTGTTTCTGTCACACAAAAAAAATTTAAAAATATCCTCGAGAAACATTTTCTGAACCACATATCTACAATTTTCATGAAGCCCTTTATACCTATACAACCATAGCAACCAAATTGTAACTACCTTCTCATTGACCACCCACTGAATATTTTCATGCAAATTTAAATATCTCTAAAAACTCTTTCCATGACAAAATGAAAGCTTTATTTCTGTTTCTTCTGCCTTTGGTCTCCATTCTGTCATGTGGGTTCATAAAGACTTTGAGTTATTCTACCACTATTCCATTACCATTACACTTAAAACCAATTACCTGTCCTTCTCAGCTAAAGTTCTACTTTATATTATTTTCCAAGAAGTGGGTAGACAAACACTGATACTGGTATAAGGGAAAATTGAATGTTTGGGCAAAGAGACTCATCTATTGATATTAAGAAGAAATAATATGGTGACAATGTCAGAAACTAAAATTTAGCTTTCGTGAGTCCTTTAGTCTTACTCAGTACAGCCTTTCTTATATCTTTAAATAGATGTGCTGTATTAAAATACTTCTCAAACATCTGATCTAAAATTTAACCTAAAGAAAATTTCAGTTTTATTTAATTATTAATAGAGTCACTGAGAAAGTTATATCAGTCATAAGCACTTGGCATAAAGGAATAATCTGCATGTAAGAACAATGGACAGAGTTAGCAAGAAGATTGTAAAGACATTCCCAGTCTCTTCACATCAAACAGAGAGAAGTTTCAAACTTATAAAATACATAGATAATACATACATAGTTATATATAATACTCAATATTCTTTGAAGTATTTTCATTATTAGTACTAGATATAAAAGTATATTTTGAGGTTATATGTATATATATATATATATATATATATATATATATATATATATATCCTGAAAAAATAACCTTTCCAATATATAAAAAAATGCAGAAATACAGATTTAATTTAAAATATACACCTATTATAAATATATTTATACATATTAAAATATTTTAAATATATTTTAAATATTTTGTATGTAACAAATGTTATATATAAATATATGTTTTTCATATATCTACATACATTTATTAGGATAAGACATAAAAATAATTCAACTATTTGATATCTATATATACCTCAAGGGTTCATTCCTATAAAGGTTTTTTAATTTTATGAATATTAGTGTCACTTAATACCCGTCTTTCACAATGTTGTTAGTGTTATCCTTCAAACTTTGAATTGAAAAATGTACTTCCCTGGGGGAAAAGACAAAAGGTGTGTTGATTTTCATTCTCTTTGTTTAAAGCAGGACACCTCTGGATTGCACTATGGCATATAGAGCTTTACACAGTCAACTCCCACATTACTTCCATCTCCATCTTGCCATGGAATTGCCTGCTTGCACAGGCCATCTTCTCTTCCTGAAATGTACCTCTCCCTGTCCTGTCTGCATACTTCATGCTTAGGATTTTGAGACTCAGTTCAAACTAGCTCCTTTTGGTTGAAAACTTTTTTACCTAAGCATCAGCACTCCCTCTCATCTCTGTTCCCAGGGATTCCAATACTCACATACCACATTTTATTAATGTAGAATTCCATTTTCCATCACACTCAGATCCTCTCAAGAGCTGGAAATAGGACTCATTTATCTTTTTTCCCCAATGACTTGCATTGGCACCTGGTAATTCTTAGGAACTGGACCTAGAGATTTTTGTCTTGACACAGATTGAAAAGAGTAGCAGGAGAATTCCAGAGGGAAGGGCATGTGCAAAGGTCTTGCAGTGGAAGGAGACATAGAACATTTAAGGAACTAAAAATGATGTAAGAAGGCAGTGAGTTAGAAAGCCAGGAGAAAAGGTGAGAAAAGGGGCTAAAAAGAGTAGGAAGACCGCATCATGAAGGCATATTGAAGCTCCGTTAAGCTTCCTGCAATAGTGGATCTGAAATACATGGAGAAACCATTAAAAGTTTCGGCATTTGTTTTTGCTTTCTGAAGATCAGTGCAGCTTCATTGTGGATAGTGGATTGAAAGAAGAGAAAATGCTCAGAAATCACTTTAGGAAATTTTTCAGAAATAGGTGAGAGGTAAGGGTGACGGTGGCTTTGATTAGAATGGAGAGAAGATGCGATGCTAAAATATTTAGAGTGGAGAATGAAAAGACTTGATAATGAATGGGATGATTGAATGAGTGGAGAGGTTTTGTGGTATCACAGGTAAATCCTAGATTAGTTTCTTAGGGGGTGGTACCTCTTACTGGGACAAGAGATCAAGAAGATATTTTATGTTATTGGGTTTTAAATACTATAGGATTTTCAAGTAGAAATTGAGTACTCAGTAGACAGGAGATGTAAATTTGATGGCTACCAATGTAATATTTTATACCAAAGAAAAGGTTGAGCATGTAAGAACAAGATTAAAGAAAGCTTGACTTTCAAGCCTATGGAATATTAATATTGAAAGATAACTAGAAGATAATAGTGGGTTAATTCTCATTAAATTAGAGAGTTTATAGTATAGTGAGTAGGAGCATGTTATCTAGAACCAGATTACTTGGATTTGAGTTGTTAGACCTATCATTTATCAAATATAAGTGGTAAAGCATTTGATTCATTGGGACCACTATAACTTCATGGTCTCAGTGAATAGTATAGTCACATGTGTTTCATTCTACACTTTAAGATTGCAATGCAATTATCATCCATAAAAGGAAGATTTAAATACATGCATACATATATAGATATATTTCTGAAATTAAAGCATTCTCTGTCATTACTATTAGAAAATGATATTGTCAATGATAATTTACTTTGAAATTAAAGTGATAAATATGCTTATGTTATAAAAATTTTATTAGTAAATCTAAGTAGTGCCGGGCCTATAGTGAGTGGTAGTGACTATTGGGATAACTTATTTTTTTTATGACCTGTTCATTCATTTATTGAATAATCTCTAAATGAGTGCTAACTATACCAGGTACTGGACTGAGTTCCAGGGATAGAGTGTTAACCAATACAAACCAATCCTGTGTTTGTGGATATTATGTTCTTTTCAAACAGAAAGTGAATTGATGTGTTATTTTGAATTATATTGATTTTATAAAGGCAAGCTCTTCATTAGGAACTTAAAAAAGTAATGCTTCCCTCTAAAATTCAAATTAGCACCAGTGAAGGACACTGACAAAGAAAAGCATATAACCTTGGATTGCCTGAGAGTTTATCTTACTATGAGCACAACAAAAACACAGCAAACGTCCACGCAGGCCCAGCTTAAGGACTCAGAAGGCCAAATCTTAAAAACCTATTTTCGTTGCTATCTGCATCTAGTTAAACTTAACACTGCTTCAGAAGACTATATAACACTGTGATCTAGCTCAGTCAGCAGAAATTACTAAGAATTTGCTTAGTTATATTGAAGTGCTGCAATATCCTCATTATCTGTATTATATAGCTAAAGGAATTACCCATTGTGTTTGCTGCAGTCTCTTAAGTACAGTGTGTCTGTAAAGTCATGGTGCACTTTTGACCGGTGACCGATGAAAAGTGCACCATGACTTTGCAGACACACTGTATAAACTCTGCTCTATCTCCTTGACTATTTTTTGATGTAAACATATTCTCTATGACATGATTTTTAAATGCTAATCTCAATAAATGTTCTTTTGCAATTTTACATAGATTTGTAAAGTTTTTTATTGTAAGATATATCTTTGCTAAAAACTAATAACGTTATTACAGATTCCACTTATTAAATGACTATAAGCCAGACACTGTGCTTAGTACTTTATATTTACCAACCCATTTAAACTGTTAGAATATAAACCTCTTGAGGACAGGGAAGTGTATCTGTTTTGCTCCTTTCTGCTGCCTTAGTAACTATGATAGTCCTTGAGTCAGCTGACACTCAATAATTGAATGTCAAAATGATGTGAAGATGTTTTCTCTAAATCTATGTACTCTAGTTGACCAATCTCACCCTTTTGAAATTGTCTAAATAAATATTTTAAAGTTCTGAAAACATCTTTTAAATTAATAATAGTCACATGGGGTTCATTCTGCATTTTACGATTACAATGCAATTATCAACCATAAAAGAACAATTTAAATACACACACACACACACACACACACACACACACACACACACACACACACACACATTAGAAGGTGTATGCCAGAAGGGGAAGTGAGTAGACTTTATAATATATATGAAATAAAAACATTCTCTGTCATTACTATTAAAAATTATATGGTCAATGATAATTTACTTTGAAATTGAAGTAATGAACAACTATGAAGTTTTGATATTTCCCAAAAAGGCTTCAATCCCAAATTAGTGTATTCACATTTCAATTAAAGAGAGAATTTTTGAAAGAATGGACTTTCCTTAGAACTTATTGTTCCAGTAGAGCCCAAGTTCTACGGCAATCAGGCATCCCAGATTTGACTTCCCCGTGCAGTCGGACACTCCCACTTCACAGCACGGCTGGCAGCCTCTTGGAGACTACTCTTGTGGCAGCTATGAGGATTCTACTTATTGATACTGAGATCAACTGCTACCGGAGAAAAGACGTAACGACTAACACACAAGTTAGTTGCAAGAATCACACAGGTAGTCTTTTACTCACAAATCCTATGGCGTGACTGGGCACAGGTTAATGGGCCCCGGTGGCATGCTCCTCTCAGCTGTTCCTGGTCAGAGCAGCATGGAAACAGTTCACGTTCAACATTGGAGTCTGGATGACTAACTGCAGTGGGGGCCTCTCGGCTTTAGTACCATCTTTGGCATATGCCTTTGAACAGGTGTTAATCCATGGGATTGTCACATCAAGCCACTTTTTAGTGTGTTGTTTGCAGGGAGCTCTTTTTATCTGCATATCATTTCATCTGCACACTAACTGGGCCCTGCACAGAAGGCATAGTTTGCCTATAATATTTGTACACACTAGATTAGTTCCTACCCAGAGGGCATAGCCTTATTCACTTGCCTTAATGGCTTTTAATATTATATCTTCACTTATTTCTTTATATCTTTTATATATTTTTATATTTCTGTATATTTAATTACTATAACACATATTACTTTGATCAGGTGGTGGTTTCTGAAGTGTTAGGTGGCTGTGGCATTTTTTTAAAAGAGGATAAATATAAAGTTTGTGGAGTCAATTAATCTTTTCTTTCACCTGACCCATTAAGGGCCACTGTAAGCTTATTGATTTCAAAACTATATTGTATGTATTAGTGAATAGGGAGGCCTGAGGAGTAGGAGAGACATGGGGGATGGCTGATTGGAGCAGCCTGAACATGCACAACACTTACTGGTTAACTTCATTGTCTACATGGGCATTGTAAGGCAATTGGATTCAGACAGATGGTAAAGAAACAGTGAAGCCAAAAAGTGGTGGGCCATTCCGTTAATTAAGTCTTGCACTGGCTGATGAGCAAACAGGCAGGTAAAACACTTTCCTTTCTTTCAGGGCTCCCAAAGTTCTGACGCATTCTCTGGTTCCACAACCAGGAGAATCTTCTTTGGTTCATCCTAGAACCAAAGACTATACCAGTCCCAGCAGAGCTCACAAAGCCCCCCAGTTCTTGTTCCCCAACTGCATACCTTCTCTCTGCAAAACTGGATTCTTCCTCAGCACTCTGCATTCACTCTCCATCTTTTTGCAAAACTGGCTGGGCCCACAAAGACCTCTCCTCCAGCAAACATTAGCAAAACAATGACCCCTCCCAAGCAGGAATACAATCCGCAAACTTGCAATCAACTGTCCTGCTTAGATGGCAAGCACACAGGTAGCTATCCAGCATTATTTTTTAACAATAAAAGTGAGCAAACTTAAAAAGTACAAATTTTACAAACTCATTTTCCCAACAGGTATGGTTCATGGTTCCCCAAAACAATTATAGCAGTAACAATAAAGATCACTAATCACAGATCACCAAAACAAATATAATAATAATAAAAAATTTTGAAATATTGTGAAAGTTACCAAAACATGACAGAAACATAAAGTAAGCAAATGTTGCTGGGAAATGGGGCCAATCGACTCTTTTCATACTGGGTTGCCCACAAACCTCCAATTTATATGAAGCAATAAAGTGAATCTCAATAAATTGAGGTCTGCCTGTACTGTTATTCAGCATAGCAAAATTTAAAAATATTTCAGTACTCATGTCCTTCTACCCAAGTAAAGCAATGCATTGCCTGCACACAAGAAGGCCATTATTTTGACAAATCAATTAACCGAGATGGAAGACTGTTATATCTGGACCGCGAGGAAACAAACGTATTGCCACATAATTAAGTATCCAAATTAAGGAGTTTTTAATTTAATGCCGGTGACCATGAGTGGATTCACATCCTAAAGAACTTGGGGCCTCAAATGAACTTAGGAGTTTGCTTTTATAGACCTTAGGAAGCTAGGGGAGGGGTGAACACCTAGTCAAAGCAGTTGTACAGAAGCAAAACACTTTCAATTATTGGAACAACGTAGGGAGAGAGTGCTCAGTGAAGCATTTTACAAAAAGCAAAAGAATGTGCTTGGTTATCTGGGCCTTTTACAAAGGCTGTTAAGGTAGCATCCTGAGGGTTTTCTGGAATCTAGACATTAGTAAACATTTATGACCTTTATAGAACTTTTTTCATTTATTCATCTGCAAATCTTGCAAAACTCATTCTATGGTCAGGGATATGGTGTTTCTACATTTCATTTCCTACTGGTTTTATTTAATTTTTATTCAAATCCTTGATTCAGTTTTATCGCCACTGTCTTAGATAATTGTATATTACCCTCTGATTGTTATTAATTTAATAAAGTTTACCCTTTCTTGAACAAACTTTGCTATAAATTTGATTAAATATGGTACAAGACAATATTAAAGTAGGAAAACTAATCGCCACAGACAATAGGATTGTTAGCCAGGGTGACTAATTAAACATTCTTTGAAATCAGTTTTCTGACTGTTCAAATTCTTTTCTTCTATATTTTTCTGAATAAAGATAAACTTTTCTTAATAATTCAAGAGTTATGAGCATAAAAGCAATAAGTCTCTCTTAGGGCTGCACATAGACCACCCTGTTGGAGGAACAGTAGATCTAAACCTTTTCTATTTTGTAAAACTATTTCCTTTATACAAATAAACTTGAGGCACAACATACACTAGAATATACAATAGAGGCTTATTTTGTTCTCTAAACCTGTTTTTCTTTTCTTTTCTTTGTACAAACTTCCTATAACCTGCACAAACCTTCTGTAACTTACATAAAACCTCAACTTAAACAACTTACTTTCTCCCCTTTTTTTCTCAAAAGTATCTCTGTACCTAATACCTTTCATTATTAAAACTATACAATCCCTTTTTAATTAGACCTGTCCATTTTAAAGATCTTAACCTTCAGTGACAACTTAAGTTAGTAATAAGCACTTTTCTTTTAAAATATGCTTCTTTCTTAGTGAAGGGATTTATACCCCCTATCCTTATGACTCATACCAGCACATGTTTTAAATGTTAAGATGACTTGCTCTGGCCTTCCCCCAACCCCAGCTCTACCCCTCTTCCCAAAGTTTAATTATAAAGGAGTTTCATACGGCAAGGTTCCTAAGATTCTGTTGTGTGTAGACCAGCCAGCTTCCGGGTTGTGGTTGGAGCAGGGCATGTTGTTCTTCTCAGGGCCAACTTACAAGGGTTGGTGGGATCCGTTTGCACTGTCTCTGTCTCTGAGGGGGTCTTCAAAGGAACCTAAGGAGAAGGGACATTGACCTGCCTAATAAAATTCTATGTGGGGTGAATTTTTTCCTAGTACGGGGTGTATTTAGCTTCTAGCAAATCTAGGGGGAGTAAGTCAGTCCAGCTATCAACAGTTTCTAAAATGAATTTAGTTAGGATTTCAGAGCTCTGGACAAGTTGAAAGAATGAACCAACCTCTGAGATCTGTAACCACAATGTAATTTCCAAGTAATATTGAGTGCCTTTTCTATTAGCTGTGAGATCTTAGATACAAATGAAGGCCCATAATCAGACCCAATATTAATGGGTAAGCTAAATCTGGGAATAATTTTTTAACAACATTTACTGTGGTCTTTTTCTAGTAGGAAAAGCTTCTACCCATTCTGAAAAGGTGTCAATAAAAACTAATAGGTACTTATATTTCTGTGCTTATGTTTTCCTGGGAAAGCTCCTCTTTCCTTGTTTCTTTTTGTTCTAACTTCTCTACTTTGCTTAGTGTTTACTTGAGTACAGACTAAACACTTGGATGCTGTGTTTTCTATAATACAGTGTGTCCGTAAAGTCATGGTGCACTTTTGACTGGTTACAGGAAAGCAACAAAAGACGATAGAAGTGTGAAGTCTGCACCAAATAAAAGGAAAACTCTCCCAGTTTCTGTAGGATGATGTGGCAGCATGTGCACATACGCAGATGATGACATAACACCGTGTATACAGTGGAGCAGCCCAAAGCCATGCCAGTCGAGATGTGGACGGTACAGAGGAAAGTTCAGTGTGTTGTGTGACTTGCTAAACTTGAATCCATGACCAAAGTGCAATGTGAATAACGGCGTGTTTATAACGAAGCGCTAGCACATAAGAATAACATTACTCGGTAGGATAAGCAGTTGAAGCCAGTAGCCAAGGCCACCAACAGAGCCGCCTGGCCCATGCAGGTTCGCATTAAATTCAAACAGTCGGTAATAAAACACAGGAGCCAAAAACTGGTGAGCCATCAGCTTTAATTCTAGCTTGCACCCGGTGGGCAAGCAAAAACACACACTGGGCTCCCAAACCCACACATTCAGTGCTCACAAAGCTACTGACTTATCCGAGTTTCCTAGAATCAAAGGTTTCCAGCTCACCAGACTTATTCACCTCTGTTTCCCATCTCCTCCAGCACAAACTCTTAACAAACTGGCTTCTTCATCAGCACTCTGCCATCTTGGCTGCTTCTCCTGGCCTTCACGTGGCCTTACTCTGCTCTCCTCTCTAATACTAATCTCAGGAACCCAGGAACAGAGAGAGAGTTCAGTGGAGAAAACCTGTTCTGGTAGGCCATCCGTCAGTGACGAGTCTGTAGAGGCTATGCGGGATAGCTACCTAAAGAGCCCTAAAAACTCTGTGCATGTGTGTGCTCGTAAATTACACCTAAGCGAGACTACAGTTCATAAGTTGTTAAAGAAACGTCTCTGTTTTACAAGTATAAATTGCAGCTGTTACACGCTATTATACTGGCAGATAGACCCACATGATGAGCGTTTGCTACAGATATGCTTTATGAGATTGACAATGATGCAAGATTTTTGCATAAGTTTGTGTTTAGTGATGAGGCGACCTTTCATATCTGTGGACATGTTCATCACCATAACGTCTGAATATGGGCTGCGGAACATACTCATGCCTACTTTGAGTATGAACGTAATACCCTAAAGTGAATGTGTGGTGTGGCCTGATGCATGATAAGGTGATAGGTTCATTTTTTTTCACGGAGCAGTCTGTGAGGGCAAACACTTACCTTGACATGTTGGAATTGTATGCAGTGCCACAATTTCCAGAAGGTGTCATCTTTCAACAGGATGGAGCTCCTCCACACTACGCCACCATTGTTCGTGAGTTTCTGGATAGAACATTCCCCCAGCGGTGGATAGGCACAGGTTCTGTCAAGCCATGGCCACCACGATCCCCGGATCTGCCACCCTTCGACTTTTACTTTTGGGCTTATGTGAAGCAACAAGTGTACATTGAACGTATCAACGACATTAATCATTTAAAACAGAGAATCACAGATATTATTCACTCTGTTACACCAGATGTCCTTACCCGTGTGTGGCAAGAACTTTACTATCATTTGGATGTGTGTAGGGCAACAAATGAAGCCCACATCGAACTGCACTGAATAGGTATAAAACTGGGAGAGTTTTCCTTTTATTTGGTGCAGATTTCACATTTCTATCGTCTTCTGTTGCTTTCCTGTGAACAGTTTAAAGTGCACCATGACTTTACACTGTAGATTCTAAGCATGGCAAAAAGTAACTTTTCTTACATAATTCTATTAGCTTAGTTTGGCCTAGATGAGTAGCTGGCTGATAATCATAGGGCTTCATGTAAGAAAAGTCTCTTATCTGGTAGTTCTAACTATCCTCCCTTAATTTTAGACATTCCTTTGTTGTTAGCAAAATCTTCTTCAAGTTGGTTATAAAATGGAGGTTATGGCAACAAGGGTTCAGGCCTGACTAGTTTTAGGGCTACTTCTTATCAGCTGCCCCATTTCCTCTTGCCTCTAGTGAGTTTCCTTTCTGGTGCCCTGAGCAATTAATGAGAGCTCCAGTCTCTGGTAAGCAAATGACTTCTAGTAAGGCTAAAATTTCTTCTTTGTTTTTAATGTCCTTACTAGCAGTTGTCAGAAATCCTCTCTCTTTTTAGATTACTGCATGAACATGAGCAGTAGCAAAAGCATACCTGTCAGTGTAAATGTTGACCTTCTTTCCTTTGGCCCACCTTAACATCTAGGTGAGAGCGATAAGTTCTGCCCGCTGAGTCAAGGCCCTGTGGTGCGAGGCTTGGGCCCAGATGACCTTATCAAGAGTCACTACAGCCTGACCTGTGGTGGCGCAGTGGATAAAGCGTCGACCTGGGAACACTGAGGTCGCCAGTTCAAAACCCTGCACTGGTCTGGTCAAGGCACATATGGGAGTTGATGCTTCCAGCTCCTCCCCCCTTTCTCTCTCTCTCTCTTTCTCTCTCTCTCTCTCTCACACTCTGTGTCTCCTCTCTAAAATGAATAAAATAAAAAAATAAAAAAGTAAAAAAGAGTCACTACAGCTGTTCTCACATGTTGAACCCCGTCCAAGGCAAAACTGCTACCATCTGTAAATAGCTATTCTTCTACACCAGCTAGGAGTTTATCAGTGAGGTCTAGTCTTGCAGTTTGAACAGAGTCTAGTACCTCAGGCAGTCATGCAAGGGATGCTAGGATCCTTGTCAGGCTTGCTGGATTGATGGCCTGCATCTGGACAAACTTGATGTGAGGCTGATCAATGAGCAAAGCCTAAATCTTTGTGATTCTAGCATTAGACATCCACCTTTCTGGAGTCCCCTTAAGCAAAGTCTCTACTGCATGGGGGGCTATTAAGAAAAGTTCTTGCCCCATAGACCATTTATCTGCCTCTTTTACTAGTATGGCAGTAGCTGCTATGGCTCTGTGACAGTTTGGCCATCCAGATGTAACAGGATCTGGTCTCTTGGAGAGGTAAGCAGCAGGCCTGCGCCATGGCCCTAGCATCGGGGTCAAGACCCCTTTTACGATTCCTTTGCTCTCATGAACAAAGAGCTGGAAAGGCTTTGCAATGTCAGGCAGAGCCAGGGCAGGAGACTTAATGAGGTCCTTTTTGAGGATTTTGAAAGCCTCTTGTTCCTTATCTGTCCAAATTAATTCTTGGTTTTGTGCTGTGCAGGAGTACAAAGGTTTGGCTATCTCTGAAAACCTAGAGATCCACAACCTGCAGTATCCAACTGCTCTGAGAAATTCTCAGAATTGTCTCTTGGTGGTGGGGGTTGGGATCCGAAGAATAGCTTCTATACAGCTGGAGGAGGGAGGCCGCTTCCCCTGCCCTCAATGTGGTAGCCCAGATAGGAAGTGCAGAGTTGTGCCTTTTTAGCTGACACTCAGTACTCCAGAGTCTGCAGTGTTTGTAAAAGACCCTTAGTGGCTGTCTGTCAGCTTACCTTTGTTTCTGCAGCTAGAAGCGAACCATCTACATACTGCAGCAGTGTGCATTCTGGATGATCTTGGAGGAAGGCAAGCAGGTCCTGATGCAGTGTCTCGTCAAAGAGGGTCAGTGAATTCTTGAAACCCTGTCATAATCTGGTCCAAGTTAGCTGTCCTGAGATGCCTGCTTCTGGGTCACTTTACTTGAAGGCAAAGATAGGTTAACTTACAGAGGCCAGGGGAATACTGAAGAAAGCATCCTTTAATAGTCTCTTAATATGGGGAGTTATTCCCTTTTTATCTTCCCTTTCTTTTTATTCTGGTGTTCTAAAACAGCTGCAACTACCTTAGTTATTTTCTCAGTTAGTTTCTTCTCTAAGGTGTCTCTATTATTGTGAACTTTCTGAGCTATCTTTAACAGTTGGGAAATTACTATCCCTGGGAAGCCTTCTAATTTTTTTTGGTAGCTTCCTCTTAATATCTAGAGCTGACTGGAACACAAAAGCTAAGTTAACCACCCTAGCATTTTCTGATGCCTCTGGGTCCAGGGGTGTATACCCTGTAGGCTTCCTGCAGTCTTTCTAAGAAAGCCGAGGGAGTCTCCTGAGGATCTCGAATAACTTCTGACACCTTAGACAAATTCATGGGTTTTATAGTAGCTCCCCTGATCCCAGCTAACATAAACTGGTGAAAAGTGTAGAAAGCTTCCCATCCCGCTGTGGTGTTAGGGTCCTATTCAGGTCAAGTAACCGGAAACACCTTCTCAAGGTACTCGCCGTTATCCTCCTTAGACGTATTTATTCTTAATATAGCAGCTTTTCTTGCCTCAGTTTTGATTCTTTCCCTTTCTTTGGCAGTGAACAAAGTAACCAGAAGCTGATGACAATAGTCCCTAGTGGGGCCAAGTGTGTACAATACAAATCTAACAGTCCTGTTAGGGCTTGAGGCTTCTCCAAGAGAGGAGGATTCTGAGCCTTCTAATTATACAAGTCACTAGAGGAGAAAGAGATTTAAACTAGGAAAGGTGGCTTCCCTCAGAAGCAAAATGGGTTTAGAAGGGGCAGTACTCCCTAAGTCTTCTCCTCGGGTCTGGCTCTAGGTATAAGGCAGTGATTCCCCAGAGCCAAAGCGGAGGAGGTAGGGGGGGCTATAGCAAGGAGGTGGCAGCCCTGAATTTCTCTAGCACTCGCTTAGGTCTTTAGTTTTAGCAATAAGCAATATAATATTTCTATGAATTTTGCTTTGCTATTTTGCTTTTCTTTTTATAATTTGTGGGCTTTAGAATGGTTTGCTCAGAGTTGCCTTTCAAAAGTGACAACCATCTGCTGAGTCCACCTTGGGATATTCACTCTCCTTAGTATAGGCTACTCGGTATACACCCCAGAGTAGGTCAGACCCGGAGATGGAAGAGGTTTCCTTCAGTTTCCAGCAGATGGCCACTAAACCATATGGAGTTTATGAATTTCCCTTCACTTTTGTTCTCTGGTTTTAAGCCAGAAATTCCAACTGAAATTGCACCACAGATTTTTCTGACAAAGAGAACCTACAAAACAGACAATTTACTATTTACATTTATACTTGACTTTTCAACACAGTTTAACAAACAAGAGAAGGGGGTGCCCCGTTAGGAGACACTCAGGTGCTCACCTGACCGTGTAAACTCAGGTGTAGGCACTACACCTATTCACACACTATTCACTCAGGGATCTTCAGTGACAAAACAATAAAGCAAGAACAAAGAATGAGATCTCAGCAAGAACAGACAGCACAAATAGACGTGTCCTGGGAATCCCAAGATGGGACTTAACTTAGTTCCTGCAATGTCTTCTCTGAAAGCACACTTACTCTTCGCCAGTTTCTTGGTCCTGGAGAGCCCGTTGTGTGAGTGCGATCACGCCCGATCCTCGATCACAACAGGAGCAAGATGGCTAGCCACAAGCAAGTCACAAATTTGACCAAATTGCAAATTTGCTCCACTCACCTCTGGAGGCTTTCTAGATGACTCCAAATGGGTGGATGGACATGCTGATTGTCCACGGCTGACTGTCGACCAGATAGAAAAGACCAGCGGGGCCCTGGAATGTCTCAGGGGGTGCCTCCCCGCTAGGTTTCTGTTCCGGCAGTCAGGCCAAGAAGGCCAGTTGCCCATGTGTGACAAAACCAAATGTGTCCAGAGGACACGATTTTGGACGAACCCCCAAATGTTATATCTGGACAGCAAGGAAACAAACGTTTTGCCATACAGTTAAGTAGCCAAATTAAGGAATCTTTCATCTAATGCCGGTGGCCACGAGTGGATTCGCATCCTAAAGAACTCGTGGCCCCAAACAAACTTAGGGGTTTGCTTTTATAGGCCTAAGGAAGTGAGGGGAGGGGGTGAACACCTAGCCAAAGCAGTTGTACAGAAGTGAAACAAGCTTTCGGCTATCGTTGGAACAACCTAGGGAGAGAGTGCTCAGCAAAGCAATTTACAAAAAGTAAAAGAATGTACTCAGTTATCTTGGCTTTTTACAGACATTGTTAAGGCAGCATCCTGATGGTTTTCCATAATCTAAACATTAATGAACATTTATGGTCTTTACACAACTCTTTTCATTTGCTCATCTGCAAATCTTGCAAAACTGGTTCCATGGTCAGGGATATGGTGTTTCTACATTTCAAGACTATTGAAGATGTTCTCTCAGTATTCACCTCATTTACAGACACATAAACAAGTATGTTTAGCATATTCTCTTTCTACCTCCCCCCCAAGCCAAATACATGTTAAAAACTGGCTATTAAGACTAGTGCTTAGATGCTGTGGGTGCCTATGTGCACTGTATCTTCCTCCAACTAACTGAGAACACCAATTTGCATCTAGAGTTGTGTTATAGATATGACAAAATTTCTTCACCCTTAAAGAAATGGAGAGATTTAGGGTGACTCTATCTTCAAACATGGAACCTAGCAAAGTCTGTGTTAAAATGTAAATAAATGGCCTTAACTATTTTTAAAGCTATACTATAAGTAACAGAATGCTCCTGGACCAAAAAAATTTCTTTCTTTATTTATTTTTTGAATGGGGGTTTGAAGTCTTTTATTTATTTTTTATTAATTTTAATGGGGGGACATTAATAAATCAGGGTACATATGTTCAAAGAAAACATCTCCAGGTTATCTGGTCATTCAATTAAGTTGCATACCCATCACCCAAAGTCAAATTGTCCTCTGTCACCTTCTATGTGGTGTTTGTGACCCTCCCCTCCCCCCTTTTAAACCCACTCCTCCCTCCCCACACCGCATAACCACCACTTTCTTGTCCAAGTCTCATAGTCTCGTTTTTTATGCCCCACTTATGTATGAAATCATGCTGTTCTCAGTTTTTTTCTGTTTTACTTATTTCACTCCGTATGTTATCAAGGTCCATCCATTTTGTTGTAAATGATCCGATGTCATCATTTCTATGGCTGAGTAGTATTCCATAGTATATATGTACCAAAGCTTTTAATCCACTCGTCCTCTGACAGACACTTGGGCTGTTTCCAGATCTTCGCTATTGTGAACAATGCTGCCACGAACATGGGTGCACATTTCTTCTTTTCGAACAGTGCTATGGTGCTCTTAGGGTATATTCCTAAAAGTGGGATAGCTGGGTCAAAAGCAGTTTGATTTTTAATTTTTTGAGGAATCTCTATACTGTTTTCCACAGTGGCTGCACCAGTCTGCATTCCCACCAGCAGTGCAGAAGGGTTCCCTTTTCTCCACATCCTCGCCAGCACTTACTCTGTGTTGTTTTGCTGATGAGGGCCATTCTGACTGGTGAGAGGTGATATCTCATTGTAGTTTTAATTTGCATTTCTCTAATGATTAATGATGTTGAGCATTTTTTCATATGCCTACTGGCCATCTGTATGTCCTCTTTGGAGAAATTTCTATTCATTTCTTTTGCCCACTTTTTGATTGAATTGTTTGTCTTCCTGGTGTTGAGTTTTATAATTTCTTTATAAATTTTGGTTATTAACCCCTTATCAGACGTGCTGTCGAATATGTTCTCCCATTGTGTGGTTTGTCTTTTTATTCTGTTCTTATTGTCTTCAGCTGTGCAAAAACTTTTTAGTTTAATATAGTCCCATTTGTTTATCTTGCCTTTTATTTCATTTGCCCGTGGAGATAAATCAGCAAATATATTGCTGCTACAGATGTCGGAGAGCTTGCTGCCTATGTTTTCTTCTAAGACGCTTATGGTTCCACGGCTTATGTTTAAGTCTTTTATTCATTTTGAGTTTGTTTTTGTGAATGGTGTAAGTTGATGGTCTAGTTTCATTTTTTTGATATACTATGGAATAATTCTCAGCCATAAGAAATGATGACATTGGATCATTTACAACAAAATGGATGGACCTTGATAACATTATATGGAGTGAAATTAGTAAATCAGAAAAATACTGAGAACAGCATGATTTCATACATAGGGGCGACATAATAGTGAGACTATGAGACATGGACAAGAGAGTGGTGGTTACGGGGTGGGGGGAGGGAGCCGAGGGTGGGATAGGGAGGAGGGGTGGGGCACAGGGAAAACCAGACAGAAGGTGACAGAGGACAATTTGACTTTGGGTGATGGGTATGCAACATAATTGAATGATAAGATAACCTAGAGATGTTTTTGTTGTACATATATATGTACCCTGATTATTGGTGTCACTCCATTAAAATTAATAATAAAAAAAATAATAATAATAATAAACGATTGCTGAGGCTATTCGTGTTTTGGGGTTTTTTTTTGGTTCCATATAAATTTTTGGAATATGCTATGTGTTCTATATCTTTGAAGTATGTCATTGGTATTTTAATTAGTATTGCATTGAATTTATAAATTGTTTTGGGTAATATAGACATTTTAATGATGCTTATTCTTCCTAACCCTGAGCACGGTTTATGCTTCCACTTGTTTGTATCTTCCTTGATTTCTTTTATCAATGTTTTATAATTTTCCGAGTACAAGTCCTTAACCTCCTTGGTTAAATTTACTCCTAGGTACTTTATTTTTTTGGCTGCAATAGTGAAGGGCATTGTTTCCATAATTTCTTTTTGCTGACAGTTCATTGTTGGTATATAAAAATGTCACTGATTTCTGAGTATTAATTTTATATCCTGCCACCTTGCTGAATTTATTTATCAGGTCCAGTAGTTTTTGACTGAGACTTTAGGATTTTCTATATACAATATCATGTCATCTGCAAATAATGACAGTTTTACTTCTTCTTTTCCAATTCGGATGTCTTTTATTACTTCTTCTTGTCCGATTGCTGTAGCTAGGACTTCCAGAACTCTGTTGAATAAGAGTGTTGAAATGGGCACCCCTGCCTGGTTCCTGATCTTAAGGTAATTGCTTTTAATTTTTTCCCATTTAATATGATGTTTGGTGTTCGTTTGTCATAGATGGCCTTTATCATGTTAAGGAATGTTCCCCGTATTCCCACATTACTGAGAGTTTTGATCATGACAGGGTGCTGGATTTTATCAAATGATTTTTCTGCATCTATTGAAATTATCATGTGATTTTTGTCCTTCCTTTTGTTTATGTGATGAATCACATTGATTGATTTGTGAATATTGAACCAGCCTTGCCTCTCCAGAATAAATCCCACTTGATCATGGTGTATTTTTTTTTTCATATATTGCTGAATCTGGTTGGCTATATTTTGTTGAGAATTGTAGCATCTAAATTAATTAGGGATATTGGCCTATAAATTTCTTTTTTTGTGTTGTGTTTGCCTGGTTTTGGGATCCGAATTATGCTCGCCTCATAAAAGGAGTTTGGAAGTCTTCCTTCCTCTTGAATTTTTTGAAATAGCTTGAGGAGGATAGAAGTTAGTTCTTCTTTGAATTTTTGGTAGGATTCAGTTGTGAAGCCATCAGGCCCAGAACTTTTCTTTGTTGGGATTTTTTTGATAACTGTTTCGATCTCATTTGTTGTAATTGTTCTGTTTAGGTGTTCTGATTCTGCCAGATTGATTTTTGGAAGATTATATGATTCAAGAAATTTTTCCATTTTACCTAGGTTGTGTAATTTTTTCGCATGGAGTTCTTCATAGTATTTTCTTACAATATTTTGCATTTCTGTTGTGTCAGTTGTTATTTCTCCACTCTTATTTCTAATTTTATTTATTTGAGTCCTCTCTCTTTTTTCTTGGTGAGTAGTTAAAGGTTCATCGATCTTGTTTCATTTTCAAAGAATCAGCTCCTGGTTTCTTTGATCCTCTGTATTGTTTCCTTAACCTCCATGCAATTTATTTCCTCTCTGATGTTTATTATTTCTTTCCTTCTACTAGTCCTGGGCTTTATTTGCTGTTGTTTTTCTAGCTCTTTTAGATGTAGGGTCAAGTTGCTCATTTGAGCTTTTTCTAGCTTCTCTTGGTATGCCTGTAGTGCAATGAACTTCCCTCTCAGTACTGCTTTTGCTGTGTCCCATAAATTTTGAGTTGATGTATGGTCATTTTCATTCATTTCTAGAAACCTTTTTATATCTTCTTTGATCTCATTGTTAATCCATTCATTATCTAATAACATGCTATTTAGTGTCCAAGTGTTTGAGTATTTTTCAGTTTTCTCTTTGTGGTTAATTTCTAGTTTCCTGCCATTGTGATCCAAGAAAATGTTTGATATGATTTCAATCTTCTCACATTTGTTGAGACAACGTTTTTGTTCTAACATGTGGTCTATCCTAGAGAATGTACCATGAGCACTTGAAAAGAATGTATTTTCTATGCTTTAGGGTACAAAGTTCTGAAGATATTTATTAAATTGAGTTGATCTAGTGTATCCTTTAAGTCTACTGTTTCCTTTTTATTTTTCTTTCTTGAGGATCTATCCAGTGATATTAGTGGGGTATTGAAATCCCCTACTAATATAGTATTGCTGTTAATCTCACCCTTTATATCCATCAAAGTCTGCTTTATGTATGTCGGGGCTCCTATGTTTGGTGCGTAGATATTTATAATGGTTATATCTTCCTGTTGAATTGTTTTCTTTATCATTATGTAGTGTCTTTCTTTATCTCTTACTAGAGCCTTTTTTTTAAAGTCCATTTTGTCAGATATAAGTATTGCTACCCCGGCTTTTTTTCATTTCCACTTGCATGAAATATTTTTTCCATCCCTTTTCTTCAGTCTATGTGCATCTTTTGTTTTAAGGTGTGTCTCTTGTAGACAGCATATCTATGGGTCCTATTTCTTTATCCAGCAGCTACCTTATGTCTTTTGATTGGATCATTTAATCCATTTACATTTAAGGTTATTGTTAATATGTAGTTGTTTATTGCCATTTTGTTCTTTAAATCTGTATTTTTCTTTTGCTATATTCTTTTCCACCTTAGAACTGTTCACTACAGGCCCCTTGGAATCTCTTGCAGAATTGGTTTGGTTTTAATGAGTTCCTTGAGTTTTTTTTTTTTTTTTTTTGTCTTAGAAGTTCTTTATTTGTCCTTCAATTTTAAATGTTAGCCTTGCTGAATAGAGTATTCTTGGTTGTAGGTTCTTGTTCTGCATTACTTTGAATATATCTTGCCATTCCCTTCTGGCCTCAAGTGTTTTTGTTGAGAAGCCAGATGTCATCCTTATGGGGGCTCCTTTGTAGGTGATAGCCTTTTTTTCTCTAGCAGCTTTTAAAATTTTCTCTTTATCCCTTAGCTTTGGTATTTTAACTATGTTTTGTCTTGGTGTAGACTTCTTTGGGTTTCTCTTTAATGGAGTTCTCTGTGTTTCTTGCACATGTGAAATGTTTTCAAAAATATGGAACACTTCATGAATTTGCGTGTCACCCTTGCACTGGGGTCATGCTAATCTTCTCTGTATCGTTCCAATTTTAGTATATGTAATGCCGAAACAAGCACGGATTTCTTTTTATATAAAAAAAGGCATCAGTGCCCAGAAGACAAAAGAAGAAAAGGAGATGCTAGAACCCAGAAAAGTTGATAATGAGTTTTAGGGGCAGGTCAGTATGTACAAAGTGGACCAAATTTCTGAGTCAGTAACTAAAGTTGAAAATGAAAAGAAAGAAAACCAAAGGTCTTCTGAGATGAAAAGAAGACAGGAATGTACTACCTCAGAAAGTGAGTATAGTAACTCAGCAAATTGGGAGCAATCTGCCTTGGCATCTGGGCTTACTCTTCTCCAACACTTCAGATGCTCAAACCCAACTCTTCTTTCTAAGAAGGTACTCAACTGTGGATTTCTGACTGTTTATCTTTGGTCAATTGTATTTTGATATTCCCAGCACCTGGTATTTATTAAGTGCTTGCTAATAAATGGTTGATTCTTAAAAACAAACAACAATAATAACAAAACAAGCTAGTATAGAAAAATTATGCCTTCCTTTTGTTCATAGAGATGTTAGAAAACCTATTTTTTTCTACAGCAAATTTATTTTTTTTACTTTTATGATTACTTTTAGAAATTTTAAATTCAATTATTTCCCCTAATGTTGCCAACAGAGCAGAATGCTTGCAAAAATGATTTTACTCCCAAAGAAAGATTGGGCATTATGGAAGGATGATGCTTTGCACATCCATCAATCAGAGGCTCTCACTCAACTTGAAAATTTCACAGTATCTAATTTCAAAACCAGTGTTACTGTGACATGCATTTTTGCAATTCTTAAATTGAACAAGACACTAGACACTCTCAGCTGATATATAATTTTAGTTTTTTCCTGGAATAAATGAGCATATCAAGGGCTCAACTGTAGTGTTTCTTTTGCCCTTCCCTTCAAAGTTACATGGTATATGTCCAGTGCATTTTTAAAAAGATTTTATATTTATTTCATTCTCATTCTGTTAACATTCAGACAGTTTCTAGGTACTATAAAAGTACTGTATATGAATAGTCATATATTTTAATTTATTGTATTTTATTGTGACTTTGATAATTATTACCCTCAGTTAATAAGTAATTATTCAAATTCTAGAGCTATAGAAGTAAAATTCTGTTTAGGATCAATCTCTTCCTCCAGTAAAGCAAATAACTATACCAACTAGGTAATTGCTATCTCATCCTCAAAACACTCTGAGAGAGAAGCCTAATCTATATCCTTTGCTAAACACGATTCATGTAATTTTTTTCTCCAAAGGAAACTGTTACCAAACCCAGGTTCATCTGTCTTCTATGACAATAATTCAACATTCATTTGACAGGTGCTGGTGAAAAGGAAAGAGGTTTATTCAGGAACTGGCAGCCTGAGAACATAGAACATTCCTGTCTTCAAAACCAATCTTAACAGCTCAGATACCTTGGCCAGATTATATAGGGCAAGGGGGCAATTTGGGAAAGAGAGAACTCCTAGGGGGAGGACAGACATGTGGTTTCTCTTGTGAAAACCTTCTTCTTTTCATGGCTGGCTGGACTTCCACAGTCTTCTTGACCTAATAACTGATAAGCTAGAGTTATTTTCTTCTGATACGGGTTTCCACACATTCCTGCAGCCAGGTTGTCCTCTTGTCCTTATCTGGGGTTTGAAACTGTAAGCCTCAAGGTGCCGGGAGAGAGGGGATCGGGCTGAGTCAGAGTTATGTAGTTTTTGCTTATGTCTACATTTCTGCTCTGATGTCATCTCTCAATGTGTTTCAGCTGGAGAAAATTTGTTACACAGCAATAAAAAACTAATAGACTCTTCAACTGTAATAAGAACTTGGCCAGAATTAAAAGCACATGGTTGATTATATACTTTTGATTTGTTACAGAATATATAACTTTGATTACTAGGTTGCTAATATTAAATCATACTTATAGTTAGAATAGCAAGCTTGGTTTAGTATTTACTAAGTTTGACATTGATGGCTTTATATAAATTTTTCATAAGCTTACTTTATTAGTATATTTTTATTTTAGCTTTATTCTATGGCTAGTCAAACATATTCATTCACTATAGCATATTCATTTCTTATTACAAAAGTATTGGATACTGCATTCTAATTTTCATTTATGTCTTATTTTTCACTTTGTAATACTACAACTTTTTAATATAATTTCAGAAAAAATCATAGAAATAGAGTACTCTTTTAGAATGTATTAATTCTCCAACTTTTTTCATAAAGGACATAATATTGCTTCTGTATAATACAAAAGGTAAATAGTAGTGAAATTTATATTTAAAAAGATCAGTTTAAAAAAATAAGAAGGTTGAGAACCAGATTAGTAAAGAGCATTAGATAATTCTTAGCAAGTGATCCTCAACAGTTGTTAAAGTAGGTAGTAAACGTACTGCATATTTCACAGTGACAGTAGAAACTGACTTTATTCCATTTTCAGATTCCAACTATTTTGGCCATCATGATGCTATGTGGCAAGAATTCTAAGATATTTTCCAAAATTTTTGATCTTCCATGTGCCTACAACATCTCCTCTTTATTTAATCAAAAATCTAGGTGTGTAATGAAAAGATTTTGCACACAGAATTAAAGTACCAAATCAGTTAACCTTACTATAGGTAGAATGTCTTAGTGGGCTGGACCTAATCATATGAGTCCTTTTAATCTGAGTTTAAAGGTCAGAGATAGAGAAATCATCCATTCAAAGTGTGAGATGTATTCAATATGAGGGTGATTATTTGTAACCAGTTTTGCATATGGATGAAATCACAGAGTAAGAAATGCAGACAAGTTGTAAAATAGCAAGAATGAGAAACTCAATCCTCCAGAAAAAGAAGTTGGCTGACAACCTTAATGAGCTGAGAAGCATATACATCCCTGAAACCACCGGGATAAAGTTCAGCCCTCTCAACACCTGATTTTAGTTTTGTGTTATTCTTTCTGGACACAAAACCTATCAATATTGTGCTGGACCTTTGACCTTCATTACTGTGGGCTAAGAATGAGTGTTGTGTTAAACTGCTAACTGTGGTAATTTGTTATACAGCAATAAAAAACTAATACACTATACAACTTCCAGACCTCAGCCTCCAATTCATTTCTACAGTGCAACATATATAAAATTGTTCTTTTTTCTTTAAAACATCTTGTTTCCATGATTTTTCTTATCTCACATGTATCCTAAGTCAAACATGTCTCTTCCTTAGTTTCTTCAACTTTCAATAGAAAATATTAGCCCAAATGTCCTCCCAGTTGACTTTTATGTGCAAATAGTTCTGCCTTAAGAAGAATAGAATATTTACATTTAGATACTGATAAAAGAGAAAACATAAAATCTGATACTCAATATTTAACATAAGGTAAGGTAAGTAATACTTCTAAAGATTGCCTAAAATCTTGATCTTTTATTTCTATTCCTGTGTTTTCATTTTTACTCTTGTTGCTGTCCTTAAATTAAGCCTAACAGTCACTCATCAAATAGCCCAACCTTATGGTTTTGAACCTTCAACACTGAAGAATCATTTGTAATAAACTGTGCTTTTGACTTTTGTTCGTTTATCTGTGGGGAAATTTCAGCATCATTTTTTCCCTTCTGCACTTGTACATCAAATTTCAATGACTTCTGTTGATAAAAATTCATCCCCCTGCAATTCTAGGCTTCTGAGATTGTTCTGGGCATGAAGACATAGCCAACAGACTGGACAAAATGAAGCATGAAAGAGGAGAATGGAGGCTACTAGAGCTCAAGTTTCAACTGTCATACCTCACTTCTTCTTACAGTTTATTGCTCAATCCTTAGCCCTTACTTCAGGGGAAATGTAATTAGCTGTGTAACCCATGAATACAGAGAAAAGGGAAATGAGTTTGAGAGCTATCCAGTCTCTGTTTACTGCTTGAAAATAAACATGAATACACAGCATGGTTTTGTCTTCTTTTCTCAGTCATATATTTTTTAATCTTCCCTAATACTTTTTATTAATTTATTGTGTTTACATAGATTCTAATGTCAACCGTGCTCCCCAGTATATCCCTTCTGTCTCCCTCCCTATAATGCCCTCCCCCCTTCCCTCCAGGATTGGCTTTTCTGCTCTCATCCCATCCTATCACCCTACCATCCCCTTTCTCTCTGTTTGTTTTCCTTCTAGATCTTTTGATCCCGCCTCTGTCTCTATTCTGCTCCTCAGTTCATATTGTTCATCAGATTCCTCATATAAGTGAGGTCATATGATATTTTTTTTTCTCTGCCTACCTTATTTCACTTAACATCATAGTTTCCAGATCCATCCATGTTGTCGCAAAAAATAATGTGTCCTTTTTCATGGTCCCATAGTATTCCATTGTATATATGTACCAAAGCTTTTTAATCCACTTGTCCCGACGGACTCTTTGGCTATTGTAAACAATGCTGCCATAAACAGGAGGTGCATTGCTCCTTTTCAAACTGTGCTATAGTGTTCTTGGGGTATATTCCTAAAAGTGGAATGGCTGGGTTAAAAGGCAGTTCGATTTTTAATTTTTTGATTATTCTCCACAATGTTTTCCACAGTGGCTGCACCAGTCAGCATTTCCACCAGCGGTGCAGGAAGGTTCCCTTTTCTCCACATCCTAGCCAGCACTTATTCTGTGTTGTTTTGCTGATGAGCTCCATTCTGACTTCTGTGAGGTGATACCTCATTGTGGTTTTAATTTGCATTTCTCTAACTAATGATTAGTGATGTTGAGCATTTTTTCATATGCTTATTGGCTATCAGTATATCCTCTTTGGAGAATTGTATACTCATCATTTTTGCCCATTTTTTGATTGGACTGTTTATCTTTCTGATGTTGAGTTTTACAAGTTTTTTATAAATTTTGGTTATTAACTCTTTATCAGATGTATTGTCAAATATGTTTTCCCATTGTGTGATTTGTCTTTTTATTGTGTTCATATTGTCTTTAGCTGTGCAAAAGCTTTTTAGTTTGATATAGTCCCATTCGTTTATCCTGTCCTTTATTTCCCTTGCACGTGGAGATAAATCAGCAAATATATTGATGCGATTGATGTCAGAGAGCTTATTGCCTATGTTTTCCTCTAGGATGCTTATGGTTTCACGACTTACATTGAAGTCCTTTATCCATTTTAAGTTTATTTTTTCAATGGCGTGAGTTGGTGGTCTAGTTTCATTTTTTTTTTGCAGGTAAATGACCATTTGTAAAAGAGACTGTCTTTATTGCATTGTATGCTACCACCACCCTTGTCAAATATCAATTGTTCATAAAGGTATGGGTTTATTTCTGGGTTCTCTGTTCTGTTCCATTGATCTATGTGCCTGTTCTTATGCCAGTACCAAGCTGTTTTGAGTACAATGGCCTTGTAGTATACCTTGCTGTCCGGAAGTAGGATACCTCCTGCTTTCTTCTTCTTTTTCAAGATTGCTGAGGTTATTTGTGTTTTTTTATTTTTGGTTTCATATAGATTTTTGGAATATTTGTTCTATATCTTTGAAGTATGTCCTTGATATTTTAATAGAAATTGCATTGAATTTATAAATTGCTTTGGGTAATATGGACATTTTAATAAAGTTTATTATTCCTAGCCATGAACAATGTATGTGCTTCCACTTCTTTGTATCTTCCTTGATTTCTTTTATCAATGTCTTTTAATTTTCTGAGTACAAGTCTTTAACCTCCTTGCTTAAATTTACTCCTAGGTATTTTTGTTATTGTTTAATAGTGAAGGAGATTGTTTTCTTAATTTCTCTTTCAAACAGATCACTGTTGGTCTAGAGAAATGCCTCTGATGCCTGACCAGGTGGTGGCACAGTGGATGAGCGTCTGATTGGGATGGGGAGGACCCAGGTTCAAGACCCCGAGGTTGCCAGCTTGAGTGCTGGCCCATCTGGCTTGAGCTAAAGCTCGCCAGAATGGACTAAAGGTCGCTGGCTCCAGCAAGGTGTTGCTCGGTCTGGTGAAGGCCCGCAGTCAAGGCACATGTGAGAAAGCAATCAATGCACAACTAAGGTGTCACAATGGCAACTAAAAACTAATGATTGATGCTTCTCATCTCTCTCTGTTCCTGTCTGTCTGTCCCTATCTGTCCCTCTCTCTGACTCTCTCTATGTCCCTGTAAAAAAACTCCCTCTGATTTCTTAGTATTAGTTTTATATCCTGTCACCTTGCTGAATTCATTTATCAGGTCCAGTAGTTTTTAACTGAGACTTCAGAGTTTTCTAGGTGCAGTATCATATCATTAGCAAATAATGATAGTTTTACTTCTTTCTTTTCAATTTGAATGCCTTTTATTTCTTCTTCTCATCTGGTTGCTGTAGCTAGGACTTCCAGAACTGTATTGTATAAGAGTGATGAAAGGGGGCAACCCTGCCTTGTTCCTGATCTTAAGGGAATTGCCTTTAACTTTTGCCCATTGAGTATCATGTTGGCTGTGGGTTTGTCATAGATGACCTTTATCATGTTGAGGTATGTTTTGTGTATTCCCACTTTGCTGAGAGTTTTGATCACAAATGGGTGCTGGATTCTATCGAATGCTTTTTCTGCATCTATTGATATTGTCATATGGTTTTTGTCCTTTCTTTTGTTTATGTGATGAATCACATTGATTGATTTCTGAATATTGTACCAGCCTTGCCTCCCCAAAATAAATCACACTTGATCATGGTATATAATTTTTTTAGTGTATTGCTGTATTCGGTTTGCTAATATTTTGTTGAGGATTTTAGCATCTAAGTTCATCAGAGATACTGTCCTATAGTTTTCTTTCTTTGTGTTGTTTTTGTCTGATTTTGAAATCAGAATTATGCTTGCCCCTTAAAAGGAGCTTGGAAGTTTTCCCTCCTCTTGAATTTTTTGAAATAGCTTGAGAAGGATAGGAGTTAGTTCTTCTTTGAATGTTTGTTAGAATTCGCCTGTGAAGTCATCTGACCCAGGGCTTTTGTTTGTTGGGAGTTTATTGATAACTGTTTTGATCTCATTTGTTGTAATTGGTCTATTTAGGTTTTCTGATTCTTCCAGATTGATTTTTGAAAGATAACATTTTTCAAGGAATTTGTACATTTCACCTATGTTGTCTAATTTTTTGGAATACAGTTCTTCATAGTATTTTCTTACTATTCTTTGTATTTCTGCTGTGTTCATTGTTACTTCTCCACCCTCATTTCTAATTTTATTTATTTGAGTCCTTTCTCTACTTTTCTTGGTGAGTCTTGCTAAAGGTTCATCAATCTTCTTTACTTTTTCAAAGAACCAGCTCTTGGTTTCATTGATTCTCTGTATTGTTTTTTAGTCTCTATCTCATTTATTTCTACTCTGATTTTTATTATTTCTTTCCTTCTACTTTCTCTAGGCTTTACTTGCTGTTCTTTTCTTTTAGTTCTTTTAGTTTCAAGATTAAGTCATGTTTTTATTAGCTTTTTCTAGCTTCTTAAGGTATGCCTGTAATGCTATGAACTTCCCTCACAGGACTGCTTTTGCTGTGTCCCACAGATTTTGAGTTGTTGTTTGTTCATTTTCATTTGTTTCAAGAAAATTTTTTATTTCTTCTTTGATCTCATTGTTTACCCAGTCATTGTTTAATAACATGCTGTTTAGTTTCCAAGTGTTTGAGTGTTTTTCAGTTTTTCTATTGTAGTTCATTTCTAGTTTCATGCCACTGTGATCAGAGAAGATGCTTGATATGGTTTCAATCTTCTTAAATTTGTTGAGACTCATTTTATGCTCTAATATGTGGTCTATCCTAGATATTGTACCATGAGCTCTTGAAAAGAATGTATATTCTGTTGTTTTAAGGTGGAAGATTCTGAAGATATCTATTAAATCTATTTGATCTAGTGTATTCCTTAATTCTGTTGTTTCTTTGTTTATTTTCTTTCTTGAAGATCTATCCATAGATTTTAGTGGGGCATTAAAATTCCTTTTTATTGTAATATTGCTGTTGATCTCTCCATTTATGTCTATCAAAATCTGCTTTATATATTTAAGTGCTCCTATATTAGGTGCATATATATTTGTAATGGTTATCTCTTCCTGTTGGATTGCTCATTATGTAGTGACCTTCTTAATTTGTTACTATAGTCTTTGTATTAATATCTATTTTGTCAGATATAAGTATTTCTACCACAGCTTCTTTTTTATTTAAATTTGCCAAAAATACTGTTTTTCATATTTTCTCTTTCAGTTTATGTATATCTTTTGTTTTGAGATGTGTCTCCTGTAGACAGCATATGTATGGGTTCTGTTTTATCCATTCAGCTACCCTTTGTTTTTTTTTTTTTTGTTTTTTTTTTTGGCTTTTTTTTTTGGCTTTTTTTTATATATATATTTTATTATTATTAATTCTAATGGGGTGACATCAATAAATCAGGGTACATATGTACAATGAAAACATCTCCAGGTTATCTTATCATTCAATTGTGTTGCAAACCCATAACCAAAAGTCAAATTGTCCTCTGTCACCTTCAATCTGGTTTTCCCTGCGTCCCTCCCCTCCTCCCTATCCCATTCTTCCCTCCCTCCCCCCATCCCATAACCACCACTCTCTTGTCCATGTCTCATACCCTCACTTTCATGTCCCACCTATGTATGTAATCGTGCTGTTCTCAGTTTTTCTTTTTTTCTGATTTACTTATTTCACTCCATATAATGTTATCAAGGTACATCCATTTTGTTATAAATGACCCGATGTCATCGTTTATTATGGCTGAGTAGTAGTCCATAGTATATATGTACCATAGCTTTTTAATCCACTCATCTTCTGACGGACACTTGGGCTGGTTCCAGATCTTCGCTATTGTGAACAATGCTGCCACGAACATGGGGGCGCATTTCTTCTTTTCGAACAGTGCTATGTTGTTCTTAGGGTATATTCCTAAAAGTGGGAGAGCTGGGTCAAAAGGCAGTTCGATTTTTAATTTTCTGAGGAATCTTCAAACTGTTTTCCACAGTGGCTGCACCAGTCTGCATTCCCACCAGCAGTGCAGAAGGGTTCCCTTTTCTCCACATCCTCGCCAGCACTTATTCTGTGTTGTTTTGCTGATGAGTGCCATTCTGACTGGTGTGAGGTGATATCTCATTGTGGTTTTAATTTGCATTTCTCTAATGATTAGTGATGTTGAGCATTTTTTCATATGCCTATTGGCCATCTGTATGTCCTCTTTGGAGAAATTTCTATTCATTTCTTTTGCCCATTTTTTGATTGGGTTGTTTGTCTTCCTGGTGTTGCTTTTTATAAGTTCTTTATAAATTTTAGTTATTAACCCCTTATCAGATGTGCTGTCAAATATGTTCTCCCATTGTGTGGTTTGTCTTTTTATTCTGTTCCTATTGTCTTTAGCTGTGCAAAACTTTTTAGTTTGATATAGTCCCATTTGTTTATCTTGCCTTTTATTTCAGTTGCCCATGAAGATAAATCGGCAAATATACTGCTGCTACAGATGTCGGAGAGCTTGCTGCCTATGTTTTCTTCTAAGATGTTTATGGTTTCACGGCTTACATTTAAGTCTTTTATCCATTTTGAGTTTGTTTTTGTGAATGGTGTAAGTTGATGGTCTAGTTTCATTTTTTTGCAGGTAGATGTCCAATTTTCCCAACACCATTTGTTAAAGAGGCTGTCTTTACTCCATTGTATGTTCTTTCCTCCTTTGTAAAATATCAGTTGTCCATAAAGCTGTGGGTTTATTTCTGGGTTCTCTGTTCTGTTCCATTGATCTATGTGCCTGTTCTTATGCCAGTACCAGGCTGTCTTGAGTATAATGGCCTTGTAGTAAACCTTGATATCAGGAAGAGTGATACCTCCTGCTTTATTTTTTCTTTTTAAGATTGCTGAGGCTATTCGTGTTCTTTTTTGGTTCCATATAAATTTTTTGGAATATGTGTTCTATATCTTTGAAGTATGTCATTGGTATTTTAATTGGTATTGCATTGAATTTATAAATTGCTTTGGGTAATATAGACATTTTAATGATGTTTATTCT
This sequence comes from Rhynchonycteris naso, assembly GCA_037038555.1. Taxonomy (NCBI): domain Eukaryota; kingdom Metazoa; phylum Chordata; class Mammalia; order Chiroptera; family Emballonuridae; genus Rhynchonycteris; species Rhynchonycteris naso. The sequence continues at coordinate 286,619,327 of CM072996.1, read as the reverse complement.
TCCTAGCCATGAGCACGGTATGTGCTTCCACTTGTTTGTATCTTCCTTGATTTCTTTTATCAATGTTCTATAATTTTCTGAGTACAAGTCCTTAACCTCCTTGGTTAAATTTACTCCTAGATACTTTATTTTTTTGGCTGCAATAGTGAAGGGGATTGTTTCCTTAATTTCTTTTGCTGATATTTCATTGTTGGTGTATAGAAATGCCTCTGATTTCTGAGTATTAATTTTATATCCTGCCACCTTGCTGAATTCATTTATCAGGTCCAGTAGTTTTTTGACTGAGACTTTAGGGTTTTCAATATACAATATCATATCATCTGCAAATAATGACAGTTTTACTTCTTCTTTTCCAATTTGTATGCCTTTTATTTCTTCTTCTTGTCTGATTGCTGTAGCTAGGACTTCCAGAACTATGTTGAATAAGAGTGGTGAAAGTGGGCAACCCTGCCTGGTTCCTGATCTTCAGGGGATTGCTTTTAATCTTTGTCCATTTAGTATGATGTTTGCTGTCGGTTTATCATAGATGGCCTTTATCATGTTAAGGAATGATCCCTGTATTCCCACTTTACTGAGAGTTTTGAGCATGAATGGGTGCTGGATTTTATCAAATGCCTTTTCTGCATCTATTGAAATTATCATGTGATTTTTGTCCTTCCTTTTGTTTATGTGGTGAATCACATTGATTGACTTGCGAATATTGAACCAGCCTTGCCTCTCCAGAATAAATCCCATTTGATCGTGGTGTATGATTTTTTTCATATATTGCTGGATCCGGTTGGCTAATATTTTGTTGAGAATTTTAGCGTCTAAATTCATCAGGGATATAGGCCTATAATTTTCTTTCTTTGTGTTGTCTTTGCCCGGTTTTGGGATCAGAATTATGCTCGCCTCATAAAAGGAGTTTGGAATTCTTCCTTCCTCTTGAATTTTTTGAAATAGCTTCAGGAGAATAGGAGTTAGTTCTTCTTTGAATTTTTGATAGAATTCACTTGTGAAGCCATCAGGCCCAGGACTTTTCTTTTTTGGGAGTTTTTTGATAACTCTTTCTATCTCATTTGCTGTAATTGGTCTGTTTAGGTGTTCTGATTCTTCCAGATTGATTTTTGGAAGGTTATATGATTCAAGAAATTTGTCCATTTCACCAAGATTGTCTAATTTTTTGGCATATAGTTCTTCATAGTATTTTCTTACAATGCTTTGTATTTCTGTTGTGTCAGTTGTTATTTCTCCACTGTCCTTTCTAATTTTATTTATTTGAGTCCTCTCTCTTTTTTTCTTGGTGAGTCTAGTTAAAGGTTCATCAATCTTGTTTACCTTTTCAAAGAACCAGCTTCTTGTTTCATTGATCCTCTGTATTGTTTCCTTAGCCTCTATGTCATTTATTTCTGCTCTGACCTTTATTATTTCCTTTCTTCTACTTGTCTTGGGTTTTATTTGTTGTTGTTTTTCTAGTTCTTTTAGATGCAGGGTCAAGTTGCTTATTTGAGCTTTTTCTAGCTTCTTATGATATGCCTGTAGTGCAATAAACTTCCCTCTCAGAACTGCTTTTGCTGTGTCCCATAAATTTTGAGTTGATGTATGCTCATTATCATTTGTTTCTAGAAACTTTTTTATTTCTTCTTTGATCTCATTGTTAATCCATTCATTATTTAATAACAAGCTATTTAGTTTCCAAGTGTTTGAGTATTTTTCAGTTTTTCTTTTGTGGTTAATTTCTAGTTTCATGGCATTGTGATCAGAGAAAATGCTTGATATGATTTCAATCTTCTTAAATTTATTGAGACCATTTTTGTGTCCTAACATGTGGTCTATCCTAGAAAACGTACCATGAGCGCTTGAGAAGAATGTATATTCTACTGCTTTAGGGTGAAAAGTTCTGAAGATATCTATTAAATCAAGTTGTCTAGTGTCTCCTTTAAGTCTACTGTTTCTTTATTAAGTTTCTTTCTTGAGGATCTATCCAGTGTTGTTAGAGGGGTATTGAAATCCCCTACTATGATAGTATTGCTGTTAATCTCGCCCTTTATATCCATCAAAGTCTGTTTTATGTATGTCGGGGCTCCTATATTTGGTGCATAGATATTTACAATAGTTATATCTTCCTGTTGAATTGTTCCCTTTATCATTATGTAGTGTCCTCTTTTATCTCTTACTACAGCCTTTGTTTTAAAGTCCATTTTGTCTGATATAAGTATTGCTACCCCTGCTTTTTTTTCATTTCCATTTGCATAAAATATTTTTTTCCATCCTTTTACCTTCAGTCTATGAACATCTTTTATTTTAAGGTGTGTCTCTTGTAGACAGCATATGTATGGGTCCTGTTTCTTTATCCATGCAGCTACCCTATGTCTTTTGATTGGATCATTTAATCCATTTACATTTAAGGTTATTATTGATATGTAGTTGTTTATTGCCATTTTATTCTTTAAAGCTGTATTCTTCTTTTGCTCTATTCTTTCCTCCCTTTAAACTGTTCACAAGAGGCCCCTTAGTATCTCTTGCAGAATTGGTTTGTTTTTTATGAATTCCTTGAGGCTTTCTTTTTCTGGGAAGCTCTTTATTTCTTCTTCAATTTTAAACGTTAGCCTTGCTGGATAAAGTAGTCTTGGTTGTAGGTTCTTGTTCTGCATTACTTTGATTATTTCTTGCCATTCCCTTCTGGCCTCAAGTGTTTCTGTTGAGAAGTCCGATGTCATCCTTATGGGGGCTCCTTTGTAGGTGATAGTCTTTTTTTCTCTAGCAGCTTTTAAAATTTTTTCTTTATCCATTAGCTTTGGTATTTTAACTATGATGTGTCTTGGTGTAGATTTTTTTGGGTTTCTCCTTAATGGAGTTCTGTGTGCTTCTTGAATGTGTGGAGTGTTTCCCAGCCTTAATTTAGGAAAGTTTTCTGCTATAATTTGATTGAACAAAGTTTCCATTTCCTGTCCTCTCTCCTCTTCTTCAGGCACCCCTATGATGCGAATGTTGTTTCTCTTCATGTTGTCACAAAGCTCCCTTAGAGTTTCCTCACATTTTTTAAGTCTCTTTTCCTTTTTCTTCTCTGCTTCTGTGCCTTTGTTTATTGTGTCCTCTAAGTCGCTTATTCGATCCTCAGCATCATCCATCCTGCTTTTAATTCCTTCCATTGTGGTCTTCAGTTCTGATACTGTATTTGTCATTTCTGTCTGATTCTTTTTTATTATTTCAATTTCATTTTTTATACTTGTTATCTCTTTATTTAGGTGTTCATAATGACTATCCATTGTTGCTCTAATTTCTTTTAACATCCTAACTATCATTATTCTAAATTCTGCTTCTGGTAATTTGGTTATATCTGGTTCATTCAGGTCCTTCTCTGGGGATTTCTCTTGATTCATTTGGTTTGCATTCCTCTGCCTGCCCATTCTTTCTGTGTATAAGCAAGTTGTGGCCACTGGAGTCCAGTAGGTGTTGCCTTTGTGTTCTCTAGGTGTGGTCTATCTGCAGGCCCCCCACCCCCTCTCTGCCGGCGCCTAGGGTGATTGGGTATGAGCGTTGCCAGCGCCGGCCCACTGTGGCTTTTGCTGTGATTTCTGCCTCTCCTCCGTGGGAGGGGCTGTCACTGAAGCCACAAGATTAGCACCAAGGGTAGAGTCGAGCACCTTTCCTCAGCTGCGGACCCAGCCTATTTCCGGACTTCCGCCCAGAACCAGCAGTCGGAGCCTGCTCGCTACAGTTCCGCGGGTTAGGCGGGGCTTTTGACGTGCTCTCAGCTGTAAGCTTTTGCCCGTCCAGAGCTTTAGCCCCGCCCTCGAGGCCAGGGCCCTTTGCGCAGGGTCGGAAACCAAGATTTATTGGGGCGGGCATGTTTGCTGGCTTCCGCCGAGCTGCGTACTTCCGCTCGTCCCGGACTCTACCCCGCCCCCGCGTTCGGAGCCCGCTCGTGCACGTATTAACGCTATCCGGGGTTACTCCGGCCGGATGGGGATAGCAGCCGTGGGCTCAGCCGCGAGCCTCCGCCTGTCTCGGGGTCCACCCCGTTTCCGCGCTCGGAGCCCGCTCGCGCACGTATACTGGCCAACCGCGGCTTCTCCGGCGGGCGGCGGGGGGGGGCGGACTGGTAGCGTCAGCTCAGCCACGAGCCCCTGCCCGTCCCTGGTCCTAGCCCGGTCCCCGCGGTCAGGGCCGGCTTGCGCAGGGCCTGCCTGTTCCTGGCCTCCCGCTTTGTCCCCGTAAGTGGGATTAAAGGCAGGCCCGCAGCTTCCGGACCGCTCTCGCGCTTACCCTCCGACCCTCTGGGCTAGACCGATCTCCCACCGGCTTGGCCTCTGCCCACGCCGACAGAACCGCCTTTCAGCGTCCTGCCGCCCCAAAACCTTAAGCAGCCCTCAGCAGAGTAGGAAGGGACCTAATACTCCACACTGTAGGCCTGGGAGCTCCCTCACTTGTTTCACAGCTCAAAACTGTCCAAACCTCTCCTCTTGGTTCTGGGACTGCAGGCTGGGGCTTGGTTCCTGGGACCCAGGTCCCTCCCTCTCCGCCAAAATCTCCTCCCGCCACACGGGTCTCTCCGGGCTGCCGTTTGCTCCGGGGAGCTGGGCAGCCCTCTTCGCGTTTTCGCTATTCCTACCAGTCTCAATGTGGCTTCTTCTGTGTTCCTTGGTTGAAGAGTCCACTTAGTTTTGTTCAAAGTTGGTTTATCCAGGTGATGGTTCTTAAAATTGAGTTGTAATCCACTTTGGTTCTGGGAGTTGGAAGTTGGTACGTCCGCCTACTCCGTCGCCATCTTGCTCCCCTCACCCTTTGTCTTTTGATTGGAGCACTTAATCTATTTAAATTTAAGGTTACTATAGTAGTTGTTTATTGCCATTTTATTCTTTAAAGTTATATTTCTTTTTTACTATATTCTTTCTCCTTCCCCTTTGTTCTGTTTACAATAGGCCCCTTAACATTTCTTACAGCCTTGGTTCGGTTGTAATAAAATCCTTGAGGTTTTTTTTTTTTTTTTTTGTCTGGGAAGCTTTTTATTTCTCTTTCAATTTTAAACGATAGCCTTGCTGGATAAAGAAGTCTTGGTTGTAGGTTCTTGTTCTGCATTACTTTGAATATGTCTTGCCATTCCCTTCTGGCCTCAAGTGTTTCTGTTGAGAAGTCAGATGCCATCCTTATGGGGACTCCTTTATAGGTGATAACCTTTTTTTCTTTAGACACTTTTAATATTTTCTCTTTACCTTTTAGCTTTGGTATTTTAATTATAATGTTTCTTGGTGTAGATTTCTTTTGGGTTTCTCTTAATTGAATTCTCTGTGCTTCTTGAACTTGTATGACTTTTTCCTGCATCAATTTAGGGAAATTTCCAGCTATGATCTCATTGAACAAGGTCTCTAATCCTTGTTTTTTCTCTCCTTCTTCAGATATACCCTTATGATGTGGCTGTTGTTTCTCTTTAGGTTTTCACTAGCTCTCTTAGAGTTTCCTCAGATTTTTTTCAGTCTCTATTCTTTTTGCTGCTTCACTTTCATGCTTTCACTTATCTTGTCCTCTAAGTCGCTGATTCAATCATCTGCTTCATCCAGCCTGCTTTTAATTTCTTCCAGTGCAGTTTTCATTTCTGATGTTGTGTTTTTCATTTCTGTTTTGTTCTTCTTTATAATTTCTGTGTCTTTTTTTATGCATTTAATTTCTTTACTGAAGTGTTTATTAAGTTCATGTATTATAGTGTTGAGATCTTTAGGCATCATAAAAATTATTATTTTATATTCTGAATCCAGTAATTTGATTACTTCTGATTCATCCAAGACTTTATTAGCGGATTTATCTTGTTGAAGCATATGACTTATGCTTCTCTGCCTACCCATTATTCTCTATGACTTGTAGGCTTCTTCCAGCTCTGATCTCCTTACCTAGTAGAGCCTCTTTGAAGTCTTTAATTTGCCCTAATTTTATCTGTTACTTCTATTTTACCTTGTTATAGTATGCAAGTGCTTAAATTTTTTTGAATAAGGTATGATATGAATTGATCATCAAACAGTATAGTCTAAGACATAAAAATAGCACTTATTTCATAGCCTTTCTGTGAAAATAAAATGTATCATTACATATACAGTATAAAAATTGTATCCAGTACATAGTAAATGAAAAAATAAATTTTTTGATTTTTTGTTATTGATATTTACAATAATATAAAGAAAATTAAAATTACAGCTTAGAAGAGAAACAGATTGTCCTAAAGTCAAGTTCTAGGTTCATGTTTTGCTGCAAGGTCTTCATAAAGTGTGTATGATATTCTTGTCAACAATAGATAATGGCTATAAATTTCAAAAGTCTTCATTTATAGTAGTATCTTCCCTTGTAAGTCAAAGATATAATCCTAAGGTTTATTACTTTGGAAGCAATATTAATTAGAAACCAATCAATGTGGTTTAGGTTTTTTCACATTCTAGCTTAATCTTAGGATAAAATTTTGGATACCTAAATAAATGAACTTTATCGAGCATTCCGTCATTAGTTCAATTACCACCACTATATTCTTTTATGCATTAAACAACCTAGAGTTTGAAGTTTTATTTCCTTATGAGAACCTGAATAATATATATTCTATGTTATTATGGAAAGATAGAATTATATTCTTTGACAGTCAACTAAGCATGAATAGTTTGACTTTATATATGTAGAAGACTATTTTATAGTTTCTCATTGATTAGTTTTAATCATGTTTTCAATGGCACAAAAAATGCCAAACTGGAGAACAGTTCATGATATATGTTAAGAATAAGGCAGAAAGAACTATTATAATACATACATTGTAAAGATACTATTCAAATTAGTTTTTAGTCCCTAAGAAAAAATTTAAATGCAAGATTGACATAAAATCAATTATCAAGGAAGAGTTCAGCTTGTAACTATTACATATGTCCTTATTACTAATTTCATTTTGTTTTATTCTACTATATCATTAACATGCTACAACTTTTCTTGTGACTATTTTTACTCAAGAAAAAGTTTTATAAAACCTTAGGACTCATATTTCTCCTTAGGTTTTCACAAGAAAGAAAGAAAAGAGAAGCTACTGTACAACATCCATAACCCATACAAGCAAATTTTAGATGAGTAAGAAGAATAAACTCCCCTTACTTGCTGCTATTTCTTGTGAAGAATCATGATTCTGTCCAATTAATTTTTTAAAAATTCATTTGAAAAGTTGAGTTAAAAGCACCCAAGTAGAAGCTTTCATCTAGGCCAATTTAAGAATATATGTACAGGACCTGGATGATTGCCTCAGTGGTAGAGTATTAGCCCGCCATGTGGATGTCCAGAGTTTGATTTTCAGTCAGGCACACAGAAGTGATGATCTGCTTCTCCTCTATCTCCCTTCTCTCTCTCTCTCTCTCCCTCTCTCTCTCTTTCCCCTTCCTGCATCCATGGCTCTATTGGCTCAAGAGAGTTGTCCCTGTGCACTGAGGATGGCTCCATTTCCTCTGCCTCTGGCACTAAAAAATGACTCTGGTTGCAATGAAGCAATGACCCCAGATAGGAAGAACATCACCTCCTAGTGGGCTTGTTGGGTTCATCCTCTTTAAAATAAAAGAATATATGTACATTTTCTTAGAAGAAATTTTAGTTTTTCTAATTTTATGGCCATTACAGCTATTTAGCTCAGTTTCTAAAAATACCCATTTAATACATTCTTAGTAATTGAATTATTTTTTTCTCTAATTTTGTTCAAAGAATGTCAGATATGTCTAATAATGTCACTAAACATATGCTCATTTATTTCATTAAAATAAAACAAAATGGCCTGACTAGGTGGTGGTGTAGTCGATAGAGCATTGGACTGGTATGTGGCAGACCCAGGTTTGAGACCCCGAGCTCGCCAGCTTGAGCGCAGGCTCATCTGGTTTGAGCAAAAGCTCACCAGCTTGAGTCCAAGGTTGCTGCCTCAAGCAATGGGTTACTCTGTCTGCTGAAGGCCCACGGTCAAGACACATATGAGAAAGCAATCAACGAACAACCAAGGTGTCAAAACAAAAACCTGATTATTGATGCTTCCCATCTCTCTCTGTTCCAGTCTGTCTGTCCCTATCTATCCCTCTCTCTGACTCTCTCTCTCTCTGTTCCTGTAATAAATAAATAAATAAATAAATAAATAAATAAATAAATAAATAAAACAAAACAAAAAGAACCACATCAGTCCCATTAGATATTTTAGGATAATCACACATAACTTCTGTATCACATTTTTTTTTTTAAAAATGTTACTGAGCCTGACCTGTGGTGGTGCAGTGGATAAAGCGTCGACCTGGGAACACTGAGGTCGCCAGTTCAAAACCCTGCACTGGTCTGGTCAAGGCACATATGGGAGTTGATGCTTCCAGCTCCTCCCCCCCTTTCTCTCTTTCTCTCTCTCTCTCTCACTCTCTGTGTCTCCTCTCTAAAATGAATAAAATACAAAATTAAAATTAAAAAAAAAACAGTTAAAAAATATTACTGAAAATAAGAAAATAGTATTTCAATTTCAGAGTCCAATTTAGAATTGAGTTCAAGAAAGACTAACTCATTAGGTTTATACTATTGGTAAAATATACTAATGATGATAAATGTTACAATAATTATCATCAGACTAATCTAAATGATTAAACTATTATTCTTCCAGAAGCAATTACCTGATTCTAATAATCTATTTTCCAGATAGCTATGGGAATGCTATCAGTGTTTAAACATACTTCAAATCTGACAGCCTGTTTCTGTGTAATACAGTTTGCATTATAATGTTTACTTCCTACTGTTATGTTGTATCCACATTATCATATAGAGTTAGAGATCATTATCATTCAGCAAATGTGGAGAAGTTGTTAATCTTTGATTTCTTCTTAATCTATTCAGTGATGGACCTATAACAAATCAAAATTGTTTTTTCTATAAAAACCTCTTAATCTCCTCCATTGGCAACCAATTATTGAACTAAGATAAAGATGTGTACTTTGGCAAAAATACTGCACCCCTGGTTTGCCTATTGCAAGACTTTTATTGTAAACAAGTAAGAAAAATGTCATAAATTTTTCTGAAATGATTATAAAGAACAGAATTTATGTTTATAGAAAAAAGTGTAGAAGATGAGTGGAGGCCTCATCTTGGTGTTTTATTAGTGGTTTAAATCACATTATCTACCTTTCAGTAACTGAACACTTTTCATCTTTGAATTCTCTTTACTCTTTTCTCATTCAAATAGACATTAAAATCAGAGATACTCTACATAACAGTTTCTGATTTTACACATGGGTTCCAAATTTTTACATTGAACATTTCTTATGTTTAAATGGAGAAAATAGCACAAAGATATTTGTCAAAATAATTGTAAAATTATTCATCATTCAATATTTGTAGTAGTTCCTAAGCATTGGTATGATCAATCCTAATCACATTCTAAAGAAATTAGCATTATTATTTGCATTTTAAAGATGAATAAATAGAAATTTAGAAAGATGACATATAAATATAAGACTATATAAACTGTAAATGTAAAGCCAGTGATTTTATCATCACAAAATGCCATGTATCACCAAGGCCACGACAAACTCAGATGGGGGAGACACAAGCAAAGAGAGTGGGCTTTTCTCCTAAAAACAGTCTTCAAAATGAAATTTATTTAATACTCATTAAAATTTCATAAAAAATCTTTTATGTATCTTAAAAAATTTAAACTTATGATCAGATGTCTCTAGGTATTCTGGCATCGTTTTCACCATCTTCTTTGCACTCCTTTGCATTAATAACACTGAATTTTTGGAAACAACTTTTGGCCAGAAAGACTCCTATTATGTTTGATCACAAGAAGACTCGGGTGAGCTAGGAAAGGAGGAAGAGGGCAGGAACTGTTCTTCAGGCAGCTTCAGGCAGTACTCAGACTCCGGCACACGTGAGATTCTGTGACATGTTCAGTTCATTCTCCTGGGACTTAGCCTGGTCAGGTCTGCAGCCAGGAGAGTGATTCCCCAAATCCTAGTTTCCTTGAAAGCCAGCAGCAAAATTTCAGGCTAGCTACAGATTTTCCCATCCTTTCAATAATCTTGTAAGCATTAATTTCATTTTATAATTCCTTTTTTTTAATGAAATATCTCATGCTTATTTTTTAACCAAAGTCATCCACAAAAATCATGGTGAGACATTAAGTGAACTTGTCAAAGGATGTATTCAGTTTTATTGTGCACCGTCACTCTTACAAATGAGCTGTTTGAAGCTATATAGGTCTCAATTAAAATACTTATTAGAAATTTATGTCTATTCCCTCATTCAAGGCCTCATTCAAAGAATGGTGTTCATCTGTCCTGTATTTTCTAAAGGACCTAAAGCCCCTAATGTTTTGGTCATATGTAATGCATTGCTACATACTGCATTTGACAGATTAACTAGACAGTTACATGTTTAATATTCACCAGAAAAATGTCAATGCTATCTAATGTCTAAAATATTTTACACAGAGATGTCTAAGTATAGCTATTTATTATCCCATCAACTAATTTGGGTAGGACACAAAGGTAGTAATATCTTAGCAATGTAGGACCTTGGTATTATTTCTACTCTTAAAGAGTTAAAACACCATTTGAGTTATTGATCTTGAAAAATAATGCCGATAGGTGGTTTTGCAACTTTCTTGAAGTTTACTTTATTGTGATATACTAAGAATAGAAATCCCAAAATAACTTTTGAGATTAGCTTCTTCTAAAAGAACACAAGGACATGAATCATAAAAACCTCTTCTGTGTAAAAGTTATTGTTTCTTCTATTGACCTATTTTAGTATTTTCAACTAAGAAGTGCAAAGGATTGAAAACAAGTTCTGGAAAGATATAGTGCACCTAGCATAAACTCTTCCCAAACATATATTTGCCTAAAGATGAAACACAACAAAACACAACTAAAAAACGACAAGAAAATGACAGCAGGATTAAAAAAATAAAAGTTGTTCAGAGATCTTAATTCTTTCATCCAAGTATTAGTACCTGGTCAATTTCAAGTCTCTCAATTTATTAGCTCAAAATATACTTTCTTAGTTAGTGGATTAAAATATAATAATAAACAGTAAATTTAGCCCCCAAATTTTGACTAAACTTTAAAACATTCAACTTGACAATATCGAAATTATTTGTGTTTATTTTCATTGTTTAATGAAAGCAAAGTTTTTATTAGAACTTCAAACTAAGCTAAAATTCTATTAGCTTATTTTTCTTTTCTAAATAAAATACAGAGTGCCAAATATAAACGCATCTAACATTTCTTAGACACTTTGCAGCCTGCCAGGTGTTTCATATGATTTATCTTATGTAATACTCACAATAGATCCATGAAGTACTAAAACTATTTAATGATCATTTTATAATAGAGAAAACAAAGACATAGAGAGGTAAATTACTCACTTAGGATCACACATTTATTAAATAGAAAATGCAGGATTAGAAACTAGAAAATATAACAAAGACTTCCCATTATGAAGCATCACAAATATTGTTATCCACTATATTCATAGTACCAGTCAGTATTCTCCTTAGTAGAGGAGCAATGATAAACTAAATCAACACAGTAAAGATTTACTGAGCATCTACTAAATGCAAGATATTTTATTAGATGTTGGTGATAAAACCTAAAAGTTTACTGCCCACTTATAGTAAGTACCCGTGTCAACTCATTTCTGGGAGAGTATGGCTGTAACATATGCCATATGAACTTGTAAAATGTGACCCTGCTTCCTTGATTGTCCAGCCAGATTGGATACTATTTCAATCTATCTTTCATTACTTCCTCCTGGCTGTATCTAATTGGTCCAGGGTCAAGAAGTTAATATGCTTGAGCCAATCAGTGACATTTTCTAGGCATATAAACTTAGAGTTGGGGGTTCTGACTGTGCTTGAAGAGATGACATAAACCCAGGAGACTTTGGTGTGCTACTTTATGCTATTATCCTGGACAATAGATTTATCTGCAAGTGAAAGATGAAGCAGACCGGCTATGAGAAACAATATGAAACTTAGAGAGATTTGTTGCTTTATTTTCAACTGGTTCAGAGATCCAGCTGCATCTCTGCCTTTGAGTTCTATGAAGCACTGTGTATTCTACAAAATGTTTTCCTTTAAACTTGCATCAGTTCAAGATGGGTTTCTGTTACTGCCAATACAAAAGTTTCTAACTGTAGCAGAGAAAACATGACTTTTCAAGCCATAGCCAACTGTACCACTGAGAACTATTTTGTGTTCTTGACAGGAGTATTTTGAACATGTAAAAGTATAGAGCAATTTTTTAAGTTAAAATCCATTCACATTCTGCATGAGAGGAAAATGACTACTACTTATATCTCTTAGAAATTTCCTTCAAGGATCTCCAGACTTGAGAATGATTCTATTTCTCCCTTCATCTTCCTCTACTCCCTACTATTTATTTAAAGTCCAGCTAAAATATCTTGACTTCATCAAAGACATCACTTTTCTCAATTGGGTTGATACTCACTTGGTGTTCACTGCTATGATAGTTGGTGTCAATGTTCAATCTGACTGGTTAGATCTTTGATAAATTTAAAAAGTTTTTAATTTTAAATTTTACCCACTTTCACAAGTTCCATCTGTTATATGTATTTCCATCAGCTTAATTTCTCCTTTTTTAATTTCCTCAATGGAAAATTCCTCCTTATTTATTCATTCAACAAATATTGAACAGCTATGAAACATGAATCATTTCACTCATTTGAGCAACTGGTATATGGCCTATTTTCTTTTCAAAAAGAGTCACTTTGTTTTGTGAAGAAGACTCCAGAGTCAGAAATAAAGCAGGAGGACCAGTTGAGTGCCTATGATCAGAGCCTAGTCAACACTTGATGATATCTAGTATGATAATGGTGGCAAGGCAGATGGCAAAAAATATGTTCTAAGGTAGAGCCAAAATTTTTATAACTTTAAATATCATTTTTCTATGAAGCCTTCCATAACTTTACTAGCAGAATTATTTGTATTATCCCATGCACTGACATGATACAATATTAACATCTCTACTTTAGTTTTTATCAGATTGTAATATAATTAATTTATAAATTATCAACTTTCCCCCCAGACTTAAACTCTTTTAATTCAGGCATCTTATAGCTTTTATTTTCTAATATCTGGCACAATGCTTAGCTCATATTAAACAATTAATCTTTTTCAAGAAAGAGCAGAGAAAAATAACACAAAAATAATAATTTCTAAATTGAGAATATTATTTATATGCATTCTCTAGTACTTGGGTTATCTAATAATGGTCTGAAAAAACAAAAATTAATAGAAAATGATTCCTTTATATATGTTTCATATGTATTTTTTGATCAACAAGAAGAAAGATTTTTCTATGGCTAGTTGTAAAGCCAGATAGCCACAGCCACCATCAGAGCTACCTGGCCCATGAAGGTTCGTATTTGATCCAGACAGATGGTAATGAAACAACAGAGCCAAGAACTGGTGGGCCATTAGCTTTAATCCTAACTTGCACCTGGTGGACAAGAAATACACACAGTGGAAAAATACTTCCCTTTCCATTCAGGGCTCCCAAAGCCACTGACTTATCCAAGTTTCCTAGAATCAAAGATGTCTACCTCACCAGCCTGATTCACCTCTGTTCCCCATCTCCATCTCTCTGCACAAACTCTGCACAAACTGGCTTCTCCTTCAGCCCTCTGCCATCTTGGCTGCTTCTCCTCTTCTGCACATGCCCTTTCTCTGCTCTGCTATCCTCTAATGCTAATCTCAGAAACCAAGAGAGAACAAGCTCCCAGTCTGCCCCATTTTATAGTGTAAAAATCAAAACCTTTAATTCAATAGACAAACAAGGAAGTCTCTGATACAAAGTCACTTATTTGAGTTATAATGTGATTCCTCATGAGAGTGCACCACCCCTTATCATGCAACATTCAAGGGTGTGGAGAAAAGCTTAGGCTAAAAACTAAACCTTACGCTATAAGGACTCTGCCTGCTTACAGCCTGTCCCCCACACCCAATGCAAACTTTAAGTGAGCAAACATATCTATCATATTTACAAACTTATTTGACCAACACTAATTTTTCAATTATTTTCAGCTTACTGCATTATATTGGCTAAAGAAAACAAAAATTTTGAAGAAATTATTGCAGAAAGATTCTATTGAAGTACATGCTTAAATTATTGGCAGTCAGAAGTCAACATTTTGCTTTTTAGTCATGTTATGTTACATACTTCATACGCGGTTGAAGAGGCAGCACTGAGTAATTAAATAAAGTTTACTTGGCTGACCTTTAAAATGAGCAATCCACTGAACAGTATTTATTACCAAAACAGTTGGTGCTTTTCATGAATAAAATACGGTAGCACCACATAGCGAAACCAAGAAAGCACTGCAGTATGTAGGTATCTGAGAAGTGGCAACTTACTAGTGATACCTAAAGTTCCCATTAACTAAAAGTCATGACTTGTTTTTAAACAGCTTAGTTGGTGATAATGAGGTAAACGGCCTCCCATTAAAATGTAGAAATACTGTATCCCTGACTATAGAACGAATTTTGCAAGATTTGCTGATAAGTAAATAAAAAGAGTTCTGTAAAGGCCATAAATGTTCACTAATGTCTAAATTCCAGAAAGCCCTCAGGATGCTGCCCTAACAGCCTCTGTAAAAGGCCGACATAACCGAGCACATTCTTTTGCTTTTTGTAAAACACTTCGCTAAGCACTCTCTCCCTAGATTGTTGCAAGGATAACCGAAAGCTTGTTTCACTTCTGTAAAACTGCTTTGCATAGGTGTTCACCCCTTCCTCTCACTTCTTTAGGACTGTATGGCCAGGGTCTGCCATTGTGGCCATTTACATGCAGGTTCTCATTGAATTCAGGAAGATAGATGGTAAAGAAATGATGGAGTCGGAGGATGATGAGCCATTCAGTTTATTGGTGTCTCACCAAGACAGGCAAGCCACAGAGAAGCCAAGGGAGGGCAAGGGATCAGGGAGGTCCTGCAATGGTTTTTGCAATAGCAGAAACCAAGAGAGCGAGCCCCCAGTCAGTCCCCATATTATAGTGTAGAAATGAAAACCTTTAATCCAATATACAAATAAGTAAGTCTCTAGGTAAAGCCAGTAGCCATGGTCACCATCAAGACTGCCTGGCCCATACAGGTTTACATTTGATTTGGACAGACGGTAATGAAACAACAGAGCCAAGAACTGGTGGGCCATTAGCTTTAATCCTAGCTTGCACTCAGCAGGCGAGAAATACGTATAGTGGGGAAACACTTCCCTTTCCACTCAGAGCTCCCAAAGCAACTGACTTATCCGAGTTTCCTATAATCAAAGATTTCTACCTCACCAGCCTTATTCACCTCTGTTCCCCATCTCCTTCTCTCTGCACAAACTGGCTTCTCCTTCAGCACTCTGCCATTTTGGTTGCTTCTCTTCTCCTCCACATGGCCTATCTCTGCTTTCCTACAACTTGGGCTCCTCCTAGAACAGTGATGGGCAATCTTTTGAGCTTGGTGTGTCAAAATTCACCAAAAAAATGAGCATAACTTGGGTGGTGTGTCACTTTGAGAAAAACAGCCTAACTGGAAGTCCCAGAACTAAACATTTTGTGCTGGAGTTCTGTTGTTTTGGCCTACAAACCTCCAGCACAGAATGTCTACACTACAGCAAATGTTTTATCCTCGACTACTGCATCTAGCCATGCAGGAGGCAAGGATGAAACATCCTTCTCGGCATGCAGCCTCATGTCATCAAAAATGGCTACGTATGTCAGTGCTGATACGTGTATCATAGGTTCGCCATCATGGTCCTAGGACGTAATCACTCTTCCCCAGAACAACATGATCTCTCTTGCTTTTAAAATCTTTTGGTGTGAAAGCCCTTCCCCAACAAACATTAATATAATCATGCCCATACCAAGCAAAAAGGGCAACTAATATTATCACCTGAGTGACAGGCTTTCACGTGGGCAGCGTCATCTTTAACAAAGTGAGCATAATTTATTTTATGTGCCCAACAATCCACCCCTATGCTCACTTTACTACCCACAATCTACACCACCGGCATCCCTGTACAAGGAAATTAGGCACATTGCACGAATTACAACACCATGACAAATCATAGAATTTCAATAATTACAAAGGTAGATTTCACCAGTCTCTGAGCACTTTGCAAAGTGCAAAATGTCCTCGGCCTTCTTTCTAGCAATGGGAAAAGCTTTCCGGGGCAGGGGAGTGCTTCCTGCAAAGCCGCCCCCCACCTCCATCAGGGCATTTCACATTGGCCAAAATCGGTAAGTCCATCCAACAAAAGAGCCAGTGTTCACACCAGTCATAGTCCAAGACATCAGTCCATGCACACGAGGCCTCAGCCAACCCCCTCATCCTTGTCATCCTGGCAGGTCTTATACTATCCCAAAGAGCAGCACGTGGCAATGGCAGTCAGCATTTCCACCTCTGCTCCAGAGAGCATGATGGCATCCACCCTTATATCCCAAAATCGCAGACCTACCTGGGGTGTAGTAGCTACTCCTTGCTGCTGGCCTCTCACCTTTTGGAGACTGTAGATCGCAACTCTGGACCGATTCTCCTCATCTCCTAAAGAGGAACCAAAAACACCAGCTCCTGCTGCTGGGCTTGAGCCCAGGGCCCCTGTCACCTACTGCTCCACGGTCTTGCAGTTCCAACCCTAGCCCCGACCTCCCACCGCTGCTGGCTCTCCACAACATCCAGGACAATCTGCAACTCACGAACCTGTGATTCCTTCTCCAGAGGCTGCTCCATTTCCAGGCGAATCTCCTGAACCTGGTCTGCTTCCTCTAGTGCTTGCTTCACCTCCTTCCACTGTTTAATTTTTTAGGTCCCGGGCAACCTCTTCCATAGAGCTCTGGTAATTTTAGTTGCATCACTGTATTTCAGATTACCCATGAAATACTGTAACCTAACTAGATCCATTTATTCAGAGAACAAATATTTGTGAAATATTTAATAAGATCTTTAGCTTAACTGATCATGAACCAGAAAGTCCTACAGCTATTCTTTCAAGTGATAGCAAATTTATTTGCTTAAACCATTTTTTAGATGATGAAACACTGCTCATAATATTATGTTACAGTGTTTCAATTGATCTTTTACAGAAAATCTGGTTGGGATGTACCTCTGTCAATGAGGCATAAAAAGGATTACGCCTCCACGGGAAAAATAAAATAGGGATTTAAAAATAAAAGTTATCTCAAAGGAAGAATTCTCTTTTAGTAAATGAATTACTCTAAACTTTACTTATAGTAATAGATATTTATATCCATATCTTCATGACTTTATAGTTTTATAAAATGTATTTACACTGAAAGTCTCTAGTAAAACAAATAAAGGTTGTTTTATCAACATTTATATATACTACTATATATATATATATATATATATATATATATATATATATATATATATATTTTAAATAGTGCTATGAACCAGAAACTTCTATTTTTATGTTATATAACCTGTATATCAATTTAGTTATCTATTCTGTATAAATAAATGAAGATTATAAAATAGATTAATTATAAATGGAAGCTAACTTCTATTCCACAAACATCTAAAATAGTCTTTTCTTCTAATTATTTCTTTTAATTTAAATCTATACCTTATAAAACCATCTGCCTGGAAATGTTAATAATAGAAATTCTACCAATAAAATACATGCAATTTTTACTTGTGCAAAAATCTTCTTTCAATTTGTCAAGGACATTGCCAGTGACAATGCTTTGATTTTTCTTAAGTTCTAGAAATAGAGCAGGATAAATCTGACAGATCTGAATATTTATCGGCCTTTAATAGTATTAAAATTCATTTCATTAGATTAAGCATGGAGCTCTTTTTTTTTCCTACAAGCTCTTTTTTTATTAAAAATAGAGTTTTATGTTTTGAAGAAAATTTGTGACCACAAATGTTGGTTGTATAAAAATATTCAAAGCAGTACAAAGTTTGTTAATATCTGAAATTACTGTGAGCTAAAACTATTACACTTCTTTGGATGCCAATTGTGAAGTATGCTCTGAGTTCAGCAGTTATGTATCATGTGCTAATTTTTATTGCTTTGAAAACTTATTTGTTAGTAGCAAACTCTTACTCATTTTAAAGCATATATCTGTCATTGACTATTTGCGTTATCTAACCTTTCCACGCAAATGATATCCTCCAGGGTCCAGTTTAATGACTCTATTGTATAGCTGGTGGTTGAAAAGTCAATCTTCATTATAGATTTTCTGAATAAGCATCATTATTTCTATAATTTTAAAATTCAAATGAACTGAAAGTAAAGCTCTATATCTTATGCAAACTTTCTGGACCAATAAAAGCAAATATTCAGAAAGATTTTGTGTTAAAATATTTCAATTGATTGTTTTACTCTCCAGTGAAGCAAATGAGAAAATCTATACATTTGCCCTTCAGTTCGTCTTTGACTTTAAAACACATATCTAGTAGAAAAGTTCTATGCTTACTTTAATTAAATATGAAGCTTGAATCAGGCTAAAAAAATAAGTTGGAGAACAGATAAAACTTTAAAGTTATTATACAACTGAAGACCTTACTCTAACTCAACATTTTGTCCATTAAGAATTTTTTTCTAACAGAGTAAGAAAGAGAGAGAGGGACAGATGGGGAATGACGGACAGGAAGGGAGAGAGAAGAGAAGCATCAATTCTTTGTTGTGGCATCTTAGTTGTTCATTGATTGCTTTCTCATATGTGCCTTGACTAGGGGGTTACAGCAGACTGAGTGACCCCTTGCTCAAGCCAGCAACTTTGAGCTGAAACTGGTGAGCCTTGCTCAAACCAGATGAGCCCGCACTCAAGCTAGCAACCTTGGGGACTTGAACCTGGGTCCTCTGCATCTTAGTCCAATGCTCTATCACTGCATCAATGACTGGTCAGGCTTGTCTGTTAAGTTTTTATGTAAATTCTTAACATATGTATAACATAACATGAAATTTTAGCTGCTCAGCATTGTAAAACTTAAAGGCCATAATTTTCAGGATCAGATCTGTCTATGCTTCATGAAGATCATTTAATTTTTTAAAAATAAAAAAATAGAGAAAATTGTTTTAATTTTATTAGTTATGTTTTAAACTATTAATAAATTTAAGACAATTTTTAGAAATAAAATTCTTAAATTGTTATAAGCTTATAGTAATTGAACATTTGTTATTAGAGGTAATCAATGCACAGATTTAATAAAAACTTTTATATGAGCACAAACACTAGATCTCATGTCTGAGTACTCCATGAAAAAGAAGTGGTAAAAATAAATTTATAGATTTAATGAAGGTACTAAGAAATATTTCTAGTATTCACTGAACATATTCTACTTCTGAAATGTATCTAATACATTGTTCTGTTCACTATAAACATTATATTTTATTCATTTTTATGATCAACATTTTATTTTTATTCTAAAATCTTTTCAACGTCCAACAAATTCTGTAAAAATATTTAATTATTAGCAGCAAAGACTAGGAATCAAGCTGTTTAGCATTAAAATGTTGTTTCCCATTCATTAGTTGTCAGATATATGGCAAGCAATTTCATCTTTTTTGTGGCTATCTTCAAAAGAACATGAGGATAATAATTTAGGTAACAGGGTTGCTATAAGGATTAAAAAATGTCAAAAAGATTCTATTTTTCAATTACTGTTATTGAATATATAAATTCAACAAATATATTTTAACATCTAATATAATGATTATTATTGAGAAGAAAATGTATTTTTTCAGAAAATACATTAATAAATTTCTTGCAATATATGTGCAAGGTTTTCTTTATGTGAGTAGAAGATCAATTTATTTTGCTTCTGAAATGTTGAAGGAGAGAAAAGAGTCCATGAAAGAAGACGGAGAAAAGATTCAAAGAGAGTGTGCAAAATATAGGACTCTATGTAGAAATAATCAATGATTATCTCTTTACTGTGTATTCAGAACACTTACAGACCAAGAGTGAATGGTGCTGAATTTTAAGTAATTTCATTGCTATAGTGTAAAGATTTCCCTATTTAAGGGATCATCTTAACCAAATTCTCTAAAGCAGGGGTGCCCACACTTTTTCAGCTTGCAAGCTACTTATAAGATGACCAAGTCAAAATGATCTACCTACAATAAAAATGCAAAACATAAATTTATTTCTTCTATATTATCATTATTTAAGTTACTATTATTACTATTTAATATTGTGTATTCTTCTTTCACCTTTCTCCTTCTCAGCTCTCTTTTCAGAGGAAAGTCAATGTCATAGTTTTTATGAACAGTCCGAAAAAGCTGCTCCACATTTCCCTTCTTTGGAATAGCAATTGCACACAGACAGATGAAGCAAACGCACTTAGAATATGACATAGTGAAAAAAATCCCCTCCCATTCTGTATGAAAGTGGTAGGTTTTAGGATTCTTACTCGGACCAGCTATAGCACTCCTTTTTATACTCTTTGTTGTATTTAGTTTAAATAAATTGAAGGCTAACTATGCAGCAATGTAACTGAACAAGTTAGCGCGGTTTAACACGCATGTGAAGGGTGTCAAAAGTTCAGACGTCAGATTGGTTACCCTGTATGCCAATCAAAAGACAAATGTCTTTTTAATGTCATGCGATCTACCCACACTTCCTTCACGATGGACCAGTAGATCGCGATCGACGTGTTGAGCACCCCTGCTCTAAAGCCTAGTATACTCTTGAATGCTTTGTTTGACTTCGTTTACCATTTGGCTTTGTGAAAAATGCCAAAATTTTGTGACGTACAAAATAATGAACGGTCTTACAAAGGACCAAGACAGAAGTCAGCCATAGTTATTCAGAAAAATCCTAAGGACTGCTTTGGATTTCCATGGAATACAGTTCTGGTAATTTTAATTTATTATATCTAGATATAAAAGGGCAAGAGATCCTGCAGTTGATACTGACTTTATGGGTATTGTCACAACAATTTCCTTTTTAAAGTACTGTACGGTTTTCAAGGAGCTTTCTTGTACATTATCTCATTTGCTCTTCACAAACCTCCATTAGGCGGGCTGGAAATTGGGACACAACCTGATAAAATTAAGTCATGTACCCACTATGATATTGTAATAGAATAACAAATGTATATATCTTTGACCCTAGTAATTTCCTGAGTGATAAGGATTAAGGGAACATCTTTTGTTAATTCAAATATACCTCTTTACACAGCACCAAAGTTTATATTAAACAGGTGACATTTGATGGTTTCCTATATAGTTTCAGTATGGGGCTGGTTGCGGAAGAAAGCAATTAAGTGGCTAGAGAGTTGGGACTTTTAGTCCCACCTTTTTGACCTCCTGGGTGGGAAGAGGCACTGAAGACTGAGTTGCTCACCACTGGCCAGTGACTTAACCAGTCATCTCTATATAATGGAACCTCCATACGAACTTTAAATGACGAGATTTGGAGAACTTCTGGGTTGGTGAAGACATATATTTGTCAAGAGACAGAAGCTTCCATGCTCAGGACCCTTCCAGAACTTGTCCTATGTATCTACTTATCTGACTATTTCTTTGTAGGCATTATAGTATCCTTATAATAACTGGTAATAGTAAATAAAGCATTTCCTTGAATTCTCTGTACTATTATAAAAATTATAAAATCTGAGGTGGAGGTTGTGAGAATCCCAGATTTGTAGCCTAAAGAGGTGTGAGCAATCTGAGGAACTGCTACATGTAATTGGCATCTGAAACAGGGGATAGTCTTGTGGGCTAAGTACTATGGGATCTGTGCTCACTCCAGATAGCCAGTATCAGCATTAAATTAAATTATAGAATACCCAATTGGTGTCTTCAGAGAATTGGAAAGTTGCTTGGTGTGGAAAACCCACACATTTGGTACATAAAGTTCTGTGAGTAGAGAAGGAGTTTTTCCTCAGCTAGTTTATAATATGCTAGTATTATAAAGAGAGTTAAACTACTCCAGCCTCAAATACTTTTGACTTAGTGACTTTTAAATTCGGTTTGTAAAGAACACCTTTTATGACACCAAGGAAAGAAAGGAATCCATGAATTTTTAGGAGAAAAAAAATCAAATATATTATTTTTAAAAAATTGTTTTGAAGTTCATTAAAAATAATAATTTTCTCACCTATGTTAAATAGAAACCTCTTTCAAAGGAAATTGATCCTTTTGGTTGATAATCTGTGTTTGATTTCCAATTTGTTGAAACAAGCCATAGCCTAGAATGAAAACTCCTTGTTTCATATGCATGCCTGTAAGCACAGACACATAACCATAGAATTTCTTCTCTCCCTTCCCTCCCTTCCAAAGTGGAACCAGTAAACCCACAGTTCAGAACTTCCTCGCTTTCACTGCAGAAGCTATCTAGAGGATAAAATCAATGCGTGCCTCAGTGTGTTGGATATACAAGACAACAGGATACACAGAAGGATTGATAGATTCTAACTGTATAAGTTGTATTTCCCCAAGGAAAAAAAAAAACATAACATCTTAAAAGTAGAATATTGAGGGTCAAGGGGATGAATGGGATCATTGGATGAAAGGAAACACTCACTTTGTGAAGATCTAAGCAACCTGAAGAAAAGCTTTTCTATTTGTGAAATAAATTAGGTGTTAAACACCTTACTTTATTTCCTGATTGAACTTATGATAAAGGATCAAATTATAAAAATGAACTCACGTGAATTGTAGATCTTACACAGTATCAAGCTTGCCTATAATTTCTAAGGTAAAGGCAATGAAAGGCACACTGATTAAACAGGGAAGACTCTGAAACAATGAGTGAGACTCCCTATTTTTTACCTTTCTATTTTATCCTTAAGTGACAGATGAACTACTGATGTGTATGAAGTACCTCATATTTCAGGGAGGATGTAAGTTATAAAATATTGTCACTTTTACACCCAGATATTTGTACAGTTTACACAATATTTTCCCAGAAAGCCATGCCTCATAAATTTATAAACTCAAGAATTCTTTACCATAAGCAATCCTAAACCAAGGACATCCTGCTATAAAATTTCCGTAAATGAGAACTTTATTTCTAGAAAATCACATTAGATTTTTTAATAAATTCAATTTTCAGCTAACTTACAAGGAGATTAGATTAGATTACCAGCTCTTTTTTTCTTTTCCAGGAGCATCTGTCTGGTAATAAAAGTGAAGTAGATCCCAATCCCATTGCTTAATTTCTCCCTCCTTATTATTTTTATTCTTATCATTCTCACCCATTTTTAAATACTATTTAACACAGATTCTATCTACCATTGTGGCAGTCACCTAAAATCTCACCATATGCTTTTATAACTTCATGTAAGATGGTCAAGGATGCATTGACAAATTAAGGGGCAACTTTATTTCATGGTCAGGAAAAAAAAAAAAGAGTAAACCAGTTGATATTAGAGGTCAATTTTCTTGCCCTATTCTATAGTTGATTAAAGTGGTGACTCAACACTCCTTATTTAGGTTAATGAAAGTGAGGGCTGAGCAACGAAAGCTTGTGTCTCACAGGGTCGTTTACTGTCTTGGGAAGCACTACCATTACATAATTGCATACATGTTTCTTCATCTTATTTTGCTATAAATATCTATAGTTACAGATGTGAGTCCCTCTACTGGAACCTTTGTGTGGTATGTTTGGTTCAAATATTATCAGGTTAATCATATGTCTGTTGGACAATTTAAGCTTGGGTGATTAGGTTGCCCTGCTACTTATTTGATTGTAACCCCCCCCCCCAACAAAGAGTTTATTGCATTTACATTGTATGGTGGTGGTTTTATCCTTTTTGCACAACAATCATTAGCTGGGCATTAGCACACACCATAATATGGACTGCTAAGGTAAGGACAGTTGGCCTGTGAATTATAAACCACTTAAAAATATTATAACACCTGTCTTTTTAACTCTTTTCTCCTCTGTGGTATAGAGAAAGGAGTTTTTAACACCTGTTAATAATATAACACCAGTTAGTAATGATATTTTTATAACCAAAGTTCAACCTAATGATGTCCAATAAGATATAACTTCTGCCTGACCAGGCATTGGTGCAGTGGATATAGCATCAAACTGAGATGCGCAGGACCCAGGTTTGAAACCCCAATGTCACCAGCTCGAGCGTTGGCTAATCCAACTTGAGCACAGGCTCACCAGCTTGAGTGTGAAGTCGCTGGCTTCAGCATGGTATCATAAACATGACCCTATGGTCACTGGCTTGAGCCCAGAAGTTGCTGGCTTGAGCCCGAGGTAACTAGCTTGAGAAAGCGGTCATTTGCTCTGCTGTATCCCCCCACCCCCCGGCCAAGTCATATATGAGAAAGCAACTGATGAACAACTAAGGAGCTGCAACAAAGAATTGATGCTTCTCATCTTTTTCTCTTCCTGTCTGTCTGTCCCTATCTGTCCCTCTCTCTGACTCTCTCTTCATCTCTGTAAAAAAATAAAAAGATATAACCTACTGAAATTATTTGTTCATGTATTTAGTGAGCCTCTGAATCTATATAACAATCCAGGTACAAACAATACCCATTGCTACAAGACTAAGAGGTGTAGAAGTTCTATCATTCCATTGACAAGTGGTATTTTTTAATTTCTTTTTTTAATTTTTATTTTATTCATTTTAGAGAGGAGACACAGGGTGAGAGAGAGAGAGAGAGAGAGAAAGAGAGAAGGGGGGAGGAGCTGGAAGCATCAACTCCCATATGTGCCTTGACCAGACCAGTGCAGGGTTTTGAACTGGCGACCTCAATGTTCCCAGGTCGACGCTTTATCCACTGCGCCACCACAGGTCAGGCGACAAGTGGTATTTTTTAAATTGTAAAACATTTCAAGATGAACATATGATAAGCAATAAAGCATTCTAGAATCATTTAGGCCTTAACTTTTGAAGGGGTTAGATTTTCTTTTTTCTGAAAGAATGTACACCTGTACTTATATTTTAACTGCCATAATGAAAAAATATCTTACATATATTGTTCAGTAAGATTATGTTGACTCAAAAGTAAAATGACATATGTCTCAGTCACAATGGATTGATAATATAATGAACATAATTTAAAGGTTTTATTTATTTATTTTTTTATAGGGACAGAGAGAGAGTCAGAGAGAGGGATAGATAGGGACAGACAGACAAGAACGGAAAGAGGTGAGAAGCATCAATCATTAGTTTTTCACTGCCGTTGCGACACCATAGTTGCTCATTGATTGCTTTCTCACATGTGCCTTGAACGCTGGCCTTCAGCAGACCGAGCAACCACTTGCTGGAGCCAGCGACCTTGGATCCAAGCTGGCGAGCTTTTTTGCTCAAGCCAGATGAGCCCGCGCTCAAGCTGGCGAGCTTGGGGTCTCGAACCTGGGTCTTCCGCATCCCAGTCCAACGCTCTATCCACTGCGCCACCGCCCGGTCAGGCATAATGAACATAATTTAAATCCAAATTTTCAAATACTTCTAGTGTTTACTTTTGCACATATAAATTATACATTTAATGGTCTTTGGTGCTTTCTCAGTGTAATTAATGAAGAATAAACAAGAAAGTTTGAAAGTGTCTCTGGGCTCCCCTGGGCTAAGTTTAACAAATAGTAATTTGTTGAAAAAGTCGATGGTATAAAATAATCCATCAAAATAAATATTTTGAAGGAAAAGCTGAGTAATGACTAAACCCCTGGAGACCAAAAAGCAAATGCTTCAACAAAGACTAGAGAATATTCTTGAGGTAAGAGTTCTCAGAATCACAAATTGACTCTAATTATGTGTTGGGCTTCACATACCCTATTCCCATGTTTACACTGAGAATTTTAAATATAAATAAAATTGAGGGAGACACAAGTTTTAGATCTTAGCAAGGAAGTTATTAATACACAAGACATAAAATGTAATGTCAGCTTTCTTAAGGCTCACACTGCTCTAGGACTTGTGTGATATTTAGGATTCATTATTAATATAAAGTCTCATTATGAGCTATCTTTCATATAGCAAATGACCTCAATGGCATATGGCAATAAACATTTATTTTTTTTTTAGGAGCAAATGGGTTAGCTAGGTGCTTATGTTGATTGGGTCTAGGTCAGTGGTTCTTAACCTGGAGTATATCAAACCCTAGGGGTTCGATTAGTCGGTCTCAGGGTTTTGGAGAAGCCTCTGCCACGGAGGCCAGAATAAAGTAATACTGTAATTTGTTGTGAGTTCTTGCTCTTTGTTGGTTTTGTTCTTTGAGCAAGGTGATGTTCATGCACAGCTCATTTTGTGCACCAGTAAAAGAAAAACATATACCTATGTCTTGAATTTGGAAAAAAATCATCTTATTTATCACTAAAGAAGGGTTCGGTGAATGCGCATATGAAACTGGTGGGTTTGATACCTCAAAAAAGGTTAAGAACCACTGGTCTAGGTTTAGTTTACTTTTGCTTAGCTTTTTCATTTGTCTGTGCGCACCTTGCAGATCCATCAGCGCTTGCTAATCTAGGATGACATTGGCATGGATTTCCCGTCTGTGCTCCATGTGGTTTTCCATCTTCCAACGGTCTAGCCTGCACTTTGCATTGTGTCACAGGCAGGGATTGAATAGAGAAAATGGAGCCCTGTAAGTCTTTTTGAAACCTCCATCGCAGAAAAAGCAGGCTATCACTCTGTTTCAGTCTACTGGTCAAAGTAATAGCCCAGATTCCAAGTATGAGGTGGAAGGGAGGAAATAAATGATTTTGCCAATTACCCTCTTAGGTTTTTTGGCAAAGGCCCTGTTAACTGAAATGACATGCAAATTTATTTAATGTAAGTTTTATATGACACAAGAGACCTCATAAGGGGATGACGGCCTGAAGAACTGGGTAAGCCTGAGAATTTTTATATTAGGTTTGATGAAAAGTAGAAAGTCATAGGGAAAATGTAATAGGATGAAAGTGTATAAACGAAGGTTAATAAACTTGGGGAAACTTAGCAAGTCTGTTCATTTGGATTCCTCTCAGCATCACTCCATCTACAGAGAAAAGTACGCTTCTTTCCTCTGGGTATAGGGCAAGCATCTCTCACAAGATGATCTTATGACCTGCTTCAGGGGAGAAAGGGGAAGTCAGAGAGAAAGTTCTTTCTGCACCTGTCATTTCTTAGATTCCTTCACTTTAAATATTCACTATACCCAGATGCCATATTTTAGGGTAGTGTGTCCTGAACCACAGCAGAAGTGATTAAAAGTTACAGAACAACACATGGAGGTCATTAACTAGAACCATCAATATAGTCAATCCACCAAAGTGTCCGTATTAGAAGGTAAAAGAATGTATATAAGCCTTGTTAATATATAACCAGCAAATTGGGTCTATAATTTGGATTATTTCTCATCTTGAAAAGTTTTGTTGTATATCATATTCTGCTGAAGCCAACATTTAAAACCTTTTAAAGGCAAAATTTCTAGGACTTTCGGCACCTTAAAGGCGTCATTACCTAAATTCACTGTCAGTTAAATGGCAGGAAGAAACCACAAATTTTCATCTTGGAAATACACCAGGCAGCCCTGATAAGCAGCAAAGCAAGGAGAGATTCAAACAGATGTTAATGGAAGAGAGATGCACATTTTGCAATGAACCAAAGCACAGAAAATTTCTCCCACACCAGGTAAAGAAAGATAAGAGCTACAGTTTAGAGAAGACAGCATCTTCCCTGAAAGAGTAAATCATGCATTTTTTGGACTAAAGCCAAAACACATAAATAAGAGAGGGATTCTGTAATAAATGTCAGTTCATTTCTATTTATTAACCACTGTTATATATCCATGTTAAAATTCCTGTGAAAGAGCTCGTATTTCCTTACTGCCATTGATCCAAGAACACATTACAATGTGGCAGAGGGAGAGGAATTAAAGGTATTCGTCCAGTCTATCCCACAAAACTAATTCCTTTTCAAAGCCATGTCAGCAAAACTATAGGATAAACCCATCGTTTGACTGGTTGTCTTTAAGAACAGTAATTCAGTGAATAATAACAATAAATATACATGGAGTACAGAAAAGAAATGGACCAAAAATCCCCCCAAATCAAATAGATAACATTAACTTTCAACAAAGTATCTACCACCAAACTTAGTTGAAAGTTTAATGGTTTTTAAGGTACCTTATATTTGCTGTCAAATTTCACATCTTATTAGAAGATATTCATATATATATATATATATATATATATATATATATATATATATATAATTTATTTATTTATTTATTTAATTAATTGTGTTTACATAGATTCTTGGGTAACCCCGACTGCATCCCCCTCCCCCATATTTCCCATTCTCCTCCACATCTTCCTTGCTCCCCTCCCTACAACACCCTCCCCCCTTCCCTTCAGGTTTATCCCATCCTATCATCCCCTTTCCCTCTGTCCTCTTTTCCTCTGGTCCCTTTCATCCCTCCTCTGTCTCAATCCCTTTCCTCAGTTCTCAATGTTCCTTGGATTCCTCAAATGAGTGAGGTTATATAATATTTTTCTTTTTCCACCTGTCTTATTTCACTCAACATAATAGTTTCCAGGTCCCTCCATATTGTTGCAAAAGGTAATATTTCCTTCTTAAAGAAGTAGTCATAATCAGAATAGTCCTATTAATTTCTTTTTTTGTGAAAGAAACAGAGAAAGGAACAGATAGAGACCGACAGACAGGAGGGAGAGAGCAGTGTCCCAGTCCGATGCTCTATCCACAGTGCCACTGCCTGGTCAGACCAGAATAGTCTTATTAATAATTAATTTAGTCAAAGGTTTAGTCACCATTTCTTTTTCTGTCCCAATATTTTCTTGTTATACTTCATATTCTGGGTTTCATCCTTTGCATTTAGCTCATTTTTATCTATAGGCAGTAATGATATCCTAATATCTGCACTTTATGCCTCCCATATAAAAAGAGTTTCCCCAATATCTAATACCTCGTTAACATTCATAGAGGATGGTAGGAGAAGTAAGGATATCTACAGCCTGTTAACAGGTTCTTGGAGACAACACTTTTATAGGAAACCACTGTAAACTGCAAAGAATCAGCAGAATAAACTTGTTTTCTATATGATTGCTAAATAATTAGTCTGTTGTTCTTAAATACATTATTTGTTTACTCTTGAAGACCTAGGCAGAGTTTTACAAACTCATTGACAACATTCTTTATATTCAAGAAATCACCAAATTTTGGTTGGTTCAAATCTAAAATTTGTCTTGACTTTAGTAGCTCCTGCTGTCTGCAAGCCTACCGCCTGTGCTCAGACCTAGTTATTTTTTCCCTAGACTGTTCATCAATCTGCTGCCTTTAGCAGTGCTCCCAGCCCAGACTCCAGTTTAGTATTCACACTTCTAAGTTCTCCAAATTTATTTTAAATTTTTATAACGAGCCTTTTCAATGAACTCCTCATAGCTCTTAAGACAAAATGTAAAATCTTTGGGTATGAGACCATTGATTAATTCTGAGAACATGTCTTATTACCCTTGTATGTGTAAAGCACTGTGTCAGGAGGTGATTCCTAACTGCAAAATGATTTAGCCGCTACACTTGCCATCAAAGAGTCTGCATCCTCTATTT
The DNA here is from genome assembly GCA_037038555.1 of Rhynchonycteris naso. NCBI lineage: Eukaryota > Metazoa > Chordata > Mammalia > Chiroptera > Emballonuridae > Rhynchonycteris > Rhynchonycteris naso. The sequence continues at coordinate 286,589,825 of CM072996.1, read as the reverse complement.
GCTGATCAGAAAACAACTTCAAACCTCAGTGAGCTGACATGAGTGGAGTGGGTCAGCCAGCAGCTTCTTCACATTTTCTATTATGCTTTTGCACAAGTTTATAGCTGCCCTGCAATGGGAGTGTTAGTGGTTGAGACGAGAGGTGATATTTATTATGCACCTCTTCATATCTTCAGGGATTTTTTTAAGTGGCTTATAAACTTGTCACTTTTATTTCTTTTTTAAAATTTTATTTTTATTGAATGTATAAGAGGGGAAGGACAGAGAAGCATCAATTCTTTTGTTCCACTTATTTTTTTATTATTTATTCCTTGGTTACTTCTTATATGTGCCCTTCCTAAAATCAAATCCTCACCTTTGATACATTGGGATGATGCTCCAACCAACTGATCTACACAGCCAACACCTCACTATTCAGTTATAGTTCTGCAGGTTGGATTATTCTTATATTTTCTGTTAAGGATAGTTTAAAACTACTTAGTTAATAAACAGTACATGTCATTTGGAAAACGTAGAATGCTAAATTATTTTGGTAATGGTAATTAAAGATATTTAGTGAAAGTGAATGAGGCATATCATTTTTATCAGTTTGAAGTCAGTATTTTCAGGAACAGTTTTGAAAGTGTATTACTTCATTACTAACTTTGTTACCTAACAGCTAACAAATAGCACTTTTGTAAATAAGAGATGTTCATTTTTTGAGCATCTACAATGGAATTTATTTTCCTATCACCTGCATGTGTACTTTCAGTACTGTAAATATTATTATGTCTGTTTAAAGTATACATGTTTGGTTAAGATAAATTTAAAGACTAATGTCTTGAAGAGTCACGTTTCTTTTCAAACAAGTGCAGGCTATGTTAAATACTGACTATTAAAATTTGTTGGAGAGATGCATTAAATAAACTTTATTTTTGAAAATAAATGGGAGTAATATTAAATCTAGCTTCAAAAGTTGACAACCTAAATTGAAGAGGAGTAGTCAAGAAGTAATGCAACTGTCTTGTAATGGAAAAAGAACACTCAAAGAATTTTTTCTTTTGAGAACATACACCACATAGCTGTGCTCTCCGTCTTACATCTGCCACCATATGGGGAGGACAAAATCTCTCGCAAGTCAGAAGTTCAAGATTGTGAACTGGAGGAATCAATTATCACCACCAATAAGCCAAAAAAAAAAAAAAAGAGAGAGAGAGAGTGAACTTAATTATATTGCATATAAAGAAATATTAAAATAAGAAAATATGTAGATCACTTCAAAAATTATCAAGGTTTCATGACTTACATTTAAGTCCTTTATCCAATTTGAGTTTATTTTTGTGAATGGTGTAAGTTGGTGGTCTAGTTTCATTTTTTTTTTTGCAGGGAGCTGTCCAGTTTTCCCAACACCATTTGTTAAAGAGGCTGTCTTTACTCCGTTGTATGTTCTTTTATCCTTTGTCAAATATCAGTTTCCATAAAGGTGTGGGTTTCTGTGTTCTCTGTTCTGTTCCATTGATCTATATGCCTGTTCTTATGCCAGTAACAAGCTGTTTTGAGTACAGTGGCCTTGTAGTATAACATGATATCAGGAAGAGTGATACCTCCTGCTTTATTTTTTCTTTTTCAAGATTGCTGAGGTTATTTGTGTTCTTTTTTGGTTCCATATAAATTTTTGGAATATGTGTTCTGTATCTTTAGAGTATGTCATTGGTATTTTAATTGGTATTGCATTGAATTTATCACCTCACATCACTCAGAATGGTGCTCATTAACAAAACAACACACGATAGGTGCTGGCGAGGATGTGGAGAAAGGGGAACCCTCATGCACTGCTGGTGGGAATGTAGATTGGTGCAGTGACTTTGGGAAATAGTATAGAGATTCCTCAAAAATTAGAAGTGAAACTGCCCTTTGATTCAGCCATCCCACTTATAGGAATATATCCCAAGGATACCATATCATTGACTGAATAAAAGAAGAATTGCACCCCCATATTTATGGCAGCATTGTTCACAATAGCAAAGATCTGGAAACAGCCCAAGTGTTCATCAGTGGACAAGTGGATTAAAAAGCTGTGGTACATATATACAATAGAATACTATGGGGCCATGAAAAAAGAAAATATTATCTTTTGCAACAATATGGGAGGGGCCTGGAAACTATTATGTTGAGTAAAATAAGTCAAGAAGAGAAAGAAAAATATCATATGACCTCACTCATTTGAGAAATCTAAGGAACAATGAGAACTGAGGAACAGAACTGAGATAGAGGAGGGATCAAAGGAACCAGAGGAAAAGAACAGAGGGAAAGGAGATGATAGGATGGGATAAACCTGAAGGGAAGGGGGGAGGGCGCTGTAGGAGGGGGACCAAGGAGATGTTGAGGGGAATATGGGGTAAAAGGGATGCATTCAGGGTTACCCTAAAATTGTGTAAACACAATTAATTAAATTTTAAAAAATTATCAAGGTATTTTATGTCTTATTTTTGGTTTAAATTATGAGGACTATAAAAAGTGTATACTTTGCTCATTTAAAATAGGATTCTAATTCTATATAAAAGTAAATGAGTAGTGAATAAAATATTTTATATAGTCTTTATTTCTGCTCAAAACTCTAATGGAAAGTTGAGATTTAATTGGCTCATCAGGCCAAATATAAAATATGAATGTACATTTTGAGAAAGTCTATCTTAGGGACTATGACAACTATGAAGCATGAATATTTCATTTGCTCTATGTTATAGCTTGGACCGACAGCAATAAAAACACCACATCTGGGGCATCATTTGGGCAGCCTCAGTTTCCAAATGGAAAGAGTTGTTTTGAACTTTACATACGTTTAACGAGGGCCAGGAGGTCAGACTGCAGTCTCCACAAACAAAAGAGAACAGAATTAGTATAAAAATTTTCAATTAAAACAAATACTATTGATGACAATTTAGCATCAACAACAACAATAACAACAAAAAATAACCAAAGAAAGGATTTAATATTCATAGATAAGCAGAGAATTCTAAAACAAAAGAAAGTACTTTTGGGGGTATATCTATTGCTCAATTTTGCATCAGAAATAACAAGTGTTTTTATTTCTATTCTGTTTATAATCTCTAGTTTTTGAGTATCTGTTTTTAAAATATGATTTAACAGTGAAAGTTTATTTTCTAACTAGAGCAGCACAGACACACATATTTTCTTTGTATTTACATGCTTTGAAAAGCAAAGCTACCAGTTGATGAACTATAAACCTTTACAGAAATTTTTAGCAAAATACATATTATTCATTTTTAAATTAGATTGTTTAATCCATATTGATATTTTTATAGTGATTCAGTACAAAAAAAGTAGTTGCAGAATCTAAGAATTACCTTATTGAAAAATAAAAATTAATTTTGCTGCTCTGTTGTAGTCTCAGACATAATCTTTTAATCACTGGATTAGTATCAAAGTATAGAGAAGGTTTTTTTCTCAAATCTCTATTGAAATGGCAGAGAAGGATATACAAAAAGAAAGACTATCAAAGTATAGACAAACCTGTCTTCTCTGTTTAAATTCAGGATTACTTTTTAAATCAAAAGAGAGTTCAGAATTCATTTTTAATACCTTTTTTTAAAATTATTTATTTTATTCATTTTAGAGAGGAGACACAGAGTGAGAGAGAGAGAGAGAAAGAGAGAAAGGGGGGGGAGCTAGAAGCATCAACTCCCATATGTGCCTTGACCAGACCAGTGCAGGGTTTTGAACTGGCGACCTCAGTGTTCCCAGGTCAACGCTTTATCCACTGCGCCACCACAGGTCAGGCTTCAATACCTTTTTTAAAAATCACAGAATGTAAACCTTTTATAATTAAACTTTTAAAAATAATAAATTAATTTGATTCGACATTTCATCTTATGTCTATTTTATTTGGATTTAAATTGATAAATATTGATTTCTTCTTCTTCTAACTCCTTTACCTCTAGTCACCTTTAAGCATGAAAAATAAAAAATATTGAATATATTTATTGTTCTTTAACAATTTTACAGAGCACTTTTTCTGAAACTGCATAAAAATAGACAATCAAAATGGTTTGTCTTTTCTTTTAGCATACTCACTATTATTCATTTTTCTCTCTATGTTCTGAATACATCTCTGCTAATATTTTATTCTAAATTCCATTTCCTGAATTTTATCCTTAATTTTATATCTAAAATAACTTTCTGCAATGATAGAAATATTTATTATCCACGCGGTTCAAAACAGTAGCTCCTAGCCACATGTGGCTATTGAGCACTGATAGTGTGATTAGGGCAACAAAGAAATCAAATTTAAATTTAATTAGATATATGTGGCTAGAGTATCCTGAATTATACAGCAAAGTTCTAGATTTTCATACTGAAATGCCTGTTAGATTTCTTTGACTATCCCATTAAAATTTCAATTTTAATATACCCAAATCTGTATTCAATGTACCCAGTATCCCCTCACCATCAAAATCTATGCACATGCCTACTAATTTTTATTTTTATATTTTTGTATTTTTATCATTTTAATTTTCATAGACACACAAATAATGCAAGCTCTTTTTTCTTTTAAGTCTCGAAACTTAAATGGTTTCTCCTTCATCCTGGATGTCGTGAAGATTTGACACCTAGATGACTCCACTGTGTCCGCATCTCTCAGGTTCTAGCTATATCAAATCATAATACCCCACCCTTCAAAAATAAAGTTTTCTCAACCTCCTACCTGGTGCAAGCATTTTAGAATCTGTCTGGATTCTATGATCACTTTTGAAATTTTATTCAACACATTATTACTTTTATTTATTTATTTTTGTTTTTATTTAGTACTATTAAGTGAGAGGCAGGGGGGCAGACAGACAGACTCCCACATGCATCCTGACTGGGATCCAACTGGCAAGCTCCCTATGAAGGGATGCTTTACCCATCGGCAGCTGTTGTTCCGTTCCTCAGCAACTGAGCTACTTTAGCACTAGAGGCTAGGCCATAGTGCCATCCTCAGTGCCCAGGCCAACTTGCTCAAATGAGCCATGTCTGAGGGAGGGGGAGAGAGAGAAAATAAAAAGTAAAAATAAGAGGGATGGTGAAGCAGATGGTCGCTTCTCCTATGTGCCCTGACTGGGAATTGAACCCAGAAATTCCAACGCTGGGATGATGTTCTACCTCTGAGCCAAATGACCAGGGCCTTATCACCTTTATTTATTCCAGAGAATTCCACCTATTTTCCTGGAAGTTAATAAATATCTGTTGTTTTCCCTGGCTAAAGTTCATTTTCTAAAGAATATGTTACAATGATTCTCTTGCTTGCTATGTATTAAGAGACTGCAAACATTCCTTTTATCATTGTTCACAATGACATCATTACTTAAAGAATGCTTAATAAGTAATAAAAAGTCTTTTAGTTTGTTTGCTTGCTTGTTTTGTTTTTAAATATTATTTTTTTTACCATAATCTGCTTTTATAGTTTCATTTAATCTTACATGGAATATTAGATAAGTCTTTTTGCTTCTCTGTTTCAGGGGTGGCCTTGTGACTTGTGCTAGGTTTGTATTATTGTACTTCCTAGAATTTTAATCATGATTGGAAAGATACAACTAAATCAACAGCAACAAAGTATTAAAAATGATTATTTCTTTAGGGCCATGAAGATATATCCATTTAATTTCTATACTATATAAACTTGCTCAACAGTTTTGTCTTCAATCCCATGATCATCACAAAATGACTAATGGTTCTTTAGAGATTCTTGTTATACTTAAGTCATAGGTCTCCTACTAATTAAAATACATACACCAAAGATGAAATCATAATAAAAAAATTAAACCATGTAAGGAGAAAAGAAATGGTAAGCATCAAAGGATATGACAGAAAAAAAAAAGAATAAACATGCCTAAAACATTAAATAATAATTAAGCAGTTGAAAAATAACTTTAAACAAAACAATTTGTGAAGAATCAAGAAATAAAAATAATAAGATACACCATCTAGATTTTCCATACTGAAGACATTTGGAAACTTGCTGGAAATTCTCGTTCTTTCTGTTCCTGCTTTTTCTGAAGTGTGGTGAGGAGACTGCATCCAGGAGTTTCCAAATACTATGAACTCATTCAATATTAGTAACAAATACTGAAATGCTACTATGAGTCAGATATTTCTCTCGACTCAAGGATACAACAGTAACCAAAACTATAAAAAATTTTAGCCTTCATGGAATTTACAGTATCATAAAAAAACCAGTTATTCAGTTAAAATAACAAACAGAAACTAGAAACTCAAATCCACACCAATATGATTAAATAGGTGATTATCAATACTCAATCAGAAAAAGAACATTAACAAATCTTTAAATTTGAAATTAGACAAGCCAAATATATTTGGTTCCTCTTCTTTCCTCCACATTGCACATTTTTTCTTTTGCAAAAAATAGTTCTGAAAGTCTTTATACAAGATTATTTGCATAATAGTTTTTCTTTTTTCTTTCTGTACCTAGGAAGTTGATTTAGGATATTTTCACCATTACTCTGTTAGGAATAAGTTTCTGATTTGTATAATGTAGGAATATAATTATTTAAATACTTCAATATATAGATTTATAAACTTCTAGTGAACACAATTTTATATGAATTAAGCTTACATCATGGCCTTGCCTGCTGTTACCATGATGTGCTAGATTTTAAAAAAATCAGCAATAAAATAAAGAAATCAAAGATCACAACAAGACCTTCAGGATCCTTAAATACTTAATATCTCTTCCTATAAGCCATTGCCATGTCTAGTCTACCAATAAGTTTATTTGAATGACCTAAGAATCTGTTGTTTTTACAAATGAAATCATTATTAATTTGTTTAAAAAGTTTCTCTCTTGCATTGGAAACTGAATTCAATTTCAATGGACATGATACATTATGTTTTTCATCTCCATGTGACAAAATTTATCAGAGCTTTTATTAAAGATGAAGTTAAATTTCTGGAAGCACAATCTCTCCCTTTTTCTAGAACCTGTAGAAGAAAATAATGTTTAGAACTTGGTCTGGAAAATGAATTCTTAGGGTAAAAATTATCAAGGAGAACAAAATCATATGCTTGGTAAAATGAGTAATTTAACATGAACAACAGTGAGACTGAACCTTGTTCTGAGAAAGCAGTTACCCATCCACCAACAGGACTGTCAGTCAAGAGCGTAGTAACTTCTAACAAGACACTTTTTTTTTTCCTGAAGACGCTTTCTCATAAATAATTTTACCAAGACATAAACATTTGAATTGATCAGTTAAAGGATTGTAGCCTTAAGGAAAAAGTGTAATAAGACTTTACCATGTACCTAGAAGTAAATTGTCCAAAAAGACATAAAAAAGATCTAATACAAACAACACTGAGAAAATGAAAATTAACATCCTTTGATGTTTATTGATGTTGCTTATTTAGATATTAACTCGAGACTGCTCGTTTCTTTTTGAAAAGTGCAATCATTAAGATTTTTAAATAAAATAATGAAAATAATTTTTTCTCTTGATAATTAAAAAATCATAGTCAACTTTTGCCACTTGTTAATTACTACTCACAAAATTATTTTATTCATCTTGAAAAATTAGCTAGATAAAAATAGAGCTTTACTGCAATGACAGTTATTCATTTTCACTGAGATTTACAGAGTAACTAAAAAGAGGGAGGCATTTGTTAAGTACACAGAAAGCATTTTCACTTCTGGAGTCTTTATTTCCAGATTATTCCCAAATCACCTGTTAAATTTGTTTTAACACTTTTAAATTATAAAGCTCTGAGATCCCATATCTAAAGAAAACAAAATTTCTAGAGGTGAGTATTTCAGCCCCTTACACACAGACTCATGTGAATGATCTTAATGTATGTTCTTTAATCCTTGCAAGAACTTTGTCCCTGTGGTGACACCTCTCTAGCCACAATATTTCTTTTCTAAATTTTCTACTCCCACTTAGTCATGCATATTCTTCCAATAGAGTCAACAATGTTAGTCAATTTTTTGGTATTGGTACATAGAAACTCAGTAATTCAGGTCTGGAGTGTTTAGCCTTGATCACTCTGTGAAGCAGAGAAAGGTGGTTTACAAAGAAGGGGTCAGAATGAAGAAGACACTAAGAGAGTGTAGGGTGATAAAGAGAGAGTAACCTGATTACTGATGCATTTCCGTTTTCTTTCTCTAGGTCTTAAAAGACTTTGTTGTACTTTCTCCCTTAAAAGTAATACTTAAAAAAGCTTCCTTACTACTACAACAATATAGTACTTGATGAAGGTTTGCGATGGAACAGGATGTGTTCTAAACACTTCATATGTACTAACTGACTTAATCCTTTCATTAACTTACTGAAGTATTACTTTTATCATCCTTATTTCACACATGTGGTAAATGAATCATAGAGATTCAGAAAAAGTGCCTAATGTGACACTGGTAGAACTAGGATTTAAAGCCAGGAAATGTGGTTTCAAGGTCTAAATGCATGCTGTCTTTTACATGCATTTAATTTTCTTCTGTGGATTTCTATTGCTTAAACCAAAAGACATATCTACTTCTAGAAAAAATGGAGTTATCCTACAAGGATTTTACAAAACCTTGAAAAAAAATGACCAGACAAAATGTATCAATAAAGATATTTTACTCTCATAGATAAGAAACAAATAAGCTCAGTCACTATGAAGACATACTTTTCTAAGAAAGTTTTCAGGCTGTGGTGCAGAGAAGGGAAAACCAAGATTAGACCAGTGGATGCTCTGGATAAAGAGACAGAACTGACTGTCCAAGGAGATGAGATCAGATACATTTTTCAGGGAAGTGTATTTACAAGTTTAGAGCTGAACAGAGAGGGAATCTGGAAACCTGAAGTGAATCCTTCTGTGATATTAAGAAGAGTACTTCTCAGCACATGTATGTGAGAAATGACTAGAAGCCATGCAAAGAACTACTCAAATGGATTAAACGATATACCATCTAAAGCTCACACTTTGCAGGAATAGCTACTCACATAAGAAAACCTCATCATTCATGTAGAACTGGGCAGTACATCCAGAGGGACCATTAGTCAGATTAGTCAGTAGTGGAGAAAAATGAGCTCTAGATTAATTCCTGCTCTTTTCCCAACTAAAACACATTAAAAGCAAGACCCCAAAGACTTGAACTATTTACAAATAACTTGAACAATTCCCAGAAAAAAGCTTAAGGAAATGTATATGACTACAAAAACACCTGGCATTTAAAGCAAAATTGTACTCAACAAGGCAAAATTTACAATGTCTTACATCTAATAAAAAATTACCAAGCATGTAATAGAATTTAAATGGGTGTAACCACTATGAAAGATAGTATAACATTCCCTCAAAAATTTAAAAATAGAACTACCACATAATCCAGCAATGCCATTTTTGAATATTTATCCAAATAAAATGAAAGCATTAACTCAAAAAGATTTTTGCACCCCCCCCATTTTCCTTGAAACACTATTTACAATAGCTAAGATATGGAAAAATATGTCTATTGATAATTAATAAAGTAAATATGATACACACACAAATGCACACACACATATAAAATAAAATATTAGTCAGTATTATAAAAGAACAAAATCTTGCATTTGTGACATGGAAGGACATAAGGCATTAAGCTAAGTAAAATAAATCAGACAGAGATAGTTAAATACTGGATGATCCAATTACATGTGGAATCTTAATAAAGGAAAAAGTAAAGAAATTGCTCAGAAGAGAACAGACTGGTGTTTTTCAGACAATGGGGGAGGAAGTTGGGAAAAATAGGTGAAGGAGTCAAAACTACAAACATTATTTTAAAGACTATATTTATTTTAGAGAAGAGAGAGAGAGAAAGAAAGAGAGGAGCAGGAAACACCAACTCCCATATGTGTTTTGACCAGGCAAGCTTAGGATTTCAAACTGGTGACCCTAACATTCCAGGTTGATGCTTTACCCACTGAGCCACCACAGGGTCAGGAGGTACAAATTTTGATTAGAAAATAAATAAGTTATAAGGATGTAATAAAAAGTAATTGTGGCTAAGTTAATAATACTGTGTTGCATATTTGAAAGTAGCTAAGAGAGGAAATCTTAAAATTTTTCTTCTGAATTTTATTTAATTATAGGGAAAAAGAATTTTATTTAGTTATATAAGGTGATGAAAGTTAATTAGTATTATTATGCTAATCATTTTTCTAATGTTTACAAGCAGCAAATCATTATGTGGTACACATGAAACTCATATAATGATGTATGCCAGTTATACCTCAACAAAAATAAAATAAATAATATTTTTAAATTACCAAGCATGGAAAGAAGCATAATAAAAACTAATATTAATCAATCAAAAACAACTTAGAACTGAAATAAAAGCTAGCATAATCAGACAAGTAGTAAAATACAGTTATTATAATTGCACTCCATACATTTAAAAAACTGTAAATATTATTAACCATATTGAATAGAGATAAGAAAAATTGAATATTATAGAAATTAAGTTAACTTGACAATGTAATAATAAAAATTATTAAAAAGAAATACATAAGGAAAAAGACAAAAAATAAAAATAAACAGAGCATTAGTAGACTGTGGGATAAACTTTATAGCCTAACCTACAAGCAAATAGATTCCCTAAAGAAGCAGATGGCAAAGTCCAAAACCTTTGTTGAAATAATGTCCCTAAATTTTATAAATTTGATGATACTATAAATGGATACATTTAAGAAGGTCAAAATACTTCTAAAAGAAAAGTAAAAAAAAGGAAAGAAAACAGAAAATACACAAAAGCATGTTCTATTTAAATTGCTCAAAACCAATGACAAAGAAAAAATAATACACACACACAATTTTTAGAACAGCCAGAAAAAACTGTAGTCTACAAAGGAACAAAGTATGACAAAAGACTGCATGATTAAAAATACAGGCCAGAAGATAGAAAACATTCTTGGCCCTGGCCATTTGGCTCGGTGGTAGAGCATATGCCCAGCATGTGGATGTTCTGGGTTTGATTCCTGGACAGGTACACAGGAGAGGTGCTCATCTGTATCTCTACTTCTCCCCCTCTTGTTTTCCTCTCTCTCTCTGTCATCCTCTTGCAGCCATGACTCAGTTGGAGCGATTTGGCCATGGGCGCTGAGTGTGGCTCCATAGCCTCTGCCTCAGGAGCTAAGAAGAGCTTGGTTGCTGAGCAACAGAGCTACACCCCAGATGGGCAGAGCATTTCCTCCTAGTGAGCTTGCTGAGTGGATCTCAGTCAGGGCACAAGTGGGAGTCTGTTTCTGCCTCCCTTGGTCTCACTGAATAAAAAGAAAAAACAAGGAATAAATACATTCTTAAAGTATTAAATACAAATTTAAAAGTCATACAATAATTCTATACTCAGAGAAAACATTCTTTTAAAAAGTGAAGGATAAACAAAGAGTTTTTTAGACATATAAGAGTTGAAAGAATTTATTTTCAGGAAATGTTCAGTATAAAAAAATCTCAAAAATGCTTAAGGCCAAAGAAGCATGAGATGGAAAAAATTTGGGACTACAGAAGTCAATGAAGCACACATAAAACAGTAATTATGTGAGTAAATATGTCTGATTTTTTCTCTTTCTAAAAGCTTTTTAAAAGATAATTAAGTATTTAAAAACTTAATTATAATACAATCTGAGATTAATAATATATGAGAAAGTAATATAATCAATCATTGGAAGGGGAGAAACGAAAATATATCATCAGCAATTTTTAGATGCTGATTGAAGTGACATCGTACTCATAGAAGATTGACTTTTATAAGATAAGAGGGTGCATTCTAAGTCCTTAAACAATCAGTAAATTATTAACAACAAAAAGAGCTATAACTAATACACCAATAAAAGACATAGAGTAAAACTGTAAAAAAACATAATTCAAAGGAAAATTGAAAAAGAAGGGAAAAATAAAGAGAGGAGATAAATATACTGCTCACAAAAATTAGGGGATATTTCAAAATAAATATGAAGCAATAAAATATTCCCTAATTTTTGTGAGCAGTATAGTAAACAAATATCAAAGTGGTAGATTTAAACCTGAAAATATAAAAATATTAGCAATGACATTAAAAGTAGGTTGACATAATATGCCAACTAGGAGGCAGAGATTGTCAGATGGAATAAAAACGACCCAACCGTATGCTTCTTTAAAAAAAAATTCACATTAAAAATAAAGACACAATCAGATTAAAAAGAAGGAATGGAAAACATAAGTCATGCTAACACTAATTTTTTAAAAAGTAGAAGTGGTTACATTAATATCAGACAAAGTAGATTTCAGAGAAAAGACTATTAGAAATAAATAAGGTAATTATATATTAATGAAGCAGGAATTAATCAAGACATTATAAATCTAACCATTTTGTGACTAACAGCCAGTTATAACATTCTCTTTTGCATGCGTGAACACACACACACACAATTTCAAGAAAAATAGAAGGTGGAGTCAACAGTATTAACTAAGTTGTCCTAATTTACATTTATAGAATACTCAATAAGAACAGTATGACAGTATTCCTAAGTACATACAGAACAACTAGAATGACTAGGGAGAAATAGAGGTAGAGGTGGAGAAAGAGAGAGAGAAGAAAGAAGGGGCAGGAGGAGAGGAGGAAGAAAGGAAGGAAGGAAAGAAGGAAGGAAGGAAGGAAGGAAGGAAGGAAGGAAGGAAGGAAGGAAGGAAGGAAGGAAGGAAGAAAGAAGGAAGGAAGGAAGGAAGGAAAGAAGGAAGGAAAGGAAAGGAAAGGAAAGGAAAGGAAAGGAAAGGAAAGGAAAGGAAAGGAAAGGAAAGGAAAGGAAAGGAAAGGAAAGGAAAGGAAAGGAAAGGAAAGGAAAGGAAAGGAAAGGAAAGAAAAAGGGATAAAAGGAAAGAAAAATATTTTCCCTGTCTTGTCTCTTAAACTTGAATTCTTATTTGAGGTATATACTTGACATTATTTTGCATAGTCTGATCTCTTATTTCAAAATTAATAAACAAATGTTTATATCTCTCTCTACCTATGAATATATACATGTATGTCTTTCCCACTTCTAAAAAGCAAGCCTGATCTTCAATTTTCTTTTTCTTATAAATTCTGATTCCTGGACTCAAAATCAGTCTATTTAGATTACTTTCTTCTTTTAATCTCATATTAATTTATTCAAATTTTGTTGGTTAATATTTTTATTGCTTTAAATTTTTTTTATTTCTTACAGTTCCAATATTTATTAATTCATTCAATAAGCATAAATTACATTTTATTACTATATTAGAACAAACATATTAAAACTTTAATTATAAAAATAGTCATATTATTCAATGAAAATATGCATATAAGTGACTAAAATAGAAAAATCACTATTTTTCTTGTAATTTTTTATCATTTCATAACTGTAATTAAAAATAATCATAATTGAAAGCAATTTCCCAAATTAAACACACACATATATATATATAATATATTATATATAAATATATATTATATATTATATTTATATATGTAATATATATTATATATTTAAGCTCAAGACATTTTCTACTGTGACAGGTTCTTACCTGTTTATTTATCTAATCTGATTATTTTAATTTTTAATTTATTGTGTTGACATAGTTTCAAGTGTCCCACACATTTCTTTTCTTGCATCTCTTCATAGTGAGAATTTTTATCTTAAATTCCCATCATTGCTAATTATTGTACAGTCAGTGATTTCTTTGTTTTCAAACATGCTCTTTCAATATGATTTGCCCCAAATTCCCTCTACGTCCTTTGTCAATCTCTTGTTTAAAAACCTGTCCTATCTGCACATTTCCACTAAAACCATTACTAGATATTCAAGTCTCCTATGCCTTATCCTAATGCACTTTTCCAAAGCTGCTTCTCCATACTTGCCATCATAAACCCTTTATTTCAAGCAGGATCCTTTCCTCAATGCTCAATACTCTTTCTCAGATCTTACTTTGAAGCCTAAGCTTCCACCACTTCCCCTATTTATTCTACTTCAGTCGTGCAATTTCATTCACTTCTCAGTTTCAGTCACATTAGCATAGACAGTTTAGAAGGAGCATTAAAATGAAATTCAGGTCTCTGGTCACTTTCAAATTATGATTAGTACTCCTTCTTAGGTGATCATTTAAAATAAAAAATGTTCCTTTTGTTTAGTTTTTTTTAGTCCCAGAAGGAAGATTTTATGTGAGACAAAAATAGTTATGCTTTATTACTGGTAAAAAATTCACACAGATGTTACCTGATTAACAGATTCATGATAATATAATTTTGTAGAGAGATACAGAACTCAAACTGTATTCAATTAAATGTAATGCCCTACTTATATGAATAATGTATAAAGAGGTTGAGAGTGACTGAAGAGGTCCAGAAAGGAATACAGTTGATAATTTTAATTAAAGTTTATTTTATGGATAATATTCAATCAGCTATTACAGTATGAGAAAAAGTTGGTGTATTTAAAAATGATTATTAAAACAGAAGTTTCTTTTTCTTTATTCAATTGGTTAAGAAATATCTGTTCATCTGCAATTAAAATTTTTATTTTACATCAATCTCACTTGGTTGAATAACATGTATTCCCATTGGTGCTTCAGTACAGTGGAGGGCTTGACCATTTGATGAGCTCTATTGGAAAACATTAAAAACTCACTTTAAAAACAGCATTGACCAACTTGCAAAGTAAGCTATTCTCTGACTATTTTAATTATTTCAAGGTCTATTCTCGTATACAGAGCAGTGAGATACGTAGAAATTCTAAGTAGATTCCTTAAAGCTCATATTCCTTTTTCTAAGGTTAGAAATAGCATAGAATTAGTGTTGGGGTTGGTTCAGCATTCATTGAGTGGGGACTGAGAGACAATGAAGATCTTTAATAATAAAGTATAACTGGCAATAGGTATTATTTTTCAAAATATTCCCTCCCTAGGTAATCTAGATAATTGCTTTTGCCCTTAGCTTAGCCTCAATGATGTGAATCAAGATGCACCCTTCCTTCATGGGAAGATTATACCTTTATCTTGAGTTTGGGAGAGATCATATGCCTTGGATTAGCCAATATTAAGTTTCTAAGTAATAAATATGTATATACCGTAATTTTTGAGAGAGTTTTAAGAACTTATGATGCCCATTTCATTCTTTTTCTTCTGGCATTAGACTCTGAGATGGGAGTAGTTCCAATAACATTGACCTGGAATTCAGGAATATGGTGAAGAAGTAAATCAGACCCTCAACATATAGCAGGAGAAACTGTTTTATAAAACATTGAGATGTAAGTATTGGTTGTTGCCAAAATATAACCTAGCCTGTTCTGACTGAACCCTGTATAATACAATGAATTTTATCCTTTGAGCATTTCAATTTAATTTTGTGCATATGCAAAAGCTAAATGATTTCATATTTCCAATTTCATTCAAATAACAGAAAAGTTGTCTTTACTTAATTTTCCAATAAGTATACAGCTGCTTAACAAATCAACCCTGGATTGGGCTGTTTCAATTTATATCTTTTTTATTTCATTTGTTGCTATTATTCTAAATACCTCTCTGCTCCTAATTTCTAATTTCTACTTCTGCAGTTTTTCCTTTTGCCTAAGTGCTTTGTTGGCTAACTGGAATATAAATATCCTTGGGTGTGGTAGTGGCTCATTACAACAAATCAGTGCTTCACAAAACAAAACGAAGAAATCCATTGGTATACTTTCTAATGAGGTTTTCTTTTATTAAATTTATTAGAATGACATTGGTTAATAAGATTATATAGGCTTCAAGTGAAAATTACTATGAAACATGATCTGTATATTGCATTGTGTGCCCACCACCCAAAGTCAAATCACCTTTTATCGGCATATATCTGACCCTATTACCTTTTAGTACACCCAACCTCCTTCCTTCTGGTAGCCACCATACTGTTCTCTCTGCCTCTTTGAATTTTTGTTTGTTTTTCTAGTGAGATTTCAGAATTTGAAAAGCTAGGGATTTCTGGCTTACACCTGGAGAAAAAATAAAAAAGGCAAAAAGTGATAAAAGGAGAAAAGATGAAAGATGAAGCCTGGAAGCACCAAGAGAAATCTCTGCCAAAAGATAATTAATTTTTGGCCCTGGCCAGTTGTCTCAGCAGTAGAGTGTTGGCCTGGTGTGTGGAAGTCTCAGGTTTGATTCCAGATCAGGGCACACAGGAGAACCACCATCTGCTTCTCCACCCTTTACTCTCTCCTTCCTCTCTACCTCTCTCTTACCCTCCCGCAGCCAAGGCTCCATTGAAGCAAAGTTGGCCTGGGTACTGAGACCATCTCCATGGCCCCCACCTCAGGTGCTAGAATGGCTCTGGTTGCAATGAAGCAATGCCCTAGATGGGCAGAGCGTTGCCCCCTAGTGGGCGTGCTGGGTGGATCCTTGTTGGGCGCATGCAGGAGTCTGTCTAACTACCTCTCCACTTCTAACTTTGAAAAAATACATAAATAAATAAGTAAAATTAATTTTTAGTAAGAGTAACTCTATGTTATTTTATTTATTTTTCTGACAGAGACAAAGAGAAAGCCAGAGAGGGACATATAGGGACAGACAGACAAGAAGGGAGAGAGATGAGAAGCATTAATTCTTGTAGTGGCACCTTAGTTATTCATTGATTGCTTTCTCATATGTGCCTTGACGGGGTGGGGGCAGCAAAACAAGTGACCCCTTGCTCAAGCCAGCGACCTTGGGATCAAGCCAGTGCCCTTGGGCCTCAAGAAAGCAACTGTTGGGCTCAAGCCAGTGACCATGGGGTAATAATGTCTATATAGGTCAAGCCAGGCACCCCACGCTCAAGCTGGTGAGCCCCTGCCCAAGCCGAATGAGCCAGCGCTGAAGCTGGCAACCACAGGGTTTCAGACCTGGGTCCTCTGCATCCGAGTCTGATGTTCTATCCACTGTGCTAATGCCTGGTCAGGCAAACTTACTCTATTATAAAATTAAAAAAAACTTTATATTTCAACATCTTGACTTAAAATCTCTTTCTCTATTTTCTCTTTCAAATTCATTTTACACTCTACCTCACACAAAATTAGAAAAGGTGGAGACAATTGACTTAGGAGTCATTTCTGGGCAGCAAAGTTAGTGTAAAAACTGGAGAAAATGAAACAGCATTAGTAATCTGGGTGGGGAAAAAATAGCAACTATATTGTTATTATTATCATTCAATCAAAAACTTTTGTTTTATATTTATTTATCAATAATTCTTAGCTGAGAGCTTTACAGTATAAATCAAAGTGATTCTTTCTATTCTGCCAGAATAACTGTTCATCAAATTGAATTATGAACAAATAGAATTTTCTCTAAGAGGCACACACTTATATTTTTTTCATACCTGTTACTCAGTCAATATTTAGGCAATTGAAATCTCTCCTGAGCAACATTTTGACTTTTTCAGACCTCTTCTGACTGATCTATACAAATATTTCACAATTTAATTTCAATAATTTTTTTTGCAGATAATTTTTTTGCAGATAATTTTTTCCAGATCCAGAAGCATCTTGTTTCTTTTTTCAACATTAAATTTTATCTAGATAGTAAAGATAATCTGCCAGTTAAGATTTTATGTATCCATCCATCTGGCAAATAACAGCTTTCATTACAGACCCTGCCAGAAATGTCAAAATCCCTATGTCAGAAAATACAACACTCATTTTAAAAATGCATAAAATTTTAAACGTCTATATTCCTAAAGTAAAAATGCAAATCTATTTTTTAAGTCAGAATTATAAAAGTTTCCAAGACCATGCAAATCTCCTAAGCGTGAGTTAGGTATCGTATGCTCTAAGACATACTATAGGAAGAGGATGTTGGCAGTGACCTTGGCATGCTTTCTTTGTATTTAACCCAGTTCCTTCCCTGACTCCTAGCACTAATTTTGAGAAGGCAGACTAAAGAAATACTTTCCTCTGCACCACACCCCATCCTCCTGTTCCTGGTAATAACTGCTGTCAGCACAGCTTCTCTTCCAAAGCACCCCTATTTGTCTTTGTTGTAGTTTGCAAACTCACCCTCAAGAAAAGGTCAATTTTCTTAAGTACCAGGTGGAACTCTTTTATTTCTCCACAGCGTAATATTTGATTTGAATTTTCATAAAATAGATATTTATGTTCTTGACTTAATTATCATCTAGATGTAGGCTTTTGAAGAAAAGGTTTGATTATTACCCCCAGAAACCTGTGCACATTGTCTTATAATATATAAGTAATATGTACATCTGAGTTTATTGACTTAAATGTTTCTAGGTTTGATTGATACCACTCATTTGGGTTTCCGGGCCTAGACCATTGGCTTTCAGCTTTGAGGTCAGCAATGTATTGATGCATATATAAATTTACACCCATTTTTGAATCTTAAGATTTTTTATTATTATAATTTAGTTTACCTATAACTTTAGCATTAAAATATATGCTTTATGTATGTTTCACAAATGTATGACATTTACTTTGATAAAACATGTATAATATTTATGAATAAATAAATACATGTGTATTGGAGGTATAAACTCAAATTTTTATTAAAATTATTACAAATATTGGAAACTACTGTCCTAGAATATAACACATCTGTGATGGCGAACCTATGACAGGCGTGTCAGCACTGATATAGGTAGCCATTTTCGATGACACGCAGCCACATACTAGAGAAGTATGGGGCTGCATGCCGAGAAGGATGTTTCATCCTCGGCTCCTGCATGGCCAGGTGCAGTAGCCGAGGATAAAACATTTGCTGTAGTGTAGACACTCTGTGCCGGAGGTCTGTAGTCCAAAACAACAGAACTCTGGCACAGAGCATCTAGTTCTGGGACTTCCGGTTAGACCGTTTTTCTTGAAGTGACACACCACCCGAATTATGCTCGGTTTTTTGGCGAATTTTTACACACCAAGCTCAAAAGATTGTTCATCACTGTTATACATAATGAAAGTGAGGAGTTGAGCCTCTTGGAAGAGAACAATTGTGTGGGAAAATTCAAATACTCTTTGGATTGTAATATCTACTTTAGTCTCTTTTCCTTGGGACAATAAAAGGTAAATTCAAAAAGAATTCAGATTGGCTTCTTTCATTTAGTAATATGCATTACTAAGGTTAAGTACTCTGCATTACTAAGATTTAAGTTTTCTCCTTTCCTTTCATGGTTGATATATTATTTCTAGTACTGTATTCCACAGCGTGATTGCACCACAGTTTATCCATTTACCTATTAAAGGACATCTCATTTGCTTCCAAGTTTTTGCAATTATGAATGAAATTATTATAAATATCTTTGTGTAGGTTATTGTGTGGCCATAAACTTTCAGCTCCATTTGGAAAATATCAAGAAGTGCAATTTCTGGACTTTATGGTAAGACTATATTTACTTCTGTAAGAAGCTACAAAACTGTCTTCCAAAGTCACTGTACCATTTTGCATTCCCACCAGCAACAAATCAGAGTTTTTTCTCCAGAATTTGGAGTTGTGTTTTGAGTTATGGTCATTCTATAAAGTGTATAGTGATATCTCATTGTTTTAATTTGCACTTACCTAATCACATATGACATGGAACATTATTTTATATGCTTATTTATTACCTGTATATCTTATTTAGTAAGATATTTGTTCTAATCTTTGACCTATTTTTTTAAATCAGGTTGTTCTTTTTTCCTTTTTGTTTTTTTCTTTTTAATTTTGAAATTAAATTTAATAGGTTGACATTGATCAATAAGAGTAAATACGTTTCAGGTGAACCTCTCTGTAGAATTTGAACTGTTGATTGTAATTTGTGTCCATCACTCACAGTCAAATAAATACTTTTTCATCACCATATATTTGTCCTTCTTTACATCTTTTCCCACCCCTTCCCCCAAGTAAAAACTTCACTTTTATCTATGTTTTATATCCCATTTGTGTGTGAAATCATACAGTTTTTAGCTTTTTCTGATTTACTTATTTCATATAGTTAATGTTCTCAATGTCCATTTATGTAGTAATAAATGTCAATATATCATCATTTCTTATAGCTTATGGCTGAGTAGTATTCCATTGTATTGTTGAATGTTAAGTGTTCTGTGTATATTTTGGATAATAATCCTTTATCAAACAGATATGCTGCAAATATTTTCCTTCGGTCTATGACTTATCTTCTCAGAGCAGAATTTTATGGAGTCTGACTTATCAGTTTTTTCATGTGTTATGACTTAGATGATGTATCTAAAAATTTATGGTCAAATCCATAGTCATTTAGATTTTCTTCAATGTTATCTTCTAGAATCTTGAAAGTTTTGTATTTTATATAAGGCTTATAATTCAATTTGAGTTAATTTTTGTGGGGGTCATAAGATCTTTATCTAGATTTTTTAAAGTTAGATTTCAGTGTCTCAACAACATTTTTTGAAAGACTATCTCTTCTCTATTTTATTTTTTGTTGTTGTTGTCTAAGATCAGTGAACTACTATATTTGTGTGGATGTTTTAGATCACTTAATTTTTATTGTAAATAGTTTATTTACAAGCTTTGGGTTTCTTAACTGACTCTTGTCTAATTATCGATAAGAATATTTGGGCTTAGAGATTTTCTAGAACTCACCATGGCCAAGACAAGAATCCATGCTTTTTAACTTCTAGTCCAGTGATTTTTTCCTACTCCAATTCATTTTAAATTTTGAATTCTGTTTTTATAAAAATTTATTCCTATTTTGATGACCTAATATTACTATATAAATGTTCAATGTTAATTTATAATAAATATAAACAAAATAATGTTACATTTCTTTGGCTAGTAAACAAATATTTTAAGAGAATCAATCAGACTGGTGTGAAGAGCTTCAATATTTCTAATATAATTAATTCCATGAATTCTCTGATAAGTTAAAAGGAGTGAGACCAGAGCACTAATTGATAGATGTCAGCCATGGTCTGGTATAACTTTTGTTAGTTGTTCTCTTTCTGTCTTTGCTTCCCTTTGATTGAAGTGTGTGAATTTTAACTCTTTATGTAATCTTATATTTAAACAACAAAAACTGTTCTTTCCTTCCTTTATCTTTAGATTACTAATGTTGTCCAAGATGTCCAAGGTCTTTAGTTGAATAGAAAGTCATGGAGAAAGAAATATTTAAAAGAAAATAATAAATAAGCATCTTTAAAAATGTATTTCTGTGATCATTCTTCACTGTTGTGAAACTTGGCTTCAGGTTCGTGTCCTCCACCTTTGAAATCTAAACATTCCAATTTTGATAGCATGCTTGTATTCAAAGTGAGTACCACGATACAGTATATTTTTGTTTAAAATCTAAAAAATTGCTTTTAAATACAATCTTCAGTATATTTACATTCAATATAATTATTGACATGGTTGGTCCACTATATTACTCTTGCTTTCTTCTTTTTGTGCTGCTTTTTCTTGTTTTATTTGATTCCCTTCTCCTGCTAAGTACAGTGCACTCAATTTTGGTTAATTTTCACTTCAAAAATACTAAATTATTCAAATGTAACCTTTTTTTTTAGAGAGAGAGAGAGACTGACAGAGAGACAAGAACAGACAGATTCAAATACAACTCTTAACCACTTAAAATTAGGCTTTTTCTCTCAACTGTGATTACTACCTCCCTTGTTCAACAATTTCCAGTTTATGCTTGATTACCATAGTAGACTTGGATTTACTTCACCTCCTTTTGCTTAAATTAACCATATCGCAAGCAAAATGATCTTTCTAAATTATCAATTTGAATATGTCATATTCTTATATAATTACTTTATGGCTAAATGTTGTCACATCAGTTTTGGAAAAACCTGAATTACTTATGTAGAACTCAAAAGTTTGTCTTTTTCTCCACAACCTCTTGACATCTTTTGCAACAAATATATTGACCATCATGATGCTCTTCAAATAATCTATTATTTTAATGCTTTGAGCTAAATAATGCCATAGTTGCACTTATAAGCTATTCCCCCCAAATCTTCACCATATAATCTTCCTCAAATCAGCTTCCAAAAGAAAACTAGTCACTTCTTTTTTCCTGTTACACACACTTTCCCTCTACAGATATATATTTTAAATCACAATGTTTTTCTATTCCATGTTAAATTACAATGACTTGCATGTTCCTTTTCTAAACAATAGTATTCTTCAGGCTTAGAAAGAAATCTTGCAGCCCTGGCTGGTTGCTCAGCAGTAGAGCAGTTTGGAAGTCCCTGGGTTTGATTCCCGGCCAGGGCACAAAGGAGAAGCACTCATCTGCTTCTCCACCCTTCCCTCTCTCTTTTCTCTCTGTCTCTCTTCCCTTCCTGCAGCCAAGGCTCCATTGAAGCAAAGTTAGCCTGGGAGCTGAGGATGGCTCCATGGCCTCTGTCTCAGGTGTTAGAATGGCTCCAGATGCAATGGAACAATGCCCCAGATGGGTAGAGCATCGCTCCCTGGTGGGCATGCCACGTGGATCCTGGTTGGGCACATGCAGACATCTGTCTGCCTCTCCCCAGCTTCTCACTTCGAAAAAATAAAAAAAAAAAAATTAAAAAGGCTGAAATCTTGTATGTAAAACTTTTGCAACATAATAAATATTGTCTAAATAGTTATTTCATATTTATAAGAAAAGCATAGCACCTGGCATCACCTAGCATACAGGAGGGGCTTATTAATATGTTAAGTAAATATTTTATGCATGCATAAATTAGTATAGGGTAAATAAAATAAAATATGTACTAAAAACGATTGTTATACCAGATGGTAACATATATTTGACTTTAACTTTTGTAATCTCTGAGAAAAGATCACTGTTACCATGTAATTATAAGAATCTTTCTTGTTTTCCATAGTTTATGTTGAGAAAGTGTTTCTTTTAACCAATATTCAGAATTGGAAGGCAGCATAGGGTTTATGACAATTTTGGAGAAATAATCTTACATTGACACAGCATTGAAGATTTGCTGAGAATAGCTGTCAGATAAATATAAATACCATGAGTGTAGGAGAGCAAAGAATACATTTCCCTTTTTCTTTTCTAGTTCTGAGCTGGAACTCTTCTATAACAAAAAAACAGTACATTTGTAGGCACTCAACATGAGTGCATATTTTACTCTGATTAATCTGAATTGGTCCTTTTTGCTTTTTCATTTTTATTTTGTTGCTATGAATGTTTTATCATGTTGTGAGAGAGGTATCTTGCTGAAATTCTTAAGATTTTTGGACATGACTAACCATTGTATTGGTTAAGATTATTTTGTTATTTTATATTTGAAATTTATTTTGTTATATATTGCCATTAAGTCTTAAATAATACAAAATTCAAATAGGAAAAATAAAATGTATTAATGAAAAAAAGAGATTTTTATGGATTTTCTTTAAAATTACTGTAGTCCACATATTATATGCTCAAAAATGACTGTTCTGTATAAAGCTGCTTTTATTATCTTTCTACGTCTGTAGCCTGTGGCATGCTTACGGGTCTCCTGGCAGATTATGGCTCTATGTAAACGAAAAAAAAAAAGATTAAAACTGTGAGAGCTTTCTTACCCCACCAGCAGTTCTGTGTAAAGAAAACATAAATGGCATTTTTTTTAACTTGCATGTCATAGAGAAACAGAATTAAATAACTAGAGCTATGCCATGTGAGACGTTTTGAAATTCAGCAAAGCTTAAGAAGAAAAAGGTCTGTAATTGTTCAGTAGCAGCATCTGATTAACATAGCTGTCCTTCTAAAGTGTCTAAATGTTCCATGTACCTGAAACTGTAGCTCAGTTCTCTCAAAAAGTTCAAAAACACATGAAAGCTTGCTTTGACATCAATCCTTAAAAATTATTTTTGAATTCAGTTCCTTTGTTAAACGTGATTATTTGCCCTCGTCTTTGAGTTCTCTCTCTTCAAAGCTGTAACTTATTTAAATTTGGAAAGAATGAACTTACATCATAATATTCCAGGATAAAAAAAAAAAGATTAAAAACAGTTATTGAACCCAATCTCCAACAATTTTTTTAATGAACTCCATCACAATTAAACATAAGATTTAGCACATGTTTGCATACCTCTAGAGAAGACAACCTCACTATTTGTCAAAGAATCCTAGCAGTATTGAATACTCATATTTAAAGAAAAATTATAATTTTGATGAATTAGTATATTTGAGAAGCTGAAGCTTCATTAATTCAATTATTCAATTTATATCATTTATGATGAGTGAAAGAAAATGTGTATTGATTATTTTCAAACAATATAGTACTTATATATACTTGGCACTTTTAAAATGTTTTACATATATCAATTATTTAATTATCATAACAATTTATTAAATAGATGCTTACATGATCCCTACTTTATGGATGAAAAAAAATGAACACTTGAGAATAATTTATCCAAAATCATATAGCTAGTAGATAATAAAGCTGATATTTGAATGTACGTGTTCTGCCTCCAAAGCTCTTTGTTTTTACAAAGCAGTCTTATAAGGCAGATACCATTACTGGTCTGATTTTAGAAATGTGGAAACTAACATAGAGAAAATATATTTTTTATGATTGTGATCATCTAGAATCCAAACATTGTAAGAAAGAACATATAGGAGAAAATTTGAACTGTAATTTAGTGAGAATAAACATAAAATAAATATAAATAAAAGGTAAGCCTCTGCTAAACTTTATCCAAATGAATTGGTGAATTAAATCTGATTATTTTAATAGTGTAAATAAGGTCACTAAGCAGTTTGTGCCCAAATCCACTAACTCAACAGTTTTTACCTTCCAGATAACAGAATTTAAACTCATCGGCTTTTAAAAAATCCTTGAATCAATGGGATCTATTGTATTAAAACATAATTCACATACGTAATACGATTTCTACTTAGAGTTCCAGTTGATGTTTTTCTACACCTCTCTTGACTATTGGCAGATTTTTCTCTTTTCATTTATTTAATGCACCAGTCTGTTGAGCTCATGTACTTATTCAACCATGCACACAATAACAATGGTCTGTCCTCATTTTATTCATCTAAAAGTATTTTTTCTTCTGTGCTTCACAAACTACAGCTATTTCCTTAGATGCTTCTGTCCTAAGACGCTATTTGAAATAGGGAAATGCTTTTTCTATCTCTTGTAGTATTTTATAACAGGAGAGGTTATGTCCTGAGTAGAAAACAAATGTTGACTTTCTAGCATCCACTGCAAATTAACTTCAATTATTGCATGAGAAACACTACTGAACTACTTTTAGATAATTAGGGTTCAAGTAAGACTAACACCACTTTTAACTCACAGTGAAAACATGACTGAAAATTACAAAAGTGTTTGGATTTGCTGTTGTTTTTGTTATTTTTTTGTGACAGAGACAGAGAGAGGGACAGATAGAGACAGACAGACAGGAAAGGAGAGAGATGAATTAGTTTTTTGTTGACTTTGCAACATCTTAGTTGTTCATTGATTTCTTTCTCATATGTACCTTGACCGTGGGCCTTCAGCAGAATGAGCAACCCCTTGCTGGAGCCAGCGACCTTGGGTCCAAGCTGACGAGCTTTTGCTTAAGCCAGATGGGCCTGCGCTCAAGTTGGCAAGCTTGGGATCTCGAACCTTGGTTTTCCACATCCCAGTCCGACGCTCTATCCACTGCACCACCGCCTGGTCAGGCACCCATTTTTTGATTGGATTGTTTATCTTCCTGGTGTTGAGTTTTACAAGTTCTTTATAAATTTTGGTTATTAACCTCTTATCAGACACTTTAGTTGTTCATTGATTGCTTTGTCATATGTGCCTTGAACTGGGGGGACTACAGCAGACTAAGCAACCCCTTGCTTGAGCCAGCGACCTTGGGCTCAAGCCGGGGAACCTTGATCAAACCAGATGGGTGCATGCTCAAGTCGGTGACATCAGGATTTCGAACCTGAGTTCTCCAGGATTCCTGACCGTCGCTTAATCCACTGTGAAACCACCTCATCAGGCAACTGTTTGGATTTGTAATGAAAATAAGACTCAATGAAGACAAAAAAACCCCACACATTTGGTAGAATGTTATATAAAAGCATCACCTAATTTTTCTCTGGGACATATCAGTTTAAGGAAACTTCTTCACTTTCTGTAATTGATAACACTGGGGAACAATGTTTTTTTCATTTTCTGTTGCATAAGGTTTTAGAACTTTTTCTATATATTTCTGTATCGCTGATTCCAATTCTGAAATCAAATTTTTTGTGTTTGCATGAGTTTTTATGCAACTTTAATATCTTTTTGTTACAGTTAATAGCATGCATTGGTTTTTAAAATTGGAGGTAAAGGGCAACGACTATTGGATTGAACATAACCACAAGGCAATTAATGTTTTACAAACATCACTTTTACATAATTGCAGTTGTTTTTAAATGTAAAAAATTATTATCTGATAAAACACCCTCTTATTTTGTTTTAAGATTGAACCATGTCTTCTTTGAGTAGGCGTAAATGTAAGAATAGTCCTGACACCTTCTGTTCTATATGTGGCTGTTACACACTTCAATGTCAAAGGCACAATATTTCCTCATTTGTGACACGTGCATATATTGCCTATTTTCAAGTTCCCTTTGGCAATCAAGACAAGAATTGGGCTCCTCATATTGTGTGTCATAATTGTGAGGAAATGCTTCATGACTAAACAAAAAGAAAATGCAAAGGAATGCCTTTTGGTATTCCCATGGTTTGGCGTGAACCTAAGGACCACAGCAATGACTGTTATTTTGCCTGATCCAAACAAAGGACATTGGCAAGAAAAAAACGGCATATGATTGCATATTCTAATATTCCTTCAGCAATACGACCAATCCCACACTCTGAGACACTGCCAGTTCCAGTTTTCAATAGTTTTATTTCTTCTAAGGACGAAGAAAGTGAATGTGGTGATCATGTCAATGTATTTTGATAAGATGCATGAGGAAATGGTTGTAGAATCTGAAGGGTTTTCTTCTGATGACAAGCAGTCATTAATTCCTCAGCAGTTTAGCCAACCCAAATTGAATGATTTAGTAAGAGATTTGAGCCTGTCAAAGAAAGCATCTGATTATTAGCCTCCAGGCTTTAAGAAAAGAAGGTACTTCACTGGTCAGCTAAAGTATCCCATTTCAGGAAGCGTGAACAAATTTTGAGGACTTTTTTTTTCGAAAATAAACACTTTGGTTACTGTCATGATATTAGTAGTCCCCTCAGCCAGCTAGGTGTTACTTACCACTTACAGTCCAACAGAATGGCGGCTCTTTCTTGACAGCTCTATACAAAGTCTGAAATGTGTTTGCCTACACAACAGTAATGTTTATGCAGCGGTTCCAATTGGTTATTCAACTCATCTGTGAGAAGATTATAATGACATAAAAAATGTCCTCGACTTTCTGAAGTATAAGAAGCATAAGATTATTTGTGTGAATCTTAAAATGATAAATTTCCTGATAGGACAACAGAGAGGTTTCACAAAGTATCCTTGCTTTCTGTGTTTGTGGGACAGCCAAGCTTGGGAGAAACACTGGACACAGAAGGAGTGGCAGAAATGCGAAGCTCTGGAAGTAGGGATGCAAAATATTGTTAATGAACCTGTAGTTAATCAAGACAGGATCATTTATCCCCCAGTTCACACCAAACGTGGCTTAATGAAGCAGTTTGTTCAGGCTTTGAATAGAGGAAGTGAATGCTTTCAAAATATTATTTCTGCTTTTTCTACCTTGTCTTTTGAGAAGATAAAAGCAGGTGTATTCCATAGACCTCAAATTTGAACCCTTATACATGACAAAAAATTGGCCAGGAAGATGAATAAGGAGGAGAAAGCAGCATGGCAGTCTTTTGTGGTAGTTACAAAGAACTTCCTTGGCAACAGAAAAGCAGAAACTATGACTTTGATTCAAAGGATGTTGTTGGCTTTCCAAGACATTGGATGTAACATGAGCATTAAGGTTAACTTCCTGAACAGTCATCTTGATAAGTTTCCCCAAAATCTTGGAGCTGTTAGTGATGAGAAGACTACTGCTGGAGCATCAAACGAGATTGTCCTGTACAAGTATACAAACACAAGAGCTACAAACGCAAATTTATGTCTGAATAGAACATAAATATGTTTTGCGAAAATTTTATGATTAAAATAAGTGTTTTAATATGTTCTATTTTGAAACTGTAGACAAATTCTGATGAAATTATATATTTTAGTGCATTAGTGTATTTACTGCATTATATAAATTATTATATTTTCACAAGAAGACATTCTACTTAATTATGTTAAAATAAATTTGAAAATTTTACAAGATGAAAACCTAAAATCTTGAATTGTAAAAAAACGGTAGCTTATAGAAAAAAACTGATGTCAGATTTGAGATCAGCACACTTGAATTAGGTAAGAACAAGTGGTTTTGTGGATGCAACAAATATTTTCTTCTCCAGTGTAATCCTTGATAAGTGGATCACTCAGTGTCTGATCAAATTCTTCAACCCCGCATTACCCAGGTTATATCTGACCACCTTGGTATGCCTTCAGCAAGAAACCTGTCAAGCTAATTTAGCCACAAATGCCATCTTAACCTCAATATTTCCTCTTAGTAATTTTTCATTCACTGATCCCTGCTCCTGCACCCTACCACCTTACTTTTAGCTATATTTTTCTCAGAATTAAACCCAACTCAATCTGAGGTCTCTTACCTTATTATAAAAGTCCCAGAGTAAAATATATTTTTACTATTTTTTGGTCATGCTCTGGTTTGACAACAGCAACAGGAAACTCTAGAGTAGAAGCTTAAGATTTTGGTGATGTATTGTCATATAAACTTTATTAACACTGGTCAATGCTCTCCTTTAGCCGGTTATGGCAGTGGAACAAGAGGCAAGAGGCTCCTAGAGAAATCTACACACCTTAGTGATTTAATTCTTGTAGTTTTATTACATGACACTGGGAGTGTCCCACCATTGTATTTTCTGAACTGTGAAAGTAACCACTCTTTCAGTTTTACTTCATAAATATCTCCTTTGTAGGCCAAATAGCAATGTTCCTTGACAAAGATTTGAGTTGGGTTTGATATAATTAAATGTTCATACTGTTATTTAAATCACTGGTCTTTTACAACATAAAGATACTAAGGCCAAGGCAATCTTTCTTCACCTTTGACAATTTTTGTGTTACACACTTCATTTGTAGTCTACTTTTCTTTAGGATTTATCACTTACTTAATTTTATAAAGCATATCTGTGTTTAACTAGAACCTGATTTTGAACTAGGTTGATTCTCAACACCCCCTACCTCTACCCTAACCACCAACATGGAGATCTGGAAGCCCATGAAAATCAGTGAGCTTTTTTGACCTATACACAGTGAATAATCCTAAATTTGGGCAGTATTCCATTGCTTAAATAAAGTATATAAAAATTCAAACATAAAAATAACTATGTACAATAATAAAAGTAATTCACAGTAATAAAACAAAATAAATATATTAAAAGTAACTGGAATGTGAAAACTAATAATTTTAAAATAATTTGAAAGGGAAATTAAGAGAAGCATCATTTATTAATAGTGATACATAAAATAATATGCAGTTGATTTTTATTACTTATGATAATTATATTCTATAATGTCACCATGAAGAATACAAAATTAGAAAATCCTGAAGCATTATTCCTAGAAGAAACACAGGGTTAGATTATTGCAAATCTATAATCACATTTTTGTCAGTCAATCATTTTTGTCAATCAATTCATATAAACCTTTGTTTTAGATGTGTTTTTGTTTAAATACATTTTATTTAACATATATATATATATCTTGCTGATTTATTGAATTCATAATTAACAACTATATGGCTAATACTTAAATGAAGCTCATTTAGCATGTATGTTTTATTGGAAAATCTTATCAGACTTTCTGTACTTCTATACAACACATGTGCACTATGTTTGGGGGTGATTTTAAACAGTGAAATCACCACAAAAAGCCCCAAAGTGTAGAAATCGTGGCATTAAACAGAACCCAAAGTAACCTGTGTTCATTCTGAGAGTTAAAATTGCCATGTACAACCACAGCAGCTGGGAAAACGTGCATCTGGTAACTAAATTTTCAACATTCTGCCCTTGCTTACGAATAACCACAAGAGCACCATGCGGGTTCATTTGAGGGTTACAAATAAAGATTACTGAATTGGCAAATTTGAAAATATGGAAACTATAAATAACAACGATCTATGGACATAGAGAAGTATATGATAAATTAAGGAATTTGAAAATCAAAAACTCACTGTGTTCAAAGTAATCAAGAAATGAGACATGGGTGAATGGTGTGCAGAGGCAGCTCTCTTAGCTTTGGGTGAGGAACACAGAGGCAGAGAAGAAACTTTGGCTTCATTCATTTCTTCTGCTTTAGGAGATTGAATTGCTGATGTAGAGGAACAGATTGGGTACAAAGAAGGATAAGGGCCTAATCAATACACTGCCATAGCTCATATAGGCAGGCCTACCTGAAGTTTCACATAAGGACAACATCCTATCTACCTTGAATTTATATCACTTATAATGTGGTTTTGTACTTGGAGTGGTTTAGCACTTCTTGAGTTAAGATTTTTGTGAGTATTATATTCATCCTCAATTCACCTGTTTCTGGTAGCAAATACACTTGGTAAATTATGTCTTTTAGAGATAAATGCTTTATAACATTAGCAAAAGATATATATTTGATTAAAGTCTAATGATATTTAGATCCGACTGTGCAAATGATAGAGAGAACTATACCAAAGTTAAGAAGAGGTGTGTAGCATATAATACATTCTCCAATTAATTTTTTTTCTGAGTAGTAATTTCACATTCAGAAATTGAAGTGATCACTCCACTCTGTTTCTGAAGCATCCTTATTAATTGAATAAAGACCTATCATTATGTTTTAGGACACAGTAATGTCGTAGTTGGCCTAGTTTCCACTGTTTTTCTTAATGAATGCAAATTATTTTGAAATTATATTGAAAGATACTCATGAGACACTTTTTCTCTAACCTACAATAGCTATTGACATAAACTATTAATAGATAATTTAAAATTATTTCTTAGTTTACAGTAGCCACAGGGAACTCATTTACAATTATGGGAAGTGTTTGAAACAATGCTTGACACATTGTAGGGATCAATATGCAGGTGTGATTAAGAAACCAAGCTTAATAATGAAGTAAATAAATCTTTATTTTTAATGAGAAAAACAATTATTTTTGAAAAGCTCTTATTTTCTGCTCACCAAATTGATTAGTACAAAAGGGGAAGTTAACTCTCTAGGTAAAAGATTTCAAAGGTTTATTCTGTTCAGATTCATGTAATGAGAAGAAAAATCAATTGAGAGAAAGTTTCTAACAAACCAGAATTTTGAACACATTCCAATGAAGAATAAACTTGCTAAGAATTGCAGTTATAATAATATATGGAGTTACAATGGTCTTGATTCAATGTGAAATCTAAAGAAATAAAAACACCAGGAAATGAAGAAAATGTACCAATATTGACAGTATGGAAAATACTTTAAAAATATTACTTTACTAACCTATCAAAATAGCCAAACTAATATACTTTAACAAGAAATGAGTTTGTCAGTCTCTCATGTATATTTCAAGTATTTCCCACCATATTGGGATTATCACTTCTCATGCATATAATGGTGATAGCACTATCATGTGTCAGAATTAAAATTAAAGTTATTTTGTTATTATATCAAAATATAATACTTTGGCTTCTAAACAAATTTCACTAAATTATAGATGAAACCAACTCTTTATCTTTATGTACCATGATGGGTACATTTTAGTAAAGTGCACTTAAAATTTAGGTTTTAAAGGTTTTTATCTTTTTTTTATTGATTTGAGAGAGATAGAGAATCATTAATTTGTTGTTTTACTTATCTATGCTCTATGCATTCATTGGTTGATTCATCTGTTATGTTCCATGACCTGAATTGAATGAACAACTTTGGTATATTGGGACACCACTCTAAACAACTGAGCTATTCAGCCATGGCTGGCTGTAAAAGAATTTGATATGCTTAAAGTCTCTATTTTCAAAGGCAATGTGCTGGAAAGTTAAACAGGAGTGATCAATAATCAAAGGTTTAGGTCAGGATTGTACAAATGATAATAATAAATTGTTCTATTTTTAAATCTATACAGCACATATTTGAAGAAAACAATTATGAAGTTATATTGATTCTGATACATTATGATACACCTATAAATAAAAATTCATGTTCAGAATCATGATCATTGCAGGCACTGCAACATTCTTAACCAATAAAGATATAATTTAATATTCCATACTATCTAAGATAGAGAGGTGCATTTATATATCTCTAGAGAGCTCTTTAATGAAGGTTCAAATCAGAATGATGCTTGCATAATAATCAGTTAACAAGACATTAAGGAAGTAGAGTCTGAATTTCTGAGCAGTCTTGTCCCAATGTTTTTTACACTTCAGGTTTTTTGTTTGTTTGTTTTAAACTTCAATGCTTACTTCCATTATTCTGGAATTCTCCACAGTTTGTTAAAATATATTATCAGATTGTAAGTAATAATAGACATCAGTGTAGATAATCATTTTTATCTGGAAATTGGAAACTCACATTTTTCAGGATGAGGCAGAAATTTAACAGGTAACTTCAACACCAACAGGTCACTTCTTTTTGTGACTACTGGCATTTCCTGATGACCCAGTCCTTCTACATTCTTCACTAAAGACTCCTACACTTGGTTGATCACTGACACTCTCTTTCTATTGCCCTACTGTTAAGATCAACATCCATGGTGATTCAAACATCGATGCTGTTGAAGATCTTTTCCGATAGCTCAGTTTTTTTTAACTTTTCAGTAAACCACCAAACCACTCTCAATATTATCCCATATCAGTATATTATAGTCTCTTTTTGAAACATGCCACTCTTTGGTCATCATCCCCATCCTTTATTTCCCTGCACTATATCATTTTGACAATTTAAACACATTGACATGTATTCAATTTCTTCTGAACCTAGTTCAACCTATGCCCGTTCTTTTGCAAATGCCTATAGCTCTTCTCTTATCTCTCCTTTTCCTTTCTTACCTGACAAAATTCTAACCCTGGTGTCTCATTTATCTGTAGCCAAACGTTGTAATAGAAAAACATACAGAAGTTTTGTCTAAAACTACTTGCAATTATGACCATAAGCACCCAATGATCTATACTACCAGAATATATTACTTCTCTTTCTTCAAAGTTTCTTTTCCTACAATTTATGACTATGACTTACATAATTTCTCATTCTTAATTCTCCATAACATTTTGCTCTCCTAAGTCAATATCAGGTAATGATTTTTTCTATATTTCATAGAATATATAGGTATCAAGTGGATAACCTCTTATTTTTTATTAATTCCAACAAAACATGAATCTCTATCACATACTCCACATTTCCTCTTACTATAATGCTAGAGGTAGTTTTTTACTATCCTTTTTTTTGTTGTTGTTCTAGGTTTTATACCTTTTTACAAAAGACAAAAGTCAATTCTCTGACTCATCCTACTAAATCCTCTTCAATATTTGACACAGATGACAAGATGACAATTTCCCCATTTAAACATTCTCTCTTTGAATTTCAGGATATTACTTTTTCATTAAATTCCCTTTTCTCTTTCCTCATGGGACTCCTTCTTATACATGGCTTTCACTGTTGGGTTTGTGTCCTTATCAAGCTTTCAAATATTATAGTAACCAGAGCACAATATTCAGTGTTTTATATTTCTTTGTCTGCATTTCATCTTTATTTTATACAGTTCAACAGCTTTAAATATGATTATAAAATTAGATCTCCATACTTTCCTCTTTCCTGATCTTCAAGCTCCTGAAATTTATATATTAAAATGAAGACTTTAAGTAGACAATTATATACAGTACATAATTGTTCTAAAGAAAAAATGGGTTCTCAACTGATCTTGATGAATTCAGGTAACATTTGATTCTTCCAAATTTATATTCTTTCTAAGATTTAAAATTTTATATATAAAAAATTAGAAAATATCACAAAATTAAGAGTTGAAAATTAATAGTAAACACAAATATTTCTGTTACATAGATCTGTTTTTAATAAATGAAGTTATCCTCAATTTACAGGAGAAAAACTAAAGCTAAGAGAGACTATGCAAAATAATGAAAATAATGAAATGAGTTCTATTGAGCTGTGATTTTTAATTTTGATTTAGGTTCTTGACACCTATCTTGTTTTCCATCTACTTAGAAGTTGTTTTTGGTGAGGGAGAGAGGAGGATAAGAGGTTTGATATATTAAGTCTTAGCATTATACTATGTCACTTTTCAGATATCTTCACTCTTATAGATTTGATCATAAAAATTGAAGCAACAAAAAAATGGTTAAAGAAATTAGGCCAAAATGGATAGGATTGGAAGATTTAATCTGGTTGTAAATATAGCCTATTCAAAAGTGAAGGGAGGGTAGAAAATTAGCATGGGCTCTAAACTGACTTTGATATCTACATGGTCTGATTCCAAAGGTTAGGTCATGAACGTAGTTCTCTATAGGCAACAATATCTTTTCTTTTATTAAAATTCTTGAGGAGAGCTCATTAGTGTTTTATAATTTTCTTCATATAAGACTGATTTACATTTATTTACTGATGTATTTTGTATTATGAATGGAGAATATTTTTATGATTCAACTATTGCTTATATATAAGAAAGCATTTTTTAGCATATGTTTGTTTTTATATTTTACCAACCACTTTATTAAACTCAATAATTTTAAGTATTTTTCCATTGATTTCCACTGGTTTTCTATGGATCAAGTAATGCTGCATAAAAATAATGATGACTTTATATACAGTACATAATTGTTTTTCCTAAAATACAATAAATACTTTGGTATATTTTAGCTGCTAAAGTGTTCTTCAAACTGTAGCTCATTTAGTCGTGTATAAGTTTTATGTTCATTTTGTCTTCACTGTCTTCTTTTCTTTAATATTATTTTTATTTGTTTTTCTAAAAATTATCATAACTTTATTCTACATATATATTGTCTCATTTCTAGTGTTAATCATTTTCTAAAATTTCCAATTTATATTTTATGCACATCATGTATTTTGACTTGTCTAACTTGTCTGAAGCCAACCAATATTTTCCACTTTATAATTTTTAATTCATTTTCTTTTTATTTCTACCTATATTTTCTATACATCATAGTGATATCACATGACTTTCTAAAATTTTTTCCTTATATTTTTTGTAAATTTATGAAAAAGGTTTCTCTTTTGTGTATATTACTATAAACTTTTGCATATGTTATTATGCCTTCATGGGTAAGATACTAAAGACATAGAGTCCATGTGGTTTATTTTCTTTAAATTAAGAATATTTTATCTAATGCAGGTGTTTGCCAAGATTTGGAAAAGATACATTATCTCGCCCAACGAAATAGATGCCATTTTTCATTTGGGCAGGGATTATGACAATTTTTGTCACCACTGTACACCTAGTGCTAAGCAAAACTTTCCAATTTATCCTTGATTAGATGAGTAATGAAATTCCATTTGTAGATAGTTAACTGAAGGATCAGTTGATATGCACAGATTCTGGTGCAATTAATAATATCTATCAGGTATTCATCTTTACTGATTTGAGATAAACTTTCTCTCTATTTACACTGCATACTTCTATGACCATGTGAAGTTAATAAACAAAAACAATCATCCTTACTGCAAACAGACACACACACACTATAATGCAATAAGTCCTGCCATATAGACTTATTAAGGCATTTATTGAATCCTATGAGGCTTTATTTGGTGAGGATTTCATTTCCCTTTATGCATTGTATTGTAAGTAGGTCCACCATTTTGATTTTTCTGGACATTGTAGTATAAAAATTTAGAGACCAAGAGAAGAATCTAAAACTTAAAATCTTATAATGTGATGAGTAGTTCTCTTGGTTAGTTCACAGGGGCAGA
The DNA here is from genome assembly GCA_037038555.1 of Rhynchonycteris naso. Lineage (NCBI taxonomy): Eukaryota > Metazoa > Chordata > Mammalia > Chiroptera > Emballonuridae > Rhynchonycteris > Rhynchonycteris naso. The sequence goes on along the minus strand of CM072996.1, from coordinate 286,553,936 downwards.
AATCAAATAAGAAAATGTGCTTAAGTTTGCCACATCTATCTCTCAGGGAAGTTCTTTTATTAATGAAAAGTCTTTCAGAACTCTAAGAATTTGATGGACCTAGCTCCTTGATGGCAAACCTATGACATGTGTGTCAACACTGACACGCATAGACATTTTCGATGACACGCGGCCACATGCGGCCACATACCAGAGAAGTATGGGGTTGCATGCCGAGAAGGACATTTCATCCTCAGCTCCTGCACGGCCAGGTGCAGTAGCCAAGGATAAAACATTTGCTGTAGTGTAGAGACTCTGTGCTGGAGGTCTGTAGGCCAAAACAACAGAGCTCCAGCACAGAGCATCTAGTTCTGGGAGTTCTGGTGAAGCTGTTTTCCTCGAAGTGACACACCACCTGAATTATGTTCCTTTTTTTGGTGAATTTTGACACATCAAGCTCAAAAGATTGCCTATCGCTGACCTAGCTGTTAATTTTGGCACTATTATGAATTTCTGTCTTTTAAGTTGTTTCCTTCCTATTTTCCCAGAACTTCAGAGACTGCTAGCAATACAAGGCCTTATTTTGGAAAATACACGTTTTGTTTAGTATTATAAAACTACTTTGAAATACCATTTTCTGAGATCAAAATGTGGCCTAAGGTAAGGTTATATATATGTAATATTTTCTCAAGAACTAGATAAAAACATAAAGGAGAAGTTGCTTGTTGCCCCAAATATCAATTTGCTTTTTTTATTCAGCCATACTGATTCATTTTTGGAAATAATTGTTCTATAACAAAACTACATTTCCCAGTCTTCTCCTTTGGCCAAAAGATTAAGAGATTCTGGCCTGTGAGAGGTAAGTAAAACCTATACTGTAGTAGATTTACTGAAGAAACACTTGGCATAAGTTTCAATTTTTGCTCTTTTGTTCTTATTTTATCTTTCTGCTTAAATCATGGATACCTGGGAGTAAATGTCAGCTTTCTGAACTAAGTTACTAAGGCAGCATAGAGCAACAAGATTGAAGAAATTTAGTTTCATGAGTCCTTAGAGTAAGAAAAAATAATTCATAATCATCTTCTAAAATTATAATATTTTATAAATTATCTTATGTTTCATTTCCAAACATGTTTTAGTAATTTCTTGTCTGAAGATGACAAGAAATCAAAATTTATAAAATATCCATTACAAATAAAATCCCCATTACAAGTAAAACTCTCCATTACAATAAAAAAAATGCTCCCTTGGAATCTTATGTAGTAACACTTATAAGTTTTAGACATCCCTCAGAAGTCAATTTGGGGACAGTATTTATGGTATTAATTTGAACCCTGTTTAGTCAGAATTTGTGATAATTTGAGAGGAATTCATCATTATCTTGGGAAAATAACTTTATTTCAAAATAGACAATATAAACATTATTAACAGGTTTTTACGCATCATTTTATATGTCAACAAAGATCTTCTAGTTTTTAATTTACTTCATCTGCAAAAAGCTAGTCCCCAAACACCTAATTTAAGCTGTGTTTGTTTATGCTTGATTTCCTGTGTGGCCTGTAGAGAAAGAAAACTCAGTTTCTTATGAAATATTCCCTGATGAAAATATTTATAAAAGTTTCATTTTAAACAAGGTACATGAATAGAAAAGAATTATCAGAAATATTAGCGAATTTTCATGAAAAGACTCTCACAGCATATTAGACTGAAGTGTAACCTAGAGACTTTCAGTTCCATCTGGAAGAAATGTGCAGAAGTTGAAAGCACTGGCCAAAGGATGCTGCTAAAACGTGTGGCAGCTTCAGATTAAAAAATGAGGTTAGATGTGATGTCAGAGAAATGGCGCCGTGAAGAGCACTCCCAATACCTCTCCCCAAAATTTCAACAAGTTCTACAACCAGAGACAGAAAAATCGATCCCTGGAGCAACTGTAAGTCCCACACACTGAACAAAAAGGTATGATTGGGCAAAAAACTGGCTAAATTTATAAGCAACCCTGAAGGAAATAAGACAGAGAATAGAACACTCCACCTTTCTCACTAACCTGAGCAAGGGCTGTTTTCACTTGGAACTGAGAGAGAGAGAGAGCTGGGGGCATGAAAGGAGTCAGGCTGGGACGGAGACGTGCAAACCAAGGAAAGAGTGTGACTGTGGTGACTTAGCCCATGTGAGCTAATGCTGGCACCGGACCGGGCAAAGGTTGGTCAACGTAGACAGTGTGTGAGAGATTCTTCCCAGGGCCCCAAGCGTGGGCGCCCATGTTCTGAACAGAGGGGCAGGGTCAGAGACTTCTGTGTAGGCTGCGACCAAAGTCACATGTAACCCCTGCTTCCCCAACAACAGAGCTAGGAGTGCGCAAAAGCAAACTTCGCTACACCCAGACTCCTCCGGCGGGCGGGCGGGCGGGAATTCCCCTCCAGCCATTCAGGCTAGTATCCTAGGGAAGAAAAATATGGAAGCACTATGGGGAAGGGTGCACAGACAGTTTGCAGATGGTCCCTGGAGCAGATCTAAAGATCCAATCACTAAAATTAGCTTAACCAACATTCTGCTCACCGCCCAACTGGCTTACATGGCTCTGGATGACAAGAGCCTTACCTAAGAGCCTCTCTCAGCTCAGCGATCTAAGACAAGAGACGTGATATTTTTAGGGCCTTTTGCTTGGGACATAGGGACTGGGCAAATTTCAGTCAGCCGATATAGGGTGAAAATCCTGCTCAAGCTGGTGGAACTGATTAGCAGAGCTTTCATACTCAGGGCTGTGTGCTAAAAGGAGGAACTTGGCAGCTTTTAGGACCTCCTGTTCTGCAAGCAGCAACTAGAGCATCTTCTTCCCAGCCAAGACAGATTATAAAGTGCAAAAAGCCTGGGGAAAGTGGTCCCACAGAGTGATAAGGCATACTGGACACACCTGGAGGATCATGGAAAGACACCTTGAAAGCAATTATCTCCCAGCTCTGCCTGATTATGCTGGCGGCTCTGACTGACAGAGCCTTACCCACAGCCCTGCACTGAGTGGGGATAGAGTGGGGATTTGCCAGCTCTTTGAGCTTCTTACTCTCCAGGCAGTGGCAGTGGCAACCTCATAGCTGGATTACCAGGCTGCTAATTCATGAAGGAGAGACTAGGAGAGAGGCTCTGAGAAAACAGACTCTCCTATTTTTGGAGCTTGTAAATACTAACAAGACCCGACTACCAACTAGACTGAGGCCTAGTATATGACATCACCATAGTGACACATCAACTGCAAATCTCTACCTAAGTGTGCCACAGTGGGAGAGCCTGGGGTACAGTGCCACCAACCAGGAAGAGGGAGAGGAAGGAGAAAAAAAGAAGATAATCTCTCAAAATTAAGAAAAATCCATAGTCTTTATAACTTTTTCCACCTTTTTTTTGTTGTTGTTTCTTTCATCTTATCTTTATTTATTTTTCTTTCACCTTGGACCTTTTATCATCTGCTCATCTTATTCTTTTTTCTTCATCTTGAACTACATTACCCATAAGTGTTACATTTCCCATTTTCCTTTTTTTCTTTCTTCTTTGTCTCTATGAGGGTTACACTCCAAAACCCTTAACTCTCTCTTTATTTTTTTCATTTTCCTTTTCCCCCTTTTTCTTTTCTCTCCCTCTCTCTTAGTTTCTTCTTCATTTTTCCTCTCATTCAATCCTTATTCACAAACAAACTTTTATTTTGGATTCAAATTTATTCTTTGTGGCATTTTGTGTGCTTTTTACTTTGCTTTTTAACTCATTATTAGCATTCCCCCCAACCCCAACTCTCCATTCTATGTAGATTTTGTTCCACTTAATACAATAGTTCTTTTCTTTCTTTTTTTATTTTTGTTCTTATCCCTTTCATTATATCTCTCATTCGACCATCATTTACAAGCAATTTATTTTATTTTTGATCCAATTTTTTTTTGCATTTTATGGGTCTCTACATCATTTTTTGCCCCATTATCACTTCTCCCCAACTCAGGCCCTTGGTTATAGGTAGTTTTTGTTCCATTTAGCACAATATAATTCTCAATTTTTCATGGTATTTTCTCAAAGAGGGAAGGAAGGGAAAAAAGAAAAAAGAAATAACAATTTGTGTTTTATTGTCTTTTTATTATCTATTTTTTTCTTTTTATTTTTTATTAATTTACATTAATGTTATTAACAAAATCACCCTCAGAGGCCATTAAGAAAAAGAAAATTGAATATCATGGCTATAAAAGACAGAGAGGAAGCAGAGATAGATGAGGAAAAATCAATAAAAATAATTTTAATACAATGAAAACCTTGGATTTAAATGACAGAGAATTTAAAATAGAAATCTTAAAAATACTCAGAGATATACAAGAAAACACAGAAAGGCAATTTAGGGAGCTCAGAAAATAATCTAGAAGAAATGGAAGAACACAAAGAATATATTACCAAGGAAATTGAAACTATAAAAACAAATCAACCAGAGATGAAAAATTCAATTCATGAACTGAAAAACGAGGTAACAAGCTTAGCTAATCGAATAGGCCAGATAGAAAAAAGGAATAGTGACAGAAGACAGGGAACTTGAGGCACAACTGAGAGAAGAAGAGAGAAACTCAAGAATTAAAAACACAGTAAGTAATAAGTAAATTCCCAGATATACTTATTAAAATTCTCATTAAAAAAATGAGAAAGTCCTATAGGAATTGTCTGACTCCCTCAAAAATAGTAACATAAAAATAATAGGTATATCAGAAGGAGAAGAGAGAGGAATATAGAATGGAGAACATAATCAAACAAATTAGATGAGAACTTCCCAAGCCTGTGGTAAAAACTAAAGCCTCTAATTCAAGAAACAAATAGAACACCAAGTTATCTTAACCCCAACAAACCTACTCCAAGGCATATCATAATGAAATTTGCACAAATCAATGACAAAGAAAAAATTCTCAAGGCAGCCAGGGAAAAGAAGAATACAACATATAAAGGAAGACCTATTAGATTATTATCAGATTTGTCAGCAGAAACTCTACAAGCTAGAAAAGAGTGTACCCCAATATTAAAAGTTCTGAAAGAGAGAAACTTTCAACCAAGAATACTATACCCATCAAAGCTATTCTTTAAATATGAAGGAGAAATAAAAACATTCACAGATACAGAAAAGATGATGGAATTTGTCATCAGAAAACCCTCACTTCAGGATATACTAAAGGGGGATTTATAACTAGATACAAGGAACAAAACAAAACAAAACCACAAGTAAAAAAACAAGAACACAATAAAACCAAATTGAAACTGTGATTACAAAAACAGTAAAGAGAAGAGGACGAGACTAACAGTAGCAAAGGAAGATGGAGTGCAGAAACACTCATGAGATAGTGTACTATAATGAAAATGGTAGGTACCCTTTTCATTACTTAATAGTAACCACCCCTGAAAAAACCACCACAGAAGAACATGACTTGAAAATGGAAGTAACAGAAGAAAGAAGTATGGATTACAAAAAAAAAAAAATGATAGAAAAACAAAAGAGAAGAATCAAACAAGATACAAAACTAAGAGAAAGCAATATATAAAATTGCAATAAGAAACCCTCAAGTGTCAATAATTACACTAATGTAAATGGATTGAATTCACCAATAAAAAGACACAGAGTAGCAGACTGGATTAAAAAAGAAAATCCAACTGTATGCTGCCTACAAGAAACACATCTAAGCAACAAGAATAAAAAGAAATTCAAAGGGATAGGCTGAAAAACAATACTTCAAGCAATTAATATCCAAAAAAAGGCAGGTGTAGCATACTCATATCTAACAATGCTGACTATAAGACAGTAAAAGTAATCAGAGACAAAAAAAAGTCATTTCATAATGATTAAGGGGACACTGAATCAAGAAAACATAACACTTCTTAATATATATGCACCAAACCAAGGGACACCAAAATATAAAAGACAGCTACTGACTAACCTAAAAATAAAAACTGACAAAAATAAAATCATATTTTGAGACTTCAATACACCACTGACGGCTCTAGATCATTCATCCAAACAAAAATCAATAAAGAAATATTGGCCTTAAACAAAACACTAGAGCAATTGGATATTATAAACATCTACAGCACATTTCATCCCAAAGTGACAGAGTACACATTTTTCTCTAGTGTACATGGAACATTCTCAAGAATTGACCACATGTTGGGTCAGAAAAATAACATCAGCCAATTCAGAAAAATTGAAATTGTACCAAGCATATATTCTGATCATAAAGCCTTGAAACTAGAATTCAACTGCAAAAAAGAGGTAAAAACACCCCACAAAAAATGTGCAAACTAAACAACATACTTTTAAAAAGTGATTGGGTCAAAGAAGAAATAAGTGCAGAGATCAAAAGATACATACAGACAAATGAAAATGAAAATACTACATATCAGAATCTCTGGGATGCAGCAAAAGCAATAATAAGAGAAAAGTTCATTTCACTTCAGGTCTATATGAACAAACAAGAGAGAGCTCAGGTAAACCACTTAACTTTACACCTTATGGAACTAGAGAAAGAACTAAGACAACCCAAAACCAGCCGAAGAAAGGAAATAATAAAATTCAGGGCAGAAATAAATAAAATAGAGAACAGAAACACTATAGAAAAAATTAATAAAACGAGGAGTGGGTTCTTTGAAAAGATCAACAGAATTGACAAACCCTTGGCAAAACTCACCAAGGAAAATAGAGAAAGAAATCATATAAACAAAATCCAGAACGAAAGAGGAGAAATCACCACAGATATTGTAGATATACAAAGAATTATTGTAAAATACTATGAAAAACTATATGCCACCAAATTCAACAATCTAAAAGAAATGGACAAATTTCTAGAACAATACAACCTTTCTAGACTGAGTCATGAAGAAGTAGAAAGCCTAAACAAACCAATAAGCAGAGAGAAAATAGAAAAAACTATTAAAAATCTCCCCCCAAATAAAAGTCCAGGGCCAGACGGCTATACTAGTGAATTCTATCAAACATTCAAAGATTTGGTTCCTATTCTGCTCAAAGTCTTTCAAAAAATTGAAGAAGAAGCAATACCTCCAAACACATTTTCTGAGGCAAACATAACCCTCATACCAAAACCTGGCAAAGAAAGAAAACTACAAATCAATATCTCTAATGAATACAGATGCTAAAATACTAAACAAAATACTAGCAAATCAAATACAACAACATATTAAAAAAAATACATCATGATCAATTGGGATTCATCCCAGAATCTCAAGGATGGTTTAACATACGTAAAATGGTTAATGTAATACACCATATCAACAAAACAAAGAACAATAGCCACCTGATCTTATCAGTCGATGCAGAAAAGGCATTTAATAAAATACAACACAATTTTATGTTTAAAACACTCAATAAAATGGGTATATAAGGAAAATATCTCAACATAATAAAGGCCATTTATGATAAACCATCAGCTAACATCATATTAAATAGCATAAAACTGAAGACTTTCCCCCTTAAATCAGGAACAAGACAGGGTTATCCACTCTCTACACTCTTATTTAATGTGGTGCGAGAAGTTCTAGCCAGATCAATCAGACAAGACAAAGAAATAAAAGGCATTCATATTGGAAAAGAAGAAGTAAAGGTTTCACTTTTTGCAGAATATATGATCCTATACATCGAAAACCCTAAAGACTCCACAAAAAGATTACTAGAAACAATAAACCAATACAGTAAGGTCACAGGATACAAAATTATATACAAAAGTCCATAGCATTTCTATATGCCAACAATGAAACATTAAAAAACAAACTCAAAAAAATAATCCCCTTCACGGTTGCAACAAAATAATAAAATACCTAGGAATAAACATAACGAAGAATGTTAAGTACCTATATAATGAAAACTACAAAGCATTGTTAAGGGAAATCAAAAAAGATACAATGAAATGGAAAAATATTTCTTGCTCTTGGATAGGAAGAGTAAATATAATCAAAATGACCATATTACCCAAAGCAATATACAAGTTTAATGCAATTACCATCAAAACTCCAATGACATTTTTTAAAGAAATGGAACAAAAAAATCATCAGATTTATATGGAACTATAAAAAAACCCCAACAGCCAAAGCAATCCTAAGAAAAAATAATAAAGCTGGGGGCATTACAATAACTGACTTCAGATTATATTATAGAGCCACGACAATCAAACAGTATGGTATTAGCAGAAAAATAGACATTCAGACCAATGGAAAAGAATAGAAAGTCCAGAAATAAAACCACATATATATGGTCAAATGATGTTTAATAAAGGGGCCAACAACACACAATGGAGAAAAGAAAGCCTCTTCAACAAATGGTGCTTGAAAAACTGGAAAGCCACATGCAAAAGAATGAAACTCGACTACAGTTTGTCCCCTTGTACTAAAATTAATTCAAAATGGATCAAAGACTTAAATATAAGACCTAAAACAATAAAGTACAAAGAAGAAAAATAGGTACTAAACTCATGGACCTTGGTTTTAAAGAGCTTTTTATGAATTTGACTCCAAAGGCAAGGGAAGTGAAGGCAAAGATAAATGAATGAGACCGCATCAGACTAAGAAGTTTTTGCACAGCAAGAGAAACTGACAACAAAATAAACAGACAGCCAACTAAATGGAAAATTATATTTTCAAAAAACAACTCAGATAAGGGGCTAATATCCAAAATGTACAAAGAACTCATAAAACTCAACAACAAACAAGCAAACAACCCAATAAAAAAATGGGAAGAGGACATAAACAGACACTTCTCCCAGGAAGAAATACAAATGCCCAACAGATATATGAAAATATGCTCATCTTCATTAGCTATTAGAGAAATGCAAATAAAAACTACAATGAGATATCACCTCACGCCTGTTAGATTAGCTATTATCAACAAGACAGGTAATAACAAGTGTTGGAGAGGCTGTGGAGAAAAAGGAACCCTCATCCACTGTTGGTGGGTATGTATAGTAGTACAACCATTATGGAAGAAAGTATGGTGGTTTCTCAAGAAACTAAAAATAGAACTACCATATGACCCAACGATCCTTCTCCTGAGTATATACCCCCAAAACTCAAAAACATTGGTACTTAAAGACACATGCAGCCCCATGTTCATAGCAGCATTGTTCACAGTGGCCAAGACATGAAAACAACCAGAAAGCCCTTCAATAGATGACTGGATAAGGAAGACATGGTACATATATACCATGGAATACTACTCAGCCATAAGAAATGATGACATCGGACTATTTACAACAAAATGAATGGATCTAGATAATATTATATGGAGTAAAATAAGTAAATCAGAAAAAAACTAAGAACTGCATGATTCCATACATAGGTGAGACATAAAAAAGAGACTAAGAGACATGGACATGAGTGTGGTTGTTACTAGCGTGAGGGGGTGTAGGGAGGAGTAGGGGGGGAGGGGCACAAAGAAAACCAGATAGAACGTGACAGAGGAAAATTTGACTTTGGGTGATGGGTATGCAATATAATTGAATGACAAGATAACCTGGAGATGTTTTCTTTGAACATATGTACCCTGATTTATTAATGTCACCCCATTAAAATTAATCAAAAAATAAAAGAAACTCAAAATTCTAATTTGAAAGAACATATGCACCCCATGTTCATTACAGCATTATTTAATAGCCACGCTATGGAAGCAACTCAAGTGCTTATCCATAGATGAGAGAAGAAAAATTCAGTGATACATAAATATACAATGGAATATTACTCGGACATGAAAAAGAATGAAATCTCACCATTTGTGACAGCATGGATAAAACTATAAGATATTATGCTCAGTGAAATAAACCAGTCAGAGAAAGATAAATACATATGATTTCACTTAAATGTGGAATAAAGAACAAAATAAACAAAACTGAAATAAACTCATCCATACAGAGAGAGAAATGGTGGTTGCTGGATGGGAGCATTGGTTAGGGGACTGGGTGAAAGAGGTGGCAGGACTAAGAAGCACACATTGGTATTGACAGAACAGTCACAGGGACGTAAGTGAAGCATAGGAAATATAGTCAGTAATATTGCGATAAGTATGTATGGTGCCAGTTGGGAAAATATCAGGGGAACACTATGTAAAGTATATGATTGTCTAATCATTAAGCTTTACTCCTGAAACAAGTACAAAATAAATATTTCTAAAAACACTAAAAAAAATGAGGTTAGTAACTGATAAGAAAATTTAAAAAATAACTTTACCCTTTTCCATCAAAATTACATATACATTTACACATAGACCCAATAACTCTACTTCTAAGAGTATATTCTGAATTTATTCTTGTACATAATTAAAATTTATTTGATATTTTATGAATTGATTCTTAGTTATAATTCTAAATAATTGGTAACAACATAGTATTCCCTGTATGGAACTGAGTAAGCCAACTATAAAATATCCATGCAATGGAATAATATGCAACTAATAAAAACATGAAGGAAAAAAAAGTAAATTCTACATGTGCTAATGTGATAGATTTTCAAGATATTAAGTTAAGCTATATAAAATTGGTGAGTCAATATAAAAGTATTTGGGTAAGTTTATGTGATTTGTATTACTAATTCTAAAGCAAGCAAACAAAAAGATCAATATAGATAAAATGTACATGTTATGCTAGCTTTTGTGAAAAAAATAAAAGAGGTTTATGATATTATATAGTCATATTATTCTGGAAACAAATACATTAATAAAATTATTTATGGGTAGTGGAGTGGGAGGGGCAGGCAGAAAAATGAGGATTTTCGGTTAAGGAGCCAACCTAAATTGGGTGAATGGCCTTTGATTCTGCTGGAGTGAGTGAACAGATCAAAGGTTCTGAGGAAAAGAATTTCTTGTCTTCACAGCACTTGAGCTAACTGGTGTTGTGGACCTCTCATGGCTGGTCCAATATAGCCACTACTGATGATCAGTGCTTGGAGCTGGTTGTGACCTCACTGGCTCCAAATTGCCTTCAAAGACACTATCAAAATCAGATGAAGATATCTTTTGTCTGGGCGGCAAGATGGTGATAGAGTAGGTAGACATACCAACTTCTACCTCCCAGAACCAAAGTGAATTACAACTTAATTTGAAGAACCATTATCTGGAAAAACCAACTTTGAACTAAACTAAGAGGACTCTTTAACCAAGAAACACTGAAGAAGCACACTGAGACTGGTAGGAAAAGTAGAAATGCAGAGAGGTCTGCCCAGCCTCCCAGAGCGAACAGCAGCCCGGAGAGACTCTCATGGCGGGAAGTGAGTTTAGTGGAGATGAGAGGGTTCTGGACCCCAGACCTGCAGCCTGCAGCCCCAGAGCCTGGAAGAAGCATATGGACAGTATTTAGCTGTGAAACAAATCGGGATACTGTTCGCGAGAAAGAGACAGATTTTTCAGACCCAGGATTCTTCTTAAAAGGACCACACAGAAAACCTCTTTCACAACAACTCACCCGGGGCTCCATGGAATGAGGAAAGAGAAGAGGACTGGAGTAGCAGGAAGAGAGTGTAATCTAGAAGACACAGGCAGAAACACTTTGAGGGACAGCCACCCTAACCTCTGGCTGAATCACTCCACAAATCTGAAATGAGTATTTCCCATGAACCAGCAATACCAGCAAAGGAAAGCAGGACACCAGCCAAACAAGCTCTTCTGTGGCACTCACAGCAGAGTCGCTTAGAAGAAAAAAGCCTTCATAAATACAGTATTGAGTGCTATGATCTGGGCTGCAGTGCCCCCACCCACACTGCTGAGGGCTTACCAGAGGGCGGGCAGTGGTGAGACATGGAAGCACGGTCCTCTTGGTTGGAGCAGAAGCAGGGCCAGCCATGACTGAGGCCTGGCATGAGCTCAGTCTTGCCCAGCAGAGTAGGAAGGGGCACATAAAAGCAGTTAGGCCCGCTGAAGAACCATAGGCAATCCCGCCCACAGGGGAGAGACAAAAGCCTGGGAACTGCAGAGACCCATAGCTGAGCACGAGCATGCAGCCCTGCCCAGCCCTCAAAGGTGGAGCTTGTGGCCAGCAGGGGAGGGGTGAAAGACCAGAAATAGGCAGAACCAGTGGTTGAGCAAAGGTGATCACCCCTGCCTGCAGTGCTGAGGCTTGACGCCTCAAATATAGCATGTAGCTCTACCCTCAGGGACGGGGTGAAGGCTGAGGCTTGTAGACCTGGGAACGTGAACACAGCCGTCCCCTAGAAGAGAGGCGGAAAAAGCAGCGACAGCCACAGCTGGCAGGTGCCAGCAATGCCCATACCCAAATGCTTGAGGCAGCTGCAGAGCGGTGGCGGGCCTGCAGACAGACCACACTTAAGGAACACAGAGGCCACACCCATTGCACTCCAGTGGCCACACCCTTCTTATACACAGACAAAATGGGAAGGCAGAGAAATACCATCTAATTGAATTTAAAAAATCCCCAGAATACGACTTGAAGGAGTCAGATATAACCAAATTAATGAATGCATATTTTAAAATAATGATTGTTAGGATGCCCAAATATCTTAGAACAACAATAGATAGTCATAAGAACAACAAAATAAACAGATAACAAGTATAAAAGAGGATATTGAAATAATAAAAAAGAAACAGTCAGAAATGACAAATACAACATCAGAAGTGAAGATAACAATGGAAGGAATTAAAAGCAGGATGGATGAAGCTGAGGATCGAACCAGCGAGTTAGAGGACCAGATAAATGAAGGCATGGAAGCAGAACAGCAAAGAGAAAAGAGACTCAAAAAGACTGAGGAAACTCTAAGAGAGCTCTGTGACAACATAAAGAGAAATAACGTCTGCATGATAGGGGTTCCTGAAGAAAAAGAAAGAACAAGAGATAGAGACATTGTTCAATCAAATCATAGCTGAAAACTTCCCTAAATAGATGTAGGAAAAAGTCACACAAGTTCAAGAACAGAAAATTTCATTAAAGAGAAACCCAAAGAAATCTACACCAAGACACATCATAATTAAAATACCAAAGCTAAGTGATAAAGAGAAAATATAAAAAGCTGCTAGAGAAAAAAGGCTATCAACTACAATGGAGCTCCCAGAAGGATGACATCTGACTTCTCAACGGAAACACTTGAGGCCAGAAGAGAATGGCAAGAAATATTCAAAGTAATGAAGAACAAGAGTCTACAACCAAGACTACTTTATCCATCAGGTTATCATTTAAAATTGAAGAAAAAATAAAAAGCTTCCCAGACAAAATAAAAATTCAAGAAATTCATTACAGCCTGACCAGGCAGTGGCGCAGTGATAGAGCATTGGAATAGGATTGGAAGACCCAGGTATGAGACCTCGAGCTCGCCAGCTTGAGTGCGGGCTCATCTGGCTTGAGCAAAAGCTCGCCAGCTTGGACCCAAGGTTGCTGGCTCCAGCAAGGGGTTATTCGGTCTGCTGAAGGCCCATGGTCAAGGCACATGTGAGAAATCAATCAATGAACAACTATAGTGTCGCAACAGCAATGAAAAACTAATGAATGATGCTTCTCACCTCTCTCCATTCCTGTCTGTCTGTCCCTATCTCTTCCTCTCTCAGACTCTCTCTCTCTCCCTGTAAAAAAAAAGAAAAAGAAATGCATTACAACCAAACCAATGCTGCAAGAAATGTTAAGGGGCCTGTTGTAAACGGATCAAAGGGGGAAAAGAATATAGCAAAAGAGGAATACAGCTTTAAAGAATAAAATGGCAATAAACATCTACATATAAATAATAATGTTAAATATAAATAGATTAAATGAATTGATCAAAACACATAGGGTAGCTTCGTGGATAAGAAAACAGGACCCATATATATGCAATCTACAAGAGACACACCTTAAAACAAAAGATGCACATAGACTGAAGGTAAAGGATGGAAAAAATATTTCATGCAAATGAAAATGAAAAAAAAGCTGGGGTAGCAATGCTTATATAAAATGAAATGGACTTTAAAACAAAGGCTATAGTAAGAGATAAAGAAGGTCACTACATAATAATAAAGAGAGCAGTCAAACATGAAGTTATAACTGTTATAAATATCTATACACCTAATATAGGAGCACCTAAATATTTAAAGCAGACTGATGGATATAAAGGGCGAGACCAACAGCAATACTATAATAGTAGGGGATTTATATACCCCACTAACAGTACTAGAAATATCATCAAGAAAGAAAATTAAGAAACAACAAACTTAAAGAACACACTAGATCAATTTGATTTAATAGATATTTTCAGAACCTTTCACCCTAAACTAGCAGAATATACATTTTCTTCAAGTGCTCATGGTACGTTCTCTAAGATAGACCACATGTTAGGGCACAAAAGCAGTCTCAACAAATTTAAGAAGATAGAAATCATATCAAACATTTTCTCTGACACAATAGCATGAAATTAAAAATCAACCACAAGTTAAAAACTGAAAAATATCCAAACACTTGGAAACTAAATAGCATGTTATTAAATAACAAATGGGTTAAAAATAAGATCAAAGAATAAATAAAAATTTTCTAGGAATAAATGATTATGAGCATACCACTGAAAATTTATGGGACACAGCAAAAGCAGCACTAAGAGGGAAGTTCATAGCATTACAGACCATACCTTAAGAAGCTAGAAAAAGCTCAAATAAACAATTTAACCCTGCATCTAAAAGAACTAGAAAACTAACAGCAAGTAAAACCCAGAGGTAGTAGAAAAAAAGAAAATAATAAATATCAGAGTGGAAATAAATGAAAAAGAGGCAAAGAAACAATACAGAGGATCAATGAAACAAGGAGCAGGTTCTTTGAAAAGGTAAATGAGATCAATGAACCTTTAAACAGACTCCTCGAGAAAAAAAGAGAGAGGACTCAAAATAATAAAATTAGAAATGAGAGTGGAGAAATAACAACTGACACAACAGAAATACAAAGGATTGTAAGAAAATACTATGAAGAACTGTATGCCAAAAAATTAGAAAACCTTAATAAAATGGACAAATTCCTTGAAACATATAATATTTCAAAAATCAATCTGGAATAATCAGAAAACCTAAACAGACTGATTACAACAAATGAGATCAAAACAGTTATCAAAAACTTTCCAGGCCTGACCAGGCAGTGGCGCAGTGGATAGAGCATCAGACTGGGTGGCGGAAGACCCAGGTTCGAGACCTCGAGCTCACCAGCTTGAGCGCGGGCCCATCTGGCTTGAGCAAAAGCTCACCAGCTTGGACCCAAGGTCGCTGGCTCCAGCAAGGGGTTGCTCAGTGTGCTGAAGGCCCGCGGTCAAGGCACATGTGAGAAAGCAATCAATAAACAACTATGGTGTTGTAACGACAACAAAAAACTAATGATTGATGCTTCTCACCTCTCTCTGTTCCTTTCTGTCTGTTTCTATCTATCCCTCTCTCTGACTCTCTTTCTGTCCCTGTAAAAAAAAAAAAAAAAAATCCTCCAACAAACAAAAGCCAGGGGCCCGATGGCACACAAGTGAATTCTACCAAATATTAAAAGAAGAACTGTCTTCTATCTTTCTCAAGCTATTTCAGAAAATTTCAGAGGAAGGAAGATTCTGAGCTTCTTTTATGAGGCGAGCACAATTCTGATTCAAAACCAGGCAAAGACAAAACAAAAAAAGGAAGCTATTGGCCAATATCCCTGATGAATCTAGTTGCTAAATATCAACAAAATATTAGCCAAACAGGTACAGCAATATATGAAAAAAATCATACACCATGATCAAGTGGGATTTATTCTGGGGAGGCAAGGCTGGTTCAATATTCACAAATCAATCAATGTGATTCATCACATAACCAAAGGAAAGGAGAAAAACCACATGATAATTTCAATAGATGCAGAAAAAGCACTTGTAAAATCCAGCACCCATTCATGATCAAAACTCTAAGCAAAGTGAGAATACGGGGAACATATCTCAACATAATAAAGGACATTTATGACAACTACACAGCCAACATCATATTCAATGGGAAAAAATTAAAACAATCCCTTAAGATCAGAAACAAGGCAGGGTGCCCCCTTTGACCACTCTTATTCAACATAGTCCTGGAAGTCCTAGCCACAGCAATCAGGCAAAAAGAAGAAATAAAAGGCATCCAAACTAGAAAAGAAGAAGTAAATTCACCATTATTTGCAGATGATATGATATTGTATATAGAAAACCCTAAAGTCTCAGTCAAAAAACTACTGGACCTGATAAATGAATTCAGCATGGTGGCAAGATATAAAATTAATACTCAGAAATTAGAGGCAATTTTATATACCAACAATGAACTGTCAGAAAGATAAATTAAGGAAACAATCTTCTTAACTATTGCAACCAAAATAATAAAGTACCTAAGAGTAAAGTTAACCAAAGAGATTAAAGACTTGTACTCGGAAAATTAAAAACATTGATAAAAGAAATCAAGGAAGACACAAACAAGTAGAAGCATATACCGTGCTCATGGTTACGTAGAATAAACATCATTAAAATTCCTATATTACCCAAAGCAATTTATAAATTCAATGGAATACCAATTAAAATACCAATGACACACTTCAAAGGTATAGAGCAAATATTCCAAAAATTCATATGAAACCAAAAAAGAACACAAATAGTCTCAGCAATCTTGAAAAGGAAGAATAAACTGGGAGGTATCACACTTTCTGATATCAAGTTATATACTACAAGGTCATTGTACCCAAAACAGCTTTGTACTGGCATAAGAACAAGCATATAGATCAATGGAACAAAACAGAGAACCCAGAAATAAACCCACACCTTTATGGACAACTGATATTTGACAAAGAAGGAAAGAGCATACAATGGAGTAAAGACAGCCTCTTCAACAAATGTTGTTGGGAAACTTGGACAGCTACCTGCAAAAAAATGAAACTAGACCACCAACTTACACCATTCACAAAAATAAACTCAAAATGGATAAAAGCCATAAATGCAAGCCATGAAACCATAAGCATCTTAAAAGAAAACATAGGCAGTAAGCTCTCTGACATCTCTTGCAGCAATATATTTGCTGATTTATTCCCACGGGCAAGGGAAATAAAAGACAGGATAAGCAAATGGGACTATATCAAACTAAAAAGCTTTTGCACAGCTAAAGACAATAAGAACAGAATAAAAAGACAAACTACACAATGGAAGAACATATTCGACAATACTTCTAATAAGAGGTAAATAACCAAAATTTATAAAAAAATTTGTATAACTCAACACCAGGAAGATAAACAATCCAATCAAAAAATGGGCAAAATAAATGAATAGACACTTCTCCAAAGAGGGCATACAGATGGCCAATAGGCTTATGAAAAAATGCTCAACATCACTAATCTTTAGAGAAATGCCAATTAAAACCACAATGAGATATCACCTCACACCAGTCAGAATGGCGCTCATCAGCAAAACAACACAGAATAAGTGCTGGCGAGGATGTGGAGAAAAGGGAACCCTTCTGCACTGCTGGTGGGAATGCAGACTGATGCAGCCACTGTGGAAAACAGTATGGAGATACCTCAAAAAATTAAAAATTGAACTGTCTTTTGACCCAGCTATACCAGTTTTAGGAATATACCCAAAGAACATCATAGCACTGTTTTAAAAGGAGACATAAACCCCTATGTTTATGGCAGCATTGTTCACAATAGCGAAGACATAAAAACAGCCCAAGTGTCCATCAGGGGATGAGTGGATTTAAAAGCTTTGGTACATATGTATAATGGAATACCATGGGGCCGTGAAAAAGAAGAAAAACTTACCTTTTGCAACAACATGGATGGCCATGGAACCTATTATGTTAAGTGAAATAAGCCAGGCAGAAAAAGAAAAATATCATATGACCTCATTCATTTGAGGAATCCAATGAACAATGAGAACTGAGGAAAGAAACTGAGACAGAGGAGAGATCAAAGGGACGAGAGGAAAAGAGGACAGAGGGAAAGGGGATGATAGGATCGGACAAACTTGAAGGGAAAAGGCGAGCGCGCTGTAGGGAGTGGGTCAACAGAGATGTTGAGGGGAACACATGGGAGGGGAGATGCATTCGGGGCAACAGTAGGATCTATGTAAACACAATAAATTTAAATCAATAAAGACAGAAAAAGATGAGGATTTTCTTTGCTAACATTTTTATATACTTTCAATTTTTAAACAAATAAATGCCTTATTTGATTTTTAAAAAGGAAATTATTCTTTTCCTTAAATTATGCATAATGAATTTTAACTCAACCTCCTATATTATTTCTAGGAAGCTTTCTTGTTATAAATACTAAAGAAATAAAATAGGAATGAGTTATTAGTTATCTCCAAGATGTTCTTTGTTTAACCAAATACACATTAATATAGTTTTAAAAATTGTAGAATGCCGGGAGCTTTTAAATACCTTACCTAAGAATGGCATTCTCTTAATACCATCTTGAGTTTGAAAGTATGCATCTATAAGACTTAACTTCAGTATTCATATCTGAGAAACTAAAATACTTTACTACACCATTCATGTTATTTTCCACAACCCCATGGGCCTTTTCAACAGTGTTTAATGTTATCTTTTTTTTTAATACCTATGAATATTACAAAGGTACAAGTTGTTATTAAGAGTAAAATCTACAATATTTAATGAGCACCTGTTTAAACTGTGCGTCTTCTTATTATAATTTACCAACTCCTTATTATAATTTGCATCATTCGGTCTTTTAAACTGCTGTTCCCATAAAAGAAAAACATTTTCTTAACCCACTTTGTTCTTATAATACCAGCTTATTTTCAGTTGTGAAGATATAATTTATAATATTCATAGGTTTTTATGGAGAGAGACTGAAGGAGCTTTTTCACTAACATTCGTTCCCACTTGATTGTACAATTCTAAACCTAGAGCATACAGAAATATGAATTAATTCAGCTGAAAATGACTCCCTTTTGATCCTATTCCCATGTTTTGTTAATCTTTTAAGTGCCTAAATTTTTCTATCTGGAAAGAAAAATAAATGTAAGAAGTGAGAATAAAATGGTGAAAAGCGATGGCTGCTCCTAAATACTAAATAACTAAACAGTATCTTTTGCTTATATAATACCTAGAATTCAAAATTTTCAACTTATATTAAAAGTATTTAATACCCTTTAGATATTTAAAAGGTCTCTATGAGCTATGTACTAATATCAATGCTCTTAGTCATTATCCTATAAGAAATGATTGAATAATTGATCAAGTATGAGCTATGCTGATTGAGTATATAAATAAATAAGGGAATGGATGAATGAATGATTTAATGGATGAATGCATAACAGTTTAAGTCAGTAGGAAGAACAATACAACACAACAAATTCAGGTCTGAGTTGAGTTCAGTTTATTTTCTGAGCTTTGATTGTCTCACCTTCACAATTAGACCCTTAGCTATTATATTCTCCCTTCCTTTTATAATTGCTAAGATTCCATGATTCCATAGGTGAGGATAAAATATTTTTTCTCACACCTAAACTTATTTTCTACTACCAGTCTTATTAGAGAGATTACAAAATAAATTAAGAGAATCCATTTTGATTAAAATAATTTTAATAGAATACTGATTATGATTTAGAGCTGTAAGTGCCAAACAATGCATAAAACATAGCCTCTGCATTCTAGGAAATTCATGTATTCAAGAACTTACGAATCACCAGGATAGATCTCTTTATTTGCAGAGTGTCTAGGGAGCACACGAGATATATAAATAATCTGAGGAGTGGGAAGGGGCAGAGGAATTTCCCTGAACAAGAGTTTGTGGCTAACTGGTGAAAAGTAGAGCAAGCTACTAGAAAAGAGATAAAGCACAATGCAGGAGTTAGAGCAGCAAGTGCAAGGTCTAAATGCAAAACATAGTGGCTGCATTCAGTGCAGTGATCTTGTTTTTGTTTTTGTTCTAGTAAAACTCAAACTGACTCTAAAATTTGAAATGCTCAAGACCTAGAAAAGCTAAAACTCAAATATCTTTTTCTTGAAAGATCAAAATGAATACTGATTCCATGAATAGTGGAATTTTCATCTTATAAAGATGAAAAAAAATTTATAATATAAATTTTCATATTATAAAGCTGTTGTGATCTAAATAATACCACATGGGTGTAAAAGTAATGAAATAGAGAAAAGGAACAGAATAAAGTCTGAATACAGACACAAATTTATGGACAACTACATTCTGACGAAAGATCAAAGGCAAGAAAGGATGAATTAATTGGATAGTCATATAAAAAAAAACCCTGAATTCTGTTCATTCTTCACAGCATAAACACAAATAACTCAAAATAAATTATAGAACTTAAATATAAAAAACCTAAAAATATACAATTTCTGAAAGAAATAAACTTTTGCTAACATGGATTAGGCAAAGTTTACTTAACTACAGCACAACTCATAAAAGAACAATTTGCTAAACTACGCTTCATCAAAGTTACAATCTTGTTGATCTTAAAAAAACTGTATTAAGAAAATAAAAATAGAAAAACAGACCGGGAAAAATATGCATACTTTTCTAAAATTATTTGTTTGTTCATTGTTGTAATATAAACTACTAGAGGCCAGGGTCTTGTTTATACCTTTAAGTGCTATGTGCCTAAGATCTAGAATAGTGCTCTCCATGTAACAGATTCTCAAAAAATATTTCTCTAATAAAAGAATGACTGAATAAACTAACAAACAAATCAGCATATAAGTGAAAATTGAAGCTTTGAAAACCTTGAAAGCACCTGAGGACAGGAATAATTGTTTCTTACACTATAGTGCGGAATAGCATCATTTTGGAATCTTGTTAAAATAGAGATGATTCAAGTAAACTCTGAGATTGGACTTGAAGATCTTTCAAACAAGCTCAAGGTGTTGGTAATGCAGCTGGTCCTGGGACCACCCTTTGCGAGGCATTGGCATTGGTATGCTTCAGCTCAAGACACAAGCATATTAATTAAGGTTAAATTATAAGTGAGAGCACTGGTTAGTTGGCTCAGTGGTAGAGTGTTCACCTAGCATGTGGATGTGCTGGGTTGGATTCTTGGTCAGGAAACACAGGAAAAGCAATAATCTGCTTTGCCACCCCTCTCCCTTCTCACTCTCTCTCTCTCACCCCCTTCCACAACCATGGCTCAATTGATTTGAGTGAGTTGTTCCAGGGTACTGAGGATGACTTCGTGGCCTCTGCTTCAAATACAAAAATAGCTTGGTTGCCGAAAATGCCTCAAATGGACAAAACATCGCCCCATTGGAGGTTTGTCAGGTGAATCCCAGTTCGAGCACACGTTGGAGTCTGTCTCTGTGCCTCCTCTGCTCTCACTTAATTAAAAAAAATTATACATAAGTGTATAAATTAGCATTGTTTCAGTATGAAACAATTGATCATTTCCTCATTAAATTATACGTGAAGTGACCTGCTGAGGGATAGTGTCATTGAAAACTAGAAGATCATTCAGAGATGTTTTCAAAGAGGAAAAACAAGGAAAATATTTTCAATGAGCTTTGGAAAACATCTACAAATGAATAGGAAAATGTATATTCTATACTATGGAGAGTCAACATTCAGACAGACTAACCCTTTAAAAACATTAGCTACAAATTTCAGGTGTTTGTTTTTCCTGTTTTTTTCTTCCAAACCAGATCAATAAGGAAGCTCTGAAATGTAAGTCAATTTGGAAGGACTACTTGTTAAAAACTCTGGGAAGATTTTGATAAAGAAGAAGGTTGAAATTTAATTGTTCAAGTGAGATGTGGGGATTTGCTCAGATTTTCTTAATGTGCTATATTTACCTTCCATTTCTATAGGGAACTGAGAATTTAAAGTAATGAGCATATATTTGATATTCAGGATGAAAAAAAATCAAAAGCATCACCAAAGCATACATTTTACACTCTATTAAATTTTATATAACTACAACATGTTCTGTAGAGAAGACAAACATTTCAGGGTAGAGACCCCCCAATTATATAAGCAGCTCATTAAGTTGTTGAATAGATCTGCCTGCAACTCTTCTTTATACTGAAATGAAAGTCTGTCTACAGTCCATGATTCTAACTCATTCCTGTAGCACTGTGGAATATAAATTCCAATTCCTTTTTCAGGTTTCAGATTTTCAAATATGTTAAAGCAGAAATCATACGACCAACACTCCAAAGCTGAATATCTTCAGCACCTGCAAAGTACCTCAGTGACAACAGTGACAGGTACCTCATTACACTGTTCCACTGCTCTTCATGTCTTCATTGCCTGTGTCCTATTGAAAGCCATACCAACAGCAGCAAATACTACTCTCAGCGCATTCAAACAAAGGACTTCCTTACATATGTATATATACAAGCATTATATATGTGTCAATAAAGTACAAATTTATAATTAGATTTTATGCCATGAGTGGGTACCAAATGAGAATCAATTTAATTCAGAATTGCACTGCTCATTTGCATTGATGAAAACCTGATCCACACGTCCTCACACATTCTTTTTCTCATGTAGACTGCATATTATACTGGGAAAATGTGAGAATATACTCACTCACCAGTGATTGTATAAATTTGGCAAGGCATATACAGTCTTTTAATTGTAGTTGACCCATTATGCAATTGAAGTAGGTCTAATTCCATTTGTCCTCAAAAGGTTGTATATATGAAATCACTTTGTGAGTGACATCAGAGAAATGGCACCATAAGGAGTGCTCCCAATACTTCTCCCAAAAAAATCAACAAGTTATACAACCAGAGACAGAAAAATCGATCCCTGGAGTATCTGTGGGACCCACGCACTGAACAAAAAAAGTATGAAGTGTCGAAAAACTGACTAACTTTATAAGCAACCCTGAAAGAAGTAAGACAGAGAACAGAACACTCCGCCTCCCTCACTAACCTGAGCAAGGGCTGTTTTCACTTGGAACTGAGAGGAAGTGAGAGCTTTGAGTGTGAAAGGAGGTGGGCTGCGGCACAGACGTGCAAGCCGAGGAAAGAGTGGGCCTGCTGCCGCTCAGCCCGTGCAAGCTAACACCAGCGCTGGTCCCGGCAGAAGTGGGCAAGCGGCAGCATCCATTACCCCGATATTCTGGTCGGCAAGCGCAGGGAGTGTGCGCGAGATTCCCCTTAGGGCCCCGGGCATGGGCGCCTGTGTTCCTGGACAGAGAGGCAGGGTCAGAGACTTCTGAGTGGGCTGCGAGCAGAGGAAAGGTGTAATCCCTGCTCTACCAACCACAGCATGGGAGAGCGTGAAAGCAAACTTCCCTATGCCCATCTTCTCCGTGTGGAGGGGCGCTCTCACCAGCCATTCAGGCTAGCACTGGGGGAGGGGAGCACAGGTAGCTTGCAAACAGTCTCTGTAGCAAATCTGTGAATCTAATCACTCAAGTTAGCTTAACTTACAGTAGGCTCACCGCCCAACTAGCTTACTCGGTTCTGGCTGACAAGGTGTCTCTCAGCTTAGTGATCTAAGACAAGAGATGTGATATATTTTAGTGGTTCTTGCTTTGTACAGAGGGGCAGGGGTAACTTCCAGTCAGCTGATACAGGGCAAAAAACTGGCCTATGCTGGTGGATCTGATTAGCAGAACTTTCATACTCAGGGCTATGTGCTAAAAGGAAGGACTTGGCAGCTTTTAAGACCTCCCGTTCTGCAAGTGGCAACTAGGACACCTTCTTCTTAGCCAAGACAGGATACAAAGTGCAAAAAGTCTGGGGAGACTGGTCCCACAGAGTGCTGAGACATACTGGACACACCTGGAGGCTCATAGAAAGTCACCTTGAGAGTAATTGGCTCCCAGCCCTGCCTGATTACTCTGATGGCTCTGACTGATGGAGCTTTACCCAGAGTTCTGCACTGAGTGGGAACAGAGTGGAAATTTGCCAGCTCTTTGAGCCTCTTACTATCCAGGCAGGGGCAGCAGCAACCTCATAGCTGGATCACCAGGCTGCTAATTTAGTAAGGAGAAAGGCTCCAAAAAAACGGACTCTACCGTTGTTGGAGCTTGCAAATGCTAACAAGACCCGACTACCAATGAGACTGAGGCCTAGTATATGACATCACCATAGCAACATATCAACTGCAAATCTCTATCTAAGCATGCCACAGGGGCAGAGGCTGAGGTACAGTGCCACCAACCAGGAAGAGGGAGAGGAAGGAAAAAGGAAGAAGATAACCTCTCAATATCAAGAAAAATCCACAAATTTTATAACTTTTTCCAATTTTTTAAATTTCTTTCATTTTTTATCTTTATTTTTTTTCTCTTCAACCTTCTTCCCTTTATCCTCTGCTCATCTTACTCTTTTCTCTTCATCTTGAACTACATTACCCATAAGTGTTACATTTCTCATTTTTTTCTTTTCTTTTTCTCTTTCTCTCTATGCGGGTTACACTCCAAAATCCTTAACTCTCTCTTTTTTGTTCTTTTCTTTTTCTCCTTTCTTTTTCTCTCCCTCTCTCTTATTTTCTTCTTTTCTCTTTTACTTTTCTTCTCATTTGATCCTCACTCACAAATAAGCTATTTTATTTTGGATTCAAATTTTTTCTTTGTGGCATTTTGTGTGCTTTTTACTTCGCTTTTTAATTCCTTAGCATTCCCTCCAACCCGGGCTCTCCATTCTATGTAGTTTTTGATTCACTTAATACCATAGTTTCCTTTTTATTTTTTTGCTATTTTTTGCTGTTTTTTGTTTTCTTTTTCTTGTTTCCTTCTTATCCCTTACACTATATCTCTCCTTTGACCATCATTTATAAGCAAATTATATTATTCTTGATTCAAATTTTTTCTTTTATGCATTTTGTGGGTCCCTACCTCATTTTTTGCCCCTTTATCACTTCTGCCCAACTCAAGCCCTCCGTTATAGGTAGTTTTTGTTCCATTTAGCACAATATACTTATCAGTTTTGCACAGCATTTTCTCAAAGAGGGAAGGAGAGAAAAAAAGGGGGAAAATAATAATATTTTTTGTTTAATTTGTTTTTTTCTTATTTTTATTGTATTTTTATTGTCTATACTTTTTTTGACTTTTTACTATTTTTATTAATTCACATTAGTGTTATTAACAAAATTACCCTCAGATGCTATTAAGGAATAGGAAATCAAATATCATGGCTACAAAAGAAAGAGAGGTAGCACAGATAGATGAGGAAAAATCTATAGAAAAAAATTTTAATAGATTGGAAACCTTGGAGTTTAATGACAGAGAATTTAAAATAGAAATCCTAAAAATACTCAGAGGTATACAAGAAAACACAGAAATGCAATTTAGGGAGCTCAGAAAACAACTCAGTGAACACAAAGAATATAATTACCAAGGAAATTGAAACTATAAACACAAATCAAACAGAGATGAAAAACTCAATTCATGAATTGAAAAACAAGGAACAAGCTTAGCTAATAGAACAGGCCAGATAGAAGAGAGAATTAGTGACATAGAAGATAGGCAACTTGAGGCAAAACAGAGAGAAGAAGAGAGAGACTCAAGAATTAAAAAAGAAAAAAATGAGAAAGCCCTATAGGATTGTCTCCCTCCACTAAAAAGAGTAACATATGAATAATAGGTATATCAGAAGGAGAAGAGAGAGAAAATGGAATGGAAAACAATCAAACAAATAATAGCCGAAAACTTCCCAAGCCTGTAGAAGGAACCAAAGCTTCGAATTCAAGAAGCAAATAGAACACCAAGTTATCTTAACCCCAACAAACCTACTCCAAGGCACATCATAATGAAATTGGCACAAACCAACGACAAAGAAAAAATTCTCAAGACAGCCAATGAAAAGAAGGATACAACATATAAAGGAAGGCTTATTAGATTATCATCAGATTTGTCAGCAGAAACTCTACAAGCTAGAAGAGAGTGGACCCCAATATTTAAAGTTCTGAAAGAGAGGAACTTCCAACTGAGAATACTATACCCATCAAAGCTATCCTTCAAATACAAAGGAGAAATAAAAACATTCATAGATACAGAAAACATGAAGGAATTTATCATCAGATAATCCTCACTTCAGGATATACTAAAGGAGGTTTTCCAACTAGATACAAAGAACAAAACAAAACAAAACTACAAGTAAAAGCTCCACCAGGAACATACACACACACACACACACACACACACACAATAAAAACAAATTTAAACTGTGACAACAAAAACAATAAAGGGGAGAGGACAAAAATTAACAGTAGCAAAGAACGATGAAGTATGGAAGCACTCATAAGATAGTGTACTACAGTGAACATGGTAGGTACCCTTTTCATTACTTAATGATAATTATCCCTTGAAAAAAACACCACAGAAGCACATGACTTGAAAAAGGAAGTAACAGAGGAAAGAAGTATGGATTACAACCAAACAAAAAACAAATGTTAGAAAAACAAAAGAGAAGAATTAAACAAGATACAAAACTAACAAAAAGCAATATATAGAATCACAATGGGAAACCCTCAAGTGTTAATAATTACATAAGTGTAAATGGATTGAACTCACCAATAAAAAGACACAGAGTAGCAGACTGAATTAAAAAAGAAAATCCAACTATATGCTGCCTACAAGAAACACATCCAAGCAACAAAGATAAAAACAAATTCAAAGTGAAAGGCTGGAAAACAATACTGCAAGCAAATAACATTCAAAAATAAAAAAAAGCAGGTGTAGCAATACTCATATCCAACAATCCTGACTATAAGACAGCAAAAGTAATCTGAGACAAAAATGGTCATTTCACAATGATTAAGGGGATATTTAATCAAGAAGACATAACACTTCTTAATATATATGCACCAAACCAAGGGGCACCAAAATATATAAGACAACTACTGACTGATCGAAAAACAAAAACTGATAAATATACAATCATACTTGCAGACCTTAATACACCGCTGACGACTCTAGACTGCTCATTTAAACAGCAAATCAATAAAGAAATA
Source organism: Rhynchonycteris naso (assembly GCA_037038555.1). NCBI lineage: Eukaryota > Metazoa > Chordata > Mammalia > Chiroptera > Emballonuridae > Rhynchonycteris > Rhynchonycteris naso. Next base: position 286,527,087 of record CM072996.1, on the reverse strand, counting down.
TTGGCTTTGCCTGACTAGGCGGTGGTGCATTAGATAGAGTGTCAGAGTGGGATGCAGAAGACCCCGGTTCAAGACCCTGAGCTTGCCAGCTTGAGCGCGGGCCCATCTGGCTTGAGCAAAAGCTCGTCAGCTTGGACCCAAGGTCGCTGGCTCCAGCAGGGGTTGCTCGGTCTGCTGAAGGTCTGCGGTCAAGTCACATGTGAGAAAGCAACCAATGAACAACTGAGGTGTCTCAATGGCAATGAAAAACTGATGATTGATGCTTCTCATCTCTCTCCATTCCTGTCTGTCTGTCCCTGTCTATCCCTCTCTCTGTCCCTGTAAAAAAACCAAAAAAACAAAAAAGAACCCCAATACTAAGAGATAGAGGTTATATTAAATTTTGATATGGAAATAGGTGTCCAAAATAATTAAGTATAACTTCAGTGACATCTGAAACTATAACAAAACTAAGTATTTTTAGTATTTTACAGGCTTTCCTGTTTAAATGTTCAATACAATAAAAGTATATTAGGCCATGAAAAATAGTCTTTATTATTTTTTCTAGTTAGGTTGTAGGTATTTAGACAAACTTAGGGCTAGTTAACTTTTCAAAACATTGTGTACATAATGTTTTTGCTTGTTTTGTTTTCACTCTTTTTCTAAGTAAAGTAATTGTTTTTGTTTTTTCTTTCAGAAGTAGGTAGACAAAAAGAAAAAGAGATAAGAATGGAAATAAGACCTTGCCCCACTCTACGCTTGGTGTTCCAGAAAGATGTCAGCATTACTTGGCGGCTAACATGTACATTTATGGACCAAAAGAACTCAAGTTAAAATAGTAATCCCCATCAGACAAGCATCCCTTTAGCAAGGCTTTCTCTATCATGTCATCCAAAATTCTTCTAAGAGATTAGATCTCCCTCACTGATACATTTTTGTGTCAGTATGCTACAATGGTTAATTTAAAAAGTGTAGAAACTTTGATGCATTGATGGTATCTTTCCAAGGCTGGAAATATTGTTCTCTTTGCTTTCTTTTATGTATAAAAATTAATCACTTCAGGAATATTAAAGAGTTTATTTGGCAGAAAGCCAGATTCTATTTTAGGATTCTAGTTTACCACTATACTACAGAGAGGTCTTTGGGGAGTGTTGGTGCTTTGTACAATTCGTTTTCTGATGCTGTTGAAGTATATATTTCTGAATTTTTGGTTCTTGTTGAGCCTCACCCAAGTTTTCAGTTTTGTGGTTTACTGGAATTTTTAATCATGCATTTTTTTATAACAATGTGTAACACCAATAGCATATTTAATTTTTCTCTACTGAAACATTTGTACAAAGAATTTTGATCAAATAATTTTTCTTAATGCCATGACATATTTTCTCTTAACCAGTAGACTGCATAGCAGCTACCAGGGAAAAAATTATACCTTGATCACTTAACATCATCAGAAAAGTTCAGATAGACACAGTGTGTCACATGGACACAGCTTTATGTTATATTCTGGCCAGGAATATAAAAACTGAATTTAATCATGACCAAACACCAGACAAGTAAAAATAAAAAAGAAAAAGAAGGACTATTAAAATCAAATAGCCAGCCATGTTTATAGAAGGGAATCTCAGTAAAGAATATATCAATATTTCTATCTGCATAAATTTGAAATTATTTCCCAATAAAGTTTTTATAAAATTGTGTTGAAATATTAATTTACATTAACAGAAAGAATTGTTATTTTTTTCTTATACTTTTCAATAAAAAAACTATTTCTGTTCTAGTTTGCATATACTCTGCCCTTCTGGGAAAATTTGAAAATGAATTTAAATAAGTATATATTTATACATATAGCTAAGAAAACTTCTGTAGGTCTTTATAAAACTGACTGGCATGAGGCATATTTAGGAGTTTTTAAATATGCATTCACACACAAATACATGCTTTGGTTACTTTAAATAATAAAACTTATTTATTAAAAATAAAAATATTGGAAGAGGCCTGACCTGTGGTGGCGCAGTGGATAGAGTGTCGACCTGGAATGCTGAGGTTGCCAGTTCAAAACCCTGCATTTGTCTGGTCAAAGCACATATGGGAGTTAATGCTTCCTGCTCCTCTCCCCTTTCTCTCTCCCTCTCTCTCTCTCTCTCCTCTCTAAAATGAATAAATAAAATAAAGTTTTAAAAAAAAATGTTGGAAGAAATTTTTAATGAAATGGTAAGAAAAGATACTATCTTCTAGAAGGTAATGTAAGTACTGTAAAACACCTTTTTATAATGTAAACATATTTAGTTAATAAATAATATTCTTTTTTTCTATAAGACAATATGCATTTTGAGAATCTACTTCAGCATTGTGCTGAATTTTAGAAAGGTGATTGCATTTAATTATGTAGAAATGCAGAAATTTGTTTCAGTTCCAATAATAAGCTTCATATGTAGATATAATATCACAAATGTGTACTTATAAGTGATAATTTCTATGTATTAAGTACCATATTTTTTTAGATCACCAAAGTGCTTTTTATTATGTTAAAATAAGGATTTTATAAATTTTGGTAAATTTCTAATTAATTAAATATAGTTAGGTATATGAAAGGTTATTTTGATTCTTATTTATCAGTTACATTTATTTATTTTTACTATTTATTGATTTTATTTATTCTAGAGATTTAATTTTAAATCAATGGGGTATATTGAAAACAATTTTATTTATAAAATTACTATAAGTTTCACAAAAATTCATAGCAACTGTAAACTTTTCCTTTAATATCTTTCTACTATGCAAATTGATAAAAGTTAATAAAACATTAAGGTAACAATCCAAGTAAAAAATGGGGAGAACACCTGAACAGCCACTTCTCCCAAGAAGACATGCCTCAAGCCAACAGACATAGGTAAAAATGCTCATTTTCACTAGCTAGTAGAGAAATGAGAATCAAAACTACAATGAGATACCACATCATACCTGTTAGATCGGTTATTATCAACAAGACAGGCAATAACAAGTGTTGGAGAGGCTGTGGAGAAAAAGGAACCCTCATTCACTGCTGGTGGCAATGTAAACTGGTAAAGCCATTATGAAAGATAGTGTGGTGGTTCCTAAAGAAATTAAGAATAGAATTACTATATGATCATGCAATTCCTATACTGTGTATCTACCCAAAAAACTCAAAAATATTGGTACACAAAGACACATGCACTCCCATATTCATTGCAGCTTTATTCACAGTGTCCAAAATGTGGAAACAATCAAAGTGTCCCTCGACAAAGTTTGACTAAAGAAGATGTGGTACATATATACAATGGAATACTACTCAGCCATAAGAAATGATGACATATTGCCATTTATGACAACATGGATGGACTCTGAGAACATTATACTGAGTGAAATAAGTAAATCCAAAAAAGTTAAGAACTATATAATTTCTCACAAAGGTGGGATATAAAACTGAGACTCATCAACATAGGTAAAAGTGAAATGGTTACCTGAGGGAAGAGGTGGGAGGAGAAGAGAAAAGAGACACAAATATACAGTGATGAAAAATGATTTGACTTTGGGTGATGGGTACATAATGCAATCAATAGTTCAAATGCTATAGATATTTTCTCCTGAAATCTATGTATTCTTATAGATCAATGTCACCCTATTAAATTTAATTTCAAAACAAAAAAATAATATAATGAGAAAAAAATTGACATAAAAATGAGATGACACATTGAATATCATTTACTATTTTTAAGAGTATTGGAATGATGATATTATTAAAACTTTATTGTGCTTTCTTCTAAAGCACTTTCTTCATTAAGACATTGCATTGTTTACAGGAAACCAATCAAACCCTCTAGTCTACTGCTTAGAATCAGCCAGTCTCCAAAATGGCTACCCGTTCTGCTTAATAGACAAAAAACATCCCCCAGCCACAAAATATTAATCCTCACCAAAGTGTTTACACAACCCAAATATTCAAACTTAAGGTTAACCCATCAGGGTCCAATAACAAAATGCAAATACGTTAAAAAGAAAAGTAACCATCTAAAAAAGTAGCACACTGCCCTGGCTGGTTGTCTCAGTGGTAGAACATCAGCCCGGCTTGTGAATATTCTTGGGTCACTTCCTGGTCAGGGCAAACAGGAGAAGTGCCCATCTGCTTCTCCACCCTTCCTCTCCCACTTCTCTCTCTCTCTTTCTCTGTCTCTGTCTCTCTCTATTTTCCCTGTCTGCAGTCATGACTCAGTTGGAGTGAGATGGCCCCAGGTGCTGAGGATGACTCCATGACCTCTGCCTCAAGCACTAAGAAGAGCTCAGTTGCTGAGCAACAGAACAATGCCCCAGATGGACAGAGGATCACCTCCTACTGGGCTTGCTGAGTGGACTCTGGTTGGGGCGCATACTGTCATCTGTCTCACTGTTTCCCTTCCTTTCACTGAATAAAAAAATAAAGTAAAAAAAAAATTAAAAAAAAATAAATAATGTATATTTTCCTTGTCAATTCATACAGATTTATTCTAAAAAAAACTCACTTCTCTAAATAATAATAACCAATAATTTGACAGCTATTAAATTTTGTGGTCTGTTCTCTAAATGGTGAATAACATTGCCAATAAAGCCTTGAAGTCTAGTTTTTAAATTTTGAATATTCTATTGTACGAATTTGGTAATTAATGTACATCTATACACCTCCAAGATTAAGAAGTTAGTTTTAGAATTAATCTAAAGTGGTAGGGATTTATTTACTATTTTTCTTTATATTCAAGAAAATGCACTTTTATAAATTTATCAGAAGCTTTCTTTGTTTATACAGGTTCTTAATTCTGTTTTAGAAGATTTTTTTAAAAAGAAATAAAGGAAATTTAAAAAACACAAAATCATTTAGTACTCTTCCTTGACAGTATACAGGAATTTTAAAATAGGCTGCAATGCAACCCTTCAATGTCAAAATTCATTTGATTGTAAGTTTTGTCTCTAAGAGACCTTTGATCTGAATCCTATTTCCCATCTTGGAACTTCAATATATATAAAGTTGATTCATTATTTTCTGACATTTTGTTTCCTATTGAGCAAATGGAACTCTAAAATGGCATATAAAAGCAATTTCTAATGGTATTTCCAACACCTAGGAGGCAATCTATTTTTCAATGGCTCATTTGAATTCAAAATCACAGGTTTTGAGGTTCTGAATTGCTGATTTCATAAAAAATGTACACTTTTATTTTTTCTACCTTACTTCTCAGAGGGGTTTTAAAAACTCCTCTGCAAGTATGTGCATGTAAATTTTTATTATGATAATTAGGAAGTATTTTATTAAAAGAATTAGGAAAGAAGCCATTGGCTGTCACAATGTTTGGGAAGTCATTACTGTTGCCCTAAGCATGTTTATCACTTTATAGTGAAAATTATGAGTTTATTTTATAACTTTGTCCTGATTTTACTGGTTTCAGAGGATATGAAATATAAGGCAATTCACACTTGATTAAATATCAAAATAAAAATAATGACTACTAAAAATTTGAAACTGGGGGGCCACTGGGGAAGGAGGAAAGCCTATTTTCAATCCCCTTTGGCAACTGGCAGCTAGAAATAAACGCCTAACTAGGTCTGACCTGGAGGGACTCCAGCTGGACTGCCTTATCCTATATGGGAGAGCTGACAGGCTAAGCCCCTTGCATCCTAATGGAAGGTGGCTGTGGGGAAAGGGGAAAGCCTCCTTTCAGCTTCTCTTGCCAACTGTCAGGTAGGTATAAACCCCCCAAAAGATCACACCTGGAGGGACTCCAGCAGACTGCTTTGTCCCATGTGAGATAGTTGACAGCATAATCCCATTCCTGGGTCTATGGGCGGGCGCTGGGGAGACCTGAACCCAAACCACAAGGCTGGTGTATTCTAAAAGGAAAATCTATTTAAAACGCCTGGGTGCAGGCTGGCCAAGACAGACTAAGCTGTGCGAGCCCTGAGAGAGGGATGTAGCAGGGTTATATGAGTTGGTCAGTGGTCTTGGAAAAAGCAGCTGACGTGGCTGCCTCTATAGGTACAAGGTAATATTTCTTCGTATGTGGATTGGAGTGGCACCACAGCTCCTCCAAATTGTTTACAGTTCTGCTCAACTGTCTATTACCAGCATCAGTTGTAAAAAGAAGGCCTGGGCTGGTTCAAAGGTCCTGGGCACGGCCAGGTCTTCAAGCAAGCCAGTCCCCACTCCTATGGGTTTGCAATGTCCTTGGGAGGGCAGCTGACCTGTCAATTACCATTTAACATGGCTAAGGAAAAATAACACAGCTTGGAGATAAGAGAAAAATAGAATAGCATGTACCTTCAGTATTGTAGTTATTCACCCTTCTACAAGAATGTATCTGTGTTTGACTTTGACATTTACTCTTGATTAGAGTCTATCCTGTATGGTAGTGGTTCTTAACCTTTTTTGAGGTACCGAACCCACCAGTTTCATATGTGCATTCACCGAACCCTTTCTTAGTGATAAATAAAATATGATTATTTTTTTTCAAATTCAAGACATAGGTATATATATTTTTACTGGTGCACAAAATGAGCCGTGCATGAACATCACCTTGCTCAAAGAACAAAACCAACAAAGTGCATGAACTCACAACAAATTATGGTATTACTTTATTCTGGCCTCCGCGGCAGAGGCTTCTCCGAACCCCTGAGACCGACTCATCGAACCCCTAGGGTTCGATAGAACCCAGGTTAAGAACCACTGCTGTATGGCATTATAAGGTAATTTATAGTTTTTTGTCTGAAAGTTATGCAAATTATTTTTTTCTATTATAAATAACCTCAAAGGTCATGGTAATGATTCCATTGCTTTGTAAGTTATTAACTAATTTCATACAGAATATAAACAATTCAATTCTCATGTGCATTTTTCATTGCTTATTAATTATTCATTTTAATAAATACTATTAAAGTCAATTTCATCATTTCCCACCCCCAGGTTCCAATAAAACTTTATTTGGCCCATTCTGCTCAAGTTTAATAACACCTAATAGATTTTTAAAAAACATGCGGAGAAATAACAATTCCTCTGTAATAGCAATTATATATGAACTTCTGGTCAAGGTCAGCAGCTTGTTCATTTACCAGAAATGTAAAGCTGCCCCTACGGAGAAATGGCACATGAGGAGCGTGATAATCCCAGTACATTCCCAACTGCCTTGCTCATTACCTGCCCTTTGTCCAATGTCATCTTACTAATAATTTGTATAATTTCTCTACCCCAAGCAAGGATTACCAGTGTCTCATTTTCCAGTACGGGACCCAGTTGATGCATTCTACAGAGGTCAACCTCACAGGATATACAGCGTGGCTCTGTATATAGGCAAATAGAAACTCTCCAGGGCTATTCTTTGTTATCTGATGCTTGCACAAATTCCCTTTGTAAGATAGTATGTCTTAATTTTTATTTCAGGTCATCATTAAAAAAGAAGATCATGTAAGTTGAAGCCATAAGTTGATATCCCCAACATCTGAACTATAACTATTTGATTCATAAACATCTTGTTAATTTCAGAATAAATAATATATCATTGAATTTTGACTAATGTTTTGACTAATGAGTCCTGTTTTGTGCTGTGACCCTCATATAAAAGAATCAGCTATGAGGGTGGCTGAATCGGTAAGAGTCCTTCCTCTGACCCTACATCTGAGAGAATTCCAGAGAACAGAAGGAGCAGTGTAAAGCTCTTTCCTGTAATAGAAAAGAACCCCCTTTTCTCAGACGGGAACAAAACTTACCAAATAATGAGGTATTTCCTAGGTTGATTTTTATGAAGATCTTTGATAACTTTTTGTTTCCCACAGTATGTGTTTATTTGCTTTTAAATCTTTTCATTTAGAAAAAATAATTTTTTCTTCTTAAAATATTAATGATTGGGATGCACACTGATGTTAATAAGGAGATACCAGTGGGATGATAACAAAGTTCTAACAAAACTAGCTTAAATCCTTTGGAAAATATTTTATAGTGTTATTAGTTCTTTCTCCTTTTTCATTCATATCTTCTAATATGAAATACCATTTGACTTCAAATATTCTGGAGATGAAATTCCCTACAACAGCATCAAACTCAGGTTTATACCTCTAATAATCTCCTAGATCCCAAACACTCTTGAACCCATAGTTATGCAAAACTTTACAAATATCATGTGTGAATGAATACATTTGTTAGAATTTATTATTATTATTGATGAGAATGGTTTTGAAGGTGAATGATATAAAGTAAATAACTCTGCCTGCGAAGAGGCATTCCTTCTAACATCCTTTCACTGGTCTCATAGTAACATTCCTACTCATCAGTTTAGCACATTACTAAAACATAAACAAATACAATCAGTTTTCCAAATCTGTAGGTTGTTCATCCATGAATTCAATGAGCTGTGGATTGAAAATATTTACTTCAAAGTGGCTGCTGACATGTGCAATATACAGAAATTAGGACTACAATGATTGTAAGTTCAGTGGGCATTGGAGGAAAGTCACGTGATGAACAAGACCCGGGAACTCTGGCTAGAACCGCCCAAACCCATGCACGCCAAAAGAAACTTCCCAGCAGTCCTTTGGAAAAAAACGACCATCTGTCAGCCAATGAAATTTTGCCATGTCATATTAGCTCTACCACCCTAGACGACCCTTTAAATTTCTACCACACAGTTTCGTCCATGCGACTTCTTTGGTCTCTGTCCCCAGGACCAGAGAATATCATTCAGAAAGCGTTGTACTAAATAAAGCTTTTGCTATTCCACACTGGGTGACTACACCCTTCCTTCTTCCTCGGCGGGGAAAAATATCTTACAATTGATGCTGAATCCCAGGAGGAGTTGAAGCCCGCTGGGGCTGCTCCTCTCCCCTTCCCTTCTGAGGAAGAACCAGGATCTCCAACTTTCAACCCACTTTAGCACATGGTGTAGTAAGTCCCCTGCCTCCAGCCTCCCCTCAGTTCTTTCCACCGAGACACCCTGTCTGAAACCGCAGCTGCGTCAGGGACCTCTTTTTTGTTTCGAGTGCGTGTGTACCCATGGAGACGTCCCAGTCACTCTCACTTTACCTATTCATTCGGTGGCCAGAGCTTGAGTTGCAGGACACCAATTCTCATCTCTAATCGCATCAAGAACTGAGGGAAGCTGTGGGGGCATAGGAATCTAAACCTGATACAAAAATACTCCTGGAGTGCCTTATTCGAAATCTCCCCCTCCTTAATAAAGAACTGTCCTTCTCTTCTGTGGCCAGGCCACAGAACCCACTGAATAATTAAACCAGGTGACCTCCTGAAGGAACTTTCAATTTTAACATCCTCACCAATTTAACTATCACCAAAAGAACTGGGAACTGGTTGGAGATCCCTTATATTCAGGGATTCTAGTATTTGTGCTCTCGTCCTAATCTCCGTGCCGCCTACTACATGGCACAGGCCCTTTAGCCAGAGAAACCTCAACAGAACCGTCCACTTCTGATCTTTTCTTCTTCGTCTGACCCCCAACTCTCTCCCCATCCTGCCTGACCCCTGGAGGTATCCCTCTCTCCAGACCCCTCTCTGGTTCCTCTGAGGATCTCTTTTGCTTGGGTCTCTTCCCTCCAGGAGCCCCCTGCTCTCCCTTGCAGAATCCTTTTCTCATTCACCTGCAAATACCATTCTCTTTTTCTCCTCCCCTGATGGCCAGGGGTCTCTCCCTTCTCCACTGTGTTCTTAAGCCCATTCTCTGTCAGGTCACCCTCCGCCAGCCATCGGCCCTTACGTCGGTTTGCAGTTAGTTCTCCTGACCCCACGGCCCAAACCCAGTCTTCTTGCAGGAAGGCCTGGCCTTGACATGCCTCTGGCTCCAGCATTTCTGGCTGCATCTGGGTGCCAGGATCCCCAGGAGCCCCCCTCCTCTTATTCTGAATTTCCAACCCCCTATCCGAGACCTGTGAACACAGCATTTAAAGTTTTTAATAATCACAGCTAGTATAAAAAGGCCGAGGCTGTTCGCCAGGCCAACTTTCACAGAAGGTAATGCAACAAACCCAGGTTCTTGTGGCAGCCCTGAGGCCGGCAAAGCAACAGAGGCAAGACACAGGAGCTGCCTGACCCAAGTCCAGGCTGCAAAGAAGAATCCCACCAGGATCTTGCTTTAAGTGTGGCAAGGAAGGTCACTGGTCCAAGCAGTGCCCACTGAGCCCTGCCCTGACTGCAAGCAGCCCGGTCACTGGCAGAGTAATTGCTCCTTTTGGGCAATAGGCTTTTCCTCAGTGCCTCTACATGGAAATGGAAGGCCAAGCCAGACAGGTGGGCTCACTACTCAAACTCCTAGATCTCTGCTAACCAGGCGGTGGCACAGTGGATAGAGCAACAGACTGGGATGTGGACGACCCAGGTTCGAGACCCTGAGGTCGCCAGCTTGAGTGTGAGCCCATCTGGCTTGAGCAAAGAGCTCGCCAGCTTAGACCCAAGGTCGCTGGCTCAGCAAGGGGTTGCTCGGTCTGCTGAAGGCCTGTGGTCAAGGCACATGTGAGAAAGCAATCAATGAACAACTAAGGTGTCGCAATGGCAACGAAAAACTAATGATTGGTGCTTCTCACCTCTCTCCATTCCTGTCTGTCTGTCCCTGTCTCTCTCTCTCTCTCTCTCTCTCTGTCTCTGTAAAAACAAAACAAAACAAGCAAAACAAAAACTCCTAGATCTCATGTACGACTGATGTGGCCTGGATTTGGAGACCCACATCACCCTCAGCAAACCCAGGATTATGCTGTAAATAGCGGGTAAGTTCATCTCATTTCTTGTAGACACGGGGGCTACTTTCCCTGTTTTGCCACCACACTCTAGCCTTCTAGTTCCCTCACAGGCCTCAGTTATGGGAGTGGATGGAACCCCATCCTTTCCCCTTCGCACGCCACTCCTGACATGCTGTTTTGCCTCAAGCTTGCCCCCATGCAGGACCTTTCACAGTCAGAACCACTGGGCCCTACCCATCTCCTGCTCACCAAAAGGCTGGGCCCTGCAGATCCTACTATTGCTCCTCTTTTTTTTAAATCCTTACAGGACCGCATCTGTGAAGTTTCTCGATTCACGGTCAAAAATTGTCCCTCATGACTCCCCTCAACGCCACCACCTTCCAATCTCCCCTTCCCATGGACTCCCCTAACCAGCAGGAAGTAGCCAGATGAATAGCGGTGCCCCTATTTAACACAAAAGGTCAGAATGTAAGGTCAGTGGGCATTGGGGGAAGATAACGTGAGAAAACAGACCTGGGAACTTTGGCTAGAACCGCCCACACCCATGCACGCCAATAGAAACTTCCCAGGGGTCTTTGGAAAAAAAGAAAAAGCAACCGTCTGTCAGCCAATGAAATTTTGCCATGTCATATTGGCTCGACCACCCTAGACGACCTTTAAAATTCCACCATGTGGTTTCTCCATGCAATTTCTCTAGCTCATCTCATGGACCAGAGAGCTCTGCCCGAGATGCGCTCTGTATAAAGCTTTTGTTATTCCACACTCAGTAAATATGCCCTTTTTTTCTTCCTCTGGGGGGAAATACCTTACAATGATTATGTCTGTACTGAACATGTACAGACATTTTAAACATTTTAAAAAGTATTATTTCCTAAATAATAAAGTATAATAACTGTCTACATTATATTAAGTGCTATATGTGATCTAGAGATGATTTAAAGTATACAGAAGAATGTGCTTACGTTATGTGCAAATATTATATCATTTTATATAAAAGACTTGATCATTCTCAGATTTTGGTATCCACGGAGACCTGGAACCAATTTCAGGCAAATACCAAGGGACAAATGTACATCAAATAAAACAAGATTGAATGACTGTCATCTGTGAAGTCAAGTGAGAATTTTAGAATAATATGAGGGTTCTCTTTTTCAAAGGCAGAGATTATTTGCTGGGTCCTTTGAATAAATGTAAAATACATATAAAAATACAAAGTCCAAGTTTCTGTTATACAATCTGCTGATGAAAAGGCTGATTTATCAATAGATCTGTAAGAGATTGTGTACTGCATTTCTGTAAAGTTGTTTCTAAACTTATTTACATTTGTTTTCAGAACTTTATCTTTGTAGTTTCATCTTTAAAATATTTTTAAAGAAATGTTAGAGTACTTGACTGGTGCTGGTAAGACAGAAATCAAGATTCTACAAGCTCTTTTTGCATTAGTTTTCTCAGGGTTATAATAAAATATGATGCTATTCTATTGGAGCAAAATTCAACAAAGCCTTCATCATGTTGCAAGTATAGCCACATGTGCTTCTGGTGTTTCCATTGCTGATTGCGGCATCCTCTGTGTGTACTGCACAGGCAAGGTAAGTGTGGAGAGGGTGGGCAAGCTCTCCTTGAGAAAGTAGGAAGAGAACACCTTCACCCAAACACAGCTATAATTACCACCAGCTGCCAGTTGTATCATCCTGTTTTTTTTTTAATGTTTTCATTTCCATGTGGAATAATTCAAAGATATTTTCTAAACAGAACCAAGTTATTAACCAACTCTTCCAAATATATTTGTTAGTATATTATATTGTTGTATTTCTATTAAATCTGAATTTAATAAAAAGTAGAATTAAAATATAAGGACCTGACCCTGTACACAGACCACACTAAATTTTGCAACTAGAAGAGCCACTCTGAACCTAACTTGGAAATTGTAACTTTCTATATGCAGACTGAATTATGCGGGGTCACTAGAAAAGGAATGTTCTAACTAAGGCTTCTCTGGTGACGAATAACAGAAAAGCAGCCTGCCATTTGTTTGTTTGTTACAGATTTATTAAAATATTATTTACAGCCTGGCCTGTGGTGGCACAGTGGATAAAGCGTCGACCTGGGAACACTGAGGTCGCCAGTTCAAAACCCTGCACTGGTTCGGTCAAGGCACATGGGAGTTGATGCTTCCAGCTCCTCCCCCCTTTCTCTCTTTCTCTCTCTCTCTCTCTCACTATGTGTCTCCTCTCTAAAATGAATAAAATAAAAATAAAATAAATTTTAAATATTATTTACATACCACAAAATTTATCCAATGTAAGTGTACAATTAATTGCTTTTTTAGTCAACTTATAATTATGCCACCATTTCTGTGATACCATTTTAGAACATTTCCATCACCTGCACAAAACTTCTATGAGCTCATTATAGTTAATCCCTAAGCCCACCTCAGGTCTCTGGTAAATGCTAATTTGATTTCTGTCTCCATTAGTTTGCATATTCTGGATATGTCTTATAAATGTTTTTTTTCAAAACTGACATCTTTCACTTAGCATGCTGCTTGAGGCTCATCCATGTTGAAGCAGGCATCGGTGTTCCAGCATTTTTTAATTGCTTTTTAGTGGATCATTCTCACAAATTAGAAAGCATGCTATTATGCCTGACCTGTGGTGGCGCAGTGGATAAAGCGTCGACCTGGGAACACTGAGGTCGCCAGTTCAAAACCCTGCACTGGTCCGGTCAAGGCACATATGGGAGTTGATGCTTCCAGCTCCTCCCCCCTTTCTCTCTTTCTCTCTCTCTCTCACTCTCTGTCTCCTCTCTAAAAAAAAAAAAAAAAAAATGAATAAAATAAAAATAAAATAAATTAAAAAAAAAAAAAGAAAGCATGCTATTATTTTCCCAATCTTAAAAATTAAAAAAGCAGCCTGACCTGTGGTGTCGCAGTGGATAAAGCATCGATCTGGGAACACTGAGGTCGCCAGTTCAAAACCCTGCACTGGTCCGGTCAAGGCACATATGGGAGTTGATGCTTCCAGCTCCTCCCCCCTTTCTCTCCTTCTCTCTCTCTCTCACTCTCTGTCTCCTCTCTAAAAAAAAAAAAAAAAAAAAAAAAGAATAAAATAAATTTAAAAAAATTAAAAAAGCAAAAACGGTTTTTTGACACCTCATTCTTCCCATCTCTTGCTACTTTCACACTAAAGGCTTCAAAATAGAAATCTACATTGTGGATGAAGAATGGGCCACATACTAAACCTGACAAGCTCCGAAGAGGCCAGCAGAGACTGAAAATAACCACGTAGGGTGGTCTGAAATAAAAACTTTTAAACTAAAAACGAGTCATGAGGGGTAATTATGTCCTAGAATGGTATCTTCCCCGACAAAGGTCAGTCTTTACCATAACTGAACCTGCCTATAATTTCTTCTATCAAAGATACCATAACTTTAGAATGTCAGTGTAATCGCTATTGTCTAGATCCCTTAGGGTAAAATCTTCTACCAGAACGTAAGACCACAGAACCAACCCCTCCTTGTTACCTTGTGTTCCGTATTACCATCTTTTTGTGCTATATTTTTAACTGTTAACTATCCTGTACCAACTAACGTAAACGGAGTAGCATCTATTCTGCTTTGATTTTTATCCAATTCCAGATTTCTCTGCTTTGCTTTCTCCCACCTCCCTAATCTATCACCAATGGATTTCATGTAACCCCCTTACCTCTTCCCTTTGATTCTGATGCATAAAATAAGTGGTGTAACTGTCATTTTACAGATCATTTTCTCAATCTGTTGAGATTTTATTTTCCAACAATTGTCATCAGTTTGGCCCAAATGAACTTATAAAAATTCTTACAGGTTTTGGACATTTCTTATGTCAAGACACTCTCATTTCTACACTTTTTCTTCGCTTTTCTCTTGAAACCCTTCCAATAAGGGTTCCTTTTTCTCCCACCTACCCAAGAAACTGCTTATATTATGGTTTATAATGAGTTAATTCTCAATTTTTATTTTATTTTAGAAGTCTGTTTTTAATGCAATAACTAGAAAAAATATTTTTAATATAGGCATGATCTCTTCAATCCTCTGCTTAAACTCCCCAATTTTTTACCATTTCATTCAGAGTAAAAGCAAAATCCTCATGCTGGCCTATAACACCCTATCTGATGTGAGGGCATTATCTCTGTTACTATTCCCAGGTCCTGACTGCTTTGAGCTTTAATGATAGTCATAATGGATTTTTTGTTATTTTTAGAAGATGTCATTTATACTTCCCATCTTTCAATTTTCTATTTCTTTTTTCTGGAAGGATAATATGACTTGCTTCTTCCTTTCTTCTAATCTATGAGAATTTCCTTGGTTTAGAATAGGTATTTAAAATAACCCCTCATCACCCTCTTTATTTTTCTCCTTAGCCCTTACTGACACCTGACAAACTGGATATTGTACTTTTATAGGTATTATTTTTTACCTTCCTCACAATTAAAATCTATGCTCTTTAATGACACATATTATTAGGTACTGAATGAACATATGTTGATTGAATGACTAAATTTCAATAGTGTTTTTGTCTTTCCAGTAAAAAGGTACCATTGGGGAAAAAATAAAAGAGGAAATCAAAATCATGTGGCAAATAATCATGACTGGGAAAAATCTTTTTTATTGATGGTGCAGATCTTTCATGCTTCCCTATGATGGCCTCTCTCTTTGGTGGTTGTCATCAAGGATAGGTTCTGAGTTTGGCCATGTGAGTAGGTATGGCTGATGAGATAGTAGCTCACTTGATAAAAGCAAATGCTAAAAAATTGCTTGTACACTCCCATTTTATTTCTTGCTCAACTGCCTTCTCCACAAGAACATCCTCAGGCAGCCCTTGATGGAGGATGAGACATAGAAAACAGATTCAGGTCAACCCCAAAGCCCCAGTTAAGGCTTCAGACATTTGACAGAACCCAACCAAGATCTGGAAGACTGCCCATGCAAGCCACAGCTGTGAACATTTGCATGACTGAGACAAATCGAACCCAACTCAGATAAAAACTGACCAGAAAATCCATTGACTGAGAAGTACATATAAACATTTATTGTTACATTTACTCTTCAGTAAGTCTTTAAAATTGTTTGTTCAATGTCATTACAATGACAATAAAGAACTGATACAAAAATGATTTTACACTAGAATACATGCAATGTAACTGAACACACCAAATGTTGATGTGATGATGCTGACTCACTGCATATGAGGATATACAGAATAGTAGTATAAGTTAAAACACATAAAGCATAACACCTAGAGAGAGATTTGAAGACCACATAACAAGAAAGAAGGAAAAACTAAAGCATTGCCTTTAAAACTCAGAACTGAAATATCTATTCTTAGACATAACTTGTCCAAAAATATTTATAATTGTGCTAGGAGATATATAATAGTGTATCAGGTGTTTATGTTGCAAGCACGTTTGCCATAAACATTTTTAGTGCACAACTAGCCATAAATCAACTTCACAGGAAAAGATTGAAAAAAGAAAAAAAGGGCATTTAAAATAAACATAATAAAATGTTAAAAAAAAATTTTAATCCCTTATTGAGAAAAATGAAAATACATGATTTACTTCAAAGTCTTTGGTTCATAATATTATACTTTTTTTTTGGTTGTTGATCAGTCTTCTCATTCAGCACTGCATGTTTTTCCCCCTCCAATTCTTTTCTTTAATAAGACAGGTGTCATTTTTAGCTCTGGAAGCTTTTGGTAAATTAGTAGTCACCTCTTTCATATTTGCCATAGTTTGTAAACTACTAGTTTTAAAGAATGAGAGTGTTATCCTCAGAAAGGTATTTCAAACTAATAAATTTTCATTTTCTAGCATAGTGTGCAATCAGGCTTTACATGTAGATTTGCAGTCTGACTTTTTGTGTAGTAGTTATCATCCACTATTTTTTAATTGAATTTATTAAGGTCATACTGGTTAACATAATTATTTCAGATGCCTAATTCCTTTTTTTTTTTTTTTTTTAAGCAAGAATGAGAGAGAGGAAGAGAGTGAGAGAAAAGGACAGACAGGAAGGGAGAAAGATGAAAAGCATCAATTTATAGTTGTGGCACCTTAGTTGTTTATTGATTGCTTTCTCATATGTGCTCTAACCAAGCTAGTGACCCCTTACTTAAACCAGCAATCTTAGATTCAAGCCAGCAACCTTGTGCTTCAAGCCAGTGAGTGACCTTTGGGTTTATGCCAGAGGCCCTGGAGTCATGTCTATGACCCCATGCTCAAACCAGTCATCCCGTGTTCAAGACGGTGAGCCTGCACTCAAGCCAGATAAACCCATGCTCAAGCCAGCAATGTCAAGGTTTCAAAATTGGGTCCTCAGCATCCCAGGTGGACACTTTATCCACTGTGCTACTGCTTGGTCAGGCTATTTCTTTTTTTTTTCTTTTTTCTGTGTTTATTATACTGACTTTAAAGAGAGGAAGGGAGAAAGCAAGAGAGAGACAGGAAAATCTACCTGTTTCTGTATGTGCCCTGACTGGGGATCAAACAGGCAAGCTCTGCGCCTCTCAGGACAGTGCTCTACCAACCAAGCTTTCTGGCTAGGGCCAGGTGCCCAATTCTACAACACATCTCTGTACACCATATGGTGTGTTCACCCTCCTTTCCCAACTCAAGTCTTCATTCATCACCATTTATCCTCCTATATCCGCCTCCACTTCCCCAACTCTTGCAATCACCATACTAAATCTCTTCACCCCTGCACCTAACCCTCCACTCCAGCTGTCAGCCTGCTCTCTTTGTGTGAGTCTGTCACTATTTTGCTTATTAGTTCATTTTGTGCATTAGATTCCACACATGAGTCAAATCACATGGCACTTGTCTTTTTCTGACTGGTTTATTTCATTTAGCAAAATTCTCTCAAGGTCCATCCATGCTGCTGCAAATGGTAAAATTTCCTTCTTTTCTATGGCCACAGCTTTTTAGTCACTCATCTACTGATGGGCACTTGGGCTGTTTCTATATTTTAGCTATTGTAAATAATGCTGCAATGAACATAGAGATGCATATATTCTTTTGAATTAATGTTTTGGGATTCTTAGGATATATGAAGACCATAACTAACATATAGTCTACTCATCACATAATGAGGGCTAGGATTTATATAATATAAAAATGGAAATACTGTGAGAACTTCGACAATAGAAAAATAAAACCAAATAAACAGTGCTTAAATACATTAAGACTGTTAAATGTAAACCAAACTGTCAACCATTTATTGTTTTTTTTAAAAACAAAATTGCCTACTGTCTATTAGTTGTGCATTAAAAATGTTTGTGGCAAAAATGGTTGCTGTAAAAATGATGCGGCAAAGATGTTTATAATAAAAATATTTAAGGTGAAAGTAAATAGAACCACATAATGGGCCTGAAATGGATTATAATGCTAATATATACAATTGACAATACATATATATATACAATTTTTCCTTTCTAAAAAAGAAGTAATCTAGTCTTAAATTTAAGTATCTTTATAACATTTAATGTTTATAAAAACTTGAAATTCTTTTATTAAAAAACGAAAAAGCATAACAAATGCTGAGATTTTAAACTTTAATTGATGATCTGATTTTTTAATCAAGAAAAGTACATATACACAAATCCCAAATGTCTTAAAATGGTAATATAGGTAGAGAACTATGGATATAACGGAAGCATATGGACAATGTCTTAACTAAAAATATCTGTGAACAGAATTCTAAAATATAGCAAAATGACCCAGATAACGAGCTATCAACCATTTTGGAAGAAAACACAAACCTGTGCTTTAGTTGATTAACCTTTTCTACATTCAAACAGAAAGAAACACAAGCTAACCAAGAACATCTCTTTTTAATAAAACAGATTTCTCATTCTCGCAACAATATTCTACTCATGAATTACAAGAGATCAATGCTTATCCACGATGTAAACCAACATGTCACCTCAATTAGGAACGATATAACAATTAGATATATCTAATTGTGATATATATATATATATCGTTCTGATTCAAGATTCATATGAAAATTAAACAGTGTGGGAGACAAAGGTGAAAAAATATAGAAATTGGGATCTGTAAAATTCATTTGACATCTACACATTTTCTAGTCTATTTTTTGTTATTTAAGATTATTTTATTTTATTATAATTTTTTTAGCAAGAGAGAGACAGATAGACAGGGGCAGACAGACAGATAAGAAGGGAAAGAGATAAGAAGCATCAACTCATAGTTGTGGCACCTTAGTTGTTCATTGATTGCTTTCTCATATGTGCCTTGATGGTGGGGCTCCAGCAGAGCCAGTGATCCCTTGCTCAAGCCAGCAAACTTGGGCTTCAAGCCAGTGTCCTTTGGTTTTAAGCCAGCAACCACGCGGTCATGTCTATGATCCCATGCTCAAGCCTGAGACCCCACATTGAAATTGGTGAGCCTGTGCTCAAACCCGCGACCTTGGTGTTTGGAACCTGGGTCCTCAGCGTCCCAGGCCAATACTCTATCTACTGCATTGCCACCTGGTCAGGTGTCATTTAGAATTTGAAGTTAAAAAGATTCAGGAAGTTTTATGTGAAACCAAGGTCTTCAGAGCAGCAGGTGGACATACTCTTCTGTTTAAGGAGGTCCTATGATGATAAACAAACAAACAAAAACTTGCAAATATCCAAACCACTCCATCAAATAACTTTTGGCTTAAGATCTTTCTTTAATATTTTTTAATATTCCTGGTCTCTAATAGAACAAGTAGTTTGAACTAAAATTAAGATAAATATATTATAATTTAAAGAGTATTTCAAGTATTCCTCTTTAAATGTGCTGTTTATTCTTATTATCTTCATATTAAAGATGAAAATGCAAAGTTCATGACTATTTGTATTTGGAATTACTATGGTTTTTATTCATTATCTTTGCTGCACAACAAATTATTTCAGTATTAATAGCTTAGAACAGTAATCATTTATTCTCTTGAAGTGTCCAAGACCAGAAATCCTGGAGTAACATAGCTGAGTGGTCCATTTTGAGATGATCTCATGCAGTTGTAGTCAATCTTTCACCTGGGCTGCATCATCAAATGTCTTGAATGAGGCTTGAGAATGTGCTTGAAACAAGGCTACCACACATGACTTGTCAAAGGTCTCAGTTCCTGTGGACTTTTGGATGAAGATCTTAGTTTTTCACCATATGGGTCTTTCCTCATGATGTGGCAGCTGGTTTCGCTCAGAGTAAGAATTAATTTTATACTAGATATCAGAATATAAGGTAATTTTATGTGAAGAAACCATACAGTGATTTTGATGACCAATAAGAACAAAAATATTCCAAAGTAAATTTTATATATATACATATATAAATGGAAGAAATAAATACACACTCACACACAAAAATAAAGACATTTTCCTTGTGGTTTATAGGATAATGGCCCTCCAATGATGTCTATGACCAAATCACTAGATTTTATAAACATGTTGTATTATAGGCAAAATGGGAAATAAAATTGCTGATGGATTTAAGGTTTCTAAATTAACTAATTTTAAAGGAGACAGATTATTTTAGATTATCTGTTTAGGCTCAATTTAATCTCAAGGATCATTAATATTAAAGAAAGTGGCAGAAGAGGCAGAGCAATATGTGAGAAGAATTGGACCTGATTGATGTTGCTGGCTTTGAAGATAGATGAAATTAGATCCCCAGTCAAAGACTGTGGGTACTCACTGCCTGGAAAAGATAAGAATGTAGATCTTATCTGGAACCTACAGAAAGAAATGCATCCCTGTCAACACCTTGACTTTAACCCAGTGAATTCTGTACTAGATTTCTAGCCTGCAGCACTGTAAGATAATGAATTTGTATGCTGTACACCACTAAATTTAGGGTAATTTTTCATAATAGTAATAAAAAACTAATATGCACTGTGATGTTGGGAAAACTCAATAGTCTCCTCCTGAGTTAGATAAAAGCTCAGGCTTCCTCCGCATCTTTCTTCTTTACTTCACATGGAACACTTCCCTTTTGACACTTCCAGTCACCAAATGTGTGAAAGCCTTCCCCCACCAGCAATTCTCTGTGACTCCAGTTCAGTGTCTTACAGTGTAACTAAATTCTGACACTAGGTACGTGGAGATAGCTTCAGATCCTACAGGTTAAGTACTTCCGGGTTTTTATGGAGGCTTCCTTACATAGTTATAATCAATCATTAATTCCATTATTCAGTGTTTTTCCTTTCTCAAGAGGATGAGGGGTGGAGCTCAAGATTCCAAACTTAGAATCATGAGTAGCATTTCTGATGGCCAACCCCATCAAGAGTTATCCAGGAGCCCAACCAAAGTAGCCTTGTTAGAACAAAGACACTGCCATCATCCACAAAATTCCAAAGGTTTAGTAACTATTCTGTGTCAGAAACTGGGGTCAAAGACCAAATAATAGAGCAAAAGATGTTCCTAGTGCTCTTTATACAGGAGGTCCTTGGGTTATGACAGTCTCAACAGAAAGTATTTGAGTTTACAATGTTCATACCCATAAAAGCTTAAAAATACTGACACGTGATTGTTTGGGCTTACACCATTAGCATCATACTATGGACCATGTGGGCGAACCAGTTTGGTTGCACTCGGCAGAAGAATATGCAGCACAGTGTATTGTACACTATATGTATGTTCTTTTCCTTTCTCTGTGGCTTAGTTGTGTTTTTATGTTCTAGATTATGATTTTACAACTGTGTTAGGATAATCACGCAAACTGGCTTGCATGACTTAGGATAGGGTGTGTTTTGACTTACATGAAAATTCGGGTTATGTCGCTGTGGTAAAAATGAAACTGTGTCGTAACCTGAGGGCCTCCTGTATTTAGGACTTTACAAGAGTTTTAAGAGCTTCATACCTGGACCTGGAGGCAGAAACTAATAAATATGAATTTTTGATTAGCTTCCATTCCCCAAAGTACTAACAAAATGAATGCAAATTAAATATTTTCAATGTCAGGTCAGCAAAAATTTGAAAGACTGACAATACTTATTGTTAAAAGAAATATGAAGAAAAACTCAATGTACCCATGTTTTCTTCTTGTGAGTGTAAATTCATTCACATAAACCAACATAATGTAACTTATAAATTATGTTATGATTTAATTTTTAAAAATTAGCTTATCTCTCAATAATAAATTCTTTCTGTTATCATATTTGGAGCCAAACTAATATTAAAGACTACTCATTCAATGTAATCATTTGAGAACAATTTAAATTTAATTTATGATTTTAATAATTGTGTACAACTGATGTTTTTACATCAATTATATAGTTGTAAACAAATAATTATATATAGTATTTATTTAGACTAAATTATCTTTTCCAGTCTCTGAATGAATATTGCAATAAAAAATTCTTCCTTCATGTCTATCTGACATGGGTTAAGATGTCAACAATAGTTATGAACATGAAAGCTGTTTTACCTAAATCTTGAGTTCCCGAGTATTGTCATATTTTTAGTGGTACTACAAGAAATATATATTCTGAACAAATATATATATATTTACTTTTCTTGGTGATTGTGTGGCTTTATGTTTTGCCTGGATCCATTTTATCTACATTAACTTGAGTTTTGTATCACTATTAGTTCTGTAGCTTCTCACGGAAGTAAAGTTCTGCTTATTCTTTCTGCAGAAATAGCTGCCCTGTAATTGAATTGATTGATATAGTAACTTTATATTTTAAGTGACTCATGCATAAATTCATGAAAGATCATTTTAAAATTCAAGAAAACAGTATTTTTTAAAATTTATATTATACTATAATAAACTCAATATTCTGTACAATTTTAAGATATAGAATCAAATGATTCTTTTTCAAGATCATTCTTTTACATTTCACATAAACTGAACACTTTATTGCTTCATTAATTGAGTTTTATTAATGTGATAGGTATATATAGTACATAGAAGTAGATAGAGTCACCATTCTGCGGCTTCTCATTGGACAATAAATACAGACACATTTATTTTATCCAGATTAATTTAGTTTTTTCTTTATCTTTTTTCTTATATTATTGAACTTATCTTGAAATTTTGCATGTTTATCAAATAGTAAACTGAATTTAAAAAGTATGTCTTCCTCAAAAGGTTCTTTTTATTGTCATCACCAAAGGTTACTGTCTTTATTATACAAATTACTAATATTCTTTGGTGGCGTTTTTAGGGGACTTTAAAATAATTTAAAACTTTACCCTGGTCTACTCCTTTAAAATACCAAGTTAGTAAGATTCACAATAAACATGCCAGAACATGATGAATATGTAAGCATGGAAAATGATTTTGTAATAATGGAAAATAATTACTTTTTTCTATTTGTAGACTCAAAACTGGTTTGCATAGTTATGCTAATGAAGTTTTTTTTTAATATTTTTATTTATTGATGTTAGCATAATGAGAAGGGACAGAGAGAGAGAGAAAGGAGCAAGACAGGAACATAGATTCACTCTTGTATGTGTCCTGATGGGGGATTGAACCAGCAATAGTTCTCTACACTTTGGAACGATACTTTAACCAATTCAGTTATCTGTCCAATGATTAAGAAGTTTTGATTTTTGATTGTAAACTAAATCTATGCTAATTAAGGAATAAAACATATATAATCTATACCATACCCACTTAAGAGATGGTCATGCACAAGAATATGCATATCATAATGGTGGTGCTAAAACACAAATCCAGTTTTTCTTATCCCATTTAAAGTGACTACTTATTGTGATTCTCATCTGACCTGTGGTGGCACAGTGAATAAAGTGTTGACCTGAAATTCTAAAGTCCCTGGTTCAAAACCTCGGACTAGACTGGTCAAGACACATATGGGAGTTGGTTACTGCTCCTCCCATTCCTCCTCTCTCTGTCTGTCTCTCTCTCTTCTCTAAAAATGAATTGAAAAAAATTTTATTGTAATTCTCAGTGGTATGTAATTTCATATGTGGGAAAACATGTGCCAAAGAAGCTAGGACAAGGGTCAAAAGTGACAGGCAAGGAGACAACCAAACCGAGAGGCATGAAGACTCTTGGAGGAACTGTACTAGGTAGTAAGGAAGAAAACATAACCAGGAGTAGATTGTGGAAAGTTTTAAATATCAACTTTAAAGGCAAATAGTAAAGGCCAATTTCCCAATTTGTACGTACTTTTTTATGAATGAGTCATAATCTTTCACGTCATCAAGAAAAACTATAAGCTACTGAATATAACTTTTTAAAGTTTCTAAGTTAATTGAAATATGGTAAGGTTAAATATTGTTAACCCTAGGACTTAGTTTTTATATTTTTGTTGTTGTACATGATATATCCTTTGTAAGTAATACAAATCATAGGAACAAAATATATCACGTTTTAATATAAAAAAATAAAAGCTGAAAGAAAGTGGTTATAAAATTAAAAACTGAGGATGTTTTAACAAAGAAAATAAGTTTTTTTAAAAAAAGTTTTATTTAGAAGGATGCCTGAGCATGATAGTTAATATTTTGTGTCCATTTGACTGACCATGACTAGCCCAGGAATTTGGTTTAATGTTATTCCAGGTGGGTCCCTGAGAGAATAAGATTTGAATTGGTTGACTGAATGAAGCAAATAGACCTTCTCAATATGGGTGGTTCTCATTCAATCCAGAGAAGGTCTGACTAGAAGAAAAAGAGAGATAAGCAAGAATTAGCTATTTCTGCCCATTGTTGAGCCAATGCATTGATTGTATTTTTTTCTGTTCTCTGACTCACACAGAATGATTCTTCTTTGGTCTTGAGACTCTCAGCCTTCAGTCTGGAACTCATACTGTCTGTTTTCCTGTTTTTCAGTAGACCTTTGGACTTAGACTGGCACTGTATCATCAACTATCCTGAGACTACAGCTTGCCAGCAGAAGACTCGGGTATTCCTCAGCCTCCATAAACATGTGAGTCAATTTCTGATGATAAATTTCAGAGAGATTAAACAATCTCTAGTTGGTTCTGTTTCTTGTGAGGACCCAGACTACTACACTAAGAATATTATTTGCCTCGTTATCTCAGTCTATAAAAGGTTGATTATCATCATCTACTGAATTCTTTGAAGTAATCTGTTAGACTAAATGTACGGATTTTGTTTTTTTAACGGTACAAAGAACTAAAAAGTGAGAGATTCAGTCATATTTTTTTCCTTTTCCATTACCTTGTCTATTATTATTATTATTATTACTAATTTAGTGAGTGCTTTAATTGAAGTAATTTTTCAAACCTTGACTGGTACTGTGTTAACTATATACTTAACTTTGAAGACCTAGGAATAGATACTGTTACTGTTATACATCGAAGATGACTCAGATTTCTTCTACTCATATACTTATAGTGGTGTAAATGCCTGTCTCTGGTTCTTTCTTCTATGTAGGTTTGTTGGGTCATATAAAGTTTTGTTACCACCACTCAGGCTGTGTTACCAAGAACAGCTCTTTTCTGGCATTGGAGTATGTTTATACTATACACTAATTGTTTTCATCTTGCTTGAAAAAACTTTACCTCAATATTTTGGTGGTAAGATACAGAATACCAAGGGTTAAGTGTGAGTCTAGATGAAAAAGAGGAAGAAAACCAATTAGCCAACTTTGTGTTTATGTATTAGACTTCATGCTTTTCTGGGGGTTTTTTTGTTTGTTTTTAAGTGAGAGGAAGGGAGATAGTGAGACAGACTATTGCATGTGCCCCAACTGAGATCCACCTGGAAACCCTCATGTGGGACCAATGCTGGAATCAGCCAAGCTATTTTTTAGCACCTGGGGTTGAAATTTAGACCAACCAAGCTATTGTCAGTGCCTGGGGCCAAGGCTTGAACCAGTCCAGCCACTGGTGGAAGGGGAAGAGGGAGAGAAGGAGAAGAGAAAAGAGAGGGGGGGACTAGAGAAGCAGATGGTCACTTCTTTTGTGTGCCTTGACTGGAAATTGAACCTGGGATATCTATATGTTTGCCTGACATTCCATCCACTAAGTCAACTGACAAGGGCCAGACTGAATCCTTTTCAAAGAAAAAAATAAGGAGGGGAGAAAGAGAAAGAGAGATGAGAATCTCAGGTGATCTGTCTTAGCTTCCTCAGATTTGGAGCCAAAGAGCTATGTGGTAATAAATCACTTATTTCCTTGACTTTGCCTTTCCTACATGCTCATCTCAGAAGCATTATGTAATATGGTATCATATTCATTTCACAAAAGTTTATTCATATTTTAGTTAAACATAAATTGTACAATTATTATTATAGGTGAACAAATATTAACATTTCATGTGCATAAACCTTCAAAAAGGAACGTAATTGATTTCAGATAGTTTAAATGAAAAGATGAAACAGACTGTATGTTATTTACTGTATTTATTCTATTCGTGAAGTAACGTCATGTGGCAAAGGTTAAAATCAATAGTGTGGGGAAATACAACTTACTCTCAAGAAAATGCAACAAGAACAAGAAGGAAAATGATTGTAAATGAAGAACATAAATAACTTCAAACAGTTCTTACTTAGTTTTTATCTATTTTATCTCATAAACAATGTAATAGTAGAAAAATGTATATCCAGTAATTTTTATGTTTTAAACATACCTAAATACACATCATGCTACTGCCTAGATATTTAAGTATACCTAGACTCTTGATCATTTTGTTCAAAGCCATATATAAACACACACAAACACATATATCCATTTATTTTCCTCAGTCATTTATTATGAGATTCTATAAGACTAGAAATCTTTATCGGAACACAAGCTGGTACTTGAATTTGAGAGAATTGTGACCAGTTGCTTTGACCCCTGTGTTTCCCCTAAGTTTTAATTTAAGAGTAAAAATCAGAGTGCAGGTGTTTTCCCAAAGATTAATGATCATTCAGGAGTCATTATGCCCCTGGGACAAATATCTAATCATTAATCCTACAGAAATGTAAAGTACAAAAGTCATTATCACCACCATCAAATGACAATTCCTTTTTCTGTTAAGTGAGTGCTTACTTTATTTCAAGATGATGAAAGGTCCAAAATGGGTATTGTGTAGGCAGAAAAGCTCTATTAATTTGCTACACTAGGAGCTATTCAATAAGAAAAAATAATCCTAGATATTGAGTGATGTAAATTTGACTCAACAGAAAGGAGTGTTAAATTCACTAAGTTACACTGCTGACAAGGGTCAATTAAATGTTCTTCATCACCTGACACTCCTATATGTTAGGATCACTGCTTATTTTCTATTCTAATAAATGTGTTATTAATCAAAAAGTGCTATAATTCTTTCTTAGGTTTTATCAGATTCAATATATCCTATACATAATGTCTTCAAATTGCCAAGGTATCCTTTGGGAATAAGTTTAGGCCAACTTCTCCAATAACAATCCCTTTTTCTGAATGACCAGCAAGATGATGTTCTGAAACTAGAGATGAAATCAAACTTTCATGTAGCAATAGTAATATTTTAGATAAAAGTATAAAACCACATAGAAAAAAAATAGTTAATTCTTTCCTTTGTTTAACATGCATTTACTGAGCACCTACTAGGTGCTAGGCGCAGTTAGAGAATAGAAGTGTGAGAAAGAGAGACATTTCTGTACTTAAGAGTGGATATTGTTTAGAGAGGAAAATGGAAAAATAATAAACCTATGAATAACATATAAAACACTGCCAGAGAATAAAAAGTGCCAAACATAAAATCAGTCAGTGGTTTAAGGTGGGGTATAATTTTAGATAGGGAGTTCAGGCAAGATTCTCTGTAGAACATTCTGAAAGGATGTGAGTGAGTAGGTCATTGCTCCATGGATCAGAAAGTTGCAGGAAAAAAGGGCAAGAAAAACAAAAGCCATAAGATAAAGACATACTTGTTTTATTCGGTAAAGAAAAAGAATACCAGTTGGCTATAGCAGAATACTCAGAGGAGAATGTTAAAGATGATGTCAGGTGGACACCACTGGGGAAGATAGTTAAATCTTTACATATCACATGATGAAGTTTGGTTTTTCCTCTTAATATCATGGAAAGCTTTTGGAAAATTTTTTGTAAATGGTAATAGAAACTTACTTTTTAAGAAAGTTTTTCTCTCTGGCTTCTGACAAAGACTATCTCCATACCCAAGCTCTAGTAAGACTCCTCTGAGGTATCCTGGCCATAAATACTACAGATTCAGCACAAATGAGCCATCCACCTCTCTGCTCCCACATACACATGAACACTAAACACTAAGAGACCAGAACAAACACCAGAATAGTTTCTAACAGCTCAAAGCTTACTCCCTAGAAGAATGACTACAGTCCCCTTAATTTTCTGCCTGGGAAGACTTAAGTCTGCCAAAGAATTTATTGTTTCTTCCAGCCAACACCTGAAGATAGGGCTTCTGTCTCCCAGGCTCTGTGGGAGGGTAATAGCCTGGCTTTGATAAGTGCCAGTTGGCAAACCCAGATGGGCTAATCACATTAACCAATCCCCTTTCTCATGTTTTGAAAATGTCCACTTCCCTGACTCTGTTCAAGCTCCTGCTGATCGCTTTCCCTATTGTCTCATTTTCCTTTTAAAATGCTCAGTCACCCCTACACACATTGAAGTTGAGTTTAGTCTACGCTGCACTCTCTGCCCTAGTGTAACAGTTACTATTGAAGAAATCCATCCTTATAGCGTTAACTAGCATCTGGCTTTGTTTATATCCGACATTGCTTAAAGGATAAAATACTGTAGGGAAGTAAGAACTGAAATAGAGAAAGGAATCAAGTTAATGAAGAAGTTTAAAAAAGATATTATATTGGAAGAGTTCTAACAGTGCAAGCGGTGACAAGTGGTGTACAGTGGGTCCGATCGGTCAAAAGTGCACCATGACTTTACGGACACACAGCATATATATTTTGAGCATGAAATCATGGTGACCATAGATAATGGGTTGGATCAAGAATGTTAGTGCTTTTAATTTTTAAATTATTTTCATTGTTTATAAAAGTTTTTCAGAAAATGGATAATATTATCTATATTAATTAAATTATAATTTACATACAATGAAAAACATGAATTATAAGAATATGGTTTGATAAGTTTTGACAATAGACTCATAATTTACATTCTTATCAATATATAGAACATTTCCATCATTCTAGAATATTCTTTGGTGTCCCTTCTCTTCTCAGGCCCTCTTCAAATTTATTCCACATGAACTAGTTTTGCCTGGTCAGGAACATCCTTCATACTAAATCATAAAGTATACACTTTTTGTATATGTTTCTCTTTACTCAGAATAATGTTTCTGAGAATCATATGTGTTGTTGCATGTTTTAGTAGCATATTTGTTTTATTGTTGAGTGTTATGAGTTGAATGTTAATGTCTCCACCAAATTCATATTTTAAAGCTCTAACCCCTAATATTATGATATTTGGAGATGAGCTTTTAAAAATGACTAGGCCAGGCAATGAGGGACCCTATGATGAGATTAGTGCCCTCATTTAATGTACCACAACAGCAGGAAACAGAAGAACTTCTCTCCTTGCCATGTGAGGACAAAGCAAGAATTTGGTCAGTCATCTGTGAGTTAAGAAGAAGGCCTACACCAATAACTTAATATACTGCATTCTTGATCATACACTTCCCAGCTTCCAGAACTGTGAGATATAAACGTCTATTTTTTAAGCCATCCAGTCTATGGTATCGTGTTATAGCAACAAGAGCCAACTGAGAAGACACTGAGTACAATTACATTGCATAGAGTCAACACAATATGTTTATCTATTCTTTCTCTCACAGACATTTGAGTAGTTTCCAGTTTGGGGCTTTAATAAATAAATATGTTATAAGCATCTTGTATAAATATTATTTATATGTTTTAATTTTTCTTTTGTGAATACCAAGATATAGAATTAAGAGGTCATAGGGCAGCTGTATGGTTAGTTATATGAAACTAGAAGAATGATTTTTCAAGTGATTTTGCAGTTTGTCATTTTACCAGCAATGTAAAAAACTTCCAGTTGCTCTACATATGCAAACACTGGGTTGTTATCAGGCCTTTTACATTTTAGCCATTTTTTGTGAGTAGAAAGGAATATCTCACTGTAGTTTTAATTTGCATTTTTCTGATGTCTAACCATGTTGAATGTTTCTTCATGTGCTTTTAAATTATTTGTAATTTTTATTTGTATATTTTTGCCTTTTTTATTTAATTGTCTTTTTGATCATTGCATTGTAAAATTTAGTTATATATTCAAAATAGAAGCCCTTTGTCTCTCTGTGTACTGAAGACATGTTCTGTCCAAAAAAAATTGCATACTCCAAGATCATGAAGATATTTCCTTCTTTCCCGTTGGAAGCTTATCTCTTATAGCTTTTATATTTAGGTCTATAATTCATCTCAATTTTATTTTTCTGTTATATATGCAGTATGGTCATTTTATTTTTATGCAGATATATTTTTCTGTGTCATATGTTCAAAATGTTTCCTATTCTCTTTAAATCACTTGAACAACTTATTTAAAACAATTGATCATTTAACTGTGGGATGTATTCTGTACTCTCTGTTTTCTTTATTTTATATATTTATCTACTATTAAGCCAATAGAACACCATTTCTTATAAGACTGTATTAAATCTTGTAAGTAGGCATTATAAATCTTCTCATTTAATTTTTTTGAGGTGAGCCTTCTGGCTAATTCTTTCAAACTTCCCTCCTTTCTGGGAGGTTATGTGAGCATAACTTCTCCACTCTCCCCAGCAGATAGACTAATGCACTGTCTTTCACTTGTAAATAGATATACACATCAGGACTGAAACCCTTTCTCATGTAACTACTCGGATAAGAAAAAATAATGACTGGTCTCAGTTATATTTCAATAAGCATATCTGAGCATTTTGGTCCCAAGATTTAAATGCACAAATTAATATGCATTTTCTGCTTTCTTGGAGGTTTTTCTAATGTGCTACAATAGTTAGAACCCTATACAAGAAGAAAGGTAAGTTGCACAGTATTTCCCTCTTTCCCTGACATAATTGCAGAATGCAGTAATTGTTTTCTAAACATAAAATAATTTTCAGAAAGATATTAGAACAAGCTTACCCCAGAAACCAACATAAAAAAGAAATAATAACTTTATATAAATATTATATAATTTTAAAAAATGTGTTGTATCTTCCTGCAAAGTTCTATTACAGCATTAATTGAAAATCTAAATTCAGCTAATGGATTTTCAATAAAAACCATAAAGAGCTTCTGTTCAGACTATTATAAAACTTTACTTATTCATTTATTTGCAAATACATATGTGAAAATAAGAATGACTTTGCTGTTCATAATATAAGCCATCTTTGACAAATATTTAAAGTGGGGAATAAAGTAAAAAACGATACATTTAACTCAGCTTTTCTCCCACTCCAAACAGAGTGCTCTTTAATAAAAAGATCACTGAAACCCTAAAACATTAGCATTATCCACTTGGAATAAAGCAAGCTAAGACAATCATCCAGATGAAGATATATTTTTCCAACCTATAATTTGGGCATAATGGCACTTTTTTTAATGTACCACAAACTAGAAGGAATTAATATTGTGTAGCAAGTGAGGCCAATATGTATAAAGAACTACCATTAGAAAGATGAAAACCTATAAAACACACTGGAAGATAAATGTTTTCTGATTTTCTAAAATGCTTAAATAAGTTTAGTGATTTTTGTATCTTCTGAATCCAAATTTTCCATTCATGTAACCATCAAAATAATATGATCTCTTTGACAGGTTGTAGTCATATAGTTGGCTAAGAATAATGAAGTGGAATGGGGAGAGATAGTTTTTTTGTTTGTTTGTTTGTTTGTTTTTTACAGGGACAGAGAGAGAGTCAGAGAGAAGGATAGATAGGGAAAGACAGACAGGAAAGGAGAGAGGTGAGAAGCATCAATCATTAGTTTTTTATTGCCGTCGCAACACCTTAGTTGTTCCTTGATTGCTTTCTCACATGTGCCTTGACCGCGGGCCCTCAGTAGACCGAGCAACCCCTTGCTGGAGCCAGCGACCTTGGGTTCAAGCTGGCGAGCTTTAGCTCAAACCAGATGGGCCCGCGCTCAAGCTGGCGAGCTCGGGGTCTCGAATCTGGGTCTTCCATATCCCAGTCCGACACTCTGTCCACTGCGCCACCGCCTGGTCAGGAAGGTTTTGTTTTATATGGCCATGGGGAAAACAAGTAGCATAAGTTTTCAGAACTTTTAAACTCCTGAGGCTAATTTGAAGCAATATGTTTCATGTCCATGTTCCTCTTGTTTAAAATCCATGTATTTTATAAGTGATGCCAAATTAAATGATTAGATTCCACAAAGTTGCCTAGATTGTAGCTCACTCTTTTATGAAACTGTTAATGAACAGTGTAATGTGACAATAAAAGCAGCGGAGAGAATGAAGAAGCTGTTTGAGACAAAAGACCATAGTTTGTTTATTCTATTTGCCCTTTAAAACATAGATTATTGACACTGTCATAAAAATAATAGTAAGTTATAGAATGCATCTGGCTCTATATGTTCTTCATATGGCTTTCAATACTGTGTAAGACTTAGTAAGATTGCCTCAATATGTAATAATAATAATAAGTAAAACATACAATCCTAAAAATGAGATATGTATTATTCTAATGATTTGTATGGATTATTTCAACTGCTCTTTAACAGCATATCTGTACAAGGAGGAAGGATAGTGATTGTTATAATAATGTGATTATTAAAAACCTATCTTAGAAGATGATAAATAGGTTAAAATCTCAGGTCCTTCATGTATTGGCCATGTGATTTTGAGTAAATTAAACTGTCTTCTCCTTGATTTTCTCATATATAAAACAGAGGTAAAATTCTTGCTATAGGTCCTGGCTGTTTGGCTCAGTGGTAGAGCATCAACCTGGCATGTGGGTGTCTCAGGTTCGATTCCTGGTCAGGGTACACAGGAGAAGCAACCATCTGCTTCTCCACCTCTCTTCCTCCCCCTTACCTCTCTCTTTTTCCCTCCCACAGCCATGACTTGATTGGTTTTAGCATGTTAACCCCAGGTGCTGAGGTTGGCTTTGTGAATTCTTAGCCTCAGGTGCTAAAAATAGTTCAATTGCGAGCATGGTCTCGGATGGGCAGAGCATCAGCTCCAGACAGGGGTTGCAGAGTGGATCCCAGTCAGGGCACATGCAGGAGTCTGTTTCTATCTCCTCTCCTCTCACTTGGGGAAGAAGAAAAAAATACTTTCTATATTGTAGCAATTGTAAGAGTAAATGAAGTTTTACATTAAGAATGTTGAAAGCATGCTTGATATATAACAGGCTATAAGTAAATTATGTGCAGATACAACAAGTTGAATTCATTTAAAGGAGTTAATTATAATTCTCATGTTTGCATGGGTAGTCAGTGGTGGAAATAGACTTAAAACCCATAGCTGATTTAAAAATGAAAGTTCACATTGAATTATTGCCATATATTGTCATCTTCTCTTCAAGCATTTAAGTATCTAAAATATTGCTTCCTACAAAAATATTTGTTGAATGCATTTATCAAATAATGTTTCAAAAGAAATGACCAACTCTGCCACACCAATGAATAAATGTTATTTAGGCAAGGTGACCCTTAGAAGGAATTTTATAATTTTTTTTTTTACAGGGACAGAGAGAGAATTAGAGAGAGGGATAGATAGGGACAGAGAGACAGGAATGGAGAGAGATGAGAAGCACCAATCATTAGGTTTTCGTTGCCCTTGCGACACCATAGTTGTTCATTGATTGCTTTCTCACATGTGCCTTGACCACGGACTTCAGCAGACTGAGCAACCCCTTGCTGGAGCCAGAGACCTTGGATCCAAGCTGACAAGCTTTTGCTCAAGTCAGATGGGTCCACGCTCAAGCTGCCGAGCTCAGGGTCTCGAACCCGGGTTTTTCGCATCCCAGTCAGATGCTCTATCCACTGCACCACCGCCCGATCAGGTAATTTTATAATATTTTTAATAATCCCAAGCCACCATTCCACCCATAAGTGGTAATTGCTTTCTTTTGCAATTTATGTAGATGGCTTGTCAAGTAACTAATAGTTATCATCTTGTAAAGGCCAATTAATGTCTCCCTGTTCATAGCCTGACAATGCTCCAATCAAGAAGAGAACATTTAGAGAGAACCCTTGTTATAGTTACAATTAAGCAAGACTCGTGGAGACAAAATGCCTCGGTGAGGCAACTTTAAAAACTGCCGCAGAAGCGTGTGCTGCAGCTAGTGAAAGCCGGCCAGCAGGCACACGGGCAAGGGGGTGGGTTCTGTTTTTATCTCTAAAGCAGGCCTTAGGCTGGGTCTTACCCCATTGGCTGGGGTGTTGACTGTACAATCTTACTACCTCCACTGGCTAGTTCAAATGGCTGCGCCAAAGACGGAAGGGAGAGGTGGGGATATCTTTAACTGGATGACGGGGTTGGAGAATGGTAAACAAATTCTTTTTCCTTCACCCTTAGGCTGCTTATTGTCAGCACCAAGGCTTAAACTTCCTCTTCCACTAGGAGCAAGTAACTTATTTTCTCCCATTTTTTAAAAAAGTATCAAAGAAGCTTTTGTCTAGATTTTTACTAAAATTTGTTATAATTTTCTCTCAATCCATTTCACTAATAGCAGGGGACACAGGAGGGGACAATATAGCAGAGAATGTAGTTGTTCTAACAAAACCATCTGACATATACATCAGTTATGTGCCCATAAGATATGAAGACAGCAAAGATATTTAAGTAAATTATATAATATCAGTCTTAGATAATATGTTGATAACATAAGACATACAACATCACATTTAAAAAATGCTTGCGCTTAAATACATTTGTTTATATTTACTAAAATTCCATAAAGTGGAAATTATTACCTCTTTTTTACAGAAACAAATAGCATTGTCTGAATTTCAGGCTATCTTTTAATAAGTGTTATAGTCAATATTTAAACTCAGTTTTTCAGCTCTTAGTCCAGTATGTGGTTAACACACCATAGCTGGATATTTATAAGGTTAGTATATTTCTGCTCTTTAATGTTTTCATTTCTTTTTTATTCATTTTATTTTCTTTAAAAATGTAGTAAGAATTTGAAGTTTGTACATCTCTGTTGTATAAAATAAGGTGACAACCCAGAAGTGCAAAATGAGTTGGGAAAGAACATTCCATAAAGGTGAGAGTGTGAGGATGGTTTCTGGTTCGGATCAGGTTTAACTACTTACTGAGTCAGGCCATATCAGTTACCTTCTCTCTTTCTTAGTAACCGTTTCTGTAAAAATGAGATCATAACTACACTTTCATTTCATAGGGCTGTGAGCACTAACTTTTAATGTTTAAAATGCACTTAGCACCATTACTAATAATCCCTCAATAAATGCTAGTTGATAGTTTTATTGCTACTGTTGTTGTTTAAACATATCCAAACCAAACTGTCCATTGTCACCTTGTTAATAGAATCTTTACCCTAACTACATCGTATTTCAGAGTATTATATTCTATAACCAAATTTTAACACAAAATATAGAACCAAATAAATACGCATAATTTCCACTCCCCCAAATGTCCTGATGCATCCAAAGATAAGAAAACAGAGCAGTTAGCTGTTTATTTAATTTTACACCTTTTGATAACAATATAACTTATTCTAATGTATAATGTAAAAGTTACTTCTTAAAAATGTTTAAAGTCTTCTGACAAAAATAATTTTAAAGCCTCCATATTTGAGAGAACGACTAATTATCATAATGTCTATAGCTACCAATACTATATTGTATATTGAAAATTAGCTAAGATCGTATGTTAAGAATTTTTACTACAATAACAACGACAGTGACAGTAACAATAATAATACTGAGAAGTGAAAGAAACTTTGGCAGGTGATGGACGTGTTTCTGGCCTTGATGGTGGTAATGGTACATAGTTGCCAATATATCTAATCAGAGATTAATATACAACATTTATAAATAACTTATAAAACTCAACACCAAAAAAACAAACAATCCATACCAAAAAAAGCAGAAAACCTGAATAGACACTTTCCTAAAAAGGGCATACAAATGGCCATTAGAAATATGAAAAGATGCTCAAAACTAATTAATCATCAGAAAAATGCAAATTAAAACCATAACGAGGTATCACCTCACACCTGTCAGAATAGATATTATCAATGATGAGCAAATAACAAGTGTGGTGAGGATGTGGAGTAAAAGGAATCCTTGTGCACTGTTGGTGGGAATGCAGACTGATGCAGCCACTGTGGAAAGCACTATGAAGTTCTCTCCAAAAATTAAAAATGAAACTGCTTTTTGACTCAGTGATTTCACTTCTGGGAATATATCTTAAGAAACCTGAAACACTAATTCAAAAGAATATATGTACCTCTATGTTCATTGCAGTGTTATTTACAGTAGCCAAGATTTGGAAGCAGTCCAAGAGCACATGTAGATGAGCAGAATAAAAAGCAATGTTATATTTACACAATGAAATACTGCTTGGCCATAAAAAAGAAGAAAGTCTTACCCTTTGTGACAGCATGGATGGACCTAAGGATCATTATGCTGAGTGAAGTAAGCCACTCAGAGAAAGACAAGTACCATATGATTTCACTTATATGTGGAATCCCATGGACAAAATGAACTAACAAGCAAAATAGAGACAGAGTCTCCTGGTGATTGCCAGGAGAAGGTTGGGGTGCAAGAGAGAATGGGGGGATAAGAGGTGGTGAACAGAGATTTGACTGGGGAGGTGAATGCACAGTACGAAGATGTGTTGTGGAATTGAACACCTGAAACCTGCATAATATTGTTAACCAGTGCCACCCTAGCTCAATAAAAGAAAAAGCCATGGGACAGAAACATAGTACCTATAACTGGGAGACTGCCAAATGAAACTCCAAAGTTTCTTCTCTAGCAAAGTAATACATGAATAAAAAGAAAAAGAAATAATTCTGATAGACCACAGAATACAGTAGTAAACAAAAATTTTTAAGTTGTAAAATATGATTGCAATTCCATTTGCAATATGTGTAATCATTATACTTTCTATATGAAGGTAAAAAATGAGAACAAGAATACATCAAATCAATATATATATATCATACACACACACCACCACCACCACCACCACCACCAGGCAGATACTATTAGCATATTGTTGTGACATTAGAAAAGTGTTTCGTACTACATTTTTAAAACAGAATCCCTCAGAATATAATTAACAATTGCCCGTTTGAGTCTTCCAAAATAAAAATTTTATTGAACTCTTTACTTCTCCCTAAAGGTTCATTTTAGTGCCCACAAAGAAAACACACACATATCACAAAATGCTTATGTAATATTCCAAGAAAAATCTCTTTTATATGATTCATTCATGTATTTGAAAATGCATATACCCTGGGGAATTAGAATAAATGAAAAATGTAAATCATTGCTGATTCTCATAAAAAATAATTGCCAGCTGAAATACAAGTTTTTTCATACCCAGAGATAATATTTCTAAGTCTGCTCAATAATCATATGGCTGGAAGAGATCTGCACTGGCCCAGGCTGTGCAATGTCTTCAGGCAGTTTTTTTTTTATGTTATCTTGCACTGAAAACAATTCAAATGATCATCACTGAGAGCTGATTTATTCAGAGGGACTTATTTTGTGATATGAGTGGTCTAGTCTAATGCTGCACAGAATCCACAGAGAGTTTCATAAATTAAGAAGACCCTTAATTAACATTTAAGAAAACAGCTTGTTGTCACTTAAAAACATTGAGGCATAAATCTGCAATGAATAATTACTTTCTCTCTAACGATGTTAGGTACCAATAATCTGTCAACCTTTTCAAAAGATTCAAGTATAATATTAATAAGAATTAATATTAATCTTTTATATTAATTCTCTTATATATAACTTGTGTATAAAAGACAGAGATCAGTTTTTAAATGCCAGAAAGCATGGCCCAGTGATGATAAAACAGTACATGAAACTATTATTTCTTCATGACTCAATATTAGCAGAATGAATATGATTTTGACAAAAATGCAAGCAATACTAGTGGCTTAAATGGCAGGTTAATTTGTTTCTGGAAGGTTGAAGTGAACTGTGAAACATCAGTCTATAGTTGGGACTTGGTGGCTTAAGTATTACTTGATGAAGTTTCACATGGGAAACCTGTGTTTATAATTTCTTCTTTGGGGGATTATGATCAGAAAGAAAAGAACTGGTAAATCTTAAATCCCTAAGGGCATGCTGTGATCCATGCTCTATTCACCTGGCTTTAGTGAACACAGACATTCAGAAATCAGTTTTTTGGCTTAATAAAGTTTTTACAACATAGTGTGCAACTATTTGACATTAACCTGGGCTTTTACTGGAAAGAAATGCCCGAGGGAAACAAAATGAAAAAAGCCTAGTTAAATTAAGGCACAGATTATTCTCTAATGTGTGATTCCTAGGACTAGCGCTCAAGTGTACGTCTAAATGTGGTGTGTCTATATTTGTACTAAAAATCTCATTTTGGGAAAAGTCATTCATTTTTTTTATCATTTGGAGTAAGACTGGGTAGACGCTTTAAAATAAATAGCAGCTTATCAGAATGGCTTCTGGGTATGAACCGTCCTCAGAATCAGTTGGAGATTTAGGTGTTTGACTTTGCAGGGAAATGTAAAGAATTAAACCAGTTGCATACCACCTGGGGAGGAGAACCTCATTAGGAAGAGATGAGTTTACAGAGGGAGACATGACCAGGCTGTATCAAGGTCTGGTGCTTTTAAAAATGCAAAGCAAAGTGGATGGTTAAAATAGAAGGTCAAATTTTTCTGCATTTAGACATTCTGATTTTGTTAATTAATAAGAAATGTTCTGTAAATATACATTCTTAACTGCAAGTAAAGTAAATATTCATTTGTAACATTTGCTCTAAAAAATTGATTTCTTAATGAGCATGAAATGAATAGGTCATACTTTTAATGCACACAGAACTCTTTGTAAAAAGAACCGGCAGAAGATAGCACAGGTAACTTTTAAGCTTTATAAAGATCTCTACAGAATGTTAGCTTTTCACAAATACAAAGGTTTCCTGATATTGTTAATATCCTTCCAAAATATACATTCATAAATATCAGAAATTCTTTTGTTTACTCTATAAATATTAAGTAGGTTGTTTCACTGTGTATGTTGAATTTGATCAGTCAAATTTTTTATGTAATTGAAATAGACATATATCAGTCATGGTGCCTGCATCATCTTACGATTACATTAAAGAAAAATTTTCTGTTCTCATTTTTGCCACTCTGATAAATATGCCCATAGCCAGCCATCACAATTTTTCTAAAAAAAATATATAAATGAGTAGATGCTACTTTTTTTTTTGCTCAAATGTGTTTCTGTCTAAGAAAGAAGAGCAAACCTAAAAATCAAAGTCATTTTCATAGCCCAAAAGCCTGGCTACCTTTCAGATCTCATTTGTTATTGTTTTCTGCCATTCTCTGTTACAACAACACTGACAGCCTTGGCCAATCCTCAGACTTCCCAAGTATGCTCACATCACAGAGTACTTAGAATACCATTCTCCTTGGTAGTTGTATGACTTCCTTCAT
Source organism: Rhynchonycteris naso (assembly GCA_037038555.1). Classification (NCBI taxonomy): domain Eukaryota; kingdom Metazoa; phylum Chordata; class Mammalia; order Chiroptera; family Emballonuridae; genus Rhynchonycteris; species Rhynchonycteris naso. Next base: position 286,487,838 of record CM072996.1, on the reverse strand, counting down.
CTCATCCGAAATGTCTCTTTTCAAATGTCACTTTATTAGAAAATTCTTGTCTTGCTACCTTAACAATAATGAAAACACTATTACTCTTCTCTGAATCCTAACTTACTTTTTTTTCCAAAAAACCTATTACCTCCTGAAAAATCGAATGTTTATGTATCCAGTTGTCTGCTGTGTGTCTGTCCCCTCTTAAATATAACATTAGGACAGAATTTTTGTGTTTTGATTATAATTGTATCTCAAAACCTAGAATAACGTCTGATATATTATGGGTACTTAATAAATGTTATTGGGAAAATAACTGAATAGACACAAATTTAGCTTTAAAAAATATCAATTATTGGCCCTTTTCTTCTACTAACCTTCCCCTCTCTAACCACTTTTATTAGTTTACAAGCTATCTAATTTAAAGGTGGTCAATCCATAAGACAGAGTCCTATAAAAAGGCATAATATAAAATCCCTCTAGTCTAATCATATTCCTTCTAGTTTATAAATTTTGTCTAGATAATATCAAGATAATAAGAAAATTAACTGGAGAGATGCTTTAAGAGGATTGGCGTACAATGGCGACTCTGTGGGGTCATAGAGAGCCAATGTTGTGAGAAGAAGCAGAAGTCGTAAGCAGACCTGAAGAGCAGCTGAGGTGCCATGAGTCCACATCACAAATGAAAGGCAGATATATGAGCATCTTGTTCTTAGAATGCCTCCATTCCTGGTGTATTTTCAGTTCCATGCACAATATAATTCATCTAAAATTTTGATATCCATAAACAATGCAATAAAAAAATATCCACTTTTGTTCTGGTTAGCTCAAGGAGAGGTTTTCATTCTGATATATTTGTAAAAAAGGCTTGTTAACCAATATTGTTTTCAAAATTACTACTACAACTTATTATAAATGCCATAAGAAGTTTATTAGAGAGTTTATACAGAAAGTTTATATAGTCTAATCCTTTACTTATCTGAATGTGTTCTTCAGAATTGTAGAGCCAGAACTTTGGGATGTGAGGACTACTTTATGGTTTAATACCATGAAGTGAGATAAGTGATGAACTGTTTACGTGTCTCCCATGAATTCACTTCTAACTCCACCACAGACAGAAAATAAAATGAAAAAATTTTGCCTATGAGTAAGAGATTTAAATGGTAATTATTCTAAAAATAACTGAGTTGTCCTTGTTCACTCCTAGCTATGATTGTCATCCATTTATTGTGAATTCAAACAAAAGTAAAGAAAATGTAAAACTTTACTTGACCAGTCATTTGAGAAACTTACAATGTCTCAAATTACTTAATTACAGAATAAATGTATTTATTAATTCCAAGTAATTTGATATACAGTTTAGCCATATCAGTGTAGGAGTTATGCACAGAACCGACTAAAATATTTTATGTGTAAGAATGCACAGGACAGAATACTTAAAGAGAGAGAAATATTCAGTCAAATGCTAAGTTTCACTTGCATTCCCTTTATGAGAATATTGTCCTTTCTTGGTTCAATTAACTCATTTCTTTTCATTTTCAAAATTCAATTCTAGGGTAATCTGCTTAAAGCTTTCTCTAACCATTGCAATATGATGTGAATGTCTCACATCTTCACTTGCTCCTACATGGTAGTTGCTGGCAAATTGACTTCGATAAAATTATCTGCTATGTTACTAAATTCAGGTTAATTTACTCTGATGTTTTTCAAGGTTCCTAGGGATAAAATAACCTTGTCTTTACATAACAGAGTTATTTCTCCATTTCCATTGTTAATTATTCCTTATTTTATTTTGATTTATTTTATTGACCAGACCAAAATTTCTAAATTATACAATAGAAGCTATACTACTTTATTGGGGCTATGTCCCAATAAACATATGCTGAAGATATTGTAAGTTGAAAATGCATTTAATACTACTCTGTACAGTATTGGTTGCTTGCTCTTGTGATTGAGAGGCTCACTGTTCAGCATCCCAGAGGGTATTATAACATTTATTTCTAGCCTGGGAAAAGCTCAAAATTCAAAAACCAAAGTATGGTTTCTACTGAAGGCATATTGCTTTCACATCACTATAAAATAAAATAAAAACTGTAAGTTGAACCACTCTAAGTTGGTAAATAATAAATAATAGCGAAGCAGAATTTTTTCCCTATATACAGAGATTTTTTTCATTTGTTTTAAAATATTTTATTAAGAAAGAATCATTCTCTATTACTATCAGATTTAATATTAAAACTTGAGATGAGTCATTTAAGTTATCTATTTGGGCATATTTCAAATTTATACTTTAATTTTTATTTACATAGTATCAATATGTTCCATTATATCATCTTTAAGTGCATTCTTGGATCATACCCATTCTTGGTAATGTTGTATCATGTTTAATTGTAGTTGTTGGTATTTCTGCTTAGATTTTTTTGGTTAATGCACATGTATGAAATTGATAGAATTCTTTTATTTTTAAGTTATTACCAACTTTGTGATTAAGATTATATTAACTTCATATGGTGAATTTACTAATTTCACATTGTTTTTGTGATCTAGAAAAAGTGTAACTTGATAAATATATTCCTCTTGAAAAATTGTTCAAACATAAAAAGTTATTGTGGCTTTTATTGTGTTTTCATATTTATTTATAGCTTCTCATTTTTAAAATATTTTCCATGAGTTATTGACTACTTTTTATAATTCTGCTATATCAATTGTTGTTTTGTTTTGTTTTTTTAAAATTAAGAGAGAGGCGGGGAGGCAGAAACAGACTCCTTTATGCTTCCCAACGGTGATCCACCTGGCAAACCCTTACAACGTGTTTCTTTTCTGGCAGTGTCACAGCTCTGTTGCTTGGCAACTGAGCTATTTTAGCACCTGAGGCTGAGGCCATGGAGCCAGCCTCAGTGCCTGGGGACAATTTTGCTCCAGCAGTTTGAGCCATGGCTGCAGGAGGGGAAGAGAGAGAGACAGATGGGGGGCAAGGGTGGAGAAACAGTGGGTTGCTTCTTCTGTGTGCCTGGACCCCGAATCAAACCCGGATTTCCACTCACCAGGCCAATGCTCTACCGCTCAGCCAACAGACCAAGGCATGATTTGAATATTTTTTATAAAGCAATCAGTGTCAATTATGATTGTAGTATTTATTATCAAGTTTTACATCTTTTTTCTTTTTATTTGTATGGCTCTTTTTTTTCTTATTTTTTCCCCCAGAATCAGTTCTCAGATTTACCAATCCCTGTATTTTTGTGGTGTTTTATAAGTCAAAAGAAGTTTGTAATAATTGATGTGAGTGGGCAATGCTCATAACTTTTTTTAATTGAACATTACTTCCTTAAAAATTAAGTCATTCTGTACTTCTGCTGTCAAGCTATGTTGAGAGACAGTATAGCATGGTAGTAAACTGTATGGACTCTAGAACCAAACTTTTTAAACATGGATCTCAGTTCTACCACTTACCAATTGTATCATGTTGAGCAAATTATTATACTCTTTGTGCTTCAGTATCCTATCTGAAAAATCAGGATAATACTAAGATTTCCTTGCAGGCTGGCATTGAGGATTAAATGCATTGCTTCACATATAGCATTTAGAGGGCTGTCTGGCACAGAGTGAGTACTCAAAAAATATAAGTATGTAATTGTATTAATTTTTGTTCTACTTTATAGCATAACAATGGTAAATTTGATGTGTAAGGGGATTATGAACTTGACATCCCTCTGCTGCTTGTTTCATCTTCAGGTAAGAAAAACATTCAAGCGTCAAACCCGAAAGGAATGAACTCTTCTAGCTGTTTGTTTTAATATCTGGGTTTACAACCCATCGTACCATCTATGAGCAATACGTAAGTGCGGTGACTCACCAGCATTTCTCTGCATATGTGTACCAATTCCCTGACAACAAAATGAAAACACCGGAAGTGAAAGAGTACATGTATAAATAGCCACGCAGTAAACTAAATAATGTACCACCTTACAAACTATTAGCATAGGCTACACGGGGCAAACATAAATCACCATTTGTGGAAAATAAAACACAGCTTTAAGAGAATATAATAGAGCCAGATGCTTTTAGAATCATCCATAAGGTATGGAGTTTATTGGTTGTAACTCCTGTCATTCTGAGATAAGACCTTCTAATATTAGGCAGACATAATCTAGATGCTAAGTAGAATTCCAGCTTTTTTTTTTTAATGATTTGCAAAGGTAATTACTTAGTGCCATAAATGTTTTCAGGTTTTGAGGATGGTACATCTTCAAACTGCACAAAGCATGAGAAATTTTTTTAGATACAGGCCAGATGGTAACAAGAAATTAATGCTTCTAAGATGTGATTCTGAGGCTTACCAGGACAATGATGATAAATAATTTCTGGCATTCACCCCTTAATCTCTGAGACTTCCCATGTTTTACTTGCAAGTAAAGATTCCCTGTTTCATTTACTCTCCAAATATCATTTGTACTTCAAGATGTTTACAACTTTATTTAACCTGTGGCTTTTTTTTAAAGGGTCAACTGGATGAAGTGCACTCAGTGTGCTAACAGATATTTGAAAATTGGCTGATTATACTCTTCAATGGAAAGACTTTAGCTGGCAGGTAGAAAAATAAATATGGAAATAAGTAATCATGTCTGACTGGTGGTAAAACAGTGAACAGAGGATTGACGTGGAACCTTGAGGCTTCTGGTGCAAAACTCTAAGTTCCCCTGCTTCAGAGTAGGCTCATCCACTTAATTGCACTCACCAACTTGAATGCGTGTTTACTGGTTCGAGAGTGGGATCATTGACAGAATCCCACGGTTGCTGGCTTGAGCCCACAGGTTGCTGATTTGAAGCCCACAGTCTCTGGCTTGAGGTCAAGGTCTCTGGTCTGTGTAAGGGGTCACTGGCTCAGCTTGAACCTCTCTCTTAACCCAGCCAGCCAAGGTACCTCCGAGAAACAATCAATGAAAAATTAGTAAAGCAACTATAAGAAAATGCTTCTCATTATCTGTTTTCCCTTTCTTTTTCTTTCCTTTATCTCTCTCTCTCTCTCTCATTCTCTAATCAATTTTTTTTAAAAAATATGAAAAAAGAACATATGTAATCAAAAGGAGGCATTTTAAAAAGTATATTTACAAATATACATAAATAGGAATAATAATATATTTATATTGACATTTATCAATAGCATAAGTTTGAAACCAATCAACAAAAAGCATTTAAGAAGTGTTTATTTTATTTTATTTTTTTTACAGGGACAGAGAGAGAGTCAGAGAGAGGGATAGATAGGGACAGACAGACAGGAACGGAGAGAGGCGAGAAGCATCAATCATTAGTTTTTCGTTGCCGTTGCGACACCTTAGTTGTTCATTGATTGCTTTCTCAAATGTGCCTTGACCGCGGGCCTTCAGCAGACCCAGCAACCCCTTGCTGGAGCCAGCGACCTTGGGTCCAAGCTGGTGAGCTTTTGCTCAAGCCAGGTGGGCCCGCACTCAAGCTGGCGAGCTCGGGGTCTCGAACCTGGGTCTTCCGCATCCCAGTCCGACTCTCTATCCGCTGCACCACCGCCTGGTCAGGCTGAGTGTTTATTTTTTTTGACAATTTTTCTTGAAAGGAGACTCTGCTGACTCAAGTTTTTGTGTCATTAACCTGTCAGTCCTCAGTGGAACATGAAATTTGGGATATACAGAAAGTGTCAGATTCAACTCCTTAAAATGTTTGAGTCATGAATAAACTATTACTATTGATGCTTATTTCTAAGTTTCCCCCCATTGATTTGAGAGAGGTAGACAGCTAGATCAATAGAAAGAGAGAGAGAGAGGGAAAGAGACATCAATTTTTTGTTCCACTTTTTTGCTCCATGTAGTTGTTTACTTATTGATTGCTTCTGCTGCATGCCCTGACCAGAGATCAAATCCAAGATCTTGGAGTGTGGGATTATTTTTGATCTGCTGAGCCACCCTGCAAGGGTCTATTTTCCAGTGTTTTCAAAAGCTTTAGCCATTGTTATATCTCTTACCCTCTAAAAAACACAGATCCACTCTAAGGAAATTTTTGAGTGGATGTGATTTTCCTATAATTGACTTTATTTTAGATGGAGGATGTCCTGCATCTATCAGTCTTCTCTTTGATATTTGTTCCCCTTTCCTGATTTATGTGTAAGTATAAGAGTTAGTAAATGGCTTAGCTTCTTGGTGACAGAGATGCCCTCAAATATCCATGTCAGTGTACGTAAAGGCTAAAGTGAAAGTTTGCTGAATCACTTCAAAAATAACTGATACAATACAGAAAGACAGAAAATATAATAACTTTTTATATAGGATCCTGAGCTCAGAAAGAGAAATAAAAATTAAAAAGTATGTGTCTACAAACACATTCTCCCTTAATAGTACATTTTGTTTCTATCAAAAAGGAAAGGCATTCCTGTCAATGAACTACTTGCAAATTCTGGATTCAATACCCTGCACAGTGTTACCTTCTAAAGAAGACTATGATGTATGTAGTCCTTGTCTTCAGGGAGGATTTAGTCAACTTTAACAGTAAATAAAACACTAAAAATGATAATGATTATTTAGAATCTATGCAGTTACCAAATATCATCTTTATTAATAACTCTTCTTGGAAGTCTCTAGATGATCGAAACATAAGCAATTTCTTAATCAGCAAAAATGTATATTTATTTTATACAAACTCACTTTCTTTTAACTGCATCATATACCAAATTCTGAAGAAAAAAAAAGATAAGTAATAGTAATTATATAGTAATTATAGTTCTCATTAACTAAAGACTTACTATGCCCTAGTTATAAGTGCTTTGAACATCTTTCCCTTACTCCTGGGGGGGGGGGAACTTTAATATCATTATCAATTTGGAACAAAGTCCTAAGGTTCTTAGGGACCAAGTAAGTAGCAGAATTGTGTTCTGACCCATATCCATAGTATTCTAAAACATTTTTTTAAGCAGAACAAACACCATACTGCCTCAGGTAAAACATTTAAGATAAAAATAATTAATTCTCAACATAAATTTCTTTACTTTTAAATTTTCTGTTTTGTGAATGGAAAGAGACTGGGTGGTGTCTAAGGTGTTTTTAACTTCTGAAAACTAGAGTTGATATGGTTTCAATAAGCGGACATGTTGTAATTTTTCTTTTGTCTCCTCTTTAATAGTCAAAATTTTCATGTCATACTTTCTTACACTCAGTGTCTATATTACCCTAAGCATAATATCCATTATGTTTTATAAGTCTAAGTCCTTTTTCTATAACTGGATGGTTGATATGGAGAAAAATGTAAGGGTGTACTTTGAAAAAATTTATTCTCAGCTAATCAAGTTAATAAATAATACACAACCTTCAAAATGGATGTTAACATTCATCATTAGCTGTTAATGTCTATTGTCTTCACTGTGTATTTTAGAAATTCAGATTAAAACAAAACTCAGTTTTAATAAAATGAAAATGAGGTGGAGCATTAATTTTAAACAGTTTTGCAAAATACTTGAAAATATTTTTTGGTACACATTGCTCAATGTTACTAAGCTGAAGATACAAAACTACTTGTTCTTTAACTCACAAACAGGAATACTTTATTTAACACACATTATGGGAGAAGAAAGATTACTTTAAAAAGTAATCAGGAAAATTATGCAATTTGCAGTTATAATTTAACAATTATACTGCAGAACTAAAAATATGGAAGAATCGTATAAATGTAATTGACAAATAGCATATATTTCTAAAGGAAAATGACATCATAAAATAGCTTTATAAGCCTTAGGATAAAAAACATTAAAAAATCACAGAAATTATATAAGACATTGTCTTTGCTGAAGCCTCTTTTATTGGGCAAATGTGAGCATCATGCTTTCAAAAAGGAAATAATACATATCTAAAAGCTGGAAGAGTTCTTTAAGAATTGACTTTCTGTTTTTATTCATACATCCATTAACTATTCAAGTTGCTAATTTTAGAAGAGATTCAGTCTCCATCTCGCCAACCTATTTCTTCTATATTTCTTGTGATCCTTGTAGATGTTAGCCATTTAATCCAGACACAGAAATTGGAAATTACAGAACCATCTTATATATCTTACTTTTTACCTCTCACTAGATGTGATCAAACTGTTCTCTCACACTTCAAACACACTTGTTAAACAGTATTCTAGCACTCCCTAGACAGCTTCAATTTATTAAGGCTGAAAAATGGGAGAAAAATGGTTGCACATTATGTACAATATATAATTTTACTTACTTCTGGCACAATGTCTCTCCAACAGATGCACCAAACACAACCCCAGAAACACTTACGTTCAGATTAGAAGACCTCTGATGTAACTTGTTATCAAGTACTATCATTTTTACTTATTATTTTATCCCATTTGCTCCTCTCTTCTTATTTCTCACTATTGTTTTATCTTGGGCAGTTTTTATCTCTTTCAAGAATATTACAATTGTTTCTACAATTTCATTAAACTTCTTATGTTTTCAAAGCACTGATTTAAATGTTTAAAAATAAAAGTTTTCATCAGACAACTATCCATTACTCTGCTTTGATTGTCCTGTGAAAATATATTTTCTATTAATCAATCTGTAAACTGATTGAGAAACCCAATGAGTTGTGTATATCACTTGTTACTAATGAGTCATTATTCATAGATAGTATAAGAAAAGCATCCTTGGAGAAATGATGTGATACTCTAAGGTGATGAAAACATTATAAATAAGTCATAATATAAAATGTTTATAAAGAGCTTTAGCAATAAAATATAAAAAGACAAGAGTCAAAATCAAGGCTTGGAAACTGACAGATGTGCTTAAGGCTAATATTTTATGCCTTTATACATTTTAAATTATGGTAATCATTTTTATTGTTTTGACAATGCTCCAGTGGATTGAAACTTCCTTGAAGACTAGAACCTTGTCCTATTGCTTTTGGAAGGTAATGCTGCATAATGGAAAAATCGTAATATGTGAAACCATGTAAATTTGATTTTGAATAAAAAGCCAACTATTAATTAGACAAAAAAGACTTTACAAGTTTCTTACCTACCGGAGCCAGTTTTCTCCTTCTTAAAAGGGGGATATTAATAACTTAAGGATTTTATAAGATCAAATTAGATAAGTCTTGTCATGTTCCTAACACAAAGAATGCCTATAATCAATAATAAGTAATAGTGTTTTATTTTTCTTTAGTAGTATTTGGTCAATAATATTTGGCTACAATTTTCTCAATAACATTTTTTGCTAATTAAAATATTTACCACTTAGCCTATTGTCAAAGAATCTAGGAGAGGAAGGAAATATTTTATGTGATTTTGAAAAGGCACAAAGAGGATAGAAAGGGATTAAAGTTAAACAATTAACTATAATAGCCTGTGTACAAAAATAAAAAAGTTATAAGGAAAGCTTGTCAAAATATTACAAACTAAACAAATTTTCTCTCACATGCTTTCAACCTTAAGAGTAAATCTTATCTGAATCTGCCTTCCTCTAATTAACCTGAATACAGATTAAAATATAATTGTTGTATTAGCTTATAAAAATTGGTTTTATTTCAACCTTTTGTCTGTGAGAATTCTTAATAATAATATTTTTACAAAAAGTTATTCAAGCAACTTTAGAGGAATTGTTCTCAAAATCCCTCTTTCAAAAGCAATCATCATATTTAAAATATAATGTTTCTTACTGTAAACACTAGCTCATGTACATTAAAATTTTTAAAGGGGCCAACAGGGACAAGGGATGGTGGTGAAGGAATTATATTGAGTGAGACACTTGAATTCATGTTAACACAATATATTAAAATTAATAAAAAAATTTAAAAATTTAAACCAGTATTATATGATTTCACCACAGCAAAAAGACGACATTGCTCCTCAAGGTTAAAGTGTATGAATTTTCAAAAAGAAAAATATATAAAAGGCTGTTAATAGGAAAGAATTAATCAAACTTTGAAGTAAAGTTTTAAGGGAGAAGATAATATCCAAAAATATTTTGCTTAAACATAAAATGATTCAAATATAAAGTTAAATAGATATTTTCAAACAATAAAAATACAGTCAATATAGGAAAATAAATCCTTTAAAATGACAAAACCAAATGGAGACAAATAGAAAGAAAAGTACAAGAAAAGTATAAATATTTCCTGGTGGATTCTAATCAAACATCATATATGAAAAGAAGCTTCTCTAACAGGACTAGAACAAGATCTTCTGAAAAAGTCTCAAGCAAGCTAATGGGTTTAGATTAACAAAAATTAACCTATTAAACATTATCAAAAATTAATAAAAATTTTCCATTAGATTAATCCTACATTGGATTGAAATTCTCCAGATATATTAATTCTACTGTTCTTAGTTGTGGGCTGTGAGCAGCACAGGATGATCATGGCTTTGGTGTGGACCTTGGGGTATATCCAAAGGTGTAGCAGATGCATACTGCCCATTATCTCTATTCCTTGTGGACTATCTGAGCAGTGCTCTTCCATGACTATCATAACCATAAAAGAAAATAACTCAGTCCTGAGTATAGTCTTGGGTTAATGGTTCCAAGAATAATTGGACAATCCCCATGGACTCTGGTGTACAAATCAAATAGAAAATATGCTATTATAAACTGAATTGTGTTTCTCCCAAATTTTTCTTTAGCCCTCAGTGTGACTGTATTTAAAGATAGGACATTTAAGAGGATGGTTTAAGGGGATGGCTAAAGGAGTTCATAAAGAGAAAGAGACAACAGGAGTGCTTGTGTCCATAGAAAAAAGTCATGTGAGAAGACAGCCATATGCAAACCAGAAAGAGAGGTTTCCCCAGAAACCAACCCCACTGGCACCTTAACTTTGGCTTTCAAGCCTCTAAACTGTGAGAAATAAAATTCAGTTGTTTCAGCCACCCAGTGTGTAGTATTCTGTTATGGTGACCTTAACACCATAATGTTAATGCTAATAACACATATACCATATTTTTCATCTATTCATGTGAGACAGAGTTACGCATATAGGCAAAAATAAAATAAAAGGATTGCAATAAGTCAAAATATATCAGAATTTCTACAAATGTATATGAGTTAATATTTCTTGTTAGTGTTTGAAACTTCAAATTGAATTAAATGAAAACCCAACTATAAGTTATTTACAAATGACACATCTAGACAGAAGAAATATAATGTGGCATGTTAAGATTAGACATTTTATCTATAAAATATAATTAATCAATAGAGAAAACAAGAAAAAATGTTTGAAGATACAAGTCTTCAATTTCACTTACTCTCACAATACTCTGATAAATGATGGGAAAAGTCAATCAAACAAATCATAATAATATTTAAGTTTTTGATTTACACCATGAAAACTTAATGTGCCAGCTCAACATTCAGTGAAACTCTAAGAAATGGGTTTGGGTAAAGAGTTTATAAAAATTCCTTATTCTCATATGCCTTTTTAAATAACTTTATATTAAAATATGTTCTAGTATTAAGGGGGAACAGACGAGAAACATGAAATCTGTGAAATAATTGATTCAAAAGAAGAGAGTAAAGATGAAGTGACCTAAAAACTAATGTACTCTAAAAATCAGTCATTCCAGATTAAAACAAGAGAATGGAAAATGGCAAGGAGGTACATCTGCAAGGGAAAATAAGAAAAAAATATAAGGTAGAGAGAGAGAAAGATTGATTTTACTATTTATAACAACACATAAGAAAACAAATAAATTACAAAAAGGAAATACAGACACTATTTGAATATACACAAAACCATATTTACATGATCATCATAAATCCTTTATTGATTTTAACTTTAGAATTTATTGTCAAAGTATGAATGCTTATGTACAAAACATTAACTCATGATAACACACACACACACACACACACACACACACACACAAAGCAGAAGAAATCAAAAGCAGTAAAAAGAATGGAAGGATATAGAAGCTCAACATATATATTCAAAGTGTGAGAAATCAAGAAACACTATCTTGAGGGGATGGTTCAATACACTTTGCAAAAGTGTATCATTCAGATTGAGAGCAGTAACCAACTGAGAAATTAAAACAACAATATATTATTTGTTAAGAAGAAGGTAGGGAATAGAAGTGTGCTTAATCTTAATCTATCATTTTAAAAATAACATAAATGTCTAAAGTTAGTAAATTGAGAAATAACATTATCAGAATATTATTTAGAAGTATGTTGGCAAGAAAAAATGAGAAAAATTTAGAAAGGTTATATGTATTTATTTAGAGTACTGAAATTTGGCATAAGAGAGGAGACTTAAATTTTTCATCATAAACATTCTGTGACCCTTTGATTAAAAAAATATATTAAAAACAAGATCATTTTTTAAAAAGTCTATTGCTATCAAAATATGTTTACAATGTAAGATGAACATTTATAGTTCTTCTTGAAACATATTTTTCTAAATTATTTGAAATATCAAATAATATTCTCAACTAAATTACACAATGATAATTTTCGAGAAAGAAAGAAAGTGAGAAATTTCTGGAAACAATGACATCTGGACTAAGGTCTACAAAATGGCAGAGAATGCAGCTGTAACTAGAGGTTATAAATAGAAGAATGAAACAGACTAAATGTTCCAGTGAAGAGAAAAAAAAAATCAACCACTCTAAGAGTAAAAATAAAAAGATAATTTTTATAACCTGAAAAATGTGTCTTTAGAAATGAGAATATGTACACAAAAATTAACAACGATTACAAATTCATTGTACTCTACTATTGTATGGATATGCTTTGAATACTACTTTATAGAAGAATCAAAGAGGTAAGAAATAGTATGAGACATCATCCCTCGAAAGAGTTCTAAGGATAGAAAGATAATATACAATGCCTTGGTTGTAAAATGAGAAAACATATGTGGGAATATCTTGAATAACAGTTGCATGGAAATAGTAAAAGTTTCTAGTCATTATGTGTGTGCCACCTAGGATTTAAAAAAACATTTTGTTGTATTATTCATAAACATCTAGTATGTTCTGATATAACACTACATTATTTAGGTAGTGCTTTTATACAAATAATATAGGGTTGCCAGCTTTGATCAAAATTAAATCTGAATTCAGTGAGTGTGGTGACTGTATGTCAAATAGTTAGTGTTTTGCCTTTGAGAAGGAAATGTGATCATTTTTAGAGTATGTAATAGGAGACAGTAAATTATGGCAGTGTGCTACAATATTGCGTGACCTTTTTAGTATTCAGTAGTTTGAATAGCTGGTCTCTCTACTCAGTTGATTAAATCGCCACTAATCATCAAGTTAATACAAGATAAAACATTTCTTTTTAAATGGCACAGCATTAATTTTTTCATAGGGCAGAAGTTGGAATGGGAACTGTTAGACATTTGTAACAGATTTCAATGTCTCTGCTGTAGTTGCAAATCTTTAGACAGCAGCCATTGACTTTGGATGATGAAATTGTGACTTTGGATGGTAAAACCTGGATCCAGCACTTTTTAGATTTATGGTATATTACAAATGTGCCTGAAATGCAGAGAGTAGACATGACCTTGAAAAATATCATGGACATTTCCCTCTCTCACTGAACGTAACAAATAAACTCTATTTTCTGAGAATCTTAAACGATATCCAATAATATCAATTTTATAATATCTTGCAGTAACCCACTGCAAAAAAGACTCTCAATGAAAGACATTTCTTATTTACACTCAATGAAGTAACATACCTAATGTAGATCTGTGCTTTACTGATCAGTAGGTTTTGCTGGATAGGCAATAAACATTTACTAATTGAGGAGGAGCTAATAAAGAACAAAAATATAATGTTTAAATATACTAGGTTTTTATATGTAGTAAAGTTTTTAGGATCACAGAAATTATTTCATTGACCAATTTTATCCAAAATATTCAGTTAAAGTAAGCTAATATTTTAAAATTTATTTTAATTTATTGATTTTAACAGAGAAGAAGGGAGAGATAGATTGACGGCAAGAGAGAGAAAGAGAGAAACAGGAAATAAATCTGTTCCTATGTGTGCCTTGAGCAGGGATTGAACAGGCAACCTCTGCACTTCAGGATGATGCTCTAACCATTGGAATCATCCAGCCAGGGCAAAGTAAGCTAATTTATATTTCAACACAATAGAGAACACAGTAAATTGTAAGTAGATATTTTCTCATTTCAGAATATACTAAATATTTTATTTTAATCATCAGTATATAATACTTGGGATTTAATTGCAGGATACTTATATTTATTGTTCATAGTAAACTTTTCAATGACTGACATGAAGTAGGCACTCAATAATTGTATGGACAATAAATGACTGAATAATGAATGAGAGCACAAAGATAATTACAAATGTCAAAATGTGTTCATTAACCCTAGCAAGGTGGTTCAGTGCATAAAGCATCATCCCCATGTGTCAAGTTCTCTGGTTTGATCCCCAGTCAGGGCACATATGAGAAGCAATCAATGAGTGCAAAACTAAAGGCAACAACTATATATATAAATAGAGCAACAAGTTGATGCTTCTCTCTCTCTCCCCTTCCTCAAATCAATGGAGAAATTTTTTCTTAAATGTGTTCATTGTTTTCATGATACTACTAAGTTAGCATGAAATAGCTTTTAATTGTGTTATATATTTGGAAAGTAGAAGACCCAATATTTGCTGTTAAAAAATTATGTAGATATTTACATATAAACAATTACTCATAGGAGAGTTAGTTCATCAATTAGTTTGTTAATAAGAAGTTGATAATTAATTACTTGTGGTTTTACTGAAAGATCTGTTTAAAATGAACTGAAAGTAAACCAGACTTTTCAGTTGAAACAGTTTTGTTTCTCCTTATTTTATTTTTGTATTTACTAATTTGAAAGACACACACACACATCAACTTGTTATTCCATTTATTTATGCATTAATTGGTTGATTCTTATATGTGCCCTGACAGGGAATCACACCCACAACCTTGATGTATCAGGATGATACTCTAACCAACTGAGCTACCCAGCTGGGGCTGCTCGTTCTTATTTTAATGCAGATATAACTTCTTAGTCCTTTCTTAAGGGTTGGAAGTCATAACCATCCTTATTCCTTTATTTGTGTGTGTGAGATTTTAGCATTTCAAAGTAGTGATAAGTTTATTCTTGTCTCTTAAAACACTCTGTGAAATATGAATATATGCAGATGTAAAGTAAGATATATATATATCTTGTTTACATTTCCTCAATTGAGGTGAATATCTGGCATAACAAATTAATGGATTTTTTTTTTGCCTGACCTCTATTAATTCTTAAATCAGAAATTTAAACACTAATCCAAGTAAAATAAGTCTTGGTATAGTGAAAAACTAAGCCTATGTGTATTCAATTATTTCTGCATGTCTTTTACAAGATAACATAAATTTTCATGTTTTAAAAGACAACTTTGCATCAAGTACATGCAAATAAGTGTTTACTTAAGAATGAGTGGTTTATGCATCCAGAATATAATGTACTTTATAATCCACTGTTTCACTCAAAAATACATATGAGGTATCTAGTATGTGGCCAAAGTTGTAGGTGATAGTGACACTTTGTTAAATAGAGCAGAAAAATGAACTATTTATATTTTAGTTGTTAAAAAGCAGAATATAAACAATTACAAAATTAACAAATGAGATGATTTCAGCAGATGAAAAATTTATGAAGGCAACAAATGTTGATAATATAAAAGAAAATAATCAAGGCTTGTACTCTATTTCTGTATTTCCATTTATCAAATGAAAAGTAACTTTACTATTTTTATTCTATAGATAAGGACAATAACTGTACCAAGACAAGTCACTAAGAGTTCATTAACATTTCTTATAATTGAATTTGCTGAAACTGTCATATCTTCAATGGTTCATTATAAAATATAATTCAGTGGTGCACTTTGGATATTGTTCTATATTAATAAATAATACTTCACTTTGCATTATCAATATTAAAAAACAAGCTAGTGACTTCTCTCTACAAAGAAGGTTAATAATTTTATGTGGATCAAATTGACAATCTTAGTTCAATCACCAAGGGATTCTTTAATTTTGTATTCTACTCTGGCCAGTTGGCTCAGCAATAGAGTGTGGAAGTCCTAGGTTTGATTTCCAGTCAAGGCACACAGGAAAAGCTCCCATCTGCTTCTCCACCCTTCCCTCTCTCCTTCCTCTCTGTCTTTCTCTTCCCTTCCCTCAGCCAAAGATTCATTGGAGCAAAGTTGGCCCAGGCACTGAGGATGGCTCCAAGGCCTCCACCTTGGGCACTAGAATGGCTTGGCTGCAACAAAACAATGGCCCACATGGGCAGAGCATTGCCCCCTGGTGGGCATGCTGAGTAGATCCTGGTAGGGTAAACATGGGAGTCTGTCTGATTACCTCCCCACTTCTAATTTTGGAAAAATACAAAAAAAAAATTTATGCTTTCTTTATTCTACTCACATACAATAGAGGTGACTCACCTATTTACAATCATTGAAGTGTGCATTAAAATACTAACAAGTTGGCATCCTCTAAATATTCAAAATATAGAACTAGCCAATAGTTAGCCAAGATTATGCTGTCTAAAAAATATGGTTGAGAGTATTAAATTCTAAATAAAGGTGCACAAATGTGGTAGTTAGTAAAATTCATTAATTTAAAAAGAAGAAAAGAGTTATATATTAGGTGAAATTTAAAATTCCCCAATAGATTATCTTTTAAGTATCAGATAGAGTTTATGCATAAAAGTAAGTCACTAGAGAATCTGGCATCCCTTTCTCCATGGATATTCTAGTGTTCTGATTGATGAAAACAGGGCAAAGGGAATATTGGAATTCATTGCTAAAGGATTTGCGCAGAATTTACATTAGGAAAAAGTCATTTCTAGTCCACTAATACCAAATCACACTCATTATGGGGATCAGCTTTCAAGAAATAAACTAACTGAGAGATGAGTCCTGGGCCATATTAAAATATGGAAACAACTGAAATCTGTGAGTTGAAATTATCCTCTTCTTTATTATTGAATTCAAGATTACCTTGGATGTGTTTTTAGGTTCAATTTATAGGTGCTAAAAATATTTAGAAGAGAATATGCCATAGTTAAAGGATTAAAAGCAGTGAGAGAGAGACAAAGAAAGAGAGAAAATGAAGCTCTGTTATTCATTTTAGAAACTTAATTAATTTACTCCTATCTCACTTTTCTATGGCACTGAAATAAGATATTCTCTGATAATACAGTAATTTCCCTTTTGGGTACTGAGCCTAACTGGCCATTGGTGTTTAAATTATCAACAATGTCACTTGAAAGGAATGTTTGTTATAAGTGTTAAAATTTGAATTTCTCTCTGTGCCTTTTTCCTTTGAATAGTGAGAGATAAATCACTCAGTAGAACCTTGTGAATTAGGCAAGGCCTTAATGCAGGAAAGCAACTGAAAAGAATAATTTATGGACCAAAGATTTAAGTGTTATATTTAGTGAGGTAGATTTACTGTTTATTGTAGCAGATTTATATTCCTGCATAGGCTTTACTTAGATTAATGGATTTTTTTTCCTAAGAAAAATTTAGACTAGCCTATGGTTTACATTTGCAAAGTTGAGCATGCTCTTGTTTGACAGTTGCTCCTGGGGGATCTGGACTGTAAACCCTTAGACCAATAGGCTCTCCAGACCTGACATTTTCTTCACCTTCAATAGAGGAGAATTGATTAAAACAGCCTAGACTAGGGGTGCACAGCACAACTTTACTCACAGTGGTGATGTAGTAGGCTCAAAGGACACTGCTGCTCTTATTTTTGAGTTTTTAAGATAAAGGGAAATGTACTATGTTGAATTATTGCTGTTAACTTTTGCAAAACCATACCCATGCTGTTATGCACAGTGGTGTAATCTGTGCACTGCAAAATAATAATAATATACTAATAATAATAAAGAAAGAAAAGCAGCCTGTGTGGGCACAGAGAGAAGTTGAAATTCAGCTTGGCACAGGACTAGTTCCCAGCAGAGGAAGGCACATCCTGTGTTCATTGTTTGGTTTTATTTGTAACAGAGCAGAATCAAATCACTGAACTGTGGACCCTGTGGACCTGGTCCTTGGAAGGGCACCATTTTCTGTTTGCCTGAACAAGATGACTTTTTCAAATTCAAACTGGGATTCTGAATATATGTATAGAGGTCATTAATTCAGGCTTGTGGATGAGAGCCCATAGGAAACTAGATATACCTATTGCAAATTATCTGGGAAATTATCCAAGAAGTCAAGATTGAGAAAACCAGGCTTCAACTAAAATGAGGGAATTCCATATCTAAACGTTGGAGTCATTTTGTTTTCTGGATTCTGTAACATGTTAATGTATAGATTCCTCCGAGTGAGAGACAGAGAGGTGACACATTAGCAATCTCTAAATGCAGGAATTCTGCAGTAGTTATAAGTTATATTGACTTCCCTCCAGAATTCTAAACCTTTGGAAAATTCTTGTCAACTGTGATGACTAGTATTAACTGTGAACAATTAAGGAGACTGCGTATCTCTTGCCAGGAATATAATTGAAAGAATAGAGCAGTATTTTCTTCCCCTGTAAATAGTGAGGACATCTTTAGTTAGGAAAAGACAATGTTTACAGAAGGATGAGGCACAGAGGTCTGATAGGCCAAGAAAGCAAAAAAAAAAAAAAGATGTTGTTTTTACATAGAATGATTTTTTAAAATACTATAAACTTATTTGGGCCAAGTGGTTGCTCTAGTAGTTATATTTTAGAAAAAAATATGGAAAACTGCTCATAATTACTTTGGATAAAACTTTTTTTAACATTGGTTAATGTTTACCAGCTGAGATTAGGTTTTATAATTTTTTTCTTCTATCAAAGTATTTAATTCTTTTTTTAAATTATGGTGCATATTCAAATTAGACAAATCTTTTTCTCTTTTGAGATGTAGCTTGAAAAGAATCAGGATCACCAAGAAAATATATGACAATCTCAAAAAAGGTATCAGAAGTTTTCAATACAAACAAACAAAACTGGCACCAGAAGTTTAGATCAGAAGTTTTATTTGAATTTGACTAATAATCAAGCAGAAGGCATTTGGATAATGGCTTTTACATAAATCTTATATATGCAGAAATTCAGGTGGAAATAAAAAATAAGATGTAATCATTGCTTATGGAAGCTCCTGTTTCTGTGTTTTTATATAAATTTTTCTTCTCTTAGTTTCATTAATAACCTTTTTCTCTAAAACATAGAGAATATAGTCAGTAATATTGTAATAATCACATATGGTGCTAGACGGGTACTTGAAATATTGGGGAAATCACTTTGTGAAGTGTATGGTTGTCTAACCACTATTCTGTAGACCTGAAATTAATACAAATAGTATTGAATGTCAACTGTAATTGAAAAATACAATTTAAAACACTCGTGTTCTCCTGAACACAGAAATTAGTTTATAACTATCAAGCTAATCACAACCAATCTGTCTCCCACAGTGATTGGTTCAGAGAAGTTTCTACCATCAAGCAGGAACATCTCAGGCCTGGTATGATGTTGTATGTATATACATATAGTCCCTAAGGGAAAATGCTGGCTGTCTTTCCCTGAGATAACTAGCCTGGAATCTTATAGAAAAAGGTGAGTGTGGGTCTTATCTCTAGCAACATTAAAAAAGCTTATCTCCAGGAAAGAAACTAAGACCAACATACTGAGAGTAGAAAACAAATGTTTGGAAAGATAGCATGCACCACCCTCTATGAGGTCTAGGCTCAAGAAGGACTGCAGTCAGTATTTCTCTTCCTCTTGTGTGGTAAGCAAATTCCCTTTGTTTGAGTTGAAGCTCTGACACTTAGGCTTATTGAACAAGAGACAGCTATGAAAACTGCTAGTTTGGTGAATTTGTAAATCTAAATTCTAAGCTCTAGGCTTAGTTCTTCACTAGATCATTGTCTTTAAGTGAGGCATTTATTTATTCTAAGCCTATCATACACTCTTAAAGATATATGATCTTATAATTTCTCTTTTTGTTGTAACAGTCTCCATTTTAATGGCATATTTTTTCTGGCTTTCATATTCACCTTAAATGTTGAACTTTAACTCAGAAAAAAAATATTAGAAAAACTATTTACTCTCCCTGGAGCCTTGTTTTCTAGGCAGAGAAATCCATTAAATAGGGTTACCTTGTAAAAGTGTTGAAAAATGGCTTATGATAGTCAAGGATGTAATACAGCTATACAACTCATTTATTCAATGACTATTTTTATTGAGGTATAGTTGATATATAACACTATGTTAGTTTAAAGTGTAAACCATGTTGATTTGAAATACTGATATATTGCAATATGATTACCAACATAATGTGAGCTAACACCCTATCCTACCACATAGCTATTTATTTATTTTTTTTGTGGAGAGAATGTTTAAAATCTAGTCTCTGTAACTGTCAATTGCATAAAATGGCATGTTAACTAAAATAACAACACTATGCATTAGATCCTCTGAACTTATTCATCTTCTAACTGCGCTTTTTATATCCTTTTACTACCATCTCTACAATTTTCTCACTCCCCAGGCTCGGGTAACCGCCATTCTACTCTCTGTTTGTATGAGTTTGGGTTTTTTTTATTCAACAGCTAAGTGATACCACACAGTATTTGTCTTTCCCTGTTTGACTTATTAAACTTAGAATAATGCCCTCAATATATTTATATTTATATATAAATATACACACACATACATATATGTATGAATATACATACATGTATGTGTGTATCTTATATATATATACATACACATATGTGTGTATGTATGTATCTTCTTTATCTCTTTATTTATTGAATCTTGGTTTGTTGGCAAATCTTAGCTATTGTGAATAATACTGCAATAAACATGGAAATGCAGATATCTTTGTAATATTGTGTTTCCATCCCTAGGATGTATATTTAGTGCTGGAATTGCGAGATCATATTATAGTTTCATTTTAATTTTTTGAAGACTATCCACTGTTCATCATACCGGCTGACCAAATTTACAGTCTCATCAACTTTGCTCAGGGTTTGCTTTTCTCATATCCTCATAAAACACTTTTTGTCTTCTCAATAGTAACCTTTCTTACAGGTGTGAGGTGAAAAATGTTACTGTGGCCCCAGCTGGGTAGTTCAGTTGATTAGAGCTTCATCTGCTATGCCAAGTTATGGGTTTGATCTCCAGTTAGGGCACATACAAGAATCTACCAATAAATGTAGAAATAAATGGAAAAACAAACCGATGTTTTTCTGTATCTCTAAGCCTTCCTCTCTCTTTCTCAAAATTAATAAAGAAAAATAGTTTAGAAGAGTTTCCTAATCCTGAATAGTGTATAAAAATTTAATTAAGTTAAAAATCTCATTGTGGTATTGATTTGCATTTCCCTGGTGTGCGAATATTGAATATGTTTTTATTATTTGTTGGCCATTTAGATTTAGCTGTCTTCTTTGGAATGAATATGTATTCATTTCCCCACTGATTTTTTGTAACTGTTGAGTTGCGTGAATTTTTATATATATTTTGGGAATTAATCTTTTATGTGATGATAAATATCTTTCAAATATTTCTTTATTTAGTAGATTGTCTTTTCATTATTTTGTTTCTTTTGATGGACAGAAACATTTTAGTTTGATGTAACCCCACTTGTTAATTTTTGTTTGGTTGCTTGTGTCTTGGTATCAGAGTAAAAAACTAGTTGCTAAAATCAATATGAAGAAGATTTCCCTATGTTTTCTTATAAAAATTTAATAATTTCAGCTCCTATGTTTAAGTCTTAACTCCATTTTAAATTATTTTTAGTGACTTGTGAAAGTTTGGGATACAATTTTATTTTTTACAAGTAATTATTCAATTGTCTCAATAACATTTGTTAAAGAGAGTATCCTTTCTTCATTGATTACATTTGGTCACCTGATCAAATAAATATTAGTTGGTAATCTATGCAAGGACTTATTTTTTCCCCCTTATATTCAGTTTTATTGTCTATGTGTCTATTCTTATGCCAGTATCAAATTGTTTTTGATTATTCTAGCTTGTACTATAATTTGAAATAATGAAGTGTGATGCTTTCAGCTTGCTTTTTTATTTATTTTTTTACCTCAGAATTTCTTTGACTCCTTAGGGTCTTCTTTGATTTTATAGTACTTTTGGATTTTTTTTATTTGGAAAAGTTTCATTAGAATTTGGATAGGGATTGCATTAAATTAGTAAATGGCTTAAGGTAGCATTGACGATTTAACAATATAACTTTACAATCCATGTACACATAAATTCTTTTCATTTGTTTGTGTTTTCTAAATTTTTTATTCAAGTTTTGCAGTTTTCATTATATTGATCTTTCACTTCTTTCATTAAATTTATTACTAAATATTTTATTGTTGTTTGATGTTATTGTGCAGGAGATTGTTTTCTTTATTTTTTTCACATACTTCATTGTTAATGTATAGAAATACAACTGATTTCTGTATTTTGAATTTATGTCCTACAGTTTTACTGAGTTTGTTAATTAGTTTTAACATTTCTTGGGTTAGTCTTATGTTACCATAATGCTATCTTTTACTGGTCTTCAATAACTACTTTTAAAATAATTGTTGTAAATCAGCTCCTTCTTAGTGATGGGAATCCAACAAAGTATGATAAAGACAGATCTCCAGGAGCTTAATTTTTCTGTGGAATTTTTATAATAAAAACGTTAATAAATAAGTAAAGTAGACAGTTTTAAAATAATGCAAAGAAAGATAATGGATTTTGACAGGAATAGATATGTACTGAAGATACCCATTTAGCTAGGTTGTTCAGGAAAAGTTTTTCTACAGAAGGAACATTTGTTATAGAGAATAAATATTCTAAGAGTATGCATACAAAAATATATTACATTTAGACTAACTTCATATTAATCATTAAGATAATAACTTATGCTGACTCTTGGTTTCCTACTTTTGAATATTCTGATTGAATAAATCTGAAAATTTCCACTCTTAATTTTTTGGTGGATCTACAGAAACAATAGAGAAGAGACATTCAATGGTGAGTTTTCTTTTTTATATAAATAAAATCACGTGGGTAATTAGGGGAAAATGTGGAAGAATGAAAAAACATACTATTTCATATTATCTTTATTAAATAAAAAATACATAATTAGAATCAATCATAGATGAAGTTGACTCCTTAATTTATTCTAAAATAAATGCTACAGTCCTACAACTTTTCACATGTATCTGAGCACATAAAATATTTAGAAAATCCTATCTCAGCAAATTTGAAAAACATAGTCAGTCTTAACTACCTTCCTCACTTACAAAGATTTAGAGTGCTTCTGAGAGATAGAAAAAAAGCTATAACTATCATTCACATCAAGTCAGAACCACTAACATGCCTGTCACCCTTATGATATAAACAAAGATGAACACAAGCTTTTTTTTTGTAGCTGAGGAACTATCAGTAAACAAATTGACAGTCTATTTAGATACTTGATATTTCAAAAGTCAAAACTTTCATAAAAAATATATGAATACCTGTTTGCATTAATGGAACCAAGCACACTTATCTTAAATCCTTTTTGACAAATTTGAATACAAACTGATAAAACAGACACAGCAATATAAATTTTATCAATATCTTCTTGTGAAAATATATTAATTGATTCATTTATTAAGGTTGATATGAATAACATTTTCATTTCATATGCCTCCTAATTGCCATCTAAGTCCCCATCACATGGACAAGTATAACTAGAAGATGCACCATGGACTGGGGACTTGATGGATCAAGTATATTTCTATAAACCAGGCAGTAAGTGCTCAAATCCATCATATGTGATGAAGGGGAAAGGGCACCACTCATGAAACTGAAAGAAATAGCT
Source organism: Rhynchonycteris naso (assembly GCA_037038555.1). Classification (NCBI taxonomy): domain Eukaryota; kingdom Metazoa; phylum Chordata; class Mammalia; order Chiroptera; family Emballonuridae; genus Rhynchonycteris; species Rhynchonycteris naso. Next base: position 286,464,037 of record CM072996.1, on the reverse strand, counting down.
TGGCTAAACAGACTGATCATTTTGAAAACACAAGAATTACTTTAAGCAAGTTGTATAAAGTATCCCAAAATTAACAATGGGGAAAAATAAGTAAGGGAGTTGAATGGTATTGGAAGGAGGCTTGACTTAAGGAGGTGAACACGTAATACAATATATAGATGATGTATTATAGAATTGTACAACTGAAATCTATATAACTTTATTAACAAATATCATCTCAATAAGTTCAATTAAATATTTTTTTAAAAAGTTAATTCTCCTTCTGACACTTTCAATAAGTAATTTTCAGGAAGTCCCAAGTGGAATATATATTTTATGCATAATGCATTTGATGATATCAAAAGAATAGGGGTTGTTCTGCTAAAAGGGTCCACTATTGCTGAAGGCAAAAATGTAAACTTCACACACTTTGATATGTTGTTTTTGCCATAAGAACTCATAGCATCTTTCCATAAAGATATTATACTCTAAGATGGCCACTCTACAAATAAATTTTAACCTTGAAAGGCAGCTGGTATGGAGGAAAATAGAAAATTCTGAAACACAATGACCTAAGTTAGTGTCCTGGATAGGATTAGCTTCAAGTGCATGTGTCCTTCACACAGAAAGCCATGTTCAAAAGGAGGCCCCAGGCCTGGGATTTAATGCTGTGTAGTAGCTGTCTTGGGATTCTTAATAATTTTATCTTTAAATTTGTGTTTTGTAAGTGAAGAGAATAATGGAGCATGTATGCATTGGAAGCTTATAGTCTTGGCTCACACATATCCTGCATCTCAACCCTACCCTACCTCATTTTCTTGCCTGGGTCCTTACCCCACACAACAACTGCTATCCTCTGCCCATGGGAGGGAAGGGCAGGGAGTGGGTAGAGAATTGAGACACACCCTCCCAGTCACAGAGCCGGTGGAGCCCCAAGCACCTTTAAAGGTCTGCTGCCCTCTTCCCACGATTCTGCCATGCCCATGCTAAAGGGACCCTGAAATAAAATAACACCATGACACCTGGAAAGACAAACTGTGGAACAAAGTAATAATCGTTTTTTTCTGATTTTTAAACAGGGGCCTTGCCTTTTCATTTTTCACTGAGTCGCTCAAATTATGTAGCTAGCCCTGATTCCATGTTTTATCTACCGATCACTTTACTCACTGCATGATCCTGGTAGATCATTTATCACTTCAAGTTTGTTTCTTTATCTGTGAACAGTGGGTGATGTTTGCTGTTACTCAGTGGTGCCACATGAAAACGCCATTATCTTGATAGGAATCACGGTAGCAGCAGGAATTATAATGAGTTGCCTTTGAGTTGATTTATTCACAGTTACTTGTACTTCTAAATCACATTAAACATTACAAATCTATAGATTATATAAATCTGTAGGTCATTCACAGGAACAGCCAACTCTTGATGTCTCACTGCCTAGTCAGCAAGGAAGATATATTTCTCAAAGATCAGGTTAGCACTTTCCATAGAATTAATTTTACAAATGTTATTCAGTTTCAGAATGAAGAGTCTTCTTTAGTTCCATCCACTATTAAACTAAAAGGCAGATTAAATCAGATTATGTTGGCTGGTTTAGAAAACTGTCACTTTAACAGTATAATGCTATGATTCTATTTCTAAAGGAAAATAAATTTTGCATTTCAAGACATCCAAACGTACAAAAATGAATTTGTATAAGCTAGCTTATTTTTATGCTGGAGGCAAACTAAAAGTAATGCATTTTGAGGAGATTTCAGTATGACTATTAGGGATGTACGAATTCAATGGTACCTTCCTCACCCCCCTTGCTCTCCTCGGCCCCATATCTCTAATTAAAATACCCATGCTACAAGGAGAATTAGACTTAAGATCATTTGAAGTTCTCTCTTCCCATTCCCTTTCAGACATTTGTTCCTTAGTTCATTTCTTCACCATCCTCGTATCTGTACCAGTTAAATTCTAAATGCATCAATGTTCATGTCAAATTTCAAATATAATTAGGAAAAGAGGACTAAACATTCATGTAAAATATTCTAGAACAGTTGGCAGTATTCTATGCTTTCATGTTACAGAGCAGTGCAGTCCTTTAAATACTTGATACTCAGGAAATATTTATCTCAGGATACAGAAAGATTATTCTTTTAGATAGGGTCGAAAGTAAGTACATATTGGAATTAGGTTTCTAAAGCTTCATTTCACTGTGGAGCCAGAGTTATTAGAAGCACATCATTCTTGCAGGTGGAATTTAAAATTTATAAGCATACTTGATAGTTTGGACTTACTGGCACAGCAGCAACAAATACATAATTTAGTATTTGGGCTCATTCTCCCTGCCCTATACACGTCAATTATCTTTACTCCCTGACTGAATATTAGGTTGATGGGCAGCATTTAAATGCAGGTCTGTGAACCTTCTCCCCTTTTCTTACCACATGAGGTGTAACAGATATGTCAGGTGTGTTGAGAAATTTTTAAAAAAATCTAAACTGGGTAAGACTATTATGTTTTACAATTTACTTAAGATCATATGATTTTAAAGGAAAAGGAACAGTTTGCAGTTCTTTGTTCATGTACTAATATCACTTCAAAGTAAAAGCATCAGATTCTATACAGCATTTTTTTTTAATTTTAAAGAAAAAAAACCAGGAGTATGGAGTTAACAAGAAGGAGGCTTAAAAGCTAATTACTTATAAAAAGAGGATCTAAGGGTCTTTGAGGCTTTTATTCCAAGAATATGAAGTATGGAGGTATGCATATTTGACTGGGCTAAAAATAGACTCCTTTGCTCAAATGGGGCTCCAGACTGAAGCCTCTGAGGTGGTGATCTGATCTGCTCAGGTTTTATATGAAATTTTCCCTAGTCACATATGTGCGATGTTCTGACTAGATAAAAAGTAACATATAATGATTTATACCAATACAAAATTAATGTCTGGAGACTAAGATGACAATCTTAAATTGTGTTATAAAGTTACTTAAGTATAGAGCATTCAAAATCTCTTAATTTTTAACACATTAAGTGAATTTACAAGACTGATTTTTTCAATTTGTTTTAAGAAATGTAATCACTAGCACTTACTTGTTTTCATTGTTCAGTTTAATATTAATTATCCATCAATTTTGTTTACATTGAGGTCATACCCCAAAAGCTGAACATGTGAATCCTGTCTTTTATAATTTTACAAAGCAAATTATATATATATAAATATATATATTATCATATAGATGTATTTTATATACAGTGGTACCTTGAGATACAAATTTAATTCTTTCTGTAACCAAGCTCATAAGTCAGTCAACTCATATATCAAACTGCCGATACTGAACTCATGGACCAACGCACCAACTAGCAGCAGCTTCCCGAATCACGACTCGTATCTCAGAATTTTGCTCAGATCTCAAACAAAAATACTGAAAGAGTTGCAGCTAATATCTTAAAATTTTTCGTATGTTGGTCTGTTGGTATCTCAAGGTACCACCGTATATTAGAAGGATAAGTCATACAAGTCACTGAAGTGCTGACACAAGGAAAATATCATGACAAAAAAGTTAAGTCAAAAATAAAATCAATAAAGATTTTGTAGTTATCTTCACAAAACAATAATTTGGTGATTATTGCCAATGTTGTTCCATTGTTTTGTGAAAAAATTTCACCTCTAAAAGTAGTAATAAGGTGTGGTTCAGTAAAGATTTATTACAAAAATTGTAAGTGTGTTTTAGGAAAAGAAAATGGAACTTCTTTGATACTCATATAACTTCTGTCATATGAGCAAAATCCAGAAGCTACTAGCATTTAGTTGTTATCAAAAAACAACAATATTGTATAGCACTTTCTCTTTCAAGTTTTATTCTAATTGACATACAACTATATCTAAATATAATCATATCTATATATCTTTCTATCTATCATCTATCTATCATTTATCTATGTATCAAGTAAGAGTTGCTCAAATTGTTGCTATTTAACAATGGAGGAAAATGAGGCACAGAGAAGGTAGTATGTCTAAGTTTCTCTCTCTTTAAATGAAAAGCTAGATCCAATTCATGATTCTAAAACAGAATCTGGATTTTGAAATATTTTTATTTAGAAAATATTACCCCTCTCAAATACACTATGCATACATACAAGCACAGTTTATTTTCATGCTTGCTAATTTATTTGAAAATATTGTTTTTAGGATTTCCAACTTTTCTTGTGGAATTTATTCTGTCTCTGTATATTGGTGATCACTTATATGAAATACCTGACCACTTAGGATATTATTCAAATTACCTAACAAGAAAAGTGTTTACTTATATTTTTGTATGAATTGTCACATAATTAGATGTTTGAAATTTCTTCTTGCATGAAGATTAAACATGTATTAGGCAAGAAAGTGTTAATTGCAAAAAACAGAAACTGAACTTGACCTAGTTTGGGGAATAAAGAAAATGTATTGCTTTACAGAGACTATGGGAGTAAGGAATAAATAAACTGTAAAAGTGGCAGGGAAACAGCTAAGCTTTTGGAAATGAAAGTCAGGGACCAACCAATACATTGATAGGACAGCTTCTCTCCCACACTTTTTCTTTTTCCTCTTTTTTTCCTATGATTTCCTTCACTCCTCCTGCCTCCTCTCTTTCACTCTTCTTGAAGTACATCAGTTTTGTTCTCCACATAGTGGGGAACATGTTTGAGAACCACTTATCTATTGCTTCTGTGGCCGAAAAGCTGCCTTGTTTTCTTAGCTCCCAGTTGTATATACAATCCCAGAGATGCACCATCGTTGGTTCTTGATAACCAGACATCTCAGTCCCAGCCAGGTATGGCCAGAGAGTTTCCTCTGAAGAAGCTGAAAAGAAGAGAAAATTCCTTTAAATGAAGAGGAAGTAGGACAAGAGAAAGGAAGTAATGCTGTTTAGACAGAAACTAAATATATGCAGTAAAAATGAATGCACTATAAAACAATAAAAGAAAAGAAGCTATATGAACTTTTTTTTTGCTTGTTTACAAAGCAAAGACAAGGGATTTTTATACTAATCAGGATGATAAATCACTACTTCTATGGACTATTAACAATAGAGATATCCTTTTTTAAGTCTAGTTAATAGATTGTTTAGAGGGTCTAATGTTAATAACTTTATTCTTCATTTGTATCATATACTAGCATAATATAAGTAGTTCTAATGCTTATAAAGATTCATGCTGCATAAAATATATCAATGGTGTGTATAACGGTAGTAAGACAATGATTTCACTACATGTCCTTTACCATTGAACTGTCGGTAAAGTTTGCCTTCCCATGCACCCTCCTCTACGAGTATATGTGTATGTATATATGCATGTTATAAGTATGTTCAATAGGTTATGATTTTCCTAGGAAAAGTTCTATCACATTTTTTGTCTAAGTTTTCATTTTTTTTACATTTAATTTGGTTAAAGATAACATAAGATGATAAACTGAAATTATAATTAAAATAAATTTGTGAAAGTTCTAAGCATCTAGCATCCTTCCACTAAGAAGAACACATGTGATCTCTTACATGTATACTCTGAAAAATATATTTCTAAACTTGTTCAAATCCAAAGTATACTTCTAATTAAGAATTTTAATGAGACATTATTTTACTTACTGGTTTATTTTTCTCTTTGTTTGTTTATAGACTACTAATATCTTCCAAATGACTTAAGTATTTTAGAAAAAACTTATAGATTTTCAGTGCTGAAAAGGTGACAGCTAGCATAGGATGCTAGTTCTATTATTGAGCCTTACTCTAGAAATACTACAGAACAAACATAGCCCAAGATAGGTACCATAAGACAGTGTTCTAAAACATGTATTTATTTTGTCTGAAGGTCGAGATACTGATAATTTCAAGAAACATAGACGATATTGTGGACATGATTATGTGTCTTAGTAAGTAACAGATAATTGCACAAAGCATTTTGATTTGATATTATCTTTTAAACAGAAGAGGAAATTTTAACCTAACCAATGGAAAGACAGATAGGTCTAAATTAGAATCTTTAAAATATACTAAATGGCAATGAAAAAAAACAATAAGTATTTCAACATAATGTATTTGTGATATATATATAAGTGGGTTGAATTCACTTATCAAGCATGGATTTTCAGATTAGCAGAAAACTTTTAAAAACAAATCTAGCAACATGTGCTATAAAAGGCACATAAAATGATGAAAATAAAGAGCAGAAAAAGATACACAAGCCATTATGAATTACAAGAAAAAACAAGTTAAACTTTCATATAGCATCATATAAAAATGAGGGAAAAGTATCAAAGTATAAAAGAATTACATGCTAATAAAAGAATATCAAGCTTAATGAAGTGCAGTGATTGTGACCAGCAATGGAATTGAGCAACAACTTATAAATACCATAAGGAGAAACAGATAAATCAACATTTGCAGTTAGATTATTTAAGTACATTTCTCTCAGAAGCTGAACAATGATGAAGAATAATATTAAATAAAATTATACCATTCTATAAAATCACATGCATACATATATTTTATGTGTGAATATATGAATGCAAACTTAATATTTAATTAACAGAAAGCCCCAAGTATATATAAAACATAAGCAAAAATCAATGATAATCTAGTTCCCCCCAAAAAAATCTTTGGAAAAATTAAGAGCATAAAATATCTTCTAGGACAGTATAAAAAAAGGAGAACGATAAAAATAATAAAAACAAGGAAATAATAATAATTAGTACTAAATAATTAATAAATAATATATTAATATTATATATTAGTGCATTTTAAAAGAGAGACCATAAGAATGAGCTACTAAAACTGCTAAAATATGCCAAATCTGAAAAAACGTGAAAATCTTGAACAGAACAATATTCTCAAATAAATTTAAATAATAAAAAAGCAGTAAGCACATAGAGAAAATTATATATTTTATAAAGTTGCATATAGGTTTAAGAACATAGCTTATATGTATATATAATGCATAAAGTAGGTGCTATGGGAGAAAGAAAATAGGAGTAAAAACCAGAGGAAAAAATAATACAGGGCAATGATATAATGCAGCAAAATAAAAAAACCAAACACACCAATAAAGATTCATTAGCTAAACTGATAGAATAGTCCTAATTACTGGGGAAGGAAATAAAATGAGAAAGCAAAATTCTGTATAACAAAGAATATTTTTAAATATCTTTATGTAACCAAGGGAGGAAGTTATCACCCACAACAGTCAACCAGCCCTATGAAAAATTTCCCAGTGGTGGCAAATATAGATACATTAACTCCTACACCAAGAGCATCTTTATATGCAATATCAAGAATTATATCTGATTACCCGAGTAAATGCCAAAAATAGAACATTATTGTTTAGTATCTCAAAACAAATTTTATGATTGCCTCACACTAAAAACGTTTTAGTTTAATTAGTTTTGATTATGTAAACACTATAAATGATATCACTATAAAGCAAAGTAAAATAAATTATCAAAGGGTTAAAAATAAGAGAAACATTAGCTTCATTAATAATGACATCCAAAGGTAGAAAATTTAATAAAATACTTTTATTTTTTGAGAAACTGAGAATTCTATACCTAGCCATGCTTTGATCAAATATGTATTTGGGTAGAAACATTTTCAGACATCAAGGTTTACAATATTGTCTTTCTTGTATATTTCCTCAGGAATATCCTGAAATAGATGCTCCAAGAAAAAAAGAATGCCATAAACCTATGAAGTAAAAGCCACGGGATTGAAGAAGTAAGTGATCTAACTGCAGAGGGTTAAGAAGAATTCTCTGGTTACTTAGAAGAAAATAAGAGGGTAAGTTCTCTGTAGCATTCCTGGGAAACATCCATCCAGTCCAAACCGGCATAATTCAGAGACATTTCGGAAAGGGGACAATATTGATAAAATGTCTGAAGTATATGTTTATATTACATGAGAGGGAGCTTAAGCAATTAGAAGTCAGAGGTGGATATATTATTGTTAAGTATTTTTTAAATGTAAGAAAAAAAAGGCATATATTAATATTAAAGATAACAAAAAGCTATTAGGAAAGTTATTTTTAAAAAGAATATTGTAACCCTGACCAGTTAGCTCGGTTGGTTAGAGCATCATGCTGAAGCACAGAGGTTGTCAGTTCAATCCTCAGTCAGGGCACGTACTGGAACACATCAATGCTCCTGTTGTCTCTGTCTCTCCTTTTCTCTCTAAAATCAATAAAATAAACATTAAAAAGAAAATATTGTATTACAGAGATAAATTTTTAGTAGCTTTCACACAGTAATACTTGTGTAAACAATAAAACTCAATACAATCAGAATTGTGAATTAACTATGTTAAAAGAATGTTAAGTGGTGACCAGTGGTGGGACAATCAAACTAAGCCCTCTTTTATCTTCCATGGTTAAAATATGATGAAGCCTGGAACTGAAAATTCTACAAGTAAAAGGTGTAAATCTTACATAAATTGAATTGAAAGTGGTAGTTTCTTGATGGTACTGGAAGGATGGGAGAAGGATGAATTATTTTATTGGTTAATAAACTTCATAAAACTAGTTAACAGTTCTTTATTTGCACTTATAATTTACCTACAAATAAAAGCTAACAAATACAAGGACAGAGAGAGATTAAGGCATAACAATATAAAGTTCACTTTTCCATCATTTTTCATTTGTTCAAAGATTATAAGAAAATTCAGTTTTGATTTTCAAGTATCAAGAAATAGTTCTTTCTACTTTCACTGATTATCATAAAAAGATTTGTGTCAAAAGTCTAAATGGTAATGAAAATTGTCTGCACATGTATATCAAGTTAAGTATGAATGGATGCACTGAAACCAGAATTTACTCCTTACTCAAATTTTCCCAAAATGAAGTAATCATGATTCACAGGAAATCATACCGAGTCTATGTTTTTATTGGCATTCTAATCTATTCTTTTTTTTTTATGCTCTACAGAGAAATCTTCAATGGCATTTTTTTATAACCAAAGACAAACTAACATCCCAACTAATTTCTATTGTAAGATCATCACTCACCTTGGGTTTACCTCCTGTAACTTTTCTATAGCAGGAGGCTAGCTACAAACTTTTATAAATTTAGTTCCTAAGTATTCAGAGTTATGAATATTTGAAATGTTTTCTGTTCTATTTTGAAGAAAATGAAAAAAATGAGCTACTGAATTAATATTTATTTATTTGCTCTACTAGTAACTTTATAATACATAAATGAAAGGTATTTTAAAAAGGTGTCAGTGTTGCCTGACCTGTGGTGGCGCAGTGGATAAAGTGTCGACCTGGGAACACTGAGGTCGCCAGTTCAAAACCCTGCACTGGTCTGGTCAAGGCACATATGGGAGTTGATGCTTCTAGCTCCTCCCCCCTTTCTCTCTCTCTCTCTCTCTCTCTCTCTCTCTCACTCTGTGTCTCCTCTCTAAAATGAATAAATAAAAATAAATTTAAAAAAAAAAAAAAAAAAAAAAAAAAAAAAAAGGTGTCAGTGTTAATTTAAAACCTGTTAAATTTCTTTCAACTTATTTTTTATGATGTCTTTTTTCTCAGAAAATATATTGTCATAATTATGTAATCATATCTTGATTAAGAAGTTGACAAAATCAAAAATGAACCTTAATCAAAATATATAAAATTTCCATGCAAAATACTACTTTGTAATTTAAATGTTTTTCAAGAAAAACATGCCAAACTTAGAATACCTTAGAAAAGTTTCCACATTCATCTAGTCCTCAACCAACATATATTCCAATGACAACAATGTGATTTGTAAATATATTTATAAAAATATGTGAATTCAACTAGCCTTTAACACTCATTAAATGTTGATTGAGCTCTCAGTCACTCTTCTTGGTATTAGAAATAGAACAGTAAACAAATCTTACTAAATCCCTGACCTCAGAGAGTAGCATGCCCCTGGAATCATTGATATCTAAAGAGAATTTACATATAGGTCAATTTATTTCTCAATTAAGTATAAAAACAATGAAAAGAAGGAAAATAATAAGAAAAAAGGGAGAGAGAGAAAGGAAAGTATGGAATACCTGTCCCTGTCAACACCATAATTTACCTTATATTGTTGCAACATTTGATTGGTGAGGGGAACCTAAAACTTGCATTCTTTATTGACAATGTAGGCCAGAATGTTTGGGGAGAAATATCCAAGGTTTACTTTTGAACTGTTAAGTATAAGATCTCATTCAGACATTCCAGAGGAGATATAGCATAGGTAGCTAGAATCCAGGAAAAGAACTTAAAATGGAGATAAAATATGGAAGTCATCGACCTATAGATGGTACAACATATAGCAAATGTGTCATGTATTTTAATGAGATTTAAAAGTTTAAAACCACTGATTTCTCAACACCCTTGTCTTCCTTTTCTCTTCTTCCTTCACCTTACTTCCTTTTTTAAAAATGTTTCCCTGAAATAAGAAGTAGTTCAATTGTAAATATACATTTTTTTACTCTATAGTTTTTTTTTTATATGGCAGTTAGTAAATAAGGGCTTCTTTCCTTATCATGGGTCCACTTTTAATACTTGTACATTGAGCTTTGAAAATGCTCCCAGCATGCCTTGCCCACCTTACTTGCAACTCCACTTCAGATTCTGGCTCTTTGCCGCTGTTTCCTCGATTTTTACCAACCTAGCAAAACTGAAACAGGAACACACATTTTTAAATTTTTCTTCAGAGAATGTCCAACCTAAGGTTAAACATGTCCAGGCCACAATGGCGAAACCAGGCTTGAAGATCATAGAGAAAGATGACTTAGATTAGACTAATGACCTTCACTTTGTGAAAAGCAATTCAAAGTATTTACAGTAAAGAGTACAAAGAAAGTGCACACAGTACCCACAATGCCTCTCATTGCTCCTCTAGGACGCTCACCACTAAATAAATTATCTCAGTGTAGGGCATAAAACGAGGAATAGGCCTGGTCAGAAAAGCCCAGAAATTTTATGCTGCTTTAAACTGGGGTGCTGGAGTGTGTCAACATTCAGAGGCTCATGCTGTTACCATAGAGAAAAATCCTTGTCTAATCACAGTTACACATTTCGTTTCATTCTTATTGGAACATTAGATTTCTTTGTAATTTCAGTGCAATAGCCTTGGCCATGTTCTACTGTGTGACAGAGAGCAATTTACATTTTACTGAAGGTTTTCTGGAGGAGACCCTGGGAGAGTATGCCCATTCAGACAGACAATTTTACCCAATGTCTCTTTTCTTAAGCTCCAGCTGTCATTTATCATAACTTCCCTTCTCAACCCACTGGTCAATTTTTCTCACTTGTTAGCAGAGTAGTTTAGGCTGTACCCAGCATCTATGACAGTGCTCAGCAAAGAACCCTTTGGAGTACACCGTCATGAGAAAGGCATCTGGGACTATAAATAACAGATAACTTGTCCTGCCATTTTGTTGTTTAAGTAAAACACTGAGAACCAATAGTGTGGATAAATGTAGAGAAGTCACCTACAGACTTCAAGAGTAGACATGTAATGCTTTAAAACTTGGGTCTTAAAAACCTCCAAACATTCCAATTTGTGTATTGAAGCTTTTACTGGAAAAGTGTTTCGGTACTGTGCAGATTCAGGACCTTACAATGAGGAAAAAGTTAAGACAGAATTAGAATTTTGTGTTTATGTCAGTACTTAAAATCATTACTCTTTTACTAATATTATGAACATTTTATGAACACAATTTATCTCCATTGCCCTTCTCTTGGTCTGTTTCTGTTGATATATGACACACTCCAACTTGTTAGAAATAAGTTATTACAGTGAACAATTTCTAATTATTTTCTCTGATTAAACTTCATACATGTCAAGGAACCTGATCCCACATGTTGCTGTTTGATGGGAGAAACTATGCTTTGTAATTCATCTCTGTCATCAAAAATATATATATAAATCGGAGTTTACATTAATGCCTGTGGAATGCTTTAATAATTTTTATTTCTTATTTTCTTCTAATTTATGGGTCAAATCAATTACCATAACCAACATAACTTAGCAAAAAATAAAATACCACTGTGATGAATAGGAGTTTCAGATGCTCAATTTAGTATAAGAGTGAACATATTTAAGCATCTGTCAGGAAAGTTTATAATCACATGCAAATCTGCATATTAGGTTTAGCACTTATATAACTAGTTAGGGCTTTCTGTAGAGAAAAATATTAATTCTCTGAGGCACTGTTTTCCAACTATACATTCCCATGAGCAAGGATTTGATGGAGAACTCAATTTTAATCATACTGAGAATTTTAGAAAATCTATTTTAAAGATTAACAACCCATTATAATCTGATTAGAGCAGAAAGATAACGATGACGGGAAATAAATGTTAATATGTTTTTACCTAAAATATTTACAGAAAGGTAATTTGGGATTTCAAAACAGTTGAACTAAACTAAAACTTTTTTAAAAAATATATTAGTTATTGCCCGACCAGGAGGTGGCACAATGGATAGAGGGTTGAATTAAGATGTAGAGGACCCAGGTTTGAAACCCTGAGGTCCCTGTCTTGAGCATGGGTTTATCCAGCTTGAGGGTGGGCTCACTTGACTTGAGTGTGGGGTTGCTTGCTTGAGCATGGGCTCATAGACATGACCCCATGGTCACTGTCTTGAACCCAAAGGTCTCTGAGTTGAAGTCCAAGGTCGCTGGCTTGAGCCCAAGGTCGCTGGCTTGAGCAAGGGATTACTCAGTCTGCTGTAGCCCCCTGGTCAAAGCACATATGAGAAAGCAATCAATGAACAGCTAAGGTGTCGCAAAGAAAAAATGATGCTTCTCATCTCTCACCCTTCCTGTCAGTCTGTTCCTATCTGTCCCTTTCTCTTTCTGTTTCTTTCACTGCCTTTGTCACACACAAAAATAATAATAATAATAATTAGTTACTGATTTTTTTAGAAAGAGAGAAGAAGGGATAAAGAAAGACAGAAACATCAGTCTGTTTCTGTATATACCCTGATAGAGGATTGAACTAGCAATCTCTGTGTATGGGAATGGTACTCCAACTGATTGAGCTATCTGGGTTAGGCTAAACTTAAACTTTGATTCTGCCTCTTCTTAGGTGTATAACTTTGAGGAATTTTCTCAGTTTATCTGAGACTGTTTACTCAGAGTTGTTTGGAGAGAACATCACCAAACTCAAAATGGTTCTGTCAAAAACAAGTTAAATAATATTTGTGACTGTTCTTTGTAAACTAAAAAACACTATAAAACATGATAGAAATTATTTTTACTTGTAATAAAATGATGTCAATATTCTGTGTGTTTGATAGCTCATTAGAAAGAAGACCTAACAGAAATGAACTGTCTAAAGAGAAACCAAATGTCCAAAGTCCTTTGAGCATTAATCTGTATCAGTATGAAAATGATTCAGCCAATAGAAAGCAAGTACTAAGAAGTAAACTTTTAAGTAAACAGTATGTGTCATAAATACAATGAAATTGTAATACATATTTAGTGATGCTTAAGATTCCAGAAAATTATCATGAACTCAAATGATTCCAATTAAAAAATAAAGTAAAGTCAAATGCACTCTGCTCAGTTATAAGGACTACAAACCTGAATGAAATACATCATCATATTTTGGTATTTGTGCAGGTATCAAATTCTAAACTTTAAAGACAGTGGACAAAAAGCAAGTAAAAACAACATATTAATTTTAAAACACTGATAACAGATTTTTCTCTGTTTACTTCAATCTTTAAACTCTATGAAGACAAATATAAGCATAGGTCCAATACAAAGAGGTAAGAGAAAATAAAATAATATGGGGAATTATTTAGAAACAAAATTATTATCATTAAAGCTATGTATTCTTTGGGAAACTGTTATACTTATTAAACTTATTTTGCTTTGTACCTCATGGCACCAATATATAATTCAAACAGAATCTACAATCTCAGACTAAAGTAATTTATTTCTCAAAATTATAACCATCATTTAGTGTTAAGTATTTGGTACACTGAAGACACCCAATTAAAGAATGAAGTTCAAATGATATGTCTATGTGGAGCTTAGAAACGACAGTGCCTCAGTATAAGCAAGTAAGGATTAATGATCCTTTTCCTTATGAGGAGTTAAACTGTGCTGATGTTGGTATACTCAGAAGAAGGTTGGTTTAGAGTAAAGGTAAAAAGGAAATTTTATTTGTTTATATAGTAAATAACATTGATCAGCTATTATTTGCCAGACTGTGATCTAGGCAAAAAGACACATGTCACCTTTTTAAATTTAATTTTATAAATCAAATAAAATAAATAAAACAGTAGCAAACATGAGAAAGAATATATACTTATGGAACTTACACACTATTGAAGAAGAGAGGTAATTAAGCAAATACAAAAATTTTACATATAAATTGAAAGAGGAATTCTGAAGAGGTATAAAGATAAAGAAAACAGAGTCAGAACAGTTTCTTATGCTAGTTAGATTTGCAAATCAGCTATGGCCTCTTTGAAGAGGGCAGCAGACATCAATACTGCAAAGCAGGCTGGGTGCTCAAGAAACAGCCAAACGTTCAGTGGGGCTGGGAGTGGGTGAGCTGGAAGAATTCAGAGACCAGGTCACTCAGTAGTCATGGTTCAGATAATAGGGGATCTTTGAGGTCATGAAGAAGACTTCCAATTGTTCTAAATGCTATAGAAATCATGGAATAATTTGAGTTTAATGTGCTCTGATAAACATTTTAAGAGAGAAGAATAGATATGAGGATGAGGATGGTGGGGAGGGTAAGGCAGTGAGTGGAAAAAATGAGGTCAGGCAGGAGACACTGCAGTGGTCAGTGTGGACATGAGGAGAAATGATGGCAATTCCAACAAAGTAGCAGTGGTGGAGGTAATGAACAGTTAACAGATTCTGGATATTATTTCAAAATATCTTACACAACTTGTTGATGAATTTGATTTGGATTATAAAAAAATAAGAAAGAAAAACAAACATGCTCTTAAACTTTTGTCCTGAGCTGCTGGTGAAAAGTAGTAAAAAACATTCAGGGGAAAAGGAATGAGTCCAGAAATACAGATTAGGAATTCTTTTTTTAAAAAACATGAGACAATGTATATACAATGATAACTAGGCAATCAAGTAGAGGAGTCCAGAACCAAGAAAGAGTTTGGGACTGGTGATGTTAATATTTTGATCATAAGGCTAGAGAATAGCTATGCACCTGGATAAAATTCCCCAAAGGACGAGTGTGGATAAAGAAAAGATACAGAAGGCATAAGCCCTGGGAAATGCTGATAGTTAAAGGTCAGAAAAAAGAGGGAAGAGCTCATGGAAAGGACTGAGAAGGAGCGGTGCACATGCAGGGTAGGAGGAGAAACAGGTCTGCTAAGAAATATATTTACTAGCTTTGGGAAGTTTCTTTTATTATCACATTGAGGGGTGAATATGTAATATTAATATCGGAGTAGGACATGGATGTATTCTGTCTTTTTAGCTGAGGTTGTTTACTCCTAGTGAAGTGGCCTTCCTTCAAGTCAAATCAAGAATCAGGCACAAAAGATTTGCAGCAACATTAACAATGTGGAGATTCAACTAAACCCACTATGTATCTTAGAATTTGTTTAATTCCATGTATTATTTATGATATTCTGAGACTGACCAGTGAACACCAGATCCTTGGTCATTACACTCAAAATACAGGGATGGTTTTCCTCTAGTCTGTGAAAGAAACTTTAGCTTTGGGTTTTCAAAGTGTTTTTCAGAAGCTAATCAAGGTCAGCTAATCTTGATAGTATTTGTCTTTCTTGTAAACAATTCCACATAAAAATTACATTTTGCCTTCTCTCCACAGATGGTGGTAGTCATTGTCAGAGGAAATGAAGACAAACAAAACGTAGTTGCCATGAACAGGGCTGTGAGAAAGAATTCCCACAAAAGCTGTTTGCTAAAGGCAATGTTTTATAGTTTTAATTATAACACTGCTGGAAAATCATGGAATGCATATACAAATTCATTTACCTCATTTGTTTTTCACCCGCAGGTGCAATATTGTACACAACTGCTGTTGAAATTTGAAACACAGATTTATTTCCCACCAGTGTTTGTTTACTCCTAGTGAAGTGGCCTTCCTTCAAGCAACATGTCATCATGTGTAATTCTCTGGCAAGCGAGAGTTGTAATTTCAATAAATGGCACATTTTTGTATGGCTCTAAATGCTTTTTTGGCCACTGTTTATTATTGAAGAACTTAGTATAATAGTATAATATAAACTTCTGATTATTGGGTAGATATGTTGTTTAAGTAATTATTTATTCCCACTTCCATAACAAGTATAATTGTGAACAGAAAACAAGTATACAGAAAAACTATCATAATGTTTTCCTTTATTATCAAATGAAAAGTAGTCATCTCTGAGAAGTAGATATTCCCTTATTTTTACTAAAGCAAAAGAAACTAAAGAAACATATACCTATGTCTTGAATTTGGGAAAAACATATACCAGTAAAAAAACATATACCTATGTCTTGAATTTGAAAAAAAAATCATATTTTATTTATCACTAAAGAAGTATTTGGTGAATGTGCATATGAAACTGGTGGGTTCGGTACTTCAAAAAAGGCTAAGAACCACTGAGCTAGTGATTCAAATATTCACGTACATAGGTATATGTTTTTATTATAAATAAAGCATTTTATAATAAACATGATGAAGTATAATTATAAAAATAGATTGATGAATATAGTTTTCCATCTATGATTTCCATCTATATTTCAAAGCATCCTTTATATACTCAATTTCTTATTGCTCAAAATTTAAGTGAAGATGTAATAGCAACAGGGATATGAATGCATCAGTAAAAGATTAAATTTGGGGTGTGGGGTTCAGATGCCACAGAGAGAACAGTGATTCCTCTCAACTAACACCCTGAGCGAGACTCGCAGAGTTTGTTCTGTACTATATCCTTTCCATTCTTGACGTGAAGAAAGTCATGGCTTAGCTAAAGTCAAACTCTTCTAGGAGAGGATATTTGACTGGCCACATCTCAAAGACATGTCCATATTCAAGTGGAGCAGCTATTTTCTATAAATCAGAGAAAACGGATAAGATCGTCTGGTGAGATTTTTTTTCGTTGTGTGTTTGTTTTTTAATGTTTTACCAGTCAAGGTTCTTAGTAAGAAGTAGAAAAAAACACTAAAGCAATTTCTACATTTATTTAGAAAGGGATTTCATAGAGGGAAAGAAGTGCCCACAAAATCCCTGCAAGGTTTGGAGAAATGCAATTAAAACTAGGATTTAAGGAATGGCCTCCAAATCCTAAGAACTTTCCTACCAAGGGGACTTCTACTACCAAAGCCACCACAGTAGGACTACTGAGGTGAAGATCAAACCATCATGCTTGTGTTTCAGACATCACAATTCATTGTTACATGATACAAACAGAACTGGTACCCTGATCCTGGACCATAGTAACAGCCTTTTTATAACAAGAAGGCTGATTAAGAGAAACTGGAATGTTGATGTAGCAAAATTTCCTATCTCCTTGCCCTTGCCTATAAGCAGAATACCATGAAAATGTCAGGAAAATGGCCTACGTATCACGTGCATTTTCCCAATCTCATAGGGGTGGATCTTTTTGGTAAGAATCAATCAGCATTCAGAATCTTTAGCGACAAAGGAATATACAAAATGTACAGTGGTACCTTGACACATAAGCACTTTAAATCACGAGCAATTTGAGAGACGAGCAGTCACTCTCAGGATTTTTTGCTTTAAGTCGTGAGTGAATATTTGAATCACTAGCTCAGTGGTTCTTAACTTTTTTGAAGTACCGAACCCACCAGTTTCATATGCACATTCACCTAACACTTCTTTAGTGATAAATAAAATATGATTTTTTTTCCAAATTCAAAACATAAGTATATGTTTTTATACTGGTGCACAAAATGAGACGTGCATGAACATCACCTTGCTCAAAGAACAAAACCAACAAAGTGCATGAACTCACAACAAATTACGATATTACTTTATTCTGGCCTCTGTGGCAGAGGCTTCTCCAAACCCTTGAGACCGACTCATTGAACCCTTAGTGTTCAATAGAACCCAGGTTAAAAACCACTGCACTAGCTTCTGCCATCCTCCACTAGATCTGACACAAGAGCAAATTGAGTCACGAGCTCAGCCATGAAAAGAATTAAACTTGTGTGACAAGGTACCACTGTAATTTTTAGTTTTCTACTATCTGCATTTGAAAACATATTAGAAAATGGAAGGAAAGAAGAGCAAATGAATCTATAATAACTACCACAAATGTAACTTTAAAAATATATTTAATTGCAAATATAGATAGGACAAAAGAATGCTTTTAATTATAGATTGTGTGAACTCATGTTGAAAATGTTTGCAAATCTTTCTAGATCTCCATCCTTCTGTAAAGTTTACCAGAAATTTATTCTACAATGCAGTTATGAAGTAAAATAACATGACATATCATCTTTCTTCCAACACATGAATCTTTGGTAAATGTGGTATATGCTACACTAGTGAGCTATTTTCACACATTCCAAAATAAGCATAAACACAAGTCATTCAGTCATATGTGTTCAAACTTCCTTGTTGGTGACAGCATATCATATGGAAATTGATTTTTATTTTGAGTTGGTTAATAAGTTTCTTTTTGGTACTTCTTGCAACAACAATTAATCTGACTTTCTGAGACAATAAAAAATTGCCATAGTCAGTCTATTTTTTCATCTCATGTGGTCTATTAAAGTCATTTTTCACATTTTCTTTTTTGATCTAGCAATACAAAATAGATTTCCTTTGAAATATATTATGATCTGACATTTGAAGTGGCTTTTTCTATTCATTTAATTTCCCTAAATAACAGTATCAAGGCCTTGAGTTTTACTAATTTTCCTAATATTTTTACATGTATGTAAATTAGAATTTTATTTTAATTAGAATTTTTAGTTAATTAACTGAATGTAAATATGTATATGGTACTGACAAAGATACCAAAATGCTTAAATATGGGCAAAAATCTCTTGGAGTTAAAGAAGGTAAATATACTATTGCTCCAATTGTTTTATAAATCATCATTAGTGAGATTCAAAGAACAACTGTACATTTGCCATTCTTTTTTCAATTGGAAAGAATGTATTTGAGAACAGAACGTAATGCAACTTCTCCTATTTTCACATTAAAACTATTATGTAAAATTTTGACAGAATCTAAAGATTCTGTCTTTTAATTTGGTTTTCAAGCCTTCTACCTCCTTCCTGTCCACATTCTGAGTTCAGGCTTCATACGAATTCTGTGAGTGGTATATATCCTAAACAAAATGTTGCGCTTTTTTTTTAATTTGAAAAGAAGTGACTTGGGTTTGTTTATTTATGTTTTTGGCTGATTTTTTGTTTTGTTTTTTATTGTCTTTTTCAGCTAAGAAACCTGACTAGTACAGAAGTAAATAACATCAGAATGGTACACATAATTCTGACAAATACAGAGAAATGTCATTTGTGGTTGTGTTAGTTTCCAAGGGCTGCGGTCACAAATTCCCACAGACTGGATGGCTCACAACAACACAGACATATTCTTTCATGATTCTTGAAGCCAAAAAGCTGAAATAAAGGTGTTGGCCTTGTCACACTCCCTGGGAAGGCTCTAGGGAACAAGTTGTTCTTGCTTCTCTTGGTTTCTGTTAATCGCTGGTAATTCATGGCAGCATAAATTTAATCCCTGCCTCCATCTCCACATGGCCTCTGTCTCTGGATGTCTTTTCCTCTCTCTTATAGGGACATAATCATTGGATTTAAGATCTACTCTAAACCAGTATAATCTAATCTCTAGCCTTACCTTAATACATCTGCAAAGCCCTTATTTCCAAATAAGGTCACGTGCTGAGGTTTCAGTTGGATGTGAATTTTCAGCGACACTATTCAACACACTACAGTGATCGGACTTCATTTGACCTGAAACTGAAGGAAGTTAAAATCTAATAGTGGGAAGAATAACCTGGGGCCCCATGGTGCATGCTGAAAAAATGGTTGATTATTTTATCTCTTTTGATGAAGTGAGGCTGCAGAGGCTGTCTTGCTACTCCTCACACATAAAGTATGTTAGGATGTCTAGGACAGTGGGATGCAGTAGCTGCCTTTACAGCTGAATATCTTAAGAAAAATAAATGCTAATATAAAATCTCCAAAATACCTATAATTTGGGTTCATGTTACACATAAATGCCTTGAGAGTATAATTATGTTTAAAGAATTGACAAACTTTTAATACCTAAGATAAATATATCTCAAAACTAAAACACACACCCAGTGTATCTAATGCATATTTTATCCTATAGATCAATGAAGTTTGACATCAGGTGAGTTTAAGGTAACCTTGGAAATGTTATGTGAAGACTATGGCACTGATGGAAGATGAGGAAACTGGAATTTGCATGAATTTGTATAGAGGAATTTAAAGGACTCAGAAAACCCTGTACCCATAAACCCAATCAGTCCCATCAGCCCAACCCCTCTGAGTATGTCTTTGCAGGCAGAATAGACTGTGATGTAAATCATTACCCTTGCATCTTTGGTCTTTGATGGTGGTTCTTATCTCTTTGACTTTTCTAGTAATAGAGTACTGCTTTTTATTTATTCTTTTCTTAGAGAAGATAAACCAGGATAGACTTTTAGCTCATATCACCAAACTGAATTACAAAGTAATTTAGAAACAATCAGCGTGAAAAACCAACTCTGGACTACAAGAAAAGCTCTCAAAAACCAAGTAGCAAAGTGGAAGCCACATTCAACCTGGTAGGGAGCACCGAGGAGCAATGGGTCTCCCTGCTTACAGGAAGGTGGGTCGGAGGTGAGGCTGAGAACCCAGAAGGGCTCTCATTCCAAGGAAAAGAGTAGAAAATATCACTCACAGCCACTTGCCTGGGGACCTGGGAACGAGGTGTGTTGAAAGAGCTGGCTTGTTTTCCAAAAGAAAGGGAGAGAGATAGCTGGTGACAAACAGTGGAATGCATGGAAGGACCTGAGCAGCAGTACTAATCCAGTGCAGAAGCAGCCATACCTGGGGGAGGTGCTGGAGGCGACATTGTAAAGGGAGGGATTGATCTTTCCACAGAACACAAGACTAAAGTGGTTCTGGGTCAATCTTTTCAAGATATCTCTCCAGCTCCAATCAGCACAAAAAAGACACAGCTGAAAACAAGAAGTGGGGAAGAAGGACAGTAACTCAGGTCTCCATGGAGATCTGAGATACACCTCCCTCTACTGAAGTGGAGAAAGCACCCAGCCCCCTGAGAGAGTAATTGGAAGATCAGGCCTTCAGAGTCTCAGGTTATAGCTACCACAATCCTGGATACAGTTTCAAATAAACTCCCTGCTAAGATCATTAAACAAGACTGCCATCAAGTTAAGAAAGAAAAAAAAAAGAAAAGAAAACAAACAAATCAAGACTTTAAAGCAGTTCTACTAGAAAAGACAATTCCTACAGTGGGTTACAGAAAACAGCTAATGCCAACCCAGAAGATCTAGAAATAACACAACTGAAAATTGGAGGCAGACAACACCAAGCCCAGACTCAAACAGCCCTACAAACAACACACTGAAACACACAGACATAATGAGAAGACAGAGTATTGCAATCCAAATGAAACCACAAGGGAAACCTCCAGAAAATAAACTGAGTGCTATGGAAATAACCAAACTACCAGAGGCAGAGTTTAAAATAATAATTGTTAGGATGCTTAGTGACCTTAGAACAACAATAGATGGTCATTACAAAAACCTAGAAAAAGAGATAGCAAAATATAAAAAAGGAAATTGAAATATTAAAAAAGAATCAGTCGGAGATGACAAATGCAATATCAGAAATGAAAAACACAATGGAAGGAATTAAAAGCAAGATGGATGAAGCGGAGGATCAAATCAGCAACTTGGAGGACAAAATAAATGAAGGCATGGAAGAAGAGCAGAAAAAAGAAAAGAGACTCAAAAAGTATGAGGAAACTCTAAGTGAGCTCTGTGACAACATGAAGAGAAATAACATCCACATCATAGAAGTTCTTGAAGAAGAAGAGAAAGAACAGGAGATAGAAACTTTATTCAATCAAATTATAGCTGAAAACTTCCTTAAACTGTTGCAGGGAAGGCTCTCACAACTTGAAGAAGCACAGAGAGCTCCATTAAAGAGGAACAAACAAAAAAAACCTACACCAAGACACATCATAATTAAAATACCAAAGCTAAGCAATAAAGAGAAAATATTAAAAACTGCTAAAGAAAAAAAGACTATCACCCACAAAGGAGTCCTCATAAGCATGACATCCAACTTCTCAACAGAAACACTTGAGGCCAGAATGGAATGGCAAGAAATATTCAAAGTAAGGCAGAACAGAAGCCTACAACCAACTACTTTATCCAGCAAGGCTATTGTTTAAAATTTAAGGAGAAATAAAAAGCTTCTCAGACAAACAAAAACTCAAGGAATTCATTACAACCAAACTAATGCTGCAGAAAATGTTAAGGGGCCTGTTGTAAACAGAACAAAGTGGGAAAAGAATATAGCAAAAGAGAAATACAGCTTTAAAGAATAAAATGGCAATAAACAACTATATATCAATAATAACCTTAAATGTAAATGGATTAAATAATCCAATCAAAGGACATATGATAGCTGCATGGATAAGAAAACAGGACCCATATACTGTCTACAAGAGACACACCTTAAAACAAAAGATGCACATAGACTGAAGGAAAAAGGGTGGAAAAAATATTTTATGCAAATGGAAATGAAAAAAAAAGGTGAGATAGCAATACTTATATCAGACAAAATCGACTTTAAAACCAAGGTTATAGTAAGAGATACAGAAGGTCACTACATAATGATTAAGGGAGCAATCCAACAAGAAGATATAACCATCATAAATATATATGTGCACCTAATACAGGAGCACCTAAATATGTAAAGCAGACTTTGATGGATATAAAAAACGAGACCAACAGCAATACTATAATAGTAGGAGATTTCAATATCCCAATAACATCACTAGATAGATCCTCAAAAAAAAATTAACAAAGAAACAGCAGACTTAAAAGACACACTAGAACAATTGATTTAATAGATATCTTTAGAACCTTTCACTCTAAAGCAGCAGAATATACAGTCCTTTCAAGTGTTCATGATACATTCTCTAGGATAGACCACATGTTAGGACACAAAAGCAGTAACAACAAATTTAAAAAGATTGAAATCATATCAAGCATTTTCTCTGATCACAATAGCATGAAACTGAAAATCAACCATAACAAAAAAACTGAAAAATACTCAAACACACGGAAACTAAAAAACATGTTATTAAATAACAAAAGGGTTAACAATGAAATAAATTTTAAAAAATATCTAGACATGAATGATAATGAGCATACAACCGCTCAAAATTTATGGGACACAGCAAAAGCAGTGTTGAGAGGGAAATTCATAGCACTACAGACATTCCTTAAGAATCTTGAAAAAGCTCAAATAAACAACCTAACCCTTCATATAAAAAAACTCAAAGAAGAACCTGTTCAGGTGGTGGTGCAGTGGATAGAGCTTTGGACTGGGATGCGGAAGACCCTGAGCTCACCAGCTTGAGCGCAGGCCGATCTGGCTTGAGCAAAGTCTCGTCAGTTTGGACCCAAGGTCGCTGGCTCCAGCAAGGGTTTGCTTGGTCTGCTGAAGGCCTGCAGTCAAGGCACATGTGAGAGAGCAATCAATGAACAACTAAGGTGTTGCAACAGCAACAAAACAAAAAACTAATGATTGATGCTTCTCACCTCTCTTTGTTCCTGTCTGTCTGTCCCTATCTATCCCTCTCTCTGACTCTCTCTCTGTCCCTATAAAAAATAAAAAAGAACTCAAAAAAGAACAGCAAGTAAAGCCTAGAGGTAGTAGAAGGAAGGAAATAATAAAGATCAGAGTGGAAATAAATGACATAGAGACTAAAAAACGATACAAAAGATCAATGAAACCAAGAGCTGGTTCTTTGAAAAGTAAACAATATCAATGAACCTTCAAGACTTACCAAGAAAAGAAGAGTGGGCTCAAATAAATAAAATTAGAAATGAGAGTGGAGAAATAACAACCGACACAACAGAAATACAAAATATTGTAAGACATACTATGAAGAACTGTATACCAAAAAATTAAACAATCTAGTTGAAATGGAAAAATTTCTTGAAACATATAATCTTCCAAAAATCAATCTGGAAGAATCAGAAAACCTAAAGAAACCGATTACAACAAAAGAGATCAAAAACAGTTATCAGAAAGCTTCCTAAAAACAAAACACCTGGGCCTGATGGCTTCACTGGTGAATTCTACCAAATATTCATAGAAGAATTAACTTCTATCCTTCTCAAGCTATTTCAAAAATTCAAGAGGAAAGATCACTTCCAAATTTCTTTTATGAGGCGAGCATAATTCTGATTCCAAAACCAGGCCAAGACAACACAAAGAAAAAAAAAATTATAGGCCAATATCCCTGATAAATTTAGGTGCTAAAATCCTCAACAAAATATTAGCAAACCGGTTTCAGCAATACATGAAAAAAAAAAAAAGATCATACATCATAATCAAGTGGGATTTATTCTGGGGAGGCAAGGATGGTACAACATTCGTAAATCAATCAATGTGATTCAACACATAAACAAAAGAAAGCAGAAAAACCACATGATAATTTCAATAGATGCAGAAAAAGCATTTGATAAAATTCAGGACCCATTTATGCTCAAAACTCTTAGCAAAGTGGGAATACAGGGAACATACCTTAACATAATAAAGGCCATCTATGACACACCCACAGCCAACATCATAATTAATGGACAAAAATTAAAAGCAATTCTCCTAAAATCAGGAAGAAGGTAGGGGTGCCCCCTTTCACCACTCTTATTCAACATAGTACTGGAAATCATAACTACAGCAATCAAAAAAAAAAGAAGAAATAAAAGGCATCCAAATTGGAAAAGAAGTAAAACAATAATTATTTGCAGATAATATGACACTGTATATAGAAAACCCTAAAGTCACAGTCAAAAAACTACTGGACCTAATAAACAAATTCAGCAAGGTGGCAGGATATAAAATTAATACTCAAATCAGAGGCATTTTTATACACAAACAATGAAATGTCAGAAAGAGAAACTATAGAAACAATCCCCTTCTCTATTGCAACAAAAAAGTAAAGAACCTAGGATTAAATTTAACCAAGGAGGTTAAAGACTTGTACTTGGAAAATTATAAAACACTGATAAAAGAAATCAAATAAGACACAGACAAGTAGAAGAATATACCGTGTTCATGGTTAGGAAGAATAAACATCATTAAAATGTCCATATTACCCAAAGCAATTTATAAATTTAATGCAATACCAATTAAAATACCAGTGACATACTTCAAAGATATAGAAAACATATTTCAAAAATTTATATGGAACCAAAAAGAAACACGAATATCCTCAGCAACCTTGAAAAAAGAAGAATAAAGTGGGAGGTATCACCCTTCCTGATATCAAGCTATACTACAAGGCCATTGTACTCAAAACAGCTTGGTACTGGCATAAAAACAGGCACATAGATCAATGGAACAAAACAGAGAACCCAGAAATAAACCCACATCTTTATGGACAATTAATATTTGACAAAGGAGGTAAGAGCATACAGTCACTTAAACAAATGGTGTTGGGAAAACTGGATAGCTTCCTGCAAAAAATGAAACTAAACCACCAACTTACACCATGCACAAAAATAAACTCAAAATGAATAAAGGATTTAAATGTAAGTCGTGAAACCATAAGCATCCTAGAAGAAAACATAGGCAGTGAGCTCACCAACATCTATTGCAGAAATATATTTGCTGATTTATCTCCACAGGCAAAAGAAATAAAAGACAGGATAAACAAATGGGACTATATCAAACTGAAAAGCTTTGGCTCAGCTAAAGACAATATGAACAGAATAAAAAGACAAACCACACAATGGGAGAATATATTTGACAATACATCTGATAAGGGGTTAATAACCAAGATTTATAAAGAACTTGTAAAACTCCACACTAGGAAGACAAACAATCCAATCAAAAAATGGGCACAAGAAATGAATAGACACTTCTCCAAAGAGGACATACAGATGGCCAATAGACAGATGAAAAAATGTTCAACATCACTAATCATCAGAGAAATGCAAATTAAAACCACAATGAGATACTACCTCACACCGGTCAGAATGGCGCTCATTGACAAAACAACAAGAATAAGTGCTGGCGAGGATGTGGAGAAAAAAGAACCCTCCTGCACTGCTGGTGGGAAAGCAGACTGGTGCAGCCACTGTGGAAAACAGTATGGAGACTGAGTAAAATAAGTAAATCAGAAAATAAAAATTAAGAACTATATGATCCATGCATGGGTAGGACATCAAAATGAGAATCAGAGACACAGACAAGAGTGTTGTGGTTATGGAGCGGGGGAAAGGAGGAAGGAGAGGGAGGGAGGGGGTGAGGGGAGGGGAAAAGTACAAAGAAAACCAAATAGAAGGTGAAAGAAAACAATTTGACTTTGGGTGGTGGGTACGCAACATAATTAAATGTCAAAATAACTTGGAGATGTTTTCTCTGAATATATGTATCCTGATTTTTCATTCTCATCCCATTTATATTAATAAAAAATAAATTATAGGAATGAACAACTAAGGTGTTGCAATGAAGAATTGATGCTTCTCATCTCTCTCCCTTCCTGTCTGTCTGTTCCTATCTCTCCCCCTGTCTGTTTTTCTCTCTGTCTCTGTAACAGAAAAAAAAATTTTTAACTCCAAAGATAAAAATGTAGAAATAGAAAATAAAATTGCTTGCTCGCACAGATGAATGCTAAAAAAGAATTTGATGTTTTTGGTGCTGCTGTTCTTGTTTTTGTTATATTGCATTGCTCAGTTGTTAATATTTTCACATTATAATAACTGCATAGTGATATAAACAATAATGATAATATAAGTGAATTGGAGGATAGGAGAAAGAAATGCCTGTGTCGGGTTAGGAATGGGAGAGCTGAATCAACATCCTCCTAAATAAGAAGTTAACATAGAAAGATATAAATAAGAAACAGTAACATAAACTAACAGATATAAATGCTATAAAGATCAACTAAGAATGTGAGATGAGGGAGATGGGAAGGAAAATATGCTGGAAGCTGCTGGAAAGAAATGGGAAAGAGTTCTGCCTTCTGTAAAGTACCTTGTATAGGTATCCGGTTCTGTGTATGTAAAATTTCAATAGAAAGAAAAATTGAAAAATCATTTCATAATTTGATTAAAAGTCTAAGCTAAGACAATTAGGCATACACCTGCTTGCCTGCCCCATGCCTCTGACCTAGAGAGAGGTGCGTGGCTACAGCAACAGCATTTCCTCTGAAACCTTCCTTTGTCTGTCTCTGTGACCAAACGACACATCTCCTCTGTGATGCAATCTTTTTTTTTTCTTTTGACAGAGATAGAGAGAGAGATAGGGATAGACAGACAGGAAAGGAGAGAGATGAGAAGCATCAATTCATTTCAACTCGTTATGAAATCTTTAATTATGTTAATATATTCATCACATTACAGCAAATCTTCCTGCTGAAGTCTTTCTGTCTCAGCCAAAAAAAAAAAAAGATAACTTTTTACAAGTCTGAACTCTCACTCTTATGTGATAATTATTATGCTTGACCTTTTCTCGCTCCTACTTAATTTCAACTTCCTGAAGTATGTTTTCCTCTGTCTCTTCAAAGTAGACAGTCACTAACCTTGATCAAAAATTATATTCTTACTTATCATTATAACATTTATTGACAGCCTGTTTTAAACACATTAATTCAACCTTAAAGATGTAGATACTCTTTGGAGGCACATGTAATACCTTTTAATGTTTTTTTCTCTCCTCAACTATATTTTATATGTATGCGGGGACTGAACACCTGTATATTCAAGACACTCTTACGGTGCACATGATTTGTTCCAAGCAGTTAAGTAGTTGACAATTAAAATATTTTTGGTTATCTGGTTAATACTTAATACATTAACTTGGAAGCAAACAGTATTAAATAACTCTGGGATTTAATTTCTACAAATATCATGCCCCTTAAACCATAAAAAGTACAAAAATTATTCTCTTAGGACCTCTGATGAAATGTGGCTTTTTAATAATTAAATTGATTTTTTAAATGTGGTAAAAATTGACCTTAGAGCTCATTTAATTTTTAATCTTATTCCAAGGGCAATAAACACAAAATCACATGAAGTTATTTCCTTAGGTTAGTCAGTTCTGAAGGTACAAACAGGAAAAAGCTTATACAAATCAATGACTTCACCCCTTGTGGGACTGGACACAGCGTATCTTTTTTCAGCACTAATGCTCACTCTGTAGAATTCCTTGGCAAAGGCTGGCCAGATCTATTAGCAGTGGTTCAGTACATGAAGAGCTTTTAGGATAAACATTAGTATTATATTTGCCCCCAAATATAGATGATTTCTATATTTTCACTGAGATTTTAGGAGAATTTCAAATCTATACAAAATATATGCTCATTGGACAGCAATTTTTAGAGATATAAAACTCTTTACCCTGAAAATATGACATTGCTCATATCTTCTTTATCACTAAATGAAAGTAGTTATATAATATCTTTGTTAATTTCAAAAGTTAACACTGTGTATAATTTTCTATTGGAAGTGTGCTTTGGATTTAGTGGTGACCTTACATCTTCTGGAGTAAATTGAGAGGGTCACAGTTTGCTTCTGATTCCAGGTGAACCCACAGCCAGCTGTGTTTCTCCTAACATGCAGTTTCCTGAATGAAGAAATATTTTAAGTGAGACTCTACTTATACAAAGCAAGTATTTTCAAGATTTAAAGCCTCTATCTCCAAAGAAGTGTTTGGGACTATTAAATTTAAATGCATTTTACCTAATATTGGTAATCCTGAATAGAATAAGAATATCTAAGAAATGTTCCAAAGAATTATGACCTCCATGTTCTACAGATCAAACTTGGAGAAGCCTTACTCTAGACTTCTATTAACAACAAGCACAATTTATAACATTCTCTAATTACTCTTGATTCCTTTTAAGCTTGAAGCAGAAGTCAACCTGAGATTCTGTTAAACCAATGGTTACTGCACAGATTAACAAATCAAATAAAAGCTAATGAGACTCTTCATGAGGCACAAGGAGAATGTGTCTCTCAACGATATCATTGATCCTCTTATTGGCTTGTCTTTTATTACTGACATCAAAATCTTCTCTATGTTTTACTTTGTACTTTCCAGTTTGGAAATCATTTTTTTTTATGGGAAAACAGATACTAAATAAATAGCTATTATGAAATTTTCCTTTAGGGGGATTTATAATAGCTTAAGTCACTGGACATTATCAAAGCTAATTATACATAAAGCACCATGTCAAGAGCTACATAAATTATTTTATTCTCACTGTATCTATACACATCTACCTACTAAGCAAGTATTATTATTAGGAAAAAATAAATAACTTTCCCAAAGGCATCTAAGTAGTGGAATTCGTATACAAAACCAGGTACACCACGAGTAAATAACAAGTCTATCAACAGGTATATATCTTGCTTATTTACTAATGAATAACAATCAAAAAGCTCATTCAGTTTTTGGAGTTTATGAATAAACATCATTTATTTGTACCTTCATCATCACATCTGTGCACATGTTGTCATTGTTTCTGTTGTCCCATGCATCCCTTTTTCCACTTCTCTTGAACATTAAGTAGATTTATAAAGAAGAAATTCCATTTCCCTCCTTAAAGAATGGAAGCCTATATTCATTCAAACTATGTTTGTTTCTTCTTGAAGTAAGATATTAGCATATTGGCCTGGTGTATGAACGTCCCGGGCTTTATTACTGGTCAGGGAAAACAGGAGAAGCGACCATCTGCTTCCCACCTCTTCTTTTCCTCTTTCCTTAAGACTGTGTGAGGGTGGAAAAGGGAAGAAAGCCTGATGAGAGCTGTTGGCTCTGGAGGCTCCTGTTGAGTGACACGGAGCAGGTGCAGCTTTCTCGGGGATTTTGGGGATTCCAAATCCAATTCAGTTTAAACTTGAAATAATTTATGAGACCTGAAAGTGACTGATAATATTTGACATTTACTAGATTATTTTTTTCTGCCAGCATGGAGAATGTAATCTTGAGATAGAAATTGCATTCAGTTTTATAACAGTAAAGACATTTTCCTTTGTTGGAAAATCTTTGTTTGCAGCTTTGGAAATCTATATCAATAAGTAATAAAATTAAAGGACTAATATTTCAAATAAAGTAACCAAACAGAGTTCTTGACTACAAGGCTGTTTTAATTGATCTTCTTTTCTATTTTTAAACAAGTGAGTTATCTGCACACTGAAAATCACTTGTATTGAAAAGAGTACAGTAATTAAATCATAGGGAAATAAGTACTATAAGAAAGCCAAGGCTATTTGTCTTATGTGTGAAATAACCAGCATGTCATATTCTCAGCCTCTGCCATTGTAATGTTAATACACAATCATTACACTGAAGTTCTCATTCCACTGCTAAAACAACTGATCAATACCCATTTCCATTCTCTGATGGTTGGAGCCAAGATGATATTTTTGTAAATGAACCACAGTCAGGTAATGATACTTTTGCATTGAATATTTATTTAAAGAAATTCCCTGAAGTTTCTAATTTTCTTAAGTGATGGTACAAATGATCAACAAAGGTCTCCATGTAATAGATACAGTGTGCTTTCATATCCTCTGTCATATGTGACATATGTTAAAATTTGAGATAGAATTTTGAGCGTCCAGAACTACTCCCTGCCATTCTCTCTGGAACTAATCCCACTGAGAAAGTTCCATTTCCTTTCTAAGTTGCGCAAACACAAGTTCTAATGAACCAGATAATACACAAGCCTTGTAAAAATAATTTGCTGATAGTTTCTGTGTTTTTAGCTTTCTCTGAAATAGATATTTTATCAACGGCATATGATTTACTAAAATTATAGGCATGTAGACTTTCAGTGGTATGCTTGGAAAAAGGTGAATAGAAGTTCAGTTATAATAGGAAAACAAAAATAAACCATTGGAGAAAGAAATATAAATAAATTTTAGCACTTTTACTTTAAAGGAGGAAAATTTATTACATACTTTGTTTAAAGCCTCATGTAATATACTATAATTAAAGTAGATGAGTATATTATATATAAAACTATACTTATATATAACATGTGGAATTATATACATACTTTTTCAGAAAAAATGAATGCTTGGCATATTAATAATTTATAATAATCAATTTATTACTAAGTATCAACTGCATGCCAATACTTTAATACAACAATGAAAAATATAGTTGTTATAACACAGGTGCTATTTACCTCCTTCCTGACCCCTGTCATTTAATGGGATCCTGTTTTTGAACTGAATTGTAGGTCCTCATAATTCATATGTTAGTATTTTGATGTCCAATATCTCAGAATATGACTGTATTTGTAGGTAGAATATCACAGAAGTAATTATTTTAAAAGAGGTCATTATATGGCCCCTAATTGAGTATGACTGGTGTCATTAAAAGAAGAAAGGATTAGACACAGACACATACAGAAGAAAGACCATATGAGGATGGCGGGAGAAGACAACCTTCCCTAAGCTGAGGAGAGAGGTCTCATAAAAAGCCAACCCTGATAACACCTTGATCTTGAACTCCCACCTTAAAGAACTGAGAGAAAATAAATTTCTGTTGTTTAGATCACCCAATCTGCGATACTTTGTGATGGGAACTCTAGCAAACTAATTCAGATCCTGTGAACTGTGAGCAATAAATTGCCCATCTGTCCAGGCTGCTTTTCTCCTTGCTACAGTGGCAGTATTCTAGTGTGCCAGGAATACTCACAGTTTTCCAGGTCGTGGCATATTTCATCAGCCTTGGTCCCAGGGGAAGTATACAGTCCAGTGACTTGCTGTGTACGAGCAGAACACTTTCTTTTTAAGGCATAGGGATTTCAAAGCTATTTGTACATAACATAACCTAGTTCATTGTGACTGCTCTACATCTATGCTCAAGAATTATTTAGGTCAGCAAATATCCTTAAAAATCATACAAATATAATACTAATAAGATTATGGAAGAAAAGTGCAACCTTATATTTGCATAGCAGCGCTACTTTGGAATGAATTTTTCATTTGATCCATATCCCAACTATTTCAGAAAGAAATGGTAAATATTTCCCTGGGCTCCTGAGAAGTTTTTACTCAGAAAGGTAACTGACATAGTCAGGACACATCATTAAAGTATGATAAAACAAGGATCAAAATCCATGTTTTTCAACTAGGTTTTAAAAAATATTTTAACACTATTTTTATATCTCTTTAAGAAGTTGAGTTTACCATGAAAGAGCCAAAGTAAATCAAACACTGTATAATTCAACTCTATGGGTATGTCCCTTTCTCCAAAACTATAAAGTGAAATGTGTTTTTTATGCTTTTCATAAACAGTGTAATATAGCAATAAATTTCAACATTTGAAGAGAAATTAAATATGCTTATTATTATTTATTAAGAAACATCATTTATCTAAACAAAAAATAAGCATCTTTATGTCCAGTTCATCTTTGATCTACCTTTAGACCCAGCATGACTTCTGGTAGCATTGGATTGCTTCCTGAGCTAAGTTTTAATTATTTCAATTTGATAATAATTTATGAAATCCTTAGTTGTTTCCTGTTGCACATTAGACTAAGGGACCCATAAAAGATGAAACCTGGACTTAGGAAGAGCAAAATTGTTAAATTAAAATTTGCAATTCTAAGCAGACATTTAATGAATGAGAATATGATTTTTTTAATAATATGAGACAAAACAGAGGATAAAAATTTCAAAGACTATTCACAAAATAGAATTCCATGTGCATCCTGAGTAAGCAGCTCAGTTAACTCTGTAGTTGAAATCAGGTTGAGCTACAGTGAAAATTTTAATAATACATTTTGCCTTGTCTTGGAAAATTATAAATTAAAGAACTGGCTATTGCATGATCTGGGCATACAACCAACAGGATTGTTCTTTACAATTTAATGTCTTTGAATCTGTGTGGTCTAACTTCTCATGTTTCTGTCAGTAGGTTTTCCACAATGTTTTTTGTAAAGGGCAATCTTGGTACCATTGGTCTTGCTATAAGAAAAATCTTTGAAAATAATATGAATAATTTTATTTTCTTAATCGCATATCAGGGATGATTGCCAAATTAGAGCCATATGATAAAAAACATTAGTAACAAAAAAGAATGTGCTTTTTTGTTAATAGTCTAGTGAAACATTAAAAACAGGTGTTTTCACCGTAAGTACCATTCTCTAAATATGTCAAGAGAGAATAAAGAGAAGTTTCCTATAAATTACCTTAATTCCATTTAATTATGATTTGCTGTCTTAACGGAACAAGTAACTCATAGCAGTGTTTGGGATCATTCTCAATCCAGAACTAACTTTGTAAACTAAATTATTTATAGAGGGGTTAAAAAATGACCATCCATGAAGTATATCTACTCCCACATACATTTTTATGTGTGTGTTTGTCATTCTAGTGTTTTAGCATCATAAACAATTGGGAAACTGCATAAAATTTGCTTTTGGATTTTTAATAAAAACTGAAAACAAAAAAGAAAAAACAGGAGATTTGAGGAGAGAGGGATGGGAATGAAAGGGAAGAGAAAAGGAGATTGAAAAAGAGACTAGAAAAAAAGAAAAGAGAGAGGAGGGCAGAGTAAAGCAGGGAAAAGAGAAGAGGAGAGGAGGAGACAAAAGGGGAGAATAAGGGAAGGTAGAAGACGGGGTAGAGAAGGGACAGGTTAAAACAAAAATAAAATCTCGTGGATTTTCTCTACCCAAAATTTAGAAGTCCAAATATTGTGTGGTTTTACTCTATTAAAATACAGGGATGTGCTCAGGTTATTATATAGTTCCATTCCTATGACAATGATATAACCCAAATTTTGCTGTGTCGAACCATACTATAGACTAAGTCACTTACTTA
The DNA here is from genome assembly GCA_037038555.1 of Rhynchonycteris naso. NCBI lineage: Eukaryota > Metazoa > Chordata > Mammalia > Chiroptera > Emballonuridae > Rhynchonycteris > Rhynchonycteris naso. The sequence goes on along the minus strand of CM072996.1, from coordinate 286,430,037 downwards.
CCCTAATGGAGTTGTAAAATTATAATCAAGAACATAAAAACATAACTAAGCCACTGAAATAAGAAAAAGACAGAAATATACTTACTGTATACTGTACTGTAGGAACAGAAAAAAAAAGACCAAAAAAATAATTAAGCCTAAATACTCACATCTCAATTTTTCTAGGTTTTTATGGAAGTGAGTATCATAAACTCAAAACATCGCATGTCAAGATTTTCGCAATTCAAGGACCCCTGTATAATGTTTAATAAGTTTGGATTATGAGAGGCTTTTTTAAAGCATCTGGATGCTACATAATTATGCTTCCATTGGAATCCAGAATTTCAAAGATTTTTGCCACCACAGTATATTTGTTTCAGTATCTTCTTAAGTGTTTTTTGTCTACTAGTGTAATTCTTCTTGTTTTAATTCATAACTCATATCTCTAAAATATCACAAGACACTTATTTTTTCTTTAAATGCATTGATCCTTTTACTGCTAAGCTTTTATCTTATTTGGATAAAGTTCAGGATTTATGTGCATTTTCATTTAAAAGTCTTTCTATTTTTAATATATCATTATTATTTTATCTTGGTTACCTTTTGCCAAGATCTCATCTCACATGTCTTTTAAAGATAAGTAGAAAAATAAATTAAATAGTTAGGGGTTCTTAGACATTTTAGAGCTAATATTATTTTCATGTCACAGTTATTTTCTCTCTACTATTTCTCTTTGTATAATATCATTGTAAAAGTCCTACTATTCTGTACAATTCCCATGGCGACAATTACTGATTTTAGTTTTATTTCTAAAATCATTTGTCTTTTTCCTCAAAAGCTTTCACTCATAAAATATAATGTAGTGTCTACCTTTTGGTTTTTTTTTCTAAGTCCTTGTTTGGTTGGTGAGAAGCCCAACTTAACCAAGTATATATTTTTTTCTCTTACCTTTTACCTTGCTGTTTTAGAACATACGTACACCTGTTCACCTCATCTATATGAAGTTTAAAAGTATTGAATGTTGCCATTAACTTCTTATTTTATTTAGCAAGCTAGAGTTCTTCTTTCTGGTTGAAGGAGTAAATGCACTATATAATTATAATTGCTTTAATGTTTTATAATAAAGTTTTCAAGAAATGTTTAATAAAGTGAAACTCAACCATGACCCTCATTTGATTAACATTGGTAACATTCATACCACATGCTCATTTTCCATTCTTTCAAACAGTGCTTAAAATGACTCAGGGTCATCTTAATATATAAAGTTAGATAACACTGAATGAAAGAAAAAGAACTATATTTTTTTCAACAACTAAACTATGTGATTTTCTTTTTCAAAAGATAATCACATCAAAATTTGTTTTGTCATTTTTAAATTGTATTTATTGGGATGACATTGGTTCATGACACCATGTGGGTTTTCTAAGGCTTAAGACATCAATTTGCTTACTATAAAGTTGTACCAAACCATTTTACTACTGCAAACTTAACAATAATCATAACGTTAATAGCTTTAAAAGTAAAATTACAGCAAGTCTAGCAAGTCTTACAAAATTTTATTTACAGATGACAAATTCTTCAAAATCTGGCTTGTGTCCTCAGTTGTAGAATGAAGGGCCCCTTACCACTAAAGAGAATGTAAATATCTCTGAACAACAGACCCAGGTCGTTTGTCTGCTCTTTTCTTGCTGATGTGAGCAGGTACCTCTCTCAATGTTTTTATACTTATTTGAAGGATAATAAGGAACAAACATACTATCTCCCCCTAATAATGCAAACTTCAGACCCTTTTCTTTTCAAGAATGGCTGTGTATTCCTCCAGTTGCTACAACAGAAAATAATATATAAATATCCTTGTGCTCACTACATGGAATAGGTACATGTTAACACTTTCTTATATGTGTTTCATATCTTTAATTAAGTAAAATAAAATAGTATTGGCAATACGGAGGTCAATTTATATTTTATTCCTGGTTTCTCTCACTTCTCCCCTTCAGAAATAAGCACTATCATAAATTGGTGCATATTATTTAGTCCATATTTTAATGATAAAAAGAAGGAGAAGGAGGAGCAGAAGAAAGAGGATTAAAGAGTACTGACTTTTTTTATTTGTTGAGAATTTACAATAAATCAAAACTCCTTTAAGTGCTTTTCACATATTAAGTCATTTAATCATCAAAATAACTGATTTTATAGGTGAGAAAATCAAGGCATGATAACTTTAAATCAATTATACAAGGTCATGCAGGTCATAAGTAGTAGAACCAAAAGATAAACCCAGCTATTCTATTTATATATACAGGTATATGTAGCCTTTAATTATGTTTTAATATTTTTTGTTTTAATATCTGGTTTTTACAGTCAGCATTTCATATATGAGGTACATTCTTATTTTCTTTCTTTTTGTCAAACAAACATATCTTTGTAAATATTTATAAAAAGTCCTTTTACATGTATCTCAAAACTGAATTCTGGATCTTGTGAATACATACTTCTATTTTAGATAATGTTCATTAAACTGTTTTCCACAGTGGTTATATTTATACTTCCACCAAATTTCAGAATTGTCTATTTATCCCAGATTCTTTCCAATATGTCATGCTGTCAGGCCTAATTTATTTTCATTCTGACGTGTATAATCGTAATTAAAATAAATTTTATATTCTTATGAGAGAAAAAAGATACTTAAGGATTTTTCTTGAAATTTTTAAAATTCTATACAGGATGGGGCAGAACTAGGTTTACAGCACAAGTATGTGAAACACAGAGCTTTTTCTTGTATTATTATTTATGAATCATTGTATTATTTTTACATAAGCAACTGTAAGTACTTTTGCCTACTTTTGCCTAACCCTGTATTTTTCTAGTTAGCTTTTGATTTACTTTTCTTTTTCATTAATATATAAAAAATTTATTAAATTCTGAAATATAAACCTTCTTTCTGTTTCAACTATATTCTTTCAGTTTTTTTATTCTTTCAGTTTATCACAGGATTTTTAAATGATTTATCTTCTTTTTTATAGAAATACAATTGACATATAACATTGATTTCAGGTATACAGATAATGATTCAACATTTGTATATATTATGAAATGATCACTACAATAAGTCTAGCTAACATCTGTAGCTTACATAGTTACTAAATATTTTCTTGTCATAAAAAGTTTTAAGATTTATTCTCATGCTGTACATTACATTTTCATAACATTAATATTATAACTGGAAGTTTGTATCTTTTGACCATATTCACCTATTTCTTCCATCCTACATCCCCCCACTTCTGGCAACTGCAAATTTGTTCACTGTGTCTCTAAGATTTTTTATTAGCTTTTGTTTGTGTTTGTGTTCTGTTTTGTTTCTAGATTTCATGTATAAATAAAATGAGATAGTATTTGTCTTTCATGATTTATTTCATTTAGCAGAATGCCCTTGAGATCGAAAATGGCAAGAGTTCATTCTTTTTTATGGTTGAATTGTTTAGTATGCCTGTAAAAATCATGTTACAAGAGATACTTAGTTTAAAAACAGAAATTGACATGTTTAGGAAAGAAAATAAAGTCCAAAATTTGGAAAACTGTACATAGAAAAACAGATTTGAAAGATTCTGTTTTTCAAAGGTGTCACCAACAATTTCTCCCATTAGATAATCAGATATCTACCCTGAAGGACTTTCTTGACCTTATCAATTGTTGGAGAAGCAATACTATTATATGCTATCATAGCCAATTTACCTGTAAGCATTTTATTTTTCCAATTATATAGTTAATTACTTGATGGGAAATATCTATTTATTGATCTTAATATTCTAAACACCTAGCACATTACTTATAAACATAATGTTGCTTAGCACAAAATATAGTCATTCTCCAGAAAATATATTTAACTAAACTAAACTAAAATTAAATTATATAAAATGTATCAAGATTGAAAAACTGAAAATTATGAGTGATTGGTATTTTAGAACACAGGTAAAAAAAAAATGGCTGCATCAAATACTTCAGAGAAACTACTATGGTCTGAAAAAAGTTATTAGTTTCAGCTTATAAACTAAGGTGAATATACAGAGGTAGGGAGGAAAAGATGAGTCAAAAAGTAAAATTTTGTGACAAAAAAAAACCCTCTAAGATATTTTGTTTTGTTTTTAAGGTGAGAAGTAATAGCTTCCCCAAAAGGAAGAGTAAAATTTAAAAAATAAACAGCTTGCTGTATAATTGTTCCCTAGTGTCTAGACATGGATTCAATTATTTTATACTCAGCATAAATAACATATGCCCTCATGCATTCAAGGTTAATGATGTCCAATTTTTGGTTTCTCAATTGCCAAATAAGTACAGTTTCTAAAATAGCTGAGCAGGTATGTAATTAAACAAACTGATTTTATTACTAGGATTAGAGCATTTTTAGTCAGTGACCTGAGTTTTCAAATGTATTCTAATTCTCAAAAGGTTATTTCCTTGAAAAGTTGTATTTGTTTTGCATTCTTAAGCTAATTGTAATTGTATTTCCAAAAAGAAAACATAATGTTTATATTCTTTTGTTAGTATCAGTGAGCTATAAATCATATGAATAATGTTTACCGCAGTTCTAACCATGTGTCCAAATTAAGAACATTACACTTTTTTTAGCCTTTTCTATATCTCAAATATGAAAATCCTCCACAGTAATCTACAAGCACTTTCATTTTTTTTCTATCACTCAGTCCCATTGAGTAAAAAAAAAGTCATTCAAAGATCAAATAATGTTGAGAAAGTGGAGGAACACCAGACTCTGGATCATCCCTTCTGACCCCTCCCTAAGCATCACAGTATTGAATAGAAACTTCTAAAGAAAGTGAATGGATTCTGTGAATATAAAATTTTTGTAACAAATAAGACCCTGGAGTAGTCCAAAATAACAGATTTCTTTCTTTTTTTTTAATTTTTTTAAATTATTTTTTTTGTGTGTGACACAGACAGAGAGAGGGACATACAGACAGGAAGGGAGAGAGATGAGAAGCATCAATTCTTCTTTGCGGCACATTAGTTTCTTTCTCATATGTGCCTTGAAGGGAGGGCTACAGCAGAGTTAGTGAACCCTTATTCAAACTAGCGACCTTGGGCTCAACCTGATGAGCTTTGCTCAAACCAGATGGGCCGGCGCTCAACTTGGCGACCTCTGGGTTTCAAACCTGGGTGCTCCGCAATTCAGTCCGACACTCTATCCACTTTGCCACCACGTGGTCAGGCAACAGATTACTTTCTTTTTCCACTGTTTTTTGGGTCTGCTAATGTACTTCCTGAGCCTGGGTTAAGAACCTATATTATGTGTCTACAACCATATTAATCATGAAATATCACAAAACACAGTTTATTTGACTTCTCATTTGGAGAATGCAATTGAGTCAATTTATGTTGCATACTATCCCTTGACAATCACCTACAGTAAGGAGGATGGGATCATACTATATAGATATGACTGCCTCAATGGGATGAGAATTAGTAATAAAGGATTATATTAACTAAAGAAATGTTTACTATAAAGACAAAGTTCTAATCAAGATTGACAAACATATTATTAGGATTTTGAATTTGAGTCTGCAGATAAGTGAGATTACTTGTCTTGACAGATTTTGCTTTCCTTATAAAATAAGATCTCGGAGTTATCAGAATTGATGTTGGTAAAAGAACAAGGTTTGAGAAGCAAATTGAGAATAGAAGAGATTACCTCAAACATGAATAGTCTTGCTTTCTTTCTACCTAGAAAAATGTTTCTCTTGTTTTTAATGCAGCCAAATCTTAACTAAGAATCAATATGTGTCAATTCTGCAAGCCTAGATTTCGATTGGCTGCCTAGGTTTCAGAGATATGCATGGAAGAATTTAATGAGTAATTAGCAATAGGTAAAATTAAACTATAATTTTTTAATTATAAAAAATAGTTTTTATTACTTTTTAAAAAGATACTATAGACTGCTTTCTTTAGGAATAATGAGCTTCCTTAAAATAATAAATCTCCAAAGCAATTGAAGTAAAAAAAATAATATTATTCTTATTTTTGTATATATTAGAACAAGCATTTAAAAATACACATGAATAATTTGTAATTATACTTCAAAGTTTTATTATAATTTCTCTTCAGTGTAAATGGCCTCTAACAGACCAATTCAAATAATTCTCCTTTTTAGCAGCTTTATTGAAATATAAATCTTATGCCATAAAATTGACTATTTATCAGCACATTTTTTGGAGGTTTTTAGGATAGTCAGGAAGTCATGCAACCATTACCACTATTTACTTTTAGAACACTTCCTTCCCCAACAAAAGAAACTCTGTAACCTTTATTAGCTGGGGTTTTTTTCCCAACCTCCTCACATCCCTGGACCTAGGTCACATCCCTGGACCTAGGTCAACTAGCCACTAATGTAATCTATGTCCCTGTAGAATTGCTTATTCTGGAAACACCACACAAATGGACTCATACAATATGAGGTCTTTTGTGACTGGCTTCTTTTACTTAGTATAACGGTTTCAAAGTTCATTCAAGCTGTAACATGTTTTAATATTTTAATCATTTTTGCTGCTGAGTAATTTTCCACTGTTCGGAGTTTCCATGTTTTGTTTATTCATTCATCATTTGATGGGTGTTTAGGTGTTTCTATTTTTTGAGTATTATGAATAATGTTAATATGAATATATGGGCACATGGGTTTTTATGTGGACATAACTTTTTAATTCTCTTAAATTTATACCTAAGAGTAGAATCACAAGATTATATGAAAACCTTTCATAACTTGTTAAGGAACTGCCCCCAAAATATACAAGGATGTTCAATTCTCTACATCCCCACCAATATTGTTATTGTACAATTTTTTTTATTATTACTATCCTAGTGATGTGAAGTGTATCTTATCATGATTTTGCTTTGCTTTTCTCTGATGTTTAATTATATTGAGCAAGTTTTTCTGTGCTTGTTTGTCATTTGCATCCTCTCTGGAGATATGTCTGCTCAGATTCTTCGCTCAGTTATTAATTGGTTTATTTGCCTATCTATTGTTGAGTTGTATGAATTATTTTTATATTCTAGATAGAATTTTATTATCAAGCATATGGTTTAAAAGCATCTCCATTTTGTGGGAGATCTTTCTTGATGGTGTCCTTTGTAGCACAAAAGATTGTAATATCAATGAAATTTAATTTATCTAATTTGTTCTTTGGTTATTTGTATTTTTGATATCAAATTTAAAAAATCGCCTACACCAAGATCACAAAGATTTTTTTTTTTAATTTCTTTTTATTTATTTATTTTAGAGAGGAGACACACACAGAGAGAGGGGGGGGGAGCTAGAAGCATCAACTACCATATGTGCCTTGACCAGACCAGTGCAGGGTTTTGAACTGGCGACCTCAGTGTTCCCAGGTCGACGCTTTATCCACTGCGCCACCACAGGTCAGGCAAGATCACAAAGATTTTATGATTGTGTTCTTTTAAATGTTCTATAATTTCAGCTCTTATATTTAAGTCTATGATCAAGTTTGAGTTAAATATTTTTGTAAGGTGTAAGGCTGGGATGCTCAATACATCAATCGTGATCTACTGGTCGATTGCAAAGGAAGTGTGGGTAGATCCATGACATACATACAGGGCAGCCAATCTGACATCTGAACTTTTGACACTCTACGCATGCTCGTTAAACCGCGTTAACTTGTTCAGTTACATTGCTGCGTAGTTAGCCTTCAATGTATTTAAACTAAATTCAACAAAGGGTATAAAAATGAGTGTCGTAGCTGGTCTGAGTAAGAAGCCTAAAACCTACCACTTTCATAAAGAATGGGAGGGGATTTTTTTTCACTATGTCATATTCTAAGTGCATTTGCCTCATCTGTCTATGTGTGCCATTTCTATTCCAAAGAAGGGAAATGTGGAGCGGCTTTTTCGGACTGTTCGTAAAAACTATGACATTGACTTTCCTCTGAAAAGAGAGCTGAGAAGGAGGAAGGTGAAAGAATATACAATATTAAATAGTAATAATAGTAACTTAAATAATGATGATATAGAAGAAATAAATTTATGTTTTGCATTTTTATTGTAGGTAGATCATTTTGACTTGGTCATCTGATAAGTAGCTCGCAAGCTGAAAAAGTGTGGGCACCTCTGGTGTAAGGTATGGGTTCAACTTCATTCTTTTGTATGTGAGCATCAAGTTGTTTCAAAACTATTCATTGAAAAAAGGTTTATTCCTTACTTGAGGTATTTTGGGGAAAAGTAGAAAAAAATTTTGATAGAGTTGACAACTAAGAATACTATTAGTAGAATTTATAGAAAAAGACATGCCTAAAATTAAAATTTATAGGAAAAGACATGTCTGGTTGAAGGTTATTATACTCTTGACTAGCAGTACCCTGGAGGTCTAGGTTGTTACTTTCCTAAAAAAGGAGTCAGTTCCTTTTTTCCCCTCAGAAATTATTTATGCATCTTACCAGTATTTTTAAAATGATCCTTAGGAAAAGAGGGATAACAATGTTCCAAGAAACATATACTTTTGTCTAATAAAATTTATGATAAATTTTTACTTTTATCATAGGAATATCTAGAAATTACTATATTAATGTAACATTTACATTTATTGAGTTACAAATGCTAAAGAAAAACTTATAACAAACAAAGATTGAATCCTTTTGTGAAGACAATAAATATTCTCAGACATTCAAATGATCACTTGCAAAGTTACCAAAGTCCATCTTCCAGATACGTAAGAATTCTGGGGTGCATTTAAGGAACCAATATTATATATTTAAAGAATCTGAGAGATTTGTTGTTCTTCTTGGTGTTTTATTATTGCTGCTGTGTTTGTATAGTTTTATATGAACCAGTCTTGTCTTGGTTTAATCCAAACTCTAGAAACTTATATTCACAAGGGTTATATAAAACAATACATTATTATATTTAATCAGATGTCCTATTGTTTTTATATCACAGAGATTGATTGCAAGATATTATAGAGACATGATTCTGAAGGAGCCTAGTGGTGGTCTTATTCTTCTCTTCAACCCTCTTCCTCAACACTTTCTTGAAATTAACTCTCTGAAGTCCTTTTTAACTCCCAGATTGAAGTCTATTTTTGAAAGATATTTTCTTGAAATCCTGTCTAGAGTGAGCAGTATCAGTACCAAATGCACCATCTATTCTTGGAATCTAAGATACAATGAAAGAGGAAAGTAACTATGTTGCAGAAAAGTATCTTTGTTGTTATTTTCATTGTAAATGAAAAGATTTGCCTGCATACATTTGAATTCTGGAAAGCATGATAAAAGCTATAATTTTTTAGTATCTCCAAAGTAATTGAGAGTTTTTATTAAGCCCAAATCACTAGTTTTTTTAATGCTTTATTTCTCATCATTAACTGTAACTTTAGGCAAGTTATTAAAATTTCTATACCTAATTTGCCCCCAATATAAATTGGGAATAATAATAACACCTAACTAAAGGAAGAAAGAAGAAATGGTAAGGCTGCCAACTAAACACTACACACAGAATCAATACATTTTAAGCATTATCATCATTATCATTGTCTTATTCACAAATGTTATAAGAGTAACTTCATAAATGACCTTCCCAATCATTTATACTGTGCTCTGAAATTCCAAACCAGTTCTACAAATAGCAGCTTCCCCTGGCTTTCTTCTACCGAAATAGCAAAGATGCTGCAGTAACCTTACCTTAAGCCGGCAGTGGACCTGAAGGGAAAAGGCAACCTCATTGTGAGGAAAGAAGGCTGTTGTCTGAATTTCCAAAGAAAGCTATATTGAACTAACTAGAAGAAGACACTCTAGTTATGTTTGGTGAGGGAGATGATGTGGGGGGTGAAGTGATTGGGGGTGATGTGGGGGGGAAATGTAGAGATCTGTAGAGCTCAGCTATAAGACCAAGGATTTTCATTTATCTTGTGTTAAGAAGAAAAGTAATTAATTTTGTAGTAATTCTTCTAGCGTAATTGTCTTTTTATGTTGTCTTCTTTCTGAGATTGGCATTTTTCAGCAAACTGTTTTCAAACAGATATCACAGACTGCAACTACAGATTTTCTTTTTTACACTTATGAAGCAAGAATATACAACCAGCAAGTAAAAGTTCTGTGCTTCACTTGATTGGACCTACGTGGACCAACAACTTTAACTAGAGAAAATTCTACATGGCTATTGGCTTATGCTTCAGTTGCCCCTTATTCTTTTTTATTATTATTTATTTATAAAGAGAGAACAGAGAGAGAGAGAAAGGGGGAAAGAGCAGAAAGCATCAACTCCCAAATGTGTCCCGACCAGGCAAACATAGGGGTTTAAACCGGCAACCTCTGCATTCGAGGTCAATGCTTTTATCCACTGCGCCATGACAGGACAGATGCTGCTCATTCTTGAACTCATGAGTCAGCAATAGGAATTATCACTATAACTATACCAATTAGCTCATATTAATCAGTGTACCCTCCCCCCATGGAGCTAGAGGTAGCTCACTCATATAATAGGACTGGCACGCAAGAAAAGAGATGTTGCTGAAAAGAGGGAAGGAAAAGAAAATGGTTGCTAAATAGACAAATGACTAATCACTCCAGACCTAATCAAAAGTTATTTTTAGTTCAGTGGGTAGATACTACCTCTTTTATTGCAAAATGGTCAAACATGAAGAAATATACTGACCATGAGTTGATTTTTGCCATGCACTCTATTACCAGCCGTGTTCAAAATACCTTCTATAAGTCTTGAAATCCCTTTGGTATAAAAGTGAAGTTTTCATTTCCTAATTTTTAATGATCGCATTCAGGAATTATTTTACCCACAATTGATTCACTATGTATCCTGTGATTTAGATATCAAGTTTTATTTTTTTCCCATGTAGATTCCCAATTGATCTAAAATCAATTATTTTAGAAGCAATCCTTTCTTCACTGCTTTGCAAAGCTAGCTTTATATGAAAATAATTGTCCACATAGGTATGAGGTTGTTCCTGGGCAATTTATTCTGTTCCATTAGTCTATTTGTCTACCCTTATCCAAATTACAATATACCCTATATATCAATATAATATATACAGTGTGTCTGAAAAGTCATGGTGCACTTTTGACTGGTGACCAGTCAATATGTACTATATAAAAATTGCTCTAATCTTGTATTTCAAGAGTGTCTAGACCAGGGGTGCTCAATACTTCGGTCGATCGCAAAGGAAGTATGGGTAGATCGCGTGACATTGAAAAGACATTTGTCTTTTGATTGGCATACAGGGTAGCCAATCTGACGTCTGAACTTTTGACATCCTACACATGCACGTTAAACTTCGTTAACTTGTTCAGTTACATTGCTGCGTAGTTAGCCTTCAATGTATTTAAACTAAATACAACAAAGGGTATAAAAATGAGTGCCATAGCTGGTCCAAGTAAGAAACCTAAAGTCTACCACTTCCATACAGAATGGGAGGGGATTTTTTTCACTATGTCATATTCTAAGTGCGTTTGCCTCATCTGTCTGTGTGCCATTGCTATTCCAAAGAAGGGAAATGTGGAGCGGCTTTTTCGGACTGTTCATAAAAACTATGACATTGACTTTCCTCTGAAAAGAGAGCTGAGAAGGAGAAAGGTGAAAGAAGAATACACAATATTAAATAGTAATAATAGTAACGTAAATAATGATAATATAGAAGAAATAAATTTATGTTTTGCATTTTTATTGTAGGTAGATCATTTTGACTTGGTCATCTTATAAGTAGCTCTCAAGCTGAAAAAGTGTGGTCACCCCTGGTCTAGACTATTCTTTGCTCTTTGTCTTCTTATTTGCATTGAATCTACTAGTTTGAGAATAACATTTATTAATATTATGCATGAATATTTAATGTTATTGTTTATTTTTTATGTCTAGTAGATTAATTATATATTTTTCTCCTTATATCTTCAAATAAGCAATTTATTTTATAATATGAATAAGCATAGCTATCAGAAATAATCTGTAATAAAATGCATTATATTTTTATAGTCTCACATTTATAATTTTGGCTGCCACATCAAGAGTGAATTTTTAAAACATATTTTAAGTCTGAACAGGCAGTCGTGAAGTGGATTAGAGTGTTGGACTGAGATGTGGAGGACTCAAGTTCAAAACCCGAGGTCACAAGATTGAGCGCAGGTTCATCTGGCTTGAAGCTCAAGGTCACTGGCTTGAGCAAGGGGTTACTCACTCTGCTGCAGCCCCCTGGTCAAGGCACATATGAGAAAGCAATCAGTGAACAAATAAGGAGACTAAGGAGCCACAACAAAGAATTGATGCTTCTCATCTGTCTTCCTTCCTGTCTGTCCTTATCTGTCTTTCTCACTGTCTCTGTCATACAGAAAAACTAAAACATATTTTAAGATATTTGGTATCAAATTTATGCTGGTTTCATAAAATGAGTTGGAAAGGCTTTTAGTTATTTTATTCTCTGAATTTGTATAAAAGATTGACATTATGTCTTTGTTATGTCTTACTAATTGGTGGCTAAAGCCAGATGAATCTAAAATTCTCATTCTGCCATATTTTCAAATTATAATATTTCATTCTATTTAGTTTAAAAGAACTATTATATTTTTTCTTCTTTCTCTTTTTACTTTAATTTACTTAATTAATTGTGTTTACATAGATTCTAGCATGACACCACTGCATCCTCCCTCCCCCATATTCCCCTCAACATCTGCCTTACCCCCGTCCCTATAGTACCCTCCCCCCTTCTCTTCAGGTTTACCCCATCCTATCATCCCCTTTCCCTCTGTCCTCTTTTCCTCAGGTCCCTTTGATCCCTCCTCTGTCTCAATTCCTTTTCTCCGTTCTTAATGTTCCCTGGATTCCTCAAATGAGTGAGGTTATATAATATTTTTCATTTTCTTCCTGGCTTATTTCATTCAACATAATAGTTTCCAGGCCCCTGCATATTGTTTCAAAAGGTAATATTTTCCTCTTTTTCATGGTGCCATAGTATTCCATTGTATATATGTACCAAAAGCTTTTTAATCCACTCGTCCACTGATGGACATTTGGGCTGTTTCCAGCTCTTCACTATTGTGAACAATGGTGCCATAAACATGAAACATTTCAAAGAAATGAAAAAGTGCATTTCTTTTTTTCAGTCAGTGATATGGTGTCTTTGGGATATATTCCTTTAAGTGGGATAGCTGGGTCAAAGGACAGTTGCATTTCTATTTTTTTGAGGAATCTCCATACTGTTTTCCACAGTGGCTGCACCAGTCTGCATTCCCACCAGCAGTGCAGGAGGGTTCCCTTTTTTCCACATCCTCGCCAGCACTTATTCTGTGTTGTTTTGCTGATGAGCGCCATTCTGACTGATGTGAGGTGGTATCTCATTGTGGTTTTAATTTGCATATCTCTAATGATTAGTGATGTTGAGCATTTTTTCATATGCCTATTGGCCATCTGTAGGTCCTCTTTGGAGAAGTGTCTATTCATTTCTTGTGCCCATTTTTTGATTGGATTGTTTGTCTTCCTGGTGTGAAGTTTTACAAGTTCATTATAAATTTTGGTTATTAACCCTTTATCAGATGTGTTGTCAAATATGTTCTCCCATTGTGTAGTTTGTCTTTTTATTCTGTTCATATTGTCTTTAGCTGTGCAAAAGCTTTTTAGTTTGATATAGTCCCATTTGTTAATCCTGTCTTTTATTTCATTTGCCCATGGAGATAAATCAGCAATTATATTGCTTCGATAGATGTTGGAGAGTTTACTGCCTATTTTTTTTTTCTAGAATGCTTAAGGTTTCACGGCTTACATTTAAATCCTTTATCCATTTTGAGTTTATTTTTGTGCATGGTGTAAGTTGCTGATCTAGTTTCATTTTTTTTCTGGTAGCTGTTCAGTTTTCCAAACACCATTTGTTAAAGAGACTGTCTTTACTCCACTGTATGCTCTTACTTCTTTTGTCAAATATTAATTGTTCATAAAGATGTGGGTTTATTTCTAGGTTCTCTGTTTTGTTCCATTGATCTATATGCATGTTCTTATGCCAGTACCAGGCTGTCTTGAGTACAATGCCTTGTAGTATAACTCAATATCAGGAAGGGTGATACCTCCCACTTTATTCTTCTTTTTCAAGATTGCTGAGGATATTCGTGTTCTTTTTTGGTTCCATATAAATTTTTGGAATATTTGTTCTATATCTTTTAAGTATGTCTTTGGTATTCTAATTGGTATTGCATTGAATTTATAAATTGCTTTGGGTAATATGGACATTTTAATGATGTTTTTTTTGTGTGTGTGTGTTTATTTATTCATTTTGGAGAGGAGAAAGAGAGAGAGTGAGAGAGAGAGAGAGAGAGAGAGAGAGAGAGAGAAAGGGGGAGGAGCAGAAAGCATCAACTCCCATATGTGCCGAGACAAGTGCAGGGTCAGGCCGACATTTTAATGATTTTTTTTGTTTTTGTTTTGTTTTGTTTTTGTTTTTATTTATTCATTTTAGAGAGGAGAAAGAGAGACAGAGAGAGAGAGAGAGAGAGAGAGAGAGAGAGAAAGGGACGTTTTAATGATGTTCATTCTTCCTAACCATGAACATAGTATATACTTCTACTTGTTTGTGTCTTCCTTGATTTCTTTTATCAATGTTTTATAATTTATTTCATTGTTCATGTATAGAAATGCCTGTGATTTCTGTGTGTTAATTTTATATCCTGCCACCTTTCTGAATTCATCTATTAGGTCCAGTAGTTTTTTGACTGAGCCTTTAGGGTTTTCTATATACAGTATCATATCATCTGCAAATAACGATAATTTTACTTCTTCTTTTCCAATTGGGATGCCTTTTATTTCTTCTTTGTGTCTGATTGCTGTAGCTAGGACTTCCAGTACTATGTTGAATAAGAGTGGTGAAAGGGGGTACCTCTGCCTTGTTCCTGATTTTACGGAAATTACTTTTAAAATTTTCCCATTGATTATGATGTTGACTGTGGGTTTGTCATAAATGGCCTTTACCATGTTGAGGTATGTTCCCTGTATTCCCACTTTGTTAAGAGTTTTGATCATAAATGGGTGCTGGATTTTATCAAATGCTTTTTCTGCATCTATTGAAATTATCATGTGGTTTCTCTCCTTCCTTTTTTTTATGTGGTACATTCTCCAGGATAGATAACATGTTAGGACACAAAAGCAGTCTTTTTTATGTGTTTATCAATCACATTAATTGATTTACGATTGTTGTAGCATTCTTGCGTCCCCAGAATAAATCCCACTTGATCATTACGTATGATTTTTTTCATGTATTGCTGGATCCGGTTTGCTAATATTTTGTTGAGGATTTTAGCATCTAAATTAATCAGGGATATTGGTCTATAATTTTTTTTCTTTGTGTTGTCTTTGCCTGATTTTGAAATCAGAATTATGTTCACCTCATAAAAAGAATTTGGTAGTGTTCCTTCCTCTTAAATTTTTTGAAATAGCTGGAGAAGGATAGGAGTTAGTTCTTCTTTGAATATTTTGTAGAATTCACTAATAAATCCATCGGGTCCCAGGGTTTTGTTTTTTGGGAACTTTTTGATAACTGTTTCAATCTCTTTTGTTGTAATCGGCCTGTTTAGGTTTTCTGATCCTTCCAGGTTGATTTTGGAAGATTGTATGTTTCAAGTAACTTGTCCATTTCACCTAGGTTGTTTAATTTTTTAGCATACAGTTCTTCATAGTATTTTCTTATAATATTTTGTATTTCTGTGGTGTCGGTTGTTATTTCTCCACTCCCATTTCTAATTTTACTTATTTGAGTCCTCTCTTCCTTTTTTTTTTTTTTGGTGAGTCTCATTACCCTTTCAAAGAACAAGCTCTTGGTTTTATTGATCTTCTGTATTGTTTCTTTAGTCTCTATGTCATTTATTTCTGCTCTGATCTTTATTATTTCATTTCTCCTACTACTTTTGGGCCTTACTTGCTGTTGTTTTTCAAGTTCTTTTAGATGAAGGGTTAGGTTTTTTATTTCAGCTTTTTCAAGCTTCTTAAAGAATGCCTGTAGTGCTATAAAGTTCCCTCTCAGGACTGCTTTAGCTATGTCCCATAAATTTTGAGTTGTGTGTTCATTATCATTTGTTTCTATAATTTTTGTATTTCTTCTTTGATTTCCTTGTTAACCCATTTATTATTTAATAACATGCTATTTAGTTTCCATGTGTTTGAGTATTTTTCCATTTTTTTGTTGTGATTGACATCTAGTTTCATGCCATTGTGATAAGAGAAAATGCTTGATATGGTTTCAATCTTCTTAAATTTGTTGAGACTGCTTTTGTGTCCTAACATGTTATCTATCCTGGAGAATGTACCATGAGCGCTTGAAAAGAATGTATATTTTGCTGCTTTAGGTTGAATGTTTCTGAAGACATCTATTAAATCCAGTTGATCTAGTGTGTCCTTTAAGTCTGCTGTTTCTTTGTTAATTTTCTTTCTTGAGGACCTATCTAGTGATGTAAGTGGGGTATTAAAATTTTCTACTATTACAGTATTGCTGTTGATCTTGCCCTTTAAATTCATCAAAGTCTGCTTTATATATTTAGGAGTTCCTGTATTAGGTGCATAGGTATTTATGATGGTTATATCTTCTCGTTGGATTGCTCCCTTAATCATTATGTAGTGACCTTCTTTATCTCTTACTATAGCCTTGGTTTTAAAGTCCATTTTGTCTGATATAAGTATTGCTACCCCAGCTTTTTTTTTTCCATTTCCATTTGCATGAAATATTTTTTTCTATCCTTTACCTTCAGTCTATGTGTATCTTTTGTTATAAGGTGTGTCTTTTGTAGACAGCATATGTGCAGGTCCTGTTTTCTATTCATGCAGCTAACCTATGTTGTTTGATTGGGTCATTTAATCCATTTACATTTAAGGTTTTTATTGATATGTAGTTGTTTATTGCCATTTTATATTTTAAAGGTGTATTCTTCTTTTGCTATATTCTTTTCTCACTTTGATCTGTTTACAACAGGCTGCTTAACATTTCCTGCAGCATTGGTTTCGTTGTAATGAATTCCTTGATTTTTCTTTTGTCTCGGAAGCTTTTTATTTCTCCTTCAATTTTAAATGATAGCCTTGCTGGATAAAGTAGCTTTGGTTGTAGGCTCTTGTTCAGTATTACTTTGAATATTTCTTGCCATTCCCTTCTAGCCTCAAGTGTTTCTGTTGAGAAGTCAGATGTCATCCTTATGGGTGCTCTTTTGAAGGTGATTGCCTTTTTTTCCCTAGTAGCTTTTAATATTTTCTCTTTATCACTTAGCTTTGGTATTTTAATTATGATGTGTCTTGGTGTAAGTTTCTTTAGGTTTCTCTTTAATGGAGGTCTTTGTTCTTCTTCAATTTGTGAGACCCTTCCTTGCATCAATTTAGGGAAGTTTTCAGCTATGACTTGATTGAATAAAGTTTCTATCCCTTGTTCTTTCTCTTCTTCTTCAGGATCCCTTATTATGCGGATGTTATTTCTCTTCATGTTGTCACAGAGCTCTTAGAGTTTTCTCAGACTTTCTGAATCTCTTTTCTACTCTGCTTCCATGCTTTTGTTTATGCAGTGGATGTAACCCGAGACTCTGAAGATCTGATCTGCCAGTTACTCTCTCTGGGGGCGGGGTGCTTTCTCCACTTCAGTAGGGGGAGGTGTATCTCAGATCTCCATGGAGACCTGAGTTACTGCCCCTCTTCCCCACTTCTTGTTTTCAGCTGTGTCTTTTTGCACTGATTGTAGCTGGGGTAATTATCTTGAGAAGATTGACCCGGAATCACTTTAGTCTTGGTTCTGTTTAAGTATCAATCCCTTCCCTTGCAAAGGCTACCTCCAGCATCTCCCCCAGTATGGCTTCTTCCTCACTGAATTAGTCCTACTGCTCAAGTCCTCCCATGCATTCCACTGTTTGTCACCGGTTGTCTCTATCTCCCCCTTTCTTTTGGAAAACAAGCCAGCTCTTTCAACACACGTTGTTCCCAGGTCCCCAGGAAAGTGGCTGTGAGTGATATTTTTTTACTGTTTTCCTTAAATTGAGAGCCTTTCTGGGTTCTCAGACTCACTTCCACCCCTTTGTTCCAGTAAACAGGGGAGGCTCACTGCTCCTCGGCACTCCCCACCTTGCTTGGTATGGCTTCTTCTTTGCTTCTTGGATTTTGAGAGCAGTTCTTATAGTCCAGAGTTGGTTATTTCATGCTGGATGTTCCTAAATTAATTTGTAATCCAGTTTGGTGGTGTGAGCTGGGAGTCTGTGCATCTCCCTACTCCACTGGCATCTTGTGTCCTATATATTTTCTTCCTGCTTTCATTTTGGTAAACTGTATGGTTTGGTAACTTTATTATAAGTTATATAATTATTTTTATAATTTTTATGGAACTGAAACAAAGACCCTTTTTCATTATTATTTGTCTCTTTGGTTTTTGTTGACTGTGCTTTTGGTGTCATATTCACGAGGTCATTGCTAAAGCTTATGTTGGGAAGTTTTTTTTTTCTTATGTTTTTTTCCTAGGTGTTTGTAAAAGATAATAATAAAAACAAGAATAAAGAGGTTTCACAAGGGTCAGTACAGGATGTGAACACCAAAAATGTAAAGGTAGAGGCATAAGCTGAAGATATTGTTAAAGGTAGATTTCTAAAGGTAGAGGTGATAGGGGCCTGGCTGGTTGGCTTGGTGGTAGAATGTCGGCACAGTGTGTGGATGTCCCAGGTTTGATTCCTTGCCAAGGCACACAGGTGAAGCACCTATCGGCTTCTCCATCTCTTCCCCTCTCACTTCTCTCTCTTTCTCTCTCTTCCTCTCCTGCAACCATGGCTTGATTGGAGTGAGTTGGAGCCAAGCACTGAGGATGGCTCCATGGCTTCTTCCTCAGGTGCTAAGAAGAGGTCAGTTGCTGAGCAATGAAGCAATGCCCAGATGCGCAAAACATCACCACTTAGTGGGTTTGCCTGGTGAATCCTTGTTGGGGCAAGAGTCTGTCTCTCTGCCGCAACTCCTGTCACTGAATAATAATAATAATAATAATAATAATAATAATAATAATAAAATAGTGGGGATGAAAACTTAAGGGATTTTGAAGAACTTGGCAAAGAGAGAATGAGATTGACTAGATAAAACTAGAAGGAAAAATGTATTATGTGATTGAGATTACAGTTTTGAGGAGACCAAAGAGTTAAAATTATTGAGGCCATCAAGTCAAGTCTTCAAAGGTACATGAGAAGATTGCTAGATAAGCATGCATAACACAGTTGTTTAGTAGCCTCAGTCATCAGAGTTGTATGACTTAAACCACTAATGAATAATAGGATAAATTGCCAAGTATAAAGTTCTGGGTAAACATATACATACATTTTCAAGATCTTATACATTTTACTAAAACTGCACATCAACGGTCTGTAATATTCTTAGTTAATTTGGGCTACTAAAACAAATATACTATAGAATAGGTGGATTAAATAACATTTATTTCTCATAGTTCTGGTAATTGGGAAAGCCAAGCTCAAGGCACCAAATATTCTGGTGTCTAGTAGGGTCAGCTATGTCCTCACACGGCAACAAGAGCAAGAAAGCTCTCTAAAAATTGTTTAATAAAGGTATTAATTTCATTCATAAAGGCTTATCCCTCATACTTAACCCCCTCCCAAAGACCTCATCTCCTAATACTGTCACATTGGGGGTCAGATGTCAATATATGAATATGGGGAGACACAGATATTCAGTCCATAAAAGTAAAATTACCTGCTATTTGTCTAAAATAATCCCTTTCAAGAAACAAAAATATATAAAAGAATTATAATAGATTGCATATTAGAAAACCAGCAATAAAAATTATTAATTTGATTATAAGC
Source organism: Rhynchonycteris naso (assembly GCA_037038555.1). NCBI lineage: Eukaryota > Metazoa > Chordata > Mammalia > Chiroptera > Emballonuridae > Rhynchonycteris > Rhynchonycteris naso. Next base: position 286,410,244 of record CM072996.1, on the reverse strand, counting down.
AATTTTTAAAAATATTATTTATAATATGTTTTGAATTTTTATTATGAAATGTTACAAAACCATAATAAAATATTATTTTTCTTTAAAAAGCAAGATAATAACTCAGAGCATGGCATCGCAAGTAAACAGAAAAAAATTCTGAACATTTCTAAGATAACATTATAATCATCTTTAGATGGTTGAGCATGGAGTTCAGGTGAAGAGCGTGCAGGTCCAAGAGAGTAGTAAAGCCAACATATGCATGTCGGAAAGTAGGTTACAATGATAAGAAACAGAGAATGGATAGTAGGCTTGAAATCATGAAGTTGGAAAAGAGCGTTTGTGGGAGAAGAAACATGAATGACAGGAGAACAGGAGTTTATTGGAGAAGACAAAACAGAAGGTCTTTGACAGAGTGTGGTTAACAGATGTAACATGCACATGAACCATCACCTTAGGTTCTTTACAAAGGCAGATACCTGGTCCAACTCATACCTTCGGTGTTATTTTTATAAAGTTTTCCATGCAATCTTAGCATATACTAGAATTCAGTAACGATTTAATGATTGGGTAGCAGAAATAGAGGAAAGATGGGTGCTACTAATTTAAGATGTTTTTGGAGTAACTATTTTGAGAAGATAATGAATTTATTTATTTTTTATTTATGTTAGTTGAGAAAACACAAGTTATGGTATAAATGAGAGAGAGAGAGAGAAAGAGAAACCATTTATTGAAAGACAGCATAGAATTTTTGGTTAGAAATAGTAGCAGGTAATAAAGAGAATACCGATTTCCTTTCCTGGTGATAAAAGTAGAGGTACACTCTGATTAAAAGGAGTTCTGAGGGAAACAGGTATTTCATAGTTTATTTCAAAAAATATAGAGATAAATTGATGTTTGAGAAAAATTCTGTAGAAATACAGCAGCTTGTCACACACACACAAAAATGTTACCAAAAACCACAGTGGAAGAAGTATAAGATGTGTGATTCTCCAAATAATCTGAGGCCCAATAAAAATTTTTTTCCTCTTGAGATTTTGTTTTTTAAACATGAATTAACTACTTTCATAAACTATTGAAGGAAAAATTAAGCATTACACTTAATTAGGTTTTTTTCTGCATAAAATCAACGCATTTATTTTAATATCACTTTAAATTACAGGATTCCACAGAAAAACATAAAAATAAATAACTAACAATGTGTATAGATTTTATTTCCTGATTTTATTACAATCTAGTAACTTAGGATAAGTTGATTCTCAATTGCTTTAGGTACTTGAGTCTCTCTTGATTACAGTACCAAGTAATTTATTGAAAGAAAATTAAGTGGCTATTAAGTACAGTTTTATGAATTTTTTAATTAATTTGAAAATTTTTAAATGTAAATATTAATTATGGCTTGGATTTGCTAACCTATTATTTTCTTCCTTTTATTTATGTGCCATGCAGTTGCAGCCAAACAAGTCCTGGAAAATGTCCCAGAGCTAAAATGAAAAATAAATCTGTGTGGGATTGAGAATGACATGTAACCAAAGAGAACCCGGGCTAAAATAAGGATAGCAGAAGGAAGTACCTACAGGAGCCTTACAAGAATGGATAGAGAACTTTTTAACGTTACCACATCTTTTAGACACATCTCAGATAAGTTAACAATTAATGTGAAACAAGAATACTTATTTCAGCTTCTACCTAGAAAAATAAATGGCATGTTTTGTTTATAAGAATGCAAATACTCACTTAAAAAACAAATTAAAAGGTATTCCCTTCTTATACAAATTAATTTGATAAAATTTCTAATTAATCACTGAACTAACACCAAGGTAACCTGTGGCAATTTGGAAGATGATTGTATTTAATTTCATAAAGAAAATTAGTATTTACACCACAGTAGTCATTTCCCCAATAGATATATTATTGGCAAATATGGCAAGTAAATATAGCCTAACATCAGAAGAAACCACATTTAAAATATGTTGTTCTTGCAGATAAATGATGTCATTCTTCTGTTATGATTACTATCAGCAGTGGTGCTTTTTAAATATGCTCACAAATTCTTTGACATTCTTCTCCCTAAAAGGATGAATTTAGTTCCCCTTATCTTGACTGTTGGCCAGATTAAGTCACTTGACTCTAACGAATTAGCTATGGTTGTCTACAGCGATAGCATCCTGAAAGTGTTTAATCTTGTCTAATCTCAGAAGCTAAGCAAGGTAGATCCTGGTTATTACTGTCACTAATATTTTTTAAATTATTTATTGAATTAATTGGAGTGACATTGGTTAAAAACTTATTTATTAATTATAAAAACTTACCCAAATCAGAAATTATTTTAATTCTGATTCTTGTTCTTAGCTTGTTACATTTTTACAATTCTTAGAATTGTAAGCATTGTCTTCAACAGGATTTAAAAAATCATTAGTCCACTACAAGAACTCTTTGGTCCCTGTTGTATTGCTTATCATTGATTAAATTACTGAAAAATATTGATTCCCTTTTCTGTACTTTTTTCACATATTTATTCAGAACTGGTTATTGCCATGTGACTTGTTTTTATATAAATGAGTATATTACTGAGATTTTGTGGCTATAATGTAGCTATAGCTAACAGGAGTAACTCATTCAACATTCAGAGTTTTCCAGTTTGAGGTGAATAATAGCAGAGAAAATTTACATTTGAAATAGCTTACAAGGCAATTCTGAATTAGTGAATGAGTCAGTGGAAAAAATGAGAGAATAAGCAGACAAACAAATATCCACAATTCTGATTCTGTGTATATGAAAATGTTGTGGAGATAAGAACACATTATAACACAATTCATTTGTGAAATGGATACATCTTGGCATTTTATGCATTTGATCATCAGACTTTGTGACATTCTTGCTTCACTTTTCATCCAAGTTACTCTTTTTTCCTTGTTTCTCCTCTTAGATCAATGTCCATTTCTCCTCATTCTCCTTTGCCCATTGCAACTCATCCTAGGAACACCTTCCTTTTTTGCCTTCACGGACTCCAGATAACTTTATCAGTTTGTAGGCTTTAAATAGTATGCTTATGCTGATTCTTTCTTTAATCCATTCTCTTGTTGGAACTTCAGGGTCATTTTTATATTTTCCTACTCATAAAATCCATCAAAATTTAGATATTGAATTTCCACTGAACTTTATCTCCAGGATTACCCAATCTTCAGTGGTGGCAATGCCACCATTTCACCTTTTCAGGTCAAGACCATGAGTTAGTTATTTTTGACTCCTAACTTTCCCACATACCGTAAAACGATGTTGATCCTTTCTAACGGTATTTAGATGAGAGTATTTATCACCACCTTTTTGGCCTTAGTCTTATTCACCTCTCACTGGGTCTCACCACTCCCATTCTTGCAATATTGAAGTCTATTTTCAAATATGCAGCAAGCAAAAGTGATTAAACTCTTTAACATATAAATGCAATTGTATCTCTCTTCTGCTTATAACTTTCTAGTGGCATTTCATCTTACATATTTAAATCTATAATTTTTGCAATGAATTACAATGCACTCTAAAGATTCTTCATCAGTTTGTCTCTTTACTCATGCCTTACCACTATTATATGTCCAATTTTTCCTCAACTCACATTGGTCACTTTACTATACCATGTATACTTCATGCATGTTCCTGTGGCTCATTCTTCTTGAAATACTCCTCTTCAGATTTCTACAAGACTAGTGCCCTCACTTTTTTCAAGTTACCGTCTCATTGATGCCCTCCCTACCTTATATTTAGAATTATAACTTTTCCGTACAACATTTCTTATTTCACTTCAGTGCTTTATTTCCTTCTGTAGTCCTCACCTTTACTACCTTTTTTCTTGAAAAGAGTTGTACCTCTCTTCTTCAGTCTATAATGCTGATTTTTAATTTAATTTCATAACTTTAGATTTTATGTTATACATCTCAGATAAATTTTAATTTATAAAAGACTAGATATGCATTCCAAATTACTCCTTTCTATTGTTTTTATATATATTAAGAGATTTGTTAGGTTAGGTCACCATATTAGTTTGCTAGGGCTGCCATAACCAAGTATAACATACTGTGTGATAAAGAGTTTAAAAAATCATTTCCTCATCATTATATAAGCTAGAAATTCAAAATCAGGTTATCAGCAGGGTTGGTTTCTTCTGAGAGCAGTGAAGGAAGGCTCTGTTTCAGCTTTCTCTCCTTAGCTTCTTGATGGCCATTTCCCCCTTTGTCTTTGTATTATATTCTCTCTGGCCATGTCTGAATCCAAATAGCTCTTATAAAATTATCAGACATATTTCATTAGGATTGATACTACCTACCTTATTTTATTTAATGACTTCTTTTAAGATTCTGTCTCCAAATAAGGTCACATACATTCTGAGGTACTGGGAATTAGGACTTCAATATATAAGTTTTGGGGCCACATGATTCAGCCCATAATAGTACTAATTTGTGTTTAATATCCTGAATCTGAAGTATAAAAAATTCTGAATTAAACTATAGATATTGTAAATTAGTGTATCCAGTGGGAAGGAGTAAAGAAAGCATAAAAGGGTAGACTGATTTTTTAAAATGCACTTGATTGGACATTCACTCACCATTTAGGTTTTGGGAGAGTTTCATAGCCTGATCCACACTACACAATGCTGTTAAAACAAAATCTGTTATATAACTCTCCAACAGATGTCTCATTTGTGACTTAAATTCAATACAAACTTAGAATTGATTGCTACATATTAAAATTTAAAGCTATTTGAGTTGTTTCTAGTTGTATTTAAGCTATTACTCTGGCTATTTTGTAAAAGAAATTAGCTGCAAGTATATTGAATTGAAAAGGTTACTGTAACTATTCATCTCTTCAGCCTCAGACATTCTGATTTTCCCAGGTTGCTGAAAGCTGACTAAGTGCCTGAGAACAGAGTAACATCATTGCTGTTGTATTTGTTTATCAACTGATTTTGTAAAAGGTCACTTAGAAGATTTCGACTTGGTATATGCAGAAAATAGGCAATTGTTGGGTTTTGTATTACTTTGAATTCTTAATTTTCAACTACAGCAGTTACCTTTGAATTTGCAAATTTAGTTCAAAAAATTAATTTCTATAAAAATTAAGATGAGAAACTGGGAGTCTTCAATATGCTTGCCCACAACTGGTTCATCAGCTTATCTGGAAACTAGACAACTGCATAACAGATAAATTATAATAAACCTGCCTGCAGAGAAATCACTATTATGATAGGTTTCTAAGTTCAAGTTGATGGTAAATGATCATGGAGCTAATGTGCCCCATTCTTTTTCTCTCAAGATTTCTCTACAAAGCATACTCTAGCAACAGGTTCAGAGAATCCATTACAGAATTTGGGGTTCTATCTTTCAATTTCTTGAAAGAAAAATGATGGGAATGTTTGATCTACTCAAAATCTTAGAATTTATAGAAATCTCCTTTTAGAAATTGAAGAGAAATGTGTAGTAGTTACATTTAAAAGTCCCTCAGGAGTCAACAACAGGATCTACAAAAAAATAAAAAAAAGTGCAGAGTATTGTCCGTTGAGTAGGAGCAGGGTGGAAAGGGAAACAGTAGATAATCAGTACAGCATGGACTAACCCGCAGGCCTGGGGCACCTAGCAACTGGTCCTAGCCTTAAATAAGCAGGACAAGCTCCCTAGTACATCCCATCTAGCAGGTCTGTTAGGATTCCAGAAGAGGTGACTTTAAATACTCATCTTGCTGTGTGTCTGAGAAAGATATTAAATTTGTTGAACCACTTTTTTGTTTCTGTTTCTTTCTGAGTCTTGTATTCTGAAAATAATACTGCCCAGTTCATGGAATTATTGTAGGATTAAAATATAAATAAAGAATTAAACAAGATAATCTCTCAAACTCGACACACATAAACACATAAAGAGTGTACATATATGTCTGCAAATATGCAGATTAGAAGTTTACCAAATCCTTTCTTATTTGATTTGAAGATCATTATTTCAAAAAGGATAAGAGAGAATAGACAGTTGTAAAATATGTGAAGATATTGTTTTCTCCTTTGCATAATTTTCTCAGACAGTGCTGAGGTGTTTAAGAAGAGCCAGGCACTATGAGATATCAGAACAAGTAAAAATAACAACCAGAGTTTTATTATGACAGTGCTTGATTGGTTTTGGGAATAAATATTTTGAAAAGCTTTATTTTATTTATTTATTTTTTCACAGGGACAGAGAGAGAGAGTCAGAGAGAGGGATAGATAGGGACAGACAGGAACGGAGAGAGATGAGAAGCATCAATCATTAGTTTTTCGTTGCCGTTGGGACACCATAGTTGTTCATTGATTGCTTTCTCACAAATGCCTTGACTGCGGGCCTTCAGGAGACCAAGCCACCCCTTGCTGGAGCCAGCGACCTTGGGTCCAAGTTGGTGAGCTTATGCTCAAGCCAGATGGGCCCATGCTCAAGCTGGCGAGATCGGGGTGTCAAACCTGGGTCTTCCGCATCCCAGTCCAACGCTCTATCCACTGCACCACTGCCTGGTCAGGCTGAAAAGCTTTATTTAATAATAATGATGGTGAAAATAAAACTATTAATAATATTACTGTTAAGAACATATGGAGTCATTACAGTGTCCCAGACATTGTTTTAAGTCATTTCTATATATTAACTTATTTCATCCTGAATATGTAGTAGATATTGTTATAGTTTTCATGTTATAAATAAGAAAATTGATAAACAAAAATCAAGGCATTGTGACCAAGATCATATCCTTAGTAAGTGTTAGCTAACACTGGGTCTTTAACTCAAGTAGCCTGATTTCATAGTTTATGTGCTAGACAACTTCATCACTTTTCTCTTTAGCATTTTCATGTGCCAGAAACATTAATTATTTCATTTATCTTATAATATTAATGCTAAATAAGCTTCTTATGCCACTTTTGTGGAATAGATTCACAAATGTTTAATGATTTAAAAGTTAAGTTTCTAAGAAGTGGCAAATGAAGAATTATCACTTACAATACCAAATTCTGTGTTCTAGGCAACAGTTCTAAGTATAATCTTAAACATTTTATAAAATGTTTTTAGCTGTCACCATTCAGTTAATTTTAAATTGCTGAATATATATATTAGATTTTTTATTTTTTTTATTTAGTGATAGGAGGGGAGGCAGAGAGATAGACTGCCTCACATGTCTTGAACAGAATCCACCTGCCAATCCCACTAGGGGGCAATGCTCTGTTCATCTGGAGTGTTGTTCTGTTGCTCAGCAACCGAGCTCTTCTTAGCGCCTGAGGTGGAGACCATGGAGCTATTCTCAGCACCTGGGGCCAACTCCCTCCAATTGAGCCATGACTACAGGAGGAAAAGAGAGAGAGAAAACCGAGAGGGGGCAGGGTGGAGAAACAGATAGGCACTTCTCTTGTGTGCCCTGACCAGTAATCAAATCCAAGACATCCACACATTGGGCTGACACTCTACCACTGAGCAAACTAGCCAGGGTGAAAATATTTTATTTTTTTTTCTACTCGAGGTAGTTTGTCTGGCTGAAGCCATAAATGTAACTTGAAAGAAGTCCAGTTAGCTCTAACACGTGAAACAACGTACAAACAACGCCATGAACTTTGGTTGTAGCTCTAGGTTTTGATTTATAGTCACTGAAATGAAATTGCTATTTGAGAGATTGTCAGCTTTTATTTATGTGACATCTGGATATTCCTGAAAATATCTCAATGTCTAATAAAAGATATTGACAATTGAGAATTCCAAATGGAAGGCATAAATTGTCAAGAATGGTAGGAGGAGAAAAACCAAACTACTGTTTTATACTTTCAAGATAAAATGTGTTCCCTCATAAAGAGAAATGAACGTGAGTGTGTCATAAAGGGCTGTGACTGATTTCCTGGGTGACTAGTAGCGATCAGTTTCTTTCTCTTGAGTCACACATCATATGTCACAACTCAAAGAGCCTTAGTGCCAGCTAATGTTTGCACCCAGGAAAAAACAAGTAAAGAATTCATGAATTGCCTTTCTTTCTATAGTTCATTTTAAAAAGCTAATTGTTTAGGGAATAGACTCTCCTTGGTTCATTGGTTTAATAATACAGGAAACTCTTCTGGAATTTCACAAGTCTTCCATTACTCAGTAGGAAGCCAAACTCAGACTAATGAACAATTCTTTAACTCACTCTTGTGATCAAAGCAGAGAACTTTACTCATTATTAAATTGTAAACAGATAATGAATGAGTTTACTAATGATTCCCTGCAGAGGCAGTTAGTTAGCTTTTGGAATTTTTCCCACTAAACTATACAGAAAGTAAATCCTCATTAATTTGAAAAAAAATATCACAAATTAAAATTTTGTTCACCAGCATTGGTCTTCTAGTTCAACAGACCTTCATAACAAGATTGTCCTTGCTTGTCATATGAAAGAAGTGACAATAGAATTTTATGATTTTACTGTTGTTGTTTTTTTTTTGTATTAATGAGCATGGATTCCAGGTACCTTTCCAATAATATCACACGTGTTTGCTTTCTGAAATGTGAAGTGAGAGGAGGAGAGAAAGTGTTGAATTTATAATACTTTCTCTCCTCCTCTCACCGGAGTTGTTTATAATAGCAGGTATACCCAGAGAAATACCTCATTTGCAAATGTCATCAGTTCTGTGTTCCCAGAAATAAAACAGGTTGAGAACCATTAATTTAGTTGGCTAATATTTTAAGTCTGATTTTTGAAAAGTATCAATTTGCATAGCCTTCCTTAAGCACAGAAGTTCAAGACCCCAGGGGGTCTTGAATAAGTACACTGGGATACTGTGGGAAGGATTATGCAGGGGGCCACATGGCAAGGACCAAAAGTCTGTTTCTAACAGTTAACAGTGGTCCCTGCCTGGATCCATCAAGTAAACAAAAAATATTGATATGTTTCTAATCATTCCGGATAACTTCCTAGAAGAGAATGTCAGAACTCCACACTTTATTTTGCTTTGAAATACGATAAATAGAAGGCAGTTTGCAAATGGGCATTTTGAGAATACTATTTATTGACACTCATTATAATGCCTAAATGCAAAAAATTCCTAACAGGATTAACAGAAGAAAGTTTAATTACCTAGTAAGAAACAGCAACTAGTATTTATAAGGATATATATTTCCTCCAGAAAACCTGAGAATGAATACATGAGAAAGTAGGTTTGAAATTCAAGCATAACTATGCTCAATATGTTTATACTTTCAGTTTATTTGACATGACAAGTGTACAGAGAACTTGATGAGGCTTTCATATAGAAAACAGTACCTTATTTTGATGAAAAATTTACATTTTAAAAGGTTATTTCACCTCTAGGCTGAAATGCAAAATACTACCTCTTGCTTGTCTCCTTTGGGTTTCTGAAGGTTTACAATCTTTCTTTCTCTGATTTCTGGAGGCTTGATTAAGGTACCCTGAGCAGCATCAAAACCTGAGATTTAATAGTGATTGTGACATCTGCATTGCCATTAAATTGTAAGGGGAAATAAGATTTATACCCAAGCCAGAATCACGAAAAATATATGGCAAGACGAGTCATTAAGTGAAGACAATGCATGATGATATTATATCCATACAATAAAGTATTATGCAGCTATTATAAATTTTCCTTTTCAAAATATTTAATAACTTCAGAGACATTAATAGTGTGTTAAATGGAAAACTAGGATCTTAGTATGAGGGATACTTATCTAAAATAATGTTTCAGACAGAAGACATGAAAAAATAAACCAAAATGTTAGTAGCACTTAGCTCTAGACAGTGAAATTATGTATAATCTTATTTTATAATTTTTGCACTTCTGTAATTTTATGTATTTATATTGTTGGTTTAGCATGCAAATTTCAAATGAATTTATTATTTTTAGAATCAGAAATAGTCAAGCTGGGAAAATTGAGCTCCATGGCAATGCATTAGAATTTAAAATGACCTAGGTGGTCTATAAAAAGTGAAAAAAAAATGCAATCACTGAATTCCTTCCAGCTTCCAAATGCCTTGATTCTAAGTTCACCTAAGGACATGTGCAAAGAGAGGAACACTGTTTAGCATTTAGCCATGTCTATAGTTCACAAAGTATCATAAATGAAATATCACTTGGTTTCCTTAACTACGAAAAGTGGTAGCTAATTCAGGTGATGAGCTTTATGATCTCTTCCCATTATAATATTCTATGGTTTCTTATTCTGTGACTCACTCATATATGTTCCTGTAGGTTTTCAGATTTGGATGGTGTTTAGAAACTTGGTTTTGTTTAAGGAAATGTAAGCTGAAACCATGCAGCCTTCGAATCTACTATATCATGAAGTAGTAGCTCAGACACAGGTGGAGAAACAGTCTAGATTACCTATAGTTAAATCATGTCGCTGACACATATTAGGTATTTGACTTGAGGCAAGTTACTTAACTTCTCCGTGCTTCAATTTCCTCAGCTAGGGATAGGTGCTGAACTCCTAAGGCTGGAGTGAAGGTTAAGTTAAATAATAGATGTAGAGAACTTAAAACAATGTCAAATAAAAAGAATCAAATAAATACAGCCTAAGAAAATTGGAACAATTTATACTGTACTAGAAAAAGGTGAGTAAAGACATCCAAAATTTCTCAGTTAAAACAACTTTGCATGATTGCTTTCCTCTAAAACCTGATATTTTACAGTTAGAAAAGTACAGAGGAAGAATTATGTGGGTATGTTGCTAAAGATCGTAAAATAACTTTCAGATTCCATCTCAGTGGAGGGAGGGTTCTGCAGACAACCTGGTTTGCCAATTCAATTTTTACCTTTCCTTCAAGGCCACACTCAAATGCTTTTTCATGCATTAAGCTTTGCTGTTCAACATAGAACTATGACATGCTCCTCATAATGACATTCTTTGTGCTAGCACACCCATGACACTTTTTATAGAATCTTATTTATATCAAAGTGCAAATGTTGTATATGCTCCAGTAAATTGTATTAACAATTCATTCACTTAACATTTGTATCATGTTTACTATTTCCAAGCTCTGCTCTGAACATTTTGCAAACGTTATCACATTTAGTCCTTGTGGGAAATTTAAAACTATAGCAACAATTTCTGCCATCTGTGTCTACACACCTTTATAACGTAACTTTGCCTTGCTTCTCAAGTTTATTTGTCCATCCCCTTGGATCTGTGTTGCCGTTGTGATTTGCTTTGATTGTGGAAGGCTGCGGAAGTGGCATGTGTAAGTCGAGAGTTTAGCTGAAAGAGTCTTGCAGCTTCTTTTCTCACTTTCCTGACACCCTGAGATTTCCAAGTACAGGTATTGATCGACTTACGACCTATGCAACTTATGATCATTTGACTTTATGACCACAATCATTAGCCATGACTGCCCCGCGTCTGGAGCAGTTTTTGTATGCACCTGTATGTTATAATTTTGTATGTTTTGCAGACATAAAATCAGCTGTATTGGTAATGCAGTGTTTTACTTAAACCTGACGAATGTAAAAATAAGAAACAAAATAGTGTAGAGATGATATAAATGGCATAAAATAAACAAAGAAAATTATGATATATAACAATAATGAAAGAAAATTATGATAAAATATGACTTAAAGATTTTTATAACATTGTTTCACAGTACTGTACATATAGCCTATTCATCTTACGACCAAAACATGTTACGACCTGTCTGTTGGAACTAATCGTGGTCGTAAGTCGGAACCAATCGTGGTCGTAAGTAAGCACTAGCTGTAAAGCCTACTCATCTTATGACCAAATCGTGTTACGACTGGTCTGTCGGAACCAATCGTGGTTGTAAGTCGAGCACTAGTTGTAAAGGGTCCCACATTATCTTTCTTGAAGATAAGTGACCACACAGCGAGATGGACCCACCAACCATTAATAACACCTATTGGATAGCTGAGTGAACATTCTAGATCAAATATGCCCATGAGATTACCAGATGGTGCTGCATTAATTAGGTAGCTGTAAGAGTGACCTAAGCAAGAGCACTAGGAGAATCACCCGTTTGATTTCAGTCACTATGTTTGAGGTTGGTTTTGCAGCCAAAGTTGTTACACTCATAATATTGTTATGAACTTCATAGAATACCATTCCCATATAATGTGGGCTAACTAGAATACCATTTTACAAGTGAGGAAACTGAGGTAAACTAAATAAATTGTTTAAGGTTACAACAGCAAGCATGTGGCAAACCCAAAATTCCAAGCCAGAATCTGTGGTGTAACTGTTACACTAACCCGACTTTCTTGCATTTATATTCATTTATATTTTATTTTACGGTTTCTTCAATTACACAAACATTTATGAAGCATCCCAGTCCTCAATTAGGGACCACAGATTCTGGTGACATTCTCATGTATTAGTTTGTTTGACTCTGCCAAACAGCTTCTGGGATAAGCAGGCCAAGTGTCCAAGTTTTCATGCTATAGATTTGAGACAGAGATACCTAGAGGCTAACTGTAATGCTCAAAATTACACAAGTATTCAGAGGGTAGGATCTAAAATATGTTCTCTTTTTTACATAAGAGGCTAAGTGTTATAACCCAAATTACACAAGTATTAAGATGGTAGGATCTAAAATATGTTATCTTTTTTACATACATTGCCTAATATACAGGGACCAAGTTTTATCTCAAGGCGCACATCTTGTATGTAGTAAGTTTTCAATAAATATTTATTATAAATAAATGCAATGAGAGATCACAGTGTAACTCTTGCTTAATTTATCTTTTCCTTTTCGTGGAGTTTGATCTCTACACAGCAAAGATATGAGTTATTTATTACATTCCCATTATACATAATAAATACATCATATAATATAATGTTTTACATGTATATTATTGTATACATATAAAATGCTTGAATAACACATATGGTAGCTATTTTGTTAAATTTAAGAGAGAAAAGTTTGGATTACATGTGAATCTCAAGTGCCAATAAAAGCCCTGCCACTTTTGATTTATAATTAAATGAATAAATATCACAAATTCTTGGCACACTAAATGACATGACTTTTGACCTATTCAGATGTTAAGATGTCAATGAAGTCCCCTGTCCATTGCTTTAGGAAGATAAGGCTTATGGGAAAGTCATTAACACCAGCCCCAGGAAGCTGAACTTTAAGAACCAATGCAAACAACCCACCTGGAAGGCAAGATCTATTTAAGCAATGAGGATGTACTGAACCGAAAATATAGATATAAATGTGCTGTTCTTCCTTCCTCCCCTCTTTCCTCCTACAGTTGTGTCGTTTTGGAAAATAGAGACAAGTAGGAGGTTTGCCAATTTATCACAGTGAGTTCACTTCAAATTTGGAAAAAAGTAGGACACAAATTAATAATATATACTAGTTTAAAATATTTCTAGTGTAAGAGGTCTTCACACTCAAGACAGAATCCATTGCTACCTGGGTTGAACTTAATTTTAGATGCGCACATTTTAGCTATGTGTTAATTTTCACTGGATTTCCACTTATGCAAATAAATCCAGAAAACTAGGCAGAAATATGAAGGTGTGAATAGGAGAGAATAAGACATCATATTCTTACAGAATTTTGAAACAATGTGTCTAAGAAAATAGCAGATGAGGCTTGTACCATTTCATTAGTTTTTTCTTGTCTTTTTTTTTCTCCTGGTGCAGATGAATCTTAATGATAGGAATATTTAAGTTTTAGGATTTGGTTTTATAACTGAAATTGTTTAATTCTGATACATTGAATACAAATAAAGTGCATAACATTGCATATTCAATTCTAGATATAAAATAATCTGGATCTAAAATAATGCTATTGATTCTACAAAAATAAGTCATTTTTAACTTTCTGCCTTAATGATAGTTTTAATGCAAAAAAACAGAGAAATTTGTTTATAGAGATTTTACGTATTTATGCCTTCTCCTCTATGGTTTTAAGGTGCAGTACAATAATAAATATGAGAACTAAAAAATTTTTTTTTACCCCAAAATATAAAAAAGACATTGTTTAAGTTTAGATCCAAAGTGCAACTTTCTTTCCTTCCCCATCCCTCAAAAAATGTCCCTAATCTAGATTCTAGGAAATGTCTAGATTAGGCTTACTTTCCGTGGGAAATGGCAGTGTTTGCAGAGCAAACTCTGTACAGATATACGGCCAACTCAATGCAAGGTTGACACTGTTTTACACTTCAAGGGCATGATGTACAATACAAAAAGAGCAAATATAAAAGCCATCATTGCTTCGTATTTATTCATCTTAAATTGGCTCATAGCACCAGTCTAGTGAAGAACTCCTCTTCCTATAAGGAAGAATGAGTGTGGGGAGTTCAGAAAGGGTTTGCAAGTAATTTAAAAGTACTTCCTGTGGGGAGTGAAATGGAATATATGAGGATAAGTCAGGAAAATGTTCCTTTCTTCTAGTGAAGAGATGGTAGTGTTATGACTAAAGGAGTTATTTTGCCTGTGCTCATCGAAACCAATTAAACAAAGGAAATAATACATGAATTTGCTGCAAAGAAAATAAGGGTTTATTTTTAAGAAGTAGCCCATGCCCAGTGTCCCAAGTGAGCTAATGCTCAAAGACCTTACTTCCTGGTGGCTTCCACAGAACAGGTTAAATAAGGGAAAAGTCATTAATCATGGTGAAAAAGAAAGTTAGGTTCATGGTCAGAGTCATGGTCTCTACTAATTGGTCAGGGCCAGGGTAGGGGGTGGTTGATCCACACAATCTAGTCCTGATGTCACCCATGGTATTGTTTCATCTGATTTCACTACTTTTCTGAGCATGAAGATGAAACACAACTGAGGACTAGATGTTATTTCTAAACTAACTGAAACTCTGTCTCTGGAGTCAACCGACCTGAGGCTTTGTTCTTAAGATTATTTGATACTGATTAGAACCTCATTGTCCAGAGGGCTTAATGATTAAAAGAGTGGACATACAAGGAAGAAGGAGACAGATGAGTCAGCATGCTGGATGAGGCCAGTTTGAATTAAGAGGCAAAAAAGGGAAAAGTTCCTATTAATGAAATGAAGTATCTACATGGTTAGAGCAGGAATTGCTACTTTCAACTCAAAGTAAATCAATGAGGTAAATAATTAAAGCAGATTTATAAAAGAACTTTACATCCAAGCTATAATTGTTTCAATAACACAGTAGAACAAAGAATATTATATGACTTAATATCCTTTGTTTAAAGGAGAAAGAGAGGACAGAAGAAAGAGGAAGTGAGAAAAACAACGACTAAATTATAAAAATATATATTATAATTTTACAATAGAGAAACAGTAATTCAGAGAGTAGTCAGAAATTTATTTCATCCATATAAAATTAAAGAATGTTGTTGATTAATTTTTTAAAAATCAGTAAGTTATTGTCAGAATAACGATAGCACTGGATAAAATGAACCAAGCAAAGGAGATTTTATTCAACGCTATTGCAATAAGGAAGAGAGGCCAGAACTCAGTCTAAATTCAATACTTCTTATATAGAGGACTGGAGAGTTTTAATATTCAGAGTAGATAATAGAATACCTGTGTTTAAGTGTCCTTACCCAAAGAAAAAGTAAATTTAGATAAAATAGAAGCTTTACAACCTGAAGCAAATCTGTCCCCGGAAGGTAGTCTCTTACCTCCCACAGAAACTTAGACATGGGGTATATCTTCCTTGATGATTATGATTACATTTCAAAGAGATAATTTCCTGGTCCTGAGAAAGATATCCTTGGGTTATAAACTGGCAAAGGCTTTTTAAAAGATTTAAATCTTAAAGAATTAGAAAAAGAACTTACAATGAAAAGTGTCCTGAAGTAAATGCTTTAGGAAAAAGGAGGTTAGGAACTCACTCAAAAAATAGATTGTATAAAGTTTAGTTCAGCTTAAGAGAATGTAATAAAATTCTTGTTCTTGTCAGTCTCATCAGCAAGAATTTTAAAAACAGATAGAGGACACTTTTAAACTATGTGATTAAAGAAAGGCTAATGATTCAAATAAAGTATAAAAAGGAGTTGACTAGTGAATAAATGTGACTGTTCAGTGAGTTTTTCTGAAGAGCACAAGTTTACAGAGAACATAAAACAATTGAGACACATTGCCAAGACCAAATAATAAAAAGATAGTTTCATAGAGTCATGTCCAAAATATAAAACCAACATTGTGACAATAATTCATGGAGTCTTGATTTGGCACTAATATTATTTGGCTACAAACCATTCCATAATTATGAAAGAAAACTCAATATACATTTTTTAAAAATGAGATATGAAAGAAAGTGAAGAGACAACTATTTTAGTTAGATATTTTATTGTTAGTAGAACAAAGGCTGGCTCATTGAAATTCAAAATACTTAACCAAGGAGAGTGTTTTTAAAATGGGAAAAGCTGAAGTCAGCACCATTAAAAGAAAATTAAGCTTCAGAAAGAAATATTATATCTAAAGTACCTTGACATTTAAAATAGATTTAAGTATCCAGGTCTAGATCCTCAGATGAGATCTTGAAGCTCAATTGTCTAATATCTCTAAGAGACCTAGAATATTTGTGGATGAGATTGCAAAAGTTTTTCTAATACTCTTTGAAAGGCCATGGAAAACAAGAAATATGTTGAAAGATGTTTTACTTAAAGAGTGCAAAAGAAAAACCTTCTTTAAAGTTTTATTAGCCAAATACATATTTGCTGTGTGGTTCATTTGCAACCCTGACATCTATGGCAGTTGATATGTCAGAATGACTGCTAATTACCCATGTATAAAAAGAAACAATTTTTAAAATTTAAGACTTACATGATTCCAATTATAAGACTATTTTTGAAAGGGGAGAAAATAACTGGAGATATTTTCTGACTTCTCATAAAAATAATGTGGAAAATTTTTTCATGTAAATATAAAATGTGCATGATATATAAAAATATATAATCTATGACTTACCAAGTAAAGAACTTTCTTTTATTTTCAAAAATATTATAAATGTTTGCTTTTATTTATTAAAAACTCCTTAGTTCTACATGTAATATAAAACAACCACACCAAATATTTCTGTCATCTTTGTTTCTATTACATTTTACATCTCAAGCAAACCTCAGATAAGACTTACTATAAAAGCTCTATCTAGCCTGACCTGTGGTGGCGCAGTGGATAAAGCGTTGACCTGGAATGCTGAGGTTGCCGGTTCAAAACCCTGGGCTTGCCCGGTCAAGGCACATATGGGAGTTGAAGCTTCCTGCTCCTCCCCCCATTCTCTCTCTCTCTCTCTGTCTCCCTTTCCTCTAAAATGAATAAACAAATAAATAAAAATAATTTTTTTTAAAAAAAGCTCTATCTAATAATTTAGTATATCTCTCACAAGCAGCAATCTAAGAATATTATATAGGTGACAATTAAATTCACGACCGACCTTCCTTCCTTCCTTCCTTCATTCCTTCCTCTCCTATTCACACCTTCTTATTTCTGCTCTTAGTTTTCTGGATTAATTTGCATAAATGAGAATCAACAGAGCTTTTTTTAGTGCCTGAAGCTGACTCTCCAAGGAGAATCCTCAACACCCAGGGCCAATGCTAGAACCAATCAAGCCATGGCTGTGAGAGGGGAAGAGGAAAGAAGGGGGAGATGGAGGAAGGGAGAAGTGACCATCTGTTTCTCTCTTCCTGACTGGGGGTAATACTAAGGACATCCACATGCCAGATTGATACTCTATCCACTGAGAAACTGATCAGAGCAACATCACCTTTCTTAGCCTCTCTAATATCCATTCTTTCAACTCTTAAGTCATTGTTTCAGGTTTTTCCGATATCTCTCAATAGAACTCCTGCAAGAGCCCCCACCAACCCAATTCTCATTGTTATGTTGTCAGAGTGATCTTCTTAGAATGGATTAAAATAAATTTTAAGAATTTAGAGAAGGTGGCAAGATGGTGATGGAGTAGACAGACATGCCAACTTCCACCTCCCAGAACCAAAGTGAATTACAACTAAATTTTCAGAACCATCATCTGGAAAAACCAACTTTGGACTAAACTAAGAGGACTCTCTAACCAAGGAACACTGAGGAAGCCACACTGAGACTAGTAGAAAAAGTGGAAATATGGTGAGGGCTGCCCAACTCCTGGGAGCAAATGGCAGCCCAGAGAGACTCGCACGGATGAGAAGTGAGTTTAGCAGAGAGGGGAGGGTCCTGAGCCCCAGGAACAAAGCCCAAGCCTACAGCATCAGAGCCTAGAAGAAGCGTATGGACAGTATTTAGCTGTGAAACAAGTCAGGATACTCTTTGTGAAAGACAGATTTCTCAGACCCAGAATTCTTCTTAAAGGGACCATGCAGAAAATTTCTCTCACAACCACTCACCCAGGGCTCCGGGGGATGGGGAGAGATGAGAGGACCAGAGTAGCAGGAAGTGAGTGTAATCTAGGAGCACAGGGAGAAACACTTTGAGGGACAGCCACCCTAATCCCTGGGCTGACTCACCCCCCAAATCTAAATTGAATATTCCCCCTTGAACCAGCAATACCAGCAATGGGAAGCAGGACACCAGCCAAACAAGCTTTTCCAAGGCACTTAGAATAGAGGCACTTAGAAGGAGGGAACCTTTAGGAATATAGTATTGCGTGCTTAGATCTGAGCTGAAGCACCTTCACCCACACTGCTGAGGGCTCACCGAAGGGCAGGCAGTGGGAAACTGAAGCACGATCCAGTCAGCGAGGGTGGAAACAGGGCCGGCCACAACTGAAGCCCAAAGTGAGCTCAGTCTCGCCAGGCAGGGGTGGAGGAGACACATGAAAGCGGCCTGGCTTGGCTTCAGGGCCGGGTAAGCAAGAGCAGTCCTGTCTACAATCTGGCCCACAGAAGAAAGGTGAAAGCCTGGGAACTGCAGTGACCTGCAGCTGAGCATGGACACCAGCTCCACCAGGCCAGTGGAGCCAGGGCTTGTGGCCCAACAGGTGAGCACAGATCCAACCACAGGGATGGGGCAAAAGCCTGAACACAGGTAGAGACCTGCAACTGAGGATAGGAGCTTAGCCCTGCCCTTGGTGCCAAGGGTTATGGCCTGGGTATGGTGTGCAGACACTCCCACGGGGGCAGGGCAAAGGCCAAAACCAGCCAAGGATTGTAGACCTGGGCATGTGAACACAGTCCCTCCCATGGAGGAGAGGTGGAAACCACAGCAACAGCCACAGTGGCCAGCACCTACAATGCCCATACCCGAAGGGCCGAGGTAGTGGCATAGGGATTGGAGTACCTGCAGACAGACCACACCTAGGGAACACAGAGGCCACATCCATTGACTCCAGTGGCCACACCCTTCTTATACATAAACAAAATGGGAAGGAAGAGAAATGCAACCCAAATTAATCAAGAGAAATCCTGAGAAAAAGACTTGAAAGAGTCAGATATAGCCAAATTACTGGATTCAGGGTTATAAATAATGATTGTTAGAATGCTCATAGTACTTAGAACAACAATAGATGGACATAACAAATGCTAAAATAAAGAGATAGCAAGTATAAATAAAGGATATTGAAATAATAAAAAAGAATCAGTCAGAAAAGACAATTACACTATCAGAAGTGAAGACCACAATGAAAGAATTAAAAGCAAGATGAATGAAGCTGAGGATTGAATGAGTGAGTTAGAGGACAAGATAAATGAAGGCACAGAAGCAGAGCAGCAAAAAAGAAAAAAAAGAAAGAAATTCAAAAAGTCTGAGGAAACTCTAAGAGAGCTCTGTGACAACATGAAGAGAAATAACATCAGCATCATAGGGGATCCTGAAGAAGAAAGAAAGAGCAAGGGATAGAGACTTTGTTCAATCAAATCATAGCTGAAAACTTCCCTAAGTTGAGGCATGAAATAGTCACACAAGTTCAAGAAGCACCGAGAATTTCATTAAAGAGAAACCCAAAAAAATCTACACTAAGGCACATCATAATAAAATACCAAAGCTAAAAGATAAAAAGAAAATATTAAAATCTGCTAGAGAAAATAGTACTATCACCTACAAAGAAGCCCCCATATGGATGACATTGGACTTCTCAACAGAAACACTTGAAGCCAGAAGAGAATGGCAAGAAATATTTAAAGTAATGCAGAACAAGAGCCTATAACCAAGACTACTTTTGCCAGCAAGACTATTGTTTAAAATAGAAGGAGAAATAAAAAGCTTCCCAGACAATAAAACAAAAATAAAAAACAAAAATAAAAAACCTCAAGAAATTTATTACAACCAAACCAATGCTGCAAGAAATGTTAAGGAGCCTATTGTAAACAGATCAAAGGGGGAAAAATATAGCAAAAGAGAAATACAGCTTTAAAGAACAAAATGGCAATAAACATGTACATATCAATAATAACCTTAAAAGTAAATGGATTAAATGATCCAATAAAAAGACAAAGGGTAGCTCCATGGATAAGAAAACAGGACCAATACATATACTTACTAAAAGAGACACACCTTAAAATAAAAAATGCACATAGAGTGAAGGTAAAAGGATGAAAGAGAATATTTTATACAAATAGAAATAAAAAAAACCTGGGGTAGCAATAATTATATCAGAAAAAATGGACTTTAAAACAAAGGTTATTGAAAGCGATAAAGAAGGTCAGTATATAATGATAATGAAGCAATTCTACAGGAAGATATAACCATTATAAATATCTATGCATCTAATATAGGACCACATAAATATATAAAGCAGACTTTGATGGATAGAAAGGGAGAGATCAACAACAATACTATAATAGTAGGGGATTTTAATATCCTACTAACATCACTAGATAGATCCTCAAGAAAGAAAATTAACAAAGAAACAACAGACTTAAAAGACAGACTAGATCAATTGGAGTTAATAGATATCTTCAGAACCTTTCACCCTAAAGCAGCAGAATATACATTCTTTTCAAGTGCTCATGGTACATTCTCTAGGATAGACCACATGTTAGGACACAAAAGAGGTCTCAACAAATTTAAGAAGATTGAAATCATATCAAGCATTTTCCCTGATCACAATGGCACGAAACTAGAATTTAACCACACACACACAAAAAAAACCTGAAAAACACTCAAGCACTTGGAAATTAAATAGCGTGTTATTAACTAAGGAATGGGTTAACAATGAGATCATAAACAAAATAAGAAAATTCCTAGAAACGAATGATAATGAGCATACAACAACTCAAAATTTTTGGACACTGAGAAGTTTATAGCATTATTGGCATACCTGAAGAAGCTAGAAAAAGCTCAAATAAACAACTTAACCCTCCATCTAAAAGAATTAGAAAAAGAATACCAAGTAAAGCCCAGAGGTAGTTGAGGAAAAGAAATAATAAAGATCAGAGTGGAAATAAATGACATAGAGGCTAAAGAAACAATACAGAGGATCAATGAAACCAGGAGCTGGTTCTTTGAAAAGGTAAACAAGATTGATGAACCTTTAACCAGACTCATCAAGAAAAAAAGAGAGAGGACTTAAATAAATAAAATTAGAAATGAGAGTGGAGAAATATCAACTGACACATCAAAAATACAAAGGATTGTAAGACAATACTATGAAGAAAGGTATGCCAAAAAATTAGACAACCTAGATGAAATGGACAAATTCCTTGAAACATAAAATCTGTTAAAAATCAATCTGAAAGAATCAGAAAACCTAAACAGACTGATTACAACAAATGAGAGTGAAACAGTTATCAAAAAACTACCAACAAACAATAGCCCTGGGCCTGATGGCTTCACAAGTGAATTCTACCAAATATTCAAAGAACTAACTCCTATGCTTCTCAAGATATTTCAAAAAATTCAAAAGAAAAAAAGACCTCCAAGCTCCATTTATGAGGCGAGCATAATTCTGATTCCAAAACCAGGCAAAGACAACACAAAGAAAGAAAATTATAGGCCAATATTCTTGATGAATTTAAATGATAAAATCCTCAACAAAATATTAGCAAACTGGATCGAACAATATATGTAAAATATCATACACCACGATCAAGTGGGATTTATTCTAGGGAGGCAAGGCTGGTACAGTGTTCGCAAATCAATCAATGTGATTCAACACATAAACAAATGGAAGGACAAAAACGACATGATAATTTCAATAGATGCAGGAAAAGAATTTGATAAAAATCCAGCATTCATTCATGATTAAAACTCTCAGCAAAGTGGGAATACAGGAAACATACCCCAACATGATAAAGGCCATCTGTGACAAACCCACAGCCAACATGCTACTCAATGTGCAAAATTGAAAGCAATCCCCTTAAGATCAGGAACAAGGCAAGGGTGCCTCCTTTCACCACTCTTATTCAACATAGTTCTGGAAGTCCTAGCCAAAGCAATCAAAGAAGAAGAAGAAATAAAAAGCATTTAAATTGAAAAAGAAGAAGTAATACTATCAATTATTTGCAGATGATATATTATTATATATAGAAAACCCTAAAGTCTCAGTCAAAAACTACTGGACCTGATAAATGAATTCAGTAAGGTGGCAGGATATAAAATTAATACTCAGAAATCAGAGGCATTTTTATACATCAACAATGAACTGTCAGAAAGAGAAATTAGAAAACAATACCCTTCACTATTGCAACCAAAACAATAAAGTACCTAGGAGTAAATATAACCAAGAAGATTAAAGACTTGTACTCGGAAAATTATAAAACATTGATAAAAGAATATACAAACAAGTAGAAACATATACCATGCTAATGGTTAGGAAGAATAAACATCATTAAAATGCCTATATTACCCAAAGCAATTTATAAATTCAATGCAATACCAATTAAATACCAATGACATACTTCAAAGATATAGAACACATATTCCAAAAATTCATATGGAACCAAAAAAAGAACACGAATAGTATCAGCAATCTTTAAAAGGAAGAATAAAGTGGTAGGCATCACACTTCCTGATATCAAGTTATACTAGAATGCCATTGTACTAAAAACAGCTTGGTACTGGCATAAGAACAGGCACATAGATCAATGGAACAGAACAGAGAACCCAGAAATAAACTCACACCTTTATGGACAACTGATATTTGACAAAGGTGTTAAGAGCATACAGTGAGGAAAGACAACCTCTTCAAAAAATGGTATTGGGAAAAATGGACAGCTATTTGCAAAAAAAATGAAATTAGACCACCAACTTATACAATTTTCATAAATAAACTCTAAATGGATAAAAGACTTAAATGTACGTCTTAGAAGAAAACATAGGCAGCAAGCTCTCCGACATCTGTAGCAGCGGTATATTTGCTGATTTATGTCCATGGGCAAGGGAAATAAAAGACAGGATAAACAAATGAAAGTATATCAAACTAAAAAGCTTTTGCACAGCTAAAGACAATAAGAACAGAATAAAAAGACAAACCACACAATGGGAGAACATATTAGACAATACATGTGATAAGGGGTTAATAACCAAAATTTAAAAAAAACTTGTAAAACTCAACACCAGGAAGATAAACAATCCAACCAAAAAAAAAAATGGGCAAAAGAAATGAATAAACACTTTTCCAAAGAGGACATACAGATGGCCAATAGGCATATGAAAAAATGCTCAACATCACTAGTCATTACAGAAATGCAAATTAAAACCACAATGACATATCACCTCACCCCAGCCAGAATGGCGCTCATCAGCAAAACAACACAGAACAAGTGCTGGCGAGGATGTGGAGAAAAGGGAACCCTCCTGCACTGCTGGTGAGAATGCAGACTGGTGCAGCCACTGTGGAAAACAGTATGGAGATTCCTCAAAAAATTAAAAATCAAACCTTTTGACCCAGCTATTCCACTTTTAGGAATATACCCTAAGAACACCATAGCACTGTTTCAAAAGAAGAATTGCACCCCATCTTTATGGCAGCATTGTTCCCAATAGCAAAGATCTGGAAACAGCCCAAGGGTCCATCAGTGGACGAGTGGATTAAAAAGCAGTGGTACATATCTATAACGGAATACTATGGTGTCATGAAAAAGAAGGAAATCTTACCTTTTGCGACAACATGGAGGGAGCTGATAACTATTATGTTAAGTTAAATAAGCCAGGCAGGAAAAAAAATATCATATGACCTCACTCATTTGAGGAATCCAATGAACAATGTGAACTGAGAAACAGAATTGAGACAGAGGAGAGATGAATGAGACCAGAGGAAAAGAGGGCAGAGGGAAGGGGGATGATAGAATGAAATAAACCTAAAGGGGAGGGAGAGGGTGCTACAGGGAGGGGGACAAAGGAGGTGTTTAGGGGAATATGGGGGAGGGGCGATGCATTCGGGACAACACTAGAATCCATGTAAACACAACACTTTAAAATCAATTAAAAAAGGATTTTAATCGTATATTCAATTTATTTTCCTAGAATTAAATGTAAAAGTCCCTACTCAATATCTTCACTCTGATGTCTATTAGGTATTTCAAGTTAATCACAATTAGCACAGATTTCTTTCTCTTGCTCCCCAGTGTGCCTTATTTACATCTTCTTCATCTCTCTCAACTTTTATTCTAAACTTCTAGTTGCTCAGGTCAAAAATCCTGGTCAAAATACATATTGCTTTTTTCAGGACTATTTCAATAGACTTTTAACTGACTTACTTGCTATTACCTTTGTTTTCCACTAGGATATATTTATCAATGAAGCAAACACAATCCACTTAAAATTTAACACAGATAATGTCACTCTTCTGTTAAAAACCGTTAATGCTCTTTATCTCGCTCAGAAAAGCCAAGGGCTCCATATCCGCTTACATAAGGTGCCATTAAGGCTCTGGGCTCATTTGCTATTGGTCTTTTCCTCCTACACTGTGTTCCCGTCTCATTGCCCGCCTCATTCTTTCTTGACATGTTGGCGATATTTCTGCCTCAAGGTCTTTACATTTTCTTTTCCCTCTGACTAGAACTAACTCTCTTTTCCTATCTGTCTAGATAAAATTTTTCTTAACTTTAAAGAATAAATTTAATACATTTTATTTTTAGAGCCATTCTAGGTTTACATAAAAATAAAATAGAGTATGTAGTGTTCTCCTATACGTATTGAATACCACCACATTAGTTCCACTGAATCTTAGCATCTTGCTTTGGTGGGTGACATTTGTCATAATTGATGAGCAATATTGACACAATATTTTTTTACAGGGACAGAGAGAGAGTCAAAGAGAGGGATAGATAGGGACAGACAGACAGGAACAGAGAGAGGTGAGAAGCATCAATCATTAGTTTTTCGTTGCCGTCGCAACACCTTAGTTGTTCATTGATTGCTTTCTCACATGTGCCTTGACCACCGGCCTTCAGCAGACCGAGCAACCCCTTGCTGGAGCCAGTGACCTTGGGTCCAAGCTGGTGAGCTTTTCCTCAAGCCAGATGGGCCCGTGCTCAAGCTGGCAGCTCAGGGTGTCAAACCTGGGTCCTCTGCATCCCAGTCCGATGCTCTATTCACTGCGCCACTGCCTGGTCAGGCGACACAATGTTATTTTATTAAAATTCACCATTGACATGTTTACATCATGGTTACTTTGTGTGAATTCTATGGGTTTTTAAAAATGTATAATGGTATGAATCTTCCATTTTAGTAGTGTACAGTACAGTTTCACTTCCCTAAACATCTTCTGTGCTCCATGTATTCATTCCTCCCTCCTCCTGAATCCTGGCAATCCCTTATATTTTTATTGTCTCCATGATTTTACTTTGTTCAGGTGTCATATACTTAGAATCATATAGTATGTATGTAAATTTTGTATATTAATTTCTGCACTTACTAATATGCATGCCAGGTTTCATCCATGTGTTATCATGACTTAATAATATATATTTCTTATTAATAATATTCTATTGTGTGGATGTATCAGTTTTTCTATTGGCAGACATCTTGGTCATTTCCAAGTTTGAGCAATTATGAAAAAAGTTGCTATAAACATTTGTTTATAGGCTAACATGTAGACGTAAGTTTTCAACTCAACTGGAAAACTAAAGAGTACAATAGCTAAGTGGTATGGTAGGAATATGGAAACAGTTTTCTAGGAAATTGTCATATGGCCTTCCTAAGTTTTTATTAACTTTTCAAGGTCTTTATTTAAATATCACTTCTCAGTTATGTCCTCCCTAAAGATTCTACTTAAAATTGCAAGTTATTATTTCTTGACCATATCTTGATACTCTCTACCCATTGCCCTTACTTTAAAGAATAATCACCATGTAATACATCATATATCACTTATTGAGATGTCCCACCGACCTTCTCCCATTTGATGTTACTAGCTTATAAAATTAATTAGAATGAATTTTTTTTCTTTAAGTATTCTATTACCAAAGCCTAAAATACTAATGGGATCATGCAGACCCTTTAAAAGATATTTGTGGAACACATGTATAAAGTCAAGATAATATAATTTTTAAAAAGAGCAAAGGGTCTGAGGTCTTACCCTACTCAGAAGCTAATAAATCAGTGTACCATCATTTCATGGATTGTGGCAGAAGGCAGGAGACAAAAACATTTTACTGTGCCACAAGAAGCAGTGTGTGTTTTGTGTATAATGGTTCCCCTTCCGCCCCAAGTCCCATGGAACCAATACTAATGGGGGACGGGGTGGTAGTTGCACACACAGTGGGCTGTGTCCACACATTAAGAACACCCAGATTAGGAAAAATCAACCTTCAATAATGAGTTGCAGGCAAACCTGCCAAACCTTTGTCTTGGAGAAAGATAATATCTTTATTATACTGGGCATTGTACAAACTTCATCTCTGCTTCAACTCTATTTGATTACATCCTTGAAAAGAAAATCTGCAACAAAATATCTCAGGCTTTGTGCCTGCAAGATGTGCAGAAACACTAGAGACCTCTGGAGAACTGTCTCTCAATTATAACAATCCAGCTCACTTTAAACTTCCACAACATTTTCCTACACACCCTTAAAGGAATAGCTAACATTCTGAAATATTTGGAGATTCTCAAGGGAATTGTGACACTTTTATGGCTCTTCGTGTCTTTGTTCACTTTCCCAGAAAGATCTTTTGATATCCCATTCCACCTGGTGTCCCCAAACTTCTATTTGGTATGTACCTTTGCTTCTTGCAGGAGTAAAATGAAATGTTCCTTCCTTCTTCAAGCCTACCCTGAGTGTCTTTGGGACTAATGAGCACCCCATATTGATGCTAATTAAACCCCATACATACATCTGTCAAAGCACCTAGAGGGTATATCTTCATATGC
The DNA here is from genome assembly GCA_037038555.1 of Rhynchonycteris naso. Taxonomy (NCBI): domain Eukaryota; kingdom Metazoa; phylum Chordata; class Mammalia; order Chiroptera; family Emballonuridae; genus Rhynchonycteris; species Rhynchonycteris naso. Next base: position 286,383,104 of record CM072996.1, on the reverse strand, counting down.
ATAAATACTTTTGGTTTTCCACTGTTTCTCCCTCTTGATATACCCATGAGGCTAATTAAAGGTGAAGATTTGCTAGTTAACTATTACTAAACAAAATTATTCAAATTCACCATTGCTTTGCTTTTTAAATAAATGACTTTTAAATAAATGGGTTCCAGATTATTTTTATGTAAAAATGCCATTTTTATTTTACAACATCCTTTTAAATGAGAACAAATATGGAAGTGTAATCCACAAAAAGACAGTATCTAGATTATCTAGGCCCACCATTTCTCCTTTTTTGCCCCCATATCATTAAAACAACTGAAGAACAATTCTGCTTTTTATTTTATTTGCTTAATTATCTAAAACTTGTTTTGTCCTGAGTTTTATTTTGCTATGCAAGTGATCCCCAATTGTTGTTCAATGAAAACTCTTATCAGTAATTGACACCAGATGTGTTATTCTACTTAAGTTAATTCTGCTTAAATTTTAGTTTATAAAAGGCATACAAGCCCTGGTCAATTGGCTCAGCGGTAGAGCATGGGTCCGGCATGTGGATGTCCTGGGTTTGATTTCAAGTCAGGGCACACAGAAGAAGCAAGCTACTACTTCTCCACCCCTCCCCATCATCTCTCTCTCTCTCACTCTTCCCCTCCTTCAGCCATGGTTCAAATGGTTCGAGCAAAGTTGGCCGAGAGCTATGAAGATGGCTCCATGGCGTTGGCACTAAAATAGCTTGGTTGCCAAGCAATGGAGCTGCAGCCCAGTCAGAAAGAGCAATGCAGGATAGGTGGCTGGCCAGGTGGATCTTGGTCCAGGTTCATGCAGAAGTTTGTCTCTGCCCCCCTACCGCCTTTCACTTAATAATACAAAAATAATAAAAATAAAAAGTCATACAATGTCAGTATAAGGTAATGTTCTTTTTTCCAATACTTCATTAAAGAACAACAAAAAATACAACACACCAGCTATTTTTATAACTTTCAGTTATAGCTTCTCTAATTCACTTTGCCTTGAGAGTGAAATAATTGTATTATGTTTCATTGTTCAGCATGTTGAGACTGTACAATTTCTCTTGGAATGAGTTAGTGACTGGCTTGCAGTTTTAATTCCGTTGCCTTCCTTTAATTCATTTGTTACAATATTGCTAGAATTTTTATGCTTTTAATATTTAATAACAAAAAATTAAGGTTGTCTTTGCTCATTCTCTGCCAATAGCTGTCTGGCTTTTCTAAGTGAAGTACATAATAACTGTGCATAATGTTGATGCATACTACCAAATGCATCCTTGAAGATATCAAGTAAGTAAACCATCCTGTGAAAAAGGAAAGAAATATCATTATGGGACTCTGAAAGCTTACAAGGGGAGTCAGTGCTATTAAATATGGTACTAAGTCCAGAATCAGTTCACACGATTCCTTAGTGTATACCCTCCCATGAAAGCAAAAGTAAATAAGTAATGTAAAGTAAAAAATGACTGTATAGCTTTCTTAAAAAATGATTGTTCCTATTTACTGTAAAAAATAAAAGTGTAATATACATCTCAATATCAGGGGTGAAAGTGTTTAGGGGGATAAGGCGCAATATATAAGTTCCTTTATTTTAGAGATTTATATCATTATTTTGTGATTCCAGAGTCAGTGTCATTGGTACTACAAAGTAGAGTTTCAATAGCCATGAATCAAGAGGCAATATAGTAGTTAAGCAGGCAGATTTTGGTTAAAATTTCAGTAATATAACCTACTAGATGTGTGACAAATATATAATGTTTCCCAGCTTTAATATGCATATCAATAAAAGGGGGACATTAACACATCCTTATTATCTTCATCATATTTATCATCACAACTAATATCTTTTGAGATTGGTTCACGTTCCTCCTATATGCCAAGGACTGCACTGAGCATTTTTTGTACCTCATCTCACAAAGTCCCCAGGAGAAGACTATGTTTCATATATGAGAAAGCTGAGACCAAGAAAGCTTATATCATGTGCTCAAAGTCACAGAGCTAGAGAAGAGCAAAGCCTAGATTGGAACTGAGGTATGTTTGAATTTAAAAAAATAAAAAAAATCTTTCCATTAGTCCTAACAAAACGATTAATATAGGAATGCATATCAAACTTATTGTTCCAGACAAGGTTATAGAGTGAGTGCTATGTTAAAAGTGCCCAGGGCGAGTCCCCAAACTCAGAATTTTATGGAGGTGGAAAGAGAACAGAGGGAACAGGAAGAAGCACTCAGAATTTTCCAAATTTATTCTTCCTCCCTTTTCGTTAGTGATTTGCACCATGAGTTACTCCCACATAGTTTTAGGAAAATCCTAAAACTACTCACAAGCATGTATAGAGGAGCTTAGAAAATAGAATCATGAGAGATAAATACTGATAAGTGAATCAGTATGCTGAAGGAGTCAGGCAGTTGTAAACAAACAAATGAATAAACAAATATAAACAGAGCAATAAAATCTTCTTCACCCTAAAGTATTTTTACCGTTTAAAACATAATATAAATGACAGAAAGGGTAAGTTCATCCTGAATTTGCTGCAAATAATGCATGGCTTCACCCTTTTTAATCCTTTAATTTGTCCTTCAGCATTGCAAAAATTTAGCTCACTTTGCTCAATTTATGGACCATAAAAACAGAGATAGCAAAGTTTTGGGTCATATCTAAACTCAAATTCACATGTTCCTGTATCTCCAAATCAATGTTGCCTGATTCTGCAATATTTGCTTTTCTTAATACACTCTGTAGCACATTTAGCCCTTTTACATATTTCTCAGCCACAGTAACAATGAATGAAACTTTATCTTGATGATAAAATAACTGTCAGTGAAACATAGTGTCTGGTCAATGCTTCAAAGAAAGATATTGAACCAGAACTTGTAGATGTGTAGTTCCCACATGAAGTTAGTCATTACAAGATGTATTACCTGGTTAGGGCTGCCATAACAAAGTAGTGGGTCACTTAAACCATAGACATTTATTTTCCAACAGTTCTGGAGGCTGTAAGTTCAAGATCAAGGTGTCAATAGAGTTGTCTTCTTTTATGGCCTCTCTGCTTGGCTTATAGATGGTCAAAATTCTTGCTGTATCCCAACATATTTCCTTTCTGTCATGATTTATGTCCTCATCTCTTCTTAAAGCTTTATTTATTTATTTATTTATTTATTTATTTATTTATTTATTATAGGGACAGAGTGTCAGAGAGAGGGATAGATAGGGACAGACAGACAGGAACGAAGCGAGGTGAGAAGCATCAATCATTAGTTTTTTTGTTGCAACATCATAGTTGGTCATTGATTGCTTTCTCACATGTGCCTTGACCACGGGCCTTCAGCAGACCGAGCAACCCCTTGCTGAAGCCAGCGACCTTCGGTCCAAGCTGGCGAGTTTTTGCTCAAGCCAGATGTGCCCATGCTCAAGCTGGCTACCTCAGGGTCTCGAACCTGGGTCTTTCGCATCCCAGTCCGTCGCTCTATCACTACCACCTGGTCAGGCCCTCATCTCTTCTTATAAAAAACCAGCCACATTGGTTTAGGGTTGACAAAGATTGTCTTTGTCAAAGTCTACTAAAGCTCCCAACTCTCTTTTCAATTAGAGCCAAAATGATGTTTGGGTTTTTGTGCTCATATTTGCATTGTCCAATTTTATCAAGAATCCTATATCCTGCTAAGTCAGTTTTGCCAGAATCTTCCATCCTTGATATCTGATAACTGTGGCTATCAAATAGGGTCTCTCATTCCTATTGTTCCCTGGGTGGTGTCTGATCACCTTGGCCTGCCTTTAGCAAGATTCCTCTTAGGATGGTATAGCTAGAATCCCTCCCTTGTTGCTGATGTTTTCTATTAGTAACTTTTCATCCACTAACAACCCCCCCCCATTACTAATGACATCATTTTAATTTAATTTCCCCTTTGAAAACCCAATCAGTCTCATTTTTAGATACTGAAGTTTAGGGCTTCAACATACGAATGTGCAGACACAATCTAGCTGTGATACAAGGCATTCCTGTACTATATCTGGGTCCTGATTTCAGAACTGGTGTCAAAGGAACTTTGAGCCTTCCTCCTTTCTCTTCATCCTCATTCCTTTTGGTCTAGGATATTTTAGAAGCTCTCGAGAAGTCCCCAGGGAGTAGCCAGATAGCAGGCAAACACAGTGGCCTGTATGTATTTCTGAACTGCTTGCCTTTGCCTGGTAGCTCTTCGTTTTCAAATATTCATGAATGAATAGTAAGATTTATACAAACCAACAGTTTGCTTTACTTGATTAATTTTCTTGGCACTGATAGGATTTTAAAAGTCTCTGTTAAACCAGTGATACTTTTGGAGAGAGGAGAAAACTAACAAAGTTAATGTAGAGCTCACTGACCTGATTTTGCTGAAACAACAGGCATAAACTCGTTCCCTAATGAATCTGTTTTCATGATTCTTCCTTTTGCCCAATAGCCATTTCCACTGTGCCAGAGAGAACAGGCAGCCCTGTGGTGTGACTGTGAGAGCTGGTTCTCACAGGAGACAAAGGAAAACATTTCGACAATTGCCTCTCCTCATCTTAACCCACATTCAATAATTCATAGAGGACCAGCTGTCTGAGAAGTAGAATTCAAATTTGTGTCTCTTTTCTTTGCAAATTCCAATGGCAGACACAATGCCATTCCACAAGGGTTGTCTTCTGCATTAGTACCAGGAAGCGTCCATTGAATTCTACAAGTACCATTTTCCTGGAAAGTATAGATTTTGTGTTTACACTTATGTTTTTCCCTTCCTTACAATTTTCAGTGCTACGATATATAGCTGGGGTTCTGTCGAATGGCTTAAAAAAAAAATCTGTCCTGAGATCAGAGAAATGAGTGCATTGTGCTAATTAAATAATAAATAGATTTGGCAAAGAGGAAAATGATAAATTCTTATTTGGAAGTGCTCCTAAGGGTTCAACTCTGGACACATTTTACAAATCAGTGATCTTGGAAGTGCTTCTGTTAAAATAAATTAAAATCTCTCTAGTGAGTATGGGCAAAGCTTTTTCCCTGTTTCTTGTCAGAGGCGACATCTAAAAAGAGAGTTGGGTTCCTCTTAGCCTTGCTCTAGAGTTATTTTGACAGATTTCACTTTCACTCTTTACATAGTCATTGTTCTTGCCTTAATTATTATTTTTCTACCACTGAGACATAGTATTTCCTCCTGCAGCACAGAAAACAGATTTGTGGAGAGAATAGCCTATTAAGCTCATCGATCCTAAGTCATTAGCAACTGTTAACTACATAGCAAAAACTTTAATGCATACTATAACTAATCATAAAACCACTTCAATGCTTTCTCTGGCCATTTGAACTTGCTTTGTTTCTGTCATTATATAGATGTCTTATATTGTCTTTGTAAAATATGTTAAGCTCTAGACCTCAGCCTCCTCAAAAATACATAGTCTTTATTTCTCTCTTGGGCTATTTTCTTTCATGGTTTCCTTTGGCATTTGGTTATTAATATTGTACAGGTTACAAACAGCTATTCTCTGATCAAACAAATTTTAATTTTAATAGCAGTGGCTTCACTCTATTGGGAAACTTAATTAATCATGTAATTGTTTCAAATCAAGCAGGTTCCTCTTTTAAAAACCTCATCTTGTGTAATTGAAATGACTATTAATTTCTTGGCCTTCCTGTATGTTAATTCCCTGAGAAAATTACAAATAAATAATCATTTTGTCAAATACAACGATGTATGGAAGCAGCTTTGGATCTATAAGTAGACATACACATAAACTCTACATGCACACAAAAAAATATTGAGGAATCAGAAATAAATAAAAACATTTTTTCTTCATAAAAAACATAATTTGAATTATTTGCTTTTTAAAATTTGTTTTCAATGTGAAATGGCTTCAAGTACAGTAAAACAGTTAGCTTTGATATAAATTCAAATAGAAAGGATTAGATATTATATGATTCATTCCATTAAAATACCTTTGATTTGATAAGTACAATATTTTATCTGTTCTTGTTTTTTTCTATCTTCTTTTCTACTCTTTGTTTTTTCTGTTTATTTTCTTCACTTTTAGACCATTTAAAAAAATTCTTCTCATTTTTCTTAATTCTCTTTTGCATTTACCATTTGTACTCCCACCATTGTACTTTCTTTTCTCAACATTTTCCCTTTATGTGGTGCTTTCTACAGGTTGCTGACTTCTCCTCTCACTCTCTTATTTCTGCCTATCATCTTACAGAATAAAATGATGCACTGGTTTCGTTTGCTGTAGTCTCAGTAATGCCTAATACTGTCTCTTCTCTATCTCTCTCAGCCCTTAAATGATTATTTTGTACTCAATGTTACAATTCCTTGACTAAGCATATTAAATTCTAATAAGCCAGGAAAACATCATGAGTAAAGTCTCTGTAATGTTTAGAATATTATGAAGGGAGAATAAATTTTGAACAGGTTAGCAAAGAAACTCCCTCCCATCACAACCACCAATCAGAGCAAAAGATAAATGTACCAGAGATTTTTTTTTTCTAGGTTTCATTTTATAATCTGTATTCAGTTAAGCACCTTAAGACAGGGTCTTCTAAAATTCTTTTACTTTCATATTCCACTTTCCTCTCTTCCATGAACCATGTAATAAAAAATTGAAATCCATGGAGGAGCTTCTTACAACTAGGGCATCAGATTTTCTGCAAAGCAGAGAATCCAGTATATATATATATAAAAGAGGGTACAAAGGAAGGAAGGAAACAAGGAAGGAAGGAAAGAAGGAAGGAAGGAAGGAAGGAAGGAAGGTAGGAAGGAAGGTAGGAAGGAAGGAAGGAAGGAAGGAAGGAAGGAAGGAAAAAAGGAAGGAAGGAAGGTTTAAGTAGGTCGGGAAATCAGTGTTTATATGGTAATAAGGAATTAAAATCTTTGCTAAGATTAAAATATTTACATCTAGAAATTTATGAATTAGGGAAATAAGTCATTTTCCTAAGAATATTCATGGTTATCAAATGTGGCTAGGTAGATTGTGGCCAATAGAAACCAAATGAGCTTAACATCATGGAATCTACAGGAAGAATAGGCCTGTTTTTGCAACATCTTTCTGAGTACCACCTTGTTTTCTCAGATATTTTAGATATCTGTAGTCATGCCAGGTTGAAAATAATAGAAATCATCAAGAACACCTGCAGTAAATATTATTGAAACATACTTCTAAGAAGCATAGCTATGGCTGTGAGTCTTAATTGACAAAGTTATGAAAAGTCAGGTACTTGTGACATTGAGAATCTTGAACATGCTTAGAAGACAGTCGTGTTATCTATAAAAAGGAGATGAGTGGATTTTTCCTCTAGTACCAAAAGTTCAGTGAAAACTAAAATCTAATGATTAAAAGTTCTAAATATTCCCATATTCCAAGGACTGAATGTTTTCTGGACAACATGAGAACAGGACAAACACCTCCTCTTCACCCCACCCAATCAGTTAACCTAAAAGCAGAACTACAAAGGAAAGGTTGAGTCCTTGGAGAAATAGAGCATTGTGAAGATAATGTATTGTTTTGGCAATGTTTTCTTCTCCCTAAGGCAAAAGTACTAAACCAATGTTTTCAAATTGCTTAATTATTACAATTTCTTTTGGTCACATGTTCCATAATTTGGTTTGGGATTACATGGTTCTCTGATTTAACATTATACCTTTGGCTACAAGATCAACATTAACAATCATTAAAATGGAGGAATTTTCACCTGACCAGGTGGTGGGTCAATGTATATATTATCAGCCTGAGATGCTGAGGATGATCCTGAGGTTGCTGGCTTGCACACTGGTTCATCCAGCTTGAGCGTAAGGTTGCTACCTTAAGCCCAAATTGCTGGCTTGAGCAAGGGGTCATTTGCTTTGCTGTAACCCCTTCATTCAAAGTACATATAGGAAAACCATCAATAACAACTAAGGTGCCACAACGAAGAATTGATGCTTCTCAACTCTCTCCTTTCCTATCTGTCTGTCCTTATCGGTCCCTTTCTCTGTTGCTCTCTGTCTTACACAAAAAAATAAAAAGAATAAAAGATAATAAAGGTGTAAATCTGATTTTAATAAGCTGTGTTTTAAGAATATTTTCTTTTACTTTATATGTATGAAATAAAGTCTGATAATTCTGGTGTCATCAAAGGTATATAAAACTGAACATGTGATGATAAATAGCAAATTATTTAAAATTATTTAGACACAAGGAAGTTGGCAGGGCATATGATGTAGGAGAAAAGAGTTATTGACTGAGATGCAAAGCATAGAATAAAACATATTAAAACAAAATTAAGTGTAGAGTATTAGTGATATATAATGTGGTTGACTGCATTTAATTTTTTTGTGCATAATTAACCAAAAGTTAATTAAAATTATTATCTAAAATGTGTAATGAAACAACAGTAAATGTTTATATAACAAAATATACGTAATTAAAATTGTAACTTAACTGAAAACATACAATTTACAAAAAAAGTTATACAGAATATATATTATAAATATACAAGTATGTTTTAAACATGTGCATGGATTTCATCTTTGGAATATTGCATCAATTACTGATTTCCTTATACCTCTTGACCAGTTAGGGCAAAATAATTGGGCTAGAAATAATGATATTCCAAGAGTCATTGTCTAAGTTAAATAAACAAGCTTCCAATTTTATAGAAATTATATACGCAGAATTATGCTTTGGACTTTGTAAAATAAGAAAAAATAGAAAGTAAGCACCCTCTTCCGCTTCACCATCTCTTTGAAAACAAGATGGACAAAATAAAATCAGCATGTCACTAACTAATTATGTAAATTTGTATATTAGGCAAGAGATCAATGAAGAAGCGTGCTTCCTTGACATAGACACTGCCAAAATATTGAAGGAATAACTGCTGAGCTAGAATGTCACCAAGGGGTTGGGGAAAATGGGGGAAAGGGAAATATTTATGCTGAGAGTTATTATATAAAGACAAATATTAATTAATTGACATGTAAACTAAAATACTATAAAACATTTTTGCCATCAGATGAGAAACAAAATGTAAAATACCAACAGCATCAAATACTGATAAGCAGTAGAGAAACACTACAGCCTCCATGGAAATTAATTTAGCACAATACTTTAAAATTGTAATTTTAGATACCTATTGTCCAGAAATTCTATGTTTTTTTTGTTTTTTTTTGTTTTTAACAGGGACAGAAAGAGAGTCAGAGAGAGGGATAGATAGAGACAGACAGACAGGAACGGAGAGAGGTGAGAAGCGTCAATTATCAGTTTTTCGTTGCCATTGCGACACCTTAATTATTTATTGATTGCTTTCTCATATGTGCCTTGACCGCTGGCCTTCAGCAGACCGAGCAACCCCTTGCTGGAGCCAGCGACCTTGGGTCCAAGCTGGCGAGCTTTTGCTCAAGCCAGACGGGCCCGCACTCAAGCTGGCGAGCTCGGGGTCTTCCAAATCCCAGTCCAACGCTCTATCCACTGTGCCACTGCCTGGTCAGGCCAGAAATTCTACGTTTAAGAAACTATCTCAAATAAATATTATTTGATGATATTGTTATATACACATAAGCATATTCATATCACTGTTATTTATAACAATAAATCTGAAGGCAAGCTAAATGTTTATCAATAACCAATAATGTTTCACAAAAACACGAACTATGAATCAGTCACTAATAGAAACAGTTAGCTCTTTTCTAATGAGAGATCTACGAAATTGCTTTAAAAAGTAAGTTGCAAACTAATATAATTATGTGATTTCAGTTTAGTAAAAATAAAATACAGAAGCATGTATATGTCTCCATTCATAAATGTTTATATAAACAAAAAAATCTGTAAAGGTATGCACATAGTAGAAACTCAGTAAATGTTTGTTGAACCTATTTAAACTTATTTAACCTTAGATTTCTTTCAAACTCTAATGAATTTTAGATACTGTGAACTAAGTCTTCAGTGGTAGTAATGTATAGTTGCTGATTTTGCTTTTATTTTTCATTTTCTCTTAAATATACTTATCTTCTGAGTTTCATCTTGTTTATTCTTTACTTCACTTTATTAACTGTTCTATTACATCAGGTGTAAATACATGCACACAGTAGGTGTTACATGGAGCTGCTAGAGAAGCCCATTCTGGGCTTGTTAAAACATTACATATTAGGAGAAAAATAAGGTAATACATAAATCACTGTTAATATAAAGCATTATGTATCTGTAATTAATAGAGGTTCAAACCAATTTCTACATTCACATTAGGGACAAATTAGGTCTTGCTTAGTCAATCAGGAGGTGGAATTTGAGACAATTTTGAGGCAACAGTTATCTCTTTGTAGGTACAGAAAAAAATTCCAAGTGGTAAAATAGTGTAAGCCTTATGCTATAAGAAACTGGGTCATTTGTTAAACAATGATCAATCCTGCTCAGCTATATTGTAACGTACATAGAATGACAAATGAGGAAGCTGCAAATAAACAAGTGCCACGCTAGCCTATAAAGATGTTATGGCTTGCTGGAGGACAACTTCAATGGGGAAGCAACTGGGAGGTCACTAAAGGTCTTATATTAGGTGAATATGTAATGTCTTTAGGCTGAGGCCATCCAAGTGATCATTCAACACTGATCAACTGTCAGTGAAACCAGTAAAATGTCAGCTCTGTGATTCTTTTAGACTAATGACAATATTATATGCATATACAGAAAAATTAACATATAAATCCAATAATGATAAGATTAATACTTTGTCAGTGTCTACTTCAACTTTAATTTCTCCAAAGTGTGCAAAATTATGAGAGCATTTCATAGATTTTCTGAGAAAAGAGCAAGTGGTTTTACCTTATGAGTGATCATAAATGTCCTCAGAAATACTCTGCAGCAAAGTTACTAATGATTAATTCCCTAGAGATAAAACTATGTGCTGCAGAAATATAAGAAAATCATGTAAATTTCTGAAATGTAATAACATATAATTTGTTTGGCTGAAAATACTGAAAGATAATAAATAGAGGTGTTGAAAGAAATGTGCAGTAAATATACTTATATAGTACACAAAAATTGCTTTAGATTTTTTTAAAATCTGGGAAGCCTTTCCTTGCCCTGATGAGACCTCAAATTTATTAGTTTTTAATAAGGCAATGAGTGGAAGGTCCACTTACCCATGAAACAAGCATTGGTTTAAGCAACTTTTCAGCAAAGTCCCTTTATTTTCTATTTGCATTAAGCTGTGTTCTAGATTACCTACTATACTGCTCACAAAAATTAGGGGATATTTTATTGCTTTATATTTATTTTGAAATATTTCTTAATTTTTGTGAGCAGTATATTTTTCCAGACTTCTGCCAGAGAATTCTCTTTTAAAGAATTACGAAATCCAAGCAAACCATCTACATTCACGGTCTGAGGACATGCCCTAGTCACTGTTGTTGTTTTTGGGTTTTTTTTGTTGTTGTTTTTTTCAGTGAGTTGCTTCCTTCTTTTATTTCCAAAATAACAGTGTCATTCTCTGGTTTCATCTTTTCCTTTTTTCATTTGGTGGGATTCTTCTATTTGCTAACAGAGACATTATATAGTTGCAAGCAAACAAAATTTTTCTCTCCACAGTATAAATGAAAACATTGAAGAAATATTATGCTTTATTTTGTACTCCCTCCCCCATAATAAATTATATAAATTTTTCCCTGGAAACAGAATGGCCTAAGCTATACTGTCACTTGGACTCATAGGAACAGTTTGCTGAATCTATCTGTTTGCAGTGGAAGGAAACATTGTCTAGTGACAAATGTCCAAGATGTTTTCTCAGCCTGCCCAGGCTGCACTGTTTGAGCAAGCTTTGGCACAATGACTGAAGCTAAAAATGTACAGGTGATCCTTGAATGACATGGGGATTAGGGGCGCAGACCTCTTGTGGAGGAAAATCCAGGTGTAATTAATACTCTAAAATGAAACAAGGACCATGACTGTACTCAACTTTAAGATGATAGTTTATCTGAAGAAACTATTAAATCATCACTGGCTGGACTAGAGATTATTCAAAGACAATAAAAATGTGTGAGATCAAGCTCTTTCACTGGGATTTTTCTTTTTGTACTTGAGCACAGACTTGAACTTTGGGTCCACGTGAGAGACACTTGTCTTGTGGAAAGGTGATGGGGTGTTAGAATCAGACCAGCACTGGGAAATACTGAAGAATAAGTCAGTATCCTTTAGGGGCACTTCAACTCCTATTTCTCCATCTCCATGTTCTCTGTTTCAGCCTTCGATCACTGTAACCCATGTCCAACACTCTCACTGTCCCCTTTCTTAGAGAATAAAATCGAACCAGGTCACTCACACTTTATTGTAAAACACTTGGATTTCCTTTATCTACTCTAGAATTATTTATATATTTAAAGATAGAAGAAGAACTAATGAAGTCAACAGAAATCTGAATGAATTCCTAGTGGTAAAATTTCAGAACGTGATACCAAAATGGTGGTTAGTGATCTATAATGGCAGTTTGTCTTCAATATGCCCCTCAAATCATGTGATACAAAACATACAGTACTTCTGTTCTTAACAGACAAAAGATTAAGAATTCATTGTGAGCTTATAAAAAAGAGAACAAAATGGCAACCATATAAAGACTTTTATGGGAACATATGTGATTAACAAATATAGAGAAGGTTATAGCAAATTAATTACTCATTTCAACATTGTTGGGTAGCCCATAAATGTTCAACTGACCATCCTATCCTGTCTAGATAGATCTAAAGAAGTAGATGAATTATAAAACTGTTAAAACTGAAACAAGATCTTCATTCATAAGAAAGTGTGTTCAATCATATTCTAACATATTTGCTAAGACAGAAAAGTAGTTTTTTATGACTTCTTTCAAAACAAAGAGAAAAACCTTAACAACAAAGTTTTAAATGAAAAGACACTATAATTAGCTCAGTTAATGAGCACTTCAAATTCCTTAGGAAAATAGAAAATGAAATATTGCCATAACACATCCTAAAATTTTTATTTATCTTTATACTATTTTATACAGAAAGATTTAGCTTTATTCAGTTCTGACTATTTGGAAAAAAGTTCTAAGGAAATTAAATAGGTATGGTTGTCTGGAAATAAACCAGAAATCACATTTAAGAACAAACCAACTGTTTGTTCTTAAATGGGTGGTTGGCTCAGAGGTAGCATGTTGGCCTGGTGCGTGGAAGTTGAGGGTTTGATTCCCATTCTGGGCATACAGCAAAAGTGATCATCTGCTTCTCTACCCTTCCCCCACCTCTCTATTTTTCTCTTCCCATCCTATAGCCATGGCTCAAATGGTTTGAGCAAAGTTTGTCAAGGGGGGAGAAGAAGACTCTATGGCCTTGTGTCAGGTGATAAAATAGTGCCATTGCTGAATAATGGAGCAGCAACCCAGACAGACAGAGCATCCCGTGGCAGGGGGCTTGCCTGGTGAATCCCAGTGGAGGTGCATGCGGGAGCTTATCTCTCCCTTCCCGCCTCTTACTTAATACTAAATTAAAGGAAGGAAGAAAGGAAGGAAGGAAGGAAAGAAGAAAGGAAGGAAGGAAGGAAGGAAGGAAGGAAGGAAGGAAGGAAGGAAGGAAAGAAGAAATAAGGAAAGAAAGAAGAAAGAAAGAGAGAGAGAGAGAGAGAGAGAGAGAAAGAAAGAAAGAAAGAAAGAAAGAAAGAAAGAAAGAAAGAAAGAAAGAAAGAAAGAAAGAAAGAAACAGGCCAACTCAGAACAAGGGAGAGTAGATCTATTTGGCACTGCTGTCTAAGCAACTTGTCTCTGATGTCAGGGTAATCAGAAGAAAAGAGAATGGGATTCTACCCAACAGTTTTTATTACTTGCTTTTTGCACTAGAGCGTGTTAGTCAAACATCATCAGGTTTGGTGATGGTATGTCATGTATGTAGAGCTAATAAGAGAAAAGTAGTGTTGCCAGGTGGCCTAAAGATGACCATGAATAATGTAGCTAAGTCAAGCAAGGAAGCAAAAGGAAACCACATGGAAAAACTTTACAAATACCTCCAGTGACATTAACTGGCACATTTTTAGATTCAAAAGCATATTTGCACTTAGCACAAAGCTTTATCAGGAAAGATAAATGGTTCTGGCAATAAAATAAAGAGTAATTCTATGCATAACCTAATGTTATGCTACTCTAAGAACTGCTACTTTTAAGAACTATTCAAAGGCGAAATTAGTGGAATCCAGAGAAACATTTCAATGACTTCATCTACTCAAACAATAAGAGGATGTTTCATAAAGCCATTCAGAATGACTCTTGCAGCAAAGAGTGATTTAAATAAAAATCCAAAGTCAATCTATAGTTATTAAGGTTATTTCTTAATTGGGAACTCAAAAAACATGGATTCATGCCAGAAATTTGTTGAGTCATTTCATATATATATATATATATATATATATATATATATATATATATATATATATATATATGTAATTATTAAATATATGTGAATGTTTCCAGTAAGCCAAAATATGAGGAAAAAACATGAACTGATACTAGGACAATTGATCTGCTATACTGCATTTTTCGGACCTTGATGATACATGATATAAAAGATATATATTTTATAGACACAGAAGCTGGACAGTGCTATGTCAGCTTTCTGGTAGTCTTCAATGAAGGGAAAGAAAATGTGTTGTTCAAATAATATGCAGTATAAAGAAACACGGTATTTTACTTACAAACCTAGTCTCTAAATAATTTATAAAAGATAATGGGGTTTCTGCAGATGTTTGAAGAAAAATTATGTAAAATAATCAACAGTCTCTCACTTAGAATGTGTAATACAGTGTGTCCATAAAATCATGGTGCACTTTTGACCAGTCACAGGAAAGCAACAAAAGATGATAGAAATGTGAAATCTGCACCAAATAAAAGGAAAACACTCCCAGTTTCATACCTATTCAGTGCAGTTGGATGTGGCCTCCATTTGTTGCCCTACACACATCCAAACAATAGTGAAGTTCTTGCCACACACAGGTAAGGACGTCTGGTGTAACAGAGTAAATAACGTCTGTGATTCTCTGTTTTAAGTGATTAATGTCATTGATACATTCAATGTACACATGTTACTTCACATAACCCCAAAAGTAAAAGTGTAAGGGCATCAGATCCGGGGATTGTGGTGGCCATGGCTTGACAGAACCCCTGCCTATCCACTGCCGGGGGGAATGTTCTATCCAGAAACTCACTAACAATGATGGCGTAGTGTGGAGGAGCGTCGTCCTGTTGAAAAATGACACCTTCTGGAAATTGTGGCACTGCATACAATTCCAACATGTCAAGATACATAGGTGTTTGCCGTCACAGACTGCTCCATAAAAAAAAAAAAAAAGGGCCTATCACTTTATCATGCATCAGGCCACACCACACGTTCACTTTAGGGGTGTTACGTTTGTACTCAACATAGGCGTGAGGATGTTCAGCAGCCCATTTTCGGATGTTATGGCAATGAACATGTCCACAGATATAGAAGGTCGCCTCATCGCTAAACACAATCTTCTGCAAAAATCTTGCATCATTGTTGATCTCATGAAGCATATCTGTAACAAACATGCATCATGTGGGTCTATCCGCCGGTTTGATAGCGTGCAACAGCTGCAATTTGTACTCTGTAAAATAGAGACATTTCTTTAACACCTTATGAACTGTAGTCTTGCTTAGGTGTCATTGTCGAGCACATGCACGCACAGATTTTTTTTTAGGGATCCTTAGGTAGCTATCCTGTATAGCCTCTACAGACTCGTCACTGACTGATGGCCTACTAGAACGGGGTTTCTCCACCAAACTGCAGGTTTCCTTCAACTGCTTATCCCACCGGGTAATGTTATTCCTATGTGGTGGCACTTCGTTATAAACGCGCCGATATTCACGTTGCACTTTGGTCACGGATTCGAATTTAGTGAGCCACAGAACACACTGAACTTTCCTCTGTACCGTCCACATCTCGACTGGCATGGCCGTGGGCTGCTCCACTGTATACACGGTATTACGTCATCATCTGCACATGCGCACATGCTGCCACATCATCCTACAGAAACTGGGAGGGTTTTCCTTTTATTTGGTGCAGATTTCACATTTTTATTGTCTTTTGTTGCTTTCCTGTGACTGGTCAAAAGTGCACCATGACTTTACGGACACACTGTAGACTATTAAACTTCCCCTTCCCAGAAGTCTCTTTAAGAATGGTTAATTCTCCATCTCTAAGCTGCTTTTTTTTTTTCTCCAGGTGCATAATTTTTAATGCTAACTTACTTGAATTTATTTTCTGCTAATGACACTCTAATCTATATTCGCTGTTATAAAGTACTTTGTCCATGTACTATTTATTATCTGTTAGTGTCTTTGTCCACTATGTAGCTAAGGAAGAACTAATTCCAAAAAACTGTGTAACTTGCCATGAGGTAGTGAATTACTGAACTGAAATTCCATTTGCATCTGTTGCTCTTCTTACTTACAGTTTTAATCCCACTAAAAAATTAAGTTACAATGATTATAAAAGGTATACAAAAAGGTTAAACTTACGAGAGGCATTTGTATTAGATTTGCCATGATATCCTAAGAAAATAATATACTCCTAACAGCCCTTTGTTTTTCTTATTACTTGACCTTTCTTCATATGCAGTGTTTACCACCCTGTTTAAGTAGATAATCTCTCTCTTTTGACTATTATGATAGCATTCCAACTGGCCATTCCCAAATTCTTGCTTTTCTTCTTATGTAAGCATTATTATAGACTAAAAACTATTTGTATGTGTATTCTTAAGTTTCTAAACTTTCATTGGCTTCCCATTGGTCCTAGGAAAAGTCTATACCCTCTGACATGGCTTATGTCTCTACTGACTTCTATAGTTTCAGCTTTCTATATTCTCCCTTCTGGATTTCATTTTGGATCACTTTCCTGCAAGCCTCTCTCTTGAGTTTGAAAATACCATTCATTCTTCAAAAGCATTGTGTTGACCCTTTCTTCTCCTTTCTAGGAAAACCCTACTAAGTCTGCAGATGCAGATCACATGTCTTCTGGGAGACCTCTCTCTTTCTCCCTGATCACTTAAGATCCACATGTGTTCTTTTCGCATCTGTGCTACTATTTTGTATGCTTTCTTTAGATCTAGAATTATTTGTTGATGATAAACTGTGTGAGGCCACCATGTCTTTCTTACTAATGACTGCACCATCAGTTTCAAATCTGCTAATCAAATTAAAAAAACAAAAATAAAACCCAAACTAAACCAACAAATCAATAATGAATGAATGAATGAATGAGCAAAGAAAATGGTTATTAAAGATATGAATAAGGGACTAGTGGTTTTCTAGGTAGGGTTCCAATTAGCTTTTCTAATTGCTCAATTGAAAAAATAAATACATCAACACCAACACGACAAGGGCATACTGTCAGCCTATGGAATAGTTCTAGTTTAATAATGTTTTGTGGAATGACTATATAAGATATGACTTTGTTCAAATAGAGAACAGACAGAGAGATACAGTGATGGATGTAGTGAGAGGGCACACTGTAGCAATAAAAGAAACTTTGATACCTTGGAATCAAAATTCCATCCATGCCCTTAATTGTGCTACAGATGCATATTTCGGTATCTAGACATTGACAACAGCAGATGTGAAATGAAAATTTCATCCTAGTTTGAAGATAGAGCCTGTCTGCTCTCCATCTGAAGATGATTTCTACTATCAGACAGAAGACTTTAAGAAGCTCTACTTTGTAAAAAATAAAGCAGTTCAAGGTTTTTCAGTTAAACATCTAAACAAGCATTAAAATATTTAATGTTGCTTTATTTATTTTGTTATTTTCAATTCTTAGAATAATGACCCATACATTTCCTGGAGATAATAAATATTCTTTGTACAGGATTGCAGTGATGATTGTTAAAAAAAAATTGCGTAATATAAAATAATGTATTTATGACTCTTTACATTTTCTTTACATTCCCAGGTGGAGAGAAATTGCATTTTCAGTGATAGCTTATTTACTATTAGGAAGATACAAGTTTGAGACTGGATTTATTTAATTGTGTTTGTTGTATAGGTAGGTTTTGAATTTTTATGCTCCAATATTGTTAATACAGTTTATGACCATTTTCTTGTGATTATGAAATGATTGCTTCATTTTTGTCTCTATGTCAAACAGGAAAAATATGAGGTTGTAAAAGTAATGAGGGAGAAGAGAGAAAACAGCCTGTCAAATGTGTTAATGATTGGACTGAATTTAGGGTTTTGTCTGGGCTTCAAATTTAAAAGGTCTATATAAAAATAAAAGGTTCAAAAAGATCATTACAGCCAGACCATGAGGTGGCACAGTGGATAGAGCATAGGACTGGGATGTGGAGGACCCAGGTTCGAGACCCCGAGGTTGCCAGCTTGAGCCCAGCCTCATTTGGTTTGAGCAAAGCTCATCAACTTGGACCAAAGGTCGCTGGCTCAAGCAAGGGGTTACTCGGTCTGCTGAAGGCCTGCGGTCAAGGCACATATGAGAAAGCAATCAATGAACAACTAAGGTGTCACAATAAAAAACTGATGATTGATGCTTCTCATCTCTCTCTGTTCCTGTCTGTCTATCCCTATCTATTTTTCTCTCTGTTTCTGAAAAAAAGAAAAGGACATTTGCACTATCTGCATATACCCATATAAGTCCTCCAGTTCAAGGTGAACCAGATTCTTGCCCATTAACCAAAGATTTGAACCTGTACTTGCCCTGGCAACAGGTAATTTTTTTTCTTTAGTAGAACTTTCCAAGTTAAATAATTCCTTCACTGACAAGTGTTTTGAGGAAGGTGACTATTCTAAACAGTAAACTTTTTATTGCAGCATGATCTAATCAAGACTTAGATATGAGCTCTTTTGAAGTGACTGGATTTATTACTTAGAGTGACAGCTTTGAGACTGGCCTCTATCGTGCAAGCACCTGATTTCTAGGTACCGATGGAAGTGGTAACTGTGCTGTTTATAATGCAGAGGACTCTATAACAATGAAGGCAGTTATGAAAAATACATTTTTTGCTGATCACTATCATTCCAGGAAAGAAAATCTAGACACCATAGTCACTGTTTTGATTATCATAAGATCAGAACTGTCAGTATTTTCAATTACGAGAAATACAACTTCCAACCTATCACATATTCTTTGATTTATGTGATTTTACTGCAGTCTAATTTTGCATGCTGCATAATTCATCACAGGATTACAATACAATCTCAGAGTGATAAAATCGAGAAGCAAGAATACAACTGAAGAGGAAAATGATTGTTCTTGTGGTCTCTGGTCCTTAAAAGTCAAATTCTGTCAAATTTGAATTGGGGGTCTGAGAAGACATTGAAGGAAATGGCTTGACCCTGGAGGATTCTGTATAATGCCATGGGATAAGCACAGATTTTCTGTACATTGAAAACAAGACTTCATACTTGTTAAAAAATTTCCTTAGAAAAGGACAAACATCAATATTATATTAATTTCAAAAACACTGAGAAAGCAGGGATGGATAAGACCTCTGAAATGCTTCTCCTCCATAAAGAGCAATGAGAACATTAAAGAAATTGTTGAAATCAACATTTTAAAAACTCTGAAAATTAACCAAAGACTTGCATCAATATGTAGAATGTTTATTCAAGACTTTACTAAATCTCGGTAAGAAAAGCGAGTTTTGTGTCAGTTTAATGTGTCCAAACCCCAGGCCCCTTTCTCCTAGTCTTGCAGTGGCTTTGAAAACCAAAAGCCCACAGCATCAAAACTAGCAGCTTAGCATCTTCTGGAAGGAATAAAATGTGGCTGGATGTCTTCCAAAGTGCAGTTCCCCAAGTTCTCTAATAAATACAACTGGCAAGACTTGTTTTTATTTGACCTGACTCAGATCTCGTTAAGCTTGAAAATTCTTTTCTGATGGTGGTGTAGAAAATAATCGGTGACAATTGTTTATTATCACAGCTACCTAAAGCAATAACTGCTGCCACAAACAACAAACTGACCAAAGTAGTTAAAAGAATATGCTGAGGAATGAGATGTCCTTGAGGAACTTTGACAAACAATATATTTCTGGGAAACTATAAGGGCACATGCTTGTGGAAGACCCTGTGCAATCCCAGGGCTCTGCAGATAGATACCTACAAGAGACCTGGTGGTGCCATAAGAACTCATCACTGACTGATTCTCAGGCTCTGTCCAACAAGTAAATGAAGGCCAAAATGTAATAATAATATGTCTGAGTGTTGAAGAGTAGCCCAGACATGCATGCAATGCATCTACTTGGCAAAAACTAGAAACTCATTGGTCCTGAGTTAATAAGTATATTTACATATCCTTTCTCTGATAGGCTCTAATATCCACAATATATTAAACATGCTTACAACTTAACAATAAAAATTTAAAAATGAGTAAAGAATTTGAATAAGTATTTTTCCAAAGGAGATATAGAAATGGCCAATAAGCTTATAAACAAGTGTTCAATGTCTTTAATCACTAGACAAATACAAATCAAAACCACAATGAATTACCACTTCATACCTGCTAGGTGGCTATAATAAAAATAAGAGACAATAGATATGGTTAAGGATGTAGAAATTGGAACTCTTAGAGATTGCTTCCAAGATTACATTATGTTGCAATCATGTTGAGAAAAAATATGGTAGTTCCTAAAAGATTAAACAGAATTACCCTAGGACTCAATAATTACACTAAATACATACCCAAGAGAATATAAAATATACGTTTACTCAAAAGCTTGTAAGCAGATGTTCATAGCAGCATTATTTGTAATAGCAAAGAGTGGAAACAACCCAAATGTCCATCAACTGGTGAATGAATAAACAAAAACTCTATATTTATACAATAAAATATTTTTCAGTTTCATAAAATAAAATACTTTGAAAGCATTATGTTAAATGTAAAATGTAAAAATCTTAGGGCAATCCCTGGACAGTTGGCTCACTGGTAGAGTGTTGGCCTGGCATGTGGATGTCCTGGGTTCAATTCTTGGTCAGGGCACACAGAAGAAGCGCCCATTTGCTTCTCCATCCCTCCTGCAGCCCTAGTTCCATTGGAGTGAATTGGCCTCAGGCACTAAGGATGGCTCCGTGGCCTCTGCCTCAGGGGCTAAAAAGATCTTGGTTACTGAGTAATGAAACAATGCCCCATATGGGCAGAGCATCAATCGCCCTTTAGCGATCTTGCCAGGTGGATAGCAGTCAGGGTGCATGCAGGAGTCTGTCTCTGCCTCCCTTATTCTCACTGAATAAAACAAACAACCAACCAAACAAAAAACTCCATGCAAAATAACCATATATTATATGATTTCATAGGTATGACATGTCCAGAATAGGGAAACCCATACACAAATAAAGTAAGTTAATAATTGCGAAAGGGTTTGTGTGAGAAAGAACATAGAAAAATGACTGCAGATGGGCTTTACTGATAGGATGAAAAAATATTCATGAGTGAGACGGTGATGATGGTTCTGCCGCCATGTGAATATGCTAATGATAACTGAATTTTTTCATGTGATGGGATAAATTTTGTGGTACAGAACTGCCTTCACACACAAAAAAATACATTGATAATCTATTGACTAAAGAAAAGAAGATATTCACCTTGATGTCAATTTTTATATACATTCAAAATAATCAGATGATTATTGTAACAATAAACAAAAGTTTAGAAGATTACCTTCGGAAAAATTGCAACACCTCAAAATGAGACTCAGAGACATGGACAAGAGTGTGGTGGTTACTGGGGGTGGGGAGAGGGAAGAGTGGGAAGGATCAGGGGAGGGGAGGGACACAAAGAAAAACCAGATAGAAGGTGATGGAAGACAATTTGACTTTGGGTGATGGGTATGCAACATAATTTAATGTCAAAATAACCTGGAGATGTTTTCTCTGAACATTTGTACTCTCATTTATTAATGTCACCCCATCAAAATTAATAAAAAAAATATATTTCTAAAGAGAATCTCAAAGTATTAGCATTCAGATAATTTAGTTTCTAAAATTTTGTAGATAGATTTGAATATTAGATACTTAGAGCACATATATATATATATAAAAGCATCTAAAATGTCAACATTGATTTGTGTCAAAATTTAATTTTTAAAATGTCCTCAGTACATGGAAGAGCATAAGAAGTTTAGGTGATCTTTGACACCAATGGAGAACAGTACAATTTCTCAGAAGTTTATATACATAATAAACTAACTTTACTAAATAACAAGTAGCAGATATAATGGTGAAAAATAAATATACTTTGGTTTCAGAATCAGATCAATGATGAATAGTTAGTAGGACGTAACAACCAGGAGTTTTAAGGTTGATACTTTAATAAACAATTACTATTTTATGGTAGAACAAGTTGAGAATTTGAGATCATACATTTCTCCCAAGTTTTACTTAACACATTCATGCAACTTTGTTTAATCTCTTTTCTTCATTCACTGATGAATTAATATATTTATTTGTTCACTACTTTTATTCAATTTAGATATTTGGTATTTAGTTAATCATAAGCACTTATTATGTAGCTTATAGTGTGAAATATTTCTTAAATATAATGAATAAAAAATAGCAAAGACTATAACTATTATTTTATGTGCTTGTGAAACAAATCTAAGGCAACACATGGAAATATTTTAAGGTATAACAATTAAATATCTCTGCTAAAGAAATTTAAGTAAGAAAATATGATTGTGGCAAGAAAAGTTTTCTGTAAGTAGTTGCATAAGTTTTTGAGGAATGCTGAACGTTGTTTAAAGTGCTTTTCATATATTAAATCCTCACAACTATCTTGAAGGGAAGCACTATTATTATCATTGTGTTATATATGGCTACTATGTGGTAGAGATAGG
The DNA here is from genome assembly GCA_037038555.1 of Rhynchonycteris naso. Classification (NCBI taxonomy): domain Eukaryota; kingdom Metazoa; phylum Chordata; class Mammalia; order Chiroptera; family Emballonuridae; genus Rhynchonycteris; species Rhynchonycteris naso. The sequence goes on along the minus strand of CM072996.1, from coordinate 286,360,269 downwards.
ATTTGAACCCAGACAGACTTTGCTAAAATGTGCTTATTTAGACCTTGATGGAATTATTGATTTTTTATGAAAATTATTAGGGGGCAAGGGAATTCCAAATTTTGAAAATAAAAAATAACAGAAAAGAAGAAATGGGAAGAGGATATATTTGGCCTTAAGACTGATGTGAATTATAGATTATGAAGGCAAAATAAAGTATTTGAGAGAGGTACTGGGAATAATGAACTAGAAAATTTAAATATCATCTAGAGGTAGACAGGGAGCCACTGAGAATTTTGAGTGAGAGAGTAAAATTATGAAATGGTACTTAATGAAAAATAATTTTTTCTGGTATGGCTTACCTGCGTGTGATGGATATAAGAATAGCTGTTAGGGAGTGATTAATCAATAATGTAATAAGGACAAAATCATGGAACTGAAATCCTTAGCCAAGATACGTGGAATAAATAGATTTAAATGATGTTAGCCATTCTAAATTTCCTTTAAAACCTGAACAATTGAAATCTCTATTAAAATAATTGTATTCTGTGACCACTCTCTCTACTTTTTCTAGATTTGCATATACAACCATTCTCTCTGAAATCGTGCTTTGATGTAGAGATTTCCATACTAGTGTTCATTCCTTTATCAAATGTGCATGAATCCAGTGATTTTTCTATATACTAACCATAAAATTTCAGAAAAATAAATTTAAAAATCAACTTCTTTTAGAATTGCAACCAAAAGAATAAAATAGCTGGGAATACACTTAGCAAAGGATGTGAAGGATCTATATACTGAAAACTACAAAGCATTATTTAAAAATATTAAAAAACACAATTAAATGGAGAAATATTTTATATTCATGAATTGGAAGAAACAACATAATTTAAAATGTCCATATGCCCAAAGCAATACACATATTTAATGCAATCCTCATCAAAATCCCAATGACATTTTTTAAAGGAAAAGAAAAAAAATATCATCAGATATATATGGAACCACAAAAGACCCCAAATAACCAAAGCAATCTTAAGAAAAAAAACAAAGCTGGAGGTATCATACACTGTTACACTTCAAGTAATGCTACAGAGTCACAATAATCAAAACAGTGTGGTACAAGCAGAAAAACACGTAGATCAATGAAACAGAATTGAGAATTCAGAAACAAACCCATATGTATATGTGCAAATAATTTTTGGCAAAGAAACCAAAAACATATAATGAAGAGGAAAATAAAATCTCTTCAATAAATGCTGTTGGGAAAGCCACATGCCAAAGAATGAAACCAGACTGCTGAACTGTCTTCAAATAAAAAATTTACTCAGAATGGATTAAAAAATACCTAAATATAAGACCTGAATCAATAAATTAAATAGAAGAAAGCATAAGTACTAAACTTATGGACTTTGGTCTTAGAGAAAATTTTATGAATTTGAGCTTGAAGGCAATGAAATAAAAGCAAAAATAAATAAATGGGACAATATCAAACTAACAAGCATCTGCACAGCAAAAGAAATCACTAACAAAAAAGCAATGCATCCAATGGGAGAAGATGTGTGCAAACAACAGCTCTGACAAGGAGTTGATATTATATATATATATATATATAACTTATTTAACTCAACACCAAACAAACATATAATCTAATTAAAAATAGGCAAAAGATCTGAACAGACACTTCTTACAGGAAGACATACAAATGGCCAACAGATATATGAAAAGATGCTTAACTTCACTATTAGGGTAAAGCAAATCAAAACACAATGACATACCACTTCACACTTGCGAGGATGGCTACTATCAACAAGATAAGTAATAACAAGTGTTGGAAAGGTTGTGGCGAAGAAGAAACCTTCACTCACTGCTGGTGGGAATGTAAACAGGTACAACCACTATTAAAAAGAGTATAAAGATTTCTCAAAAAATTAAGAATAGCTACCATGTGACCCTGCAATCCCTCTTTTCAGTATCTACCAAAAATAATTAAAAACATTTATTTGAAAAACTTATGCATCTTATGGTTATTCCAGAATAATTTATTGTGGTTGAACCATGAAAACAGCCCAAGTGTCTGGATAAATGATTGCATAAAGGAGAAGTGGTACATATATGCAATGGAATACTGCTAAGTCCTAAGAAAAGGTGAAATACTGTCAGTTACGACCACTGGGATGAACCTTAAGAATATCATCCTAAGCAAAATAAGTCAGACAGAAATAATTAAGAACCACATGATTTCACTCATATGTGAGATATGAAACTGAAAGCAACAAATGAACAAACACGAAAAATAAAAACGCATAGACATAGACCACAGTATGGTCGTTACAGTGGGAAGGAGAATATTGACGTATGGAAAGGTAAAGAGGCCAAAAATATGCTGATGAAAGATGACTTGACTTGAGGTGTGAGCACGCAATGCAATATGAGGATCATGTGTCATAGAAATGTGCACTCAGAATCTATATAATTTAATTAATCAATGTCACCTCACTAAGTTTGACAACAAGGAAAAGAATTAGGCAATTCGTTATGTAGATTCCATCCTTTCAGAAATTACTGACTGCATTTTGTTGTAATTTAAAACGTTTCTTATTCCCCTGTTTTTCCAGAAAACTGGCACTTAGATATAGTGCTGTGAGCTTCCTGGTGCCTCTTCCTTTATATTAAGAAGCACTAATGCCTGATGTTTCAGTATGAGTGATGTTAATATTTGGCAGTAGGATTGAATACTACCAGCCTGATCCATGTATTTTAAAGTTTCCCATTATCCTATCCATTCATGTAATAATTTTAACAACGAATAATGGATCTATTGCTTAGATCCATTATTAGGGTTTGCAAAATGATGACATTTTATTTTTATTACTTATTTTGCCATAACGACAAATAAAAGAGGGGAAAAATGTGGTTGGAAAGGGTGTGTTCTGTGTTTCTTGTATTCTCAGTCTTTTTATTCTCTATCAGCAAATGGGCTAGGACTGAACTGGCCAATCTGCACTTTCATTTGGGAGAAGTAGAGCCAGGAATATTCACACAAGTTAATAAAATTTGTCCCTGTCATAATAAATGCTATATCAGTGGGCACAAAGGAAAGAACTGTGCATTCTATTTGAGAGTTATAAACAGTTAGAAATTGCTGGAAAAAAAGAAGGTGTGAGTGTGTGTACATGTTGGTACTTGGTGATAAACCTGGAGAGAGAGAAGAGGGAAAAAATGGGAGCTTTTTAATTATATAGTTTGTCAGGTATTTTTCCCCTAATAGGCAATGAGATGAAGGGTTTTCTGCAAGAGAATATCTAAAACGTTTGTTGGAGGAAGACCACATTTCTAGCAGTGTGAGGATGGACTGGAAGGAAGACGACTGGAGGCAGATCAGTGCTGCTCTGATCACTGCAGCAGAATAGGAAAACGATGAAGTAAACTTGCACTTGCAGGAGAGACATTTCTTAAACAGCATGCCTGTAGAAAACTATTTTGCTTCTACCTAAGTGCCCTGTTGCTGCAATTGGAGATGAGGTCCCGGAAGTAAAGAGATTGGGAGTGTATAAGGTAAATTCATCAAGAGAATATACACTTACATATAAAGATTACTATTAAAATATTCTTCATTAATATATTATTCAGCATAAAAATGATTTATTCATTAAAAAGTTGTATGGAATATATTTAATAATTTCTTTTGAAAAAAAATTTCTGGAGTGCCTGACCTGTGGTGGCGCAGTGGATGGAGCGTCGACATGGGAATACTGAGGTCGCCAGTTCAAAACCCTGCACTGGTCTGGTCAAGGCACATATGGGAGTTGAGCTTCCAGCTCCTCCCCCCTTTCTCTCTTTCTCTCTCTCTCTCACTCTGTGTCTCCTCTCTAAAATGAATAAATAAATTAAAAAAAAATTCTGGAGTATCTTCATCAACCAAAGTCTTATATATTTAGACTTATAGGCTTGTCTTTTTCCTCTTTAAACATTGTTATATGTACAAATCCAAGACCCCTTTTCTCAAGTTTCAGCTTAATTTTACTTCTACCATAAAGTTGTCTCTTTCTGCTAAATCTGCAGCAATATTAGTGCTGCTATTATAGTTAACCACTCTGTCTGCACTTTATTATAGTCCTTGTGCACACATCATAGGGTTGAAATTAAATCTGTAAGTCCTTAGACATTTTTATTATTGCCTACTCACGGCTATATCTTCAGTTCATCTGGTCAAGTCCCCTGTCCATAGTAGTCACTCTAGAAATGGGCATAGATTACTCCTACTTCATGTGTACAGAAAATGTACATGAATTTTAAGGTTCTTTCAATCCTGCAGTTGTGTGATTCTTTTAACTTGTGTATGTTATGCTTGAACATGAATGTTTTTAGGACCACAGAATGAACAAGGAATGTAAACTTGAAAATAGATTTGACATTTAAGGGTTTTATAGAAAAGTCTTCCAAATTGCTTATTTTTCTAATGACCATAACTACTGGTAATATTCTTTTAATTTTTGGTAATATTTGTTTAACCTAAACTAAAAAACACTAATATACAAGTTACAGGTTATATTTACTAAATAAACTAGTAAACATGTGGGAAGGTTATAGTTTTATAGCCAAATCACTGAGTGTCTAGCATGAGATTTTAAAGTACATTCATACCAATTTGAACAAACTAAAATGTCCTGAAAAAACACTCACATGTGTCATCTTTCTAAAGGAGTAGCAATACAAGACCAATGAATGAAATTTGGCCTGAAAAAACTGTAAAGTAGCTTTTAGCAAGCTTAGTGAAGCAGGGTGAGTATGTATTAAGGAATGCTGAGGAGATTCTTACATTGAAAAGGGTGTTTATTCATTTGTCAAAATCATTAATACCTACTGTGCACCAGAAACTGTCTACTCATTGTTTCCACTAATTCAAAGACAAATGAATATGACTTCAACCCATATGAAAAATCTCTTCAGCTAATGAAAATACAAATGTATGTTCTTACTCTTGTAAAACACAATATCTACAGCAAGATAGAATGTTTTTACACTGCTCTGAGAGTGGAATGATTAATAATTCTGTCCTGAAAAATTAATGAAAACTTTGGAGAATAGGTGTCATTTGAATAGAAACATATAGTATGAATAAGATTTCAAATGTGAATGTAGAAATTTGTATGGGAATGTGAATATTTTAGGGTATGGGTAGAGTCTTGTTAAATCTCTAATAACTGGTGTCCAGAGTTTGCTTCTAGGCTTAAATCTTGAAAGATGAATTAGATCTCTTATAAATTACAAATGACCACACATTTTTATTTCTCCCATAAAGACATAGAGTGTATTTCCATATTCCTTGAATTTGAGATAACTTGCTTTGACCAACAGAATGCAGTGGAAGTGACTTTTTATGAGTTTGGAGCCTGGTCTCCAACGACCTTGTAATCTCACACTTTAGCACCACTGCCACCATATGAATAAATCTGAGCTACACTACTGGAGAGGAGCAGTGGAAGGAAGTCCTGCTGGTCTCAGCCCAAATTGTCAATCCTTAGACTGGCAAGCTCATAAATGGTTGTTGTTTTTAAGTCATTAAGTTTTAGAAGTAGTCCTGGCCAGGCAGTGGAGCAGTAGATAGAGCATCAGACTAGGATGTGGAGAACCCAGGTTTGAGACCCTGAGGTCACCAGCTTGAGCACGGGCTCATCTTGTTTGAGCAAAGCTCACCAGCTTGGACCCAGGGTCGCTGGCTTGAGTAAGGGGTTATTAGATCTGCTGTATTCCCACAGTCAAGGCACATATGAGAAAGCAATCAATGAACAAGTAAGGTGTCATAATGAAAAACTAATGATTGATGCTTCTCATCTCTCCATTCCTGTCTGTCTATCCCTCTCTCTGACTCTGTCTCTGTAAAAAAAAAAAAAAAGTGGAAGTGGTTTGTTGACAAAAAAAAGGTAAACTTGTATTGAGGATCTATAATATAATACTAAAGTATTTCAATTTTATCACTCAAAAAATGGGGAGCTCCAATATACCAGCAATGTATACCATTTATATTAGCACTCCCCAAAATGAAATGTTTCTTTATAAACCTAACAAAATATGTAGACAGATATTTTCCTTATACAGATAAGAACTATAAAACTCTGAAGAACAAATAAAATAAGGATAAAATAAATGGAGAGATATTCCATATTCATGAATAAGAAGACTAAATATTGTTCAGATGTCTGTTCTTTCCAATTTGACCTGTTGATTTAATCTATTTTCAATCAAAATCCCAGAAAGACTATTTTTGTGGATGTCAAGAAACTGTTTCTAAAATTTATATTGAGGCAGAAGACTCAAAATAGCAACACAATATGGAAGAAAGAAAACAGAGTTGGAGGACTGCTGTTAACCAATTTCTAGACTTACTATAAAGTTACAATTATCAAGACAGTGTGCTATTAGTGAAAAATAAACAAATAGATTGACAGAACAAGCTAGATTTTCCCCAAATAGGCCCATATAAATCTAGTCCACTGATCTTTGACTAAAGGAGCAAAGGCAGTACAGTGAAACAACTGGTCTTGGAAAGAATTTGAACATCTATATGTAAGGCAATACAAAGACCCTTATACCCTTCTTAAAAATTAATTCAAAATGGGTCATAGATCTACATGTGAAATGCAAAACTATAAGCCTCCTGAAAGATGACATAGAATACAAATGATGTTATTTATGGCAATGACATTTTAGATAACAATATCAAGACATGATTCATGAAAGAAATAATTGATAAGCTGGACTAGAACAAAATTTAAAACTTCTACTTTGGGAAAAACATTGTCAAGAGAATGAGAAAGTAAGCCACAGATTGAAAGAAAGTATTTGTAGAAAATTATGATAAAAGACTGTGGTTCAAAATATACAAAACACTCTGAATATTTAACAATAAGAAAACCAACAACCTAATTAAAAAATAGGCTGGAGACCAAAAGAACCGCCCTACTAAAGAAGATATATAGTTCACAAAAAAAGCATATGAAATGATGCTTTATATTATATGTCATCAGAGAAATACAAATTAAAACAAAAACTAGATGCTACTGCAAACCTATTATAATGGCCCAAATCTGTAATGCTGACAATACCAAATGCTGGTGAGGGTGTGGAGCAATAAGAATTCTCATTTATTGCTGGTGGAAATGAAGATGGTACAGCTATTTTGGAAGATAGTCTGGTAGGTCCTCACAAAACTAAACATACTCTTACCATATAATTCAGCAATCATATTCCCTTGTATTTGCACAAAGGTGTTGAAAACTTATGTCCACATAGAAACCTGTATATGGATATTTATAGCTGCTTTATTCATAGTTGCTAAAACTTGGAAGCATTGAAATAGTTCTTCAGAAGGTGAAAGAATAAACTGTTCTATACCCAGACAATAAAATATTACTCAACGCTAAAAACAAATCAGTTATTCAGCCATGACAAGGCCTACAGAAATCTTAAGTACATACTGCTAAGTGAAAAAAGCCAGTATGAAAAGACTATATACTGTATGATTCTGACTATATATATAACATTCTGGAAAATGCAAGCTATGGAAATAGTATAAAAATCAATCTTGGCTAGTAGCTGGGGGAAGCAGAACACAAGAGATTTTTAGGGCATAAAAATACTTTGTATACTGCCATAATGATAGACATGTCATTATATAATTTGTGCAGACTCATAGAATGTACAACATATGGAATGAACAGTAACTTAATTTATGAATTTTGAGTGATAATAATAGGTCAATGTAGGTTCATCAATTGTGTCAAATATACCAGTCTGATTGGGAATGTTGATCATAAAGGAGACTATGCATATGTCAGGGTAGGGACTATATAGAAAATTTCTATACTTCTCAGTTTTTCTTTGAACCTAAAATTTCTTTTTTTAAAAAGGGAAGGAACCTTAAAATTATTATGTAATTTAATTATGTTCACCTACCTGTAACCTGGCACAGCAGAACAGCTATTATCTAAATGTTTTGTTTGTTTGTTTGTTTTACTAGATTGCTTGGCTGCCTCTTTCCTGGTCCTTTGGCTAGAGAGAACAGGATTTTGTTGGGGCTGTTTTTTTCTACATCTGTTAGTGTTTATGGGTAACCAGCTTCTTCAGATCTAAGACTGAAATAGATGAGGCAGAAAGAAAATCCAAGACTCATCACCATATAGTACTTTGAGTCCCAATGTCCCTAGCCAGCCTTCCTTCTCTCAACATTCAGAGCCACTTAAGTGTGTTTATATACAGTGTGTCCATAAAGTCATGGTGCACTTTTGACTGGTCAAAAGTCAAAAGTGCCTTTTCAAAGAACCAGCTCCTGGTTTCATTGATCCTCTGTATTGTGTCACTAATCATTAGAGAAATGCAAATTAAAACCACAATGAGATATCACCTTACATCAGTCAGAATGGCGCTCATCAGAAAAACAACAGAGAACAAGTGCTGGCGAGGATGTGAAGAAAAGGGAACCCTTCTGCACTACTGGTGGGAATGCAGACTGGTGCAGCCACTGTGGAAAACAGTATGGAGATTCCTCAAAAAATTAAAAATCGAACTACCTTTTGACCCAGCTATCCACCTTATATGAGTATACCCTAAGAACACCATAGCACTGTTCGAAAAGAAGAAACGTGCCCCCATGTTCGTGGCAGCATTGTTCACAATAGCGAAGATCTGGAAACAGCCCAAGTGTCCATCAGAGGACGAGTGGATTAAAAAACTTTGGTACATATATACTATGGAATACTACTCAGCCATAAGAAATGATGACATCGGATCATTTACAACAAAATGGATGGACCTTGATAACATTATACGTAGTGAAATAAGTAAAATAGAAAAAAACAGAACAGCATGATTTCATACATAGGTGGGACATAAAAGTGAGACTATGAGACATGCACAAGATTGTGATGATTATGGGGTGTGGGGAAGGAGGAGAGGGTAGGAGAGGGGGGAGGGGAGGGGCACCAAGAAAACCAGATAGAAGGTGACAGAGGACAATTTAACTTCGGGTGATGGTTATAAAACATAATTGAATGATAAGATAACCTGGAGATGTTTTCTTTGAACATATGTACCCTGATTTATTAATGTCACCCCATTAAAATTAATAAAAGAAAGAAAAACAAAAAAACCCCTAAATTGAGATAAGTAATAGGTAGGTATTATATCATTTCATATACCTCTGTTTCTGAATCAGTGCTGCATTGTAAATAGTGCTTTACATGGTCATGTTAAAAAAATTCAGAATATATAATATAAAGACAAATTAAAAAAGAAAGTCAAAAGTGCACCATAACTTTACGGACACACTGTATAATGTTTATGACTTTTAGTTAAACTTGGTGGGAGAAATAAGGATAAGCTTGTCTACTCCATTTTTTCAAAATTGAAAAGCTCACGATTAACATTTATTTTTGTTTTTCATCTTAGTTACTATTCAATATGTTTTCTTTTGAACTAGCAACAATAATACAGATCCTAACTTGAGTGTTTACTATATATCAGATAAAAGGTATACCATGTGAGTTCCAAATATATTTATTTCCCATTTATATTCAAGTTCAGTGCCTGTTTCCAGCTCTTTTGACTTTTGGAGACTCTCCATAGTCTATCTCGTAGTCTTTGGATAAGGCTTTTTCTTAACTAGTTCTATCCCAAATCACCTTTAAATTTTGGAGTTTCCATTTTTTCAGGGAGAATAGGGAAGAGTCTCCATCTAGCCACCTCGTTTGATTCCCTTGTAACACCAGTTGGGACCAACCAGGTTCTAGCCTTTGGTGAAAGCATAATGGTTTGAGAATTTTCTCAAAATAGGCCAAATAAGCCTCTTCCCAAGAATAATAGTTGGTATTTTGTGTCTTGTGCTTCTAGAATATGTTATTAATCTTTTTTTTCTTTTTTTTTTTACAGGGACAGAGAGAGAGAGTCAGAGAGAGATAGATAGGGACAGACAGGAACGAAGAGAGGTGAGAAGCATCAATCATTAGTTTCTCATTGCAGTTGAGACACCTTAGTTGTTCATTGATTGCTTTCTCATATGTGCCTTGACCGCAGGCCTTCAGCAGACTGAGCCACCCCTTGCTGGAGCCAGCGACCTGGGTCCAAGCTGGAGAGCTTTTGCTCAAGCCAGATGGGCCCGCCCTCATGCTGGTGAGCTCGGGGTCTCGAACCTGGGTCTTTCGCATCCCAGTCCGACGCTCTATCCACTGCGCCACCGCCTGGTCAGGCTGGAATATGTTGTTAATCTTTAAGCCAAATGCTAAGCTTTTGGTAAGTGCTCAACAGACTATTATTGAAATGGGCTTTAATTTATTAAGGACTGTAAGGATAAGCATTCTTACTGGCATCACTTCTCCTATAGTGCAGAGATAAAGAAATCTAAAATATTCCTCATTTACCAAATTCTTGCCATTGTGATTCTATTTAAAGTTTTGGCTTGGGGAAAAAAAAAAAAAACAGAGCCAAGTATAAGATATTTTTCATATCTATTCATTATCCTTTACTGCTGGACTTTGTATCACAAGGGGATCACCTCTATTAATCACATTTCCCAAGTTCGTTTGCTGATAGGCTTCCACTGAATTGGGACAATGGAAAGCCTTGTTAGGAAATTGGAATGTGGGAAGCTAGTATAATTTTCCATTCCTCTCTTTACTTTGGGAGGTATTTTAGAGAATGACTGTGACTCCTAAGAGGCTATAATTCTTATCAGAGAGCTTATTCCTCTCTATTCCAAATTCCCCATCTGAAAGTCTTGGTCCCTGAATTCTGATAAAACCACTACCTTCCTTTTCCCCCTACATTTACAAGAGTGGTAGTGACGTTTTATTTCATTTGCTTCATTTACATCTTCTCTATATTATGATTATCTCCATATCCCTAAGATCACATGGGTAGTAGTAAGTGGTAGGGCTGGTATTTGAACCGTGGCAATCTAAACTCCAAGCTCTTTTCATTTAACCAGTGCATTGCAGCTGCATCAAATCTTTCTGGGACTGTTCTTTCCAAAATGAAATGCAGATTTTGAAAGTAGTTCTTTCCTTAAAACCTGATTGGTAGCTGAAGGTAAGTTACATATCTGTTTTTTTTAAATAGTTCATTGTTGATGTTATTTTATATATTTGTTGGTCAAATAAGCTTGTACAATATGACTTTTATGTTTGCTTGCTTATAGTTTGCATTGGGGTCTGGGCAGCATTAGGTATGTGATCTGTGAAATTGCAGATTACCTTCCTGCTTGACCTTATAATATTGTACTAGTAGAGTGAGAAATCTAAAAATACATGCAAAAAATAAATGTAGATTTAAAGTTTTTGAGTTGATAGTATTTATCTCCCTCTATTATCTGCAAGTGCTGCTCAACTTATATTCTACCTGAGCACAGAGGAGATCAACCTCAACAATTCTTGCAGATATTTTTATCCTTTCTCAGCCTGTTTTTAAATAAAACATAATGATATTATGCATTTCTTTTGATAGGGTGGGTAAGGCAAAAATTGTGTGGTTCATGATAAGAAAACCTCTTTCTACATATGCAACCAATAAGAAATCTCTTATCTCTCAGGCTAAACTTTTAGTTTGCTATTGTCTTTTTTGTCTCTCATTTTGTAAGAAGTTACTTCCCAATTGTTCTTGGAGAGGTTTTCAATCTGACTGTCAGCTACAATAAAATTTTAGTGCATTCTCAGATGAAGTCTTTTTCTCTTGTGGGCAAAAGGTTTATTAATCAATACCAAGGCTATCTGGACCTGACTCTGGCTCCATCTTGAATTATACTAAGACTCCAACTTGTCAATATTAAGCTTGAACATATCATTCTCTAGTTTGGGATTTAAAGAAAAAATGAAGACAATGTAAAACTTGAATATTTTAAAAGAAGAGTCAATAGAAATTAAGGAATTCTAATATATTTTCCTTTTTTTTTAATAAATACATAAAGCTCTTTACCATTTCCCTTCATTATTTTGATTAACATGATAATAGGATCTTTCAGAGTATTATTAGATCAATTTTCACAGCCTGATGTAAGGACTCATTTCACAGAAATAATCATGGCTAGCATTAATAGATGAATGTCAGTCCTGTAACACAATAGTATAAGGCATATTTACACTGTCTTAACATACAGAACACCATACAAATACACAGAAAAATCACAGATCTGGAACAAATAAAATTCATTCTCCTAGACAGCTTACATTTATAGGCTTTGCCTGAAACACCTTTTTTTCTTTACTTTTTTGTAATATATTTTCTTTCCAAGCAACAAACAGATCTTCCCTATGTCTTGTGATTTACTTGTAATATTGTGCTCATGCAAAAATAATACTTGTTTTATTTCATTAACATTTAAACAGTTTTGGATTTGGATCCCCAAACTATCATCTAACATTTTACTTGATGTTGCTTCATCCATACTGTCATTTTAGTTGGAGTGATAGGATGGATCTTTTCAGTGAGTTACAAAGTGACAAATGTATCCAGTTGACCACAGTTCAAAAATCAAGACTGTAAGCTTCTTGATCATGCACATTAAACTTTCATTCTTGAAAAATGGTTTGAGTCAGACACTCCATTTTGATTCAATATTTATTGTTTTTTAATATATATATGTCTAAAAACAACAACAGAAAGGAATGAAAGAAACCACTGTCCCACATCCACTGTTCACACGACGAAAGAGCAGCAAGAATCACACTGACCATTGTTAAGACACAGTCAGGTAGTGACACTGTAGTAAACATTGAAGGTCATTGACATCTGCAGGAATGTGGTAATTACTATAACCCATATTTCTGTAACAGTTCAGATTGCCACTGGCGTTTGCGCTCTGGAAAATAATCTGGAATGTGGATTTTTTTAAAATCTTGAATACACTTTTTCATTTCTTCTTCTACACTGAGCTTCTCACAGACTTTCTTTTTGGAAAGATTTGTTTCCCGGGACTTGCTGATGAGTGTCTGAAAGAGTTCACTGTTTCTGCGTTTGTCTGGTGGAGGCATCCATTGCACAGGTGCCTTTTTGGAAGGACGATCCAATGTTAAGGTATTAGGCTGGTGAGTTGTTGCCTGCTGGGCACTGGGTGGGTTATCTTGGGGAGTGCTCGCTTCCGAGTGGCTCTCACAACTAGAAGTGGAGAGCTCATTACAGGAAGTCCCACTTTCACTTCCTTTATCTGTGACTTTGTCATGTTTCCTATCTTCATGTTCTTGTTTAGGTGATACCATCTTCTGAGGTGGTCCTATAAAGGAAAAAGAAAGAAAAAGAGAAGAACAAATGAAAGGTCAAATTAAATAAACTTTATAATTTTATTTTGTTTTAAACTAAGAATGTTTATACTAAGTAAAATTCTGTGTGTGAAGGATTAGATACAACACCCAGTGCCATTAGTTTACATTAAAATATGCAGCATGCTCATTAATTATTTATAACATAAAGTTTGGGAAGTTAGCCTAATGAGCATTTCTGCCATAATAGGTCATCAGTAACTGTATGCTTAAAACATTTTCCTTTCGTTACTATTTCCTGAATTTGAAAAAGATATCATATGTAAACATTTTGTTAATTCTGTAACCGTTTCATTATATACTTAAGTTCATTTCTGTTCTAATTATTACATTAAGTGTTATTCTGTATATATTTTGCCATTATAAAAGCAGAAAGTACTACTGCTCTATTTTACAAAATAACAGTATTTTCCAAAGAAGCCAGAGGTGCAATAGCATCATTTATGCTTGCAAGTGGGTGGTTGGTTTAAATCTTATTCTCCGTCTTTTAATCTTGTTTCCTGTCTATTTCCTTGGAGAGACTTATGAAAGTGCTATAAGATTATATATATATATATATATATATATATATATATATATATATATATATATATATGCCTAATATTATGGTGAAAAAATATAGTTGAAATATAGTGTTCTCTTAAAATACAAGGCTTACCATTTGAGGTAAATTACCTAGGAGGACAATTTTCAGAAAGTGATAGTTTTTCAAGATAATTATTTCAAATACACAGTTTCTTTCCAAGAGAGAACATATTTTATTCTCAACTCTGCTGTGAGATTAGGACATCTATTTAACATTTATTGAACACTGCCACATACCCAGAACTACAATAAAACCTTGATTCACTGGAACCTAACCATTCATAAAAAGTAAGTTATCCAAATCTCATTTTTTTTCTCTTGTAGTCAACATTTATGAACAAGTTATATAAATCAGAATGGGCAGAAAAACATCAATATTTTAAAGCAATTGTCCAAAGTATTCTACTGTGCAGCCTGAGTTGATAAAACTTGATCTAATTTATACAGTCTCAACCTTAGCCACATACGGAATTACATAGAAAGCTTCGATTATTGATGCCTACTGTGGGATGTATTTCTTTTTATTAATTCCCTTGACTTTTAGGAAGATCTGAATCAGTTTATTAACAAGGCCTGCACTATATGTAGTTCTCATTTAGTATTGATGCCTAAGTCTCAATCCTAGACTCCCTGCTTTAATGAGATGCCCTGGACATTGGATCATTTAATAGATCAAGGTGACGTCATGTACAGCCAAAATTATAAACCTTTCTTCAGCTTATTAAATATGGAATGAGTTCATAACCAATATGAGTAGTTCACATTATTCAGAGGGTGGGAAAACAAGCCGAAGAAAATACTTTGCATCAAAGAACATACTATGTGCAACTTACTGTTTGGTTGCTAACATTAATTTTCCTATTTAAAATCAGAAGAAACAAAAGTTGACACCTAATATCCAGTTTAACTGAAATAAACTTTTAATATAGCTTTAGAACTTTTTGAAATGATGAAAATATCCTGAATCTTGGCTGTAGTGTTAGTTACAGGATTTGTGAACACTGACAAAATTATATATAGCTAAAATGGGTAGTTTTTCTGTATGTAAAATATACTTCAATTAACCTAACAAAAACCAAACAAACAAAAGCCTCCAAACCACCTATTAAAGAATATGTACCTATTTTAGGGAAGGTCTAACCATTATTTCATGCCTGCTTTGTCTGCAATATAGTAAACTAAAAACAAATGTTGATGCTTATGAATGCTTTATACAAAAGCACACTAGTATATTTCAGAAGCATTTGCAACCATGGATTAAAGAAAACAGAAACAAATAGCTGTTTTTCTATCTCTACCATATCATTTAATGATGAGAGAGAAAGGGGGTAAACCCGATAGGTAGGAATGAGCAAGGTGCACTTGTAACACTTCTTGCTGAATTACTTACTAACCAGAAGCATTTGAAACTGCCTTTATTTTTTGTGGTGGATGACCACAAACTATATCCTTAGGGGCCCTTGACTTCTGGAATTCAGCTGGATCGAGTCACTGACAATGACTGGAAGACTATGTCTCACTCTTCCTCCTCCCAGGATTTCTGTGATCTGGTCGCATTCCTGATCCAAGAGGCTCAGGCCACTTTTGCAGCTTTTCCTACCTCCTTCCCCCCCTTTTCCCCCTCTCTCCCTCCCCCTGCCACCTTCTTTCCAGACTCCATTAAATTGAGGCTCACATTTTCAAGCCTACAGGTGTTAACCGTATCACTGGAACTGGTATGAGGGCATTGCCCATACGAATGTATGCTGTCAATATTCAACTTTTCTCAAAAAGGGTTCTGACCTGGAATAAAGTTCTAGTTTCCTAACAAATAACCTTGTGGCCTTGAGAGGAATATATTGCTCACAAAAATTAAGGAATATTTCAAAATGAATATAAAGATTTACACCCCTCTAAGCTTCAACTTCCTTATCTGTCAAATAGATAGCAGTGGTTTCCTCACTGGGTTATTTTCAGACTAAATGAAATATCATACAATAGATCTAGCAAAATAATTCACACCGATCAGAGTATATCATTGTCAAGACAATTTACATTTGTGAAGACTTTGTATGTATACATCCCCATGAAGATCTGGGTAGCAGAGGAGGAGCAGCCTCTGTTTAATTAATTATCATTATGTCTAATTATGATCCAAGCTAGCATGATGCCTGCAAGACCAGTTCGATATAGGATATAAATGTTTTTTTTCGAATCACTGTTAATCTTCTGCATTACTTTAATCAGAAATCCCTAAAGAGAAATTTACAATTTTTATACCTGATGATAACTAAGGAATTAAACTGCAAATATCTGAGAAAACCAATTTCTATTTATGGATAAATGAGTAATGTGAAATCATGTCCTGTTAATAGACATGGAGCTATAGCATTAGATAGAGATACCCAGGCAGAAAACGAATAACACCAGCATGGGATATAGTACAGAAAGAGGACACAAAAGATTATGAACAATGTGGAGGTTTGGGGCATGCCCCCACAAAGTCCAAAATCCATGTGAAACTTCTGACACCCCCAAAACTTATCTGCTAATAGCCTACAGTTGACCAGAAGCCTTACTGATTACTCTACTGGGTTAGTTTTCTTGTAGATGCCTGTTAATTGTAGGCTTCCAGGGATAATGTGAAACTTAAATTTCATATCATTGAATTCAATGATCCAAATCCACTTGGTATTCTTAAGCATAATATGAATAATTATTCAAATACCACTAGGTCTTGCATATGTGAGAACAGCTTAATTTCCAGGAACTTTTCTGCATCTCTTCAACTAGTAATAGAATCAAATATATACCTAAATGATCTTCTTGAAAACAATTTGCCCTCTGAGTTAGAGCACCAATCAAACTTAGTATAAGAAAAAAAATATGGCCTGACCAGGCGGTGGCACAGTGGATAGAGCATTAGATTGGGATGTGGAGGACCCAGGTTCGTGACCCCAAGGTCGCCAGCTTGAGCGCGGGCTAATCTGGCTTGATCAAAAAAGCTCACCAGCTTGAGCCCAAGGTGGTTGGCTAGAGCAAGGAGTTACTCGTCCTGCTGAAGCCTGCGGTCTAGGCACATATGAAAAAGCAATCAATGAACAACTAAGGTGTCGCAACAAAAAACTGATGATTGATGCTTCTCATCTCTCTCCGTTCCTGTCTGTCTGTCCCTCTATCCCTCTCTCTCTATCTCTCTCTCTGTAAAAAAAAAAAAAAGAAAAAATGTGCTTTGATGGTCTTATCAGCTGCGCTTTCTTCTATTACATAAAGTCACCATTCATTATTAAAGTAAGCAAAATATCCATTAATAAGCAAATCTCATACCTGTTTAAGGTTCACATTTTAAAAGAAGTTAATTATTTAAAGGTGTCCAATATATATGTACACATAGAAACACATAAAAGCACACGGACAATGAAGTCTTCCACTTTTTGTTTTGCTATCATTAAATAGACTAGTATTGTCATGTCGGAGTGGTTCTCTTTTAGGGGGAACTGTAGCCTTCCCTAGCAGATCAGTAAGTAAGTCAGCTGCCTAGGCCATGCTTCTCCACAATGTTATTTCAAGCACAGTCAGTACACATAAGCACACACATATTATATTCATTTTTAGGTTAATATTTTTCTTCAATGTGGAAACAGCTATGAAAGATCTCGATTTGAGTTTCATTCAGACATTTATCAAGCACTTTTATGCTGGTCATGTTACCTCTCTAATATTTTGCCCTTGTTAATTAAAATTTTGGAATTCATCCCTAAGTACATTAATACGCTAAAATTCTATAGTTTTAATACTATAAAATACATAGGAAGGAGTTACCATTATTAAAATTAGAAAGAGAAACAAATTCAATTTCCATTAAAGTATGTTATAGAAATATAGGTTCAAGGATAAAAATTTTAAGTTCATTGATAGGAAGTGTAGTACTAGAAGACACTATCGACTAGCATCTGTTTCATGACAACTCTTCTTGTCAGCTATAGGAATTATGCTTAAAGCAACAAAGAGCAGACTGCTGGCTTCACATCCTAGTTCAACAACTTAGTAGGTGTGTTTTCTTGGGCAAATTACTTACTTTTTTTGGCCTGTTTTCTTAGTTTAAACTTCATAAGATTGTGACTAAGATTACATGAGCCAACACAGGTAAAGTACTTAATGTGCCTTGCATATGTAAATGCTCAAAATGTTAATGACTATTATTATTTTTCATAAATACTCAGTGCTATTTTACTACAGAATATGCCATATTTATCTAAATATTAAGCTAACTGAATGAAGAATACAAGTACTTCCACTTTAAATCTGGCTCTACACATGGTGCTTATGAACATATAAATTGCAGGCAGGACTCTTAGCGTATTTCTGCCTCCGTTTTTTATCTATTAAAAATAAAATAAGAATAGCAACACTGTCACATGGCTATAATAAGAAAGGAGATAATGTATGTCAAAGCAATTTTATTGTCAAATTGATTTTGTAGTAAAGTTCTCTATAATAGATTTGAGAGGTTATTAAGCATTACCTTTTCATGTACTAAAAGGAACTTATTTGAGGAAATAAAACACAATAGCTCTAAGTTATTAAAACATGTGAATTAAAAGCAATAATAAAAACATTACATTAAATAAAATAAGACATTGAAGGACATTAGACCGAAATTTCTAAAATTAGGCAAAACAGAGTTTTTGATTAATTCCATTTGGTTATATTAGATTGATATAAAAAGGGAGAAAATAATAGCTTTTCTAAGTCTTTTACGTGGATATTGTAGTACAGAAATTAATTGTTAATATTTGAATCTTTAAGAAACACAACTCTAAGAATTTGTGGGTTGGGCACTTTCAATAAGAGAACTTCCTTATTATTTCTTAAAATACACAAACATTTCCAAATAAAGTCTATGTGTACAACTGCATTCCTGAGAAAACCTTTTATTTTTTTTTACCTGCCTCGTGATGATAAATAAAAGGCTGGATATGTAAAATGCGTTGGCAACAGGCACAATTCCCAGAAGGGAAATTACCCTTTAGTAGTACTAAACTCAACAGTGTGTGAATGTTTATGGGGTACTTGAACAGAATGAAACAATCTGTCATAAATATTAGCACCACATACCTCTGAGTATTAAGTGCTAGAATCAAAAGGGAAGAAAACTTCATTTGTATTAGATAAACATTTGTTGAGCACCTACTATGTACCAGGCATATAGTGTTAATTACAAGAACAAATTTGCAAACACATACCCACACATCCCCTTATATCTAGTATTACAGGCTTAGGGTGATAAGCACAGTAATGCAGATGTAACTATAGTTCAAATAAGACACGAAGAAGGGAACAAGAATAAATAGTGATTGAGTAAGCTAAAAATGGAATCATTTTACTTTGTCAGTTAAATTCCCATTGTAATTTGAAAGTTAAAATTCACCCAGGAGGTGGATTCATCTTAGAGTGAAAAAGTTACTGGGATGAATACAAATTAATTTTTATATAGTCTCTTTTATAATTACTTAACTACTTTCATGAATGAAGAAAAATAAAAGAGAAACAAAAATTAAAGAAACATAATTTAAAAACAGAAAGTTCTTCTGATTCTCCTTGTACTGGTTACCTTTTTATTGTACTTATTTATTTATGTGTATCTTTTGATCCTAAATTGTAAATGTTTTCAAGGCAGAAACAGTGTCTTTCTACCCTGTGATGAAGGTTGATCATAGTAAATGCTTAACCAAAAGAATAAAATGATTGTCACTGCTTTAAATTCCTGTAGTATCTATTATTGACTGTGTCATTCATTTGGTACCTAGTATAGTCTATCTTTTGTGTTACCAAATATTCATCTAAATTAGCATAGAATAGTAAGAATGTTTCCATTATCCCCACACAAATGTCCAACTCAAAGTCACCCATCTGGTATCACATCTTCCTCAAAAAGGTTTTAATTTCAATGAGGGCAGAAACTATGTCTTATATTTCCTTGTATCACACAGTTAGAAGGCTGAAGTGTTTTACCTTTGATTAAAAAAGATACTAATAAAATGGATTAGAAAATGTTGCATTGCAAAAAAATGTGAGCGAATATACATTTAATGGGACATATAATATAGGTGCTGTTAAAAGAATCTTACCATCTTTTTTCCATTCTATAAATCTGTGTCTTTTTGTTAGTTATTTCTGCAGATGATATCCAAAGTCACATTTATCTACCCAATGGATTCATCTTTTATTTCCAATTCCTTTCCAGGTTTTGCTAACTCTACCCTTGCAGTGGCTTTTAAAAAAGTTTTATATAAACAATTTTAATGGGGTGACAATGCTCAACTAGAGCACTTAGATTTAGAGAAAACATTTCCAGGTCATTTTGACATTCGATTATGTTGTATACCCATCACCCAAAGTCAAATCATCTTCCGTCACCCTTCTCCTCCCCCTGGTAACCACTGCACTTATCTATGTCTATGAGTTTCAATTTTGTGTCCTACCTATGTATGGAATCATTCAGTTCTTAGTATTTTCTGATTTACTTATTTTACTCATTATAATGTTATCAAGGTCCATCCAAGTTGTCGTAAATGATTCTATGTCATCATTTCTTACGGCTGAGTAGTATTCCATAATATATATGTACCACATTTTCTTTATCCAATCTTCTATTGAAGGGCTTTTTTGGTTGTTTCCATGTCTTGGTCACCATGAACAATGCAATGAAACTTCAGAAAATGAACTCAAAATAATAATCCCTTTTATGGTTGCAACAACAACAAAATACCTAAGAATAAACATAACAAAAAATGTAACGGATTTATACAATGAAAACTACAAAGTATTGTTAAAGGAAATCAAAAAAGACAGAGTGAAATGGAAAAATATTCCTTGTTCTTGGATAAGCAGAATAAATGTAGTTAAAATGACCATATTACCTAAAGCAATATACAAATTTAATGCAATTCCAATCAAAATTCCAATGTCATTTTTTTTAAAGAAATGGCTTTTGAATCTAGCTCTTCAATTCTGTTTCTAGGCTCACCAGTTATAAGAGGTGTCTCAGTATTTCTTACTATGTGTGTCCCTTATACAGTTTTCTGCCTCCACTTTAGTCTCACTTGAAACTATTCTCCACACCAGTGTCTCATAAACATCCCTGTAGCCTAATTCTTTCAAGTTTCTCCCTAGTACAAAAACCTTCCAAAGCTTTTCTCTGCACACAAAATGAAATCTGAAGCAACACTTTGGCATTGAGGACTGTCCTTGGGCTTTTATTACCCGCACCCATCTTGTAGTATGTTCCCCACAGAACAACCAAAATACACCAGTTCTGCTAACGGCCTTGCTTTAGCCAAGCCTGTTTCATTTTGTTTGGATTGCATTTCTGCCTTGTCCCATGTCCTTCTAAGCCTGCTCCAAATGTGCTTTCAGAATAAAATCTTCCATTCTCACATTTGGGAATGATTTATTGTGAGTTCTCACTCTCATAATGACCCATAGCAGTTTGTTTGACTCTATCTCAAAGCATTAAGCTTATTTTGTCTTCAATAATAGTTATTTCTGCATGAATTTTAACATGCATCTCTATATTCTCCCCCACCAAACAAACACACAAACCATGTTAGTCACTCTAGAACAGAGTTGTTTTTTTTTTGTCTTTGTATTTTCTGGAGTACCCACTTCCATGACTAGACTCCTAACAGTTCAGTAACTGTTGAACTGAAGTAAATAAAATTAGTATTATAAACTAAAGAATGTCTTTGTACACAGGAAATTATTTTAGCCCCAAAGAAGGTTTATTGGTTTTCTTTTAACTAAACATAAACCTAAATAGAATTGAGCTTACAGGGTGTTACAAAAACAAGCAAAAAAACAAGAGAAAAGATTAGCTTTTAGAAGTGATCGATAAGAAGGACCTCAGAGTCATTCTACTTAGTGAAAACATCCCTTTGGGAAGGTCCTTATATTATCCTTTCCATGTTATTAATATGAAATAGAAACTATTTGGGAACTGTAAATAATAAGGAATAATTTTCTTTAATCTGCTAAAGAATTTTAAATAATTTATATCAAATAATTAAAGAAGTTATCTGATTACTTTGCATGATTAAGTGATTGCCTGATCCTTGCACTAACTATTCCTAGTAGAAAAGGTATTAGATATTCATTTGTCTTCTCAGAAGCTCTATTACATGCAAAACGGTTAGAGACACCTTGCCAGATGCCTACATTTAAAACCTATCTGTTAAGAGAAATAAAAATAAATAAAATTAAACCAATCTGCACATTTCACTCATGGGAGCCAAGATTTTGTGGCACATTT
Organism: Rhynchonycteris naso; assembly: GCA_037038555.1. NCBI lineage: Eukaryota > Metazoa > Chordata > Mammalia > Chiroptera > Emballonuridae > Rhynchonycteris > Rhynchonycteris naso. The sequence continues at coordinate 286,338,111 of CM072996.1, read as the reverse complement.
ATTCATTTTTGTATTCAAAAACAAAAACAAACAGACAAAAAAAAATAACTCAAAACATAACTCTATACAGATGATCCCAGGCTCCTTTTAGACCCTGGAATTAAGATGTGCCCATTCTCTGGTTCCCACTTCCAAATCTCCAAATCTACTGTTGGTTGTCATTGATGTTAGCAGAAGGCTATATGTTTTGCTATGTAGTTTCTAATGACCTCTCTTTTCACAGATACATACTATATTAAACGGATAATTTATCTGTTTTTCAAATTTGTGAACACAAGCCTAGTCTTCCTTGTTCCACATTCATGAATTGTACATAAGAAAACTTACACAGTGCTCAGGAAAAATTAATGAAAGTTTGCATCTATAACATGTCTGATGGCTCCAGGAGGGAAAAAAACGTTCTGTAAATACAAGTTGAGGATACACTTATAATGTGCTGTGCATAACACATTTATATGAACATAAATCCATGCTGGTTGTAAATTATCGTTGCCTGTTATAAAATACTAAACAGCTGTCTCGGGCCTAAAAATAGAGGTTTGGTGACAGCAGGGACACAGAGAATGTGAGGAGGCAATAATAATAATAATAATACTAATAATAAAATAAATAAAACAGGCGAATCCTCTGGGGTTCCAGGAGCAGCAGCAATGCAGGCAGGAAGTCGCAGGTGAGGGTTTACTTGTCAGTTTTCTTCACATCTTGAGTGTCTTCCTGACAATAAATGTTTTCAAATACTCCCAACATGGTCAGCGAGATGCCACATTTTGTAGTGAAATGTAGAAACACCATATCCCTGACCATAGAACGAGTTTTGTAAGATTTGCAGATGAGTAAATGAAAATAATTGTGTAATGCCATAATGTCAGTTCTGTAAAGGCCATAAATGTTCCCTGATGTCTAGATTCCAGAAAACCCTCAGGATGCTGCCTTAATAACCTCTGTAAAAGTCCAATATAAATGAGCACATTTTTATATATTTTGTAAAATGCTTCACTGAGCACTCTCTCTCTAGATAGTTCCAATGATAACCGAAAACCTGTTTTGCTTCTGTACAACTGTTTGGCTAGGTGTGCACCCCTGCCCCTCGCTTCTTTTTGTCTTTAAAAGCAAACCCCTGAGCTCGTTCTGGGCTTCATGATTTGATAACCATATTTCCCCTGTGGTTGCCAGCGTTTAAATTAAAGACTCCTTAATTTGGCTACTTAATTGTGTGGAAAAATGTCTGTTTCCTCGCTGTCCAGATATAAGAGTAGCGGTCAGATTATTTAATGTAAGAGCCATCTCTTTTCATTTTGAGATTTATAAAAGTGTGCCTACTAAGGATCACTACCATGAGTACAAAATGTAAATGTATATGCTCACAGCAGGGCTCAACATTGGCAACTATCTGAACAAATGACAGCCTTTGTGAATAACAAAGCTGAGCTTGAAGTCCTGACATGGACTAGCTATACCAAGGTGTCTGTAACACTCATTTTCCTATTCCGCTTAAGAAGGAGTAAAAATATGGTATCTCCCTTCTAGAGTTACTTTAAGTAAATGAATACATGAGGAAGAGCCTTTTAGTAGTGGCCTCAGAAAAGATATCTGGTCTTAATGCTGAAAACTATAAATGTCACTTTATTTGACAAAATTTTTGCTCTGAGATGAAGGATTTTTAGATTTTGACATTATTCTAATTTTTAATTTTTTTTAGTTGGACTCCAAATCCAGCACATGTATCTTCATAAAAAAAGTTAGAGGGAGATTTGGCACATGTGGAGAAGGAAGAAACAATGGGACCACAGAGTGTACTGGAGTGATGAGGCTCAAATCGAGGAATGTTGGTAAGCACTTAAAGCTGAAGAGGCAAATAAGTTTCCCAGAGAACCTCTGTGTGGTCTCGCGGACATAATAATTTCAGCTAATGAAAGTGACTTCAGACTTTGGGCATCTGGAACCGTATGCGATTAAATCTCTGTTGTTTTAGCCACTGCTAGTAATAATTTGTTACAACAACCATGGAAAATTAACCTAACTTTATTTAGGCTAATCTCTGGACCTTAGTAGATACTAAATTATGGGATCTTACATAAGCGAGAATCTTCTTATTATTATTTCTATTATTATTGAGAGAGAGAGAGAGAGAGAGAGAGAGAGAGAGGCAAAGACAGGAAGGGAGAGAGATGAGAAGCAATAATTTGTAGTTGTGGCACTTTAGTTGTTGATTGATCATTTCTCATACGTACCTTGACTGGGGGGCTCCAGCCAAGCCAATGACCCTTTGCTCGAGCTAGCAACTTTCAGATCAAGCCAGTGACCATGGGATCATGTTGATAATCCCACTCTCAAGTTGGCGACCCTGAACTCAAGCTGGTGAGCTCATGCTCAAGCCGGATGAGCCCATGCATAAGCCAGTGACCTTGAAGTTTGAACCTGGGACTTCAGTATCCATGTTGATGCTCTATCTACTGCGATACCACTTGTCAGGTGAGCACAATATTATTTCTAATAACTAGATATTAAATCTAAATCATAGGAACCTTAGTTTTTCTATTAAAATACAATCTCTTGCAGTCTTTGTCAAATTGTAATTTTTTTCCCTTACAATTAAAAGCCTTTAAGATTCTGCAAAACAGTTATCATATCCAGTTAGAGCTTCCTTCAGTTATACAGATCAAACATTATTTGCATAATGAGGTTTCTAGTTTCTGATGTCAGTTACATCTGTTCCCACAATACACTCTATTCTGTCTTTCTACAAACACACACACACACACACACTCAACCCTCCACATGTACACATTATACATATGTAATCACAGAACTTTCTGTTATTTGTAACTGATTCCTCCCACATGTTTAGCACCTGGTTATTCCTTGAAGCTCCAAGACTCATGATTTTACTGCTTTCTGGACATCTACTAAACTTCAAATACCATAATCCAAAAAATTGCTGCACTATTCCTTCTTGGTACACCAGTTCCTCCTTCTATGTTTTCTATTTTATAAAAGCAATATTTTCTTTTTTACAGGGACAGAGAGAGAGAGAGTCAGAGAGAGGGATAGATAGGGACAGACAGACAGGAATGGAGAGAGCTGAGAAGCATCAATCATTAGTTATTAATTGCCGTTGGGACACCATAGTTGTTCATTGATTGCTTTCTCATATGTGCCTTGACCACAGGCCTTCAGCAGACCAACCCAACCCTTGCTGGAGCCAGCGACCTTGGGTCCAAGTTGGCAAGCTTTTGCTCAAGCCAGATTGGCCCAAGCTCAAGCTGGCGACCTCGGGGTCTTGAACCTGGGTCTTCCGCATCCAGTCCGACGCTCTATCCACTGCTCCACCACCTGGTCAGGCTAAAAGCAATATTTTTTAATCAACAGGTCTGAAATATTAGAGTCATTTTCAGTATTCCTATTCTTATCCTTCTATTGCTTCCCTCCCATATGCATAACTACCTAATCGGTATGTGTACTTTGATAAAGTCTCCATCATTTTCTTCATCATCAGTCTTCTCCCTCCCATTTATGATCCTCAGTAACTCTTACTGAATCTGTTGCAATGACTTCCTAGCCTCTTACTGACTCTACTGCAATGACCTTTTAGAGATGTTTTCATCTCTGTTCTCTACCTCCTACTAACCACACTAAGATCCCAGCTATATGTCATGGAAACATAACTCTTATTATATAGTACCTGTTCTCAGATAATGTCAATGGCTTTCAGAAATTCATCCAAATCTCTTAGCTCAAAACTTTCCATGGTACAGTCTCATTTTAAACTTCAAAAACTCATTTTCTATTATTCCCACCCTCTATTCAAACGAAATTGAAGATATTAATATTATTCTAAATAGCACGTGTATTCTTGTCTTCAATTCTTCACCTATGCAAAAGATAGTCTGATTTCTGTTTTGTACCATACTTATATTCATGGAGCAAAATCTTATTGGCTGGTATGTGTGTCTGAGAATATACTTGGTGCCACTATCTATTTTATGTGACAGACTCCAAGCCCTTGGCTACAGGAGTAAATTATAACCTAGATCAGTCAATCATAATACCTTACCAACCCAGCCCTATAATCTGAAACATGAGTGAGGTTGGGAAGCAAGTAAGTAATATAAGCAATTCAATAACAGAAAACCCCTGGGATACTTTTAACTGTTGATGGGGAAAGAAGTGGAGGCCTCTCCATCACAGTCCATAAAGTCCCCACACGTGACTGTAGGTTACTAAGTATCCTAGCCCCAACTACAGTCGAAGAGAATGAGAGCTGAAAGGGAGTTCTCACATGTTTGGGTTTTCAACTCAGTGATCTCTCTGGCCAGCCCCACCTGCTAGACAGATACATATTTTAGAACAAATATAATGTTAATTTCAACAGAAAAACTCTTCTCACAGACTGGTTGAGATATTTTATTCTAAATAAATAACATCAAAATATAAATAAAACCTCTCTTTCTGAAGCAAGTTGACAGAAATGTTGGCTGTATTTGTCATGGGAGAACTCTATTACTTAGTACTTAATGCATAAACTTAAATATTTTATGAGCATTTTAAGTTACTAATCAGAAAAACTGAGGAAAGTTAGAGTAAGGCATAAAAAATACAATCAGTATGTTTTTGTGAGCAAATCATTATAATAGAAATATATAGAATTTACAAAATCCTGGGAATTTACTTTTATTTTACTAAGAGGGACGTGTGACTCCATCGTTGCCTTATAGCCTGTGACCAGGGTCAGAAAGACACTATTACTGTCCTATATTGAGATCCTAATCCATTCTTGTGTCCTGGGGAAGAAGGTCGGCTTCAAAAACTAGGTAGAGGTGCAAGGTAAACATAAAGATACATGCATTCACTCACTCACACACACACACACATGATTATTTTATTATGTAAGTGTGGTTAAATACAAAAATCAAGATGTTTGTAGTAAATAAATGTTTCACATGATCCCAAGGCAACATGCCACTATGCATCATCTTTTCCTGGGTAGCCACTAGTTAAAGGACATAATGAGCTTAGAGAAATAAACGCAGTAATGCAACCAGGACAATTTGACTTAGTTCATATTTTGCCAAGTGAGTACAATGTGGTAATAAGGAACTTCTATTGAACACTTACTATGGACCGGGAACCATATTAAGTGCATTATATATAGCAATTCATCTAGATCTCACAATAATCTTTGTAAAGCTTAGTGCCTAGTAAGCCTATGGTACATGTGAGCAAACTGAGATTTAGAGAGGTTATATAATTTGATGAGTCACATATGGAAGAGACAGATTCAAAGGTAGATCTGTTAGACTTCTGAGTTTATGCTGAGTTAGCGCTGAGAGCCATTGCCTCCAAGATCCAGACAATGAGGTGTAAACTGCTTCCCTGAAATGCTAAACTAGAGCTGAAGTTTTCTCAAATTTTAAGCCCTGATAAAATTGAGATGCATATCTGAAAAAATTTTGGGATAAAAGTGTTTAATTGTACCTGAGTAATAAAATTTCTTTAGGTCATTTGCAAAAGAGGATTATTTCATCTCATGTCTAGTATTTTAACAAAAAAATAAATTATAAAGGCTAAACATGAAAATGTGGATTGTGCTTTCCTTGTGACCACTATTGAGACCAAATCACTCTAACCAGGCAACCTCGATTTATTAAACTTAAGATGTTTTTTTAAATTTCAAAATAAATGCTTGTGACAGTATCTTCTACAATGCAGATTTTTGTGAATTAAAAATTTTCATTTATTTATATTAGAGACAGGAGGGAGGAAGAGAGAGAGAGAGAGGAAGAGAGAGAAGGAGAGGAGCAGGAACCATCAACTCCCATATATACCTTGACCAGACAAACCCAGAGTTTCAAATGCTGACCTCAGCATTTCAGGTCAATGATTTATCCACTATGCCACCACAGGCCAGGCCTTGTGGATTTAAATATTTAAAAAGATTAAAACCTCCTACATTGGTTGGATAGGTACATTGAGAAACAAGCAAAGTTTAAAGGAAAATTATATATTTAGAACATAAATCATACTATAAAATTTATGAAGTGTAAATAACTAGAAAAATATAAACAGTGATGCAAAATATAACAGAGAAGAAACAGAGAAGCTGAGAGAATCTATTTTAGGACTCATGACTTGTCAGGTACTATAATTTCCAAAACATCAGAATTATAGTTGTACAATAAGGCATCTTTAAGACTGAACTTTTCAATGATGTTCCCTCTTGATCAGGAAAGGTTCTGACATAAGGCCAGACGTTTTCACTAAGAGCTTTTTGCCATTTAATTAAATAATGGGTAAGTTCTGTCAGGGTTGAGATGCCTTGAACTTTTCATAGCACTTTATAGTGCAATTTAATCTAAACCTAATATTGCAAGAGCAGGAGTAACATCAATCTCTCTTTCTGACATTAACGCCCTCAAGATGAAAAGCAAAAACACCCTGTAAAATGATGCAGAGATGTATTGGTAACACCTTTTATATAGATCAGTCAAACTGGCTATGTAAAAGAAGCATTTGCACTGGGAACATTTAAAAACCTATGTTTAATTATTATATCAATATTTATATTTATATATCAATGGTTATTCATTAAAAGTTTGTAAATAAAAATTGTTTACTCTATGAAGCACTGGTATTAGAAAATGCTCTCAGTGTGATGCATGTTAAATGACTTTTCAAGAAGCACAAAGACAAGAGGATTTACAGAAAGGAATAGTGTGCTTTGACTTCATGTAGTTCATTGAGTGTGATCTGGGGCGGTCACTTTTTGTTCACTTTACAAAACTTACTTAAATAAATTGCATATAAATACAATATAATTTATATGCAATTTATTGCATATATATTGTATATAAATTGATTAAATTCAAATGTATGTACTCCTTTTAGAACAAAAGTTTTCATAACAAGGAATTAAACTAGAGCTACCATTACTCACTTACAAGGATTATATAGTAATATCATTAATTAATTGGGAATTGCAATTTCCAATATAATTTATTTTAATACAATTGTGATTACATATTTGCATTAAAGAAATAACAATGAAAACATATTTGGCCAATGATTGAAGACTTAGATCTCCTTTGCTTGAATGGCTGACTGCTCCCTTTACCTTTAATAGACTGTGAACTGTTTTGCCAGCAAAACTGCAAGGTCAAAGTCAAAGGTTATATGAATGACTGAGAAGATTCTGATTTTGTTTATCAAAAAAAAAAAAGAATAAATAGTGATTGTCTTTTTTTGTTTTTGTTTTACAATTTTTGTTATTTTTTGTTTATAAAAACTAATACATAACTAGAAAAAACTTTATAATCAAAATGTTTAATATTATATATCTAAATTGCTCTATGCTTTAACAACTTTATCAATAAAAAGGTTGTTTCATAACTCAAATTTAGTAATACATATTCTATTTAAAATATTACTTTTTTCACAGTGCATTTCAGAGAACTCAAAATAATTATATAAGAAAAATGAATAAAATTCACAACACTTTTATTAGTACTTTGGATTTACAGAAAATCACCAGAGAATAAGGCATTAAGACTACTGAACATACCCAACTCTAGTGTAATGCAGTCCAGGAGTGACAGAAAAAGAAATGCAGAATATCGAATCAAAATGTCAGGCCATTTTGTGTTTCTCAGTCTCTTACAAAACCTTTTAAATTGTAATGGGGGCGAGGGGAGAGAAAACGAATTAATTAAATCCTTGCCAGTGCTAGAAAACAAGCGAAGTGTCAAGAACAGACCAGAATTGGGGAAGTTATTTTTTATTTATTTTTTTACAGGGACAGAGAGAGAGTCAGAGAGAAGGATAGATAGGGACAGACAGACAGGAACGAAGAGAGGTGAGAAGCATCAATCATTAGTTTTTCATTGCCCTTATGACACCTTAGTTGTTCATTGATTGCTTTCTCACATGTGCCTTGACCGCGGGCCTTCAGGAAACCCAGCAACCCCTTGCTGGAGCCAGCGACCTTGGGTCCAAGCTGATGAGCTTTTGCTCAAGCCAGATGGGCCCATGCTCAAGTTGGTGAGCTCGGGGTCTCGAACCTGGGTCTTCCACATCCCAGTCCGACACTCTATCCACTGCGCCACCACCTGGTCAGGCAAATTGGGGAAGTTCTAGGTGCCCTATAAAGAGAATCAACTACCTTTCTCGGGACAAATCCTCCAGTGGAGTGGATGAAGAAGGGGGACAGTGAGGTAATTCCAAATCTCTGTCATAGGTGAAGGAGTGCGTGAGGATGGCTGGGGCTCTAAAGAAGAAAGGTGATCTATGCAGCCAAAGGACATGGCAGATTTCATGAATTTACAATCTGCACAGTTGCACAGGCTTCCATACTTAGAAAGACATCATGTTTCATTTAATGTTTTGCTGTTACTTTAGTAAAACACTAATTTACTCTTTAAACTTGTGTACTGTGAGTGAAGTGCAATAGAACAAGGAAGTACATATAAGCAGAGAAGATATCATGAGGGTGCCAGTTCCTTGCTACTCTATTTGCATATAGCATCTGGATGCCTCATGATTATAAGAGTTCAGTGAAAATCAAACAAGTGTTAATATCTTACATTAACAATGAGTAAGAATGCAGGAAAGTGGGGGCTGCTAACAGCCCCCGTATGCCATGGCTCTGTTCCAATCAGAACTTGCTTGAATGTAGAAGGAAAGTAACAGTACTATAAGTAAGACTGACCAAGGAATCTTATCATGTCCCTTCTTTCTCATCTATATGCTAAAAATAATGACATAGAAAGGAGGAAAAGAGAGAGAAATTTAAAGGTTTTTTTTTCAGTCCTTTACTTGCTAGTAATGGGAGAGAGTATTGGTAAAATGTGTGCCTATCAAGAAAGGGAATAAAAACATTGTTAGTTCTGGGAAATGATTTTACTCTTCTAGTAAGAATGACATGCATATACCTACAGGTATGGGCAAGGGAGTGCTAATTGTGCAATTTGGGTGATTCCACATACTCAATTAATGTTTTAATATGTGTATTTAAAAATGGCTTTTGCACAATATAAGTAGTAAAATTCATGCTAATAATTACAAACTTTCTTTACCTAAAACAGCATTAGATAAAAAATAAAAATGTGACAAATTGAAAAAGAGACCACAAAAAATAGAAAAAGACTTATAATTTAGCATTTTAATGGCTCTTTCTGTTTTCTAAAAAAGTGACCTTATATTTTTATTTGGCACCGAGCCATGTAAGTTATAGCAATAAAAGAATTTAATCAGTTTATTTCAAAATGTAGACCAGTGGACTACTGCACACCAATCATCTGTTCGATTTACCTAAAGTGATATCAGAGAAAAAGAATAATATAGCTCTAAATATATGTATTTAATGGGAAATTATTTTAAAATAAATGAACTAAACATGCAACTCAGGGGACAGGAATACTGTAAAGTAACTCAAAATAAGTAAAAGCTTAATATAAAACAAAGGCAGAAAATAACAAAGAAGAAACCAAAAATATATAAAACATTAATAAAATGAATGGTTGGCTATTGAAAAACTTATAATTTTGTGGTATGTCTGATAAAGAGAAAACAGAAAAGATATCATTAACTCTTAAAAAGTTGGTATAATAAACATATAAAAGAATGTAAAGTACAGCATAGAAAATATAATTAATAGTATTATAATTATTATATGTGGTGTTATGTGGGTACTGGAAATATCAGGAAAAACACTTTGTAAAGTTTATGATTGTTTAAACACTTCCATAAACTAATACAAAATTATATATATATATTTACAGGGACAGCGAGAGAGTCAGAGAGAGGGATAGATAGGGACAGAAAGACAGGAATGGAGAGAGATGAGAAGCATCAATTATCAGTTTTTCGTTGCGACACCTTAGTTGCTCATTGATTGCTTTCTCATATGTGCCTTGACCGTGGGCCTTCAGCAGACCGAGTAACCCCTTGCTCATGCCAGAGAACTTGGGTCCAAGCTGGTGAGTTTTTTGCTTAAGCCAGATGAGTCCACGCTCAAGCTGGCGACCTTGGGGTCTCAAACCTGGGTCTCCGCATCCCAGTCCGACACTCTATCCACTGTGCCACTGCCTGGTCAGGCAATACAAAATAATATTAAATGTAAACTTTAATTCATTTTTTTAAAAAACAATGTCAATGTAATTAATAAATTTCAAGTTAATAATTTTACTAAGGAATAAAAAACAATTAACAGATCTACGTAATTAAAAATTTTAACAGAAAATCCATTCAAGATCTAGTCTAAAAAGTAAGCATATCCAAATAATTATATAACAAAGAAATTTCTGGAGAAATAATAATATCTATGTTATACAAATAGAGCCAAAGAACAGAAAATAAGAGAAGATAAATTCCTAAGCAATTCTGTCAGCATCAATAACCCTGATTTCAAATATCATGTATCTATCTACTTTCTGAACCTAGATGTAAAAATCTTAAATAAAATGTATGCAACTTTAATCCAATAATTTATCAAAAGGATAATGTATCATAATCAAGTAATATTTATTTCAAAAATAGAGACATTTAATTACCATAAAACATATAATAGAAGATAAAAATGAGAAAAGAATGTTATCATCACAGTATATATAAACATTAGACAGAATACAATACCCATACCTGATTTAATTAATTTATTATTTTGATTTTTTTATTTAATTTATTTTTAAAACAGCAAACTAAAGATTGAAAGAAAAATAATTTTTTAATAGTGAGGTATAAAATCTATTTCTATCAACATCAATTAAGCCTAAAATGCCTACTATTATTTAATTTTGCAGAAAAGAATATAGTTATTAAAATAAGTGAAAAAAAAGTAGAAATATTGGAAAGAGGCAAAAGAAACATAATTATTTCAGGTGATATGATATGATCCAAAAGAAATGTCTTTTTTTATTTGTATTTTTCTTAAGTGAGAAGTGGGGAAACAGAGGGACAAACTCCTGCATGCGCTCAATTGGGACCCATCCAGGAAGCCCACTAGTGGATGATACTCTGCCCATTGTGGTTGTTGCTGCTCTATTGCAACTGGAGCCATTCTAGGGCCTACGGCAAGAGCATGGAGCCATCCTCAGCGCATGGACCAACTTTGCTCCAATGGAGCCTTGCCTGCTGGAAGGGAAGAGAGATAAAGAGAAAGGAGAGGGGGGAAGGGTAGAGAAGTAAAGGGGTGCTTTTCCTGTATGCTCTGGCCAGGAATTGAACCAGGGACATCCACACTCTGGGTTGATGCTCTACCACTGAACAAACTGGCCATGGCCTGATGAACTTTTTTAACAGTTTCATAAGGAGGCTAGATAGAGAATTAACATGAAAAAATCAACCACTTTTTTCTACATCAGCAATGCTAATTAAAAACACTTATTTTAAAAAACAAATCACACTTAGTACAGTAACACAAATTTCAAATGAACTGTAGGTAAATTCAACAAGAGTTAGATGAAGATTTGTTAGGATTATTGTATTTTATTTCTGAAGGACCCATAAAACAATAAATTGAGAGAAACTATATGTTCTCTATTAGAAAACAATATAAAGATGTAATTATATCCAATGCAAGACTAATACAAATCTCAATAAGATATTTTACATAACTTGTCAGACTGATATTAAAATAATTTATAAAAGTGTGTGTGTGTGTATATATATATATGTATATATGTATATATACTTTTGAGACATATGAAAAAATGTAAGAGACTTGCCTTCCTGGATATTAAATTATACTTTAAAACATATCAGGATTGCAACAATGTGGAAAATTAGGTCAATAAAATGAAATAAAATGTGTAAGAAACAAGCTATGTACTTAGAGAAATTTGGTATTTCAATTTAGTGAGGAAACTATGCACTACTCAACTATGTTAAGGTAATGGGATAACCATTTGAAAAATATATATTTATACATCGCATTATATATAAAAATAAGTTCTGGATTAATTAAAGAGAAATATAAATAATAAAATTATTAATACACTTAAAATATATAACATTTTTGGAAAATAATTTTATGCTGGTTAACTCAGAATCAAGAAATGTAAATCATGTGGAACTTCATTTGTAAAAATGTAACCTTTCTATAGGATAATGGTGCCAACACAAAATTAAAGACTAGAGTCCACCTGGAGAAACAATTCAAAGAATCTAATGTATGGCGACTGAACTGAGAGATAAACTAAGTAGTTAGGTTGATGGAGATCAAAATGTTATATTTATTAGCGATAAAACTACTGAGAAACAGAATTACTGTGAGGGGCAAACAATTCTGCTATTACTGCACTGCAGAAATTAACTTAACATGTCACATACTCAGGCAAGTAGACACCCTTCCAACTCATCACCCCTCATGAGGGCCTGGCCCCTCTAAGGTTCATGGCATGCAAAAGACGAGCAAAATGCATCTTTCCCGGAAATAATCAGGTTATAAAAGATGGTAAAAGCTGGAAGAAAGCACTCTAATCTAATAAGGGTAGATTTCCTATAGAGAAGAGTTTGGTACTGAGAGCAGAGAAGGGGGCTCTTCATCTATACTTTAATTTTCTAAATTTGTAATCAGTATGTTTGCATTACTTACTGATTAAACGAGCAGGTGGGGAAACATGATACAAGACAGGGCTTCAAGTATCAGTACTGCTGGCCCTGGCAGAATGACCTTCGAGAAGAAACTCCACCAATTTGGACCCCACTTCGTTACTATTTCAGTGGGAAAAGCATTACAAAGTGATCCTTTTCAGCTCTGACATTTGCAAACATCCCAGAAGGACATGGAGATTTAAGGTTCAATGTTTCCCACTGGTAAGACCTTGTATCTGTCTCTGGACTTAAAGTAGTCTCCAGCCATAAAGCCCACAGCTCATGTACAATGTTCACAGCTGGGGAAATCAAGATAAAACCATTCCACATTCAATACCCAGGTTATTGCTGCCTCTGACAAGGGTCTCATGTGCATTGCATAAAGGGAAAGAGAGCTGTCAATGCAGTGAACAAAGCACTGCAGCAAGACAACCTTTAGTCTCATCTGCTTACTCCTCTCCTTGCTCTGGGGTTCAAATGCCTCTCCCAGACCATGTCATCTAAACTCACTTTAGTTTCTGTTCATCCCCAATTAGATTGGAAACTTCTGATTGAGAAGGAATTGTGTCTGGAATAGTCACAAGCAGAGGCTTTAAGGGCAGACAAGCTTGGGTTCAAGCTTGGGTTTGTCTACTTCTCAGCTGGAAAAGTAGTTGGAGACGGCAGAGGGCTTGACATTGATACTTGTGTTGCTGCTTCCCAGCTGTGTTACCTTGAGTAAGTGTCTTGAGCTCTCTATGTGTTGGATTCCATTTATGTAAAATAGAGATTAAAATATGTCTTTCACAAGGTGTTTCCCTAGGCACTATGTAAGTACTCAATATACACTTTTTAACTAAATAACTGATTAAATATCTAAAGAAAATGTAAATGGTAAAGTATGATGTGAATGATTTATCATGTTACACAATTTCATGTATTTGATCAATATCATTATCTCACTGAGTTTGATCCTGACTACCCTATTTTAAATCATAATACACCTTCACCACTGTCCTGACTCCCATCCTGATTGAAAAGTTCTCATTCTTCTCCTCTGACCCATTTTATTTGAATACAAAATTGTTTTCTCACCAAATGTGTGTGTCAGTATGAAAAGTTAATGATTTTAAACAAACATGTTTCTCCTTAATTCAGTGGAGGGGTGGATTTACCTGCCAGCAGGTGTTTACCTATGTTAACTGCTATACAAGTACTGAGTATAATATATTAAAAACGTTTTTATGGAGGAAAACACCACTGTTTCCTGCAGGAAACTGACAGTAACGCAGAAAGGTGAAACCGCTTTGCCTGAAGAGTTTCAGTCAGTGCAGCAAGCACAAGGAATGGCTTGCTGCTATGTAGCAGGATGAACACACGCAGAGTCAGGAGGGATGATAATCAGAAGAACAAGATCCTTTTTTGCTTTTGCAACTTTACTGTAAGTTTAAAATTAATTCAAAATAGAAACTTTTATTAAACCATGTATATGTGAAGAAAAAATAAAACAGCAACAACTGACGTACCAAGACCAGGCTAAGATGACCACACTTGACCAATGTGGTGACATCAGAACTTCCTGTGAAACTCAAAAATCAAGTATTGAAGTCCCAGGAAATTGTGATACACTGAGAAATCTATGTCTATCACAGAGTTTTATTCTTTGAGTACAGCCCTTAAGGAGAGGTTTCACTGAGCCTTCTTAGAAAAGAGAATGCTCAATTGCCGTCTTAAACTCAATCGGAATCTCCCCCACTGATTAAGACTGCAACTAGGAGTACAGCAAAGTGCACTTCATCATATTAGAAATAAAAAATAAGATTAGGGAGAATATGTTTACTTCTACAGTGCTTGTCAACTCTGACTTCATAACTGAGGTCAAGATAGAAAATTATAAACCAGTGGACAGTTCATCTTCAATTCACTTTCTGAATCTTTAGACAATATGAAGATTTACTTATTTATTGTTAATTAAGAGTCATTCAATGTCCTTGTACATGAATTTTATTTGAGGGTTTGTTATTTTTAAAATGGCATTCACTTTCTGTTTAAGTATCCTAATAAAAAATTAAAACTAAAAGAATAACAATGTGTTTGTTCTGAGATCTTGGATTTTTACCCCCTCACTAGCAATAAATTTAATGATCTGTTAAAATGGGGCTTTTCTGAAGGGTTTTTATTATGCATACACAGCAGGGCTTCTTTAAAATGGCTTCTCTTGTGATGAGAAAGAGAAAAAAGAGATGTGATGGGCCAGAGAACTTAATAAAAAATATGAGATTCAGAAATTCTGTTGAAAGTCAAGAGACCCACTAGGGAATATCAGGTTCAAACATGATTTTCATCTCTGAGTTCACTCTTCAAGTCAGTAAACATTTTATTTTATAAACCTTAGAAAAAAAGCTTCTCTTTTCTCCTTCTTTCTCTCTATATAAAGTAAAAATATAAGATTGTGAATGAAATGCAAAAAACCATAATATATGTATTATCAAAGACATTATAGAGCCTGGAGAGACTGGGCAGTGCCAACGTGAGGCTGGACGGCTACAGAACAACTACACCAAAGAGACCTGGGTGGTCATGGAGTTCTAGCTTAATAACTCCACATAATATTTCTTCTTGATATAGTGCAAATATTGTAACAGTTAATTTAAAAATTAGATAGTAATTATCTCTCACCTTTGATTCACATTTTTTTTCTCTTAAAGTGTTTCCCCCCTAATCTACAAAACACAAACCATCTTTAGTGAGCCTTATCCTTTAAGAGCTTTGGGAATGGAAAGTTGCTATTCAATGGGTATAATTTCCAATTCACAATATAGATGAGTATAATTCAATTTTAAATAAAATGTATAAAAATAATAGAAATCTTCACTTATTTAAATTCTAATAGCATTCTTTTAAAAAGTTTATGTTCATATAAAAACATTTTATAAATATTAATTGAAAGCAAAGACATTTAAATTTCACATTTATATACTTTCATTATGTTATGTAATTAGAAAGGTCAATGAGTCATATAGCCTTAATTCAGAATTCTTAGAGAAAAAGCAGAATATGCTGCGTTGAATTGATGATGAACTGTAGCCAAGATCTATTTTAGGATATGCTTGGCTTCCCAATTTGCAATGCTTCTTGAACTTATGCAGAAATTTAACGAATTCAAAATAATATAATACAAAAGGGGCTTTTGTAAATTAATACTCCAGTATTAATCTGTCTGGCTTTCCTGAAAGAAAAGAAGAGCAGAAGGTCTGCCCAAAGTCTCCTATATAACCAGAGGCAGTTCCACTGTACGATGTCATGTCACTTTAGAACCTTCTAAAAATATGCAAAGGCTGATAATGGTGAAGTGCAGAAGAGGCAACTTTAATGTTCATTGTAGCCAAAAGTTACTTAAAAGTTTTGTATAGACTCTATATCAAATAAAATAGCACAGAACTAGAAATGAGTATTTGTGAAAATTAACTCTGTTACTAATTTTCTAAGTGGCAATTCTAAATGAGAGTTATGACAACACAGAAATTTGACATGTTATAAAGATTATTTGAATATTCATCTTGAAATGTCACAACTTAGTTTTTTAAATTCTTATTAGATAAAGTGACTTTTTAATTCATGGATAACAGGTCCGATCATCTAAAGCATCATTATATATCAAGAGACTCTAAGACTCCTGGAGAGAAATGATGCAGTCTATTGGAATGACAGACCAAAGGGATTATGATTCTTGACCTAAAATTGAGGCTGGGTTTAAGGGAGCACAAGGATTGTTTTATCTCTAGGAACTTTTCCTGGCTAGAAGAGAAATATCTGTGGAAGCAATAATGAAGCATTAGCATTAACATGGAAGTGAGTAAGAGACATCAAGACTAGTTTTAAAATGTAAAAAACATGAAATACCATATCATCTCCACAGTCAGGTTTAACGGCAGGCGCACCCTGAGCCCCGACTTCTAAAAGGCCCCGCAAAACTCCAACTTTACACTTTTTTCTAATGACACCAAGTTTGGTTTCATACATAATATTTTTTAGTTATTTAAAATGAGATTAACATTTATTTTATTTTCCCTGTCTCTCTTTTTCTTTATTTATTCATTTTTAGAGAGGAGACACAGACACAGAGAGAGAGAGAGAGAGAGAGAGAGAGAGAGAGAGAGAGAGAGAGAGAGAAAGGGGGGAGGAGCTGGAAGCATCAACTCCCATATGTGCCTTGACCAGGCCAGTGCAGGGTTTTGAACTGGCGACCTCAGTGTTCCCAGGTAGACGCTTTATCCACTGCGCCACTACAGGTCAGGCCTGTCTCTCTTTTTTTAAGGGGCTCAATATTTTCTTCTGTGCCCGCTGCCTCAACTGACCTTAATCTGCCTCTGATCATCTCTATTTGGTTTCTGTTGCTGAGGCAAAGGATTTCTAAACATAAGCCCTACTTAGACCCTTCCTGAGTCAGTGTAGCCTAGTGAAACAAGAATTAGAGATATACAACAAAAACAGAAAGACACATTTTTGTTTCTATAATAGAGCACATATGTCTGAAAGGATGTAT
Organism: Rhynchonycteris naso; assembly: GCA_037038555.1. Lineage (NCBI taxonomy): Eukaryota > Metazoa > Chordata > Mammalia > Chiroptera > Emballonuridae > Rhynchonycteris > Rhynchonycteris naso. Next base: position 286,321,001 of record CM072996.1, on the reverse strand, counting down.
GTAATGTTGTCGAACACCAAAGATGCAGTAGTGATTAAACAGGTGCTGTTGAAAGACAAGAAATAACCTTGAAGAGTCAGCCAAGGTATGACAAGGGCAATAGTGTGGTAGAAGGTATGCCATATTCGACCCTTGATCCGGCCCTGAACACCATTCATTTTCCCTGTTGTCTTTCTTTAATAAAGATGTTATCATGGAGATGAAGTCTACAGTAGTAAACATTCTGTTCCTCCTACTGTCTAAGGAGCAGTTGCTCTTGACTCCTGTGTCTTCTTCTCTCGACAGGGTATGTATCTGGTCACACTAAGATTGCTAAATCATCTTAACACAAATAGAAATGCAGTCAGAGAAGAACACCAGTTATTTAAAACTAAGATCAAGTTGGAATGTTTCTGGAGTATTTTAGGTGAAGGATTCACTATGCTGGTATGTGAAGAACACAAATTAAAGATGAAAAGAAAAAAAAAAAGAAGAAAATTTAAGTTGTGCTCTATGTTCCTGTCTACAGTGTTTAACACATTACTTTTGATTAAAATGTTTGTCTTCTTTTGACAATATTACCATTCTGAGTCTAGACCATTAGTGTCCTGGCCTTCTACATGGTATATTTTGGGAGACATGAGATGGCACACACACACACAGCTCTGAATAAACAGAATAAACCCATCATCCTGAAATGAGGTGGAAATGTATGTCATTGTCACTTCTTCTTAATGCTGGACTTAGAAAGATGTATAGTTGAAATGTCATCAGTGGGAATTCCATGATTGTCCTAATACTCCAAAAAGCTTGTGGCAGTTACTAATTTACTGTCTCAGCTCTGAAATTAACTTCAGTACCCTCTCTGTTACAATGGATGGGCTCTTTAAGCATTTCAAGCATGTCTCCCTTACAATGAGCATGAAATTAAGCACTGACAGTAGAGGGCAATGGTAAATCATTTGAATGGAGAAGCTCTTGTTTCATTGTGCTGCATTTTGCTTTTCCTTGCTCTCTTGCTGCATGGTCCATCAGGGTGTGTGTGTGTATGTGGCTAGGGACATCCAGTCATACTTGGCCTTAGTCATGTGCCCAAAGAGGAAATTCCTTGGGGATCTCACAGATCTGTCTATGTCCTAATATAAGCAATGCCTGCTTCAAGACTCATGCCCAGGTTGGTGCCCCAAATCACTCTGCATTCCACCCATCAGCTCCTGCTTACTTAGGCCCCAGACGCTTTTTTCCAAGGCCACTTCTCCATCCTGTGGGCTGCAACATCAACTCCAAGGAGGTCTGATCTCAGATTTCAAGAGTGTCTTAGTTTCACAAGCTACTGTAACAAAGTCCCTCAAACTGGTGGCTTAAAACAACAAAAATGTATTGTCTTGGAAATCTGGAGGCTAGAAATTAAACATCAAGATGTTGGCAGGTCCATGCTCCCTCTGAAACCTGGATGTGAATTTTTTTTTGCTTAAATCTCCCAGTAGTCCTTGATGTGCAGATGCCTCCCTCTAATGTCTGCCTTTGTTGTCACATGGCATTCTTCTTGTGTGTCTTTTGTCTTCACATGCTAGATTAGGAGTCTACCACATACTAATATTACTTCATTTCAACTTAACTAATTACATCTGCAATAACTCTATTCCAAGTAAGGTCACATGTTCTGAGGTATCAAGAATTAAGACTGCAACATTTCAGGGGACACAATTTTACCCATAACAGGAAGGAAGGCCTTCTTTCTTAGATATTCTCCCTCAGCCTGAGGGCACCTTTTAGAGTCCCTGTTACATCTTCATACCTATTCTTCCATCATAGTTCAATAAATTGGTCTATGATTTCTTTCTCTTATTTGGATGCAAACTAAAGAAGACTATGAAGAAATCATGCTAAAATTGAAACAATTTTTGGAAGACTACAATTTTGTTCTGGATGATCATACTAAAGACTAAGATTGATATCTCATCAATGAAGAATTTTCTAAAAATCCATAGTGAAATTACTAATTTTATTTATTAAGTCTCAATATTAGGTCAATTTCTAAAGTTGAAATCATATTTTTATTTTTTGACATAGACAGAGAGCCAGAGAAAGGGACAGATAGGAACAGAGAAAGGAAGAGAGATGAGAAGTATCAATTCTTTGTGTGGTACTTAGTTGTTCAATGATTGCTTTCTCATATGTGCCTTGACAGGGGTAGAGGGATCTGCAGAAGAACACTGACCCCTTGCTCAAGCCAGCAACCTTGGGCTCAAGCCAGCGACCATGGAGTCATGTCTATGATTCCATGCTCTAGCCAGCGACATGGCACTCAAGCTGGTGAGCCTGTGCTCAAGCTGGTGACCTTGGGGTTTTGAACCTGGGTCCTCTGTGACCCAGACTGAAGCTTTATGCACTGTGCTACCACCTGGCCAGGCAGTGGAATTATTTTTAAAGGAGTAAAAGAGATAACATGCTAGACACACAACTTTAAATCTGAACATAGGCAATAGGCAGGGTTTAAACCACAAGACATAAAAAGTTGTCTATAGGAATTGTTAAATTTACCTTGGGCTATTACTTCAGATTTGCAAAAAGGGACTGTGAATTGGATGGAACATAGAAAAATGAATAGACATGAAGTAAAAGCTGCTGCTATCTACATATAAGCTAGAAAGGTTCATCCTAAAAGTTGTAAGAAAAGTTTTTGTGCAGAACTGCCTCACTGGCCTTGATCCTACGGATGTCAGAGGAAACAGGTCTTGGGTTTATACTCTAAATTCATAACCTTGAATCTATATGCAGTTTTCCTTCATGGCTTCCGACCTTTATGATTCTATCGGAACTTAGAATGGGTTAGCCCCTATGGCAGTGTGGGAGCTGATGACACAACCTAGCAGCCTACTACCTCTTTTTTGCAAGGCAGGACCTGAAGTTGTTATAAAATTGTGAAAACTAGAAGTTATGAAAGAACACTGAATGCAGACAAGAGCAAGGAGAAACTGGACCCTGCAAAGACAAACTGCAATTGACTATGACTACTAAAACTGTGTGTGTGTCTTTCAAGAACTCCATCCTTGATCCTGTGTGTAACCTGTAGGGATAACTAACCCCTCTTCTACAGCTGCACATGTATCCTTAGGATCCAGAGATGCTGAAGTTGGAAATCTGGCTGAAGCTTGAGGAGCTATGATTTGAGATGTTGCCACACTGCAAAATGTGAGCCACCATACCAGTAAGATACTGTAGTTCCTGGAGCCCTATATCTTCATTCAGAAATTAACAAATGTGGTTCACGTTTCATTACCACTATCCAAATCTTATACAAAATACATGTATTGTCCAAGGCTAACTCGGAGTTATTCACCTAAGGGAATTCTAAGAATTCTAGTCTCACCAAATAAAAACAAAGTCACTACACCTGTTTATCATAAAAAGTGAAGGGGATGTGGAAAATCCTGGCCAAAAAAAAAGAAAGAAAAAAATAAAAAAAATATCTGTTAGCTAAAAAGTGCTTGAGAATCTTTAAGAAAAGATAGTGACAATAACTGGCTATTATTGGGTAAGATGGAGAGTAGCCTTGACACTAGATTGAAAATGTGGGCAAAAGATTAGTTAAGGATGACCAGAGATCATGAGGTGCCATGTGGATTTAGTCCAAATTCAATAAGAAAGCATCAAACAGTTTTAACCAGAAAAACAACTGACTTACAATGATGTAGGGAATGAAAGACGGATATCAATATTGGAAGCACATTTGTTCATCAGTGATCTCTATGAGGAGTGATGGCAGAAAGAAATAGACAGATTTTTAAAAATTTAATTCAGGGATAGAATCTACAGATTTATCCCTCAAAATGGCATTTCTGTAAGTTAGGGGACAAGAATGACTCATAGAATTTCTGTTTCAAGAGACTGACTAAATGGCAACAATACTAAAGATGTAGAACACTGGAAGATTAAATTGTGGGTGGAAGAGGAAGGAAACCAAATGTTAAAAGGTGAAGAAAGTGTTAAATAATTTGTTCAACTCATAAATATTTCTAATAATGACATGATTATTTCCCATTAACTCAAGCATCATTCTGAATTATTTAGGGTCTTCTACAATTCATTCTCACTCTCCATATTCCATGAGTTAGAATTTATCTAATTAATTCAGCAAATAATTTCTTAAATATGTACCATTTTGCTAATAGTCACACAAATATAACTGAGTCCTTACTTGATGCAGCTCCTAGATCAGTAGTAGCAGGGAAAAAGTTGTGCTCATTGTGGCATCAACATTTCAATTGCTACACTAGTTCTGCAAATTCTCTTCAATTAGCTTCTGTGTGTTAAATTCTTCTACTCCTTGTCCTGCCATCACCTCCACCCTATAATTGTAGTCTTGTTATGAGAGGTGAACAAACTAAAACCCACAAGCTTTCCAGTTGTTTTTGTACAGAAAATTTTATTGGAACATAGCTATGCTTATTCATTTCTGTACTCCCTATAATGACTTTCACATTAAAAAAAAAACAACAGAGTTGAGTGGTTTCAGTACAGACATTGGCCTGCAAGCGTGAAATATATATTACCTGGTCTTAAAAGACATTTGAAGATCTCTGATTTAAACCAAAATATTAAAATTTCTTTTTTTTATTAATTGAATTTATTGGGATGACATTGGTTCTCAAAATGTAAGTTTTTTGTTCCTCTCTCTTCAATCCTGCTAGATTAATACTCAAAAGTTGCTGTAATCCTTTCTTCAGTGAGACAGGGTATTCTTAAATAAATTAGAAAAAATATTCTAAAAATGTCTTTCAAGTTATAACACCAATGTTCATAATTCTTCAACAGCTCTCTACTGCCTCATGAATTAAATATGAACACCCATTCATGGATTTGAAAGCCTCTGTTATATATGATGAAGACCTAATTGTTTAGGCTTATCTCCAAATGAACCTCAGTAGAGGGACTCCAGCTGAGCTGGTCTCCCTCCTTTGTTATTTCTCCTCTCTGTGCCTTTTCTGCTATACCCTATTAAGAAGCCCTTCTTTCTGATGCTGTCTTTGCAGTTTCAATGATATTCAACAGCATTTGTTAGAATACTGTTAGCTCCTAAAACAGATAAACTTAAATTAAAATTTGTTTCGTTCACATAGAGCAGTTATTCTTAGATAGCAGTATGAGGTAAAATGTGGTGAGAGTGGTAGTTTGTTTCACAAAGTCATTCAAGACTGGCTATCTTCAAAAAAAATCTTTGAACCTGGGCATCAATGTCCAGGCACCAGGTAGGGAAGAGATGGCAAAGAACACAGCTTTTTAATCCCACAGAAGCCACATCCATTGCTTCTGCCAGTATTTCATTGCTGAGAATGAGTTCTTTGCATGCCTGAGTTTTTCCTCTTCTTTTTTTTTTTGGTTCTGCCACCTCCTTCAAGAGGTCTTCCCAGGCCAACAAATCTAAAGCACCACTATTGTCCACTGTCCCTTCCACAATACTCTAGCTTAGCATATTCCTCATCTGTGTCCCTCCTTAAAATGTAACCTACATAAAAAAAAATTACTCAGATAAATCAAGTATTTTCAAACTTCTGGTCAATTTTTGTATATTTAAAATTCACAGATTCTAAAGCCAAACTTAAATCTCAGCCTTATCACTTCATAACTCTGATTTTAGGCACACTGAATAACCTCTTTGTTATTTGATTATCACATCTCCAAATTGGAGGTAATATCTATATATCTATATCCATGGGGCTGCAATGTTATAATTTAAAAAATGTATATAAAGTATTTAAAACTACATCTTGCACATAATAAATGTTATGTAAACACTTGCTGCTATTATTACTATTACTAAAGATATGTAAGGGACAGTAAGTATTATTTGCAATAGTTGATAAAAGTGGTTAAGGCCATTTTCTCCATCCACAAGGAATTGAACATGTAGGTAAAGAGATTATAGAAATTAAGTTATTCAAATAAAATTCAACTTTCCAATGTAAAACAAATGAGACCATACAAATATATAAATGTAAAATATTTGGGGAAATAATTATAATGAAAATTAATATAATTAACATAATTTTGAATCATACAGTTATTGCCTGAAGAATGGTACTGCCTAGTACTGATGTCACCATCTTTCCTCATCTGGATTATAAAACTTTGTTTCAAGAAACAGTTGTGTACAAGTGGCTTCACTAGAGTCCACAAATTAACTCCTAAAGGTAATTTAAGAAAAAAGTTCCTTAACAATGCAAAGACACCCAGTGGCTGGCAAGAATCTGCAGCAGAATTGCAGAATGTCTCATGGCCTCTTGGCAGGCACCCCAAATTTAAGATTAACATGCTGCTTAGATGTTTGTGTATTGTTTTTCAGAGAGGAGGTCTTAAGCCAAACTGTTCAGCTTTGCCATTAAAATCTCTTAACATTCAAAGCTTGTCTTCAGGATTTAAAGATCTTCCTAGAACATCTCATTTTCAACAGCTACTAGTTGGAATTATCCAGACCCTCAAACATAATGGATGAAAAACAGGGTTGTTTCTGAGCCATCTGGCCATCTGTGCTAGGTTGTTCCAAGAAAACACCCTGAAAAATTTGAATTTGCTTGCAAATTTATAAATTGGGGCTTAATTCTCTGTTTGTTTAGTGTCCCTCCATGGGCAGCCAAGATACTAAGTGGTAACGACAAACTCAGATATGCATATTAAGGTGATTATTTTGGATTCCAAACACCTGTGCTAAGAATTGGTTGTCAGTCAATAATCCCAGTTATCCCATCGCTGCCATATGACTTATTTCATATGGGGGTTAAGAAAAGATTGTAGAGAAAAGATTTCACCCTTTTTCTCCCCACACAGGCACTATCTCTAATTTTCAGGTCTTCTTATAATAATAGCTTCAATCAATGCTATAACACATGAAGTGGCTATTCATGGAAAATTAATTCAGAACACCATAATTAGCAAGTACTGTAAGCCTGGAGATGTTGATGCAAAGCATTTAACTACGAAAAGAGATTTATCTGTAATAAAATTTGTAAAGGTTACCTATGAGCCTGACCAGGTGATGGCGCAATGCATAGAGCTGGGATGCTGAGGATAACTCAGATAAATCAACCTTCTCTTCCCAACTCCCTTCCCCTCCCCTCCCCTCCCCTCCCCGCCCCTCCCCTCCCCTCCCCTCCTCTCCTCTCTTCTTCTTGGCTCTCTGCTCTCTTTTGCCCTTTCCTCCCTCCTCTGTCCTTTTCTTTTATTACTTTCTTTTTCACTGACTCAGTTTCTCTCTGTGTGTCCATAAACAAGTTGTTATTAGGTTGTTTCTAGGCAATTACTCCAGAAATGAAATCAAATTGGCAGCTCTAAATGTCAATGGCTGGCCCTGACAGGATGGCTCAGTGGTAGATCATTGGTCTGTGGTGTGGTTACCCCAAGTTCAATTCCTGGTTAGAGCATACAGGAAAAGCAAACATCTGCTTCTTCACCCTTCCCCCTCCCCCTTTTATCTCTCTCTCTTCCTCTTGCGCAGTCATGGCTCAATTGTTTGGAGTACATCACCTCAGGGGCCGAGGATGGCTCTGTGTATACTTCAGGCAGTACAAATAGCTTGGTTGTGAGAATGGCCCCAAATAGGCAGAGCATCCAAGATGGAGGCTGCTGGGTAGATCTTGGTCAGGATGCATGCAGGAATCTGTTTCTTTATCTCCCCTCCTCTCACTTGGAAAATAAAATAAATGAACAAACAAATAATTAAATGAAAACGAGTAAATAAAAGTCAATGGCCTTTGCTTTTCACCCTTTTGGCTAGGATAAAGTGTAAAAGTCAGTAGTCAAAACCTAATCAATATCTTTGAGTGTGCATAATGAAGTAGAAAACAGTTTAAAATATAATACTCTCATCTGACCTAGTCCGTGTACTTAATCATCTGAGGAGAAGGCATCTTGTTAAAATGCAAATGTTTAGTATCCACCCACTGATATTCTGATTCAAGAGATCTGAAGTGTGACCTATATTTTGAAAATACCCTGATGAGTCTTAAGTGATCACTTCTATTGAGATTCATAAATAACATTTTCAAAAATAATTTGTAGAGTAAAAGACACTTTCATATCGTGCAGACATTCCCTCATATCCATCTTCATAATTTCTCAAGATCTCGTCTTTACTTTTCCCAGAGCCAAAACTTCACCTTCTTTTATTCATGATTAGAATGGTTAGAGGAGCTGTCCAAAAATTCAGCAGTACAGCAGAGATGCAAACTCACCCTTCTGCCACGCTGACCCAGAATAGAGCCAGTCTACCCAGTGTCGGCTATAATTGACAGAGATGGCAGTAAGAGTCATTAGCACACCTCAGTTTTCAAGGCAGGTGCACAACTGAGGAATAAAAGGGGCCAGAGCTGTGAGCTACTGAACAGACAGAAAAGAGAATCCAGCAGTGCTGCCCCTTCACTTAAAAGAAGAAACAACTTTGCATTAGTTTAACCTCTAAACTATGATGACAAAATACATAGATTGAACTATTATAATGATGGGTTAATAAAAATAATAAACAACACCTTTAGGATAATGGTTTCCTTTGGGGTAAGGGCAGTGCAACTCCAACGGGTGTGTTTTAATTCTTAAAGTTAGAACATAGGCTAATTATACTATTATTTGTACCTATTTGATTTAACTAAATATTTAAATAAAATTGTATTAAATATTTATTTAAAAACATGAAGGTAAATGATGATACAGGTGGTAAATGGCTGCCTCTGAGGAATTAACATGGAGAGAAGGCAAGCAGAAGATGATACAAGAGACTTGTACTTCTGTTGTAAATCTTATGTTACTAGTTGACCTTAAAGCACATGATGCACTGTTCAATAAATACAAAGCTTAGATAAAGAGTTGTAAAGACATTAATTCAGTTAATGTTTTTGTTTGGATACTTTTTTTTTTTTGTACAGGGACAGAGAGAGAGATAGGGACAGACAGACAGGAATGGAGAGAGGTGAGAAGCATCAATCATTAGTTTTTCATTGCCGTCGTAACACCTTAGTTGTTCACTGATTGTTTTCTCACATGTGCCTTGACCGCGGGCCTTCAGCAGACCAAGCAACCCCTTGCTGGAGCCAGCGACCTTGGGTCCAAGCTGGCAAGCTTTTGCTCAAACCAGGTGGGCCCGCACTCAAGCTGGCGAGCTCGGGGTCTCGAACCTGGGTCTTCCGCATCCCTGTCTGATGCTCTATCCACTGCGCCACCGCCTGGTCAGGCTGTCTGGATACTTTTTAATTTTTTGTTTTGTTGTTTTCTGGAAGCAACCGCATCAGTTTAGGTGGTTATCTCATGAAGCTCTTTCTAGCAGGAAAAAAAAGAAATGTGTGCTTTCCTTACTGTTTATTTTGAATTTTATCTTTAACACTATTCTGATCTGGGTTCTTTATTTGATACACATTTTAATTTGCCTGAATATATTCTGTCTTTCAGAATTTTCCAAAACCACAACATATTTCATTAAAGATCAATTCTTTTACCGTGTTTTATCTGTCGTTTCAATTCAGAGTGTGTCTGTGAATCTAATAATCTCAAATATAATTTATCCTTTTTCAAGTGGCTTCCTAATTCATCTCAATGCTGTGCGGTGTCCCAGTTCCCCTAGGTTTGTTTACCACTTCCGCATTCTGTGTGGCACCTGAATCTGTCAACCCCTGATTCCATTAAGATTGAATTTGCTTTAATGTACCCAGTACCGTTGCCCCAGGTTCCAATGCAATGAAGTGAAGGATAAGAACCAGGTTGCTGTCACATGCAACTGTCAGCTGTGCTATGTTGTTTTGTCCTTATCTTATTTTTATATAAATTCGGTATCTCAGGGGAATATCAAAGGTTTTAAACATTTAGATTAAAACAAAAATTTGCCACAAGAATCCTATTCTCTGAAAATACTTATTTTTATAGTCCCTGAGAAGTTTGAGTATCTTTCTAAGAGTCATGGTTTCTTTAAAGCTGTGTATTATGGACAAACGCAATAAAAAGAATTTTAATAAAAAATAAAGTCTGGAAATAGGGCAGTTTTAAGTATTTGTTTCATTCATTTGTATATTATTCCCTATTAGTTGCAAGACCTTGTGAAAACTGTGCCTCAGTTTTCCCTTCTGTAAAATGAGTTTTAAAATGCTATTAACATTAAGTGATTCTTTTTAAATAATATAGCTAATACTTAGGTATAGCACTCACAGTGTGACATACACTTTTTGAAGCCTCCTGTGTATAAGCATTATTTAATCCTCAAAACAACCCATGAGAGAGTTACTCTTATCCATGTCTGAATTTTATAGATTACAAAAGTGAGGTTTGGTATTGGATATTTGGGTGCTATGACCAACAACAAACATGATTTCTACTCTTAGGGTATTATATACAATATAGAAAATAAACAATTAAAATCCAGTGTGCTTACTATCTGGGCATGAGCATAAAGGCGGTGGAATGGCAGGAGACAACATGAAGCTCTACTCTACTCTAGAGGGCAGAAGAAAACCTTTCAGGCAGAGCTGACCCCATTTAGTGAAGTAAGAAAAGCTAAGCTTCATAAGAATTCTGAAGACGACAACAAGGATGGTTTCAGTTGGTACCCTTTGGATGTTGGGTATCAAAGGAAAGAGTTGAAGAGAAAGCTTTTTCGGTGAACACAAAAAAATTGGAGCTTTTTCTCTAGTATTATTCATAAGTGCCAACTGGACAGTGGAAATTAGCAGAGTGGAGGCCAACACTGGTCAAGGGAGACTAGGTTGTGACAAGCTACATTGCACCTCTCTGCTTTGTCTCAGATAGAGAGAGCAGAACAGAAAGTCGCTCCTTTTGCCCAACCTTGCTGCTGGTTTTCATCAATAAACATATAAGAGACTACTATAAGCCAGGGCATGCTGGGAAATAAGCGGGTACTCTTACAAATACAGCCTACATCCAGAGGACTTTACATTCCTATGTGAACTTAACATTAGTAAAGACTTCACTACTAAAATGATCACTCTTGAACAGAAAAAAAAATTTTTTAATAATATTCTAGAAAAAGCATACTCAGGCTCATTTCTAATGGACATTTCTTTTAAAAATAGGATTTATAGAGAAGCTTAGACTGAAGCATAGCAAATAAAATATTTAAATACTATTAGGAAGAAGGTGACATTTGTTTGTTGTCTAACTCTAAATAACAAATCAAGATCATAAATCAAGATCATCTGTTGGTATATCAAAACATGAATTAACACTGACCAATGGTGAGTGATAACAATAATAGTGATGAGAATAATACACTAGTAATAAAAATAGAAATATGATCGAGCATGTAAAACTTGTCAGGCAATGTACTAAATTTTCTATCCACAGTATTTCAATCAACCCTGCAACACTCTGTACACCTGAGAAACCTGAGCTTTCAATGAGTTAAATACCCAGTACAAAGTCACCCAGTGAGTAAGAGGCAAAAACTGATTTGATATTTACATCCTTATTTGTCATGGTAATTTTCTGAATGTCATTAAAACCAGGATAAGTTGAGAATAGCTTGGGTGAAAGGGCCACAGAGCTTTCAGTCGGTCAATAAAATTGCTTTATTATAGCATTTTGTTTATGATTGTGAAATTTACATATACTTCACCTTTACTATAGTGAGTTCCTATATAAATCAGGATCAGAACAAGAAATAGCACTGAAAGATGTTGCTGAAACAGGAGTTGCTAAAGGGACTACTGCAGTGGTGGGATTCAAATAATTCAACAGCTGGTTCTCTGCCCCATAACCATTTTAAGTAAAAAAGGAAGATATATCAGATGCTAGTTTATTATTTCATGCATTTAAGACTTAAATAAAAAAAATAAAAGAGGTACACAAAATTTGATTATATGAAAGTTTTAAAATATTAATGAAAATATATTAAATAATACCCGACAAAGAACAATAAAACTGTTATTTAAGATATTCCCATATTGCTTCTTGATTGTGGCGTCCTCACTTGCAATTTTTTCACCTATGGACAAAATGAACATTACTAGGGTGCTTAGAATACACTGCTGTACAGATAACATTAAAAAAGCGTAAGGATCCAGACCAGGCGGTGGCACATTGGATAGAGCGTTGGACTGGGATGCGGAAGACCCAGGTTCGAGACCCCAAGGTCGCCAGCTTGAGCGCGGGCTCATCTGGTTTGAACAAGGCTCACCAGCTTGGACCCAAGGTCGCTGGCTCCAGCAAGGGGTTGCTGGGTCTGCTGAAGGCCCACGGTCAAGGCACATGTGAGAAAGCAATCAGTGAATAACTATGGTGTCACAACGGCAACGAAAAACTAGTGATTGATGCTTCTCACCTTTCTCTGTTCCTGTCTGTCTGTCCCTATCTATCCCTCTCTCTGACTCTCTCTCTGTCCCTGTTATAAAATAAAAGAGTAAGGAATGTAAATTTGTGATTTCCACATGGCTGCCATAAGGCCTGGGCAGCTGCTCACCTTAGAGAGAACATTGATTACAAGTGTCATTTTAACAACTGGTTTGTAGAACCCAACAAAGTTTTAGGTATTGGTTCTAATGAACAGGTGCAAAGCAGCTGAATCCCACCACTGGAATACTGACAAAGGGTGAATGGGAGTAAAGGATCCAAGTAAGAAAACACTGAAACACTGCGGAGCTTGCAACAGAAGGGAATATCTACTGTAGTTCCAGACCTGAAGGGTAAAAAGAGAGCATAGGTACTCCAACCTGGAAAGAGTACCTGCAACTGAAGGGAAAGCTGTAGGGGCTCTGGCCCTGGGTTCAGGAAGGCATTCATTGCCCACTTGCAGCCATGAGAAGGGGAGTTGGGAAATCAGTATTTTGACCTCACTTTTCTCCTATGCTCCAGTTGTCCTGCACTGCCACCCGATGCCTGGACCATGTCAAATGTAGGAATGTCAGTGAGAACAATGCAGTCTGCCTCATGGAGTCTGGAGGGTGAGGTGATGGAGAAAGTTTAGGTGGCTGCATAGTTTCTACCCACCCAGTGAACAGTGATTATGACTTCTGCACAGAAAAAATCCAAAAGAAAATGATGAGATTTTTGATGTATGTATAAAAAAGTTATCAGGGCCCTGGCCAGTTGACTGAATGGTAGCGTTGGCCTGATGTATGGATGTCCTGGGTTCGATTCCTAGTCAGGGCACCCAGGAGAAGCGCCCATCTGCTTCTCCACCCCTCCCCCTCTTATTTCTCTCTCTCTCTTCTCCTCCCCTCCTGCAGCCATGTCTTTATTGGAGCTCCATGACCTTTGCCTCAGACACTAAAATATGGCTCCACATGTAAGGGAGCAAGTACCCCAGATGGCAGAACATCATCCCCTAGTGGGCTTGCCAGGTGGATTCTGGTCAGTGAGTATGCAGGAGTCTGTCACTCTGCCTCCCCTCCTCTCACTAAAATAAAAAAAAAAAAAAGTTGTGAGAAAGATACATTTTAAAACCAAGTGCATCACTTTGAAAGGAATTCTATTTTTTTAAAGAAATGGTTATTTCCTGTCTTCCCTTTTATAATTTTGACAAATACAAGTTGGTTGTATTTAATTCTTTCATATGTATTCATATAAGAGTTACATATATAAAGAAAAAAAGTAATTACTCTTCACCTGGAATGTTGTGTTTAAATTTGCCTGAAATATACACACTGATAAGCATTGACATATATGTATGCTTACTTGGAGGACAAATAGAAAGGGCAAGGTTCCTTGGAAAGCATTGAAAAAATAAATAAAGAAAACAAAGAAAAATGAAAATACAGTTATATAGCTGTGGTGTTAGGGGGCATTTTTTCGCAATTCTTGTTTTTATGATGGGGAAGGGATTCTCACTGCACTCCTAACAGGAACAATGTGGGAAGGAGCCTTTGTGCCTCTCTTCATGCCTTCTTATTTCTCCTCAGGGAAGAAGTGACATCTGACAGGTGACTGTTTCTAGAGACTCTATCTCTCACTTTCCCTCCTCTCTCTTTTCCCATTCCATCTGCAAGATAAGGAGGAGTTGCTGTTCCTCAATGGGTTGACTTTACTAAAACACCCTCTGACTCTACAGGTTGCTATTGGGAAGGGGGATTGGGTTTGATGTGAGTGCCTGGAGCTATGGATGGGTAAAATTAATTCATGGCACTGTGAGGTCACAGTTGTGGTCTAGATGTGAATTGTGATCTCCAACACAGATTTACTAATAGTAAGGCAAATATACTACTCTCCACCTGCTTAACACACACATCATTTCAATTAGTCTGCAATTTAGAAGAAGAATAAAAGAACAATCTCGACTACTCTGTCCTGAAAAGAAACTCGGCAACAGCTATACTGAAGAATGAATTAACATAAGAAATTATATATACATAACACATAGATACACATAACAGGACAGCAAATCCCAAAGGGAAGGCAGGAGGGAGTTAGGAGGAGGAGGGCAAAGGTGGGTACTAGGGGACATGGGGGTGGGGTGAGGGATTATATTGAATGGGATGCTTGAATCTGTTTTTAAGACAATAAATAAAAATTAATAAAATAATAAAAAAAAGAAATCTCTCTCGCTTCTCTGTTTAACCATGAACATAACATACTCACACTTTTAGGACCTCTAATTTGCACACTAGGTTTGGGTAGGCACATCATAGGAGTGAGATGCCTCATTGCAACCGCAGGTGTTTGAGGAGGAAAACTGCTGAGAGGTTTTGCAGAAACCAATAAAACAGCTGAGATCCAAATTTCACAGTCCTCAGTCATGTGTACATAACACTCAGATCTTCCATCACCACTCCCTCTCCAAATATTCTATCCACAACACAATGAAATAAAGAGAAACAAACAAAATGAATGCCTTCCAATATCTTCCCTTGCCCTCAAGATGAAATGTGAAATCTCCAAGACAATCAGAGCTCTAGCTTTTCTCCACTCAGGATTCATCTTGTACCACCATCTCCCTTACTCCCCATGTTCTCTATTCCTCAATTTAACACTCTCCTTCCTGTCACAGGACCTTTGTATATGCTGTCAGAGCTCCTTGGAATATTCTTTCCTCCCTTATGATTTCTATTTCACTTTAAGATTCCCTTTTTCAGAATTTTCCTTGTCCCTCTAGCTTAGGCCATTGATACTGTTTTATGTTCTCATAGTTTCAGTTTTTCTCACGCTCTCTCCTTTGACTTATCCCAGTTGCAATGCTTCACTTATTAATGACATTATTTGATTAATAACTATTTCAATTCAGTCTGTAGCTTCATGAGGGTAAAGACCATATGTAATTTAGTTCACCTTTTATTTACAATAGAGTTTAGCAGTCTCAATAATTATCTGTTGAGTTAATGCATAAAAGAATGAAAGGAAATTAATAAGTCACCCACATATTATACCATGTGCATCCATGCAAAAATATCAATAAAATAGATTTTTATTGGTCTAGCACATGAAATATTAGTGTATTTTCAGAAAAAATTCCATGATGAAGAATAAATTAATTTGTATTGATACATTAGTTTTATTTCTTTTTTGGTTTCTCACGATAAGTTTTAGAGGCATAAATTTTTTTTCTAAATCATCACTGCTATGGTACAATGACATTATTTACTATTCACATGATTATCCCACTTAAAAAAATTATATAATATATAGCACTATTACATATCACCTTAACTATGAAGACACTTTAAGGAATTTTCTAAGATTATAAATTAGTTCAAAAATAAAGCTGCATAGTCAACTGTCTTATATTAGCTTTGATTTATAAAAGTAAATCATAAGATACTGAGAAATAGTATAGGAAAAGCAAATTGCTTTGTGGGGCAAAAAATATCAGAGTACTTGGGTTCTAGTTCATTTCACATATTTCTTGTCATGCGCAAGAGTACATTTTAACAACCTGAACATCTGTGTAAATGAGGAAAATGCTTTCTGTTCTGTCTTCTTCACTAGGGGAAGATTACTAGATCTCAAATCTCAGATAATCAGAGGAAATCCCTATGCCATGAAATCTCAGAAAAGATTTGGATGTTGCCGTGGACTCTGAAGCTACGTTACACACTCCAAAATCCTAGAATTGTTGGGATTAAGAACACAATCTCTGTTTTCACAGGCAGTAGCTCTTTCACATAGATCTTGATGATGATTTTCTTAATCAGACACCAAAAGAAAAGCAACAAAAGTAAAAGTAAACAAATGAGAACTTAACAACCTAAAAAGCTTCTGCACAGCAAAGGAAACCATCAACAAAATGAAAAGGCAACCTTTTCATTTTGGAGAAAATATTTGCAGGTCACATCTGATAACAGGCTAACATTCAAAATATATAATAAACACATACAACTTGACAGCTAAATAAAAACAACAATCTGATAGAAAAATGGGCAGATGTTAATAAACATTTTTTTCCAAAAGAAGACATACACATGGTAAACAGATACACAAAAAGATGTTCAACATCATTTATCATCAGGGAAATGCAAATCAAAATTACATAAGGTATCAGTTCACACATGGTAGAATGGCTATTATCAAAAAGACAAGGCACAGGTTTTGACAAGGATGTGGAAAAAAGGGAACAAAGCCTTGGGCACTGTTGGTGGGGAGGTAATTTGATGCAGTCACTACTCTCTGTCAGTATGGAGTTTCATCAAATAATTACAAATAGAACCATCATATTACCCAGCAATTCTACCTCTGGCTATTTATATGGATAAAAAAACCAACCAAAAACACTATCTTTGAAAGATTTATGTAATCCCATGTTAATTATAACTTTATTTACAATAGTCAAGATAAGACATTATATTAAGTGTCCATTAATGGATGAATGGATAAAGAAATTGTGGTATATATACACAATAGAATATTACTTAGCCATAAAAATAATGAAATCTTACCATCTGCAAGGATATGATGGACCTTAAGGGCATAATGCTAAGTGAAATAGGTCAGAGAAAGACAAAAACCGTATGGTCTCATATGGAATTAAGAAAAAATCAACCAAGCTCATAGATACAGAGAACAGATTCATGGTTGTCAGAGGTGGGTGAATATTTTTTGTTTGTTTGTTTGCTTTTCAGTTTAAATAAATTGAAATAAAATATATGTGCTTGGGATTTTGAAGTCCCATTAGGCTACTATACACTGCTTTCTGGATCAGCCCCTTGGTACTCAATGTGTCAACTATGCTACTGAGCACATACTATATTCCCAGCAATGTGCTAAACTGATTCAATTTCTGTAAGTATTTTAAAAGCAATTAAATAAATATGAGAAGCCAGATGGCTGGTCTCAAATTCCAACTTCCTCACTTACTAGTTACGTGACCTCAGACAAGTTACTTAACCTCTCTTGCTTCTGTTTCCTCAGTAATGTGAGGTCAATCATAGCATATATCACACAGTGTTACCATGCAGATAAAATGAAGTAGTGTATGGAAAGTCTGAAGAATGGTGCCCAGCGCAGAGAGGGCAATCAGTTAACAATTATTCATGGGGTTGGTGCTATGTAAGAATTCAATGGTCTATTGATTCCATATATTGAATGGTGTGGATTTTGCAGCCTTTTGTGTGAAGAAAGAATTCTCCATCCATTTAACATTGCAGGGATATTTGATCAAGGAAATGTAATTTTGCTGAGTGAAATTTAATTAAAAGAAATTTATCATTTTTAATTTAACTACTTATCTCTACTGTCTTTTTAAATGAAAATTGTTGGGATAACACTGGTTAGTAGCATTATATGTTTCATGTGTACAATTTTATGGTACATCATCTGTGTGCTCTTCACACAAGGTCCAGTCTCCTTCTTTCACCAGATATTTGGCCTCTTTAACATCTTTGTCTTCAGCCACTCCCTCCCCTCTGGTAACCAACATGTTGTTGTCTGTATCTATGAGCCCCTTGTTTTGTTTGTTCATTTGGTGCTTTCTGTTTTATGTCCCACTGATGAATGAGATCATATGGTTTTTGTCCTTTTCCTTCTGACTTAGTTCACTTAGCATGATACTCTTAGGATCTATCCGTCCATGTTGTGACAAATGGCAACAATTAATCTTTTGTATACTTTCAATCCCACTACTGGGTATATACCCCAAAATATTAAAACACATATCGGTGAAAAAAAAATATATATCTCTATGTTCATTGCAGCACTATTCAAAATTGTTAAGACATGGAAACAATCTAAGTGTCCTTTAACTGATGATTGATGTAAAATATATGTATTTATATACACACAATGAAATGCTACTCTACTGTCTTTTTGCTTCATATTTTCCTTGTCTTCTCTCCTCCCACAGTGAGGTGTGCTTGGTTCTTTTGATGGGCTTGCACTTTCGTCTGTCAGAGTGAGCCTCCACATTTTCCATAAAGTTTGGCCTCCTACTTTGCCACCTGGTTTATCATGGCCTTGAGGGCAGTCATTTCAATAACTGGCAAGTTCTCTACCTCCTTTTATGCTAATTACCTCCCTCATGTGGATTTACTATGAAGAAATTAGAAATGTAACCTAATACTAACTCCTATAAAAAACACTAGAACATCGCCTGGTGCCATTTATCATGACTCTACTGCCTGTCTCCATTGTGGGGAGTCGGTTCACATTGAAGCCTGTTTAAACCAATCTGTGAAACTGCCTGATTCACTAATAGATGATTTCTTGAAATTGAGATAAAACTATTGCTTTCTTGGCTGCCATAAATGGCGTTTCTCTACCAAAACAGCAACTAAGTTTTACATGATTTGCTTTGAAGAGATGCACAGCCTTCAGTGTGCACAGTGGTTTTGTCCTCCAGGTGCCAGCAGTTCCTTTCTGGTCCCTTACTTTGCAAAGATGAAAGAGAGATTTGAGAGTCGGTGAGTGCCAGCAGGAGGTTGTGTAGCCCACAAACACTTTCATCACTGCCTTGTATTGCTCCCGGCAGGTTTTTAATGTGTGTCTTTAACTCCACCCATGAATCAGAATTATTATCCAGCCACAGAATTTTATTCTTGTTTGTGTTCATGAATGGTTTTGTTGTCCTTTTAAAGGCTGGGACAGAAATCACACATTTCCAGGAACCCAGAGCAAGAAGCATCCTTGCAGCAGCTTTTAAATCTCTCTAAGCCTGACATTATTACATTTCTAAAGATCAGCTGGCCATGGTCAAAATAATGTACATAGAGATGAGGTTATTGTTTGACTGTAGTGAAATAAACAGGAATTTCTGTTTTATGTAACCACTTGTTTAGAGATTAAAACCCACACTTCATTTTCTTGCATTTCCCTCATACCAACCCTTCCCTAGCTCCTCTGCAAAGCTCAATGTCACCCTGCCCTCATTTTGCCAATTATGAAATCCCTAATCTATATTTCACTTATTCTTTTCTAGGCTAGGTGCCAAGCACTGGTTATGAGTTTTACAAGCATTTTCTCTTTTTATCTGTGAAAAAAAACCCCATAAAATCATGGTTGTTACACTGGTGTACTTCACAAAACATTGAAAATCTGCAAGCCTATCAATGACGGAAAAAGAAAAATTTATGTTGTGAATGTTATGTCTTAATTTTGATAGAAAATTAGGAGGTTGTATTTAATACAACAATAAACAAGGTAGTATGTACATGTGTGTGGGTAGTCATTAATTAACTGCGTGCATGTGTATTTATTTAGCCCACATAAAGTAACCTGGGGACGAACACGGTTTCTGAGTTACGCAAAGGAAAGGGCACCAAATGGCTGCCTGCTCTTTGTCCCTGACTTTGTGGGCTGGACTACACCCCTCGGTTCAGCTTTCACCATCTCCAGTCCACTGACCACTCAGAAGCAAGACCTGTATTGAATACAACACACATTAAAATAGCATCTTACCATGTGCAAGACAATGTTTTAACTGTACTATATTATTTAATTTTCATGTCAGCCCTTTTGTGATAGGTTCAATCTTTCTCCCATTGTGCACATGATGATGCTGAAGCCCAAAGAAGTGAAATCAATTCTCCAAAATCAACCAAGAAGCATGGAGGTAGAAAGAAGAGCTGAAAGAGAGCAAGAGAGAGAAGGAAAATATGGATGTGAACTTGGTTGAACCACAAAGACAGAGAGCCACAGAGAAATATAGAAACAGAGAAGATGGAAGGGCGCCGACAGTTTTTAAGTCAGGGAGCAACTTTATCTCTAGGTTCCAGCAAAATAAATATGCAGAGATGCTAAAGTAGCAGTCAAAATCTTATGCGGTCGTTTTACTTTTAATAAACCAAAACCTATGTATTCTGACAAGCTGATCCTGTTGCTACCTCAAGGATGGCTACCCCCTTTGTATTTAGAGAATAATTTCAGTAATAATAAAACTTACAAAGCTATGGAACACCACTACAGAGCCTGGGCTTACAGGTTTAAGATGAGTATCTTCCATTAATTCCTCCACTTCTGTGACAATTCCCAGAGTCTTAATGCAGGATCTTCATAGTGTGAGGCCTAGAAAAGTGACCCTTCTGGATTCCAGTCATAGGGGTTTTTACCTGTTCTGGTCCAGACTCTGACTCATGTGCTTTAAGTCAGTTGGTTTTCACAACAACCTTTTCCTCGTACAATTTAGGACATATGTGACTCACAAGATGTTAATTAACTTGACTAAGGATCATCAACTTGTAAGAAGTGATACTGCCAGAATTGAAGACCTAAATTTATTTCCAAAGTCACACAGCCATCCGCCGTGTCATTAGACAGCAAAGAAATAGGAAAAGAATGTGAATGGCTGGTGGTAGAAACAGTCCTGTCCATCATCTGGTTGCATCCTCCTGAGTACTCTTCATAGGTCATCATCACTGACCATATAACAACAGTCCCTCCAGATATTATCATGCTACACGTTTTCTTCTGAACCCTCTATTCTAACTCCACCTGTCTTTCAGTACTGGATTTCAGAGTATGGCTTTGCTCCATTCCCCTTTTATCACCTGCACTCTGAATATTCCCAGATAGAATTACAGAAAAAATACAAGATGTCCATGCAATATTTGGGAAATCTTTACAAATCATTCACAATAGCTACCTGAAATTCAAGTAAGACAGGACAACCTGTAGCTTTGTTTCCTAAATCTGGCAACTCTATTACCAGGAGACATTAATTTAAGTAAAATGTTCACATTCTGTTATTGCCACTTTTGCTCCCAGTACTCTAAGCAGGTTCAAACTTCCTTTGCTTAGAATCCATCTTCATATTCAAACACAAAGATATTCATAGGGCTTGATTTTTTCTTGGGATTCTGAAATTTAATTGCAGAAATTTATTAGCATGTACATTCTTTTCTCACTTATCTTATTCTTAGAATAAAATAAACATACTCAACCTTTCCCTGTTTCTCCTAGCAATTTTACAAAGTGGCAAAGTAGCACAAGCTTTTTAACTTGTGCCTTTCAAAACTCAATAAAACATGTTCAAAAAGGAGTGTTATGGGTGAGAAAAATGAGAAAAAGGGATATTAGAGCTAGCTGGGTTTCTATAGAAGAGAAGGGAGTAGGGAGATTAAAAATGTCCATGGAATGTTTTAAAATGTATATAAAATATTAGAATCACAGTAATAGGATTGAAAATGTATGCTATTTTATTCTCAAAATAATATGCTAGAGTTTAAGATTGGCAGCTAGCTATCAAAATGTAGATATCTCTTTATATTTGGAAACCTCAGAAAATGACCTGACAACTAATTGTTACATTAAGTTAACAACATACACAGGGTCTGTATTAACATACATGTAGATTTTTATAGTGTTAGGACTTTTATAACAGGTATTAATGGTATGTGAATCTTTAATTTTCTTTGATGCACGTAGAAAAGAAAGATAAAATTATTCTCATAATTCAGTTAAGTGATAAAAGAAACTATCAAGAAAATGAGATTAAGTTTGTGGTCTACTTGGTGTTAAAATTAAAATGTCAATATTCCAATAACCATATGCCAGCACTAAAGTCAACTTAATTAGTATTTTTTCTTATCAAGCAATAAATAAAGTAAAAGACGGATTGTAAAAATTCAGCTGACTCTTATGAAACATCACGAAATAAGTTTCCTGAAATTAAGGTGCCTCCAGATAGATCAGAAAATGTTTGAAATAATTTGAATAATGTAAGGATTCAAAACATGTTATATAACCTATGCAATGTCCCCAGTGCTTTTCACATAAGCTTCCAATATTTTAGCTTTTGATAATTTTAAATTGTGAGACTATAGTAAGCACTAGACTAAGAAAACACACTAACAATGCCCCCCCAAAACAAGTTTTCATTAGTTTGCAGGAGTTTCAGAAAGAAGAATATAACAATTGGCCCCCAAAGTTGCTGACACACAAAATTGTAATAGATTCCAATATATGAAAACATCTGGGCAATGTACTTATATCTGTCACATGGCAAATTCTCCCATTCTATCCTAGCATTTCATTGGTTCAAACTACTTAGAAATCAAACCCAAACCTTTGCAACAATCTTCAAGCTAAGCCAACTTCAAATGCATTTCATTCCTGGCAAATGATTCTATCTCCTACTTAAAAAGGAATTTGAAGTTACTGAGTCTGTGCTACAACTCTCTAAAGAGCCAAATTAATTTACATTTTATGCTATTTTTCTCTCTGTCTTTCAAGATGAGGTATTTCTTCCCTTGTTTCCATTAGAGGACCCACTGACGGTTCTTAACCCATGATTTCCCACTGCTTCATGGAACATGGTCCATTGACCATCTCTAATCCGTCTAAGATATTTAATCTACAAACATTCTTCTTTCAGAAACAGTAGGCTTAAGATTCTCCTATTATGAAAATCAAAGCCACTCTTTGGTTTGGATTGACTTTATTTTCCTCTTTCTCAATTATCCTGTTTTAACTTATTTAAAGAGCTATCAATTCTTGTTGGTTTTAATTACTCACTTGATATTCTCCTCGGTTACCTATCTTACCTTCATGCTCTTGGTTTACCCCCAAATCCTCCTGTAAAAAATGGTCTTATAAAAACCAAATATGAAGATTATTGCCAAATTCAGGGACAATTTCTCATTCGTTATTATATTCTCTTATGGCCTTTGAGATGTGGAACACATATGTGATCTCTGCCATTATCTTCTGTTTCTCTTACTCTTTGCTATTCCATTTGATTATGGCTGGGTCACTTTGCTCTGCATATCCTTAAGTTGTAGCATTCCATTGAATTGTGTCACGGGGCCTTTGCCTTTCTCTTTCACTTGACAATTCTTATTTGTAGTATTATTTGTAGTGTGGCCACTTTCAATTTGTATCTGTAGTCCAGACATCTCACAGGAATTCCAAAACAGTACATGTACCTGCCAACTGGCCATCATTATCTGAATACCTTGTATAACACAGAAATCAACCTGTCTAACACCTACCGTCTTATGCCATCCCCAGCGCCTCTGCCCCTCATCTCCTTGACTTATTTTCTGTATTTTTATCTCTGTTTATGGTACCAATGCTTACTCGTGGAGCAAAGGTTATCATAGGTCCATTTTTAATGACCCATGCTTCAACTATCCAATTAATCACTCCCTTCCATTAGTTACACCTTCTAATTATTTTCTGATTATCTTCCTTTTTACTATCAACACTGTTTTGGTCACTACTCTTTTTTTTTCTAAAATCTCTTTACTGAACTATTAATTTGTTTTAAACTTATTTTTATTGTGTTAAGAACATTTAACCTGAGATATACACTTTTAACAAAATTTTAAGTTCATGATCTAGTATTGTTAACGGTAAGCACAGTGTTATACAGCAGATCTCTGGGACTTACTCATCTTGCATTACTGAAACTTTATCTCTGTTCAATGACAATTCCCATTTTCCCCACCCCCTACTCTACGCCACCATCATTCTTTTCTCTGTTTCTACGAGTTTGACTACGTTAAACACCTCACATAAGTGGAATCATGCTGTATTTGTCCTTCTGTGCTTGGCTTCTATCACACAACCTATTGTCTTACGGGTTGCCCATGTCATTGCATGGGGCAGGATTTTATCATCTTATTAAGACTGAATAATATTCTATTGTATGTATGTGCCACCGTTTCTTTATTCATCCATCCATTAAAGAACATTTATGTTGTTTCTATATATTAGCTATTGAGAATAATGCTGCAATGAATATGGGGTTTCTTTAAAAAATTAAAAATAGAACTATTATATGATACAGCAATCCCTCTTCTAAATAGATAACCAAAATAATTAAATTCAGGGTTTTGAAGAGATACAACAGTACTTTTACTGTTTTGTTTTCTTCCTCTAATTTTACTCTCTTCAAATCTGTATCCTTTTATGTTGCCCACATGACTTTCTTTTACATTCAGAGGATTGTTACTTTCATATGTTCTGCTCAAAATCTTTCAATGACACATTATAACCAACAAGAATGAATTGTCAGCCTTTTAGAAGGCATGAAAAAACTTCATGACATGTATCATTACCACATTTAGCAAAAGAAATTAATGCATAGGACAAGCATAAAATTATTATTATTTCTCTGTAATTCAAATGTAATAAGGTACCCTGTATTTTTCTGGTAGCCCGGATAACATGGGGCATGATTACTTCTCTAGTCATCTCTTCTTGTGCTCCACTTATAAAACTATTCCCTACTCCTGTACATTATAAACCTGCCACACCCCCAAAAGAGAAAAACCTGATGTTCTCTTTACTCTTCCTTCTAGTCTTTTCAAACACTGTACATTCTGCCTATAATGCCACCTTTCTATCTATGGCATTTATATCCCTGTAATAGCTAGACAAATGTCTGCCCAGCTAGAATCTACTTCTCAAATAGATCTGTTGGCAGTTGTGGTCATATGACTGAATTATCACCAACGAAACATGACCAAATGTAATTTGTGCCATAATTCAGCCTTGTTTCACACAAATTCCAAAGGTAGCCCTTTAATGCTCTTTAAGATTATGATGCAAAAAGCAACCTTAAATCCAGGCATGGATGATACTTGAGATGCCATGAGCCTGGGTCCCTGAAGAACTGCATGGAACAGAGTCATCTATCCGGGTGCACCTGCCTTACACAGTTTTGTGATAAAAATATAATAATACAAATAAATAAAATATTCTGTTGTGTTTGAGCTTTAGTATTCAGAATCTTATTAGCTTATTTTGCTAATTCACTTTTTTTCCTTACATTCAGGTCTTAGCTTAAAAAAATACTACCTAATATTGAAAGAGTTGTCTGCCTGCCAAGTACTGGGTTGCAGAAAGAGATGTGGAGTAAATAAAAGAGGTTTGATGCCCCTACAGTATAACATCTGTAGTGAGAAATGTAAGAAATTAAATTTTATTAGAGACATGGATTATAAGTTA
This sequence comes from Rhynchonycteris naso, assembly GCA_037038555.1. Classification (NCBI taxonomy): domain Eukaryota; kingdom Metazoa; phylum Chordata; class Mammalia; order Chiroptera; family Emballonuridae; genus Rhynchonycteris; species Rhynchonycteris naso. Next base: position 286,295,717 of record CM072996.1, on the reverse strand, counting down.
AGAACTTTATATCTTCATTATTTCTTATGAACAAAGACATAGAGGTTAACAAATATATTTCTCATGACTAAATATAAGCTTTTCTGACTTTCACCTTTGAGAAAAATTGAAAGTTAACAAGTTACCATTAACATGGCTTTTAAACAAAATCACTTCAAACATCAATTTCATTTCAAATCACTTCATTTTAATGCATATTTGGTTGTCTTTTAAAATTCTTATTTAAGAAAGTCTTTCTTTTTTTTCTTTTTTCTTTTTTTTATTAAAGGGACAGAGAGAGAGAGAGAGTCAGAGAGAGAAATAGATAGGGACAGACAGACAGGAATGGAGAGAGGTGAGAAGCATCAATCATTAGTTTTTTGTTGACTTTGCAACACCTTAGTTGTTCATTGATTGCTTTCTCATATGTGCCTTGACCGCGGGCCCTCAGCAGACCGAGCAACCCCTTGCTGGAGCCAGTGACCTTGGGTCCAAGCTGGCGAGCTTTTGCTCAAGCCAGATGGGCCCGCGCTCAAGCTGGCGAGCTCGGGATCTCGAACCTGGGTCTTCCGCATCCCAGTCCGACGCTCTATCTACTGCGCCACCGCCTGGTCAGGCTAAGAAAGTCTTTCTTATTTCAAGATCATAAAGATATTTCTTTAGGATTTCTTCTTTAAATAGCCTTCTTTTTTTCTCATATAGATAACCAATTTTACCAGTATCATTAATAGAAAAATCCATCCTTTACCCCACTGAACTTGAATGTCACCTACAACACTTACTTTTTTTCCTAATGCAAAGTTATTTTGGAACTAGTTACTCATTTTTATTGAGATATCTATCTCTTTATTATTGTCAAGATATTTTAACTTTTATATCTCTTTTGTAAATTTTATCACCTAGTGAGGTAAATTTTCTCTCCCATCAACAACCGTTGAATATTTTCAACCTTTCAGCTTTTCATGTAAATTTTAGAATCAGATAAATGGAAAAAAACAAAGAGACAAACTATGGATTGAGAATAATTTGAATGTACATATTAATTTAGAGAGAAATGAAATTTTTATATTAGTGCGTCTTTTCAAGCATGAGCCTGGCAAATCTCTCATTCTATTTCGGTCTGTCTTTTATGTCTTTCTTTGAGCTTAAATATAATTTGTCTATAAAAGTTCCACATAATGTTTGCTAGATTTATTCTTAGATACCTTGTTTTTGTTTTTATTATAAATAATATCTACTTAAAGTTAGATTTTCTAATTACTTGTTGACTGCATTTATGAAAACTATAGATTTTTGTGAAAAGTAGGCTTCCTTATTTTGTTCCTCTTTTAAAATAAAATGTGTGTAGCCTGACCTGTGGTGGCGCAGTGGATAAAGCATTGACCTGGGAACACTGAGGTCGCCAGTTCAAAACCCTGCACTGGTCTGGTCAAGGCACATATGGGAGTTGATGCTTCCAGCTCCTCCCCCTTTCTCTCTTTCTCTCTCTCTCTCTCTCTCACTCTGTGTCTCCTCTCTAAAATGAATAAAATAAAAAGAAATTAAAAATAAATAAATAAATAAAATGCGTGTAACATTTCTCCATTAAGTATGACATATGTTATAGGTTTTGGAAGATAACCTTCATGGTCTTAAGAACATTATGGCCTATCCTTAATTAGTTAAGATTTCTTATACTTTTTAAATCATGATTAGGTGTAGAGCTTTTAAACACTTTATTATATGTGCTGAAAGGTTATTTCTCTTCTATTGTTTATGGCAAGGAATTTCAATAACAGATTTTTCTAATGTTAAACTATCTTAATTGCTGAAATAAATTCTACTTGTCCCAGTGTAATTTTTAGAGTATATTCCTATACTGATGCAATGAGGTTTTATTTGATAGTTTTACAGATGACATGGTTTATGGCTTTCTTTTTAGAAAAGTTTAAAATTTTTATTCAGTTATACTCAGTCTCACAAATTGAATGAAGGGTCCCTCACTGTTTTCTGAAAGAGCTTGCATATTATAGGAATGACAATTTGAAAGCTTATCAGACTTGACCTTTAAAACCTTCTCAGCCGGTTTAGTTCTGTATTTGAGGGTAGCTTTTAATGTACTGATCCTGTTAACTTAGAAGCTAAAAGTTGTTTCATAAGTTCCATTATTTCCTTGAATCAGAGTGTTGATGTTCCATAAACATCAAAATAGAATTATGTATAATTATCCATTATTTGCTTCTATTTTTAATATTCTCATATTTTTACATTCATAACATTTCTCCTTTGTTCTTGTTTAGTCTTGCTAGAGGTTTTATAGTTCGTTAGTCTTTTTAAAGAATGAATTCATGTTTTGTTCGTCCTCTTTAGTCGTTTCATAAAATTTACCAGTGAAGTCATCAAGGACCAAGGTTTTCTTTATAGGAAGGTATTATTTTAATTAAAAAGTCATTTATTTTAGTAGATATAAGTTATTCATATTTTAACTTTCTTTTCTTTAATACATTGTTATTTTGAAAGAATCTGTCTCTGATGGACTAAAAATGGCCATAAATTATTGTTACTACCCTACATATGGTAAATTTTATATTTTCTTTAAATCTGGGTTGGTTTTGCCACATAAAACCCAAATAACATGGCAAAAGTGATATATACCAGTTCTAGATGCAAACTTTTAAAAGACTCACAACTTCACCTGACCAGGCGGTGGCGCAGTGGATGGAGCGTAGGACTGGGATGTGGAGGCCCCAGGTTCAAAATCCCGAGGTCGAACTCGTCTGGCTTGGGCAGGGCTCGCCAGCTTGGGCCCAGGGTCGCTGGCTCAAGCGAGGGGTCGCTCGGTCTGCTGTGGAGCCATGCAGAGAGTTGGTGTTTCTCATCTTTCTCCCTTCCTGTCTATTTGTCCCTCTCTCTGACTCTTTCTTGTCTCTCCCACAGAAAGAAAAACAAAGACTCACAGCTTTTAATACTTCATCTTGCAATCCAGATGCATTATTAAGAAGCTACCCTTATGGGTGAGCCCAAATAGACACAGAGAGAGCACAAGCCTTTATTCTTAACCCTTCTTAATTACCCAGAATGAATATCATGTGAGTGAAGCCATCATAGTTTTTTTAACCCTTTCTGCCTTCTGACTGGAACCACATGAGTGATCCCAAGTGAGACCAGTGGAATAACTAGCTGGTCAAACCAGAGGTTCATGAGATAAGAAATTATTACCATTTAATTTTGTCATTGAATTTTGGAGTTTTCGTTTACAACGCAGTAAGTAACCAAAACGGAAATTGGTCCTGCAAATTAGGTGCCACTATAACAAAACCCTAAAAGTTGTCCTATTTGTAGTGGGCAGATGCTGGAAGGGTTTAAAGGGTTAGTGCATAGTGGAAGGACAGTGAAAAAATTTTCTAGTAGGAAGAAAAAGATAACCTGTGATAAGCAGTGGTGAAAATGCAGCAACAATGTCATTTATAATAACAGTAAAAATGAAAATGCATCTAATAAATCTATGGATTTGGCTAAAAAACTTTCATATAGAATACTGAACATTCTGACGGTTTCCTTTCAGCTATATATGTTAGGGTATGGGAAAAGATAGATGAACTAAATTATAAACTGTTCAGTTATTAAGGAGAATCTAAAGGAAACATTTCCAACTTGGACTTGCAACAGACAAACAAGCAAAAATAAGAAAAAACAACTGTATCTAATTTCTAATCTCTCTCAAACAAATATTTAAAATAAATAATGGTCTTAGGGGAAAAAAATCAAATGTAGGTCCTGATAAGAAAGTGTAGGATCAAGATATTGATGACTCCAAATGCTGCTCAGCTTGCGAGACCTCCACCCCATGCTCAGTCTGCAGCACCCAGTCTCTGCCAGATCTCACAGAGACTTATCCTGCACACGCACAGGTTTGTGGTTAACACCAATTCAGACCGCTAATTCCTCCCGGTGGCAAATTTATCCTCTCCAGTTATTTTCTACATATTTCAGACACGGCAGCAGCCCTGAGTTCTGACCTTCATCTTCTCAGCAACATAGGTCGCCTCTCAGGTTGGGTGTTTCTTCCCAGCACTGTGGTAAGGAAAGTACTCTTATTGGGAGGGACAGGGGAAATAAGAGATTCACTTCATCTATTTTTATTGTCTCAAGAAATTCAGCTTTTCTTCCCTACTGTCCAATGCCTGAAGGCAGTTTTGTTAAATACACTGCTCATAAAAATTAAAGAATGCTTCAAAATGAATATGAAGTGATAAAAAAAAAGAAGCGTTTGATTTTTTTTTGCAAGAACATCAGAAAAGCAAACGACAAGTCAAAGAAAGTTATTCGATTTTGCAAATGAGATGCAAAACCAACTTTTATTTCATTGTTTAATAAAAATATCAAATGCTTCTTTTTTTATCACTTCATATTCATTCTGAAATACCCCCTAATGTTTGTAAGCAGTGTATCTTATCTCGTTTAGTAGCTGCTATGGTAGATGGGAAGCCTGGTATCATTTACTCTGTCATGGTTGGAGACATAATCCTTTTGAGCTAATATTTATGTGTACTTATTATCTTTATGTAAGAACATTTATAATTTTGGTGAGGTTAAATCTACTCTAAGTAATTTTGTACTTGTTTCCACCAGTGTTCTAAGGGTTTAACCACCCCAGAAATAGTTTTCATTTTGAGTAAAACTCAAAACTCAAAATCTGTGTAAGTGTAGTGAGTTAACAAGAGATTTTTATTTATTTATTTTTGACTCTGAGCCTAGGCACAAAAATCTAACAGCATCTTACCTGTGATAATAAAGAGTCTTTTTTTTTTTTCTAAATAATCTTTACATTATTTGCAGTCTTTCTCAGCAAATGAAGAATTTGTGGCCCCAATACCTGAACTCTGGCAGGATCTATGTTGTTCCCTACGTTTTTTCTGTGGATGCTAAAACCTAGCAGAGTCCCAAAGACTAAAAACCTCCCCAATCCCCAACTACTCCGTTCTTCCCTCACGAAACCAGCAGAAGTTCATTTGGGGCTTCTAACTTCCAAAACTGTAGGCAATCTATTTCTGTTGTTTTAAGCTGCTAAGTTTGTGATAATTTGTTACAGGAGAAGTACTACAAAGTGTACCTTATGAAACAGATATTTATTTCTTCAGTATCTCTTTATCAGAGAATGTATTTATTAAAAGAGGTACTAAAATAATTATTGCAGCACTATTTGTAATGCTGAAAGCTAGAAACCATTAGCCTACCCTTGAGTAGAAAGGATAAATTGTGGTATAGTCACATATTAAGATATCATATGGCAATCAGAATGAACCATTGATATATACATAAAATAACATGAATCACATTACAAAGAATGTTGACAGAGGTTCCACACATAACAGTAAATTTTTTTCATCTAATTTACATAAAATTTAAAAATTTAAAAAACTAAGGTTATAGATATTTGAGTAGTAGCTGAAGACAGCATAGATCCTATATAGGAGCAAAGAAGAAGTGAGCTGATCATGTCTGTTCCTGAGTGATTATCGTATGAGGTTGTTTAGTTTGTGAAAACCCATCACTTTCTCTATGTATATTTTTCTGTATTTGATATTTCAATAAAAAGTTAAACAGTACATTTAAAATGTGAACAAGAAATTTTTTTTGATTGACAACACGGAAGATGAAAACCTGTGAAAAGTTTAAAACATTTTTAAAAATTGTAATGATTTAAAAAGTCAACTTTGGATAAATCCATCAAAAATATTAACCAAGGTATTTTTGAGGTCACATTTAAAGACTGAAACAATCTCTCAAGGCTTGAGGCTCTGCATACTTAATTAAATAATTAATTAATATATACACAGAAAAATTTCCTGAAGTTGCCAAAATGCCAATATTTTTCTTTCTAATTGTTCTCATGTCTCCAATGAGACTACAATCTTAATAGAAGCTCTAATTTTAGCTAGTCACTCCTAGTTAGATGTCCATCAATCCCTACTAAGTGTTTTATGCCACAGACATACTGATCACATCAATGCCAGCTGCTGTCTGCCTACAGTGCACAGCGTACATGGCTGAGGATGCGAAGTAGTCATAATCCTAGTTTTAAAAATGAGTTACAACTAATGAACAAGGCCTCTACTGTCCCTTTTTATCTCTTCATAAGGGAAAAAAAATACAAGATACAAAATCTTGATCCATTGACCTGAATACCTTTTTTTTTTTAAAGATCCAAGTAGCTAGACAGGATATTGATAGCCATAGGTCAACTCATCTTAAAAGGAAACAAGGTACTTTACTAAATTGTGCCTTCCTGAGTACTTTGCAATTCACTAAATCATTTCCCTTAAATGTAATATATTTTGAGTTGCCAATTGGGTAGGAACTGCTGTTTTAAGAAACTAAAAGAATAATCAAAAATGAGTTATAAAGTCTTTGCGTTCAAAGAAACCAGAAGCTCAGAGGAAAGGCAAATCATGATTCATGGACACAAATATTTACTACGGTATTTTTCCAAAAAACTGTAAGATTTTAAGTTTAAGGTAATATCTGGATATTCAATTTAAAAAGATTTGAATTGGGAGTTGAAACACTAAAAATTCAGCAAATTCAGGATATACCCATTTACACACACATAGATGTGGAATATACAGAATGTGTACAATCTGTTCACTTATAGACACATCATCACAGTGCATCATCAGTCTGGTAGTGTGCATCGCCTATATTGTATTGCATACATCATTGATATTATAGCAAGCTTACAATCTGACAAGCTAAATGTTAATGCAAGCAAGCTTTGAGTTGTAACGTAACAGATCCAAGCAAAGACCATTACTCTGTAATAAAGTTTGAGATAAATTTCTCAGTTGGAAAATAAAGTTTAAAAATAAAAGTTTACAATATATAAACTTTTGTAACATCTCTATGTGTACATAGTGAAATAAAATAGTTATGCTCAACATTCTGTCCTTCTGCTTTAATCACCCAATACTGTAATGCATTCTATCAAGTTTTGGGAATTTATATAATGCACAGTACAGTTCTTCAAAGAAACTACTCACTGTAGCCTTTGTTCAAGGAGCCATTCTAGGCTAGTCCATTCACATTAGTCAACAAGTGTCTTACATCACAGGTGATTGAACTAGAAAGGGGCATCTCAATGAAAGATAATTAGACTTAGAAACTTCTTAAGAGATTTGTATGTTTGAGACCAAAGAACCTGAAACAAGTTGAGAGCAGGCAGAGGAAGACAAGCAGTGACTCTAAGCAGTAGGGTATAAAAAGGTTGACTACCCCTGCATACAAAAGAAGCCATAAGAAACGTAAATAAAGAGGTGACTAATCAAAACTATAAGCAGAAATCAACCATTACAGGAAAAATTCTTAAGAGAATGTAGTGGTAGATGCAAAACAAGGATAAGCTGTCGCACATCAGAAGCCAAACACTGCTCTCAGAATGGGAAAATATGTTTGCAAATCATGTACCTGAAAGGGACTTGTATCCAGAATATATAAATAACTCAATAGTAAAGACACAAATAACCCACTGAAAAATGAACAATGGATCTGAATAGACATTTCTCCAAAGAAAATATGTAAATGACCCATAAATACATGAAAGGATGCTCAGCATTAATTATTAGAAAAATGCAGGCCCTGAACAGTTGGCTCAGTGGTAGAGCATCAACCTGGCATGTGGAAGTCCCGGATTCAATTCCCAGCCAGGGCACACAGGAGAAGTGCCCATCTGCTTCTTCACCCTTCCCCCTGTCCTTTCTCTCTACCTCTCTCTTCCCTTCCCATAGCCAAGGCTCCTTTGGAACCAAGTTGGCCGGGATGCTGAAGATCGCTCCATGACCTCCACCTCAGGTGCTAGAATGGCTCTGGTTGAAACAGAGCAATGCCCCAGATGGGCAGAGCATCACCCCCTCGTGGGCATGCTGGGTGGATCCTGGTCAGGCGCATGTGGGAGTCTGTCTCTCTGCCTCCCACTTCTCACTTCAGAAAAATACAAAAAAGAAAAAAAAATACAAATCAAAATAATAACAAAATATCTCTCCACTCTCACTAAGGGGACTTTAATCAAAAAGTCAGATAATAACATGTGTTGACAAGGATATGAAACACTCATTTACTGGATTGGAAAGGTAAAATTTTCAATCATGTTGAAAATTAGTCTAGCTAAAAATAGATTTACCATATGACCCAGCAATTTTATTCCTAGGTATATATCCAAGTGAAATTAAGACATAATTACACAAAATCTTGTACATAAATGTTCATAGTAGCATTATTCATAATTGCCAAGTGTAGACAATCTAAGTGTCTATTAATAATAAATGCATTAATAAAATGTGGTACACCTATACATTCAAGTCTTATGGACAAAGTATTGACACAAGCTACAGTATAGATGGACCCTGAAAACATTATGCCAAGTAAAAGACACCTGTCACAAAAGACAGTGTATTATTTAATTCTATTTATATAAATTGTCTTGAATAAGCAAATCAATAGAGATACAGTGTAGATTAATAGTTATTCAGGGCTGGGAGATATGAAGATGAGGCTTGACTGCTAGTAGGCACAATACTTATTTTAGGAAAGGTAAAAATGTCTTAAATTTAGATTATGAAAATGGCTGGAGACCTCTGTCCTTTAAATAAGTTATATTATTTAAATAAGTGAGTTTTATAATATGTAAATTATATCTCAAAAAAGATTTTTAAGATAGAGTACTAGTAAGGGATTTAATAAACTCATATATATATGGATAGAAAGGAGGTGAAGGTTAGAACTCAACTTGTTTTATCTTTCTAAAGTCCAACTGAAGTATTTGAAGTATTTGTGAGTGCCAATAATTTGTTTGTCTCTGTATATTTGCAAATCGAAGTGATGTGTTATAACACACTTTAAACTGTAAGTAAACTGGATGAGACTGTTGTTCATAAAATCGAAACAGAATATTTAATACATTCATTGGATAATACTGCACTCCATTTTTAATAATAGTTTCACTTCCTTTAATGTAAATTAATAACAGAATAATCTTCAATGCCTATATGAACAAACCACTCAAATTGTTTAAAATGTGAGCTCTCCAGCTACAGTGTTTATATTTCAATCCAGTTCCACCATTTACATACTGTGAGATCTTGGGTAAGTTATTTACCCACCCTGTATCTCCGTTTCTTCATCTAAAATGGGAATAATAGTGATATCTACAATGTAAAATTAGTGTGAAGTACCTAATGCATAGTAAACACTCACAAATGTTAACTATTATTATGTCACTTAGAGCCAATAATTAAAACTCTATGATTTGCACAATTTATGAAGTGAGTTAGGGATTATTTTTTACAGCAAAGCAGCCTTTCCAAAATTCTCACTACCAATGTCATTTAATTTTCAGCTGAAAATTCTGTTCTGTGTCTGAAATAGTGCCTCGAGAGATTTTGTTTGTTTTATTAAAAACAAGATTCTTTGTTTTAGTTTTGTCTGTTTTACACATGTCTGTGTATCTATCATCTATCTATCTATCTATCATATATATATATTATGTACCTATCTATTTTCCTATTGAAAATATATGCTATTGTATATGTAGCAGGATAAGTAGGAAGGTAGTAATCACATGATTCTTGCCTGCACCATGAGGAAATTTTGCAATCTTTAATTATCATAGGCAAGTTTCTGTATTAAGTCTAGTACAAACATATTACACTACCACTTTGAACCTGGCAAATAAAGCTTCTAATTCTCTTTTCAAGTAGAAATGGCCACAGGATTATAGAAACAGATTCAATAGGGAGAAAGTAATTGTAAGATTTATTTCGTTTATCATCTTATATCCAAGCACTTAAACCATCCCCCAAAGAAACTCTATTTAATTCTCCAAAACATCTTGAAATAAAAATGTATTTTTCTTTGGCAACCTCTTCTAATTTCTTATAATCTATATACTCAAATATTCCGTTTTAAATCACATTCAGAAGTAAAAAAAAAAAAACAATAAAAAAACTACACTTCTATTGCTGGTCCTTTCCTTATACATGATATTTTGTTCCATAGAAGCTGCCTGAATTATAGCATCATTTCTGTGAACTGTTTGAGGTCATTAGTGCTAGAAAATTTTGGTAGCAGCAAAAAAGTGTAAGGGCAAAATTTTCTTTTTGGATCTGTTCTTTGAAGTATATTGAGATTTTCACAGTTTCTCTCATCTCTCATATTCCTTAATATTTATTTATTGACTTTCAGAGAGAAAGAAAGAGAGAGAGAAGGAGTAAGAGAGAGGAAAAAGTCGACTTGTTTTTTCTCTTATTTATGCTGTCATTGGTTGATTCTTGCCTTTGCTCTGACCAGGAATCAAACTATAATATTCAGCATTTCAGGACAATCCTCTAACCAACTATGCTACCTGGCCAGGGCCAAATGTTTATTTCAATTGTTGTAAAAATTTTAAACATATTATATGCTTAATACCGTATCTTAGGTATAAATTTAACAGGAAGACTCAATTGTTATATGTACTTCAGCTTTCCACAGTTATTTAGGTATTAGGAGATCAGCCAGACAGGGAAAACAATGAATTACTATCATTTTAAATCCTGAAAAAGCTACCTTGGTTGTAAGCAAAAAGATAATATTAAATGGAAATAAATATTTTATGTTAAATTGTAAAAATGATTATTAAACAAATAATAGGAATGGTTATATTGAAGTAAATAGGATAAAATTAGAAAATATCTAGACTTAACTAGAAATCTAGGAGGAATATGGAAGTGATAACCATAAGTTATTTAAATGAACTGAATACATACTATGTTCTAGATCCTGGATATTCAAATTTGAGAAACTCAGAAAAAGTGTTCGTCTTCATGAATCTTACTTTCCAGGCAGGAAGACTGATAACAACGCAACAATAAAGTTTTATAAGATTTACTGTCAGGCACTGATAAGCTCTTCATAGAAAATTACAGGAGGTTAAGAGGACAGTGAGAAGAATTGCTACTTAAGGTGAGGAAGTCAGAGAATGTTCCTGTGCTGTCATGTTGGCAAAAGTTGGAATAAAGAGAGAGTTAAGCCATGCAAACATCTGCAAAGAGAATATTCTAAAATATTCTACCTCAAGAGCAAAGAGCCTGGGGACTCCTGTCATCATGTTTATAATTTCCAAAGAGAAACAATAACAAACAAACAAAAAGCCCAGTGTGGCTAGAGCTGAGTGAGTAAGAAGAAGAGTGATGAGGGTGACCAGATGATGGATATGTAGGTCCTAACATATAGGCCAAGAATGTAGTAAGGTTAAGAGCAGGTGATTGATATAACATGCATTTTGCTTTAAAAAGCATCATTCTGGTTGCTGTGAGAGAAACAGACTTTAAGGAAACAAAACTGGAAGCAGGAAGGCCAGCGATTTTGAAGGTACAGCTAATCTAATTTATAATGCAAATGAAAAAGTAGGACTCAAGGTAGGTGCCAAGATTTTTGAACTGGGCACAAGGGTGGAGTTCACTGAGTTGGGGAACACTGGAGCAGGAGACCTTTCAGAGCAAGAATTAAATGTTATTTTTGAAATGCCTATGGGATATCCAGTGAAAATTCTAGTAAAGAGTTAAATACACAAGTCTAGAGTTCAGTAACAAGTTTTATTCTATAAATCAACATTTAGCCATCATCAGAGTATAGATGTTATTTAAAACCATGAGAAGCCCTGGTGAGGTGGCTAAGTGGATAGAGTATTGTCTTGGTGCACCAAGGTCATGGGTTCCATCCATGGTCAGGATGGAATGTCACATATGAGAAGCAATCAGTGAGTGCATAACTAAATGGAGCAACTAGTTGATGCCTCTCTCTCTCTCTCTCTCTCTTTCTTCCACCTACTCTTCCCCTCTCATAGCAATAAAAAGAAAAACCTCATAAGAATGAATGAGGTCATCAAAAAAGTAGGTATAATGGAGGAGAGAAGAGGTCTCAGAATTGAGCCTTAGGGCACTCAAATGTCTCAACATTGGGAAAATAAGTAACAACACTGAGAAAAAGTAATGTTGAGATAAAAAATTTAGGTGAGTACAGTATCATAGAAACAAAGAAAAAAAGGATGTAAGAAAGAAAAGAGTCAATAGTTCCATCAAAATCTTCTGAAAGAAAAACTGTGAACAAGTGTCCACTGGATTTGACAGTGGGGAAATAATTGGTGACTTTGACAAGATCTTCACCAGACTTTCAATGGAGTGATGGAAAAGAAACTTTAGTTACTGTGGTTTCAAGAAAGAACAGAACTTTCCTTCTCTAGCCATTTTATTGAGGAATTTTCATAAATGGATGTTGTATCTTTTGTGTGTGTGTGTGTGATGGTCAAAGAGAGACAGAGAGAGGGACAGGTAAAGACATACAGACAGGAAGGGAGAAAGATGAGAAGTATCAATTCTTCGTTGTGGCACCTTAGTTGTTTATCAATTGCTTTCTCATATATGTATTGACTGTGGGACTACAGCAGAGCAAGTGACCCCTTGCTCAAGGCAGTGACCTTGGTCTCAACCTGGTGAGTCTTGCTCAAACCAGATGAGCCCATGCTCAAGCTGGCGAACTAGGGGTTTTGAACCTGGGTCCTCCAAGCCCCAGTCCGATGCTCTATCCACTACACCACCACCTGATCAGGCTGGATGTTGTATCTTATCAAATTATTTTTTCTGCACCTTTTGATTCAGTGGTAGTCAACCTGGTCCCTCCCACCCACTAGTGGGCAGTCCAGCTTTCACGGTGGGCGGTAGCAGAGCAACCAAAGTATAAATAAAAAGATAGATTTAACTATAGTAAGTTGTTTTATAAAGATTTATTTTGCCAAACTTAGCAAAAATCCAACATAAAGTACTTGGTAAGTAATTATTATTATATGCTTTAACTTGCTGTAACTCTGCTTTATAAATTTTAAGTAAATTTACTTCCCTACTTTATAAATCACCATTACTGTGGAACCAGTGGGTGGTTAGAAAATTTTACTACTAACAGAGACACAAAAGTGGGCAGTAGGTATAAAAAAGTTGACTACCCCTGGATTAGATCATATTATATTTATCCTTTGTTTTATTGATAAGGTATATTACATTGATCAATATGCATATGTTGAATCATCCTTTTGCCCCTGCTATGCTGGATGTTTGGTAGAATTCACTAGTAAAGCTACCTGGTCCTGGACATTTATTTCTTGGAAGGTTTTTGATAGTTGTTTCAATTTCCTCACTGTTGATCAGTCTATTTAGATTTTCCAATTCCTATTGGTTCCGTCTCGGAAGGTTATGTGTTTTTTTTTTTCAGGGACAAAGAGATTCAGAGAGAGGGATAGATAGGGACAGACAGACAGGAACGAAGAGAGATGAGAAACAACAATCATCAGTTTTTCATTGCGACACCTTAGTTGTTCATTGATTGCTTTCTCATATGTGCCTTGACCGTGGGCCTTCAGCAGACTGAGTGACCCCTTGCTCGATCCAGCAATTGTTTTAATGTTCTAGAAAAATATCCATTTTTTCTAGTTTATTGAGTTTTGTAGCACACAATCTTTCATAGTACTCTCGTGTGATCCTTTCCTTTTTATAACCACTACAGAAAACAGTTTAGTGATTCCTCTAATATTAAGAATAGTGTTACCAGATGACCCAGCAATTTCTCTTCTTGGTATCTACTGGAAAAACAAATTTTATGCACAAAGATAAATGAATCCTATGTTCACTGCAGCATTACTCATGGTGGCTGAGACATGGAAACATTCCATGTCCTTTGCTAGATGTACTTATATTCACAGTAATTTTTAATTTGTTCCAGATGACTTCTATGTCAAGATAATTAGAATTTTATCTTCAAACCTGTACTTCCTTTGAATAAGAAAAGCTTCTCATTTTAATTCATATATTCTCAGAATCACATTCCTTTTCCCCAATATGCCTTTCTTATCTTTTCTTTCATTTTTATTTTTGTTTTCATACTTTAAAAAGGTAAAAATAATTAACCAAACTGTTGACTATATGTATTATTACTAAAATGTTAGGAAGATTCATGATGACTGTAGACTATATACCCTATCCACATACCATATAAAGGTATAAGCTTAAGAGCCAAATTGAGGCTAAAATTCATGAAGAATAACAGCAACTTACACGAGTGTTTACACTTTGATTATTAATTAAAATCATAATTTTTTTATAACCATCATTGCCTGTCAGAAGAAATTATGCATTTCAAATTCCTTCAATTTAGAGTCATCTTCAATCAATATCTACAAAGAATTGCAATCCTTTAAAAGAAATATTCAACCTAATGAACAGTAATCAATCTTGATAGGGCTATTCTGAGCACATCAGATAATTAATTTGATAATAATTGTTTCACTAGGGAAGACAGAGGAGCATAATGAGTAAGAGTCTACAAATTTGGGTTTCAAATTATAATATTCAAATACCAATGCCACGGTCTACTGAGTGTGTGACCCTGTTAATTCCTGTATTAAATAAAGATAATATGATTATCTACTTCTCATGGGGATTCTGTCAGTATGAAATGAGAAGATACACACTAAATAGCAATGGTCTGTCAATGAATACCTATAATATTATTAACACGAATGTATGTTTAGCTGAGCTAAAGTAATTTCTTTTTTTGTGAAATACTGAATGTTTCATATGGATCCATCAAATAAATGCACACACAGAGTGAATCTTCAGAACTTTCAAAGGAAATCACACAAAAGTTAGCAAAAGGAGTATTTTCCCCATAGTCTCTATCCCATGTACTCATGTTCTTAGAAAAGGTGGAAACTGGGCCTCAGGGGTGGCTTACAAGGCCGGGATATAGCAAATCAGGGTCTAGAGAGTGGAGGGGCTTAGGAACCACATCTGCAAATTCCCAGCCCTTTTCTCTGCTCTTGTTTCACCCCACCATCATTCACTAACTCCCCACTTGCCCACCCAGGGAAGGAGACCTTGAATTCCTCTTCTCATTCCCACAAAAGGACAGACCCAGGGACTGAATCAGGCAAAGTGCTTACAGTGTGTGTTGTGTGAGCATGGCTTTGGGATAACATGTGTGTGTCAGGAATACGGTGGCATTTCTATGTTCAGCAACCATGGTGTTTCTTTTCTGTGGTGGCTCTGGGGTGTGCATGTATGTGCTTCCTTGCGTGAATGTGTGTGTTAATGCGGGGTGTGTATGTCAGTAGAATAGTGGACATGGTCACAGTCCTATGTACAGAGCTTTCTCTTGTATTAAAAAAAACTCTTTCAAAAAATGTATCATTTTTGTGCATAGAAAAAAGTAATAATTTATTTGAGATAATATTTTAGATATCAGTATATGGAGTTAATGGTTTAAGAATTCTTACAGAATCTCTCTTACTAAAAGCTTACATTCGTTTTGTGGAGTGTGTACATAGGAACATCTTAACAGAAACACAGGGTACAACACTGCATTGTGAGTCACACATTAATATCGCAGGTCTAGTTCCTTAATCATGCCTCAGGCACTGGCTACACAATAGTGAGTGAGACAGGCTGAGTCTGTACTCATAAGCAGGCACAGATCTTCGGGACTGCTGAAATCTAATTATTACTGCTATGCCACAAAAGCAGAGATTCAAAAAATTTTTACACATAAAAACTCAAATTCTTGTTCTCACTGTTAATATTCAGTAGGGTCAAGGTGTTGATATTTCTAAAAAATAAAGAATAAGTAGTCCCTTGTAGAAGGTTATCCCTCATTTATAAGTCACATCACATATTAAGAACCACAAGGTTTCATAAATGACTTAAGAGTTAGATAGCCAACAGAATTGGAAACTAGGAGAATAACAGGTAAATCATGAATCTGCTTGAAGAATTCTGAATGTTATATGACAGCTCATTCCTTCAATGGCTTTTTTCTAAAATGAAAAATTTCCCAATTTTTAAGAAATAAAATGCTTATAAATATTCAGATGGCAACATTCTTTCCCTGTGGCCTATGTAATTCGTCATTTCCTGCATGTTGTCATTATACAGGTAAAAATACGTAAATTGAAAGGGTGCTAACTATTTATTTGAATTTAAAAGTTTACTCATCCAGTAGCAAATATATGACCAAAGAAAAGCATCCAGGTACGCTGGTCATATGTATTTTAACAGACTTCTACCAAAACATTTTCTATGAGAAAACAACTAAGCCATCTTCAGTGTAAGCATCGTATAACCTTATTGAATTTTTCCTGATTGAAAGAGTGCAATGGTTTGGAATATGAATTAGAAATCTTATAAAAGGTTGAAAACGTCTCTCATTCCAATCATTGAACTATGCGGAAAAAGATGAAGATTTCTTTAAAACTTTCCTGAAGTCAGAAAAGCAGCTTATAAACTGAATTGTCAGAATACTTCACACAGTCATTTCTTCAACTTCCCCACTGATAATTAAATGATTATCATGGAAAATAGTATTTTAAGAAATAGCATGGTTAAAAGAAAATAATACATATGACAAGACTAACCTAAATTTTCAGTTAAGTCAAATAACCTAGATGTTTGCAAAGTGATAAAAATGGTAATAATAATACAAAAATGCTATGATAATATAGTGTATAATTATCTTTTTAAGAAGAGGAGATATTAAGTTGAATTTTCTTAGTTATGTCTATTTACTTGTTTGTTTATTTTTGGAGCTAACACTTGTTCATAACAATGTATAAGTTTCAGGTGTACAACACTACAATTCAACATCCATTTGTACTTACCACATTCACCAACAAAAGTCTAGTTTCCATCTGTCACCATAAAATTGACTCCCTTTCTCCTCTGGTAACAATCTGTTGTCTTGCCTCATTAAGTTTTATTTGTGCTTTTATTTTGTTGTTGTTGCTGTTTCGTTTTGTCTTTATATTCCACATATGAGTGAAAATATACAGTATTTGTCTTTCTCGATCTGAGATATTTCACTTAGCAAAATATCCTTACAATCCATCCCTGCTGTTTCAGATGGCAAGATTTTATCTTTCTTTATGGCTGAGTAGTAGTATATTATATCCCGTCTTCTTTAGCCATTCATTCATTGTTGGGCACTTAGATGGTTTCCATATCTTGGCTGTTGTAAATAATGCTGCAATGATCATAGTGATGCATGTATCTTTTCAAGTTAATGTGCTCATATTCCTCAGGTAAATACCCAGAGGTGGAATAGCTGGATTATATAATGGTTCCATTCTTAATTTTTTGTGGAGTCTCCATATTATTTTCTACTATTTTCTATTAAAAACTATACTGAAGTTTGAGGAAATAACATAGATTATCACCATCTAAAACTTTCTAATTGTTTCTATAAATCTTTCTGCTATTTGAAATTATTTATATAGGCAATAGAAAAAATTCTTATTCTGCCTACTCTTCTAATTTGAAAAAAATTATAAAACTCTACCTGATCTATCTGCCAGTTTAAAAACTCACTGTACTTCTAAAATTTTACTCCAGAAAATGCCTTAATAAAATTATTTGGCCAAAATTTAGAGACAATGACAAAGATTGTATATACTAGCTTTAGACAGAAATCTCTCATAGGCTCAAATCATTATACATACTTTACTCCCTCTTTAATGTAATCTAAGAAGACTTTGTCTTCTAGCCTCAGGAAAGTCTAAGAATGTAGTGTCATTCTTTTGAATTGTATCAGGTGTTTTTCAGAGACATCTAATATCTTTCTCTTTTTCCCCTGAAAGAAATTGAATTTAATTTAATATTTTCGATTTTTAATCTTTATAATTACTATCTAAAGTCTTTCAGTTTTTCCCTGAACCAATAAATTGTAAAGCTCCATGTCAGATAAAATACTCATTATAAGATTATACTGAAGCCACATCTTAGCTCTTGTGAGCTATTCTTCTGATCTCTTATTATTCTACCATGTTACATTATCAAATTGGATTGGCATTAAGTATCTGAACTTAATTATGTTATGTTGACATTTATATAGTCATTAGTCATTCTTTGGCCCATTTCAGGAATTTGGTTAATAATTAGTTATCCACTATGATTAGAGTTTAAGGTCTGGATACAGAGGTATATTCCTAATAAATTGTATCTTACTTTATAAAATTGTCTCTAATCAGGATTACATTGACCAGACAACTTGTTATAAAGCAAAATACTACTCTCTTGCCTTTGGAATGGAGTTTAACCAATTTACATATGTGAATGTGGTCAATTTCCACCTATTAATGATTCTTTTTCATTTGTGCTGATTAAGGTGCTCTACGTATATACAAAGTTTTAAAGTCATTTTAATACCCAGGATGGTTTTTAGAAGATGAAGAAATTTAATAAGAAAATATGTCCTGATGAGAGCTTAGAATAAAAGGTAGTATTGGAAGGTCTTGCTCCAACAATAAAACTTCTACATATGGGACAGAATAAAGACTTAACATTGCTCCTTAAATAATGAGTATTGATAGATGAGAAATGTATAGTAAAAAAAGGTGAACGTGGGAATGAGACACTGATCTCTTGAAAGATGTAAGACTAGGTAACCTCAAACTCCAAGTGCTAAAGTGGCTAGGAGCAACAGTAACATAAAAGATTGGTTTTTAACATTACATGTAGTGGGGTGTGATTATAAGATAAATTATCCCTGTAGTGATTTTACTTTTTCCTTCCTTCACTATATCTGTCTGTCTGTCTCTCTTTTCCCCGTCATTCCCTTCCTTTCTCTTCCTTTCTTTTATTTTCTTATGTGAAAATTAACAAAGAGGCAGGGCAAAGAATCCAGAGCTGGCTGGCATAGACTTCAAAGCAGAAGAAATCAAGTCTTAGGTATTTCCCAGAGTTTCGGGAGGAAGAGGACAATTGTCATCCAAAAGCTGTACAAATGAGAACACAAGTTTTTTTTTAGGTTTATGCACATAAACTAGAAGAATCTGAAATATAGTTTAATTAAAGCCAAGACTCTACAAAAATACAGAGTATAGTTTTAAGGTGTAAAAGCAACTGGCTCTTTATACCGTTCTTTATCAGCTTCTTATTTCTTAGGTATCGTGGTGGGAAAAACTCGCTTTTAAGTGTTAGCAGCTGCTGCACTCTGCATGCCCATGTGACGAGCAGGCTGTTTGAGAATGTTTCATTCATTAATTAAGCCTTCATTCATTCAACAAAAGCTTGCTGAATAACAAGTAAATAGCAAATGATTATGTCATGGGGGTATTAGACATAAGCTTTTCCCCCTAATAATTAATTAACTAATAATTAGTAGTGGTTTTTATGATCAGCTGGTGCCTAAATCTTTTGTTCTTACCTAATCTAGTACGGATAAAAGTCTAGAGAACTTTCAATTACCTTGGACAAGGTGCCAAGAAACTTGTATCATTCCTAGTATAGAGAATTTCTAGAGAAGAGGAGCAGGTGGGGAAACAGATTTCTCTTGCCTTGCTAAGAAACTAAGATTTTAAAGAGCATGCTGAAGCCCAAGCATGTATATATTAGGACTCTATTAAGCAAAGGGAGTCATAGCTGATTTTCTCTAGTGCAGTGGCATAAGATAGTCCTAGAAGTTTCTTAAAAATAGATCAAAGTACTGAAGCAATACAGAACCTGTACAGTTAGTCTTGTGGCATCTTTCCCCTTGGAAAATTAACTCAGGGTTTTAAAAGTAGTTAGGGTTTTCATTCCCTCTACCCAAACATTCAGCTTTTTCATCATTGTCACATTCTCTTCTCGGATTTTAGACCACCCGGATACTCAAACTTTGTTGATGGCAATTACATATTCTCACTACTAAGGATTAAGGAAACCAGTGGGATGCTCCAGAGGGAGAAAGGAGTCCACACTTCCATTTTATGCCTTCCCTCACAGTGAGATATACTGGGCTAGGGAGACTGCCCCAATGAATCAAGATGTGGAAGGAGACAGATACATTTCCTACCGTGCAGCTCTCCTCCTAGCTTTCCCAGAATGACACTGATAGTTCTGTTTGCACTCTCTGCAAGTTTCTCTGCTACACACAGTCCTTCCATTTTGATCTCAGAGCAACTGTCAAATCTAGATGAAATTTTAACTTTCTACTACCAAGATGGTGCCCATGGTTTTCCTCTTGGGTTCCTTTTGCTTATGTGCATCATTTCAGTATGAGTTTAAATTGAGAGAAAAGAGAAGTATGGTTGCAGTATTTCACTAGAAGCAATGTGAAAGTCAGATGATATTTCTAGAGGTAGCTTATAGTACAGATGAATATTATTTTACCTCTCCAAGAAAACTGTCATTGTTACAAGAATGATAGAGTTTCAGAGCTATGAAATTCAAAATGAGGCTCAGAAAAGTAATTTGCCTAAAGTGGCACAGCTTAATCAAGGCTAGCAAGAATTGACATAAGGAGGTGGCCAATCTGAGGTTCTTTTTACTATATAACATGCCCACCCCTTTAAAATTTTACTAACCTCAGTCAATTTGTGAAACTGTCTTCAGTTATCTGTACCTGAATTAACCAATGTTGACCATATTCTTGTTATTGGTTGTTGAGTGTTTATTTATTACAAGAGACTTAAATTTATGGATTTTTTTCAAATAGAATGCAACTTATTAGTCTACATTTTATAAATTGTATATATTTTCTATTTAGATTTAGAAGAATTATGTATTTTGCTCTCTTTTAAACAAATTTTAAACTGCAAAAAATAGAGTCACAAGCATACCTGAGTCCAGCTAGGCACTACTCTGAACAAACTGATGTATACACTCATTAAATACTGGGATTTGACTGATTAGAGTTTTCTGTGTGCTTTCTTTTCATTAATGATATTAAGACAGAGTTCTCAATTTGTACCTGTGGTGATGCACTGTTCCTGCTCCAATAATAATGATGGAAAATGCTTTTCCACTATCATTTAATTAGGCCAGAATCCTAGCAGGAATTAGTCTTAAAAATGTACGAGCAGAGAAACGATTGAGAGCAACTATAAAGAACCTTGCACAAAGACTGGCTAACTTTAATAGTATGGCATTGGTATTAAACACTATCAATAATGGTAGTTATTCTTAACAATAAAAGAATAAGAAGCAGGCATCTTTAGCTTTTCAGGGCTTGCTCTCCCTACCTGTATAATAAAGAGCTTGGTCTCTAGTACATTTAAAATAGTCATCCCCCAAAGGTTGTTCACAAAGAGAGTGGTCATTAAAATAAACAGCATGCTGACAAATGTTCTAAAATAAATGAGAAGTAATTCCAAAACAATAAAATAAATCTGACTTGCTTAACTACATATGGCTCATCATGCCATAGCTTAATTCTTCTAAGTTTCCATGCACTCAGCAAAGTACCTAATCACTTAACAAAGATCAAGCATACTAGGGATTGTTCTTTTGCAATTCATGTAGCAAATATGAACTCATAAGGAATGTTTGAGAAATTATGGGAACAGCTCAAGACTGATGTGCTATTATAAATTGGCAAGAATGAACAATATTTAAAGAATAAGGACAGCCTGATCAGGTGGCAGCACAGTAGATAGAGCATCAAACCAGGACACCGAGGATCCAGGTTCAAAACCCTGAGTTTGCTGGTGTGAGCATGGGCTCACCAACTTGAGCATGGGGTCGCTGGCTCAAGTGTGTGATCATATAGACATGACCCTGTGGTCGCTGGCTTGAGCCCAAGGTCGTTGGATATAGCAAGGGGTCACTTGTTCTGCTGGAGCTCCCCAGTCAAGGCACATATAAAAAAGCAATGAATGAACTAAAGAACTGCAAGGAAGAATTGATGCTTCTTTTTTCTCACCCTTCCTGTCTGTCTGTCCCTATCTGTCCCTCTCTCTTTCTCTCTTTGTCTTAGTAAAAAAAAAAAAAAAAAAATCAAGGACAATGAAATACTAAATATTGAAACCATAGTAAATGAAACAGTTACTATGACATGTCTTAGAATTGCATAATGATTTTGAGTCATAACATTAAAAAAAACTTGAATTATGCTTCTTTGAAATTTCCTACTGACTATATAAGTGAATGCAGCACTAAGAAAAGAATACTTTCAAGCAAATGAACAGCATTTGTGGGTTTTTTTAATATGCCAGTCAAATGTATGAATTATTTATAAGCAAAAATGTACTTTGCCTGTATATTCTTTAGTGTTTTCTCCACTAAACTGAAAAATTAGAGATAACCACTGGTTATCACACAAACCAAAACAACAAAGTGTTTATCAATTACATTTCTGCTTCTCAAGCATAAATGTACAAAAAAGACAAATAAATTTTCTGTACAAGAGTTATTATAACACTTTTAGTTTTGATTTTTAAAAATCTGAAAGTCAATCATGATAAATTTAAATACAAGAATGCACAAACTATGTTCTAAAGTGACATTAAAAATATTTGTATCACAACACATTGAAGTGAAGGGTTTTTATTTTTAAAATATATGACTACATATTCAGAGAACCTAAGAAATCAAAATAATTAATAATATATTTCTTTAAAATAGCATAAATTTAAAATAATTATGAAAACTAAGGAAAAAATAAATCTATTTCTGAATAAACTAAACTTTACGTATATATCAAGAGACAAATCAACTTTAAAATATTTTTTAAAGAAGACATAAGCACTAAAATCTCAGTCATGTCTTATAACAATATTTTTGTTGATATATCTTCACAGCCAAGAGAAAAAAATAAAAAATAAGTAAATGGGACTATATCAAACTAAAAAGATATTGCAGAGCAACAATCTCATCAACAAAATGAGAAGGGAAACCACTGAAAGGGAGAACATATATGCTAATGATATCTCTGATAAGAAGTTAATTTGCAAACATATGTAAACAACATATACAACTCAACATCAGGAAGAGAAAGAACCTAATTAAAATATGGGCAAGAAACCTAAATAAACACTCTCCAAGGAGGACATACAGATGGCCAATAGGCATATGAAAAATGTTCAACAACACTAATATTATATATATATTTTTTAATTTTCATGAAAGGAGGGGAGGCAGAGACAAACTCCTGCAAGCGCCCCAATCTGGGTCCACCAGTCCACCAAGCAAGCCCACTAGGGGGTGATGCTTTGCCCAGAGACCCTTGATCTGTTGTAACTGGAGCCATTTTTTAGCACCTGAAGCAAGGACATAGAACCATCCTCAGCGTCCAGGGCCGTTTAGCTCTAATCAAACCATGGCAGCAAGAAGAGAGAAGAGAGAGAGTGATAAGAGAGAGAGAGAAAGAAAAATGAGAGGGGAGGGATAGAGAAGCAGATGGGTGCTTCTCCTGTATACCCTGACCAGGAATCAAAACCTGGCACATCCACACACAAGGCCTTTGCTCTACCACTGAGTCAACCAGCTAAGACCTAAATTATAGTTTTTTTGAAAGTAAAATCTTTAATAAAGAAAAGAGTGATCATTCTCTATTTCTGGTCAAGCAGTAATGCCAGATGATTAAAATAAGAGTTTCAGTGTACTGGTTAGATTTCTTCATTTCAAAGTTTTGCATAGGAAATGAATCAATCAGCAAAATGAAAAGACAACCCATTGAATGAAAGAATATATTTGCTAATACATCCAACAAAGGCTTAATATTCAAAATTTATTAGTTATAAAATTCAATATCAAAAAAATAATCCAATGAATAAATTCATGAAGGATCTGAATAGACACTTTTCCAAAGAGGACTTACAGATGACCAATAGACATGAAATATTGCTCAAAGTCACTAATCATCAAAGAAATGCCGATTAAAACCACTGTGAGCTATCACCTCACACCTGTCAAATGGCTATCATCAATAAATAAACTAACAACAAGCATTGGCAAGGATGTGGAGAAAGGGGAACTCTTATGCACTGGTAATGTAGATTGATGCAGCCACTATGGAAAGTATAGACTTACGTCAAAAAAATAAAAACAGAATTGCCTATGACCCATTGATTCCACTTTTGGGAATATATTCAAAAAACCCTGAAATACTAATTTGAAAGAATATATGCACCCCTATGTTTATTGCAGCATCATTTACAATAGCCAAGATTTGGAAGCAGCCTTAGTGCCCATCAGTAGATGAATAGATAAAAAAGCTCTGGTATATTTACATAACAGAATACTATTCTGACGTAAGGAAAAAGGAAATCTTACCTTTTGCAGCAACATGGATGGACCTGGAGAGTATTATGCTAAGTGAAATAAGCCAGTCAGAAAAAGACAAGTACCATAAGATTTAACTTATATGTGAAATCTAATGACCAAAATAAACTAACAAAGTAAAAAGAGGGTATTTATAGAACTTGTTGTAGAGAACAATGTTTTTCACCAGTAAATCATTTGAATGCCTAAACTTCATAATTTAAAATATTTTGGCATTTGTTCATTTTAAGCAATAAATAAATATTCCAATATTTTATTTTTTATGTAAATATATAATCAGAGAGTCATTAGAAAAATATTATTTATAGCTATAGTGGACTTGAATTTGTAAAATATTTTCTATTATCTTTCATTTAATATTCCCTGAATATCTCATTTTACAGGAGATAAAATTGAGACTTTCAGCAAATAGCTGTTTCTATTTCTCAAAAAAAAAACCAACAGAAAAAATATAGACAAATTTCCATAGAATTTCACACTATCAGTAATTGCACCCACTTTCTCTGCCTTTTTGTGAGTAAGCCCCTCATGTCCTAATGCCATTCTCTCCACTTGTATAGTAAATCCAATTATCTCTCACAACCCACAAATACCTTGCTTATGCATTTATCATCTCCCTTCCATGTCAAACTTTTTGCTTTCTACATGTACATTTCCATCAATACAAAAATAATACAGTCATGATGTAACTTCTTCCATCTAAAAACCAAAAAACCCCCAATATTTGACTCCATTTCCTACTCCACCTATAACCCACATCATTCCTTTATCTGTTCAGTAAAATTCTTGAAGAGATGTTTATATTTGCTGCTTCAAATTCCTTTCCTCCTAGTCTCTCCTAACCCACTCAAGTTTTAATGTCCATCTTTCCACCAAAACTGCTCTTGTCAATATCATCAAGAACCTAGTTGTTACCAAAACCAATCGTCAACTCTCAATCATTTTTCTTGACCAGATAGATAACCAGCATTTGACATGCTAATCTTTTCTTCTTCTTCTTCTTCTTCTTCTTCTTCTTCTTCTTCTTCTTCTTCTTCTTCTTCTTCTTCTTCTTCTCCTTCTTCTTCTTCTTCTTCTTCTTCTTCTTTTTGTGGCAGACAGAGAGAGTCAGAGAGAGGGACAGATAGGGACAGGCAGACAGGAAAGAAGAGAGATGAGAATAATCAATTCTTCGTTGCAGTTCATTAGTTGTTCATTGATTGATTTTTCATATGTGCCTTGACCAAGGAACTACAGCAGACCGAGTGACCCCTTGCTCAAGCCAGCAACCTTGGGCTCAAGCTGGTGAGCCTTGCTCAAACCCGATGAGCCCACATTTAAGTTGGCGACTTCGGGGTCTCGAACCTGGGTCCTCCGCATCCTAGTCTGACGCTCTATCCACTGCGCCACAGCCTGGTCAGGCTATTTCTTATTATCTGTTCTTTACTAAACTTTTTAACATCACATTCTTCTGGTTTACCTCTTACCTCACTGGTCACTCTTTCTCAGACTTTTTTTTTTTTTTATTCATTTTAGAGAGGAGACAGAGAGTGAGAGAGAGAGAGAGAGAGAGAGAGAGAGAGAGAGAGAGAAAGGGGAAGGAGCTGGAAGCATCAACTCCCATATGTGCCTTGACCAGACCAGTGCAGGGTTTTGAACTGGTGACCTCAGTGTTCCCAGGTCGTCACTTTATCCACTGCGCCACCACAGGTCAGGCTCTTTCTCAGACTTCTTTACTGATTTATTCTCTTTTTAAAAACAACTTAATATTCTGGTTCTAATTTAGTTCTTGGTCTCCTCTCGTTTTCATCCACATTCCTTTCCTTTGTCAATGTAAAAAGTCTTATGACTTTCCAACAAGTACATTCCAAACACTCACAGAACTTTATTTCAGCCCAGTTAGACCTCTATTATTAATTCCAAGCTCATATCTCTCTTACATATCCCAAATTCAGTATCTCCAAAACTAAGCTCTTAGTGTTTTCTTCCAAATATACCCCAAGCTCGTCCTCTCTCATTTTAATTAATAGCAACTTTATCCTTCAAGTTGCCTTGGCCAAATAATTTGAGTCATCTTTAAATCCTCTTTCTGTTATAATATATCTGCCAGGAATTGTTGATTCTACCTTCAAACTTCATCCATAATTACTTACCATCTCCAATACTACCACCCTTGTTTCTCACTTACAATAACGCAATAGTTACTAACTGATAAAAAGTCTAGATGTCCAGTGTGGTGGCAGTGTGGCTTACCCTGTAGTTTGTGAAATGACAAAATGGGTATTAAAGAGAGAGAGAGAGAGAGAGAGAGAGAGACAAGAGAGAGATTTCTTTATTTATTCATTTTAGAGAGGAGACACAGGGTGAGAGAGAGAGAGATAGAGAAAGAGAGAAAGGGGGGAGGAGCTGGAAGCATCAACTCCCATATGTGCCTTGACCAGACCAGTGCAGAGTTTTGAACTGGTGACCTCAGTGTTCCCAGGTCGATGCTTTATCCACTGCGCCACCACAGGTCAGGCAAGAGAGAGATTTCTGAAGAACTTTTCAGATAAAGTTAAGAGGCTCGGATAAATATTATACTAGTATGATTGGAAACTATTGGAGCATTTCAAGTAGGAAAGTGACATGATCTGGCCTGTGTTTTAATAAATGACCTTCCGCTCCTGATTGAAGGATAAATGGCACAAGATCAAGAGTAAAAAAATGAGGTATCAAGCAAGAAGCATCTTTGCAGACTAGGGAGAGATAGTAATAATAGTGGATATAGAAAGAAAAAGATTCAGAATTACGGTAGAGACATCAGGGCTGTTGATGTGTGCAAAGTAATCACTGGGTTCTTAGCTTAAGTCACCTGGTAGATAGTAATAATATTTCTACTGTTAGAGGATATTCATTTACTATAGTTTAGTGGCATCTTCAAACATGTAACCCAAAGACTATTCTTATTTAAATGTCTTACAGATTTAAACCATAAAAACTTGCATAAGTTAAATGAAAATTGAAATTTAAAAAAAGTAATACTTTACCATGTCTTTGTCCTATTGATAAACTACTTCCTACTAGCTTAGAATGATAAGAGTGGAAAGTGCCTATCATATTAATATTTTTCAAATAGTTTGATAACTTACGTGCTAAAATTATAAGGAAGGGAAAGTCTCCTATCCCAGGGACTAAAGCACTGAATTCACTTTTAAATCTTATTTAATTATTAAAACACTTTATATTGAGCTAAAATCTACCTCCTGGAATACTTATCTAGAAGTCCTGATTCTGCTATTTGTGGTAAATAAAAAGCATCTAATCTAGGATAAACAATATTTGTCACTTTTGGCACCACTTTTAATTCCTAGGCTCAGAGCACAGATTGCTAACTGATCAATATGCCCATTCTTGCTGAGCCAGCAGTGACCCCAGAATCCCTCTCAACACTGTATTCTTGGCAACCACTACAAATCGACAAAAGATGAACCTAACACCTCTGAATCAAAAAATATTTATTGGGTGCTTATTATGTTTTCAAATTTAAGAAATGCACAGTGTAGACGTGTCTGTGATGATTTAAAACAATCTTAAATATCAGTTGAAACAATCAGTTGAAATTAGTTAAACCACTTTAGATTAAAAATTGTACTTAGAAATAGTTTGAAAATGATTCAAATTTATCAGATAATTATAAAACAACTTAGAAATATTATATAAGAGAAATCACAGAATACTATAAAAGGCAGAAAAGGGTACCTAGCCTAGATTAAAAAAGATGATAAAGAGTTGCTTTCTTGCTAACAGCCCTGTAGTTAGATAGATATTTTATATCTGTATATATAATTTTCTTCTCCAGGCTAAATGTCCTTAGGATAGTCAAAATCATCTGCTAAAAGAAAATGTTTAAAGCAAATGCAAATTAGGAAAAGATTTCTAATCCTGTCCTATGTAAAAGGCACTTAGAACTTGAACATTATGTAATTAACATCAGAAGACGGTTGAGAAATGACTGCACAGCTCTAATGTGAAAGCATAAATCAGGAATTGTGTACTCAGCCAAGTGCTCCTTCATCTGTAGTCAAGGGACAGTCGCAACTATGCAAGAGATCAGGGAATCTAGCCCATGGAAGCTTTTCTTTAAAAATATACAGACATACAAACTGAAAATGAGATCTAGCCAACTAAGAAAGTTGTTAAAATAGTGCAATAATAGAAAATAGTGATAACTCAAAACATCTAATGGTAATTACTGAATCTATTTCAATAAGAAAATTAAGCAACTATGGGGTTTGTAAGAAAATTTTCTTTTCTTTCCTAGCAGAGAGTCAGAGGATATTCTGCATATTTGAAACAGTCAAAAATACTGATGCCAAGCATTTATGGTCATGGCCATTTTTTAAAATTTGGAAGAAACATTTTATGTATGTATGTATGTATGTATTTATTTACTTATTTATATTTTTCTGAAGTGTGAAGTGGGGAGAGGCAGACTGACTCCTGCATGGGTCCAAAAGAGATCCACCCGACATGTTTACCAGGGGGTGATGCTTGGCCCCTCTGGGGAGTTGCTACATTAAATCCTGAGCCATTATAGCGCCTGAGGCAGAGGTTATGGAGCCATCCTCAGCACCCGGGCCTACTTTGCTCCAATAGAACCTTGGCTGTGGGAGGGGAAGAGAGATATGGAGAGAAAGGAGAAGAAGAAAGGTGGAGAAGCAGATGGGTGCTTCTCTTGTGTGCCCTAGCTGGGAATTGAACAGGAAGAAACTTTTTTTAATGAAGAAAAACTCAATAATTCTTTCAGTTTTACATCTCTGTTCCCTTTTGTTTTTATTACATTGAGGTAAAAATTAAATGAATGTTTTCTTTCTTTTCATGAAAATGTATTACATAGTCCAATTTTCAAAAATCATGTGTTTCTGAGACGTTATAACTGCCTGGTTCTTCCTGCACATGTGTATATTGACAGATGAAGATGTGGAACATATTCAGAGAAGGTGGGTAATGATTTTTGTTGAAAGGTCAGCTATTGAGACTGATTTGAATTTTTCTTGTGAGTGAGTATATATCAAATATTTTTTAGAATATATATTTTTAATTTTATTTATTCATTTTAGAGGGAGAGGAGGGGGATAAAGAGAGAGAGAGAGGAATGGGGGGAGGAGCAGGAAGCATCAACTCCCATATGTGCCTTGAACAGGCAAGTCCGGGGTTTAAAACTGGTGATCTCAGAGTTTCGGGTGAATGCTTTATCCACTGCGCCACCACAGCTCAATTTTTATAAAAATAATGGAGTGTACTAAAATATGTTTTAAAATCTCTATTTTAGTTTGGTCTTATTTATTGTTATGTAAACATTTTCAGAATCACCATTTGTCAAATGGGGATAATATCTCACAGATTGTTGTGAACTTTAAACAAATTGATATATGTAAAATGTTCCCTAAATTTTTATGTGTTTCATATTCACACATATATACATGATATATACATAAATAATATAACACAATATTATGTATTAATATATTATGCACTAATACACTAATAATATAACAGTATGAACATTACATGGAACTCTACACTCAATATCAATGATCTTTCACAATAAATTAACAGAATCATCCTAATATAAGTAATCACAGATCAAAATATAAGAAAAATTATATACAAGTCAAAATACAAAGTTGGTCCTCTTAGGACAATGCTGTTCCTACTGATCTATTATTCAAATACAATTAGATGATGAAGTACATTTTTCTTTAGTGACTAGTTATCAGAATTAGGTATATTGTGTTAGAAAAGTCAAGATGTACCAAGTAAAATTAGTTTTCATGAATACTTCTTCAACCTAAAAAAGTATGCATTTTCCTAATTATTATAGAATTTTCTGTAGGATTTAATTTTATCTCAGAAATACCAGTCATTTGCAAACAAATTCTTTAAATATAATTTTTAATTCTAATGTGGGTCAGCTGAGGTCTGCTATATGTTTACATAAGGACTAAAATAAATATTGTTTTTCTGTGTCTCTTATGGTTGAAGTTCGTTTAAAGATTCCTTGTACATAAATCGCAATTGTTAAAAGACTGTGGATTATCATTGTAAATCATCAAAGACACTGATAAAATATCCCAGAATTTAAAAAAATAGAAACTTTAAACACAGAGTTATTATGAAAACTAACTCCTCTTTTTTTCTAGTTTGATTTTTTTCATAAAATGTAATTTTTTTGAAAACTATTTTAAGAGATTTTTTTCTACTTAGTTGATGATATTTTCCTTCAGTCAAGTTATCAGATTTAGTCTACCAAATTACTTAGCTCAAATTATTTCCAAAAGAAATTTTTAGTTTGTTTAAATTTACACCAGACTAATTTATCCCTATTTACTGAAGAATATTAACCTTAACTGCTACCAGGATTCTGAACTCACTTCTTCATCTCAATTTATGTTTAATCTGGGTAAACAATCATAAGTAGCTGTACATTCAAGTGTAGAAATTGTAAAAACGTAATTGACGTGTGTGTATGTAGATGTATATTTGCATATATGTATTTTTTAGGGCAAACACTAATGCACCATTTTATTATTCTTTAACACATTTTTAAAAAATAATGTCATCTAGCCCTGGCCAGATAACTTGGTTGGTTAGAGCATTGTCCTGGTGCACAGAGATTGCCAGTTGAATCCCCAGTCAGTGCACATACAGGAACAGATCAACATTCTTGTCTATCTCCCTCTCTCTCCCTTCCTCTTTCTAAAATCAATAAAATAAACATTAAAAAAACCTTAAAAAAATAATGTCTCCTATTAGACTGACCAAATTTGGAAAACAAACAGCACCAAATGCTAGGGAGGATAGGATAGTGAATAACAGAAACTCTCATTCATTGCTGATAGGGATACAAATATTAACAACCCCTTCGAAATGCAGACTGGCAGTTCTTTTTTTTTTTTTTAATTTATTTATTTTTATTTATTTTAGAGAGGAGACAGAGAGAGAGAGAGAGAGAAAGGGGGGAGGAGCTAGAAGCATCAACTCCCATATGTGCCTTGACCAGACCAGTGCAGGGTTTTGAACTGGCGACCTCAGTGTTCCCAGGTCGACGCTTTATCCACTGCGCCACCACAGGTCAGGCCAGACTGGCAGTTCTTTACAAAACTAAACATATTTTTATATGATCCAGCAATCATATTCCTTCATATTTACCCAAAGGAATTGAAAACTTATGACCATTCAAAAACTTGCAAACAGATGTTTATAGCAGCTTTAGTCATCTCTAAAATTTGGCATCAACCAACATGCCCCCCATTAAGGTTAATGTATAAATAAATTGCTACATCCAGAAAACAAACCATATTATTTATCACTAAAAATAAATGATCTATCAAGCAGTATAAAGCCATGGAGTAAATTTAAATGCATACTACTATGTGGAAGAAGCCAATCTGAAAAGGCTACATTCTGTATAATTTTAACTACTGCATATGTCATTCTGAAAAAGGCAAAACTTTAAAGATCGTAAAACTATCAGTGGTTGCCAGCAGTTTGCACAGGTGGAGGGATGAATTGACAAAAAGCACAGAGGATCTTCAGGGCAGTGAAAATACTGTGCATGATACTATAATGATGGATACATGTCATTACACATTTGCCATACACTCTTAGAATGTACAACACCAAGAGTGTACTATAATGTAAACTACAGACTTTGGTGGTAATTGTGTGTCAATGTAAGTTCAGTTTCTACTCTGATAGGGAATATTGATAATGTGGTAGGCTATGCATGTATAAGGGCAAGGGTTACATGGGAAATCTCTATACTTCGAATTTTTCTGTGAAGAAAAAACTGCTGTAATAACGTAAGGTTTCTATTTTAAAAATGTATCTTTTATATACCTAACATAGAAATGTCTTAAATTTCTTAATAATGTATACATAGAACATTATACCTGTTTCTTTTGAGACAAAATTTTGAAGATGCTAATTAGGGATATGTCTTATACTCTTTCTAATGAAATCTGTTTACCTTATATGAGAATTCTATGGATCGCAGTATTTGTCTAATGCTTACCTAACACATCTGAGTAATTTGACATGGCAAATTTGTGATTCTTCAAGGCGTTCTTTACTACTAGTAATTAGTGGCTTTTAAAGCTCACAGAAGATTCCACATCTTTTTACTGTACGTATCGTAATTGGTAATTGGTGTATCCATATCCAAGTCTGCCATTCATTAAACTGAACCCACTGCAGTCAAGAACCATCTTAGTTCTTTCTTTCCCTTCACAAGAAGTACAGTGTATAGGAGGGAGTATGTCAGTATTCAACAACAGATGGGAAAGTGAGTTAGAATGGAAAATTACACATAATGTGTATACAAGAAATATAAGATGAAACCAGAATAATGAAAGGACACTGGGTCCAAAGCTGCCTTCTCTGTACTCATGAGGATTCACAGAGTCCTTGCAGGTCCACTGAGACTGAAGACTCCCTCATTTCCCATAAACATAGTGGCAAATTCTCTACATTTTTTTTCACAGATCTCCCTCACACTTAATGACCTGCACTATGCTTTATGTTTTGTTTTGTAGGACAAAATGAATTGTAATGAATTAATGAGAAAAGAAGAAAAAGCATCATCCCCACCACTGGCTTTACCTTCATTCCTTGATTTGGCAGCAGTAAGTGTAACTATATATTAAATCACCTTGGGGGAAGAGCTGGCAGCCTGGCAGCAACGATAGGAAGTGGCTCCCTGGAGAACTTCCTTGAAACTTGCTTCCTAACAGTCAGCCTGCCAGTCGCCATGTGGAACCAACTCGATCAACAGACAGAATGTTTTTTAAGTATTATCAAGTTTCAAGTGCACCTCCCCTGGATCTGTATCCAAATGACAATATGCTACCTTCTTAAAGATAGGTGAAAACATTTCTAGTTCAAATAGCCCACATTGGATCCAGAAAAACAGAACAAAAAGTAGATGTTAGACATAAAATAAATATGTATTAAATAACGGCAAATAAAGTAATAATAAATGGTCTTTTCAAAAAAGTCATTTATCTCATGTAAATGGACACCCTGCAAAGATGAAAATGAGGTAAAATACATATAGTTGTAAAAAAGAATTACAAGTTTTCAATGGCAATAAAACTTTAGCTACTATTCTATAACGTTCTTTAAAAATGGTCATGAACTTAGATTAGAAATATAAACATTGATAAAATTCAGTTTAATGCACATTAATTATGCATAATTTTCCTATTTTAACTGAACACATCCTCATAAAAATTTATGAAAAACAGAACATTATGAAAAAAGATATTAAACAGCAAAAGCTGCAACACCTAAAGATAAGCACTACTAAAATCCTTACTAACATTGGAACAAATGTTTGCAACGTTCTTCTCCATCTCACTTCCGAAGAAAAACTTCTTATTTCTCTCTCCAGTGTGGGTATGTCATCAAGGTTTGCTGCTCACCAAATCTGTTTTCATAGCAGCATCTTCACATAATGAGACCCCAGGATGTTTCCAATGAAAGGTTAAATTGAGGCAGCAAATCACTGTGTGCTCTGTTCTTCTTGCAAAAGAATTAGAGTGTGTAATTTTTAAAAATAACTGACTCTTTTCTATTTGTAATGTATAACAAAAATTCAGAGTTGTCTAAAATGATGTACAGAGATGGGTAACATATTGTTTTGCATTATTATTAAGTCTTCCCATCTATGTGCAAATTAGAAGAGATTGTAGTACTCCAAAGGCCTCGCATTTATTAGAGACATAGCTTCTGTTTCAGTTTCCTAATCATGATTTTTATTGCTAGTGTTATAAGATAATAATAAATGTAAAAGACCTTCCAAAATGGATCTGATTCCAATCATGCATGATCACATTCATATATTTTATGAGAAAATGATTCTCTGTATTGCCATGTCTTTTTAAATGAAAACTTATTTGAAATATTCTATTAAGTGATACAGATATAATCAACTTCACAATCTGATTGAAACAAGAGAAAACACTGTCATATGTAATAACTAGCAAAAAATTAAACACTCCTATAGTATATTTTTAATTTTTTAAGTACTATTGAATTTATTAGGGTGACGTTGGTTAATAAAATTACATGTTTCAGGTATACAATTCCCTAGTACATCATCTGTACACTGTATTGTGTGTTCACCACCCTAAGTCAAGTCCTTCCATCATCATTTATTCCCACTCATCTATCTCCTTCCATCCCCTTTCTCTCTGGTAATCACCATACTGTTGTCTATGTTTTTTACAGCATGTTTTTTAAATGCTCAATTCAAGCTAATCCACGCTAAGATGTTTATCAATGAGGACTCCTAATTTTTCTTTAATTTTCTTAACAAGAGGAAAAAGTAAAAATTTTTTAATTACCAAATTGTTAGCAGAAAGAGAATAGTACTTCCAAATCAGATCTGCAAGACAAGTAAATACAAATTTAGGCTACAAATCAATATAGCAACATGTATAAACCCACACTGATAAAATTTCATATAATGCCAAGGGGTGGTAGGGCACATACAATTAGTCCAGACTCAGCTACATTATCAAACTTGAGCACCTGAATTTTGACATTACCTATAAACATCACCAAATGACCCTTTGTATCCACAGTCTGTGACAATCCATTTACCATACTGAAGCTTTTTTTTATGTTTTTACTAAGCACAAGAAATATAAAACAAAAATTATGAAAAGGTGGGTAAGTGGCATGCAGATCACTCTAGATTTGAATCAAGGTTAAATAACACATAGAACCTGCTCAATAACTATCTATTCATTAAATAAAAGACACGTAATCATAACAGACTTCCTAAGAAGTAAAAGGTCTGCATTTTATAAATATTTTCCCATGTTGGCCCAAGCTTTGACAAAGGTTGCCAGTTCAATCCCCGGACAGGGAAAATACAGAAACAGGTCATTGTTCTTGCCTCTCTTTTTCTCTCTCTCACCCTTCCTCTCTAAAATCAATTCATAAAAGGAAAATTAAAAGAAAATATTTTCCTGAACCTTTCTTCCCTTGAAGCATCATTTGGGTCAACAAATTCCTTTGTTACAAACTCCAAATATATCATTGATTATTCTTAGCTTAATGATAAGTAACAAAAAGTGATAAATACACTCAATAAAATCAGAAACTATTTGGAATCAGCCTCAGTGAATAGGAAATTAGTCTAAAATGGAAGAGCAATCCAATGTGTTGAAGCCTAGACCATACCTAAATTCATAATTTAATTTCTTTTTATTTCACTTCCCCTTCAAAATGGTTACATGTGGTTAATAGTAGTCAACAATGGTAAATACAGGTAACAAAGACTTCCAAACTTACAAGAAACTCTAAACACTATTTCTCAGGATTTCTACATGTCTCCCCAGATCCAAACTCTGCTGCTTTTTCTTAATATTTAAATATCTTCTCATATTGTTATAAAAATATGGTATCATTTGAATTTGTCTCTCTATACTTTGCCACTTGCACAGATCATATGGTTAACATATTTTTTAAAAATGTTTTACATATTGGAATATTGAGGTTGAAACCATAAAGTTATCCATATCCTTATTCAAAGTATAATGTATGAACTGCCATTACTTGGAAGATTGTTAAAAATGCAGAAGCTCAAAGAAAAAATTCAGAAGCTCAGGCCCACGCTTAACCTATATTATACATCAGTAATTGCATTTTAACATGACCGGATAATTCATGGGCACATTTAATTTTAAGAATGTTGATATATTCAATTTATTATTCACCTAACATCATATTTGAGTAAAGACTCACGTGGACTTTACTGATTATGTTTTCTTCTAAGATTGTTATGGTTTCATGACTAACACTGAACTCTTTTACCCATTTTTTTTTTATAGGGACAGAGAGAGAGTCAGAGAGAGGAATAGATAGGGACAGACTGACAGGAACAGAGAGAGATGAGAAGCATCAATCATCAGCTTTTCATTGCAACACCTTAGTTGTTCATTGATTGCTTTCTCATATGTACCTCGACCGCAGGCCTTCAGCAGACCAAGCAACCCCTCACTTGAGCCAGCGACCTTGGGTCCAAGCTGGTGAGCTTTTGCTCAAACCAGATGGGACCGCGCTCAAGCTGGCGACCTCACGGTTTCGAACCTGGGTTCTCTGCATCCCAGTCCGACACTATCCACTGTGCCACCGCCTGGTCAGGCTCTTTTACCCATTTTTAGTTTATTTTTGTGTATGGTGTAAGTTGGTGGTCTAGTTTCATTTTCCTGGCATGTACCTGCCTAATTTTCCCAATACCATTTCTTGAAGAGACTGTCTTTACTCCATTGTATGCTCTTGGCGTTTCTGTCAAATATTAATTGACTACAAAATTATGGGTTTATTTCTGGATTCACTGTTCTATTCTATTGATCTCTATTTCTGTTCTTATACCAGAACCAAGGTGTTTTGATTAAATGGCTAGAAGTATGGCAACAGTCAGAGGAAAAAGGGGGTGTTGGAGGTCAAAGGGGGGATATATGGGGATAAAAGTGACTTTGCTTCAGGTGCTGGGTACATAATGCAGTGTGCAGATATTTCATTGAGTTTCACTTGTGCCTCAATAAATTCAATTTAAAAATAATATAAAAATAACAATAAAATGTAAAAGTGGAATAATTTTCCTGAAAAATAAAAACAATCATGTGGGCCATACACATCAAATGCTTAGAGCATGTAGTGTTGGAAAAATTAAAATATTAAAAGATAAAATAATGTTCTCAAAAGCTGGATCAGCTAGACCCTGACTTAAAAGTGCTATCTTTTTGCCTGACCAGGTGGTGGCGCAGTGGATAGAGTGTCAGACTGGGATGCGGAGGAACCAGCTTTGAGACTGCGAGGTCGCTGGCTTGAGTGGGGGCTCATCTGGCTTAAGCAAAAAGCTCACCAGCTTGGACCCAAGGTAGCTAGTTCGAGCAATGGGTTATTCAGTCTGCTAAAGGCCCGAGGTCAAGGCACATATGAGAAAGCAATCAATGAACAACTAAGGTGTTAACAAAAGTGCTAGCTTTTTTTTCTGTTGCAATATGCCAACGAAGCATTTGTTACCCTATTTATTGTGTTAATTAGAAAGAGTGACTTGACAGTGGTCTTCAAACATAAAATTATTTAACCACAGTGGTCATAAATAGGAACAGTAATTAAGAGTTACAGAAGGACAGAATTGATCTGATATAAAAAAATGATATTTTATTAAGAGTTATTTAATATAAAAAAACTAGCAAAGCCAGTGAAGAAGTCTCCCATCCCAGAATTTCACTATAGCCCAGGTGAACATCTGCTAAGAATAATGGAGAAGGGCTATATATCTAAGTGGAAAATTATATAAGGAGAAACTGAAGAGGTCCTATAAGCCATGTTCAGGTTCTAGTAATGATGACCATGTACTTCTTTTGCATATAATGCCCTGAATTAATCAAGCCCGAACACTCACATTGTAAAGTCATCCTATAATTGTTTATGCATCATTATTTTCAGTAGAAATATAACTTTAAAATGTAGTGCTGTATGAGATGCACATATTTTAATAAGCTTTTTCAAATAAGACAAAATATTTACTGAAGTTCAATATAATGTCATTGTGATGTCAGATTACAAAAATGTTGTGAATATTCATTTTAAAAAATATTAGACCACTGGGTTTATCACAAGATACTTTCATTGTACTTTATTTTCCACTTAATTGTATAATTACATTTCAAACCATAAGACAAGAAAACTCTGAATCAAGCTGCACATCAGCTTATGGTTTTCTGTAGAGCAACTAATAAAATGAGCAAATTAGAAATGATCATGCAATAGGACACAGTGTGCAAATGATTTTTGAAACTGCAAAGTCTTATAGCTCTTAAATCTATGTACTTAAATAAAAGTTCTATTCAAAAATACATAAAATGAAAATAGTATAAAAGTTGAATGCATAATATTTTAAAGAAACCCAGACCAAAGATAGATTCATTAATTACAGAAAAGCAGGATCATTTCTTTAAGCAACTTACAGGCATGGGGATACAGCACACTGTTGTAGTCACTATAGCTTATTTCCATATACTGAAATACATTATCTGTCTGTTGTTCAAATATTCAATTACTATTCTATGTAGATGGAACACTTACCCATTCTATGCAGGTCCTCTGGTATATATAACTTAGTGATATACAGTTAAAAGTTAGATAAAACCTTTATGGGTCAAGATGAAGGAATAACATTTATGTCATGTCTCATAACTAGATAGACTAAGAAAAAACAACTTTTAAACTGGTGTATTAGTGCAGTATAGTCAAACAGCAAGTGCTCTTTAAGCAACAAGTTTATGCCCACATAGAGATTAAATTTAAAAAGAAACAACAACTCTTCTTGTAGAATGTGTTTCATATTCAGACAATTCATTAAGATTCCCTAAATCTCATTCTCTGGTTTAATCGTTTTCTATACTAATCATAAGCTGACATAAGAGTCATACCTAAATAAGAAAGAACAATAACAAAAAAGTATAGAATTTGACCCATTCTATATTCAAGTTCTATATGATAAAGCATCACGCTACTTCATTCTGTATGTATCTTAGTTTGAGTTTATGGCTGTATGTACCAATGTTTACAAGGAGAAACATACCATTAAATAAGAAGAAATGTGCTTACATTTATGCACATATCTTGTTTAATGTTTATGGTTTGTCCCTTACAGATATCTTTCTGAAGATGAAAATGATCAAACATAAATTGCAATTAAAAATGAAGCAATGCATTAATCAATACAAAAATATATATATAGAATAACAAAACAATTCACTAAGACACTAAAAACTTTTAATGAAATATTAAGTAATAAATGTTGAATCATTGTCAGATATGTTTCACAGTGCAGTTATAAATTAGAACCTCCAGGAGTTTGCTCTAAAACAGCACATTCTTCCTACAGGTCATATTGTATTGAAAAATGATCTTAATTGACTACAAGTCAGACATATGATGAGCACTTCCTAGATTCTTCTTTGACAAACCAAAATGAAGGTTTAAATCTAATATTTAAAGACAGGTGTTTGAACTTAATAAATTTCAATTTTAAAACTATCTTAGATACAATAACTTAAAAGTAATATTTTCCAAAATTTTAGGTCTCTTTGTGAGATATGTATTTTACAAATTGTGTTATTCTGAGCATCGACAATCTGGAAACCCAGTAAAATCTTTTGGCTATATTTAATACTTTTTCTCATAAAATATTCAGCAACTCTTATTATTAGAATTGTATAGCTGAGATAAAATGGAACTAATTATGAGTTTCAAAAAGTTAGATACTAAGTTTTATAAGACTATTACCATAATCTTCTTTTCCCAATTCTCAACACTTGATTTTTAGAGTATAGTTATGCAATAATTGCATCTATAAAAATAATGTGAAGAACAGTTGCCTAACAGATTATTAAATCTTTTTTTGCACTGAATATATCTGAAACATTTTATTTTTTTTCTAAATTATTTTGAATTTTCAATTACAATTCAATTTCACATTACTTTGTATTGATCTGAGGTCTATAGCACAGTGGCCGGA
The DNA here is from genome assembly GCA_037038555.1 of Rhynchonycteris naso. Classification (NCBI taxonomy): domain Eukaryota; kingdom Metazoa; phylum Chordata; class Mammalia; order Chiroptera; family Emballonuridae; genus Rhynchonycteris; species Rhynchonycteris naso. The sequence continues at coordinate 286,256,084 of CM072996.1, read as the reverse complement.
CAATCATACTTCATAAAGTGTTTCCTCTGATATCCCCAGTACTCACCTCGCACCATATATAGTTATTATTAACTATATTCTATGCTTTACTTTACATACCCATGACTATTTTGTAGCTAGCAATTTTTGTTCTTTTTTTTAATGCAGTAATAGTATGAAATTGTTTTCATTTTTTTAAAATTTGAATTTATTTGGATGACACTGGTTCACTAAACCATACAGATTTCAAGTGTATAATTAACTCAATATAACAATATCTGTGCACTGTACCGTGCACTCTCCACCCCAAGCAAAGTCCCTCCATCCCCAGTCCCCTAACCCCTTGCTTATCTCCACCTACTGCCATGTCCCCTTTCCTTCTGTCTTCTGCCACCCTTGTCTGTGACTATGTGTTACGTGCATAAATGTTTTTTAACTTATTTCTTTACGTCCCTTCATCCAGTCACCTCTTCTTCCTCCCCTCTGACTTCTGTCAGTTCCATGTGTCCATACATCTTTTTCTACTTTGTTCATAAGTTTATTGTGTTTATTAGATTTCACATATAAGTGAGATCATATGGTATTTGTCTCTCTGTGGCTGGCTTATTTCACTAAGCATAATAATCTCCAGGTCCACCCACGCTGTTACAAAAGGTCATATTTTCTTCTTCACTAATTCAAAAGAATATATGCATCCTTATGTTCATTGCAGCATTATTTACAATAGCCAAGATCTGGAAACAGCCCAAATACGCATCAGTAGATGAGTGGATAAAAAGCTGTGGTACAGATAGGTGATTGAATCTTTAGAGATAATCTGCTTGTAAGATTTGTATTATTTTGAGACTTATAAATCCTTGGCAGGGTGCTTGAAAAGAAAAAAAAATGCATATTCTTTAAAAAATAGGGAGTGGTATTAGTAAATTATATTTAATTGAGAAGAGCCATAGTCATTTTTGTTTATTTATTTATTTTTTTACAGGGACAGAGAGAGAGTCAGAGAGAGGGATAGATAGGGACTGACAGACAGGAACGGAGAGAGGTGAGAAGCATCAATCATTAGTTTTTCATTGCTGTTGCGACACCATAGTTGTTCATTGATTGCTTTCTCATATGTGCCTCTACCACGGGCCTTCAGCAGACCAAGCAACCCCTCGCTCGAGCCAGCGACCCTGGGTCCAAGCTGGTGAGCTTTTGCTCAAGCCAGATGGGCCTGCACTCAAGCTGGCGACCTCGGGGTCTTGAACTTAGGTCCTCCGTGTTCCAGTCCAACGCTCTATCCACTGCGCCACCGCCTGGTCAGGCAGTCATTTTTGTTTATATATACCGCATATAAACACTTAACATTTGAGACATAAATTTGAAACTTAATTATATTCAATCCAATGAAATAAATGAATTGATAGTACAGATGCTGTTTGTGTAATAGAAATGTTGTAAATAGTCTAGCTTTGAATATAGTAACAGCCTTTGTACAAAATTCTAGATCAAGAAACACTAAGTGTAATTTAAGTATTGTCTAATTGAATGACTTTTAGTGCTATAATTAAAAGGCTAGAAAGTGTTTTATGAAATAATCAAAATATTAAAACTGAGAATAAAAAATAAAACTTTTAACACATATTCAGCAAACTAAGTTTTAACATCTCCTTATCTATTCTAAAACATTGATTTGCTGGTTAATCACTTTCAAGGGAAAAAACACAGTATTTTGTTATCATAGACATTCCATCTTAGCATAAAATTTTTAATTCTGAAATGTTTCTTGGAAACATTATTTCCAAGAATGGTGATCAGATTCTAGAGAAGACCCAAGCAACCCAACATAATTAGTCGCCATCAATGTGCAGAGACATTGTTGATGTGATCAAGACATTTCAATTACAAATCCTACTATAATTTCTAAAAACCTTTTGATCTGTCTTGATGTTGTAAGAAATTTATTTTTATTAGTGTGTATGTGTAATTATATGCAAGTCAACTACTTTCTGAATTCAGTAGAAAAGATAAGCTGTGATAAACCCATTTATTTCCCATAGACTAGAATGTTAAGTGTAGACCCCACCAGTTCTCTAAAGCATAAGCGTTCTGTATCATCTTGCACACACTTCTATACCCCAAATTTTATTTTAATTCTTTTCTTTTTAATTTTTCCTGTTTAATTAAAAAATATTTTTCAATTACAAGTTACATATAATATTATTTTGTATTAGTTTAGGTGCACAGCATGGTGGTTAGACAATCACATACTTTGCAAAGTGTTCTCTCTGCAATTTCCATTGCCCGTTAGGCATGATATATAATTATTACAGTATTATTGTTAATATTTCCTATGCTATACTTTACATCTCCATTTTAAATTTTAAATGTAGATATATAAAGAAAACATTACTTATACCCACCATCTGCTGCCTTTAAGATCCAAGTTTGATATGCATTTCTTCACGATTTTCTTTATGCATAAATATGTTGGTTTCTATACATACACATTGTACACTGACTGTTGATTGTTGTTTGCTGTCGGTATTTTATACATGCAATAGTTTTTGTAGTAAGGCAAATGGGTTTATTCAATGAATGATCTATGTACTCTCCAGAATTTGCCTGGCAATGAACTAGCTGAGACCATGGCTTTTATCCTCTCTCAACAAGGAGTGCTGTGTAAGATCTGAACTTCCCCAAAGCCTGCAGTAGGCAGACAGCTGAAATTCTCTACACTCCAAGACTAGCTGATATCCTACACCAGGCTATTTTTCCAAACTCAAACTATTTTCTCCCATTTTTGAGGTCACTTTCACACTTATATCACAAAACGTGAAAACCCCAAGGTGGTGTGTCACTTTCTTGTAACAGTCCTATGCTGTGCCCAGCTGTGTCCAGCCCAAGAGTATTTTCTGCAGAATCCCAAGAAAACTGGGGACTAACATCTGTGATCTGTTTATGAGCTCCAGTCAGAGCAAGGTCACACGTTAGTAATGTATGACTCACAAATCTGTATGCCAATGACATCAAAAATGAGGTGAGTATCACTACTTTGTGCATGTTATCAAGCATATAATTAAGCACACTAACAAAGGAAGATATCTCTCTAGGATAAAAGCAGGTCATAGTGAACACAATGATCATTGTCCTAAAGTAGGAAGAGTCAGGTAAAGTAAATCAGTGTCTCTCTGTTCTCCCTCTAAAACTCCTTTTAGACATGCACTGAGCTATTTTATTTTTTGTATTTTTTCTAAAGAGATAAGTGGGAAGTCATAAGAGACAGACTCCTGCATGTGTCCAACCAGGATTCACCAGGGGGGTCGTTGCTCTGTTGCAATCGGAGCCATTCTAGCACCTGAGGAGTAGGCTATGGAACCATCCTCAGTGCCATGGCCAACTTTGCTCCAGTGGAGCTTTGGCTGCACAGGGTAAGAGATAGAGAGAAAGGAAAGGGGGAAGGATGGAGAAGAAGATGGGTGCTTCTCTTGTGTGCTCTGGCCAACAATCAAACCTGGGACTGGCACATGCTGGGCTGGCCGATGCTCTACCACAGAACCAACCGGCCAGGACTGCAATGAGCTTTTCTGATTTAGTTTTCATGTAACTTAATTTTTCTTATAATTTTTATTCTTTTTTGATTTTTGAATAGTATAAACGTTCATGTATGTCCTTGTGCCTCCTGACCATCCAGAGTATGATCAATTTATTTTTAAAACGTGCAAGGAAACATTTAAAAAGGCAAATGTATGTTCTTCTTGTTTCCATAAATTAGGTATCGAACAGACATAAAACTGTGACTGGAACAAATTTCAATTTTTTGAAAAAAACTCACTACTTAAAGATTTAAATTCTGTCAGATTTCCTTGATTTTCATCTTTCAGATGACGAGTTACTCTGTCTATAATTTCTTCTACCTATATACCATAATGATGTGCATTTTTACCATTCAGATTCCAAATCTTCTCTTAACTTTCATGCTCATTTAAAAAATTCATAATTGTTTTTTCCAGGAGATGAAATTTAGATCTAAATCTTTATTAGGAAAATTAAAATTACTTTTAAGGTTTTTTTGTTGTTGTTATCTCTATTTCTCTGGGGGTGGTTATTTTTTAAAATTTATCTTAGTAATTCTTTTTATGATGTTAATATTTTAGATGTCATATGACCTGTTTGTTGCCATTTTTAAATATAAATGAAGTATTACATTAGCTAGTATGTGTGGATAAGTTTTGTTTTCTCACCATTTGGTTATGTCTCTTTTAGGTAACCTATCTTGAATTGGAAACCCAGTTTCAATTCTTTCATAAATATTTGGGAACATCAAAAGGTAATATTCTTGTAGGTTGCATAGATAAGAAACAAGATGTCTGACATGTACACTGTGAGTGAGAGGTAAGCAATCTGGCAGTACGAACAATCCTCTTACTCCTAAAAGAAACTAGTTTTCTTCTTATTTCTCTCTTTGAATTATTATTATTATTATTAGTAGTAGTAGTAGTAGTAGTAGTAGTAGTAGTGTGTGTGTAGTGTGTGTGTGTGTGTGTGTGTGTGTGTGTGTGTGTGTGTGTATCTAGGAAAGGAGTTGACTTGTATATCAAAAATTTATCGGAACATAGCCACGTTCATTTGTTTAAATATTGCCTATAACTCTTTTACTCTATAATGACAGAGGCTGAGTAGTTGCTGCACGAGACTATATGACCTGCATAACCCAAAATTTTTACTATATGAACCAGAAGTTTGCCAGTGTCTGGTCTAGAGTACCTTTAAGCTCTGTGATAATTCTTTCTCATCCTCTAATATTCAGTAGTGGCTATGCTCACATAGATTACTTCCTCTGTTTAGAAGAATCTGCTTAGTATTATTTTGATGTCAAAAGCTTTAGTTGCTAGCTACTTAATTTAAAATAGAAAAAGGAGAGAAAGGCATCTGTCTTAGGTAAATCTCTAACAGTGTTTATTTGACAAATTATCTGGTTAATTCTCAGTGGTCTTTAAATTTGTTGACTCTGAACATGTAGCATCTCTGGACTTCCTTGGGGAGTTCCTGCTTATCTTTGATGTCTATAGTATATTCCATATCAGCCCTATGCTATCTTCTCTATATCTCAACTATCACAAAGTCTCTGATTCATTATTGGCATAAATTATTTACTTATTATCACTGTCACTGTACCTTATCTTCTGTTTTCAACCAATTTCTGATAAGTCCACAAAATGTTATGGAAATAAGCATGCTAGATTCTTATATTCAAGTTGTCATCTAATACATGAAACTCCAAAAGAAAAAAGTTTTATAAGAAGGAATAATCAATATTGCTAAACACTGAAGAGACTCTGAGTGAGATGTGGGTGGAAAAGTGGCTCTGGATATAGAAACAAGGATGTCATTGGTTACCTAGGAGATAGATTAAGTAGATTAGAGGGGAAAGAGGGCAGAGAGCAGTAGCTTGGGGAATAATTGAGATGTGAAGAACTAGACAGTGAACATAAACAACTTTCTAGTGTTTAAAGGAGAGAAATAGGCTGATAATTGGCTGGCTGGAAATGTGTGATTAAATTGTAGAACTTTCTTTATTGCTGTTCTCCCTTTTTAAGATAGAAATAAATATATCAGACTTAAAAATCAGTGGAAGGAACTTTGAGATAACAAGACATTTTATTGCAAAAAGAGAAAATGATGGAGAGAAAATAATTTATTAAATGTATCTTTGAAGAGGCAGAAAAGAATAGAATCCCAAGTAAAAAAGAATTTACTTTAGATAAGATGGCAGATGGGGGAAAGCAGGAAAGGACAGGTGGAAATACAATTTAAAAATTGAGAGCAGTAGGTCACAAAAGTTCATCTTATCACTTTTATTTTCTGTGGGAATTACCAGCTAACAATGTACATTAGGTGTTAGCCTAGCCTAGGAAATTCAGAAGGTTGAAATACCTGTCATATAAGTAATGAAAGAGAGAGATAATTCAGATAACACTGAAATATTGAGGAAGTATTAAGGAGCCACCTAAAGGTAGGCATTACTCTTTTGCAGTGAAATAAACTTCAGTTTGTCAATTTCTATAATAGGTTTCCACAGTGGAAAGGAATTTCTATGTGCTAAAGAATTACATAGTTGGACTTAGCTAGGCTTGGGGTTTTACCCCGTAAGGAGCTGAGAGATGAGCAAGAGACTAAGGGAAATTTGTCTGTGATGTTTAAGATGAATAAGAAGGAAGTAAAAATAGGAGGTAATTGATAGAAAATGTTGAGGATTTAAGAACCGAATATTTTTGAGTAAAAAAGAAATAGTATCCTGACCAGGTGGTGGTGCAGTGGATGGAGTGTTGCACTGGGATGCGGAAGACCCAGGTTCAAAACCCCCAAGTCGCCAGCTTGAGCGCGGACCCATCTGGCTTGAGCAAAAGCTTGCCAGCTTGGACCCAAGGTTGCTGGCTCCAGCAGGGGGTGGCTCAGTCTGCTGAAGGCCCGCAGTCAAGGCACATGTGAGAAAGCAATCAAGGAACAACTATGGTGTCACAATGGCAACGAAAAACTAATGGTTGATGCTTCTCACCTCTCTCTGCTCCAGTCTGTCTGTCCCTATCTATCCCTCTCTCTGACTCTCTCTCTGTCCCTGTAAAAAGTTGTTAAAAAAAAAAAAGAAATAGTATAAGAACTTAGAGTACTAAAGTTGCTGGAAAAGAAGCTGTGATTAGGGAGTACATTATTTAAATTTAAAGTAATGAAGATAAAGCACTTCGATGTCATAATTCATCCGTGTGTCATTGTGGAAATAAATTGTCTAATTAAATGATCTCACCTAATTGAATAATTATTGTTCAATTCCTCTCAGAGATGAGAAAATTAAGTCTCAGAATAGTAACTTGCAAAGGGTTTACACATGCCAAGAAGTGTTTCTACAGTTAAGCCTGTGTTCTTCATACTCTCTTTGTGTCTCAACAATAGTCCATTGAAAAGGGGGCGAGTAGAGGATAACAGCTCTATGCTCTGTTCCCATTGAACATCATCAAATCCTGGGGGAAGATGCTCTTACCCTCTCCTGCACTTTCTATCCATCCTTTCAGACACAAATTCTCATCAAGAAAATGATGCATTTGTGGAAAAGTTTGATAATCCCTGATCTCGAGGAATTTTTTTATTTACACCTAAGTTGTTTTCAAGTGCACCTAGAAAAGGATATTTCAGAATTTTCTTCAATAGAAATCTTGCTTTAGTTTCTGGTACGGTATTAAATTACAGGAAGACATGTTATGATTTAGATATATGGCTATGTCTAGTCATTGGTACATTTTCTCCTCTAAATATTGTGAAATGAGGCTTTATACATTTTGGTAGTGTAGAGAAAAATCACTGAAAAAAATAAACCTCACCAAATAAAGCATTTTTATTTTGGAAGCATAATTACAGCTTTAGAAGACTCAGCTAGAATTCATTTTCAAGGAAGGTTTTGAAATTGAATGACTAGGATGCACAACAGTAAAGCAGTAGTTGGGGTGGAGAAAATAGAGACAATGTTAATGAATCTATAAATCCCGGGGCAATGGCTTCTGGAAGAATGGAAGAGAGGGAAATGAAACAAAACCCACTGTTCATTCCCGATTCAAAAAATAATAATAATAATAATGTCCAGCAATGCCTCCTCTTTGCTAACATACTTTGTTTGGTCTAAGACATTTTAAGAAGGTAATCAAAAGACAAGATTATAGAAACAGGAGAAGTGTGATAATAAGACTAGGAGACCTCACAAAAGGGCCTTTTCCAGGTGTATTCAGGCATGCTGTTTGTTCTATACTCCTAGAATGTGTTCCTTGCAATGCTCATGCTCCATTTGTTCCACTTTGTTCCAAAGGGGCCGTTTGCTCACAGCAGCTTTCTCCAGCCACCCTAGGGAATTACTTCCTGTCTTTTATTTTGCCTACCTCTTCACTGTGTTTCTCTCCTTCAAATGTTTTACCTTAATGACGTTTACTTGTACTAATTTATTCTTACTCTCTCTGTCTTCTCTTTAAACCCACTCAACTACATAAACAATCAGATTGAATACAGCGTTGTTTTTCTGTATAACTGTTTGCGAAGAATCCTACACAGAATATATACTTGATAATCATTTCTTGACTTAATTAATCTGCCATCCTCAGCTTTATGACAAAAGCCGATTGTAAGATTTACTATGTGGTTTATTACAGTTGGGTAAAGGAACAGAGATGCTAGAGTGGCTTATACAAAGGGAATTGTTTTGTTTCCCATAAAACAGAATGTTCAAAGGTAAGTAATGCAGGATAGTTATGATAACTACATATTACCCCTGTCCTGAGATCTTTTAATTTTTCTGTTTTCCCAAACTTCACATCCTTCAAGCGAGGCTGTAAAATGCAGATTTGTGTTCATTTCTTTATGCTGGAAATATTACAAACATATCTGGGTCTTGTTAATAAGGAAGAAGGCTGGGCAAAGAATTAACAGTCTCATGTACACACTAGAAAGCCTCTTGATTAATATATAACAAGAAAAATATCAGCAGCAGCCACATAGATGACTGGTATACACAGGAAACAAAATATTTATCAGAAGGCCTGGGGACTACCAAGTTAAGACAAAGAGATAGTTTCATAAAATAAACATATGTTGGCAGGGAATGGCCTTCCAATGAGTTAGATATGTTCAATTTGTTGAGAAGGCACTTTCTCCGCTAGACCATACTTGGATTGAAACTGTCACCTCTTAATTCTAGGACTTTCTTTTCTCCATACTTCATTTTCTGACTAACTTCTTTATGACTAATGTATTCTTTCATTTGATATTTTAATATATTCTATTAAATTAAAGTTTAGTCTTGCAATTCAGGAAGCTAATCTTTCTAAGGCAACTTTGCATATCTCTGATCTGATATACTATGTGCTGACTTCACAGTTTCACTCTCAGAAAGCAATTTCATTTCCATTTTTTTCCAAGTTCTCCTGAGATATTTTAGCATAGTCATAAAATATTGACAAAGAATGTATGTAATAGACTACACCTAGTTTGCAATCTAAAACTGACTAATAAATATTCACCATAAAATATTTTTCAAAGTTTGTTTGATTAACTTTTCATTCAGTTGCCCCTTATGCTGGCTGGGTAATTGTTCCTTATAGTATTTTAGAAATGAGAATTCTGCTAAAGTTCCAATATTGATATTGGGTTTCCCCTGGAGACTTTTGATAGATTTATTAATTATATAACCTAAGCATTTTTAAAATTTCTAAATGTTTGGTTTCTTAACATTCACCAACACATTACCAATTTATTCTTTTTTTAAGAGTAAAACTTTTGAGTCTGAATGTTCTAATTTAGGTGGGCTTTATGTTTACTAAATTGTGATTTTAGGCAAGTCACCTGTCATTGCTACACTTCGTTTTCTACCTCCAGTGATGTATCTGCCAAACAAATTGTTTAAAAATCAGACTTTATAGCCCTAGCTGGTTGGCTCAGCAGTAGTGTGTTAGCCTGCCGTGTAGAAGTCCGGAGTTTGATTCCCAGTCAGGGCACACAAGAGAAGCGACTATCTGCTTCTCCACATATCTTCTTTCTCTCTCTCTCTCCATCTCTCTTCCCCTCCTGCAGCCATTGCTCAATTTGATTCGAGCAAGTTGGCCCTGGGTGCAGAGGATGGCTCCATGGCCTCACTTCAGGAACTAATCAGCGGCCCCAGAGGCCCTATAGGGAGGGAGCTTGCCAGATGGATCCAGGAGTCTGTCTCTCTCAGTACAATTAAAAAAAAATCAGATTTTATAGGTATGAGAAAAAGGAGAAAAAAATAATCTTATGAAAGAATTTCCAAGTATTATTTAACTACAAATTTGTCTAATTCTCTGCCAGAGAACTTGAAATGCAATTGTCTGTTTGAATACACCCAAATGCTGATATCTAGTCATAGCTGCTTATTTGGAGGATTACAGGGAGTTTGGATGTATAATCTGGGATAAGTGTGTGTATGTTTGTGTGTAAGACCCTTGAAAAGATAAAGAAAATCCAACGTAAAGAGAATGGGATAAAAACTGCAGGTCAGGTGATGAGGACCTGTTCTCCTAATACTGCTATATTCTAAATAGAACTCTGAGGCATCCAAGAATTTTAAATTTAAACATGGCCTTCCAGGTTTTTAAAAGAATATATTGGTCAAGGTGTAAAGATAAACCTGTTTTATTTAATAATTTGCTAACGTGATATACAACTTTAAATACTCATACATATAGTTTTATTCTTGCGCCAGGTCTGCAAATGTTAGTAGTAGGCTTGCTTAGTGTTACTCACTTTCCATACTTATATAGGGATATATATATCCCTAATTCTTGGGAGATGCAATCAATATATGTTATAAGGTACAAGAAATCCAAATTAGGGCAGCAAGAAACTTGTACAGCTATAAGATACACCATCTCCTTCGGAGTGGTGAGGTGAAAAAAATGTAGACCCAATGCATACCGGTAACTTCTCAAACTAATATATATGGATATAAAAACAGGAAATGAATAAAACAGCTATCGTGTCAATGGCCATTTCTGAGATTTGCTTTAAAACATTCAGTTTGAAATGCTTCTCTTGTGTGCCATTGCTACTTACCTTATGTTTACAACTTCATATTGTTCTGGTTTTTTGTTTGTTTCACTCATTAAATAAATTGAGCATATGGGATGGGCCTTTGTACGTTTTTGGGTCATTGCTACATTCATGAACAGTAGCACAGCACTACTTACTCTATGATTACACAGTAGTGTGTGTGTGTGTGTGTGTGTGTGTGTGTGTGTGTGTGTGTGTGTGTGTTGATAGCTGTCTACACCAACTGGGTTAATTTTTTTCTAAAAACCAGACTTCTACTATTTGCCATATGTCTTGAATCCCTATGGATTTATAATTATGAGCAAAACAGATTGACAGTAAATATGATAATGTAAAAAAAAAGAACACACTTAGGTCTATTCTGAAATATTTTGCTTATCTTAAGGGTTTGGGGCCTGAATTATCAATATAATTGCCTCCTCTCCCCAATGCATTTGTATAAACAGTTTTTTTTTAAGTATAAGCATAATTTTATTTTTCACATTTTAGTCCTTTTTTTGTTTGGTTTTATATAAGTGGTCATGTCCTTTTACCTCTGGTTATTGCCCAAGTTGTTTACTTAGTTATCTTTCTCCTTTATTTTTTTTAAACTTTTATTTATTTATTCATTTTAGAGGAGAGAGAGAGAGAGAGAGAGAGAGAGAGAGAGAGAGGGAAGGGGGGAGGAACAAGAATCATCAGTTCCCACACGTGCCTTGACCAAGCAAGCCCAGGGCTTTGAACCGGCAATCTTAGTGTTCCAGGTCGACACATGATCCACTGCACCATCACATGTCAGGTGCCTTCTCCTTTCTTGTTATTTGTTTTATGTGGCTGTGGCTGTCGTTCTAATATCTAAACCTTTTCAAACAATAATCTTTCTTCTTATTCCATAAAGATTCCCATGTCTGAGTAACAGGTATTCTGACAGTAAAATTAACCATCTTGCATTCTTTGTCCCTTTATTCTTCCAAATGATAATCTTGTTATGTAAGAAGCCATTACTTCATCTGCTCATCAGCTGTTTCTGACATGCTCCAGTTCTTTCTCAGTTTGGAAATAAAATCACACAAGGATGAAAATGAGCCTGTTGCAGAACAATTTTGCAAAGAAAATTTGTTTTTCTAATGGGCTCTTGGCCAAATGATATGGTGTTTAATTTGTGATAAAATAGAAATGCATCTCAAACAAATGAAACACAAAAAGCAGGGGTCAAAAGACTTTCTTATTTTTATAGCAAGACAGTTCAATCTCTGTATGAAGTGATTGCAAATTCAATTTTTGCTGTGATTTATCTCTAACAGTTTGGGCAATTCATCCGAAAATAACTTAAAATGAAGTTTGTTTTTGATATCTCAGTTTTTCATGCATATTAGTCTCAGAAGCCAATTTTTTTCAAGTCAGTATTATGCACGTTAACTTCAGCCTCACCATCTCTATTTCCTCATAATTATAGTTCTCTGTTTTACATTTTCTGACCAAATATGTCTTAATTAATACATGGGGTAATGAAGAATGTTTGCATAATGTTCTTCACGGAAGTTTGGTTGCAAGACTATAAATATTGGAACTGAGAGCAAACCCTAAGAATACAGGGGAACAATCAAGGCTTGGAAAGAACAAGGAGTCTGAGATAAAGTTACTTATCAGCATTATTAATATTAATATTATGATTGTTCTTTTAGTGAAATGTTTACAGAAGGCAGGAATGAAGAATACCATGTCACTGAAGATAAGGTTTCTCTAGTCACATGCTAGCTTCACCGCTACTACATCACTCAACATATTTAGGCCTCAATGACCTCATCTGTTAAACTGGAAGTGAGGGGCTAAGGGGTGGCTGATAAAATAAAGCTGTTCCTAACTCGTAGAGCTGTTGTGAAGGTTTAATGAATCGCTATGAAGGGTGTCATTTACTGAGCACTTGCTTTGCATCAGACCCTATTCTAAGCAATTATAATCCCAAACTGGTAATTTTAAGAAAGTTTTAAAATATTAATTTTCAAAGTGCACTGGGGATTTATACATTCCTCCAGGGGTACTTCTGGTCAAAGAAAGTAATGTCTCTGTCTTACATCAAGTACTAGTTTTATATGTTTTACTAATATTTCACTGACCACTGACTGTATTCATTTTCATATACAAACATATAATAATTAGAATTATTGCTTGTGGAAGACAGTTTGTATAAAGCATCTACATAAAAATAAATGACATAGCTGCTCAATGTGTTGATGGCAATGGAAACCATGTTAGAACTGACTTCTTTTTAAAGTATCTTTCCTAACAGCAATGAAATGTTTTGTTTCTGACTCCAGCAAATATATTTGAACTAGGAAGAAGTCTCAGTGCAACAGAGAATTGCATGAGCACTTCGTGACTAATACTCCTTGGCAGTTTCAATGATCAGGTTCTATGACACATATCATCAATTAGCTTATGGCAATTTTCACTCTATCCATGTAGGGCATTCACCAAATGCAGATATTACTGCATACGGTAAGTACCTAGTAAGAATAATTTTAGATTATTTTTTATTCTGCACTGGTGAAGACCATGGCCGAATAATCAGTGCCTTCCAGATAATGGCTTTTAGGCATCAACAAATAATAGACGTGGCTGAACTGAGCTTGGGGAAATGACTCCTGTTTTTATTGAGTCGAATCTTAACTACCCACAAGTTACTTTGGAAAATCCATTAATCTTAAGGGAGTTCTGAGATTTATTTCATTATAGACTGTCAAGGAGACTGAGTTTGCCTGTCACAACCTTTTGCAGCAACAGAGAAGAGAATAGAGAAAAGGAGAACTGAGTTCTATGCCCAGTTCTGTCCTCATTTAGCTAACATATTATACAAGTCACGTATCTTCTCAGGATTTTTGTTTTTTCCATCTACATATTGACCCCAAACATCTCTTTTTTGATCTGGTATATTTGGGGATTATAGTTAATTAATCACAAGGAGTGTTCTTTTTGAAACAATACATAAGGGTTAAATGTTACCATAGTGTGTGGAACTAGTTAATGGGTTTCAATATTGTTAAGAATAAATTTTCTACATTTTTTAAAGATAGAAATAACCTCACTATCTTTTTTTTTTTTTTAAGTCTGCTCTGTTTAAAATAACTTGTTAAGATACAACAAAATGATTATTTATAAGTCAATTGCTTTTCTGGCAAGAAATTAAGTTTCTTAGTGTTCAGAAAACTTTGAAAAAAAAAGTTTGTTCTTTCACTTTACATGGTTCTTAAAAGGTTTCTATTAGTTTCTTTCTTACTTCTTTTCAGAGAGTCTCTCTGAAAACATTACCTTCAGTAATATCACGGTGTGGTGTAAGGGACATTGGTCTGAATCAAGCTTATCATGTATGGCTCCTGGCTTGGGCAGATCTCACCATGTGTCCGTTAGCTAGTCCTTCAACTTGCCTGGTCTCAGTTGCCTCACATGCAGCAAAGGAGAAACAGGTAGGAAAGGTTTTTCACTACTAGAAGTGACATAGGTATCAACCAGGACCTTGTAAGAAAAGCAGAATCTCAAGCTTTATCCCAGATTTGCTGAATCAGACCTGACATTTAATCAAAATCCTCAAATGATTCCTATGCACATTAAACTTTGAAGAGTGTTGAAAGAATGAAGGTGGCCCTGGCCTATTGGTTCAGTGGTAGAGCATCAGCCCAGCATGTGGATGTCCCAGGATTGATTCCCAGTCAGGGCACACCGGAGAAGCAACCATCTGCTTCTCCTCCCCTTCTTCTCCCCCTTCTCTTTCTCTCTCTTTTCCACTCCTACAGTCATGGCTCGATGATTTGAGTACATCAGCCCCAGGTGCTTAGGATGGCTCAGTGGAATCTCTGCCTCAGGTGATATAAGTAGGTCAGTTGCAAGCATGGTCCCAGGTGGGCAGAGCATTGGTCCTGACTGGGAATCACCCAGAAATCCCCATCCAGGTGGATCCCGGTCAGGGCACATACAGAGTCCGTCTCTCTATCTCCCCTCCTCTCACTTGGAAAAGAAGGATGAAAAAAAGAAAAGAAAGATGAAGTTTAATGACTATGAAGATATCATTGACATTTTAATAACAAGTTTGAAACATGTGGGTCCACTTATATGCAGCCTTTTTTTCGGTAAATATACAGTTGACCCTAATAACCCCATTTGCCATCCACAGATTTAACCAACAGATTTTCAATTTGTGGGAAAACAGTATTTTTATTCTGTGATGGGAATCTTTGGATGCAGAGGGCTGACTGTATGCATTGTTCCATGCCATTTTATATAAGGGTCTTAAGCACCCATGGATTGTGGTATCCACAGAGGTTTTGAAACCAATCCCCCATGGAATGGAAGAATGGATTGGGGAGTCCAATATTACATGCATATTTTTGACTATGCAAGGGTTGATGCCCCTATCCTCTGTTCAAAGGTCAACAATAGTTTGTAAACTGTAAAGCTCTATAACAGGGGTGCCCACACTTTTTCAGCTTGCAAGCTACTTATAAGATGACCAAGTCAAAATGATCTACCTACAATAAAAATGCAAAACATAAATTTATTTCTTCTATATTATCATTATTTAAGTTACTATTATTACTATTTAATATTGTGTATTCTTCTTTCACCTTTCTCCTTCTCAGCTCTCTTTTCAGAGGAAAGTCAATGTCATAGTTTTTATGAACAGTCCGAAAAAGCCGCTCCACATTTCCCTTCTTTAGAATAGCAATGGCACAGAGACAGATGAAGCAAACACACTTAGAATATGACATAGTGAAAAAAAACCCTCCCATTCTGTATGAAAGTGGTAGGTTTTAGGCTTCTTACTCAGACCAGTTACGGCACTCATTTTTATACCCTTTGTTGTATTTAGTTTAAATAAATTGAAGGCTAACTACGCAGCAATGTAACTGAACAAGTTAGTGCGGTTTAACGTGCATGCGTAGGGTGTCAAAAGTTCAGACGTCAGATTGGCTACCCTGTATGCCAATCAAAAGACAAGTGTCTTTTTAATGTCATGCGATCTACCCACACTTCCTTCGCAATCCACCAGTAGATCGCGATCTACGTATTGAGCACCCCTGCTCTATAAAATGCAACACAGCCATTTTTCTCAAGTTCTTAATTCTAATCAGAGATGTAATTAACCCCTAGCTTGCTCTATGCAAATTTAAACATGAATACTTAACATAAACTGATAAAGGAACCCAAAAATGAGTACTTTGGTTTTGGTAATAGTAGCTTTTTAGTTTTAATGAATAGGAGGTATGTAAAGGTTAGTACATAGTTCATCTGCTTGCTATTCTCTCTTAATGGCTCCTTGGTCTTTACTTTGAAATGCAAGCAAAAGTTTGCCTTTGCAGGGATGTCAGGGAAAGTTTACATTGAAAAAGGACCTGACAATTACTGGAGTTTGAATCACAATAATTGTTTGTAAAAAGCTTAGTCAAAGGATTTACTGTGAAAAGTTCAGGCCTATAGATTAATTAGGAGTTTAATTTATAAATTTTAATCTTTACTTTGTTGCCTAAGAAATATAGGAATTCTCTTGTAGAAAGTTCCCAGAGGCGACAGACTCTGGGCATTCCAAGCAACATCAAAGACACCATATAGACTTGTGCCAGAGTCAGAAATTCTGAGAAGGCATCCCTACAAACCTGACTCCTGCTTCCACGCACTACTATGTGACTAACCGCATGCTCTATAATGAGGCACTAACCTCCCAAAAGATATATAAACTGGCCAGTAAGCCAAGACTGTTATGGCAGTTCTTTTGGACAAGAGTCCCCTGCCTTCTCAAGTTGCTGCAAATTGAATTAAAGACACTCTTATACCTACTTGGTTTCTGTCTCTCATGAAATTGGCAAAAAAGAGCAACAGGCAACACAAATTCTGGTCTGTTCCAATAACAAAACCATTTTACTAGACTGTAGCAATTAATAAAACTTTTTAATGAAAAATAAAATGAGCTGAGAATGTAGAGCACCTATCTTAAGTGTAATATTAATAATAATCCATCAGAATAAGTTTCTTGTTACGAAGGACTCAAATCACTAATTTTTGTTTCTCAGTGTCATACTGGTCACATGGGTAGCTAATGACAGTCAAGTAAGAAGGAAGGTAGATTTAAAACGCAATTAATATCGCTAATGTGTTCTGCACCAGACATATAGAAACACCTTCATAAACTAGCATGCACTGAATATGGAAATCATTTTTAATAATTCAAATAAGTTGCCTTTTATATCTTGGAATTGCTTTTCCATATAAAATATAAATTTGGTCTCCTAGAGTTTACATTATAGGAGACAGCAGTGAGTATAACAGTGAGTCCATACTGCTAATATTTACAGTAGTACCATGAGAAACATATCATGAAACCTTATGTTTGAAACCTCACAACCTGGACACTTCCTCCATTTTATGTTCTATGTAGAAAAGCCCCCAAAATTCAAGAAAAAAAACAACAAAACACATGAGCCTGTCAGCATTTTCTGTTGTCATCCTAGTTTTTAGTGTAATTAAAAACCTGACATTTCAGGTTAGATATGTCTGAACTGCAGCGGGTGGGTCAATCTATTGGTTAGTCTTCCAGCCATCGGTAATATGCTCTTAGAACTTCCTGTAAGATTTACAAATTTAGGTCATACCTCAGATGAATATTTCACTTATAAAAATGATACCCACAGTGACTGTTAGCATGAAAATCTCAGGGCAATGCTGTCCTTACCTTCCCATAACACTATCACTAGATCTTCCCATAACACTAACACTATCACTTGTCTTACTTAGTTCTTCTCTTCTTAACTACATCAATTTCTCTTCTTACTTCGTGAATTTTTAGAAAGTTAGTATATCTCAGATTTAGTATCAAAATTCAGTTGTCATTAGCTTTGTTATTCATATTAACAGTATCCCAAGATTTTACCTATTTTACAGGGGCTCTAGTTCCCCTTTGTGGTAGCTATTATGACAAAAAGTCAGTAGTTAATGATGGACAAAAAATAAGAGTACAAATTCAAAAAGACCTGAGTATAACTCAGAGTCTGACAGTTGCCAAAGGTGTAAACTTGTGTGAATTTATCTACCTTCTCTGAGCCTTAGTGAATATGCCTCCATATTAAGTATATAAAAAAGGGCCAGCCATAATGTTGCTGTGAAAATGAAATGAGGAAATATATGCAGGGCACATGGTACATAGTAAGTGTAGGCACACAATTACATAGCAGGGTTGATTGTGATGATGACAATGATGGCCTTGATGATGACAAAGACATGTCTCAGTTGTGCTGACTCAGAGCTTCCACCACTTTTCTGTTTGAGTCAGAGAAAAAAGTTGCAGCAAGAAGAGGCATACTGTACTATGACACAGCCTCTCTAGCTCCATACCCATCACATGTCATTAAGGCACAGAAGAGGCTTCAGGATAGCTTTCACATTTTGTGATTTTACATATTAAACATTTTTCATCAGTGGAAAAATTGTTCTATACCGCAGGTATGCTGTAAACTGATTGAAGTCATGATAGTTTCACATAACTTCTAAAGAAAGCTCCAGAAAAATATTTACATTTTGTAGCTATCTTTTTGTCTCAGTTGTACAAAATATTTTTGATTAAAAGAATATCTTTTATTGTCAGGCCCTAAATATGTATTCTCAATATAACATCCTTCAATGATGTTAAGAAAAAATGAGGACCAGAGTATTAAATACATCCAGGTACACCCGGACTTGAAGATATTTTAATTTTATGATGTGGAGGAGGATATATGAGGATAAATGGTGGCAGACAGACTTCACTTGGAGAGAGAGAGAGTGAACACACAATACGGTGTACAGCAATGTACTATAGAATTAAACACCTGAAACCTGTATAGTTATGTTAACCAGTGTCACCCCAGTAAATTCAATAGTAAAGGTCAAGTTTAAAAATAAAAATGTAATGATTATAAGAATAAAATTAGCTCTTACTTTAACAATCATAGTGCTATAAAATAGCTTTCTTTTTGATAAATGTGCACACTCCCTATAATATTTTTATTCTGTTATAAGGCATTAAAGAGAGGATTTGGAATCAGTGGGGAAAAAATGATCATGTATAGGGTCTTTATGATGGAATAAACAAACTGGTGTTCATAAAAATAAATGTAGCATGATGTATTTCTATCTGTAGAAAAACCTCATTAATATTGAGTAGAAAATCCATTGCTGATCTTCTCTATTGATTATGGAGATAAATACAATTTACCTATTGCCACATACATAAGGGTAGATAAAAGTAGATTTACAGTTGTAATATAAATAAATACAATAATTAATAAACAATAAAAGTGTGAACTATATTTGACATGCTCACAACTGTAAAGCTATTTTTGCCCTATCCTTGTATATTGCTAAAACTACATATATAGCTATATAACTATACATAAATATGCTTGTGTTTATATACATATACAGAGGGAGAGATAGAAAAAGAGAGAGAGAGACCCTACAAGAATCCATGCAAATAACTACACCATTTTAACACCAATTTTTCAAAAACATGAAATAAGACACAAATGATAAAAAATTATTATATAATTATTCCACAGGAATTAATAGGCAGCCTCAATGAATAAACAAGACAAATTCTCTCAGATCACCACTTTTTAACAAGCCTAAAGCTTAATGCAATATGCTAAAAAATACTCTAAAGAGTTAGAAGCCCTAAATTTCACTAACTGTTCAATTATTTTCTAGGTACACACTCTTGAGTAAGTCACTCGTCCTCTAAATTTTAGTGTTCTTAATTAACATAGGAGTTGGTCTACATCAGCTCATGTTTTCTCCACTGATCTTAGCAGTTGAATTCTCTTTTTCAACCACAGCCTGTTCAGAATTTCAGTATATTTCTGAGATGACAGTGGATCTGCTCTGCTGCAATGAAGATGAGAGAAAATGGTCGAGGACCTTGTCTGTTGGATGTGGCTTTTTTACAAATATACTAAACATTGTTTCAAATCAAGAATCATTACTTCTCAAAGTTATTACTCACAAATCTAAAAATTTCATTTTTTCAACAGAGAAAGGAGTGGAACATTATTCAATATTTTCACTTTTCATATAATTACATAGCATATAAGTGTTCGATAAGTGATTTTTGTCCTGAGTGCTTTCAATTGCAATTCTACTTATGTATTCTTTTATTTCTTTCAAAACACTTTCACACAGTATCTCATTATCTTGCTTGTTTTCATCACTAATGAAGTAGGTAAGACAAGTATGAATGAAAAAGGAGTAAGCTCTTTTACACTGCATTAAGCTTTCTCTTAAAAAAGAAGAAATTTTAATAGGAAAAATACTTTCAATAGATGGAATTTCAATCATACTAACTCCATCCTGAATTAGTTTATTTTTTATAGCACTACATATCACACATTTCACATTCATATAACTCTTTCAAAAATGACATTTCTTTACATTGTATGATGGACCAGTGATTCTGACCCACTGCACTATTTACATTTGGGATAGGATACTTATTAGCTGTAGGAGGCTATCTTGTGAACTATGGAATAATTCCCAGCATCCTTGACCTTTACACTGCACGTGACAGTGTGGCAACAAAAAAGGTCTCTAAACATTGTCAAATGTCCCTTTATAAAAAAATAAAAATGAAAACCACTAGATAGACATATATTGAGGCCCAAGGCAGTGACCCATTCATTTCAATATGCCTGCTATGTTTGCAACGATTTGAATATTTGTCCAGAAGTAGTAGAGAACAATGCCTTTCTTTTTATTTGGTCTTTTGTTTTTGTTTTTAAATGGCCCAAATAACAAACATCTTCTAGAGACTTCTCATTTTAATTATAAGCAGACAGCAGAATGATTTTAGATTTTGAAAAACATTCTATCTCTTTGTTGATATTAAAGATAAAAATTAAAAATATGTAATACAGAGATCAGGAAAGATGTGAAGCTTATAGTCAATACATTTGTCTCAATTTTCATGGAATAGAAAACTGTATAGAAAATATTATGTGCTTAAATATGTCATCAGCAAACCCAGGAAGATTTTTAGAGATATTCTAGATGAAAATGTGGGCTACTCTCTTAAATTAAAGGCATAACTCAGTATTTCTCAAATATTATGATTTACCCACATCCTCCAGGTGATGATGCCAGTAATAGTATAAGTTAGCAAAGGGAAAACTGAGTACAAGCTGGGGAACTGTATCTAAGGTCATATTCCATGATTACCCAGAATGGATCATCATTGACTTCTCCATGGAATGTCGTGATGGCTGCCCATACTGACCCCTTCACTCACCATTTCTTCACACATTTACTATGTGATCAGTTTGTCTAGTAAGATGTAAGAGATTAGAAAGTAAAGATGAAGTAATATAGAAGTTGAGTTATGATATGATGTATTGAAGTAAATGAGACTGATGATATGAAGATGGGTGCCCTTTTGCAGGAAAAGGTCTAAAAACCAAAAGCAAAAACACAGGGCAAATCCAAATGTTAAAAGGAGTAATGGCTGTATTATTCACTGCCAAAGAAATTTTAAAAATGAGTTAACCATTTTATATATTTCAAAATTAATATTCACATAAATATATAATATTCATAATTTTTTATACACTAAAGAACTTATCAAACTATATGGTGCAGAGACTACTAGAAGTATAAGAAAAATTGGACAAAATATAACTAAAGGTGTTACTACCAATTTAATGTCAATTAAAATAGACATTAGGAAATAATTTAATTTGAAGATATATTTTAACACTATGGTGGGTATTTTTATATATTTACTGCTGACACAGTTGAAAAATTTGCCCAAATCTGGTACACTGACAATATCAAATGCTGGTGAAGATATGAAGCCATAGGAAATGTCAATCACTGATAGTGGAGACACACAGTAGTACAGTAAGTACTTTGGGAGAGAGTTTGTTAATTTCATACAAGAGCAACTATATTCTTATCATACAATCCAGCAATTGCTCTCTTTGGTATTTACCAATCGGAACTGAAAACATGTCCACACAAAAACCTGCACATTGATATTTACTGCAGCTTTATGCTTCACTACCAAAACTTTGAATCAGCCAAGATGCCCTTTAGTACATGTAGAGATAAATAGTAGTACCTGTAAATAATGAAATATTATCACTGCTAAAAAGAAATGAGCTATCACACCAAGAAAAGACATAGGGGAGCCTTAAAGGCATATTACTAAGTGAAAAGAAAAAAGAAACAGTCTGTAAAGCCATATACTATGATTTCAACTATATGACATTCTGGAAAAGAAAAAAACTATGGAAACAGTAAAAATATCAGTGGTTGTCAGGAGTTAGGCAGTTGGGGGACAGATGAATAATGGCAGACAAAAGATATTTAGGGCAGTGAAAACACTCTGCATTATAACCCAATGATGGATACTTGTCACTGTAGTTTTGTCCAAACCCAAAGAACATATAACAGCAAAAATTAACCCTAATTTTAAGTGTGGTTATGGGTGACAATGATTGCCATGTAGGCTTCTCAGTTGTAACAAATATATCACTCCAGTAGATAATGGTGATAATAAAGGAAGCTACCTAATAGGAGACAGGGACTATATGGGAAATATCTGTGTTTTCCCTCAATTTTGCTGTGAACCTAAAACCATTCTAAAAAAGTGTCTTAAAAATTAAAAAGTACTGAACTTAAAATGCAACAACATGATGAATATGCTGAGCAAAAGAAAGTGAATGCAGAAGAGCCTTTACTGTATAATTCCATTATAAAAAGTCCAAAAACAGGCAAAACTAATCTATGGTGATAAAAACAATCAGAGAAGTGCTTGCCTTGGAGATGGAGTGATGGTGAAGATTGGCAGGGAAAGGCAGGATGAAATTTTCTAGTGTGATATATTCCATATTTTAACAAGGATGTATATTATACAAATGTATGTGTTTGTCA
Source organism: Rhynchonycteris naso (assembly GCA_037038555.1). Classification (NCBI taxonomy): domain Eukaryota; kingdom Metazoa; phylum Chordata; class Mammalia; order Chiroptera; family Emballonuridae; genus Rhynchonycteris; species Rhynchonycteris naso. The sequence goes on along the minus strand of CM072996.1, from coordinate 286,233,596 downwards.
GAACTCATTAAATAGTATATATAAGACCTATGAAGTTAACTGTATTGAATTATATCTTAATAAAATAAATTCAAAGTCTACAATAGGCAATATGATGAAACCTATTAAGTAACAGGCAATTATAAAATCAAAACAGACAAAACAAATATAAGTTAAAAAGTAATAAAATATGCTAATATTCACAATATAAAGAAATAGATAATGCTATGCTGAATTCATTCAGTATTTACCATCTGAATATTAAACTGGCCACCACATTACAGCGTCTTTTGACTTCAGTATGCATATGTGCTTACTACTGAACTGGTTCTATTTTTCCCTTTCAAACCACTATGGAATCTTTAGTTGTACTGAATCCCATGACCTTAGAATGTGATTTTTAATTTACACGTATTCTTTCCACCTAATTCCCTCTCTCCTTTGTTAAAGGCTACAAACTAAAGCAGTGCTGCAGTACAGACCTAAAACAATGCAAATACAGACATCAAATCTGGTATTCTGACCTAAGGGTCAAGCATGGATTGAGAATCTACCAAAAGTAATTTTCCAAGGATATTGATGAATTTAAAACACAGAAATTTAATATCAAGGAATTCCCACAAAATGTAAACAGAGGGAGTTCTCTGGGCTACAGTTTGAGTAACAGGCTATAGGCTTCCCATTTGCACTACCAATGCACATTCCTTGAGACAGTAGAAAAGAAATTAGTGGAATGTGTCCCCTTCCTCCTCACTGTTCTTAATTCAATGTCAGCTCACATCATGATCCTCTACTTCCTGATTTCTGTGTTTTTTCATCAAATCCCAAGAGACAACTTCCCTGTCTTTCCAATAACTTTAAGGGCATACTATAATTGAAGTACTTCAGCATGTTTCACTTGCTTTATTGGGTATTTCTAGAACTTACTTTCTTCTTCATTTCCAGTAATTCAGTATTTAGTTTCAGAATGTTTCCTTAAATTCTAAGTATAAATTCACCTTTACTTTATAATTTATCCTAGAAATTATCTTTTACTTATTCAATATCTCCTATTTTTAATATAAATAATTTTCACAAATAATATGTTAAAGAAAAATGAATATCAGATAGATTCCAACATAGAAAAGAAAATTTTAAAAGTTCTCAAACATGTTTTTTTCAGATGGAAATAAAAGGCCCTAAAGAAATGGTTTTAAAAGTACTCTTTGGATGAATTTATACAAAATAAAACAGAGAATTAACCATCAAATGATAAATTCTAGACCTATATTCAACCAATATAAATAATTTAAACAAAAATATACTGTACTATTAGATTATCATGGGGATCACTCATAAATCAAATAAATGTTTAAACATTATGCTATACACCTGAAACTAATGTAAAATAATATGAAATGCCAACTCTAATTTAAAAAAATGAAGAGAAGAGGGGCTGAAGTCAAGAATAAGTTTCACCTGTCAAATGCTAAACCAAGTAGCTCAGACTAGACCGTTCATTTTATCTCTTCCTTGTAAACCCCTCACTGGTAATAAACCGCTCTATGGATAACATATATATATATATATATATATATATATATATATATATATATATATATATATATATATATATATATATCATATCATATAGACCACTGGTCCCAGCTAGTCCAATAGCTAAGCAACCATTTACATACCCTTAGTTTACCATAAGTATTCACAGAATATTAAATGTTGGAGAGAGCATCATTGGGATCAGTTCAATTTATTGTAAGAAACTAAATTTTATAGATCTAGTACACACACTGATCAAGTATACACCTTTTTACTATGCCTCAATACAAGTATACTCTGACTATTCAAGGAGGTGCGAAAATGAAAGAACAAACCTTAAATCAAATGGAGTGCTAAAACCAGGAAAAGGTAGCTCTTCTAGGCATATTAATCACCACAGCTTACAGACCTCACAAGGAAGAAATTCCTTCTGATCCAGCAAAAACAAGTTGCTCACCACTTGACAGCCAATAAAAAGCTGCAACACCCCTCCTCAATATCCTTCTATAAACTAATAAAAGCTGACTCCTCTGTCTCCTTAGATTTGCCTATGGTTCACTACAGTTTGTGCCAAATTGCAATTTCTTTGCTACTCCCAAATAAATCCATTTTGGCTAGCTAAAAACTGTATCATTTCATTTCATTTTAAAGTCAACAAGGCGTGTGTGTGTGTGTGTGTGTGTGTGTGTGATTTCTTCTTTTCCAAGTGCTCTACCTATACGTGGCCATGCTCGCAACCGAGTTATTTTTAGCACCTGGGGTGGAAGCTCCATGGATTCATCCTCAGTGCCAGGGGTCCAATGCACTCAAACCAATAGAGCCATGGCTGCGGGAGGGGGAGAGAGAGAAAAAGTGAGAGACATCCACACCAGGCCAGTGCTTTACCACTGAGCCAACTGGTTGGGGCCTATGTGTGTTCTTTTCTTTTCTTTTTTGCTTTATGAATTAATTTATTTATTTTAGAGGGGGACGGGGAGGAGCAGGAAACATCAACTTCCATATGTACCTTGACTAGGCAAGACCAGGGTTTTGAACCAGCAACCTCAGCGTTCCAGGTCGACACTTTATCCACTGTGCCACCACAGGTCAGGCCTGTGTGTTCTTTTTGTTTGTTTGTTTTGCTTGTTTGATATCGATGTTGCATTTTTTATTTTGGCATCTTTTTTTTAATTTTTAATGAATTTATTAGGGTGACATTGTTTAATACAACTATACATGTTTCAAGTGCACAATTTTGCAATACATCATCTGTATATTGCATGTGTGTTCTCCATTCCAAATTAAGACTTCATTACCATCTATTCCACCTCTACACTCCTACACCTCCACCCACTCTCCTGTACCTTCCACAATCCCCACATTGTTGTTTGCTTCTATAAGGTTTTTGGATTTTTTGCTTAATCCCTTCATTTTTTCCACCCAGCTATTCAACCCCCATCTCTTCTGACAGGTGTCAGTTTATTCTCTATCTATGGGTAGGTTTCTATTCTGTTTGTTACTTTACTTTTTCATCAGATTCCATGAGTGAAATCATATCATACTTGTCTTTCTCTGACAGGCTTATTTCACTTGGTATAATACTTCCCCAGCCCATTCATGCTGTCATAAAAGGCAAGAGTCCCTTCTTTTTTATGGTTGACTATTATTTCATTCTATAAATGTACCGCAACATTTTTATCCACTCATCTGCTCATCTACTGATGGGCACTTGGGCATCTTAGTGTTTCTTCCTATTATCGCATTCTCTCTTATACCTGTATTCTCAAGTAAAAGATTCTCCAGAAAGCCAAGCTAAGGATAATACACAATATCTATTATGCAAATAAAACCAATATATAACTAATATAGAGGTTATCTAAATGAAAAGCAATAGACTTTTTAGCAATTGTTTATCACAAATGAAGGTTTAAAAATGTATTCAAAAGGCTTAATATTGGGAGATAATAGTCAATAAAAGAAATATAAGAAATATTTTAAAAGCTTGAGATGCTTATATTCTAATAGATGAGGTGTCGATCTAGTTAAGTTCAGTCACTATGTTTACCATTAACATGCTTCTATCTTATTAAAGGAAAAGTATAAAAATTAGCCAGATCTGCATTTGAATAGTTGAGTAGACTAGATCTCAATAGAACCTATGAACATAACCATCTGAAATGGAGTCACTAATGTCAAGGTATCCTAAATTGGAGCCTGGAGTCATTGGAAAAGTTGGTCTTATGCTCATTCACACCTAGATGAAACAAACTTTTAGATGATGTCAACCACAAATGGTTATATCCTGTTCCAATTCTTGAAGTAAGGCTTATTTTGTTAAACTACAACCTAATAACTTGTGTAGTAACCTATCCTATATAGACTAACTTTAGTTATTTTTGTCTGCAGCAATTAGAATTTTTTCAAAACAATTTATCTAAGTCTATGGTTTTTTGCTTTATAAACTCTGTCTTTCTCCTCCCTGCCATCTTGGAAAATATTTCAGTTTTCCTCCTGAAATGTGTCTCCAGAATTGGAATTCCTAAAATCTCAAGTAAATTCTTGGATTGCTTTGCAGCCTCAATTCTTTCTTGTTGACAGACCCTACTTAAGAATTCTAACATAGTTTTCAAGCTCATTTTCAAATGATTATTACTCATTCATATAACTTAAAAGCTAGGCTTAGTCAAAATTGCTTAAAGAAAACAAGATCTTTCTGCCCAAGGTCTTAGGTGATTCCTATAACCAGATGCTCTGATTCTAATTCCAGAGATACTTAATGAAAATAAAATGCAGCTAACTACAAGAGCTGGCATATTTTATATCCCCACATCCGCATATTCTGTAGATATTTTAAATTCTAACTCCAAAACTATCTTATGGTGCTAATACAAGTAACAAATTCAACCAGCCACATAAATTTTCTACGTCTGAAGTGCAACCACTAATTGATTTCTATATTTTCCTTCTTATGGTTTTTTAATCACCCAGAGCAACTATATCACATGATTAGACTAATTAATAAATAAGTGGCCAAAGGCTATATTTGGTGACAGACCTCAAATTCCACGGAAAGAATGAAAATGACTCAAATTGAAAATATATACATATACAAGTGTCCCCCTCATCTCTTGGCTCCATGAAGGAAACGATATTGAAGTACAGATGAATGAGTAGCAGTAGCATAAAGAGAAACTTGTAATTCTCTAAATCACCATAAACTAGGACTATTTCTAAAGCTTATGCTCTTCCTAACAAAATACACATCCTTTTACTTAAAAGCAACAGACTTCTTCATGTTTAGTTATAGGAATAGGAATTGTACCTTGATTGTATATAAAGCCCGTGAACACAAAAAGGGAAGTACATATTTGGAAGGAAAGTAAAAAATTAATAAGACGTGATCTGAATCTTTCATGAGCTTGGTAGGAAACAGGAAATAAGCCCAGTGTACCAAATTTTCTCTAAGGGTCTTCTGTTTTATATTTTTCAGGATTTATTATTGTGAATGACACTATGGTCCACATCATTAAAAATGGCCATATCGCCTGACCAGGTGGTGGCACAGTGGACAGAGCATCGGACTGGGATGTGGAAGACCCAGGTTCGAGACCCCAAGCTCACCAGCTTGAGCATGGGCCCATCCGGCTTGAGCAAAAGCTCGCCAGCTTGAACCCAAGGTTGCTGGCTCCAGCAAGGGGTTGCTTGGTCTGCTGAAGGCCTGCATCAAGGCACATGTGAGAAAGCAATCAATGAACAACTAAGGTGTCGCAACGGCAATGAAAAACTAATGATTGATGCTTCTCACCTCTCTCCGTTCTTTTCTGTCTGTCCCTATCTATCCCTCTCTCTGACTCTCCCTCTCTCTGTAAAAAAAAAAAAAAAAAAAAAAAGGCCATATCATGGTTGTGAATATCAAATAGAGGCTGCTGCTCAGATGCTGTAAATAAGGATATAATTCTAGCCCTTCTTAAATGAATGCCATCCCAACCAGTAGAAATAAGCACTTGTTCCCATTATTTCAAAGTTTTAGTTAGACCTTATTAACCATAAACATGGTAACATCAGCATTAGGTAGAATTAATGAATGAAAGGGCCATGACAATCATGGTTGGAACAAAGGCTTTGAACCACAAATGGCCAGTTAAGGTATATCATCAATGTCTGCAGAAAGCGGAAAGGATAGCAAGTGACTCCGTGTTTTTCTTAGTGTTAATTAGTGGGAACTAAAACATTAGGTTTACAATACACTCCTAGAGACAACAAAAGCAGAAGGCTATCAGTCATGAGAGACTTTCCATCCTCAAGATTTGATCCTGGATCAACAGTTCTATGGAGAAATCCCGTTGCTTGCTTGTATTCATTGTCCTTGTTTAATGTAGTATTCCTTAGCTTTTAAAACTAAACACGTTTAGTTAGCACTGAACCCCAGTAAATCATTAAAAAGCAAGGAATTTTATGTCTCAGTTTTTTTATATGCCTTTAGTATAATTGAGAAATTTACATTAGTTAAAAATATATCAGCATTATCAACATTGACATTTGTGATCAATAAAAGAACTTTATGTAAAACCTTTCAGTGATAAGATTTTTTTTTAATTTCAAGTCTTTCAAATAAGATTTATTTTTGTACAAAATAAAGTGAGGAAATTTCTATCATTCATACTTTAAAAATTGTATTTCCCTTCATTTTGATTTCGCTTTCACCAATCAATTTTCTGATTACAATATGGCTAGTATACAAAAGGCCTTTATCCATGCACTGATTTCACTAATATTTATTGAGAGACTACTAATCAATATTTCCAAAGGAGGAAGACAAAAAATAAACTGAAATAAATTATGGTAGAAAATGATAAGTGCTATGGATAAAAATAAAGCAGAAAAGGTGAGGTGACAGGGGCGGTTTCTATTAAATTACAGAAACTTCTTAATTGTGTTTTGATTCACAAGATAGTAATTTTTAATGGATTGCAGTATAGTTTTCTTTAAGGTGCAATAAACTCACTCTATGTTTTGGGTTAGTAATGTCCATGTAGTGAATAAAATTATTTTTATCCATTTAATAAATTTATCATGATTTTGTAGGTATTTGGATCCTGATAAGAAAGCAACCTAAAAATTAATGCTGATTTCCCTATTTCAAATTGTCTTAGGTTGGTTCCCTCCAAAGCACACCCTGTCAAGAAGATCTGAGGTCAAGTCATGGAACTGGGAGGTGACCCCAGGAAGCACTACTGGAGGAATAGGTTCATAACACAGGGAGAAGAAAGAGGACAATATAAACTAATGAGAAGGTTTCGGATGTGGACAATGAGGATTAGTCCTTCACAGGCCTCTGAGTGGCTGTGAGGAGTAAGGAAGCTGGAGTATTTACCAATTTTGTCCCTAATCTGGTAAGGACCCCTCTATTAGCATATGTGAATAAAGGAAGTATGAGAGTAAATAATCAACAAAGTCTGCTACGATGTGGCAAAAAAAACTCATATTGTTTTTTAATCTCCTAATTCAGAATTTTTAATACAGTATTTAAACAGTCTATGCTCTGGTTTTCTTATCCACAAATAAGCTTTCCACATAATGACACAGTATTATAGATAAGACTGGGAGAATGTTTAAAATGACTAAAAGAATGATATATTTCCAAAAGTTTCAGAGGTCCTCACCACCTAATATGCTAATAACAAATTATTATCTATTCATTGAATATATGAGAACCACTAATTTGATTTAAACTCTTGAAAAATAACAAGGTTGCAGTCTTTACAAATAGTCGATGCTAACATTTTTTTTCCTTGTTCAAAATGCCTTTTCTATCTAAATTAATTTGAAACAGAGAACACTGTTTTTATGCCACCAAATAGAGTTGACCTCAGCAAATGGGCGACAGACAATAAAAATCTCTATATTCATTGTGCTGGGCGTCTGCCAGGGGACACTGGTCTTTCACATGCTCTAACATTCTTGAGAACAAGGCTCTGAAATCAAGGTTTTCCCTAAACTGGAAGGTGAGGCAAATTAGGGCTAAAAACTGCAGATTTTCTTTGGAGACCAGATAACACTGAGCCCTAGTTGTGAGGCAGGAGGGGGTTTATGAGATCAGGAAGAAAGATTCTCAGGAAGTCATGTAGGTATATGCAATGGGGAAAACTGGAACATTGTCAAATCCTTTTGTCTTTCTTTTCTTTCTTTCTGTTTTGTTTTGTTAATCACACTGTAGTTTTTTAAATTTCTACAGTGCAGAAATCAGAAGTCAGAGAGCTTATAGGTCTTTAAGGTGGCCCACAGAGAATTTGCACTTTTTTAAATATTGTTTTTATATTTTTAAACTACAGTTTACATTTAATATTAGTTTGCATAGTTTCAGGTGTACAGCATGGTGGACAGGCAATCATATGGTTTACAAAGTGTTGCCCCTGTTGTTTCCAGTACCCACCCGGCACCATACACAGTTATTGCAATATTATTGACCCTATTTCCCATGCTGTACTTCACAATTCCATGTGTTTTGTAACTACCAATCTTTCCTTCTCAATTCCTTCACCTTTTCCACCCAGTCCCACAACTTCCCCCTCCTCTGGCAACCATTATTCTGTTCTGTTTCTATGAGTCAGATTCTATCTCACACATTCTCAAACTTTTTTGTTATTTAATTTATTGGGTGACATTGGCTAATAAAATTACATAAGTTTCAGGAATACAATTCTGTAATATATTGTCATCTGTATAATGTATTGTCAGCTAGGAGATTTTAAAATTACTTTTAAATATAACAATTTTATATGTATAAACCAGAATCATGCTAATGGTAATGCAATCATCCACATGTTTCTCCTAGTTTCATTAAAGAAATAATTAGATCAATACTTTCATATTGAAAAAGTGCCATTATTATCCCTCTAAGGAATAATCTTTGCCTTTAACTTGAAATAAGTCAGCAAGTTTTGTTTGTGATAAATAATATAATATAAAAAACACAGTTGGAGAACTGTTCTCTGAATACACACAGCAGGTTATAGGAATTATAGCCCAATTTTACTTGGAAATACACTATTCCTTCCTAATAAGTATGTCTAGCTTAATAACAGAAGGACGGAGTTAAGCCCATAATTAAAATAATTGTATTACATAAAATAGAGCACACGACTTTGCATGGTAAAGACTGCAGTTCAGCTGTAAAACTACCAAAGAAAATGATGCAGTTAATTGTGCTAAATATTAGACAAGTAAAGCCATTATTCAAAACCTTATATTTCTACTTTCCCTTTCTTAATACAGATTTAAATAAGCACAATAATACAGATGGCATATGCAACATCAATCTGAAAGTCACACTCTAGAAAATATAACTGTACAGCAACTTAAGCTCCAACCAGGTGGAAAACGAATGCAAACTAACAAAATTGCAAACAAAAGCAAACTGGAAGTGTGTGCCTATCTTCAAAGTTTCTATTCTTGTGATCAATGCTATTCATTCTAATAATGAATATCTGTGTGTCTTAACTGTAAGTTGAATATAATTTTTACAGGAAAAGATATAGCTGTTGTTTGATAGGCTAAGTGATGTTTACTCAATATTTTTGACATCACTTTCCTAGACACAAGATTCTAAGAGATTGTGACCCCTCTCAGTCCTTGTTGCTCATAGTCCTTTATGCTCATATTGAAGAACAAAGTCACATTAAAAAAAAAAAGGTAACCTGACCTTGTTGTTGTATCAACCCTCTTTGATAGCTTTGCAGAATTTATGGTATTGATTCCCTCCTCCTTGCTGAAACTCCCTTCTCTCTGTTAGCAAAGTCCTCCTCTTTTATACCCTTGAGTCTCATTTTTTCTGACTTTTTATCTCTTTCTTAGATTTCACCTCTTTAGGTACAATGTCAGTTCTAGAAAGTTCACATTCATTTGCCCTATTTCTGGGTGAGACTATAAAACAACTTAAATTATGCTAAAGCCAATGTCATCATCATGATTATCATTCAGCAACAATTCCATCATTTGTCTTCACTTTTGATTTTTATACTTCAATTATTTAGGACATGAGATTTACTGGAAATAAAGTATAATAATGTTTGCGACAGATAAAAGGGGAAGAGGGAAGACTGAGTAAGGAAAGCATTGAAACTATAACACAGATCTGAAAAATGTTTAAGAAAAAGAGTTGTGACTGTCAGTCTATTCTCTATATATATGAGTCCGTTTCGATTTTGCTTATTTATTTTGTTCATTAGATTCCACACATAGCCTCACCAGGCAGTGGCACGTAGATAGAGCGTTGGACTAGAACGTGGATGACCCAAGTTTGAAAGTTGATCCCTGAGGTCGCCAGCTTGAGCACGGGCTCAACAGGTTGAGCGTGGGGTCACTGGCTTGATAGTCGGATCACAGACATGACCTTATGGTCCCTGGTTTGAACCCAAAGGTCACTGGCTTAATGTCCAAGGTTGCTGGCTTGAGCCCAAAGTCTCTGGCTTGAGCAGGAGGTCACTCGCTCTGCTGTAGCCCCCCCCCCCAACCCCTGGTCAAGGCACATATGAGAAAGCAATAAATGAACAACCAAGGAGACTAAAGAGCCACAATGAAGAATTGATGCTTCTCATCTCTCTCCCTTCTTGTCTGTCTGTCCCTCTTTCTGTCTCTCTTTCTGTTCTGTCAAAAAAAAAGATTCCACATATAAGTAAAATCATATGGGTCAGAGGCAAGAGGTTGAGGGGTTGGGTTAAAAGGTAAAATGTTTAAGAAAAAAAAGCAAAGAAACTCATAGACAATAGTATGGTGATTACGAAAGAGAAAGGAGGGGTGGCAAGTAAGAGAGTGTAAAAGAGGGATGTATAGTGATGGAAGGAGACTTAAGTTGAGTTGATGAACACTCAATACATTATACATGCATTATAGAATTGTACACCTGAAACTTACATAAATTTAACTTATGTAACCCCAATAAATAAATAAATAAATAAATAGCCTGACCTGTGGTGGCGCAGTGGATAAAGCGTCGACCTGGGAACACTGAGGTCGCCAGTTCAAAACCCTGCACTGGTCTGGTCAAGGCACATATGGGAGTTGAGCTTCCAGCTCCTCCCCCCTTTCTCTCTTTCTCTGTCTCTCTCTCTCACTCTGTGTCTCCTCGCTAAAATGAATAAAAAATAAAAATTAAAAAAAGAAAGTCTTAAAAAATAAATAAATAAATAGTGAAAGGACTATGGGGAGAACAGAAGCAGAATTTATTAGGGAACCCCTCAAACCACAGCAGAGATCTGACAGTCTTGGCTAACCCAGGAAAAAGCTATGCAACAAAGAAGAGCTCCTATTAAAGCATTTCCCCTATTGGGCAGAAATGGTCAGACACTAGAACCCTTGACATGCTCAGTTATTGCTAAAGAACTTCTCGCAAAGAATCATGGCTTTGGATCCAAAGCCAATGTGGATCCTGAAAACACTAACAGCAGACATCTGTCTACTAACTGTACAACTTTCACCTGAACAGAAGGTTCTTTCTGGAAGGGACAGCTTAGTGGCACCACCTTCTTGATACCTTCCTTGGAAACGGCTACATTTGACTTAATGCTTAGTGTAGTCTATCCTGACTTCTCTATAACAAGCAGTTCTAGACTCAGCCACCTAATTAATTTTCCAAAGCACAATTTTGATTGTACCCATGTCTTTCCAAAAAGCCATTGATATCATTTAATATATTACTTACTACATACAGTTGACTATTAGAGGGGGATCAAGGCTGCCTGAAAAGTCAAAAAACCTGCATATAATTTATGTCATTGCTCTGCATCCTCAAATTAAAAGTACTATTTCTGATCCACAGCTGGTTGAATCTATAGACATGAAAACTTGGGATTTGAAAGGCCAACTGTATATTTAATTATAGCTGTGAAGAAGTGGATCTGCATAGTTGAAACCAAGTAGTTAATGGGTCAAGTGTATTTTTTAGCAATGAAGGTAAAATCTTTAAGCATCAAAGGCCCACCAAAGTCTGGGCCCAATCATTCTTTCCGAATATCTTTATGGAGATAATTTTAGGGCACAAAAAGCACTTAAAATATTTTAATTCCCTTTCACAGTTCTTTCTCCTTTGCACGTACTCAAGCAGATCACTTACCGTGCCTTGTGTATGTCTTCCTCTTTCCTGCCTATGTTTCACCTCCTTGGAATAACTTCTCAGCACCACACCATTTTACCAATACCTACTGAAGTTCTACCCACCTTCTGAAGCCATACAGTCCAAGCCTTCTAGTCACTCCAGACAGATGTGAACCTGTCATTCAGACTAAAACAAAAGCAAAACAATTTGGGAGGAATATGCATGGACTGTGATGTGTTCCTTTTATTTCTGTACTCATTAGTTTTCATTTATTCTGAGAACAAGTAGATCACGAGATTAAGGTCAGTGTGTGTACGTATTTATGTATAAACATAAACATTGGAGTTTCTAGCACAGCATTTACAGTAGATCCTCAATTAATATTTCAACATATCATCATCTAGTGATATGCAAACCAACAATGTTATGAGGTTATTTAATGATATTCTAAGATGTATTTTGTCAAAATAAATGAAAACTTGTCCTTGTTTAGATAAAAATATGATAGTTGCAAATCTATGAAATGCCATCAATGTAAAATGCCATTACAGTAAATTGTAAAACACCATCCTGTCCATCATTTATTTGACAATATTTATTTTTTGTTTAGCTCAAAGTGCTTGAAAGAATAGTCAATACCTACTCTCTTCTTCATATCTTCACCTATCCACTGCAGTCAAACTTCTATACCCATTACTTGCCATGATCATTATCACATTCCCAATGAACTCTACGCTGGCTTCCCAGAACACTTGCAGGGTTCTGACTCATCCATATCTCGATTTCATTCAGATCTTTCCCTGAATATAGCCCCCTCAGCTTTCCTGATCCCCAATCTAAAATAGAACCTTCCACATTTGTTCTATTCCTTTACTGTGCTTTGTTTTCACATACTGATAATTACCTGACATAATTTACATATCAACTCTTTTAATCATTTGATTTTTTTGTCTCTTTCCCGAAGAATGCAAGTTTAATAAGGACATAAACTTTATCTTATTCACTGTTTTATCCTCAGCACTTCAAACAGCTCCCAGCTGTCAGTAAATAACTTTGGCGTGCATAAATAAATGATGTTCTAAGAATAACATTATGGTTAAATGATCTGATATTTTCACCACAAAGCTGAAATTAGTTCAATTTTCCATTATTAAAAAGAGAATTTTTGTAAATTAAAAGTACCCAAGCAGACCCATTTAGTCAGAATTAAAGCCAAGTTAGATTTCCATATAGTTTCTGGTATATTTCTTCAGAGAAAACAAAAAACATGATGTATACTGTTGCAAAATCACCTTTTTCACTGATTTTTAAATTGTGTGCTCCTGGACCATAAGTACCATGGAGGTCCAGAGATCTCAGCAGGAACTCTAAATCTCTGTGGAGATAACTGAAATGAATGAAACACTGAATTCTGACTTTGGACTGCAAGTTCACCCCGTTCCACCTGGTTTTTCTTTCTTTCTTTCTTTTCTTTCATTTTTGTGACAGAGACAGAGAGAGGGACAGATAGGGATGTACAGAAGAGAAGGCAGAAAGATGAGAAGCATCAATTCTTTGTTGTGGTTCCTTAGTTGTTCATTGATTGCTTTCTCATATGTGCCTTGACCAGGGTGGTGGGCTACAGAAGAGCGAGTGACCCCTTGCTCAAGCCAGTGACCTTGGACTCAAGCTAGTGAGCCTTGTTCAAACCAGATGAGCCTGTGCTCAAGCTGGCAACCTCAGGGTTTTGAACCAGGGTCCTCCACATCCCAATCCAATGCTCTGTCCACTGTGCCACTGCTTGGTCAAGCCCACCTGTTTTTTTTTTTTTTTATTTTACTTTTAATTTTATACATTGAAACCCCACACAATATTTCTTTTAGATGGAGTGCTATAAAAAATGAGGTTTGTTGACTAACAATGTAACAATCCAGAAAATATCATTAATGCAAAGTATCAAAATGCTATGTAAAGGGACAAAAAGGTCATAAGATCTTTGAAATCAGCATTCTTAAAAAGTATATTCCCCTGTTTTTTATCATAAGTTATTTCTAGCAGAAGGGAGATAATAATTCCGAGTTCTACCCCACATGACCTGTCTTCTTTCTCTTCTTTTACGACTTCGACTTCCTTTTTAATGCTGATTCTCACTAATTAGCTTACAATGGTCTTGTTTTGTGTTTATTTTATCCTGCTTTGGGGCCTCTAAGGATTTTTTTCGTCTTGTTTTGTTTTGTTTTTTAGTTGTTAGTTATAAATGTAATCAAATACGAAAAATTATTTAGAAAATTTGGCCGTGGCTTTCTCAATTATTTCTCTGCCCTCTCTCTACTTTATATACCACATGATAATGTCCCCATGGGACTCCTGAGGCTTTATTTCCACCTTATTTTTACTTTTAACTTTTGTGTTTCAATTTAGAAGTTTCTATTTCTGTGTCTTTAAATTTATTGCTTTGTTCCTTGTATTCTGTAAACTGTTATTAATCCAGTCCACTAAATTTTCCTTTTGGATCTTTTATATTACAACTTTAAAAGTTCCATTTCTTTTATATATTTTATTACTATGTACATATATTTTAGTTAAATCATGAGCACATTTATAATAAATGATTTAGAGGATTTTCTGCTATCTTCATCATTTCTACAATTTCTAGCTCTTTTATCAGATTTTTTTCCTATGGAAATTAAGGTTAGATTTCTTTGCACGTTTAGTAATTTGTGTCTGGACATTGTGAATGTTATTGAGTACTGAATTTTGTTGACTTTTTAAAACGTGTGTTAGACTTTCTGCTAACAGATAGTTATGTACAGGCCTGCACAACCCTTTTGAGTTTCGCTTTAGGAATTTTGGGGTGGAGGAATTCCTAAGGGGAAGCAACTTTAGTGTAGCATTTAAGTTAAATTTAAGTATGTTTCTAAGAAATGACCCTTATGGGGTCCATTATAAATTTCTGAAATGTTCAAACAGTTCTGCTTATTCTAGCTGGCTGGAACTCAAACATCTCTTAGCCTTGTATGATCTCTGAAAATTGATCGTATTATATCTCCCTACTTGTTGCCTAAAAAGTTATAGAATTTCATTCCATACCTGGCTGACTCAGTACTCAACCCGCAGTCTCAATGAGAACACTATCTAGAGTTCTGGAGCTCTTTTTTTTCTAAGCTCAGTCTTACCTTCCAAATTCCAGAAATCTGGGCCTCCCAAAACTCTGTCTCTGTCACCTCCATTCAGAGAGATCACTGGAGTCTGTCTTGGCTTTTCCTCCTTGCAACAAGGATATGAAAACATTTTCAAGAAAGAAGCCAAGGTGATTATACAGCTATCTTCATGTTTTCCTCAATGTAGCCTCCTTCTTTTGAGTTATCATAATACGCTCTTTTTTAATTTATTGAGCACTTAGCATGTGTCACTTACTTGTCTAAGTGTTCAGAGCATTTATTTTATTTGAGCTTCATACAGTCCTACTGGGTGAGTACTATTATCATCACTACCACAACAATGGACAAACAAAGGCACCCGGATGATAAATAAGTTGTCTAATGTTACACTACTTGTAAGCACTATGTTGTGTTGCTTTAATAAGCACAATTTACAGAATCATGGATATATAATAAACTTCATGAGAGCAGCAGTTTTGGAAAACATTTAACAAAGACCTTGCATACAGCAAGTATAATACAGTAAATATTTGTTCCTGCTCTGAAAGAAAAAGAATGAAAAATAATGGCCATAAAACACTAATCTTTTTTAAAAGTTAATATAATTGTGGAATAATGAATACAATCAAGATTAGGAAGAAATCAGTAAATAAAAGAACTTTTAGCTGCCTCAGTGTTTTATTTTGCATAATTGTTTTTACTAAGACTAAAAATTGGAATAGAAAATTATGAAAAATTAAGTCAATTGGGGGGGAATGATGTTAAAAATTGTTTTTAGATAAAATTTATCTCTTTATTCAATGTAACATTATTTTTAAAATTACTATTGTTGAGAAAATTCTTGAAACATATATGCTCTCTTTTGTCTTTTAAATCAGTATACCAAGATAGAGTTTAGTCTTTCTCTTGATAATATAGTCATAAGGAATATTGATTACTAAACTATACAGTTATAAGATCATGCCTTCTGGAGTTAATGAGATTGATGAAGACATTAGCTTTATGGCTGGGCATGTTGTTTCTTGCATCTTCATGCTCGTTAGGAATCATGATATAGTGTTTCAGCTTTCAGTTACTCTAATCCATGCTGTTAATATTTTGTGATGTCAAATTTATAAACTAGGCAACACAACTATGCACATTTTTTTAAATTATTCTTTTCCATTATGGGTAGTTCTAATTCTGTCAAAATTCTATATGGATTTTGTAATAGGTTTCCATTGAGAAATTGTCTTCATTGGGGGAGCAAGATGGCGACGGAGTAGGCGGACGTACCAACTTCCAACTCCCAGAACCAAAGTGGATTACAACTCAATTTTAAGAACCATCACCTGGATAAACCAACTTTGAACAAAACTAAGTGGACTCTTCAACCAAGGAACACAGAAGAAGCCACATTGAGACTGGTAGGAATAGCGAAAACGCGAAGAGGGCTGCCCAGCTCCCCGGAGCGAACAGCAGCCCGGAGAGACCCACGGGGCGGGAGGAGAGTTTGGCGGAGAGGGAGGGACCTGGGTCCCAGGAACCAAGCCCCAGCCTCCAGTCCTAGAGCCTAAAAGAGGCGTTTGGACAGTATTGAGCTGTGAAACAAGTGAGGGAGCTCCCAGGCCTACAGTGTGGAGTATTAGGTCCCTTCCTACTCTGCTGAGGGCTGCTTAAGGTTTGGGGGCGGCAGGACGCTGAAAGGCGGTTCTGTCGGCGTGGGCAGAGGCCAAGCCGGTGGGAGATCGGTCTAGCCCAGAGGGTCAGAGGGGACCGCGAAAGCGGTCCGGAAGCTGCGGGCCCGCCTTTAATCCCACTTACGGGGACAAAGCAGGAGGCCAGAAACGGGCAGGCCCTGCGCAAGCCGGCCCTGACCGCGGGGACCGGGCTAGGACCAGGGACGGGCAGGGGCTCGTGGCTGAGCTGACGCTACCAGTCCCCCACCCCCACCCCCCACCCCCGGGCCGGAGAAACCGCGGTTGGCCAGTATACGGGCGCGAGCGGGCTCTGAGTGCGGGAACGGGGTGGACCCCAAGACAAGTGGAGGCTCGCAGCTGAGCCCACGCTACTATCCCCATCCGGCCGGAGAAACCCCGGATAGCATTCATACGTGCACGAGCGGGCTCCGAACGTGGGGGCGGGGTAGAGTCTGGGACAAGAGGAAGTACGCAGCTGAGCGGAAGCGAGCAAACACGCCCGCCCCAATAAACCTTGGTTTCCGACCCTGCGCAGAAGGGCCCTGGCCTCGAGGGCGGGGCTAAAGCTCCAGACGGGCAAAAGCTTACAGCTGAGAGCACGTCAAAAGCCCCGCCTAACCCGCAGAACTGTAGCGAGCAGGCTCTGACTGCTGGTTCTGGGCAGAAGTCCGGAAATAGGCTGGGTCCGCAGCTGAGGAAAGGTGCTCACCTCTACCCTTGGTGCTAATCTTGTGGCTTCAGTCACAGCCCCTCCCACGGAGGAGAGGCAGAAATCATAGCAAAAGCCACAGTGGGCCGGCGCTGGCAACGCTCATACCCAACCACCCTAGGCACCGGCAGAGGGGGTGGGGGGCCTGCAGATAGACCACACCTAGAGAACACAAAGGCGACACCTACTGGACTCCAGTGGCCACAACTTGCTTATACACAGAAAAAATGGGCAGGCAGAGGAATGCAAACCAAATGAATCAAGAGAAATCCCCAGAGAAGGAACTGAATGAACCAGATATAACCAAATTACCAGAAGCAGAATTTAGAATAATGATAGTTAGGATGTTCAAAGAAATTAGAGCAACAATGGATAGTCATTATGAACACCTAAATAAAGAGATAACAAGTATAAAAAATGAAATTGAAATAATAAAAAAGAATCAGACAGAAATGACAAATACAGTATCAGAACTGAAGACCACAATGGAAGGAATTAAAAGCAGGATGGATGACGCTGAGGATCGAATCAGTGAGTTAGAGGACACAATAAACAAAGGCACAGAAAGAGAGAAGAAAAAGGAAAAGAGACTTAAAAAATGTGAGGAAACTCTAAGGGAGCTTTGTGACAACATGAAGAGAAACAACATTCGCATCATAGGGGTGCCTGAAGAAGAGGAGAGAGGACAGGAAATGGAAACTTTGTTAAATCAAATTATAGCAGAAAACTTTCCTAAATTAAGGCTGGGAAACACTCCACACATTCAAGAAGCACACAGAACTCCATTAAGGAGAAACCCAAAAAAATCTACACCAAGACACATCATAGTTAAAATACCAAAGCTAATGGATAAAGAAAAAATTTTAAAAGCTGCTAGAGAAAAAAAGACTATCACCTACAAAGGAGCCCCCATAAGGATGACATCGGACTTCTCAACAGAAACACTTGAGGCCAGAAGGGAATGGCAAGAAATAATCAAAGTAATGCAGAACAAGAACCTACAACCAAGACTACTTTATCCAGCAAGGCTAACGTTTAAAATTGAAGGAGAAATAAAGAGCTTCCCAGAAAAAGAAAGCCTGAAGGAATTCATAAAAACCAAACCAATTCTGCAAGAGATACTAAGGGGCCTCTTGTGAACAGTTTAAAGGGAGGAATGAATAGAGCAAAAGAAGAATACAGCTTTAAAGAATAAAATGGCAATAAACAACTACATATCAATAATAACCTTAAATGTAAATGGATTAAATGATCCAATCAAAAGACATAGGGTAGCTGCATGGATAAAGAAACAGGACCCATACATATGCTGTCTACAAGAGACACACCTGAAAACAAAAGATGCTCATAGACTGAAGGTAAAAGGATGGAAAAAAATATTTCATGCAAATGGAAATGAAAAAAAAGCAGGGGTAGCAATACTTATATCAGACAAAATGGACTTTAAAACAAAGGCTGTAGTAAGAGATAAAAGAGGACACTACATAATGATAAAGGGAACAATTCAACAGGAAGATATAACTACTGTAAATATCTATGCACCAAATATAGGAGCCCCGACATACATAAAGCAGACTTTGATGGATATAAAGGGCGAGATTAACAGCAATACTATCATAGTAGGGGATTTCAATACCCCTCTAACAACACTGGAGAAATTGTCTTCATTTATTTCTTAGTGAATTTGTTTTCTTTGTTAGAATTGTCAGAATATGACTCTGACACAAATAGAATATTTATATAACTAGAATAAACACTGTTCAGTGTCTTAAAAACAATTATTTGGTTTTGCATATTGAGGGAATACATAATCAACTGAGAAATCTAGATTAACACCCTTCTACATTTGATAATATTAGTCTCCAACTAAGCATATGACTTATTCATCTTTGCATTCCATATGGCACAATTTAGTTTCTTAAATACCTAATAAATGAACAAAGCTACTGAAAAAAATAAATATAACCATTAAAACATTCATAGAAGTATAAAAAATAATACAATTTATAGCAAAAGTTAAAAAAAATACAAAATCTGAATATTATCATCTACAATAATTTGCAAAATGATCTAAGATTGGAATATAGTTACACAAACATATGAACACACACTCAACATTATGTATACGTTTACACTATAGAGAACTTCTTCATCCCATACTGGCTTTGTCACTCATGCTTCAGTTGTAAATGTCCTTCTAATTTACTCTGAATGTTTCATAATTTTCAGATTTTTGGTGATAACTTAAGAGTGTCTAACTTTGTATCAAATCTTTTTTATGCCCCCAGTCAAATTTAACCTTTTACCTCGTTCACATAAAATTTATTAAGATCCTAAAATCTCAAGAAGTGTACCATAAGTTAATAATAACAGACATCTCCTTTCTTACATTTCTTTGCATCAATTCTTTTTTTTTGCTGCACAATAAAAAAATAAATAAATAAACACTATGACTTATTAGTTGAGAATTTTAAAAAAAGAATTGCTCCAATCTATAGCTCTTTTAACATGTTCTTATATCCCATTTTCTCTACTTCCTATCAAGAACCTAGATCGTGAAAAAGGGAGAATAAAATTAAAAAAACAGTGTACTGAAATTTATCTTATATGTATTTCATTTCTCTCTTAGCTACTCGTGGTTTGAATAACTTTGAATAAGAGGTTTTGTATATGAGGATATTAATAACTATGATGGCTATGACAAAATTGTTATAAACTCAATAATTCTATATTTAGAACAATATTTTGAAAAATCTAAACAGTATAAAATGTTGATAATTTTATACGTTTGTCTAAAAACATTTGATTGGTTAACCATCTTTCTTTGTATGATGTATGTCATGTTTCATAAAACTTAAAAGCAATTATTTTTTAAAAAAGGCATTTGAAAGAAACAGAAATCTTCAAAATAAAGGTAAAAATAGTTAGCATTTACATTACATGAATTAACTTCCACCACGCCATTTTGTCCTCCTTTTAAGGATGAGAAAAACGAGAAACAAAGAGTTTAAGTAATTTGACAAATGTAACACTAGTAAAATGATGGAACTCAGGCAGCCTGACCCCAGCCAGAGCCTATGCTGTGGACTCAGCCCTTGTCCTTTTTCACCAGTCTGTCCTTTCCTCCTCTTTCCCCTCTCCTCCATTACTACCTACACAGAGAAAACCATTTGAACAAATGAATGAAAGCAGCATTCATCTTCTCTTGATTAATTAATCCAGGGCACAGATAATTCCATAAAATAACTACACTGGTTCTCAATATAAAAGACCAAACAGCAAAAATGTACTACAAGAATATTTCAGACTGAGTAGCGTTCAATTAACATTATTATTTAATGACAGAGGGCTCCCCTCCTAAAGCAAATTCCTCAACAAAAGGGAACAAGGATATTAAGTCAAAGTCTATAGGATACTACTCAAATGAGTCACCAAAACTGAGTTTATCATTCAGAGGATGCGAGTGGGAGCAGTACATATAATGTTTACCTATCTATAAGTTACTTAGAAGTGAAAGAAAAAATCAAATTCTATATACATGTGGAAGTAGATATATTATTTTGTACTTTGTACCTTTTGTTTAAATAAATGCAATCACAATAAGTATAATTAAAATAAAAGAAAGTATGAAAATTAAAAAATAATTATATCTAACATAAGATTCATGATCTTATCTAGATATTTAATATTCTTTAATTAGATGTTCTGGATTTGATCTGTACTACTTTTGTTTTTTTCTATTTCACAGTATAGTAAAAATATAAACAACAGGTGAATGGAAATAAATACTGCCAGAAATATCTTCTTACGGTAACCTTGAATGCTATTATAGTATCTAAATATAAAGATGGAACTGAGTTGGAAATTTCTA
This sequence comes from Rhynchonycteris naso, assembly GCA_037038555.1. Lineage (NCBI taxonomy): Eukaryota > Metazoa > Chordata > Mammalia > Chiroptera > Emballonuridae > Rhynchonycteris > Rhynchonycteris naso. The sequence goes on along the minus strand of CM072996.1, from coordinate 286,212,610 downwards.
TCGAATCCATAAAGGATGGACTTCAAGGACTTCACAAGGTCAGGGTTCCCCCCTCCTTAAAGCAACACTCTCCTTGTAATTTATATGAGCATAAATATGTTGCTAAAAATTTCAAGGTAGGGTCATTGTTTAATTAGCAGTTCAAAAATTATTTCACTCAAGGTCATTACAGTATAAACAATATGCAGCAGAAGAACAGGAGGTAGTGGAAAGTATATTGATTTAGAAACTATCAAGTTCAGTCTGGCCCAGAACCACTGCCAAGTGACATGCACATATCACTTTTCTTTGTGATTTTTTTTTCTTCTTTGCTAAGATAAGGCAATTATTTCAGATGATCTCTAAGGTGCCATGTTGTACCTCATTAATTTGTTTGTTTGTTTATTTATTTATTTATTTTCAAGAGTCAAACAGACAGAGGAACAAATACAGACAGAAAGACAGGAAAAGAGAGAGATCAGATAAATCAGCTCAGAGTTGCGACACTTTTGTTGTTCATTGATTGGTTCCTCAGATGTGCCTTAACTGTGGGGTTTTAGCTGAGACAGTGACCCCTGCTCAAGTTAGCAACCTTGGGCTCAGGTTCACGTCTATGATCCTACACTAAAGCCAGCAACCTCAGGTTTTCAAACTTGGGTCCTCAGCATCCCAGATGGATGCTCTATCCACTGTGCCACTGTCTGCTCAGGCATCATGGTTTTTATTATTTTAAGGGTTTTTTTTTTTTTTGCTTGATTGTATCACAAATACAATGGCTTCTGTCCTTCCTAAGTTCCCTTTTGATTCAACATACTTTTCTTTTTTCAGGGACAGAGAGAGAGAGTCAGAGAGAGGGATAGATAAGGACAGACAGACAGAAACGTAGAGAGGTGAGAAGCATCAAACCTTAGTTGTTCATTGATTGCTTTCTCACATGTGCCTTGACTGCGGGCCTTCAGCAGACCGAGCAACCCCTTGCTGGAGCCAGCGACCTTGGGTCCAAGCTGGTGAGCTCTTGCTCAAGCCAGATGGGCCCGCACTCAAGCTGGCGAGCTCGGGGTCTCGAACCTGGGTCTTCCGCATCCCAGCTGATGCTCTACCCACTGCGCCACTGCCTGGCCAGGCTCAACATACTTTCAGAGGGAGGTCAGGAAGACATCAAGAAACAAAACCTTCAGTCTATATATTCTACGAATGTTATTGCCAAGAGCTTCCCATTTCTGATGTACACAGTTTGTTTCCTGATTGTTTGATCTAGTAATTTGTTTTGCTTTACTTTCTCATTATTATACAACTTCCTTAGTTCTGCATTTCATGTAAAAGGAATAAGTAGCTACATTTCTACAGTATTCCCCACAAAATGCAATTGAGTACTGGAAGCAAAGAGATATTACTATATAACTCTTAAGTAAACCTATTCATGTTAATGACTAATTAATTAGGTTTACTGAACAGGTTCAAGAAACAGAATGCAAGAGCTGAATCCTGACTCACCACCTACCTGTTGAGTGACCTCTGTTAAGTTTCTGAATCTCTTTGGGCTTCAGTGTCCTTTCCCACCTAGTGGGGATAACCTAACTTATCAGAAAGTTTTAAAGATTAAATAAATTAGTGTGTGTAAAGACCTTAGGAAATTTCCTGGCACACAGTAAGCACTACATATTATATATTAGCAACTATTATATTCCATTTATTTGTTTTGGCATAAAGTTTTAAAAAAAACAGAATTAATAAGTGAAATGGAGAATAAGAGTTTATAATCTTGAACTAGAAAAAGCTGTCCTAAACATGACAGAAAACCACAAACTATTAAAAGATTAGCAGATTAAAAATAGAAAAAAATAGATCTTCCATTAGTATTACCTCCATAAACAAAAGTTAAGCAAAGATATCACATTGGAGTAAGATATTTGCATCATATATAGTAGGTGACACATAACTCTAATTTTACAAAGATTTGAATAATTCAATAATAAAAAATCAACCCAATTAAAAATGAGGAAGAGATATTCTCAAGAAAAGATATTAAAATGGACCCAAATGAAAATTTCCTTAACAAAAAATTTGGAAATTAAAATAAAATATAATTTTTGGATTATTAATTTGCCCAAAATAAAAACTTTTTGACTCTGAGGCTGTGACTATTATTCGGTGTTGGAGAGAATATGAGGAAAATATTATCCATAAACTAATGCCCGGAGCAAGTGGAAGTCACAATGTCATTAGAGAGCAATTTGGCATTGCATGTCAAATATTGAAATCAAATGCTTTGAACCCAGTACTTCTAGCTCAAAGAATCTATCACAAAAATATTCACAAGGAAGTTTTTGTGAAACTCTTGGTTGTAATAAAAAATCTCTATATTCATTAAAAACGGAATGGATGAATCAGTTTTTAGAACACTCAAGTTATAAAATAACAAGCAGTTATTTTTAAAGAGTATATCTACTAATGCAAATATGCATAACTGTTTTTTAAAAAACACATTTCTGAATACTTAGATATAATGAGGATTTTCTTATAAATTACAGAATTTAAGGAAGATAAGATTAAGAAATGTATCTCAATGACATAATCATGGGCTTAAGTTGTTTTTGTTTTTGTTTCTTTTCATTCTGGCACTGTGTTGTCTTCTCAATAAAAATATTTTCCTTACTAAGAAGAATTTATAATATTTGTCATCGACTGTTTGCATGGAAACTAGATTCCATGCACATGACCCAGAAATGGCACTGCTGTTCATTAAGAAGGTGACACACGTACCAACCCTCAGCACTTTAAAAACTTTCAGTGCAGTGATGTTACAAGTTAGTTACGTTTTCCTTTGCTTTTATTGTATCAAAAGAAAAGTTAAAATTACCATTTTTATTATTTATAAAACTTTCACAATATAGACACATAATGATTTAATGAAAAAATGATGTCCCTGTGTATGGTATCAGTGCAGTAAACAAAACTGTCATTTCTGTGTATATACTCTACTGACAGGCATTCATGCAGAGTTTTCATGTAAAAGTTCAGTAATAGTTGAAATGCAATTCAGAATGTCAAGCCAGCAATTCAGTTCTGTCCTGAATTTTAGTAATAAGATCAAGTTCCTCAATTGTCCTACATATGCTATTATGAAAGCATATTAAACACTTCCATGTTCTGTTTTAGAGATGTCTTTTCTATACTTGACAACACATTTTTTAACAACTAAAACTATATGGCACATAAAACAGAAAAGAAAAACACTTAAGGAGGTCAGGTAGCTATTGTTCAACCACCTGCAGTGTTTTCATGTGAAAAAAGAAAAAAACAGTAGACAGGCACTTCTCTTGCTTCAGAAGACTAAACTTGGACAAATACGTGAAGTAGCATAGGGGAAACACTACTTTAGCCATAAAAGAAACTCAAAGCTTTCACTTCTTGTTGTGTGGACTACTAATTGCATAAGAAAAAAATTTAAAATGCAGTATTTTCAGAATAAAACCACTTCAGTGAAAAAAAGGAGATAATATGTAGGTGAAGTAGTGGAATCTTAAAGAATTGATAAAGTGATTTTAGAACTGCCCAATAATAGAGAAAGCTGTCTCAAAGAATGCCATTCTTTATCCGGGAAACTTGCCAAAGGATACTGAGCAATTACATCCCAAAGATATATAGGCCAAGTTCCTTCTTCAAGTACGGATTGAACCAAAAGATCTCTGAGGTTCCTAGAAGTACAATAGACTACTATGGCATTCCAACATTTAGCGCTGCACTTATATAAACATTATTCTAAATGCAATTAATCTCCACAAGCCTAACACATATGGAATGCCTGTACAGCAAGTTATTCATTTTGTCAGTAACACAGCTAAAATTGGAGACATCCCTGGGAATGAGAAAGGGTTAAACTAACAACTTCAATGGTCTGTAAAAAAAAAAAAAAAAGAAAGAAAGAAAGTTATATAACTTATTTTAATTCTTGCACAATTAAGTTGTAAGGTAGCTTTCTCATAGTTAATGAGGCAGGTGTCCATGAAAAATTTAACATAGTTACACCAAAACAACTTCTTAATTGACTAAACTTTTTTGATATAAACTGTCATGTACTGCCACAGCAAAATCAATAAGGAAAATGTATTACACACACACACACACACACACACACACACACACACATGGAGAGAGAGGAAAGAATATAGTGGACCTAAATTCTATCATATTATATATCTACATTTAGTATAGTATTTACTACTAAACTTTACAAAGTTCCACCAGATGGGTGTCAAGATGTCATGTATTATCATCTTCTAAGGAGGAGAGACTATTCATTTTGCTCTCCAACATTCAAACCCTCTTCGTAAAAGCACCCAATTTTCTTTTGAGGAATTGCATTCTGCTCCCTTGCCCATTGTGTCTAGTATTGGTGGAAAGATAAATCTCAGGAACTGCAAAGAGCCAGCTAAGAATAGCTAAGGCACTACTGAGTAAGAATGGGCAAAAAAGCTTGCTCTGTGGGATATCAGGAGTTATTTAAAAATACAATATTTAATACAATGTTGCATTGGGACAAGGACAGAGAAGTGAACAAATAATACAAAATAAAGATTTCATAAATAAAGGACACCTAGAAAACAAAGCACTCTCTACCCAGGGGAAAGAATGATTTCAATAAAGGTTTCTAGGGAAATTCAATATCCACATGGAATAAATGGTTTGACATTTATCTCACAAAATAAATAAAAATCAATTCCAGGTAAACTATAGAGCAAAATGTAAAAGGCAATACAATAAAGCTTCTAGAACATAGTATAAAAAAGTATCTTTATGATAGGACAGGGAAAGATTTCTTAAACAGGACACAATAAGCAATAACTCTGAAGAAAAAGATTGATTAATTGGACCACATAAAAACTAATTATTTTTGTTTTCAGCAGATAGCACTAAGAGATTTAAAAGGTAAATCACCCAGTAGAAGATATTTGCAAAAAACATAACCAACAAGATTTCTATGTTGTGTGCATATGCATGTGTGTATCAATCATACAAGTCAATAGGAAAAGCAAAAAAGTGACTCAATAAACAAATATGGTAAAAAATTTAAACTAATAATTCACAAATGTCCAATTGGAACTTGACCAGATTAGTCAGATAAGCAAATGAAAAGTACACTAAGATACTAAAACACACAGACAAGAGTGATTGAAATGTAAAATCCTGAAAAATACATACCAAAGGTTGGTAAGGAGACGAACTAATAGAAGGATATCAAGTAGGAGATGGGCAGGTATATTTATACCACTACAGAAAACAGTCTGGTATTATCTACTAAACCTGAAAATACACATACCAAGCAGTACGGCATTCAAATATACACCCAAGGGATATAAAGATAAAAACTAGAAACAACTCAAATATCCACAAGTGATAAAATGGATTTAAAAATTTTGAAATATGTTAAACATCACAAAGCAATGAAAATGAAAGAAAAATGCAGCTAGATGTAACATCTCTCTCTATTCAATATCACAGACATCATGTTAGGAGGAGAATACCAGGAATAGGAGGTTACATGTTGCATCATTCCGATTCTTTAAAAAATGATGAAATTCACTTAGTTAGGGATGCACACCTGGGCGTTAGAATTATGTTTTCAAAAAGCAAGACAATTAATGCTATTAAATAAGTAACAAAGGCAGCATAAAAATTAATTTGGAAGACTAAAGCGCAGATGGTGACTGAGAGGGCAAAGATCTATACCTTCACAGATGGTGCCTGCACAGATGTTGGCTTTGCAACAGTTAAATAAAGTACATAATTTTGCTTTACAGACTTTTCTGAATATATGTCATAACAATAAAATACAAAATTAAAAAAAGTGAACAGTAAAGCAAATGGGAAATGTGACTCTCGGAATAATAATGTTTAAAAATCTGAAAGTCCCGTGTAAATTAATAGAATAGATTGTAATATTTTTTTACATAAGTCTAATGTTCTGTTTCGATTTTTCTACCTAGATTCGTGTATTTAGCAAGATTGTAATATACTATTCCTGTTCTTGCTAACTGGATTTACCTAGCATATAAAATTATATGATGTTCTTACTCTATTGTTATTTTATTGAAATTAATTTCTAGATAAAGTTTGTCATAGGACTAAAATAAAGTAAATTTTTAATATATCACTTACAAAATTTATTGATCCATCCAAGTCAATTATTTATAGACTAGATAGTTAGCATACTCAGAGACTGAGAAGGAAATAAAAAATATAGAAAATACTAGTGGAATTGTTTCTATATGTACATCCTATTGTACTGAAGTAACATAAATTCAAAACACCCAACATAACTAACTAATTTTGTGTAAATACCATCAATCTCTTTAGTTAGTGAACTCTTATTTTTGTCTTGTTGCTTTTGAGACTTAATTCAAAGTTTAAGTCCAAGTCAGTCAGTTAGCTTTTCTATAGGTTTTGAAAATATTTCTAGCACCAAAGACCATTCTGAATAAATTCAACACTGACCATAATTAAGATCAGATAAGGTAGGATTGAAACCAAATAGATGATTTATTATTTTGAAAAATTACATATAGTTCTCCTCTAAGTATTTTTATTTACTTTATAGATACCTAACCTAATTTTAATGAAATATTTTATTATTTAAAGGAATAGACTGAACATGTAAATTATAAAAGTAATATAATGACAAGGTAGATTATCCAGGTTGCTTCGTACACACCATTGAAATTCTCTAAGCCACTATGAAATTTTTATTTACTTTCTGTGCACCTGACCTAAAGAAAAAGATTAAGGAAACTGTTGAAAATCATGTTCCTTGGTACATTTCTCATACTCAGGGCATGTAGCTTAACCTGTATCAGTACTATTCATACAGCCATTGTTCATGGACAATTCCCTAAAAATGCTTTAACCAAACTTACATACAGTCCAATAAAAATAGAATTGAAGCTACCAGAAGGAAAACGACAACTGTGCTAATGTATAGTTTTAATTATCATTATGTCTTCTCTGAGCCTGGAGAGTCAGAACTATGTTTTCTTTATTAAATGAATGTTTCTTTTATTAAATGAATCAAGGATTTGTTTCTTCAAACAGCCAGGAGTATCAAGAAAACAGAATAGAAGGCAATCCTTATATTTGATTTGTTTGTTAAAGCCTAACCAAAATGAAAATTAAGTAATCCTTAAGGAATCTTTAGAAGAAAACCATCATAAAAATTCAGTATTCCCAGGTTTAGAATTTTTTTAATATTAGCAAGATATTATAAATTCACAGCTCACAGTTTTTAAAGTGCAGATCAACAGACACTGAATATCTCTGAAAGATGCAATCTAAAAAAGCCTCCTACTTGGGAACGTTTCTGTGCCTTTTCTATTTCATTTACTTAAGGATATAGTATTTCTTTCCACATAGCTTTTTACCATTTAACTCCCAATAGTTTTTCTTTGGTTTTCTCAAATGCTCTTTTCCTTTGCCCTTCCATCAGAGTTCATTATCTTCTCATTCTCTATCTAAAAGCAGAATTTTCCTGAGAGGAATCATTAAAAGCCTTCATATATGCTTTCTGCTTACCTAATTGCAAGCAAAGTGGGACTTTTCCCTTGATTTTAATCATTCCAGGTTCTTCACTGACACATTTAATCTGTCACAGCAATAGCTCTAGAGTTCATTTACCACACTCATTTGTAAAGATCCTTCTTTTATAAGGGAGGCTACAAAATCAACTACCCTTAGGGTAATTAAAACTAAAAGAGTTATCTTCCTGTCAGAAATGGTTTATGTAAAACACCTGAAAATATGTAAAAGCACTAGACAGGTTAAGAAGCTTCTTTTAGCCTGACCTGTGGTGGCACAGTGGATAAGGCATCGACCTGGAATGCTGAGGTTGCCAGTTTGAAACCCTGGTCAAGGCTCCTATAGAAGTTGATGCTTCCTGCTCCTCCCCCCCTTTCCCTCTCTTTCTCTCTCCCTCTCTCCACCTCTCTGTCTCACTCTCTCTCCTCTCTAAAATGAATTTAAAAATTTAATAGAAAAAGAAGCTTCTTTTAGCCTTATGGTATATAATGGGATATTAAGCATTATTCTGGGCATTGTTTAACATGTTTTTCTGCAAAACGAAAAAAAAAAACACCTCACTTAGCAATACAATAAAAGCATACATGTTCAGATGTTTGGGGTCAGAAATACCCTAGATTTAAAATATATATATATATAAAGTATTAACTAACAGTGCCTCAGCTTTGTCAGAATCTGATACATTAACGGATATTTTTTGCTATTAGTAAATTTGAGCTAATTTTCTAGATGATAGTTATATAAATGATCAGAATAAATACACACCTTGTATTGCTGACATGGTCAAATAAGTCCTCCTGAGCCATTATAGGAAAAACACAAATATACCACATTTTAATGTTTAATGAGGAAACAATATCTGTATATAATATAATAGGATAATTATGAATATTAAAAAAGTAAATAATATCTTAATTCACCAAATGGTTATTTTTTTTTCAGGGACAGAAAGAGAGAATCAGAGAGAGGGATAGATTGGGACAGACAGACAGAAATGGAGAGAGATGAGAAGCAACAATCATCAGTTTTTTGTTGCGACACCTTAGTTGTTCACTAATTGCTTTCTCATATGTTCCCTAACTGCAGGCCCTCAGCAGACTGAGTAACACCTTGCTCGAGCCAGCGACCTTGGGTCCAAGCTGGTGAGCTTTTTGCTCAAGCCAGGTGAGCCCGCTATCAAGCTTGCGACCTCGGGGTCTCAAACCTGGGTCCTCTGCATCCTACTCTGATGCTCTATCTGCTGCACCACCGCCTGGTAAGGCCAAATTGTTATGAAAAACTTTCTTTGTGTCCAATACAGTTCTAAGAGCCATAAGCATGCACAGGCATAATAATTGCTATGATGTTGAGTTGAGTACCTTATGATCTCTAAGAAAAGACCTTTATAGAAATAACTATCATTCAAAGCAGTAACTATTAAGGATCAAAAGAAAGAAATCAGTGCCCTTTGAATATCAGGAAGAATAAAAGTCACTTTAAGCTGACTACATTTGATTAGATTTGGCAATGTCATAGACTTGAAATTTAGAGATGTTAATCAGTTGGCTTCAATGAGTTCGCAACATTTCACTGGTAAAGATGACAGGAAAGAAATTCTAGGCAGCAGAAATATAAATAGAGGTGGAGGTACAGGAATAGAAAGCCAAAGGACAGGGTTGGAAATCTGTGAATGGGCTTTGGCTAAAATGCTGGCCATATTTAGGTGAATTAATTAAATATTAACAGTGAGTGAGCCCAAATTTTAGTTGCTTTTGTATTCCAAGTTTAAAATTTTTAGAATTTATTTTTTAGGCTAATGAGGAGTATTAAAAAAACGAAGAACTATATTTATTTAATTATAATCCCAACTTTTATGAGTTTGCTAATAATACTCTATTTTATACCTATAGACACTGACCTAAGTGAGATTAGAAAGTGTATCAAAGCTACTAAGTGGTATTTACTCCAAAACCTACATTGTTTCCATATTACCACAAAGAACAGTTACTACAATATGAGTAGCACAGTGTTTGCCGGAGAGCAAATACAGTGTAGAGTGTGTGGCAAAACAGTGAAGGAGAAGACAAGTCAGGAATATTATGAAGTCTTTATAAATAGTTCCAGTGAAATGGAATTGGCAGTAATTGCAATACAAAAATAACAGAAAAGAGGTATTTCAAATAGTACCACAAAGAATCTACAGTTTCTTTACTGAATTATAAATGGATTACCATAATAACTTTAGCCAGTGTTCTATGTTAAAGGGAACAAAAAAATTCTTTAAAACTCTAACCTAGCTAAGACCAATAAAAATAAGTAAATAAATAAATGAGAAAATAACAGATATTTAAATACTAAGAAATAGCTCAGCAATTACAAACATAATTTTCTGAATGCCAGAAGTGTTATAGATGTATTTATAATATTTCAGCCATATGTTTTTACTTTTTTAAAATTTCTGTTATTTGCGCTAAAATAACCTGGTAAAATTAGGTAAAGATAAGCACGGTGTTATAAGAATTAAAATAATTCTTTAAATTGGTATCTTAGATTCCTTTGGCCAGAAAAGAGTTTGTGTGAAATGTAGTAATTTAAACAAGAAGCTCAAATAATCAAAAATATATTTATTTTATAAATCAACTGAAAGCATCATTAATTCTGTGTCTCCTTGATGCCTGTCACCATGGTATCAAATCACAGAACTATCAAAAGAGAAGCAATAAGAAACATACTCCATTGTAAATCATATCAGAGAAATCTTTCTATGTTATTTAGCCTAAGGCTAAAGGTAGGCATTATTAAAACGTTGCTTTGTTGTGTTCCTTAGATTTTAATACTGACACTACAGCTAGTCTTCAAGGGTACAGTTCAGGGTTAGAGTGCTTAACTGAATACTCTGAGTCTTCTCAAGGAGAAATGTTTTACTGTGAGAACTCAGCTTTCCTGTACTCTCCAGAACACTCTGGGCATTGTCTCATTGTGTTTCTGGTTTACATACCTTAAAAAATTACTGAATAAATCTTTACCATGTATTTCTAATTCATATATACATATAAATATATATATATACTCCAAGTAGGAGCTCTTAAAGTCTTTCTACTCCACATGACTGTCAAGTACTCAGTGAAGCCCTCCTTGTCCTCCCTGACTATGTGAAATTTCATGTTATGCAGTTAAATAGAATTATGTACCTTCTTTTTTGGTTGCTCTTACCACAGCTACAATTTATGATAATTTTTTATTAATACCTGTCTCCCCTACCTCATAATAAGCTCCAAGAGTACAGGGAACATATCCATTTTGACTTACTGTTCCAATGCCAGTGCACAGCCTGAACTCAATAAATCATTCATTTAATGGATAAACACATGAATCACTCAATCAATCTCAAAGTTAACAGAATTCTTAGAGGTTCATCCTCCATTATTGATTCTAGTTTAGCACATCAGTCTGCAATGCTCACACTGTACATTAAGTTTACAACAAGGAATCATGTATAAAGACACTACCACTGACCTTATAAAAATATATTTAACTTCAAGTAAAGTGAGAGTACATGATATTTTCTCTCAATATTCAACTTCGTGTGGGGGAAGGACCTCAGCATACTTGAAATTGGAATTATTGCCACCATCTATTCAATTAACTAAATTAGTACAACTAAAAGTCTCTGAGATGGCTACAGAAAACTCTAATTATATAAGCAAATGATGTTTTAACTATTTTTCCAGCTATTCAATGTGTAAAATGCAGCAAAGGGCACCACAAAAACCATCCACCATCCAAAGATATTCATGATTTTGTACATTGAAAGCTATCACCATAGGTTTTTGCCTTAAACTATGATAGAAATCTTACAAAATGAACTGAGAAAGTAGGAAAAAATATTTTTCTTTAGAAAATCTTTTTGTTGCTTTATCAAGATGGCATTGAGCTGAAAGCCTCTGATATGAACAGTCATACCCAAAATTTGAGCATGACTCTCCAGGATTTCACAGACACCAACCACATAGAGCTTTTTACCAGTTTCATCAGTATATGGTTTGTATCTTTCTGAAAGGCAACTCAGATTCTGCATGAGCCATACTCTGAATTCAGCCAAATACTGCTGAAACTCAGTGATACTAAGTGGAGTACAGGATGCCCAATCACAAAACTATTCTTGGTGAGATTCCATGGGGGTACACATTAAGTATATGAAGAACCCCTATAAATAAAGATAGAACACACCATGCTTTTCATCCCTTGACATTGGCATTAGTCAGCAGCAGAAAGATAAATATGAGTTCTGGCACCCAGACCAGGAACAGGTTTCTTTAAGGTGAAAAGCTGTTATGTAAACTATAAGGTAAATAGGTAAGCTCAGAGACAACAAATACTAAACCCTGTTGTACTCAACTTTACACCCTCAATATTGCAAGTCACCTGCTTCACAGAAAACAACTCTAACCAACATTGTAATTAAAAGGAAAGGGCAATGATGGTATTTTGAGAAAGGATTAAAGTTAAGAAAACATAATTTCTAGAAATCATACCTTCTGGCACAATTTGCTATCTGTACTGGGATGTTTTTAACTTGATCATACACTTGACCAAACTTCAGTGAGTCATCAGAATAGACACTGCCCAGCCCCTCCCGTTCTTTTTTGCAAAGTTATATGTAAGCTGGTCATCCAGTTTTCCTACTCTTAGGGCTCTACTCAAGTAATAGCTGAATATGCCTGACCAGGTGGAGGCACAATGGATACAGTAACGGCCTGGGACGCTAAAGATGTAAGTTTGAAACCCTGAGGTCACCAGCTTGAGCGTAAGATCACAGACATGACCCCATCCACAGTCGCTGCCTTAAGCCTAAAGGTCACTGGATTGAAGCCTAAAGTCGCTGGCATGAGCTCAGCATCACTAGTCCCTGGCTTGGTTTGAGTCCCCCAGTCAAGGCACATATGATAAAACAATCAATGAACTACTAAGGTATACAGCAACTATAAGTTGATGTTTCTCATCTCTCTCCCTTCTAGTCTGTCCCTGTCGATCGCTCTCTCTCTCCCCCTCTCCCTCTCCAAATACACACACACACACACACACACACACACACACACACACTCCAGTGTAAAGAAGACATGGAATAAAAATATCCTTTATAGTTAAGAGGAAAATTTAGGGCAGTTACTGGTATAAAACAACTTTGTACTGGAAATACATTACAAGAGAAGTATTCCCTTAGCATAGTCTTCCGTAATTGACTGGAGACAAATTATTTTTTTTTAATTTTATTTAAGTTTCTTTAAAAATATCAGAACTTCTACTTAGGCAATTTTCAGTGTTCTAGAAAACAATTCCAAAAGGAAAGTTTTTTTCCCCTTCTCTATAGGAAAGCTGAGCATAATGACTCATTCAATATATGCTCCATTGTTAATATCAGAAAAAAATGTATTTAAGAAAACAATCATGCTAGGAGGACGTACTCATAATAGGTGAAGGAGAAAGAAATTGTAGAGCATTGAAACATGTGAAATCTTCTGAGTTTCACTAAACTCATTTGATAACTATTATTTTAAAATAAAAAAATAAGATTATAACAGATGGAGCACTTTTGCTTTTACTGGCATTTCTTTTCTAATTACTTGAAGTTTTTAAAATAAATATATAATATCTATTGGTTGTAATTTTTCTGGAATTTACACAAATTCTCATTACATTTTCTGGGTAAAAATTACCTAAATAATTCAGAACTCAAATGTACTTTTACTCTCACTTAAAGGACATGATGAATTGAAAATGTATAATTAAGAAGTACCAGTCATTTGAATTGGGTGCTCATATATATATGAGATTGTGAAATGTTTCAAATCTTCAAGATAAAAATATGGCCAAAAGGCATTCAAAGTCATGCCCTTGTATGCAGTAATTATACATCTAGAAATTTATGTTATCAGAATAATTACAAGTGGGGGCAAAATTTTGAATATAATATTATTCATGCTAGCATAATTAAAAATCAGAAATAATGTAAAAAAGTAACCCAAACACAGCAAAATAGCAGATTGGCTAAATAATAGGTAACATTAGGACCCAATGTAGCTATAAATAACTGGATATCTGCCTAATGTAGACTTAAGCAAATAAGAGTTCATTGTTCTTACATAAGTCTACAGATAAGTAATGGCAACATGGTTTTAGGTGCTCAACAATGGCACCAAGATCCCAGAATTTTTCCATAATTCTGTCCTGACATTCTTAGAATTGTATTTGCATTCTCATAGTTGAAATATGGCAGACATAGATCAGACATCATCTTTCAAGGTAAAAAGGAGGAGATAAGAGTAAAAATTTTAATATATATCAGTCCCTTTCATCAAAAATAGTAGACTTGCCAGAAATACATCAGGAGACTTCTACCTAAATCCCACAAGCTAAAATGGGTTCATTACCAATCAACCCTAGCTGGAATAAAGTAAAAAAAGTATTTCTTATCCAGCCAGCCTTTAGTCTTGGAAGTAGAGAGAAGGAAGTGGAAATAAATGCTGAGTTAGTCAACCAGTAGGAACCCCCACAGATATTATATATCTTTGAAATAAGTTACTTGAGAGCAGGAAGTTTATCTATTGGCCTTTATATCCCTGAAGGATATATTGAACACAACAATGTTCAATAAGTGGTTGATGAGTAAATAGATTGATAAATAAATGGAATATGAAAAGTCATTGAAAGTACATTTTCAAAGGATATGAAGGCACTGAAGTTTTCTCCCAATAAACATTATATAAAGAAGAATAAAATGTATATATTCTGTACCCCAATCCTGAGGGATTCACACAAAAACAAGTGTGAAAATAAATTCCAGAATACTGAGTAGTTCTCTCTAGTTAGTATTCCTATGTTAGAAGATTACTGTGCCTTAGCATCTACACTGCAAAATGGGTAACAGAATCTGCATCCCAAGGTCCTTATGATAGTGAAATGAAGTGAGTGTATCTCACTTTTTAGTTACCTAGCCAAGTCTGCTTTCTTCCCTTCCATATCCTTTAAATAGTTTTCATCCAGTTTTTAAATTTTGTTTGTGATTTTTCCTTTTCCTGCCTGATTCTCTCCAAATAACTTATGTGGAGCTTAAAGTTACATTCCGCTGATCTGAGGCCAATCCTGAACATAAAATGTTTAAAAAAAGAAAAGAAAATATTGGTGAATAATGATGACAATCTTTTTATTCCTAGGGAGCAATGCATGTTCTTTTTCTAGTTAACAGCATTATTTCCCTGTAGATAATAGTTGAGTGGTATTAGGTGAGATTTGGTCTTTTAATAAGCACAGTGTGTCATGAAATCCATTAGACAGAATACAATACAATCCATACCCTCAAGGGACTCACAGTTCAGAAAAAAGTACAAACAGATGTATTAAGCATTATATGTGGCCCTGGCTGGTTGGTTCAGCCATAGAGTGTCACCCCAGTGTGTGAAAGTCCTGGGGTTTGATTCCAGTCAGGGAACACAGGAGAAGTGACCATCCTGCTTCTCCACCCTTCCTCCTCCCCTTCTCTCTCTCCACTTCCCACAGCCATGACCAATCGATTCGAGCATGTTACCCAGGGTGCTGAGGATGGCTCCCTGGAGTCTCCACCTCAGACATTAAAAATACCTTGGTTGTGAGCAGCCCCAGATGAGCAGAGCATTGGCCCCAGACTGGAATTTCTGGGTGGATCCTGGTTGGGGCATATGTGGGGGACTCTGTCTCTCTATTTCCCCTCCTTTCACTTAAAAAAAAGAAAGAATTATACGTTATTATGGAGAAGATGCAATGGTGATGTTAAAGCTATTCATGAGGGTCTGGGCACACGTGTGGAAGAAGGCTACAAGATCACACTAGAGGCACAGAAACAGAGATCAAGGCAGCTTTATGGAAGACGTACTAGCACAGTAGACATATTACAGAAACAGGTGGAGTTTACAGGGGAAGGAAGGGAGATAAAGCATTCAAGAAGAAAAAAGATAATGTCTATTTTTTATTCATTTTGTTTATTCATTACTTACTCATTTTGTTTATTAATTTTGATTATCGATTTTTATAGAAAAAAACCTGGGTTATATTTCCTTTAGTCACTTTATTAACAAACCCAATTCAAAATCCAGAAAGTTCTGATTAATAAACATTGTTCACTATGTTGGAAAAGAAAGGTCTTAAAGCCAATAATAGGATGTCTTTCCAGGCACAGATTTGTGTCTTAATTTATACTTCTGAAAATCAGGATACATTTCAGAGACATGGTTTCATTATTTTTTTAAACCTGAGACACTATTACAAGCTTCATGCTTGATGCAGAGATATAACTCATTCCCTTCTATTACAGCTCCACTATAATTAAAATGCCAGCTGTACCAATGGCTTTTGAAATCCACATGATAGGTTTTAACAGCATGTGTAAAATATGAAGGGAAATTTTTCTATTCAGTAATACAGAATGATGCAGCTGTTGCAAATACTATTTCTTTTATATAATGCAAATGCACAATCTTTACCTTTACTAATGGGGTTCACATTTCTTTGGGCATCCTTTGTCCCACCCTCACTTGACTGAATTCCACTTATCCATCAACAGGCACAAATCTCACCTTCTCTGGAAGGAATCCCTTCCCAACTCTGGAGCCTTAAGAGAGAAGGTTTTCCTGTTTGTTCCCTCATTTTCCCATGCTTTTCCTCCTAACAAATGTCTATTAATTGTCCCTCTCCTTTATGGCCCTTTTCTTATAGTGCTCATGGACTATGGCCCCTAAAGAAGGGTTAGTACAGAGTTGTTATTAAGAACCATGGCTCCCGAGCAGGGTTGCCTGGGATCAAAGCCCGGCTACATCACTCAGTGACTATGTGTATATAGTATGTTATTCCTCAGTTTCCGCATTTGAAAATGAGGGTCATAACAATACCCACCTTATAGGATGTTATGAAGATAAATGATTTAATATTTTCAAAATATTTATTTGGGAACTTAGTCCATAATAAGTAATATATGTTTTCTTATTTTTTTTATTATTACCTAATCATCAGTGTGTGCCCAGGACTAACATGATTCCTGACAATAAATACATATTGAATAAACAAATGAAGAAAAATCACTGAGCAGATTTTTTTCTCCCATTTCGTTCTTCCCAATTTTCCTTTCTCTCTTCCTTTCTTTTTTTCCCAGATTCCATCCTTCACTTCCTTCTTTCTTACTCTTTCTTACTCACTCACCTTGCAGACATCCAGTCAATACTGTACTTCAGGTTATTATAGAATTCTTGAATTAATCATTAAAAATTTCATACACCCCATTTGATCCACTGAAAGTCCAGGCTTTGTTAAAGATACATAAGTCTATTTCTCCCCACCCCTGTGTACAATTCTTCAGAAATAACACAAAATACACTAAATAGTTATGTAGGCAGCAAAGTAGGCAAAGATTATAGTCTGCTCAGAAGAATTTGGGCAATCCTCAAAACCAGTCTATCATGTAAACAATGGTCAATATTTGTTAGCCTAGATTACCTATAACTCCAGATGTTCGAACAGGTTTTCACTATACACTGACAGGTGGACCTAAATTTTAAGTGTAGACTAATGTCACAAAGTACATTAAGGCAGAAGAACAACCAAGATGGAGAGGTATGATGGCATGTGATAAGAAGAATTTTACCTATATGTTAGCAGACCTAGAGGCTGGTGAGAAAGTTAGAGATAAATCTTAAAAAGATATGATTTGGGGGAACCTAATATGTGTCAGGTTTCATAATCGAGGTTCTTTGCATTTACTTCAATTGTTCCCTACAACAAATCACGGAGTTATATATCTTTGTACTCATGTCAATATTGATGAAACTAAAACTTAATGTGATTAATTAATATTCCTAACATGAAAAAGCTATTTTTTGAGCTTGGATTTAAAATCTGGTTTGTCTCATTTTCAAGGTCATATTTTTCCCACTACAATATGCTAGTTAAGTAAGAATAATAGCTTTCACCAAACCATAAATGAGAATTATTAATTCCTCAAATCATCCTTTTCTAACAGTTCTCAAGAGGCAAATGGCTCCAAAACCTTTTGCATCCCTAGGGTAAATGGCTTCAAGATTTCATAGGTTCTTAGCTTTTAATTCAACACGATCACTCATAGTAAATGAGAAATAACTTTAAAATTATGCTTCCTTATGATTTCCTTATATAAAACAATAAAAAAATAAGGAGGATTTTCCTCTCATAACTCCTCCCAAAATATCACATGAGACATATTTACTTGTCAGGAATAAATTTATGTTCAAAGGAGTGTGACAAATATAGAAAAAGCAGAAATGACGCTGGCTGCCTGTATTCACATGCCCTAAGAAAGTCTAATTTCTCAGAAGAGTTAAGAGAAGTTTAGATGCTGTATGGCAGCTCTGACACTAGGATTAATGAAGAAAGAATCAATATCAGAATTCTGTTTATTTGATTGTAAAGAAAGAAAAACTATAGTTCTAGATCAAGAAAAAATATATATAAATGAGAAAATCTGTGTCCCTCACACAGTACCAAGAAAAACATAAATGTAATTGTTATGCCTAATATTTGACATTTTAAACAAGTGGAAATTGTCAGGTTACAAACACAGAGTAAGTCAGATATCTAAACTATTCAAATTATTTCTGTTTTCTTGGAACATTTCTCAGTTTCTCATTTGTTTAACTTTTAATTACTTCAAAAAAGCTATTTGAATCACTCTTAATAGACCCATTAGATTTCAATGTACTTCCAAATTAATTTGAAAAATTTTAAGAAATATTTTGGAAATAAAATTAAAAATCTTAAAAATATTCCTCATTGTAACATTTTACACTTATACATCAGTGTATAAATCACATAAGCTTTTTTTCACTCTAACTTGTTTGTAAAATGATTACCTAGAGTAGTAATAGATGGAGACTTGACTTGGGTGTTGAGCACACAGTGCAGTACACACACAATCTGTTGTAGAGTTGTGCACCTGGAATTTGTATGATTTTGTTGACCAATGTCACCTCAATAAATTCAATAATTTTTTAAAAATTAATGTTCATCCACAAAAAAATGTCAAAGGAAATAATAAATTCAGCAAAGTCACATTGTAAAATCAACACTCAAAAAACAATTGTGTTTCTACACACTAACAATAAATAATATGCAAAGGAAATTGAAAAAAACAACTACATTTACAATAGGACCAAAAGGAATAAAATATTTAGGTGTAAACTTAAGTAGGGAGCCCAAAAACTTGTATACTGGAAACTATAAAACATTGAAAGAAATTAAAGAAGACGCAAACAAATGGAAAAACACCTGTGTGTACATGGATTAGAAGTCATAATGTTTTTAGATGTCACTACGGCCCAAGATGATTTGTAGATTTAATGTAATCTCTATTAAAATCCCAATGACATTTTTTCAAAAATAATATATTCACCTTAAAAATCTCATGGAATCTGATTAACTGGTTGTGGCATAGTGGATAGAGCACTCACCTGGAATGTTGAGGTCCCAGGTTCAAACGCTGAGGTTGCCTGCTTGAATGTGGGAATGCTGGCTTGAGCATTGGGTCATCCACATGATCCCATGGTCACTGGCTTGAGCCCAAAGGTCAATGGCCTGAAGCCCAAGGATGCTGGCTTGATGAAGGGTCACTGGGTTGGCTGGAGCCCCCTGGTCAAGACATGTCTGAGAAGGAATCAATGAACCACTAAAGTGATGCAACTACAAGATAATGCTTCTCATCTCTGTCCCTTCCTGCCTGTTGCTCTCTCTAGCTAAAAAAACAAAAAGAACAAAAATTAAAAAAAAAATCTTAGGAAACCCTAAGGAACTTTAAATAGCCAAAACAATTTTGAAAAAGAACAAAGTTGGAAGTCCCAAACTTCCTAATTTCAAAACTTACTACCTAGCTACAGTTTCAAAACAGTGTGCCAATGACATAATGATAGACATATATAGACCAATGGAATAAATAGAGAGCCCAGAAATAAACCCATATGGTCAAATGCTTTTGACCAAATGTACCAAGATTATTCAGGGGAAATGGGTCAGTCTTTTCAACAAATGGTGTTTAGAAAACTGGTCACCCATATGCAGAAGAACAAAAAATAGAAAAAACTATTCCCATGCAATAAATAAAGAATGCAAAAATAAGAACGAAGCTGGGTCCCTACTTTACAACATATATAACAATTACTAAAAAGTGAGGTAGGAGATAAAATCATAAAACTCTTGGAGAATAACAAAGGGAGAAAACTTCATGATTCTGGATTTGACAAGATTTCATTGATATGACACCAAAATAAAAGACAAAGAAAATAAGTAGGTCAGAGTACATAAAAATTTAATATTTCTGTATATCACGTGACACATCAAAAAAATGAAAAATCAACTTACAAAATGGAATAAAATATTTGCATATTGTATATCTGATAAGGGGTTATACATAGAATATATAAAAAAATTATTTAACTATCCAACAAGAAACAAACTTATTAATCATTAGAGAGATTCAAATCAAAATAACAATAAGATAACATATCACGACAATTAAGATAGTTACTAGAAAAAACAGAAAACAAAAGATACCTAACATTGGTAAGGATTTGAAAAACAATTCATGAGTACTGTTGGGTTAGAATGTAAAATAATGCAGTAGTTGTGAAAAAATAATTTGGCAGTTCCTCAAAAATGTTGAAAATGCAATTGCCATATGACCCATTAATTGTACTTCTGGGTGTACCTCAAAGGAATTGAAAGCAGTGCCTTAAAGAAAAATTTTTACACCCAGGTTCATAGCAACATTATTCATAATAGTTAAAATGTGGAAGCAACCCAAGTGTCAATCTATAGATAAATGAATAAACAAAATATAGTATATTATTCTATCTAAATTGAACCTAAAAAAGGAAAGGACTTCCTACTCATGCTAAAATTACAACCTGGATGAATGTTGAAGACATTATGTTAAATAAAATAAAGCATAAAAAACCAAATATTATATAATTCCTTTTACATAAGGTACTGTAAAGCCTGTGGCTGAGGCCACTATCACAGCCACCTGACCCACGCAGGTTCGCATTGGATTCGAACAGTCGGTAATGAAACACAGGAGCCAAAAACTGGTGAGCCATCGGCTTTAATTCTAGCTTGCACCCGGCGGGCAAGCAAAAACACACACTGGGCTCCAAAACCCACACATTCAGTGCTCACAAAGCTACTGACTTATCCGAGTTGCCTAGAATCAAAGGTTTCTAGCTCACCAGACTTATTCACCTCTGTTTCCCGTCTCCTCCTGCACAAACTCTTAACAAACTGGCTTCTTCTTCAGCACTCTGCCATCTTGACTGCTTCTCCTGCACATGGCCTTAATCTGCTCTCCTCTCTAATACCAACCTCAGGAACTCAGGAACCAAGAGAGAGAGAGAGCTAGCTACCGGTCCGCCCACTTTATAGCATAGATAATCCAAACCTTTAATCCAATTATACATTCAAGAAAGTCTCTGATACAAAGCCACCCATCTGAGGCATAATGGGATTCCTCAAGAGAGTGCACCACCCTACATCATCCAATCAGTCAAGGATGTAGGGAAGAGTTTACTCTTAAACTAAGCCTTAGGCTATAATGACCTGGCCTACCTACATTACAGCTTTTCCCCCACAGCCATCTCAAGCATAAGGGCAAATAATATCACCTGGATGACGGGCTTCCATGTGGGCGGCGCCATCTTTAACAAAGTGAGCATATTATATTTTATCTGCCGAACAGGTACCTAGAGTAGTCAAATTCATATAGAAAAAAGTGGAATGGTGGTTGCCAGAGATTAGGGGAAAGAGGAATAGGGAGCTGTGTAAAGTCAGTAGTCGAGGCCGCCATCACAGGTCAGGCTCACATTGGATTCAAACAGTCGGTAATGAAACAATGGAGCCAAGAACTGGTCAGCCATCAGCTTTAATTCTAGCTTGCACCCAGCGGGCAAAGAAAAACCACACACTGGGCTCCAAAACCCACTCATTCAGTGTTCAAAAAGTTACTGATTTATCCAAGTTTCCTAGAATCAAAGGTTTCTAGCTCACCAGACTTATTCACCTCTGTTTCCCATTTCCTTCTCTCTACCCAAACTCTGCACAAACTGGCTTCTCACTCAGCACTCTGCCACTTGGCTGCTTCTCCTGGACTCCCCATGGCCTTAATCAGCTCTCCTCTCTAATTCCTCAGGAACCAAGAGTGAGCAAGCTTCTGGTCTGCCCCACTTTATAGCATAGATTCAAGACCTTTAATCCCCTCTACAAACAAGAAAGTCTCTGATACAAAGTCACTCATCTGAGGCACAATAGGATACCTCATGAGTGCACCACCCTACATTATCCAGTCAGTCAAGGGTGTGGAGAAGAGCTTACTCTTAAAACTAAGCCTTAGGCTATAACGACCTGGCCTGCCCACAGCCTGTCCCAGAGCACACATTAATATCAACGGACTTACATGTGGGCAGCGCCATCTTTAACAAAGTGAGCATAATATATTTTATCTGCCCAAAAAGCTGCATAATGGGTTTAAAGTTTCAGTTTTATAAGATGAAGAGTTCTAAGATTGGTTGCTACTAGGGTCTAAAGATTTGTATCCTTCCAAAATTCATATTTTGAAAGCTGATGCTCAATATGATGGTATTAGGAGATAGTAACCTTGGAAAGTGATTAAGGGTGAAGCTCTCTTGAATAGATCAGTGTCCTAAAAGAAGCATTGTTGGGCAGATAAAATATATTATGCTCACTTTGTTAAAGATGGCGCTGCCCACATGGAAGTTCGTTGATATTAATGTGTGTTCTGGAACAGGCTGTGGGCAGACCAGGTCGTTGTAGCCTAAGGCTTAGTTTTAAGAGTAAGCTTTTCCCCACACCCTTGACTGATTGGATGATGTAGGGTGGTGCACTCTCCTGAGGAATCCCATTATACAGAGACTTCCTTGTTTGTATAATTGGATTAAAGGTTTTGAGTCTATGCTATAAAGTGGGAGAGAACAGTAGCTTGATCTATCTCTTGGTTCCTGAGTTCCGGAGGTATCAGAGAGGAGAGCAGATGAAGGCCACATGGAGGCCAGGAGAAGCAGCCAAGATGGCACAGTGCTGAGGGAGAAGCCAGTTTGTTAAGAGTTTGTGCTGGAGGAGATGGGGAACAGAGGTGAATAAGTCTGGTGAGCTAGAAACCTTTGATTCTAGGCAACTCGGATAAGTCAGTAGCTTTGTGAGCACTGAATGTGTGGGTTTTGGAGCCCAGTGTGTGTTTTTGCTTGCCCGCTGGGTGCAAGCTAGAATTAAAGCTGATGGCTCACCAGTTCGTGGCTCCTGTGTTTCATTACCGACTGTTCGAATCTAATGCGAACCTGCATTGGCCAGGCGGCTGTGATAGTGGCCGCGACTACTGGCTTTACAAGCATCAAGAGAATAATTTTACTACTTCCACCATGTGAAGACAGAGCACAGAAACAGTCTATGAACCAAGAAGCTGGGCCCCACCAAGATTGAATATTCCTGTCACTGGATCAACGGCTTCCCAGCCTCCAGAACTGTGTGTAATATAGTGTTTTATAAGCCCCTTGGTGTATGGTATTTTGTTATGGCAGCAGAAATGGACTAAGACAGTTGCACAGCAATGTGAGTATACTTGACATCACGGAACTTCATACTTAATGATTAACATGATGAATTTTGTTACATATATTTTACCATAATTAAAAACTTAAACAATAAAACATGCTCAGATATTTAAAATCAATACAAATGTCATACTGCGCTTGTATGATCGTTACACTGGTTATATGTACCATTATATGATTGTAAAGCCAGTAGTCGAGGCCGCCATCACAGCCGCCTGGCCCACGCAGGTTCGCATTGTATTCGAACAGAGGGCAATGAAACATGGGAGCCAAGAACTGGTGAGCCATCAGCTTTAATTCTAGCTTGCACCTGGCGGGCAAGCAAAAACACACACTGGGCTCCAAAACCCACACATTCAGTGCTCACAAAGCTACTGACTTATCCGAGTTTCCTAGAATCAAAGGTTTCTAGCTCACCAGACTTATTCACCTGTTTGCCTTCTCCTTCTGCATAAACTCTTAACAAACTGGCTTCTTCCTCAGCACTCTGCCATCTCGGCTGCTTCTCCTGGCCTTCACATGGCCTTACTCTGCTCTCCTCTCTAATACTAATCTCAGGAACCCAGGAACCGAGAGAGAGAGATCAAGCTACTGGTCTGTCCCACTTTATAATGTAGAATCCAAACCCTTAATCCAATTATACATAAAGAAAGTCTCTGATACAAAGCCACCCATCTGAGGCATAATGGGATTCCTCCCTACATCACCACCCTACATCATCCAATCAGTCAAGGGTGTGGAGAAGAGCTTACTCTTAAACTAAGCCTTAGGCTATAACGACCCGGCCTGCCCACAGCCTATTCCAGAACACACATTAATATCAACGAACTTCCATGTGGGCAGCGCCATCTTTAACAAAGTGAGCATAATATATTTTATCTGCCCAACAATGATATAATCCTCATGATCCCACACAAGTTCAAGGCTGCCAAAACTAACATAAATATGGCATTTACATATCAGTTTTCTAACACTGGAGCCAAAAGCTAAAGCCAAAGAGCAGGTGTAGTTTAAATTCTCAGGCTTATGCCAAGCCTCAGTACAAGCCGAGAAAAAGATTATCACAGCCTTACCAATAGTAAAAATCTCATAAACTTTGGCAGACAGGTTGTTGGGCAGATAAAATATAATATGCTCACTTTGTTAAAGATGGCGCTGTCCACATGGAAGCCCGTCACCCAGGTGATATTATTTGCCCTTGTGCTTGGGATGGGTGTGGGGGAAAGGCTGTAATGTAAGCAGGCCAGGTTGTTATGACCTAAGGCTTGGCTTTAAGAGTAAGCTTTTCCCCACACCCTTGACTGATTGGATAATGTAGGGTGGTGCACTCTCCTGAAGAATCCCATTATCAGAGACTTTCTTGTGTGTATAATTGGATTAAAGGTTTGGATTATCTATGCTATAAACTGGGGCAGCCCGGGAGCTTGCTCTCGCTCTCTTGGTTCCTGAGTTCCTGAGGTTGGTATTAGAGAGGAGAGCAGATTAAGGCCACATGGAGGAGAAGTAGCCGAGATGGCAGCGTGCTGAGGAAGAAGCCAGTTTGCTAAGAGTTTGTGCAGGAGGAGATGGGAAACAGAGGTGAATAAGTCTGGTGAGCTAGAAACCTTTGATTCTAGGAAACTCGGATAAGTCAGTAGCTTTGTGAGCACTGAATGTGTGGGTTTTGGAGCCCAGTGTGTATTTTTGCTTGCCTGCCGGGTGCAAGCTAGAATTAAAGCTGATGGCTCACCAGTTTTTGGCTCCAGTGTTTTATTGCCATCTGTCCGAATCCAATGCGAACCTGCGTGGGTCAGGTTGCTGTGATCTTGACCGCGACTACTGGCTTTACATTTGGCGTAGTCTCCGGCAGGATTCGATACAGATCCGCATGGAGCCATCACCACTTTTGAGTGGTGGAGTAGAGGACTGGTTGCTGTTTTGGTTTCCCATAGCTGTTTTTTGGGGGACTGTAGGCTGGCTGACGTTTACAGCCATGTGTGAGGAAACCGAGAGCTCTATGGAAGAGGCTGCCCAGGACCTGCAGGCCAAGCAGCAAAAGGAGCTGGAGGAAATGTGGGAGAAACAGATGCTGACCCTGGAGCTGAAGGAAGCGCTGGAGGAGAAGGCTGACCAGGTTTGCAAGATTCACCTGGAAATGGAGCAGACGCTGGAGAAGGAATCACAGGTTCGTGAGTTGGAGATTGCCCTGGATGTTGTGGAGAGCCAGCAGCGGCATGAGGCCGGGCCTGAGACCGGGGCAGAAGCTGAGGCCAGGACCGGGGCTGAGGCCGGGGTTGGAGCTGCAAGGCCTGCTGAGCAGATGGCAGCGGTGGCCCGGAGATCAAGCCCAGCAGCAGGAGCTGGTGTTTGCAGTTCCTCTTTGGAGGATGAGAAGAATTGGTCTGGAATTGTGATCCGCAGTCTCCAGAAGGTGAGAGCCCAGCAGCAAGGAGTAGCTATGCTGCTGGTAGGTCTGCGATTTTGGGACATAGGGGTGGATGCCATCATGCTCCCCAGAGCAGAGATGGAGATGCTGACTGCCATTGCCACATGCTTTCTTTTAGGACAGTGTGAAACCTGCCATGATGGCAGGAATGAGGGGGGAGGCTAAAGCCATATGTGTGTGGACTGATTTCCTGGACTATGACCGGATGGGCACAAGCCCCTTTGTTGAATGGACTTACGGATTTTGGACAATGTGAAATACCCTGATGGGGGTGGGGGTGGCTTTGCTGGAGGCCCTCCCCCTGCCCCGGAAAGCTTTTCCCATGGCTAGAAAGAAGGCTGAGAACATTTTGCACTTTTGGCAAAGTGCTCAGAGACTGGTGAAATGTGTATACCTTTGTAATTGTTGAAACTGTATGATTTGTGCTATTGCTGTAATTTGTGTAATATACTCATTTCCTTGTACAGGGATGCCAGTGGTGTAGATTGTGGGTAGTAAAGTGAGCATAAGGGTGGATTGTTGGGCAGATAAAATATAATATGCTCACTTTGTTAAAGATGGCGCTGTCCACATGGAAGCCCGTCACCCAGGTGATATTATTTGCCCTTGTGCTTGGGATGGGTGTGGGGGAAAGGCTGTAATGTAAGCAGGCCAGGTTGTTATGACCTAAGGCTTGGCTTTAAGAGTAAGCTTTTCCCCACACCCTTGACTGATTGGATAATGTAGGGTGGTGCACTCTCCTGAAGAATCCCATTATCAGAGACTTTCTTGTGTGTATAATTGGATTAAAGGTTTGGATTATCTATGCTATAAACTGGGGCAGCCCGGGAGCTTGCTCTCGCTCTCTTGGTTCCTGAGTTCCTGAGGTTGGTATTAGAGAGGAGAGCAGATTAAGGCCACATGGAGGAGAAGTAGCCGAGATGGCAGCGTGCTGAGGAAGAAGCCAGTTTGCTAAGAGTTTGTGCAGGAGGAGATGGGAAACAGAGGTGAATAAGTCTGGTGAGCTAGAAACCTTTGATTCTAGGAAACTCGGATAAGTCAGTAGCTTTGTGAGCACTGAATGTGTGGGTTTTGGAGCCCAGTGTGTATTTTTGCTTGCCTGCCGGGTGCAAGCTAGAATTAAAGCTGATGGCTCACCAGTTTTTGGCTCCAGTGTTTTATTGCCATCTGTCCGAATCCAATGCGAACCTGCGTGGGTCAGGCGGCTGTGATCCCGGCCCTGGCTACTGGCTTTACACAGGTCAAAAACAAATTTTTGGTCAAGCAGTCTTATTTACCTTCCCTTAAACCACAGAAGTCTTATTATTTATATTTCACTCCATTAACTTACAGAACTGGACCTATAGGCTTTTATTAACATTTAAATAAGCTTGTCTTTTCCTTAAGTTAATGCTGATAAAGGGCATTAATATTTGCAAAAGGAGAGAGAGATTTGGTCCTCTGAGTGGGTATATCATGTGACCCTTTCTGGTCTTGTAAGTGTTAGAGCCATCCCTTATGGTGATGAACACGGCCCTCTGCAAGAAAAAGGCACTTAATATATATTAAATAGCATATTTCTTTGCCATGTCTTTTAGTTCCTAAAAAAATGAACTTTAACTGGTGGGTTGAGATTATTTGAACTGGTGGGTTGAGATTATTTTAGTTGTCATTACAGTTTCAACTATCATGGAGTCAGATTACAACAATATCAAAGTCAAACCTTAGCTAAATGGCTTGAGTGCACTTGGAAAACTCTGAATTGCTCTAAAGCACCTTGGTTTCCTTTGCCAATATTCATGAGCATCTAAAGGTTAGTGTCTGATTCTCTTTTATAAGTACCATAAAAAATGCTTAATAAGTTTTTTGATCATCTGATGATAAAAAAAAATTCTGAAACTAAGAATAGCCAGGTGAGATAATCTCAAATGGTGGATAAAACTTCCCCTCCAGGCTAAATGAGAAGAAGTGGAAAAGATGGCGAGATTTGGCTTAAAAGCAAGGAATGGTCTCGGTTTATCATAATTTCTTCTTTGAACACTGCAATATAAAGTTTATTATAAACTATAGCTCTGTAGAGTTGAAAAACATCTATTTTTATGAAACACCAAAAATATCAGCCAATGATATTCATAAGATAAACCTAAATATATCAAATCATCAGAACAGATAAGGACAAAGAAGCACTTTCTTCCCAGTCTACAAAGCAAGAATACTGATCACTGCTAAGTCATAGTTAGGAAAAGTGCTGACACTGAATCCCAAATCCTCCTGGAAATATTATGCTCTTAAATGTGAAAAAGATGCAATATTGTGGTAACAGCAGCATTGTATCCTCTCATATATAAGCATTGATTGTAGTCAGGACAGTTCTGTGGCCTTAGATGAGTATGATATTTTTAGGAGCATTATCACAGCAAACTACAGTTTGCTGGCTCTTCAAATGTATGGTCAAGTTTCAGTAAAGGAGACATGATGGAGACAAAAACAAAGGTTATGCTATTTTCCTAGAGTTATAAAGAAACATATGAGCCAGCGATTCCACTTCTGGAAATTTACCTGAAGAAAGACAAAATATTAATACATAAGAATATAAGTACCCCTATATTCACTGTGGCATTATCTACAAGAGGTAAGATCTGGAAGCAGCCCAAGTCTCCATCAGTAGATGAGTAGTTAAAAATAATTGTGATATATTTATACAATGGTGTAAAGCCAGTAGTCAAGGCCACCATCACAGCAGCCTGGCCGGTGCAGGTTCGCATTGGATTCGAACAGTCGGTAATGAAACACAGGAGCCAAAAACTGGTGAGCCATCAGCAGCTTTAATTCTAGCTTGCACCCGGCAGGCAAGCAAAAACACACACTGGGCTCCAAACCCACACATTCAGTGCTCACAAAGCTACTGACTTATCCGAGTTTCCTAGAATCAAAGGTTTCTAGCTCACCAGACTTATTCACCTCTGTTTCCCATCTCCTCCTGCACAAACTCTTAACAAACTGGCTTCTTCCTCAGCACTCCGCCATCTTGACTGCTTCTCCTGCACATGGCCTTAATCTGCTCTCCTCTCTAATACCAACCTCAGGAACCCAGGAACCGAGAGAGAGAGAGAGATCAAGCTACTGCTCCCTCCCATTTTATAGCATAGACTCAAAACCTTTAATCCAATTATACAAACAAAGAACTTCCCTACATCACCACCCTACATCATCCAATCAGTCAAGGGTGTGGGGAAGAGCTTACTCTTAAACTAAGCCTTAGGCTATAATGACCCGACCTGCTTATATTACAGCCTTTCCCCCACACCCATTCCAAGCATAAGGCCAAATAATATCACCTGGGTGACAGGCTTCCATGTGGGCAGCTCCATCTTTAACAAAGTGAGCATAATATATTTTATCTGCCCAACAAATGGAATACTACTCAGCCAAGAATAAAAAGGAAATCTTGCCCTTTGCTATCGAATGACTGAACCTTGAGAGCATTATGTTAAGTGATATAAGCCAGGCAGAGAAAGACAAGTACCAAATGATTTTACTCATACTTGGAAGATAATGAACAAAATGAACTAACAAGCAAAACAGAGATAGATTTATATGGTGAGAGCAGGATCACAGCTGTTGGGGCAGAGGTGGGAATGCTGAGTGAGAGGGATGAAGAGATTGAGCAAAATAAGGAAGAAAAAGAGAGAGAGAAAAGCTCATGGACACAGACAACAATGTGGTAACAACAGTGCGGTGATATCTGGGGGAATGCAAGGGAACAAGGTGAAGGAGGATAAGGGGAGATAAATGGTGATGGACAGAGACTTAAGTTGGGGCGGTGAGCACACAATACAGTGTACTGATAATGTACTGTAGAATTGTACGCCTGAAACCTGTATAATTTTGTTACCCAGTGGCAACCCAGTAAATTAAAAAAAAAGGGGAAAATAAATAAATAAATAAATAAATAAACTTAAAACAAAAGATAATTAAAGAAGAACTTAGATTTGGCCTTGAAAATTATGTAAACCATAAAAAATTAATGTCAAAAATTTCTAAAACTATATTAAAGTCATTCACACACCAGTGGGACTAAAAATAGGTAATTAAACAAAAAATAGGCAATTAAAATTACACCAATAATGTCAGTATATATATATAGTATTTTCAAAGCAGAGAAGCTGTGTAAAATCTACATAAAAAGCTTATCTATGGCCTGACCTGTAGTGGCGCAGTGCATAAAGTGTCGACCTGGGAACACTGAGGTCGCCAGTTCAAAACCCAGCACTGGTCTGGTCAAGGCACATATGGGAGTTGATGCTTCCAGCTCCTCCCCCATTTCTCTCTTTCTCTCTCTCTCTCTCTCTCTCTCTCTCTCTCTCTCTCTCTCTCACTCTGTGTCTCATCTCTAAAATGAATAAATAAAAAGCAACTTTAAAAAAAAAGCTTATCTACCTACCTAACATTATAAATATTAAACTCAATTTTTTTAAATCCAGGCATAAAGTTCAAATGAGCATATTTTTAAAAACTACTGTGCATGAGCGAAAGAGTTTCTGCATGGTAATCATCAGAATATTAAAGTGTTTCATGAGTTATTAATGTGATAATAAATGGTATTTAGTAAGCCACTGTAAATATTATTTAGAGATAATTACTTTGAATTTGATAATATATAGTATGGTCTTATCAATGAGAACACAGATTTCAAGAGAACATAATACTCTGCAACCATTTTGAATGTTTAGTTACTGTCAGTTTACTTCCTCTTAAGTCATTAAAAAGTACCAAAAGTAATATTTATTTCAAAATAAGAGAGATTCACTCTAAAACAGAATTACAATTAGCAAATTCAAATGAATCAGAAAACAACATCTACTGATTGCCCAAAAGCGTAGCAAGGACTAGATTTCACATGCGTCATTTCATTCAGATAGAGTAAGTAAGTGCTCCTATGCCCTTCAACAAAGGCAAAGAAACATGAAAAACAGAGATTCAGAGAGATCCAATAACAAGCCCAAGTATACCATTCACAGAAGTGAGAGTTAAATACTTTTATTTCTTTGAGCTGCCAAATTCCATGAGCCCAATGTAAATATCATAATATAAATTTAAAAAAAAAAATAAGAAATGCTGAAAGAAAAAAAAAACCCTTTGGTTTTTTTACAAACGCTTCAAGAAAAAGCCAATCAATCTTTGTGCAATGTGCATCCTCATATTACCCTATTGAGTGTCACAAAACCCCATGATGTAGTCATTATTATTCCTATTTTCAATTTAATCTCTCAAAATCAAATCCTGGCTTCCGACTCAAGTCTGTCTAACAACATAAAACCATTCCGAGCTCAAATCAGGTAACTTGCACAACACTTTCTTGCTATTGCATTGTAAATAGGGGCTTTTAATTATAACTCTAACCCAGACCAAATTCTCAAAAACAAAAACCTTAGAAAGAGATAGACACTGGTTCAATTGGGCAGAAGTTTACCTAAGAAGAGTGGAAAAGTTTACAATGACAAATGTGTTCTCAGATTAACAAGTCATTTAGAACTGACATAGTCCTTGGTCTAGTAACTCAACATTATCAAGGCTTAACTCTATCATCAGCTAAGCTTTTCCTTCATGCATGGTCCTTAATGTTCCCAAGAAAGCTGCTCAGATTTCAGGTGTCATAGTTGTGCTTACAGCAAACAGCAAAAAGAGGAGAAAGCGGTCAAGTCACCGCTTGGTTTTCCCCTGTTAATGAGAAAGTCAAGCTTTCCTGGGCACATTCCTAGCCAAATTTCTCCAATGTCTAGTGGCCAGAACTGAATGAATTTTCCAATCCTACCATACTCTTCTTGGCTTTGTCAGTGTCTATCCTTCGACTATTCATGCTTAATATTCCTGTCCTTTTTCTTTTGTCCTTTATCTCTTCTTTTTCTCTTTCCTGTCTTTTCTATAGTATCTTTAAAGTTGAACACTCTTTTTTCCTACCTTTCTTGCCATTTTATCCCATTTTTCCCTTTATTTTCCTCTTATTTACAACTTGAAGTGAAAATTTGTTAGCTGAACTCTAGCAACCTATTCGCAAACATGAGAAGGATCATATTCTAAGGATAGAGGCTGAGAAAGCCAGGAATAGTCTGATTTCTGGGGACACAAAAAAGCCTCAATGACATGCCTTTGTGCTTTCATCTAGACCAGGGGTGCTCAATACATCAATAGCGATCTACTGGTCAATTGCAAAGGAAGTGTGGGTAGATCACATGACATTAAAAAGACATTTGTCTTTTGATTGGCATACAGGGTAGCCAATCTGACGTCTGAACTTTTGACACCCTACGCATGCGCGTTAAACCACGCTAACTTGTTCAGTTACATTGCTGAAGTAGGTAGCTTTCAATTTATTTAAACTAAATACAACAAAGGGTATAAAAATGAGTGCCGTAGCTGGTCTGAGTAAGAAGCCTAAAACCTACCACTTCATAGAGAATGGGAGGGGATTTTTTTCACTATGTCATATTCTAAGTGAGTTTGCCTCATCTGTCTGTGTGCCATTGCTATTCCAAAGAAGGGAAATGTGGAGCGGCTTTTTCAGACTGTTCATAAAAACTATGACATTGACTTTCCTCTGAAAAGAGAGCTGAGAAAAAGAAAGGTGAAAGAATACACAATATTAAATAGTAATAATAGTAACTTAAATAATGATTATATAGAAGAAATAAATTTATGTTTTGCATTTTTATTGTAAGTAAATATTTTGACTTGGTCATCTTATAAGTAGCTCGCAAGCTGAAAAAGTGTGGGTACCCCTGATCTAGACCCTGTATATGAAAAAGCAAACTATTTAAGCCACGGTTTTTCAGGTTCTGATAGCTGGCTTATGAATTGCTACTAGTTAGACTTAAAGTTATGATGCCAAACCTAAATGAGTCAGTTTATGTAAAAAGAAGACCACAGGAATATTAAGTATCAATAGTCTTTTTATAGGTCACCTGCCTATTAGCGAAACAATTTTTATTGACTTATAATTACCTTGACCATACATAGCCAATTTCTCTAATATTTATATGCATAAATATTGATAATATATACACACATATTTATGCACATTCATATGTATGTAAATAGAAAATACATGTCTATGTATGTGTGTATGTAGTGTATACATCCATTCACACATACATATGTAGACATATATATGTAGACACAGAAGACAATAATTAGTTGGTAAATAGGAAATTATGTTGTTTAAAACAAAGTTGAAGAGGCAAGTCTTCTATAAAAAGATGACTGGAATGTCATCTGCATAATTTGAGTTATAGTATTTTCTGGGTGGTTACACTTGAATAATTTTTATTTTACTCTTTAATATTTCTATATTGCTTATCTATTTTTTATTAATGAGGTTGTATCTTTCTCTTACAAAAGATATTAAATCATTCTTTAGAAAAGAATAAGTTAGAATTTATTGCAGCTAATGTGTTAAAACTAAAATATACTAACAATTGTTCTTACTAAGTGAGGAAACATTACAAGAATTTTGAACTGTTCTTTAAAGCACAATTTATTGCAATTATAGTATCTAACAAATGGAATTAATTTGTGGTTACAAAGCAGTTCCAACACAATAAATTACACTTAAAAAAATATTTAAAAAGAAAGATGAAATTTCTTTTTGCTTATGTGTATTTTTAAATAGAAAGGACATATTTCATCCCATGTTCCTGGAAGAAAATTATTGCTATAAAATTAAAATATTTATTTTTGGGTTCAGAGAATAAAACTCAGAAGTGTATTTCACTTTAAATGAAAGTCACTCATAAGAAAAATCTTTAAAATGACATATATCAGATAAACTATAATTTATACAGCTCTGCGCCTTTAGCAGTCAAAGCCTTCCATCTGTTTTCCTTATTGCCTAAAAGTTATTCTTTGGAAGTAAGTGTAAGAAGTCAACCACTGCAGCCCATTAAAGCAGAAATTCAAGAAGATGGTGCCCAGTTGTCTGAGTTACTGTGTCCTCTTTAATAGTTGCTATCTTTAGTCCTAAAAAGATTAGATGCTCTATGTCACCTCTCAGCAGAAATTAAAGGGACAAAACTAAACCATAAACAGCAAAGATGAAGTCCAAAGAGAAGTGACTAATCCTAAGTCACACAATGATAGCAGATTAATTTGTTAAACATTCACTGTGCATCAACTATTTTCTAGCTGCTGGGGACACAGAGTTGATTAAGGGGATACTTGAAAATATTCCACTTGACGGGCATTATAGTGGCCTTTCAACTCTATCATCTTAGATCATTTAGGTCTATCACAGAATTAATGATCCAGAATGAACTCTAGAGGACATCCTGTACAAGCTCATTTTCCAGCTGATTTCACTGGGCAGCATGAGAGCTGACCTATTCTGTGTAAGGTAGTCATTTACACTGACACCTGAACAGGCAGCCAAGCATGGGAAACCAGGGACAGCATTTACTAAGCACATGTGAAGGAAAGACCACATGTGGTTTTCGGAACAGAGAAAGCCAGAGAGATTGAAGGTAAGCCAGGACCAGATCACGGTCCTGGGGCAACCCCCATGGCAAAGAGATTGGATTTAATTTAAGTCAATAAACAATTTCAAGAAGAGATTTGGTAATAAAACCTTCAAGAGTGTCTTCATACATTTGGTATAGAGAAGAATGACAAGCGACCCACAAGTGTGGGCACTACACAGATAATTAAAACAGAACTGTCACAGAAGCCAAGGGAGAAGAGGGTTTCAGGTGAGGAGAAGAGAGGGATCGATACTGCCGATCATTAAAGGAGGTGATACTTTGTACCTATGGAACAGTGTCAGTAAAATATTGAAAAGGCAGGAATAATATTGTAGAGAAGTAAAAGATAATTGATTAGTAAAAGAATTCAGGAAACTAGCTTTTGCCAGTGAAGTAGATAAAAGAAACATCAGCAAAGAGACACCACTCAGATAGATGTAATCATGGAACAAAATTCTTGTCATGTCAAAATTTTAGTTTGGATGCAAAAGACCCAGTGGAACAGGGAGAGACTGAGGATGCAGTAAGATCACAGTGGAGGCAGGATATGAGAGCTGAATCAGAGGGGGGAGAATGGTTCTGGGAAAAGGTTCACAAAAAGAAAAGACCAATGACCATTTTTAATTTCTTTTTATTTATTCATTTTAAAGAGGAGACAGAGGGGGGGGGGAGGAGCTGGAAGCATCAACTCCCATATGTGCCTTGACCAGACCATTGAAGGGTTTTGAACTGGTGACCTCAGTGTTCCCAGGTCGACGCTTTATCCACTGGGTCACCACAGGTCAGGCCCAATGACCATTTTTAAAGGATTAGAAAGAGCTAGTAATACTAATGAGTGATGGCCCCCTGTAAGAGAAATGGTATCTGATAAAGCAACAGTGAGTGTAAGGCTTGAGAACTCAAGGAGAAAATGACCTATGAAATATCACAGCCTCCCTCTCAGGATGGTTTTGAGGCAATCTCGTCAGAATAAGGGTCTAACTAAACTTAGATGCTCTAATCACACAACAGAAGAAAAGGGCCTAAATTTAAGTGAAAGGGTGTTTACATCTCTTCAGCTGTGATGGAGATAAATCTTTTGTTGTTGTTGTTTTTATTTATTCATTTTAGAGAGGAGAGGAAGAGAGAGAGAAAGGGGAGGAGCAGGAAGCATCAACTCTCATATGTGCCTTGACCAGACAAGTGCAGGGTTTTGAACCGGCGACCTCAGTGTTCCAGGTCGACTCTTTATCCACTGCACCACCACAGGTCAGGCGAGATAAATCTTTTACTGACCATCTACTCTAAATATCATTGAAAATAAATATAATCTTATTGTTAAGCAAGCTCATTATATTTTCAGTCAGGCTCTGAAACAACTCTGAATTTCTCACTATCATTCTTTAATTCAGCATTATTTTTCTGTGATAAAAAGAAAACTTACACTCCTTAGAAACTAGATGATTTGCTACTAATACCAACTCTACTGTTCATAGTACATTTTTAAATTGTATAATTGGCATTGCAGTTGCCTGTTTCTGTTCAAATAAATCTGCATTATTTTATTACTGGAAGAAAATAGGCTCAAATTTTTCAGTCATATTTCATTCCTGGTAATAAGTTTTTATAAAGGTTTTTCAAATGCTATAAAGACCTATATTGCCAACCCAATAACCGTGGTTAAGTATCTGAATCAGACAAAAAACATTTAAATATCTTTTGAAGTATAGAACTTCATCTACCTTCCTGTTACTTCAATAGATAGTGTCAGGTCAATACCATGATATTCTTGCCTTAGTTTCCATCCCTACCAGCATGCTGCTACCACACTCAGACCTGAGAGAAAGAAAAGAAAAATGACACATCAAAAGCAGTTTTTCTAGCGCACTTCAATTCAGCAAACTCAACCAATCTCGTGGGAATTCACTACGTTGTTATTTTATTTCAGTGCAATGGATAAATTTTATGATTTTGTTTTGATCATGTGTTTCTTAAATACTGATAGATAAATGCTGTAGGCTTATGGTGCTAAGCACTTTCAAACAGGACTTTACAATTCCTACTTCAATATTTTTCTTCTAAATTGCAAGATCAGAGACATGACTTAAATATCTCTCAAATGACTGGAGTTCTCTCAACCTTGCTTGTTTTTAGTGTGCTTCTCTGTTGTGCATCTTCTTACAGCTGTCACCGATTCAATGTCAAAGACAAAAGGGCACCATAGGTCAAAGGTTAGGCCATATGGACTATGAAGTCAGAAAGAACTGAGTTTGTCACCTATGAACAAGATACCTTACATCTCTGAGCCTTATTTCCCCATCTATGAAAAGAAGACGAAAATACTACTTACGAGTATGTTGTTTTACAGATTAAATGAGTTAGCACATGAAGAATGTTTAACACAGGTAAGAGGACACAAAATCTTAACTAAAGGAAAGCAATTACTAGTCTATGTAGGCATTTCCTCTTATTCCCTCTTCTTAATTATTCATTGGAAGTCTCAAAATGCCTACACCACTCCATCCAGAAACTGCAATGTTATTACGGTATTAAGAAAAGGAATTCTACTTTTTATATTGCCAAGAGCAACATACATCTCTCCAAATAATTTTATACAAACGCCCAGGAAGTTCCACAAACTGGAATACATGATGAAGCAAAAGTTAGCCCAATAAAGATTCTTCAGTTATTACAAGCCATGATGTATTTTTTAATCCTATATTTTGT
Organism: Rhynchonycteris naso; assembly: GCA_037038555.1. Classification (NCBI taxonomy): domain Eukaryota; kingdom Metazoa; phylum Chordata; class Mammalia; order Chiroptera; family Emballonuridae; genus Rhynchonycteris; species Rhynchonycteris naso. The sequence continues at coordinate 286,175,792 of CM072996.1, read as the reverse complement.
TAGTAAAATCTATATTCTAGAGCAAAATTTGAATTCACAGAGGTAAAGTAAACCTGGCATTTGAATAATTATATAACAAAAAAAAAAAAAAACAGAAAAGAAAAAAGACTATTGAATGACTACATAGCTCTTCCTGAGAAAGGCAACAAAATAAGAGACGATTCAGGAAGTCACATTTTTTACTTCTTAGGTTTTTTTTCTTCTTTTCCAAGTGAGAGAAAGAAAGATTGACAGACTCCCACATGCACCCTGACAGGAATCTACCTGGTAACCCCTGTCTGAGGCCGATGCTTTGCCCATCTAGGGACATGCTTTCAACTGAGCTATTTTTAGCACCTAAGCTGGAGGCTCCACAGATCAATCCTCAGCACTTGGAGCCGATGCACTCAAACCAATCGAGCCATGGCTGCAGAAGGAGAAGAGAGAGTGAGAAAGAAAGGGGTAGGGGTGAAGAAGCAGGTGGTCGTTTCTCTTGTGTGCCCTGACCAGGAATCGAACCCAGGATATCCATACATCAGGCCGACACTTTACTACTTAAGCAAACCGGCCAGGGCCCTTAGATTTTCATCATGCTGCTATTTGATTTTTTATTGTGGTGTCATCTAAATGTAAGCTTTTCAACCTCAAATGCTTATTTTCTCTTTTAAGTACAGAAACTTTAGCTCAACAGAGCAATGTAAATAATAAACTATTAGTGCAAATATTCCAAAAATGTATTTTCTCTTGGCATTAGAGTCTTTACAAGAATATCAGTATTCAATTATTATTTAATTATATTAGAAAGAATATGACAATTATATTAGAAAGAATAAAAATGCATAAATCCATGTTTTAAAAAAGAAAAAAAACTACACAGAAAAAGAGACTTTCGATAGCGTCCCCACTAACCACTGTGTGAATTTAGGCAAACAACTTGAGCCCCAGAAGCCAGATTACCAAGAAGCTTAAGCTTCAAGCCTCCTTCCTTAGCCAGAGAAGCCCTAGCAATATATATATATATTTAGATTTTCATAAAATTTGCAAAAGATATTTTAACTGAAATCAATTATAATTGCTGTGTTCTTTCAAGTTGATTTCTGTCACACTTCCCATTTCAGCTGGAACTGCAGTGTTTGTAAGCACTTCAGGAATCTGTCTAAGGGAAACTGAACTAGGAATATAGGTAGTTGCAAATATCAAGATGATTTTAAGTAGCTTCATTTATATTAGCCAACCCAGTGGATAAATGGCTTTAAAAAACACTTCTACCAAAATATATTCAGCTTTGCAACACAAAGGCACAGATGAAAGAGCACTAAGTGTGGTCAGTGAATGAGAAACTAAATTGAAAATAAATGAAGCCAGGTGCTAGTCTGTGGGAAATTCTTTCATTTATCAGACATTTTCATGTAAAACTGAAAATGTAAAATTTACCAAAGCATGATTAAAATTGAATTTATCTCTTGTCAAGACACTCAACAATGTAGCATATATGATTATAAATCCAAAAATTTGGAGGGGTTAGAGTTGAGCAAAATAGAATTTATCAGTCACTCTTTGCTGATCATAAACTGAATACATCTGTGTGTAAAGTCACATAGTTTATTCATCCCAATAATAAAATATATATTTCAATTAATCCAACAAGTGAAAGCTGTATTTCTATTTTTTCTATAGAAAATATTGCAAAATCATCTTAATAGATAAAAGGTATTAGTTTGTTAGGGCTATCATAATAAAATGCCACAGACTGAGTGGTTTAAACAACAGAAACGTAGTCGCTCAACAGTCTGGAGGCTAGAAGTCCAAAATTCAGGTGTTTGCAGGCCTGGTTTCTCCTCATACCTCTCTCCTTGACTGACAGGTTGTAGCCTCTTTCTGTGAACACATATGCCTGGTGTCTTTCGTGTGTCCTGATCTTCTGTTCTTAGAAGGAACCCGTCCAACTGTTTAGGGTCGTAGCCACCGTAAAGGCCTCATTTTAACATCCTTACTGCTTTAAAAGCCCATCTTCATTCTGAGATACTGAGGGGAGGGTCTCAACATATGAATATAAGGAGAACACAATTCAGCCCATAGGAGATACTAAGAATACACAAATATAAAATGTAGTGAAAAAAGCAAATTTTATAGGCAATAAATAATTTTTAAAGTATGTTGCTTTTATAGATTTTGAGCTGTTTCTGGCAGTTGCCATGTTTTTAAATGTGCATTTGTTGCAATTTATTTCCTCATGTGGAAGATATGTTCACTTTGTACTAAGTTTGCTTTCAGAATATGTCTTGTATTCTATCAGGAGAGCTACCTGCCCCCCTATATTACACTGAGTTCAAACCCTAAAAAGCAATATCCACCCAATCTCATAAATTCAATGTCTTCAAAAATTGTCAGAATTCAACTGATTAACCACTAAAACTGAAATTACTTTGACATTGAAAAACATGTAGTTTCCATTTTAATACAAGATGATCCATATATTAAAAATAAATGGTCATCTTTAAAATGTCATATATTGCCCTGAACGGATAGCTCAGTTGGCTCGAGCATCATGCTGAAACACAGAAGTTCTCAGTTCGATCCCCGGTAAGAGCACATACAAGAACAGATCAATATTCCTGTCATATCTGTCTGTCTCTCTCTCTCCTTTCCTCTCTCTCTAAAATCAATAAAATAAACATTAAAAAATTAAATAATAAAATAAAATAAATGTCATATATTAAAGTTGTATCCTAGAAGGCCAAAGAGAAGGTGGCTTCATATGCTAATATTCAACTCTCCTAGTTGTGTTCATTTTATATTTTATATCTTGTTCCTATTTCTATATATAAAAGTCATATGTAGAAAAATTTTAAAACACCAATTAGAAAAATTTTGTCTAGTGGCATCAACCATACCTACATGATTCTGGCAAGTCTCGCAATTTGCATTTCTATGTTAAATTTATACCACATTTTTTAATGAGACTCTCTGTGTAACCCCGTGAACACAGTTTCTCCTGAAACATCACTATGCCCTTCGATATGATCTGAATTTTGTCTCAGGACTAAGGAGTTAGAATACAGAACAAGAAATAAGCTGGAAGGGGCAAGATGGTGATGGAGTAAACGGACATACCAACTCCCAGAACCAAAGCAGATTATAACTTGATTTTAAGAACCATCATCTGGATAAACCAATGTTGAACTGAACTGACAGGACTCTTCAACTGGAACACTGAAGAAGCCACATTGAGACTGGTAGGAAAAGCGAAAACACGGAAAGGGCTGCCCAGGTCCCCCGAGCAAAAGGCAGCCCAGAGAGACTTGTGTGCCGGGAAGAGAGGCCAGCAGAAGGGTAGGGACCTGAGTCCTAGGAACAAAACCCCAGCCTGCAGCCCCAGAGCCTGGAAGAGGCGTATGGACAGTATTTAGCTGGGAAACAGGTTAGGATACTGTTTGTGAGAAAGAGACAGTTGTCTCAGACCCAGGATCCTTCTTAAAGGGATGGCGTAGAAAATCTCTCTCACAACCACTCACCCAGGACTCCGGAAGACAGGGAGAGAGGAGAGGACCAGAGCAGCGGGAAGAGAGTGTGGTCTGTAAGGGAGAAAAGCTTTGAGGGACAGCCACCCTAAACCCTGAGGTAAATCACTCTACAAATCTGAAACAATATTTCCCCTGAAACCAAGGAAAAGCAGGGCAAAGCAGGACACCACCCAAACAGGCTCCCCTGCGGCAATTAGAGCACAGTCGCTTAGAAGGAGAGAGCTTACAGGACTACAGTATGGAGTGTTAGAGTCTGAGCTGCAGTGTCCCCACCCACACTGATGAGGGCTTGCTGGAGGGCTGGCAGCAGCAGGACGCGGAAGCGCGGTTCCCCCAGCGGGGTCAGAGGATGAGCCAGTGGGCGTGAGATCTGTCTAGCCCAGGTAGGTCAAAGAGAAGGTGTGAAGGTGGTCCGGCGACTGCGGGCTGGCCTGCGACCCCACCTATGGGGGAAAAGCGGGAGCCTGGAATGGTCAGAGATCTGCCGCTGGGCAGGGGCGAGCAGGTCCTCAGACGCACCCGGCCTCCGAGGCTTGAAGCACTGCACCAACCAGCTTTGCCTGTGGAGGTGGAACAGAAGCCCGCCTCATGGCTGAGCACATAGCGGAAGCCACTCCCAGCAGAGGAGCCAAGGTTGGCTGGGGCGGGCCGGAAGCCTGGCTAGCAGCTGAGCGAGCACCAGAAGCCCCTCCCTGCCGGAGGAACAGGCTGACAGGGACCCGCAGCTAAGCAAAAGTGCTCGCCCTTGCCCTTGCTGCCCAGGCTTGTTGCCCGAGTGTGGTGCAAGGTCCTACCCGTGGGAGAGGAGCGAAGGCCGAGACTGGCAGAAGTTTATAGAGCCTGGCACAAGAACACAGCCGCTCTTGCGAAGGCAAAGTGGAGACCACAGCAGCAGGCTCAGCAGCTAGCACCACAAGAGCTACACCCAACAGCCCTAGGCAGCGGCAGAGGGGGTGGCAAGCCTGCAGACACCCCACACCTAGGAACCACAGAAGCATCAACCGTTGGACTCCAGTAGACAAACCCTTCTTACACACAGACAAAATGGGCAGGCAGAGTAATGCAACCCAAATGAATCAAGAAAAATCCCCAAAGAAGGACCTGAATGAATCAGATATAACCAAACTATCTAATGCAGAGTTTAAAATACTGATAGTTAGGATGTCAAAAGAGCTTAGAGCAACAATGGATAGTCATTACGAACAGCTAAATAAAGAGATAGGAAGTATAAAAAAGAAAATTGAAATAGTAAAAAAGAATTTGACAGAAATGACAAATACAGTATCAGAACTGATGACCACAATGGAAGGAATTAAAAGCAGGATGGATGAAGCTGAGGATCGAATCAACAAGTTAGAGGACAAAATAAATAAAGCCACAAAAGCAGAGCAGAAAAAAAAAAAAAAAAAAAACGGAAAAAATCTGAAGAAACCGTAAGGGAGCTATGTGACAACAAGAAGAGAAATAACATCCACATCGTAGAGGTTCCTGAAAAAGAGGAAAAGAAAAAAGGATAGAAACTTTGTTCAATCAAATCATAGCTGAAAACTTCCCTAAATTAAGACTGGAAAACGTTTCACACATTCAAGAGGCGCAGAGAACTCCATTAAAGAGAAACCCAAAGAAATCTACACCAAGACACATCATATTTAAAATACCAAAGCTAAGTGATAAAGAGAAAATCTTAAAAGCTGCTAAAGAAAAAAAGGTTATCACCTACAAAGGAGACCCCATGAGGATGACATCCGACTTCTGAACAGACACACTTGAGGCCAGAATGAAATGACAAGATATATTCAAAGTAATGCAAAACAAGAACCTACAACCAAGACTACTCTATCCAGCAAGGCTAATGTTTAAAATTGAAGGAGAAATAAAGAGCTTCCCAGAAAAAAAAACAAAAACAAAAACAAAAACAAAATCTCAAGGAATTCATTAAAACCAAACCAATTCTGCAAGAGATGCTAAGGAGCCTGTTTTGAACAGTTCAAAGATGGAAAAGAATATAGCAAAAGAAGAATACAGCTTTAAAGAATAAAAGGGCAACAAACAACTATGTATCAATAATAACCTTAAATGTAAATGGATTAAATGATCCAATCAAAAGACATAGGGTAGCTGTGTGGATAAAGAAACAGGACCCATACATATGCTTTCTACAAGAGACAAACCTTAAAACAAAAGATGCACATAGAATGAAGGTAAAAGGATGGAAAAAAATATTTCATGCAAATGGAAATGTAAAAAAAGGTGGGGTAGCAATACTTATATCTGACAAAATGGACTTTAAAACAAAAGCTGTAGTAAGAGATAAAGAAGGACACTACCTAATGATAAAGGAAACAATTCAACAGGAAGATATAACCATTAAAAATATCTATGCACCAAATATAGGAGCCCCAGCATACATAAAGCAGACTTTGATGGATATAAAGGGTGATATTAACAGCAATACAATAATAGTAGGCGATTTAGATAACCCAATAACATCACTGGATAGATCCTCAAGAAAGAAAATTAACAAAGAAACAGCAGACTTAAAGAATACACTAGATCAACTAGATTTAATAGATATCTTCAGAACTTTTCACCCTAAAGCAGTAGAATATACATTCTTTTCAAGCGCTCATGGTACATTCTCTAGGAAAGACCACGTGTTAGAACAGAAAAGTGGTCTCAACAAACTAAAGAAGATTGAAATCATATCAAGCATTTTCTCTGATCACAATAGCATGAAACTAGAAATTAACCACAAAACAACCCTGAAAAATACTCAAACACTTGGAAACTAAATAGCATGTTATTAAATAATGAATGGATTAACAATGAAAGTAAAGAAGAAATAAAAAAGGTTCTAGAAACAAATGATAATGAGTATACATCAACTCAAAATTTATGGGACACAGCAAAAGCAGTACTGAGAGGGAAGTTCATAGCCCTACAGGCATACCATGAGAACCTAGAAAAAGCTCCAATAAGCAACTTAACCCAGCATCTAAAAGAACTAGTAAAACAATAGCAAATAAAGCCCAGGAGTAGTAGAAGAAAGAAAATAATAAAGATCAGAGTGGAAATAAATGACATAGAGGCTAAGGAAACAATACATATGATCAATGAAACCAGGAGCTGGTTCTTTGAAAAGCTAAACAAGATCGATGAACCTTTAACTAGACTCACCAAGAAAAAAAGAGAGAGGACTCAAATAAATAAAATTAGAAACTGACATATAATAATAACAAAGTATTGTAAGAAAATACTATGAAGAACTCTATGCTAAAAAAATAGACAACCTATGTGAAATGGACAAATTTCTTGAATCATATAATCATCCAAAAATCAATCTGAAAAAACAGAACACCTAAACAGACCAATTACAAAAAATGAGGTTGAAACAGTTATCAAACCCCCCCCCCCAAAAAAAAAAGACCGGGGTCTGATGGTTTCACAAGTGAATTCTACCAAAAATTTGAAGAAGAACTAACTCCTATCCACCTCAAGCTATTTCAAAATATTCAAGAGGAAGGAAGACTTCCAAACTCCTTTTATGAGGCGAGCATAATTCTGATCCCAAAACCAGGCAAAGACAACACAAAGAAGAAAACTATAGGCCAATGTCCCTGAAGAATTTAGATGCTAAAATTCTCAACAAAATATTAGCAAACCAGATCCAGCAGTACATGAAAAAAATCATACACCATGATCAAGTGAGATTTATTCTGGAGAGGCAAGGCTGGTATAATATTCGCAAATCAATCAATGTGTTTCATCACATAAAGAAAAGGAAGGAGAAAATCACATGATAATTTAAATAGATGCTAAAAAGCATTTGATAAAATCCAGCACCCATTAATGATCAAAACTTTTAGTAAAGTGGAAATACTGGGAACATTCCTTAACGTGATAAAGGCCATTTATGACAAACCAACAGCAAATATCATACTAAATGGGCAAAAATTAAAAGCAATCTCATTAAGATAAGGAACCAGACACGGGTGTACTCTTTCACCACTCTTATTCAAAATAATTCTGCAAATCTTAGCCACAGCAATCAGACAAGAAGAAGAAATATAAGGCATCCAAATTGGAAAAGAAGAAGTAAAACTGTCATTATTTGCAGATGATATGATATTGTATATAAAAAACCCTAGAGTCTCAGTCAAAAAACTACTAGACTTGATAAATGAATTCAGCAAGGTGGCAGGATATAAAATTAATACACAGAAATCAGAGGCATTTTTATATACCAACAATAAACTTTCAGCAAAAGAAATTAAGAAAACAATCCCCTTCACTATTGCAACCACAAAAATAAAGTACCGAGGAGTAAATTTAACCAAGGAGGATAAGGACTTGTACTCGGAAAATTATAAAACAATGATAAAAGAAATCAAGGAATAAACAAACAAGTGGAAGCATTAACCGTGCTCATGGTTAGGAAGAATAAACATCATTAAAATGTCTATATTACCCAAACCAATTTATAAATTCAATGCAATACCAATTAAAAGACCAATGACGTACTTCAAAGATATAGAACACATATTCCAAAAATTTATATGGAACCAAAAAAGAACACGAATAGCCTCAGCAATCTTAAAAAGAAAAAATAAAGCAGGAGGTATCACTCTTCCAGATATCAAGATATGCTACATGGCCATTGTACTCAAGACAGCCTGGTACTGGCATAAGAACAGGCACATACATCAATGGAACAGAACAGAGAACCCAGAAATAAACCCACACCTTTATGGACAACTGATATATGACAAAGGAGGAAAGAGAATACGGTGGAGTAAAGACAGCCTCTTTTAATAAGTGGTGTTCGGAAAATTGGACATCTACCTGCAAAAAAATGGAACTAGACCATCAACTTACACCATTCACAAAAACAAACTCAAAATGTATAAAAGACTTAAATGTAAGCTGTGAAACCATAAGCATCCTAGAAGAAAACATAGGCAGTAAGCTCTCTGACATCTGTAGCAGCAGTATATTTGCCGATTTTTATCTCCACGAGCAAATGAAATAAAAGACAGGATAAACAAATGGAACTATATCAAATTAAAAAGGTTTTGCACAGCTAAAGACAATAAGAACAGAATAAAAAGACAAACCACACAATGGGAGAACATATTCGACAGCACATCTGATAAGGGGTTAATAACCAAAATTTAAAAGACCTTATAAAACTCAACACCAGGAAGACAAACAATCCAAACAAAAAATGGGCAAAAGAAATGAATAGAAATTTCTCCAAAGAGGACATAAGATGGCCAATAGGCATATGAAAAAATGCTCAACATCATTAATAATTAGAGAAATGCAAATTAAAACCACAATGAGATATCACCTCACACCAGTCAGAATGGTGCTCATCAGCAAAACAACACAGAACAAGTGCTGGCGAGGATGTGGAGAAAAGGGAACCCTCCTGCACTGCTGGTGGGAATGCAGACTGGTGCAGCCACTGTGGAAAACAGTTTGGAGATTCCTCAAAAAATTAAAAATCGAACTGCCTTTTGACCCAGCTATCCCACTTTTAGAAATATACACTAAGAACACCATAGCACTGTTTGAAAAGAAGAAATGCGTCCCCATGTTCGTGGCAGCATTATTCACAATAGCGAAGTTCTGGAAACAGCCCAAGTGTCCGTCAGAGGACGAGTGGATTAAAAAGCTTTGGTACATATATACTATGGAATACTACTCAGCCATAAGAAATGATGACACTGGATCATTTACAACAAAATGCATGGACCTTGATAACATAAGGAGTGAAATAAGTAAATCAGAAAAAACTGAGAACAGCATGATTTCATACATAAGTGGGACATAAAAAACGAGACTATGAGACATGGACAAGAGTGTGGTGGTTACGGGGTGGAGGGAGGGAGGTGAGGGAGAGAGACGGGGGAGGGGAGGGACACAAAACCAGATAGAAGGTGACAGAGGACAATTTGACTTTGGGTGATGGGTATGCAATATAATTGAATGATAAGATAACCTGGAGATGTTGTCTTTGAACATATGTACCCTGATTTATTAATGTCACCCCATTAAAATTAATTAGAAAAAAAATAAGCTGAATGATGCCAAGATCAGCTTGTTTGAGGTCAGACACCTCAGGAAATGAGACAGATAAACTGGGTATCTAATTTATAAAATTTTCATGTTTTGCATTTCAAGAAATCCCCTAACTCACACTCATTCAAGATTCTATCATTTTACATTTAATTTCATGTTTGAAGTCACATAAAAGTAATGAAGCATGTCAAGCAATCTCAGTTTGAACATTCCCTTAAATGTTGAGAAGAATTTAGGTCAGACTTTCAAGTGCAAAATGATTCTCTTGTTTCATAATAATCACAGTTCACCTTCATTTATCAATGTGTGAAGTAAAATATTTTGGGTCCTTAGGACAAAGCTCCTTTGAAGAGCCTAAAGAAATTGCATTTCAAAGTAGATAACTGCAATTTTATTTTTCTAAATTTAAATTTCTTGAGGCTTCTTAATTTAGATCTGGATTTTTACACTTTGGTATTTGAACTTCATGACCAAATATACCAGCTTCTGTTTCAACTAAAAAGAAAAAAGGATTTTAAATATCCAAGTATGGTAGTTTAAAAACTAACTAACTAAATAAATAATATCATGCCTGACCTGTGGTGGTAAAGTAAATAAAGTATCAACATGAAATGCTGAGGTCACTGGTTCAAAATCCCGGGCTTGCCCAGTCAAGGCACGTACGACAAGCAATTACTATAATTTGATGCTTCCCATTCTTTTCCCTGCCTTTCTCTCTCTCTTCTCCCTCTAAAATTGATAAACTCCTTTTTAAAAAACTCACTTGCAAAATGTGCTTTTAGGAAGCATCAAAGATCTGAGCAGCCACATCGTTGAAGACACATAAGAATGAAGAAAGACATAGCCAAAGTTAGTGTCGCCCTTCTACTTTTCTTGTTTTCTTCCATATAATGCTACTCAACTAGCCCTAATACCAAGAGAAACACATTACCCATTTTTATCTTAATGCGAGATAAAAACCAGAAAGTTAAATGATGGTCAGTGTTCAGTTTTGTATCAAATGATCAGATCACTTATTTCTCTGATTCTGAGTATTTTAAAGGGCTCATTTGCTTCAGAAAACAAAAATGAGTACAGTTTTTTTCATCTTAGAGTGAGTTTTTATCATATGAGCCATGCTTCTGCCAAGTTTTGGTTGCAGAGAAGTAGACAAGAGTAGAAAGCTTGGGAGGCCATGCTGGAAGACTGCCATGAGTATTTCAGCAGCTGTGCTTTCTTTGAGGTCAATATTTGCATTCCACATTTCTTTGTAAAGTTACAGCCAGTAAAAAAAATGCATCATATCTCCTGTTGATTGAAACAATTCTATTTTCTTTATAATACTGCTCTGGATATCCTTTTTCTTTTTCCACACAGGATTGAATCCAAGAATGAGAAGTGGGTACCCAGGGAATATCAGTTCTGAGATTAAGATAAAAAAGGGACAAATTGAGCAAGATGGCGACGGAGTAGGCGGACGTACCAACTTCCAACTCCCAGAACCAAAGTGGATTATAACTCAATTTTAAGAACCATCATTTGGATAAACCAACTTTGAACTAAACTAAGTGGACTCTTCAACCAAGGAACACAGAAGAAGCCACATTGAGACTGGTAGGAATAGCGAAAACACGAAGAGGGCTGCCCAGCTCCCCGGAGCAAACGGCAGCCCGGAGAGACCCGTGTGGTGGGAGGAGAGTTTGGCAGAGAGGGAGAGACCTGGGTCCCAGGAACAAAGCCCCAGCCTACAGTCCCAAAGCATAGAACATGCGTTTGGACAGTTTTGAGCTGGGAAACAAGTTAGGGAGCTCCCAGGCCTACAGTGTGGAGTATTAGGGCACTTCCTACTCTGTTGAGGGTTGCTGAAGGGTATGGTGGCGGCAGGACGCTGAAACGCGGTTCTGTCGGGGTGGGCAGAGGCCAAGCAGGTGTGAGCACGGTCTAGCCCAGCGGGGCAAAGGGGACGTGCGAAAGCGGTCCGGAAGCTGCGGGCCGGCCTGTAATCACACCTGCGGGGACAAAGCGGGAGGCCAGGAACGGGCAGAAATCTGCTCTGCGACCCTGCGCAAGCCGGCCCTGACCATGGGGACGGGGCTAGGCCCAGGGACGGGCAGAGGCTCGCAGCTGAGCTCACGCTACCAGCTCTGCCTGGCCAGAGAAACCGCGGTTTGCCATTCTACGTGCACAAGCGGGCTCCGAACATGGGGGCGGGGTAGAGTCCGGGACGAGCGGAAGCTCGCAGCTGAGCAGAAGCCAGAAAACACGCCCGGCCCAATAAACCTTGGTTTGCGACCCTGCGCAGAAGGGCCCTGGCCTCGAGGACGGAGCTAAAGCTCCGGACGGGCAAAGGCTCACAGCTGAGAGCACATCAAAAGCCCCGCCCAATCCGCGAAACTGTGGCGAGCAGGCTCTGACTGCGGGTTCTCGGCGGAAGTCCTGAAACAGGCTGGGATTGCAGCTGAGCAAAGGTACTCACCTCTACCCTTGGGGCTGAGGCTTGTGGCTTGAGTGACAGCCCCTCCTGCGGAGGAGAGGCAGAAATCACAGCAAAAGCCACAGTGGGCCGGCGCTGGCAATGCCCAAACCCAACCGCTCTAGGCAGCGGCAGAGGGGGTGGGGGGCCTGCAGACAGACCACACCTAGAGAACACAAAGGCAACACCTACTGGACTCCAGTGGCCACAACTTGCTTATACACAGACAAAATGGGCAGGCAGAGGGTTGCAAACCAAATGAATCAAGAGAAATCCCCAGAGAAGGACCTGAATAAACCAGATATAACCAAATTACCAGAAGCAGAATTTAGAATAATGATAGTTAGGATGTTCAAAGAAATGAGAGCAACAATGGATAGTCACTATGAACACCTAAATAAAGAGATAACAAGTATAAAAAACAAAATTGAAATAATAAAAAAGAATCAGACAGAAATGACAAATACAGTATCAGAACTGAAGACCACAATGGAAGGAATTAAAAGCAGGATGAATCACGCTGAGGATCGAATAAGCGAGTTAGAGGACACAATAAACAAAGGCACAGAAGCAGAGAAGAAAGAGGAAAAGAGACTCAAAAAATGTGAGGAAACTCTAAGGGAGCTCTGTGACAACCTGAAGAGAAACAACATTCGCATCATAGGGGTGCCTGAAGAAGAGGAGAGAGGACAGGAAATGGAAACTTTGTTCAATCAAATCATAGCAGAAAACTTCCCTAAATTAAGGCTGGGAAACACCCCACACATTCAAGAAGCACACAGAACTCCATTAAAGAGAAACCCAGAAAGATCTACACCAAGACACATCATAGTTAAAATACCAAAGCTAATGGATAAAGAAAAAATTTTAAAAGCTGTTAGGGAAAAAAGGCTATCACCTAAAAGGAGCCCCCATAAGGATGACATCGGACTTCTCAACAGAAACACTTGAGGCCAGAAGGGAATGGCAAGATATAATCAAAGTAATGCAGAACAAGAACCTACAACCAAGACTACTCTATCCAGCAAGTCTAACGTTTAAAATTGAAGGAGAAATAAAGAGCTTCCCAGAAAAAGAAAGCCTCAAGAAATTCATTAAAACCAAACCAATTCTGCAATAGATACTAAGGGGCCTCTTGTGAACAGTTTAAAGGGAGGAAAGAATATAGCAAAAGAAGAATACAGCTTTAAAGAATAAAATGGCAATAAACAACTACATATCAATAACAACCTTAAATGTAAATGGATTAAATGATCCTATCAAAAGACATAGGGTAGCAGCACGGATAAAAAAACAAGACCCATACATATACTGTCTGCAAGAGACACACCTTAAAACAAAAGATGCACATAGACTTAACGTAAAAGGATGGAAAAAAATATTTCATGCAAATGGAAATGAAAAAAAAAGCCAGGGTAGCAGTACTTATACCTGACAAAATGGACTTTAAAACAAAGGCTGTAGTAAGAGATAAAGAAGGACACTACATAATGATAAAGGGAACAATTCAACAGGAAGATATAACTATTATAAATATCTATGCACCAAATATAGGAGCCCCGACATACATAAAGCAGACTTTGATGGATATAAAGGGCGAGATTAACAGCAATACTATCATAGTATGGGATTTCAATACCCCTCTAACAACACTGGATAGATCCTCAAGAAAGAAAATTAATAAAGAAACAACAGACTTAAAGGAGACACTAGATCAACTTGATTTAATAGATATCTTCAGAACGTTTCACCCTATAGCAGTAGAATATACATTCTTCTCAAGCGCTCATGGTATGTTTACTAGGATAGAACACATGTTAGGACACAAAAATGGTCTCAATAAATTTAAGAAGATTGAAATCATATCAAGCATTTTCTCTGATCACAATAGCATGAAACTAGAAATTAACCACAAAAGAAAAACTGAAAAATACTCAAACACTTGGAAACTAAATAGCATGATATTAAATAATGAAAGGATTAACAAAGAGAGTAAAGAAGAAATAAAAAAGTTTCTAGAAACAAATGATAATGAGCATACATCAACTCAAAATTTATGGGACACAGCAAAAGCAGTTCTGAGAGGGACGTTCATTGCACTACATGCATATCAAAAGAAGCTAGAAAAAGCTGAAATAAGAAACCTGATCCTGGATCTAAAAGAACTAGAAAAACAACAGCAGCCTGACCTATGGTGGCGCAGTGGATAAAGCGTCGACCTGGGAACACTGAGGTCACCAGTTCAAAACCCTGCACTGGTCTGGTCAAGGCACATATGGGAGTTGATGCTTCCAGCTCCTCCCCCCTTTCTCTCTCTCTCTCTCTCTCTCTCTCTCTCTCTCTCTCTCTCTCTCTCTCTGTCTCCTCTCTAAAGTGAATAAAATAAAAAAAAAGAAAAATAAAAAAAAGAAAAACAACAGCAAATAAAACCCAGGACAAGTAGAAGGAAGGAAATAATAAAAGATCAGAGCAGAAATGACATAGAGGTTAAGGAAACAATACAGAGGATCAATGAAACCAGAAGCTGGTTCTTTGAAAAGGTAAAAAAGATTAATGAACCTTTAACTAGACTCACCAAGAAAAAAAGAGAGAGGACTCAAATAAATAAAATTAGAAAGGACACAGCAGAAACACAAAAGATTGTAAGAAAATACTATGAAGAACTATATGCCAAAAAATTAGACAATCTTGGTGAAATGGACAAATTTCTTGAATCATATAACCTTCCAAAAATCAATATGGAAGAATTAGAACACCTAAAAAGACCAATTACAACAAATGAGATCGAAACAGTTATCAAAAAACTCCCAAAAAAGAAAAGTCCTGGGCCTGATGGCTTCACAAGTGAATTCTATCAAAAATTCAAAAAAGAACTAACTCCTATCCTCCTCAAGCTATTTCAAAAAATTCAAGAGGAAGAAAGACTTCCAAATTCCTTTTATGAGGCGAGCATAATTCTGATCCCAAAACCGGGCAAATACAACACAAAGAAAGAAAATTATAGGCCTATATTCCTGATGAATTTAGACGCTAAAATTCTCAACAAAATATTAGCCAACCGGATCCAGTAATATACGAAAAAAATCATACACCATGATCAAGTGGGATTTATTCTGGAGAGGCAAGGCTGGTTCGATATTCACAAATCAATCAATGTGATTCATCACATAAACAAAAGGAAGGACAAAAATCACATGATAATATCAATAGATGCAGAAAAGGCATTTGATAAAATCCAGCACCCATTCATGCTCAAAACTCTCAGTAAAGTGGGAATACAGGAAACATTTTTTAACATGATAAAGGCCATCTACGACAAACCCACAGCAAACATCATACTAAATGGACAAAAATTAAAAGCAATCCCCTTAAGATCAGGAACCAGGCAGGGGTCCCCCATTTCACCACTCTTATTCAACATAGTTCTGGAAGTCCAAGCTACATCAGTCAGACAAGAAGAAGAAATAAAAGGCATTCAAATTGGAAAAGAAGAAGTAAAACTGTCACTATTTGCAGATGATATGATAGTGTACATAGAAAACCCTAAAGTCTCAGTCAAAAAAACTACTGGACCTGATAAATGATTTCAGCAAGGTTGCAGGATATAAAATTAATATTCAGAAATCAGAGGCATTTCTATATACCAACAATGAACTGTCAGCAAAAGAAATTAAGAAAACAATCCCCTTCACTATTGCAGCCAAAAAAAATAAAGTACCTAGGACTAAATTTAACCAAGGAGGTTAAGGACTTGTACTCGGGAAATTATAAAACATTGATAAAAGAAATCAAGGAAGATACAAACAAGTGGAAGCATATACCGTGCTCATGGCTAGGAAGAATAAACATCATTAAAATGTCTATATTACCGAAAGCAATTTATAAATTCAATGCAATACCAATTAAAATACCAATGACATACTTCAAAGATATAGAACACATATTCCAAAAATTTATATGGAACTAAAAAAGAACACGAATAGCCTCAGCAATCTTAAAAAAAAATAAAATAAAGCAGGAGGTATCACTCTTCCAGATATCAAGGTTTAGTATAAAGCCATTATACTCAAGACAGCCTGGTACTGGCATAAGAACAGGCACATAGATCAATGGAACAGAACAGAGGACCCAGAAATAAACCCACAGCTTTATGGACAACTGATATTTGACAAAGGAGGAAAGAACATACAATGGAGTAAAGACAGCCTCTTTAACAAATGGTGTTGGGAAAATTGGACATCTACCTGCAAAAAACTGAAACTAGACCATCAACTTACACTATTCACAAAAACAAACTCAAAATGGATAAAAGACTTAAACGTAAGACGTGAAACCGTAAGCATCTTAGAAGGAAACATAAGCAGTAAGCTCTCCGACATCTGTAGCAGCAATATATTTGCCGATTTATCTCCACGGGCAAATGAAATAAAAGGCAAGATAAACAAATGGGACTATCTCAAACTAAAGAGTTTTTGCACAGCTAAAGACAATAAGAACAGAATAAAAAGACAAACCACACAATGGGAGAACATATTCGACAGCACATCTGATAAGGGGTTTATAACTAAAATTTATAAAGAACTTATAAAACTCAACAACAGGAAGACAAACAATCCAATCAAAAAATGGGCAAAAGAAATGAATAGAAATTTCTCCAAAGAGGACATATAGATGGCCAATAGGCATATGAAAAAATGCTCAACATCACTAATCATTAGAGAAATGCAAATTAAAACCACAATGAGATATCACCTCACACCAGTCAGAATGGAGCTCATCAGCAAAACAACACAGAGTAAGTGCTGGCGAGGATGTGGAGAAAAGGGAACCCTCCTGCATTGCTGGTGGGAATGCAGACTGGTGCAGCCACTGTGGAAAACAGTTTGGAGATTCCTCAAAAAATTAAAAATCAAACTACCTTTTGACCCAGCTATTCCACTTTTAGGAATATACCCTAAGAACACCATAGCACTTTTTCAAAAGAAGAATTGCACCCCATTTTTATGGCAGCATTGTTCACAATAGCGAAGATTTGGAAACAGCCCAAGTGTCCATCAGAAGACGAGTGGATTAAAAAGCTTTGGTACATATATACTATGGAATATTACTCAGCCATAAGAAATGATGACATCAGATCATTTATAACAAAATGGATTGACCTTGATAACATTATAAGGAGTGAAATAAGTAAATCAATTGAAAAGAAAAACTGAGAACAGCATGATTTCATACATAGGTGGGACATAAAAGTGAGACTATGAGACATGGACAAGAGAGTGGTGATTACGAGGTGGGGGGAGGGAGAAAAGGGTAGGATAGGGAGGAGGGGAGGGACACAGGGAAAACCAGATAGAAGGTGACAGAGGACAATTTGACTTTGGGTGACGGGTATGCAACACAATTGAATGATAAGATAATCTGGAGATGTTTTCATTGTACATATATACCCTGATTTATTGGTGTCACCCATTAAAATTAATAATAATAAAATATATAAAAAAGAAAAAGGGACAAATCTTTGGTAGTCAGCACAACACCCAGAGTATAAAAAAATATCTTTGTCAGTTAAATATAGCTGGGACAGTCAACTTCAAAGCATAATTTTATGCACTATAGGATACAGCTCTTCTCTATATTTAATTCAAATAAAATCTATAAAATATCAAATCTAAGAAAAAGATTTAAGTGCATAAGTTAGCTATAAAAATGATAGCTTCAAAAAATAAATAAATAAAATAAAGAAGAAATTATGAGAAAAAAGGTTTATTCATATCTTCAGTGAAGAAGATCCCATCTGTGCTTCTTGTCACATTATTTTTATCCTCAAATTTACATATTGTATTTACAAATGTTTCTGTTCTCAGGTTAATTTTAAGAGCTCAAGTTGGGTAGTTAAATATTTAATTAGCATGACAACTAAATAAACATGAGAACACAAATTTTGGATGTTACAGTGCTTATAGATGACTATTTGATTTTTCTCCTTAATCCTCAGCCAACATGAGTTTGAATCCATCTGTGTAATAGCCCAGAAGACAAATCCAAATCACTGTCCAACCATCATGCCACAATTCTCTACATTCATTGCTTTTATTCTTCGAATATTTTCTGCTTTACCTTGCTCATCCTTTAGTCTATATTATCACAATTCTTCCAATTAATTAAAACACAAATTTCAACATCTTCATTCTCCCATTCAACTCTTTTACCTCCAAACAAGTTCTAAAGATACTGCCTTCAAAAATATCCTTTTATAGACTAAGTTCTCATCATTTTTATCTCAATTACTACAACAAACTCCTACAGCATTTTATTGCTTCAAAGGCTACCACTTTTCAATTACACTGATATAGTCATTCACACTTTTTTAATTCACTGCTTTCATCATGACATTCCATCACCCTTGATCAAATCCTTCAATAATTTTTCAATACCCACTGCAACAATTTTGTGCTTTCCAGTCTATTATTGAAGCTAACACTACCTAAATTTTTCTCCTATCAAATCCTACCATTATGATCAGAATATTCTCTTCAACTCTTACAAACAGCCCTAGTTCTATTACTTTCTCATTTTCTATCCCACACTCCATACTCTGCACAAGAAATGTTCTCCTACTTTCTCACTGCCTACTGAATTATCCTACTACATAAGAATTCATCTGGTCTTACACCTTTGCTGATTTTTCTTTGCCTTGTGTCATCAGAAGCAGTATAATAGGGTAGAAAATGTATACTCTGAGGTTTCAGGCAACTTTGAAATCAAATCCCAGCCCTATCTTTTATCTACTGTGAGGATAAATTAAATTCCTGGGCCTAGGTTTTATTGTCTGCAATACAGGGGGAAATAAAGTCAAACTCATATAGCCAATGAAAAATACAAGCATGAGAAAGTGATTTTACTTGGCAGTCTATTAAACATTAATCCATACTTCTAAATATATCATAAAATCATTAAAATTATAACCTTGACTCACCAAATAATCTCTAAATGTTTACTAAACAAACAGGAAACCTCTGTGGCCTACTTTTATTGCTGCCTATACAGTTTATGCATTATGAGCTCTGAAAATAGGTAACAAAATCAAAGAAATAATTCCCTCAAATGAAATATTCACACACAACCAGGCAGAGCTTAATAGATTGTAAAGTTGAGAAACGAATGAGAAGAATTTTGAATTCAGAAGACCAATGTAAATGGAAAATTCCTAACCATCCTCTTAGCATTATAATTGTTCTAAGTAACATGATTGACAAAGAATAGAGTGCCATTGTTACATATCCAAGGGAGACCTCAAGCATAGTCTCCAGCTCTTCGGAGACAGAACTATCATACAGTGTAGAATAGTGCTGGAAAAGTAGGTGGCATCCTCTAACAGGCAGAGAGGCAGCCTCTGCCTTCAGCGGTCTACCTGAAAGAGGCAGGATGGTAGCCAGGCCGGCACCCATTGGGAGAAATGGTGAGAAACTGATAGGGAAAGAGGGTCATTTCCAGACTCACAAATGATGGGGAAGTGGCGACTTGGGAGCTATCCTTAGCTCACAGTAAAATAACCATTTTACGGGACACAATACAGTAACATGTTATCCACTGAGCTAGTGATTTCAACTATGTAGAAACAGGCTCAAGAATTTGTAGGAAATAAACCTTTCAGCCCTTTTATAATTTTAGAAAAACTGAATAACTATCACTACCAGTTTTCCAGTTTATTGTACATTTTAAAAAGCAAGGATTGGAATAAGTGATAGAATAAAGCACCTGGAAAACAGAAAGAAAAACAAAAACTACCAGTGATTGCCTGACATAAAGGGTCAAAGAGTAAACGCACAAAAATCCAAAGCATGATATTCTGGGGCTTTTATTGCAGGTTCTCTCAGCCAATACATTTCAATCGCTCCTCGGCAATCATTTTTTTAACAGCACAATAAAATGACTAGTATTCTTAATACTAATCATTAATAAGAAACCTTCTTAATTTAATCAGTCACCACAAAACTATTTCTTACACGTATCACACAGTTCCCTCTCTTATTATACCCATTAAAGTGGGTGCAACTAATATAACCATTTTCTTTGTTACATGAGATTAAAAAAAATTTAATGTTCATTTTATTGATTTGAGAGAGAGAGGAAGGGAGAGAGGGAAACAGAGAAAGGACCATCAATCTGTTCTTATATGTTCCCTGACCAGGGATCGAACCAGCAAGCCCTGTGCTTCAGGATGATGCTCTAACCAACTGAGGAATCTAGCCAGGGCATTTCCTGAGATATTAATATAAAACAGCTCAAGTGTTTAAATACTGATAGAATCACTGACAAGATCCCTTTATTCTGTAAACTACTTAAAATTATGTTCAATCTAATAACTACGGCACTCTTACTTGATAGATCTCGACATCACTCTGGGTTAATGCCTAGTGACAAATACTGACTATAGAAGTTAATATAATAGCCTGACCAGGCAGTGGCACAGTGGATAGAGCATCAGAGTGGGATGCGGAAGACCCAGGTTCGAGACCCCAAGCTCGCCAGCTTGAGCGCGGGCACATCTGGCTTGAGCAAAAAGCTCACCAGCTTGGACCCAAGGTCGCTGGCTCCAGCAAGGGGATGCTCGGTCTGCTGAAGGCCCGCGATCAAGGCACATGTGAGAAAGCAATCAATGAACAACTAAGGTGTTGCAACGGCAACGAAAAACTAATGATTGATGCTTCTCACCTCTCTCCGTTCCTGTCTGTCTGTCTCTATCTATCCCTCTCTCTGACTCTCTCTCTGTCCCTGTAAAAAAAAAAAAAAAAAAAAAGTTACTATAATAATATACATGCATCAAGCCCATTTTGCATTATGCTCTTTGCCTATTTTACCTCATCTAATTATCCCTATTTTTATAATATAACTACAATTATTCTCATTTTACAGTCGAAAAAGCTGAAGCATACAAAGGAAAGTTAAGTAATCTGTACACACTGTTAATGAAAAGGGACAATAGTATTTATGGTGTGATCTTCTAAATTCAGCATTTCACAAGACTGTTGTGCAAAATAACAATTGTATGTGGTAAAATGTTTCCAACATCAAATGTATTTGGAGAATTTGGGATTATATTCAATTGATTTTACATAGGACTTCTCAATAGCTTTAGAAACCTAAGGGGCTCTAAGGTAAATACAACATAGAATAACGTTCAGAACATCCCACATTTATCTAAGAATATCCCATTTTTCTTAGAGCATCCTGAAAAACTTACATTTAAAAAAAATTTAAAGAAACATTTACTTATAAAAAGCACAATAATTATTTTGATATAATCATTATTTGTGACATATTTTGATATAAACCTGAGAAAATAATGCCAAAATACACAATTTATAAAAATAACCCTATATTTTTCCAAATATGATACATGTGTCTCTCAGAAAAGATAGGTTGAAACCCTTCCAGGCCTTTTGGATATCACCTTATTTGGATAAAGGGTTCTTACCAATGTAGTTAGTTAAGATAGGTCATCCTGGTGGAACAGGAAAGGCCCTTATTCTGATTTGAATGGTGTCCTTTTATGAAGAGGAGAGCATGACACAAGAAGGAGAATGCCAGGTGAAGACACACAAGGAGAGCAGAGATTGGAGTGCTGCATCTGCAGACCAAGGGATGCTTAGGGCTGACAGCCATCACCAGAAGCAAGAAAGAAGCCAGAAAGGATTCTGTGTAGTCTCAGAGGGAGTATGGTCCTGCAGATACCTTAACTTCTCTAGAACTGGGCAAGAACATATTTCTGTCGTTTTAAGCTACCCAGTTTTAGGCATAGTGTTACAGTAGCTCTGGACAACTAATATATACGGTTACAAAAAGACAAAATTCTGATACCTTGAATGTGGAATAAAATCTAGAATTCTTAGAGTAAACCACTGTGTAATAACTGGACAGAGTAAACAACTTGGAAAGACACTGGAAAGCAGATATTCACATGGTCAATGGAGAAGAGATCTACTTGTTCATATTAATTTAAAAAAAACTTATCTAAGAACTCTATGATTCCACTTATATGTGGGATATAAAACTCAAAGCAAAATAATTAACAATCAAGAAAACAAATGCTCATAGACACAGACAACAGAATGATAGTTGCCAGAGGGAAGGGAAGTGGGGAGTAGTAGAGAGTAAAGGGAATCAAATATATGGTAATGAAAGATGGATTAACTTTCAGTGGTGGACACACAATGCAATATAAAGATGAATCAGAGAATTCTTCACTTGAATTCTTTATAATCTTATTAACCAATATCACCTTAATAAATTTCTTCTTTTTTTATTTTTTTAAGAGTACGTTTAAGGCCTCATTTCAGCCTTAAAAAAGAGCCATGGCTCCTCATCAGTATTTGTTTTTTATTATAATTTTTTTAAGAAATTAAATTTAATGGAGTAAAATTGATTAATAAAAGTACATGGGTTTCAGGTAGACATCTCTATAGCATTTGAATTGTTGACTGTGTTGTGTGACCATCACCCAAAGTCAAATCATTTTCCATCACAACATATTTGTCCCTCTTTACTCTCCTTCCCTTTGCCCCTCTCTAGTGATAAACATAAAAAATAAAAGTGCTCTCAGTAGAGAGCTTCAGTCTTCCCATGTTGGAACGCAATTACAGAAGGACAACTGTGGTGGGGCAGAGATAAAATAAAATAATCTTACAGCTGGAGTATGGAAATGAACATCTCTGACTATACAGAGACCCCAAGTCACACACGTGCAGAGTCACACACACCCAAACTCTGGAGTCTAGATTTTCAAAGAATTCAATCCTTTCTCTGAGGTGACTGACATATTCATCAGCCACAGTGATGCACCTGGGGTTGAAGGAGTAAACCTTGCTAAACCTCCACAAAGCATGTGAGCTGGTGGCTCCCTTCTGTGTTGGCAAGTGTGTCATCACCATAAAATATCCCTGTGATTTTCTCAGCATTCTACAGACTAATATCTGCTTCCCCAGAGGAATGACATCCTTTTAGAGCCGTGATGGCGAACCTATGACACGCGTGTCAGCACTGACATGCATAGCCATTTTCGATGACACACGGCCACATGCAGCCACATACCAGAGAAGTATGGGGACACATGCTGAGAAGGATGTTTCATCCCCGGCTCCTGCATGGCCAGGTACAGTAGCTGAGGATAAAACATTTGCTGTAGTGTAGACACTCTGTGCCGGAGGTCTGTAGGCTAAAACAACAGAACTCCGGCATAGAGCATCTAGTTCTGGGACTTCCGGTTAGGCCGTTTTTCTCGAAGTGACACACCACCTAAGTTATGCTCAGTTTTTTGGCGAATTTTGACACACCACGCTCAAAAGATTGCCCACCACTGTTTTAGACAATGGCTGGATTAAAATCTGGGGCAAAACTTGTCCCTCCCACCTGAAATCAGGGCACTTTTATGTCCATTAGTTTTATATCCCACCAATGTGTACAATCATATGGTTCTTAGCTTTTTCTGATATATGTATTTCACTCAGTATAATGTTATCAAGGTACATTTAATAAAATTTAATGAAATTTTAATAAATCTTATTTAAAAATCTTATTCAGAGTAACTAGTTTAACATTTGTCTGAAACTCAATTTTCTCATCTGGAAAATGGAGCTAACAAATCCTACCTCACAGAATTTTTACAATGATTAACTAAGATACATGGTACAAAAGGAAGCAATTGAGATATATTACCACATTAATGTACCTATGTCACTTTATCAAATTATCTCTCCAGCCACCAACATTTTGTTAACCTCTTGAGTTAACTCAGAGAACTTAAAAGTCACTGCAAAAGTGTTAGTCTAGTGAAAAAGAGTAAATATTATAATAAAGCTCCCAAGTTATAATATCTCAAACATAGTGCCCATAAGACACTACCCATTAGCTTATTAAACAGTACAACTTCTACCAGCAATGTTTTATAAGAAGACCACACAGAGCCATTCAGCTTTGAAAGCTAGCTTTCTGTGAAAGGGACTCCTAGATTTAATTTTCTTTAATAAACTCGGTAGACAAAGCTTGGCCTAAGACTAAAAATGTTAAATGAATTTAATTGGACAAAACAGCCTCCAAGTAGATAACAGAATGGGGAAAAAAAGCACTTAGCACAATTACAAAATACAATTTAAAATCAATGCTATAATTTTTCTAGCCATAATGTCAATTAGTTAAATTATTTAATATAACATGGAGCTATTAGCCTGAAATTCAATTTAGATCATTTTTAATTATTCAAAGGGCTACTAGTCCAAAACACAAAATATATTTCTTTTCTTTCTTCGGAGCCTGTTCTCCAGTCATCCTCACCTTGTCATACCATGCTGCCCTGCTACTGCAGTTTATTCATTAGTTCAGGGTCCAGAAAACGAATTGATATTGTATACCAACTCGAAGTCACTCCCAAGAAAAGGATGCTTACTTTTTCTTTCCAGCTTACTACTTCATGCAGTAAATCCTGTAATAACAGTACCTATTATGTCACATCAAGTCAATATATTGAATCCACATACAGAAAACCTTCAAACAGAAAAATTCATGGCATAATTTAACTAAACTGACAATGACAAGTGTCAGTTTATCTAAATGAGGAGACAGATTAAAGTATTTGTTAACATTTAAGAAATTCCTATATAAGCTACAGTAATATCTAACTGAATGAATATCCTTAGAAAATGAACAGTTCCACGGAAGTAAAATTCCGAGGTAAGTGTAACTTTCTACTTTAACAGATAAATCTCACTCCTTTAGAAACCTCTAAAATACATTCCCTACATCCTTGTGATTTCTAGTTGGTAAGTAAAAGAAGTACTTGAACCTAGGTAAACTATTAGCCTTTAAAAGTTGAATTAGTGAATGTAACACATAAGGATGAGATGAGCTGTTACAGAAACTTGCCTAAAGAAATTAGATTTCTCCCCATCAGTACTTAAAGAGCTGTCTGAAAATCTAATTGCATCGTTGTTAAATGTGAAAAATATCAGTATGTAATCAACAGTATTACCATACCTACAGAAAATTTATCTAGGCAGTTGATTTAGGCAGAATAAAGCCTCATTTTCAAAATGTCCAAGACCAAATACCCAGAACCTGTGAATATGTTACCTTCCCTGGCAAAATACATTTTACAAATGTTATTAAATTAAGGCTCTTGGGATGGGGGAATATGCTAGCATTTTCCAAACAGGTCCACTGTGATCACAAGAGCCATTTGAGTGAGAGGAAGTGTGAGGAGATTCAGACGGGAGACAGAGAGACAGCGAGAAGGGTGTGCAGTGCTATTCTGTTGGTTCTGAGGATGGACGAGGGCCAGGGATTCAGGAAGGCAGGCAGCTTTTTGAAGCCGGAAAAGACAAAACACAGATTGTACCCTAGAGCCTCCAGAAAAAGCACAGCCCTGCTGCCACCTGGATGCCAGCCCACTGATACCCATTTCAGACTTCTGACCTCTGGAACTGTAAGATGGATGTTGTTTAAAGCCACTGAGTTTGTGGTGGTTTGTTAGAGCAGCAGTAGGACAGTAGGTGGTAGATTTCACAGAGTCCTGGAAAAGAACACTGAAGGAAAGCAAAATACTAGCACAATATATATGTGTGTGTGTGCGTGTGTGTGTGTGTGTGTGTGTGTGTGTGTGTGTGATTTTTTAAAATTTAGCATTAACCAAAAGAAATAGTACAGTAGTTGTTGGAAAAGTACTCTCTCCTTGGTCAGAAGTTTCATTGGGTTTTTAAGCAGCTTGGATAAAAAAAGAAAAAGTACACAAAATACTGCAATTCCCTTTGATCAGTTTCTGTCCTCAGAATAAAAACTTATAATAACCACATTGGCTTGCAGGGTATGAAAAAGGAAGAAACTACTGTAGGTAGTAAACTGTATTATAAAAATGAGCCAAAAGTAGGAAGCATAGACCAAAGTCTGTTTACAAAGATGCATCCTGACGAAATGCAGTGTCTGGCTCTCATGGCTGAGGGTGAACCCAATGGCCACTCTCCCTAATTCTGGGCGCACTGACATGACCCTTTTCTTATACCTTATCCCATTCTCTTCTATTTTGAATTTTGATTATATACAATAACTTTTGGAAAAAAAGTTGTTTGCAATATTTTAAAACTAATTCAGGGCCATTATTGTAGTAAAATAAAGATAGCAAATATATTTTGAAGGCTTGTCGGGTACCAGGCACTATACTGTAAATTTTTACAATCATGATCTTTTTTTATTCTCAAAACCTTTTTTGAGACATTGCACAGATATGAAATGATACTTAGAGCAGCTAAGTAACCAGTCCAAGGTCTCTTTATTAATAAGAAGCCAGAGGTTGAAACCTTGTATGTCTGACTTCCGAGCCCTGAGCTCTGATCACCATAATTCAACCATGTTGTTGGGGCTTCAAATCCTTAGGATTTTCCCTCTCACAGCATATATTGTCCTGAAAAGCTAGATTTTTAAAATTTTGAATGGTGTCTTCCTGGGATTTGCTAACTTGTTCTCAGAATCTAAATTATATATTTCACAGAAATCAGAAAACAAAGCTTGTTAAAATATGTCCAAATTACAGCTCATAACGACTCTCTAGGAGAACACTTTATCTATAAATTGTGTTTTATGAAAACATTAGCCTTCAAAATCATTTACAAATACATAATAATAGCTTCAATTCTGGTAAGTAACTGACAGGAGACCTTGCCACACTGTTTTATAGTCATTGGTTACATGTTTTACTGGTTAGATTAAAAACTCCCTGGGGGAAAGAACCACACATTATTTGGGTTTGTCACCATCTATTGAAGATCTCTGAGAAGAAATTTCTCCATTGGGCTTAAAAACACACCAACAACACCATTGGAAACAAGCCTCCCCTTATTATGGGAAGCTGTTGACATTCCACACTGTAGATACTGCACCTATGATCTTAAGCTGGCTGCCCTAAAGTCTGTGTCTTTTTCCAAAACTAGGGACTACAAATTGCTATAAGGAAGAAGAACCTCAAATATCCTCTACTTTCCTAGACATTGTGTGCTCTTATATTTAAAATAGAGATAAATTTCCTGTTAAATATCATCAGTGAAGTAAGAAAATTATACTTAAATGTCACTAAAAGATCCAAACCTTCTGCCCTGGGAAGGAGTGAAAAGACTGTCCTCTTGAAACAGGAGTCTCTAAGTGGGTCAGGTATTGACCTTGTTCATGAGATAAGACATCCTCACTTAGCAATGCTAGTTATTAAAAGTGTAATAATAACTTGGAGCCTAAACCCAACTGGGACAACTGAATAATTTGACCTTTAGGTGGAGGACCAGAAGCAGTTCAATTAATTTCTAGATATTATTTAAGATTGTATTTGATCAGAAAAATAAATGAATAGTAAAATTATATTGTATAGCCTATGTCTTTTAATATCCTTAAAGTCTCACTGTGATTTAAAAAGTTAAGGCACAGTCTTTCCACAGAGGTTACTCAACCAGACTTGGGAAAATTCTACTAGATTTATCTAGAGATAGCAACTATTAGCTTTTAATACATATGTGATTTATTAAATAAGTGAGAGAATAAATGAATGAAGGGAATATAAGTTGATGAAGTATGTGAGGTTGGAGAAAAAAAAATCAATCTGAATTTGGCTTTATAAAAACAGTGTCTAGTTTATCTCTAAAATTCAATTTGTTTAAATGACTATAAACCACTAGACCAGAAGAACAGGAAAAGCTGATTACAAATGTTAATTAAAATATTTAATTTTGCTGGGCACGATGAGCCACATGAAGAAATATTATTCACACTAAGATCATTCTCAGAGAACTGTCATGCAAGATAGAAGTTTAATTTTGCGGCAAGTATACAAAAGAAATATGCTGTCTGACTGTTTAATCATGCTTATTTAAGTAGTTTTGAGTATATGTTATTAGACAAGTAATAATAGAAAGATAAATAAGTATACAACTGTTAAGTATTTGTTTCTTTAACCAAGAAGCTAAAATTTGTCTTATAACAACATGATCTCACTGATACTAATTGGATTTGTAAGGTCAGTGAATAAGGGGGATGGTCAAGTGAGGAACTCAGATCCGGAACTTTGACTAGAACTGCCCACACAACCAAGTGTGCCAAAAAGTAACTTCCCAGAGGTCCTTGGGAAAAGAGCAACTGTCTGTCAGCCAGTGAGCTTTCAACATGTAATAATTGCTCGCCTACCCTAGAGGATCCCTTTAAATACCTCTCACTCTGTTTATTCGTGCGACTCCCTTAGCCTCTGTCCCAGGGCTGGGGGACATAGTCAGGCAGGATGCTGTTGGGCAGATAAAATATATTATGCTCACTTTGTTGAAGATGGCGCTGCCCATATGGAAGTTCGTTGATATTAATGTGTGTTCTGGAACAGGCTGTGGGCAGGCCGGGTCGTTATAGCCTAGGGCTTAGTTTTAAGAGTAAGCTCTTCTCCACACCCTTGACTGATTGGATGATGTAGGGTGGTGCACTCTCCTGAGGAATCCCATTATGCCTCAGATGGGTGGCTTTGTATCAGAGACTTTCTTGTTTGTATAATTGGATTAAAGGTTTTGAATCTATGCTATAAAGTAGGGCAGACCAGGAGCTTGCTCTCTTGGTTCCTGGGATGAGTATGAGAAAGGAGAGCAGATTAAGGCCATGTGGAGGCCAGGAGAAGCTGTCAAGATGGTAGAGTGCTGAGAGAGAAGCGAGTTTGTGCAGAGTTTGTGCAGGAGGAGATGGGGAACAGAGGTGAATAAGTCTGGTGTGCTAGAAAACTTTGATTCTAGGAAACTCAGATAAGTCAGTAGCTTTGTGAGCACTGAATGAGTGGGTTTTGGAGCCCAGTGTGTGTTTTTGCTTGCCTGCTGGGTGCAAGCTAGAATTAAAGCTGATGGCTCACCAGTTCTTCGCTCCTGTGTTTCATTACCAACTGTCCGAATCCAATGTGAACCTGCACGGGTCAGGCGGCTGTAATCCTGACCCCGACTACTGGCTTTACAGATGCGCAACACTTAATAAAGCCTTTTATTATTCCACACTTCATGGCTCTGGTGCCCCCCTTCCTTCTTACTTGGTGGGGAAAAATACCTTACATTTTGGTGCTGAAAGCCAGGGAGGAGTTAGAAGTCCACAAGGGACTGCTCCTCTCTCTCCTTCCCTGCCAAGAGAAAAGCAGGATCTCAGGACCTCTGACCATCCACCCACTTCGGCGCACGGTGCAGAAAGTCCCATGCCTCCAAACTTCCCTCAGTTCTTTCTGCTGAGATCCCTGTCTGAAACCATAGCTACGTCAGGAAAGTCTTTTCCATCCGAGTGCGTGTGTGCCCATGGAGACGTCCCAAGCACATCTACTTTTCCTATCCGTCCTTGGCCAGAGCTTGAGTTTTGGGATGCCAATTCTCAACTCTGACCACTCTGAGGACTGAGGGTGCCCGTTGGGGGCACAGGAATCCCTAAACACTCCCTTCGCTAAATCCTGTTTCTCATTCACTTGCAAATACCAGTCTCTCTTTCTCCTTCCCTGCTGGCCAGGGGCCCCTCCCTTCTGCACTGTGTTCTTAAGTCCCTCTTTTGTCAGGCCATTCTCAGCTTATCTTTGGCTCTTACACCAGTTTGCAGGACGCCCAACCCCAATTGTTTACAGGAAATTCTGACTCTGTCCAGCCACTGGATCTAGCATTTCCAGCTGAATCTGGGTGCTGGGCTCACTAGGAACCCTCCTCCCCTTATTCTCAAATGCCCAGACCCTGTCCGGGACCTGTGAACAAGGCATTTAACGTTTTCAATGATCACAGCTAGTAGGAACAGGCCAAGGCTGTTTGCCAGACCTGCATGCAGCAGAAGGTAATGCTCCAAACCCAAGCTCTCGTGGCAACCCTGAGGCCTGCAAAGCAACAAGAGCAACCCTGAGGCCTGCAAAGCAACAAGAGCAAAGCACAGGAAGTGCCCGGCCCAAGTCTGGACCACAAAGGAGTCCCCACCAGGAGCTTGCTTTAAGTGTAGCAAGCAGGACCACTGTGTATGACAGGACCCCTGCCTGCAGCTGCCCACTGAGCCCTGCCCTAACTGCAAGTAGCCCAGTCACTGGCAGAGCAATTGCCCCTTCGCGCAACAGGCTCATCCTCAATGCCTCTACATGGAGGATGAGCCAGCCACGTGGGCGCATCGTTCAAACTCCTAGGACACAGCCTGGACTCGGAGAACCCAGGGTATGCTGCAACTAGCGGGTAAGTCCATCTCATTTCTTGTGGACACGGGAGCTGCCTTCTCTGTTTTGCCATCACACTCTGGACCTCTAATTCCGTCACAGGTCTCAGTTATGAGATTGGATGGGACCGTTTCTTTTCCCCTTCACACACCACCCCTAAAATGCAGTTTGGTTGGAATCCCCCTTTTTTGCACTCCTTCTTAGTTACCATCGTGCCCTGTACCCCTTCTGGGTCGAAAATTTCTTCACAGTCTCAGAGCCACTATCCAGCTGACAGCACCTTTCCACTTACTCCTACCATTCCTCACTACTCAAGGGCTCCCCCATAATCAATGCTACTCTCATTTCTTACCATGTCTCTCACCTCAAGCTTGCTCCCATGCAGGATCGCTGGCAGTCAGAACCACTGGGCCGTACTCATCTGCAGCTCACCAAAAGAATGGGCCCTGCAGATCCTCCTGCTGTATCCTGTCCCTCCCACCAGGAACCTGCCGCCAGAGTGAGCTGAAGCAGGGAGCAATGCTGTTCAGTAGGACTGGCCTGATGAAAGAAGCTTCAATCTCCTCAACTGTCTGCGAGAGACATTAAGCAAGAATCTCTCCTCCTACAACCTGCTTAACTCCTGATGGCAGCTACCCATTTTTACCTGGACTGCCCCTATCCTAAATCTTCTTCTAATTATCAGCATATAACTCATATTTGCTCCTCTCATTTTAAATTCTTACAGAACCACATCTGCGAAGTTTTTCAACTTACGGTCAAACAGATGTTCCTCCTGACTCCACTCAAAGTCACCGCCTTACGACTTCCCCTCCCCACGACACCCCTAACCAGCAAGAAGTAGCCAGACAAATAAACAGTGCCGCTATTCTAATTAACAAAAAAGGTCAGAATGTAACATCGGTGGATAAGGAGGATGGTCACGTGAGGAACTCAGACCCAGAACTTTGACTAGAACCGTCCACACAACCAAGCATGCCAAAAAAAAACTTCCCAGAGGTCCTTGGGAAAAGAGCGACCATCTGTCAGCCAGTGAGATTTCACCACGTCATAATTGCTCACCCACCCTAGTAGACCCCTTTAAATAACTCTGACTTGGTTTAATTTGCACGACTCCCCTAGCCTCTGTCCCCAGGGCTAGGGGACATCGTTAGGCAGGATGCTCGGTACTTTATAAAGCCTATGCTATTCCACCCTTTGTGGCTCCGGCCTCCCTTCCTTCTTTTTCGGCATGGAAAAATAACTTACAGGATTCATCGAACAAAACTGATTTAAGTACTATATGTCAGGTAATGTGGAGGCTCTTGGATTACAAGGAAAAGTTAAGTATAGACCCATTCCTCAGTAAACTCAGAGTCTAGCAGAGTGGTTCTTAAGCTTTTTTAAGGTACCGAGCCCACCAGTTTCATATGCGCATTCACCGAACCCTTCTTTAGTGATAAATAAAATATTATTCTTTTTTCCAAATTTAGTTTTACCGGTGCGAGACTAGAGTTGCTCAACTTGGCATTGCATATCATGCAGATAAGATGCTGACTCTCATCCCATTCCATGATACATGTGAATCCATGTTGTACATATTCGTCCGACCACGTTCTTTTTTTGTTCAACATATTTAATATGGATTAAAATATTAAGAAAGAAACCACATGACGTACAACTATGACAGCCGTTGACTACTGCGCACACTAAATTCCCCACAGCACTAGTTGGCCAAGCAATGTAACGTGATCCTCTGCAGCAAGTGATGGCCAAGCGGGGCGTGTCATCACGACTTTACACAAATGTGTCTTTACCTCCGCGGCAGAGGCTTCTCCAAACCCCTGAGACCGACTCATCAAACCCTTGGGGTTTGATAGAACCCAGGTTAAGAACCACTGATGTAGCAGAACCCACAGATGTACAAATAACTCACCTCAACACACTCTAATGAATGCTATCATATAGACCTTTTTTAATGACTGTGTGAGGTCCACTGAAATGTAGAAAAGAAAGGCTCTTAGCGTAAGTAACTTTTAGCAGAACTTACTTCCTCTAAAACAAAGAGACTTTTAGCAGAACTTACTTTTTTCTAAAAGACTCCCTCTTCCTGGCCTTGAAGCTAGTTATCCAGGCTGTGGCCTTGGGCTAGTTCCACAAGGTTGCAGAAATTCCCAGAATGTTTCTCCTTGAATTAATCATATAGATAAACATTGTAAATGAGCTTGTTTCAGTGCTTTAACTGCCAGGATTCCCTTCCTCCCCATTCCCCAATCAGTGTATAATTTTGTCTTTAAAAGCTAGCTTCAAACTGTGTTTAGGGCTGCATGATTTGACTGACTTAGGTCACCAGCTTTGAATAAAAGACTCCTTCATATTTGAACTTTGGTATGGAGAAGAACATCTGTATACTCTAACTGGTTTCACTATAACACCATTAAGGAACTATTGGTCAAAAGAGTTTGTAAAATTTGTGTTTTTTGAGTTTGCTCACTTTTATTGTTAAAAGTAGCGCTGGGCAATGCCAGGTATGTGATCTGTGAAACTGCTAATTGCCTTCCTGCTTGGGAAGGGCCATTGATAAGGCTAAGGTTTGCTGGAGGAGAGGTTTTCACACCAGAAAAATTGTAAGGAGAGAAGGAAAGGAGTTAGTGAGAAAGAAGCCAAGATGGCAGGGAAAGAGGGAGAAGGCAGAGTGCTGAAGGAAAATCTGGGGAACCAGAGGTGAGGGGCTTTGGAACTGGTGAGGCTTTTGATTCTAGGAGGAACCGGAAAAGATTCTCCTGGTTGTAGAACCGGATAATGTGTCAGGGCTTTGTGAGCTCTGAATAAATGAAGAGGGAAGTGTTTTTCCCTGTGTCTTTCTCGTCGGCCGGTGCGAGACTTTAATAAAAGAATGGCCCACCATTCTTTACCTCCACTGTTTCTTTACCGTCTGCCTGAATCCAATGTGAACTTGCATGTGCATGGCCACCACGGTGGTGACTGCTGGTCATACAGGAACCGTAATTTAACTCAATGTTCGGCAGATAAAATATAATATGCTCACTTTGTTAAAGATGGCGCTGCCCACATGCAAGCCAGTCACCCAGGTGATATTATTTGCCCTTATGCTTGGAATGGGTGTGGGAGAAAGGCTGTAATATAAACAGGCCAGGTCGTTATGGCCTAAGGCTTGGTTTTAAGAGTAAGCTCTTCTCCACACCCTTGACTGATTGGATGATGTAGGGTGGTGATGTGGGGAGGAATCCCATTATGCCTCAGATGGGTGACTTTGTATCAGAGACTTCCTTGTTTGTATAATTGGATTAAAGGTTTTGAGTTGGCTATAAAGTGGGAGAGAGCAGTAGCTTGATCTCTCTCTCTTGGTTCCTGAGTTCCTGAGATTAGTATTAGAGAGGAGAGCAGAATAAGGCCACGTGAAGGCCAGGAGAAGCAGCCGAGATGGCAGAGTGCTGAGGAAGAAGTCAGTTTGTTAAGAGTTTGTGCTGGAGGAGATGGGGAACAGAGGTGAATAAGTCTGGTGAGCTAGAAACCTTTGATTTTAGGAAACTCGGATAAGTCAGTAGCTTTGTGAGCACTGAATGTGTGGGTTTTGGAACCCAGTGCGTGTTTTTGCTTGCCTGCCGGGTGCAAGCTAGAATTAAAGCTGATGGCTCACCAGTTCTTGGCTCCTATGTTTTATTACCGACTGTTCGAATCCAATGCGAACCTGCGTGGGTCAGGCGGCTGTGATGGTAGCCTCGACTACTGGCTTTACACTCAACATTGAAGAAAACTGAGGAAGGCTTCATACAACAGGCCACCTGTGCATATGGCTTCAAAGAATGGCAATAAAAGAGAGGACACTATATAAGGAGATGGCAGCATGAGCAAAAACAAGGGTGAAACTAAATGGCAGCACTACAGAACATGAATAGATGGATGTGGTTTGAACAAATTCTTTCTAATCAGCAGTCACTGAAAACAGGGCTAAACATAAGCAAGCACCAATGGCAGGAGAGGTGAAATTTCTTCTGTGGCAATAAAATGCAAATTGAAATACTACCCATTTATATACTTTTCTGACCAGCAGAACTTATTCCAGAGGTTTGTTGTTTGTTTGTTTTATTGTTTTTTATTCTACTGGTGAAGCAATGGATCAGATCAATGTCAGTGGGCATGGAGGAAACTGGAAAAGGATCCGTTTTAGAAGTTCTTAGAGAGGATCAAAGTGGTGGGTGAGAAAATGGAAAAGAGAGGAATAAAAAGACCTATTCCTACAAATATATTACACAGTGCATATTCCAAGACATGGTCTTTGGAATAAGTGTGTTTTTGTCAGAATTCCATCTTCCCAGTGGGTGACCTTGAGGACATCATGCTTCACTTCTTTAAGCTTTGGTGTCTACATGTGCAAAGTGGTAAAAACAAATACTATGTATCTCCATGTGACTTCTAAAAAGAAACCTTCCCAGCTGCCTTTAACATGACTCCATACAGAGGAAAGCCTGCTGGAGGTGGAATCTAAGGATAGAGACAAAAGGGAGGAAGAAATGAGGAGGCCCAGAATAAAGTAAGGGTTGGGAACCAATTTAGGGAAAGACTTCCAGAAAAGCAAGGTACCATATTATTTTAATACTGGACACAAAACAACATATTGTGGGAAAAATCTATCAAATTTCTCAGATGTTTTCACAAATAAATTTTAAGCGGGGAAAAGGACGAATGCAGAAATGGAGACTTTGGGTATCTCCTAGGGGTGAGAGTTGAAAGAACTTCTCTCCAACTTTAAGCAAAATATGATGGATGGTTGAGTTCATTTGTGCTGCTATAACAGGATACCAGAGACTAGGTGGCTTATAAACAACAGACATTTATCCCTCCCTGTTCTGGAGGCTGAGAAGTCCACGATCAAGGTGCCAGCAGATCAATGTCCAGTGAGATCCTGTTTCTTGGTTCGCAGACAGTCCTTTTTTTCAATTGCACACTCACATGGCAGAAAAGGTGAAGTCCTCTGGGGCCCTTTAATAAGGCACTCATCCCATTTATGAGTGCTCCACCAATTTTAATTGACCAGAATACATTCAGATATTGGTAAGAAGAGATCAAGGGTCAGCAAACTTTTTCTTTGTGGGGTCAAGCAGTAAGTACTTTTAGCTTTGGAGTCCACACAGACTGGGTCACAAACACCCAGTTATGTTAAAAATGGAGATAGCTAGCCAGACCAGGTAGTGGCGCAATGGATAGAGCATCGGACTGCGATGCGGAAGACCCAGGTTCGAGACCCAGAGCTCGCCAGCTTGAGCACGGGCACATCTGGCTTAAGCAAAAGCTCATCAGCTTGGACCCAAGTTCGCTGGCCCCAGTAAGGGGTTGCTCGGTCTGCTGAAGGCCCGCAGTCAAGGCACATGTGGGAAAGCAATCAATGAACAACTATGGTGTCTCAAGGGCAACGAGAAACTAATGATTGATGCTTCTCACCTCTCTCCGTTCCTGTCTGTCTGTCCCTATATATCCCTCTCTCTGACTCTCCCTCTCTGTCCTTGGAAAAAAAAATAATGGAGATAGCAAATAGGCAAATGAACAAGCATGAATGTGTCCCAGGAGATGTTTATTTACAGACTCCCTAACAAGTCAGGGTTTGTCAGCTCTAGTCTAGATGTTAGGTCAATTGTGGGAGACCATGCTTTCTAGCACGGAAGCATAAAGACCTTGGAAGCTGTAAATATAGGTGAGTTCATATCATTGTCCAGGCATCTCCTCAGGTATTCAATGAAAAGATCAGAAAAACCCTGAAAAAGTCACTCTCATGAAATAAAATAATAATTTCTAGCAGAGAATTTCAGATAATATTAAACTGGGGTAGGGAAGGATTATAAGACTGTCAGGAAGTTAATTAGAAGAGTCAGAAAAGGATAGTCCCAAAACAATTACAATTAAATAGTTTAAAATAGAATAGGGTTAGTGGACTTCAGTCGCTAGAATGACCCTCATCCAGAGATAAATATTAAGCTGCTTTAAAAAAAAAGGTAACTAATTTTCAACAAGAAAGCAGGAGACTTCTGAAACCTCTTTGTGAATGTTTTTCAAATTGTTTCTTTTTTATAAAAAACATTTTATTATGGTTTAATTCAGAAAACTGAGATAGCATAAGTGTGTTTACCTGAAAGCAAGATGTTTCTTCATAATCTCTGGTTTTTATGATACTTACTAAGTGTAACATAGTGTATATATATATATATATATATATATACTATATATACTATATAATGTGTGTATATATATATATATATATATATATATATATATATATATATATACACACACATTATTTCCCAAGGAATGAAATGAATTTCTGAAGACTAGGCTTTGAGAACACCTATTCAAATAGATTCACAAATGTTCAATCACAATATACACATGACAGAAGTACTATGTAACTCTATACTCCTTACCTACTTTTTAAGATAGATACAATCCTTGGAATTATGCAACATCTGTTTTAGATGTTTCAATGTTTGATATAGAAGCTATTGGGAGAAAGCCCAGAATTCTTATAATGTCGAAAAAAAAGTCACAATGGCTTGTTCATAACAATGCTTATAGTTTCTGATTTTAACTATGGATCTCCTTTTTTTTTTCCTTTACTTAAATTATTCTGTGCTTAACAGCAATTATACTATCTGAGCATGGGCATTAATTAATTCTTCCTAAAATATATGACATTCATTCTTACTTTTGCTACTTAGCAATATCTTTCTACATGCCTATATTTAATGTAATATACTGCATTCTTTAGTAATGAAATAGAAATCTGAAACTTGACCTTCACATCTGTAACTCAGAATTTTACCTTTCCTTAGTTTTTCTACCTACTTATTAGTCATTTAGTTCCTGATCAGACTCCTCTCTCCAAAGGAACAGTAAAACGTACTAAATTAAACCTATCAAACTTTGTTATTATAAAGAAGATCTTGAAATTTAGGAATTAAGGTGTTGTAATATAAGATTATTTTTCTCTGTTATCACTTATTGGAGTGAATACCTTTGAGATACCTGTATTAGTGTGATTTTTAAATTGGGTATGCAGGAGTGGGGCAAGAAGATAAAACCAACCCCATAGCCAAGAAAGAATCTATATTAGAACTCCTTGGAGGTTGATGTAGTTTAAAGGAGTTTTCCCTAATGTTTACTGTGTTCATTTAAAACAGAAAACCATATCACTTTTTGTTGTTGACAGAGACAGGGAGACTCAGAGAGAGGGACAGATAGGGGCAGACAGGAACGAAGAAAGATGAGAAGCATTAATTCTTTGCTGTGGCATCTCTGTTGTTCACTGATTGCTTTCTCATATGTACCTTAACCGGGGGGCTACAGCAGACTGAGTAACCCCTTGCTCAAGCCAGCGACCTTGAGCCCAAGCTGGTGAGCTTTGCTCAAACCAGATGAACCCACATTCAAGCTGGCGAGCTCAGGGTCTCAAACCAGAGTCTTCCGCTTCCCAGTCTGATGCTCTATCCACTGCACCATCATCTGGTCAGGCCCATATCACATTTAAAGTAGAACTAATAATTTTATTTATATATAGAAATAAAAAATTAAAATAGAATACAACTTTGAATGCTTAGAACCATGTTATCATTGACAGAAACAGTTCAACTTAGAGAAGATGTTTTAAGGCTACAGTGGAATGAGATAAAAATAAGTAAATAAATAAGGTTTGGAAATGGCTCTGGCTAAGTTCCCTCCCAACTGCACCCACCACCTTCCAGATATTTGACCCTGGTAAATTATCCTATTTCCCCATATATAAGATGCACAGTTTTTCAAAAAATTTAGGGTCTAAACACTGGGTGCGTCTTATACAGTGGTTGCAGGGGTTTTTTACATGCATTTTGTGCTTTTTGCATTTGTTTTTGTGCTCATTGTTGATAAGACAGTAATTCATCATCAGACACAGATGAGTACAAGCTAATGGATGGCAGTTCTGACAGTGATGAGGAGTTGTATGAATTTTATGATGAATAAAACTTGAGCTCCACAACTCTATGTAATAATTTATTTTTAAAATGTTGGGCCCCAAAATTAAGGTGTGTCTTATACGTGGGAGCATCTTATACAGGAAGGAATACAGCAGCTTAATTATGCTGAGCCTTCATTCTCATGGTGCTAGAATGAGAACCACAATGTTCTCTTCATGGATCATGGAGCTATTAGGAGGAGTGAAGGAAATAGCATAGAAGGCCTAGGATACCTGGCCCTTGGTTGATATCTAGCAAATATTACTTGCCATCCCCTCACCCCGAGGGTGGTAGTGATCGCTGTTGTTTTTCTTTGGAGCTAAGAAAGAGAATGAACCTATCACAACTCTATTCTACCAACCATACATTTGACTGCTTCCATTTTCAGGGTAAATTTTAACATTGATTTAAGTCAGTGGTTCTCAGCTAGGGCAATTTTGCATTTGGCAACATCTGGGGACATCCTGGTTTTCACAAATAGACAAGGGGGACAAAATAAGTGTGTATATTATGTAGAGAAAGAAATGGTACTAAACATCTTACGCAGGCCAAGCCTCATAACAAAGCATGATTGAACCCAAAATGTCAATAGCACTGAAGCTGGGAACACTTGACTTAAATCAGTACAGCTTACACCCTTACACAGTGTGTCCGTGAAGTCATGGTGCACCTTTGACCCGTTGACCTGCAAGTGCACCATGACTTTACGGACACACTGCATTATGTCTTCAGTGAACATCCATTACACGGAACAGGGTACATACTTTCCCGTTCTGTAGCAGTTTTTAAAGTAAGCAATCATAAGGTTTCAAACACAAAATATTCTAGCAGTAAAATAGCCTTTCTGTCAATTATTTTGTGAATTGTCAAAACACCAATGAAGTAAGAGCTTCTGTGCAATTCATTAACTGACACAGCTATGATTCCAGAGATCTACAAGTCTGTCTGTTTAATAAAATGTGACCCAATTTCTCTGTTGTTTATTTAAGCTTGAAAAAAATTCTTGGTCCAGAGAAGGTCCCTAAGAGATATTGAACTTTATCTCCCTCAAAAGGCAAACCTGGGATTCTATAGACAAATGGAGACTAAAAAGTTAGCTGGGGGAAAAAATAAGTAATAAATATACTATGAGGTAATTGTTTTCCTAAATCAACAATGATAAAGACATATAAACTTTTTAAATCCTTTTAAGCTATGAACAGATGGTGAGAGGCTTAAAACATAAAAGAGTGTTGTCATTTGCGGGCACATACACCTTCTATACAGTGTGTCCGTAAAGTCGTGGTGCACTTTTGACTGGTGAAAAATATAAAGTGCACCACGACTTTACGGACACACTGTATATTCTTTAGTTTTATCCTGAAGAGAAGTTTAATTCCTCCCACAGAGATTTGATGAAACATCTAAATAATCCATGTTGTCTGACTTAATAGTAAAACTCATCCAGAGAGAGCGTGCGCATTTTTCAGGTGTTTCTTTGGTCATCCACCAGTGCAGCCACTTCCTTATAGTAGTTGCCTTTATCCACAGTAGCAGCTCCCAGAGTCTCACCTCTTGTTCTCAGTCCCAGCTCAGCATTTTCAGGGGTCTCTCTACTATAGGAACAAGCCTCTCCACATAATTGGATAGATTCCCACACATACACACAAAGTAAACAGCCACTCTCTCTTCTGTGTCAACTTCACTTCTACACTTAAACCCAAAACGTAGTAAAGAAGAATCAGAAATTCAGAATAGAACATTTATAAATGGTAAAGACCCCTAAATTCTGTTTGAGAAATATCAATTTAAAACAATCTTGTTTGATATTACTTTGTAAAGCTTTTCTCTCTACACATCCGGTTTGTCCACCAAAAAGACATTAGCAGCTGCTCCAAACATTATCCCTGAAAAGCTGAACACATAGTCACATCACTTAAAATACCCCAAAAAAGCCAAATCTAAACTGAACATATATTAATATGTAGTTATGCTTATTTGATCATAGAGAGTATCTCACAGTAAAACTTATTATAATAATAATTAAGAAGGGATTGAGAAATACAGACAGGTAGTTTCAAAATACTGAGGGGGATATTAAGTACAGCATAAGAAATATAGTCAATAATATTATAATAACTGTGTATGGTGTCAGGAGGGTATTCAAAATATCAGAGGGAATATTTTTGTAAAGTATATGACTGTCTAAACACTATATTATACTCCTAAAACTAATTCAAAATAATACTGAGTATAAACTGTAATTGAAATAAAAAGAAACGTTTTACTGTTAAATAAATCTCGTTATAAACTGAAAACTGAACTGAACTCTGACCCCAAATTTATATGAAAGTATTAATCTCCAATACCCCATAATGTGACTGTATGTGGAGAAAGGTCTTTAAAGAAGTATTCACAGTTTAATGAACTCATTAAGGTGGGCCCTAACTGACACAAAAGGTATCCCCATTAGAAGAAGAGATTGAGACACAAACATACCAGAGAGAGACCACATAAAAGACACCAGAAGACACCCGTATCTAAGACGAGAGAGCCCTTAGAGGAACAACCCTACCAACATCTTGATCTCAGACTTCTAGCCTTCAGAACTGACAATAATGTTCTATTATTGAAGTCACCCGGGCTCTGGCACTTTCTTATGACTGTCCTAGCAAAATAATATACTTGGGTAGGCTAAACATTCTGATTTTGAAAAATTGTTTTAAGAGGAAGAAAAGTTCCCCTTTGCCATAGATAATTTCCACATTAAATGTGATTTGCTCGTTTTGGTCAGCCTGCATCCGAAAGGACCACAGGCAATGGAGCCAAGCCTGCCGTCTGCCGGTCTTCCACTTTCTTCACACTGTGCACCACATAATGACGCCAGCATTAAATGAAGTCTGACAACTCAGTTAGTTTTGTTTTTGTAAACATAAGGAGACATTTTACTGTGGTTTGGAAACAAGTGCATTTTATTTACTTATTTCTTTTTAACCAGTTCTAACGGGGAAGGTATTTAGTATGTCTTCTTTACCACTTAACCCTCAGCATCTAGAACTATTCTGGACATTGCCATTGCTTAACCAACAGTTCTTGAATGTGGATGGATCAATAAATAGAAAATACTAGTAGCTTCTACTGTTTACTGATAAGATGACAAATTATGATGAGCTGCTGCTGCTTCCCCCCAAATTCATCCTTAAGACAAAAGACAGAAGGAGCCATGGATCTAACGAACAGTGAGAAACACAGTGAGTAAAACTCAGTGAGAAAAAACTGAAGTGGGATTAGAGCACCAAGAGCACAGCGAGGCAGGGTATCAGAGGGTCCTGTAGGGAAGAACCCTGCTCTTCTTTCAACTAAGCACTGCTTTTGAAGAACTACTGTCTGTCCCACACCATTGCCCAAACAGGAACCAGCACTAAAAGCATATCTCTATCAAAGATATCTGACCTAAAGCCATAAAAATCATCAATCAAAAATAAAGGAATAAAATAATGTGTCTAGAAACCAAGTAAAATACTACTAAATAACATATACTAAAAAGAAAAGAGAAATTATGAAATAATTTAAGTGAATAATACATCTCAACATGTATGGGACACTTATAAAGTACCATTTAAATGGAAATGAATTTTAAGGACAATCATCAAGAAAGAAAAAGCACTGGAAAGAAATGAGTCAATTGAACCTGGAAAGCAGGGAGGAAAAAAGAAACAGCAAAGCAAGGCGACAGGAAAAAGAAGAAAGAAAATAATAAAGACATTAACAAAAATCAATATATAGAGAGAATAATCGTACTCCCAAAACTCAGAGAAAACAAAAAAAAATTAAAGTTTTAAGGAGATTAATGTATAGACTCCAGTAATTACTTATGGGAGAGAGAAGGAAAGGAGAGAGGCAGAGTGAGAAGGAGAGGGAAGAGAGAAAGAAGGGAAACAGGATACAAACAAACCACAAAAGTGGGAAAGAAACAGCCTCAAAGTTTTGAAATGATAATTAAAAATTATTTTGAGCACCTATATGATACCACATAAGTGTATATTTCAGAAGAAATAGAAAATGTCACATTAGTATAAAGGGAAATAGAAAATTTGAATAGATTAATAAGTGTTAAAGAAATTTAAAAGGCAGAAATTTCTTCCTGCACAAAGTCCCTCACCCTTGCTGACTTTTAGGTGTTTTCCCCCAAACTACCAAGGAACAGTTGATGCTTAACTTTCACGAAAAGACAAAAAGAAAGAAAGGTGCTACTGTAAGGCTAGTGTAATCTTAAATTCAAAATTAGATAAAGACAGTACAGAAAAAAATTATAGGACTATTCAATTATAAATACACATGCAAATTCCAAATTAGGCAAATGAAAAGGTATATTCAAATAAAATTTAATATGATCAAGTAGGATTTATCTTAGAATTGCGAGAATATTTTAGCCCTTAAAAAGTAATTAATATAGCCTGACCTGTGGTGGCGCAGTGGATAAAACGTCGACCTGGGAACACTGAGGTCACCAGTTCAAAACCCTGCACTGGTCTGGTCAAGGCACATATGAGAGTTGATGCTTCCAGCTCCTCCCCCCTTTCTCTCTTTCTCTATCTCTCTCTCTCACTCTGTGTCTCCCCTCTAAAATGAATTTAAAAAAACGTAATTAATAAAATTCACCATATCAATAGATAACAAAAAGAAACATAAAATTATTTCAAGAGATAAAAGAGAATAAATTGAATAATACTTAAAACCTCTTTATGATTTAAAAAGTAGTCTACTCATATAAAACTATGACTAGAAGGAAACAGCCTAAACTTAGTGATAGTTGTCAACCAAATACAAAGCAAACATTATGTTTAAACACTACATTTAGGGAAAAACATTAGATATACTCATCTTACAGTTAAGATAGGCATCCATACAAAAGCATATGTTAAATTTCAGGGGACTTACAGAATTGCAAGAAGTCCAAATAACTGCAATATTATATATGTTTTGAATAGTACTAAAAATCCTGACAAATGCAATTAAAAAAAAGACAAAGATATAAAAGTTCAAAGATTGAAAGGAAAGGAATAAAAGCATACCTTAAATAATATGAATATGATGGTTTAAAATACAAAAAAAAAAAATGAGAGAATTAGACAAACAAAACTAACAAGAGTTTAATCATATGTAAGATCTATTTATAAAAATCATGGACATTTCTTTACACTGGAAATAACCAAATAACCAGGTACAGAATATGAGGAGAAATAAAATATCCTTCATAATAGAAAAATAAAACCTACGAAGGAGGAATCAAATTAAGAGAGAATAGCTATAACATCCTATTAATAAATATATCAGGGTATGAAAAGCTAAACAAATAGAACATAATAGAGAGACTCAGAGACTTCCCAAAATATAAAAAATGATATAAAAGGTCATACCACAAATCAAGGTGGTGATTAATGTGACAGCATAAACTAGAGAAAAGGATGAATATCTTTGCATTAATAAACGATAAATGTCTAGCCTGACCAGGCGGTGGCACAATGGATAGAGCGTCAGATTGGAATGCGGAGGACCCAGGTTCGAGAAACCGAGGTCACCAGCTTGAGTGTGGGCTCATTAGGTTTGAGCAAGGCTCACCAGTTTGAGCCCAAGGTCAAGCAAGGGATCACTCCATCTGCTCTAGCCCACAGGTCAAGGCACTTAAGAGAAACCAATCAATGAACAACTAAGGTGTCGCAACAAAAAAGTGATAATTGATGCTTCTCACCTCCCTCCGTTTCTGTCTGTCTGTCCCTATCTATCCCTCTCTCTGACTCTCTCTCTCTCTCTGTGCCTGCAAGAAAAAAATTGATAAATGTC
Source organism: Rhynchonycteris naso (assembly GCA_037038555.1). Lineage (NCBI taxonomy): Eukaryota > Metazoa > Chordata > Mammalia > Chiroptera > Emballonuridae > Rhynchonycteris > Rhynchonycteris naso. The sequence continues at coordinate 286,131,731 of CM072996.1, read as the reverse complement.
TATGTAGTAGATAGAAAAATAAATAAAACTGTATTCCAACCTTTGAATACCACATTCAAGAGTACTCCTAAAGTTGAAAAGACCTTAATATAAAAAGTAAAACTATAAAGTTAACGAAAGAAACATCTTGTACAAAGTTTCCCTTGTCACTTTTGACATTCTGTGATAGTAGGGGAGGCCCAGATGTTACTGCAAAGAGTAAGATAGGCCTAGGAAATCGGGTTGGGTGATTGATAATGAAATCATAAACCAGAAACAGGTCACTGCACATCACATATAATGGAAATTGATTTGTCCAAACCAGTTAAAAAGAAGCTCATTCTAACGTAATTTTTTAAAATATGAACATAAAACTTGATAAAAAATATCAAATTTTATTTTTATTTTCTGCATAAAGATAACCTGTTTTAATTTGAAATACATTATAAACAGAAAATTTTCTCACGATCCTCACAGTGAAGAACAAGTACCTTCAGGCTTACATTGCTATCAGTGCAGCTTCTTTTGTGATAACAGGTGACAATCTCACTGATCATTTGATTTTGACCACTAAGTGCCTTCAGGGGAAAAGACAAACCCACAAAGGAAAAAAAAGGAAGAGCCAAAAAGATAAGCATGTTGTTGTCTCATAAAACTAAGAATCTTAAAAGTGTCCCTTATGAATAAATTAATACAAAAATATCCTCTTTGTCCTAATCGGACACTAGTGCATGCTTTTTGTACAAGGCTTCAGTAGAGAATCAGCCATTGTCAAAAAAAAAGTTATTTAAATCTTAAAATGTAGTAATAATTAAGTGCATTTTCTTCCAGCCTTTTGAATATATAAACATTGACTTTCATATTTTTAAATATAAATAAAAGCATGCTTTGCCTACAGATTCTCTGTTCTGGTTTTTCATTTAATATTCTAACAGGACCATAATTTTTCTCAGAACTCACTTGTTATAACTGAACACGTACTTGAACATTAATTTGGAAAGCTGCTTTAAGAAGAATAGGTTCAAGTATCACCCCCTAGAGATTCTAATTTAGCTGGGAACAAATATTCAATTGTAACCAACATCCCGGGTGATAGCACTACAAGTTCTTTAGACCTGCATAGCTTATTGATTTCTTACTCAGCCTAGAACAAGCAACTGGTTGCATGAACTACTCTTGTATCAGCATCCTTAACTAGCTCTTCTCTGTTTGTAGCACCCACTCTAGGAATTCACCAGCCTGGATGAATCCCATATCTCCCTCCTCTACTTCTGCATCCACACCAGATAAAAACTTCTAGTCACGCAATTTATTAACACTATAAACTTATAATTTTCTTTAATCATCTCTAATATCACTAATAAGCTCCTAATTGGTCAATCTAATTGATATTTTCTGTCTTAATCTATGGTCAACCCTCTGCGGCATTACACTGATATACTCAAAATTCACTTCTTTGTGCTTAAAACTTGTTTTCCTCATAAGATGCCCAACCACTTCTCTTTGCTGATATTTCCAGTGTCCAACTGCCCTCTCTCAGAGTCACTCCCAGGCTCCCCTTTATCTATCTACTCATTCAACAGCTTCAACACAGTCCTCTACCTCTCCTAACTCATTGATTATTCATTTGATCTCCAATACCTACATTTGAGACATCTCTACTTGGAAGTTACACAACTATCCCAAATGTAACAGCCTGAACACTGACCTTTTTCATCTCCTTGCAGACAGGGGTAGGACCTGACTGCTCCAGCACACCCTGTCTCAGATATGGCTGTCATCAACTGTAGAGTCATCCTCTGTAACTTTTTCTTCTTCTTCCTTTTATCCAATAGGTCACAAAGTTTGAGCTACAAAACTATCATAGATTATCAAAGCATACTGCAATATAAAAGAGATCACAGTATCAAGTTTCATTAATAATTTAAAGAACAGAAGCACAGATGAAACAAAGAGTGGTCTGGGACATTCTACATGGCTCTCCAGTTCCTTCTTGTCTACATAGTATATTCACTCTCTGGCCTAGAATGATTGATGAACAATTCAAGGGAGGTTTTATGAGGTTCATCACATGGGCAAAAAGATGTAAGTTATAAAACTTCTACCTTTTATATACCCAGAGACATAAATAACTCACATGGTATTTCCAGGGAGCCAAGCCCTATAGATTCTGTACTTACGTACTATAAGTCATCCTTTAGCCTGGGTCGTCTGGTAAAAGATTTCTCTAGCTAGATAGGGTCTCCTCTTACTAGAAATATCATTCATCTATTTCCTTTATGGTGTACCTATGACACGCATGTCAGCACTGACACGCGTAGCTATTTTTGATGACACACAACCACATACCAGAAAAGTATGGGGCCGCATGCCGAGAAGGACCTTTCATCCTTGGCTCCTGCACGGTCAGGCACAGTAGCAGGGTATAAGACATTATTTGCTGTAGTGTAGACACTCTGTGCGGGAGGTCTGTAGGCCAAAACAACAGAACTCCGGCACAGAGCGTCTAGTTCTGAGACTTCCGGTTAGGCTGTTTTTCTTGAAGTGACACACCACCCAAGTTATGCTCGGGTTTTTGGCAAATTTTGACACACCAAGCTCAAAAGATTGCCCATCACTGCTCTATTTGCTTAGCCAGTTGACAAGGAGATCAATCCAGACTTCCTCCCTTTTCTTTCTCCCTAGGGGCCCTCCTGGTAAAGGCAATGAATGAATCATAGCTGCCAGACTGTTTAATTCCTTTCCCCAAAAGTTTAATTGATTATAGCACCCACACAGCACTAGAATTCATCTCTTTGTCCCTGTCTCAACCAGAGCATACTGGCTCATCTCTGTCTTGAACCTTCCCAATAATGACCAACTAAATGCAAGTAACTTCAGTCTCCTTAACTCCCCATGTCACGCTGCTATCATAATTGCTTCTGAATAAGCATATTTGATCATGTCTCTTTCTGCTCTAAAATTCTTTGCTGATATAAAATGCACTGCATCAGCTTTCCTCTGCCTACATTTCCAGATTTCCCCCCACACATCCTCTGATATCCAGCCAAATCAAACTAGTCTCTACCAAGCCATGCCTGGCACAGCTCCCGAGCACTCATGTGGGATGCCCACCATTCTGTCAATAATCTGCAATGTCACCTTTTCCCTATCACCTTCCCTGAACTCTCCATTTAATTCAGGCAATAAACAGCTCCTCTGTATTGCCATTGTCCTTCAAATAAGAAAAATAGTTAACTTTAGAATATCTTGACTTTGAATAAGTTGCTCTGCCAAGTGTTGTATGTGCATCATATGATTTAATCCTCAGACACCTTCTGATATATGTACTACAATTTCAATAATTTTACAAAAGAGGAAGCCAAGATTTGGAGACAATAAATGATTTACTCAGTCACACAGTTATGAAATAAAAGGGTTAAGATATGAAGGTAGCCCTGGTTGACTCCAGAGCCCTCCTCCTTAAACACAGTCATGATATGTCTCTAATCACCCATCACACAGCTTCCCTCATTAAAATCAGCAAATATTTGCTAAACAATAGTTTTGTGCCAGACACAATGTGAGGGGTCACTGAGAAAGGCACAGGGAGTAAATAAAATTTTAAAAACATCACCGTCTCTAACTGAAGAAGCATGGGCTTCAATTTCATTTCAAAAACCTACCTAATACGTGCCATTTCTCTCTACTTCTATCTGCCAGAAGCAGTACAAGACTGCGCTCCACAGGAAAGAGAGAGTAGCCCTACTAGAAAAAATATCCCCTTAACTTGATTGGCCAAAATATCTGCGTCAGGCTTAACAGTGCATTCCTCTGGGGAGTTCAAGTCACCAGTAACTGCTATCTTTCATGCATTTTTATGAAAATATTTATTACAATGTAGAGGCACTATTACTGTTGCCAAAATTTTCCAACATCTGCCCTATAAACTTATATCTACATTTCAATGCCAAGCTAAAGGTATTCGTCTGGCAACTAGCTGGGACAGAACCTCAGCCCATGTCTTACTTAGTATAAGAAAATAAGAAAGCTCCTTGGCCAGTTGGCTCACTGATAGTGCATCGGTCCAGCGTGTGGAAGTTCCAAGTTCGATTCCCAGTCAGGACTCACAGGAGTAGCAACCATCTGCTTTTCTACCTCTCCACCTCCCCCTTCTTCCTCTCTCCCTTCCACAGCCATGGCTTGAATGCTTTGAGCAAGTTGGCCCTGGGCGCTAAGGATGGCTCCATGGCCTTATCACCTTAGGCACTAAAAGTTTGGATGCCTGAGCAATGGAGCTATGGCCCCAGATGGGCAGAGCATCGCCCTGTAAGGGGCTTGCCTGGTGGAGCCCAGTCGGAGCATGTGTGGGAGTCTGTGTGTTTGCCTCCCTGCCTCTCACTTAATAAAAAAATAAATATAAAAAAGTGAGAAAGCTCCTTAACCAACTCCTTCCTCATACTTTTACCTAAAACAATGCATATGTTGTTACTACTGGTTCAATATACACCATACAATTCAACCGAGGTGCTAAAAAACACCTGCAAATATCATATCATTTATGCTCAGGTCATTCTGCAGGTTACAGACGGCAACAGAATTTCAAAGTATTTAAGTGATATATATGGAAACAGTAACTAATAAAAGACAGAAGTGTAAGTTTTACCAAAATCCTCTGATTTTTTACTAGCCTTCACCAGAACCCATATACACTATAGCAGTGGTTCTTAACCTGGGTTCTATCGAACCCTAGGGGTTCGATGAGTCGGTCTCAGGGGTTCGGAGAAGCCTCTGCCGTGGAGGCCAGAATAAAGTAATACCGTAATTTGTTGTGAGTTCATGCACTTTGTTGGTTTTGTTCTTTGAGCAAGGTGATGTTCATGCACGGCTCATTTTGTGCACCAGTAAAAAAACGTATACCTATGTCTTGAATTTGGAAAAAAAAACCCATATTTTATTTATCATTAAAAAAGGGTTCGGTGAATGCACATATGAAACTGGTGGGTTCGGTACCTCAAAAAAGGTTAAGAACCACTGCACTATAGCATTACTACAACTATAGTCTAAGAATTCAGCAGACTGAATTTATCCTAAACTCTACCTTTTAGCACTACATGCTGTACTTCCACAGTACATACATGCCTCGGGTATTTTTTGTTGTGCAGGTTGCGATCCTATTTCATGTACTTTTTCCTCAGTGATAACTTGCACTGAAATGATGAGATTAAAAGTCGTACTATAATAGCATTTCTATTATACATACATTAATACATAAAGGGAGCTATGCAACGATGTCTCTGCAAAAGTGAGATGTGTATGAATATTAATATACTTGCAGATATTATAATAAAAATTATCATCTTTCAGCTGTATTTCTCAAATTCTTATTAGAATTTGAGAAATCCGGGAATGTGCAGGTATCCGGGAACAGGCCTGCAGTTTATCAGCATGAACAGGCCGGATGGTTGAAAACTAATCTCCTGATTCCATCGAGATGGGCTTCTGGATGGGACCTGTGCTCCACCACTCAGCTGTCCTGCAACAGCCTTTTATTTGGTATCAGGGAAGGCTGGGTACAGGGCCTCATGCTGTTGCTGGGGGCGTGGGGGGTAACTGTGCTGGCAGAGTCAGTACTCTGAGTTCCCTGATTGTGGCCAAGCAGCAGCTACTTCAGCAGCACTTCTTCCCAGTGTGGTTTGACGTGTCATGAGCTCGGTCTAGAGCCAATTTCTCTAAAGTCCCTACGATGCTATATGTATGTATATCCTTAATAAATCCCTTCAACTTTAACCAGAGTGCACTTGGTTTTACACAGCTAAGAAATCTAACTCAAGAACATGGCTCCTTTCTGCAAGAACAAAACCTAAAATATGGTACTGGTTTAATGTAGCAGGAAGGCAGTCAGGGGGCTGCTCACAATGTAATGATGTTTACTGGCAACAACTATTATGGGATGGTGGCCATGTGTTCAGATTATGATCTTAGGAGGTAGACAGACACAGGCCAACTGAAGCTGTAGCATGAGATCAATGCCAGAGAATCCAGAATATGGGTGTGATTGTTTGCTTCTTGCCTCTTTCAGCAAAGTCTGATAGAGGAGAAAGATCTACCCAGCAAACCGCCAGAAGAGGTAGAAAGGACCACGGCTCTTCTAAAGGTGGGGTTCTCTCACCCCTTTGCCCAAATAAAGCCTATAAAAGAATGTGAATGAGAATCTCATACTTTGTTAATTTAGGGAGCTGGCAAATCCAGCTATTTCTATACAACAAATTCAAGCAGTTCAACGTTGTGGCTTCATAGTAGCAAGCAATCTACCAAGACTTAAGGGCTGTGTCAAAGAGCACAGAAGTTCGTCCTGCTCAAACACTGAACAGTTTGAGCATCCAAAATAAAAACTGCCATTGACTGAAATGCTCAAATATATAAAATATCCATGATTTCACAACTATTGGAGATACATTCAGAAAAGCAACAGCAGCAGAAGAGGGAAACAAGGATGACAACCACAAAAGAAAAAAAGGAAGCATCAAAATACCAAAACAATAGCCAGAACTCACTGACTATCTTTGGAAGTTACTAGAGAACTCACTCCTTACTGGGAAAAGAGGCAAGAAATAAGAAATAATTATGCATTTTCCCTGACTTTCCTCTATCAACTGTATTTTAACTAGTTTTTGAGAAAAAATTCATCGTCAAGTTCTACTAGCAAATGTGGAAGAAATTACAAAATTAGAAAAATCACAGTTTTGCAGTCCATAATGTAATATTTGCATCAGGCAATGGCCATCAATGATGGAACTACTAGATAAATGTTTTTTTTTATGGTAATCAGACTGACAGCAGGGATCAGACTGACACCACTCACATCTACTGATTAATTATCATTAAAAGTGGGACAACCTGCCTGACCTGTAGTGGTGCAGAGGATAAAGGTTAAACCTGGAACACTGAGGTTGCCAGTTTGAATCCCTGGGTTTACCTGGTCAAGACACATACAGGAAGCAACTACTTACTACCAGTAGATGCTTCCCTCCTCTCCCCTCTCTTTATCACTCTTTTTCTCTTTCTCCCCCCTCTCCAAAAATCAATAAATAAAAAAACTCCAAAAAATAATTAAAAATAAATTCTAAAAAAGCAAAAAGAAAAGTGGGACATCCTGACACCTGTAGAATTAACCTGTTGGTTAATATATTAATAATGGAGCACACAGAATGGCCTATGAATCATCTTGCTTCATTCCCAAAAAAGAAGCTGAATCTAAAATGGTTGATTTAATGTCCACTTATAGAAAACATAGGGACACAGAACTATTTAAATAACACAAGAAAACACGCAGCCAAGTACAGAACATGGGCATTAATCAGGTCACTAGACCCTGTTTCTGCAAAACTGATGGTGTGACATGTGAAAGGACAGAGATAGAAAACGGGAAAGAGGGAAAGAGAGAGGAGGAGCTATCCTATATTAAGAGACAAGCACAGAAAAATAAAATATACAGTCCTGTCTTTAAAAAAGGAAACAACAATCAAAAATCCTTTTGAGACCATCCAAAAAATATGGTAATAGCTTATATGTCAGATATTGCCAAAATTATTATTTTGTCTAGTTAAAGTAGGTAGTGAAACAGTGGCGATATAAGAAAATATTCAGCTTTTGTTTATATCAAGGTATGTAGAAGTGAAATAACATAGTATTTTGGAGTTACCTTACAATGCTTTACCAAAAAAAGAAAGAAAGAAAGAAAGAAAGAAAGAAAGAAAGAAAGAAAGAAAGAAAGGGCGAGCCAGGAAGATGAAGTTATATTTTGATTACTCTTGAATCTAGAAGATGAATATATGGCAGATTTTTGAACAATTGTCTTTTTTTCATTATGCTTAAAATTTTCATAATACAAAAATTTAACTTAAAAGAAATAAACAGCAGCTGAAACAAAAGACAACCACAAAAGTGTAGCCTTAGCAGGAGGAGCAACTCATTTACACAAGGGTGACCCTCCTGCTGACAAAGCTGGCACCCTACGCCTAGACCCGTAATTTGAGAGAGAGAGAAACGGGTGATTCACAGAAGCCTCAAAATAGTCTCAGGTATAAAAATTACATTACAGAAGATACTTTGCTCGTAAGGCACACATCAAACTGTCCCAAAGTCCACTACAATTTTGCCAAAGAAGCTGCAAAACCGACCATCAATAGCACAGGCTAGTTAATCCTTAAAGCAACCTGCAAGCACTGACTCTGCAAAGTTGGGAAGTGAGCTGTGAAATCCATGCAGCTGCAAAGAAGGTGTTTGGCCAAATGCCTGCCCAGATGTGGCCAGGAAGGACAATGACAGGGAAGAATCTCCCAGTAGGTAAAGAAAGAGACCATCAAGAATGATAGGCAAGGGAGTTTTGCTCAATAGCAAAACCACTTGCTGCCTGGTAGGCTTTAACAAGGAATTCAGTCTATTGCAGACAAGGGAGTCTTTGATACGTCTGCATGGCAGAATTTGCAGTGAGACCCGTGGCGCTATGTGCACCTCATTCTCCCTTCCTTTCACTGAAGTCATCCTGCTCCTATCTGATTTGTTTATTCACTGCACTGAGGGCAAATGACTTATACATTAAAATATTAATCCATAGGGGACGATTCCACAAGGAATCCTATTCAGAGCTCATACAACGTACTGTATATCACCCACAGATGAAGGCAGGACCGATGAGACTTGGGGTCTCCTGTCTGTGAGGAAGGCTAATAAATATTCATGGACAGGAAGGGTAATTTCATCACTTTATGCAGGAGCATGAGGTGCTGATGCTACTGCTGTCATTGAGATGCTAGTAGGAAAAGAAGGTGGCCAAAGATAAACAGCAGTGGAACCTCTTGACTGGCTTACTCAGAACCTTTCCAATACCCTTCTAATCTACAAACTAAAGAGTTGAAAAGAAATTTCCACCATTAACAGTTAGAGATGAAATTGAAAACAACAATGAAATATTACTTTTCTTCTATTTCACAATTAGAAAACTGAATTTTGTCAAGTTGGTAGAAAAGGGAAAGTGGAGAAAATGGATTTATCCTGTGCTGTCCTTGGAAGTAAAGACCAGTTCAGTCATTTGGAGAGTAATTTGACAGTACTTAATTAAATAAGCGCAAGCATCGCCAATGGCCTAGTAATTTCCCTCCTACATGCATATTTAAAAAAATAAAAAGTACTCACACAGGTCCATAGTAAGCTTGGTCATGATCAGGTTGAAAAAATCTGAGTGTGAATCAATCAGTGAGGGGAGAGGTTAGTTGAGCAAAATATATACCTGGAAGTAACTTTTAGTAATCAATCATTTAGAAGGTCACACAAAAAGAAAGGAATATGAAAAAGAAAATTCTTAATAAAAGATATAACATATAGGTAAATTAATAATATATAAAAGATAAAATATATCTTTTGCAATAATGCATAATGATACATATAAATACATATGAATGGTTATTTATAAGGATGAAATGGTAGAGACTGATTCATTTAAAAATTTTAAGTAATAATAAAAACAAGAAATAGTCTTGCACAAACATATCTTGACAATGAACCATGAAGGTTCATAATTATTGTTTGTTTTTTTTTATTTTCAAGGCAGATTTCCTAGACTCTCTGTGGCTAAGATTCCCTATGTCATTCAGATTGCACAACTAGACATTTATAAACTGAGTTACCTGAGACAGCAGTATGCTGACAACAGATTTTGACTATTATGGATCATGCCAGAGGTGGTGAGGCTAGACCACGGCAGTTTCCTGATTCTAAGCTTATACATCACTGTGAGGGAACGTCACCCATGGAAACCCTATTATTGGTGTGGTGGAGAATCATTTTTGGGAAACTCGGCCACCCGAAGCAATCCATGAGCTCAATTCTTTTTTCCGGCTTGAATTATCCAAAGAAAAGTCTGTTTTCTGCAACTAAGATCCCTGAAAAACACTGGGAGTTTAAAAAACATTGCCTTTTCAAACTTTTCCCAGATTTGTTACAAGTAAAGAATTTGAAAGAGCTTTATTGCTTTGCTAAGGTTGCTATAACAAAGTACCCATAAAATGGATAGCTTAAACAACAGAATTTCATTATCTCACAGTTCTAAAGTCTAGAAGTCTGAGATCAAGGTAGTGGGAGGATTGGTTCTTTCTAAGAACATGAGGAAGAATCTACTTCATGCTTCTCTCCTACCTTCTAGTGGTTTGCTGGCAATCTTTAACATTCCTTACCTTATAGATGCATGAGCTGGTCTCCGCCTTCCTGTTCACATGGTATTCTCCCAGTATGCATACACACCTACATTTCTACGTCTAAAATATCTCTTTCCATAAAGACATTGATCATATTGAAGAAGGGTCCACCCTAAAACCTCTTTCATTGTAACTTCATTACCTCTATAAGAACCTATTTCTAAATAAGGTCATACTGGGAGACACCAAGGGTTAGGGCATCAACATATATTTTTGAGAGGACACAATTCAACACATACAATACTGCAAACAATTACAAATATTACAACCATTAGTCCCTAGATCTTAGCTCTTGTTCTAAAACTGTGGAGTATATATGTTATTCCTTTTCTTAGTTTTACCAAATACTGGGTATTACTGAGCTTCACAATATGATACTAAGTTTCAAATTATAATTATGATACATAAGACTTCATAGTGGTGCCTGACCAGGCGGTGGCGCAGTGGATAGAGCGTCGGACTGGAATGCGGAGGAACCAGGTTCGATACCCCAAGCTCGCCAGCTTGAGCATGGGCCCATCTGGCTTAAGCAGAAGCTCACCAGCTTGGACCCAAGGTCGCTGGCTCCAGCAAGGGGTGGCTCGGTCTGCTGAAGGCCCGCAGTCAAGGCACATGTGAGAAAGCAATCAATGAACAACTAAGATGTCGTAACGGCAATGAAAAACTGATGATTGATGCTTCTCACCTCTCTCCATTCCTGTCTGTCTGTCTCTATCTATCCCTCTCTCTGACTCTCTCTCTCTCTCTCTCTCTCTCTCTCTCCCTCTGTCCCTGTAAAAAAAAAAAAAAAAAAAAAAGACTTCATAGTGGTAGTTATAAAACTGACAGTTAAAAGAACTAAATTTATTTTACAATACAAAAATGCTAACAAAGAAAGTAAAACCTGAAATATTGTAATAGTTCCTGAATGCAATAGAACATTAGTGCAGCAGAAGGAATGAAATGATTATACTAAGCTATAACATCAATGCTGGACTTCCTAGAAGATTTATTTATGGTTCCATTTACCAGCAACATTAACTATTCTATATGTTGTTAAAAAATTCAAAGTATTCTTGCTAGAAAGTAAATATATATCTCTTACCACTGTCTGTGAAGCATGTTAAATTAACCTATCACAGGTCCATTTGAATGAAATAAAAAGGAATACCTGTAAAGCCAGTAGCCGGGGCCACTATCACAGCCGCCTGGCCAATGCAGGTTCGCATTAGATTCGAACAGTCGGTAATGAAACAATGGAGCCAAGAACTGGTGAGCCATCAGCTTTAATTCTAGCTTGCACCCAGCGGGCAAGCAAAAACATACACTGGGCTCCAAAACCCACACATTCAGTGCTCACAAAGCTACTGACTTATCCAAGTTTCCTAGAATCAAAGGTTTCTAGCTCACCAGACTTATTCACCTCTGTTCCCCATCTCCTCCAGCACAAACTCTTAACAAACTGGCTTCTTCATCAGCACTCTGCCATCTTGGCTGCTTCTCTCCTCCACATGGCCTTAATCTGCTCTCCTCTCTAATACCTCAGCAACCAAGAGAGAGAGATCAAGCTACTGGTCTCTCCCACTTTATACCGTAGAATCGAAACCTTTAATCCAATTATACAAACAAGGAAGTCTCTGTATAATGGGATTCCTCAGGAGAGCACACCACCCCACATCATCCAATCAGTCAAGGATGTGGGGAAAAGCTTACTCTTAAAACCAAGCCTTAGGCCATAACAACCCCAACCTGCTTACATTACAGCCTTTCCCCCACACCCATCCCAAGCATAAGGGCAAATAATATCATCTGGGTGACGGGCTTTCATGTGGGCAGCGCCATCTTTAACAAAGTGATCATATTATATTTTATCTGCCAAACAATACCTCATACCCAAGTATCAAAGGTAACCAGACAAAGTCCTCATTTTGATTTAACTTCAGGATTTCTTCATGAAGAATAAGCAACATCTCTAAGAAATAAGGCAAATCGAACTCTTGAAAAGACTGAATTCTTTCAAATGCTAATACTTCTCAGAAATGGAGTCTAGTGTGATAAGAAACCAGAAACTTTATCACTTTCAAATTAATGAGTTTAATTTGAAATGAGATCAATATTAGTGTCACATATTTCTAAAAATATCTGGGCCATTATTCAACCAAGTTCAGACGGCAAATGTCTTTAACTACAGGCAATGGCCACGGAGTCATAATGATGCTTCCCGTAAACATGCGTATGTGTACACACACATACAAATGCACACAGACAAATCATGCCTTGACTCTTGTGGAAAGAAATTTGTAAAAGATATTGTTGGTGTTTGGCCATGAGCAGGACCATCTCACAGAGCCTCCAAAGTCATCTATTGCACATCCACAAGATTCTGTACATTTAAATCTACAGTGTGCAATCCAGTGTTAAGTGGCACACAACTAGCACGTCTACACATCACGGCCGTGATAATGAAAGGCAGAACTGTGTTCACTATTGTTCACTACCACATCTTCAGCACCTATAAGACTGCTTCATATATAATACAGGTTAATGAAAACATTAATATAAATGGGCTAAACAGGAGGCATGACTTAGTAGCTTAGGATGAATCCACTCTGACTTTCTCTTGGTTTGAGAGATTTTATACATTTTTATAAACCATTAAATGAAATAATGGGTGAAATGATACCACCCTCTATAAGCGCCTTCAATATACACTCTTTAAGTCTAAAATACTAAACAAGAACAAATACTCTATTTTTATTCATCATAGATTTCTTGGAACATATTAATTATGGAAGTGCATGGAGGTAAGATGAAAAAGATCAACTTCTTGCATTTTCTACACAAAGAAATAAAATATAGTCAAGTAGCACAAAATAAAATCGTCATACTGATGAAAATTAAGACTATACCCCAAGTATTTCTACTGTCAAATCTTTCATTTTTATTCTGTCAGGACCAACATTAGAAGGACTAATCTCAAAAATTATCATATACTATACACCAATAATTTGGAATTGCTATGCCTGCTTCTTCTCATTACTCACTATGAAGTTACCACTGTAGCTACTTACCCTTATCAAAAATAAAACTCACCAAACCAAACAAAGAACACATAAAAATAATTATATATCATGCTCAATATTATATATCCCTGGAATATAAAGGTACACACATCAATAAGTAAAATACACACATCACTAAAATGAAAGGTAAAAGTTGCATGATCATTTCAATAGAAGCAGAAAAAACATCTGAAAAAATTACAATATGCATTCATCATAAAAACCCTTAACACACTAGGTAAAGAACAAACATAATTCAATATAAAAGGCAAACACAGAAATAACATATTCATTGAAGAAAAACTGAAAGTGTTTCCTCTAAGATCAGGAACAAAACAAGGATGCCCACTCTCACCACTCCTACTCCGTATAGCATTGAAAGTTTAAGCTTGAACAACTAGGCAAGACAAAAAGTAAAAGGTCTCCACATCAGATAAAAAGAAGTAAAATTATTACTATCTGCTGATGATATAATATTATATTTAGAAAATACCAAAGAGTCACTGTTGGAATTGATCAATATTTTTCATAAAGTGGCAGGATACAAAACTAACTACAGATATCAGTTGCACTTTTGCATTAATAATAAAACATCTAAAAAGACTAAGAAAACTATCTCATTCATAATAGCATTAAAAGCAGTAAACTATATATATTTTTTTTATTAAGTGAGAGGTGGGGAGGGAGGGAGGCAGAGACAGACTATCACATGTGTCCGGACCAGGATCCACCTGGCAAGCCCCCTACAGGGAGATGCCTGTCCATCTTGAGCTATTGCTTCATTGCTCAGCAACTGAGTTATTTCAGCACCTGAGGAGAGGCCATGGAGCCATCCTCAACACTTGGGGCCAATGTGCTCAAACCATTCAAGCCATGGCTGCGAGAAGAAAAAAGAGAGAGAAGGGGAGGGGGAGGAGTGGAGAAGCAGATGATTGCTTCTTCTGTGTGCCTGACCAGAAATAATACCCAGTATTTCTACACGCCAGGCCAATGCTCTACCACTCAGCCAACAGGCCAGGGAAGTAAAATACATACTTAAGAATGAATTTAACCAAGAAGTGCAAGATTTGTGCAATGAAAACTACAAGACATTGCTGAAAGAAATTGAAAAATATACCAATGGGAAGACATTCCATGTTCATGGATCAAAAGAATAAGTATTGTCAAAATGGCCACAGTACCCTAAGCCATATACAAATTCAGTGCAAGGTCCATCAAAATACCAAAGACATACTTCACAGAATAGAAAAAAAATTCTAAAATCTGTGTGGAACTACAAAAGACACTGATAAGCCAAAGAAACCCTGAGTAAAGAGAATAAGCTGAAGGTAACACACTTCTATATCTCACTCTATATTACAAAACTGTAGTAATAAAACAGTATACTACTGGTACAAAAGTAGACACATCAACCAATGGAACAGAATAGAAATCCCAGAATAAAATTCCAGTATATATGTTCAGCTACTATTCAACAAGAGAGCCTAGAAAAGAAAAATTTCTTTAACAAATGGTGCTAGGAATACTGAAGAAACACATGCAAAATAGTGAAATTGAACCTTTATCTCACACCAAAGGTTTTTATTTTTAAAATATGAATTGTTTTTATTACTTTTAATGGGGTGACATTGATAAATCAAGGTACATATGTTCAGAGAAAACATCTCCAGGTTATTTTGACATTTGATTATGTTGCATACCCATCACCCAAAGTCAAATCGTCTTCCATCACCTTCTATCTGGTTTTATTTGTGCCCCTCCCCTCCCCTTAACCCTCTCTCTCTTCCCTCCTCCCCTACCCCGGTAACCAGCACACTCTTGTCCATGTCTTTGAGTCTCATTTTTATGTCCCATCTATGTATGGAATCATATAGTTCTTAGTTTATTCTGATTTACTTATTTGATAACATTATACTGAGTGAAATAAGTAAATCACACCAAAGGTTTAAACATAAGACCTGCTACCATGAAACTCCTAGGAAAACATAGAGGAGAAGCTCATTAATATTGGTCTCAGCAATAATTTTTTGGATATAACACCAAAAGAACAAAGAAAGATAAAAATCAACAAATGGGATTACATCAAACTCAAAAGCTTCTACACAGCAAAAGATACAATTAACAAAATGAAGAGACAATCTACAGAATGAGAGAAGATTTTTATTAATCATATAGCAGACAAGGGGTTAATGTCCGAAATATAAAGAACTCAGTTAACTTAACAACAAAAACAAACAACCCAATTAAAAATGGACAGAAGAATTAAATGGACATTTTTAGAAAGAGGACATCAAAATGGCCACAGGCATGTTCAACATCATCAGAGAAATGCAAATCAAAACCATAATGATAGCTCTTCACACCCATTAGACTGGCTATCTCAAGAGGACAAGAGACAACAGGTATCAGCAAAAATATGGTAAGAAGGGAACACTTACACATTGTTGGTAGAAATGTGAATTGGTCCAACTACCATGAAAAACAATATGGAGGTCCCTCAAAAAAAGTTTAAAAATAGGATGACCATACAATCCAGCAATTCCGCTTCTAAGTATATAGCTAAGGAAAATGAAAGCAGATTTCAGTAAGATGTAAGCATTGTCCATGTTTATCATGGTATTTATTATTCACAATAATAAAGATATGGAAACAACCCATATGTCAATCAACAGATGAATGGATTAAAAAAAAAGATGTGGTACATATACAACAGAATATTATAGCCTGACCAGGCAGTGGCGCAGTGGATAGAGCCTCGGACTGGGATGCGGAAGGACCCAGGCTCGAGACCCCGAGGTTGCCAGTTTGAGCACAGGCTCATCTGGTTTGAGCAAAAGCTCACCAGCTTGGACCCAAGGTCGCTGGTTTGAGCAAGGTGTTTCTTGGTCTGCTGAAGGCCAGTGGTCAAGGCACATGTGAAAAAGCAATCAATGAACAACTAGGTGTCGCAACGAAAAACTGATGATTGATGCTTCTCATCTCTCTCCGTTTCTGTCTGTCAGTCCCTATCTATCCCTCTCTCTGACTCTCTCTCTGTGTCTCTTTAAAAAGAAAGAAAGACAAAAGAAAGAAAGAAAGAAAGAAAGAAAGAAAGAAGAAAGAAAGAGAGAGAGAAAGAAAGAGAGAAAGAAAGAAAGAAAGAAAGAAAGAAAGAAAGAAAGAAAGAAAGAAAGAAAGAAAGAATATTATAAAGCCATGAGAAAAATATCCTACCATTTGTGACAACATGAATGGAACATGAGCATATTATGTTAAGTGAGATAAGTCAGATAAAGACAAGTACTTTTTGATATCACTTTTCTGTGGAATCTAAAATAGTTAAACCTGTAAAAAGCAGAGAGTAAAATGATGAAGAGAGGGGATTAAGAGTAATGGTGTTTAAGGGTATAAAATTGTAACAAGTAGTTATAGCCACAGAGATCTAATACACAATATAATAAATATGGACAAGAATATTATTCAATAATTATGTAATGTGATAAATATCACTACATCAGCAATTATATACTAATACATAAATGTCTCAAAGTAATGTGCTATATACCCTAAACTTTAAAAAAAGCTCACTTTGGAATTATACACATGAAAATCTTTACACTCCACCTGCAAAGAGACATCCTACATGCAGCCTTCCCTAACCAGAAAATGTCAAATTTCTGAGAATTGTCTCTGAATGGCTGCCAGCATTTGCCTTAGATATCTGCTTTCTTCAAATATCTAGAATTTTAGCAATTAGAAAACTTGTATTCAAAATGCATAGCACAGTTTCAATAGGAACTGATTGAGTTGAAATCCAACACAGTTTTCCCCAAATTGTGGAGATATGTACTTGAATCCAAAATCTAGCCTGATATATCTGGCCCAATGCCCAAATGCTGAGCAATGTTAGAGCCCACCTGGTTCTGTGACAGTTTGTTATTTTGCACAGCACTGCTGCACAGCAAAGTCACAAGCTTTCATCAGAAACATGGTATATCGAGTGTGACTAAGAGGTGCTTTGCTTAAACATATCCCATTGTTTGAGACAATAACCACTGACTACCACTATTCTTGCTAATTATGCTCAAAATTGATGAGTGACCAGAACCAGACTTAGAAGAGTGCACTATTTTCATAAGGAGTAAATCGCTAATCTAGTGATCCAACTAGATCAAACTTATTTTAATAATAAAGTACATCTGATTTTATATTTAGTAGGTCAGTAACATTTTTAATTTAACTAATTATAATAATTATTTTTGAATAGGTATAGCTATTAAATTCCTCAGAAAGAAAAACATAAATGTGTTATTGAGAATTACAATATACAGACATGCAATTTATTATGTGTTTTGCGATTTTTAAGTTAAGAACATAAAAATTGCTAGCATATATTAAGAATTTAATTTGTGTCTGATATTCTTCTAAGATATATATATATATATATATATATATATATATAATTACTTCATTTAATCCTCATAACAAACCTCTCAAATGAATGTTATATTTGTCCTCACTTTTCCAATTCAGGAGAGAGAGTAAATTATTTTCCCAATATCTTAAAGCTCAAGTCAGAATTTGTCAAGGAATCTGACTAAAAATGTTAACCCATTCATAGTGCTCAGTGTTTTCTGCTTCTTAGTCATGAGGGTCAAGAGATTCTGATATTGGCTTTCTTTAAACACAGTATTGCTCTCCCTAGCTTGATTATACCAGATATCAGACATGTCTCGTTATACAAAACAATGAGAAAAAAGAATATATATGAATTCCATTTTGCTCAAGGTTTTCTGTTAGAACTGGTGAAAGAAATGGAAGTAAAATCACTTACTATTCTAGTGACCTAATGTCAAAATTATGTATTTCTTTATTGCATTATTTTATTGTCTGTAACTCACTTTTCCTCATGAGTAGGTTTCAATATGAAAATTGTTACAAAACAACAGCAACTACATTCTAAGTTTAACTGGTAAATAAACATTGAACCAATGAGCATCTAACCAGGTATCATGAAATATATGCTCTTATTGCCAACAAAGTTGGTTTATTTTAATTACCTTAACACAAGGTTAATAAATATAAGTGAACTTGATATGTAATATGGATCATTAAACAGTTAAGACCTGTTAAGTTTATTTTAAGGTACTTTATCAAAACTAAGAGTACAGATAGCAATATGGAGTTATTGATCCTCACCTTTGCCAGATACTGCTTGAACTTATGTCATATCACAAGAGGGCTTGAACATGTCTGGAGGCAGCTGGCATCCTATACTCTAGATATTTTGAAAAATAAGTACTGGAAAACATGGTTGTGGGTGAGGGTAGGACACAGGATACAGGACTAAGTATTAGTCCAATATATTTCATACATTAAAAAACAAGTCAGCTTATTTTGGATCCCTTAAACCTTCTGTCTCTCCAAACATTTCACTATAAATAATTGTGTGCATATGTCTGTATGTGTGAATCCATGTATATGTTTATTATTCTAACAACTTCATTTATAACATTATTTTATTCTGTCCATATTTTAGTTAATATATCACTTCTTTTAAGTGCTCATGTAACAACTTCTCATGCCATTGCTCCACTCTTGCTAATACATTAAATAAGTCATCCATAAGCCACGACAACAAAAAGCCTACTGTGATCGCCTTAAAGGAGAGGTCTCTGCCATTCATATTTTGGCTGAGGCTGGTAACTGCTCAACAAGTACAATTTAAATTGAAGTGGAACTAAATCTCAATTCAATAGCTACCTTAATGGAACATCCAACATCTCTAATTTATTCATTAATTTTCACTTTCATTACAAAAATAAATACTTATTAAGTTCTTAATATGCTACTGGCCACTCCATGAAGTCCAAGAACACAAAAGTAAGGCCCAACATCAACTCTCAAGGTGACTGAGCTGATGAGGAAGGTCAGCATATAATAGATAATTACATCATCCAGCAATCTCACCTGAATATACACACACACACACACACACACACACACACACACACAAAGGAAATAAAAATAGGATCCCAGAGATATCTACACTCTTATGTTCACTGCAGCATTATACAAAATGGTTAAGATAAGGAAAAAAACCTAAGTGTCCATCAAAGGATGAATGGATAATAAAACCTGTGTGTGTGTGTGTGTGTGTGTGTGTGTGTGTGTGTGTGTGTAAAAGTGTATATGAGTATATATATATAATATATATGCATACACACGTACATATATATATAGATAGATAGATACACACAATAGGATATTATTCACCCATAAGATAAAAGGAAATCCTCCCATTTGTGACAACATGGACAGATGTTAAGGGAATTATGCTAAGTGAAAAAAGTTGGACAGAGAAAAACAAATACTGTGTGATACTGCTTATTTGTGGAATCTAAGAAAGCTGAGCTCGCCTGATCAGGCAGTGTTGCAGTGGGTAGATCATCGGCCTGGAACACAAAGGACCCAGATTTGAAACACTGAGGTTGCCAGCTTGAGCGTGGGGTCACTGGTTTGAGCATGGGATCATAAACATAATCCCATGGTTGGAGGCTTGAGCAAGATGTTACTGGCTCAACAGGAGCCCCCTAGTCAGGCACATATGAAAAAGCAATCAATGAACAACTAAGGTGCTGCAACAAAGAATTGATTCTTCTCATCTCTCTTCCTTCCTGTCTGTGTGTCCCAGCCTATCCCTCTCTCTCTCTCTCTCTCTCTCTCTCTCTCACTAAAAAAAAAAAAAAAAAAAAAAAAAAAATTCTAATAAATTAAGAAAACACTGAGCTTATAGAAACAGAGAGTAAGAATGGTTGTTACCAAGTGATGGGAAGCGAGGGAAAGGGCGTGGGGAGATTTTGGTCAAAAGGTATAGTTTGCAATTGAAAAAAGAATTAATTTCTGGGAATCTAAGGCACAGCATTGTGATTACAATTGTTAATACTGTACTATGTATTTGAAAGTTGTTAAGAGAGTGAATTTTAAATGTCCTCACCACAAAAAAGAAACGATAATTACATGACATGATGGAGATGTTAGCTAACACTACAGTGGTCATCATAATACAATATATAAATTATCATGTAGTACATTTTAAACTTATACAATGTTGTATGTCAATTATGTCTCAATAAAGCTGTAATAAAGTAAGTTAAGATACATCAAGAAAAAAAAGAGATAATTCCAAATTGTAGGGACTGCAATGAAGCCCTATGTCCAGTAAACTACAGAAAGAGACAGAAGTGCAGGTTAAGTGTGGAAGGATTCTATAGCAAGTGGTCACTCGGTATTATGACTGTGCTACCAGTGGTTAAAAGCCAAAGGATTAGGAAAGCTCAGTATAAAATACTTCATATACTTTTTGATTTTGAAATTGCAAAATACAATTACCCTTTGTAGGGTAATTAGGTTTCATGAAATGTTCACTTGCAGAAACGAATAATGAGAAGTGCACAGGTGACAAGCAGAAGACATGTATATCCCAGTCAGCAGCTGGACATTCACCATTACCCTTGGGACTTAAGGATTTAACTTCACTGGTGGAGTGACTTTGAAAGGCTGTGAATAAAACTACTCTCCTCTTTTGGTGAGACCTCCCAAAACCTCTGGTGGTGTAGCCTCCCACGACTAAAACAATGAACCTGATTAGAGAGGCCATCAGCATGTCTTGCAGGATTGTAGCTGCTAAGTGCTGAAAGCCCACTCAGACACCATGAAGATAACTCAAGTGAGGCTTTAAAAGATGTGTAATTAAATATAGATGGAAAAGTAATCTGAAATGCTAATTTTCAAGTACTTCAAAATTACACACATATATCTACTGCCTTATAAATATATATGTATTTTTTCCACAATATTTAAGGCTTCAAAATTACCAAAGATTATCCCAATACTCAACAGATACTTGATACTTTTTTTAACCTAACTCTACCAAGTATGTAATTAAACGGCATCATATTTGAATGACCAATATTTAGGACCAATAAACAATATACAAGAAAAAATATTTGATTTTACTAAAATAGCCTCTTTGTTTATTCCCCTTCTAAAAAAATGTGTTTTATTACACAAGGTAAAATTAATTTACTGCATAAGTATATAACTACCTTAATATTGTTTAACTTTAAGCCAGTTTAGCAATAAAAAATTAACCTTTCCATCAAGTAAAGATAAAAACAAATATTTATGACATTCTTTGAAAATTGAATGTAGATTAAAACATATTGGGTTCATTCATATATAGTTCATACCACTACTTTTTGCTTATAGACCTAAATTCTACATATTCAGTAGACATTGAAATATATTTGTCTAACTGAATACATGAAACAGGCATTATTTTAAAATCTTTAGGAAGAAGGGCTTGAGAATAAGAAATATTCTAAGTCCTATTCAGCCCCATACCAGTTTTATAACCTAGTTATGTTATTTAATCTCTCCAAATCAGTTTCTCACTGAAGTATCAGGTAACCAACACAAAACTTAAGGAGTGTTATGAAAAATAAACAAAGTTGTTCATAAAAGACATCTCAAATTTAGGTACGTAGTAAGTGTTCTTTTTATTACACAAACTGTGTTTTGGAAAAAGTCAAATATTTCTTAAACTTGCAAGGAAAATATTCAACACCACTGCTTATTATATTGTCTGTCGCAAATGACTTATATTCTACTTTACTATCTAAGATGACAATAAAAAAGTAAATGTTATGGAAGGAATGTCATTAAATGTATCAATTTATTAAGTGTATAAAGCAAAACAAAGACAGCATAAAGACCACCTATAGTATAAACCATAACTTTAAAAATGTTTATCATTTATATATGTATAGACAAAAAGACTACAAGAAAATGGCTCAAAATTTTATTATCAATTACTGGTGGTGATTTTTAAATTTTTACTTTTCTTTTATACAATTTGTAAAGCTGCCTGTGTTATTTTCTTATTCAAAAAGAGCTAATTTGGAAAGACTAGTAAACACTCTTCTTCACACTTTTTTTTTTTTTTACAGGGACAGAGAGAGAGTCAGAGAGAGGGACAGACAGACAGGAACGGAGAGAGGTGAGAAGCATCAATCATTAGTTTTTCATTGCCGTTGCGACACCATAATTATTCATTGATTGCTTTTTCACATGTGCCCTGACCTCAGGCCTTCAGCAGACGGAGCAACCCCTTGCTGAAGCCAGCGACCTTGGGTCCAAGCTGTCGAGCTCAGGGGTCTCAAACCTGGGTCTTCCGCATCCCAGTACGACGCTCTATCCACAGCGCCACCGCCTGGTCAGGCTATTCTTTACACTTTTTAACTAATGCCAGCAAATACTTGTGACAATAGAATAAATAATAATGAATGATAATTTTATACAGTTCATCTCTTTTTTCAAAAAGAGATAATTTTAACAAAAATACACACACATACACACACAAATTGTGAGGGCTAGCATTCTAAGCTATAAAAAAGAGAACTTTGTCAAAAAAGGCTTTTAATGCCATCAAGTTTTTCAGCTTCATTATCTGCACAATGGTTGAGCAGCAAAAATTGTAGAAAGGGTGACAGGGAAAGCGAAAGGCTAACACTATTAAAAAAGATCAAGTTTAGAGACAGTAACAGGGTGGACATAAAAGGTGAATACCCTTCAACAGGAGCCAATGTCATAACACAGTCTACAAACTTTTCGTGTTCAAAGGTTTCTGTCTTTTTTTTTGGTCAGCTTTATTATTGTAACTACTTACATGAAAATCAGAATATTGGTGTTTTAAAAAGTTTTATGTTCCTTTTTCTTATTCTCCACTGATTCAAAGTTCATTCAGCCATGTGATTGTAAAAGCAATTTTCACATTTTAATTATAAAAATAACTAATAAGTTTTCAGGAGGAAAAGAACCAACTTAAAGAATTGATTAACAAAGGTGTTTTCCATAAAACAGTGTTTGGTGATAAAATGTAGTATTATCAGACTAGCAAATAATATGTAAAGTTTAAAAGTAGTCATCTAAATAGAATGAATTTTTTTTTCTTTTTAAATTATTTTTATTTATTTATTCATTTTAGAGGAAAGGGAGAGAGAGAGAGAGAAAGAGATAGAGAGAGAGAAGGGGGGAGGAGCCGGAAGCTTCAACTCCCATATGTGCCTTGACCGGGCAAGCCCAGGGTTTTGAACCGGCAACCTCAGCATTCCAGGTCGATGCTTTATCCACTGCGCCACCACAGGTCAGGCTAGAATGACTTTTTAAAGACATTTCTTAGAAAGCTTTTAATGCAACAGGCCTGCTAACATAGGACTGAATAACTGTTTTAACATTTGCAACTCAACTCAACTAGATTTCTTCAACCCAACCAGATGAATTAAATCAGAATTTAAAAGGATATAAAAATGTAGTAAAACAAATTAGATTTCCTAGCCCCATTAAATAAGACCATTAATTCCTAAATCTGGCACTCTCATACATCACAGCTAAAAAGGATATACAAATTTCGAAGCCCTGGAAGAGAAGATGAGTAAATGAGTACTATGTTTCTGTAAACTCACGAATTATGAGAAACAAAGGATACATGTAATGCTAGTTTTAAATATGGGTGGTTTATGTATCATAATCAAGTAGATAACTGTCCATTGCCTATGTAATACAATGGCGACATATTTTTTTCCCAGATATTGCTAAAACAGCCACAAACACACTTAACAGACACTCCCTCAAAAAAGAAAGACCAATAAATCAGTGTTTTATTGGACCATTCTTCTTAAGTATTAGAAGAATAATATGAAGTGTAGTAGTACTACTACATGTTGCAGAGTCCAAAAGACTTGATAATATACTGAGCTAAGACTGAGAATAGATAAGAGTGTCTATGGAGCTAAATGAAGTTAGTATTAAATGTTTAATAGCCTTTATATAACTTTTAACTTGAAATCCAATGACTTGAATATAAGCACTTAAGGATATATGAATCTAGCTCAGAGTTTGTCAGAAGATACTGCCAAAGTTTCAAGTTTTAATAGAGAGTGTTAAAACATTTCTTGACACTGAATCAGAAAATAATTCTATTGGAGTTGATACAAAAAAAATAACTGGAGTTTGACTGGCAAAGCTAAGTGACTTGAACTTGGCCTGAAAAATTCAAGTTCAAGGAAAGAAGTTAATTATTAAATTGGTTATTTCCAACTTCTAAAAGTTTATTATGCTATCATTTAACAGCAAAATAACTTTCAAATTAACTTTACAATTAAGTCAACTATACTTGCTATGTATAAAACAAAATTAAATATCAATAAGAATAAAGTTTATACTCTATAACTCATAATTGTTAACAGGAAACATGTATAAGTAAGCTTTTATTATAGTATAGGTCAAGGACTGTTCTAAGCACTTTACATGTATTCTCAAATCCTATTAAATTAGTACTACAATATAATAGGCGAGAAAATTAAGAGAGAGAACAAGTGAATAATTTAACCAATATCACACGTTAGGTAAATAGCAAGTGTTGGGATTACTGAACCATTTACCAGTCTCTTCCTGTCTATACAGGGAAGTAGGTGAAGAGCTGAAATTGATATGCAAGTGTATAAATTAAAATTCTATAGTTTGTAGAGAACCTTCAAACTAAGTTCACGTACAGCCTGAATTTAAAAAGATGTTAAAATGACTAAGGCATGTTATACACTAAATATTTGTTCAAAGTACTGTGTCAAAAGGGAAAATAAAAGATAATAAGACCCTCTTCTTTATATACAACAGAGTGAACAAACAAGTTCATCCAATAATTCTGTTTTTAATACATAACACTGATATTCATTTAAAAAAGAGACTATTAAAGAAGACAATTACATGCTGTATACTTGTATTGTTACCTAAATTGAATAAGATGAAAATACAAACATTTTATGTCGTATTTTCATTTACCAATACTAAAAGAAATCTGATTTAAAATAATTTGTGAAAGTATGTTGCAAGCTATAAAAAACATAAAATAAATATATATATAATAGTTGTCAATATCAATTTTACATAATAAATTTTAAAAAGTGACAACTACAGTAGACCAGTGACTGATTGCAATACCGCTTCAAAAGAAAAATATTTAACCTGAAATTGTGTATTTCCCCACACAGGGCAATCAATGAGGAAAGTTGTGAGTTGCCTCCTTAGATTTCTGAGACTTTAATGAATGAATCTCAAAGCTCATTAGTTATGTGAGTAATCTGCAAATAGCTATTTATAAAATAAATATTTTATGTTGTTAACATTTCTTCTAGACCCAATATTAAAATATTCTGAATTCCAAATATCTCTCAAATTATCTTATTAGTCAAATTGTCTGAATTTCCTACTTCAGTATACTATTTTAAGGGCATTTTCTTCCATAATTTAGTGGTAGCTGTTAGTGTCTCTTCACAACCAAACCAAAAACACTTTTAAATCCACAATTTTTTAGGGCAAAAGGAAAGACCAAAACTGAAATATTCCAAAATGCAAGAAACTTAACTGTGGAACCTAATTTATCTCTTCCCTAACCAAAATCTCTAACTACAAAGAAAATCAAAAGTTCATTTCATCTCATCTTGTGAAATGCTTAAAAATACATCTGTGTTGAAATGACACACATGTTTAAGATCTAAAATTTTAATAAAGGTCCCCTTGATAAGGGATAAAATGTAAAGAATAATGCTAAATATAGTTTAATTCACACAGATTCAAGAAATCTTATTTTATATATAAGCAATAAAATATAACCTTCCTTTGGTGATTTTTTAATCTATCTTTTTACTTTGTGACAAATAATAATATGATATAATTTGATGTAATTAAGACAATTAGAGTTTTTTCTATGACGTCAGTGAACACTTTTTGTTTGTTTCTCTGTTGAAATGACTTTTTCAGA
Source organism: Rhynchonycteris naso (assembly GCA_037038555.1). Lineage (NCBI taxonomy): Eukaryota > Metazoa > Chordata > Mammalia > Chiroptera > Emballonuridae > Rhynchonycteris > Rhynchonycteris naso. Next base: position 286,105,617 of record CM072996.1, on the reverse strand, counting down.
AAATCAAGCACTGTTAGAAAAGGCAGTGTATGTAACTCTAAGTCTCCTGTATTTTGTCACCCTTCCTCCAAGGTTACTAGATATACATTGAGCACCTTTCAATTAAGCTTGCACCTGTGCAAGGCGACATCCTTTCCATCTCTCCAGTCAAAATGAGAAAGAAAAAAGAAGTCTGGTTTCCAAACAGTGAGTATATTACCAAAATAAATAAATATAATTAAAGCTGGTCTGTTTCTATCATAAGCAGTCAATGCCCTCTCCCTAACAGTATAAAGAAATTTCAAAGCTTCTTGTGTTGCCAAAGAAAAAAAAACATTTGCCAAATGATGTTCCTGCTGCCATCCCAGCTGGCTTTTCATTTTCCCAAATAGCTCTCTAGTTGGAGGCCCTCCTCACTTTCTAAACGTCACTGGGAATTGTGCCTGCCCCGCCTTCCCATTCCTCAAGCCCCAGTGATACTCAGCGGAGTTTTTGAACTTGATCCACCGGGCTCCCTCCTGAAGCTCACCGCACAAAGCATCATGCCAAACGCTTTCTATATCCTCGCCCTTACTCCTCGTTTCAGAACATCCCAGGATTTTATCCCCTCTCCCCTCGATCTCCTCGAAAGTGAATTCAATCCTCTTTTCGCACTTGAGATGTCTAGAAGGAAAACACAATCTCTCTCTCTAGCGCTCTCTCTCTCTCTCTCTCTCTCTCTCTCTCATGCACACACACTCACAGGGAGAAAGGGACAGAGAAAGATACATACACACGCACAAATCATGTCTCTTCCTTATCTCCAACACTAACTGCAGCACTCAGACATCCAAACTCTTTAGTTCCCTCCACCCTCCACTGTCCAACACACAGAGCAATTACAGATGACAAGTGGCGCGGGGAAAATCTGAGGTTTCTCTGGGTCGATGGAGACCTCTTTCCCACCAGCCGCTCTCACACTCCAGCCCCCAGAGGGACTCTAGAGGCGCAGTCATCGCTTCTTCGTTTGCCCCCTTCTGAAACCACCGTAACTGGACGCTCCTGCGCCAGACAGCAATAACAGGAGGTGATCCTGGTGGCGAAGGGCGATGCCTCCACGCCCGCCCGCCATGAGACTCATATAAGTTGATCCTCAAGGGTACCGCAGAAGCGGAGAGAAGGACAACCCACGCTCCCAGACAATGCTCTCGGGTCCCCACCCTGCGCTCCGCAGTAGAAGGGAGCCCAGAGCTTCCAGGTGCAGGGCGGGGAAGAGGGCAAGATCGATAAAGTTAAGAAAAGACTGCGTGAGAACTGCGTGCTCTAAAAGGACAAGAGGGGCGATCGCAACAGGACAAACCATAAATCGTGCCCGCTATGAGACGGGGCATGCAGACAGAGCGCCTCGCGCTTATTAATTACACGCTCCTTCTGGAGCACCCGCCCGTCTGGGTTCGGGGAGAACGAGAGAATACGGAGACTGCGAACTTACGGAAGAAGATGTACTCCGTGTAGCTGCTCCAGATCTTGTCGTCGCGGTACTGGTTGACAAAGGCGGCGGTGCCCGAGGAGTTACACGCCACCATGTGGAAACCGGCCTCGGACAGGCGATCGAACGCCTGCTCCAAGTAGGTGAACTTGAGGTAGAAGCGGGACGTGTACTTCTCGGGTGGTCGGTCCGGATCGCGGCTCTCATTGAGCGTGTCCCCGAAGACCTCTTTGGCCAGGGCGATGCGGCCGCACACCATGATGCGCGCCACACGCCGGAACTTGGCGTCCGCCTGGTTGTCGCGCACCGTGGTGTAGGAGCCGCGGTAGCCCAGCGTGAGGAAGCCCGAGCGCTTGTCCGGCGCGCCGCCGCCGTGCGCTCCGGGGCCCGAGGGCGCGGCAGCCGCCGCCCCCCGCAGAAGGAGCGCGTCGCTGCTGCCCTGCGAGACGTTGTCCTCCAGATCGCTCTGGCAGCCCTCGTCGTTGAGCGAGTTCTGCTTGGTGACCTTGGGCGACAGCAGCTTGACCAGGTCGGCGAGCTGGAAGTATTCGGCCTCGCGCAGGAGGCGTTCCTTCTCTGGAAAGTGCTCTGGCAGCGCGAGCTGCTTGTCCCGCAGGTAATCTAGCACGTACCTGAAAAGGAAGCCGTCTCGGTCGATGAAGAAGCGCGCCCGACTGTCCCTGGGCAGCTCGCCCCGGCGTCGCGCGCCGCCTCGGGGGCTGGAGGGCGAGAACATGCTGGCCAGCGTGCTGTCCGGGACGCTGAGCAGCGTCGAGTGCTTGGTCACATAGACCTGACCTCCCACGTTCAGCTCCACCACCTCGGGGAAGGGCGAGGGCGCGCAGGGCCCCGGGGCGGCGGCTGCCGACGCTCCGGGCGAGCTGGACGAGGAGACCATCTCGCTAATGGGCAGAATGGTGCTGCCTACGCTGCCCGTGTCCTTCAAAGCCATGGTCCGCCCCGCCGCCGGCAAAGTGACCCGGGAGAGCTGCACTTTCTCGTTCCCGAAGCCCGTGCCCTGCACCCCAGCGACCCCCGGCCTTGGCGTGCGCCTGGTGCGCCCTCGGGCTGGGCTACACGATCCTCCGGCCGGGGCGGCCCGGTTCAGGGCTCGGGGCAGCGGCGGCGGCCGCGGCGCTCGGGCTCCATCGGGGAAGCGAAGCGCGGGATAGGAGCTCAGCTGGAGCGGCGGCGGCGGCGGCGCTGGGAGGAGCGGCTGTTCCTCCGGGGCGAAGGCGGGGAAGTGTGCGAGAGACTTCCAGGAGGCTCTTCCGCGGCCGCTCGTCTCTCCGCGGAGATGGCGGGAGGAGGGGTCGGAGCAAAGCAAACTCGCCGCCACAGCAGCTTGCGAGCGCGCCGCGAGTCCCGAGCGCGGACGGTGGCGCTAACTACTCCTCGCAGCCTGGGTGGGGGCACTGACGTCAAGCTCAGGACTGGGACCCGAGCCACAGCTGTCATTTAAAGAGATAAGAGCCAGCCGTAGGCTGCGGGGCTGCAACGCTAGGGGGCGGAGCCGGGGCCAGGGCCGGGAGGAGATGCTTCTTGGCTCGGAGCGGGGAGAAAACGGGCAGGGAACCTCCGAAAACAAAAGGGACAGCATCTCTTCTTCATTTCATTCTCTCCTTCCGTCAGTCCGTCCTTCCCTCCTTCTTTCTCTACTTCCTTCTTTACCTGCCTACTCGTCCCCGTTCACCTAGTAAAACTAGTTTTTTTTTTTGCTTTGATTTTTTTTTTACTCTTTTTTTAAAGTGGAAAGTGAAGTGGGGAGTGGAGGAGGGTTAGATTATAACAAAAACAGGCCAATCTTCTCATCTTTAATTCGCATGTTGTTCTAAGAGCAGTGATTGCAAACACTAAGATGGTGATGGGGAATCCCTTATAGTGGTTGCACTGTAGTTTGTAAAGTGCAGGACACGATGTCCAATGTCGGAAGGGCTATAACAATCAAATATCGTGGTCACGTATTTAACCGTATGCACGACATATAGTTGAAGACTTTTTAAAATTTTTATTTATTGATATTTTTAAAGAGAAATACCAGTGTGTTGTTCCACCCATTTATGCATTCATTGATTGATGTTTGCATATTCCCTGACCGGGATTGAACCCGCAACCTTGGGTAAGGGGATGATGTGCTAACCAACTGAACTAGCTACACGGTCAGGGCTAAGTGAAGAGTTTTTAAAACTGAAATTTGATTTCAGTTTTGAAAACTTAAAAGGATTGTATGTAACGTGATTGTTCCCTTTCATCTTTTCAGAATTTGATTCATAGGAGATGTTTAATAATTGTTTATGAAGGGACAGAGTCAGGGAGGAAACAGGTCTATTTGTTCTTAGTTTCCAATCCTGATCATGCCTACATTAATCTCTCCATTTCTTTTTCAATGCCACAGAGCAAAAGAAATGGCTTATATTTTATTGGTCTTTTAACCCCAAGGTTCAGGTCACAAATCAAAATGATATGAATTTAAGCTCACCTTAATCTCCATTATATGTAATACTGGTACAATCTACAAGATTGGCATTATTTGTCATAAAATAGTGATGATAAAATGCAAATGAGAATCAATCTACTTTATGATATGAGAGAATCGAACATGCTATCACCCATCTTTTGTGTTCATAAATATAAAGAATCATGCATTTATGAAGTACAAAAGTAAAAAGAGTATGCTGTAATACAAAATAGTTTCTTCAAACATAATAGTATATAAATGAGTTTTATCTATTAACAGTTTAAATAATACACAGACTTTAATGTTTTAAAAAATTTTTAATGTCTACTTAGGATTCCTTCTCTTTGAATCCACCAGAAAAAAATTAGATTTGTGATAAAAAAAAATTATAAGTAACACATTATTCTTTGAAGTATTACAAATTTTATTTAATTCATTGATTTTTTTGTTGTTGTTGTTACAGGGACAGAAAGAGTCAGAGAGAGGGATAGATAGGGACAGACAGACAGAAACGGAGAGAGATGAGAAGCATCAATCATTAGTTTTTCGTTGCTGTTGCGACACCATAGTTGTTCATTGATTGCTTTCTCACAGGTGCCTTGACCGCGGGCCTTCAGCAGACCCAGCCACCCCTTGCTGGAGCAAGAGACCTTGGGTCTAAGCTGGCGAGCTTTTTGCTCAAGCCAAATGGACCCGTGCTCAAGCTGGCGAGCTCGGGTCTCGAACCTGGGTCTTCCACATCCCAGTCCGACGGTCTATCCACTGCGCCACTGCCTGGTCAGGCTAATTCATTGATCTCTATCAACCACATTCCCAGAAAATTTTACACCAAATTTGAAGTTATATTACCTGAGGCAGAGAGAACCTAATTGACCAATAAAAGGACAAATGTATTTGCCAAAAGACTAAGATTTAACACTGGGTTTGTGCTCTTCAGTACACTACTTTTATTTACGTATATTGGCAACTCCCGAGTTAAATTAATTATTTATTGTATTGATATTACCCTTCTTCATATAAAAGCTAAAATCAGAAAACATTTGGGATTTTAAGTAATAGCTCCTGGAAAATTAAATTAACCGAAGCTTTAAAACCTTTATAGATTAATAAATAATAATGCCTCAAACCACTGCTAATGAAGCCCATTCATCATAAGGCAAATATTCCTGGTGGTAAGTATGGTACAGACCAAAGAATTACAATAAAGTATATATTATAAATATTTATATGTAATATGAATATAAGGTCTCCAATATTATCAGAGTAAAATCCATTTTAATTTTTTAATTGCATAAAATGTGCTTCTAATGTAGAACGGTCTAAAGTTTATACGTTAAATGATTCATCTTTGAAATTCTTAATGAACTGCATGTGTGATATATTGCTTTATAAAATAATTCTTTCAACATCAACTGAACATTTCTCCTTAATATTTTCTCTCCCCAGACATTTACTCTCATCCCCTCCACCTATATCTTCCATCCAAACTCCCAACTGAACAGATTTCAGGTCCAGAATGTTTCTACCTGTTCTTCTTTCTGCTAAGAATGCCTTTCCATTTCCAAGAGTTTCCTAATCATTCTCTCTTCTTTATCTCTTCTCTTAGATCTCAGCTTAAATATCACTTCTTTGAAATTTTTTTTATCTTTTTGCTAAAGTAGGTTAAATTCCATCCTAAGATGTCACAGTGCCCTGTATTTACACATGAGTAACATTTATCACACCATGTGTCATTGTCTTCTATTAGATTATAAGTGTAGATTTCAACTGTATGCACTCGTTCATCCCTAGCATAGTTTCTATTCAACAGGAGATATTCAATTTCTATTTATTGAATATTTTCTACTTATGCATATAAATGTGTTCGTGTCATGAATGAATGACAAACGATTACCTGTGTGCTAGATAGTAGTGACTAAGCAATCAGATTGTAGAGATGTGTGAGACTCAGTCCCTCACAATTAAAATCAGGAAAAGTGAGAACAGAATCTTATTAAAACAACTTCAATCTTCTTATATTTGTTAAGACTAATTTTGTCTCCCAACATATAGTCTATTTTTGAAAATATTCCATGTGCACTGGAGAACAGTGTATAACCTGTCATTCTGGGATGAAAAGCTCTGTAAATGTCATTTATGTCTATTTGGTCTAAATGTGTTGTGGGATATAAAACTGAAAACAACAAATGAATGAACAATCAAAAACTCAAAGACACAGACAATAGTATGATGGTTACTGAAGGGAAACAGATGGGGTGTAGTAAAAGGTAACAGGTGATCAAATATATGGTGACAGAAGTTTTGAATTGGGTTCTGGACATACAATGAAATATATAGATGCTATATCTTAGGAGTGTTACATCTGAAACATGCATAATTTTATTAACTAATGTCACCCTAATAAATTTAATTCTAAAATTAAAAGAAACCCACCACATCTAAAAGAGAAGGGAAAGCAAGAAAAAGACACTATTAAAACAATCATTTTTGTGAACTTAGTAATTACCACCAAGCACTATAATCAGAATCATCTTGCTTTAAGCCTACATTAATGTTTCCTAGACCAATGTGATCACAGAGATTTGTCCATTAAGATTTGCTTCTGTGCAAAGGTATGCCATTAAACTTTTCTGATTTCAAACTACACTAGATCACCTTATATTCCCAACACATTTTAAATAACAGTCAAACATGTGTGTCTCTGGAAACACCAACTCTCCATAAAAGATATATTGAGTCTAAATTATAAAAAATAATTCGTAACATTAAATAATTTTAATATTTTTTCACTAGGCTGAGAGTTAATTAAATGTAAAAACTATCTTCTTTGATTAGTGGAAGAAGAACACAGAAGGTAACAATGAGATTTAGGTTGAGGTAGAACTGAGGTAAAATCTTTGTCTCTTACTAGTTTTGTGATTTAAGTAAGTTACTTAACCCTTCTGCACCTGTTTCCTCATGGATATAGTGGAAATAATAAAGACCACAGACTTCTCACTGTGATGATGTCACAGTAACAGGATCATTCAAGTTCGTTGGAGTGTACTATATTATTATATCTCTTTTAGATCATTATTCTGAGGAATGAAAGCAGAGCAACATCTTAACTAGATGAATCCAAGATCCAGAAGCAAGTGACTACCTATCTTCCTTCCAACTGTGTCACCCATAAGGTTTGAGGTAACCCTGCTCCACCATCATGAACATCTTCATAATACCCCCAACATATCCTTCCTTGTCTGTAGCCATTGTTGACCCTCTGTTGTTGCACTTTATCATTCTAGAAATTGATATAATTTAATTGATTTAATTTATCTTGGTTCTGTTTATTTTTAAATTTTGTTCAGTCTTTGGACTAGTCTAATTATCCCTTTATTTTCTTGTGTCCAGGACAAACTGCATTTCTAATGTTCAGAAACCCACTTGTCATCTGTTTATCCTTTATAAGGTAGTTGAAAGTTTTGCCAAAAATAAATAAAATGTTGATAATTCTAATAAAGAAGCCTGAGATTCACCCTGGCCAAGTAGCTCATTTGGATAGTGCATTGTTCTGATACACTAAGGTTGTGGGTTCAATCCTCAGTGAGGACATATACAAGAATCAAAGAATGACTGTATAAATAAGTGAAACAACAAATCAGTGTTTCTCTCTCCCTTCTTCTCTCTAAAATTAATAAGTAATTTTTTTAAAAGCCTGAGATTCTTTTCCATATCAGAAGCTTTCTAGTGTTCAGATTCAGTGCTTTGTGGTAAAAAAATGTGTGAACCACATATCTAATTTAAAGTTTTCTAATAGGTACATTAGAAAAGTATAAATGAAATAGGTAAAACTTTACCTTTATAATATATTTCTTAGCCCAATATGTCCAAAATACTATCATTTTATGTGTATTAATATAACATTTTATTAATGAAGTAATTTAGATATTTTTATACTAGATCTTCAAAATATAGAATGTATTTTATACCTCTAACACCCCTCAATTTGGACTAAGCATATTTTAGGTGTTCAGTAGTCACACGTAGTGAGTGGCTACTCTTTTGTACAGCACAGCTACTGGGTATTTGTGACTCTTAAATACCTACTTGTTTTGAAAATTAGGTGAAATAACATGTCTTTTAAAAGATTTCATTGCATGACTTGTAATGAGAGGAGGCTGGAATTCAACACTTGAATTGAATCATTAACAAATGGAATGGGTACCTCTCTAGAAATAATAAAAGAAAAACTCTGAAAAGAAGAAGGAAAATAATATAAACTTTATCAGTGGAAAAAAATTGTTTTCTTCTTTATACCCATCATACCACCATAATTCTGAAATCTAAGTGAATTTTGCTTTTCTGCTTTTCATTCTTGTGAAAAATATGTCGAGCAAAAGGCCTATGACTTGTTGCAAAAAAGAACTAAAATATTTGCCACCAGAGCAAGGCCAACATTGGTGGAAATAAGACTGAATGTAAGATGAAAATGACCATCTACGAATTCAACAACTGCTGTAAAATTTGAGGAAAGTTGGAAAGCAGAGTATAAAAACTAATTCACTTCAAAATCTCACGTACCAGTTTGAGAATTTCAATGATGTTCTATGAAATGAAAACCATTGCAAATGAGGCATTTAGAAAACTCAGAATGTCACTGCTTGATGTGCACGTTATATAGCATATTCCAGCAATTTTAATATCTTAATGTAGTATGATATGAGTTCTTACTCTATATTACAATTATTACAGAAGCACGATAAAGGTTAGGGTGATATTTGGTAAAAGTATGAAATTAAATACCCAAAGAAATGAATAAAAGCTTGTATAGATTATGATTCAATAAATCTGAGCATATAATATAATGCCTGACACATAAAAAGTAATCAACAGATGCTTGTGAATAAAATCATTTGTCAATCCTTTTCATATGAACTTATATGATGTAAATGTCCTGTTTTCGGAGGTGGCTCTTTAATTGATCATATGCAGGTGAGAATATATGTGTTGAACATACAGTCGTTTAGCAAAACATGCTCTAGTATTTTGTTTTGCCCAACTGCTTATCTCCTTAAAGCACTGTTTAACTCCCCAAAGGTTGAAGGAAAGGGCAACTTAATTTCCAGTAACATTCAAATATCTGGGGGGAAATTGCAGTCTAAAGAGTGAGGATAATATTCTGATCCAGAATGAATTTTAAACCCCTGGATTTTGTAAAACAAAAACCAAAAGCTTAAAACTGGTAATCTTATTACCTAATATAAATACCATCAATTGAGTATTTTAATTTAAAAAATGTTTCACTGGTTGGAAAAATGTAAAGCAATCTAAAATAGAAGACAAGGTAATGTTAATTTCCAATCACCAACCAAATTTTCCCCTGGAAACACCACCATATTACAAAGTTTATTTTAATTTATTATTTGGACCAGTGACTGACTGTTAATTGAAGAGTATAACTCTTTCATTAAAACCGTAATCACAGCAGGAATTCAATAATTTCCTATACTTTTAAACTTTTTGCCTTATCCAGAGAATTATTAGATAGTGACTCTATGACACTTGATGCTCCTCAAGAAAGGTAACTATGGAACCAAAATAGTGTTATTGTAAGTATTATACTTCTCATACGATGCTTGCCTCATCTCCAGTGAGAGCACAAGGTGAGTTGGATTCGTGAAATGAATCCTTCAACCTAAGACTTATGGTTAGTAAAATGCTTGCTAATTATCTTAAATCTAAAAAGAAGCAGCCTGACCAGGCAATGACACAGTGGAGAGTGTCGGACTGGGATCCAGAGAACCCAGGTTTGAAACCCCGAAATCGCCGGCTTGAGTGCTGGCTCACCAGCTTGAGCCCAAGGTTGCTGGCTTGAAGCCTAAGGTCACTGGCTTGAGCACAAGGTTTCTAGCTTGAACGAGGGGTCACTTGTTCTGCTGCAACCACACGGTCAAGGCACATATGAGAAAGCAATCAATGAACAACGAAGGAGACTAAAGAACTGCAATGAAGAATTGATGCTTCTCATCTCTCTCCCTTTCTGTCTGTTCCTATCTGTCCCTCTCTCTGCCTCTCTCTCATTCTCTGTCACACACACACACAAAAAAAATAAAAATAAAATAAAAAGAAGCAATCAACATTTTAAATTAAATGTTCCCATATAATCAACTATTAAAAATTATGAATGTAGGGTGTGGATAGGAATGCTGATAGTTTGATATAAGTAAAAAATATTTATAAATAATATTGCTTTTCTTGTCACTGGGATTTTAAACATGGAAGACTGAGCATATATCAAGTGACTGAGGTCCTTTAAGGACTTAATTGTCTGAGCCTGTAATAGTAAGTTACTTTATCAAATTGATAAACTGAACCATGTGAAATAACCAATTATGTAAAACCATAAAGTTTGGCAATTTCATATGATTCAACTTACCAGTTTTCAGTAACAAGGACAATAATCTAGCATTTTATCACTAAATGCTTAAATATTTAGAAATGTACAATTCGTAACTTAAATTTTAAATATGCTAATGTAAATGCACTAAATCTTTACTATTTTTCAGAAAAAAAATGTTGTCTACTACTTTACCCTTGGTTTCCTCGGCACTTAAATATAGCTTGTGCAAAGAACAATCTGTTTCTATTTGGTTTGTATGTGTGCTGAATTATCCTTCATATGTGTTCATTTTCTATCTCTACCTAAATTGCAAACTCTTTGAAAACAGGGACTTTTCTCCAATTGTTTTTTTTTTTATTTTCTTTTTATTTATTCATTTTAGAGAGGAGACACAGAGTGAGTGAGACAGAGAGAGAGAAAGAGAGAAAGGGGGAAGGAGCTGGAAGCATCAACTCCCATATGTGCCTTGACCAGACCAGTACAGGGTTTTGAACTGGCGACCTCAGTGTTCCCAGGTCAATGCTTTATCCACTGCGCCACCACAGGTCAGGCTCTCCAATTGTTTTATTTTCAATTCAGAGTTCTGCATACAGGAGGCTTAAAATGATGGGCAAATTGTTCATCTACAGTGTGACTAATTAGCAATGGGACTACTCACAGGCATTTGTGGTATTGTTTAATTTTTTCTATGTGCTGCTAAAATAGAAAAATATTGATATTTGTATATCTAGAGATTCTATTTTAGAAAGAACATCAGTCAAATCAGACTTTAAAAATACAGCTAAAGCACAGTGCTTCCAACTGGGAGAGCATTCTAATACAACATATAAATTCAGCTAATGAACATCCATTAGAGTGCATTATATTATTCAGGTTTAGTAAACAGCTTTTTGAAAATCTAGCTTTTAAGTAAATTGTGCTATAAATTTCCATGCTAATCAATGTTAGGGTGCATTTTTCATTCTCATAAGTAGAGTAGACTACTGGTCTGAACAAGAGACAAACTGAATTGTAATCTCAGCTTTAAGTGAGCCAGAGTAAGCACCATTTCTATTTATCTTCCTAGCTGGTCAAATGAACACATCCTAATATATTTTCGGAATTACTCTTCTGATTATCTATTTCTATAAAACAAACCACCCTTGCTTAGTGCCTTATACAATCACTTTATCATTATCTTAATAATTCGGGGCTCAACTGGAAGGTCCTTGCTCAAGTATCTCATGGGTTACAATAGGACAGTGGTTGGGCTGAACTCCTTGGGTACTTGAGCTGTAAAAATTCAAACATCTGAAAGCTGAAATAAGGCTTTTTGCTGTCTTCCTCTTTCTTTCTCTCTTTCTATGTGGTTTGTGGCATATGGTTTTTCTATCATTAAGACTCAGCTCCAAAATTGCATGACCCAAAGAAGAGACAGCCAACAGAAGTTGTATCATGTTTTATAACCTAAGCTAAGAAGCACGAAGTGTCACTTCTTTCATATTCTACTAAGCAAGGTAGCCACAAAGGCCACCTCAGTTTTAAGAGAAGGAAACATAAACTTTCCTGCTTGAAGGGAGAGTGGAAAAGCATGTGAAACTAAAAATATTGTTGTTTGGGGTTAGAAGGGGAACAAGAAGTAGTAAAGGGAAAAGAGGGTTAATTATATGGTGACAGAGGATTTGACTTTGGGTAGTAAACACACAGTGCAATATACAAATGATGTACCATAGAATTGTACACTTGAAACCTATATAATTTTATTAATCAATCTCACCCTTATAAATTTAATAAAAATGCGAAAAAATAATAAAATAAAAATACTGCTGTGGCCATTTCTGAAAAGTACAACCTGTGTCACCAAATTTGTTAGAATCAAGAATAATTACACCTTTTGTGATATTTATATGGAGAGAGTTCTGTAAAGAGTGTCATAGTGTTTTTGCTATGGCACAACCTTACAGGCTTTGCATACCTAATTGTTATGTAGAGACCACATGAACACAAAGAGGCATAAGCCAGTATTTAAAGACATGAAAAGGAAAATAAAAGCTAAGTATTTCCTTCATTTTCAATTAACATCTCCATTTTTTTTAAGTTTTGATTATTCCGCTCTAATAAATTGCTTCAGCCAATTTACCTTTGCTCTACTTAATCCAGAACTGTCTTCTGCCTCATTCTTTTAACATCACTTACATCTGCAAATCTTTCTTTTCCCTCAGTGAATCATCTCTTTTCATCTTTAGATGCTGACCTCGTAAACTCAAATACATCTGTGAACACTTAAAAATGTACTTGTTACCCAGTTTTCCAACAATTTCTTTTTGTTTGATCATTACATATAATGGGTATAGCTCTACTGTATAAATTTCAACCTCTGTATTCGTAAGTTCACTCTTCTAGAAAAAGCACTGTATCTTTGTCCAGCACTACACATTATGCTCATTTTTTTCATTATTACTCATGTTTCCCTCATTTACTCAAACATACGCATGCTACTTGTTTATTCAAAGATTGTAAAGACAGCAAATGTAATATGGTTTGGTATATGGCCACCCATAAAATCAACAATTTTGAATTGTCGGACCAATCTTGGTGAAATTGTTCAAATAAAAGAAAACTGTTAGTTACTTTTGTCTAAATATTAAAAAAAAAAAAAGAAAATAATATCAATTGTTTGAATACATTTTGAGGTATTTTTAAAACTTACGTTCATACCAAGTTAATTTCAATAAAATTTAATGACTATTTTTTTTTTAAACAAGGACAGAGAGAGAGTCAGAGAAAGGGATAGATAGGGACAGACAGACAGGAACGGAGAGAGGTGAGAAGCATCAATCATTAGTTTTTCGTTGCCATTGCGACATCATAGTTGTTCATTGATTGCTTTATCACATGTGCCTTGACCGCGGGCCTTCAGCAGACTGAGCAACCCCTTGTTTGAGCCAGTGACCTTGGGTCCAAGCTGGCGAGCTTTTGCTAAAGCCAGATAGGCCCACGCTCAAGCTGGCGATCTCGGGGTCTCAAACCTGGGTCTTCCGCATCCCAGTCCAATGCTCTATCCACTGCGCCACCACCTGGTCAGGAATAACTATTTTTTGACTATCAATTACTAACTCTGCTAAGCGCACTGTGTGTTATAAATATAAATAGAACATAGGCCTTTGTTATTAAAAACTTACAACAATGGTAAGAAGAATTAGGAAAGCCCATAATTAACCAGAGTTTGGGTTAGATAGTGGGTGGACTAGATAGGCCTTACAAGATAGGCATAATTTTCCTAGACTTGGATGACAGATAGCATTTCACATCTAAATTACAGCATAAGAAAAACTGAGACTAGTTAGTAACAACCCTATTTCAGTGATCTATCTATCTACTCATATACCCATTAAATTGTTCATTAATCAATACTGGCCTTGACTTATTTCAAAAAGCTGATTATAAAAAATATAAATAGGTAAAAATTAGGATATAGAGGAAGAAAAAAGTGATCAGTTACATGACTAAGATTATTCACACACACACACACACACACACACACACACAAAAAAAAAAAAAAAAAAAATACCAATCCTTTTGGGAAAGCAGGTTGATTTGTTAAATGTTTCATATATACATTAGCTTGAATATATAATAATGGTCAATAGCACAAATAATATACCTGATATAAATATTATAGCAAATTAAACTTAGTAGCAAATCTACTTATCCTACCCTTATACACATATACAAAGGACCAAACATTAACTTATAATTTAGTAAAAACAATTCTATAGAAGGTGTTGAAAATACTATTCCTATTTTACAAAACAGCAAATAGGCTCATGAATAGTAAACACATCATCCAAGAGTACACAACTAATAACTACTAACGTTTGAATTTGGATTTAAAGCCAGATTTGTGTTACTTCAATGGAGGAGTAAAAGCTGAATGGTGAAGGATAAAAAAAGTTGGTTAAAAGAAAGACTAGAGGCAGAAATCATTCACAAAGTTTGGTTAAAATGAGAATAATTGAGAATGTATTGTCAGGGTTAAAATAAGGCCTTGAGTGCAGGAGAAATCCTGATGCCTATAGGCTGAGGAAACGCCTGTTGAAAAGTGAGAATGTTAAAGAGAAGCTGTTTAGTGGAACAAAGCCTAAAGGAAGATGGTATCAAGAAAATGAATGTTGGGTTTAGCCCTGGCAGACAGGCAGAACTAATCCTTAAGCAGACTGTGAATGAAAGGAATAGTATCACCCAAATAGCCCAAGAAATGGCCCCACCAGCCTTTCAGCAAGTTTAGAATCAAATAAACTAGGCTTTGTTTAAAATTTTAAGCTAAATTCAGACAAGTCAAATGTGTAATGTTGCTCTTTGGCCCCTAAATGAACCAACATTATACAGTAAAGTAATAGGATATGAGTAGCCATTTATTCTTATTGCAGAACATTTCTTACTTATGTGAAATTAATGGTGTCTTGAAATGTCTGTACTAGTCTTGGGATGAAGATAACTAGATTTCTTATTAGCCATGGATTTGCCACCAAATATTTGTATGACATTTGGAAAAATCAGTCCAGCTTCTGAATTATTTATTTTGGACTACTTCCTCATTGAAGGGGAGCCCCAATATCAACAGGTAAAAATGAAATGTTAGTGTTTGCTACTTAATTTTTTTTTAAGTTGAAGTGTGCCCAAGATTGTGCCCAGCACACACTAAGCAATCAATAAGGGTGGGTTTATCCCTTCCTGACCTTAAATCCACACACAGCCCATAATCAAGATCTGACAGCTGAAAAGAGATTACTGATTAGGAGAGAAATAAATGCCTCCTCATCTGGCATTTATTCATTATTTCATTTCTATTTTTTAAATAAATATTTATGTAATGCATTCTATGTGGCAAGAACCCATATTTAATATAAATTTATATTGATTTTAGAAAGAGGGAGGGAGAGAGATAGAGACAAACATTGATTTGTTGTACTGGTATTTACACATTCATTGGTTGACTCTCTTATGTGCCTGATCAAGGATCCAACCTGCAATCTTGGTGTATTGGGAAAACATTCTAGCCAACTGAGCTCCCTGGGAAGGGCCAGAACCCAGATTATTCTTGAAAATGATGGATAATTTCAGGTTTGGGCAGCATTCTCCTGTTTTGTTTTGTTTGTTTTTTCTTTGAATCTTAAGTCTACTCCCTGATTCTGCTTCTATTTTTAGATGGTTTGTCAGTTTTCTTGTATTGAAACTTAAAATACCTGTCTTACCACAGATATTGATCTCCTTAATATAAGATGTTAAGTTTTTGCTTCCTACCTCACATCTCTTCTTACTTAGGGTTTATATAAAGCTAATAATTTTGTTCTGAAACCTAATAAGGCCTGGCCAGGATTAATAAAATACCATATCAAATCAAATATGCTTTAAATACCTGAGAGAAAGAAATATGGGTAAGGACAAGATGTAAACTGTTTTATCAATAAAAAAGAACATCTTTGACTGGGTAACTCAGTTAGTTAGAGCATTGCCCAGATATGCCAAAATTGCTGGTTCAATTCCCATTTGGTGCAAAAGTCAAGCTATGAGTGCATAAATAGGTGGAAAAACAAATTGGTGTTTCTCTCTCTCTATCTCTATCTCTCAACTCAATAAAAGAATTTTTTTAAAAAAAATAATAAAATTCTTCATGTATTTTTAATTAATTATTTTCTATTCAATTCTTTTCATCTAGAATTTCTGGTAATCTCCTTTCTCAAAGAGCATTGCAAACATTGTATCAAACACAGCCTATGCAGAAAATTGATTGTACATACTCCTGTGGTGGAGGAAACTCATGACACCTAAAACACTGTGCTCCAGCCATTTGATTAGAATCCAAACAAATTTATGAACTTGAATAACTGATTGCCATTTAAATAATTGCTTCCCACATTGAACTGTGGTAGCTCATTCTGCCTTATTTTACCTTTCCCTGCTAGACACTGATTCTACCTTAGTATACAAAACAAGTACAATGAAAGTCACACAGGTGAAATGTGTATCCAAGTTCCAGGAGCCACACTAAACAAAGTAAAGAGAAACAGGGACCAAGTTCAGCAACAATCACAAAGACCATCTTCACTTCTATTACCAACTGTGAATTTGAGGATTGTCAAGACCACTCTCACTTCTGACACTAACTACAAGTACAGGTTCTATAAAACCACTCTCCATGATTGTCTCAGGTTCGATTCCTAGTCAGGGCACACACAGGAGAAGCGGCCATCTGCTTCTCTCCCACCTACCATCTCCTTCTCTCTCCTCTTCTTTCTCTTTCTTTCTCTCCTTCTCCTGCAGACATGGCATGATTAGTTCGAGTTCATTGACTCTGGGCACTGAGGATGGCTAGGTGAAGCTTCCGCCTCAGGCACCAAATATAACTTTGTTGCAAGCATGGCCCCAGATGGGGGTTGCCAGGAGGATGCCAATTGGAGCACATACAAGAGTCTATCTCTTTATCTCCCCTCCTCTCACTTTCAGAAAAACCTTCTCCATTTTATTAATTCTCTAAAAGAACTCATAGAACTCACTGAAAGCTTTTGTACTCATGGTTAAGATTTATTACAGTGAAAGGGTACAGGTTCAAATCAGTCAAAGGGAGAGATGCAGAGTCCAAGAGAGCAACACACATGGACGTTCCAGGTGTCTTCTCCCAAGGGAGTTATGGACAGTGCTAACTTGTCCTGTATCATTGTGTGGCAAGAAGCTCACTGTACTGGCAACCAGGGAAGTTCATCTGAGACACGGTTATCCAGAGTTTCTACTATAACTGCATTACTGATATGGTCTGGTGTTCACATGGCTGACCTTGATCTCCAGCCACTCTGAAGTTTGAGCTGATAGCACGTGATCCAGAGCCTGTTTCATAAACTGCATTATTAGATTGTCTGCTGACACCCAAGACTTCCAGATAAACAAAAGCCCTTATAAGCAGGACATTACAAGGACTTAGAGATTACCTCCCAAAAACTGAATGCAAAGGTTAGATGTCTCTTTAAACAAGATTAAAGTCTTTACTACACACAAGTGAAATTAATTTTAATAATATATTTTATTTAGTTCAATATATCCAAAACATATCATTTTAACACATAATCAATATAAAATATTATTAAGGTTTTTAGATATTTTTCATACTAGTAGTTTTTGAAGTCCTGTATTTTACATTTGCAGTACACCTCAATTTGGACTAGCCACATTGCAAGGGCTTTACAGCTACATGCGGCTAGTAGGTACTGTACAGGGCATTGCAGCTCTACGCTCTCATTTTTGCTGAATCTAACAAAGTTTTATCTATTTCTTCTGTGGGCATAACTATCAGTGTTTTCTAATATTTTAACCTATTGTTATAAATGAATTTATTATCATAGAACTATTTCCATCACCTTTAAAACTGATGCTTACAATATATTTAAACATACACACACACACAAAAAAAAATAAATAATAAATAAAAAAAATAACCTCTTTACCTTCTCATTTGAAATCTAAGTTTCTATTCCTTATCTATGTACTTTGATTATTTTTAGATTGGTTTTTTTAACATGTTCTTAAAGTGACACTCTAGATGGTTAATGATCTACCTCTTGTCACTTATAATTCAACTTTCTACTTTCAACACACCCAATTTTTGCTTTGCATTAAATGGTCCTTCTCTTACAATATCATCTTTGACAATTAAGGGCAAGTAGGGCCAGATTCTCCCCTTCCTAAGAGGAATGTTTGACATAATTTATTTTTATCCTTGTCTAAAAATAACCAAGAAGTTTGTGAAAACCTGAAAAATATCTAGAGCCTACCTAAGTTATCACTAAAACTCACCAGGAAACACTGTTATTAAAGAAAAAATATATATATTTTTTAACATTCTCTATTCCAGTTGTAGTTCAACACATCAAAACTTACATTTTAACTACATATGTGTTATTTAATATGGCTTACTTTCTTAATCTATATGCACACAGGAGTGGGCAAAAGTAGATTTACAATTGTGAGTACACGAAACAGTTTATTCTTATATATTTTTCCATATGAACAACTGTAAACCTACATTTGCTTATCCTTGTATTAGAAAGCAAACTGTAAAAGTCAAAGTCAACCCACAAGTGCCTTACCATTCCTTCTTGGACTCCTTTCTTCATCTGTTGCATGGCCCCCTGTGGTTGTAAGGCACCATGTGGCTGGCAGTTAGGTGAAGTGTACCTGAACGACTTTAAATTCATTTCTTCTTCATTCTGATTTTATATTACTAGTCTCATATATTTGCTTTATTTTCTCCTTTCAGAAGTCTTCAAATCAGACACCGTTTCATTGTGAAGTTGTTTCTGTATGCTTTCTGTTTTTTGTTTGTTGCTTATATTACCTTTCTGCCTATAATTTTGGTTCTTCTTTGTATTGACTGTACGTATAAAATAGAATGGTTTCATTTGGGGTATTAAGATATACTGGAATAAGAATATTCTTTTAAATTCTATTCTTAAATCTTCTTTCATATTCTACCTAAATATGGGAGATGACTGTTATTTTTAAAGAGTGGGGGACATTGTCTGGACATTAATCCCTTTTGTCTGGCAGATCTTCCTTTTTTTAGCCACCTTTCCTCTTATGTTGTGTGTGTGTGTGTGTGTGTGTGTGTGTGTGTGTGTGTGTGTGTGTGAATATCCCAAGAATTTTTTGAGACCTTTAAAAGCCCCTTCTCATTTTCTTAACTGTTGATACATCTGTTGCCTTTTTATTTAGGAATTTTATTTTTTTCATTTAATTTTATTAATTTTAATGGGGTGACATTAATAAATCAGGGTACATATGGTCAAAGAAAATATCTCCAGGTTATCTTGTCATTCAGTTATGTTGCATACCCATCACCCAAAGTCAAATTGTCTTCTGTCACTTTCTATCTGGTTTACTTTGTGCCTCTCCCCTCCCCCCTCCCTGCCTCTTTTCCCTCCCACCCCCACCTTCCCCGGTAACCACCACACTCATGTCCATGTCTCTTAGTCTTTTTTTTATGTCCTACCTATGTATGGAATCATGCAGTTCTTAGTTTTTTCTGATTTACTTATTTTATTCCGTATAATGTTATCAAGATCTATCCATTTTGTTGTAAATGACACAATGTCATCATTTCTTATGGCTGAGTAGTGTTCCATGGTATATATGTACCACATCTTCTTTATCTAGTCATCTATTGAAGGACTTTTGGGTTGTTTCCGTGTCTTGGCCACTGTGAACAATGCTGCAATGAACATGGGGCTGCATGTGTCTTTACGTACCAATGTTTTTTGAGGCAAGAGAAACTGACAACAAAATAAACAGACAACCAACTAAATGGGAGATGATATTTTCAAACAACAACTCAGATAAGGGGCTAATATCCAAAATATACAAAGAACTCATAAAACTCAAAAACAAACAATCCAATAAAAAAAATGGGAAACAGACATGAACAGACACTTCTCCCAGGAAGAAATACAAATGGCCAACAGATATATGAAAAGATGCTCACCTTCACTAGCTATTAGAGAAATGCAAATCAAAACTACAATGAGATACCACCTCATGCCTGTTAGATTAGCTATTATCAACAAGACAGGTAATAATAAGTGTTGGAGAGGCTGTGGAGAAAAAGGAACCCTCATCCACTGTTGGTGGAAATGTAAAGTAATACAACTATTATAGAAGAAAGTATGGTTGCTCCTCAAAAAACTAAAAATAGAACTACCATATGGCCCATCAATCCCTCTACTGGATATTTAGGACTTTTAATTCCTTTCTCCTTTTCTGAGCTGAAGATGCTGCATCCTCTTTTCCTTGGTCCCTTGACCTAATAACATTTATGAATGGATAATTAGTGCTGCTTGATATAGCTGGAACTCTTGTTCTTTCCCACCAAGACACTGAGTCATTTTTTCTCTTTTAAATGTTACCTTAAGATCTTCTCCTTTTACGGCCACATGTGATTCTTTAACATATTACATGGTTTATAGAATTGGAAATATCACTTCAAAATGAACTACATTTTACTGTAAATTAGTGACCTATCAAAAGGTCTTATCACCAACAGAATCAATACCCTGACCACCCATATATGAAACAGAGCTATATGAATTTAAAACTGATGTGTTTTACCTTAGTTTGGGCTGCTATAGGAGAAAACCATAGACTGGGTAAACAATAGACATTTTTTACAGTTCTGGAGGCTGGGAAGTTCAAGAACAAGACACTGGCAGGTTTGGCATCTGGTGAGAGGCTGCTTTCTGGTTAATAAACAGCCTTCTCTGTGTGTCCTCTGTGCTGGAAATGGAGAGAGAGCTTTCTGAGACCACTTTTAAAAAGGCATTCATCCTTTCAAGAGAGCTCCACTCTCATGACCTAATTACCTCTCAAAGGTCCACCTTCCTACTACCATCACACTGATTGTTAGAATCTAATCAAGTAAATATATTTTTTTTTTGGGGGGGGAGACAAAACACTCAATCAGCAACACATCTCTAGTTATAAATATTCCTGGACATTTATTGAGAGGACAAATTTGAAAGCTGTATCTTTCTGGAAACATACATTATCATGTAATTTAAATAAATAAAAAAGTGTCATTTAGTAACTATGAGATGTAGCGAAAATAAAGACTTGATAAACAAACAAAAAAATACAGAAATTTCATGATGATGGCCATTGTAATAGCATTGCTTTTTAAATCTCCTTGAGTTTATCCATAAGAATAAAAAGAACCTGATTTAGGTTACCAGATAGACTGTAAGACAATTAGTTGAATTTGAATAACTTTTAATACAAGTGTGTCCCAAATATTAAATGGGACATAATTATACTTAAAAATTATACATTCCCCATCTAAAATTCATATTTAACTAGGTGCCTTGATTTTTTTCTTTTTCTGGCTAAGTCTGACAAGTCTTTTTTACTTGCTAAATCTGATGACCAAGGCTATAGCTGTGCAACCTGTGTATTATCAACATTTGTGACAGAGGGCAGTAATGAGGAATCTCACAAATGTAAGAACAGGTCCTCACACATGCTCTTGGAAAGAGCAACAGGTCTTAGAAGAATAACATCAAGGAGACAGGTTTTCCACAGTCTCCAAGTTCCAATTGACCGTGCGGAGCCTGCAGACGGGTTTAGAGGAGGGACAGTAGACGGGTAGCTTCCGTTTCAGGCTGAAAAGAAAACCTGCTTAGAACAGAATTCGAAATTTGCAGAACAGGGACAAGAAATGCAAATGAAAAGAGAGTTTCAAAGACCTTACGTTTGAGCAGTTCACAAAGGCAACCGAAAAGGGTGCTCTAATGCTTAGAAGTTAGAAAAGATATCCCAAGCTTTTGTCTCTTCTAAATGTCCACTGTTTGGGGACTGCTTGAATGAACAATAATATATTCACATATTAAATTATGATGTGGTTGTACAAAGAATTGAAGACTATCTTTACATACAACTATAAAGAGAATGTTAGTATATATTACCTGAAAAAAGTATGTATAGTAATAAGCCAGATTTTAAAATATTTTTATGTTCAAATAAAATTTAAATATTATACTAGAAGAAGATTGTATAAGTTATAGAATAAAAATCATTGCTGAGGATTTTCCCCCTGTTTTTGGACTTTGTCTTATTGTAGTAGTGGAATGGAGATCCAGTATCTTTAACACTGCATACTTTTGCATATAAAAGAGAAGCTGTATAGTAATAATAATTAATAATAACTTTGAATCTAAGAATAATGTTGAATCTGACAAGTTTCACAGAGAAGGGAAGTGAAAAGGAAGTACAAGTTCCAATTTTAACAATATCTACAAAAATTGATTTTAGAGTTTTTCTTCACAGACAAGAATACGCTAAAGAATACCACACTATTTTTAAAGACAATCAAGAATTAATAAATGAATGAAATAAGGTATAATAGTTTTCCTAAAATTTTTTAATTGATGAGTGTATTCTATGAGCAGTAAATTTTAAAATAAAAAGGCAGCAACAAGGACAACTCAAAAATAATATGGTTGTATTGTGAGTTTCAGAAATGCTGTATATGTCAAGTTAACACACACTGATGTGATAAAACTATTTAGAAACTTCTAACCTTGATTTAAATGCACTTTTTATTAAAAAAAAAACAAATAAATACATACACTTTTTATGGTACTCAACTGGCCCAGTACAATACCCACTATAATGCTCACAAATGTTTTTGAATTATTGAACTATTAATTATAATCATTAACATAAGAGTTGTCATTTTAAAATTGGACAACATAAAAATGGTTTTATTTATACCTTACAACTTTGTTGTTGATGGTCATGATGGTTAGTTGGTTGGTGGATTTGGAATGAAGTGTTGTTATAGCTTCTTTGCATCCTCACGAACTGAGTTGATCTTACTTTTCAGTTTATAACAAAACATTAGTAGAATATGCTCTGTATATTTAAAATTTATTATTATTTACTTTCTTTCTTCTTTATTCTCCATCCTAGTTAACCCTACCCCTAAGGTGCCAGAGTTTGTCCTTAAGGCATAGTTTTTGTATCAACTTCTATATAGTCATTTATCTTTATGTATACATGTAAAAACAATATTGTTTTACATGCATATTTTAAAAATTATATAAATGACAGGGTGCTTTAAATTATGTCCTATCCCGTGCCTGACCTGTGGTGGCGCAGTGGATAAAGCGCCAACCTGGGAACACTGAGGTGGCCAGTTCAAAACCCTGCACTGGTTTGG
Organism: Rhynchonycteris naso; assembly: GCA_037038555.1. Classification (NCBI taxonomy): domain Eukaryota; kingdom Metazoa; phylum Chordata; class Mammalia; order Chiroptera; family Emballonuridae; genus Rhynchonycteris; species Rhynchonycteris naso. Next base: position 286,082,594 of record CM072996.1, on the reverse strand, counting down.
TCAAGGCACATATAGGAGTTGATGCTTCCAGCTCCTCCTCTCTCTCTCTCTCTCTCTCTCTCTCTCTCTCTCTCTCTCTCTCTCTGTCTCCTCTCTAAAATGAATAAAATAAAAGTTAAAAAAAAATTATGTCCTATCCCTTATTTTTCCTAGTCAACGTTTTTCCTGATATCTAATTAGTATGTGTTGCTCTATGTAAATCCAGGTTTTTTTCTTCTGATTAATATTCTATGATATGCATAAGTACATTTTATTTACCCATTCATATATGGTAAACATATAGGTTGCCTCCAATTTATACAATACTGCAATAAATAGCCTCATAAATATCTTCTGTGTACCTTAAGGTAAGTCTCTTGGATGTGTGTGTCCCGGAGTAAGTAGGTACTCACTCAGTTTTACTAAAATGCTGCCAGTTAGCTCTCTAAAATGGACTTTGAAAATGTACTTTCAAAAGTAGAGCATAAGATTGCTGTCTTTAACAGTCACTGATTTAGCCAATGTTCTTATTTATGCCAATTATATGAGTATAAAATGTCATCTGCATGATTTTTATTTATATTTTTTATGAATTAATATAAAATATGTTTCAGTATTCCTGAACATAAAGGACAGTAGATATAAACTAAAGAAATGTGAATAAAGTATAAACTTCAGTTAATAAAATTAGATTACTATAGAGGCATTAGCTATGACAAAGGAATCACTAACATAAGATGTTAACAATAGGGGTAATTGGCTACAGGATATGTATAAATTCTCTGCTCTGTGTTGGCAACTTTTGGTAAATAGAAAATTATTCTAAAATTAATTTGAGTAATATGAACATTCATGTACATCCTCACTCAAAGGGTTAACAAAACTCACTACTCAAAAGGGTTAAAATCTTGTTTCTTGGCAACACACTGGGCTCCACTAAGGGAGAGGATGTTGAACACTCCAATGCACAGAACAAACCACAAACACATTGAATCAGAACGGATTGGGATAGGGTTCAAGCACCACACTGAATTATTAACTATAGTCACCATGCTGTACATTATATAATAAAAACAAGTTTTTTAATGTTGCAAATATTTTCTCCTAATTTGTCAACTGCCTATTAATTTTGACAATGGTGAATTCATTGTGCAGAAATCTAGACATAATGGTTGCTTCAACAAAGGTGATAGTAATGGAGATGGAAAAAAGTGAATAGATCTGGAAAATATTTCAGATAATTTTAAGTTAGATGTGGAAAGAAAAAAAGAAAAGAAAACATTGGGAACGAATCCTAAACTTTCTTATCTCCGGATATAAGTGGTAAATTTGTAGAAACTTTATAGTCCTTATTGTGATTGTAAATAGTATTCTATTTTTTAATTCAATTTCTAAATGTTACGGCTGTTGCAAAATAATGCTATTGATTTTTTCATATTGATCTTGCTGCAGTGTCTTAATAGTTCTAATAATTTGTCCCCTTATTATATAGGGTTTTCTTTGTAAATGATCAATTAACTATAAGTAATGAACATTTGTCTTCTTCCTTTAAATTCAACTGTTTTTTTTTCTTTGTAATTAATTAGGCAGAAATTCCAGTACTGTGATAAACAGCAGTATATCAGAGTTGTGACGATATCCTAGTATTAAAAATAAGCTTATGAAGTTTTATTTTATTAAATATAATGCTTCTTATTTCTTTGTGTTTGTTAATTTGCTTGTTTTGCTTTATATTACAATTGGGGATGGGTGTCAATAGAATGGGGAAAGATAGATTTTTTTCAGCTCTGGCCTCATAGCTTAGTCTGAATATACCAAGGTTGTGAATTTGATATCTGGGCAGAGCACATATAAAAATCAACCAATGAATGCATAAATAAGTGTAACAACGGATTGATCTTTCTCTCTCTCTCTCTCTCTCCAAAAAAATAATCATTAAATTTTAAAAAGATAGATTTTTTATGATATGAAGGTTTCTTTTTTCATTCCTACTTTATTAAAGAGCTTTTAAAAAAATTTCTAATGGACTTTGAACATTGCCAAAAACCTTTTCTGTATACAGTATATTGAGCTCACATAATGTGTGATAAATTGTTACTACATGTTCTGATGCTGACTATCCTTGTATTCTTGAGACACATCCTCTTTGATTCATGGAGTGTCTTTTAGAAATATGCTTCTGACTTTTGGTGACTAATTAACATTTAGAAATTTTTTATCTATGCCCAAATAAGAAATTGGTTTGTACATACATTTTCTTATCGTTTCTTCATCTAGCTTTGATTTTCTGCTAGATATCTTTTTCATTTGCCTTCTGAATTTAGTCTCTATTCTTCTCCTTGCTCTATATATCATGGAATGCAACTGAATGGATTCCATCAATGGGCTCCTTTGCTCTCTGGCTTTACTACAGTTTTATTGATCTCCTCCGGCAGGAGATTGACAGGTCAGAGTTAAGTGAAGTTCGGATATTTTCTCCCTCGATTTTCTTTATATTATATTGCAGTTTGATACATTCTTCTACCAGAGGTCCCAGCTCCACTCTGAATTTTGCAAATCATTCCCTCAAATTGTTCCTTCAGGTCAAAGGGTGATATTGGCTGTGTTTTGCCTGACTGAGTGCAAAACTATTCTCTGTTGGTTTTTCTAAAGTCAGACCATACCACGGAAAAGAGTTCTTTCATTAAAATCTCAATTTCCCAGTGTGAATGTGCTAACCGCATCCTTCCAGGACCCTGACTAATATAGATATCAAAGTTACACCCACATCAAAATAAAAGTTGCACATCTTTATTGCTTTTCTGCTGTTAGAAATAAGTTGTGTAAAATAGATACATATTTCTTGCAAGTTTGGTAGAACTCACCTGTAAAACCATCCTTTCAGAGAAAAAGATTTAGTAGAATTTATCTGTACAAATTTTCTGTTTCAGTGTCAACTTTGGGGTATTGTCAAAAATATATATTTACTATTTCAAGTTACTGGCAGGTTAGCAGTTCATAATATTCTTGTATAACTTTTAGATATTTTTCATACCTATAGCTATTTTCCCTTTTGTTTAATTACAAATTCAATTGAAATGCTTGTACATTGTTAGTGGAAATATAAAATGATAAAATGTTGCATCCACTGAGGAAATAGTTTTTGGTCCTCAAATAAGTTAAAAATTCAATTTCCATAGAACCCAGCAATTTTACCCCAGGGTGTATACTCAAAACAACTAAAAAGAGGTATTTAAGTCAAAACTTGTACAAGAATATTCATAGCAGCACTATTCACAATTGCCAAAAAGTGGAAACAATCCCATGCCCACCAACTGGTGACTGGATAAACAAAAGGTGGTATATCCATAGAATTAAATAATTTCTACCATATATAAATGAAGTAGAGATACATGCTACAACATGGATGAATCTTGAAACATTAAGCTAAGGGAAAAAAGCCAGACACAAGAGTCCAAAATGCTTCCATTGTATGAAGTATCTACAATAAGCAGATCTATATACAGAGAAAGTAATTAAGGTTGCCCCGGACTGGAAAGTGATGAAAATGTTCTGGAATTAGTGGAGATGGCTTCACAACATTGTGAATGGACAAAATGATGCACATGGTGAATTTTCTGTTAGTTGTATTTTCCCACACACCCATACACAAAATTAATTAAATTAAATTAAAATATATGTATTTATTTGACTGTACCCCATCTACTTTTTAGAAACTTCTGACCCTTTTAAAAATACTTACCAAATTATCATTAAGAGTGTCTGCTGTGAAGAAGTGGGAGAATAGTAGATTCCTTTTTTTTTACTCCTCTTCTTTTCCAAGTGAAAGGAGGGGATATAGAAAGACAGGATCCTGCATGTGTCAGAACTGGGACCCACCCGCCAACACCCCTATTCCCCATTTAGGGCTGATGCTCTGTGGATCTGGGACCATGCTTGTAATGGAGTTATTTTTAATACCTGAGGCAGAGGTTCCACAGAGCCATCCTCAGTGCACGGGCCACTGCACTTGAACCAGATGAGCCATGGCTGTACAAGAGAGAGAGAGAGAGAGAGAGAGAAGGGGTAGGGTAAGGGTGGAGAAGCAGATTATCGCTTCTCCCGTGTGTCCTGAGCGGGAATCAAACCCAGGACATCGACACGCCTGCCGGTGCTCTATCACTGAGCCAAATGGCCAGGACCTAATAGTACATTCTTAAATGAACCTTATGAATTTACTCTCCTTAACGCTTATCTAGTGCCATTGTTTTCTTCTCTTTCAACACTGACTAGCTGTGATAGTGTCTCCTACAGTAACTAATGGAAAAAACCAGATTTATCACAAATGCACACTGAAGGTGCCAACTCAAATGCTGATGTCACATATCCTGGCCGAGACTCAGAGGCTGCCTTTTTTGTTTGGCTGCCTTTATTTTGTTGATGTTTCTTTATTCACTTATAATCTACCCTATTTCAAAAAAGGTTTGAATTAATTAATACCTAAGTCAAGAGCACCAATGTCTGTGCCCATTATTGCCATAACTCCCTATATAAATGTGACTGAGGTTTCACGGAGCAATTTTAGAAATATAATTTAGTAATATCACTACTTTAATTTTCACTTATTCTTTAATGGGAGACTATTGACCTAAGACCCAGACCTAAATCCCTGAAAAGTCTGAGTGTTAGAAGTATCTAGCTGTCCATCTTGCATGTACTGGGAAGACATTTATTCAAGAGCTATCAGTATATGGTCCATTGGCTACTGGTAGGAATGATGCCAGATTTTATCCCAGAATTTTGCTCCAAGCCTATCCTAATTGAAGAACTTCTCTATCTCCTTAGTCTCCTTAGAATGGTACAGAATACTGGTAAACTACAAAGGAAAGTGGTAGTATTCAGAAGATGCCTTCTAACATCACATGCACAAAAAACCTAATTCTAAATTTCTCCTGAACCAAGAATAGGATAAAACACCCTTAAATGATAGTGTCATTGAAATTAAGAAACAAATGAAAATGGATGCTCAAGTTTAGGGAGGGAAAGTGTGGTTTCTTCTAAGGAAATAACAAATAGAAGAAGTTCTATGACGATAAAATGAGAAAAACAAGTTGATCCAAAAGAGCTGATTTCAAAATAAAACTAGGTATTTCGGTTCAAAATTTCTCTCAATTAAATAATTAAATGATATTGTATTACAAAGATCAATGATATCATTTAACTGGGTTATATTTAACCTAATACTTTAGGAAGGATCCATTTGAATATGGATATTATTTAACTCTCTTCTCTACCATAAAGAAATGTTTATGTAATCTATATATTTTACATGCCCAGTGCCTAATAACTATTTTTATGCATAAATAAATATATAATTAACTTTATAAAACTTGTTTAGAATTGAAAAACATTTTTTTGCTATTGATGTTATATAATGCAGTTTTATTTAACTTGTAACACATGAGAAATATTTTTCTTATACTATCATGTTATTTTTGAAATGTGAAAGTATCACTTTGTCATGATGACACAGATAATATATGAGGACAAAATAGCATTTATTTTTTCAAGGCAACTAAATTTTTTTGACAGAGGAAAAAGTTTATTTGGCATCCTATCAAATAATTTTATTACAAGATTGAAGATTCAGAACAAAGGTGATAAAAAGAATAGTAGTTTAAAAATCTCTAAAGGAGTTTCTGTACAACAACTTAAACTAAAATTTATTGATATTAAATAAATATAAGCACATTGGTGGGAGAATGTGAAAAAAGTCTAACCAGAATTAGAGGATTATTTGTGTGAAGGAAATAAATAAATAAATAAAGGTATGCAACCGTCATAACTGTAACCTAGAATGAAAAGCTTGAAGGCAGTCTCATCCAGATATCATACAGTAACTGGATGGTAATCTTAACTCAAATCCTCACCTGTTAAATGAGGGAAAATATATTTGATTGTAGGAAAATGAAATTAAATAGTGGAAAGTACAGTTAATTCTCTTTAATCGTGATAGTTTCATTTTATACAGTTGTTGTGAACAATAAATTACCAATACTGAAATAGTGTTTCTAAAAGGAAGAGGGGTCAAGTTTCTGTGAGCCTTTGACCATATTTTTGTCAACTGACCAGTGTATGATCTTGTTTTATGTCTGTTTTGTGTAAAGACACTTTATACATATGGTTTATTCATTACCATTGAACTCACAGACAATAGCTCATGCGTAAATGAAGCTTATCAATCACATATATTTTTCTCTTTAAGGCAAATCACAGCCTACTTGCCCTTTGGACACTAGACAGCGCTTTAGCACTTCTGCTTGGATGCCATTTTAAACAGAGAAATGACCTACATAAATTATAAAAATACAAAACAAAAGACCATGAGAAGAATACTTGCTTACACTATGAAAGCTCAAACAAGATAGCAGAATGTTGTTTTGTTGGGACCCAGCTAAGAAGGAGCACACATCTGGTGACTTAAATGTTTTACACGTGTCTGTAAATGGCTACAAAACTGCAACAAGTATTGATTTAGGGGTTAAAAATAGATTTTAGCAAGTAAGTAAATTTAACATATGGAATCCCGGGAGACTGAAAATTGACAGTGCAATGTTGTAGCTATGGGCTCATCATCTGTAAGGTCTTGGGTAAAAGATTTGTTCTCTTGGTGTCAGTTCCTTCACCTGTGAAATAAAAAATATGACAGCTCTAACCTCTTTTATATATCATGAGAATTGAATGAGAAGCTGTATGTAAAGTGTGTGCCTGGCGTATAAGAAATAACCAAATTATAAATTACTAAAGCCAAATGACTAAATCTGGTATCATGAATTAACTTTAATGTAACTGGAATTTTCTTACTAACATGTCTCAAAATGCTGGGATAGGAAAGATTTCACTGAATAATTTACTTTTTCTTCTTATTTTCTGTGTGTAAGGAAAACCAATTTTAGTGACAGATATAAGGGATGTTGTATTCAAATAGAAAATGATTTTGGTGAAGGACTATGTATCAGTAATGTCATTTTGAGGGTCTAACTAAAATATGCAGGTGCTAAGTTTTAAATGGGGCCATGTGCTAGAATTTCAATTAATGCAAATGGGTAGAAAGTTGAACTAGAAGTACTAATTTTATTTGTCTAGAGTAAGCCAGGAAAAATGAGCTCATGTCTCCAAGGATCTGATCTCAATGCTGAAAGATAAATGCATAGAAACATAATCATATAACTTAAAATCCAACTCTGAATATGTTCCTATTTTAAATAAATATTAGCTATTGCTGAGACTCCTAATACAGTATTTTGAAACTTTACTATACATCTGTACAATGTGATAACAAAAGAGAAAGAGTAAAAAAAAAAAAAATCATTATTAACTCAAGAATTCTTGCTCAAGAACAGTACTGGTTTAATTCATTGAAAGGATACCTGAATTATGTCTCAGTTTATTTCAATTACGTATATTCAATACTTAAAATTTTACCAAATAGTGCAAAACAGAATAATGAATGATGGACATTGATAAAATCAAAAAAAGTAAATGAGTAGGAGTTTTTTGTTGTTGTTGTTTTTATGTGGTACATTATGATTACAGACTGCCAGGTAGGGACGAAAGGGCAGACATTTCAAGTTTGACATATTTCATTCAATTAAAAATGCTATTGAAATGTTAAAGAAAAATATACTAAGTAGATGTGGTTCTCAACCATTCTTGATTGCTTTGAGAATATAAAAAACAATAATTACAACGAACACCAAAGAACTTTATCCCCAAAGTTCACTATACCTATACACATTTTTTTTTCTTTTATTAATTTTAATGGGGTGACATTAATAAATCAGGGTACATATGTTCAAAGAAAACATCTCCAGGTTATCTTATCATTCAATTATGTTGCATACCCATCACCCAAAGTTAAATTGTCCTCTGTCACCTTCTATCTGGTTTTCTTTGTGCCCCTCCCCTCCCCTCTCTCTTACCCTCTCTTCCCTCCCTCCACCACGTAACCATCATACTCTTGTCCATGTCTCATAGTCTCACTTTTATGTCCCACCTATGTATGAAATCATGCTGTTCTCAGTTTTTTTCTGTTTTACTTATTTCACTCCATATAATGTTATCAAGGTCCATCCATTTTGTTGTAAATGATCCGATGTCATCATTTCTTATGGCTGAGTAGTATTCCATAGTATATATGTACCAAAGCTTTTTAATCCACTCATTCTCTGACGGACACTTGGGCTGTTTCCAGATCTTCGCTATTGTGAACAATGCCTATACACATTTTTTAAAATACACATATGCATTTTTAAAAGATTCCATTTACTGAATTTTAGAGAGAGCGAGAAAAGCAGGTGTGAGAGCAGGAAGCAACTAGTAGTTGGGCCTTGATCAGTCAAGTCTGGAACTTCGTACTGACAACCTCAGCATTCCAGGTCAATTCTTTATCCACTGTCCTACCACAGGTCAGGCCATATGCATTTTTTAATGTTAATGAGTGTAAAGATGCACTCCCAAGTTAATATCTTCTGCAAGTAAATAGAGAGAAAAATCACTTTTAGTTGTATTAAATTGATTTTCACAGATCAAGCTATCAAAAAAATTTGATAATAATAAAAATTAAAAATAATAATTAAAAAAATAATTTTAGGGCAGTCAAAATACATATTTATAGTTCTATAGTTCTTTTTTAGGTTCACCTCCCCAACACTGTTCCATATATACGAACTGGAAATGCTGCTTAGAGAACACAAAGCAGACTCTACTTTTTAAAAGTCCTTATACACCAATAGAACCCTGTAAATTTTCATTAAATTGTAATAGATGCTGTAGGACTTCAGTAGAAAGTCTGGACATCCCATTGATTTCAATAAGAAAAGTAAAGAGGGTGAACTGCAAAGCAAAACATCTCTAAAAGAAATAGAAAATTATCATTCAATTCTGTGATGTTGATGGATACTATTTGAAGACATCATTCACTTTTTCCATAAGACTATGACTGGAAGCAAAATAATATCATCATTCAGGTCAACAAGAGTCTTATATTGCCACACTTCTATTCTTGCATATTTCACGGTTCATTATGGTCCATAGACATATGATGGGGATTCATCTCAATCACATTACAAAAACAACCAAAGACCAGAAGTCATTCACTTTTCAAAGATCATTGGCCGTACCACTTGACTTTAACAGAAATAGAGCTATAGCTGATAATGCCATCTTAACATATTATATCCCAGACTTTCAATCTGACATCCTTTGGTGCTTATCTTTGGCACCTATCATCTAGAAGCTGCATCTAATGCCCAAGTTGGTCATGCAGAGAATGTAAATTTAAAGAGCTATTTTCATTTATAACAAACAGACCCAGCTGGGAACACAGCTGTTTAATGGGAAGGCAAAGCAAAATTTTCTGCTACCTGGAAGGATCTAATTATGAAACCACCTAGACATGCTTTCCAAATACATACATGAACTAGCTCACCCTCAATGTGGGTGTATAACTTAAAAAGAGAGAGAAAAAGTGATATTATCTGAATCATATATTACACAAGTTATCAGGAATACTTATAAAGTCCTAAGATGTATATATATCTTAATTAAATTTGCCTTTGATTCTTAACATAGTCCCTTAACTTCTATATACCCAGACTTAAAATCTAAAGTTTAGAATAATCCAAACTAAAAGGACTGTGAATTATAACATTTTTATACTTCTATCCTAGTGTTCTTCACTAAAGAATAAACAAGATCAGCAAGTACAGTATATGAAAACAAAGTCTAAGAATTTGAATATAATACCAAAGTGTCTCAAATAGTCAAAAGAGATAAGTGCATTTACATTCAAGGTGTCTGTAGCATTCCCTAACATTTGAGAAACTTGTGACAGAAAATATGTGATCACTATAGTATGTTTTTCATGGTTGTCCTCCTTCTAAGTTGACTTTGAAAAATAAAGTCATCTTTGTTCTATATTATTTGATCTAACATCTTAGCTGCCCAGTGTCTTTTCACTGTGATTAGAATTTTACATGAATCTTGGACCCTTCCGACTTCAGAGGTCCTAAGTGAGCAAGAACTGCATAGTATTTTATTCCTTCCACTGATATTCTCCTTTAATCTTACTAACTTTCTGAAGCACTCCCAGAATTTCTGAGAAGTGTATAATACACATGAAGCGTCTGTCCATGAGTCACTATCTGATAAATGATAAAACTCTAAAGGGTACCATTTCTTTGTGTGCATATTAAAACATCACAGCAAACAAGTAGGTGTTTCACAGACACTACTTAAATTTGACTGTGGACTCATTTCATTTTATGGTTTATCCCATGCCAGGTCATCTATTAAAGCTCATCTATTCCATAACTAAGCAATGAAAGCAAATATATTGACTAAACTTGAGAAGTCATAGCTTTTAAGAGCATAAATTGAATTTGAGGTTTTAATTTTTAATTTATAATACTTTCTGCTTATCTAACATATTGCTTCTTGCATGGAAAAAAGGATTTCCCATTATCGTTAAACTCTCAAAAAATTAATGGAAATGAACATAATAAGATTTGGTCTGAGTTTTATCTAACAAATATCTGAGAAAATGAGGTAATTAAAAAATACATTATAGAAAATAACCTTTCCTCCAGTTGTGCAATATTTTCTAACAATGTTAGCCATAATTCCTCTCTTTTTCACTTTTCCATATTTATATTTAGACAGGATACCTTTTCAGTTGAGGCCATATTCTGTGGTTAAATAACCCTTCCTGCTTTATAGTGGAGATTAATGTTCAAATACCTCTTCCAACAAAATAATGTCAGTGTGTTAGTAAAACGTATATATCCAAAAGACCCTAGAAGAATGAGCACAAATGTGATGTTTTTCAAAGGAATTTCCTTGGGGAAGTAATGAAAGAGAAACAGGATAAAAATAGATGAGAATAATGTTATTAATAGCTAGAATTTATGAAATACTTATCAAGTATTTGGCAATGCTCTATGGAATATTATTTTCATTTTTCTCATACAATCCTCACAATATTAAGAGGTATGATTTTCCAGATAAGGAACTTGGCAGGCACTAAAACTGAACTTACCTACTAAATTTTCTATTAGGTTATACTTCTGAAATTATTTGTCCTGGAGTTCTTCGTAGTAAGGTTTGATGTCACCTCAGGAAGAAGAGGTTCTGAAACAAAGGTAATTAAGTGTCAGAATTATCTAGTGAAATATCTGTGGAAGGATTCAGTGCATTAATGAATCCAGCCGAATGTTGTCCAAAGTAGCATGAGTGCATACATGGATTCTTCTCACAATTATATCCACAGATTTTTAAGAAATCTACAAAAAAAAAAAAAAATCCCAGAATAGCAAAACCACCAACAAGCCAGGTTTAGAACCAAATGTTTTAAAAAGTGACCTCAGCAAGATGGTGGAGTGGGAACACCTGAAAGGTCTGCCTCCATAAAAGTAATGAAACAACTGGGAAACCATGATCAGCGTCAATTTTTTAGTTCAGAGTTACTTAATGTTAAGTGTAGAAAAGATTTTTATAGAATTAAGTTCAATTCCCTCCCATCAAATTTGTTTTCTCTTTTTAGCAAGAGAGAGACAGAAGCAGACAGGAAGGGAGAGAGATGAGAAACATCAACTTGTAGTTGAGGCACTTCAGTTGTTCAGTGATCGCTTTCTCATATGTGCCTTGACCGGCTGGCTCCACCCAAGCCAGTGACCCCTTGCTCAAGCCAGCGACCTTGGGCTCAAGCCAGCGACCTTGGGCTCAAGCCAGTGACCTTGGGCTCAAGTTAGCAACCTTAGGTTTCAAGCTAGAGACGATGGGGTCATGTCTATGATCACACACTCAAGTCAAATGAGCCCAGACTCAAGCCAGTGACTTAGGGATTTCAAATCTGGGTCCTCAGCATCCCAGGTTGAAGCTCTACCCACTGTGTCACTGCCTAATCAGGCACTCCTATCAAACTTCAATCCAAGAAAACCAAGGTCTGCATAGGTTGCAGAGACAGAAATAAAGTACAGGTTGCATTTGATTCATTCACTTTTCAGATATCTATGAAATGTCTTATATGTTCCAGACACTGTTCTAGGCACTTGAGACACATTAGTGAAGAAACAGAAAACTTCTTGATGCAATTAAAAGTTATTCTCATTGACTTCTAAAATTTTGCTTTTACATATTACATTCATAATATCTAAACTTTAAGAAGAAAAAAAGCCAAACATTATCTTGTTCATAATTAATTTTGTTTTAAATATTAACTGAGTGCCTACTTATATTATAGGGCAGGCATTATTTGAGGTGTGAGAGGCACAACAATGAATAAAACAGACAAAAGTTTTGCCTTTCCCAGTGAAGAATGTAGGAAGTATTCAAATAAGCAATTCATATGTAATATGATTAGTGATAGCAACAAGTACTATGAAGAAAAGAAAAGTTGGGGGTAAGGCATGGATGAAACGAATGGAGATATGCTCTTTTAGGTCGGATGGTGCTATTGGTTGAGAAGAAACCCAAAGGAAATGACTCAGCAAACCATATGGCTATCAGAGCAGTGGTTTCCAACATTTTTACACTTGGGGTCCTGTGAAAATAGAAGTATTTCAGGAACTGCTAAGGCAGAAATCACCTTGAGCATAAGCAAATTCAAATTAGATGGTTGGCTCTTTAATCTTCACACAACATCAGGTGGTTATTTCTGGCAGACTGGCATGGAATTTCTAATGGGCCAGTCTGCAAACCTGAATCAGTGGTTGGAAAGTACTGTATTAGAGGAAAAAGAATTCCATGAACATGGAACAACAAGTGCAAAGATCCTGAAAGATATGTATGTGTAGTGTGTTAATAGACTTAAGAAAGTCCGAGTGATGGAAAGATAGGACAAAAGAAGCAGGATAATATTAATAAGAGAAAGACTGGTGAACAAGCTGAGAAGCCAGATTACACAGGGTCTTGTAATCCAAATTATGGACTTTGGACTTTATTTTGTGTGTGAAGTAATGTCTTTGGCTTCCTGAGGAGAGTGGTGACAAGATCAGATGTACTTAGTGAAAGAATACTAAAGCTGCTGTATGGAGAATAAAGCCTAAAAGGGAACGCGTGAAAGAAGAAAGGCCTGTCGCTCTGTAGATGATCACAGGTACAAAGTCAGTTTTTTGCATGTAAGGTACATATTTACAAGTTCTGGAAATTAGCCTACCACAGATGTCTGAATTAACTACAGATTTAACAAAAGACAATAATGCAGCATATGTTCATATGAGAACGATAATATTCATTGCAATTATTAATTCTGTTTTAAGGCCACAGGTTTCTCATATAGTCACATACTCTTTGTTAGTGTACAGCTCTGGTATTAGATAACCTAAAGTTCTTCCACACAATTCATCCTTTTTGTTTATTACTCTCTTCTCAAGAATTTGGAATCAATTTTCAGATGAGCCAGTCAAGACCCAGACTGGGAGTCTCAAGGCTGTGTACCCTTCTGTACTGACTCTGCTCCATTTCCCCTACTATCCATGTTTGCCACTTGCGGTCCCATCACTATCAGAGACATAACATGAAAAATTAAAGAATTATCATTGTTCCAAATTCCTTGGAAGTTTTAGCTCTGTGGACTGGCCGTCAAATCCATTATGTTTGGTTACTTTCTGTCTCCCATAAGACTCTTTTCATTCTAGCAAAAAAATCCTTTAGATTAGAACCTTATTAATATCAGTGCTTGAGAAATGAAATTAGACAATATCATATGCAAATCTTAGCTAATAGGCCATGATTTTTGTCACGATGGCTTTGTGTATTTATGACCTTAACTAATCTGAAATACAAAGCTGCTAAAACTGTTCTTTATGCAAAACGAAGCATAATAATATTATAATTGTTGGAAAACTTACCTGCTGTGCTTATAATGCTCATATTGACTAACCTTGGGAACTTCATGATGATAAATTAGGTGTGCGTACTCGTTGGTGCAGAAATGAGAACCACTGCTTAATAAAGCTATTTCTTACCTTCTTTCATAAGGAAGCTTTCTGCCTATGCATTCATTAAAGAGAAGCTTATGACTTGTATAAAGAAAATAGATTTTTCTTACATTTTGTTACATAGGTGTAAGGTAGTTCTTTCTTTCAGGTAACTTCACTAAAATAAAAACAAATCAAAAGTTGTCTAATAATAATTAAACCTGGTAGATCATATTTCTCAAATGAGCCATTTATAAAAGTTTTTAATGGTGTCTGGCTTTTTATTAATTTTAGTTTTCACTTGAATTTATTGGGATGACACTGGTTAAAAAATTATACATATTTCAGGTGCTCAATTATACAAATCTTAATACACCATTTTGTGTGTTCACACCCCACCTCAAGTCAAAACTTTAACCATCACCATTTATTCCCCCTTTACCATCCATCCTCTACCCCCATCATTTACTTCTGACAGTAACCACACTGTGGTCCATGTCCATGAATTTTTTGATATTTCTTTTTTACTTATTTTGCTCAATCCTTCCACCCCTTCACCAAGCCCCCACCCCCCAACAACTGTCAGTCCGTTCTCTGAGTTTCTATTTTCCTTGTTATTTCATTTTGTTCATTAGATTCCACATATGAGTGAAATCACGTGATACTTTTCTTTCTGTGTCTGGCTTATTTCACTTAGCATAATAGTCTCCGTGTCCATCCACATTGTTGCAAAAGGTAAGATTTCCTTCTCTTATATGATTACATAGTATTGCCTTGTGTCAATGTCCCACAGCTTCTTTAGTCACTCATCTATCTGCTGATGGGCACTTGGGCTTCTTCCAAATCTTGGCTACTGTAAATAATGCTGCAATGAACATAGGGGTACATATATTCTTTCAAATTAGTGTTTTGGGTTTCTTTGGATAAATTCCCAGAAACGAAATTGCTGGGTTATACAACAGTTTCATTTTTTACTACTGGGGCAGGAGGTAACTCTATATTGCTTTCCACAGTGGCTGCACAATCTGCATTCCCACAAACAGTGCACGAGGGCTCCCTTTTCTCCATACCCTCGCCAACACTTGTTGTTTATTGCTCTATTGATGATAGTCATTCTGATAGGTGTGAGGTGATATCTTATTGTAGTTTTAATTTACATTTTTCTGATGATTATTGAGGTTGCACATCTTTCCATATGTCTATTTATATAATATAATATGTCCTCTCTGGAGAAGTGTCTATGCAGATCCTCTGTGCATATTTTAATTAGATTGTTATTTTGGTGTTGAGTTTTATAAGATTTTTTAAAGATACATTTAAATATTAACTTTTTATCACATATATCTGTGAATATGTTCTCTCATTCAATAGGTTGTCTTCATTTTTTGATGGTTTCTTTGCTGTGCAAACACTTGTTAGTTTGATATAGTCCCATTTCTTTACTTTTTGTTATTATTTACCTTGTCCAAAGGAATATATCAGGAAAAATATTCCTAGATAAAAATATGACATTTTACTCCCTACATTTTCTTCTAGAATTTTTATGGTTTTCAATTTAGTATTTCAGTATTTAATTCATTTTGAGCTTATTCTTGTGTATGGTGTAAGAAAGTGATCTAGTTTCATTTTTTGGCATATATCTGTCAAATTTTCTGAACACCATTTATTGACTAGACTGTCTTTACCCAATTGTATGTTCTTGCCTCCTTTGTCAAATATTAATTGACAATATAGTCATGGGTTGATTTGTAGGCTCTCTATTCTGTTCCATTGATCTATATGTTTATTTTTATGTCAATACCATGCTGTTTTGATTATTATAGACTTGTAGTTTAGTTTGATATCAGATGTTAGTCCTCCAAGTTTGTTCTTCTTTCCCAGATTTCTGTGGCTCTTCAGAGTCTATTGTGGTTCATATAAGTTTTTGGAATATTTGTTCTAGTTCTGTGAAATATACCATTGGTATCTTGATAGGAATTATGTTGAATCTCTAGATTGTTTGGGTGATATGAACATTTTAATTATGTTAATTATTACTATTCATGAACACAACATATGCATCCATTTATTTTATCTTCTTCCATTTTTAATTCAGTGTCATACTTTTCTGAGTACAGGTTTTTTACATCCTTGGTTAAATTAGTTTTTAGGTATTTTGTTCTTTTTGAAGCAATTGTGAATGAGATTTTCTTAGTTTCCTTTCTGATAGTTCATTATTGGTGTAAAAATGCAACTGATTTCTGGATATTTATTTTGTATCCTGTTACTTTACTGAATTTATTTTCGTTCAGTTCTAGTAGCTTTGTGGTGGAATCTTTAGGGTTCTCAATATAGAGTGTAATGTCATCTGCAAGTAACGATAGTGTTATTTCTTCCTTTCCATTTGGATGTTTTTTATTTCTTCTCCTTGTCTTATTGCTGTCGCTAGGACTTCCAGACCTACATTAAATAAGAGTGGTACTAGGGGGTACTCTGTGTTGCTTCTGATTTTGAGGCAAATACTTGTAATTTTTGCCCATTGAATATGATGTTAGATGTCAGTTTCCCATATATTATTGTCCTTCTTACATTGAGGTATATTCCCTCTATTCCCATTTTGCCAAGAGTTTTTAACATAAATCGGTTTTGAATTTTATCAAATGCTTTCTTTTGCATTTATTGTTATGATCATGTGGTTTTTATACTTCATTATGTTTATGCAGTGTATTACATTTATTGATTTGCAAATACTGTACCAGCCTTGCCTCCACAGAGTAAATCTCACTTGGTGATAATGTAATGATCTTTTTAATGTTACTGGAGCTGACTTGCTAATATTTTGTTGATAATTTTAGCATCTCTGTTCATCAGGGATATTGGCCTATAGTTTTTTTTTTCTTTGTAGTGTGTTTACCTGGTTTAGGAATTAGGGTAGTGAATTGTAAAATGAGCTTAGAAGTCTTTCCTTTTCTTGAAAATTTTGGAATAGTTTAAGAAGGATAAATGTCACTTTTTTGATGTTTGGTAAATTTCAAAAGTGAAGCTACCTATCTGGTTCAGGACTTCTGCTGTTGGGAGTTTTTGATTACTGCTTCAATTTCACAACTTGTCATCTGTTTATTCAGAGTTTCTATTTCTGATTCAGTTTTGGAAGATTGTATGTTTCTAGGAATTTACACATTTCATCCAGATGATCCTATTCATTGGAATATAGTTATTTGTTGTATTTTCTTATAATCCTTTGTATTTCTTTGATGTTAGTTTTTACTCCTCTTCATTCATTTCTGATTTATCTAAGTCAGGGGTCAGGAACCGTTTTGGCTGAGAGAGCCATGAACACCACATATTTTAAAATGTAATTCCGTGAGAGCCATACAATATGTTTAACACCAAATACAAGTAAATGTGTGCATTTTATGTAAGACCCACACTTTTAAAGTACAATAAGTCTCTGAATGTTTTTAATAATGTTGATATGCTGTTGCTAAACAATGATGAATAAAGTACTTCTTACCATTAATGCAACTTCTGGTGCTGCATGTTTTTGCTGATGGCTTTGTAGTTTGGTTGATACATGGTGAGGTTAAGCTTCATGCAGGTGTTTAGATTTCCATTCATTAAATGTGATTGTAGGTTGGTCTTAACATTCTTTAGATGTGAGAAATACTGCTCACATGCATATGTAGAGCCAAACATTGTCAGTACAGCAATACTCACATGCTGCAGTGTGTGGTATGTGATGGGAAGTGCATTCCAAGTTTTGATAATCAGCTGGTCCACGGGTTAAAGTATTTTCATTTCTCCCCACTTGTGTTTGCTCGCCAACTGTGCTTGCTGTCGTGCAAGTCTTTCCAAATCTTCATTCAGTGACTTGAACTTATTCAACCACATGTCTGAGGTCTTCAGGTCAGCAGCTTGTAGCTCAAAATCTCTGATGGAGACACCAGGGATGTAACTCAGGTCAGCAGTGTCCACTGCACACTCATGTTGATGGGTGATGAACTTAAAAAGACAAGTGCACTCACAAAATTCTCCAAAAAACACTTTGAATGACGCAGAAGATTAGATGTAAAGCCTGCTAGCTGTTGGAGATCAAGATGTTGAGCAGGGTCACTTGCTGTGCATGCATCTTTAAACTCTCCCAGTTTTTCAAAGTGTAGTAAATGACCTGTTTCAATGTTGGCAATAAAGAGTTCCAGGTTGTTTCCAAATGCAAACACTACTTGTTGAAGGAATAAGACTGTATTTCCAATGCCATGCATTTTCACATTGAGCTGGTTCAGGTGATCAGTTATGTCCAAGAGATAGTAGAACTTCAGGAGCTACTCAGTCTTAGCTAACTCTGGATGCTCGACGTTTTTCATTTCAAGAAAAGTCCGGGTTTCGCTCAAACAAGCCATGAAACTTGTTTTGCCTCTGCACTTTCTCTTTATGTCTTTCCCCTGACTCCTGTTGGAGAAACTCTCCTAGCCACTTTTGATTTGGTACTGACTTATTCAAATTAGTATTTGTTCAAGTAAATTTTAAAATTTTAATAAGTTTTGATTTATCTTTTAACACTATGCTAGCTGACATGTTTGTTTTTGCCAGAAAGTGTTTAAAAATCCTTACAGTTCACAAAATTTTAGGCTATCTTCTGTTGGATGAGAAGAAGGTTTAGCAAGATCAAGCTGGAGTCCTTGCGTGGTATCAGTTGGATTACACCGAGCAGCTACCTAGTTCACTTTGCATTTTGTGCTTTCTTCTTCAATCTTTTGCCTAACCCTCTTTGTTTCTTTATATTTTCTTTCAAGCCTCCGTATACTTCTGATGTTGTTATTTGATTTTTTGTCTGATATTTATTTTGAAACTTTATTGTTTAACATTTTTGCTTTATTTATTTATTTTGTGAGAGAAAAAATAGGAGGACAGACAGGTAAGAAGGGAGAGAGATGAGAAGTATCAACTCATTGTTGTGGCACTTTACTTGTTCTTTGATTTCTTTCTCATATGTGCCATGACCAGGGTACTCTAGCTGAGCCAGTGAACTTTTGCTCAAGAGCCAGCAACCTTGAGCTTAATCCAGTGACCTTGGTCTTCAAGCCAGTGATGTTTGGGTTCAAGCCAATGACCTTGAGGTCATGTCTATGATTTCATGTTCAAGCCAATGACCCTTTGCTCAAGCTGGTGAGCCTGCTTTCAAGCTGGACGCACCTCTACTCAAGCCATTGACCTCGGGGTTTTGAACCTCTGTCCTCAACATCCCAGGTCAACGCTTTATTCACTGTGCCAGTGCCTGGTAGGGCACATTTTTGCTTTTTAAACCAATCAAATTAAATGCCATCTCCCTCATATTTACATGGAAACAACTATCAGGTTAGGATAAATGCTTTGTAAGCTTCTAAAAAACTTGTAAGGATAATCCTGCACCCAACTCCCTACATGGTGCTTAGCTTAAACCTTCCTTTCAGCCTGACCAGGCGGTGGCACGGTGGGTAGAGCATCGGACTGGGATGCTGGAAGACCCAGGTTCGAGACCCCGAGGTTGCCGGCTTGAGCGCGGGCCCATCTGGCTTGAGCAAAAGCTCGTCAGCTTGGACCCAAGGTTGCTGGCTCCAGCAAGGAGTTGCTCGGTCTGCTGAAGGCCCATGATCAAGGCACATATGAGAAAACAATCAATGAACAACTAAGGTGTCATAACGACAATGAAAAACTAATGATTAATGCTTCTCACCTCTCTCCGTTCCTGTCTGTCTGTCCCTATCTATCCCTCTCTCTGACTCTCTCTCTGTCCCTGTAAAAAAAAAAAAAAAAAAAAAACCTTCCTTTCAGACTTTCACACAGTGGTAGGGAAATGCACAAGGCAACGTCTCTTAACAGTGTATATTTATTTGTTGATATAGCTAAAAAGAGAAATCACCATATTTTACTCAATGCCATAATGCCACTGGCAAAAAAAAAAAAAAAAAAAAGCCCAATGAAGACAGGTAGTATTTAGTTTTAAATAAATAAGATAAAGAAAGAAAAAAAGAAAAAAGTACATTAAGAAACCTCAATCTTCTTATTTTTTTTCTTTTTAAAATAATTATTTTCATTATTATAATGATATGACTTTGGTGGTGGGAGTTAAGTAGATCATAATTTCACTCTTGGCATTATAATCTACTTAAAGTTTACTGAACCCTCTTTACATTCAGTTCTCATTAGTAAACAAGGGCTACTAATGTCTAAGCTATAATATTGCTTAAAGTTTCCAAGAATTATATGTCAAAGCCAAACACAATGGATGTGAATAAACAGTGCCATATTATTATAATTTGAGCTAAATAACTGCATCTAATCTCTAACTTTGGTAGACAAAAACAGTTGCCAAAGCTAGATTTAGACACATTACAATATTTAATGTTGATTTCTGATTATATTAACCCCAACCTTACATGAATTCAACCATCTGCTTTCTTTACACTTGTGCCCGTAAAATGAGCACAGCTAGGTTAAAAAAAAATCTTGTAAGTGAGCATATTTTATTATGATTTGGGTTGTTGAATTTATATAGGTACTAAGTATATCTGGTTACATTATCTGATAATCCTACAATTATTTTCTTTTCAGATTATTCTTCTATAGAGGCTAGTTCATTAATGTCTCACTTTTTGAATCTCCACCCTTGCTTCCTACTTGTATACAGCTGATGTTCATGCCTTATGCTTCATTGACAAAAGACAATCAGTGTGCCAGAAGCTTCTCACATCTCTGTTGATACATCTACACAGCACAAGTCCTTTCCACCTCCTTTCCCCTTCACTGTAGAAAATGTCACTCTTCTCATCACAAGATAACTTTGCCCTGTAGCTTCCTAGCCTGTCCTACATTCTCAAGGACCTTTATAATGAAATATTCTCTTTATATTCTCATCGCTCTTATCTCTCTCTTATCTGAATGTAACCTTTATGCACACAAATATAAATATTTCATCTTAAATAATGTCTCTCAATGTCTCCCTTGACCTTGTATTTGCTATCACCTAATGCCTCTATCCTCTGTTCTTACCCATTCCAAATCAAAATTGCATAAGTTATGTACACATGCTGTGATCACACCTTACATCCCAGACATTTCTCAACCCATTCATTCATCTGTCTTCTACCACCACTGGACTGCAATCATGGTATTCGATTCCAGCTAAAGATCTCCATTTGACTTTATTCAACTTAATTTTATGTTTATTTTTTAAATTTAATATGCATTAGATCACCTGGGCATTTTTTTAAAATGCAAACTCAGATTCAGTAGATCTGAAGTGAAACCCAAGATTCAGCCTTGCCAGCAAGGTCTTAAGCGGTGTCAATACAGCTCATCGATGCACCAATTCTTCAGCAGCAAGTGTTTTCAGACCTTGTGTTTTGATTTACTGGTCGAAGTTTTTTGTTTGTTTTTGTCCTTTTGTACAGGCTACAGCAAAGATAGGTTTACAGCTGTTCATATGAAAAATTATATAATAATAAGTAAACAATAATACAAAAATAAACTGTTTCACACACTCACAGTTGTAAACTTACATTTGCCCCACCCTCTATTTTGGGATTTTTGCTTCTTTATTGCTTGTTAGGTCCTTCTTATATTATAGATCTCAGTTAAATTTGGCCTCCTCAAAAAGCCCTTACTAGCCTACTCATCTGCAGTGGATATTTGACATTTATTTCTGATACATTAAGACATACACTATATATGGATAGATAGATAGATGGGTAGGTTTAAATATAAAATAATTCTATTCATTTATTATACATTTGCTGTTTGTTTTCTTGTTTTATTTTGGCTTCCCCACTAGACCATACCCTCCAGAGAACAGGGGCCATGGTATTCATTATTCCCCACTCTACCTAGACATATGGTAAGAAAGTAGTAAAGACTGACTTAATCTTACAAAATGAATTTAGCAATTTCTTGGAGTTCAAGACCCATTATTAGAATAGTAGTAACAATTTACTAAATACCAATCATATGACAGCACTTTACATAAATAATATATAACCTTCAGAAAAATTTTTCTTATAGCTTTTATGGTGCCTATTTTATAAATTAGAACATTGTGGTCTTAAGGCCCTTTAGCCCAAAGTAGGACAGTATGAACACAAATTAATGTCCTTTCCACCATTTATCTTTTCCTATAACCCCATATCTCCTTTCTCCTACATATTGATCTCTAGCACCTAGCAAAACCTTCTCTCATTGTAAGGGTGTCATAGCCATTGACAAAAGGCCTACCTGACCAGGCGGTGGTGCAGTGGATAGAGCATAGACCTGGGACATTGAAGACCCAGATTCGAAACCCCGAGGTCACTGGCTTGAGTGTGGGCTCACCAGCTTGAGCACGGGGTTACCAGCTTGAGTGTGGGGTCATAGAAATGACCCTATGGGCCTGACCTGTGGTGGCGCATGGATAAAGCGTTGACCTGGGAACACTGAGGTCGCCAGTTCAAAACCCTACACTGGTCCGGTCAAGGCACATATGGGAGTTGATGCTTCCAGCTTCTCCCCCTTTCTCTCTCTCTCTCTCTCTCTCTCTCTCTCTCTCTCTCACTCTGTGTCTCCTCTCTAAAATGAATAAAATTTAAAAAAAATTAAAAAAAAAAAAAGGAAATGACCCTATGGTTGCTGACTTTAGCCAAAAGGCCGCTGGCTTGAGCAGGGGTCATTGGCTTAGCTAGATCCCCCACACCCCTCGTAAAGGCACCATATGAGAGAGCAATCAATGAACAACTAAGATGCCACAACAACAAGTTGATGCTTCTCATCTCTCTCCTTTCATGTCTGTTTGTCCCTATATGTTCCTCTCTCTCTCTTACCAAAAAGAAAAAAAAATGTCTTGAGCCATATCCTCTTTAGAACATGAACCAGAGGAAACTAAAATAACTAGAGATTGTCATAGGCTATTTATTTTTTCTCAGAGGTATCTATGCTAAACAGTGTTTGACATTTTATCTTGTATTTTTGTAATTCAATTTAGACAGTGAAAAGAAACTCATAATATCTTTCTGTTGAAAAAACATATAGTGAAAGTACTCACAAGTTTTCTCATTTTTATAGCAGTGTTTGGAGACTAGTGTTTGATAAGATAGTAAAATATTAAAGGAGTTTAGGAATAAATATTCAATAATCCTTTTCTCCCTTAGAATTTTGTAACTTTTGAAATAATGATAAAAAATATTTTTCTTCAAATGAGAAGGGAATCAATTAGTCCCCAAAATGGGGGGTGGTAGTGGAGGTGAAAACAGGTTTCACTATACTTTTTAATCCCTTCTGAGTGTTGTAAGGCTTTATTTAGTGGGACAGCTGAACCCTCACACTTCACAGCAGACTCTGAAATTGAGCACACTGTTGGGAAATACATTCTACCCAGCCATAAAAAGGAGAACAGGTCTGTCTTAAAAGTCTACTATTGGCCACAGCCTAGAAGAGACATGAGAACTACCTGCTAAAATCATACTGGATTGGGAGACAAAAATATAAAAAAGAAACTTGTGACATCAAAGTGATAAATCAGTACCCAGACAGGTCCCCAAACTGGAGGCTGCCTTAACAACTAGAAGTAATGTGGCACCAATTCCCTCCCAGGGCAGCTATAGACAGACTGGGAGGGTCCTTGGAAGGGACCACCAAACAGGCTCATGTTTCTCTCAGATGTCACATTTTCTTCACAGGAGCAATTTACCCTGACATAAATAACTCCACAATTAATACTTAAGGGACTTTGATGTGTATCGTTGCTTGGCTTTGTTTGTGTTGTATTTTATTTTTTTCCTCTTCCTGAACTCACCCTGTCAATTTCTTTTGTCTAAAATGACACATAAAATGAAGGTGGGTTGTTTAGCAGTGATGACCACCATCACTTAGACCCACACAATGAAGTGTCACTTGCCTCACAGTAGACACATCATTTCCTGGGGCAAGGAGATAGAATGATTGTCTTGAGATTCTTTCATTCAGTAGTAGAATGCACATGAAAAGATGAGAAGAAAAACTAAATATGCTGTTACAATTTTTGGCATTTGTGTCCCAGAAACTGTTTCAAGAAGTTTTCATGTAAATGCTATAAGGTCTCAATGGTTGTTTCTAGTTCTTGGTTTACCCCCAAGCCTCTGGTTAAATTTAATATTTTTATTATCTCATTTTCCTTCTTCTGTCCAGTCTTTTTCCAGAATGAATGTGTAAAAGGGGAAAAGTTTGTCAAAAAGCTGGTAGCTATACATAGAAGATTGACAAACTGAATAATGCAGAAATGGGATAATTAGCTTTTTGCCAAAATTTTACTTACAGAATTTTATTAAAAAGAAGCAAAAATCAGAAATTGAAGCTAAACCGGTGATGAATGTTTTCATGGAAGTCATTCTTTCCATTTACTCAGGCCATTAAGGGTCTCAAAGTTTTGTCTCTGAGGATTTTATTAAAGATTATTTAAAGACTCCAGGGTGAGGAGGAGAAAATAAAGAGAAAGATCGAGGAAGTGAGAACGAAATGTGGACAACTGAGAAGGTGACCGTTTTCAAATTTTGCTACATTTAGGGTCAGAGTGGCGCCATAGGAATATTGAATCTAACTCATTTCTTTTCTTACCTGGTTCCCATAATTTTGGTGCGTTCCCATACCTTCCCATGACTCTTGTCTCAAATACCATCTGAATATCTCAGGGCCAGCTTTTCCACGCTGTTTTTCATGAAGATGTAATTAACCCTAACCTTTGCTTAGAATAACAAAGCACCAAACTATTCCCTACCAAGGAAAATGTTTGCCAGTCACTTGAAGCATAAATCAAGAAATAATATTTTATACATAAAGAATACTCAGTGGGCTGATTTTTAAATCTTTTTAAGGGTTACATTAGTTAACTTAATCATGAAAATGGCCAATGAAACCATTCCAATTTTAAATGTACTTCTGTGTGTTAAAATTACATTAAAGTTTTATTCCCTTTTAGATCAAAAATTAAAAATAAAATTTCCTCTGGACCCAGTGATTTCACTTCTAGGAATATATATTCTAAGAATCCCAAAATATTAATTTGAGAGAATATGCACACTGCTATGTTCATTGCAGCTTTATTTACAATAGCCAAGATCTGAAGACAGCCCAAGTACCCATCAGTAGATGAATGGATAAAAAACAGTGCTATATTAAACAATAGAATACTATGTGATCGTAAAAAAAGAATTAAAATTTACCTTTTGCAACAGCATAGATAGACCTAGAGATCATTATGCTAAGTAAAATAAGCCAGTCAGAGAAAGACAAGTATCATATGACTTCACACATATGTGAAATCTGATGAGCAAAATGAACTAACAAGTAAAATAGAGACAGGATCATACATAGATAGCTGGTTAACAGCCATTGGGAAAGGGGGAGGGTTGAATGAAGAAAGTGGAGAGATAGAGCAAAAAGGACAATGAAAAAACTTATGAACATGGATAACAATGTGGTGATTGTCAGGAAAAGGGGGGAAAGGGGAGATGGAAGAGGGTATAAGGGAAATAACTGGTGATGGATTAAAACTTGATTTGGGTAGAAGGGTTAATACACAATATGGTATACAGATATGTATAGTAGAATTCAGGACCTGAAACCTGGAAAATTATGTTAACTGGTATCACCTAAATAAATTCAATCCAAAATAAAAGAAACATGAAGTACTACCTCTAAATAATAAAATCCTGGTTCTGTGGAAACAGGAAAAATCACCCACTTTAGTCGACTCCAAATTCTAAACTAGAAAGTGTTCTATGATTTAAACTAGAAATGGTTGATGCTGATTTAATATCATCATTTGGAGATTTGAATCACTTTTGTTTTGATGAATATTGAGATCACAGGTCTTAAAGAATTAGTGTTTTCTGATTGTGTTCAAAGGACTATTGAATAAAGGCTTGTAATAAACCTCCTTTTAAATATATCAATAAACTTATAGCCCTAGACTACCTTTTTTTGCAGATGTTACTTCTTATGAAAGCTCAAGTTCCCATTTTGCCACTTATTAGTTCTAACAATTTAGAATTACTCCCTGGATATGTAAGATTTCTTACTTATTTTGATTGTTTATCACAGTTCTTTGATTAGCATGACTGAAGAGCTTTAAGGCTGGATAAGGATAAAGAGAGAAGTATAACATTTCATACCTCAGCTTAGTCATCATTTTAAGATCATATTTTTATTAATATGAGAAGTATCTCAAAGGCTAGAAAGCAATAGCTTAGAAAAAAACCGTAAAACTAATTCTCCTTCCAGAAAGAAACACATGAACTCCAAGCAATTTGATTTTATAATGCCTCAGATGACTCGGTAATTGTCACAAATGATCACCAGAAATTTAAAATACGGCTGCTGGGAGTAAGCTTAACTTCTCTTCCAGGCTTACTGGGTATGAGATTTGATCCCTGAAGAGCTCGGCTTAGGGATAGTCCACGTGTCTGTGAAGTGAGAGGAAATGGTTCTGGGCCACAAGTAGGGCTCACCCTTCTGCAGAGTTCTGCATCTGTAAGAAGGTCACATCACAGCTGGAGGGACAGAACAAGCACAGCTCTTCCGGTGAATGACAAAATGTCTTTTAAGAAGGAACACTGCATCGCTGAAATTAGTAGGTGCCTGTCTTGGATATCTCATATTTTCTTGGTTTTTCAATGTCATAAAATAAACAACTGCACAAACCAAGCAATAAAGAAGCAGAATGGATGGTTGGACTTCCTGTTCACTATTAATTTCTTCCTCTTGTAGCACCCACCCTATCTGATCCAAAACACAGAACATAAGACAAATAATATAAAGCAGCCAGCATCTTCCATAAGAATGTCACCTGAGGTCACCTTATCTTTTAACTTAAATAAAATGAGAGTGAGTTTGTTACCCTGTATTTTGACCTTCAATGATTTCTATGAGTCTGTTGGGGAGCTTACATAGTTAGGGTCACCTCTAGCTAAAAATTTCAATATTTATGGAAATCTTGAGCCACTGCATTCTCATCCTCTTGAAGGCATTCATTTCTCTCTGCTCTGTAGCAGCCTAAAGGGGAAAATCACCTCTTTTCCTTGATTTGTCCTCTTAAGCAGCATACATGTGTTTGCTAGCGGACTTCAGTGGAAGTTTGGAACAACAAACAGGAATGTATTATACAGTGAGGAAATACATTTAAAATGTGTCCATTCAACAAATATGTAATGAACACCTACTCTGTGCCAGCCACTGATCTACAATCTGGGACTATTGCAGTAAATTACATCAAAACCTCTGCTCTTGTAGAACTTAAATTCTTGTGGAAAGAGATAGACTATAAACAAATGCAGGCATATGTGGTATACCACACTGAATATAGAAAAATAAAGCATGACAAGGAGGCTGATAGTGAGAAGGGGTACAAGTTTACTTTGTCATGAGTCAAAGTGTACCTCTCTGGGTGTGTTCAAGCTAAGTCCTGAAGGAAGTAAGAACGTAAGTGCCATTGCAAAGCTCCTGAGGAAAGACATGCTCGAGGAACCAGGAGGAGGCTAGTGAGGCTCAAGGAGAACATCCAAGAAGGAGAAAAAAATCAGACAGATAACGGGATCAACTCTTACTAGGTTAGAGTTATGAATGGGATATATAATGAAATAGTGTCTGCACACAGAGCCTTCTCAGAATGTTTTACAATATAGGGATCTAATGTCCTCTGATAGTCAAATTCTTTTTTTATTAAGTGAGAGGAGAGGAGCCAGAGAGACAGACTCCCACATGTTCCCTAATTGGGATCCACCTGGCAAACCCTCTAAGATGGTTGCTCTGCCCATCTGGAATGTTGCTCTGTTGCTCAGCAACTGAGCTATTTTTAACACCATGGAGCCATTCTCAGCACCCAGGGCCAACTTGCTTGAACCATGAACCATGCCTCCGAGAAGGCAAGAGGAGAGGGGTGAAGAAGCAGATAGTCACTTCTCCTGTGCACCCTGATCAAGAATCAAACCTGGGACCCACATGCCGGGCTGACATTCTACCACTGAACCAACTGGCCAGGGCCTCAAATTCTTGATAACTAGGATGTCTTCTGAGTTTCAGCCTGTTTTCTCTCTTCAGTATTTTGCATGTCTTACCTTTCTGGAGTCCACATGGTGGGGCTTATTCAGGCTTTGGAGCAGGTTCTTCCCATGAAGAAGCTAGACTGGCTTCATTTGCCTCACCATTCTGAGCTTCAACTGATCGAATTGGCAGTGGTCTTAAGAAAAATGCTCTGGAACACTTGGCTGAAGGGCAAAACAAAAAGGCAACTTTTAGCAATATGACGACTACATAACTCAGCATATCAGTGTCTTCGGCAAAGTGTTTTTGTCTCACCAGAGATGGTTATTCATATTTGCTTTGGAGATAATGGGTCTGTGCATCAGTACCACAATGAACCTGGGGTGAGGCAATAAAAAATGAGTGGCTTTTTCTGAACACAGGTTTGGTATCAACCTTTCCCTCTGAGACAGAATGGCAAATAGTAATCCCCTCAAACGTACTTCTGTAATATGAAGGGCAACCGTAAATTATTTTCACTTTGTATTTTGAACCTTTCAAGCTTTTCTTTTGGATTCTAAAATGACTGCTATAGAAGGTTTTATAAATTTGGAAAATTATTTACTCAATCCACTTATTGATCACCTATAAGAAAGTCCTGTTCTATAAGATTTAAAGTCGCATGAGATTTGTTTTATGTTGTCTTCTGTCATAAAAAATAAAAACCAGAATCGACTGGGTTTTGAAAAAGCAGCTGGAAGAAAATCAAGGTGATCCTCATAAAGATGGCAGGGACAGAGGAACCAGGGGGACCTATAGAGGTGGACAAACCATCAGGTTTAATGTCAGACAGTATGAGAAGGTAACAGACTGGTGCTGATGGTTGGAACAATGACTGAGAATAGAATAGAAAGTATGATGGAAAAGATCGTAGTCCAAAATCTTACTGGGAAGTCTGACTACAAAGATAAAAGCATAATCAGAGAATCTAGAGTTAACAGGTAAGACTCCTAAAAAAGACTGAAAAGACAAGTATAAACTTTAATTCTAGAAGAATCTGAGCTAATGGACAGAGAATCAAGGTATGAATTCTGACACTGTAAGAAGAGAAATAGTTTACTTCAACTGAGATATGGAAACATTTTATGTCTGTCATTGTGTTAAGTGTTATGGAAAGAACTATAAAGAAGATCTAGTTTCTTTTATTAGCTCCTAGCTTGATTTAGAAGATAGATTTTAATATTTTTTATTTATTATTTTTATTCAGTGAGAGAAGGGGAGACAGAGGCAGATTCCCGCATTTCCCAAACCAGGATCCACCTGGCCAGCCAACTAGGGGGCGATGCTCTTCCTATCTGGCGTGTTGTTCCACTGCAAATAGAGACATTTTTTAGAGTTTGAGGCGGAGGCCATGAAGCCATCCTTAGCTCCTGAGGCCAACTCGCTCTAATCAAGTCATGGCTGTAGGAGGGCAGGAGAAGAGAGAGAGAGAGAGAGAGAGAGAAGCAGGAGGGGGAGGGGGAGGGGGAGGGAAGCAGATAAGCGCTTCTCCTATATGCCCTGACTGGGAATCGAACCTGGGACGTCTACTTGCCAGACCGACACTCTACCACTGATCAAACCAGCCAGGGCTAGAATATAAATTTTTAAAAATTATATATCATAATAAGTAAAAATGTGTGGTATAAAGAGGCACAAGGGCATTATGAAAATATTGATAAAGACAGGGTTAGCTTTTTAAAGAAAATTGAGAAAATCTTCTGAGCAAATATTAACATTTTAGATCTAAAGTCACAACAGATTATCAGAAAAGTATGTATCATATTACAAGTCCACCTGTTAAAACAAAGTTATAAATAATATTATGAAGGATATCTAAACATGGTTTGGGGAAAAAATAACATTTTTATAGTAAAAGAAGCACAGACTGCAGTATCAAATAAACACTGAGCCAGTTGCAACCTCTGAGTCTCAGAGGTTTTTGTATTTGTAAATCACATAGTATAGAGTTCCACTGCATTCAGTAAATGTTATTGCCCAGCTTCCAAATCTTTAGGAAATGAGAGTATTGGATTTTCATTCTGTTATGGTATGTTGAAAATCTATTTATATGTATAAATGTAGATATAGGAGAAAATGATTACAAATTTGAAACAATAGTTTCTGGAGACTTTGTTAATATAATTTAATTATAATAGCTGCCATTCAAGGAACGGCAAAGAAGACTCTTAATTCATTACATGAAAAAAATTAAGTAAAGATTTTGGGCTTTGCAGGAAGAAGAGCACTTAGCAAATCAATATATGTGTTAGTTTTGTTACTGTAATAAGTAAAATTTAATGTCTAGTCCAAAGTTTAATAGAAAGGCCAAATGCAAAGAAATAGTCAATTGGTTTCCATAAAATTATATAGCTTAGCACAATAATAGTTTCTGTTTTATGTAACATTTTTTCAAAGAAATGTGGTAATTTCCTAATAAGGAAAAATTAAGAAATATTGGAAACTCTTGTCCTTGTAAACATTTTATAGATTAAATGTCTCTAATGGAAGAAATAAAGGTTTTATGCAGGTGAAACACAGAATTAGTTACATGGACCAACTCTATGCATAGTATGCTTTTCAGAAATAAATAAATGGAAAATGCAAAGTATACACTGAGCTATCCATAATGAAAGGAAGTTTCTTATAGTGGATGGAAAAGAAAGCTATTGACAAGACATTTTAATTATTCCAAAAGTATTTATTGGGACTCTACTATATGCCAGACAATTTACTTTGTGGCAAACACACAAAAGGAATACAGTGGTATTGGCAGGGTGTATATTCCAAAGAAAATGATTACAAGAATAGCTTCCCTTCTACATACACTCCTTAAAATGTGACTTTGTTTTCTTTTCACAAAGGTCAGAAGGGTCTATGCTTCCTCCCTTTAAGCCAGGTCAATCTTGTGACTGATGAAAGTGAGGCCATGTAGTTTCTGAAATTAGGTCATGAAAGATTCTACAATTTCTACCTGAATCTCTTGGGAAACTTGTTATTAGAATCAATAATCGCAGAAAGAGACCCACATGGAGACACATTTACAGTCAGCACCAACTTACCAGTCACATGCGTGAGTCAAAGTTAAAGTAGAGATGCTTGCTGAGGCCACATGGAGTAGAAATAAACTTTCTCCATAGAGACTACCTGTATTATAGATTTGCAAGTAAAATAAATGATAATTGTTCTATTGGGTTCTATGTTTAGGGTTTGCTACACAGTGATATCTAACTGGAACAGAGAATGGTAAAAAAAAATTAAACAATTATGTTATGATGTGGAATCTGTTCTAATAACAGCAATACCTTAATGTATGGGTGTATTTAGACAATGGATTGTAGTTTGCAACTGTAGCTTTTCTGAAGAAGTAACACCTAAGATGACACAGCAGGGTGAATGAGAGTGGAAGTTTGATGTTTTAGAGATGACAAGAATGTATATCTAATTAATAGTCTGTGTGTTGATGGGGGTAGAAAGCATGGAAGAAAAAAGCTGTGAAGAAATATGTCAAAGCTAAATGAAATCAGGTTAAGAAGCTTGGACTTAACCTTAAAATAAGTGGTGATTGAAACTAATCTTTTAATTAGCTAAGGATGTGGTCAGGTTTGCATTTTAGAAACACTTAGAACCAAAGGAAGGTGAAACTAGAGATGAGTGAACTAGCTTGATAGTAATAGTGATTCATCCTTCTTTACCACAAAGTTTCTCATCTTGGTTAATGGACACTTCATCCTTGTAAATACTCAGACCAAAAACCTTGGAGGCATCCTTGACATTTTTTTTATATCTTCCATCCAATCTATTTGCAAATTTTGCTTCATCTGTCTTTAAAATATATATAAAATCTGACCATATTTTTCCATCTGCATTACTACCATTCTGGTCAAAACCATTACCTCTCATATATTTTATTACAAACATTTTCTAAATGGTGTCTCTGCTGTCACATATGCCCGCACATACCAAAAAGTTCATTCTCAACACAGCAGTCAGAGTCAACTTTCAAAGGCAAAATCAGATCAGCTCACTCCTCTGATTAAAATCCTGCAGTGGCTCCCCATTTTACTTAGAGTAAAAGCCAGAGTTCATAAAATGGGTTAAGCGTCTGCATAGAATAAGGCTCCCTACTTTCTCTCTCCTGATCCCTTCCTCTCTGTTAAAGCCACAGGTGCATTCCAGCCTTGGGCTTTGTTTCAGGAGTCCTTTCAAGTCTAAATGTCAGTCCACATACATCTATCTGCACTAATATTTTCTCGGATCCTTTAAGTCTTTTATCAAATCTCACTTATTTAAAACTGCAATTAGCAGCCCTCTCATTTATCATCCCTAAAACTCTCTTATCTGTTTTTCTTTTCTCAAAACCTCTATTGCCCAATACCATTTATTTTTTTATTTAGTCTATTGTTTTATTTTCTATCTTATTCCTACTTGTCTCCACTCTTGACCAAATGTAAGAAGGAATAATAAAATCAGAAATCATTTGTTTAATGATGTAAAAAATTTACCTCTAGAACCATTTGGCAGATAGTAGGCATTCAAGTATTTGTTCAATGAATGAATAGATGACAGGTGATGAAGATGGAGGTGTTCTTCCTATTCTTTGCACCACATGTAATTTATCCTTTATAATATAACACAACTTTTGACATGTCCTTTTCTCTGCTGAAATTCTTTCATTGAACTATTTACATTCTTCTTTTTTTTCTCTTTACTATGATTATCATTGGAATGTAATCAGTTAACAAAGTCATCTTGGTTGTTTGGCCACACCATCCTAGTGAGGAAAATAGAAGTGACTGACAAAGCATCAAAAATTTAAATGGCTTATTTAAGGTTTTCTCTTCAATCAATACTTTAAAGGGCAAGATTTAAATTTAATATATTTCAAGAAACTGACAGGGAAATGAATGAAGTTAAGTAGAAGCAAGTGCTGAATAGGACAGATTATATATATTTCAAATGCATATGTAATGAAATATATATTCATTGAAATATTATATATATATATTCATTGAAATATTATATATATATATATATATAATAAAAAATAGCCTTTTCCCTTGTAACACTACAGTTATATTTGGATCCACACATTTTATATCTGAATTCTGCTATTGTTTTCTGATACTAGCAGTAAGGAACAACTCCCTCAAATATCCTTTCAGAATTACAGAATGGATCATAGTCATCTCATATCTTAAATAATAATTCTTCTTACATTTCTGTTGGTTGTCTATTATATATATGTTTCACATGTTTTAGGCCCTGAGAATGTAGGAAGAACCAAAATACATGTTATTTGTTTGCTCATGGAAGTTAGTGTCCAGATTTTCCAGTAATTAACGGAAGCAGCAATAGTTTACTAGTCACTACACCTGTCAGTTACCTCTGCTGTGCTCTCTAGATAGTAAGATCTTGCTCTTCCACCTCTTATCTTAGTCTTGGTTCTTAGGGAAGTAAAAGTAATTAAGAAAGATACAGATATTTTAATATTTCTAATCTCTGAAGATTATATTGATAATTTATTTTTAGGATTTTCAACATATTTTTTGAACATTTGTTCTGAACAGTGTTCTAAGTGTTGGAATCAGTGACAAACAAGATACACATAGTTGTTGTCCCCATGGATATTCCAAACTAATGGAAGTAAATGATTTTTTATCTCTAACAAGGGGTAATGAAAGAAGTTTAAGCCCTGATAAGTAAATATTTTCACCACCATGACAACCTTCCAATGATGGGATATCAGAAGTTAGAAAAGTTAAAGGCAATGTGTTTATTGGGGTACCTCTGCTTTCCCACTACCCATGGCTTATTGTTCATTACATCGTGTTGGTTCAGAGTATCTCCCATCATCCCAGAATTTTTAATAACTATTGTATTAAACCTGGTATGTGCTTTTAATGCTCAGCCTCTAAAAGTAAAAGTATACACCAGGTAGAAAAAAGTTTATGTCCTATATCTATATCACAAGAGTCACAGAAATAAAATAGTGTGGTTAGGCATTCTAAGGTGAAGAGCAGGGGACAAATTACAGAAAATAACTTCTTTTAAAAACAAAAGGTCATTCAAGGCTAAAAGACATTGAAGCCATATTCTGCTTCAAACTGGAACAGTGCTTCATAATTTGAATAATACATGGACACCTTTTAAAGAAAAATAAAATATTTTCTCTCTCCTCTCTTACTCCCATGTGTAGCTTCAGTTACTATGGTTATCAAAAATATTAAAGTCAAGATGTATTTTTTTATGGTCATATGTATCATATAACTATAAAATGGCAATGAAAATTGTAATCTCAAGACAAAGACATTAAGCCAATAAAAGTTATAATAATGTCAGAGTACTTTAGTTTCGGTCAAAATAAATTAACTGAGGAAGGATATAGCTTTCTGTCTGAAATGTGTCTCAAGTAATCAGAAATCAGATGCTGATGAAGAGTGACATCAGAGCAATGGGGAACAAACACAATAAACTTTGAAATTGCCTAAGTCTGGTAACTAGATAAAGTTTTTATGCTGAAATGTAAAGAAAGAGATGCCAAGCAGAGCTCGGCCATCTTTCTGAGTTCAAAAGATAGAGCTGGGAGTCTGGTAGACTAGAGTGGGCAGGATTTTTCAGAAAAGTATTCTTTTCTGAAGAGCAAGGAACTGGTAAAGAAAGAACTCTTGAAATCTAGAGACAATCAACTTTATGTTTTCAGGTGAATTCTGATCAGCACAAATATTTGAAGAAATTATCCAAGGCTGGGGAAAAAACTACCCAAAGGATTAGAGGAAACAATTTCTGAAAAACACATAGAAATAGGAAGAGTACATGATTTTACCAACCAGAGTAGAATATTATATAATTCACAGGGCATCAGATAACGTCCTCCGAAATCTACGGCTACAACTGTTGCGATCCAACCCAAAAATATTTAAATGGAAAAGTATTAAACAGTTTCCAAATAACTATATCTTAGAAAAACTCAAAAATATTTCTAGAAATACAAATATATCCAGCTTTCATCAGGTAAAATGTGCAGTGTCCGGCATCCAATAAAAAATTATCAGGTACAAAGTAAGAGCACAAAGGAGGAAAATTATAAGAACAACCCCAAAATTATACAAACATAGAATTAGTACATGAAGATATTAAAATAATTATGTAACTGGTTTCCATATGTTCACATTTGGAAGAGACATCAAAGATACTGAAAATAACAGAACTTGAACTTATAAAAACAATAATATTTAAAATTAAAAATGTACTTGAAGGGATGAGCAGAAGATGAGAAACTGTGGAAGGAACATTAGTGAATTTAAAGACAGCAGTAGAAACCATCCACAAAAAAAACAGACTAAAAGATGTTTAAAAATAATAATAATAAATCATTACGCTGTGGGATAACATCAAGCAGTCTAATATATGAAAAAACATAATTGCCAAAGGGAGAGGGAGAAAACATTTTTTAAAGAAATAATGAATAAAACATTCTCTAAATTTGATAAAAATTATAAACTCACAAATCCAAGAAGCTCAATAAACCCCAAGCAAGAGAAACAAAGAAAATTATGGTAATGCATAATATAATAAACTTGTTTAAAACCAACAATCAAGAGAAAAATCTTGTAAGCAGCCAGAGAAAAATTACACACAAGATAGATATCTTGATGGAGACAATAAAGCTAAATGTCATAGGATAGCATCTTTAAAGCATGCACACAAACAAAAAAATGAACAAAAATTTTCACCAACAGGTCTGACCAGGTAGATGGTGGTACAGTGGATAGAGCATCGGACTGGGACGTGGAGGACCCAGGTTCGAGACCCCAAGGTCACCAGCTTGAGCATGGGCTCATCTAGTTTGAGCAAGGCTCACCAGCTTGCCCAAGGTCACTGGCTTAAGCAAGGGGTCTCTCAGTCTGCTATAGCCCCCAGTAAGGCACATATGAGAAAGCAATCAATGAACAACTAAGGTTCTGCAACAAAGAATAGATGCTTCTCATCTCTCTCCCTTCCTGTCTTTCTGTTCTTATCTGTCCCTCTCTCTGACTCTGTATCTGTCACATAAAAAAACAAACAAAAGATTACCTACAGAAAATAGCGTTCAAAAATAAATATAACATGAAAATATTTTTACACATACAAATTTGGAAAAACATCAGCTGCAGGCCTATACTAAAATAGTTAAAAAGAAGGAAAATAATACTAGATAAAAACCTGTGATACAAAAAGGAATGAAGAACATAGGAAATAGTAATTATATGAGTAAAAATTATTTTTTTATATCAATATTTTTAAATCAGAAAAATGTGAAAATTTACTTTGGGCCTTTTGATATTTATAAAACTAAAACTCATGACAAAAATAATGCAAAAGCTAGGTAGAGGGAAGTGAAAATAAACATTTACTATGTTTGAATTTGTATAATATTACCTGAATATTGGTTATTATATATTAAAGTCATATACTTTAAATTCTAAAGCTGCTAATAAACAGAGTTTAAGAAAAAATCAAAAGTTTTATTTAATGAGCCAAGAATATAGAATAAATAAATAAGGTACAATGATATAAAAGAAAACAAGAAAAAGAACAAATAGAAAAATGAAAAAAAAATGGAACATTTAAGTTTTACTGTATCAATAATCACATTTAATGTACAGTCAATTCTCACTATTTTTGGATTTTGTATTTGCAAATTTGTCTACTCACTAACATTTATTTGTAACTCCCAGATTAATATTGGCTGCACTTTCCCAGCAATCCATCGATTTGTACAAAGCAGCTAAAATTTAAGTGCCGAACATAAAAGTTCCCAGATAAAGTTAAACAAGGCAACACTTTGCTGTCTTGTTTCAGTTTTCATATTGTAAATGAATATTCTTTCCATGGTTTAGTTTGTGCCACATTTTTGCATTTTTGTGCTTAGTTATTTAAATGCCCCCAGGCATTTTGTTTCTAAGTATGAGAAGGTTGTGAGCATGTTAGATTAGCTTCATTCAGGCATGAGCCATATTACTGATGGCCATGAGTTTAATGTTAATTAATTAGTAAAACATATTAGGATGTATTAAAAAGAAACACAGATAAAACAAGGTTATATACTGATTGGATGACAAAGAAGTTATGATTAAAAGCTCTAGGAGCCTAACTATATTTTCTCAAGGAACCATGAATTGGTATTCATTAATTCAGTGATTAGTTAACTTCATAATATAACTATTGCATATTCAATAATCAAGTGTAGAAGTTCTTTATAACACAATTAAATTAAATACAAAGATTGTCAGATTGGATAAAGAACCAAAGCTCAGCCAACTCACCTATAAGAAATTTATTTTACACTGTGTAGTGACATAGACCCAAGCATATACAATCAATGAATCTACACAGAAGAGGCAGAAAGTCACATGTTTGAGTGTGTGCATGCATTTTATGTCAATTATACTTCAATAAAATTGTTTTATAAATTATTATAAAGTAATTTTTATATAATTACATTTTAAACTTATTTAAGGTTAACTATATTATAGAAATTGTTCTGTGTGCTTTATCTATATTAATGTGAGTGTTACAACAACCCTATGATATAGAAAATGTACAATTTTCATTTTCCAGGTGCTAAAATTGAAACACAGAGAAGTTAACTAAACTTGCCCAAAGTCACACTTCCAGTAAGTAGTTTAGCTGAGATTTGATGCCAGGCTGTCTGATTTCACATAGTTTATGTATTTGTCCACTATGCTGCACTGACCCTTGGGAAGAACTGAGCTGCTGCACTGACATTTAAATATCACCATATCAATAATCACATTAAAGATACAGTTTAATCACCATGCCTAAATGAATAAAATTCTGATTACTATTACATTTGTTTTCTGAGTTAAGCAAGTCTTCATGACTATGTTTCTTATGTTGGCTCAAATCTTCCAACATTTTCTCTGAAGAAATATTTTGTTTATCCAATATAGAATATTATTTTTATTTTTTATGGAGTCAATTCAGTATTAAATTCACAGTTGTCCTTTTTTAATTGATATACAATGATTAGATTGGTAGGATATGACACTCAGGGCAATCATAAAAACCAAGGCAATCACAAACACTGAAATCGCTGGCATTATTTGATTATAACAATGTAGTCATCAGATAATCTGAGTATGTTTATGTTAGAATTTTATTACCATCAAACTGAAAACAATATTAAAAATTAGGATAGATAACTTGAGAGCTTCTAGAGCAGGGGTGCCCACACTTTTTCAGCTTGTGAGCTACTTATCAGATGACCAAGTCAAAATGATCTACCTACAATAAAAATTCAAAACATAAATTTATTTCTTCTATATTATCATTATTTAAGTTACTCTTATTACTATTTAATATTGTGTATTCTTCTTTCACCTTTCTCCTTCTCAGCTCTCTTTTCGGAGGAAAGTCAACGTCATAGTTTTAATGAACAGTCCGAAAAAGCCGCTCCACATTTCCCTTCTTTGGAATAGCAATGGCACACAGACAGATGAGACAAACGCATTTAGAATATAACATAGTGAAAAAAATCCCCTCCCATTCTGTATGAAAGTGGTAGGTTTTGGGCTTCTTACTCGGATCAGCTATGGCACTCATTTTTATACCCTTTGTTATATTTAGTTTAAATAAATTGAAGGCTAACTACGCAGCAATGTAACTGAACAAGTTAGCACGGTTTAATGAGCATGCGTAGGGTGTCAAAAATTCAAACGTCAGATTAGCTACCCTGTATGCCAATCAAAAGACAAATGTCTTTTTAATGTCATGCTATCTACCCACACTTCCTTCGCGATCGACCAGTAGATCGCTATTGATGTATTGAGCACCCCTGTTCTAGGGTATCTCTACCATCAGTCTCCCATCAATGAAATACAATTAGAAAAGCATTATACTAGATGAGGAAAGAGTTAAACACGTTTCTTTTGTTTCTTCCCCCCCCTTCACCCTGTAAGTCAGCAGCCAAGAACAGTATTCCACAGTTTAGTTAAATAATCACATTGAAGCCTTCTACCTTGTAATCATGGATCATTTAGTTTCAGCTGAGGTTCAGTTTCTTCATCTATTAAATTTAAACCATAGTGTCTTTCTCTATAGATATTTCTTTCTAAAATAGAATATATATATGAAAATGTTTTTGATATATTTTTAAGGTTGTGGTGTAATTAAAAAGTTTTGTTCTTAAACTTATCTCACTTTCCATGTCACTCTAATTTGTTTTACTCTACGTATAGCCACCTCCACAATTTTTTAGCTGTGTATTCTTGGGCAAGTCACTCAACTTCTCTCTACTGGAATTCCTCAGGTATGACATGGGTATAATAATAAACAAATCTCATATGATTTTTAAGAGGAATCAAGGAGTTACATACATCTTGAAGTGTTAGAATAGAGTCTGGCTGTGTAAATTCTAAGTGTTAGCTTTTAGGAGGTAGGCTATTTGCAAGAACTATTCTCTGATAATAAACTGTTTCCCCTCCTCTTTAACAATCTATGTCTTATTTTTTCTCCTCAACATTTTACATAAGGATTATATTACCCATAGTCAAATCCAATAAAATGTTTTAATTCTTTAGCAACAAAAGTTGGTTAAAATTTACAAAATTAAAGAAGAATGTAGAATTTAATTTTTATCAAATCTAAAATTTTAAAATAACATAGAATATTAAAACATTGTTTTATAATAAATAAAAAAGCTTCCACCTCACCAGTCTTATTCACCTCAGTTCCCCATCTCCTTCTCCTCCACAAACTAGCCTCTCCTTCCCTATTCCACCATTTTGGTTGCCTTCTCCACGTGGCCTTTCTGCCCTGCCTTCATGGGCTCTTCCTAGAATGTAATTACTCTCTCCAGGAACAACGTGATCTTTCTCTAAATGTCCTTCTAGCTCCTCCTTTTAAAACATTTTGGCAGTGCCATCTTTAACAAAATAGCATAATATATCTTATCTTCCCAACAACATGGAATGCTGAGGTCACCTGTTCAAAACCCTAGGTTTGCCTGGTCAAGGCACTCATATGAGAAGCAACTATGGCTTGATGCTTCCCACTCTTACATCCCCCTGCTTCTGTCTCTCTCCTCTCTCTAAAAATCAATAAATAAAATATTTTTTAATTTATGATTTATTTAAAAATATTTCTTTTAATTTTTTCAGAAGCTGATATTATAAGTTGTAGAAAAAAAAAGTTATTCAGTATTTTCTCTAGTTTGGTTTAATTTTTCCTTAGCGTTCTTAAAGTGCACTGAGAATTAGAATAAATAACCTATCATTGTTTCATTAAATGGTAACACAGGGGTTTTATTAATAATACTAACAACAATGTATAAACTTATTTTATAGTAAATGCACTCATAAACACTCTGATGGAATAGGGAAATCTTATAATGTAAAAATATTCTAAAAAGCACATATTTTGCAAAGGAAGTAACTAAGATTCAATGATGTTAAATAATTTGCTCAAGATCATGACACTAGAGTATAGAACAACATGAATCTTATAACTGCATTCCAGAATACTTTCTCAAATTCTGTTCTGCATGTAATTTCTGTTTTATAATTTTGTGTTAATTTTTTAGCCCTGAAAGCACATACAGCTACTTTCTTTAGGTCACCACAAACATTGCTTCTTAAATGCTTCCTTGGTCTAAATCAGAGGCCCAGAATCCACTTTGTTTTTATTTTACAGGGACAGAGAGAGACTCAGAGAGAGAGAGAGATAGGGACAGACAGACAGGAATGGAGAGAGGTGAGAAGCATCAATCATTAGTTTAACATTGCCATCACAACACCTTAGTTGTTCATTGATTGCTTTCTCACATGTGCCTTGACCGCAGGCCTTCAGCAAACCGAGCAACCCCTTGCTGGAGCCAGAGATCTTGGGTCCAAGCTGGCGAGCTTTTGCTCAAGCCAGATGGGCCCGTGCTCAAGCTGGCGTGCTCGGGGTCTCGAACCTGGCTCTTCTGCATCCCAGTCCAACGCTCTATCCACTGCGCCACCGCCTGGTCAGGCAGAATTCACTTTCTTATCAATATGGTTTAAAACCACTCTAATGTTCCTTCAAACAACCATTATAAACCTTCCAACAAAATAGTCCTTCAGTTTGGAACCTTACA
The DNA here is from genome assembly GCA_037038555.1 of Rhynchonycteris naso. Lineage (NCBI taxonomy): Eukaryota > Metazoa > Chordata > Mammalia > Chiroptera > Emballonuridae > Rhynchonycteris > Rhynchonycteris naso. Next base: position 286,041,518 of record CM072996.1, on the reverse strand, counting down.
AACCAAAAGATGCTAAACTCACCCCCAAAATTTAATGGCTCACTGTCACTTTCTATCGTCAAATGCTTTAGAACCTATGCTTTGCCTTCTTTATCTTTTTATATTTTAAAAATATTAATACAATGCTTATTATGTGCAAAATCATGTTCTAAAAACCTTAAAATATTAATTTTTTTCAATCCTTATATGTTAAGTACCATTATTATCCTCATTTTAGGAGCAGGAAAGAGGAGGGACTTACCTTAGGGCACCAAGCTTTTGGTTTAATAACAAATAACAAGGTTTTGCATAATGATAATAATAAACAACAGAATCACAACAGAACCCTAAGTCCATTTGGTGCAATTCTACAGTTTGGACAAGTCTGAATAGTCTCAGATGGAGACCTTTACACTAACAGTCTATCAGCTGTAACACTGAAACCAAAATAATGACTGACTAACACAGGGTCTAAAAGTGTTCATGATAGATTAAAGGGCAGTCTAAAAAACAGTTCAATGAAAGAGGAGGAACTAGATTCAAACCATTACCTGAGGCATGACTAGTTCAGTTTTACAAATGTGTACATACATATATACATACATACGTATACACACATACACACAGACATAGATATATAATCAACTAACTAAAACTGGATATTTCACTGTCATCAACTAACTAAGTATGGAATATTTCCATGAGAGAACTAATTTTGTTGCTTATTAATCTTTTTGCAATATTAATGTCAGAGATAAATTAACTCCTTCAGATATTAAGGAGAATTTTTTTTATTATCATTAATTTTAATGGGGTGACACCAATAAATCAGGGTACATATGTATAATGGAAACATCTCCAGATTATCTTATCATTTAATTGTGTTGCATAACCTTCACCCAAAGTCAAATTGTCCTCCATCACCTTCTATCTGGTTTTCCCTGTGCTCCTCCCCTCCTCCCTATCTCACCCTCCACTTCCTCCCCCCACCCCGTAACCACCACTCTCTTGTCCATGTCTCATAGTCTCACTTTTATGTCCCACCTATCTATGAAATCATGTTGTTCTCAGTTTTTTTTTTCTGATTTACTATTATGAAGGAGAATTTTTATCTGTGAGGTACATCTCAATCACATTTACAATCACCTTGAAAGGAAACATAAAATAGCCCTCTATTCTTGTCTAAAATACATCTGATATTTAAATACCACTACCAAAAAACAATGACTGAATTTATTGTTTTATTGATAAGTTGTCCCTACTTTTCAAAGGAACCATTGGTGTAAAAATATCTCAGATTATATTTTTCAGAACAATATTTAACAATTTGAGCACTTAATTTGTGCCAGGCCCTTTTCTAAGGGCTTTATGTGATTATCTCACTCAATCCCCATAACAATCCTATAAAGTAGATACTATTATTATTCCCATTTTACAGTTAAATAAATCAAAGCAGAAAGAATTTAAGTAATTGACATAAGGTCATATAGCTAGTAAGTGCAGCATATTATATCCCAAAATCTGACTTCAGAACATTTGCTACTAGCCACTATGATAAAAACTGTTGTCAGAAAATATGATTATCATTGAAAGACTTAGTATCCAGAAGCTTTGTTCAATCTTTTATTTTAATATTTCAAAAGTCTCTGGAAAATTAGTGAGTATCATTTGCTGTAGGCAAATGAACTAAGATGTCTTCCAAGTATCAGAGGAAATGTTACCATGTAAAAAAAAAATCCTCTGGTAAATATAACATAATGCTATCTGAAATTTAATGACCATAGAAGATATTTTAAGATTGTTTACCTGTGGCTTGTGATCAGTGTCCAAACAAAAGATAAAGTCTATGCTGAATTTCAAGCACCAAAAATTAGACTAAATTTTTGACCAACAATTCCACATTATCAATTTTATGTATTTTTTAAACTCTTAATGGAGGTACAGAGATTCTGATGATGTATTTAAGACCAATTTGCAATTAATTTTGAAATATCCTTTCTGCTTACCAAAAATTCAATATTTTAACTCTCTCCTCACTCATACATATTATATAAGATCCATAAAGGTAACAAATATAGTAGGAATTGTTCATGTAGCTTGACTATTGTTTATGTAGCCAGACAATCCTAAACACTTTGCATAGATTAACTCATCTAATCCACACAACAACTTAATTAAATAAGTACTGTTGTTATAATCATTTTAGACATAATGAGTTTGTGACATTGAGAGGTTAAGTATCTTCAAAGTCATGAACTAGTGCAAATGCTAAAGATTGGATCTCAATAAGATAGTCTGGCCAAAAAGCCCATGTTTATAACCATTATGGTATATTATCCTGAACGCCATTAAAGTCACAGAGTTATGTCTACTTTTGGATACCTTATCCTCAGATATTGGCTCATTTACTAAACCTTCATTCAGTACCAATTTTCCCAGGAACCAAAGTCTAGAAAGACAATGATAAATAAGACAGGAGAATTTTCAAGGAGAAGAGGGAGGCATATAAATGATTAATTATAGCAAGTGGGTTAAATGTCAGCATGAAGCATATAGATTGGGGTACAGTAGCATAATTGTGATTATAGTTGGTCGGGAAGCCCTCACTGGGAAGAATGAAGATAAGGAGGTATATTTGAGAAAGAGAAATTGGAGTGACTCCCCAACAAGAGTTAATAGTAAATTTAAAAACTCTGAACTCATTATCTTTAGACTTATCGCAAAAAAAAATTGGTGATTTAATAATGCTTAAAAAAATAAAAAAAAAGAATCATTTCACTAATCAAGACACTTGCCACACACACTAAAGTGAAAACTGAGACATTTTAATGAAGGGACTATTTGGACTATTTGCAGGTTGTGGAGGAGGATTATGGGTGCCAACTAGAGAAGGAGAAGAATTAGGAACTCCATCGGTCAGAAGCTGTTGCCATCTCTAACCTGGAGAGACAAAGAGACGCTGCTGTCACAGGATGCCAACATGATCTGTAATCAGGGAGAGGGTCTGTCCCAGTTGGGGCTATAGCTCTAGAGAAACATTAGCAAAGTAAAACCATAGCCCAACAAATGGATGGGGAAAATACATACTCTGACCTCATTTTTCTCCCATCCACCAATCTCCTGCTGGTGCCTCCACTGGCTGAACAAAGGACAAGGGAACCATGTGATATAGTCCACAGAAACCAGAATTCTGTCACCCAGAGCAGGGTGAGAAAGTGCAATGACATAGGCATTTAGTACAAACTTTTTTTGCTTTCTATCTTTTTTATTCAAACTGGCCCCATCCAGCACCCTGACTCACCAGCCTCCTTCTCCCCTCCCTGCACAACCATTCCCTTAATCATCAAGCCCTCAGGACAATGAGGTACTGATCAGCATCAAATAATCTTAGAAAATAAATCCTTGAGTCTATTGACCACAGAGAGAATTTTGGTCAAACTAAGATAACATCTAGGACTCAGTTGTGTTTCAGTTCCTGACCCAGGAAAGTAACAAAACCAGAGGAAGCCATGGCTGACATCAGGACCAGATGCACTGATCAACTATCCCCTACCCTAGCACTAAACAGTCAGTAGAAATCATAACCCTGACCATGACCTTAACTCCTTTAGTCAACATAATTAATGATTTTTCTCCTATATAATCAATCTCTTGGAAATTATTCAGAAACCAGATCTTTGAGTACTTACTCAGCTGTGTCTCTGAGATTGAGCCACTTCCTAAAAATAATTCCTTATTTTGCTGCAAACTCCTGTTCATGTGTTATTGGGTTTTGATTTGTGCAGGCAAAGGGACTCTTTTAGCCTGGTAACAAAGGGTTGGGTACTGATCTGGAAGGACAAATGGAAAAAAAACTAACACTTGATCATTGCTCAGAAGATAGTACTTGGTACTTCACATCCAAGGAAAATAGAAAACAGGTAGCAAGAGACACCTGTATTTGGTAAAATGAAGACCTTTCTAAGAAAGCTACATAATTACTAAAATCAGCTACATAGCACAAAAGTTGCAGGGATATTATATAAATATTGCTAAATATTTCCCATCACTTTAACTGAGATAAATTTTCTCTCTTCAAGCACTTATTGATGTAAAAAAAAAAAAATTAGCCTGACCTGTGGTACAGTGGAGAGAACATTGACCTGGAATTTTTGAGGTCACTAGTTTGAGGCCCAGGGCTTACCTGGTCAAGGCACATATAAGGAGCAAACAATGAACAATTAGAGTGAAATAACTGTCAGTTGATACATCTTGCTACCCATCTCTTCTCGCTGTAAAATCAATAAATAAAATCTTAAAATAAATAAATAAATAAAGTTTTAATTAAGGTGACTTATTTTCATCTACTGGATTCACATTTAATGACTTCTCTTTCAGAGAAGACTTTGTTTTTGTTCATTTGACCAATATTATGAATTTTACTTCTACATATCCTTATATCTATTTCTTTCACTTTTTCTTCCTACTACTGGTTAATTCAAGCTTTTATCAACCAAGGCTACTACTGGCTCAGATAACAGTGAACCCCAAATCCCTGCAATGATAGCCTGCTATCTTCCCAGAATCCTATCTATGCTCCATGAATACAACAGAAAATAAATTCAGATTATAGCACCAGAGAAAGATCCTTTACTGATTATGTTTTCCAATTTGCATGTGATTTGCAGTAATTTTAATTATTCAAAATTAACATTTAATTATCATTCCTTTGGTTTCTTTTAGGAAGCCCCATTAATTAAGGTGAAAATTTAGATGACTTCGGTTCTACTGAATAGGAAAAATTGGCTTTGATATTTATGTAAAAACTAAACATTCAGAGAATTCCATTGATCAGCATTAATATGCTCTTATCATTTTTAGTTTTTGTGTGTTTACTTCTGTTGTCCTTTGCTAAATTTTCTTTTATATTGCTCTCAACAAAGATTTAAATTGTGCAATATTTCTTATTTGTTAATAACTTATTTAATGAGCATGGAATATTGGAGCCAATAGTCAAAGTTGGGTAAAAAAAGAGGGTAAGTGATGAAGAAACAACTATAATGTCTTTTTTTCTCTTCCTATGATACTGAAGAAAAAAGAATTTAGAATGTATTAATGGAGCAGGAAATCAGAGAATAAAGAATGAGTAAAGATAGTGGTAACTAAATAAATTCAAATATATATATAATATACACACATATATATACTTAAACATACATAGCTCATATGAATATATAAATATATATCAATATTTTATATAATATTGTTATGCTGATATATTAATTATATATTAATATTAATGTTTATTTTATTACTTATAATAATTATAGATAATATAACTAATCTTAATATTTAATAGTTAATATATATATGTATAAATGTATTTATAAAATATACTGATTTTTCAGGTTCATATTAGGACACTTGGAAAACTGATGTCACATTGAACATGTCTATCTGCTCTCTAGACCAGATTGAGAACAGTCTAAAGAAGATTACTATTTTGTGCATGTGTAAACTACACAAAATTCTAATTTCAGTGTTCATAATTAAAGTTTTATTTAAACATAATCATACTTAATCATCAAACTATTATTGTTGGCTGCTTTAGCATCATAATGGCAAAGTTTAGTCATTGAATTAGAGAGTATATGGCCTAAGAAGCCTGAATTATTTACTTTATTGTATTTTACAGAAAAAGAATTTTGATCCTTACCATAATGTATGTGTATTAAAATGGTCCATTTTCTTGAGGGTTAGAAATAATAAGTTAGAAGATTAATATGTTGTTTGAACTTTAGACTTTCTTTAGACTATTTTTTTAACTTGTTTTTGGGTGGGGGGCTAGTGGATGATCAGCAAGTATTTTACACTTCACACTTTCTATTGCTTTTACATCTGATAAAAACTGGAAATTGAAATGTTTAAGCAATATCTGTATCCACCCTCTTGTTTTTAAAGAGTACCAATGCAAAGTAGAGAACCTAAACTTGTACGGCTGAATTTGGGCTATGCATGAGAGAGGGAGGATTCAGGCCAGAGCTTCCACCCTTATCTTTAGAACCTACAATTTCAAGCTGGAATTCTCTACAAACAACCTCAAAGGACCAATACTTAAGAAACGGTTATTGTTCTTTTATACAAATCTTTGTATTGCCATCCTGAATATCCTATGCAATAATACTTTATCTTTCCTTTGAAAACAGGTTTAAACTAAATTGCAAACACTACCTGATTCTATGCTCCTACAAAATAGCTTCTTAATAGCTCTTTTCCTTAATACATGGGCCAAGATGGTCTTTTATGGGTTCAGAAAGTCAACTGTCACGTCTTGACATGGAGGCAGTAGCTGAATCTGAATAGAGGAGAGAACTCTATTCTCTATAGACGGCATAGGGTTATCCAAAGGACAAAGGTACTTCATTTTCAGTTCCTGACATGTTATTGGGTTGCCTGCAAAGAAGCATCACAAATTATTTGACAGTCCGGAAACTGGGGAGAATTTTTGCAGTTATAATGCTTTCATTTTACATCTTAGAAATGCATGAAATGATGTGAATTTTCATTTGGGAATTCGTGTTCTTTCTGTCTTTTGACCTAAGCACATGAAGGAGGTACCTATAACACTGAAAGTGAAATCCAAAGAAACATATTCAAGAACAAGCACAGGGTTTGCCTGTGGATTTCTGACTCTAAATTTCCTCAACGTGTGGTGCCTACAGTACTTAGGAATAAAAGGTAACCTCAGAAGGCTTTGGGGCTGGAAACACAGCATTTAAGAATACAGGGTCTGACTGAGGCTCTAGTTACGCTTATGGAATAATTCTAAAGTGAAATGAAAATTACTATTTGAGTATCAAAACCTGTGCATACTACCAAACACTAACTAAAATGCTGTCTTTAAAAGGATAGCAGTCTTATTCTTATTCAGACAGCACATACTGAAGAAATATGAGGAAAATCTATTTAGAATGGTTGGCATTTGTCTTCTGGACATTACTAGGAAGCTTGCCAGTGTATTTACCTTCAAAAAGACAAAGACAAAACTCTCAAAAGCAAATTGGTCCTTGTAATGCATTAGAATTTATTACCTCAACTCCAGTAAAGAAGCTAATATAAATACTCTGCAATGAATTCATGAACAGATGATGTTGTATCAAATTGAAGTTATAATTATAATCATGTACCATTAGGAAGACATCCACTATGTTTTCGAAATTTAACTTCAACATAACATTGTGCTATTTGGCAATTACGAAAATAGACATCTAATTGACTATTAGATGGATTCACAATTGTAATGAAGTAATTCTATGAACAATTAATAAAGAATATTAACCACTGTGGCAATCAAATTATGTATACTTTCCCCAAAAACACAATTTTTAATTACAGCTGTATAAAGACATTTAGGTTTTATGAAATAAAAAGTCTGCATTATTTTAGAATATACTATTAGAGTAGATATTACAAAAACAGAATTTGACATTCATTATATATGCTAACTAAAATTATACTGGGAGATACTTTATAGAGTTCTTTTAGAGGTTTTTCTTTTTTTCTTTTTAAAGAATGTGTTGATTTTAGAGAATGAGGTAGGGTGAGAGAGAGACAGGAACAGCAATCTGTTCCTGTATGTGCCCTGACCAGGAATATAACCAGCAACCTCTGGAAATCTGAATGACGCTCTAACGAACTGAGCTATTCAGCCAGGGCAAGATGCTTTAATAAATATATCTTAGTCTGCTCTACATGTCATAAAAAATACACCAGAAACTGGGTGACTTAAACAACAGAAATTTCTTTTCTCAGGGTCTTATGTCTAAAAGTCCAAGATCAAGGTACAAGCAGGATTAATTTCTGGTGAGGCTTAGTTTTCCTGCAGAAAGTCATCTTACTATTTCTTCACATGGCTTTTCCTTTGTGGGAGTATGCAGAAAGAAAGGGAGCTCCTCTTCTCCTTTTAAGGTCACCAATCTCATCAGATTAGGGCTCTATTCTTATGATCTTATTTAATCACCTTCTTAAAGACCCTATCTCTAAATACAATCACATTGAAGTCTGGGGTTTCAAGATGTGAATTTTAAAGGGACATAATTCAGTCCATAACAATATATATAAACAGAAAGCATATTCCTTTTTTTCACTCATTTTTTAAAAAAATTATTGTTGAAAAATAAATTATATTTTGAGTTTAAATTTCTCCAGTTTATGCCTTATTTATAAGCTAGCAAAGAGCTAAAGAAAGCATATTGATTTGGGTAGCTCTGTAAGGGTACTGTGGAAATAATCAGAACCTAAAATGATACCATTTACATAGTTGTAAGACAATTCACCAATACCTTCATTATAAAAAGCAAGTTAATGTGCTTATATATTCTATGTAAATAATCAATTTTTTGTGATCATTTTGGTTTAAAAATGTGGTAGAGTAAATGAAATTAAACATCTGCGTTCTCATTCATTGAGACATTCAGAAAGCTTCTTTAACTTTGATATCCTTATTATATTTTAATTTGAAAAAACTCTCCTCCAAAGTTCAGTAGGTATAAATACAACACTTAAATCCAGATCTTTAACTTTGATATCTTATTATATTTTAATTTGAAAAAACTCTCCTCCAAAGTTCAGTAAGTATAAATACAACACTTAAATCCAGATCTTAGAAGTACTTTTTTCCCTAATTGAAACGAATGTTTATTATTGTTTGACTTTTCTTTTTTTTTTTGAGGTAAAAGATAAAAGAAAGAAATAGTCTGGGTAATTCATGGTAGGATGATGTTTACTTACTTTCATTATTTTGAATTTAGAAAAGAATTTTTGGTTCATATAGATAAAGACCAAGCATCCTCAATACTTCAAGTGTGGGGAATAGGATAACTGAAAACAGGGAAGTGGAATGAAGTAGAATTGGCCCTTGCCTCCCTAGGACATGTCAAGCAGCAGAATGCAATGTGTAGTCTTTTTTATTATTATTATTATTCATTTTAGAGAGGAGACACAGAGAGAGAGAGAGAGAAAGGGGGAGGAGCTGGATGCATCAACTCCCATATGTACCTTGGCCAGACCAGTGCAGGGTTTTGAACTGGTGACCTCAGTGTTCCCAGGTCGATGCTTTATCTACACAGGTCAGGCGCAATGTGTAGTCTTAAACAATCTAGTCTAGTGGCCACTAGTCATCAAGTGGCACCTAATTGACAGTCAGTGTAGTAGTGTTCTTTTGATAATCTTTATCTCCTTTGCTTTTTATAACTCTGCAAATTTGTCAGACATTTTCTCATTTTTAATAAATGAGGAAGTTGAAGGTCAGAAAGATTAATCAGCCAAACCAAGGTTATACAGAAAGTGTCCATGTCAGAATTCACACCCAGGACTGCTATTCATGTTCTTGTATGTTGTCTGAATGCTATAATTCCCACCCTTATGCATTGAGAAAAACAAAGTGTGTTTTACAATCTCAGTTTATAGAATACTATATATTTCTAAACAACTATTAAAATAATGGGTCAAAGGGTATTTGTCACTGCAAATGGTATGAATAGAAGTAAACAGATATTATATGACCCACTCATTCTTTCACTCTAAGACATGGAACCAAATTATAACCAGGTTTTTGGTGAACATTAAATCAGATTAATTAATTACTAACATGTGACCTTAGAAGATAAAGACTCTTTGTCTCAGTTCACACATCTGAAAAACAGTGATAATGATAAAACCTACCTCTGAATTGTTGTGAGAGCTGAATGAGTTAATGCTTGTAAAATGCTTACTATTGTTTCTTGCACAACTAGATATACAAAAGTAAAAAAATATTACTTGAACATGTAATGACATGATTTATAACATTTTTATGCATAAAACCCATAGCATAATTATAACAGCCAAGAGACTGGAGTTGGTGTATTTACTTATTCATTCATTTTGTCATTCTTCCATGTGTACTTTGCACTTAACATAAGTCATTCACTGTACTTACTCTCAGTGTCATAACAATCTACCAATCAAACTAAGGTCTTCCCTTAACAAAAGTTACATTCTACTAGAAAATTTATTAAATAATTGCAATAAGATGTGATACTTACTACTTTGGAGTAGGGTAGAGGGAGAAATATTTATTTCTGCTCCTGATATTTCTTTTCATGTTTCCAACATTTTAAATAGCACCTAGAACACTGTCATCATAAAAAAAAATTGACTGTGGTGTGGATGTCAGCATTTATCTCTTTGACACTCTTTTAGACTGAAAGCATTACAGGGAATGAGAGGCTCTATCTATTCTAAATATCACAAATGGGTTGGTAAATATTCCCCTATATTCCTAAACCTTTCTGAGACATATAACCTTTAAAGAAGATATGCCAAGAATGAAGAATAAAAGAGTTAAGTAAATCTTGTTGCAAGCACAGTAAATCTAGATTGGAGAGAGAAAAATGAAAAATGACGTTCTATATCAGCTTGTCTTTTTGTAATTACAACAGTCACTTTCAAGAACTGTCTGGATATTAAAATGGTAAAACTAAAATCAATCTAATTATCCATAGTGGATCTTCCTTCCATCAATTTCCATTACAGAAGAAATAAAATTGGCCATTACTCACCACTTCAATATTAATGCTGGCTGCAGTGCTGGTCCGAGGTACTTAGAAGCGCACCACTTGTTAGAAATGTGAAAAGAATTCCTTTGACTATTAACACATGAATATCAAGAGAGAAGAGACAGGGAGAAATTATTAATTCATTTTGTTTCCATCCAATAGGCACTGGGTATAACCCTCAGACTATAAACTGAATTCAAGGAATTCAGAGTCTGGTTGGGAACAGAAACACATCAATAGATTATAATGAAACTGTGGTAAAATCAATGATAGAGAGGTTCTGATAAATCTGAGAACCAGTAACTAGCCAAATAAAAGATAGGGAGAAGGCTGTTATTCAGGGATATGGTGAGCTATTTCTTGGGAGAAGTTAGAAGAGGAAGAGAACATTTTCTCTAGAAGGAAAGACATGAACCACAAAAGGACTATGAGAATCCGAGGAGCTTAATATGGAAGCCCCAACAATTTGCACTCTGTAACATGGGAAGCCAGGCAGAGGCTACTAGACAAAGAGGCAAGGAGGCATTAAGGAATAGTCTGTGTCCCATTATAAAGAACAGAAATTTTCTTAATGGGAGATAAGAAGTCTAAATATTGATAGACAATGGAGCTTAACTGTAAGATTTGTATCCTGGATGGTTCCACTATCTTTCTAAATACACTCTCCACCTTTCTCAATTCTGTGATACCCTGGAAACTAACCAGTTCAGTCTATAGTGAGAGGTTTGCATGCCTTCTGGTTTTCAGTTGAGTTTGACTAATAAGCACACTAGCAAGGAGATCAGAGCAATAGTGAGGGTGAGAACAGGGTATTTATCTGGTGCGGTCTATACACACCTTGATCTACGGTGTTCCTCGATTAATCAAAGATCTCCACTTCTTTCAAATTAGCTAGGTCTACCCACTCAATTTTTTGTATTTTAGTAACAACTCCCTCACCTCATCACATGAAACCTAAAAGTGAAAACAACTTGACTAGTTTAAAATATCATCTGTTGCCTGACCTGTGGTGGTGCAATGGATAGAACGTTAACCTTGAATGCTGTCTCATGTAGGAAAACCTGGCTTACCTGGTCAAGGCACATATGACTAGCAACCAATGGACAACTAAAGTGAAGCAACTGTAAGTTGATACTTCTCACTCCTCCACTCTCTTTAAAATCAAAAAATAAAATCTTTAAAAATAAAATATATATATTTATATATTATAATATATATTATAAAATATATTTTTAATATATATCACACACACACCACACACACACACATACAAACACATCTGTTGTAGTTGGTTGCTCTACATGCAAACCTGAAAATTGTTTCTTTGTGAAAAAACTTTCTTGAATTATTTATTTTGAAAATGTCCTTTGTTTCCTGCTGGGATCTGAGATGATATGGTTTGCCTTTAGAAAAGGCGAATGGAGCTGTAAAAGAAACAGTTTTAAAAGAAGAGAGAAGATGGTCCAGCTGGGACATGGTGCAGGACTAACCTGTATCATCAATGATAGTTGAATCAGAGAAGTGTTTGAGAAATGCACAGAGGTTAAATCTGTTGAATGTGTTGACTGATTAGTTAGAAAAAGGGATAATATAAAGGAGGAAATTAAAAATTGTTTTCAGTTTTCTAACTTACAAATTTTTAATTTCAGAGATTAAGTACATCATGGTGCTACCAATGGACACAACAGATGAGAGGGCTGGTTTGTGGGGGAAAATGATGTTAACTTTTCCGAGAGCTGTCTGGGTCTTTTGGTTATATGAAAATAAATGGTCAGAACTGATATAACACCTTTGAAAGTTATGAGTGTATCAGCAGCTGGGACTTAAACCATGAAATTGAGAACAGGGAGCTGGGAAAGAAACCCTAGAAAAGTCTAATATTTAAGGAAATAGTTTTCATATTTTAATACTGGTAAAGTTTCTCTCTAAAGCTTTTGAAAAGGTACCACCCATGGCCCTTAATCCAGTGACTAATTCAATAAGTAGAAGGGCGAATTAAGAGAAAATATATTCTAAACAAATATGCCAAGTAATTCTTTTTACTTAAACAGTTTATTTATTTATTTTAAATATTTTTATGGAATATGTTGATGTGATATTGGTTAATAAACTTATACAGGATTCAGGCATTCAATTCTATAGCATCTGTATATTGAACTGTGTGTTCACCCCAAGTTAAGTCTCATTCCGTCACCATCTACTTTCCCCTCTACCTTTCTCTACCTTTCCTCATCCTCCTTTCCCTCCTGCAAATCCTACACTGTTGTCTGTGTCTTTAAGTATTTTTCTCAAATTACATAGTTTTCAGACTACACTTAGAGATATAATCATTGAAGATTTAAAAAATGCTCATAAAAAATAAAAAAAAATGAATATACAATATATTTAGGGAATTTCTAAAACTCAACAATGACAAAAACAATAAACTTCATTCAAAAATGAGTAAAGAACTTGAATAGACATTTTTCCAAAGAAGATATATAAATAACTAATAAGCACATGAAAAAATACTAAACATATCTTTAATCTCTAAAGAAATATAAATAAAAATTTCAATGAAACACTACCTCCCTCCCACTAAGATGGATACTATCAAAAAATAAAAGAAAGTAACAAGTGTTAGCAAGGATGTAGAGAAATTGAAATGCTTATACAATGATGATGAATGTATAAAGTGGTATAGTTGCATAGAAAACAATAGGCAGTTCTTCAAAAACTTAAAAATAATATTACCATAGGATCCATCAATTCTACTTCTGGATTTATAACCTAAAGAATTGAAAACAGCTCCTGAATAGACAGCTGTTCACCCATGTTCTATAAACATTATTCGTACCAGCTAAAGCATGGAAGCAACCCAACTGTCCAACGACAGATGAATGAATAAGTATGTGATATATATTACACACACACACACACACACACACACACACACACACACACACATTTTATTCTGCCTTAAAATTGAAGGAAATTCTGACATATGCTACAACATGGCTGAATTTTGAAGACATCATGCTAAGTGAAATAACTCAGTCAAAAAAAGACAAATATTCTATGGTCCACTTATATAAGATACCTAGAGTAGTGGAAATTGAGAGGTAGAAAGAAGAAGGTGATTGTTAAGATTTGGGAGGAAGGGAAATGGGAGTTATTCTTTAAGGAAATTAGATTCAGTTTTGCAAACCAAAATAATTCTTGAGATGGATGGCAGTGATTATTGCACAGCAATAGAAATATACTTACTACTATATTTCCCTGAAAATAAGACAGTGTCTTATATTAATTTTTGCTTTTAAAGATGAGGTAAGTCTTATTTTCAGAAAATGTCTTATTTTTCTATGAACAAGAATTCACACTATTGTTGAACAAAAAATCAACATTTATTAATATACTGTAGTCAGGTCATCACAAACATCAGCATAACCAGCCAAACTCTGAATTCCATCAATATTTTCTTGTGACTCTGTTTCCATGTACAACAATCTACCTTGTTTCCCCGAAAATAAGGCAGTGTCTTATATTTAAGTTTTGCTCCTAAAGACGCACTAGGTCTTATTTTCGGGGGATCTTATTTTCGGGGAAACAGGGTATCACTGAACTGTAGTCTTAAAAATATTATTATAATAAACACTATATTATGTGTAGTTTATTAAAATAAAATATGAAAATGAAAATGAAAACACCATTTTCTCCCAGAGCAGGAAAGAAAACAGAGGAAAATGGTCAAGGTGTGAAAACAAGGAAAATTTCAAGATAGAACAATCAACAATGAAGTCAAATGAAGTAGATGATCATATGCTGTAAGTTATTTATTTCACTATAAATGGCAAGAAAATATTGTCCCTTAATTTCAGACCATTTTCTGTATATCTCTCCAGTAAAATCTTGTTCCTTTATTTAAATAAGACTACAATATTAAATGTTGCTGGTGTTTCTAAAATTAGATTTACCCACTAAGAAACTGCATCTTTGTTCTTTATAAGTTAGGCACTAATTTTTAGAAATAAGCATAGAAGAAACATTTCCTAATATTGAATAAAGCACCAAAAATAAAACAAGCTAAAAGTTACAAAATTACTAACTCCCCTTCAGAAGAATAGAATAGTAATAATTAAATAACTATAATATCAAAACCTTAAGTCTGTTTTTCAAAAACATACAAGGTTGGCATTAGGCATATATGATTTTAAACTGGTTCAGTGGTCTCTGATTATCTTAAAAGTTTAAGATTTCTTGGTAAACATACTGAATTCACACTTACTTCACATTAATCGTCCCTTTGATCCACAGCTTAGATTTGCCGTTCATTTCTCAAAATCAATCTGAGGCATAGAAATGTAATGTATCATTGGGAATATTTAATTCTTCCAAAGGCACTTATCTTTCTGCATGTTCACAAATCCACTTCCTCTAAGCCTTTAAGTAATAATTACCTGTACTCTATGCAGCTTCATTTTTTGAGTGTTCATATCTTTGAAAGTGACTGCTTCTTGAAAATATGTCTTGCCATTTTCAGAACAAGATCACATGTACCCAAACAAATATAAATATTTATTTTCTAGATGCAAATAATGGTGAATATTATCCCAAAGAGTGGGTATAGCCCATTAATTTTCTTTGACTTTTATGTTCTCAGGAAAGTGCAAATTTATATCCCTAATTGTATTTACCCTATATTTAAGCTAATTCTTATGCTGATTCCTCTCCCTGGAAACAAATGGCATCCTTCTAATCTCACCACCTTTTTTATTTCTGTACTATTGCTGAAATTGCTTTCTCTCATTGTTTACCCTCATCAGGTTCACATTGCGTATTTTCACAGTTTGTCTGTTCTGCCCTTACTCACTTATTTTCCCTTAAAGCTTTGACCAAATCATTTTAAAGCTGTTTCTTAAACACCGTGGCCACTTTGACATTCTATTCTGCTACCATACTAATCTTGCTTCCTGGAGTAATTGCTGTAAATAAGACATGCTGGTTGGAAACACTGGAAATTTAAACTATACAGTTTTTAATTTCAGAGGTAATAAGTGGTTAAGTGACCATGTGACATGTAAGCTGGCTGCATTTTGATAATATCTGTGTCTTGGGTTTCTGATCTATAAAACGGAGACAATAGAAGATCTCCAGGTATCTGCATACTTAATCTGAATCCAAATCTCCTTAGCCATTCCTGAAAATGTACAGACAAAAAAAATACAAGCAAACAAATAACACAACTCTAACTCTTTCAACATAACAAACAAACTTATCTATAAATAAAAAATAAAACAAATACCAATTTCCAACCTACCTATTTATCAAGTTACTGATGCATGTCTTTGCAGAAAGGTAGGAAATTCCAGAACATCCAGGCTAAATAAATAACAGAAGATTGAGGTAAAACCACTTTCAGAAAGAGAAAAATCTTCCTTATATACAAAAATACTGAAAAAGAGTTCTGGTCCACTATAACATTGATTACAGAAATGAATCTAAGTGAGTTCACAAAATTCAAGGGGAAAGTCTTAAAAAAAATGCTACTTCTGGGCCAAAAAAAGGTCAAAATAAAGAGAGAAACACTCATTGAAGATTAGGTGGTGAAAGATAAAAGAATCAAGAAGGAAAATTTTTAGAGTCTCTCAAGATAAAAAAACTAAAGAAAATTTTTAAAGAAAACGACCCTCTTCACATATACAAAAAGAAAAGGTCACTCACTAAAGGGAACACAGTCTTTTCATCTGATAGAACATGTTCTTGAACTATAACTGCACAATCTCAAACCACCACAATGTTCAAGTAATATAGAAATGCAAGCAGTTTCTCTTGTACAAAGCTAATAAAAATAATAAAAAATGAGAATTAAACATCTCTTCTACTAAGAACCCTCCTCCTCCAAAAAAGTGTAAGAAAACTATAAAACAACATTTCATATTTAATTAAATAGCTTTAAAAATGCAACTGAATATATGAAACTAAAATACCTGAGTCATACATTCAAAAATTAAAAACAAAAATATATTTTAAAAAACAGGAATGAATGAATGGTAAATGATTGAATTCAGGAAAGAAATGGAAGAGAAAGACAAAATTTTTAAAATGATAAAAAGATTACAAGGTACACAAAGGAGAATACATTCAAAAAAACGAAGCAGCAGTCACTGACTGAAAAGGGGAAAGCAGTCAAAAGGATAAAAATCAAATAAGTAAAAGAAAAATAAAACAGGAAAAAGCAAGAAGACTTCAATCAAAATCAACAGATGTATGATTAATGATTCTGGACACAGAACAAATCAATGGAGCAGAACTAAAGTTTAAAAACATAATCTAAGAAATCTTTTTCAGAAACAAATGAAGACTTTGATGTACATATTGAAAGGACCTATCCAAATTTCTTGGAAAATTTGCCTAAAACAATCAACTCAGTGATGTATACTATTAAAATATTAAATTTTAAAGATGAAAAATAAACCTTAATATGTGAACAATATTATGAAAGAATTTATAATAGAAAATAAATTAGACACATTATATTTTCAAAGCAACCTTACAAACAAAACAACAACATAGCAGCATTGTCTAGAAACTCAAGGATAAAATGTTTGAACCAGGGATTTTATTTCCCACTAAACTGTTCTTCAAGTAGCAAGGCCATAGAAAACCAATGTTAAACATTCGATCATTGGAAGATTTCTGTATCCATGAGCTTTTCCTGAGTAAAAGATCAGTCTCAGCTTTTCCTGAGACTGATCTTCATCCAAACAAAAGATAATTAGAGAAACTTTAGCATAAAGAATTGTGGTGAAGAAAGTATATGTTTAATTACATACCAAAGATAAAAAAGAAATTAACGACGAGATTAATAGACAAATACATAAATTTTATATATTTTGAAAAGGAAATATTTCAATTTAAAATATGAGAAATGATAAAGAGGGAAAAAGAAAAGTTAAATAAATCTATTGATTGTTATATAAACAGTAGGTGGGAGTCACTAAGTATTGACACTAAACACCAACAACCCAGATAGATTTGGTCACTTAAGAAAGCACGGTAAAGAACATTAAAAAATGTAAAATATAGGTATAAAGACAATCACTGGAACAAAAATACAAAACTTCCAAATAGATAATGAAATTCAGAAAACATAATGCATATAGGAATTTATAATATAAAATGATATGAAGAGTTCAGTTCAAACATGTCAGTAATGTCAATAAATAAGAATAAGCTTAGATCATTCAACAAAGCAAACCAAAAATAATGAAAGAGCCTGACCAGGTGGTGGCGCAGTGGATAGAGCGTCGGACTGGGATGTAGAAGACCCAGGTTCGAGACCCCAAGCTCGCCAGCTTGAGCGCGGGCCCATATGGCTTGAGCAAAAGCTTGCCACTTTGAGCATGGACCCAAGGTCACTGGCTTCAGCAAGGGGTTACTTGGTCTGCTGAAGGCCCGCAGTCAAGGCACATGTGAGAAAGCAATCAATGAACAACTAAGGCGTTGTGACAGCAACGAAAAACTAATGATTGATGCTTCTCACCTCTCTCTGTTTCTGTCTGTCTGTCCCTATCTATTCCTCTCTCTGACTCTCTCTCTGTCCCTGCAAAAAAAAAAAAAAAAAAAGAGTTATGTTGAAAAATAATGAAAGATAGGGAAAATAAGAACAATTAATAAAGTAGGTTTTCTAAATATATATTGAAATGTTCACTCTATTATTAAAGAACACACCTTTGTCTCAAGTGCATAAGAAATACTCACAGAGATCAGTCTTATATTAGTTCACAAAGAAAGTATTGGTACAATCCATAAAGCAAAATTGTTATAAACAGCACTTTCTGTATACATTAAAACTAGAAATTAATAAGGAACGAATGAGTGAATGGACATACGGGAAATTTGGTACATAAAGATGATTAACATCAAACTATATTAAAAAAGATTGTAGACTATTTAAAAAAAAGACAAGAAAAGTAGCTATCAGATCACCACCATTTGACAAATGAGCAAAGTGAAACAAGAGCTGAGGCATGTGACTTATTTAAGTCCATTCTGTGTTGATTTGATATTATTTAAATAACGTATGCATTTTGAAGCCTATTTCCTTACTCAGAAGTTACTTCAATTGTTAAATTTCTTTTTAAATAAATAGCAGGGCTAAATATCCAGAGCTGAACTGAGGACATGGCAAGGAGTAAGAAGGGAGTATGAGATGTGGCACCTTCAAGGACAGAGCCGAGCTTACTGGGCTAACCCTGCCTAAAAGACACAGTACCTTAACAGAAAGCAGTTAAGGATGATTGGCAAGCATTCTATTTAAAGAGGGATTACATTCTATGTTCTGAAAACCCATCACCTTTAGAATGATGGAAACGGTGTCTTTATCAAGATAAAACAGAAAAGGCGGAGTAAATACAATAATCATAGCTGAGGGATATAATGTGTGTTTCTTTGGGGGGATTGTTAAATTATTCTACACTGGGGGGAGAAAAGCATTTTAAATCCATCAGAAAGAAAATGAAGGATGATGACAATAACCTCAGTATTCACCTTTTCAGCACTGTTAACTATATCCTTCCAGTTGCACAGGAGAATATTGTTTCATTGAGATAGTTTCCTTAAATACTCCTAAAATAACTATTAAAAATCTTTACATTTGTTTAATAACTTGCTTGTTCACTTTTTTCTGATGTATTTTTAAAATATCTCTAAGAAAAAGACTTTTCCCCCTTTTTCTCATCAGCTATCAAAGGTTTACAAGCCACAAGAAAGATTTCATTAAAAATATAAAATATTACATATATCTGCTTCACAGTTTCTGCTAACACACAGTAATTTGTGAGCATGGTTAACTTTGCTACCAAAAGAAAGAAAAGAGAAGCAATTAGTAATAAGTGGGTCTATGTCAAAGAAGCCAAAATCAATTACTAATCACCTCCTTGAATTCTGTCTGGTCCCTTGTGCTGCCACATACGTGGAACAGGTTGTTCACTGCACAGAGGACCTTGGCAAACAGGTCAGTGGAGGCTGAATTCGAAGTCCTGCTCAGTTTGTCAAGCTATGAGCTCCAATTTATGGCCATATTCCTTTAACATGTCACCTTTTTCAAATTCTTACAAAGGTACGTCAGAACAGTTTCGCCTGTCCATTTCTATCAGGGGATACATAAGATTACTTACCTAATGTTAGGTACCAGTGACCTATCTCATATGAGTAGAAAAGTCCTTGTGGAAAATTGCTGATGACCAAATATCCCTAAGAAAACTTGGTTTTCTTCATGCTGATGAAGAATAAATCTTTCCACTAAGGCAACACACCAGAAAAATAAAAGGGCTCAGGACATTACCAGCATAATGAAGACACCTTGCAAATGCAGATTTCCTGCTTCCAGATTGCTTTCTGTGGCAGAGAACAAACATCTTTGTTAGCCTCTGTATATTGGCTTCTATCCCATGCAACAGAAAGCACTCTTAATGGACATGCCATGCTAGTGAAAGTAAGGTAGAAAGAATAGGAAGTGATATTGAGAAAATATATTTCAAATATTAATGGATGTGAAAAGATCAAGAGAAATAAAAACATGTGAATTGATAGATAGATGCTAAAAAAGCCTGATTTTTTTAAAGTAGAAATAATAAATATTTATAAATATATTATAAAAAAACATATTCAAACTAACACTTAGCACCATGTTTTAGGGTAATAATTAGGAGCATGTTTATTATAATTAGGAATAAAACAGTTCATTCCTTCATCCTCGATATTAAACATTGTTCTGGAAGAACTATTTAAAGCAATTGAGTTTTAGCTCCTGCTGCAGAATAATCCTCTTTATTAACAAATTTCTGTTACCATTCTCAATGACAATCCACATTCTCCTCATACCCAATGACCTTTCTCTTTACTTCATCAGACTTTGCATCTTCAGAAACTGAACGACTTCCAAAGTCTCAATTTCTTACACTGTACCTTCTGAACATTTCCTTTGAGGCTTACCACCCTTATCCAAGTACACTCCCAACCATCAAGAGACTTGAATAAGTCTAAACACAACAATGCTACACTCAGTTATGGGACTTAAAAGTATTATATTATTCGAAGTGCAGTGTTGTTGTTCCTATTTTCATCACTTCTCTTACCCATCAATGAACAATTTTTGACCTATTGGTCTGCTGTAATGAAACAGAAACCAATACAGCTTGCAAACTTAATAAATGTAAATATTCATAGGCAAATCCTATGAAAATAATTTCTCCAGGAATTAGACTCTTATTTTAATGTAAGCTGAAAAAAGTGACCAATATAGTTCTTATGTATATGCACAAAACTAGAGTACATTAATTTTTATAAAGAACATAAGATTTCTAAGAAAATAATAATTAATCTTAGAGTTTAAATTTATAGTCTGTTTGAAAACATATTAATTTGTTTTCTACTGCAAGTGCTAACCTTTCCATGAAATGACCAGAGGTCCAAAAAACACCCATTGTGTAATATTGCTATAAATTTCTTTGCATAAAAATATGTTCTACAATAAATCATTTCCTTAAGAAGAGGTTGTAAAGTAACACTTTTATGTGAGCATATAGATGTGAAATTATATGAATATATAGGTAAATAACATGAACATATATATATATATAGGAAAAAAAATACCAAATGATAGAAGTGAATATTTCTTCTGAGTTATGGCATTTGGTTTTTTATTCTTTCTTCCCCCATGCTATAAATTTTAAAAGGGTGTATTCTACCACTTTATGTCTGCAGTAAATACTTGTTAAAAGAATAAATTAACAAGTAATGGAAACATTTGAATGTTTAAAAAATTTTATTTTTCAGCAAATGGATAATCCTAACCATGGCAATTCATAACTGCAGTTAATGAATTGGTAGTAAATTAAGTTTGTTTGTTTTTTATAACCAATTTCCCCTGTGGTAGGCTGTATGAAGTTGGTTGGCAATGGGGAAAGGTCATGTGAGGAACCAGATCAAGGAACTTTGGCTAAAACCACCCACACCCATGCACATCAAAATTAACTTCCCAGGAGTCCTTTGGAAAAGAGCGACCATCTGTCAGCAAATGAACTTTCTCCATGTCATATTAGCTCGATCACCCTGAACGACCTTTTAAATTTCCCCCCAGGTGGATCCACCACCCTCTCCCCCTCCCTCACGACCTCTCTGGCCCCTGTCCCCTGGACCAAGGAGCATCATTCAGGAAACGCTCTACTAAATAAAGCTTTTGCTATTCCACACTTGGTAACTATACCCTTCCTTCTTCTTTGGCAGAGAAGAATACCTTACAGGCTGTCTCCAAACATGGCCCCCATCCACTCTATTCCTCAGTCACAGTCACACATCAAATGGTTGAGTCTAATTCCCTTCTTCTTGAATCAAGCTAGATTTTATTGCCTGAATATTAAATTCTATGAAAGTGATATTTGGGAACTTTTGAAGCTGTTTCTTCCTAGGCCTTTTGGAATGCTCACTCTTGGGTTTCACCCTCTTGAAACTTAGGTAGCATCATGCACCAACATTGTGACTGAGCCATTTTGAATATCTAGCTTAGTCAACGTTTGAATGATTCCAGTCCTATCTTGTGAGAGACCCTAAGCAAGAACTGTTTAGTTGAGACCAGGCAACCCACAGAACTATAAGAGATAACAACAACATTTTTTTTAAACCATTATGTTTTGGGAGGATTTTTTACATAGTAGTGAAAACTGGAAGATAATTTATATTTTTGTGAATTAAAAAAACTAATATCTTTTAAGGATTTTGGAATATAGTTTTGCTTGAGCATTTTTCTCAGAGCCCTCAAAGATATCTGTTAAAATTTATCTTTCTTATTTAAACTTAATTCCTTTGATACTTAGACAAAATAATGTATTAAATTTTTTATTTTATGGTTGTATAAGTTATTTTATAAGACTTTCAATAAGATACTTTGCAAACTTTAATTACAGAGACAGTGGGAGAGAGTGTGATATAGACCAGAGGGTCATTCTGAGAAAGTTCAGGTATGAAGGTACAGAAGAACACTGTGCTAACCTCTACTGGGGAAATAGAGGTGGGAAAGGATATGTATATGTTGGGAAAAGAAAGAACACCAATTAAACTATAAATAGCATGACCCTTTACCTCTATACTCAGCTTGAAGATTTCTGATGTTTTCTATTTATCTTAATATGCAATACAAAATCTTATGCCATCTCCTATTATTCAAGGTATTTGAAGTATACTTCATTCATTCATTCATTCATTCATTCATTTATTCAATTATTTATTAAATATATGCTCTGTCCGATGCATTAAGCTTGGCAATAAAAATACAGTGACAAAAAAATGCAACAAAAATGCCTCAGATGTGTAGATAACGCATTTGAAAAGTTAATTTTGGAGAACTGATGTCAATAGTAGGATGCTGGTGTATATCATGAAATAAAACAATAAGGCTGAGCAAAATAGTAAGAAACAACTAGGATAACATACCTCAATAATATGATTAACATCCTGTCAAGACAAGTTGCTCCAATCCTCAGTGCTAAACTGGCACTCTGAGCAACACTTACAGATACTTCAAGTCAACAACTGATAGGAGAACAATATTTCTCATTAGTTCTCTTCTGTGACCAACAATTCTGGCATTTTTATGGCCACCATTCATGCCTATAGAACCATCCTCCTTGTTCTCGCTCAAGAACCATCTGAGTCTCCCATTTTAGCACCTTATTGAATGGTCCCCAGTATTCATTCTCCCTGGTCCCCTGCCTCCGATGTTTTCTTCCTTAAACTCTTGCAAACCAAACCTATGTTTAGCTTCCTTGCTTTTAAGATGAAGATCATTAAAAAGTTGTTATCAGAAATAATCTCTAGGCCCTAGCAACATAAAATTTTTATTTTCATTCTGTTCTAGTTTGAATTTTTTCTCAAAGAAGAATGAGGGGAAATGTAATATAAGGTGAATAATTTAGTTGTAATATTTAAGTCAAAATAATTCTGGCTACGGTCTTTAGTGTTTTGCAAAACACACAGTTAAATAAATCTAAAAGAGTAAAGCATCCATATAAAACTAAAAAACACTGCTATAATAAAATATTTAAAAGTTTTATTCTTTTTGAAGTAAATACAATTAGATTCTTTTCTTCACATACAACCATGGCTAGCATGCAGAAGAGGTAATGAGAAAATTATTATAATTTACATAATAGAACAATAAAGCTACCCTGTTATCACTGAAAGCTCCCCAACCCATATAAAGTAAGGAAATAAAACTCTCAGAGCTTTTGGCTATAGCTGCAAAGATAAATGAAGCACTGAAGCTATGTTAAGTGGCTTAGGAAGATAAGAAATCTAATTTTAAAGATTAGAAACTATAAAGATATACGAACAAATTTTTGTCTGCATACTTGCAGACAGAAAGAACAAAGAGAAGAAATAGATCCAGGCACTTTATCTGGAATCACTTAGCATAAATCTTCACCACTGAAGACAGAAAGTCCCAATGACACATACTACAAAAGAAAAACAAGTGTATTTATGTATTTGTAATTAAATTTGATGTACTGCCAAAGAATTATAGAATCACAGACCAATGCTAATCAAAGGAGATCCTTATAGCACCAAAATAATTCAATTACAGTATTTCAGGAAATAGAACCTGAGGCATTTAGAAAAGTGGTTAGCAATAGCTAACATTCTGACAAATTCTAATTTTTAAGAGCCATAGAGTAAATTATTTTATCAGTAAAGAGAGCCACAGAAAGCTTTGAATTTCTAAAATATCTAAGTTCTATTCCCCATATACAAGCTACAAGAAAAGGGGGACAAAAAGGAACAAATCAGAGCTTAGCCAGAATAACAAACTGTAATTGACAGATTTGCTGCTTTGGTCAGATTCAGAAGTATGTAATATTTTTCAACATTTCTGGCTCACTAGCATTACGAAAATACCAGGTTATAGTATTTAATTCCATTTCCCTTCATGTTTGTTTGTTTTTACTCTCTCTTATCATGGCTATTATAATGAATGAGTTCTACTTGATTTTGCAAATACATTATATCGTGCTATGTATGTCAAGAGTATATTTCCACCTTTTATTATTATTATTAAGTGAAAGGTAGAGAGACAGGCTCCTGCATGTGCCCTGACCTGGATCTACCTGCCAAGTTCCCTACAGGGCTATGCTCTGCCTATCTGGAGCCACTGCTCAGTTGCTTAGCAACTGAGCTTTTTTTAGCACCTGAGGTGAGGCCATGGGACCATCCATAGATCTTTGGGCTAATTTGCTCAACCATTTGGGCCATGGCTGCAGGAGGAGAAGAGAGAGAGAGAAGGGTGAGGGAGGGTAAAGGGTGGAGGAGCAAATGGTCGCTTCTCCTCTGTGCCCTGACTGGGAATTGAATCTGGGACTTTCACATGCTGGGCCAATGTTCAATCACTGAGCCTACTGGCCAGGACCTATTTCCACATTTTTGAAGGCACAGAATTATATTAAAAAGAAGAAAATATTTGTAGTTATTGGAAAATAAGTTTACAAGTTACCCTAGCTATCTGAAAGTAAAGAGTTCCGATGAAATTTTTTGTAAGCTAAATAATGTAAAAATAAGCAGTGATCATTAATTTATGTTCAAAATTTGAGTGTTCCCAACCCCAAAATTCAATGCATGTATGCTATTTTTATTCATGACCAAAACAGTTACATGTAGTTTTATACTAAGCATAACAACACATGAGCTCTATTAGGCTTTTCTGATACCTTAGGGCACATCTTGTTAATGGGCACACAAAGTAAATCTAGATAAAACACAGATGCTCATAAACTGAGTTCAAAATTATGGTGGCCTAATGCTGAGACGCTAAGTGTAATTGCTTTTTGTCCTTTTTTTTTTTTTTTTTTGTACTAGCAAAAATCCTCTTAGGATTCCTTTGTTAGTGAAAATAGGTATTAATGTAGGTTTTTCATTTAAGTGATGTATCATAACATGAATTTTCAATAGCAGGGGATACCTGTATTTCTTATGCTTCTAATATCTTTCTTTTGTAAATGTCTCTATTTCTAAAGCCTAACCAACGGTGTCACTTAAAAAAACAAGAGAGGCTATAAGATTTTAAACCACACACTTTGATTTACAATGATTTCTAGGCCCTATAGTAAAGTAGGCTAAGGTATATGAAGCACAACTTTAAAAAAAATACAAAACTACAAAAATTATCATACTCACATTTCAAGAAAAACTCATTAATCAGGAATCTCAAACTTTAGGCAATTATGTCAAAATCATTGCAAACAATTAATATTGCACTAAACCTAAGCTTCCTATGGGTAAGAAATATGTCTTTAAAAAAATAAAACTTCTAATACTAAAAATTAATAGAAACTCAAACCATGATGAATA
The DNA here is from genome assembly GCA_037038555.1 of Rhynchonycteris naso. Taxonomy (NCBI): domain Eukaryota; kingdom Metazoa; phylum Chordata; class Mammalia; order Chiroptera; family Emballonuridae; genus Rhynchonycteris; species Rhynchonycteris naso. The sequence goes on along the minus strand of CM072996.1, from coordinate 286,015,584 downwards.
AATATTCTTTATCTTTAAAAACTAAAAAATAGAGTCCCAAAAGCTATGTTGCTTATGTAGCCTGTTCACTAACAGCAGTAGGATCTTAACATGCTCTTACTGGTCTCATTCTCTGATTCTCGAGTATTCCTCCACCATCCATGCGTCTCTAGTCCCAACCATCTTTATTGTCACCATTCACAGAACACATTCTTACTGTTCAATGTTCAGTTCTAGCATCACCTCATTAGCAATCCTCACCTGTAGCTCTGGGGGTTAGATAAAGTGACCTTATATCATCTCATCTTCATGCTACTTAGGCTACTACATTATGCTGTCTGGGTGCCACCGGGTTAGAAATGATGTCTTATTCACCTTTCTCATTGGGTTATGTGCTTGACATTTATCAGACTTTTAAGAAATATTTGTTCTACTAAATTGAATGGAATTTAAACTCTTCCTGTTCAGTTTAACAACCCCTGAAACTTTATTAATATGGACAAAAAGTTAAGAGGAATTGAACATATGAAATAAAGCATGTAGGCATGAACGTGACAATAATAACAAAGAATATAAAAGCAGTAAGACTAGTATACGGTTTTAGGATAAGTGATCAGTCCTTTTACTCTAAGATATAGTGAAACTCTTTGTTAGAAGTCCCCATGGGAATGTCTCTGTTCCAGGTCTGGTCCAGATCTGTTTCTTCTATTTTTACTTTTTTCTTTTAAACCATGCCCTAACCTTGTTTTTTCTTAAACTGGTTCATGTTGAGTTAATTATTTCTTTTATAAGATCTTCTATACAAGTCTCAGAGAGTTCTTAGTCTCTTCTATAATTGATCCAAGCTGAATTTAGTGTAGAAACTTTTTCACTTATACTTTATAACCCTTACAGAGATATGTAGATTGGCAAAATTTTCATGTAATTCTTTTCTAGTTCAAGCTCTACCAAATATTTCTGCGTGAGAATTCCCAGAGATAGTTTCCTTCTTATTGCTGAAAACTCCGTTGATATTTGGGAGAATATTAAAATATTAAAAAAATAACTTCTAAACTAAATAAAACTCTTCTTCCAATATTAGCAAAAGAATTATATTCTTATATAGCATTTTAACACTCAAATGCCTCATATTTATTAATGCTCTGTGTACATTTATACATTAACTACTCATGCACTATAATTCCTAGTATGTACAGAGTGGACAAAAATAATTTATAATAAATTATAGTTTATTTTTTATTTAGATATAAAATTTATTCAATATTTAGCTATACTTTAATATGATAATTTTGGATAAATTGTAAGTATGAGCTATAATAAGAGCTGACTCATATCATGCTTGGGTTTTCTGCAAACTTTTTCAAAACACAAAGGTTTAAAAATTTAATGTTTTTACAGAGACAGTAGTAGCAGCACTTAATACAGCAATTACTGTCTACTTCCATCACAGATATTTATGTGGATATTCACAAGATATTGCTTTCAATGCACTTAAAGCAACATTAGAAGAAAATACATTAATGGCGTCACAGTCTGAAAAGCAAAGTGAGATAAAAAATAAATGCACTAAAACACCTCAAAACAAGAATTAGAAAGATAAACAATAGCCACGTAAAGGAAGAAGACATTTAGAATTTTAGAGGTGAGAATCATATGTTTAAAAAAAAAAAGCACACAATTAAAATAGAAAAATAATTCTTTATGAATTGAGATAAAACTATTAACCAAGTATATTTTCTTTCTAAATAAACTCAAAATCATGCACCTAATAAAAATAAATCTATTAGATTGAAATCTCAAGTAAAACTATATTTAAACACAAAAAGTACTTGCTAATAATAATGTTGAAGAAATAACAGCATCCATAATATGGAAAAGCTAAACATTTTTTGGGGAGGGGCCTAGTTTTTATAAAATTAGACTTATAGTTTTTCTAACAATAAATATAATAGACACTTATAGAAAGTTTGAGGATTAAAACAAGTCACTATATAGCAACACTCATAATTCTATTTCTCCAAGAGAATTATATTTTTGTTTTTCTTTGCATATACTTTACCATCTGAAATAATATTAAAAAATTAAAAATTATGTGGCTTTTCCCATATGATACTATTTGTGTATTTTCTGTGCCATTAATTTATTTGTAAGAATTGGGACCTTATAAGAATGGCTTAAGTAAATAAAGGTAAATTGGTTTGCATGTATAGAAAGATTACTGAAAACACCAGGAGTAAGCTTGCTTGGGCTTGTGTGCTCATACGAATGCAGTGAAAATCCATCTTTACCCAATGAATTTGCCTGTGTTGGTTTCATTCTCAGTCAGTTTTTCTGATAAGATGGCAAAAAAATACAGAGATATTTTTCATTTAGAAATTTCCAGAGAAAGTTTCTGTGTCTTCAGCAATACTCCCAGGGATGGTTCTCCTTCGGGTCCTTCCCTCAATCCAAGGGGATATAGCATTGATTAGCCCTTCAGTGCTTGGAAAATGTGGGAGTCATGGTCAGCAAGCTGAATGTAACACTCTGAGGCTGGATGAAGTTACTTCCTGGGAGCAAGTATCAGATATAGAAGGGAAAAGCCAAAGGAAGGAGCCCAAGATTACATAACCAGACTTGTAAGCAGATTGAAATTTGTTGTACACCATTAGTCATGAATTCTCTTTTATATAAATTCTACAGTCCCAACAAATGGAAAGACCATTGGCTAAAAAGCCCATGTATTCTAACATAAAGAGGTTAGGCCCAAGATAACAAATTTTCAGAAAAAAATATTTCAGTAAGTTAATAATACTTTACTGGAAAATCAACATCACAGTATTCAAATAAAGTAGTACAATTAAAATATACTGAGTTAAACAAAAACCTACATTGAACTTTTTTAAGAAATTGAATTGCTCTGTACTTAATAACTGTAAATTTCTTCCTGGTCAAATAATAGAGTAAGACAGCCTGTTCATCTTCAGAATCAAGTTCAATAATATATAGAAAGCCATGATAAAATACAAGCTGTCATCCAGGATTAGCATGTATTTTTGTACTCTACAAAAAACTGCCAATTCTGAGGACATTCAATGTCTTTTTAAAATTTTATCAAACTGAACAAGACCAAAATTTTTAAAGGAATTTGCAAAGAACTTGGTTGACATGACAGAAAACAAAATATGAGTAAGTTTACTATGTTCAGCTCATGTTATAATAATTTTTAATATTTTCTTTGGGATTTTTAAAAGTTTTTTTTTAATTATTTATTTATTTATTTTAGAGAGGAGACACAGAGTGAGACAGAGAGATAGAAAAAGAGAGAAAGGGGGGAGGAGCTGGAAGCATCAACTCCCATATGTGGCTTGACCAGACCAGTGCAGAGTTTTGAACTGGCGACCTCAGTATTCCCAGGTCGACGCTTTATCCACTGTGCCACCACAGGTCAGGCTGGGATTTTTAAATAATATAAAGCAAGTGTACTAAAAATGTTATACAATATAGCTAAATACCCTTATTTATATTTAGAATATAGAAAAATGTTTAATGTGTGTTTTTCCTTAAGGAACCTATAAACTGCACAAAAGAACTCTTTATATTTGTTGTTATTTCTCTGTGAAAAAAAATAATATAGGTTTACAGAATAATTATTGGTCTATAAGATCATAGAGTCCCAATTTGTAAAACATAATCAAAATTTCATTGTGCCTGACCAGGCAGTGGCGCAGTGGATAGAGCATTGGACTGAAATGTGGAAGACCCAGTTTTGAAACCTGGAGGTTGCCAGCTTGAGCGTGGGCTCATCTGGCTTGAGCAAGGCTTACCAGCTTGGATCCAAGGTCGCTGGCTTGAGCAAGGGGTTACTCGGTCTGCTGAAGGCTCACAGTCAAGGCACATGTGAGAAAGCAATCAATGAACAACTAAGGTGTCACAATGAAAAACTGATGATTGTTGCTTCTCATCTCTCTCCATTCCTGTCTGTCTGTCCTTATCTATCCCTTTCTCTGAATCTCTCTTTCTGTCCCTGTAAAAAAAAAAAAAAAAGTTTCATTGTGATTGAAAATATGGCCTGAAGGAGTCAAAGCAAACTTTTTAATATTAGTTTTTAACCCTAAAGAAGTTGGAATAGAACATGCACATTTATTTTTTTATATACTTCTGTTTTGCAAGGCTTTTTCAAACAATAATCTTCTTTTATGATTATTTAAAAAGTAATTTGTAGTCTTGACGAAGTACTATAAAATATGTCAACTCTCAACTATGTCAAATTGTAATATGTAAAAGGATCAACATTTTTTTCTTTATTTAAAAAATCCAAATTATTTGGGTCTCACCTTGAAATCAAACCTAATAAAATAAGTCTAGGGCAGGGCACCAGGATTCTACATTTTGAGTAAGCAAACCCAGGTGATTCTGCTCAGGTGGTCTGTAGATGACTTTTTAAAAACATGGATGATTGAGAAACAATTACATTATGCTGTAAAGGAAGAAACCTTTCTGAGCTTATTAGAAAAAAAGTAAAATTTAGGAGGAAATATTGAATAGATTTGACAAAAATTTAAAACTAGAATATATGTCAGCAACCACTGATAAAAATTTAAAAGTAAATAATAAATTATGAAAAACATTTTTAAATATAAAGCCAAGCATAATACTGATATATTAACATACTTAAATATGAGTGAAAGAAAAATAAGCATACTAATATAAAAACCCTATAAGATTCTAAATCTTGAGAATTGAAATACCAAAAAAAAAATTAAGTAATCAAACTTATAAATTATAGCTCTTGAGAACATGAAAATCAGATGGGACCAAGAAGTGTTTAGAGTTAGTATCACAAGGGTCATAGCAAGTAGAAGTTTTGAGACAGCAGAGTGAGAAGACAGCATAGCGGAAAGAATATAAGTCAATACACAGAATATTGCACCCCTGTCAAGCTCTTGAGAATTCATGAACTTCTGCTGCTGAAATTATCAGTGATGTCCTGGATCAGGTTCAGTTTGTATGATGGCCAGCTGTGCTCTGTTTTCCATTCTTGGAATCCTATTCCATCTCTGTCTCTGTAATTGTCCTAAATGTTTCCTTGCCATAAATCCCTCATTATTAAGACAACTTGAGTAAGTCTTTGTCTCCTTCAATTAAAAGATCCTAACTAGAACATCTGCAGAAGTCTACCTAATGCATTAATCTTGGTGACTATATTAACATACATTTTGCCTTGAAATTCAGAATTCCTCATTTTTCCCTAGGAATAATTAGCAACAAAGTCATCGTGCACTGTTATATTTTATACAACCAACTAAATAGTTTCATTTTATACAGAATGTGGGGAAAGTAAGTTGGCAGTTATTGTAAGTATGCTAAACACAGAGTTCATTCTTGTGTTATCATTTATTAATTATTGTATTATTTTCCATACTAACAACTCTAAATCTGCTTTTGCTCTACCCTGTATTTATAAGCAAAATTCTACTCCATGAATTGTAAAGCTTTTGTGGATAGAAGCTATGTCTTTTGCTTTTAAACCCCAAACACATATATAGTTTTGTATAGTGATAAGATATGTATCTGGATTTATTGTGATCTCTCCATATTCTCTCCATTGACATATCTTTGCAGGCGTCAGGTACTTAAGTTTTAAAAATTAAATATAAGGTTTTCTTATTTACCTTACATTAATAGTATCATTATTTCAAATCAATACCTTTACTTTTAAAATATTTTTATTGACATAATCAAAAGTAACATGATTTTATTCATTCCATCAGTGACACTCATTTAATAAATAATAGTCCAGAAATGTTCCAGCATGTGCATATTCCTTAAAAGTTTAAAACATATATATTTAAATATATATTTGTATTTTATATGTGCCAATTGCGATTGACCATGCATATTATATTGTGTAGCTTTTGTGTCATAAAGCTTTATGGACCTTTGGTTATTTTAGTTAACTATTTAGTATGTGACATTAAAGTGGATGAAACATAGATGCACGCACGCATACACACACACTTTGTCTACTTGACATTCAAAACAACTGAGCTCATGTTTATGAATTAAATTAGAAACCACTTGAAAATGTTCATTTGAAAGAAATGTTTACCTGACAAAACAAGGAACTGAAAATTAATCATACACAAGTTGGGACCCTCTCCTTGCACAAAAGTTGATCAGCATTTCTGTGTCTAATTAATACTCCTTCTAAGAATCATGTAACTTTACGCCAATGTGGATGGACCTTAAGAACATTACACAAAGTGAAACAAGAAAATCAAAAAAAGTTTAGAACTATATGATTTCACACATAGGTGGGATATAAAACTGAGGCTCATGGACACAGATAAAAGTGAAGTGGTTATGGGGGAGGGACTAAGTGGAAGGAAGTAGTGAGGGACAAATATACGGTGATGGAAAATTCTTTGACTTTGGAGATAGGCACACCACACAGTCAGTCATATATATGGTCTTTCTCAAGCACTCCATATTGAATACTTGGTGCAGTTTTGTTTATCCTAAAATCACTTGGTTGTTGAAGTTTATTGCTGAAGTTTATAAGGTGAGATAGATCCAGACCATCATAAACATGATTTTATCAAGTTCCACTGCTAATTCACACAAACACCATCTTCTAACAAAGAGGACAAAATCACATTAAAAATAAACCTAGATTATACAATGAGATTAAACTGGATATGATCTCTATTCTGGAATTTTAGCAAACTCTATGCTTAATATAACAGCTTTAGAGCATATTGAAGAATTTAATATCAATTGTCCTATTGCCTAAATTTTGTATGCTAAGCATCCCATTGTCTGTCCTAAGACAGCTAGAATAAAAAGCACTGAACAGAAGAAACTGCTTTAGGGTTTGTAGTTACAAGGTTTAAACATATGCTGAGATCAGGCCTCATTACCATCTCTGCCTCATCTAGAACTAACACTTCTATGGATATGTGAACTATTGAAAGTACACTTCTTATCAACACTACCTGGTTTCAGTAGCCTGCAGAAGATGGGATAATTATTTGGCAGAAGAGAACTATTTATAGTAACCCCAAATGGTGAGGAGCAGGGGCACTCGGGACCACTCTTAGTGGACACCACATGTGACCAGGCCAAATCCTATATTTATAACAGCCTCACTAAAATGTAGCTCACCAATTAAGGGAGCAATAGCTCATATAAGTACTCTTCATAACTCAAAGACAGAGATACCTTGCCAATAGGGTCATCAAGACACAGGAAATGCACCGTCTAAAAAGCATGCTGATCGATGCAGACACTTCAGCTCTTGTGCGGGCTTCAGAAGTTTTTGACAACATTTGAGTTTGCAAACTCTGATGTAGATGGAGATTTTGCATGAATGAAAAACACCTTCACAGACTGTGGTATTTTAAAGCATCATGATAGCCTATAAAATCAGAGCATATGATTGCAAGTTGTCTCGTCAGACCAATTATTTTACACTCTCCTCCAGATGGAGGGCAAGTCCAGGTGCCCAGTCCCTCCTCTTCTTTTCTACATCTCACTTCTTATCTTAGTGAGCACCTGGTTGTGACATACCACACAGATAAATATCTCCATCAGAATATGCAAAACTGGAGGGAGGGTAAGATGGCGATGGAGTAGGTGGACGTACCAACTTCCAACTCCCAGAACCAAAGTGGATTTTAACTTGATTTTAAGAACCATCATCTGGATAAACCAACATTGAACTGGACTGAGAGGGCTCTTCAACCGGAAAACACTGAAGAAGCAACATTGAGACTGGTAGGAAAAGCCAAAATGCAGAAAGGGCTGCCCAGCTCCCTGGAGCAAATGGCAGCCTAGATAGACTTGTGTGGTGGGAAGAAAGGTTAGCAGAAGGGTAGAGACCTGGGTCCCAGGAGCAAAGCCCTGGCCTACAGCCCCAGAGCCTAGAAAAGGCTTATGGACAATATTTAGCTGGGAAACAGGTTAGGATACTGTTTGTGAGAAAGAGACAGTTGTCTCAGACCCAGGATTCTTTTTAAAATTTAATTTTATTTTTATTTGATTTTATTTTTTACAGGGACAGAGAGTCAGAGAGAGGGATAGATAGGGACAGACAGACAGGAATGGAGAGAGGTGAGAAGCATCAATCATTAGTTGTTCATTGATTGCTTTCTCACATATGCCTTGACCGCGGGCCTTCAGCAGACTGTACAATCCCTTGTTGGAGCCAGCGACCTGGGGTCCAAGCTGATGAGCTTTTGCTCAAGCCAGATGGGCCCGCGCTCAAGCCGGCAAGCTTGGGGTCTCGAACCTGGGTCTTCCGCATCCCAGTCCGATGCTCTATCCACTGTGCCACCGCCTGGTCAGGCCCAGGATTCTTTTTAAATGGATGGTACAGAAAACCACTCTCACAACCACTCACCCAGGACCCCGGGAGACAGGGAGAGAGGAGAGGGCCGAAGCAGCAGGAAGAAAATGCGGCCTGGAAGGCACAGGGAGAAAAGCTTTGAGAGGCAGCCACCCTAAATCCTGGGCTGAGTCACACCACAAATCTGAAACAATATTTCCCCTGGAACCAGCAAGGGGAAGCAGGACACCAGCCAAACAGGCTCCCCTGGAACAATCAGAGCACAGTCGCTTAGAAGGAAGTTTTCAGGACTACAGTATGGAGTGTTAGGGTCTGAGCTACAGCGCCTCCACCCACACTGCTGAGGGCTTGCTGGAGGGCGAGCAGCAGCGGGACGTGGAAGCACAGTTTTGTTGGTGGGGGCAGAGGCTGAGCCGGCTGGCATGAGCTTGATCTAACCCAGCGGGGGTGAAGGGGATGTACAAAAGTGGTCCGAAAGCTGCAAGCCCACCTGCGATTCCACCTGTGGGGGAAAAGTGGGAGCCCAGAACAGGCAGAAATCTGTCGCTGGGCAGGGGCAAGCGGGTGTGCAGCCTCACTCAACCTCCGAAGCTTAAAGCCCTGCATGAAACAGCTTTGCCCACGGAGGTGGGGCAGATCAGACTTGCGTTTGAGCGCACATCAGCAGACCAGCTGAGGAGCCGAAGTTGGTGGGGGTGCGGTGGAAGCCTAGCTTGAGGCTGAGCACATAGCAGCAGCCCCTCCCAGCAAAGGAGATGAGGTTAGCGGGGGTGAGGCAGAAGCCTGGCATGCAACTGAGAGCACACCAGAAGCCCCTTGGTGTCCAGGCTTGTGGCCCGAGTGTGGTGCGCAATCCCACCTATAGGAAAGGGGCGAAGGCTGAGACCAGCTGACGCTTATAGAACCTGGCACAAGAACACAGCCTCTACTGCGGAGGCAAGGCAGAAACCGCAGCAACAGCTGCAGTGGCTGGTGCCAGCAATACCCATACTCTACTGCCCTACGCAGTGGCAGAGAGGATGGTGGGCCTGCAGACAGACCACACCTAGGAAACACAGAGGCAACATCTATTGGACTCCAGTAGCCAAACCCTTCTGACACAAGACAAAATGGGCAAGCAGAGAAATGCAACCCAAATGAATCAAGAGAAATCCCCAAGAAGGACCTGAATGAATCAGATATAACCAAACTACCTGATGCAGAGTTTAAAATAATGATACTTATGATGTTCAAGAGCTTAGAGCAACAATGGATAGTCATTACAAACACCTAAATAAAGAGATAGCAAATATAAAAAAGAAAATTGAAATAATTAAAAAGAATCAGACAGAAATGACAAATACAGTATCAGAACTAAAGACCGCAATGGAAGAAATTAAAAGCAGGATGGATGAAGATCAGGATCAAATCAGCGAGTTAGAGGACAAAATAAACAAAGGCACAGATGCAGAACAGAAATAAGAAAAGAAACTAAAAAAATCTGAGGAAACTCAAAGGAAGCTCTGTGACAACATGAAGAGAAATAATATCTGCATCATAAGGGTTCCTGAAGAAGAAGAGAAAGAACAAGAGACAGAAACTTTGTTCAATCAAATCATACCTGAAAACTTCCCTAAATTAAGACTGGAAAACGATTCACACATTCAAGAAGCACAGAGAACTCCATTAAAGAGAAACCAAAAAAAAATCTACACAAAGGCACATCATAGTTAAAATACCAAAGCTAAGTGATAAAGAGAAAATTTTAAAAGCTGCTAGAGAAAAAAAAAATCACCTACAATGGAGCCCCCATAAGGATGACATCTGACTTCTCAACAGAAACACTTATGGCCAGAAGGGAAGGGCAAGATATATTCAAAGTAATACAGAACAAGAACCTACGACCAAGACTACTCTATCTAGCAAGGATAACATTCAAAATTGAAGGAGAAATAAAGAGCTTCCCAGACAAAAAAAAACAAAAAACAAAAAAAAAACCTCAAGGAATTCATTAAAACCAACCCAATTCTGCAAGAGATACTAAGGGGCCTGTTGTGAACAGTTCAAAGGGGGAAAAGAATATAGCAAAAGAAAAATACAGTTTTAAAGAATAAAATGGCAATAAACAACTACATAACAATAATAACCTTAAATGTAAATAGATTAAATGATCCAATCAAAAGACATAGGGTAGCTTTGTGGATAAAGAAACAAGACCCATACATATGCTGTCTACAAGAGACACACCTTAAAACAAAAGATGCAAATCAACTGATTGTAAAAGGATGGAAAAAAATATTTCATGGAAATAGAAATGAAAAATAAAAGCCAGGATAGCAATACTTATATCTCACAAAATAAACTTTAAAACAAAGGCTGTAGTAAGAGATAAAAAAGGACACTACATAATGATAAAGGTAACAATTCAACAGGGAGATATAACCATTATAAATATTTACGCACAAAATATAGGAGCCACAACAGACATAAAGCAGGTTTGATGGATAAAAAGGTCAAGATTAATAGCAATACTATAATAGTAGGGAATTTCAATACCCTACTAACATCACTGGATAGATCCTCAAGAAAGAAAATAAACAAAAAAGCAGCAGAGTTATAGGATACACTAGATCAACTCGATTTAATAGATATCTTCAGAACTTTTCACCCTAAAGCAGTAGAATATACATTCTTTTCAGGTGCTCATGGTACATTCTCTAGGATAGACCACATGTTAGGACACAAAAGTGGTCTCAACAAATTTAAGAGGATTGAAATCATATCAAGGATTTTCTCTGATCACAATGGCATGACACTAGAAATTAACCACAAATTAAAAACTGAAAAATACTCAAACACTTGGAAACTAAATAGCATGTTATTAAATAATGAATGGATTAACAATGAGATCAAAGAAGAAATAAAAAAGTTTCTTAAAATCAATGAAAATGAGCATATATCAACTCAAAATGTATGGGACTCAGCAAAAACAGTACTGAGAGGGAAGTTCATAGCACTACAGGCATACCATGAGAAGCTAGAAAAAGCTCAAATAAGCAACTTGATCTTGCATCTAAAAGAACTAGAATATAAACAGCAAATAAAGCCCAGGACTAATAGAAGGAAGGAAATAATAAAGATCAGAATGGAAATAAATGACATAGAGGCTAAGGAAACAATAGAGAAGATCAATGAAACCAGGAGCTGGTTCTTTGAAAATGTAAACAAGATCGATGAACTTTTAACTAGACTCACCAGGAAAAAAAGAGAGAGGACTCAAATAAATAAAATTAGAAGTGAGAGTGAAGAAATAACAACTGACACAACAGAAATACAAAGTATTATAAGAAAATACTATGAAGAACTCTATGCCAAAAAATTAGACAACCTAGGTCAAATGGATAAATTTCTTGAATCATATAATCTTCCAAAAATCAATCTGGAAGTATCAGAACACCTAGACAGAGCAATTACAACAAATGTGATCAAAACAGTTATCAAAACTCCCAACAAAGAAAAGTCTTGGGTCTGATGGCTTCACAGGTGAATTCTATCAAAAATTCAAAAAAAGAACCAACTCCTATCCTTCTCAAGCTATATCAAAAAATTCAAAAAGAAGGAAGACTTCCAAACTCCTTTTATGAGATGAGCATAATTCTGACCCTGAAACCAGGCAAAGACAACACAAAGAAAGAAAACTATAGGCCAATATCCCTGATGAATTTAGATGCTAAAATTCTCGACATAATATTAGTCAACCGGATCCAGCAATATATGAAAAAAATCATACACCATGATCAAGTGAAATTTATTCTGAAGAGGCAAGGCTGGTTCAATAATCGCAAATCAATCAATGTGATTCATAACATAATCAAAAGGAAGGAGAAAAACCACATGATAATTTCAATAGATGCAGAAAAAGCATTTGATAAAATCCAGCACCCATTCATGCTCAAAACTCTCAGTAAAGTGCGAATACTGGGAACATTCCTTAACATGATAAAGGCCATCTATGACAAACCCACAGCAAACATCATACTAAATGGGCAAAAATTAAAAGCAATCCCCTTAAGAACAGGAACCAGGCAGGGGTGCCCCTTTCACTACTCTTATTCAACATAGTTCTGGAAGTCTTAGCCACAGCAGACAAGAAGAAGAAATAAAAGGCATTCAAATTGGAAAAGAAGAAGTAAAACTGTCATTATTTGCAGATGATATGATATTGTATATAGAAAACCCTAAATTCTCAGTCAAAAAACTACTGGACCTTATAAATGAATTCATCAAGGTGGCAGGATATAAAATTAATACTCAGTGATCAGAGGCATTTTTATATACCAACAATGAACTGTCAGCAAAAGAAATTAAGGAAACAATCCCCTTCACTACTGCAACCAAAAAAATAAAGTACCTAGGAGTAAATTTAACCAAGTAGGTTAAGAACTTGTAGTCAGAAAATTATAAAACATTGATAAAAGAAATCAAGGAAGATACAAACAAGTGGAAGCATTAACAGTGCTCATGGTTAGGAAGAATAAACATCATTAAAATGTCTATATTACCCAGAGCAATTTATAAATTCAATACAATACCAATTAAAATTCCAATGACATACTTCAAAGACATAGAACACATATTCCAATAATTTATATGGAATCAAAAGAGAACACGAATAGCCTCAGAAATCTTAAAAAAAAAAAATAAAGCTGGAGGTATCACTCTTCTGGATATCAAGGTATACTACAAGGCCATTGAACTCAAGACAGCCTGGCACTGGCATACATCAATGGAACAGAACAGAGAACCTAGAAATAAACCCACAGCTTTATGGACAACTGATATTTGACAAAGGAGGAAAGAACATACAATGGAGTGAAGACAGCCTCTTTAACAAATGGTGTTGGGAAAATTGGACATCTACCTTCAAAAAAGTGAAACTAGACCATCAAGTTACACCATTCACAAAAACAAACTCAAAATGGATAAAAGACTTAAATGTAAGCTGTGAAACCATAAGCATCTTAGAATAAAATATAGGCAGTAAGCTTTCTGACATCTGTCGCAGCAATATATTTGCCAGTTTATCTCCACAGGCTAATGAAATAAAAGACAGGATAAACAAATGGGACTATATCAAACTAAAAAGTTTTTGCACAGCTAAAGACAATAAGAACAGAATGAAAACCACACAATGAGAGAACATATTCAACAATACGTCTGATAAAGGGTTAATAACTAAAATTTATAAAGAATTTATAAAACTCAACCGTAGGAAGACAAACAATCCAGTCAAATAATGAGCAAAAGAAATGAATAGAAAATTCTCCAAATAGGACATACAGATGGCCAATAGGCATATGAAAAAACGCTCAACATCACTAATCATTAGAGAAATGCAAATTAAAACCATTATAACATATCACCTCACACCAGTCAGAATGGTGCTCATCAGCAAAACAACACAGAATATGTGCTGGCGAGTTTGTGGAGAAAAGGAACCCTCCTGCACTGCTGGTGGAAATGCAGACTGGTGCAGCCACTGTGGAAAACAGTATGGAGATTCCTCAAAAAATTAAAAATCGAACTGCCTTTTGACCCGGCTATCCCACTTATAGGAATATACCCTAAGAACACCATAGCACTGTTCGAATAGAAGAAATGTGCCCCCATGTTCGTGGCAGCATTGTTCACAATAGCGAAGATCTGGAAACAGCCCAACCAAGTGTCCGTCAGAGGACGAGTGGATTAAAAAGCTTTGGTACATATATACTATGGGATACCACTCAGTCATAAGAAATGTTAACATCAGATCATTTGTAGCAACATGGATGGACCTTGATAACATTATTCTGAGTGAAGTAAGTAAATCTGAAAAAAGTAAGGACTATATGAGTCTATACTTAGATGGGATATGAAAATGAGACTCTGAGACATGGACAAGAGTGTACTGGCTACGGGGGGGGGGGAGGAGGGAGAGGTGAGGGAGGGTGGAGGAAGAGGGGAGGGGCACAAATAAAACCAGATATAAGGTGACGGAGGACAATTTGACTTTGGGCGATGGGTATACAATATAATCAAATGTCAAAATAACCTGGAAATATTTTCTCTGAACATATGTGCCCTGATTTATCAATGTCACCTCATTAAAATTAATTTTAAAAAGGAAGGCATCATGTAAACCTTCCTTGAATTCTCTATATACAATCTTTTCTTCTTCCAAATTCCTGTATTTTTTGTATGAATTTACTGTTTACTTTCAGAGTTCAGTGGTTGTATATTTGTGTGGAAAAGGCTGAAGGTAACTGCTGGACAGCCAATGAATAAGAATTACAGAGTCCAGAAATAGTTCACTGGTACTGCTGCCCACAATGCAAAAGCCCTCTATTTTTAAATTATTAACAGAGTATTTACTAAAGAGACAGAAACTGGAGTAATCATATCTGAGCTGTGTTACATATCAAACCAAAATAACAAGGACCTTAATGGGCCAAAGGCTGGAATTCAGAAAAGATTTAACTATGCAAAACAATTCTTTTAAGGATAGTTTTCATAATAAGATTTTACTTTGTAGCAAGTATATAGTAACAAAAAAAGTTTATATTTAGGAACACCCACCAGGGATATTTTCCCCAGAATTACCTCAATATGAAGGGCATATCTTTTAAATAACCAATAGAAAGGAGGTTGCATTAATAAAAAAAAAGAATATGAAAAACTTTAGACAAGGAGTGCACTCAATAACCACACAAAGAAGAAAAATAAGAAAAAAATTCTCCCATTTCCATTTTAATTACCCTTCTCACAAAAAAAAAACTTATCAAAGCAGAACACTGATTTATCCAGAACAACAATTTACATTACAGAAAGAGAATTTTAAGTTTGGAAAAGCTGACTTGTTCCTTTAGTATTTAATACAAATAATAGCTGGGCACTGCCTGTACATTTATACAAATAAAATACCCATATCATTTATTTACCTTTTATTATTAAAATAATTTCTTTCAAAATATTGTTGATGTTTCCAGCTCTTGAGGGGCATAGATTGTTTGTGAGTTTCATTTTATCCCAGTTATTCCTCAAAGTTTCCCAAATCTGTGGTTAAATTTCATCCAGGGTACCTCAATATAAAAATGTAAATAAATCAGAATGTAACAATAAAAAATGCAAAAGAAAGAGAGACTGAAAAAACTGAAGATGGAAAGATAGTGCAGGGTTAGATGTGAGGATCCAAGAAAGAGAAAACCCACTCAATTGATAAATAAGGGGATTTTGTTAGTTCACAGAACAAGGAGCCCAGAGGAAGAGAAATTTCAGGGTTGTTAATTTAGCAGTTCAAAGTCATCAGTAACAATCCAAGTGTTGTCATCTTTCCACTCTGTCACAATCAGCTACTCAGCTGATTTCACTTTTGTAATATGTCTATGGTTCCTGGCATCAAATATCTTATGCCAGTGGAAAGGAGAAAGAAAAAGTTACTTTTATTTGTCATAGTGTTTAAGAACTTAGAAACACTTCCCAGAAATTTTCACAAATTGCTTCATATCTTCCTGGCCATATTTGGGTAACATGCCCAAACTATAATTTCATTATTAGCAAAGTTTATGGGGTCTGATCATTGGCTTAGAACCATAAGGATTTATCAAAGCACATAAGAAAGAATGTATATAAACCAGAACAAAATTTAGGCTCTCCATGTGGGAAATTATTAGAAATAAGTGTTACATAGAACAATTATTAGTTTTACCTACCTCCGTTCTAAAAATTAATTTTACAGGTCTCATACTTTTCTAACAATATGGTTATAAAAATTTGACAATCCATTTCCTAGTCTACTTTCTGAAGATATGGAAATTCACAAAGAAATTCAATATGTTTCCAAGTTGATGCAATCTTTGACTATCAACCAAGTAGAAAGAAACTTTTTGCTCTGAAGTTGAAGAGATGGAACGTCAGAAAAAACAAGATGTTTCTATATCATACACTTGACAAGTTACACTCCTTGTACCAGTTTCAAAACCCAGAAACAAAGACAGAAAAGGTAGCATAAGTTTTAGATATACAAAATTGTACTGGTACTGGTTCATCCAGGCTTGTGAAAAAAATAGTTACGGTGGAAGTGCCATACAGTTGATCCTTGAAATTTAGATGATTTGAAGGGCCAATCCCCAAGAAGTTGAAAACCCACAATCTCCTTTAACTGTGGACTCCCCAAAACAACTATAATGGGTCCTTTGCATTTGGGTTTTAACCAACTGCTGATCAAAAACAGTATTTCATATTCATGGATTGAAATCAATATTTACTATTCAGCTATATGAAAAGAAGAAATACTGCCATGTACAACAACATGGATGGACCTTGAGAATATCATGCTAAATGAAATAAGAAAGAAAAAGCAAAAGTGAATAAATGACTGAAAACATGAATTAATCTTGAGTAGGAAGTGTAATATTTCTTCACAGGAAGTGAAAGGAAAAGGATAAACACTAGGTACATGTATCAGAAATGATTCTGTCAGAACAAAAACTCATAGGCACAGACAACAGTATGGTGGTTACTAGAGGGAAACTGGTGAAGATAGGTAAAAGAGGGCAAAGGGAGTCAAATATATGGTGATGGAAGTAATTTTACTTCGGGTGATGGGCATACAATGCAATGAATAGATCATGTATCACAGAAATGTACACTTGAAACATATACAATTTTATTAACCAATGTCACCCCAATAAATTTAATTTTAAAAAAGAAACCAGTATTTTCAATACGTGGCTAAGAATCCGTGGTTGGGAAACTGTGGTTGGGAATACGAAAATACTTTTTTTTGTATTCATGGTTGGTTGAAATCCATGAAAGGGTCATCTGCATTTAAAAATCCAAGTATAAGAGAACCTGCACAATTCAATCCCATGTTGTTTAAAGGTTAACTGTGTAATCAATGGTTTGCTACTGTGCATCTGTTAACAGCTCAGTGGCATCACATTTATAGTTTGAAATCACAATAAATGTTATCAACACTGTAGAAATCCTCAAATACTACCGATCATGGTTACCCTCTCTTTCTGTAAAGCTGGTTGTTAAACATTTATCAGCAAATTAATTCATTTTCAGCTCCCTCATTTTCTTAGCTGAATAACCTTGAGCACATTTTCCAAGCCATTTTCTTATTTTCTTTGTTTGTTGGTTTTCAAAGCACTTACTACATAAAAGAAATGTGCTTTATAAAACATCCAGCCACCAGTTAGACATACCATAAATAATAAATATCCATTGCTATTGTTATTAATACAACTACAAAAGTGAGATATTTTCAGAAATTATAGTGCAATAAACAATCTATGCAAAAACCCAGAACCTGCAAACCCTGAACTTTCATACAGTGCTTGGTCAGTACTACTAAGACTATAGAAGCAAATACACTTAGCAAGAGCATTAACAGTTAATGCTTTTAGCTTGCATTTTCAGTTTTCTTCAAAATTATCAGATGCCATGGAGACCATTTTTCTGGATATACAGGTTTGGTGCCATAACTTAATTATGACATAAATTTGGTAAGGGTAATTTGCTTTAGTTTAATGTGACTGTTTTAATGTAGTTGAAAGGAATATAGGATACTGAGATTCATAAACATACTGGTGTAATATGTGTCTGTTTAATCCCTGTTACTACTCTTCATATCCCTGTATTTTGATTTTGACATCTGTAACATGCAAAGGTTGAACTTAGTAATTGTTTATCAGAGTCTCAGTCACTGCCAACAAGTAGAACTTCGGGCTCTTCCCTTTGTCTCAAACACATCATACTCCTTAGAACTGAAACTAAAATATATCAGACCCAAAATCTATGTTCATAATTAGTTATCATACAATCTTGAACTCATTTTCTGAAGATAGCTCAGAAACACTCAAAATGGGTCTATAGAATCCCAGGAGGACTGTTCTTTCAGTTCCCAGGAACATCAGGTTTCTTTTATCATTCTGGGTTTTGTGTCCACTGTTTCTTCTCTCTGGAAATTCTTGTCTTCCTGCTCTGCACATAGCCATTAACTCTCATATTTTAGGTTTGTTTTAGTCTGCTCAATGTCCCATAATAAAATATAAAAGAAATGTATCTCCTCACAGTTCTGAAGACTAGAAATTGAAGTACCAGCATAATTGGGTTTTTGGTGAGAAAGCTCTGTTCATTATGAAGACCTGTCTCCTTGTGGTGTCCTCACATGGGGTTTTCTCTCTGTGCACATGGGGAGGGAGGCAGAAAGGAGAGAGGGAAAATGAGAACTCTGGTGTCTTTTTCTCTTCTTTTAAGAATAACAATGCAATTAGTGCACTACCCTTATGCCCTGTGATTACTTTTGAATCTTAATCATCTATCTCTTTGTGTCTCAGGGACAAGACAATGAACTCCTTCAGGGCATAGACCAAGTCTTCGACCTATATTTTCAGGAATTAACACAGAGCCAGTAATAATAACACAGTACCAGATGTTTCATAAATATGCTTAAATACCTGAGTGAATAAACGACTGAGAACATGAATTAACTTTGCACAAGAATGTAATATTTTCCCCCCCTGGGAAGGTAAAGGAAAAGAAGAAACGATAGGTACATGTGTATCAGAGGTTTCTCTCAGAACAATGACAACAACAAAACAACTCTAGGTATTTGGTGTGAGAAGGAATTTAACACAGGGTATTAGAGCCCAGAACAAGGTCAGTTATCAGATATATGTGGGGAATTAGGATAAGAAGCCAAATTGAAATTAACATTCAACTTTTATTCATTTGTTGTGACAGTTCAAGTAAGGGACCAATATAGACACTGGCTCTCAATTTTCCACTTTTCCCCACAAAACAACACTGGGCAGGGGTCGGGTGGATGCCTTGCAGATGAGACAGATCATATCGCTAGGAGGAGTATGTCTTTATGGGTGCATGAGCTGTCTGGAGGGACTTGGGGCTGAGCTAGCCATGAAAAAGTCCAAGTCAAAGTAGAGAAAGTACCTTAGATGAGGCCCCTAGTAAGGTCTCACCCTGAAAAGGTGGCTTTAAATATGTATACAGGGGAAGCTGGCCCAAAGGAACCTGCCTTCTTGACTTTACTCTCTCAAGAAAAACATCAATATACTGCTTGTGCAACAAATCTGGTGAGAGAAGATGAGGAGGCCTACTTGGCAAAGCCTTTGCCCAGGTCCAGCCTGAAAGATCACATAAGACTTGGGTCTGAAGCTGAACTCCTCACAAGGAAGCCTCTAGAATTCAATAGTTCAATTTATATAGAAATTGTGGGAAATGCCAATGATAATTCCACTTACTTGTAATATAAAATTAAATGAAAGGTAAAAGAATGCCCAGAAGGTTGGAAGCCCTCATATTTGCCTTCTGTCAAAGCCCATGTTTGCCCACTTCTGCTTAGGAGAAATAATGTTTTCCGTTTTTCAGTCTTCTACATCTTGCATATAAGATTTATTGGAATCTTACCCAGAAATCTGTTGGTAAAATTTTGGTGAATAAAATTCTCAGGTTTGTAGCCCATGTCATACAAAGTAACACACAAAAAGAAAAAAGATTCTAACACACCAAAAAAGAAAAGGAAAATGATTCTGAATCATTGATAGACCAAGCATAATACATAAGATAAGGTATGGGAATGAGAAAAATAAAATTTTTGCCAGACAGATTCAACGTAAGCTAAAATAGGGAAGCAAAATTTGGAAGGTATGGAATTAGAATGGTTGACTACTGAAAAACAATGATAATTAGGAGTGACTGAGAGGAATCAGAGGGTTAGATGGTTAGGAATATTTCAAATAATTACTTAGAAAATATATATAAGGAATCTATTCATAAAATAATAGATATCAAGAAATTTATAAAGTGAAAAATTTAATCTCACTACTAATAAAAGAAAATACAACCAGCCTGACCAGTGGTGGCACAGTGGATAGAACATTGACTTGGGATGCTGAAGTCCCAGGTTTAAACCCAGAGGCCTCTAGCTTGAGCATGGGATCATCATAGATATAATCTCATGGTTGTTTGCTTGAGCCCAAATGTGGCTAGTTTGACTCTCAAGGTTGCTGACTTGAGCCAGAAGTTTCTGAGTTGAGCAAGGGGTCACTGGTTCAGCCTGAGCCCCTTGTTCAAGGAACATATGAGAAGCAATGAATGAACAACTAAAGTGATGCAGTTACGAGTAGATGCTACTCATCTCTAGCATTTCCTGTCTCTCTCTCCCTTTGCTAAACACACACACACATACGTATGTGTGTGTGTATATATACACACACACACACACACACACACACACACACCAAAATTTTGTTTACTTATGTTAACAAAGACTTTTAGATGTTATCATTACTGCTTTAAGTCTGGGACAAACAGTTGTTACTTTCATACTTATTGAAATCTCTTGTTCTCAAGTTTCTTAAAGATGATTCATCAAACCAAATCATGATCCTCAAAACTGGTATTTTCTTTTGTCTCAATTACTGTCTTTATTTTAAAGAGAAAAGCTTGAGTTAAGTCAACAAAAACCTAAATATCACCAGCGAAGCAAGGTTAAAAATAAACTGCAACATATGTTAAAGAATTAAGAACAAAGTTTGCAAAGCAAAATGCAAGTTGATTTGGTTTTTTTTAAGGATTCATATTTGGGGGTATTAGATCAGGAATAAACGAAATGTGTTCCAAGGAAGACAAAGAAAGCTAGAGCTTATAAAGGCAAAAGTCACAAGTTTTGAAACTTCTTCATTGACTGTTTAACAAAGCATGCTGACCAGTCTGAAAAAGGTTAGTAAGGTCCAGACAGGTGTGCACCGAGAAGTAACATCTAGATTGTAGTCTTACAGAAACAACAACAGAAAATGAGAAACTGAAGTCTTAGCTTGGTGTGGTCCTAAGTAAGCCTGACTTCCCCAAGGCCTCCTAACTCCATGTTAGGTAGAACTCTTTGACATTAGTGACTCCATTTTTGATGTTCACACATGTCTAAAAAGGGGAATATTATAAAATCATTGGAAATAAATTCCATGACATGAACTAAGTACATTTTGTAATATTAAAGGCATTTTGTAAGATAATATGCACATTTTGTCTGTTACATATATAGAAATAAAATTGAAAAGAAAATCACCAAAATCTTAAAAGCAGTTTTTCTGTGTAATGATATAATGGGTGCTTTACCTCCCACACTTTTTAATTTTTTTCTTTGCTTTTATGAGTTCTTTTATAAACATGTTTTACTCTTATAAAAACTCAGTTGCTGTGAGAACCTATTTGATATTGTAATGTATAAACCTGAAATCAAACTAACCAATATACTTGTATGATTCTCCAGTTTTCCTGCAGCTCCCATAAGAACTAGTAGGAAATTAGGAAACCATAAGTTCGTATTGATCTATGATTGTATGCAGCTAAGCAAAACAAGTTACCAGAAGGGTATAGGGCTTAGAGAGTTGAGAATGTGAGACACCATGATATCTGGTCTGGATTAAAATAAAAAGAGAAATATCTTGGACTGGGAAAATAATACTGAAAGAAAAGGAAAGAACTGAGAAATTGGGAATGCTAATAAGTTCTTTCTTTTGAGATGGAAAAGCAAAGCCCTGAGTATATCTTTGGCAGAAGGAGGCTGAACGGAGAAGTAAAGCTTGCCGTATTCATAAAGAATCTCAGAGAAGGAAGCACCAGACACACCATCCGCATGGGATAAGCAGGTTCTTTGAGAAAATAGCAAGACACAATAAGTATCTGAAGTCCTCCGTGGATGCAAAGGGGTTCCCTGGAGGAGGGGGTAACAAGAAAGAGAAGGTAGGCACGGCCTTAACAGAATACAGGAAGTGATGGCGGAGAGACAAAATGGCAGTGCTACTTCTTCCGTATCTCAAGTTGTCATTATGTTTCTCTTTTTAACTTAAAAAAAAAGTCACGTCTTTGATTTTTAACATTTTTAATTATCATCACTCCTTACTAAAATTTGTTCAGATGTAACCAATTTTCCTGTGGTACCTTTATGATTACTTAGCTTCTGAAGGGTAAGAGGTTATAGTATCAGTTAATTTACTTCCCTGCTATCATTACAGTGATTAATGACAGGCCGTTCGGAGAAGTGTGCTTTCAGGTTTTTTTTTTTTCTCATTAAAATTGTGCAAGGAATGTTGATGGTACCAATTGTACCTTAATAGGCATTTCAAGTTCAAGAATATTTGAGAACCATTCTGTGGATGGTTGCTCCAATGAACAGATTTCAAATGATGTGAAATTGGTTTTATGTTAAAATTGCAAGAGTTTGTCCTAAAATATGCATTAATTATATTAAATGCTTTGAGGCTCAAAGTGCCCTTTGGACAGAGTCAGGTAACCTCTTGGTATGGACAGAAGATAAGATTGCACTCACTGTCTAGTCCATTTACTGAGCTAGTGCAAAGTAATTCTCTAAGGTGGTGGCAATCTATCCATCCCCAGGTGTTAAAATTGGGGCAGTGGCTTCAGTGAATTCAAATGAGCATAGAAATAGTTGTGGCTTAAACAATGGGAGTCAAGGAAGACACAGTACTTTTGGTTAGAGTTCCCACCAACATATTCTCAAGGTAAAAGTTATCTGCCAAGATATCTTCCTCACTAACATTTCTAGCACTTCAGCACTCCTTCCAAAGGTGTCTTATTCCAGAAGAGGAACTTGAACTTCTTACACAGGGATTCAGGGCTTCAAGAGCCAGGAATCAGAAGCAGTCAGTCCTCTTGAAACTGGGCTCGGAACTGGCACAGTCCCACTTCCCTCATATTATATTGGTCAAACCAGACACAAGAAGCCAGAATTCAAGGAGAGTATCATACGTGTACAGACAGGAAAGGAATTGGTGGCAGCAGCCATATTTTCTGATAGATCCCAAGAAAGGTAGGGGAGTACTTTAAGGGGGTTAGGAATGACAGCTGTTCTTAGAGTATTGAAACAGAGATTAGAAAATTACTCGGCTAAACACAGGGCATAATAAAACAAGCATTAACTTAGTGGTGAGAATATAAAAATTATTATATATTAGAGTCCTAAACCTTGTACTTCAGAATATGACTATATTCAGAAATGGGGCCTTTAATTAAGGCAAGATGAGTTCATATGGCTGAGTATTAACCCAATAAAACTGGTATCTTTATAGAAAAAGAGATTAGGATGTAGAAACCATAGACCAAGGAAAGAACATTTGAGGACACAGGGAAAAGGCAGCTGCTTGCAAACCAATGAGAGGTCTTAGAAGAAACCAAATTTGTTGTTACCTTACTCTCCAGAGCTGTAAGACTCTTAACTCCACTAAAGGTGTAGACAAATAAATAGGAATTTCTAATACCTACTCCAGGGATAGACAGACACAGGATTCCATGTGATTATATAAAAAGTGTATGGTATTCTCTAGTTTATATTTTTCATTAGTGTGTCTCATTGCTTTTTCAGATGGTAAAATTCTATCTAAAATACTGAAAGGTAATAGATGGCCATCAGGCAATAGTGTTCTAACTAGTTCCTTTATGCTTATTTTATACAGATGTATAATGTGTTTTGCTTTGTTTTGTTTTTACTACCCATGGAAGAAAGAAAAAAAAGTAGAAATTTAGAATGTAAAAGTTTAGAAAAAACACTCCATTGGCTCATACTTATTGGCTACACACCGACACTGAGGTGCAGGTCTGGCATTGGCAGCTTTGGGTACCATTGGAGAAAAGCCTTTCACAACCAATGACTGCTAGTTCTGAAGTTCTGTGAAGCTATCCACATGATCCAGGATGGTTCTGATGATAATTTGAACATATTCTGGGTTAATTCATTGTACTCAAGTTGAAAAGAATCTTCTTAAAATTAGTTTAAACCAGTGGTTCTTAACCTGGGTTCTATTGAACCCTAAGGGTTCGATGAGTCGGTCTTAGGGGTTCGGAGAAACCTCTGCTGCGGAGGTAAAGACACACTTGTGTAAAGTCGTGATGACACGCCCCGCTTGGCCATCACTTGCTGCAGAGGATCACTTTACATTGCTTGGCCAACCAGTGCTGCGGGGAATTTAGTGTGCGCAGTAGTCAATGGCTGTCATAGTAGTACGTTGTGTGGTTTCTTTCTTAATATTTTAATCCATACTAAATATGTCGAGCAAAAAAAAAAAAGAAAGTGGTCAGACGAATATGTACAACATGGATTCACATGTATCACGGAACGGGATGAGAGTCAGCGTCCTATCTGCATGATATGCAATGCCAAGTTGAGCAACTCTAGTCTCGCACTGGAAAAACTAAATTTGGGGGAAAAAATCATATTTTATTTATCACTAAAGAAGGGTTCGGTGAATGCGCATATGAAACTGGTGGGTTCGGTACCTCAAAAAAGGTTAAGAACCTTTTTAAAATAAAAAAAACACATATGAGTTATACGCTAATAATTAGAAGATTTAGGATAGGGGCAGCCCAAGTAAGAATGGGTGGCTGCCATCAGGAGTTAAGCAGGTTGTAGGAGGAGAGATTCTTGCTTAATTTCTCTCGCAGATGGTTGAAGAGATTGAAGCTTCCTGCATCAGGCCAGTCCTACTGAACAGCATTGCTCCCTGCTTCAGCTCACTCTGGCGGCAGGTTCTTGGTGTGGAGGGACAGGATGCAGCAGGAGGATCTGCAGGGCCCAACCTTTTGGTGAGCTGCAGATGAATAGGGCCCAGTGGTTCTGACTGCCAGCAATCCTGCATGGGAGCAAGCTTGAGGTGAGAGACATGGTTAGAAATGAGAGTACATTGATTATGGGGGAGCCCTTGAGTAGTGAGGAATGGTAGGAGTAAGTGAGAAGGTGCTGTCAGATGGATAGTAGCTCTGAGACTGTGAAGAATGTTTCAACCCAGAAGGGGTACAGGGCACAATGGTAACTAAGAAGGAGTGCAAAAAGGGGATTCCGTCCAAACTGCATGTAAGGAGTGGAGTGTAAAGGGGAAAAGAAGGGGTCCCATCCATTCCCATACCTGAGAGCTATGAAGGAATTAGAGGTCCAGAGTATAGTGGCAAAACAAAGAAGGTAGCTTCCATGTCCACAAAAAATGAAATATACTTACCCGCTAGTTGCAGCATACCCTGGGGTCTCCGAGTCCAGGTCGTGTCCTAGGAGTTTGAGCAATGCACCTACGTGGCTGGATTGGCCTCCCATTCAGGCAGCTTATCCTCCACATAGAGGCGTTGAGGATGAGCCTGTTGCCCAAAGGGGCAATCGCTCTGCCAGTGACCAGGTTGCTTGCACTTAGGGCAGGTATTAGTGGGCAGCCACGGGCAAGGGCCCTGTTGAGCACAGTGGTCCTGCTTGCCACACTTAAAGCAAGCTGCTGGTGGGATTCCTCTTTGCAGTCCAGACTTGGCCCAGGCACTTCCTGTGCCTTGCCCCTGTTCTGCCAGCCTCAGGGTTGCCACAAGAGTCTGGGTTTGGAGCGTTACCTTCTGCTGCATTCAGGCCTGGCAAACAGCCTGGGCCATTTTCTATTAGCCATGACCATTGAAAACTTTAAATGCCATGTTCATAGGTCCTGGATAGGGGTCTGGGGTTGAGAATGAAAAGAGGAGGAGGGATTCCATGGAGCCTGGCTCTCAGATCTAGCTGGAAATGCTGGATCCAGAGGCAGGACAGGGTCAGAACTTCCTGCAAGCAGGTTGGGGTTGGGCATCTTGCAAACTGGTTAAGAGCCAGTGATAAGTGGAAAATGGCCTGATGGAAGAGGGACTTAAAAACACAGTGGAGAAGGGAGGGGCCTCTGGCCAGCAGGGGAAGAGAGGGACTGGTATTTGCAAGTGAATGAGAAACAGGATTTAGTGAAGTGAAGGGAGGGGGCTCTCTGGAGGGAAGATACCTGAGTGAAAGAGGTCTGCAGAAGGACCAGAGAGTGGGGTGTCCTCGGGGGTCAGGCAGGAGAGAGAGAAAGTTGGGAGTCCGCGGAGAAGGAAAGATTAGGAGCAGAGGATTTCTCTGGCCATAAAAAGCCCTGCGTGGTATAACAAGTGGCACAGAGATTAAGGACAGGCACATGAATAATTAAAGGCCCTGAATGTAAAGGGATCTCCAATCAGCTCCCAGCTTTTTCAGCAATAGTTAAATTGGTGAGGGTGTTAAAACTGAAAGTCCCTTCAGGAGGCTACCTGGTCTGATTATTTAGTGGGTTCTGTGGCCTGGCCACAGCAGAGAAGAAGAACAGTTTCTCTTCTTTAGGCAGGGAGAGATTTTGAATAAGGCAACTCCCAGAGTGTTTTGGGTTTCCCGTGCCCCCACGGCCGCCCTCAGTCCTAGGAGTGGTCAGAGTTGAGAATTGGTATCCTACAACTCAAGCTCTGGCCACGGATGGATAGGTAAAGTGGATGTGCTCGGGACGTGTCCAACGGGCACATATGCACTTGGACGGAAAAGACTTCTCTTATGTAGCTACGGTTTGGGACAGGGAGTCTCAGCAGAAAGAACTGAGGGAAGTTTGGAGGCATGGGACTTACCGCCCCATGCGCCATAGTCTGTGGATGGTCAGAGATCCTGAGATCCTGCTTCCTTTTCAGAGGGGACGGGGAGAGGAGCAACCCCAGTGAGCTTCTAACTCCTTCCCAGGTCCCGGCACCAAAATGTAAGGTATTTTTTCCCACCAAGAAAGTAGGGAGGGGGGCCAGGAGCCACAAAATGTGGAATAATAAAAGGCTTTATTAAGTACCGTGCATCCCACCCAATGATGTCCTCCATTCCCGGGATTGAGAGGCTGGAGGAGTCGCACAAATTATACTGCATGAGAGGTATTTAAATGGATCCTAGGGGTCCTTTAGGGTCGTCGAGCTAATATGAGGTGGTGAAATCTCACTGGCTGATGGACAGTTGCTCTTCTCCCAAAGTCCTCTGGGAAGGGTCTTTTGGGGGCACAAAAAGCCAAAAGTCTGGGGTCTGAGTTCCTCATGTGATCTTCCCTATTAGCCACCAACCCTACAAGTACACTTATTTAAACCTTCTCTGTTATGATAACCTAATTTACATTCCCAATGTTTTGTGATACCAAATTAGGGAAATGGTCATTAGTTTACTAATACCTTGGAAGTTCTTCATAAAAAAAAAAAACAAAAAGAAAATAAAACAAAAAAACTGAATTTGTCTCTGGTTACTTTAAAAGGAAAATGGCATTTATAAGAAGGATATAGGCTAGCTCATAGAATTAACCTTCAGGTCCTTAGGTAAGAGGACCAAACTTGGGAAAAGGGTATAATTCAAGAGACCAGAGGGCACAGGTCTTGTCAGAGAGAAACCCTAGTTTATTAGGTATAACTTCAACTACATAAACATAGCCACTACCACTATTTGAATCTCATCTTCTGCTTCCAAGTGTAGTTCTAAATGCCCTTTTGTGGTATTATTTTATCTGGATTCCAGGTACTAAACAAGAGGACCTAAGAGGCTGATCTTAGTTCACATGCCCCTAGCTGTCAGAGGTTACAGAGAGAGTGTTTAACTACCTGTATTAATTTCTACTTTGGGAGATGGAAAATCCTTTTGATATAAGAAGGAGGCTCAGATGCTTGGTTGCTAAATAGTAAAACTTTAACAAAGACCCTTTATTCAAATTTATAAAATTGTGTTAATTTTAGTATCACTTGAAAAACTTTTGCCGACCTGACAGAATCCCATTCAGCAGTTGTAGCACTAGACCAAAACAATTGTTTTTCACTATGAATATCAATTAAAGTCATCATCATTTATCCATAATTTCATTATGATATAATGGAAAAACAAATAGCATTTTTTATAATCTCATCGCAGGAGATCTATTATAGCTGTGGTTAAGGTTCCATTAATTGAGTGTTTACTATATTCCAGATTGCATCTTAAATCCCATTTCTGTTACAGCACTACTAACACCCTTGGAATTTCCTAAGAGGTGAGAGAAATAAAGGTGTCTTTTGTTATGTCAATGAGCTGACCTTTAAAACTCACCTAAGGATGGCAGCTGGTTGTCAGGAGAATCGACCTTGTAATTAGAGAGTTGGAACTTCTAGTTCTACTCTTCTCCTCCACCTTTAGGACAAAAAAGGACTGGAGGTTAAACCAGTTGCCAAATGGCCAGTGATTTAATCAATAATAGCTATGTGATAATGTTTCCATACAAACCCAAAAGAATGAAGTTTAGAAAGCTGCCGGGTCGGTGAACATTGGGAGATTGGGAGAGTGACAAGCTTATAGAGGACTTAGAAGCTCTGCCCTACACATTGCTTTCATCTGAATGTTTACCTATATACTTGATCATATCCTTCTAAAATAAACTGGTAATCCAGTAAGTAAAGTGTTACCCTGAGTTCTGTGAAGTACTCTAGCAAAATAATCCAACTCCAAGAAGGCTTGTGGGAACCTCCAATTTATAGCCAGTCTGTCAATCAAGGTCAGAAGTATAGGTAACAACCTGGGTTTAGTACTGACGTCCGATGTGGGCTGGTTGAAGATGGGCAAACAATCTATGAATTGTGGAATATGGTGCTATTGCTGGTAGATTGTGTCTGAATTGAGTTTATGGTGCTATCGCTGGTCGATTGTGTCTGAATTGAGTTTATTCCTGTGTACCCTACTGAGTGTCCATGAATTGCTTGTTGGTGGTGTGGGAATCTTTTCTCTATTCACATGTGGAAATTTGGGTCCCAGAACACCCATTTAAAATTATTTTAGAATTCCACTAAAACATGAAGACTGATTTTCATAGCAATAGATATTTGATTGCATCACTGAGAAACAAAATAGAACCTAAAGTGCTCTAAAAAGAGAGAGAGAGAAACAGGAGATTGTCAGTGTGGTTTTACAGTTGGCATCCTTCACCATGAACCAGAGCAGAGTAGAAAAGCATCTGTCATCAAATGCTGCAAAGGCCACTGCCCTACTTAAACTGTTGTGAACTGGGGCACTTGAGTCTGAGTAATTCAGGACTTTTATTTTCAGCACATGTCCCCAATCATTCCTGTAGAAATGAAGGCCACCTCTTGACTCCAAATATGCCATTTACCCTTAGCACATAATCTGTAACTTTCATCCAACCAGTAAGAGCAAAAAACTAGAAAAATGTTACATTCTAAGATAAAAGAATTTGAAAGCATTTGAGCAAAAAGAAAAGTGAAAATTTTTTCTATTAAACCAAAAAGATATATTTCCAGTCGTATACGTTAAATGTGCTCCCTTTCACTTTATCATTTGTTCTGTAATGCTCCCTTACTGGCCATAAATAAATGTCACCCTTTATTTAAAAAGAAAAATACCTCCAATTCATACAAATCCAAATAATACACACGCTACTTGTAACGAGGAAAGTGGCCTATATTTTGTGAGATTTTTTTCTATCTAAATGCTAACTAGAGCCTGACCAGGCGGTGGCACAGTGGATAGAGCGTCGGACTGGGATGCCGGAAGACCCAGGTTCGAGACCCCGAGGTCGCCAGCTTGAGCACAGGCCCATCTGGCTTGAGCAAAAGCTTGCCAGCTTTGACCCAAGGTTGCTGGCTCCAGCAAGGGGTCGCTTAGTCTACTGAAATCCTGTGGTCAAGGCACGTGTGAGAAAGCAATCAATGAACAACTATGGTGTTGCAACGGCAATGAGAAACTAATGATTGATGCTTCTCACCCCTCTCTGTTCCTGTCTATCTGTCCCTATCTATTCCTCTCTCTGACTCTCTCTCTGTCCTTGTAAACATAAAAAAATTAAAATAACTAGATCTGATAACTTAAAACAACTAGAGTTTAGAAACATAACCAAGAATAATTTAAGAAATACCTTAGTCCCCTTAGAAATTATAGATTCTTTTTTTGTCTTCTTGTTTTCTCCCTAGAAGCTCATTTTTCCCTTGACAGCTCTTCGACTGTCTTATATTGACCAAGGTCAAGGGGAGAGAATAAATTTGAGTAGAATAAATAGTAAAGATGTTGATTACCATGAAGATATAATTGTGAGATTAGATATTAACAAAAGGAAAGAAAGCAGACATCTGATTAAGTCGGTTAACTAAGTAAGGACAGTTTTACAGTCATTTGGGGCATCAAGTATGTTTTTCAGGAACCCCAGAGTGTAACCAGCACCATTCCTATGGATTAATAGGACCAGGGTGAGTGGAATGCACACAAACCCAGATGGCAGGAGGATACATGCATGTGCAATAGAAGCCAGATAACACCATAAAGAAAGGGAATACATGTGTGTGCAATAGAGTCCAGATAGCACCATAAAGACGGGGAATACATGTGTGTGCAGTAGAAGCCAGATAACACCATAAAGAGGGGGGATACATGTGTGTGCAATAGAAGCCAGATAACACCATAAAGAAAGGGAATACATGTGTGTGCAATAGAGTCCAGATAGCACCATAAAGACGGGGAATACATGTGTGTGCAGTAGAAGCCAAATAACACCATAAAGACGGGGGATACATGTGTGTGCAATAGAAGCCAGATAACACCATAAAGAGGGGGGATACATGCGTGTGCAGTAGAAGCCAGATAACACCATAAAGACGGGGGATACATGTGTGTGCAATAGAAGCCAGATAACACCATAAAGAGGGGGGATACATGCGTGTGCAGTAGAAGCCAGATAACACCATAAAGACGGGGGATACATGTGTGTGCAGTAGAAGCCAGATAACACCATAAAGAGGGGGGTACATGCGTGAGCAATAGGAGCCAGATAACACCATAAAGAAAGGGAATACATGTGTGTGCAATAGAAGCCAGATAACACCATAAAGAGGGGATACATGCGTGTGCAGTAGAAGCCAGATAACACCATAAAGAGGGGGCATACACGCATGTGCAGTAGAAGCCAGATAACACCATAAAGAGGGAGGGGACAACCCAGAGGACCCAGGAAAGATATTGAATGTGGGTAGGGCACAGGCGCAGGCCTGGGGAAAGAAAGCAGGAAAGAAACTGGGTAGTTTGAAAGAAAGCCTGCTCTTTACCCAAACCCAAGAAAATATATAGAAGGTAAGCACAGGCCCAGCTCCATGGCAGCTGTGCTGGCCAAGCACTGTGCCAACAGGCCTGGAATGCCTCAAGCCTTGACAGCAGACATGCAGCTGTGGAAACGAGGCATAGAGAAATTAAGTAACCTGTCCAAGTTCAAACAGCTAAGAATTTTTACACCAGTGATTGCACTGCATATCTGGACCCTGTACCTCTTGGGCCTGGTGGGCACAAGTGCACGCATGCAGCCCCAGAAGTGGGACTTCTGCAGTAAGGCCGAGCTGAACCTCCTGATTGCGGATGAGGCATTGGGCATGGTGCACCTGGGGGGCAGTGAACACACTCTACCAGTTGAGTGTGGAGGAAGCACCTAGCCAAGGGTGGCAACCTCTTCGAGGGCATCTGTGTTCCAAACATGCTTGCTTGAAGCAAATCTGTGCCTTTATTTTCTCCTAGACTCTAAAGGTTTCCACCAGACCTGCAATAAGTGAGCAGATGACTTTCTTGATACCTCTGTCCGTGCAGCAACTACCATAGTTTGCCCACTCTCTGCTTCTCCAAGGGCATTCTATGCCTTTTCACTCTAATAAATCTTCCACTATCACTTAAAATCTTCACACATGTGTCCTTGAAATTCCTTTCCTGTGACATCCCAAGAACTTATTTCCAGACTGTGCTGAGGCAGACCTGCCTTGGTCCTGGCCCTCCTTCACCAACATAATGAGGTTTTTCACTCAGTAACGGCAGCGATATGTTGTGGTTATGTACTCTGGAATCAAGCTTGTTGAATTCAAATCTTAGTTATTGAGTGAATAATGCTGGGCAAGTGATTTAGCCTTTCTGTCACTCAGTAGCATCATTTACGTGATAGAAGTGATGATAAGAGCCTTTTATAGAATTATTTTGACGTTTAAGTGTAATAATATGAAGGTCAGCCATAGAAAGGTCAATCCATAGTAAATCCTTGGTAAATATCAAAATTATGAAAATTTAAAATACAAATTTTCTCATTATATTTCTTCCAAAATATTTTTATACAGTTACCTAGCATTCAGCCAGAGAGATGAATAATTGATTTTAACTCAGTATTTTGTAATGAATTTTTAAATTGTTTCCAATTTTTCAGCTTTTTTTTTCCAAATTAACTTTAAAATCACTTTGTCAATTTCTAATAAAAATATTCCTAGAATTTTAATTGGAATTATATTAAGCCTATACATTTATTTGGGAGAGATTCTTTTACAAAGTCCAATTTTCTCATCCTGGGGTATAGTATATTTATCAACATATTGTAGTCTTAAAAAGTTTCAATAATATTTTGTAATTATCTTCATAGGTGATCATTTATATTTATTTTTTACATCAATTCTTAGATAATTTATTGAATATCATTAGGAAATTTTAAATAAAATTTATTATTATTTCTATTAAGAAATATTTAATATTTTTTTACTGGCTTTTTACTCAGATGTTATCATTTCTATAGTAAAAAAAAATAAATCTTTTTTGTGTGTGACTCTTTATAAATGGAAAAGGCTCAATCTACATCCTCAATTTAGAGTTTTTACCTATAACTATATATTTTAATTATTTTTATTTATTTATTCATTTTATAGGAAAGGGAGAGAGAGAGAAAGAGAGAAGGGGGAGAGGAGCAGGAAGCTTCAACTCCCATATGTGCCTTGATTGGGCAAACCCAGGGTTTTGAACCGGTAACCTCAGCATTCCAGGTCAACGCTTTATCCACTGTGCCACCACAGGTCAGGCACCTATAACTATATTTTTAGTAAAAGCATTTTCTAAAAGGTAAAAAATTTAAGTTTCTAATGTAAATATATATTTAATAAATGATGCTATTTTTGAGAATCACTACAACAAACAAAATTCTTGCTTTATCTTCTTTAAACAAAGGGTCAGTAAAGACTGTTTCAGTCAAATAGAAAGAGCAAGAACTTAAAAAACTTGCTGTTACATTAACAGATCCATTAATAGATTATATACTATAGAAGTCTAACATTTACTACTGTTATGCCTTATTTTTCTACTCATCATTGACTTACCATTCTTTTCATTCTTCTGTAATTGCCATGTTTAGCCTTTAATTACTTGTTTACCATCTACTTTTCTCCCACTCTAAATGTAGTTTTTATTAGGGCTGCAGCTTTTATTGACTTTTTTACTATACTGATAGATACTCAGTCACAATTTTATTCACTTATCTATTCATTTATTTGATAAATATATGTTAATATTCCACTTTTTGTTAGAAACTCTTGCACATAGATGAGGTCTCTGACCTGAAAGTGTTTAGAAATAGAAAGAAAAAAAGTAGATACATCACATAATTTGGGTAATTATGGTCAAATATGGGACACATTTTGAATATATAGTCCA
This sequence comes from Rhynchonycteris naso, assembly GCA_037038555.1. Lineage (NCBI taxonomy): Eukaryota > Metazoa > Chordata > Mammalia > Chiroptera > Emballonuridae > Rhynchonycteris > Rhynchonycteris naso. The sequence goes on along the minus strand of CM072996.1, from coordinate 285,981,943 downwards.
TAGGATCTTCTGGTGGATTAGACTTTGGATCAGAAAGTAAAAATGGTATGAAGACAGATGGCTAGTTTTTAGATTGAGCAACTTGCTGACTTGTGGTTCCTTTTATGAAGACGAGAAAGTCTGGAGGAAGAACAGGATGGAAGTTAAGGTTTGTTTTCAAATTTGCTATATGTGAGAGTGTCATATTTATAATCAAATGAAAGTATTAAGTATATGTTGAATATATATGTTAATATCTCAGGGGAGAAGGTTAAATGGGAGATGAAAATTTGGGAATCATTAGACTTTTAAGCTATGCAATTAAATGAGATCATCTAGCAAGTGACTATAGATCAAGAAGAGATTTGATGTTGAGGAAAAGAAAGGCCAGCCAAAAAGACTGAGAAGAAGCTACCAGTGAGGTAGGGGAGGGGTGCAGAGAAAGAAGGAAGGAAGTAAGAAAGGAAGGAAGGAAGGAAGGAGGAAGGAAGGAAGGAAGAAAGAAATATGTTCCAGACACCTAATGAAGAAGTAAGTGCTTCAGCACAGGGTCTAAGAGAAATTAGTGGTAATAAAGTACCTGTGAGAGGTCAGATGAAATGAATGACTAAGAATTGTCCATTGGATTTAGGCCATTGAGGAGGTCGTTGCTGATTTGACAAAGTAGTCATGGTGAATAGAGTGATAAAAGCTGGACTGAAATGTAAGAAAAAGAATGGGTGGTGATAACGTGGGAGCAGAGGCAATAGACACCTCTTCCAATAATCTTTGTAAGAGAAAAATGAGTCATAACTGGAGAGTGATCTTGAATCAAAGGATTTTATTTTTTAGATAATTGATATTGAAATATATTTATGTGCTGATATATAGGTCAAGTGGAAACAAATGGCTATGCAAATGTCAGGGCTGACTACAAAGAGGAGAAAAGACAGGGACCAAAAAAAATGCAAGTAAAAAGAAAGTTCATAAGCATTGAGAAATGAGGAAGTAACATTAGAGATTTGAGCACTGAACAAATGGTGTAACATAATAATGTCAGAAAGTAGGAAAGCAAATTTAGTAGAATAATGTAGTAGGATTCAAAAAGCATTACTGAGGAGCCATTTAAGATATATTAATATAATTAAAGTGAAACAGTAAGGTTTCCCCCAGTCACATTAATCTATTTAGGGAGCAAATGGCAAGGTTACTGAGGACATATACAGAGGAAAAATTATATTAATGAACCATAGCATCTAAACCAAGTAAGAAGGAAGTGAGGGCTTAGAAATGTGGTGTTAATGTGCTGTCCAAATGGGAGAAAAGAACAGTTGCTAAAGTAATTGAGTGGAAAGACAGGAGTTACTAAAATCTCAAGGAAATAAAACCTTACATAACCCACCCTTACAATTCTCCAAAGGTGTTGAAGAGTATGATTTGAACCATACACACACAGCTCGAGCCATCATGCAGTTTTCTCCAAAGATTAACTATACAATCATCATGTGATTTTATTTACTTATCATTCAAAGAAATGTAACTACTGAGAAAAGCAAGGCCCATCAGAACAACTATATGCCTTTTATTTTTAAGTATGTTTAAATGTTTTAATGCACTGAACTGAAAATCCAAACATCATTCAAACCAATCATGCTATTAAAGCATCATCCTTTTGTTTTTCTGCTTATTATTCTCTCAACACTAATAAATCAGAAATTATATTACTAAGTTCAAACACTAATACATTTCCAGAATAATCTGAATGGCAAATAAAGATAATCTTGTAATACCATCTCAAATACTCTTCAAAAAACAGTTAGGAGGGCAAAAAGTCCATAAAGTAAGGCACAAGGGTAAGCGATGAGGAGCTGTTGTCCTTCCATGTCCAAGGCCGAAATGAAGATTTTGGAAGCTGAGAGACTACACCAGCCAATGATGATCAGTGCCAACACAGTACCAATTGTGCCTCTATAGCAAAAACAAAAGAGATAATTACCTTGCATCAGGGGGAGAAAGGAGAGAGAGCGATTATTGAATAGGAGTTGCCCTGCAAATATCCTTGGTCTAATATTTGTAACTACTTTCCCATCTGTAAAATGAGGGTGTGGAACCATTTGAACTCAAAGACGTTGGCCAGCTAGAAAGCTAGAAAATATTTGAGTCAAATTTATCATCAGAGACTAAATATTTAGTATTTCAGTAAAACTCAAATTAATAGAAAGAGGAATACCTTTGCCATTACTCTCAGACATCAACATTCAAATCATAACTCCTGAAATTCTTTTATATAAAGTATGTTTAGAAACTTTTGTGAGAGCTACAGATTTTTTTCCCTGACACTTCTTCCTAAATTTACCCACAGTGTGAGCAGAAAGATGAGTGGACTTGCATTTCAGTGAGATGCCCAATCCTCACTGCTCCCAGGTCCACTTCTCAGCTTTTTGTCTGAGATATCAAAGCCTGACACAGCTCAAGTAGGGAACCCATGGAACAGGAAGGCACATATATGTGTTGCTTCCCACTTCCTCTCTGAAGATCCCTTTCTTTGTATATGTGTAGATTTTTCAGAATGCTGAAATGAATTTGTTCAAATTTGTATCCTCAAAAAGTAATGATGAGGCAATTGGTGCTTTAAGGAGAAATGGCAAAATAAAGGAGTTAGGTCTAGCCACCTTAGTAATAAAAACGGAGGTGTGGGTGGTGAAGAGTGAATTTTTTTTTCCACGTGCAAAATAGAATGCATAGTTTAGGAAAATAAGACATAAGACCTAGGAGTGGTCTCAGGTACAGCTAGTTCCCAGATTTGAAGCAATGAAGTAACTTAACAAAAAATGTATAATATTATGAGCATTACACCAAAATCTTCTAACTCCAGGAACACTCTTCACCACCAAAATATACTACCTCATTTGATCCTTGTTGGATCTAAAGTTGATAATGGTGTTCATTATTTGTGAACTGACTTTAATAATTGAACCAAAGAAAAAGAAGTGAAAACTGTACAGTATAGATTACAAATAAATAACACATATTTTTCAAATATTCTAATAAATATTATATTCATTGGTTTAATTAATTTCTATAAAGAATAATTTTTCAAATGATTAAACTTATAGGTTTCTGTGTACAAGAATTTAAAATTATATGTGATTAATTTAAATAATATATTAATATGCCTGAAAGGGTAATTTCAGCATAATGATTTTAGGGGTCCGATAGTTTATTTCCCTTTAATATAATTTGAAGAGTTTCTAAATCATTTTGCACAATTGCTTAATAAAAATCTAATTAAAAATGTTAATACTTATGATGATTTTCAAAATCCAAGGGTTTTAGTTTTTTATTTTCTTCCTTAATAATCTGGAGTCATTGAAATTACCCTAAATCTCAACTTTGCTGAAAATAATGTTTAAAAATTAGAAGCTTCTTAAGTGGGCGGTTTTTATAAAAAGGTTGACTACCCCTGCTTTAAATAGTATATTATAGTATTCTTTGGCAAAAGCCTTTAACGAAATAGAAGTTGTATAACCGAATTCTGTATTAACTTGTCAAATGTTTGTACCACACCACATAGTAAATGGGATAGCTTGCCTGCTAAAGAACTTAATCTGAAAAAAGTGGAATATGTTCATGGAAATGTACCTACAGCTTTTCTAAAATGTCTCTATTTGGCATTGGTAAAGTCTTTATATCCTAGCCAACATAGAGTTAATTACCTAAAATGTGGATCATCTAAGAAATATGCAAACTGTGTCTCATTAGGATATGGAATAATGAACACTGATGGCAAATGTTTATTTCTAATTGGGTTTGGAGCATGACAAGTGACAAAGGATGTTGTAATTACTTGGTCTCCCCAAAGTGGTTGTGATATGCAGATGTCCCCTGAGAGTGCTTGACAGAAACTTATCTAGTGCATGCTGACAACAGTTTTGAATTGCAAATACAAACTGCTCAGGAAGTAATAAAGGAAAAGAAATCTTGACTGAGCATATATGTCATAAAATTCTCCAGCATTAATATCCTCATCAGGGTTCCTGGGAATTCTGCACCGCGCGGTGCCCAGCTGAGAAAGAGCAGTTGCTTCCTGCCTGGAAGACAGAGTGCCTGGGAGCGGAGGCAATTTGTCAGTGCTTGCCAGGTACTTACTCTTCTAAAATCAAACAAGTGAATTTTCTGTACCTGTTTGTTATATTACCCGTGACAATAGTTCCTATTGAAGGGTGTGACAACTTACAAAGTGCCAGTTTTAAGATTACTTGGTTTAATCTATATTTTAAATCATTGAAATAGAAACAGCATGTTAGCCAAAACTGACCTACTTTCCTGAATCTGCCTATAGCTTTTAAATGTCATTGGATTCCCCAATTCCACTACCAAAACGATCAGAAAGAGGTTAACTGTTGCCCTGGTGTGGCAAGCTGTAGCGATGATTGTGCAAGTGGGGTCCATTAGCAAACACAGACACTTACTGCAGTGAAAAGAAGATGGCGCAACTGGACAGGATGACCATGGGGAGCAGGCAGTAACCTAGGACACTTGCCACACAGCCATAGGACACCCCTGAAGAGCTCATCAAGTTTAGTAAGGCATAAATCCCTAGGCAGCCAATGGCACTCATGCCATACACGTAACCAAACTGAACTTTTCCTGCCTGAAACAAAGAGAAGAAAACAGTTTGAACACACAAAAAAACATGTAGAGAAGATGAGAACTTCAACAAATCAGAGAGCATCTTACACTCAACCAGCTCAGTGCCGTTCCACCTCTGTAGTCGCTACAATTATCAAGAGACTGAGATTTCTGGGAAAAGCACTGGCTAGACTGTGAAGATTGGTACTGAAAACAAACACTACAGTTGCAATGGCACAGCCATTCTACAGGCAGAAGTAAGAACACTTTTTCTCCCTGTGTTTGCCAAATTGTTAAATAAATGAACCATTAATGAAAAAATATTCCAATTTAGTCTTGGAATTTTACAATGCATACTAGTAATATTAGCAAACATCTATTGGATTTACTGTGCTAGGATGTATTCTATGCATTTGACATCTATAATTTATTAATTAGTCCACATAATAATCCTATGGCATAGGTACCATTATTGCACCAATTTTACACAGGAGGAAATTGAGGGGCTGAAGGAAAGTTTGAGTAACTTTCCCAAGGTAACATAATGCTAATTGGTGAAGCATGGCTTTGAGCCCAGGCAGTCTAGCTCTAAAATTTAGGTCCTTAACATCTATAGGACCTCAAACAAGTCCTAAAATAATGGAACTTATTTAACATTTTACAACCAGGCAACTTCCAAACTTATTTGACTGCGGAAAAATTTGCTTTTATAGTGCTTATTTCTAGTTTAACTGAACATACCTTTGAAAAACCTGATTTATATAAACTAGTTGGTAATTAACCATAAAAGAGATATGTGAAAGGATTTCAATGGTGTTCATGATATACCATGGATCTTCTGAAGACGTACAAAAGCAACCACCACTCACAAAATACTAAGGTCTAGGACAGTGGTTCTTAACCTTTTTTGAGGTACTGAACCCACCAGTTTCATATGCGCATTCACTGAACCCTTCTTTAGTGATAAATAAAATATAATTTTTTTCCCAAATTCAAGACATAGGTATATGTTTTTTTACTGGTGCACAAACTGAGCCATGCATGAACATCACCTTGCTCAAAGAACAAAACCAACAAAGTGCATGAACTCACAACAAATTACGGTGTTACTTTATTCTGGCCTCCGCAGCAGAGGCTTCTCCAAACCCCTGAGACCGACTCATCGAACCCCTAGGGTTCGATAGAACCCAGGTTAAGAACCACTGGTCTAGGAGCTGAAGTATCTCCATTAATTGCATATGGGTAAAGTCACAGTCTACCGTTAATTCAATGAAAGTGGTTTGACTGTTGGCTACCTAAGAGTGCCAAAGCTCCAGTAAGAAATAAATTTAGTTTTTATATTTACATTAAGCTGAATGAAAATCCTAGATAAAGGTTGGATAAAATAAGTCTGGTTTTCATGGGAATTATGCAAAAACATTGAAGAATTTGGTTAATTGATTCAGAACGAGAGCTTTTCAGCTATCTTTTTCCCCTTTCCATAGCTGTTATCCACATAATCTTTGTTTCAGAGAGGTATTTATTTTGTGATTACTTATTGGAATTGTCCAGCTCTTTTCAACTCTTCTTCCTGTACATTTAAGAGGGTTAGTCACTACTAAGTTCTTTCACAAAATGTCCCTGGGTTATGCTGGCAGAATTCTCTTCTGTATTAGCCATAATAGTTTTGTATTCTTACCGATATTATGTGATATAATGTTAATGATGCTAATGGACATGTTAAAAATAGAACACATCAGTTTTACACTGCACCATTGGGTGTGTTTGCTCCACTTGAAAAGCAGTGACACTTTCAAATCACTTTTATATCACTTTTATGTATTAGAGAAATATTTTTACTTAATATTTTAACTGAATATGATAATTCAGAGATAGTGATTGTTGAAATAGTGAAAAACAACTTCCCTATACCAAAGGACACAGAGCTGGACCTTCCTGGGATCAAAAGGAATTTTGTGAATAGGATGAGGTAAATAAATTATAAATGAAATTAATTTGGTAACAAAATTGTCCCTTTCTCTATCAGTTACTGAGATTTTTCTTCATCTTTTTTCTCATTATTTTTGTTTGTTTTTTTTTTTCTATTTAAAGTGCAATTCTGCCCTGTCCAGCTAGCTCAGATGGTTAAAGTGTCATCCCAGTACACCAAAGTTGCTGGTTTGATTTATGGTCAGGGAACATACAAGAATCAACCGATGAATGTGTATATAAGTGAAACAACATACTGATATCTCTCTCCCTCCATCTCTAAAATCAATCAATAAAAATAAATAAAGTGCAATTCCACTTGGCAAGGATCACCATCATTTTTAAATTTATTTTAAATTGAAACAAGGACTTGTAACTGAAATGGAAAATAAGTATTGCTTTTTATTTTTTTTAAAGTACGTGCAGAGAACAGATCACAGGTCCGGTGGTTATCAGAAAGAAATGGGATGGAGGTTGAACTAAAAGGGTAAAGGAAAGGGTACTAATTGTGTGGTAATGGATAGTAACTAAACTTTTGGGGGTGATCACTTTGTAGTACATACAGAGTCAAATTGTAATGTTGTACTCCTGAAATATACATAATAAAGAAAAGTTTTATTTTTTTTAACTTCAAAATTTTCAGGATCCTACTTTTCCTACCTTTATTACTAACTCTTTATTTAAAATACTAATTTATGTGATTACACTTTTATATTGGCCAGGCATATTGTCTTTTCATATTATACTCTTAGATCTACCAAAAATTAAAAAGAAATAAAGTCATAGCTTTAAACCACTCATCTTCATTATACAGAGTTGAAAATAATTTTAAGAGAAATAATAATTAAATTAACATATTTGAAGCTGTTCTTCTGTTTGCTTTTGCTGTTTTGTTTGCCTCCTTCAACATGCAGAAAGCCTGCTAAAAGGCATTGTGCTGTATATCAACATACATCAGAATATGATGAGTTTGAAACTATGAATCTTACACCTCCGGAAATAACGAACAGATTTGGATATTGTTTCTGAATTTATTTTTTATTGTTTTAGTATAAGTATATACTGACCTATGAAATCATTCTTTATAATTTAATGTGGGATATCCAGGGCACGGTTGACTTACCCTCAAATGGATTCTGAGTTAAATCTGACCTCATTAATCTCCACTTTTTTTGTTTGTTTGTTTTGGTCCTTATTGCTCTACATGTTTGAAATACAGTTCTGAAGCAACCACATACTTACTACTGGTAAAATTAAAGTGATGATATTTTTCTAAACAGTTTCAGAAAATTTTCAAATATTCCCCAGAATTTCAGAACTGTAAAGAACCTTAAGAACCACTTTAATAAATCATTTTTGCCCTCAAAATGAAGAAATGAAGTCCTAGATACAGGAATCAAAAGATTGAAGATCACACCTAGGAGCAAAGTTAAGAGTAGACACAATTGTTTTACTTCCAGTCGAGTTCTTTGCCTATATCACTTTCTACTTAAGACAAAAGATAGGATATTTAAATAAAATCAATTAACCTTATACACCCTGAAAAGATATTCATGGGATTAATACTTTCCTTTAAGGGATAGTGATGGTAGTATTTCTGCAGAAAAACAAACAGCTGTTATGTTATAAATTAGTTGAAAAAGAAAGATGAGTTAATATATTAAACTGATCATTTCTGACTATTTGATTAATTGACATCATCTTACTTAGCAGCTTAATATAAGATTATCAAATTACTGTGACAAAGACAGAAGGGAGGTGAGCAACTAAATTAAAACTCTAGTTGATATAGCATTTGATTTACAGACTTTTTTTATTTGCTGTTCAAAGAAAGAAATAAGATGCTATCGTTAAATACTATGGTACTGGGTAAATATGCTGTAATTATTGACCACATTACCATGCAGAAACTAGATTGCTATCAGCGTTTTGATACTGGCCTTAAGTAGTTAATTTTCAAATAACATTTTACAACTACTTTTAAAAATTGTAACCACATTGGAAATAAAAAAACATTATGGGAAGTAGCTGTAAGGGAGGGAAGTGGAAAAGGCCTAGAATTTTTAGTTTTCTATATTAATTCTCCTGCCAAGTTTATCACTTTGTGCCTTAAAACTATACTTTTCAGACTAGTTTGGCCATATGTTTCATCCTCTGTTTTTAATGTATTTAGCATTCCCTCCTTGATATAAAATCATAGGTCTTTTCTCATTTTTTCTTTTTCCTCCTTTTTAAAAATAAAACATTTTTCTACACTATGAACTAGTATGTTATCTAAAATGAACTTAGGTGGAAATATGTGTTTTTGTTTTGTTCTGTTTTTTGGTGTCTTTTAACATCATTAGTCCCAGATATAAAGGATGAGAGAGGTACATACACAAGGAAAATGGTGAAGCCAAAGGGGAAATGTCTTTATAAAAGCATAAAACTAAAATAATAAGGGAAATATTTTTATTGAATTAACATATCACAGTTTATCATTGTAAGTTAATTTGTCCATAGTAGCCTAACCAGGAAGAAACAAGAAGATCCATCTTATACTTCATAGGATATTAGAAATACACTCCAGGAAAGAAAATGATGACTAAAGACAAAGAATTTGCCCAGCATCACAGTACAAATTTCACAGAAAGCAAGAAATAAAATTTAAGCCTTATATTTTTCAAATAGTTTCTTCAGCTATTTCAGATTGACAGTCTTTTTTCTTAATAACAATTAGGACATAAATGTTTTCCTGTTTTGTTGAAAATTTTGATTTGGTAATTTGATTTCTTAAATTTTATTTAATTTTATATATTTTTTTAATCTGTTGTAATGCACGATGGAAGTTTCTCTTTTGTCACAATAGTTTTATTAAATATAACTCCTTTGCCCCCTAAAAATTTAGTTATAAATTAAACAAGTTCAAAGTGATGTACTGCCTTCTGTATTTCCAAAGAGCTCTGCAAAAATGACATTGGAAGGACACAAATTATAATCTGATACTTCTACTCATTACCAGAAGGAAGGTGGCTCCCAGCGCGACACAGAACAGGATGGGCCCAGCTAGGTCGGTTTCGTTCATAATACTGCCATCTGCTGGCTTCAATGGGTTTAACACTGTTAAGGTCTTTTGCCATATGTGATCAAAATTAATTCCAAGTTCTGCAAAAAGGGCGGGGGAAATGGAGGTGATATAAATATTAAAAAAATAGATATCAGTAATATTGTTTGATTAAAATTAATATATCTGCCCTGGCGAGGTAGCTCAGTCAGTTAAGGTGTCCTCCTCATACTCCAGGGTTGTGGGTTCCATCCCTGGTCAGGGCACATAAAGAATCAGTCAATGAATTTGTAAATAAGTGAAAAAACAAATCAGTGTTTCCTCTCTCCTTCTCAAATCAATAAGATAATTTAAAAAGTAAAGTTAATATCTTAATTAATTCACTGACTATTTTAATCTGATTTTTATACCTTTAAAATCTAAAATTCTATGTAAACATATAAACCATAAGTAAAAATATATTTTTGTTCCCAATGAGCTAAAAGAAATATTTTAGACAAGTAATTCCAGAATGAAAAATATCTTTGACTTATGTAGCAAATACAAGGTTAAAATTTAGCTGAAAATTAGGAAGTGAACATTCTACAGTAAAAAATTAAAAATAAAATAGTAGCTAACGGATCAAAACTCCCATCTAATTGTCCATTTAAAAATGTATTTTTTTCTGCAATTTCTATTCCTAACACTTTTGAAATATTGTTATATCAATAGTGGCATAATTTTTTATGTAGCAGAATTATCTAAAGTGAGGATATTTACCCAAGGTCTAGGATTTTGCTTTCACACTGCCTGATGAGAAGAGCAATTCTATGTTAACTGCCTGAAATGCCACAGACGACAAAAGGGTCCTTTTCAACAAGTGAAGGTAATCATCATGTGCACTCAACTCTCTCTGGCTGAGTCTGTGTGTTTAAAGATTAAATTCTTGAAACAAGTTAATGTTCCTTTTTATGAATGCTTGTGGTAGAATAAAATATCCTGCCATTTGCAAAAATATATATATGAAACTTAAGGGCATTATCAGAAGTGAAATAAGCCAAGAAAGACAGATACTGCTAATATTAATAATATGTTGAATCTAAAAGTTAAAAAAAAGTCAAACATATACAAACAGAGTAGAAAAGTGGTCTCCAGGGGCTGGGGGCGAGGAAATAGGAAGTGGTTATAAAAGGGTACAACCTGCCCCAGCAAAAAAACCAAAAATTAAAAAAATAACACACAAAAAAAGAACCCATGCTTTTAATCAAGTCAATGTCCATCATATCTGATAATGGTTATATATTTTTGAATTGAGCCCACTTCTCCCATGTGAAGGATTGTCTCCCTAAGTCATTTGTATGTGGCATTCCTCTTCTTTTCCTGGGATTTAGAAGCTATCTTTGATCAGATACATATTTCAACTTCTTTTATAGTGGCTCATACCACCTAAACACCTTGTGAAGTTGACATTCTATACTCAAAAACACAGATAGGCTTTTGCTAATTACCATGACACATTAGGACCTTGCATTAATAGGCACCTATGCTTTTTTTAGAAGGCCAGGCAGAAGTTGGTCTGAACTAGGGTAGAGTGCATATTCTTAATCCTGTTTCACATTCAGATGAACGATTACTAATTCAAGCTTGAAAAGAAAATAATTGACTGGTTAAATTAATTGTGAGTAAATAGTCTACATTACAACATTCATGTTGCATCCTTTTTATTTTCACAGTGTATTTATATATTTCATAATGAACACACACTTTGGAGAATATGAGCAGTTCACCAATCTTAAAATAAGGTTAGGACAGCGATTTTCAATCAGTGTGTTGCAGAATATTTAAAACATGCAATACCTGGCTATTTAGTTAAAAGAGGAACACCTTTTTTCCTTACATTGTAAAATACAAAAAATGAACACAGCCAATATAACAATAGCCATCCAGTATGAATGAATCAAAATTCTTTCTTTTTTTTTTTTTGTCAGATAGGCAATGTGTGTGTGTGTGTGTGTGTGTGTGTGTGTGTGTGTGTGTGTCGCTGGAGAACTTTAGGAATTAGTTTCTGTGTGCCATGAGAAGAAAAAGTTTGGAAATTGCTGGGTTAAAATGTCTAGTATAATCTTTAAAAAACAGACATAAAAAAATTTTAGAAATACTGTAGTTAAATTAATTTCACCTTAGACTTATGTTGGTTTCAAACTTCATTTTCAATTTAGGCCTTTATGCTAACAATGTTTTCAGTATTTACCACAATAAAGTGACATTTAATTCAAAATATCTTTTTTCTGAAAGAGCACAATAATTATTCCTGAAGAAATTCATGTGAAAATTCTTTGAGACATTATTACTGATTTCAATTGTTTATTTGATGGTATAATTAAATTCTTTATGATTCAACAGGGCATCATAAAACAGTGAATGAACCTAAGACCTAATTAATATTTTTTTAAGAAAGAAGATATTATGTGTTTTCTACCAAAATACATTGCCATGTTACAGGGTGGGACATAGTAGGTGTACAGTTGTGAGTATGTGAAACAGAGTTTACTATGTAATATGCATTAATTGTGTTATTTTCCCTATGAACAACTGTAAACCAACTGTAAATTGCCCCACCTTTTATTTTGGTTTCAAATTTATTATGAGGTGTGCAAATGAGATTATAGGTATTTATTACTTGTAGATAACCTAATATAATGCCTTAATATACAAAATAAAATAAAATAAAATTGCTATGAAATTTGAATGCAAAATTATTGTTTTACTGTCATCTAGTGGCAGTAAAGTATATAATATAACTGCTATAGAAATAAATTAATATGTTTGTTTTCTATGCATATTGTGTCACTGGCCTTTCAAATAAAAATCCAAAATTTTTTTTTTAAATAGAAATCCAAATTTGCTACAAATCCAAATCCAAATTTCAGAAATATTTTTGATCTGATAGACTCAAATTGACTACTCGTTTTCAAGGTTCTTTTGTTAACATATTGATTGTACATTATCAAATAGCAAAAGTTATCATTCTTGTATAAACAAACAAGTCTTTTAGACAACAAAGTGTTTAAGGAATAAGCAAGAACAGTTGCAAATAACATGTTTTTGTGCATGCGGATGCTATTTATTATAGATTCATAATTGTATAGGTAGTTTTGTTGTACCTTCAATAAAAGCTAGAAAATGTCATTTATCACCTTAATGGAGAAAATCTGCCTACAAACTTTTCATTTTTTATAGAGATGAAGCATGAGATTTTTACAAAATTACTCAGACTAAAGAACATATTAGATCAGAGCTTAAATATTCCATAAATTCAAAATGTAAAGTTATATTAAGTACTCTCTCTTTTAGTATACTATACATTTGGTGGGGATAATTACAAAGGAAAAAATAATCAAGAATTTTTTTCTTATCTGTATAAACTAGAACAGAGAATCTTGTATATTTTCTATTCAAACTTGAAACATTAGGGGAGGATACATTACAATTAATATACCACAATAGAGACATTTCAGGTAACTAGAATAAATAATTATTTCAATAAATATTACAGAAAAATGGTTAATTTTTAAAGAAAATAAAATTAAATCCCTAACTTCACATACGAACTTAAACAATGTTGAATGAATTAAAATTTTAAAGGCAAAACAAAAGTATAATTTAAAAATCTATGTCTAACCAGTGGTGGTGCAGTGGATTGAACATCGGCCTGAGACTCTGAAGACTGAGGTTCAAAAACCCAAGGTCTCGCCTGACCAGGCAATGGTGCAGTGGATAGAGCATCGGACTGGGATGTGGAAGACCCAGGTTTGAGACCCCAAGCTTGCCAGCTTGAGCGTGGGCCCATCTGGCTTGAGCAAAAGCTCGCCAGCTTGGACTCAAGGTCACTGGCTCCAGCAAGGGGTTGCTCGGTCTGCTGAAGGCCCCATGGTCAATGGTGTTGCAAGGGCAACAAAAAACTAATGATTGATGCTTCTCACCTCTCTCTGTCCATATCTATCCTTCTCTCTGACTCTCTCTCTCTCTGTCCCAGTAAAAAAAAAAAGACAAACAAAAAAAACAAACAAAAAAACAAGGTCTCTGGCTTGAACAAAGGATCACTGGCTCAGTTCAAGCCTACTCAGTCAAGGCATGCATGAGAGGCAATCAATGAACAGTCAAAGTAAAGCAACTATGAGTTGATGTTTCTCATCTCACTCCTTCTCCTCTCTCTCTCCCTTCTTGACTCTCCCTCTCTAAAATAAAAAGAAGAAAAGAAAAAGAAAAAGATTACTGAGATGTAAAAAAGTCTATAAGAGGATACGAGCAGTATCTAGAGTTGAAGAAATATATTCTAAATAAAACAGAAATGGGAAATAAAATTTATCAAGAAAAATATTGTGGAGCTGACTACACAAATATTAAAATTTATGTATGCCTTAATGCCCCATAAATAATTTGATGGCAAACACAATCTAGAAAGATATATTTGAAATACATGTTCCAGACAATAATTAATGTCTTAACTATATAAATATCTTTAAAAATAAACAAAGAAAAAATCATGATAGAAGTAAAAATTTAATAAACCTAAAAAATGTCTATATTTTCTAGTAACCAAGAAATACAAAATATTAATTTTGCCATTTGCCTACCATGTTAACAAAAACATCTGATATTCTACTATTAAAGTGTAGTAGGATATCTTCTTTCTAGATTTGTTTGGCAGTGTAAGTACTCTTACCCCAGTAATCTCATTGTTATAGATCCATCCTCAGGACAGAGTCTATGATACAGGTCAAAGTTATTTACTATAAAGTTCACCAAATTACTACATTCTGTTAAAAAAAAAACCAAAATACCATTTAAGGTGAGTTTTAATTATGGCACTTTTATGTGATAAAGTACCATGAATCCATACTGTACCATGTTTCCTTTCTTCTTTTTTTTTTTGTATTTTTGTTTTTATTTATTTTGTTGTTTTAATATTCCATATAAGTGAGATTACATGATGTTTGTGTTTGTCTGATTTATCTTACTTAGCATAATATATAGAGAGTATTATATATCTTTTTTAAAATAACACTTAATGATTTAAAGACTACATATGTAGAACTGCTCATGATATAGTGTAATTATAAAGAAACAAAACTTTAAATACATACATTCATAAAAAAACAGAGTAAAGTCTGGAGAAATATATGAAATCGTTAATGGTATCATATCTCAGATAAAATTTTAGGTGATTTCTCTCTCCTTCTCTACAATTATCCATATTGAATACTGATTACTCTTTTAATTCAACAACTGTCAGTTTCTTAATGGAGTCAAGAAAGTATTTTAATGAGAATAACATAAATTTCAGGTGTCATTAACCACAGAGGCAAAATAGAGTAAATTGATTAAACAGATCCAATTCAAAAGGTAACTGGTTTCAAATGATCCAAAAAATCTACTACATTTCTGAGTGATTTAAATCTTTTAAGTTTTCACATTTTTAAGGCAAAGAGAGTAGAATGTTTTTATACCAGGTGACAGTTCGTGTTCTCATGGGGCAAATTAAGGTCTTCTAATGTAAAAACTGGGAATTTTAATCTATCCCTTTTCACTTGGTAGCATATAAAGGATTTGGAGCAATTAATCTGTGAGTATTTCTCCTTAGCTCTCAAGTTTAAATCGAATTGAGTTCTAGTTTTCTATCACCTATCTTTCAAGGATCATGTTGACATCCTTGAAGAGCAAAAGCCGTAAATGTAAGGTGGCTGGATACCAGTCTCAAGGGACAAGACATCCCTCAAATCTTCCGGGACCTTCAGCTGCAAGTGTGTCTGGGTTTTCTTGCCACCAGTAGCTCTATGTAGTGGAAACATACTTTTTCCCATTTAGCCATGCCTAGCTGTGATTATGCTGTGTGTAAGAGTCTGAAAGAAAAAAAACTCATATGAGCTAGGCTTGTGTCCATGACAACAAATAAACAATAGTAAGTTCAGAAACTACAGCCTTAGAGTCCAGGCAAATAGAGCAGAATATAAAATAGGCTGTTATATAGTGGTTTTGTTAACTGGGGTGGGTAGGGTGGTCACTTTGATATGACTACTTTTCAAAAAGATGTCCTCACTGTTTTCTAGACATTGTCAGGGAAGTTCAAATTTAAGAAACGGGAAAAGCATTTAGTAACTGCAACAACAGCATAGCAATAGCACACACCTACTTCCACCCCACACAAACATGCAATAGACTTGCACTGGCCTAAGTGTCTTGAGTGGGCAGACTTGCTTACACATGGAACAACTGCACATAAAACCCTGGATGCAGCATGCTGACAGCATACATTAAGTGTTGATTGTTGCTATTATTCTCGAGCTGTACACACATTAGTAGCACTTCTTTAACTTATCTTCTAGCAAAGGAGGCTCTTCATCAAAACTATCAATGTAAGGAGATTGTGAATAACAATCTGGGTTGGACACTGGCTGAAAAAACTGTCCAGTGTAACCTGATGACATGAGCGTCTCCGGTGGGACAAAGGCAAGTGGAGGCTGCTCGCTGGCTTGCAGTCTGGAGGAAGGAAAACACTGGTGTTTACACATCTAAGAAAGGGATATCACGACAAATCAAAGAGGAAAACCACCATTTTTTAATGAGTAATTCTTAGTTTTATGAATATTTAAGCATGATGGAAATAACTTACTTAAAGTTTATTTAATAATAGTGAAGCAACTGGTCATGGAAAGACTTCTGGATGAATGATCCATACCCACTAATATTTATTGATTATGTGATTGTGTCCACCTTTTGGGACACTTTTTCTCACATTTTCTCATGTAATTAAACTCAGTAAGGTAAAACTCTATCATCTTAGTCCCATTTTACAAAAAAAGAAATAGAAGCTCACAGAGACTGAACGACATGCCCAGTATATCAGGACACTTCAGATGTCAGTCTCTCAACTGCATTGTCTGAGTAGCGCTCTGCTTTGTACAAATGCTGCTTTTTTCATTGATTTTCAGGGGCAGTCACCAAACATAACAATCCTTATACATGTGTTGAAGCAGCAAGTGAAAATCACAATCTTAATAATATAACTAATTCATAGGAAAAAATAAATACAGAAACTAACTGTTGTCTGTAAAGAAATAGACTTTTTAGTCCTGGCCATTCCTAGACAATTAATGTCAATCAAATTATCTTTGAACTTTTAACTAAAAGTAGTCAATAGCTGGCCTTAGGGTTACTCTTTTGAAGTATGCAATTTAGTTTGTCCAAACATGTTTCTTGCCAAACGTGATTCTTCCTTGGCCATGCTTTTGTTTGTTTTTTATTTTATCATTTGTGTGTGAAAGTTGTAAAACAATGATCTTAGCAAGTAATTTCTCATAAAAACTAGAGAAAGAAAGAAAGAAAGAAAGAAAGAAAGAAAGAAAGAAAGAAAGAAAGAAAGAAAGAAAGAAAGAAAGAAAGAAGAGCTTGGTTGATTCAAGCATGGACCCTAGATGGGGTTGCTCAAATCAACAGAGCTATCCTCAGTGCCTGGGGCCGATGCTGGAACCAATCAGCCACTGGCTGTGAGAGGGGAAGAGAGAGAGAGAGAGAAGCAGATGGTTGCTTCTCATGTGTTTTCTGACTGGGAATAAATAGAACCCAGTACATCCATATACCGGGCTGATACTCTATCAACTGAGCCAACCAACCAAGGCCACTATTTCTTTCTCTTAATAATTTGAATAGATTTCCTGTTTTAAAAATTAGAGAACTATACTGGGAAAATATGACCTAGATAACTGACTATAAGTGATTGGAAATGATGCCTACTCACATGACTGAATTCTCATTTTAGAATGAGAAATCTCCATCTTATTCATTCTCAAACAAGAAAATTGTTGTTGTTGTTGTTTAAAATAAATTTATTTTTTTAATTTTATATTTTAAAACTTTATTCATTTTAGAGAGAGAGAATGGTGGTGGGGGGAAAGGAGCAGGAAGCATCAAATCCCATATGTGCCTTGACCAGGCAAGCACCGGGTTTCAAACTGGTGACATCAACATTCTAGGTTGACACTTTATCCACTATGCCACTACAGCTCAGGAAAGAAAATTGTTTTTAAATACAAATATCTTCATTGTCTTAGCAAGCAGCAGTCAACCAGTTTTCAGATTAGCATGACATTGAGCTGAACAAGCTTTTTTTAAAAAAATTTATTGTGTTTACATAGATTCAAGTGTCCCACCTAATACATCTCCCCTGCCCCCATGTTTCCCTCATCCCCCTTGCCCCTCTTTCCCCAGTGCCCTCCCCTCTTCCCTCCAGGATTTGCTTTTCTGTTCTCTATAACGCTGTGTTATGTATATATAATTTCACCAATCTCTTTCTCTTCTCTGATCCCATCCTCTCATCCTCTTTCCCTCTGTCTGCTTTCCCTCTGGTCCCTTTTATCCTGTCTTCACCTCTACTCCGTTCCTCAGTTCACATTTGAACAAGCTTTTTAAAACAAGTTCCCATATATTTGGGGGTGGGGGTCCAGAGATAAATTTGAACTATAACTACCCTCTGGATTACTATATCTTTTGCCAGGATGATCAGCATATTATTTTGACTTGGGGTGCATTTTAATTTAACTGTTCATTGAATAAATAAAAGGTCAATCTCTGGAGTTGTTTGATGTGCACTAGTAAATCACTGCTCTGACTTATGTTTTATGTACCTCATAAAACTACTGCAGATCATATGCCCTTTTCTAATTCCTAGGACCTGACAATGTGGGTAAGAATTTAAATGTTACCACGACCAAATCAGGACTTAAATTTAAATGCTAAGCAGGCTAGACCATCAACCTAATACAATATAATCAAGAGTTTTCCTCATTTGGTTATATTAACTTTCATCTCTTGGTCATCTTAATTTCTAAGTGACATTGATATGTAAAATCAGAGAAAGAAATTAGAAAGGTGGGGTGGGGAGAAAGTTGTGACTATGAGTCCCTGCTTAAAGGGGAAAGCTTTGTCTCCTTCTTATTAGACATTTCAATATAGTTTAGGTTGAAAATATAGACAGCACATACTGCTCAGGTGCTGATCCCATATGGAGCAGACAAGGAAAAAAAGAAACAGAAGTTTGGCTTAACCTGTGGTGGCGCAGTGGATAAGGAACTGGCCTGGAACACTGAGGTCGCCGGTTTGAAACTCTGAGCTTGCGCCGTCAAGCACATATGGGAGTTGATGCTTCTTGCTCCTCCTACCTTCTCTCTCTCTCTCTCTCTCTCTCTCTCTCTCTCTCTCTCCTCTCTAAAATGAGTAAATAAAGAAAACTAAAAAGGAAAAAGGAAACAGAAGTTGAAGGCGACTGGTTCCTTTCAGTGAAACAAGAGGCCCTGGCTAGGTAGCTTGGTTTGTTGAAGTGCCCTCCTGAACTGCCAAGGTTGCAGTTAAGATTTCTGGTCAGGGCACGTACAAGAATCAGCCAATGAATTCATAAATCATAAATATATGTTTTTCTCTCTTTCTCTCTCTCAATATCAATCAATAAATAAAAATTATAAAAATAAAATAAGAGGACAGAGCTGAAAATCCTTTCAGATAGCTCTTATGGTATATTATGTATTTTGAGTTACTGTCTTGTAATACCTCACTGCTCAAACTACTCTCTCTGCCTAAAACACTTTTCTGGTTTTTATTTTCTTGATCTTCCAAGGTATAAATTATCAATGAAATAAAATGAAGTTATATTTGAGTTGCTAGACTTTACAGTGATTGAGCCAGTTCTTCACAGCCTTGTCCATTCCTCCCACATTTTTAATAATATATCAAAAGATTTTAATTTGCCTAGTCATAATATTCAGATGATAGATAGATAGATAGATAGATAGATAGATAGATAGATAGATAGATATTTAGAATGTTTTCACTTTAAGAAATTTTTATGGTAATCTGACTGATGCCAGACAACACAGAATAAAGGCATGCATGAAATAAAATTCTAGATATTTGACTTTTATAGTTTTTAAAACATTACATACCAATACCTTTTCTTATCAAAAGAGCAGGGGTTCAGAATGCATGGCTAGGACACAGCCACCTACCTGCCTACATCTGTAGGAGTAACCAGCTGAAAAAAAATAGTGTCCAAATGTGCCTGGATATAGCTGGAACTAGAGTTCACAATGCTTATGGTATTTAATCTGTCTTTTCTTCCCGCACCTGAAACTGCCAAGGTACTTACTTACGTGTGTTTAGAAAAATAAACTTCAGTGATTAAGAAATTTGAAATATTTGTTATGTGGTTATTTGGCCTAAACTTGTTGGAATGGCTAAGTGATCACACATCCCAGTTTGCCCAAGATGTCCACGTTTATTCTTGTTTTACCAACATTATTATCAATAGTACCTATTTTACTTTCAAAAATGTCTTGATTTATAACCGATCACATGTCCTCTCTAGTTATAGACCTAATTAAACAATTTTGGATTAAAATCCTAATCTCATTTCTTATTAGCTGGGTGACTTTGGAAGAGTTTCTTCATGTGTAAACAGAATAAATGGACTTATCTCAAGATTATTTGAGGATACAATGACTTAGTTTACATAAATCTCAGAATAGTTCCTAACATAGTAAGAGTTCAATCAATGTTAGCTATTATGAAAGTTGAAAGGTCTGACCCTTTTCACAGTTCTCATCTAGACCAACAAAAGGCATCCAAAGAAACAACTTGTATAAACAAATACAATAAGTTTAGGTGACTTTAGGCAACATGTCAACTACTTTTGCAAACTATAATTACATAAATAAATAACATTTATATAGGGGTTTTACTTTAATGCTTTCTTTCCTACACATTCTCACAAATGCTCTCTATGACAATTTTATGAAGTGGGTATTATTATTGTCCTTATTTCTCAGGTAAGACACGAGTCAGGGGAGTTATATCTTTCCCAAGGTCACAAAGAACAAATGCAAGAGTCAGAACTTGAACCAAATTTTTCTCACGCTACATGCTTTATTTTGGGACTACTAAAAGGTAAATACTAAATTCTTAATCACTTTTATTTATTTTCAACTGAAGGTGAACTGTCTACTCAAATAACTAACACATTCTAAAATATGTTTATCTTGATTCCATTTAGTTTTCTCATTGTGTTAAAATGGCATATTTAATTGCCTACCTCTAAAAGAGAAATTCTTAAATGTTGTGAGAGAAAATATTATTAATTTCTTCTTTATCTTTGGGTTCATCATGTCCTTTTTTATTCTTGACACACAGCTTAATAAATATTTATTAAATTGAATAAAATATGTTTTTTAAACAGTGTTCCAGAAAATACAGCCCCTGTATTCAGGCTCCTTATTAAGGCAAACTCTTCAGCTATAAATGGGTCTGAGGGGGTCAAGGGGATCTATGGAGAACTGAAGTATTTCTCTGCCATTTCCTGACATTTGTTCTTGGGCACTTTACAAAAACATACTTTTGCTTCCTTCAAGCAAACTTACCTACCTGGAAATCCTTGCCAACATATTATTACTTCTTAAAATGAGAATGTATTTTCTTAATATAAAGTACTTACTTTCTAGATCCATTATGACTTCCATAGGCATCATAATCATTACAACTTTGTTCCTGATTATCAATGGTATAATTAGATTGGTAAAAATCAGAGTCAAATTGTCCCAAGTTTGACATCCTAAAAAACAAGAATGTTTTTAATTAGAAATTTAGGAGTTGATAAAAATTCTTTTGAGATATTACAAAAGTTAATTGACAATGTGATAATGGATAGATTCCCATCAGAGAACAAGGTATTCTTTGGATGGGGTAGATGAACTATTGGGGAAAGGATATGAAAATGCATACTAGGGAGTCATTTACAGATCGTGATCTTCAATTAACTTTTCTGAAGTTTTCACTCACCTTGACTGTGACTATGACTAAATTGACTTTTATTGATCTGAAAGATCTAATATTCTTCTCCAAATATCTTATTTTCAGCAACTTTATAGAAAAATTTTAAGTCTGACCAGGTGGTGGCGCACTGGATAGAGCATCAGAATGGGACACATTGGATCCAGGTTCAAAACCCTGAGGTCACTGGCTTGAGCACTGGCTCACCAGCTTGAGCACAGGGTCTCTGTCTTGAGTTTGGGATAATAGACATGACACCATGGTCACTAGCTTGAGCCCAAGGTCGCTGGCTTGAGCAAGGGGCCACTCACTCTGCTACAGCCACCCATTCAAGGTACATATAAGAAAACAATCAATGAACAACTAAGGACAATAAGGAGCCACAACAAAGAATTGATGCTTTTCATCTCTTTTCTATCTGTCTGTCCTATCTGCCCCTCTCTCTGTCTCTGTCACACACACACACAAAAAGTATGACTTAGTACACATTTGGAAGGTTTTGTTTCAAACAATGTTAGTTCCTCATTTAAATTGCTACTTATAATAATTTGCATTTAAAAACTTTAAAGTTATATGTATTGCTGTTGCAAAGTCAGTAAGCAAATGGCTGTTGATAGCAATAGTATTTCATTTTGATTTTTCCTGGGGCTTTAAAATGTGCTAACAGCCTCCCGACTCCCTTTTGTCTGAGTCAGAGAGAAAAGGTTCAATTCTGGTCTGTCTTTCTATAAACTCTCTACATAGTTTCTACTCTGGGGAGTAAAGGGAGTACGTGATCTTGATTTAGACCTAAAAACAGAAATATCAGAGAGAATAAGAAAGATTTGAGAGGAGGGAAAGGTGGAGAATAAAGTAATAGCAAGGTAATACTGGTTCTTTGGATGAAAATTAGAGAAATGGTTTAGAAAATCTTTCAATTGTACAGATATGGTTATTCAATTTAACATTTTAATTTTTTTCTTTGAAAAACTTTTTATTTCAAAAGATTAAATTTTAAAACCAGGATGAATTTATACTAAACTTATAAGAATCTATGGAATACTTAAAACATTTCAGAAAACAGATCTGAAATACCAGTTTTTGTTTGTCAGCTGTAATGTCATGGATATTCAGAACAAGAAAACTTCTATAATACAAGAAGAGTCCGGATATATCATATGCAAGAATTGACTTTGCAGGTACTAATTTTGACACCTTTTAGATCTGTATGAGAGTGTGTTGTGTTGAAGCAGCAAACCAATGAGTGTTGCATTTTGGATATTTAGTTTTATCTTTAGTTAACGCCACCTGGTGTATTCATTTATACCATTTAATATATGACACATTGTTGTAGTATGTATAATTTTGTGAACTTTATTTCCCTTTGTATTCATTTTAAGCATCTAAATAAATTGCTGTATTGTGCTTTAAAAAAATAATCTATGGAATACTGCTTATAAATCATCTCACATGCATTATATAAACAGTCTTACCTCTAAGAGCCTCATTAATCAGCAATATTCAAGTAAGAATTGTCAAATATATCAAATTTTCTCAATTCAGTAAAAATACAGAAAGCTTTTCTAAAATTAGATGCAGTGATTCTTACATCTGATTTAATAAATCAAAATTTTTCATTGGTAATATATATAAAAGTAGCTATAAATTATGTAAGCTAAAACCAGGACTAGGAGAATGTTAAATCTTTTAACAACTTATAATTTAAAGAATTTAAAATTTAATAACATGACTTTATCAGTCCATTTAAATGTTATTATAAAGCATAAAGAGTTATTTTTCTGGAGAATACATTAAGTTTTCATAACATGCACAGTTTTATGTAATATTACTATTGGTTTTAGAGTCATTACATAGCCCAACTTTATATTTTGTTTAACTGCTAAGTTTTTTAGAAGGATCAGACACCTACCTTTATGTTATTTTATGTCAGAAGATTCTCCTGAACAAACAAACAAATGTTGTTTTACTTCAGGAATTTATAACAAGTCAGTGAAAAGATAATCTGCTGGCTAAATATATGTTTCTAAATTTGACTCTGACACTGAACAGATGCTTGCCAAAAACCAAAGCCAAACACAGTATCTTATAACACTTGTTAAAATTTACAAACACAGTGAAAGGCATAGAGACACAATTTGATAAAGTAAAATGATTGATTCAGTTTCTTTGTGGGCACATCCTATTAAACTGACTTAGGACCATTTATTTGAAGCAAGTAATGGAAAGTAGGAGAAAACCCCTTGTGCTTCCTAGTGTATATGAATCAACCTAGACAAGATTTATAAATTGTATGCAGTACAAATTAATATATGGTACATGGTTATAATAGGATGATTTTAGCAACTATCTGAAAATGGGTGGCCAGTTTTATTCAAATCTGAACAATTCAATTTATATAAACAACATTTAGGAAAGCTACATATAATATACTTTGGTATTTTTCCCCTTCTTATTGAATATATTTGGGTGATGCTTGTTAACAAAATTAAATGAATTTTAGGTGCACAATTCCACAACATATCATCTGTGCACTATATTGTGTGTACACCACTCCAAGTCAAGCTTCCTTCCATCACTATTTATTCCCTCTATACCATCTGCTTACGTCTGTTTTTTCTCTTGCTTTTTATTTCTCCAGCAGAGTCCAAGATGAATTACTAATGTGATCCAATATTACTTTTCAGATATAGGGTATGTTATCTCCCATTTTCAAGGCAATCTTGACTACTGAAGGCATCATCTACCCCAGGAAACTACTAAGTTGGTTCCCTCTACATCTGTGAGTTACTTCCAGAAGCCTTCTCCTGATTTTGACCCATGTAATCAGGGTAATACTTCCAATGTCTATCTGAATTTGGTTATTTGGTCCTAATATTAGGATCATGGCTGGAGGTCAAGTTTCCCTGTAATCTGCTTCATGCTGATTCTCCTTCTAGGACTAAAGATTTCCCATGTAACCAGATCTCAGTTGCTAAAATCTGTTTTTTAAGGGTAGATTATTTGGTATTTAGGAATTTTCCATTAGGGTCAAAGGCAGAATGGTAAAGTAATATTTTTCCACATTGTTTAAAAACATTTGGAATTTAAACTTCTTTAATTAAGAGTTGTCCTTTACTAGGTCACTGGTCAGGCAATAGTAGCTCACACATTTATTGAGGAACTCCTATTGAGTACCAGACTATGTTCTAAATGCTGTAATTACAGAAGTGTACAAACTAAGTGAGCTGTCTTAAGATATAATTTAGTAATGATTCTACTATATCTACAACAAATAATACTGAAGAGGCAGATATTGTTCTATGAAAATTAGGTTTAAGTCATTTAAGTTTTGCAACAACTTTATGAAGTATTATCACATTTCACAGAAAAAGAAGTAGAAATTTAATAACTTGCACAAGTGGAACTAGAAAACTCATCCTGAAACCCACAGTATTATTTAAGATAATTTCAAGAATTAACCAAAATCTGTGAAGAAGTTAGCGTATGCTATGAAGACGAAGAGTGCAAAGGGGAGAGGAATTGGGTGCTTAGTAAAGGCCTCTTAAGAAAGTCTTTAGAGTAAGACCTGAGTGATGGGAAGAAAGAAGCCACCCTAAAGGCTATACAAAAAAAAAAAAATGATTTAAAGCAAATGCTCTGAGATAGCAAGAAATTTGGAGGGTTTGGGTTTAGAAATAAAGCCACGTGGTAGTGATTTTGAATCAGGAAAAGTTGAATGAGATGAGGTCAGAGGCATAGACAGTAGCCAGATCATAAAGACCATATTAAGGAGTCTAGAGTTCATAAAAGTTGAAATGAGATGCCATTGAAGGGTTTAAGCCAATGGTTCTCAAAGTGTGCACCAGAGTGCACAGTGTACCATAGAAGATTTCCAGGCGCACCCTATGTTGTTCCAGAGAAATATGTGCCTGTTGGGGACCAAAAAGCCAACAGGGACTTTGGAGTTTAGATTTCTGAGGGACAGAGGTGTGGGGAATTGGCTGTAAGCTGACAGTCTACCCAACCCTCCCACCTCACTTGCCTGATTAGGTTGCAAAAGGCTGTTAAACTTTGGTGCTGGATTGTTTACACTACCCCCATGTTCCCAGGAAAGACTGGAGGCAAGTTTCTTCTATCTTTTGTTTGGTGTAAAGTTAAGATGATATGTATGGTGAGGGTTTTCTACACTCAACACAATTACGAGTAAAAAGAGAGGAATTCTTCAATGTATTGATGAGGAAATGAGAGTTTGCCTTTCAAATATATGCCAAAACATTGAAGAAATCATTAGGACACATCAGGCTCATGTTTCTCATAAACAGGAGAATGAAAAAACTTAACACATTCGCACTGGGATCTGCCGAATTTACTAAATCTTACTGAGAATGTGTCTAGATATATAAAAAGATAACTTTTTTGTCGTTTTTCTTTTTATTTTGTAACCCCTCTTTTTTACGAATTCTAAAAAGCATAACTAAAAAAATGCAACATATAAATGCTTTTTAATGTCAGAATAAACTTAATTTTGTTGTATTTATTTTGCTAAATTACCATAATACACACTTGAACTTTATATTTTTTATTTAATATTTGACTTAATGATTATAATATATTTTTCAGAAATTTGTATATAGGGTGCCTATAATTATTTGTAGGATTTTAAATGCGCCCCGACTTCAAAAAGTTTGAGAACCACTGGTTTTAAGCAATAAGATAATATAATCAGTTTTTGCAGAAATAGAAGAGAAAGACTAGTTAGGAGGATGTTGTGGCTGAAACACAGGCATGAGATACAGGTGACCTGGACCAGGAGAGCAGTGAGAGTGGGAGAAAGTCTTGGCAGCTGTGCAAAGAATGAATTGAAGGGATCAACACTGGAGTAAGCGGATAAAAAAGAAGACTGTTCACTCCAGGAAAATGAAGATAAGTTGTTTCAATTGGAGAAGGTCCAATGGAGATAGGACTAAAGAGGTGAAGAAGATATGTGCAACAAATTTATAGGGTTTAATTTCTATTGGATAGGGGGAAGAAGAGAAGAACAATTACTGTTGATGATTTTCAAGAATTCTGACAACTCTGTCCTAATGTACTAATGTTATAGGAAAGGTCACATTGCTATAGAGTAGCCAAATTTAAATCATATTTTTTATTCCTTCTTACAAAGTTCTATGTATGCATGATCATAGGATGCTAACTGCAAGGATTCAGAGTGTATTCCTTTTTTTGAATATAAACTTATTGAAAAGTTTATCATACATAGTTTTAATATTAATCCATTTAGTTAAATTTACAGCAATTTCTGTGCTTTTAAAGTTAAATTTCCTTCATGATAAAACATCTTGATTAAATAAATTGCAGAAATATGTGGACCGGAAATGTCATATAAAAATGATATTAATTTAAGCCTCAAGTAAAATATAAGCCATGAAACATTGAAGATCGAATGACTACATTCTCCTGATAACTGCATTAATAGACCATAAATACATATGCCAGAATATTTTGAAGCTACTCTTATATATGTAATACTGTATATGTATAAAATATGCATTTAAATGTTTTTTTTTCATTAATGAACCATTCAATTTTTATACTGTATGCTGAAGGACAAAGTTTAAATCAATATTACAAATAGGCAGTTTCTAATATTGCTGGAGAGCATTATGCTAAGTAAAATAAGCCAGTCAGAGAAAGATAAATAGGATATGATTTCAGTTATAAGTGTAATCTAATAAACAAAATGAACTAACAAGCAAAATAGAGACAGGCTCATCATATAGTAGAGCAGGTTGACAGCTGTCAGTGGGCATGGGTGATGAGGGTGGAAGGATTCAGCAAAAAGGGAAAATAACTCAAGGACACGAACAATAGTGTGGTGATTGCCTGCAGGAGGGGAGGAGGGAGAAGAGGGTATAGGAAAAATAAATGGTGATAAACACTTGACTAGGGGGAGGGAACACACAATATGGTGGACAGAAGGTGTGTTGTAGAATTGTGCACCTGAAACCTGTAAAAAAAATACAAATAGTTTTATAAATTGATTATTTTAGTTATTGACTTAAATAATTATTTCTGGGTTCTGAATGGTCAAAAAGTCTGAATAATATAAATAATGATACTCATCTGATTTAAAAAAGGTTCATATTCTATTTACCACCACTTTCTTTTCCTTTCCTTCTCTTTTTCCCTTTCTCCCCCGTCCACCATGTTTTCTCTCCAAACTTACTCCTAAGGTGATCTCAAACATATTCTGGCTTTACAGACCATCTATATACACTATATAGTGTTCCTGAAGTACATATGCAGTCCTCACATTGCTTCACGGCTTCAGAGAATATATTTGATATTTCATAGACATTTCAACCTTATAATCCAAATCGATTTTTTAAATCTCTACCCTCCCCAATCCAATGTTCTATTCTCCATTTCATAATATAAAATCATAAACCACTCACTCACTCAAGTCAGAATTTATCTAATCCTTCAATGAATTCTATTGATTCTGTCTCTAAAATATATATCCCATTAACTGATTCTATCACCAATACAATCACCCTGGGTTAAGCCACGAGATTCTTCCTCTTAGACTTTTGTTTGTAATTATTCACTTAAGTGAAATATCCCTTTTATAGTAACAGATTGATAGAGGGTAATAAAGTTCACATAATAAAGACTGTAAAAGCATATCTTTAATGGCACAGTGACTTGCCAAAATAATTTAAAACTTTCTTCAGTAGTTTCTGACTGCAGTTAGCCGTGGAAATAAGGAAAATAATCTCCATCTGTAATTTCTTTAGATACCCTTTAGTAACCTGGAAAGTTTTGAAGATATTGTGAGCAGATCAATAGCTATATCTGAAACAATTTGCCCTGTACCTGACAATTACGCATACATATATGTATTCAATTAAAGGTTGAATGACTAGATAAACGCATGAATGACAACTATTTTTAATTTTGCATTTTCCAGAACCCTATATTTCAACTGGCTTGTATCAACCTAAGAATCATATAAGAATATGATATTCATTATTACAATCTGCAATATAAAAATGGAGGCTAAGAGTGGCTAAATGACTTGTGCAAGGTCATACATCTAGCAGGTGGCGAACCCAGTTTTGAGAAATAATTCTTTCATTCAGCCCAGTTGCCTTTCATTATTCAGACTGTTTCTTACAAAAGGCTACCTATGGCTGTCCACAATACTGGTATTAAGAATGTACCTATTTGGAAACACAAAATAATATTTATTCACAAACTCCACGACATATCTTTCACCTGAATGAAGCTACCAATGGACCAAGAAAAAATGTTATCAATTTCCATCTTTGCTGAAAGAGAAATGTGTTGTTACCAGTGTTTAGATAGTAATTATTTATTATGGCAATCTGCATTGCAATTTAATGTACATTGATTCCATTGTACCTTAAATTTTTATTCATATTAAGACACAAAAAATACAGTACATTTTGTGTTCCATTAATCATTTTTAATGCATTTTGGGCATATTCTCTCCATGCCCTTTTGTTAATACCACATAAGAGATTGACCTTTAAATACTATGCTGCTTCTCTTTTATGAGTTTAAAACTGTGGCCCTGAGTATTACATGGTCACATGAAAATGGGCATAAAATTCTGATTGAATGCATGAATTTTAAACAGCTTACTGTGTTCTATACCCAGAAAAAAATAGAAGTTCCAGTGTTTTCCTTCATTAATACTATGATAATTATCTTTGACTTTTAATTTGACCATTCTTATTGCGTTCACTTTTGTCTTTGAAAATATTGGAATCTAAAAAAATTATTACTGAACACTTATTAAGTTTTTAGTTTGGTAATAACTGTTAGTAAAAACATAATTTGCACCTGAAGTTATGAAAGTTGATGTGAACAGTAGTTGAGTTGTACATGCTTACTAAGCATATTGTTATAATAATTATTTCAAAATGTAATAACAAATCTAATTTATATACATTTAGCACACTTAATCACTAATTTTTATAGAAAATCTCCCCAAGGAGTTGTAAAATTCTTCCACAAGTTATCTAACCACATAGATTCTCAGTTCCCTCATCTAAGAATAAAATTTATACTTAACTCTTAGGGACTATTGATATTCTCTTTATCTAATCAACTGAATTTTATCTTTCTATGTGTTTCATAATATATCTAAATTATTAATGAATACATATATATATATATAATTTACATATGTGTAAAAAATATGAATATTAGACAGGATTTGGCAACAGGAGCAATTAACAGTGGGGCAAATAGTAAATATTTAGAAAGTTTGTCTATCATGATTGTGTTTCTAAGTGAAAACAAACTTGGATTAATAATAGGTGTTTGTGTCTCTTATTCACTCTGTGTTCCTTATTCACAGTCATGCAGCACATAAATATTTTTTAGTGAACTTTATTTTCATACTACATAAATGTATATAAAAAAATTTATTTTACCAAAAAGAAGGTGGGGGAAGAGTATTTTCAAATTCCGTGTCATGTAAACAGATTGTGATTAAACATAAAATATTTCTTTGGCATTCATATTTTACTTTTTAATAATATTTCTAATAATAGGTTAAGACTGACTTTTATTGCCAACATGCCATTTATTATTTTGACTAAACGCCCATAGATACCTGTCAGTAAATATGAAATTATATATTGACTATATTTCTTTTAGCAATAAAAGAAATTTTTTTCCCTATGCTCTGTCCACAATTATACCTTTGCAGTTATATGACTGTTAAGATTTTTTTTGAGGCATTCCAAGTCTTATTTTAATAATTTATTATACTCAGTGTGTTAAAGTAGTTACAGCAGTTTGGAATAAATGACTAGTTTTCAATACAGAAATTCTACTTAATAAGACAGTAGCTCCACCTTCTTTGGGCACTAGGATCTCAGTAACTACTTAAAGCAGGGGTTCTTAACCTGGGTTCTATCGAACCCTAGGGGTTCAATGAGTTGGTCTTCAGGGTTTGGAGAAGCCTCTGTCATGAAGGCCAGAATAAAGTAATACCGTAATTTGTTGTGAGTTCATGCACTTTGTTGGTTTTGTTCTTTGAGCAAGGTGATGTTCATGCACAGCTCATTTTGTGCACCAGTACAAAACCATATACCTATGCCTTGAATTTGGAAAAAAAAAATTATATTTTATTTATCACTAAAGAAGGGTTTGGTGAATGCACATATGAAACTGGTGGGTTTGGTACCTCAAAAAAGGTTAAGAACCACTGTTCTAGCTACTTCAGAAAATCCCAAGGGAGTTAGGGGAGACAGACAATAGAATTGGTATACAGATCTCATTCCCTTATCATTATCCTTCACCTTACTTAGCCAGAGCCCTGCCCTCTGCAGGGGAAACATTTGTTGAATTGGAAACTTGATGATGATAGAGTCAATAGTACATTCAGTGTAACTCCCTCCCCACCCCACTTTCACTTCTGGTCAAAACCTTCCTAAGGTACACTGCAATCATTTTACCGTCAGATGCATTAAAATAATAGCAATAATCACTGACAACATGGGCAATTTATTTAGAATTCCACGTGATACCAGGGCATATCTTAATCTCACGCTAATTAAAATTGTACTTCCCCTTCACATAACTGCCTTAAATCCTTGAGCGGAAGCACGCTAGCGTCATGACGTCGTTCGACGTGAGGACGTCGGCGTGCGGAGCTCTTTCTATGGTGTTCCGGCGGGTCCGCCCGTCGAATGGCGCTTCACGCAGCACCTCGACTCCTCGATTTCAGAAAGTCTGATTGAATTCTGTTCGTCGGCCCCCAGCCGCGGCATTTTGGAGAAAAACGAGCGGCGGGGGATGGCGCCGTCGCGTCCCGGGGTCCTCCCCTGACACATCCGTCATCCGGGGGAATGTGGACTTCTGCGGGTCGGGGCTGGTGGCGCGGCTGCGCGCTGGCCGCGTGGGTCCCGAGGGTTAAGGGTTGGAGGCTTCCCTGGCCTCTCTGCTTGCGGACCCGCGGGGCTGCTCGCAACTCCTGGGTTCTGGACAGGCTCTACAGCTCTGCAGAGCTCAAGGTGACCGCCCCTTAGTTTCTTTAATTAGGCAGATATTAAAGATTGGGAGGCTGCTTGCAAATTTGGAGATGGGAAGGGCTCCCAAGGACTACCAGGGAGCGATTCTGTAAAGGGGGCGGGGCGGAGGGCGCGCGTGCGGCTGAGGTTTCGGAAGACCCCACGGCTCGCCAGTCACCTTGGACAAGTCACTGCAGGTGTTGACTCATTTGTGAAGTCTGTAACAAATTCATCGTTTATGCGAGTCACTGAGCTAAGTGCTTTGCATGGATTTCTTTAATACCCCTAAAAATCCCACTGAGGAAGCTACTAGTATAAACTATTAATACATTTTCTTGGAATTAATTAGCCATATGACCTGGGCAAGCTG
This sequence comes from Rhynchonycteris naso, assembly GCA_037038555.1. Classification (NCBI taxonomy): domain Eukaryota; kingdom Metazoa; phylum Chordata; class Mammalia; order Chiroptera; family Emballonuridae; genus Rhynchonycteris; species Rhynchonycteris naso. Next base: position 285,950,091 of record CM072996.1, on the reverse strand, counting down.
TTTGACCTTTCTGTGAATGTTTCTTCATGTATTAGATGAGATAGTATAAAACATAGAATTCCTCTTTTTGAGAATTGCACGATGGGAGGCATAGAACTTTTTGGTCCAATACCTAGAATATAAGAAGCGCTGGGTATGATGGCTAAGCTTCTGTTGTATTACTGTATTTTATATCAGCCTAAGCAGACTTGTGTAATTCTGACTGTGTTCTTGTGGTTGGAGAAGGTGGGTGTTCTGCAACTCTATAAAAACTACACTGATAACTATGAAGAGAGATAATTTAGACAGAAAAGTGAAGTAATTGATTGCAAGTAACTAAAAAAATAAGACTTTACATAAAATTACTATAATCAGTTTTGCCCATTTCTAAAGTGAATGTGAAATTTAAAATGAATTTATATTGCAATTCAAAGTTATCTCTAAATCTTTTGAACGCTGGAGGAAGACTCTTACAGGCCAAACAGATCAGTTTTAGCTGTTTTGCCGAATTTCTTTCAGATATAGTTGCACATTGTCTGCCTTATATTGGAGCATTTATAAAAAAGGAAACTTAATGCTCATGAGAATGTTGTATTTCATTGTAATTTCATGGGATTGTTTTTTTGAGTACAAAATAACTGACATATTTTACTTGAACACCAATTTTTAAGCAGTTTGTAATGAGTTCCAGTAAAAATTAAAGATGTGTGCAACTAACAGTCAGGAGTCACATATTAAAATGTTTTTGAATTTTAAGTTAACAAGAGCCTTTTTTGCTTCTGTGATCTTTTTTCCCTTCTCAGAGAAATTGTATCTAAGTTAAACTTTTGAAGACTCTTAGGAGGAGGACAAATTTTTAAATAGACCTAACTTGGTGATTAAGTATGTGAAGCCAGGAAAGGATTTCCTCTTTTTTTTTTTCTTTACCTTAAAAGGTTTTGTTAGGTTCTGTGCTCTCGGGTATTTCATGAGTTCTAGGTATCTTTTCTTGTGTTCTCTTGATAAACGCGGTTCCTTATTGACCCTCTTAAGTAGTGGGAATATAAAGAAGTTGTATTTAGCTGTGTAGTCACATTTGACAGTGAAACTAACATATTTAATGAGTCATTATAATTCATTGCTTATGAATTTAGCCATATGCGATTTTATTGTCAGAGAAATAATATAAACAATATAGATTCTGTAAATGAAAATTTTCAAAGAAGGATATATTTTGAATTAGAATATTTGTTTATTTTGTGTGAAATTTATACTGGTAAATGTAACATTTATCCCTCCTTTCCAGGAAAAAGTTGACATGTCTCAATTCCCTGTTGAAAATATTAGAAATTTCAGTATCATTGCACATGTGGATCATGGCAAAAGTACGTTAGCTGATAGACTCCTGGAGTTAACAGGTATTTTCATTTTAATTACACACTTGATAGAATGCAATGAGTAAATTCATAATTACTTTTACTACACTTTTTAAATTTGGTTTTAAATTTAAACTATATGCAGTATTGTTTTTTTATAAAAGCCTATATAAATATTATGTGTTTCTACTGATTAGGGACAATTGATAAAACAAAGAATAATAAGCAAGTTCTTGATAAATTGCAAGTGGAACGAGAAAGAGGAATCACTGTTAAAGCACAGACAGCATCTCTCTTCTATAATTGTGTGGGAAAGCAGTACCTTTTAAATCTCATTGATACACCGGTAAGTTTAATATTAATTTTATCTGCATTGTTAAATTTAGCCTTGTACTAATAGTGCACTTAAATCCTTGTTTGGTTTTTGAAGTGAACATTAAACACCTACCTTTGCTTTTTGTTTTGTCATTGTCCTTAGGTTAGTAAATTATTTTACAAGTATGGACTGAACAGAAGAAAACGATTAGCTTTCTACCAAGTGTATTGAATAGATTTGCCATAATGCCACTCCCTAAAAAAATTATAACTAACATTTAGAGGTGTCAATATTTTTTGTTTCTCAGGGCCATGTTGATTTTAGTTATGAAGTATCCAGGTCATTGTCCGCTTGCCAGGGTGTTTTACTTGTGGTCGATGCAAATGAGGTAGGTACTTTTCATTTTATATGATGTGACTGATATACTATCTGGTTGTTTCAAAATGTTCTTCTTAAAATGTGTTTTGGAAACAGAATTTTTATGTTGGAATAAAATAAGATTTATTGTATTACTTAACTAAAATCATAAGCTTTGGGCCATCAATTTGAAGTTTTATTACATTAAAGCATTTTTGTGAAATTGACTAGCTCATCTTTTAAAAATTTTAAGCTGATCAGAGGAATTGTTTAATTCTATATTTTGTTGAAATATGGCATACATGTATCCTATCAAAAAATCCTCTATTTTTAACAGTTCTTAATTTGAGTTTTCCATATCACTTTTTAGCAGAACTTGACAAATATTTTTGAGGTCATTTTGGGCGATTTTAAGGTAATAGTAAGGGAAGTATTAGGTTTAAAGAAACATGCCAGTAACATTACCAACTTTTTTTGTGTTATAAGCATACGATAAAAACATATTCAGCCTCACCAGTGGTGGCACAGTGAATAGAACATCTACTTGGAATGCTGAAGTCCCAAGTTTGAAACCTTGAGGTTGCCAGCTTGAGTGCGGGCTCATTCAGTTTGAGCTTAGGATCGTTGAAATGACCCCATGGTTGCTGACTTCAGCCCAGAGATCGCTGGCTTAAAGCCCAAGGTTGCTGGCTTGAGCCCAAGGGTGCCACTGCTCAAGTGGCTTGAGCAAGGGGTCATTGGCTTGGCTTGAGCATCTCGCCCTCACCCAGTCAAAGCATGTGTAAGAAACAATCAGTGAACAACTAAAGTGCCACAACTACCAGTTGATGCTTTTTATCTCTCTCCCTATTTCTCTCTCTCTCTTTCTCTCTCGCAAAAGAACAAAACAAAACAAAAAACATACTCATTTAAGATCTGTGATAAGCTATTTAAAATAAGCTTTTGATATATTCAGTTTCTCACAAACTGTTCGTTAAAAATCCAGAGATATGTTTGTTATGTTAAACCTTCCATGAGTCTGTGAGGAAAAGGGAATCTCTATCTTATATACATAGTATTGGGCTTTCTAAACTTTATCACATGACCGTATCATATAGTAGGTGATGACCTTGAGGGTCTGTGTTTCATCTTTATGTCTCTAATGCCTAACACAATTCCTCCCAGCAAATGCCTCCTGAAGTGAAAGGTATTTCACAGAGAATAATCCCTATGCAAGGAAGTACAGATATCATAGTTTGTCTTATACCTCTGCTTGTGATGAAGATGTGTGGGATGGTCTTGAATTATAAGTGTTGTGATCGATGGTAGAATGAGTATCTCTGTCCTGTGTCTTGCTATTTCCAGGGTATTCAAGCCCAAACTGTAGCAAACTTCTTTCTTGCCTTTGAAGCACAGCTATCGGTAATTCCAGTTATAAACAAGGTAATTACAATGAGAATGCTATTTATTACTTTACTTTCTCAAAGTAAATTTCGTGTTTGAATACCAAGTATTATTATTATTTTTTGTATGAGGGATCCTTCAACAGTTTATTAACTATATTGGTGGGACTTATTTCTTTGAATTGCATGTGGTAGAATTGTAACTCAGACTCCTATAACCTCCCATGTAGTTGGAAGATTGTTTCCATAAATTACATGGAGTGACTGACAGAGGCTATTTCTATAAGAAAGGTATGCTTGCAGGGCAGCTAAAATGTGTCGTTTACAAAAGAAAAGGAGCTTGTCATCTAGTAAGAAAATATAGGACATGAAATATAACAGTTAAGTGCTAAACTGAGCACTTTTAATAGACCTTAACCTTTATTTTTCAAAATTAATAAATTTAGAATTTTACTTCAAATACTATTTTAAATAAAAAGATTTTAAACATCTGCATTGCATTCAGTGTATTTTTTGATATTGGAGTTAAGTTTAAAAGCAGCAAAGTTGACCCATAGGTAAGACAGTTTGTTGTAAGTTATATCTAACTTAACTAATAAAATCAGTTTATATGGTGTTAGTTAATAAATTGTTATTGAACTCTTCTGTTGCCTTGAATCGCTGATAACCTAAAATTTTTGCAAGCTGTGCTATCTGCCCTCTTAGAGTGTCATTAATACTTTTAACTATTTCCAAATACTATCATTTAATATGTAATACACTTTATTTTTATTAAATTAAGGCATAATAAATTATTTTTCTTTAAAGATAGATCTGAAGAATGCTGATCCTGAAAGGGTTGAAAAACAAATCGAAAAGGTGTTTGATATTCCAAGTGATGAATGTATTAAGGTAAAATGCCTTTTTTCCAGACTTGGTTTACAAATCTCAGATAATTGGCCTAAGTGAAATTTGACAGTATTGGATAGCACATCATTATATAATGTTTTTATAGTTTTACAGAGTTTTTTTTTACTAATATTTCATTTGACCCTCACCAAAAATTCTTATTACATGGTTAGGACAGATAAGAATTATTCTTGTGATACAGTTGAAAGAAATGGGTCAAAGATTTTATCACTTTCTTTTTTTTTATTTTATTCATTTTAGAGAGGAGACACAGAGTGTGAGAGAGAGAGAGAGAGAGAGAGAGAGAGAGAAAGAAAGGGGGGAGGAGCTGGAAGCATCAACTCCCATATGTGCCTTGACCAGACCAGTGCAGGGTTTTGAACTGGCGACCTCAGTGTTCCCAGGTCGGTGCTTTATCCACTGTGCCACCACAGGTCAGGCGATTTTATCATTTTCTTAAAATTGAAGCTCTATAGTTAGCTAACATGCCAGGCCTGAAATGTAGGTCTTCCACAGTGCATCGCAGAATTTCTCTTTGTATGCCATTTTACCTCTATGGAAACATTTTAAAGAGCAGGTTTAAATTTATTTCAAGACATTTGTACATGTTCTTGGAATTGAAAAATAATTTTTTTTTTAATATAAGAGCGAGCTAGAGTAATAATCTTAGGAAAAAATAGATTTTATTTATGTGAAAGTTAATTAAATTTGAATTTTTAAATGGACCTTTCTAATGCTGGTGTGGGTGTTAAATAGCCACATACAGTCTGCCATGCTGCATGCTTGTGTAGAAAGTGTGTCAGTGAAGCAAGAGTGTTTAGCTTCCACTTTCAGTCTTGTTTGATTTTTGCAAAAGCAGATTTCATGTGATGAGTGTTATTTGTTTAACCTTAACACAATATGTGATTACATACAGCTTGGTAAGGACTGAAAAGCAATCATTTTTATTTTCTTAGCTATACACACAGAATTCAATAATTTTTAATATGAAGTGGGGCCTGTTATTTGACAGTCCTGGAAATTTGGTTTCATAACTTGGATTGTATTATATTAAAGTCTAATTAACTATTTTTATTTTAGTACATGTTTAAAAAATTCATTCAGATGCTTATTTGGTATGTTTCAAGCTAGGGGCACAGCAGTATACAGGACAGACAAGATTCCATCTAATTGTGTTTATATTTTACTTGGGAGGCAGTGATTGAATACATAAAGAAAGAAGTAAGCATCTTAATTATTGAATGAGACAACTGTTGTCAAGGAAATTCACTCAATAGGTTGTATTGTTTCTGGTGGAATACCACAATTAACGATGGAAAATGTTTTTTGCTCAGAGAGATGTGATGCAGAGTAACTAGCGAAGACCTCTCTGGTGAACTACACCTGAAGAAATAAGAGCTGAGAGAACTGCATTCTAGGAAGAGGAAAGAGCAGCTGGAAAGGCTTGGCACTTTTGGCAAGGATTGATATGTTTAAGGAACAAAAAGGAGACACACGAGATGAGATGGCTTTGTAGAAGTTGGCAGGAATCAAGTCAAGCTGGGACTCTTGCTGTGCTACAAAGCTGAGGATTATTCTAAGATAGTGAAAGGATTTTAAAGCAAGAGAGAAAATAAACTGAGCATTCAGGTTGCCTTAGACCAGTGATGGGAAATCTTTTGAGCTTGGTGTGTCAAAATTCGTCAAAAAACCAAGCATAACTTGGGTGGTGTCACTTTTAGAAAAACGGCCTAACCGGAAGTCCCAGAACTAAACGCTCTGCCGGAGTTCTGTTGTTTTGGCCTACAGATCTCCGGCGAAGAGTGTCTACACTACAGCAAATGTTTTAGCCTTGGCTACTGCACCTAACCGTGCAGGAGCCAAGGATGAAACATCCTTCTCAAAATGCAGCCCCATACTCTTGCCACGTGTCATAGAAAATGGCTATGCGTGTTAGTGCTAACACGCGTGTCATAGGTTCGCCATCATGACCTTAGAGAGTGGCTTGGAAAAGAGTAAGAAGAGATGGGTAAAATCAGCTTGTAGTAATATCCTAGGGCAAAATGGTAGAGGGTAAGTGTTGATCTAGAGAAGTGGGCAAATTTGATGTATATTTTGTAGTTGTAATAGCTTTGCTCATGGGTTACATGTTGGAAAATGAAATAAAGGGAAGAATCAGGGGCCTGTGGTTTTGAGCAACTAATCAAATACTGGTATTAAGTGGAGAAGACCTGGGGAGAAACAGTTACAAGGGGAAAGTAAAAAGCTTTGTTTTGGACATAGTAGGTTTGAAATTTCTGTTACACATCCAAGTAGAGATATAGCATAAATCTAAAATCCAGGCAGTCATAGAGAGGGCTGGCTCAGGAATAGATATTTAGGAGCATTAGCACGTATGTGGTAGTGAGGCCATGGAAATGGATATAGTTTTCCTAGCGAAAGTTTAGATAGAGAAGTCCTACAAGTCAGACTACATGATTGTCCATTTTTATGGTGTTATGAGTAAGAATCTGAGAAGGATTAGAGAGAGCTTGATTCAAAGGGGAGCATAGGAGGATTGAGTTTTTAGGAAAGGGGAATAATCCTCAGATTGTATTAAGAGAGAAGGCAAAGGGTATGCAGATGGATTTGTATATTTGGATAAGGAAGCTTTTGATGTCTTTGTTTCCTTAAATGAGTTGAGAGGCAAAGTTGCCAACAGAGAAAGGGGAAAATGTATAGATTGAAGTAAGGTGGTGTGATTTATCTTACTGAGTGGTAGTGTGAATGTATTAGGGAATTGCATCTGGGACTGCTAGGAATTGTTAACTACATCTGGAGATCTGTGGTCTTGAATTTACAAGAAACTGGCCAGACCAGTTCCTGATTTTTCTCCAGTAATGTTACGCTGCTCTTGTTATGAGCACAGGAAAGACATGTAGTTGGATGCAGTCACAGTTGAGGTTTTACCATCTGCTTATGATAGAGAGTAGAAAGTGGTTGAACAGTGATTGTAAATAGTGGACCTTGGAGTCTCATCTGGAAAAGGAGGGAGCAGAGGACTAATAGGTAAGTGTCCATTCAGTGGATTAGAGGTTGTGATCTCAATGGATTGTTCAGACAATGTACTAGCATCTAGTGGTTCTCATTTGGAGTTTTGTACCCCTATTTCCCCTACCTCCTGAAACCCCCAGGAAACATTTGGCAATGTCTGGAGGAAGATTTTGTTGTTACAGTGGCGGGGGGAGAGGGGGTGCTAGTGGCATCTTGTGGATAGGTGAGATTCCACGGATGCTGTCAAGTATCCTACAGTGCACGGAATATGTCCCAAACAGAATTATTATTCAGCCCCAGATGTCATTATTGCGGAGTTGAGAAACTGATCAAGAATGAGTATGAAGGGTAGGTAGGAGGTGGTATTCAGGGAATGGCTTTTATTTTTTTTTCCCAGGGACAGAGAGAGACTCAGAGAGAGGGATAAATAGGGACAGACAGACAGGAACGGAGAGAGGTGAGAAGCATCAATCATTAGTTTTTTGTTGCTGTTGCGACACCTTAGTTCATTGATTTCTTTCTCACGTGCCTTGACCCTGGGCCTTCAGCAGACTGAGCAACCCCTTGTTGGAGCCAACGACCTTGGGTCCAAGCTCGCTCAAGCCAGATGGGCCCACGCTCAAGCTGGCGAGGTCGGGGTCTCGAACGTGGGTCTTCTGCATCCCAGTTTGACGCTCTATCCACTGTGCTACCTCCTGGTCAGGCAGGAATGGCTTTTAGGTTTCAGAAACAGTCCAATTACTCGTGACGGCAAAGGTCAGTCATACACATGTATTTTGAATCTTTTGGCTTTTTCAGTGTGATAACAGTAGTAATAATATATCTTATAAATAACCTGTATGCCATCCACATATATTTTATCTACACAACAACGTTGAGATTTAGGCAAGATATGAATAATCACTTTATCAGATGAAGAACTTGAAGCTCAAAGAAATATGTATGGGTCAAAGTCATATATTCCATATCAGGGCATGACTGTTACATAGAATTTTTGAACTCTTACTCTACTGTTTTTTGTTGTTTTTTTTTTACAGGGACAGAGAGAGAGTCAGAGAGGGATAGATAGGGACAGACAGTCAGGAACGGAGAAAGGTGAGAAGCATCAATCATCAGGTTTTCATTGCCATTGCGACACCATAGTTGTTCATTGATTGCTTTCTCACATATGCCTTGACCGCGGGCCTTCAGCAGACCGAGCTACCCCTTGCTGGAGCCAGCGACCTTAGGTCCAAGCTGGTGAGCTTTTGCTCAAGCCAAATGGGCCCGCGTTCACGCTGGTGACCTCAAGGTCTCAAACTTGGGTCTTCTGCATCCTAGTCCAACGCTCCATCCACTGCGCCACCTTCTGGTCAGGCTCTACTGTTGTTTCAACACCATGATCAGAATGTTATAATTTAATCCAAGAGCCATAGAATCACTTAACTGTACTGGAAGGACATTTGTTACTATATGCTTCTGTGCTTTCTAACAAATTGATACAAACTGATAACTATTGGAATTCTTTCTTTTTTCTAAATTATTAAGCTCCATCAACAGGATAGAAGAAAGGTAGTTTTAAGTTAAAAAATGTTTTTTACATTTATTTTTAGATTTCTGCTAAACTGGGAACAAATGTTGAAAGTGTTCTTCAGGCAGTCATCGAAAGAATACCCCCGTGAGTCTTTTGCTAATTTTATACTGTGTGTTTCTTTTTTTTTAAAGACCATCAATTCAGTCTGTTACTTAAGCTTAGTAGATATGGGAAATTTACTCTGTGGACAAAGAAAATAAATTTTTAAATTTATTTTTAGTAATATATAGAAGACATACAGTACAGAAAAATGAGAGGAAAGGATGATAGGATCTCTTAACAATCAGTGTATTAAGGAGACTTGAATACATTGGAAATTATTACAATTATTATTCTTTTCTTTAATACTGAACAAATATATTTCTTCAGTTTTAAAAGTAATTTTAAAACAGTCATTTAAAAATCAAGGTTGAATGAAAACATTTATGAAAATAGACATTATTTTATAGAAAGATCTTTTAATTTTGTCAGCCATTTGCGGACCTTGTTCAAGTACTATAATAAATTAAGCATATTATTTGAGTTATAAATATGTGTTTTATTAGGAAGATTTTAATTTACTATGTGTACGTATATGTATTTTTTACTTATTTTTATTCTTTTTATTTATTTTTAAAAGCCCTAAAGTACACCGCAAAAATCCTCTGAGAGCATTGGTATTTGACTCTACCTTTGACCAGTATAGGGGTGTGATAGCCAATGTAGCATTATTTGATGGAGCGGTTTCTAAAGGAGATAAAATTGTATCAGCACATACCCAAAAGACATATGAAGTTAACGAAGTAGGAATTCTGAATCCCAATGAGCAGCCAACTCATAAACTGTAAGTAATCCACATTAGTAATTAAAATACACTTGTGTGTATTACTATCTCATCCTTTTTCAATTGGCATACTTAGAATGATTCCAATTTGGAGACTTAGAAAAAAAGCAAAACCTGATTATATAATGCAGGTATCTAGTGAGTGATCTTTTGAAAGGAATCTTGTGAAGGATAGTAGAAACTTGATACATCTTTATTCCTTTGACTTGTCATAACTAATTTTGTGATCCAGTGTGGATAGTATTCTATATTGATGTATTTCTTGAGACAGTGAGATAGTTCCTTCACCCGTATCCATATTCATATAGTGTAACATTTAGACATTTCATTTTTTTATAATTAGACTTCCAACATAAAATATATAGAGAAAATGTCATAATTCTTCTTTTTAGTATGGACTTTATGGTAGAAACTTGATTAACTATAATTACTGCATGTGGGGTTAGCAAGTTAGTGTGCACTGTAAAAGGAGTTCTGAGTTCACTTCTAAATATTTAATTGAGTGCCTACTCTATCATTACTCTTATGTAGTGATAAGATGAATTACCTTGGATACATAGTTGGAGTTTTTATGGCCTTATTTGCAAAAATGAACATTTAGAACCTGTATAAGTCACACTTGATAGTTTGCTGGTATATGTCTCAAACAAGCGTATTTTGCTTATCACATTTTTCATTTAATTGAGAGTCATAAACACAGTTTATCTTAATTGTACTCAGGTATTTCTAAAGTCTCTGTATTCTGTCATGTATATTATATACTGGCCATTACTGCATCTTCAATTAAGATTCTTGTACTTCATCCTAAATGTAAATTAGTGTGTTATCATAGAGGAAATCTGCTTTTATTTATAAAAAAAAGGGGGGACTAAAGTAAAACTCCGAAATCTTGGAATTTGCTCTTTTTCTGCAAGAGGAACATCAAATAGATGTAAGATTTGTTGAGAGTTCATTTACTTCTGCTTGTTTTCTTTCTGTTTAAAGCAGTGGTTCTTAACCTTTTTTGAGGTACCGAACCCACCAGTTTCATATGCGCATTTACCGAACCCTTCTTTAGTGATAAATAAAATATGATTTTTTTTTCCAAATTCAAGGCATAGGTATATGTTTTTTTACTGGTGCACAAAATGAGCCGTGCATGAACATCACCTTGCTCAAAGAACAAAACCAACAAAGTGCATGAACTCACAACAAATTACGGTATTACTTTATTCTGGCTTCCGTGGCAGAGGCTTCTCCTAACCCCTGAGACTGACTCATCGAACCCCTAGGGTTCGATAGAACCCGGGTTAAGAACCACTGGTTTAAAGTACATTTGTACTTTAAATTGTAACACTTCACTAATAGAGTTTTTACATTACAAGAAGTGTTTTATATTTTTGTACTAATCAGTTTCACTATGTTTATATTATATTTAGCTGGTGCTTAGTATGTGCAAAGGTGGGCAGAGTCATGAAAAAGGCCTCAGGCTTATTGTTGGTAATGGGCTTTAAGACATAGCATGTTCTTTTGCTAATCATCCTTAGATTTGAGAGTTTATATGTGTAGCATTTAGTTGCAGTTTCATGATGTTTTGTTTGGAAAGTGAGATTTCCTGAGAAGGTAGAGCTTATTGGGAGTATGTACTCGAAAACATTAAAGCAGTAAATATTTCCATATAATAATTTCATTTAGATATGCAGGACAGGTGGGCTATCTGATTGCTGGGATGAAAGATGTCACTGAAGCACAAATAGGAGATACATTATATTTACATAAGCAACCAGTGGAGCCCTTGCCTGGGTTTAAATCAGCGAAACCAATGGTATTTGCAGGTGAGGAGCTCACAAGTTCAAAGGATGAGGGTCAATTTATTCTGTCACTTGAAATAGAAATTGCTAGAAATACTCATTTTAAATAATAGCTAATTCCACGATACTTGTATGTATATGTGTGTATACTCTTAGCATATTAGCTAATTTCATATAGTAAAACTTTATGTGGGAGATAATTCCCAAAATTTTTTTAGGACTTCTTAAGAAACAAGTCTCTTACTTATGGAAGAGTATAGTAATATGAATTTTCTACTTTTAATATTTTAAATATTTATTACTGAGTACCTTCCCCTCAGCTGGCCTTTCTGTGACATTGTACAAGTGTTGGCATGGAAGAGAATAGTGTCACCTCACACAGTATAACTTCCCAAACTTCTACTATTTTGCGGAATTATAGACATTTGAAAAAGGAAGGCCAGATTGAATGTCATCAGGTTACTCTGTGCCTGGTGTCCATTCAACCCTGTTTTTCTCCTGTAGGTTGCTCTCATTTGGAATTATGAACTTTGTTTATATCCATTCTTAGGCAAAGTTGGTCACTTGGATTTGGGAGGACTTGAGATATCAGAATTTGAGGAAACAGGAACTTCATAGTTTTTTTCAGTGAATTGAAAAAAGCAAAATTTATCTTTGAATTTAATGACTAAACTGCTATAGAGAATTAAGAATTCAGTGTAATTTTTATTTATATTCCTATTTTTCATTTGTTAATGGAGTCTCATTTGTGGTTCTGCAATGTCTTCCACATTTGTTTCTTGAAATAGTGTATTTTCCTAGGCCTAATTTCTATGGTTCTTTTTTGTTTTCCTTATATTTTTGCAAAATCATAAAACATCACTTCTAGTATGAATCCAGTTATAAATTTATTAAGGCTATGAAATTGCAACATACTTTAAAGTGAGTATAACAATATTCATAATTTTGTTATTTTTTAACAAACTGGTATTTTGGTGAATGAAATATAAGAAAGTTATTTACAAGCTATATGAGGCCTGTCCTGTGATAGCGCAGTGGATAAAGGGTTGGGCCCGAATACTGAGGTCGCTGGTTCAAAGCCCTGGCCTTGACTGGGCAAGACACATACAAGGAAACAATTACTATGAGTTGAAGCTCCTGCTTTTCTCCTTCTCTCTCACGGTCACTCTCTTTACTCTCTCTAAATAAAAATCTAAAATTTTAAAAAGCTAAATGATTAATTTTTGTCTTGGAAGCATTGTGTATTTAGTTCCCTTGGCAGCTTTTCACATGTGCTAATTAGAAATTATTATGTCCTCAGGAATGTACCCTGTAGATCAGTCTGAATATAATAACCTGAAGAGTGCTATAGAAAAACTGACTTTAAATGATTCCAGTGTGACAGTTCATCGGGATAGTAGCCTTGCACTAGGTGCTGGCTGGAGGTAAGATTTAATTACTCTGTAGGGTCCCATGTTTATTGAAAAAGTTTAAATGTTTTATTGCTCCTGAACATTTCTGAAGATAAGTTCCTATTAGTATAAAGTGAAAAAGAAAACAGTAGTTACCTATTCTATAGGTAATATTCAATAGGTAAGTTTTATAACAATTTTAAATAGAATCCCAATAGAACATTGGAGTCTTATTTAATGAAATTATGCTAGCATTGAATTATGATGTGAATTGCTTAAGTGACTGATTCCACCCCATCCCCACAAAGTAACAATGCATTCATCGTGGAAAATAGAGCCCATGGGACATAAACATTTTGGAGTTTGGCTTTTTCTCCCCCAGATTGGGATTTCTTGGACTTTTGCATATGGAAGTTTTCAACCAGCGACTAGAGCAAGAATATAATGCTTCTGTTATTTTGACAACCCCTACTGTTCCATATAAAGCTGTGCTTTCATCAGCAAAACTGATAAAGGTACTGTTGTGCGTCAGGATACAAGGGAAAACTAAATGTGTGTGAGTACATGTCTGCAGAATGCAAGAGAAACTGTACACCATTAGCTGATTAGGTATTAAAACTAAATATTGATTAATAGCAATAAAAATTGAATTACCTTTTAATTAATGATGGATAGTCTATGTGAGAAATAATTTATGCAGCATTTCACTTAATAAAAATCTGCATATTGTCAATATTAGTGCATTTAAATTAGTAATGAAAATACTGTTCTAAATCCAGTCAAATATGATGAATATTATTTTTGGCCATAAGTAATTTATCATATTTAAAAATGAAATATTTATTCCTACCTGGCTGCAGGAAACTTTAGGTTTTAAGTTAATGATATAGTATTGTTGTCCATCTAAGTGGCAGTCTGTTTAAGAAAATATTAACTTGGCATCTGTAAGTATTTTCCAATAAAATTAACTTAGAAAACTGATTATAATGCCTTATAAGGGATAGATTAAAATGTACTCTGACATTGTACTTCCTCAATGGTATGTGAAATGTGTTTAATAAATATAAGTCAATAGAATATATTGCTCATTAATATTAAATGATTACAGTTGGGGTTTTCTTAAAACTAAAGCATGGTAAGATATTCTAACCTTTAGAGATTCTGTTGTTTTTATTAATTCCAACAAATTCAGTAACAAAATAAATTCCAACATATACTTTAAATTAAAAGCAAATTTTAAAACATGGTAATTAATTAGTAAGTTCTCTTTTTTTTTTTAACCATTACTGGTTATATTTCTTATTTTTAGGAATACAGAGAAAAGGAAATTACAATTATCAATCCTGCACAGTTCCCTGATAAATCAAAAGTAACGGAATATTTGGAGCCAGTTGTTTTGGGCACCATTATAACACCAGATGAATATATTGGAAAAATAATGACACTTTGCCAGGTATAAATTTAATACAATATAATGCAAAAGTAAATTTTAGTCCTCTCAGGCAGTTTTCAATGACTTCTTTCTGTGGAGCCACTGAATTTATAACAAATTTTTATAAAGATCTATATTTACATACTGATTATAATGCCCTATAAGAGATATAGATAGATATATAAGAGATCTATATAGATACATATACTTTAAAATTTATTTTGATTACAGATAACAAAAATAGAGCCAGAATTTTGATCAACTTTGTTAATTTACCAAATAAATATTTTAGTCCAAAGGAAAGAAATTTGATGCTTATTTATCCTGAGTAGAAAAAAGTATAATTTCTTTTAGCCTCTTTGAGTATTTGATATTGAATATAATTTGAAATGTAATAATAATACTTGAACCTTTGCTTGGAAGGTTTTTTTCTCATTTTGTTTTGGTTCTTACCACATTGTAATAATTTATTCCAAAAACTGGATATACTCATAGTCCTCACAAAATACCTATTTGAAATACTCTGACATAATATTGGAAAAACTCTCAAATTATCACTAGTGGACTTGAATTTTAATTCTGGTATCACAAACTACAGTAGATTATAATTTTGGTCAGTAACTTAATTATCCTGGACCTAAGTTTCTTCATTTTTAAAATAAGAAATTAGAATTTTGACTTTATCTGTAGTCACAGTTGACATATTATTAAATAAAATACTGTATAATTTAAAAAGATAAAATTGTTAAATATAAAGGATTAAAAGGATTAAAATCTTTGGTGTATACTGTAATTGAAATCCAAAATGGTTCTCCCTGTATTGTGAATTGTTTTTGCAATATTTACTAGGTCATTAAAGTTGCACCACCTTAGTTCTTCATTTATTGCTTTCTCGTATGTGCCTTGACCGCGGTGCTCCAGTATAGCCCGACCAGGTGGTGGCGCAGTGGTTAGAGTGTCACTCTGGGACAAATGAAGGCCCAGGTTTGAAACCCAGAGGTTATCAGCGTGGGCACCATCTCATCCGGATTGAGCACAGGCTCACCAGCTTGAGAATGGGAACATAGACGTGACCCCACAGTCACTGGCTTGAGCCCAAAAGTTGCTGGCTTGAGTCCAAAGGTTGCTGGCTTGAAGCCCAAGGTCACTAGCTTCAAGAAAGAGTCACTGACTCAGCTGGAACTCCTCAGTCAAGGCACAGATGAGAAAGTGATCAATGAATAACTAAGGTGTCACAACTGTAAGTTGATGCTTCTCATCTCTTGCTCTTCTTGTCTGTCCCTGTCTGTGCTTCTCTTCCCTTTGCTAAAAAAAAAAGAAAGAAATGCTCTTTCATTTGTCTCCTCTTTATCTGCATTTGTAAGGAAACATTTAAGTTGGTAATTGACATCTGTCTATATTTGTTTCAAATCATTTTTTAATGGGTGATCATTAAACACATTTTTTCCTACCCTTTTTAGGCTCGGAGAGCAGTTCAGAAGACTATGGTGTTTATTGATCAAAACAGAGTTATGCTTAAATATCTCTTACCTTTGAATGAAATTGTGGTGGACTTTTATGATTCTTTGAAATCTCTATCTTCTGGATATGCTAGGTAATTCAGATACTTGAACAAATTTTTTTTTTTTTTTGAAATATTGATCAGCAAGAATATCTTCTCTCTCTTTGTATTTTGAATAGTACTTAATATGGTATCTTTCAGACAGTAAATGTTTAATGATGTTTAAGAAAGAATGATTTAAGCAATATTTTAGGTTAAAATCTAGTTTTAGAGTATTAATATCATCTTGTAACCTTCGTGGCTTAGAAACCAGACATATTGGCAGCTTGTTTTAAAATTATGGTAATAGGAATATATATGTTCTTGTTCATAATTGGAAAAACATGTAAGTGTAATTGAAATTATCTTTCATTATACTCCCGTTTTGTAAGTTAAACCTGTGTTTTGATTAGCATTGTAAGCTTTGACCATATTACTAATAGCTAACAATAAGTGTTTATATGTGCTAGGCTAGGCTCTGTTTCTAAACAGTTTATACACAAGGTACTATTTAAGTGCTTACATGTATCAACTCATTTTATCCTCATAACCCTGTGAAAGTTCACACTGAAGAGCCACTTCTGAAATCCGTGTCTGCTTCATTAATGACTGTTTGTCAATGTGATAGCATTTATTTAACTGAAAATAGAAAACTAAACGGAAACCCAATTTAGGAATCTGAGCACGACCCGTTAGTATCTATTGTTTACAGCCTGCCTGCTTTTGGGAGGGAATCTTGGGGAGAAGATAATACTTACCTTCAATGATCTATTTTCCTAGATGGGTTCACTAGTCTCTTTTCCTTCACCATTTAGAGCACGTTCCCCTGCCTTTGCCCATCGTCTCATAAATGTAAAAAGATAAAGTTTATCTATTGTCATGTAGTTCCAATCATCTGAAGGATATATGTAACATTTAGATAGGAGGTTACATCTTTTTGGGAGGTATGGTGCTATAGAAGATATTTTGAAAAGAAAAAATTGTAATCTTTTGTGAAGTATAATGTTTATCTATTGCTTGGACATTTTTCCTTGTTAGTTTTGATTATGAAGATGCAGGCTACCAGACTGCAGAACTTGTAAAAATGGACATTCTACTGAATGGAAATACTGTAGAGGAGCTAGTAACTGTTGTACACAAGTAAGTTGAGTAGAAACTAATGGAATGTGAAAGTAACCACTTGTGACATATTTTTGTTTAGTTATTAGTTGCTTTATTTTGACAGGTACATTTTGAGAACTTAAAGGTAATTAAATTTCCCTGTACTAGTTTTTTCTTCCATTCTTTTTCCATGCTTCTCTTTCCAATTTGTTAATATATAAGAGAATAGAGTTATGATAGTCAAAAAGAATAGGGTCATGGGGAGGAAACTTCCCATACCAGGTAAGAGAAAATAAAAGGAAATATTTTCTAAACTTTATGGTAGGTTTAGAATTGAGAATAAAGATTTTTATTAACAATTTATACTAGTAAAAAATGAAATACCCTAGATGTTCTAGAAATAGAGGAGTGATTAAAATAAATTATGGAGCACTTATAATCTCTTTTAAGCCATTACAGCTGTATTGTGGATTATTATTAGTGACATAAAAGTGCATATTACATATAACGGTAGAATGAATACACTATAATCCAAACTGGAAAACAATTAAAATATGTATGCAGAAAAATAACTGAAGGAAAAATGCTTAACATAAACATTCAAAAATGTTTAACAGTGGTTATGTATGGGTGAGAGGAAGGGCATCAAGAATAGTTTTTATTCTCTAATGAATGTTTTCCTGTAATTTCTGTAATGGATCATACTAATTTTGCAATCAGACAGTCATTATGATTTAGAGAGTAAGTGATGTTTGTGACAAACGAGTTCCATCTGAACTTATGGAATCACCTTTACATTGATTATGCATATAGACCAGAAGTTACTTAAACATTTTCATTTAGAATAAGTAGTAAATACTTTAATTTTCTCTGATTTAGAGACAAAGCACAGACTGTGGGCAAAGCCATATGTGAGCGCCTGAGGGACTCACTCCCTAGGCAGCTGTTTGAGATAGCAGTGCAGGCTGCTATTGGAAGTAAAATCATTGCCAGAGAAACGTGAGTGGAAATTTTTTGTTTCCTGTGGTTTTAGAAATGATATAGTTAGAAAATGAAATATTGAAAAATTTAATTTTAACATTGGCCTAAACTTTCTTACTACTTGTAGAAACAGTCATCTGATTCTAAATTCCACTAATTTAAGTGATGGCTGTTACTTTCAATTACTTGTATAAGTAACACTTTTGGGTAATATTATTTACATTTATTGATTGAATATATATGAGTAGAGCACTCATTTTACTGAATGATTATTGAATTTCCTGAGTGAGATATTTCCATCAAATTTCTATGGTTTTATCCCTTCAAATAGATTATAAACTAATATGAACTGAAACTAACAAGGTTTTGGAGCTATTCTTCCTAAAGACAAAACTAAGTTATGATTTTTACCTGAAGAATTAATTCCTCACAGCTAGTCAGGTTGTAAATCAGAAAGGTGAGAGAGGAACGCTAATCTCATGTTAAGCTTCTGCTTTCTAGAATAAGGACTTCATTTGTGCTACAGGAGACATGGAGGAGAGGATAATTTGTGAAGAAAGCTGGTCTTTTTCCTGATGCTGTATAAATCAGAGCACTGAATAAGCTGCTCTGTTAGTAGCAGAAAGTGCAGGTAGTATCCTGCAGCAATTTCCTATTATTTTTCCCTGATGGCCTTAATACTTCTGGGAAATCAGAAGTATCTCCTCATTTGGAAATTGCTCTTCAATTCTAGTTTGACCTGAACCTAGAGTATCAGTAGTGGTGAAATACATCCATCATTTATGTAGTCTTGGAGTGAGTGCCATGCCAACATTTGCCTGAAACCATCTTGCTTTACAGTTAGTTACTTTGTGTTTCAGCAGTACCCATAGATTAGGCAGAATGGAGTTAATAACCTAGGAACATTCTGGAAAGTGCAATTTAGACTACTTTGCAAACATGAGTATGTTCAGGTAGACAATAAAGAATACATACAGGGCCCTGGCAAGTTGGCTTAGTGGTAGAGCGTCGGCCTGGTGTGTGCAAGTTCTGGGTTCGATTTTTGACCAGGGAACATAGGAGAAGCTCCCATCTGCTTCTCCACCCTTCCCGCTCTACTTTCTGTCTGTCTCTCTCTTCCCCTCCCACAGCCATGGCTCCATTGGAGCAAAGTTGGCCCCGCATGCTGAGGATGGTTCCATGGCCTCCGCCTCATGTGCTAGAATGGCTCTAGTTGCAACAGACAACGCCCCATATGGGCAGAGCACTGCCTCCTGGTGGGCATGCCGGGTGGATCCCGGTTGGGCACATGCGGGAGTCTGTCTCTCTGCCTCCCTGCTTTTCTAACTTCGGAAAATACAAAAAAATAAAATAAAAATAAAGGATACATACAAATGGAGCTATTTTCAAATTTTTTATCCTCCAAAATTCTCAGCAACATTATAGAAATAATTTACAACTGCTTAGATGAACATATTAAAATTTAGTTTACCCTTAAGATGGTTCTATAAAACTAATATATTCTTTATATTTCTAGTCATTCTTAACCCACTTTTGGTGGAGTTAGTAAAGAAGCAATAACCAATTTTTAATTTTGTTGGGGGGAGTAGAAGTGTTAGTAGTTTTAGGTTGAGCCAGAAATGATTTTATGTAATTTCTATAATCAAAGTCATATCATGCTTGAATTTGGCCTCATCACCACTGCCACAAGCCTTGATCTTTTTCATTCCTAATAAAAATATATGTTGGTACTTATACATAGCATAAAATTCACCTATTTTATCCCACCAAATACATGAAAATAAAATACAACGGTTTTTGAGCTGCCTGCCTATTTTCTGATGGCAGTTTTACATAGGTCTGACACGATTACTTAGCTCTTTAATAGAGGGGAGAATTTGAAATTAAAGTACTTTGAAACAGTATAATGGAAGTTCTATACTTACACAGAATTTTCTCTTTTACAGTGTGAAAGCCTATAGGAAAAATGTTTTGGCAAAATGTGTACGTACCTACCTACATTCTACTTTGTGATAATAGATCTACTTTATGAGTTTAAAATTAAGGGGATATAAATATAATGATTTCCATTGTTGGTTTTTATTCTATCCTTTATTTCATCCCTAAGTTTTCTTTTTAAATCTGCTTGACTATGATAGCATATTCATTTTGATAATGTTCTTAAATATTTTTCATCTTATTTATAAAAATTTCCTTATATGGAATACTATCAAAGAAAGTATTTTATAACAGTTATAAATAGAGTAACATGTTTTGTTGATCTAATTTTTTTTTTTTAGAGGGCCAGAGAGAGAGTCAGAAAGAGGGATAGATAGGGACAGACAGACAGGAACGGAGAGGGATGAGAAGCATCAATCATTAGTTTTTCGTTGCCGTTGTAGCACCTTAGTTGTTCATTGATTGCTTTCTCACATGTGCCTTGACCGTGGGCCTTCAGCAGACCGAGCAACCCCTTGCTGGAGCCAGCGACCTTGGGTCTAAGCTGGCAAGCTTTTGCTCAAGCCAGATGGGCCCACGCTCAAGGTGGCGACCTCTGGGGTCTCGAACCTGGGTCTTCCGCATCCCAGTCCTACGCTCTATCCACTGTGCCATTGCCTGGTCAGGCTGTTGATCTAATTTATAGGAAAGATTTTGAACACAATGGCTAAGCAGTGGGAAGAATATGGGATTGAAATCTACCTCTCCTACATTATTTTGCCAAGTATCTGGTCTCATCTATTAAAAAAAGTTTTCTTATCTCACTTATTATGAGAATCAAATGATAAATGCTATTTCTAAATCCTTTGCATAGGGCCTGGCACATTTATGCCTGTGCAGGTTTCTATATTAGACTGCAGCTACATAATCCAAAATTTCAAGCCTTGAATCAGTAGTGAGATCGAGAATTCTTCCTTGACATGTGTAGTGTAGTACTGAGCTTTCTTGGGAATCTTCATCTTCATCCAAAAATAAAGTCTTTTATTATTCTTAGAGGCAGTCAACTTGGGACTGCTAAAAGGAGGCCTAGAGAGGTCTCTTTGCAGATGTCCTCCTCATGGACTCATGGGCAATTGTAAGCTCGTTGTATTGATGTCGCTGTGTAATGGTATGATTATTTTCCTGTGGAGTGATATGGACTTCCAATTTTTAAAATATTTTTCAGTATGGCGGTGATATTACCCGAAAAATGAAACTTCTGAAGAGACAAGCAGAAGGAAAGAAAAAACTAAGGAAAGTTGGCAATGTTGAAGTCCCAAAAGATGCTTTCATAAAAGTTCTGAGGACACAACCTGATAAATAAATGGTGCAAAAATATAAAGAATTTTTATGAATTAAAAACAGTGTGTCCTTTAGGTTTTATTACATGTTGACAACAGAATGAAAACTACAAAATGTGCTTGTCAATTTCAGATAAATAACCTGTTGGCTTTTCTTTGAAGGGTCTGGACTCTGAAGCCTGGTTTCAAACTTTTGTTCCACCACTTACTAGCAAAAATAAATTACCTCTCTTAGTCTTTATTATTTAGTAAAATCAGATTATATTATTACTTACCTGAATAGATTGTTAAATGAGATAATCTGGTTAAACTATTCAGAAGGAAAGTGCATGACACATAGTAAGTCCTTTATGAATCTTTAATTATTTTGTTTCTATGGTTATTTTTCTGACACCCAAAAGGCCCCATTCTTAACAATCTAGTTTCAAGCCCATGATATAAAATATTTTCAAAATCACCATAAATACCAATTTGTTGTTAGCTAGATAAATTTAGATGATATATATGAGTCATTTATTAAAATCAAATAACATACTGTGTAGAGGTGCTCTAATTTTTTTTTTCTTATTAATTTGAGAGAGAGAAAGGAGGAAAGAGGGAAAAAGGGAAACATCTGTCTGTGCTGTATGTGCCCTGACCGGCAGTCAGACCACAGCCTCTGCGCCTCTGGTTCAGGCTCTAACCAACCAAGCTATCAGAGCTATGTGCTCTAATTTTGATAAAATTGTTTTAAATGTTATTTTGACACTAGATGGTTTATATGCAGGTTGGAGTTTACAGTTCATATGGAAAATAATATAGTAATAATAATACAAGAATAAATGCTGTTCCATGTACTACCAACTATAAATCTATTTTTGCCCCAACCTGTATACATCTCAGAAATAAACTGTCTTACTTCTGATTATTGAAATGCAATTGTGCAGTTTATTGGGGTGTTATTAGCAGCTGTAATTAATGACTTTAATAATTTCTAGATTTCATAATTGAGACTAAGCTTTATTTAGTCACTTGAGGCCCTACAGCCTGTAAATGGCTGTCTTACTTCAAAGCATGTGCTCCTAACTGCCACGTTGACTCCGTGAACAAACTAAAGCAGACTATATTACTGTAAAGATAAAATACAGTTGGACCCTTGAACATCATAGGGGTTATGGGCACTGACCACATGCAGTCGAAAATCCATACTGATATTAAATTGGCCCTCTGCACATGCAAATTCCAACTGCCAGCTGACCCTTGAACAATGCCAGTTTTAACTTAAAAGTTGAAAAAAAATCCGCTTATTAAGTGGACCGACCACTTCAAACACACATTGTTCAAGTGTCAGCTGTAATTTTGCCATTGATTCTGTCCTCTGCCTTGACTGAATTGGATGAGGTAAATGTCTTTTAGGGATAAGACTATCAGTGAATTTTATACCATAGTTATTACATGATAATTTTAATTATAAATTAAGATGGGATTTACTTAAAAGTGTATATAAGGGTTAAATAACATGATTTAGTCCTAGTTAAATTAGCACAGATATCTCCCCTGTCCCTTCTGGCTCTAATAAGACAGATGAAATATTAGACCCTGTGACAACAGTATCTTGGAAAGGGGAACTATATTTGAAACTAGAAAAGCATTTAAATGCAATGTCTAAAAGAGTTCTGTTATACCATTATTAGGGAAAAGTTCCACGTTGGTACTGGGCACATAGTCTGCCCCCTGTATCTACCAGTTATTATTTGTGCTTTATTAGTATTCTTTTAATTTGGACACATTCTCTTGACCTTTAACTTCTCTTTAAGAAATAGTTTTACTGGTAGTAATAATGGTAGAAAAAAGTAGTTTTCAAGTTTTTCACTGTAAGCTTAAGTTCTCTCTTTTGGCCGTGCTCTCAAACGGATGATTTAAAGTTGTATGCCTTCTATGTATAACCCCCAGAGTACCTTATATTTCTAAGAAATTTGCAAACATTAAAAGTACTGTGAACTATGGTGTATTAGAACGGCCGCCATTGAGTTGAATATGTGATAGCTGCTGTGTTGAGCTGTATATGTCCGCGTTCCCTCATTCAATCTATACAACGGTCAGGTACAGATACTGTTACCGTCCCATTTTATAGCGGAAGCAACTCAGACTTTATGTTATCCAACACAGTTAATGACAGAGTTGGGCTTCAAACAGTGGTTTCTTTCTCCAAACCCTAATTCTTAGCTACCATGCCTTACTGCTTCTTGTGGAAATATCTTCAAAATAGGATTCTGAGTTTTTTCCTTTATAGCAGCTTAGCTCCTGAGTTAAGGAGCTAGGGTGGCCAGAAAGCAGTTTGCTGAGAAGCTTGAGTATGTGGACCTAAACTAGCCACGTACTCAAGCTAGTTTTCCATCACTGGAAAGCCCTTTCAGACTGGTCCAGCTAACATATTTAAGGCACAGTAATAACTGGTGAACTATGCACCAGTGCCAGGTATCTTTAGCGTTTTCATTGTAATACTACATGAACTTCTAAAGTAGTTAGGGTGTTTGCAGTCACCAGTTCTTTATTACCAGGTGTGACTGGGAGATGATACTGATTTAAAAATCATAACACTTAAGACTATTACAGCTTCATTATCTGGAATTAAAGCAGCATATTTTGTTCTAACAGTTTTGTTTTATTTAATTTATAATTTATTTACTATTGAAGTATTTTAAGGAACTTAAATGTAAATACATTTCAATCACAAAGGCGATTAAGCAGGTTATGTAAGTAATGCTTCTTTTACTAGATGGGATTATAACGTGTAAAATATTCAAAGGAAAAGGGGGTACTTTTTATTCTCCAAGGAGCAAGACTAAAAGATTATATGTAGATCATTGTCTTTTAACAAATCTCCCAATTGCATGATGGCAATAAACAAAAAGTTAAATGCAGGGTCAACTGCCCCTATTAATTTTTTGAATTAGATGCATGCATTTAGTTTCACTTCTGGAAATAAAATTTAGATAACTTTTATTTGTTTATTATAAGCTTTATTGCAGTTAAAGATAGAAAACAATATACTTTCATTTGCAGTTTAATGATGCAAGTTCTTATGGCAATCTACAATAGTTTACAATAACTTTTTATATACTTCATTATATTATCCTTTTAGACATATATAAGGAATAAATCATTTACTAAGTTTAACAATAATCAGAAAACTTTCTCTAAAATAATTTTGTTAAGTGTGTTATGTTACTAGGTATAAAGCTCATAATTGCCAAAATACTTATAAAGCACGAATCCAAGTTATTAAATAAAAACAAGAGCACATTTGTATAAAAAGGTGCACAAAAATCATGCCCTTATACATACTTTCCAGAAAGACTTATATGTACTTTTAGGCACTGTCATCTATTCAAATTTTCTGTACCTACAGTATATAGCAGGACTTTGGGTGTCCATATGCTACTTCAGGAAAATGACTAAGGCAACCACGTGCAGGAAGCTTGTGTTGTGCACAGAAAAATAGCAAGATCGCATTTCAAAAGTAAAGGTTTGCAATGATAATTGTGTCTTCATATGATTGAAAAATGAAAATTTAACTGCCACTGGAGTGATATGAATGTACTTGTACAGAATCTTTATTTTCAAAATGACTTTTAAAAATTTTAGAGAGTGGTGTGGCTTCTGTACTTTAAAATTAATAGCTGATTAGTTATGAGAGCCAACTTTTTCTCCTAAACCCTAGTATAAAATGGACACATTCTAAATATGGAATGTTTAACATGTAGATATTGGACTTTAAAAATGACAGCCTTCAAAAATCCTCCATGTTTTATTATATTGCATAGCTGCAGATTCATCTAGTATAAAGTTCTGTTGTTTCAAGCAGAATTTTGCTCCAGTCTCCTTCAGTTTCCTTCTTTCATACTGTATAGTGGATCCACAAGTTTATTATGCACATGCATTAAACCTTAAAGAAAAAAAGCACAGTTCTAGTTGTATTTAAAATTTTGAACCTTATTACTTTAGAAAGCAACAAAAAAGATTTTGTAAGATAAAATTAGTATAAAGGTTCCTAACTGATATAAAATAGTTGTTCATTTAAAAAATGCAAACTGACATTTTCGAATGTTTATTTTTGACTACCTAGTGAATGTAAATTTAAAGTTATTTATGAATATGTAGATCTAGAATGTATACAGGATTTGGGGGAATAACCAGAAGTCAGAGCAGTTTGTCTTCAGAGTTTTCATATGACAAAATTTTAATTAGGAACAGATTTTAATGCTGACTTAGTTAATATGTTTTAATTACATGTAAGTGTTGAGTTTGATCCTCAGTCATTTCCTCAACTAAAGTCCAATGAAGGCCTCAGAACTGTTGTTATGCTAGAATAGCCTTGTAGGACATATGGTCCTGTCCAGAACATCCATGCAGATACTGGTTTCCACCAGAAGGTCCTTGAGAAATTCGGCCTTATCAAAAATGTCCATGCTTTGAAAACCCCTCAGTTCAAATAGCCCATAGCTTGTATACCAGTGGATTACAAAATTAATACATAAAAAATACTATCAAGGACCTTTTGGCATTGTCCAAATGTCTCCGTGGATGTTTTAGGATTAAATGTCTGCTAATCCTAGGATACTTTAGATCTCCAACAGATTATAGTATTCGTTCATCTGGCAAATTATACTGTTCACAAAAATTAGGTGATATTTCAAAATGAATAGGAGTGATAAAATATCCCCTAATTTTTGTGAGCAGTGTATTTTCCACTGTTTTGATGTGTATATTTACAATAGGGGTCAATTATAAGCCATACCAAAGAGATTTACTAAAACAATACAGAAGAAAAATTTAAATATTGACTTCTAACTAGATTTAAATTTCATTTTATAATTGGTATGCTTGTAAAATGTTCTTATTAAAGTTTCTTGGGTTACTAATGTCTTAATACATACATACTGTATTTTTCTGAAGGAAACAAAATTATTATCCCAGTAATGAGCCCCAGGTTTTATATTTTGAAAGTTTAAGGGGTTACATTTTCCAAATTGTTAAGAACAAAGAGGCTAGGGAAAGGGATACATAGTGTAATTTTCTCAGGAAATGGGATTACTGGATGGGGGAGACAGGGTACTTGGTTAGTAAGTAGATGGCAAGCTGCAAAAGCACTCTAAAATCTAAACTGAGGAGGACCTGCTTTAGTAAGCAAAGACAGGAATATGCAAAGGGCACTGAAGTGTTCATGTAGTAGGAGACAAACCAGAAGCGAAGAGTCTTAAAAGGAGAGAAGAGAGAAAATTCATGAGTGCATCTGGAAAAGAGAAGACGAACTGCTCAGCAGCCCACTTCATGGTCTAATCAGCAGCTTAAATGGAACAAGGTCCAGACCATTTGTTCCCTTCCAAACCATTTATTTGGTATGTGGTATAACACTGCATTGAGCTTCCAAAATCCACTGAATTCTTTCTTTTCTTTCTTAATTCAGCAGCCAGACCAGATGGCCTACATTTGCTCCCTGACTTACATGGAGTCAATGCTCAGCAAACTCCTAAGTTGAAAATGTACTTAATACCACACTGGAAAGTATGGATTGTTTACCCTCATGGTCACAGGCATGGCTGACTGGGCTTCCCTACTTCACATGAGTATTTCACTGCATGTCGGGAGCCCATGACAAGATCAAAATTCTAAGTACAGTTTGTACTGCATGCATATCACTGCAGCTTTCTAAAGTCGAAGTGAGGAACTGTCAGTACTTCCAAAGAAATCCCAGTTAGCCCCAGTTCATCTGCCCACTCCACCCTAGTTGAAGCCACTCTTCAAATCTAATTATTTCCAGTTGCCTACTTTCATTCATTTTTCCCCATCTCATAATACAATTTCTGGACAACAGGCAACCTAGTCTTTATACAACAAACTGGATTATGCCATTTTCCTATTTAAAATTATCAGTTTGCTCTGGTCTCTTATAAAATAATTTAGATTTTCTTCTTTTGTTTTTGTTTACCCTTCTGATCTCATGTCTTCTCGCTTTCCCGTTTCGCTGTCCTCAACCCGAGGTCTGCTGCTGTCACCCCAGAAAAGCTGAGCTTGACTTCAGTGCAGAATCTTTACACTTGCTCCTTGATTCAGTCTGGCATGCTCTTCTCCCTGAGCAAAGAATGACTGTCTTCTTTCTGCTGATTAGGTCTCAGCCCAAATGTCACCTTCAAATATTCGTGCTACTTTACTTTTTTAAGAGTAATTTTTATTTTTCGAAAATAGTGTCTACCGTGTCTCTAACAAGAAACTTTTAGTCACAGCTTTAAGTCCTGAGTCCATAAAGGTTATGGCATACAGTGGAAGCTCAATAAATATTTATTTTAATAAGTCTGTGAAGCTTGGACTGTCGTGGCACAGCAGATAAAATGTGGACCTGGAATGCTGAGGTCGCTGGTTCAAAGCCCTGGACTGTTAGTGAACAGTTAGAGTGAAGTAGCTGTAAGTTGATACATCTCGTTCCCCTGCCCCTTTCTCCTTTCTCTGTAAAATCAATAAATCTTTAGAAAAAAAATTGTTTTCTGCCTGAAGATTTAGTGAGATGGTACATCTACTAGTTTTTAAAATTTAAAATCAGAGTAGCACATACTGGACATTGATGGAAAGGAGGCAGTTAGGAGAGGAAGGAGACAGATGCTGTCATTCACGTTCCTTAAATTGGGACAGAAAGGACCACGGGCATTGGCAGGATGCCTAGACTTTAAAGGAGAGGATGCTCGAGGATTAGGGTAGATTTAAAATGTGGGAGTAGGGCTGTGGAGGGACAAATGTTAAGCCTTCCATGCAGCGGGAGGGAAAGAGGGTCAAAATGTTCAAGTGAGCAATGGGAAAAGTGTGAAAGCTGCAAAACTTGGAGCAGCAACTAGCCCAGGGAATAAAAGCTTTTGTGCAAGTTCCAAACAAAGCACAAAGGCACATGAGATGGGTTCAGCCTCTGCCTCAGGTATATGGCAGCCATTTAGCTATCCGGCCTTATTTATAAAATGGAGCAGTCATAGCTCAGAAATTCAAAACAGAAAGCAGTGGATGCAACATTACATTCAAGTCTTATAATGATGTTGGTTTTATATGTCTTAAATATAATCTCTAATACTTAAATGTTTCTATAGTGATAGTTCCTATAAAGTTGTACAGCCCCCCCAATTGCTTACTAAGTGCTTTGAAGATAAGAAGCCTGTGATAAAAATCCATGAATATGTGGATAAAACCAGACTTTTCTCATTATACTGTTTTATGCAAAGCTATCCATGAGGCTGGATTTATGCAAAGCTATCCATGAGGCTGGATTTGAAATACACTGACCTATTATTCAATATGTATAACTGTTTTCCTCAGGGTTAATAAAACTCCCATCCCATATCCTTTTGGTGTTATAAGGCTGTTCATTTTACACCCTTATAAGGAAAAGATTAGCTCTTGGATATTCAAATACAAGAGTTCTGAGAGAACCCAGAACTGGAGTAATCACAAGCATTCTTTCAGTGAACATTCTCTCTGTTCTTCATGAGGGCTAGTGTTAAATTAAACTAGTCCTTTTGCCCATGGTCTATATTCTAAATATTAGAATTTTTAAAGTTAAAAAGAGCAACAACAAGGTACCATTGTTAAACACTTCATATTTAAATATAATGAGAGTTAAACTTGGAATGCAGGAAAAAGTAGTCAATACTGCACCACCCCTGACCTGTAGACTGATGACAGAAGCTGTCCACCTGACAGAAATCAAGTACAGCATCAACTTCTAACCTGGAGTCCTAGGCTATCGTAGAGCTAGGAAAAGTTTAAGGAGTCCTCAGATCTCCCGCATTAATATACAATTATATGCATACCCATATATATGTGCAGTCTTCTGAGGACAGTCCCTTTCACCAGATTTTCAAAATGACCTTCCCCCAAAAAAGGCAAAGAGCCAATGAAAAGTCAGCCCTTGTTTGCTTTTTTGCTCTTCATCTACACATTCCCTTTGTTTTTAAATTTTTTTTTTAATTTATTCATTTTTAGAGAGGAGACAGAGTGAGAGAGAGAGAGAGAGAGAGAGAGAGAGAGAAAGGGGGGAGGAGCTGGAAGCATCAACTCCCATATGTGCCTTGACCAGACCAGTGCAGGGTTTTGAACTGGCGACCTCAGTGTTCCCAGGTCGACGCTTTATCCACTGCGCCACCACAGGTCAGGCCATTCCCTTTGTTTTTAAAGGATACCCTAGCCCAGTGGTTCTTAACCTTTTTTGAGGTACCGAACCCACCAGTTTCATATATGCATTCACCAAACCCTTCTTTAGTGATAAATAAAATATGATTTTTTTTCCCAAATTCAAGACATAGGTATATGTTTTTTACTGGTGCACAAAATGAGCCGTGCATGAACATCACCTTGCTCAAAGAACAAAACCAACAGAGTGCATGAACTCACAACAAATTACGGTATTACTTTATTCTGGCCTCCCTGGCAGAGGCTTCTCCGAACCCCTGAGACTGACTCATCGAACCCCTAGGGTTCGATAGAACCCAGGTTAAGAACCACTGCTCTAGCCCCATTTTATCAAATACACATTATATGTTCTCTGCTCTGTTACAGGAAATTTTCTACTACTATATTAGCTCATCCTTACATGTGAGCTACCTTCCTTCCAGGGTTCTCAATACCATCAGCTCAGTTAAAGTTTTCTTCAACAACTATAACTCTCTCCCTCATTCAGTATCTTTGGGACTTCATAGTATCAATTACATAATAAAGCACTTAAACTGATAGGGTTTCACAGTCCTGTGTTTACTGCTACTTGTCCGACCACCCACACTGACCACGTGCCTCCAGGGTTCCAGGCACACTTCTAGATGCTGAAATAATGCAGTGAACAGAAGCCCCTACCTTTGTGGAGCTTTTATTTTAATGTAACTTATTACATTTTATTTTCTCAAATCACTTAATGAGCCAACTTTTTATGAAGAACGTCAACTACTTTAAGGCAGGGATACTTCTTACGCTATTGATTAACCCTGTGTTAGACAATGTCCTGGACGGTAGGTTACCATATTTCTTGGCTGATGACACTAACTGAAAAATATAATTTACCAAAAATATATGCATTAAAAGAATGTTTTATAGTGCAAAGGGAATATCTGCTAATAAAAAAGATTACCTGATCCCTCCAGATAGAACCAATCTTACTTAAAACAAGCTCTAACTGAAATGTTTAATCCATTTTCACAACCAGTATATAAAGAACAGTAGAGTGGAGACTGGAGAGACAATAAGAGGTTACAACGAACACTGGTAATTTCAGCCACGTGGTTCAGCAAATGTTTTGTCTTCTAGAAGATCATTCTACTTGATACAACTCATCTATCATTTTTTATAGATTTGATTATGGAAAAGAATACATCAGAGCTTTAAAAGATAAGGATGAACATTAAAAATTCAATTCCTTTTTTTTTTAAACTATACATTGGCTATAACTTTTATACAAAAGATAAGGCTG
This sequence comes from Rhynchonycteris naso, assembly GCA_037038555.1. Lineage (NCBI taxonomy): Eukaryota > Metazoa > Chordata > Mammalia > Chiroptera > Emballonuridae > Rhynchonycteris > Rhynchonycteris naso. The sequence goes on along the minus strand of CM072996.1, from coordinate 285,919,436 downwards.
CTTCCCAACTAGAAATTTTTAAAAATATTGATTTTTGGATTATTCAAGAATTTACTATGACTTAAGGTAAAATTGTTACCTTTCTACACAAGAATTTGATAGAAATAATTGCTACTTAAATTATAAAAAAAGAAGTAAATTATTATAATGAGTATTAATAAAATAATATAAACTGACATGTTGCCAGAAGAAGAAAAGTTAAAGATCATACACTTTAAATGCCAATTTTATGGTTTTGGCTTAATGTGAACTCACTCAACTTCTGAGAAGCTATTGGAGTAGGATATAAAAAGGATGAAACACAAAGAAAATGTTCACCATGATGATGATGTCTTAAAAATATATTGTCTCAATGCATAAACAGAAGTTTTATTTTAAAGCAAAAACATTTAGTATTAAACTATGTTTTCCTTGGATATAATTTTATCTTTCAAAAGGTATATATTAAAACAAACTTTCATTTATTGATGATTCTTACTGTTTTAAATGTAGTTAACCTACATTTTCTTTAGGAGTTAAATAATGAAAACCCATAAAGATTCCTGTTCTACTTTTTAGCAATGGCAGAAGAAAGGGTAGTTATGTGAATGGAACTTGAAGAATCACAGATAATTAGGATTCATATCCTCCAGTACATATTAAAGTGATACAATAATTCAGTGAGGATAAGCAAATTCAAACTTTTCTAACATGTCTAAGTTCATGAATATTAATTTTCTACCTGATATATTTTATTGTAAGATAAGGTCCATCTATAGCTCAGAACAATATCTCGATTCTGTTTTTCTCCATATTGAAGGAGGCATCCTGACAGAAGCTGACATCCTGAACCTCTGCAGAAATATAATTCCAAGGGGAAAATACGGTGTCCTCAAAAAAGGCAATGAATACGTTCTCTCACGAATAGTTGTATACTTCAAAATGTTTCAGAAAACTTAAAGCTGGATAGGTGAACAAAACTAAATACATATCATCTACTGCTCTTCTGTAACATATGTCTACACTTTTCTGGAAGCAATATAATCTAGATAAGGGGTGCCCACACTTTTTCAGCTTGCGAGCTACTTATAAGATGACCAAGTCAAAATGATCTACCTACAATAAAAATGCAAAACATAAATTTATTTCTTCTATATTATCATTAAGTTACTATTTAATATTGTGTATTCTTCTTTCACCTTTCTGCTTCTCAGCTCTCTCTTCGGAGGAAAGTCAATGTCATAGTTTTTATGAACAGTCTGAAAAAGCCGCTCCACATTTCCCTTCTTTGGAATAGCAATGGCACACAGACAGATGAGGCAAACGCACTTAGAATATGACATAGTGAAAAAAATCCCCTCCCGTTCTGTATGAAAGTGATAGGTTTTAGGCTTCTTACTCGGACCAGCTACGGCACTCATTTTTATACCCTTTGTTGTATTTAGTTTAAATAAAGTGAAGGCTAACTACGCAGCAATGTAACTGAACAAGTCAGCGTGGTTTAATGCACATGCGTAGGGTGTCAAAAGTTCAGACGTCAGATTGGCTACCCTGTATGCCAATCAAAAGACAAATGTCTTTTTAATGTCATGCTATCTACCCACACTTCCTTCGCGATCGACCAGTAGATTGCGATCGATGTATTGAGCATCCCTGATCTAGATCATTCCACAGCCAGAGTTTCAGTTCTATAAGACACTGTAACAGTGGACAAAAGCCCAGACTCCAGAGAAGCCTGATATCACGCAGCTCACCCACATAAGAACTGTGTGACTTGGGGGAAGTGATTTAACAAGTATCCACTTCATGGAATTTTGAAAAGTAAATCATTGTAATGAGTTTAGAATAGCATTTGGTCACAAAGATACTGGCTATTACTATTAAATATTTTACTAAATATTTACTTCACTTAAATGTAAACATTTTCTGATAAAAACCAAATTAACAAAGTATGAGGGTTTATTTGGGGACTGCTGGTGCTAAAAAAAATGGCAATGTTAAATGAATTTCCTTAAAATTCATTAAAATCTGGATAATAAGGATTCTTTCTATCAGCTTTTCATGGAAACTAATGTGTGGAAATTTGAAGGACTACATGGAACTATATGGTAAAACTCCACCTATGAACTCTTATTCACACCTCATCACAGATATTCTCTGCTTATCTGTGAAATTACTAAGAAGCTAACAAATTTTCAGTTTATTTGACATATTTGTGGATTGGTAAAAAACTGAAAATTTATCTGATAAAAAATGATAAATGGCTGGAAAAAAATCTAAGTGTTTAAAAACTAAGCAAATGTTTAAGTAAATAATGATATGTCTAAATGACTATTATATAGTTATTAAAAATACTTTTGAAGAATATTTGACCAGAAAACTCTCACAACAGGTAAGTGCAAATACAAAACTATATACACATGATCAAAAAATAGTTTTAAAAATTAGACTATTTTAACTGTTTGCCAAACTTTCATTTGTGTATCACTTTCCAGATTTCTGTCATATCTACACATCTACATGAAATATGAATTACTGGTTTCCTTTAAGTTGATTTATAATTTTTACATTTATGTATTATACTTCATGAATATGAAATGCTGAAAACTGTTATACACACCATTAATTTAAGTGCCATTAAGAAAATAATATTGCACACCAACTTTAAGCAAATCCCAATTTTGGACAAGATTCAAGTAAAAAAATGTGTTTAAGAGGCAATAAAATATACTAACTTCTTTAACCTTGATATCCATGAAATATAGATTTAATTGGTTCCATATAATTTTTCTATACCAGAATAAAATTCAAAATTTACATTCACATATTACTTACTTTAGACATTATTCACCTATATGGCCAGTTACATAATATTTTCATGTCAGTTATATAAATATAGGTAGGTGCTTTATAAAGAATATATATATATATATATATATATATATATATATATATATATATGGAGTTGACTCTTAAGTAAGGAATAGCATTTAAATGAGTATACTCAAAGTTTTCCTTGAAAATCTCTTCAGTTACCCAATACATCAAGTATATGTGGTTTTATATATATAAACTCGTACAGTAAGGTTTAAGAATTACTGAACTAGGCTGCAGGAAGAAGCAAGAGAAAAATACACATGCAGAAGTCTGGGCAATCAAACTCCTGCTTACTTTTAGTTTATACCATACTCTTTTTGACACTTGGCCATTATAAGTTTAATATGTGGGAATAATTTGTTTGAAATCATAAGTAAATGAGGTAATAGGCAAACCCATCTATCTTACCCGCTGATTCGATTCTAAACATAGCTTGGGGAGGGAGGTGGGACAGATAAAAAATCAGAAAGGACATGTATACATTTCTTTTGGGTTATTTAATCTTGTGTATTCAATATGAAAGTAAAAATTTTATTAGAGTTTGGATTTCAAGAAAAATCTTATTTACTGAAAATATAAAGATATTCTCTTCATGAAAACAAAAAGGAAACTATCTGAAAGCTACACTATGAGTTGAGATATTCCTTGAATACTGTTTCTATTCCTTAAAAGAACTGGCTACTGGGTCAGCAAAATGCCAGTTTTTAATAGGCCACAGTGCAGGGTGTAACTATACAAACATATTAAATTTTAATTGTTATCTACAATGAAACATTCTCACATTCTGCTTCTGAAATGTCAGTGCTCACCTTTAAAGTATTTCACAGTTTTAACTCTTAATTCTAAGGTGGCATCTTCATCACACACAAAAATAGTTCGGGGGTGCTGCTGGAAAGCTGACACAGTCCACATGTGGTTTACCCCTTCTTCTATCGCCTTGTAGAGAGCAAATGCCTTGTGTGCACCTGTTATGAGGATCATTACCTGAAAATCATGAACATTATTTGTTAGTTCTTAAAACATTCCAAATGATGGAGAAGCTCTATTTTTTAAAAAAACAATGACTTTTATTTTTCCGAGGCTAACATAAAAATAAACAACTTGATATTTCTTCATAATGCAAGGTATTGATTTCTATTCTGTAAGGTAACAGACAAGCCATGATTTAGGATGGGTGTGCAATTATCCTTGAAAAAAATTATTTAGACTTGAATTAAGGCAACTGCAATGGAGTGCTGCCTCCTTATTTGTCTCCAAGTTATCTGTTAAATTGTTGAGATTTGGTGACTGATTAGATGTGGAGGAGAAGCTGAAAATGGGACACATGTCTTAAGCTCAGATAATTTTGTTGGAAAAATTAACCAAAAGAAAGAAAGAAAAAAGTAAGTAATTTTGTTCATTTAAGAATCAGCACAAGAGTTGTATTACAATTTAAATCTTGTTAAATGTAAGACATATTTGCATAACTTTCAGTTTCATGTTTCAGAAATAAGATTTCTCTAAATCTGTTTTTCGACTTATTTACAAAATAAATTTCAGTCTTTGAAAGGTTTTTCATATGCTGATGACTTTTCTATCAAAATGTACACTCTGAATACTAGTTCAATTTTAATTTCCCGGTAAAAAGTGCACCATGACTTTACGGACACACTGTATTTATGTCAGGGTTAGTAATTATTCATCAGTGCCTTGTCTGTACTCTTTCCTCCCAGACTGTCCCATCCAGCTGCCAGACGGGAATGGAGTTTACGGTTTCAATATAACTTAACCACTTATACTCATGAGCTGACTATAAATTGTTTTGCTTATTCTCAGGGAAGGAAATGACAGTCCAAGTAGAAGTTTAAAAGTTAGATAGGGTCTACTGTTCAGAGCTCTTGCCTTTTTAAATATACCAAATTTAGAACAGATCCATCCTTAGATGAGTTCTTTTTCTGCTGGTGGCCAACTGGGCTATCCTCATACAGTCAAGGAGCACACTACACTAAGTTATCCTGAGCCTCCAAAAGTAGTTGAGTGTTAATTAGCATTGCATCTTTGTTCCAACAGTTCTTCTTAAGACTCTTTCACTTAAAAACAGAACATATATGATCAGGGTGATTTTAGGACCTCAAACTGTAGAAATAGGCAAGTGAAGGAGTAACCCAAAAGAGGTAGTGCCTAACTCTTAGTTTATAGCTCCAAAAGATTTAATTTAGTTGTATTATAAACATAGCAGTGAGATGGAGAAAAGTTACTGAAAGCTAGATAACAAAATGCAAATGGGATGCAACCAAAATATCATTTATTTGTCAACAAATTCCTCCAGTATCTATTGATATCAAAGGAAAAATGTTAACATTTAATTCTTACTTCTCTAGCATCCATCACTGTCCCCACACCAACTGTTAAAGCCATAGTTGGCACCTTTGATAAATCTCCATCAAAATATTTAGCATTTGCCAGAATGGTGTCCATTGCTAGAGTCTTTAATCTTGTTCTTGATACTAAACTGGATCCTGGCTCATTGAAAGCGATATGACCATCTGGACCAATTCCTTTCAAAAGAAAATACACACACACACACATAAACAAATATAGGTAAGTAAATAAGGCTCAAATTTCAACATGTCTTTAAGAGCAAAGAAACAGTTATAATCACACTTACCTTATTTGACAGCTGAATTTCTAATGCTGCATTAAACTATTTGTTCCTGTTTGATTCAACAAGTACTTCAATGTTTTTCTTATGCTCAGCATTGAGCTAGCATGATTCCAATAGCAGTAAAATTAAGTATCTCCTTATTTCAGAATAACACTTTACATTTATAAAACTATTTCACATACATCACCTCAAGAATATATATTTAACAATCTTGATATATATTTCATACCCCCCACCTTATTCTAAGCTCAAAAGGAAACTCTCATGCTGGTGGCTAATTTATGACTGTTCAAGGTAACAACTTTGTAACTACTAAGATAAAATCATCAAAATTTTCTGATACCTACCCAGTGGCCTTTATACTCAAGCTTCAACTTGCTTGGTTCTAGTCTAGATGTGGCAATTAGCTCCTACTCCTCCCTGCAGTACAGTTTCCTCACTTACAACAATGTCTACAATGAATAAGACATCTAGAGCTTTAATTTTCTTCAAACATTTTGTTACTATAACCTCTTATAAGAAAACATCTAATCTTACTGTAATCTAGTATACAAACACACCCATAAACACATAAATATAATTAAAATAAAAACTGCATGAAACAATACCCTTACTAGAAACTATAGAAGCTACTTTGGATTACATTCCATTTTATTACAAAACATACCAAAGGGAAATACTGGCTGTGACTATGTTGATTTCATGATTGAATAGTGGGTGACAATCACAATTTCAAAATACTGCCTCAAGGAGATCTGCCAGCTCTAATGTTCTAGGACTTCCTCTAAAATTTAGGTAAAAATGACATTTCTTACTTGAAGAAAATTGAAGGTATATCTTTTTATAAAATCAAGAATCTTTCTGTGGCATAATAAATCAAGTTTCATTTACATGTACCTGACTAGTCAGATTTCTGGCAATCAAAAAGTAAACCCACCAGTTCTCTTAGTCAAAATATCTGTTACATTTCTAATATGCATATATATTACTGACTCTTAACACACAATTCTGACATTTTTTTCCAGTGTACAATAAGGTAAAAATATAGCAAAAAGTAACCTAGTTTTGAAGGAAGAAAAAAAAAATCTTAGGAAGCAGATATACTACTACCAAAGCACAACAATCTAGTAATTTTTAATGTGGGACATAAAGCCAGACCTACATATGGCTAATATGTGTTGAATCTTTCTACTATTAAGTATGTATTTCCTAGTAAATACAAATTTTAAATTATAGATATGCACTTCTCTCTAGATTTGTAAAATTGTTCTGTTTCACCTCATAGGTATACGTCTGCCCATATATTTAAATTTCTCTATGTATGAATAAGGACAAAAGGATGGAACCAGGAAAATACAAGTTCTGGGGAAAATAGGAAGTCCTCCAAAATCAGCCCTAGTGGTCTCACCGATGTGAGTCATACAGAAGTGTACAGCGAAACTGAAAATACAGCGGTGGCTTATGATGGAGAAGGGTAAACATATTCCTTTACTGGGCATGAGTAAATATCAGAAACTGACCTTCCTGATATAAAATTATATTTTTAAAATGTTTATATAATGCTCTACAACGTTTGAGAAAAGTTTCTTAAAAATAATTATGAAATCTAAAATCCATGGCTAAGTCTTTGAACCTTTAGAAAGCATCTCTAAAATATCACAGTCTGGATTATACGGAGTGGGGCAAAAGGAGGTTTACGGTTATACATATGGAAAATAATACAATAATTAAAGAATAATAATACCAGCATAAACTCTCTTTTGTGTTCTCCCAACTATAAACCTACTTTTGCCCCACCCTGTGTGTCTTTCCTCGTGTCCCTATAGTTCTGTGGGATAGACTGTGAACTTCATGACAAAAAAACCTGAGCTCCTTCATTACTCTAAATGCTGTTCATTTAGAACAACACATGACACACAGGAGATTAATACTCATTAAATACTGGCTGAATGACTGGTGGCAATTTTTTGATATGCTCACAGTTTCTCTCTGCAGCTTCTACCCTGGCTTTGCTCCCCTCACAACAGGGGCTAAAGCAATCATGATACCCTATGACTCTTAGGCAGAACGGCTGTGTTCATGTGATAAGGTGTGGTCCCATCTGAAACCATTAGAATTTCCGTCCAGAAAGTCTGCAACTTGACCAGGGCTACGAAAAGAAAAAAGGCACCCAGAGCTGAGGCGTTTGACAACAGCAGTGCAGGAAAGGGTTGGTGAGGTCCTGCTCTAAAGACCTGAAGCTCCCGGTTTTTCCAAAGACCTGGTTTTATCCAATGTCTTCTATCAGCTCTGTGAATTAACCTAGAGCCATTTCAAATCATTTTTGGTCTCCTTAGTAGGTTATTGTTACTTGCAAACCAAATTATCTAATCTTATTTAACCAAAGGAAAGTGTTACAGTATTCCCCACTGTCTTATCTTTTCCGTTTTAAAAACAAATTATCTTAAGATAACTTTAAAGTTCATAGTGCCTTTAGAGTGTATTAATAAAATTCCATGTTTGTTACTTTATTGCTGGAGTGGATAGCTCATTCTTTCTCTCAACAGTTTTGTCAGCAGAGGAAGAATGAGAACTTCTGAGAGTTACCGTTCCTCCTCTCTCTCCTGCGGGAAGAAACTCCTGCTGCACCCCACAAGTGAGCAATGTGGGTTCAAATTTGTAAACTCTCCGGTTTGGCCTCAAGCACAACCTGTAATCTCTAATTCAACTTTACCTTTAATAAAGCTGATATTTTGATCCCATTTGGCTCAGGTCTTAGTGTTTTTATTAACCAAACCCTGGAACAAAAGAAGGGTAAGTGGTAAGACCCAGATACTAAGCCTCATCCTGAAAACCCAATGATAACAAACCAAGATCAACAATGGCAAAGAATCAAATGAGATTCTTTCGTAAGTACAATCCAATAATAGGGTATCCCAAAGAGGAAAAAGTTCAAAACCTGTCAGAGCCTGAACCATCACATGACTACAGTGAAGATGTTAATGCAAGAGGCAAGGAAATCCTCTTAAATTTTTTTGTAAGGGAACAACAAAAGAAATAATTAAGTAAAAATTTTTTTTTTTTGGAGAGAACTACAGAAAGTTTAAGACAAAAACTGGTTTAAAAAAATACAAAGTAAAATATTTTTATTAGTAAAACTCAGTGATAACTATAATTTATGCTTCATTTGTTTCAAGGGGAGCATAAGTATACTATAAGTAAGGTGGGTTATAGTAAGAAAATGTACCAAAAAACTTTAGCTAAAAGGAAATGAGAAGTGACTAAAAGCTATGGGGAAAGAAGAAAGCTCTATGTTTGATAAAATAGATTTGGCCTTAAATATTATTATGTTAAGCTATAGATGCTTTCTTGAAAGTAGGCAAAAGAATAAGCTTGAGTTAAAGAGTTATCTGTTTTTTCCCCAGTAAATACCATTTTCTGGCATTGAATCCTTAAGGGATCTGCCACATGCTTCTTGCTGTAAAGTCAATAAATTAATAGGAAAATATTCCTCAATGAAGAAGTAAAAAAAGTCCTGGCCAGTTAGTTGAGTTGATTAGAGAGCATCGTCCCAAGTCACAGAGGCTGCTGGTTCAATAGCCGGTCAGGGCATATATGGGAACACCTCAATGTTCTTGTCTCTCTCTTTCTCCCTTCCTCTCACTAAAATAAAAATATAAAACTTTTTTTTAAAAAGACCAAAAAGGCTGAGAAAATATTTTAAAAAAACTAAAAAATGACATTTTTCATGTAACATTTTAAATAATGAATCTCTGTTAAATATACACCTTTTTGTGTAACTATAAATGAGTGACAATTTCTTGATATAACTAAGATAAATAATTTAGGTATAGTATATTACAGTAATTCTACTAGATTCTGATATAGAGTTTAGAAAATCTAAAGAACACATGGATAGTGCACTCCTTAAATGTTCTCAAAAATCCATTACTTTAGTTATACTTAATACTGGCAGTGCAAATAGGAATTGACAAAAGTGGAGTATGAATGTTTTCCAGGAAGTTTGCAGTACATATTAACAAATTTTATTTAAAATACATATAACTTTTGATACTGGCAGGTGCAAATATATATTATCTCAGAATCAACCCATATGGACAAAACTGGAGTGCAAATGTTTTCCAGGAAAATTGATGTAATATTAGCGATTTTATTTAAAACACAGATGTTTCTATTTTGAAAAGCAAAATAGTCTAACTTGGATTCTTGTTCAAATAAAAACTATTCCGTCTACACAAGAAAGTAATTAATATTGGCTCTATGAGGCAGAGATAAAAATTTCCTTAAAGAAAAATTTTCAATCTTGCTATATACCTTTATAGGTTAATTCATTAAAAAAAAAAAGAAGAAAAGCAAGAAATTTAGTGAATTATTTCAGCATTTACAGTTCAGAAAGAGAAGGCTGAATTAACACTTAGTGGAATTCCAACTACCGTGCAAGGCATTTTATACATATTTTTAATATAACTAATTCTCATAAATTTTGGAATGGTTAACCTTAATTATGCTTTACAGATGATTTCATTATACTGAATCTCAATTTAATTCCCAAGCTCATACAGATAATAAGTGGCCAAAACAGGATGCAAATTTATATGGTTGTAAAACTCAATTTTCCCCAAGGGCAATACCAAATGCCTCAACCATATATGGTCACCTCAACAATAAATTATCTTTATACAGCTCTACTGAAGATATAATTCATGTACTTTTCAGCAGTCTTCTAACAAATTAATTATAAGATACATAGAGAGAACTTAATTGCTAACTTGGAGCTTTAGTATGGTTAGTTGAATACTAAAGAATCTGCCAAAAAACTTTTTTAGTTTTAGTGTAGTTGATGTTATTCTGATGTTTCCATAATATTTTTGATGGTAATGAATTAGCTGTCTCATATGCTTTATACTGATGACAGAAAACTATGTTGTCCCTACACAGGAAGAAACTCTTCCACCTATTTTCAATGATAATTATGTACACACAAACACACACACATAAATTTCAAGTGGAACTTAATCAAACCAACATTTAATCACATTGGAATTTATTAAGTTAATTATATTGCTTAATTCATATTAACTAAGGCTAAATGATAAATAAACCCTTACATCATTCTTAACTGATTTCTTAGTGAGAGAAAAGAAATTTAAGTGACCTGTAGAGAAATGCTAATATCCACTGGTTCCGCATGCAAATTTTTAGAGATTTAACCCTGCAGTTCGACAGGAAATCTTAGTTGGAGTTAATAAACTAAGATAAGAATATCACTTAGGAAAAGAAACATCACTTGTTTAGCAAGATGAACACTGTCAGTTCTAAAGAAGTAATTAGAAGACTTTGGCAAGGATTGGAACCTATTTCTTAAGACATACTTTAAACAATTGCCATTCTGCAAGTTTCGGATAATAATTTTATGAAAATAAAGTAAAACAAATCAGATGAATAAATGTGCATTGTAGACAGTGACAGGTGTTCTTTACACTAAATAATGGTACTATTTGTTTTTTAATTCACGGCACCTAATCCAAATATTAACAAAGAATTAATGATGAAATGTTTTACATACCTCCAACAAAAAGATCAATTCCTCCAGCTTCTTTTATTTTCTTTTCAAATGCATCACATTCTGCTTGCAAATCTGCAGCATTCCCATCAAGGATATGAGCATTATTAGGATCTATATCAATATGCTTAAAAAAGTTATTCCACATATAAGAATGGTAGCTTTCAGGATGATTTCTGGGAAGTCCTAAACATAAAGTTATTAAATAAAAACATAATTATTTTCAGAAATAAATTTAAAATTTGCTTTCTGATTAAGCTCTAAATGCTATTTAAAATACATAACATTTCTTTACCATATTCAATTTAAAAGCACTTTTATGTGGAATATATGCCAGACATTATTTTAACCACTGTACAAGTATGTATTAACTCGATTAATCTGTATATCTATGGAAATAATATCACTCCCATTTTACAGATGAACAACAGAAGCACAAATGTTTCTGAAAGTCACTTTGCTCACAGAAGGGCTGGAATTCAAACACAGAAGTCTAGTTCATATGCATGTAGTATATACTCGATTTCTCAAACATGCAAAGTTTTAAGCAATGGAAGTGATTTATATATTAAGGTCAACATAAATTAATTAACTATTCAACTAAATTGTTGGTCCATGTTCCTTTTGTAGTCTTCCTACATGTGTATACGGAACACAACAGTTCTTTGGCTATCATTTAGGCCACCATTAAAAATGTTCCATATATTATACTTATGTTACCACAGTTTATATGCATCATAGACCTTTCTAGTTAAGCAAGTTAACAATCAATAAATTATAAAAGCTTCACAGCTACAAATATAAATAGCCCTAGACTTGGAAAATCCTTATTTTACTAATTACTTTTATATACATATTACTTTATTCCCACAAGATTTGTTTTTTAACGTTGCCTTAATGAAAAATAAAAGAGAATAAGAAATATGAACAAATTAGACCAAAGTTACAAGACTGGTAAACTGCTGTGCCCAAGGCGAATACAGATCTTCCGATTTCTAGTCCCATATTCCTTCCACAATATTGTGCTGTTATCACAAAAATACGTATTTCTTTTTATAATACACTCCTCACCTCATCACAAGGCTATATATTATACTCTAGAAATATATTCATATTATATTTAAAACTTCAAATAATATATTAAATATTATTAAAATATATTCATTTTAAACATATATAACACATCCAAATAATATATTCAAATAATATAGCTTACCTACATATTCATCCATGTTAAAGGTCTTTACATATTTAAAAGAAAGGTCTCCATTCTTGTGATATTCTATTAGTTTTTTATAGCATCCTAATGGTGTACTCCCTAAAAATAGGTAAAAATTACATTTTAAAACATAACTTAAAAATTAAGTTTAAAAGTTCACATTAATTTTATCCTATATTTCTAATTTATTAGGCAAATAATTATTAATTTAAACATGTATTTAATCAAAATATGTATGTTGAATTAGTTTCTTTTCAAGGTACTTTGAATTTTAGCAAACCAATTTGCTGATAAAGTTGGAAATCTGTCAACAGAAAATACAGTTCAGAAAATTATTATTGAGTTGTTAGGTATTTGGAATTAATGTTGTACATTCCAAGATTAAAAACATTTAGCACATCTGAATTAAAAGAAAACATCTAGCCTGACCTGTGGTGGTGCAGTGGATAAAGCGTTGACCTGGAGCACTGAGGTTGCCAGTTCAAAACCCAGGGCTTGCCTAGTCAAGGCACATATGGAAGTTGATGCTTCCTCCCCCCTCTCTCTGTCTCTCTCTCTTGCTCTCTCTCTCTCTCTTTCTAAAAATGAACAAATAAAAATCTAAAAAAAAAATTAAAAAAAAAGGAAACATCTACCTTTCAGGAAAAAAATTTGGAGGATTTGTAGCATAAATGAAAAAAAAGATGGATCAAGTGTTGACCGTGTATTGAAATAAAAAGGATAACCAAAGCTAAATGTGCACATTGCCCCTACTTTCAAAACAGACTTTGAAACTGGCAAGATAGAGTAAGGAACCTTAGCCTTTAAGTTTTTAACTAGAGTTCCTTTTTTTTCATTTGTTATTATTGTGTGTTAACTTGAGCGCGTATCAGCTAAAATGACTTCTAGGAAATAGGACCTTGGCTTTCAGTACTCCATCTGAGTTCCTCGTTTTATAATTCTAGGAAATGGGAACTTGGCTTTGGGCACTTCATCTGAGTTCCTGATTTTGTTGTTTTATAAATGTAATTTCTTTCACATGTTTTATAAAATTAAGAGATGTTTGATAGCATTTCATGATATGGCACAATAAGAATAAATTGATTTAGCCACTTGAGGATGGATTCCCTTTGTTCTCTGAGTTTGCTATAGTTTTCATTTTTAACTACCAACTGGAAGGCTAGATTGCCTGCATTCTTAGAGCAAGGATCCTGGTCTTCCCAATTCTGGCTGAAATACTGATTTCTAGTCCATGCACCATCACAAAAGCAGACAGAGTATGACAGAACTGAACACTCTCTGGCAAAAAGAATGTACACACAAATATACATATATAGGAAACTTTTTAGAGAAGAAAAAACACTACCTCTCATTTGAGATGACAGTCATAAAAGTGGCTATAATGAGTATCATATAGACAGATTCAGAGAACAGAAGACTAATAGATTTCCTTAAAGTTAAGAATACATACTGATTTAAAACACAACTAATAATTTAAAATTTATGTGGTCAAATTTTACAGTTCCTACTCAGAGAACTGCAGCACACTGACATGAACCTGGCTAAGATTTAGATAAATATAATTTTTCTTCTTCCTTCTAAAGGCATAAATATTTTGTGCCTATCTTTCAGTGTCAAGGGCACAGTTATAGAAATCCCTCCTTAATTTAAAGATATATAAATAAAAAGTAAGAAGCTGTTACAATGGTGATAACAAGAAACATGCATTTTTCTAAGTGGCTAAGGAAGTAATTCAATGAAAGATATGGTACAGGGTGTATTGATTGAAGAAAATTCATTTCAGTATTTGCTTTGCAATAGTAATTTACTAACATAACCTTTAGCAAGTGCTTACTATAATTCTGATGAGACAAAGAATTAAGACTGTTTCCATCTGAGAAGAACTCAAAAGATGGGATTGGCAAGTACAAAATAACTATAAAACAAGGGAAAATAGTATAAACAACCTATTAGAAATTTGGAGAATTGAGTGAATTCAAGAAAGTTACAAGTCATGTTTGTTGGAGGAGGGATCACTTCACTTCAACTGAGTCTTAAAGAAGTGGAATTCCAACACTGAAAGATGGGGTAAGTTGGTGACACTAGACAAAAGCTGGGGGAAGAGGTTCAGGAATGACATTTGATGCCTACCGTGTGTTGGATTTAATGCTTGTGTTGTCATACAGTAAGCTCATGTAAATCTCACAACCTTGGGAAACTGGCAGTATCTTTCTCATTATGAAGGTGAAAGACTTGAGTAAAAAAGATTAAGACATTTGCCAAGTATCACATGGCAGTAAAGACAGAGAGACTCAAGAGATTTTTTTGGTTCCAGAGCTCATATAAGTTCCATTATATAACATGCTAGCAACATGAGTGAAAGTAAAGCCAGCAAGTTCAGGCCTCTACTTTAAACTAAAAGCAGGTTAATCTACCTGTCATGATTCAGTGTAGGGGAATGATGGGAATAAGGGAAGTAGGTAAGGCCAACAGCATTCAGGCCCTTAAATGTCAAGCTTATGAAAATCATTCAATACATACATACTAAGAAGCTATAACTCAGATATTGTGCTTGGTTGGAGGATAATTACTCTAAAGCACGTTACATGCAATTACAGAAACAAATATTGAAATTTCAAAACTATGGGGATGGGCAGACAGGATTAACACTGTCAGTGGTCAATGAAGGAGAAAAGCAGGAAACACCAACAAAGGTTTTCCAGACATACTCCCTTGGCAGATAAATTACTAGGTAGTTATACTATTCAAAATAAATCAAAAGTTGTATATCTAAATACACAAAAACATGGTTAACACTGTTGACCTTTATGACTATGAAGCCTTTCTGCCCTTATATTCAAATTATTGTTTACTTCTATATTATAATTGAAATAGTGATCACTTTAGCTAGCCTGAGTGTAGCCCAGGTTCACAGTATGCAAACTGACGCAAGGGCCGTGGGTCAGCCACTGGTGCTCACGTGTAAGAACTGTGGTTGCTGAGGAGGCCCAGCACCGGTGTGGACAATTTTGGAAAGTCCCTCTTTGCCACTCTCATCAAGATCTACTGCCCTGGACCAAAAAACAAAAAGTAAAAAAACCAAACAGGCCTGACCTGTGGTGGCGCAGTGGATAAAGCGTCGACCTGGGAACACTGAGGTTACCAGTTCAAAACCCTGCCCTGGTCTGGTCAAGGCACATATGGGAGTTGATGCTTCCAGCTCCTCCCCCCTTTCTCTCTCTCTCTCTCTCTCTCTCTCTCTCTCTCTCTCTCTCTCTCTCTCTCTCATTCTGTGTCTCCTCTCTAAAATGAATAAAATAAAAATAAAATAAATTTAAAAAAAAAAAAAAAAAGAAAAAAAACCAAACAGACAAAAAGGTCAACTTGGTGAACTAAAGAGTACCTTTCATGAAAATTATGCAAGTGCAAAGAATATCATGATGTGTACCTTCTCTATAGTTGGCAGGTGCAAGGGACGGGCAGCAGGAGAAATACCGCTTAAACAAAACACACTTATGGGAACTTTATGTAGTATTTACAATATAAAAGGGACTTGCACAAGCACTTTTATTTGAGCCTCAAAACAGATTGTAAGCTCTTATTATCCTTATGCTTCTAAAAGGTAAGGAAACTGAGGCTTAGGGATACAGAACAAATGCTTTGCAGGAATCAAGAAAGTAGCAGCTTCGATTCCAGGTACAATACTCTTTCCTGTGGAGGGCTACAATATCAAAAAAAGTGCTACAGTATCAATGACACTACTTGGTTATGTTTTTAAGAAAAATTTTAACAGACTGAAATCCAATAAAATATGTAATGAATGCTTATGTTTATTCTGTCATGAAAAGACACCAATCTAAAATGTTTCACTTATAATACTTCTATAATAGAAAGAAAATAAACACAGAAATAGCAAATGGCTAATACAATAATGTGAGGCAGCTAAGGTAAAATTAAGAGGCAACAGCATATACTCTGGGTACCACTTGATGGTTAAGAAGAAAGCTAATACTAATATACTAACAAATTATATGACTAGTGAATGCAAGATTCTTAAAAGCTAGCAAAACACCACAAGAAAAAGATATAAACAAATACCATGACCATTATTTAAGTTAGGATATTTCCTTTTGTATTTTGGAGTAGGTGAAACACAATTTAAACAAAGAAAATATTAACAAAATATAGTTAGTAGATAGATAGATAGACAGACAGATTTATTTATTTCTGACTCTATATACTAATATGTGCAATCAGCAATGAGGCAAGAAATAAACAGAAAACATAGTTTACTAAAGGAGACCCTCAATCCCTTAACCAAAGTACCTAAAATGGAGAGGTGGTGGGGAATGGCGTATTACCTGTTGGTAAACCCAGTGTAAAATATCTGTCAGGTCCAGGTTTGAACTGAATGATGCGGTTACAGATGTATTTGGCTGCCCACTCACTAGCCAAGTCATAGTTATCAAGAATTACAAGCCTCATTATGGTGACGTACAACTTCCAGGACAAGAAGTTCAAACCTGAGAAAATTCCATCATAGAACATTTTAAGTAACTTACAGACACTTAAGTAGAAGTGCAACACTGATAAATTCAAAAAAGACATTACTTAACAAAGACATGAAGGTATACAATCTGTACTTTTAAAATAGCAATAATAACTGTTTCCCTTTAGTATAGAACTTGGTTTCTGAGCAGTGGACTAGATCATTTAAGTACATATATTTTAATCCTTAACAACAATCTGCTAAAACAATATAAAGCCCAGTCTTAGATGAGGACAGAGATAAACACTATTTAAGGTGTCACAGGTACTAAGTGACAAAACCAGAATTTGTATCAAGGCAAATTTACTATAAAGACACCACACTGCACTCACTAAATCTACAATGGTACTGTGTAAACAAACATAAAACAAACCTAAAGGCAGACAAAGCAGTACTCATTTCTTGGTTGCAATAATGGTAGTAACGATTAACTCAGCAACCTTTGGGTTATTTACTAAAATTCAGAGTTCTCCCAATAAACAATATAAAAACAAAACCTCTCTTTATTAAACAACGTTGTTATAAAAATGATACCTGCACTTTTAAAAAATTTCAATCAATATAGAAAGGTACAAGAAGTTAAAAAAATTGACCCAAATCCTACTACTCATATATAATTCTAATATTATTAGGTATAAATCATTCCAGATATCTAGCTAATGCACACATACAAATAATATGTATAGAAATAACTTTTAATCATGGGATCATACTAGACATGCTATAATTTTGAGTATTTAAGTATACTTTTATTTGAGATATTCATTTTTAATTAAATTTATTGGGGTGGAATTGCTTAATAAAATCATATAGGTTTTGACATACTATTTTTAAAAAAGGACATTTTTTCCTGCATTCAACAAAAAAAGAAAGAAAACATAGTGAACTAAAGAA
Organism: Rhynchonycteris naso; assembly: GCA_037038555.1. Classification (NCBI taxonomy): domain Eukaryota; kingdom Metazoa; phylum Chordata; class Mammalia; order Chiroptera; family Emballonuridae; genus Rhynchonycteris; species Rhynchonycteris naso. The sequence goes on along the minus strand of CM072996.1, from coordinate 285,901,732 downwards.
ACTGCTGATCTTTAAAGAACTTCTTCGCATAAAGCAATTTCAGTTCCTAAAAGAGTACCCTAAAGTTAATAAAAAATATTATACAAATATTAAGAGAGCAGAGTAATTTTAAAACTATGATTCCATTTTAGACAATGTAGATTAAACTACTATCATAAAAGAGAAAACTGCATTCTTACACTTTCTTACATCCCCATTTCTGTAAAATGTTTGTGCTGTCAGAATAACATTTATACTCAAACCTTAATCCCCAGATTTATTTCTTATATTTTCATAATTCCTAGATTTTCATTTATTTTTATATTTAAATAGATTTCACCCAACAAATTATTTTACTTTTTATATATCTAATTTAAAAATTTATTGAATGTACTGGCATGACATTGGTTAATAAACTTATACAGGTTTCAGATGCACAATTCTATAACACATCATCTGTATATTGCATCATGTGTTCACCACCCCAAGTCAATTCTCCCACCATCACCATCTATCCCCCCTCTTGCCTCCTCCACTTACCCCCACCCCCTTTCCCTCCTGCAATCCCCACACTGTTGTCTGTGTCTATGAGCTTGTTTTCTTTGCTTAATCCTTTCAACATCTTCACCCAGCGCCCAACCTCCATCCCCTCTGACAGCTGTCAGTCTAGAAAATGCTTCAGCAGCAGTCCTGAAATTTGCAACCCCACACTTAACATAGAGTAACAAAGTCAAAGTCTTTAAATTAACCAGAGAGGTCTCATACAATGAATATATATGGAACCTAAACAATGTCCTCGGGAATATAACACCTTAGAATTCTGACAAAACAACAAAAATTATCACCAACATCTTGAATTCTGGCACAGTAACAAGTATAAATAGCATTTGCTTGTTAAAAATCAGGGATTCCCAAGCCCCTCTCAGTGGACATAGCATTTCTGAAATGGGGTCAGGGAAATCTGCACTCTTACAAATAACACAGGTGATTCTTACTATCGGGTTAAATTTAGAAAGAACACCATACAAGATGATTGCATTGGAAGGGGTTCAATTAAGTCTCTCAGATCAAGTATAGGCAAGTTTCGTCTGGTTTTTAAACTCTTTGGAGAACTCAAGAGTTCAGTCCTAAAAGTCCCAGATGAATCATCTCACCGGGAATAAAGCAGATTGTTTTTGCCACATTTATGCGTATTAAAAGGTGTGTTTTGGCCAGTCCTCAGAGATCCAAACTCCATGGCCCTGGGCAATTCTCTGGCATCACAACCAGGGAGCAGCGCCCCTCCTTCATCCTGCTCAGGTGCTGATTCATGTACACCGCTTGGGCGAAGGGCTGCTGAACACAAATGTCAGAACTTCTGATCTGATGGTTAACTTCGACGTGCCACAGACTCTAGACTCCAGAATCCTTGCTCTGGGCTCTGCCCTGCACCACACTCCACCAAACCTGGGGAGGTGTCTGCAGCCCGGATCAGGAGAGTAAGGGGGTGTGCGGGGCAGGGTCTCGGAGCCCGACGTGGGGTCACAAGCAGCAGAGAAGGCTGTGCTCTCGACTCAAAGGCTGGGGCTGCGGACCCGCCTACACTGCGGGGCGGCGGGGCCCAGGCACCCCGGGAACCGCAGCTCGGAGCAAGGGAGGATGAGCGACGGATTTTAAACAAGTGTCTGGAGAGAGCTGCCCAAGAGGAGGAGCCAGGGAAGCCCCCTCCCGAGGCCCGACTAGTTCGGTGCTGGTAGCGCTCGCCCACCCCGCCCCGAGGCTCCCGGGAGCCCGATCCGCCCCTGACTCCGCGTCCGGGTCTCCGCACAAAGCCCACCCCAAGCGGCACTGACCAGCCGGGCCCCACTGCCCGACGCCCCTTCCTGACCCATTCCCCTGGACTCACCCGCTGACCCACCTGTTCTCCCCACGCCGGAACGGCCCGGAACAGCCAATACCTAGCAACCCACGAGCGACCCCGGACAACGGGTGGAGCGCGAAGCCCCAAGACCCGGATGCAAAACCGGGCAGCAGGGACGGAGATGAGGCGTGCGGTGGCGCGCATGCGCGTGCCTGGAACTCTAGGGGATGAGCCACAGCGAAGTCTGTCAGCTCCCTGCTGTGGCGGTCTTTCTTACCTCGGGTCTCCAGTCCCTGGACGCCCCGTGCCGCTACCCATCCCCCAATTTCTCACAAGTTGGATTGAGATAGCTTCTTTGGTTTTCTAAAATTTAGTACGTTGGATTGCAATGCTCGTACAAAAACATACTTTTGTTGTTGCTCATAATGGCAATAGAAATCTCTCCCGTTACCCTAAGCTGTTGGATACGTCTACTTCGCAAGCACAGTGACAGCTAAGCGCTTTTTGTCAACAAGCTCATCAAAGTTAAAAGTGTTCACTATGGGAAACGTAGAAGCAGCTCAGTAAGAGTAAGCCCAGAAGACTTAAATGGGATATAAACATGGGCTGAATGAGCCTGAAAAAAAAAAAGAGCAAAGGAAACAGAATCACAGATCTTTGTTCAGGAGAGGGAAGGAAGGCATCAGGGCTGAGGAAGTGGAAGCAGCAATCACTCGGAAAGAGGGTTGGGTGGCTTTACGATGTTCCGTTAGGAACACTTTTTTAGGAACGGTACAGTCCGTTACCAGCGTGGAGTGACAGACCCAAAGTCCTGCTTTCTTGGAGACTGTAAAGTTAAGGTAAATGTGAAATGTAATGTTCCCAAACTCCTTATTTATAATTCTGCACCCAGGTTGTAAATCCAGCTCCTCTGGGTCAAATTGTCCCCTACCCCACTCCCTTGCTTACTTTCTTTAACCAAGAGTCAGTCGGATGCTCCCTTCTCAATGGTACGACTTCGAAGAGCAAAGTTTTTTTAAACTTTTATTATAGGACAAGATTTCTTAGCACTAAAGCGTTGAGTTAGCTTACAAAAGCAGTTTTTAACACCTTCCCAGTACTATCATATACCATCTGACAAAAATCTATTGTGCATGTACTGTGGTCCAAAAGAACTGCAAGTAATAAAAAGAGTTTTACATGAAATATTATTTGAGCAGATTGTGATACTTAAGAAATACATTTTGTCTCAATGCCATGCTCTTTGTATCATGATTAAAGCAATTAGTTACTGCCAGCAAAAAGAAAATAATACTAAATAGAAAAATTGTTTCTGAGAAGGGCAAGAACATGTTAAGCTGAGTCATTCATTTGTTCATTTAATAAATATTTACCAAGACCCGGTTATTTACCACACATCAACATGAGTAAAACAAACACAAAATTCTTGCTGTCAGTGAACTAACAGTCTTGTGTAGATACAGACATCATCCAGTAAATCCTAATAAGCAAAATAGTCTCAATCATGAGCTTCTAATTGAAATACTCTTTTGAGTTCAGACATTACCTGAGCATAGGAAGGACCTGTGTCATGTCCTCCAAATAAAGCCCACCAAAATGGCAAGACTAAGGTCCCTGAACAAAGGATTTAGATGAAGGATTTTATAGAGAAGTTTTAACAGGTTGTCACTCAAGGACAGACTTACAGCTGGATAGGAGCAGTAGAGTAGAAGTGGCTGTGTAGGTGACATGTATATATGCCCTTGTCTACTATAGGTCACAGAGATAAACATCAGACAACACTCATATCCTGTGAACCCGAGTAGCTGACTTAGAGCTGTAGTTAACTGACCCAGAGCTTGAAATAGTGTTTTAGTCAACATGTATTATACAAATGGAAGCCAATGGACCAAGGATGTTTTAGCAGATACAAATGAGGATATGTACTTAAAACCACAAACCACAGGAAGAAATACTTATTCATTGAAGTGGATGTCAGAGAAGAGAGATGACCCCTGAACAGACGTCTGTTGCTGATGTAGACACCAGTAGCCTCCCCTGCTCTAGAGAGGAAATATACCCCAAAATTACAGAATTTATATATTTTTTAAAGATTTTATTTATTCATTTTAGAGAGGAGAGAGAAAGTAGGGGGGAGGAACAGGAAGCATCAACTCTTATATGTGTCTTGACCAGGTAAGTTTGGGGTTTTGAACTGGTGACTTCAGCGTTCCAGGTTTGATGCGCCACTACAGGTCAGGCAGAATGTATACTTTAAATCACTAAGAAAACATTAAACAAGTGAACCTGAAAACAACTGGTTTAAGTTTCCCACTCCTTGAGAATGGATCTTGAGGGAAAGATTTAAGTAAAAGTTATATTAAAGATATATATTATATAAATATATTACAGAAAAACAAAAAATGACACATTGAAATGTATGGCCTATGAAATTTCTGCATACCACAAAATGACCAGATTTGTATGCAAAACAAAAATCACCTTATATGCCTGTGAAAAATAGGTCAAAGTTAGATCAGGAGTAGATAAGGGCAAACCATATTTTGCCAATAATAGAATACACAGAACCCTCTAAACCCAGGAAATAGGTTGCCAGAGGCATGCAAGCAGGAAAGTAAAAGAGATGGGAGGGGGCGGTGAACATATAACTCGGTGTACAGAGCAGTGTTGTGGAATTGGGTACCTGAAACCTGTATAATTATGTTAACCAGTATCACCCCAATAAAAAAATAAAGAAAGGAAGTAAAACACATACATGTGAGATTTTGAGTTACTCCCATGTGGCTAAGAGTAGGCTGTATTTCAAAAACTAGCAGAAATTGAATCTGGAAAGAGAGATCAATATGAAATGAAGTACCTTGTAGGCTTTGCTTAGATGTTGAACTTTATATTGTAGTCAATGCACAGCCACTTATGCTTTCTGGATTCCATAAGAAACTAGCAGATTATGTTTTAGAGAGCAGACAGTTGATTGGGTAATCTCATTTGGCATTTTCTCTGCCCTAGCCCTAATGTCAGGGACTCACTAATGGCTGATAGTTTTGATAGGGGTAACTCAAGAATTAAAATTTTATCTTAAATAATGGCGGTTTTGTTTATGGTCAGTGGGCATAATGGTCAATGCATACAGTGAAAGCTTTGATCCAAGAATTGGGATACCTGAAGAGGTCTATAAGACTTAACAAGATCTGTTGAGTGATCCACCTTTATCAGGCTTACATGAGATCTGCAAATGACTCATCTTTGTTCTCCAGAAGACTGCAGGCAAAGTCGTAGTACTCCAAGGATAGAATGCCCCCTGACTATGATCCAATTAACTTTGACTATGATTTGATTAATTCTCCTTTGAAATTTCAAAACCTTTACCTACCTTTTTCTTTCTCTTATAAAGAGATTGGCTGACGACTGGGGGTTGAGACAATTTGGGAATGTAAACCCTGTCTCCCCAGGTTGCTGGCCACCTGAATAAAGTGCCCATAAAGATTCAATCCCTGCCTTGTCCGGTTGGCTCAGTGGTAGAGCGTCTGCTTGGCTTGTGGAAGCCCTGGATTCAATTCCTGGCTAGGGCACACAGGAGAAGTGCCCATCTGCATCTCCACCCTTCCCCCTTTCCTTTCTATATATCTCTCTCTTCTCCTGCAGCCAAGGCTCCATTGGAGCAAAGTTGGCCCCGCATTCTGAGGATGGCTCCATGGCCTCTGCCTCAGGTGCTAGAATGGCTCCAGTTGCAGCAGAGCAATTCCCCAGATGGGCAGAGCTTTGCTCCCTAGTGGGCTTGCCAGGTGGATCCCGGTTGGGTGTATGCAGAAGTCTGTCTCTCTGCCTTCCTGTGTCTCACTTCAGAAAAATAAAAAAATAATAAGAAGAAAGATTTAATTTCTGTCTCTATTTATCTGTCTGAATTGTTGACAGAGAGCACAAATTCCAATAGTTATGGTTTCTGTTTTGGTATTTTTTAAATCAAGAATGAATGTTAATTATTATAAACTCATGCATCTGTAGAAATAATGGTATGCTTTCCCATTTTCATTTTTTGGTGAATTAGTGATTGATTTTCAAATGTTAAATATATCTTGTATGAATGAAAAAGGGGCCTCATACTAAACCTGACAATCTCAGGGAAGGCCTTCATGGCAGGCCTTAACAAACTCAGAGACCTAAAATGACCAAATAGGATGGTCTGGAATTAAAACCTTCTAGCTAGAAGTGAATGGTGTTGGGGATCTAAGTCCTACATCAGCATCTTCCTTGGCAATGGTCAAGCTTTACCTTAAGTGAGCCTGTCTATTACCTTTTTGCATCTAAGATAACATACCTTTGGAATGTCAGAGTAATCTCCTTTTCCAGACCCCTCAGGGCACAACTACTGCACCAAGCAGGAGACCCCAGTACCCCATTGTCATCCTGTTCCCCACCATACCATATGTTATAAATGTTAATTATTAACCATTCCACACTCACCAATGTAAAAGTATGTGTATATCTGTTTTACTTTTTAAACTGCTCACAAAAAATTAGGGGATCAGGGAACATGCAGATACTCCAGTACTTTCAACCAATGAAATAAAAGTTGGTTTTGCATCTCATTTGCATAATCAAACAACTTTTTTTTTTTTTACAGGACTGGAGGCAGCAAAGGGTGGGGTTGGGGGTGAGCAGTGGCAAATATGACATTCATACCAGAGGGCTTGTTTTCTAAGACATTTAATGCAATGACTTTTTTTTTTAACTTAACACAGCACATAAATGTGTTTATAAGACTTATATATGCTTTTGAGTCCAGCACTTAGGGCAGAATTGAAAGAGAACCTACTTGTATATCTTAAAACATGCATTCAGCCACTGGTAACTCTGTTACTCTATTAGCTATAGGACAGAAAAATAGGAGTTTTATTTGCAATTAAGTATCATAATTGTGTTTCTAATGTAATGTCTAGTAATCATTAAGAACTGCTTGAATTGCATGTCTTACACCAGATGGTAGCTTTTATACATTACTGGTTAATGTACCAGTGTCCACAAAAGAGGACAAGAGATTATATTCTAAAAGGCCATTACAACACCAGTCAATAATCCCCCTGTCTCAAGTCCTTTTGTTCGGAATGAGGCGGGATAAATAAATGAAATCCACCCAACTAGAAATCCTTCTATGTACATTAAGTTTTCCTCAGCACTCCTCATCCCTTGTGTAAAGCCCCAGTCCCATTAAGTTCATGACAACGGCCATGCCACCCTCTCTGCCCACACCCATTGCCACCACCTCCGATTTTAGATGTTCTCAACCATGAATAAAGCCTTCAGTACCTCAGTCATGGTCTTCAGTCCCAGCCCAGTTACCACTATCATTCAGGGAGGGGGCCCCCAGGCAGCACGCCCCCCTACCCCCACCAGCCAACCTCTTGGCTTCACAGGACTTGACTTGCTCAGAACCAATGAGGTGATCTAAGCTCTACAGTCACGGACAGCTACTCCCACCTGCGCCCCTTCCCACACGGTCACCTTAGGAACCACTCCCTTAAATCCCTGATTCCGGCATCTCGTCCTGACCGCACCTTCCACCCTCCAACTCCCCATGAAATATCTCCTCCTGGAAGTCTATCTCACACGCACTTCCCACTCGAAGTGACAGAAACAGAGGAGTCAGGAGCCCGTTCTCGTGTTCAAGCACTTTAATGGCAAGTGCTGAAAATGGGAGGCCTCCCTCACCGGTGGGAAGTCTGGGGAACTAGAGGAGGCCGTTGCAGAGGTCTGCAGGCTCTGAGACCCGGGCATCACTTCTTCTTCCTGGGCGAAGGAATCCCGTCATCTCAAGTATAGGTGTTATGCTCAAAAGGCCGTGGAGCTGCTGCAGGTTGTTTTCTACCATTCTCTTCATGTCTTTTGAGGTGATGCGCCCCCTGTGGCGGTTGTCAGCCTCCTTGCTCGCCAGCTCCAGGAGGTAGGCCACCAAGTACTCAATAATACCAGCGAGGAAAACAGGGGTAAATGAGGACAGGCGCTGAGCATAGTGCCCATCTCGCAGTTGGCGGTCCATACGACTCACAGGGAATTGCAGTTCGGCTCTTGCTGTGCGGGAGGTGGCATGCTTCTTATGATGGTGCCGGCATCTTCTTTTCCTAGACCTGATGTTTGCTGCATTTTTATGAGAGTGGCCCATCTAGGTTGTCCTGATGGTCTGGACCTCTCTAGATGCCAGGCCTTATTCCTGCCCACCTATCTCTGTGCTCAAGGCCAGCACTTGGTCAGGGAGGGAGCTGCCTTTGTGACAAACTGACATTGTAACATCACTAGTGTCCCCTGGGCCTTGACAGGACTGGCCTAGAAATGTCCATGATAGGACTATGGTCTCCATGGTAACTTTACCCGCTTTCTCAAAAGACTCTTTCTACCTGACTTTAGCAGCCAAGAAAAATATGTATGTTTCAATGAAAAACGTTTCCCTGCCTGTGGGAAACTACTCCGGGTAAGATGATTCTAGCCTCGTCTTGTCTTTTTTTTTTTTTTACTTGTTTGTTTTTCTGATATTCTTGTTTAAAAAAAAACCCAAATGCTTCTCTCTCTCTCTCTCTCTCTTTTACAGAGACAGAGAAAGAGAGAGAGTCAGAGAGAAGGATAGATAGAGACAGACAGACAGGAACAGAGAGAGATGAGAAGCATCATCAGTTTTTTGTTGCGACACCTTAGTTGTTCATTGATTGCTTTCTCACATGTGCCTTGGCCGGGGACCTTCAGCAGACCGAGTAACCCTTTGTTCGAGCCCGTGACCTTGGGTCCAAGCTGGTGAGCTATGCTCAAACCAAATGAGCCCACGCTCAAGCTGACGACCTCGCGGTCTCCAACCTGGGTCCTCCACATCCCAGCCGGACGCTATATTCACTGTACCACTGCCTGTTCAGGCGAATGCTTCTCTTTTTATCAGTTCATATTTATTTTGAAATACCCCTAATTTTTGTGAGCAGTATATTTTATCTCCGAGGTCCCTCCACCCCCTTGCTTTCTTCACTTCCCTAATCTATCACCAAGTGTAATGCTCAGGAGGTCCAGACCAGGAAAACGAATTTGGTGTTGTTGCAGATCCCAAAGAAACCACAAGGAGGACCAGATTGAGCGGATATAGCCTTTATTACTTTCATACAGGAACAGCACAGATGGTAGCCAACAACAGCGGCCAGCTGGCGAACGTTCCGCACTGCGCAGGGTGGGGTCGCAGTTTAAATAGCTCAACCCTGAGCGGTTACTCAAGGGAAACATTTTGTCTCAGGCCTAGCAAGCCAGAAAGCAGGGGGTAGGGGTAGGCTCCGGTTTGGTATTGCTCTCCTTGATACACATCTGGTGGTTCACTTCCACTGTTCTTAGTACAACCTGAGTTTCTGTTTGACAACCCTTTATCTCATGGTTCGAGCACAGGAGGATCCCTGACCACAGCACCCTGTAGCTGGGGAGGGGGAAGGGGCACGTCCATCACCAACTGTACACCAATAGATTTCATGTAAACCCTGGCTGGGGAGGGGGAAGGGCCACGTCCAGTATCAACTGTACACCAATAGATTTCATGTAACCCCCCTTACATCTTCTCCTTTGATTCTGATGATAAAGTAAGTGGTAAAACTGCCATTTTCCACAGCATTTTCTTCACTTCGACGATTGCATCGCTGAGATAAACCTGATTTGGGAGTGAGGGTCTTTCAGCCAGAAGCAGGCTCTCTATTCGCCTGTGAAGTTTTTGACAAATACCACTTACTCCCAGGTATGGCTTTAGCTCAGAACTATGTGGAAACTCTGAGTTGGACAAAATACTGTAAAGATAAGCCTTTCAATGGCTTCTTTGAAGGATCTGTCTTTAGTATTAAACAGAAAGGCTAAGTAATGGCTGTTATTTGGGAAGGAGGATTTGAGAGAGCTCCAGCCTGGTCTTGTTCCGCCTGCCCCCGCCTCCCCATAAGGCTACCGTTGATGTGGGAGCAGTGGATAGATTAGGGCACTTTAAAACTCACAAAAATGACTATTAATAATATTCAGTCAACTTTCTCGAATACCCCACTTCCAGGTTGCTGAAAGTCTAATCAATTCTCAAAATGTTGATTTTGATAGTTTGCCAGTTTTCTCTTTGCTTTTCTGGAGAGACAGGTTTTTTGGGTATCCTTATCCTGCCATTTTTATTCTGCCTCCTCACGTGATTATACTTTGAATGAGATATAATAGTTTGCTTTTCAAGGAATTTAAACTTTCCTCTTGTTAATAGTATTCCTTTATTATCTGTGCAATCCATATTGATTTCACCTCTCTCATTTCTGATATTGGTAAAATGTGCCTTCATTTTATTCTCCTTAATCACTGTGTTTAGACATTTATTAATATTATTGATCTTCTCAAATAAATCAATTTTGGATTCATTCAGTTTTTCATTGCTTTTTGTTTTTTATTTCATTACTTTGTGTTGTTTAGTGGCATCTTACATGTTTTGATATCTTGTCTTTTCATTTTTATTTAGGAGAAAATTCTTTGTATATTTTGTTTTGATTTTTTCTTGATCCATAGAATATTTAGAAGTGTGTTCCTAATTTCCAGATATTTTGGTATTTTCCAGTTATCTTTCTATTTTTTATTTTTATTTTACTTCATTTGTGATTAGATAACATTCTTTGTGTGACTTGATTCTTATAAATACATTAAGACTTGTTTGTGGCCCAGAATATGGTCTATATTCATATACACTTGACAACAAATGTGAATTCAGCTGTTTCAGGGTAGATTGTTTTATAAATGTCAATTAAGTAAAGTTGGGTTGATAGTGTTCAAGTCTCATATATCGTTACAGTAATATAATGTTATATGTAGTAATTAAATATATAGAAATTTAGAAAAATTATAAAAATAAGTTAGGATATAATATTAACGGCCATTAAGGCAAGTGAATAAGGCTGCATCTTCTGGATGGGAGATAACCTAGTGTACAGATGTGATAGGCAAGTTCATGCCCTCTGTGCAGGGTCCAGTCAGTGTGTGTGTGTGAAATGATATTTAGATAGAAAGAGCTCATTGAGAGGAACTCCCTAAAAGTGGTTTGATGTGATGATCCCATAGATTAACACCTGTTAGAAGGTGTATGCCAGAAAGGGTACTAAAGCCTTGGGGCCCCCAACTGCAGTCAGTTGTCCAGATCTCACCATTGAACGTGGATACTCTCCACACTGCTCTTACCAAGAACAACCTAAAGGAGTACACTGATGGAGCCCCATCAAGCTGTACCAGTTACACCATAGGATCTGTGAGTAATAAACTGCCTGTGTGATTCTTGCAACTAACTTGTATGTCGGTCCTGTCTTTCCTCTAGTGCAATTTGTCTTGGAACCAATAATGTCTTCCAGCCGCCTCAAGAATAATCTCAAAGAGGCTGCCAGCCCTGCTGTTAAGCAGGAGTGTCCCACTGCAAAGGGAAGGCAAGTCGGGGATGCCTGATCGATGTAGAGTTTGGGTTCTGCTGTGACATATATCCTTACTGATTTTATGTTTATGTAGTCTATCGATTAATGAGAGTAGTGTTGAAGTTACAGTTATTGTGGATTTGTCTACCTTTTCTTTTTTGCCATTTTATCAGTGTTTGGTTCATGTCTTCTGCTGCTCTGTTATTAGGTACATAAAAATTTAGATTTGTTATATACTCTTGATGAATTGATCACTTTATCATTTTGAAGGGATCTTCTTTATCCACAGTAGTATGTTTTGCTCCGAAATCTTGATCTCTTATCACCACTTCAATTTCATTTTGATTTGTATTTAAATAGTATGTATTTTTACTCTTTTGCTTTTGACCTGTTCATATCTTTATGTTTAAAGTTGGTTTCTTTTTTAAAAACACATTTTTGAGATATGATTGGTATACAAAAACCCTCATTACCATCGAGGAAATAAAGATTCTCAGTGCTTCCAAAAGTTTGCTTATTTTCCCAGCCCCCATTTCTTTGTGTGGTTAGAATAGTTGATAAATCCACTCTCTTAACAAAAATTTTAACTGCTCCGTAGTACAGTATTGAAAGCATAATAGGTTTTAGGCTATACAGCAGATCTCTAAAACTTATTTGTCTTGCATAACTGAGACTTTATAAACAAATACCTATTTTCCCTGGACCCCAGCCTCTGGCAATCAGCAATCTATACTCTGCTTCTATAAATTTGGTATTTTACTTACCTCATATAAGTGGAATTCTAGTTTGTCCTGTGTAACTAGCTTATTTCATTTAGTATTATGTGCTCCAGGTTCATCCATCTTATCACATAGCAGAATTCTCTTCATTTTAAGGCTAGATGATATTCTATTGTATGTATATATTATATTTTTATCCACTTATTTGTTAATGGACATTTAGAACATTTTCATATTTGGGGTATTATGAATAAAGTAGTGCAGTGATATTTTTGAAATCCTGATTTCAGTTCTTTTGGATAGATATCCAAAAATGACTTTGCTGGATCATATGATAGTTCTGTTTTATTTTTTTAAACTTTTTGTAGAACTCTTCATACTATTTTCCATAGTGGCTATACCATCTTATATTCACACCAAAAGCATAGCATCCAAGGGTTCCAATTTCTTCACATTCTCACTAACATTTTCTTTCTTTCTTTTCTTTCTTTCTTTCTTTCTTTCTTTCTTTCTTTCTTTCTTTCTTTCTTTCTTTCTTTCTTCTTTCTCCTTCCTTCCTTCCTTCTTTCCTTCCTTCCTTCCTTCCTTCCTTCCTTCCTTCCCCTTTTCTCTCTCTCTTTCTTTATTTCTCCTTCCTTTCTTCGTCCCTCCCTCCCTCCCTCCCTCCTTCCTTTCTTTTTCTCTTTTTTCTTTCTTTCTCTCTCTCTCTTTCTCTCTCTCTCTCTTTTTAAGAATAGCTACCCTGCTATGACCAGATATGTTGGTTGGTTATTGCATCATCCCAAAGTGTAGAAGTTGCCTGTATGTGTCCTGACCTACCTGTGATCGAAATCTTGTGCTTTTGGATGATGTTCTAACCAACCAAGCTATCCAGCCAGGGTATATCACTCATTTCTTTAAAAAGTGTAATATTCAGGCCCTGGCCGGTTGGCTCAGTGGTAGAACATTGCCTCGGCGTGTGGTTGTCCTGGGTTCAATTCCCAGTCAAGGCACACAGAAGGACCCATCTGCTTCTCCACTCTTTCCCCTCTTGCTTCTCTCTCTCTCTCTCTCTAGTTCTCCTCCTGCAGCCATGGCTCAATTGGAGCAAGCTGACCCTGGGTGCTGAGGATGGCTCCATGGCCTCCACCTCAGGCACTAAGAAGAGAACAGTTGCCGAGCAATGGAGCAATGCCCTAGATGGCCAGAGCATTGCTGCAGTAGTGGGCTTGCCAGATGGATCCCAGCCAGGGTGCGTGTGGGAATATGGGAGTCTGTTTTTCTGCATTCTTTTCTATCACTGTGTGTGTGTGTGTGTGTGTGTGTGTGTGTGTGTGTGTGTGTGTGTATGTGTATGCAATGTAATATTCACTCTGAAAAGGCTATTGGAGCCATTTAGATTTCTAATGTAGGTAGGGTTTTGAGTCAGTAATTTGGTTATAAAGAGAGACTAAGGACCTTGACTTGAAGCTGTATATGCAGAACAGAAATATTATTTTAAATTATATTTTAAGTTTATTTGAGGTCTTTTAGGGTTCGATATACTTGGAGGAGGGGTTAAAGTCACCACTCAAAAAACTAACCTTAACTAGGTACCCCTTGGCCCCAAAACAATGAAGTAGAATAAGAGAATACTCTTAAAATAAAAGTAGGAGGGATTGGGCAATTGCCTAAGTGAGAAATTCACAGTGGTCTTCACATTTAGGAATGAAGGGACAGTCTCCTGACACAAAGATGTGATGATTTAACTGTTAAGGGTGAAAAAATAGTCTTTGTGTAATCAAAAACTAGAATAGATGATTATTGACTTAAGTGTTTCATTAAAATCAATTTCTCCCAATTCTGCCTACTGTGATTTACATTGTATCATATTTTCATTCATTATGGGACAATTCATTCCAGGCAACATAGTGTGTCATCTATATGCAGCCATCATAATTGATCTTGTTCCTTTAAAGTAAAACAAAGACTTTTGTTTTTCAGGGCCAGAAAACCAGGCAGAAAAATGTGAGAAATTTATGTCAGCAACAAGATTTTTAGAAGACTTTCTTAGGTAAGAATTATAAAAATACAGTTGGTAAGAATATGTAATAAAAGTCAGGGAATTTCCATTTTCACTACATAGATGAAAACACTGTCTCTTATCTGTAATTCAATAAAAAAAGTTTTCCTGGGACCACAAACTATGATATGATAGCTTCTTAAACTTTTTTGTGATAACTAACATCAAGATTAAGTAAGAGATTTAGAATTAAACATCACAATTTATTTTATTGAAGAATGTATATTTAAAAATAATAGCTATAAAACTAAATCAGTATATTCTAAAATTTTTTGCAAGTAGAAATTGACAAAAGTTTAAGGGCAAAATGAATCACTAGCATAAGATTGTAGACTAAAAAAGTTGTTGACAATATTTCTTTTATAGCCAATTAAACCATTTGTACCTTATAAAAAAAAAGTGCTTATGTTCATACAGAGTTTTTGAAATAGATTTTTTTATAAATAATAAAGTAAGTTCTGGGTAATCTCTATGATGATGGGACCTTTTAAACCTTGTTTACAGTTATCTCCTCAGTGCACAGCATGGACCTGGCACATCCTAGGTGTTGAGTGTTCCGTTTGTTTCAATATAAAATGGAAGCTGCTATGCTACACTTATACACAAGAGGGCACGACTGAACCTGATTTAAGAGAAGCTGGGTCACTAGTACTGCTTTTTATAAACTGCAGGTTTTGTTTTATTTTTCCCCCAATTGCTCTTTATGGGTAGAAAATTACTCTGGCTGACCTTTTAGATTATAGCAATAACAGACAGTAAAGACTATAAAAAAACCATTAAACTGAAGTTTACTGCAATATAAAACTTAGTATTAACTTTCATTTATACTATTTAAAAGATTTACCAGAGCAGTGCAGAAGTAAAACACAAGATAGAGTGATGCAAAATTTTAAGATTTTTTTCTTTACTAGAAATTCTTCCATAGGAACTGGGACTCCATCTCAGTTCACTGCCGTGGAAATTGTGCTTTTTCTTGGAGAGCATTCCTTGCATTTCATTTTATCCCATTATTGTGAGTAGCAAACTGTAACAACTTAGTGTAAGAAGAGTAGCCTTGATAAAGAAAATGTATTCTTCACACTATAAACTTGCAATAATAAGCAAGGGGTAGAGCTGTAAAAGTGACCCCCAGAATTTTTTATTTCAGGGAGAAGGGAGCTATTTTGACCCCTAGACTCTTAGTTGGTTGGTGACCGTGCTAGTTCCCCAAAGATCTAAAGCACAGCAAATTGAAATTTTTTGACAATTGTATACTACAATTGTGTAGCTATTACAGATCGCTCTTATTCTCCTGTCTTCCAGCTTCTCATCATGGGTTCATTTTGCTCATTAAAAAAGAAATAACACAACAAATAACCAAAATAATATCATTTCTTTTTATTTTATTTATTTTTTTCTTTTACAGGGACAGAGAGAGAGTCAGAGAGAGGGATAGACAGGGACAGACAGACAGGAACGGAGAGAGGTGAGAAGCATCAATCATTAGTTTTTCATTGCCATTGTGACACCATAGTTGTTCATTGATTGCTTTCTCACACTTGCCTTGACCACGGGCCTTCAGCAGACCGAGCAACCCCTTGCTGGGGCCAGTGACCTTGGGTCCAAGCTGGCGAGCTTTTGCTCAAGCCAGATGGGCCCGCGCTCAAGCTGGCGACCTTGGGGTCCTGAACCTGGGTCTTCCGCATCCCGTCCGACGCTCCATCCACTGCGCCACCGCCTGGTCAGGCATTTTTCTTTATAACTACCTCTGCATATACAGGGCTTGCGGCAAATGTAGGTTTACAGTTGTGCAGACATGAAACACTGAGTTTATGTTTGTATTATTGCGTACTTATTAATTACTGTATTTTTTCATAACTATTGCATTGTTTTGACTGTAAACCTACTTTTACTGACCCCTATATGTTTCTTCCTTAGCAGCGGTCACCACGACGTATTTGTTGCTACAATTGATAGGCACTTTTCTTCTTAATCTTCTCCTTAATTGGTCTCTGGGAGGCACTTAGTATCATTGGCCTCTCTCCCACCTTAAAATATTGCTCTCTCTTGCTTTCTTTATTACTTTTATGGATTTTCCTTTCTATTTTCTCCAACGGGCTTCTCTTTCTAAGGTTTCCTCTTTGGCTCTTCTCTAATAACTTTACATACTGTCTGAACAAAACCTTTTACTGTGTGGCTTCAGTTATATTGCCCTAAACTTATAACCCTAGTTTAGCTCTCAGTCTTAATGTCTAGACTTCTTATAAAACTGTGTTCTGTGCATTTCTACTAGAAATTCAAATATGTTTTATAAGATTTTATCATTCCCTACCCCAAACTTGTTCTTCTCACTTAGTTCGGTGAATGCTGCTACAATGGTCCAAGCCACATGTCTAAGTAGCTATTTTGACTTTTCCTTCTTTCTCAGCTTCCGTGTCTGATCAGTATTCAATAGTCTCTCCCAACAGCTAATCCCAACCTTTCTTCAGTACTTTTGGACTTCGTTTCCCATTATCGAAGCTGAAAGGGCCAGATTTTATTTTCTCAGCTTTTCTTGCATTTGAGGCCTGAACATTTGACCCAATTCTGATTGATGGAACATGAAGGGAACCAGCTTAAAGGTTTCTAGGAAAAATCTTTCTCGCTGATGAAAAAAAAAAGAGAGACTCTCTGTACATTGGGCTTCTTCCTTTCCTTCCTGTTTGGGCATTGCTGTTTGTGGATATGATGTTCAAGGCTGCTGCTTGAGACCATGAAACAGAACAACTGCATGGAGAGGTCAGCACACAGTTCTGGCAGGCATGTAGCAGCTGTGCCTACCTCCATTCTTCTTCTATAAGAAAATAACCACAAATTATCTTCTTTCTTACAGTCGAAATCATTCTAACATAAATTGGTAAAGATGCAACTTGAAGGCCAGTTGATTTTAGCTTCTAAGTATCTCTTGAATATCCTTCCTTCCTTCCTTCCTTCCTTCCTTCCTTCCTTCCTTCCTTCCTTCCTTCCTTCCTTTCTTCCTTCCTCCCTCCCTTCCTCTTTCCCCCTTCCTTCCTTCCTTCCTTCCTTCCTTCCTTCCTTCCTTCCTTCCTTCCTTCCTTCCTTTCTTCCTTCCTCCCTCCCTTCCTCTTTCCCCCTTCCTTCCTTCCTTCCTTCCTTCCTTCCTTCCTTCCTTCCTTCCTTTCTTCCTTCCTCCCTCCCTTCCTCTTTCCCCCTTCCTTCCTTCCTTCCTTCCTTCCTTCCTTCCTTCCTTCCTTCCTTCCTTCCTTCCTTCTTTCTTTCTTTCTTTCTTTCTTTCTTTCTTTCTTTCTTTCTTTCTTTCTTTCTTTCTTTCTTTCCTCAGTGAGAGCAGGGTAGGCAGACAGATTCCTGTGTGCACACCTACCAGGATTCACCTGGCAAGCTCAGTAGGGGGTGATACTCTGCCCATCTGGGAATAGCTCTGTTGCTCAGCAACTGAGCCCTTCTTAATGCCTGAGGGAGAAGCCATGGAGCCATCCTAAGTGCCTGGGCCCAACTCACTCCAATCGAGCTATACTGCAGGAGGAAAACAGAGAGAGAGGAAAAAAAGAGAGAGAGAGAAGGGGAGGAATGGAGAAGCAGATTGGTGATTCTCCTGTGTGTCCTGACTGGAAATCGAACCAAAGACATTCACACACTGAGCCAATGCTGTACCACTGAACCAACCAGCCAAGGCTATGCCTCCTTTTTTCAGTCTCCTTTGTTAATATCATTGTCAGTTTTCATCCATCACCATTTATCCATACTATGTACATCCCCCCTACTCTTCAGTCACCACACTGTTGTCTGTGTTCATGAGTTTTTTCTCTTTTTTGTTCGTTTTTGCTCAAATCTTTCACTCTCTCACCCAGTCCCCCCACCAGGGCTGTCAGCCTGCTCTTTATCTATAAGTCTGTCTGTATTTTGCTTGTTAGTTTATTTTGTTTATTGGATTTTACATATGAGTGAAATCCTATGGTACTTGATTTTTCTGACTGGCTTATTTCACTTAGGATAATGCTCTCCAGGTCCATCCATGTGCAAATTATTTCAATAATAGCCTAACAGACTTATCTGCTTCTATTTCCACTTCTTCAGTCCAACTTTCCCTCAGGTATAAAGAAATTTTAATTTCAAACTTCAAGTTAAATCATGCTTCTGCTCATGTTACAAAATTTTCTGTAATTCCTCTTAAATAGTAGTTACTGTGAAGTGGTTCAACAGCCCCTAAGCAGCAGCTACTACTACTTCATTTGCTAGATTGATTTCTCACATTCCCATAAATTTGGTCCATAAAGAAAAAACAATGAGTTTAAATGGATTTAGATAGTTTATTCCTCATGGGACATCAAGCAGTATAAACTTAATAATTGCATTGATTCCCCTTGCTCTCCTCTAATCTCATGGGGATGGTGCAGAATGAGTCCTGCTGAACATTGTACACACCCACGTTTGTGTCACAGCTGAGGAACACTGAACTAAAGAAATCATGCTAATAAAGACAGGGTTGCAAGCTGAAAACCAAGGGAGACAATACCCTTATTATCTTGATCAGGAAACAAATTTACCTGCCAACCTGTATGGAAACACTGTGGTTTCCAAGGATGTTTGTACATCTGAAATGATAAACCATGACATGAAGAAATACAATGGAGAATTGCCACTAACAGTTAGAAGCTAGGTTTGGAAATGAAACATATCTAGAAATAAATTTATATGTTAATGTTTCTAAATTTATTTCTCCAGTCCATACACTTTCTCCTAAACTCCAGTCTGATATATCCAACTTTCTATGTGACAAGTACACTTGAATGTCTAATGAGAATATCAAATTTACCATGTCTAAATCTTTTCTTTCCAAAGATTAATGATACTTTACCTTTCTGGTTGCTCAGGCTTCAAAACTTGCTGTCATTTTTTATTGCTTTCTTTCTCTTATACCACACATTCAATGCATCTGCAAATCCTGTTAGCTCTACTTGCATGTGAGAATCTGACAACTTGCCTCCCCTTTGGTGTTATCACACTTTTACAAGGCATTACCTTCTGTTTGGATTATTGAAGATGTGTTCTAACCATTGTCCCTGCTTCCTCTTCTCAGATTGTTCTCAGCATTACAGCCGAAGTGATCCTGTTTAAACATATCCTTCTAGGCTCAAAACCTCATTTTCCTTTTAGAAGCAAAAGCCCAAAACCTGACTCTAAGGTCCTATAAGAACTTTCCCCTCTACAATTACTATCCAGATTTCATTGTCTGCTGTACTTCTCTTCTTTACCTTTACTTCAGTCACACCACCATCCCATCTCACGACATTTCTCCTTGCTATTTATTCTTCCTTAAATGCTTTACCCATTAATGTCTGTGCAATCAACTCTTCACCTTTAAGCAATTACTCAAATGTCACCTTCTCTCATATATTCTCTGTTTATTTGAGAAATACACTTGGATGTCTAACAAGCATGTCAAACTTAACAGGTTCCACTTTTTTTTCTTTTTTTTTTTTTTTTTGGTGATGGAGACAGAGAGAGGGACAAATAGGGATAGACAGGAAGGAAGAGAGACGAAAAGCACCAATTCTTCGTTGTGGCACCTCAGCTGCTCATTGACTGCTTTCTCATACGTGCCTTGACTGGGGGACTACTGCAGACCGATTGACCCCTTGCTCAAGCCAGCGACCTTGGGCTCAAGCTGGTGAGGCTTGCTGAAACCAGATGAGCCCGCGCTCAAGCCAGCGAACTCAGGTTTCAAACCTGGATCCTCTGCATCTATCCACTGCGCCACTGCTTGGTTGGGCTTTCCCATCTTATTTAAAATTTCACTCTCATCACTTTTCTATTTCCCTTCCATATTTTATTTTTGTGGTCACTATCTACCATAATATATATTTATATATATTTTAGTCTTTTTTATATTGGTAGGTATTTTTATCTGTGTTCTTCACAACTGTAACCTGAGCATCTGTAACAATGCCTCATGCACACTTAGTGTTGAATTCTTATTGGTTAAATGAACAACAAAAAAATGAATGAGTTTTAACTTTATGTCTTAATTTTCTCAAGCCTTAGAAAAGTATTTAACTTAAGTCTTGTCTTTCTCATCAATAAATAAAGAAAAACAGTAGCATTACCTTATCAGATGTTTGTGAGAGTGAAATGATATAAAGTGCAAACAACACTTGGTATGATGAAGATAACTTCTCACCCTCCTTCCATTTGTGTCAACCATGGATACTCATAACATTCTGTGTCTTGTATGGTACACTTATTTTGAGTTGTTATCTAATTCTTTATTTTTAAATTATTATTATCTTTATTAATTGAATTTACGGAGTTGACATTGCTTTGCAATACCAATTGGCTGGATAGCTAGCTCAGTTGGATGAAGTGTCGACCCGATACACCAGGGTTGTGGGTTTGATTCTGGGTCAGGGCACATGCGGGAGTCAACCAATAATTGCATAAACGAGCAGGACAACCAACTGATGTTTCTCTCTCTCTCTTTTCCTTTCCCTTCCTGTCTTTCTAAAATATATCAATAAAACTTAAAAAAAAAAGAAGAAAGAAACATACCTAACTTGTTGTTAGGAACTGAGGGGAAAAATGGTTTGACTGGTGAAAAATTGATTTAAATGCTTTATCTCATTTGATCCTCAGAATTAACCTATGTGGGGAGTAGGCTGGTAAAAGCATATGAAAAAACTGAGTTTTAGGGGATTCATAGTACATTGACACATCTTATCTGGTGATGATTTTGTTCTGTTTTGTTTTGTTTTTGTGGTTTAAACAGTCATTTTCTACAAGGTACTGAAATGAAAGCATTTTTGAAACAGAAACTATCTACCTGTGAACATTAATTTTTCTCCAACTCCCACTTGTGTTTGACCTTTGCAGGCATTTAAACACATCTTAAATATCATGATGAAATTGTGTTAGAAATGAGATACCATTTTACTCTCCACATTCTCTTATGTTTCACTTAACAAACTCATCATTGGAGGATCAAACAATGCCTAATTTTCTTAAATAAGCTATTTTTAGAGAGGAGATTAACTCAAAGAACACAAATACAAGTGTGTCTTCTCAAGAATCTCACACAAATAATTAAGTGCTACTTGAAGATTTAAATATATAATTGGCTTCAAAATGATGTCTGAATGACATTAATTAAAATAGTTGTATATTCATGACTTAAATATTCATTAAGTCTTGGTAATATCTTTCCTAGTAATTGTTTTGACAAGGCAATTTATAGAAAACATCACTATCTTATCAAATTATAATTATCATCTTGCAAATAAAGAAGTTTGGGTGTAATGACAGGAGATTGAAATAGGAAAGATATTTGATAAGGAAGGAACCGTTTCTGGACATCTGAGAAAGATTGGAATGATTTTTGTAGGTATATTAGTTTCCTACTGCTGCTGTACAAAGTGACCACAAACTTACTAGCTTAAAACAACACATATTTATTTTGCAATTGGAGTAGGAAGTCTGAAATGGGTTGCACTGAGCTAAAATCAGGATGTCAGCAGGGCTGCCTGCCTTCATGGAGGTTCCAAGGAAAATCCATTTTCCTCCCTTTTCCAGGTTCTAGACATTTTCTAAATTCCCTGGCTCATGACCTTGTTCAGTCTTCAAGCCACCTCTCTTTTCGTGTGATGCCTTCTCTCTGGTTCTGACTCTACTGCTTTTCTCTTCTACATGCATGGGACCCTTATGTTTACATGAAGCACACCTACATAAGCCAGGATAATTTCTCTATATTAACTTCAGCTCATTAGCAACCTCAACCTATCTGCAACTATAACTCTTGTCATGTCTTATGACATTTCAAAGGTCCTGGGGATGCGGATATGGACATATTTTGGGGGGCACATTATTTTGCCTACCTTATTGGGTAAAGCAAAGAAAGAAACCTAAGATGGAATGGTTATTGATGCTTGTCAAGGTCAGTAGTACAGGGGCAAATATTCACTACAATTTAATATTTGCTCACATCTCAATTTGCTAGTTATTTTAAGACACTGATCATTTTAGAAAGTTCTGATCAGGTTTTTTTATAGTTATTTGATGCAGTGTGAACCCATCACTGCCAATTACATTTTACAACAATGTTTATATTTCTGCTGGCTTGCCACTTCTATTTTTGAGCAATTATTTCGCTATTATCTGTAATATGTGCCCATTGATTGATTATGAGTGTTCTCATTCTTGATAACCCTTGTTATTACCTTCTGGCAGGTAGAGGACAGTTATATTCATTATATTGATTTTAGCTCATATATATTGTTAACGACCACCAGGAAAAAAAACAACCAAAAAAAAAAAACCCCACAAAAAAATGGGATTTTGTGTGGAACAGCAGGGGATGCAAAAATAAATAAATACTAGTTTTCAGCCTTTTTAAGATTTACAGAACTTTTTCTTCCAATGATGCATTCCGTGGATACCTATAACCCATGCCATGAAGCAGAAAGAAAGCTCTAATCTCACTTCTTACTTCCTATTGTCGGCAATTCTATCTTTAAAAATAATGAATTCATGTGTCTTTAGGAAACATACAAGGAAATAGAGGAAAATCAAAAAGATTCTATTTTTTTTATTTAAAAACAATGTCCCTAGCTTTACTAAGATAAATTGATAAATAATATGTCTAAGTTTAAGGTATAGAATATAATGACTTATATGGAGATATTACAAAATGATCACCACAATAAAGCAAGTTAACATATCCACCACCTCACATAGTTACAATTTTATTTTCTTGTGGTGAGAACTTATAAAATTTACCCTCTTGTACAAATATACAATACAGCATTGTTAACTATGGGCACCATACTGTTGATTATGAACCTAGGACCTTATAAAGATGATAAGGAAGGAATTGAGAAGAAAAGTATCAGATTCTACTTTTCCGTTTCCCAAATACAAAATCCACAGGTGCTTTTGAAGCGATTGTAGAGAACCGCCACACAAGAGTTGTATTGGGATGGGGCTGAATGCAGGCAAGAGAGTGTGGGGAGGACACATGCGGGTAACACTATAGACCCACGTGGATCTTGAAAATCTTAGAAGGTGATAGTATAAAATAAAACCCTAGTAAAAAGCTGAAGTTCAGGAGCGTGACATTTCTAAAGACATGGAGAAATGGCCTTGTTTTGTCAGAATAAAAAGGTTTCCTACATCTTTAGCCACTATGAATGAACTCAAGTACAATTTGAAAACTGGGATTTTTGGCAGTGTGATAAATTTTAAGTCACATATACTGTGCTTGAACTTTATGTTTCTTATATGTTGTTAATATTTCTTTTCTTATAAACTTAATATTTTTAGTGCTTGAAGGAAGAATGTAAAACACATGATCATGTATGCTATAGAATAGTCTCAGTAATGTTAGGATGCAAAATATTCATGAACTTGTTTCTTTATATATTTATTGACCTAAAGTTATAATCTTCAATGACTGTAAGAAGTACTTTAGTAAAATCACTGCTTGCAAACCAAACACATATCACCTCAGTGAAGAAAGCTGGACCATCAATAAATAATAATTCCTATAACTTCTTCATCAACAACTGGAAAGCATCCTTTTTCTGTCTATGATTATGGACACTATAAGTACTTCATGTAAGTGGGGTCCTACCAAATTTGTCTTTCTGTGACTGGCTTATTTGACTTAGCTTAGTGTCTTCATGGTTCGTCCACTTTGTAGCTTATGTCAGAATTTTTTTCCAGAATTATATTTTATTGTATGTATATAATAGAGTTTGTGTATCCATTCATCCATCAATGGACACTTGGGGTGCTTACATGTTTTAGCTATTGTGAATAAACTGCTATGAACATGGATATAAAACTATATCTTTGAGACTCTGTTTTTGATTCTTTTGGTTAGAAATGCAGAAGTAGAACTTCTGGATTATATGGTAAGTCAATTTTTAACATTGTTTAGAGACTGCCATAATGTTTTCCACCGTGGTTGTATCATTTTACATTCTTGTCAACAGTGTGCAAGGGTTCCAATTTCTCCACATCCTGACCAACACTTTTTATTTTGTTTTTGTTTTGTTTGTTTAGTTTTTTGTTTTAGCAGCCGTCCTAATGGAAATGAAATGGTGTCACACTGTAGTGTGTATTAGGTGCAATTTAATTGTAATTTTATTTGCATTTACTTAATGTATAGTGAGGTTGAGCATATTTTTAAGTGCTTATTGCTCATCTGTATATCTTTGGAAAAACATCTATCGGAGTTTATTGCCCAATTTTATATTAGATTGTTGCTTTTTTAATGGTTGAGTTTTAGAAGATCTCTGTCTATTCTGGATATCAATACCTTATCAAATATACGATTTACAAATATTATCTCCCATTCTGTAGGTTTCATGTTTACTCTATTAATAATGGGTTTTGTTTTTGTTTTTTTTTTTTTTTTTTACAAGGACAGAGAGAAAGTCAGAGAGAGGGATAGACAGACAGGAACAGAGAGAGGTGAGAAGCATCAATCATTAGTTTTTCGTTTCTGTTGCGACACCATAGTTGTTCACTGATTACTTTCTCACATGTGCCTTGACCGCGGGCCTTCAGCAGACTGAGCAACCCCTTGCTGGAGCCAGCGACCTTGGGTCCAAGCTGGTGAGCTTTTGCTCAAGCCAGATGGGCCTGTGCTCAAGCTGGCGACCTTGGGGTCTTGAACCTGGTTCTTCCGCATCCCAGGCTCTATCCACTGCGCCACTGCCTGGTCAGGCAATAATGGCTTTTGATGTATATAATAATCTAATTTTTTTTCATTAAGTCAGTTTGTCTTTTTTTCCCTTTCTTTCATTGCCTGTGCCTTTGAGATCATTTCTAAGAAATCATTGCCAAGTTCAATGCCATAAATTGTTGCCTGATATTTTTGTCTAAGAGTTTTATGTTTTGAAATCTTATATTTAGACTATTTTGAGTTAAATTTTTTATATGGTTTTAAGTAAGGGTTCATTTTTACTCTTTTCATGTGGATATCCAATTTCCCCAGAACCATTTGTTGAAAAGACTGCCCTTTCCGTATTGAATGTTTTGGCCCATTTGTTAAAAATCATTTGACTATATTTGAAAGGGTTTATTTCTGGGCTTTTTATTTCATTGATTATTATGTCTGCCTTTATGCCAGCACCACACTGTTTTCAATATAGGAGTGTATTAAATTTTGTAAACAGGAAGTGTGAGTCTTCTAGCTTTGTGCTATGTGTACTACACAGTTTCTGACACCCTAACCCCCAGGAGCACTTAATGGATACTTTAAAACACTTGAGGATTTAATAATGGAACTGTTACTATTATATAATGTGGAACATGATGGAAGACTTGCTCCAATTTTTCCAAAACTAAATAATTTTCACAGAAATATTTCTACAAAAAAATCAAACATATTTCTTTATGATGTAAATTATTTCTTATACTACTTACTGCAAGCTGATATTCTGATGAAGAATGAATTGATTTGTTCTTACAATGTTTTTCACTCTTTTAAATTCATTAAAATTCAGGTGATTGGAATTAAAGAAAGAAAATCTCTTTCAGTTTAGTCATGGCTTCTGTTCATAAAATTTTTCAAATGCTAGAAAATTAATCTGGCACAATTTCTTATCCATAACAAAATATAGTATGATCTCTTTATTACAGTTTTTACTTAACATGATATGGATTAAAAGTCTAAGGAAATAGGATAGAGGAAGTCAAGATTATATTTAGTAATGCCATCATATACGAAAAGACAGTGATTAGAATTCGGGGAAGTAAATATCAAAAGTGATGTACATTATAATATTATAGTATTATTAAACCATAATTTTCTCTTTTTTTTAAAATTTCTGAACATAAAATTATCTTCTTTTCATTTTTATAATTAAAGTTTAGAATTATAGAATTTAAGACATCTGAAAGTTTACTGTTTTAGTTAAGGTAAGGCTTGACTGCTATAACAAAGAGAACTTACAATAGTTAAATGTTTTAAAGAAAACAAAGTTTATGTTTTCCTTGTGTTAAAGGCTGAGGTGAGCTGCTTTGCTACAGGCAATCCTTAGAGACCCAGCTTCTTTCCACCTTGATCTGTCTGATTCCCTGGGGTATTTTCTTCTCCAGTTTGAGTGAAGCTAGGTTCAGGCACTTTCTTAATTCTGATTTGTGAAAAGAAAACTTGAATATAGGAACTTAGTGCAACCTTTTTATAGGCCAAGACTGAAAGCGGTGTCACTTCTAATGGCATTCCATGGGTGAGAACTCAGTCACTAAGGCACACCTGTTCACAAGGGACACTGGGAGATAAAATTCTTGTTAGGTAGTCCTGTCGATTATTACTCACTTACTATGCATAATAGAATAATTTCCTCCACAATCACCTTGACCAAAACCCTCAGTTTACTAATGAGAGAATAAAGGTTTAGAGAGACATTATCACTTATCATCTTTGTGATCTTGGACATATAGCCTCTACCACCTGTCACCTAACTGATCTTGAATAACTAACCTTTACCGTTTATTATCTATCTGACTTCAGATATATAAATTCTGCCACTTACCATTGATATGATTTGGACTCATGACCTCTACCACATAACATCTATGTGACCTTTACTTTATAGCATCTACTACTTAAAACCTATGTGACCTTGTCACATCACCTTGCTAAGCATATTTTTCTCATATTTGCCATATAGGATTATATTAACCAAGATAATTAATAAAAGACATTAGAACAATGGCTAGCACATAGTGCTCAATAAATGTAAGCTCCGGTTGCTACTATTACCATCATTGCTACTCATGTTATTTTTATTTTGTTACATACATAATAGAAACTATATAAACATGATAACTATTCTTTCACTGATCATGTGGAGAAATGATTCATGGCCTCCAGGTTACTCATACAAATTCTAGTTATTGCTAAGCACAGAAATGCTTCTGAATAAAACTTATAGGCAATATAGTGACATCTTAACAAGCATTTAATATATAAAATTCAATATAGTATATAGTGATATTCTACATTTATGGTAGCATAGTTTATAATAGTATATAATCTGAGATTAAATAAAAGGATAATATATTTGTATATTCTAGTTCTATTTGCTATTACAAAGTTAAATTATTTGTTTATTGGGTACTAGTCCTGTAGAAGAAATTACAATACCAAAAGTGGAATAATTTATTCTGAAAATATTCTTAGGGTTAAATTAACTGGTAATGTATTTTATCCATCTTTTTGTTAAGCTAATATCCAAGGGAAACTAAGTAAGCCTAGTGATTATCGGTTCAATGAATAAACCATTTAATCAGAAACAGGAGTCCAAAAACAAGAAACCTAAGTAACAGCTTGCCAGATTTTACAAAATGGAATTTTATTAATTTGTAAAAAGGTCCTTTTGTGCAAATGAACTGTCCCTTCCACACAGAACAAAACAATCTGGACAGTTGATGAGTCTTTATGAACTAAACAGAGTAAATAAATTACTCTCAAACCCAGATTTAGTTTTCCTGTATTGTAATAAAATCACAGCAAAAGTTTTAAATATTCAGCCTCAATTGCTGCCATAGTTTGCTTTCTGCTTTTCTGTGAATTAGTTTATTCTTCTATTACCAAGATTTCCATTCCAGTGTGTTTTGGTACCTCAGTTATCCTAAATGAGGTTTATGCTTGTTGATCACATACTCAATATGATTTTCCGATGTACTGTACATAAATGTGCATTTTAAAATAAATATTTTAAGTCTTAGCAATGACTCAAAGAAATTTCCATAGAATACAAAAGATACTTGATATTTGTAAATTATGCACTTGCATGCATGCAAGCATGTGCACAACCACACACTCAGTATTTAATGAATGAACGTTCTATTGAAAATGGACCTGAAAAGGAAACGAAGTGTTATTACTATGATAGAAATAATGAGAAATTAAAGAACTCTTACAAAATGACTTCTTAAAATATAGAAATTTGGACTAAATTAAGACCAGGCACTCACATTTAGTTGTGACTTGGTTGTAGGTAATGGGCAAGTCCACCATATATTTTATACAGAAATATAAAAATATAAATCATGAAATTATTTTATTGAGTGCTGTAGGGTCAATTAATTTTTATAGCTTTATGGGTCAAAAACATAGAGCTGTTTTATAACATCAATCAGGGTGTGAAAAGACACTAAAGGATTATGTTTAGTTATGATACACTATGAAGGAATTTACATGCATTATAATATTTACGTGTATGAGGAGTCTTCCTAGCTTTAGCCCAGGGGTAGTCAACCTTTTTATACCTACTGACTACATTTGTATCTCTGTTAGTAGTAAAATTTTCTAACCGCCCACCTGTTCCACAGTAATGGTGATTTATAAAGTAGGGAAGTAACTTTACTTTATAAAATTTATAAAGCATAGGCCTGACCTGTGGTGGCGCAGTAGTAAAGCGTCGACCTGGGAACACTGAGGTCGCCAGTTCAAAACCCTGCACTGGTCTGGTTGAGGCACACATGGGAGTTGATGCTTCCAGCTCCTCCCCCCTTTCTCTCTCTCTCTCTCTCTCTCTCTCTCTCTCTCTCACTCTGTGTCTCCTGTCTAAAATGAATAAAATAAAAAATAAAATAAAAATGTTAAAAAAAAAACTATTTAAAAAAATTTTATAAAGCAGAGTTATAGCAAGTTAAATCATATAATAATAATTACTTACCAAGTACTTTATGTTGGATTTTTGCTAAGTTTGGCAGAATAAATCTTTATAAAACAACTTACTATAGTTAAATCTATCTTTTTATTTATACTTTGGTTGCTCCTCTACTGCCCACCATGAAAGCTGGAACGCCCACTAGTGGGCGGTAGGGACCAGGTTGACTACCACTGTAGCTAATATTCTCTGGAGTGGAAATATTTATTTATCAAGGAAATAATCATTTCACTCACTACTGGTCTCACTCAAGAAACACATGCATATTCAATCTTCAAGTCTAGATGTATGGATTGTGTTCTGTCAAGATTTTGCTGAAGTAGCACTAACAGAAAAATGTAGTTTAAAGTAAGCTATTTAAAACAATTTTCAAAATCATTAATTTTAGACTATAGTGAAAGTGGGAAAAGGGTCTCTACAATTAGAATTAAAGAGCAGTATTTAGTAGCACAACATTAAATAATAACTTTCTACTTCTCTTTAGAGATAGTTCATAGAAATGCAGAAGAGAACCATCCTGTGTCTTTCTTTTTTATTTAAATGAAGGTATATCTTCTTAACACAAATATTCTCTTATAGGTCAAAACATTGTCCTAACCAGCATCTCTTTTTGTTTCAATTCTTCAGTTTGCAGATACTAAGTTTTGCCACTGGGGGACAGTATTTATCTATATTTTGAAAAAGCAGCAGCTCAAAGGTAAGGTGATGTAACTGGATAACTTGGAAAGAAACATTGACGCAGGAAAAGTCTAAATTTAGACAGGGGTTCCTAGAGACTAAAATTCCATCCTTGGTAAATTATGTGATTCCACAGAGCCAATGATTTTTTTTAGAGATTTTATTCAGAGATAATTAAATAGTAATTATGTTCAAAATAGCCATGTATGTATTTTTGGAGAGTTAAAAATTGCTTCACTGATTTGAGGCAGTTCTGGGCTAGATGCTTTCCAAGGCCCAGAGAATGATGGACATCCAGGGAAATGGATGGGGCACACCCTAAAACTCAAGAAGGAGGGCCAAGCTCCACTCTGGCTCTCTCACTCTCTGCCAGGGGGCCTAATCCAGCCCTTTCCTCCCAGCTTTTCTTTTTGTGAAATGAAGGTGGAAGACTCCATGATTTCAATAGTTCCTCGGGTCCTGCCTTGCTAAGATCACTTGTCAGTATCTGTCAGATTTTTAATGTTTGCAGATGAAAGAGAATAAAACCATTTTTACTTTTTCATGCCCATGCTAGACAGATAAGAAAAAAGAGCAACAGCAAAAGCACTTTGTGTTGCTGTTGTGGTTCCTAACATTGGATGGCAGCAGCATGAAATGCCTATTTATAGAAGTGCTTCTTGGGTGTGATGTGAAGCACAAGGGGGAACTGACATCTGGACAGCTTGCAATGTTTTCAGTAAAGTTACCATACCTTTGATCAGTTTTGCTTAATGAAGTCATTTTTTTTTTATCAATGCCAATGAAAAAATAAATATTCATTTGGTGCTGACTGATCCAAAAGACAAAAGAATCATGGCCCAGGAGCTGTTGGATTCTTCTTCTTTTCCAGCTTTTGGCCAAAAATGAGTCACTCTCAGATAAACCCTTTACCATTCATTTAAGGCTTGTTGCTGTTTTAGTCTTTAGCACCAGTGTGTCTTTCTTTCCTTTTTCTTTTTACTTATTAAATTACTGGTTTATTATGAAAGGACATAACTCAAGAACAGCGGTGAGAGAGATGCACAGAGCAAGGAGTGATGGAAGGTCATGAATCCTCCACGTTAGCACTGGTTTTAAGCCTGGTCTCCCCATGATCTTGTGTCTCAGATCTGGTAAGGATCAAAACAGCACAAATAAAAAACAAAACAAAACAAAATGTTAGTGTTTGTCATACAGTCTCTAAATAATTTCAGGCCCTAGCTGCTTAGCTCAGTGGTAGAGTGTCAGCCCAGTGTGTGAAAGTCCCGGGTTCAATTCCCATCAGGACACACAGGAGAAGCGTCCATCGGCTTCTCCATCCTTCTCCCTCTCCTTTCTCTCTGTCTTTCTCTTCCCCTCCCGCATGCAAGGTTTCATTGGAGCATGTTGGCCCAGCACTAAGGATGGCTCCACGGTCTCTGCCTCAGGTGCTAGAATGGTTCTGGTTGCAACAGAGCAATGCCCCAGATGGGCAGAGCATTGCCCTCTAGTGGGCATGCTAGGTGGATCCCCATTGGGTGAATGTGGGAGTCTTGTCTTTCTGCCTCCCTGCTTCCCACTTTAGAAAAATACAAAAAAAAATTTTTTTTCTTTCCCCACATTTTATTTTATCTTCATAATAACCCTAGAAAATAAAGCAAATCATATTACCAGTCCCTTTTTGAAGTTCAGGAAATCAGCATGCAGGAGTAAGTTATTTGTCAAAGTGATTTGTTCAGTTTGCAAACTAATCACAACTTGAACCCAGATCTTGTATCTCCAAATTTCACTTCCTTTTTTCTTTCTGAAGACCCAGGTTCTCTTTTATACTAAAGTTTATTTTACAGAACTCTGCTCGGACATGTTTCTTGTGCTGGGACCCTGAAGTAGTAGACTATCTTACTCTGCCATCTATTATGAGCTGAATTGGGTCCCCACAAAATTCCTATACTACCTTCTAGTATCTCAGAATGTGACTGAATTTAAATAAGCCCTTCAAAAATTATCAAGTTAAAATATGGTCATTAGGGTGGGCCCTAACCTAATTTGACTGGTGTCTTTATAGAAAGAGGAAATTTCGATGCATGTACATGTAGGGACAACAGAGATCTTTATACACAGAAAGATCATGCAAGGACAAAGGCAGAGTGGTCTTTTGCAAGCCCAAGAGAGAGGCCTGAGAAGAAACCAAAGCTACCGACAACTTGATCTTGGACTTCTAGCCTCCAGAACTGTAAAAAAATTAAGCCTTGTTTTTTAAACAACTCAGTTTGTACAATTTTGTTATGGGACCCCTAGCTGACTGAGACACTGTCCATCCATCTATATCTTCATCCATCATCGAAAAAAATGACTTAATATTTAACATACCAATAACTGGGTTGATTATTGGGATGCATAGGAAAAAAATGTAGTTCTTCTCATCATGGTTCTCTTAATCTAGTGTTTTGTGTGTTTACAGTGACAATCTGGGAGGAAAGGGAGTCAAACAGCTAATATTTTACTATGGGCTAAACTTTAATTGCAAATGTGAATATAATCATGGAAATACAGAAAAAGAAGGCTTTGTCACAATTTGATTTAAAATTGGGTAAAAGCAGGGGTAGAGAGCCCAGAGAAGGTAATTTGAAGGATAGTGGAATTTAGGTACCTTACTTCATAGGCTCTAGTCATGGCCCTGAATGTGTTTTAGGTGAAGGCTGGATACTTGTTGAGAAACTCTTGATGTCAAATATGCGCTTGGATTTTCCAGTATTGTTAACCTTTGGAGTTTGTTCTCCTCAACTCTGTCAACAAACCTAATATAGTTCATACCTACCATTTGCCTGAACTAATTATGCCTTCATTTTTATCAAAATCCTTTTGGAAGCATGCAATTAGTTCTTGCCATTTCTTGTGAAACTTATAAATCTATGTCCTTAACATATAATGATTTTTTCTATCAAGAAGAAGTTTGCCAAACTAATGTCTCAGTCAGCTAGGGATCCCATAACAAAATTGTCCAAACTGCGTTGTTTAAAAAACAAGGCTTAATTTTTTTACAGTTCTGGAGGCTAGAAGTCCAAGATCAAGTTGTCGGTAGCTTTGGTTTCTTCTCAGGCCTCTCTCTTTGGCTTGCAAAAGACCGCTCTCTGCCTTTGTCCTTGCATGATCTTTCTGTGTATAAAGATCTCTGTTGTCCCTACATGTACATGCATCGAAATTTCCTCTTTCTATAAAGACACCAGTCAAATTAGGTTAGGGTCCACCCTAATGACCTCATTTTAACTTAATAATTTTTGAAGGGCTTATTTAAATGCAGTCACATTCTGAGATACTAGAAGTTAGTATAGGAATTTTGTGGGGACCCAATTCAGCTCATAATAGATGGCAGAGTAAGATAGTCTACTACTTCAGGGTCCCAACACAAGAAACATGTCCGAACAGAGTTCTGTAAAATAAACTTTAGTATAAAAGAGAACCTGGGTCTTCAGAAAGAAAAAAGAATGTGAAATTTGGAGATACAAGATCTGGGTTCAAGTTGTGGTTAGTTTGCAAACTGAACAGATCACTTTTTTCTCCCAAGCTTATTTTTGCCTAAGTTCAGAAGCTTTCACCCTTAGTACTTACTGTCTACTTTGTTTCCAACAGAAATCTTTATTAAATCCTCTATTTATAAATTTTCATTCAGTTTTAAAGATATGTGTTTTAAAGACAAAATCATTTTAACAAATCCATTTTAAGACTGTGATTGTATGAGGCCATTTTTTATCATATCCTTAGCCATGTACTTTTTTATAGAAAACTCTAGGTAGTTCTAATTTTAGTAAAGGTAGGGTATCTAATATCAGACTAACTCTCCCACAGTTAGCTATTATAAAGCTAGATAAGATTTAAAATAAAACAACTATTTTAAGACTTTGGAGAGCAGCCCAAGACAAGAAAGGCTGGAAATTATTTGACCATGAAATAAAAGAAACCCACTGGGTAAGTACAGTCTGTTTTTTTCCTGAAGGCGAATCTCAATCTATATGGTGCAAGGGAGCTAGAACACAGGCAGAAAGCCAATTTTAAAAGCTTAAGTGGTTAATTTCAGAGATCAGAATTGTACAACAGCTGAAAATTGAGGAGGGAAATACTGAAAAGAGAGAAGTCACAAAAGGCAAAGGCTGTAGAGCTGCATATGAACTTCTCTTATATCT
This sequence comes from Rhynchonycteris naso, assembly GCA_037038555.1. Lineage (NCBI taxonomy): Eukaryota > Metazoa > Chordata > Mammalia > Chiroptera > Emballonuridae > Rhynchonycteris > Rhynchonycteris naso. The sequence goes on along the minus strand of CM072996.1, from coordinate 285,868,212 downwards.
TTGGATACACCTGAACTATGCTTACACTGGGCATATTATAAGGAATTTAGGGAAAACAACAGTTTGTAGGCTAAAAATGTGAAGCAAATATTTGAATTGCTGCCTACCCTATATGAGTGACAAGAATGAACATTTAAATTTGTCCAAGTGAGAAGGACTCTTAAGTGAAATCTAGAATGCCTTTGACTTAAGAACAATGGTTATTTCTTTAAAACTAAGCATTTTCCCTAAGACTATGGTTTAACAAAAATAAACCCTAGCAAAATATAAAACCAAACCTCTAAGTGTTCAAGAAATGTAGTAAGTAATTTAGGTACTTACTAACCAAGAAGTAGAGGAAGATTCCAGAATCCAGAGTTTTATCATGTGAAATCCACATTATATAATTGAAAATTACTACTGACATGAATTAATAGAAAAATGTGGCCCATAATCAAAAGCAAAAGTAGATTGTAACTCCTTAAAATAATCCAGCTGTTAGTAGACAAGGACTTTAAATCAGCTATTAAAGATATTTTCAGGAATGTAAAGGAAATGATGTTGAACTGATGGAATATTTCAGCAGAGAAATCAATGTTATAAAGAAGGAAAAAATAAAATATGTAAAAGTATGTGAAGAATTTGCTGATGCTTTAATAGCAGATAGAAGATTGAAAATGAAAGTAAGGTCAGCAAACTTGAAAATGAATTGATAAAATTATACAATCTGAAGAATAGAAGGAACATAATTTTTAAAAGGTACATGAAACTTCATTATATTGTATGACATATCAAACTGTCTAACATATGTGTGAGTGAATTTACAAAAAATAAAATGATGAAATGGAGAAAAAATATATAAATAAATTATATTTAAATCTCCCCATATGTGCAGAAAAATATCAACTGATAGAAACATAAAACTGAGTAGATACAAGCAACCTAAAGAGAACTCCAGGCATATCACAATCAAATTACTGAGAACTAAAGGTAAAGAGAGAAATCCTGAAAACAGTTGGGAGTAGGTGGAAGACAAATTCTTGAAAGGAAACAATGATATAAATTATGTCTTCTCATCAGAGAAAAATAGAGGTGATGAAATGACAACTTTGAAATATTCATTAAGAAAAAGGAGTAAATTCAGTAATTTATACCAAATATTATATATCAAAAAATAAGATGTCTGACAAAGTGGTGGCACAGTGGATAGAGCATCAGACTGGGACACGGAGGACCCAGGTTCAAGACCCTGGGGTCGCCAGCTTGAGTGTGGGCTCATCAGGTTTGAGCAAGGCTCACCAGTTTGAGCCCAAGGTCAAACAAGGGGTCACTTAGTCTGCTGTAGCCCCTGGTCAAGGCACTTAAGAGAAATCAAATCAATGAACAACTAAGGAACCTCAACAAAGAATTTATGTTTCTCATCTCTCTTCCTTCCTGTCTATCTTTCCCTATCTATCCCTCTCTCTGACTCTCTCTGTCTCTACAAAAAAAAAAAAGAAAAAAAAAAAGGTAAAATAGACATATCCAGATACATAAAAGCTGAAATAATTCAACTTCAGGAGAACTAGAATATTAGAAATACTAATGGAAAGTCTGAGGATGAAGGATATAACACTATATGTAAGCAATAAAGAACTTCAATGAGGGTAAATATAAAGGACTAATTTTCTTTTCAATATCTTAAAAAATATCTATTTCATGCAATATATAATATATCCTTGGACTGTAGGATTGTAATATGCACATTTAAAATATATAAAATATATTACAACAATAGCACAAAGGGTTTGGAAGAGGGGAGATAGAATTATATTCTTGCCAAGTTTTTACATTTTATGTAAAGTGACATAGTATTAACTCTAAATAGACTGTTATAAAAATAATTTTTGTAATCTCTTAGAGTAACCACAGAAGAATAATACCGAAAGTTATACCTAAAAGCCATTAAAAGAACTAAAAATTCACCGAATATGTTTGAGTAATTTGAAAGAAGGTTTAAATACCAGAAAAACAGAGGAACAAAATCAGATGAAATTAAAAAGAAATAGAAAAATGTTAGATATAAATATTAATTATTACATTTAACAAGAGTAGACCAGAAACACAGATTAAAAAGCAGAGATTTTTCTAGTGGATAAAGTAAAGTAATTCTCAATAATTGTTATTCATAAGGATTTATTTAAAGTATAAAAACCCAAATAAACAAAGTGAGGAGATAGAAAAAGACAAACCATGCAACTAGTAACTATAAAAAGCTGTTGTGACTACACTAATATTAGACAGGTATATTTCAAGAAAAAATAGCATTATATGAGACATATAGCATTATATGAGATATCTATATATAGATATTTCATTATTTCATAATGATAAAAGGGCCAATAATCAATAAGACATAACAATTATATAATAATAGAGTTAATAATAGAGCTGAAAAATATATGCATCAATAACAGCAGCAACAAAATACAAACATCTAATGGGAAAAATACATATACAACATAGTTGGAGATTTTAACACTGTTGTATCACTAGTTGATAAAATAATTAGGTCTAAATGTGTCAAAACACAAGATTTTAATGTTGACTTAATTGATATATAGAGCACCCCATTCCACAATTATGGAATATATTTTTTTTTCAAGAACACATGAAACATTCCCTAAAATAAATCATGTACTGGGACATAAATATGTCTCAATGCATTTCAAAAGATTGGTTAGAAGAATCCAACCAGTGCTGAGGGGAAATGTCAGCTGGGACCCAGTATATCTACTGCCCCTGGAAAAAATGGTAGCTGTCAAATAATGTAAATTGCCAGGAAGGAATAAAGAAATAGGAGAAACTATCTTAGAACTTCACCTAATGGGGTTTGTATGCTTTGCCCATAGTATTTTCATCAGCTGTTAAACAACAAATTTAAAATTAAAAATGAATGAACAGTTGGTGATATGAGCAAGATGGCGATGGAGTAGGCAGACTTACCAACTTCCAACTCCGAGAACCAAAGTAGATTATAACTCAATTTTAAGAACCATCATCTGGATAAACCAACTTTGAACTAAACTAAGTGGACTCTTCAACCAAGGAACACAGAAGAAGCCACATTGAAACTGGTAGGAAAAGTGAAAACGTGAAGAGGGCTGCCAAGCTCTTCGGAGCGAACAGCAGCCCGGAGAGACCTGCGTGGCGGGAGGAGAGTTTGGCAAAGAGGGAGAGACCTGGGCCCCAGGAACAAAGCCTCAGCCTGCAGTCCCAGAGCCTAGAAGAGGCGTTTGGACAGTATTGAGCTGTGAAACAAGTAAGGATACTGTTTGTGAGAAAGAGACAGTTTTCTCAGACCCAAGATTTTTTTAAAGGGATAGCGCAGAAAACCTCTCTCACAACCATGCACCCAGGAAACGGGGACAGAGGAGAGGACCAGAGCAGCAGGAAGAGAGTGTGGACTGAAGGCACAGGGACAAACACTCTGAGGGACAGCCACCCTAACCCCTGGGCTAAGTCACTTCCCCAATCAAAAATGAATATTTCCCCTGGAACTAGCAATACCAGCAAAGGGAAACAGGTCACCAGCCAAACAAGCTCTCCCGTGGCAATTAGAGCAGAGCTGCTTAGATGGAGGGAGCTCCCAGGTCTACAGTATGGAGTGTTAGGAGCTGAACTATGGGGCCCCTTCCCACTCTGCTGAGGGTTGCTGGAGGGATGGTGATGGCAGGATGCTGAAACGCGGTACTGTTGGCCGGCGCGGAGGCCCAGCCGGTGTGAGCTCGGTCTAGTCCAGCAGGGTCGGAGGGGACGTGGGAAAGCAGTCTGGCAGCTGCGGGCCCGCCTGTAACCCCACCTGCGAGGGAAATGCGGGAGGCCAGAAACAAGCAGAGATCTGCTCTGCAACCCTGCGCAAGCTGGTCCTGACCGCCGGGAGGGGGCTAGGACCAGGGATGGGCGGAGGCTCGTGGCTGAGCTCACGCCAGCAGCACCAACGGGCCGGAGAAACCGCGGTTTGACATCCTGCATGCATGAGTTGGCTCTGAATGCGGGGGTGGGATAGAGCCTGGGACGAGTGGAAGTTCGCAGCTGAGCGCCCGCCAGCAGCCACGCCCGGCCCAATAAACCGCAGTTTGCGACCCTGCGCAGGAGGGCCCTAGCCTCGAGGGTGGGGCTAAAGCTCCAGATGGGCAAAGGCTCACAGCTGAGAGCACATCAGAAGCCCCTTCCAACCCGTGAAACTGTGGCGAGCAGGCTCTGACTGCAGGTGCTGGGCGGAAGCCCGGAAACAGGCTGGGTATGCAGCTGAGCAAAGGTGCTCACATCTACCCTTGGTGCTGAGGCTTTTGGCTTGAGTGACAGCCCCTCCTGAGGAGGATAAGCGGAAATCACAGCAACAGCCGCAGTGGGCTGGCAATGGCAACACCCATACCCAACCGCCCTAGGCAGTGGCAGAGGGGGTGCCAGGCCTGCAGACAGACCACACCTAGAGAACACAAAGGCAACACCTACTGGACTCCAGTGGCCACAACTTGCTCATACACAGACAAAATGGGCAGGCAGAGGATGCAAACTAAATGAATCAAGAGAAATCCCCAGAGAAGGACCTGAATGAACCAGATATAACCAAATTACCAGAAGCAGAATTTAGAAAAATGATAGTTAGGATGTTCAAAGAAATTAGAGCAACAATGGATAGTCACTATGAACACCTAAATAAAGAGATAACAAGTATAAAAAACGAAATTGAAATAATAAAAAAGAATCAGACAGAAATGACAAATACAGTATCAGAACTGAAGACCACAATGGAAGAAATTAAAATCAGGATGAATAGCGCTGAGGATAGAATCAGCGAGTTAGAGGACACAATAAACAAATGCACAGAAGCAGAGAAGAAAAAGGAAAAGAGACTCAAAAAATGTGAGGAAAATCTAAGGAAGCTCTATGACAACATGCAGAGAAACAACATTCACATCATAGGGGTTCCTGAAGAAGAGGAGAGAGAACAAGAAAAAGAAAATTTGTTCAATCAAATTATAGCAGAAAACTTCCCTAAATTAAGACTGGGAAACATTCCACACATTCAAGAAGCACACAAAACTCCATTAAAGAGAAACCCAAAAAAATCTACACCAAGACACATCATAGTTAAAATACCAAAGCTAAGGGATAAAGAGAAAATTTTAAAAGCTGCTAAATAAAAAAAGGCTATCACCTACAAAGGAGCCCCCATAAGGATGACATCTGACTCCTCAACAGAAACACTTGAGGCCAGAAAGGAATGGCAATATATATTCAAAGCAATGCAGAACAAGAACCTACAACCAAGACTACTCTATCCAGCAAGGCTAATGTTTAAAATTGAAGGAGAAATAGCTTCCCAGAAAAAGAAAGCCTGAAGGAATTCATTAAAACCAAACGAATTCTGCAAGAGATACTAAGGGGCCTGTTGTGAACAGTTCAAAGGGTGGAAAGAATATAGCAAAAGAAGAATACAGCTTTAAAGAATAAAATGGCAATAAACAACTACATATCAATAATAACCTTAAATGTAAATGGATTAAATGATCCAATCAAAAGACATAGGGTAGCTGCGTGGATAAAGAAACAGGACCCATACATATGCTGTCTACAAGAGACACACCTTAAAACAAAAGATGCTCTAGACTGAAGGTAAAAGGATGGAAAAAAATATTTCATGCAAATGGAAATGAAAGAAAAGCTGGGGTAGCAGTACGTATAGCTGACAAAATGGACTTTAAAACAAAGGCTGTAGTAAGAGATAAAGAAGGACACTATATAATGATAAAGGGAACAATTCAACAGGAAGATATAACTATTATAAATATCTATGCACCAAATGTAGGAGCCCCGACATACATAAAGCAGACTTTGATCGATATAAAGGGCAAGATTAACAGCAATACTATAGTAGTAGGGGATTTCAATACCTCACTAATAACACTGGATAGATCCTCAAGAAAGAAAATTAATAAAGAAACAGCAGTCTTAAAGAATACACTAGATCAACCCGATTTAATAGATATCTTCAGAACTTTTCACCCTAAAGCAGTAGAATATACATTCTTCTCAAGCGCTCATGGTATGTTTTCTAGGATAGACCACATTTTAGGACACAAAAATGGTCTCAATAAATTTAAGAATATTGAACTCATATCAAGCATTTTCTCTGATCACAATGCCATGAAACTAGAAATTAACCACAAAAGAAAAACTGAAAAATACTCAAACACTTGGAAACTAAATAGCATGATAGTAAATAATGAATGGATTAACAATGAGATCAAAGAAGAAATAAAAAAGTTTCTAGAAACAAATGATAATGAGCATACATCAACTCAAAATTTATGGGACACAGCAAAAGCAGTACCGAGAGGGAAGTTCATTGCACTAAAGTCATACCAAAAGAAGCTAGAAAAAGCTCAAATAAGCAACCTGACCTTGCATCTAAAAGAACTAGAAAAACAACAGCAAATAAAGCCCAGGACAGTAGAAGGAAGGAAATAATAAAGATCAGAACAGAAATAAATAACATAGAGGCTAAGGAAACAATACAGAGTATCAATGAAACCAGAAGCTGGTTCTTTGAAAAGGTAAACAAAATTGATGAACGTTTAATAGACTCACCAAGAAAAAAAGAGAGAGGACCCCAGAAAATAAAATTAGAAATGACAGTGAAGAAATAAAAACTGACACAACAGAAATACAAAGCATTGTAAGAAAATACTACGAAGGACTCTATGCCAAAAAATTAGACAACCTAGGTGAAATGGACAAATTTCTTGAATCATATAATCTTCCAAAAATCAATCTGGAAGAATCGGAACACCTAAACTGACCAATTACAACAAATGAGATAGAAACAGTTATCAAAAAACTCCCCAAAATGAAAAGTCCTGGGCCTGATGGCTTCACAAGTGAATTCTATCAAAAATTCAAAGAAGAACTAACTCCTATCCTCCTCAAGCTATTTCAGAAAATTCAAGAGGAAGGAAGACTTCCAAACTTCTTTTATGAGGTGAGCATAATTCTGATCCCAAAACCGGGCAAAGACAACACAAAGAAAGAAAATTATAGGCCTATATCCCTGATGAATTTAGACGCTAAAATTCTCAACAATATTTTAGCCAACCAGATCCAGCAATACATGAAAAAAATCATACACCATGATCAAGTGGGATTTATTTTGGAGAGGCAAGACTGGTTCAATATTTGCAAATCAATCAATGTGATTCATCACATAAACAAAAGGAAGGACAAAAATCACATGATAATTTCTATAGATGCAGAAAAGGCATTTGATAAAATCCAGCACCCATTCATGCTCAAAACTCTCAGTAAAGTCGAATACAGGAAACATTCATTAAAATGATAAAGGCCATCTACGACAAATCCACAGCAAACATCATACTAAATGGACAAAAATTAAAATCAATTCCCTTAAGATCAGGAACCAGGCAGGGGTACCCCTTTTCACCACTTTTATTCAACATAGTTCTGGAAGTCCTAGCTACAGCAATCAGACAAGAAGAAGAAATAAAAGGCATCCAAATTGGAAAAGAAGAAGTAAAACTGTCATTATTTGCAGATGATATGATATTGTATATAGAAAACCCTAAAGTCTCAGTCAAAAAACTACTGGACCTTATAAATGAATTCAACAAGGTGGCAGGATATAAGATTAATACTCAGAAATCAGAGGCATTTCTATATACCAACAATGAACTGTCAGCAAAAGAAATTAAGGAAACAATCTTCTTCACTATTGCAGCCAAAAAAATAAAGTACCTAGGAGTAAATTTAACCAAGGAGGTTAAGGACTTGTACTCGAAAAATTATAACATATTGGTAAAAGAAATCAAGGAAGATACAAACAAGTGGAAGCATATACCGTGCTCATGGCTAGGAAGAATAAACATCATTAAAATGTCTATATTACCCAAAGCAATTTATAAATTCAATGCAATACCAATTAAAATACCAATGACATACTTCAAAGATATAGAACACATATTCCAAAAATTTATATGAAACCAAAAAAAGAACACAAATAGCCTCAGGATTCTTAAAAAGAAAAAATAAAGCAGGAGGTATCACTCTTCTGGATATCAAGATTTACTACAAGGCCATTATACTCAAGACAGCCTGGTACTGGCATAAGAACAGGCATATAGATCAATGGAACAGAACAGAGAACCCAGAAATAAACCCACATCTTTATGGATTACTGATAATTGACAAAGGAGGAAAGAACATACAATGGAGTAAAGACAGCCTCTTTAACAAATGGTGTTGGGAAAATTGGACATCTACCTGCAAAAAAATGAAACTAGACCATCAACTTACACTATTCACAAAAACAAACTCAAAATGGATAAAAGACTTAAACGTAAGACGTGAAACCATAAGCATATTAGAAGGAAACATAGGCAGTAAGCTCTCCGACATCTGTAGCAGCAATATATTTGCCGATTTATCTCCACGGGCAAATGAAATAAAAGGCAAGATAAACAAATGGGACTATCTCAAGCTAAAAATTTTTTGCGTAGCTAAAGACAATAAGAACAGAATAAAAAGATAAACCACACAATGGGAGAACATATTCGAAAGCACGTCTGATAAGGGGTTAATAACTAAAATGTATAAAGAACTTATAAAACTCTACACTAGGAAGACAAACAATCCAATGTAAAAAATGGGCAAAAGAAATGAATAGAAATTTCTCCAAAGAGGACATACAGATGGCCAATGGGCATATGAAAAAATGCTCAACATCACTAATCATTAGAGAAATGCAAATTAAAACCACAATGAGATATCATCTTACACCAGTCAGAATGGCGCTCATCAGCAAAACAACTCAGAATAAATGCTCCGGAGGATGTGAAGAAAAGAGAACCCTCCTGCACTGCTGGTGGGAATGTAGACTGATGCAGCCACTGTGGGAAACAGTATGGAGATTCCTCAAAAAATTAAAAATCGAACTGCCTTTTGACCCAGCTATACCACTTATAGGAATATACCCTAAGAACACCATAGCACTGTTAGAAAAGAAGAAATGCGTCCCCATGTTCGTGGCAGCATTGTTCACAATAGCGAAGATCTGGAAACAGCCCGAGTGTCGATCAGAGGACGAGTGGATTAAAAAGCTTTGGTACATATATACTATGGAATACTACTCAGCCATAAGAAATGATGACATCGGATCATTTACAACAAAATGGATGGACCTTGATAACATTATATGGAGTGAAATAACTAAATCAGAAAAAAAACTGAGAACAGCATAATTTCATACATAGGTGGGACATAAAAGTGAGACTATGAGACATGGACAAGCGAGTGGTGGTTACGGGGTTAGGGGAGGGAGGAGAGGTTGGGATAGGGAGGAGGGGAGGGACACAGGGAAAACCTGATAGAAGGTGACAGAGTACAATTTGACTTTGGGTGATGGGTATGCAACATAATTGTATGAAAATATAACCTGGAGATGTTTTCATTGTACGTATGTACCCTGATTTATTGGTGTCATCCCATTAAAATTAATTTAAAAAAAATGAATGAACAGTTGTTGAAATGAATGGAAGAAGGTCAAGACAAAGTGACTGGTGGAGATGGGGGTAGGTGGTGGTGTTTTGTAGATGGTGCTTAGAAAGTTGCCATTTGATCAGTCTCTGAAGGTAACTAAGAAATGGGCTATGTAAATACCAGGAAGGAGAGGATTCTAAATAGAACATAGCAGTGCACATGCCCTGATGTGGCAGTGTCCTTGGCATGTTAGAACAACAGCAATGAGTCCAGTAAACCTGGAGGAGGATGAGTGAGGCAGCAGGATTCTATAGGTAATGGATTTGGGATTTTACTCTAAGTAAAATGTGAAGCCAGGGGACATTTTATTATGTTCATATAGATCCTTTGTATAGATTTTTGCTAACTTTATGAAATTCTTAAAATTGATTAAGGGTTCTAGTTACAATTCTGTGGGGCTTTATATTCAAGAGCAGAAATAATTAAAGTTTTATCTATTAAACAATTATAAAGAAACAATATTCTGGGGAGGTTTATGATTTTCTGGAAGTAAATAATAATCACATCCTAAATTGATAGGTAATAACAACATAACTCTATTTTAGCTGTTCTGAAATATATGTAGAGGCCATGGTCAATTTCTGCCAGGAGTTAGGGCAATAGAAAATTATTTCTTAATATTTCCTCTCATAATACACATTACGTATTCAAGCATTATCAAAGACTGTCAAAGTAAAAATGTTTTTTTTTTGATACTGAACTTCTAGATCAGGCTGAGTTTCAATCTTTGCCATATACTTATTCTGTGACCTGAGCAAATCTCCCCAGCATTGTGAAGCCTCAGTTTCTTTATTCTTAGCAAGTGCATAATAGTTTCTAATCGATAGATAATGTATTTAAGCACTTACTTAGTTTTTTATCACATAGTAATCATTCAAAAATAATTGTAACTGTAACAACTATTTTTTTTGTCTCTCATAGTATTGTTATATATTGAACAGACTAAAATAGATTACAATGTTTGCATTCTATTCACTAAAGCACATTGCTAATATTTTTAATATGCTGAGGCTCTAAAAATAATTTGTAAAAGAACAAAATAAAGAAGCAAGCCTCATAAATATGAATAATTTAGACAGATAAGCAATACATTTCTTTATGCAAGTCAATTAACATAAAATTTTAATTTTCTACTACCCAAGCTTCTCTCAATATTATTAGGACTTTTTATTTGTTCAAATATTAGTGCTTAAACATAATCAATAGTACAAATGCTAGAGAAATGTTTACCTGAAACTTAAGTACTCTTATTGATCAATATTACCCTGTTACATTTAATTTTCTAAATAAAATTTAAAAACACACAAATATTAGTGTTCAAAGAATATTCGACAATGTCTTATTTGTTCTTGACTAATCCTGGCAATAATGATCCATAAATACTTGCCAAAGAAAGGGTGTGTGTGTTTGTGTGTGTGTGTGTGTTTGTGTGTGTGTGTGTGTTTGTGTGTGTGTGTATTAGAGAGAGAGAGAGAGAAAGAGAGAGAGAGAGAGAGAGAGAGAGAGAGAGAAGGAAGTAAGGCATTGAGATTCTTGTGCATTGTTGGCAGGGATATAAAGTGGTGCAGTATTATAGAAAACAAAGTGGCAGTTCTTCAAAAAGTTAAACATAGAATTGCTACATGTTCCAACAGTTCCACTTCTATGCATTCATCCAAGAGAACTGAAAACAGGGACCATTACAGATACACCTATATCAATGTATATAGCAACGTTATTCATAATAACTAACAGGTAGAAGCAACTCAAATGTTTATCATCAATTAATGGATATATACACACAATAGTATATGGTTAAGCCTTAAAAAGGAATGGAATTCTGATACATGGTACAGTATAGACAAACCTGGAAAACATTTTACAATTTGAAAAAAGCAAGATATAAAAAAATAAATGTACCTTTTATGAGGTATCTAGAATAGGCAAATTCATAGTGGCAGAAAGTATAGTAGGGATTACCAGTTCTGGGGGAAGGAGTAGGTGGGAAGTTACTGTTTAATGGATACAGTATACAAAGTTCTGGATATGGATAATAGTGGTGGTTGGTCAGCATTGCAAATATGTGCTTAATCTCACTGACTTGTTCACTTAAAATGGTAATAATGATAAATTTTATGTTTGTGTATTGTACCTCAATTAAAAAATAAAAATAGTGTCTGTTCAAATGATAAGATTTTATTCTTTTTTATGGCCAAGTAATATTCCATTGTATATATGTACCAAACTTTTTTTATCCACTCATCTTGATGGGTATTTGATGGGTACTAGAGTTGCTTCCATATTTTAGCTATTGTAAATAATGTTGCAATGAACATAGGGTGGCATATATATACTCAAATTAGTGTTTTGGGGTTTCTTCAGATATATACTCAAAAGACTTTTGTAAATTATGTGATTGTCTTTTTGCTATGCTGTATACCTGACTCCAATTAAAAATAATGTTGAGCCTGACCAGGTGGTGGCACAGTAGATAGAGTGTTGGACTGGGATGCAGAGGACCCAGGTTTGAGACCCTGAGGTCTCCAGCTTGAGTGCGGGCTCATCTGGTTTGAGCAAAGCTCACTAGCTTGGATCCAAGGTCGCTGACTCGAGCAAGGGGTTACTTGGTCTGCTGTAGCCCTACGATCAAGGCATATATGAGAATGCAATCAATGAACAACTGAAGTGTCACAACAAAAAATTGATACTTCTCATCTCTCTCCCTTCCTGTCTGTCTGTCCCTATCTGTCCCTCTCTCTGACTCTATCTCTCTCTGTATATATATAACAAATTATGTTGAATGTAAATTGTAATTGAAAAGAAAATGTGAAGTCTATTCAGAATTTTAAAAGGGAAGTTTCTCTAGAACTAAATTGATTGTCTTTTGACCCAATAAACCTGGTTATTTATTTGGTGACACATGTTTGATTTTTCATTTATGTATTGAAACTGTATTACATATTCTGGTTGTTTTCCCTGATCATTTATCACAGCAATTGTGAAAGCCACGCATCTGGGGAGAGGGCGTGGTATGTTCATATTTCCACATCCTCCAAGGTTGTTTTAGCCTATGGTAATTTGATGCCTCTTGCTACAGAGATAGCTTCAGAATTCATTGGTATCTCAGGTATAATGTGATATATTAAGGGTTCAATATACATGTCTATAAAAAAAACCATGCCTATAGAATTCTCCTCCCCCCCCCCCAGAAAAGGAGAATTTACTGTGTCATGAACACTTTTATAGTATAGCATCAGAAGACACAACCAACCTATAATAAAAACCATGTTCCAAGTAAATTTTCGGGCATGCTATCAAAGATTAAAGGCTCACCTCTCTTCAAAAAAGGTGTCAGTACTTTGATGTTTTTTTATGATTTAAAAATAACTTGAGAGCTACCAGAAAAACCACTGGCAAACAGAAGGAGAAGCATGTGAGCTATACAAGAACTACCTGTGGTATTTTTTTTTTCTTTGTTTTAATATGCTGAATGCAAAATGGTGCTGCGTGTATTCCTAGGTTCATTTAATCTAAACTTCTTCCCGAGAACATTTGGAACAGACCATGCCCAATTCCCAACTCCCCCCCCCCACCCCCTGCCCTCATCAGTTCCCCTTAAAGCAAGAGAATTTTTTAAAGTAAACAGAAACATCATTTCTGGTCTAAAACTAAATCACCTTAGGTGGAGGTGGAAAGAGCCTTTGACTACAATGAACACAACAGCTGAAGTTATTTTGCTTCTGCTTCTGCACTCAGTAAGTGCAGGCTTGAGTCGTTTCTCTTCCCTCTCTCCCAGTTCCAATTATCTGTTTGTCAAAGGAGAGACAGCAAAAACAGAGTCAGATAAAATAAAATAATAAAAATGATGGGGAGAAATGATTGAGTCAGATATAATTTTAAGGAAACACAATTTAAAGCCTGGTTTTGATTTTTTATTTATACAAGGGGACACGAGATGGATTTTTGTTCAGCTTTTTGTAAGGTGGGAAATGTTTTCATATCCAAGAAGCATTATTAAACTGGAGTTTAGAAGGTAAAATTGCTTCTTATAAATACATGAAAAGAATGTAATATTGGAAAGGCTACCAAACAGAAATCTTAATCTTTCAAATCTTAAGATGACAAAGCATTTGACCACTATCAGCCTAAATGTCTAACTGTGGCAAATAAATTGCTAAAAATGTTATACACTTTTTTTTCTAAATAATTAATGCTATGCTAAGTCAGAAAAATGGCATTCAAAGAGTCAAATGGTTGAAGTTAAGTAAATTTAAAGAGGAATGTCTGGTAACAAAACCCAGGGAAAAAGTTGATGAAATATGTGAAGTACCATTTGAGAGGAATTTTGGCGAAATGTGGCTTTTCTTTGTTCTTCACTTGAATTTTGAGCTATTGTCTGGTCCCTCTTGTGTTACATAATATACATGACTTCAAGCCTTCTGAGGCAAGGGGAGTCCAGGGTTCTGTGTTTAGAAACCCAGCAGCATGGCTGGAGGAATTATTTCTCTAGAGGGCTAGAAAGTAAAGGAGGATAACGAGTAGAAAAGTTTGTTTCTTCAGAAGATGATCTGAAATTATTACTGAAATTATTCCTTACAGCATTGAAGCAAACATTGTGGAGTGTGTGATGGGAGGGAGGTCAGGGTAGTGGTCTGAGGCCCCACTGAGGCTCTCCCAGTGTCAGCCACCCATGTGGCTGAAAGATCTGGGTAAAGGACTGACTCTGCTGCTTACAATTGTATCTGCCTCATCTGTAACTCCTCTTACCATATTTTCATTTAAATGTGTGTATTATGCAAATAAAATAATAGTAATAGCAACAATTCTGAAAGAAATATATTCACTCAAAAGTCATGTCTTAAACCATTTTTAATAAGTTTCCATTTTATTTCTCCTTGTTCCTGTAAGATATTTATTGTCTGTATACACCCATGTCATTTTTAACTGGGTGTAATCACTTCATAGATTCAATTTTGAATTCAGAGCCTTTTTTCTTCCCAGCCTTTGTTTTTAAGAATCATTGACTGTTGTTCCTTTTAGTTTTAAAATGATTTCATCAGTGGCTATGGTTGCCTGTTCCTATAGTGGTTGACAATTTAGTTTTATCAATCTTTCACAGTCTTAAAAAATGTTAAGAACAGGTACTATAATCCATTTTTGGGAGGAACTGTCTTTATAAAAATATATTGCAAAAGCCTGAGGCATAGATGGCGTATTAGAGTTTCGGCTAAAGACCAAGGCTACTGAGAATGCGCAGAAATATGTGCAGGAGATGAAGAAAAAGTAGTGAAAGTCTCCATTCTCCATGAGACCATGAAAAGTGAGTGGTGAGAGTAGACAGTAATACTGACATGTTCACCATTGTTTAGCTTTTTTCCCTTTCATTCTTTTAAACTCCTTTTTCTCTTATTTTAATTTTCTTATGTTATTTTCTTATTCTTTTACTTTTTAAAAGATTTAAAGAGAGAATTTGTCCCTGATAACAGAGGATTCCTGATAGAATTGTCAAATTATTTTTAAAAGAGTTTATAATTGACTTTGCCATCAACATAAAATAAGAGCAATTAATTCCTCCAAGAATTATTAGAAGTCTCCCTATATTCCATAGTATTTAAACCAGGGGTGCCAACACTTTTTCAGCTTGCGAGCGACTTATAAGATGACCAAGTCAAAATGATCTACCTACAATAAAAATGCAAAACATAAATTTATTTCTTCTATATTATCATTAAGTTACTATTTAATATTGTGTATTCTTCTTTCACCTTTCTCCTTCTCAGCTCTCTTTTCGGAGGAAAGTCAATGTCATAGTTTTTATGAACAGTGCAAAAAAGCCGCTCCACATTTCCCTCATTTGGAATAGCAATGGCACACAGACAGATGAGGCAAACGCACTTAGAATATAACATAGTGAAAAAAATCCCCTCCCATTCTATATGAAAGTGGTAGGTTTTAGGCTTCTTACTCGGACCAGCTACGGCACTCATTTTTATACCCTTTGTTGTATTTAGTTTAAATAAATTGAAGGCTAACTACGCAGCAATGTAACTGAACAAGTTAGCGCGGTTTAACGCGCACGCATAGGGTGTCAAAAGTTCAGACGTCAGATTGGCTACCCTGTATGCCAATCAAAAGACAAATGTCTTTTTAATGTCATGTGATCTACCCACACTTTCTTTGCGATAAACCAGTAGATCGCGATCAACGTATTGAGCACCCCTGGTTTAAACAAACCCAGTAGAATCTACCACACTGGTTACCGAGTGAGGAAAGGGGCTGCTTGAATTGTTTTGGAGATAAAGAGAACAGCGTGGGTATATGCTGATTATAACTATATTTGCTAATTGTAGTACATCCTATTGTAACTATCGTATTTTTGGTTAAAAATCTTTTCTGTAGGGCAGGGGTTGGGAACCTTTTTGGCTGAGAGAGCCATGAATACCACGTATTTTAAAATGTAATTTTGTGAGAGCCATACAATATGTTTAACACTAAATACAAGTAAACGTGTGCATTTTATGTAAAACCAACACTTTTAAAGTACAATAAGTCTCTGAATTCTTTTTAATAAGTTTTTATGCTACTGCTAACCAGTGATGAATAAAATACTTCCTACCATTAATGTGACTTCTGGTGCTGCATGGTTTTGCTGAAGGTTTTGTAGTCTGGTTGATACAGGTGTTGAGACTTCCATCCATTAAATGTGATCGTAGGTTGGTCTTAATGTTCTTCAGATGTGAGAAAGACTGCTCACATGCATATGTAGAGCCAAACATTGTCAGTACAACAATACTCACATGCTGCAGTGTGTGGTATGTGACGGGAAGCATGTTCCAAGTTTTGACAATCAGCTGGTCCACGGGTTGAAGGTTTTTCATTTCTCCCCACTTGTGTTTGCTTGCCAACTCTGCTAGCTATCGTGCAAGTCTTTCCAAATCTTCATTCAGTGACTTGAACTTATTCACCCACATGTCTGAAGCCTTCAGGTCAGCAGCTTGTAGCTTAAAAATCTCTGATGGAGACACCGGGGATGTAACTCAGGTCGGTGCTGTCCACTGCACACTCATATGGATGGGTAATGAACTTAAAAAGACGAGTACATTCACAAAATTCTCCAAAGCGTGCTTTGAATGACTGCAGGAGATTAGATGTGAAGCCCGCTAGCTGCTGGAGATCAAGATGTTGAGCAGGATTACTTGCTGTGCATGTATCTTTAAACTCTCCCAGTTTCACAAAGTGTAGTAAACGACCTGCTTCAATGTCGGTGATGAACAGTTCCAGCTTGCTTTCAAATGAAAACACTGCTTGTTGAAGGGATAAGACTGTATTTCCAAAACCTTGCATTTTCACATTGAGCTGCTTCAGATGTTCAGTCATGTCCACGAGATAGTAGAACTCCAGAAGTCACTCAGTGTTAGCTAACTCAGGATGCTTGACATTTTTTATTTTAAGAAAAGTCTGGATTTTGCTCAGACAAGTCACAAAACGGTTGAGCACCTTCCCTTTTGACAACCAATGCACATTGAGGTGCAGAAACAAACCAGAATAATTATACCCAACTTTATCCAGCAGTGTTTTAAATTGGTGATCATTTAAAGCTCAGGCAACAATAAAGTTGACCACCTGAATGACCAGCGACATCACCTCACCAAGCTGCTCACCACACATCTGAGCACAAAATGCCTCCTGATGTAGGATGTAGTAAAAACTTAGGATGGGTCTCTTTTCATGTTCACAAAGAAGTGCTATGAATCCTGTTTTTCCCCACCATGCATGGAGCACCATCAGTATACATCGAAATAAGTTTATCCATCGGTAGATATTTTTCTTTAGTGAACTCAGTGAAAGACTTGAATAAATCCTCCCCTCTTGTTGTCTCTTTCATAGGCAAAACAGCAAGACTTTCTTCACATAGTGTGTCACTGACAGCATACCTTGCAATCACACTGAACTGGGATAAATGGTTTATGTCTGTTGACTCATCCAAAGAGAGAGAAAAAAATGGTGCTGCATTTATGTCCTTCACTTGTGTTGTCTCAATTTGATTTATATTCATGATGGTATGATCATGAATAGTTCTTGCCAACAGAGGCATGTCTTTTATTTGTTTGATTATCTTGTCTTTATCTGAAAAGTAATCAAAAAGTTCATTGACAACATCAAGAATGAATGTTTTGGCATACTCCCCATCTGTTAATAGCTTTTTGTTTCTCATAATTGCTAAAGCACCAGCAAAGCTAGCCAAATTCCAGTCACCTTGTTGGGTCTAAGCATGGAGTTGCTGCTGACTAGCTTGCACTCTGCACAGTAGCTCTTGACATGCTTTCTTCCTGCTGTCTCTCACTGGATATTTCGATCCAGTTGTAGTATGACATGTGCCAAAATGCCGTTTTATGTTTGACCGTTTCATCGATGCAATTTTATCATTGCATATTAGACACACTGCAGAACCTGCTCTCTCCACAAAGGCAAATTCCTTTGTCCAGTCCTGCTGAAAAGTATGATACTCCTCATCTGTTTTTCTTTTAGCCATCTTCTTCTTCAAAAGTGTTTCTGCAATTAGCGAGCTGACTAGTTGGTTAAAAGGAGAGGAGTTTACTTCCTGACCTCACAATGAACTGTGGATGTTATGCATTATCCAATAAAAATTTGGTGTTGTCCTGGAGGACAGCTGTGATTGACTCCAGCCACCTGCAACCATGAACGTGAGCGGTAGGAAATGAATGAGTTGTAATATATGGTAATGTTTTATGTTTTTAATGGTATTATTTTTTTTATTAAAAATTTGTGAGCCAGATGCAGACATCAAAGGAGCCACATCTGGCTCGTGAGCCACAGGTTTCAGACCCCTGCTCTAGGACTTGGCCAGGTGGCACATTTGGTTAGAGCTTCCTCCCTGTATGCCAAGGTTGTGGGTTCAACTCCTGGTCAGGTCACATACAGGAATTAACCAATGAGTGCATAAAGGGGTAGAGCAAAAGATTGATGTTTCTCTTGCTCTCCTTTCCTCTCTCTCTCTTAAATCAATCAACAACAACAAAAAAGAATAAAAAATCTCTTCTCTAGAATCCTTCTTCATATACATTCACATGGTTGCAGTGGGAGTTGCCATGTTATCGCTACACAGTTTCATCCTTTATTATCACTGTTCATTGGACCAGAGATGAGAGACCTTGATGTATTTGGGTTTTTGAGCTTATTCCTCAGGAATACATGTAAAAATTGAAGTCGATTTACCCTTGGTTCCAAGACTATGGACTCATGGGTTATTGGTTATTTGTTTCATCACATGGACTGTGGAGACAAAGCTTGTCTGTGGGAAGGTTATAAAAGAGGAAGAGCTAGAGAAGCAGACTCTAAATGGAAAAAGAAGTTGATTGCATTGGAGCTCATTGCTCCAATTCTTCCATAATGTTTAAATCTTGAATTCTCTAATCTTTCTTTATCTATTCTTAAAACCTTCTGGATAGCTTCACAGTACCCAGAGGCAGATTAAGGTTGGTTAAGGCTCTGGGCACAGAAGAAAATATTGGGCCCTTTACATTAGAAAAAAGTATAAATTTGGAGTTTTTTGGCCCTTCAGAAGTTGGGGCCCCGGGCGTGTGTCTGGTGCAGCCGCCATTCAGTCTGCCTCTGACAGTATCCTTGTGCAATGTTTTTTTTTCTGTATGGTGATTTGTTATGGAATCTCATCTAGGAATCTTATTACTCTTCTTAGAGGCAGACTTTGTTCTTGGTTAAATGTCCATCAACTGTCAGTTGATTCTAACATTCCCCTGTGCTAAGAAAAATATATTTTATAATTTAAAAAAATTTGTGTCTCCAAGGGAGGTTAGCATTTCTTTTTATTGAGATGAAGGAGCTATTTCTTCTATGAGTCATCATGGAAAGGGCACTATATAAATATAATAAAAATATTATTAGCTATAATTTAAGAGTAATTGCAGAAAAAGTTTTTCCAATGATTAAGGAAATGGGCTCTGAAAACTGGGTTTAAGTTTTCATACCATCGTTTAAAAGTGGAGTGACCACACCTACTCAATCTTTTGTGGCATAGCTTCTTCATTACTAAAATAGGGGAAACAATAGTCCCTAACTCAAAAATATTTTGTGAAGTTTAAGTTAGATCTTATGGGCATGATTTTTTTGAATAGTGTCTAGCACATAGTCAACACATAATAATAAGCTATTACTGAAATACTGTATAGCTTATTATTTTTAAAAATGATATCAAAATAAAATAATAGTATAATGTCAAACTGCATTTCTCTCACAATAAGTTTTTTGAGCAAGGCAAAAGCTTCAGAGTTCTGTGAAAATCAGTCTCAATCTAGGGAGATACTTTAAAATAGATAAATGAATAGACCACATGTTTTCAGACAGTTATCTGGAAATAGTTTTGTTCAACTTAATTTGTGATAGTTATTGATCAGCAGAGATTTTGTGGTTATATTCTTTGACAAGTACTTAAACTATAGCTTTACTAGTTGTTGATTAAGAGAAAAATTGTGTTTTGAAAAGAGTAAAAGATTTCAAATTGAGAAGCTTGATAAAGATATATGTCTTAGTAGAAACCCTTTATCTTGCATGGAGATGGGCAGGGGTTTCCTGTGGGAAATAACAACATTCTAGTTAAATACTAATTGGGTTTGGGCCTAACATCAAGATGAATGAGCAATTGAGGTTCACTCATTTTAACCAGAGAGCAGAGGGACAATGATTTCACCTTGGAATGCTTTAGAAGCAGGAGTAAAAAATGCTCACCTCAGCTATAAATAAAATCTCAGTGAAATAATCATAGAATGTTTAACCTTGAGCAATATTCCTTTCTTGTATGTGCTCCAAATATATGCCAAAGTAACTGAATGAATTTAACTAACAGTATGGGTTTATTGATTAAAAGCCACTTAAGAGTTACAGAATATGTATCCCAAATAATCATTTTCGTTATAGAATGGTTCATGGTATAATTTATGTTTAAAATTATTCTAGTGGCAATCTGTAGACTAGATTGTTAGAAGGCAATGGCAGAATCAGGAAGATAAATTAGGATGCTATAGCAGGAATGTAGGTGAAATGTTTATGGCTCAAGGTGAATCATTTCAAAGATTTGTGAAAGCCCTTGATAGGGAACCCACAACATTTATCTCTAGTCCTGATATTCATATTCCCATTTTTAGCTTAACTCCCTCCAGGAACATGGGAAATAAAAATTAATAATCATCAAACTGATTTCTTTTTAATCTTAACACTTTTTATTTATTAAGCATATTTATTTATTTATTTAATATTTGTTCCAGGTGTACAGCACAGGGGTTAAACAATTAATTATATAGTTTATGAAGTGTTCCCTCTGATAATTTTAGTACCTACTTGGCCCATGCATAGCTATTACAATATTATTGAGTATATTCCCTATGCTGTACTTTAGAACCTTTGACTATTTCTCAATTTCTTCTTTCACCTTTTTTATACTTTAAAAAGATTTTATTGAATTTCCCGGAGTGGCACTGGTTAATAAAATTATATACATTTCAGGTGTGCAATTCTGTAATACGTCATTTGTATATTGTATAGTGTGTTCACCACCCCAAGTCAAGTCTCCTTCCATCACCATTTATCCTTCATCTATTCTCTTCCACCTTCCCCATTCCCCTTTCACTCTGGGAATCAGCATACTGTTTTCTGTGTCTATGAGTTGTTTTTTGTTTGTTATTTTTGCATGATCCCTTTACTTTTTCCACACAGCATCTCAACCCTTTTCCCTCTGACAGCTGTCAGTATATTTTCTATGAGTCTGTTTTCATATTTTTATTAGTTTATTTTGTTTATTAAATTACACATATAAGTGAAATCAAATGGTATTTGTCTTTCTCTGACTGGCTTATTTCACTCAGCATAGTACTCTCCAGGTCCAACATATTGTTGCAAAAGGTAAATTTTCCTTTTTATGGCTGAGTAATATTTATATAATTTACCACAGTTTTTTATCCACTCATCTACTGATGGGCCTTTGGTCTGCTTCTAAATCTTGGCTATTGTAAATACTGCTGCAATGAACATAGGGGTGCATATATTTCTTCAAATTAGGGTTTTGGATTTCTTTGGATATATTTCCAGAAGTGGAATTGCTAGGTCATGAGGCACTTCCTTTTTAAATTTTTTGAGGAAACTCCATACTGTTTTCTACAGTGGCTGCACCACTATACATGACCACCAAGAGCACACCAGGGTTCTCTTTTCTCCACACCCTCACCAGCACTTATTTGTTAATTTATTAGTGATAGCTATTCAGACAGGTATGGGATGATAGCTCATTGCGATTTTAATTTGCATTTTTCTGATAATTAGTGATCTTTTATATCTTAACAATGCATGTGTGCTTGACAGGCCAATGAAAACTTTAAAATAAACCATACACAGCTAGCCTGTGAACTATACCAGGATCAGAAGGAAGAGTAGTGGCATGGCTTGTGTGAAAGTCCTTTCACAGTTGACTCAGATAAAGATGGTCAAAGTACCTTTATTTTTGCCATTATTTTTCTCTAAATGCTGGATCCCACAAAACTGTGAAAGTGAATTGATAATTCCTCTGAAGTCTGAGTCTTTTGCTGGAAAACAAGATCAGAAAAAAATTCCATCTGAGTTTTTACTTTGGATGTCTAACTAGTCATATTTCAGAAAAGAAATCGTGGTCTTTGAAGAGAATCAACTATACTAAAATTAGGAAACATCTGAATCAATATTTCTATAGTGCCCACTTGGCAATATTACGAGATATTACCAATACAGAGCACTCTCTAAAGTCAGGTGAGGTTATATATGCCAAAATATTAATTTTAAATTTGGATGTTTATCAAGAAATGTGGAGTCTGAGACTTTATCTTATCTGACAGCTAATAAGTTAGCCTTTTATATTTTCATGGATAGTGGAAGAAGACATGAGTTTCCTAGCAAGAAACAAAGGATTTTATTACTCTGTGAATAGCAGACAGTATAAGTTTCACATTTGCATCTGACCTCCTTGTCCTGCCCCCATCCCCAAGTCCCACAGGAGTAGTATAGAGGGGCTCAGGTGGATGCTGGGTGTGCAGTGCATTTGCATTCCAGCTCAGGAGCTCTAGACTTAGGAGACCCTAATCTTTGTAAGATGGCTGCAAGCAATCTTGCCTAATATTTTCTCTGAGACTTCATCTTTATTATACTACACAACAAACTAATCAACCATCTACTTCAGAGACATATCTTTCTTCCATGGCTATTTGTTATCCAAACATCCTTCATAAAATAGTTTAGAAAAAGATCTGTCAGTAAATTTGCCATAACATGAGAGACTTGTTGAGAATTTCTCCCAATAATATTTATAAAGAAAGTTACAGAAATTGCATTTAAATATAATTTTAACTGTGATAAATTTGTCATCATTGTATAAAACTATTATTGCAAATATTTATAGCCATAAATCCCTCAACACAAAGCTATCCTCCATTTAAGTACCTGGATTGAGAAGTTATTTTGCATATGATGCAAGTTAACCTAGTTTGGGCTTTCCCATCTTGATCAACCTAGAACAGAAACGTGTTCTTTTGGGGAGGGGATTTCAAAGCACTGGAAAAATCCAGCTGCCTTCTTTGTAAGGATTCCATTCTACCCTTTCAGTCTACTTCTATTCTCTTCTACGTGTTTTCTCACTATATATAGTGAGATTAAAGGTCCTATAACCTGGGAGAATAGTGAGGGGGCTAAAAATAGAGGGGACAAATATGATTTTTTATTCATACTATGTATGATATTAAGACAATTTATTATTGGAAATGACACGTAGAAAATTAAAACAGCATGTCCAAGAAGTAGCAATTTTCCTGATCAATTATTTTTATTTTTTTAAATTTTTAATTCTTTTTATTCAGTGAGAGGAGGGGAGGCAGACAGACTCTCTCATGCAGGCCTACCAAGGTCCACCTGTCATGCTCACTAGGGGGCGATGCTCTGCCCATCTGGGTCATAGCTCTGTTGTTCATCAACTGAGTGAGCCCTTCTTAATGCCTGAGGCAGAGGCCATGGAGCCATTCTCACTCCAGGGGCCAAATTGCTCCAATCTAGAATGGCTGCAGGAGGAGAAAAGAGAGAGAAAGAAAGAAAGAAGCAAGGGGGGGGGGGGGAGAAAAGCAGGTGGACACTTCTCCTGCCTGCCCTGGCTGGGAATCAGACCCAGGATAGTCACACGCTGGGTCAATGCTCTACCACTGAGCCCAACGGCCAAGGCCAGTCTATATCCTTTTCACTGATCCTGACAGAGACACTTCAGATGTTTATAAGTTAATGATGATTACTATCAAAATAAGATATGTCTCTATAGGTTTTTTATTGTGAATCTAAATGTTGTAGCTAATAATCCATTTTTTTTTTTTTTTACTGAATTCATTATACATTAAACTTTGGCTGATTTAAAATGAAAACTTTCAGGAAAATTATTTCCCCTTCAGCTTCTCAGGAGAAAAAGAGCTGTCTACACAAAACTGGTCAAACTACATATTTAACATTTCTTTTTAATTTAGTTTTGTGGGGGTTCCCCCCTTTTATTCTCTTAAAATTAAAGTATGAGCATTTACACATATTGATTGTCTTAGAAAATGTGATTTTTGAATTGCATAACATTTTATCAAATATAGTCAGTCTCTTTTTAATTTATTTTAGTACTCAAGTTTTGAACATTTAAGTTAACACAAATCTTATTTTAATATTTTTATTTATTGATTTCAGAGAAAGAAGAGAGAGAGAGAAAGGGGGAGGGAGAGGAGCTAGCAGCATCAACTCATAGTAGCTTCTGATATGTTCCTTGACTGGGCTAGCCCAAGGTTTTGACTGGCGACCTCAGCATTCCAAGTCCACACTTTATGTACTGTGCCACCACAGGTCACCACAAATTTTAAATTCTAACAATTTGAACTTAAAAGAAATTTCCTATGATCATTCTTTGTACTTGTCCAATTATTCTTTTGGATAAATTACTAGAGGTGTAATTACTATATCTGGAGGTATGAATTAATCTAAAGCTGTTGATTTGCATAGCCAAAATACTTAATAAAACTTTTCTTTCTTTCTTTCTTTCTTTCTTTCTTTCTTTCTTTCTTTCTTTCTTTCTTTCTTTCTTTCTTTCTTTCTTTCTTTCCTTCTTTCTTTCTTCTTTCTTTCCTTCTTTCTTTCTTTCTTTCTTTCTTTCTTTCTTTCTTTCTTCTCTTTCTTTCTCTCTCTCTCTCTCTCTCTTTCTTTCTTTCTTTCTTCTTTCTTCCCTCCCTCCCTCCCTCTCTCCCTCCCTCCCTCCCTCCCTCCCTCCCTCCCTCCCTCCCTCCCTCCCTTCCTTCTTTCTTTCCTTCCTTCTTTCTTTTCAAGTGAGAGGTGGGGAGAAAGAGAAACAGATTCCTGCATGAGCACTGACTGAGATCCACCCAGCAAGTCCCCTACTGGGGCAATGCCCTGCCTATCTGGGGCCACTGCTTCGTTTCTTGGCAACCAATCTATTTCAGCACCTGAGGTGAGGCCATGGAGCCATCCTCAGTGCCTGGGGCTAACTTTGCTTGAACCAATAGAGCCATGTCTATGGGAGGCGGAGAGAGAGAGAAAAAGAGTAGGGGGAGGGGTGGAGAAGCCGATGGTCACTTCTCCTGTGTGCCCGCCCTGATTGGGAATCAAACCCAAAACATCCACATACCAGGCTGACACCAACCTGAGCCAACCAGTCAATGCCTAATAAGCCTTATTCTGATTTAAATTTCCTCCAGCCAGTTTATTGCACCCTGTTTAATAATAAGTACTAACATTTTATAATCTTTTATATTATTAGGCAAAAATGTTGTTGGAACATTTCCCCCAGTTGTTTATTGATCATTTGTCATTCTCCTCTTGTGAACTGCCAAAACTCTGTACATTTCTCAAGAATATGATGGTGGCTTGTCATATTTACTGCAAATATTTTCTCACCTTGTTGCTGTTTAATATTATGGTGTTTGAAAATGCACAATACACCAACACAACTAGCTGGGTAGAAATTTCAACATTACCATTTAAATGCCAGATTTTAGGGAAAAAATAAGAAAACATTTAAATTAGTAGAAGGTTTGCTTAAAATTAACAGTAACAAAATCAAGGAGTTTCTAAATTACTTGATTAGACTTTCCGAGTTTTAAATTCTGTCATAAAAACAGTAAAGAAGCCTGACCAGGGGGTTGCGCAGTGGATAGAGCGTTGGACTGGGATGCGGAAGACCCAGGTTCGAAACCCCAAGCTCACCAGCTTCAGTGCAGGCCCATTTGGCTTGAGCAAAAGCTCACCAGCTTGAACCCAAGGTCACTGGCTCCAGCAAGGGGTTACTCAGTCTGCTGAAGGCCCGTGGTCAAGGCACATGTGAGAAAGCAATCAATGAACTAAGGTGTTGCGACAGCAATGAAAAACTAATGATTGATGCTTCTCACCTCTCTCCATTCCTGTCTGTCTGTCCCTATCTATCCCTCTCTCTGACTCTCTCTCTGTCGCTGTAAAAAAAAAAAAAAGTATAAAAGATGATTGATTATGCCTTTGCTGTAGCAAGAGTCTGTTGTAGTGTGAAATGTGGTTACTCTCTTGAAAATCAAACTCAAAGTAGTAAGTTTACTTTTCTTTGTTATGCAGCCATTAAAAAAAGAAACCCAAGCATCCAAGTTGAAATTATATTACTGATATGAGGTTGTAGTAGTACATCTTTTAGTTGTCTGTATAATGTTCTGAAATTCACGTTCTCTCCAGAGCAAGGCATACTAAAAATATTTTTAACAAGTAAAAAATAACCCCCAAAATTTAAATAAAAAGATGCTGCATTTTATAAAATACTAAATGAAGTGAGATCTATTTTTGCCAGTTAGACCTACAGGTAAATCTCAGCAGAAATGTAACCACTTTTGTTACAGCATATGAGACATAAATACATTTACAGTGCTACACAGAGGAAATCTGTACATATGATGTTATCCTATAAAATCTGGGGATATTTTAAAAGTATAAACCATGCCAATTTACTTGAGAAGAGGAAGAATCTAAAGTAGGTATTTAAAAAAGTCGATAGTTACTGCAAGACTATTACAGTAGAAGCTTTAAAAAATGAGAATTTTTTTTAAAAAGACAATTTTTTCTTATTTACTTACAAGGCAGCAGAGAAGTTACAAGGAGTCATGTTTTGATTTCAATTGAAAAAGCATTTTCTGAAAGTCTTTTCTAGATGGAAGGAGACGGTACTTGGGGTGGTGAACACACAATACAATATACAAGTAATGTATTGTAGAATTGTACATCTGAAACGTATATAATTTTATTAACCAATGTCTAATAAATTCAATAAAAATTAAAAATATAATAAAAAATAAAACTTCTTTCTAAAATATTTTTGAGAGTTTAGTTTTTCTTTCATGTGACCCTGCCCCCATCCTCTGCTGGGACATTACTCTTGTAATTTCTCACTGTGCAGATATTGTAGACGGGAATGCATGAGTTTTCACTTCCGGGGAGCTTCCTGTCCTCTCTTACCTCCTGTTATGTCCTGCTCTGTCTTTACTTCTCTTTCTTAAATTTGATGTGAAACAGCTGCCATAACTGAAACCCAGTTTAAGGTTTGAGAGCTTCTAAGACATGTGCAGAACTTTAGTGTGAGAAATACAGAGACTGCTACCTGTTTTTAATGCCGACCACTAATTAGCACATGAAATAGCAAAATTAGACTTTTGGAAGGAGAGAAAAGGGGCAGCCCACAAAGAATTAGCTTTCAAAAAATTAATCATAGGTTAAATTGAGTTCATACTTTAAAAAAATTGAGGTATAATTTATATAAAGTAAAATGCACAGATTTTAAATATACAAATTGATAAGCTTTATCAAATGTTAACATGCGTGTGTCTGACATCATGATCAAAATACAGAATATTGTCATCACCCTACAAATTTACCTCACTTCTGCTTCTAGTCAATTCTTATTTGCCGATCTGGTTTTATATTGCCTTAAAATAGTTTTTTTCTGTTCTTGAAGTTCATATAAATAAATAATTCAGTACAAATTACTTTGTATTTATTTTTTCATTTAACATAAAATGTTGATTTTTTAAAAATTACTGTGTGTGGGTTTTTTTGTTTGTTTGTTTTGTTTTTTACTATGTAGTAGTCATTTTATGGATATCCCAAAGATGGTTTGGTTGCAATCAAATAAATTCAATGATTGGCTTTTCAAATTTAAAAAAAATACATTGGAAAAAAGATACTAGAAAATTGATAGGGATGGTACTGAATCTGTAGATTAGTTTGTGGAATGTTGTCATCCAAACAATATTGAGTCTTCTGATCCATGTACATAGAATATTTTTCATTTATTTTGGTAGTCTTTTATTTCTTTCAGAATTATTTTGTACTTGTCAATGTATAAGTCATACACCTATTTTGTAAAATTTATTTCTAAGTATTTTATTCTTTTTGATGCTTTTGGACATATTATTATTTTATTAATTTCATTTTCAGTTTGTTTATTGTTAATTTATATAAATGCAATTGAGAGTAGTATATTGATCTTATATACTGTAATCCTGATGAACTAATTTATTCATTCTAATAGATTTTTGGTAAATTTCTTAGAATTATCTATGAAACAAAATAATTTTGCTCCTTTTTTAAAAATCTGGATGACTCTATATCTCTTCTTCTTGCCTAATTATCCTGAAAATGACCTTGAGTACAATGTTTAACACAAGTGTTGAGAGTTGACATACTTGTCATGTTTATGATCTTATGTGGAATGTTTTCAGACTTTTGTCATTAAATATGTTAGTTGTGTGTATGTGTGTTTTACAGATATTCTTTATCATATTAAGGAAGTTTTTATCTCTTCCCAGTTTTTCTTTCTTTTTTTTGAGGATTTGTATCCTTAATTCATTAAATGCTCTTAGCTCCTACATCTGAATTATAATCTAGTATTGTAAACAAGGAGTATGGACCACCTTCATTCTACTTCAAAGCAGTAGTTGTTGCCCAGCTGTAGGCCATACCAGTTAGCCAGTGCTTTCATATCTCATATAGTTGGTGTTGAACTCAGTTGCATAGAGAAAACTTCACTGACATCATGAATTGTCCAAATGTCTGCATTTGATGGCTGAGAAAGGCCAGGGTGCAAAACTCTTTTCTGGACCAAAGTAAGAACCTATAACGGGCAATTTTTGCTTCAGAGCTCTTTGCTGTGATGGCCAAGGCTTTGTTAAATGTATTATGTTTTTAATTGGTATTCTGTTTACTCTTTTTTCTCCTCACTCCATTTACAAATCTTGATCTAATACCCATTTTTAAAAAAAGTTACAAAATATTTCCATAAATTTGAGAGAGAAAGAGAGAGGGAAGAGAAGAGAAAGAAGGGGGAAGGGAGAGAGAGAGAAGCATCAACTCATTGCTTTCTTTAATTGTTCCATTTAGTTGTGTACTCTTTGATTGCTTTTCGATGTGTCCTGACCAGGGGTTGAATCTGTGACCTCTGGAGTGCTGGGTTGACATTTTATCCACTGAACCACCCAGATGGGTGTAATACTCATCTTAGACCTCCAAACTACACCCCTAATTTGACTTCCAAGGAACTGAACTTTCAAGAGGGGATCAGGAGTATTCTAAGAAAGCAGGTGATGGTGCGATTTTGGAGCTTGATCACTAATAGGTTGACTGGAAGTGAGGTTCTCATCACTGGTTAAGGTAGAAGAACAATTGTTTAAATTCTAATTTGTGATAAATTGTGAAGGTGTGCCAATGGAAAGAAATGTATGACGAGTTTGAACTGTGTAGAG
This sequence comes from Rhynchonycteris naso, assembly GCA_037038555.1. Taxonomy (NCBI): domain Eukaryota; kingdom Metazoa; phylum Chordata; class Mammalia; order Chiroptera; family Emballonuridae; genus Rhynchonycteris; species Rhynchonycteris naso. The sequence continues at coordinate 285,838,819 of CM072996.1, read as the reverse complement.
AAAATAGTAGCTACAAAGATAATGGGATGGGATAGTTAAGCTAAATTCCACTGGGGGTCCTTAGAAAAATAATAAAAATCTGAGAGAAAATGATGGACAGTAGAAACCAGATGTAAATCCAAAGGACTTTCTTTATTGCATACAAATTTTTCAAGTCTTCAATAAAGAGAGCGAAGAAGGTAGAGGACCAAAGACTAGACTCTAAACCTCAACCAAGTCACATTTATATTATCAAGATAAGAGCCTGAAAAAGAAAACTTGAATAGAGAGATCTGGATGGATTTTTCTTAAGATTCTGCTTCCTCAGACTCCTCTGAACATACTGAGGCTGAAAAGGGGGTTTATATTGCCTCTGTAGGGCTCTTTCTGTTATAAAACAGTGCACAAGGCAACATATGCCCCAAGATTTTCTCAAATCAATCGTTCTGACTGTTCTTTTCAAAAAGGTAACTAGGGTTAAGTGATAGCATACCACTAGCAGATATATTCTGGATCTGATAACGGAAAAATAGACTGTATTTCAAAGGAAGAGTAAACCTTTATTGATAGGAGCTAGAGGCGTCTTCAAGGGAGTAGATTCTGGGTTGTTTAATCAAGGAGTTTTTTAACATAAAATTGGATAAAGAAGAATTTATTGATTTAGAAGTACTTTCCCAAAATACAGGATTTAACACTAGGAAAGGTCTCATGGGATGGTGGGAACTTGCTATTAGAACAGCTCCTAGAAGTATGGGAAAAAGAGATGGCCCATGTGGAGTGAAGTTTGAATGCTACAGTCACCATGACAGATGGTGAAGAATGAGATTAAAAGATTTGGGGAAGTAGGAATACTGGAACAAATTTACTGTGTATTGCTGGACTACCCTCCTGATGATCATGTTCCATAGGAAAGCTCAAAAGACATGCTATTTACAAAGATTGTAACAAATATGCTGGCGAGTGCATCAGCATTTCTAAAAATGTTCAGTGGTGGCTGTCTCCTGCAGCCAGGACCTAGTATGGGAGAAGGCAGTAAAACTAGGCTCCTTCATGACCATGGAGAGGAAGAAATTATAAAATAATGGAGGGAAGGTGGTGGGATTTAACCATTAGAAATTAGAGTCTCAGTTATTGTAGACATTGGAATGACACGGCAGGGAATTTGCCCAGAAAGAATTGTGAGAATGGTTACTTGAACACAGCATTACAAAAAGAAAAACTTGGACATCCAGTAAGGTGTCTGGTAAATATATAATATCAAAAGAAAATAAGAATGGACAAGTAAAAGACTTACAGTGGTCAATCTGCAAAAATTCCCAATTTTCAGACTTGGAGCCCATTGAATGAAGAAGTCATCAGGCCTCCAGGAAGAAGTATTCTGTAACAGCATTTATATTTAAATTTTTATTCATTTATATTTTATTTATTTTTACAGGAACAGAGAGAGAGAGAGTCAGAGAGAGGGATAGATAGGGACAGACAGACAGGAACAGAGAGAGGTGAGAAGCATCAATCATTAGTTTTTCGTTGCTGTCACAACACCTTAGTTGTGCATTGATTGCTTTCTCACATGTGCCTTCACCGAGGGCCTTCAGCAGACTGAGCAAAACCTTGCTGGAGCCATCGGCCTTGGGTCCAAGCTGGCAAGCTTTTGCTCAAGCCAGATGGGCCCGCACTGAAGCTGGTGAGCTTGGGGTTTCGAACCTGGATCTTCCGCATCCCAGTCTGACGCTCTATCTACTGCACCACCGCTTGGTCAGGCAACACCAATTTAAATACACACTAAACTTGCCCTTCTATTCTTTCTTCAACATTACAGCATTGCTCAGACAACAGCACACATGCATAAATGAGCATACTCAGAGATTCTGAAACATTTTGGCCTGAAAATATTCCCTCAAGTTCCACACCAGGTTGGACAAGATTGTTTCAGGCCTCCATTGTAGTAAAAATTCTTCCTGTATCCAGTACTGTTCTTTATATCTTTCACAGATACACAGATTTTATAACTTTTTTTATTGATTTTAATTTATTGTGTTTACATAGATTCTAGTTTTGCCCCGAATGCATCACCTCTCCCCCATATTCCCCTCAACATCTCCCTTGCCCCCCGCTTCCCTTAGGTTTATCCCATCCTATCATCCCCTTTCCCTCTGTCCTCTTTTCCTCTGGTCGCATTGGTCTCTCCTCCGTCTCAATTTCGTTCCTCAGTTCACATTGTTCATTGGATTCCTCAAATGAGTGAGGTCATATGATATTTTTCTTTTTTCTGCCTGGCTTATTTCACTTAACATTATAGTTTCCAGGTCCCTCCATGTTGTTGCAAAAGGTAAGTTTACCTTCTTTTTCATGGCCCCATAGTATTCCATTGTATGTATGTACCACTTCTTTTTAATCCACTTGTCCACTGATGAACATGAAGATCTTGGTTGTTACCAGATCTTCACTATTGTGAACAATGCTGCCATGAACATGGGGTGCATTTCTCCTTTTGAAACAGTGCTATGTTGTTCTTGGGATATATTCCTAAAAGTGGGATATCTGGGTCAAAAGGCAGTTCGATTTTTAATTTTTTGAGGAATCTCCATACTGTTTTCCACAGTGGCTGCACCAGTCTGCATTCCCACCAGCAGTGCAGGAGGGATCCCTTTTCTCCACATCCTCGCCAGCACTTGTTCTGTGTTGTTTTGCTGATGAGCACCATTCTGACTGGTGTGAGGTGATACCTCATTGTGGTTTTAATTTGCATTTCTCTGATGTTGAACATTTTTTTTCATATGCCTATTGGCCATCTATATGTCCTCTTTGGAGAAGTGTCTATTCATTTCTTTTGCCCTTTTTTTGATTCAATCGTTTATCTTCCTGGTGTTGAGTTTTACAAGTTTTTTATAAATTTTGGTTATTAACCCCTTATCAGATGTATTGTCGAATATTTTCTCCCATTGTGTAGTTTGTCTTTTTATTCTGTTCTTGTTGTCTTTAGCTGTGCAAAAGCTTTTTAGTTTGATATATTCCCATTTGTTTATCCTGTCTTTTATTTTCCTTGCTTGTTGAGATAAATCAGTAAATATATTGCTGTGAGAGATGTCGGAGGGCTTACTGCGTATGTTTTTTTCTAAGATGTTTATGGTTTCACGGCTTACATTTAAGTCTTTTATTGATTTTGAGTTTATTTTTGAGAATGGTGTAAGTTGGTGGTCTACTTTCATTTTTTTTTTTGCAGGTAGCTGTCCAATTTTTCCAACACAATTTGTTGAAGAGTTTGTCTTTACTCCATTGTATGCTCTTACCTCCTTTGTCAAATATCAGTTGTCCATAAAGGTGTGGGTTTATTTATGTGTTCTCTGTTTTGTTCCATTGATCTATATGCCTGTTCTTATGCCAGTATCAAGCTGTTTTGAGTACAATGGCCTTGTAGTATAACTTGATATACGGAAGTTTGATACCTTCCACTTTATTCTTCTTTTTCAAGATTGCTGAGGCTATTTGTGTTCTTTTTTGGTTCCATATAAATATTTGGAATATGTGTTCTATATTTTTGAAGTATGTCATTGATATTTTAATTGGTATTGCATTGAATTTATAAATTGCTGGGGTAATATAGACATTTTAATGATGTTTATTCTTCCTAGCCATGAGCATGGTATATGCTTCTATTTGTTTGTATCTTTCTTGATTACTTTTGTCAATGTTTTATAATTTTCCAAGTACAAGTGTTTAATCTCCTTGGTTAAATTTACTCCTAGGCACTTTATTATTTTGGTTGTAATAATGAAGCGGATTGTTTCCTTAATTTCTCTTTCTGCCAGTTCATTGTTGGTGTATAAAAATGCCTCCGATTTCTGAGTATTGATTTTATATCCTGCCACCTTGCTGAATTCATTTATCAGGTCTAGTAGTTTTTTGACTGAGACTTTAGGGTTTTCTATATACAATATATATCATTAGAAAATAATGACAGTTTTACTTCATCTTTTCCAATTTGGATGCCTTTTATTTCTTCTTTTTGTCTGATTGCTGTGGCTAGGACTTTCAAAACTATGTTGAATAAGAGTGATGAAAGGGGACACTCCTGCCTGGTTCCTGATCTTAAGGGAGTTGCTTTTAATTTTTACCCATTGAGTATGATGTTGGTTGTGTGTTTGTCATAAATGGCCTTTATCTTGTTGAGGTATGTCCCCTGTATTCACACTTTGCTGAAAGTTTTGATCATGAATGGGTGCTGGATTTTATCAAATGCTTTTTCTGCATTTATTGAAATTATCATGTGATTTTTCTCCTTTCTTCTGTTTATGTGATGAATCACATTGATTGATTTGCAGATATTGAGCCAGCCTTGCCTCCCCAGAATAAATCCCACTTGATCATGGTGTATAATTTTTTATTATATTGCTGGATCTCGTTTGCTAACATTTTTTTGAGGATTTTAGCATCTAAATTCATCAGGGATATTGGCCTATAATTTTCTTTCTTTGTGTTGTCCTTGCCTGATTTTGAAATGCTCGCCTCATAAAAGGAGTTTGGTAATCTTCCTTTCTCTTGAATTTTTAGAAATAGCTTGAGGAGAATAGGAGTTAGTTCTTCTTTAAATTTTTGATAGAATTCACTTGTGAAGCCATCAGGCCCAGGACTGTTCTTTGTTGTGAGTTTTTTGAAAACTGTTTCAATCTCCTTTGTTGTAATTGGTCTGTTTAGGTGTTCTGATTCTTCCAGATTGATTTTTAAAATATTATATATTTTTAAAAATTTGTCCATTTTATCTAGGTTGTCTAATTTTTTGGCATAGAGTTCTTCATGGTATTTTCTTACAATTCATTGTATTTCTGTTGTGTCAGTTGTTATTTCTCCACTCTCATTTCTAATTTTATTTATTTGAGTCTTCTCTCTTTTCTTCTTGATGAGTCTGGTTAAAGGTTCATCGATCTTGTTTACCTTTTCAAAGAACCAGTTTCTGGTTTCATTGATCCTCTGTATTGTTTCTTTAGCCTCTATGTCATTTATTTTTGCTCTGATCTTTATTATTTCCTTCTTTCTACTATTCTGGGCTTTACTTGCTGTTCTTTTTCTAGTTCTTTTAGATTCAGGGTTAAGTTGTTTATCTGAGCTTTCTCTAGCTTCTTATGTTATGCCTGTAGTGCTATGAACTTCTCTCTCAGTACTGCTTTTGCTGTGTCTCATAAATTTTGAGGTGTTGTATGCTCATTATCATTTGTTTCCAGGAATTTCTTAATTTCTTCTTTGATCTCATTGTTAACCCATTTGTTATTTAATAAAATGCTATTTAGTTTCCAAGTGTTTCAATATTTTTCAGTTTTCCTGTTGTGGTTGATTTCTAGTTTCATGCCATTGTAATCAGAGAAAATGCTTGATATGATTTTAATCTTCTTAAATTTGTTTAGACTGCTTTTGTGCTCTCACATGTGGTCTGCTGCTTTAGGGTGAAATGTTCTGAAGATATCTATTAATTCCAGTTGATCTAGTGTGTCCTTCAAGTCTGCTGTTTCTTTGTTAAATTTCTTTCTTGAGGATCTATCTAGTGTTGTTAGTGGGGTATTGAAATCTCCTACTATTAGAGTATTGCTGTTGATCTCGTCCTTTATATCCATCAAAGTCTGCTTTATATATTTAGGTGCTCCTATATTAGGTGTGTAGATATTTATAATGGTTATATCTACCTTTTGGATTGCTCCCTTTATCATTATGTAGTAACCTTCTTTATCTCTTACTATAGCCTTTGTTTTAAAGTTCATTTTGTTTGATATAAGTATTGCTACCCCAGCTTTTTTTTCATTTCCATTTGCATGAAATATTGTTTTTCCATCCTTTTACCTTTAGTCTATGTTAAGGTGACCAGACGTCCCACTTTTGGCGAGACAGTCCCAATTTTTAACAGTTTGTCCCATGTCCCGCAGCATTTTAAAATGTCCCTATTTAAAAATATATATTACAATACTATTTTTGCATCCTATGAAAAATTTGTTTTGCTCTATATAGACCAAATTTTTAATCAAGAACCTCCCATCAATGGTATTCCGCTTTACCAATATTAAAATTTGGTCACCTTAGTATGTGCGTCTTTTGTTTTAAGATGTGTCTCTTGTAAACAGTATATGTATTGGTCCTATTTTCTTATTCACCCTAGGTCTTTTGATTGGATCATTTAATTCACTTACATTTAAGGTTATTATTGATATGTAGTTGTTTACTGCCACTTTATTCTTTAAAGTTGTACTCCTCTTTTGATATATCCTTTTCTCCCTTTGATCTGTTTACAACAGGCCCCTTAATATTTCTTCTAGCATTGGTTTGGTTGTAATGAATTTCTTGAGTTTCTTTTTTTTTTTTTTTTTTTTGTCTGGGAAGCTTTGTATTTCTCCTTCAATTAGAAATGATAGCCTTGTTGAATAAAAAGGTCTTGGTTGTAGGTTCTTGTTCTGCATTACTTTGAATATTTCTTGCTATTCCCTTCTGGTCTCAAGTGTTTTTGTTGAGAAGTCGGATGTCTTCCTTATGGGGGCTCCTCTGTAGGTGATAGCCTTTTTATCTCTAGCAGCTTTTAATATTTTCTCTTTATCTCTTAGCTTTGGTATTTTAATTATGATGTGTCTTGGTGTAGATTTCTTTGTGTTTCTCTTTAATGGAATTCTCTGTGCTTCTTGAACTTGTGTGACATTTTCTTGCATCAATTTAGGGACATTTTTAGCTATGATTTGATTGAACAAAGTTTCTATTCTTGTTCTTTCTCTTCTTCTTCAGGAATCCCCATAATGTGGATGTTATTTCTTTTCATGTTGTCACAGAGCTTTTTTAGAGTTTCCTCAGACTTTGAGTCTCTTTTCTTTTTGCTGCTCTGCTTCCATGCCTTTGTTTATCTTGTCCTCTAACTCACTGATTCGATCCTCAGCTTCATCCATCCTGCTTTTAATTCCTTCCATTGTAGTTTTTATTTCTGATATTGTATTTGTCATTTCTGACTGATTCTTTTTTATTATTTCAATGTCCTTTTTTATACTTGCTATCTCTTTATTTAAGTGTTTGTTATGTCCACCTATTGTTGTTATAAGATCTTTAAGTATCCTAACAATCATTATTTTAAACTCTGAATCTGGTAAATTGGTTATATCTGATACATTCAATTTCTTTACTAAGGATTTCTCCTGATTAACTTGGGTTGCATATCTCTGCCTTCCCATTTTGTCTGTGTATAAGAATGGTGTGGCCTCTGGAGTCCAATGGGTGTGGCCTTTGTGTTCTCTAGGTGTGGTCTGTCTGTAGGACCACCACCCCCTCTGCCATTGCTTCAGGCATTCAGATATGGGCATTGCTGGTGCCGGCCTGCTGTGGCTGTTGCTGCAGTTTCTGCCTCTCCATGGGAGGGGTTGTATTCACCTGCTGGTGTTTACAAACCTCTGTTTACCTTGGCCTTTGCCCCACCCCCACGGGTGGGGCTGTGTGCCATGCCTGGAGCTGCAAGCCTTGGCACTCTGGGTAGGGCTGTGCACACACCTATGCTCAGCCGCGGGTCTCTGCCGTTCCCATGCTTTCACCTCTGCCCTGCGGGATGGAATGCAGGTGGGACTGCTTTTGCTCGCTGGGCCCTACAGCCTGGCTGGATGCTTTTGTGCGTCCCTCCACCCCTGCCAGGCGAGACTGAGCTCATGCCATGCCTCAGTCCTGGCCGGTCTGGCTTCTGCCTCCTACCAAGAGGACTGCGCTTCCAAGTCCTGCCCTCACCCACACTCCAGGGAGCCCTCAGCAGTGTGGGTGGGGGCACTGCAGCTCAGACCTAAGCACTCAATACTGTATTTCTGAAGTCTCCCTTCTTCTAAGTGACTCTACTCTGAGTGCTGCAGGAGAGTTTGTTTGACTGGTGTCCTGCTTCCCTTTGCTATTATTGCTGGTTTCAGGAGAAATATTCACTTTAGATTTGGGGGGTGACTCAGCCCAGGGGTTAGGGTGGCTGTCCCTCAAAGTGTTTCTCCCTCTGCCTCCTAGATTACACTCTCTTCCTGCTACTCCAGACTTCTCCTCTCTCCCCATCCCCCAGAGCCCCTGGTGAGTGGTTGTGGAAGAGGTTTTCTGCATGGTCCATTTGAGAAGAATCCTGGGTCTGAGAAATCTCTCTTTTTCAGAAATAGTATCCTGAGTTGTTTTGCAGCTAAATATTGTACATACGCCTCTTCTAGGCTATGGGGTTGCACGCTGGGGCTTTGTTTTGGGGCTCAGGACCCTCCCCTCTCCACTAAACTCTCTTCACACCACACGAATCTCTTCGGGTTGCCATTTGCTCCAGGGAGCTGGGCAGCCCTCTCCATGTTTCCACTTTCCCCACCAGTCTCAGTGTGGTTTCTTCAGTGTTCTTTGGTTAAAGAGCCCTCTTAGTTTAGTCCAAAGTTGGTTTTGACAGATGATGGTTCTTAAATAATAAATTGTAATCCACTTTGGTTCTGGGAGGTGGAAATTGGTAAGTTCACCTACTCCATCGCCATTTTGCTGCCCTTTCTATAATGTATTTTTAATCAAATTGTTTTTGTTGGAAAGGGTGCTACAAAAAGAAAATGTTTGCTTGCAGCTCTGTGCACCTTAGAGTCAGACATTAGGTGACCTAATCCATTCTAGTCAATTTCTTGGATTCTACCCTTACAATTCTGCTACAGAATGCTGGCATCTGATTTTTTTTCTTACAAATCAATAAGCCACTATTGCCACCTTTTTTTTTTATTTTCTAAAATTGGGAAGTCGTATGTAAGTAAAATGTCCTACAAATAAAGGGATGATTCTGACTGTCACTAGTTTTGACAGTTGATACATTCCTTGTGTGTACTCAGAAAGATTTTATTTGCCTCTTTCCTGCTCCCTGAAACACCTTACGCTACTTTATTGGCAGGCATTTAGTTCACCTGCACATAGTGATAGGTGAAATATAGAATATTAATTTTCTAAGCAGCAACCAGTTGTATTTGTGTTCGTTCTCATAAAACTACTGAACTACTGCTCAGAGTCAGTTCAGTGTTGATGGAAAAGGTTGATTTCTTGGCAATATTTTCAGTTCTGCCACCCCATGCTAACAGCAGCTGGGTCAGAAACACACTCAGCATTGCTTTCATGCTTGAAAGTTATCGTTGTGACCATGGTAATTGCCATCTTGTCTAATCGCACAATGGGGAGACTGTGTAGTACTGAGAGTGATTATAGTCTTGCCTTCTGTAAGAAGACTTTATTGGAAACTGTGAGTAATTTTTAATTAACATACTAGTCACTTTTGGTAAATATGCCTTTTTTCTTAGTATAAAATTCTGTATTACTTTTATTTTGTTTGATTAAATATTTTGCAAGTTAAGTATATCTGAAGATGTGGTTCTAAAAGGCTGATGCTCTGTGACAAGAATAAAAAAATAACAACACTGTGATGTTCTTTACAAAATTTTTCAATGTATAAAATATATTTAAATGTAAAATAAAATGATTTGTATTTTTATGTTTAAAATATATTTTGTTAAGTACACAAACCAAAAAATTACAATTCGATAGATTATTATAAAATGCAAAATGTAAACCAAGATATCATGCTGATTATCAATTACAAAACCCTGGATTACCTGCTCCCAAAGTAAGTTTTCTTTGACTTTTATAATATATGCTTTATTTATTTATTGCATTTTTTTTTCATTGTAGGACAAATCTGCAATCATCATCAAAACTAGTCTTATTTGTTGTAGAACTTCGTATAAATCAACCATACAATAAATACTTCATTTTGTGGGTTTATTTTGCTCTCTGTACATTTGTGACACTCACCCCCACTTTTGATGTAGATATATTGGCTCATTTTCACTGATGTGTAGTATTCTATTCTTTTGATATTCTGCAATGTACTATCCATTTTTATGTTGATAGGTATTTGGGCTTTTTTTTTCTGTATGTGATATTTATAAACAATATACATATTTGTAGATGTTTTTGCTGCCCACGTGAACACATTTTTCTTGGACACGTACCTTGTAGTAGAATTCATATTATAGTGTGTGCATGTGTTTAATTTTAGCAGCTGATTTCAACTTATTCCCAAGTGGTTTTCCCAGTTTATAATCTCACTAGTAATGTATGGTAGTTTCTAACTTGCTAACCATTAGTTGTAACCATTTAATTTTAGCCATTGAAGGGTTTTTTGTTCTATCTCTTCCGTATTTTAATTTGCATTTCCCTGATTATTAAATTTTAAAATATTTTTATTTATTAATTTGTCTCCAGAATGTCTTCTTTATGGAGTACTTGTTCCACTCTTGCTTATTGAAATGCATAGTTCCAAGCCAGGTATGTCAACCCAGTACTTGTATATTCTAAAATAAACCACCAGGAGGGCCAGAGCAGAAGACATAGCTGTTTATTACACTTTCCAGGAGAAGCCTGACTGCTGCCAGTTAGGCAAGAGAGAGCTGTACCTATGCAGTTTCCTCCCTCCTTCTTAAACACTGTTGAAGGGAAGGAAGAACATGACTAAGAACAGTAGAAAACGCTCTGGGTTGTGTATGGTAAAGTCTGACTTTCCCCTCAGTACACTTTGTGAGAACTTTCTGAGACCGGGTGGTGGTTTTTTCTTTTGATGGCTGCTGGCCGGACAACTATCTAGTATCCTGGGAGGGGAAAGGGCCATATCCAGCATCAAACCCACGATTAATTTCCCTTTGGGTTGGCTATCATTTATTATTATTATTTATTTGGAGGAGAATTGTTTTACACATTCAAATGTGTATGTTATATCTGCTTGCTGTTCATTGCTTTGCCATTCACTCTTTTGAGAATATCTTTTGAACAATGTAAGTTCCTGATTTTTGTGTAGTCTAACTTTTAAATATATATTTTTTATGTTTAGTGCTATTTATGTCCTGCTTAAAAACAGTTTCTTAACCTAAGGTCATGAAAAAATTCTCTTATACTACATTTTGAAAATTTATATACGGTGAGGCTAAAGTAGGTTTACATTAGTTTGTATAAAAATAATACAATAATTTATAAATAATAATACAAGAATGATCTGTTTTAGGTACTCATAACCTACTTTTGCACTATACTGTATATACACGAGTTCCTTTCTGTGCTTTTTAAAAATCAATTTCAGTTGTCTGTATATTCTTGCATTAATTCAATAGCTTTAATTAATATTGCTTTAAAATAAATGTAACAAGTATTGAAAAAATATTTTCTTTTCTTATTCTATCTTGAAAAATTTATTGACTATTTTAAATCCATTGCACTCATTTTAAATTTTAGGATAATTTATAAAGACACACACACACATACATTCGCACTGTTATAATTATGTTGATTCTTTAGAAGTTTAAGGACAGTAGGTATCTTTATAATAAGTTCTTCCATGAAGAAACATGTTATATCTCTACATTTATTTAGGTATTCTTTAATTTCTCTTGATGTTTTATATGTAGAAGTCTTATACATCTATATTAGATGTATAATTAGATTTTCTGTATTTCATAATTTTAGATTTTCTATATTTCATAATTTTGATAAGTAGCAAATTAACATTTTTATTGTTTAATAATTTATTGTGGGGACTTACAGAAATACAAAAAATAATCCCATGTTGACCTTGTAAACAATAACTTTTCCTAAATTATTCATCAGTTCTAAAAATATATATGTGGATTGTTTTATATTATCTGCATATACTGTCACATTATGGGACAGGATAGGATCATGGTTAAGATGATAAGTTTAGAATTGAGATGTCTGCATTTCAATGCCAGCTCTTTCACTTTGGGGGCAGAGCTCTTAGTAAGCTATGTAAACATTTCCAGGTTATCTTATCTGTAAAAAATGCTGTAATAATGGAATCTATTACATAGGAATTTTGTGAGGTTCATTTAGGAGCTAAACTGGGAAAGCATTGTGAGGAAGCCACCTAGTTATAGATAGGAAACCAAGAATATATTAATTTTTGACTTAAAAAAAAACTTTAAAAATAATACAGAGTTATCCTATACATATAAATTTCCTCTATTATTAATTAATCATATAATAATATGATTTTTGTTCCAGGAGTCTAACCAATACACTACACTATATAGCATTTAGTTTTCAAGTTTCTTTAGGTTTCTTTAGACTGTGAAAGTTTCTTACACTTTTCTTGTTTTTGATAACATTGAAAGTTTTGAGTACTGGTTAGGTATTTTGTAGGATGTCCCTCAATTTGAGTTAAGTTGATCTTTTTCTCACTCTTAGACTTGAATTATGAGTTTTCTGGAAGAAAACCACAGGAGGAAAATGCCTTTCTCATTATATAGAATCAAGAGTATATACTGTCAACATGTATCATGGTTAATATTAGCCTTGATCACCTGGCTAGACAGTATTTGTCAAAGTTACTTCTCTACCTCTTCCCATCCTGTGTTTATTGAAAAGCAGTCACTGTGTACAGCCCTAACTTCAGGAGTGAGGAGCTATTCATCACCTCCTGGAGGGCACAGTATCTATATATACTGTTTGACATTTTTCTGCATGGGAGATTGGACTCTTTTCCCCCAATTAGTTATTCAATCATTTATTCATATCAGTCTGAACTCAGAGATATTTATTTTATATATTGAGTTGTATTTTAGTACTACTTTATTTTCTTGTTCAGATGGTTCCCATTTTGGCTACTGAGAGCAATTTGGTCAATTCTTGCATCACCTTGATATATGAGCCACTAACCGTCACTGTAGGCATTTTTTGTGATCCCTCACAAATTGTGACAGATTTTAAGTGGATCTGGTGAGGAATGGTAAAAATAATAAAGAGTAAGCCTCTGAAGAAATTTTAAAGGGTAAGACTTTCTGTTCTGCAGAAAGGAACAAACAGTAAGGGCGCCTAAGTACCTCATGTAGAACATGTTCTGTATCTTAGTTGTTAGAACAAGTGCTACTGATCACATTCAAGAGCAAATAGACAAGAACTTAGAAATGTTTTTTTTTTTAATATATAGCTGTGAGATTCCAGTATTGAAAGTTTAACCTTTCTCTGATAGTCACAGTAAAATGAAAATAAAAATTATAAAGGAAGCAAAAGAAGTTTTAGTATAACTATAGAAGTAATCAATTTTTAGTGAGGACTTACACTGTTTTCCTGGCATTTGGCATATGTTATAACTTTTGAACAACAGCATCATCCTCAGATTTTCTCTGCTCAAATATGGTTGGAAAAAAAATCAACAGTTTCTTGTTTTCATACTATCCTGTAATTCTGTGAACCAACAAAAGCCAACTGAAGAATTTCAGGAAGCAAGAAATATTAGTTACCTTAGTAGAAAGAAGTCAGATTATATCCAAATTCCATTGGCATGACTTTCTTGCTACTCTGCTACCCCTCTTTATAGATGTCTAATAATAAGCAGTGAGTTGAATACGATGTAGAGCACAGCTTGTTCCAGATACATCAATTGTGCAGTGTTCTTTTCTTTTCAATTTCCAGGAGCACACCATTAACTTCTATAATGTAACCTACTGCTGCTGAGAAACACGAATCACCAGTGAAGAAAGCATTTCCATGGACCTTTGACTCATTTGTGATGCTTGGAGACTCCAACTGGGGCCAAGCTATTCTTTCTGTTGTGCCTCTGACCTTGGATTATCACCCTTATTTTGCTCAAGTAATGAAATTCTCAGGTGGAATCACACATTCGTTTTCCCCTAGAGTTTAAGATATTTCAGGGACTAGTTATATTACTACCAGCCCAGATAGGGATCCTTGGTTTCCAGGTCTCCCCTGCTCTCCTGACAATTTAACAATTCCACACTCTGGTTTCTTACTTGGAACTCAGAATAAATAGAAGATTTGAGGCTTCTGAAATATCTTCTAAAGAACTAGACATGCTTGCTTTTTCCTAGGAAGGGTTTTTTAATCTACATTTTGAGAGAGATGTGCCCTCCTGTATTTTAACGATCCCTTTTAACACACTTTCTATGATCTTTCTCTATTAGCTTCCTAGCACTGTCTTAACAAATTACCATTCAATTTGGAAGCTTAAAATAAGAGAAATTTATTTTCTCAGTTCTGGGGACTAGAAGTCTGAAACCATGGTGCTGGCACTGCCATGCCACCTATGAATTCTCTTTCTTGCTTCTTCCTGGCATCTGTTGGCTCCCAGCAATCTTTAGAATACTTTGGTTTGTATCAGCATCACTCCAATCTTTGTTTCTATCTACATGGTTTTCTTTTCTGTGTCTCTGTGTGTGTTCTCTTCTTTAATAAAGTCACCTGCCATTGGATTCAAGGCCCAAGATAATCCGGTATAAACTCTTCTTGCCTTAACTAATTATAATGGCAAAAACCTTATTTCCCAATAGGTTATTTTCTGAGGTTCTGGGTAGATGAAATTTTGAGTATACTATATTCAGCCTACTATGTTTGGCCATTTCTTTTCTCAATTCAAAGATAATTAGGAGTACAATGTGTGGTAGGTTAATGAGACTTCTGGTATTGTACATGAAAAACAATAAGAAATGCTGGCTGATAACTCAACAGTGATGGAAAAGTTGAAGAGTGTAGACAAGTCTTATGATGTTTTGTACACATTATATCAGAACCCCCCAAATGTATATACATAATTATTGTATCAAGAACATAATTATGTGAAGGCATTGTCTCAGTACTAGTACCCAGAGACCATTTAATAAATATTCATTCTTCATAATGAAACATATTTCTTTTCTATAAAGTAAAATATTCTTAACAAATCTTTGATATTTTATCATTTCATTTTCTCATCGAAAATGTAACCTCCTTAAGAAAATAAAGAATTAATATATTATTTTCAACCCCAACTTGCATGATTTCTCAAGCATTTATGGAACATGTTTTAATTCTGGGATGCTATATCATAATAGTTAAGAGTGCAAACTCTGTTGGCAAACTATTTAGATGTGAAATATGGCTTTATACCTTATCATCTGTTCCTTAATTTGCTCATCTGTAAAATGGAAAAATAGTAGTAGTGCATATATTATAAGGTTGTTACAAAGATTAAATGAGTAAATGTACATATGCCAGTGCTTGTGTATGTTCATGTAGGTATGCATGCAATATATAAATGTTATGTATTACATATTATAGAAACATTATATATTTGCCACTCAAAGTTCTAAGTGTTTTATTGGATCATGTCATAAAATCTTCATAACCTACCTTTGAATTTAGTGTCATTTTTATAATTTTCATTCTATAAGTGCTATAAAAATGGTATTATCTTCCAAAGCAGTAATTTGCTGAAGCCCACACAGTTGTTAGAGTACTGACTTAGACAGTCTTGTTTCAAAACTCATACTGCCTCAGTATTTTCTAGGTAATTAAGAAATAGTTGACTAATAAGATTTCTACCCCATGCCCTGCTGGTTTAACTTGTTCATAAACCTCTCAAATTTTTGTACCTTAATAGTAGCTGTAAAGCTACTTTATTAGTTATATATTGCCATATAACTATCCTAACTCCTAGTGGCTTATGGCAACACTATTTATTATCTCTTACCATTTCTGTGGGTCAGATACTTGAAACAGTTTGGCTCGACCAGTTCTGGTTCAGGTCTCTTATCAGACTGTAGTCAGATGTCAGCTAGGGTGGCAGGTCTCAAGCCTTGCTGGGACCTGGAGATCCACTCCAAGGTGATTTATTTCCATGGCTGGCAAGTTGATACTGCGTGTTGAAGGGAGATCACAGATCCTTTTCACGCAGGACTCCCCACAGGGCCAGATGAGGGCAGCTGCCATTTCCTGGAATAAACAATCTAAGAGACCAGTGTGGAAGTTCCAGCAACTTTTACAGACTTGGCTTGAAAGACACAAGCCTGCACTTTGCTGTATTTTCTTGGTCTCAGAGACCAACCGAGATCAACATGCAGGATACCATAGAAGACATGAGGTTTATTAGGGACCATTCTGAGGCCAGCTACCACAGTCATGCATGCACAGCATGTTTTTGTCTCCAGACTCCCTGCTTTGGTAGTACCCTCCCTCCTCGGGAGTGATGCCTGTTCTGCATCCCACACTAACCTTCTCCCTGAAGTCACCTGTCCTTACGTGTACAGAAGTAAAAATGTAACCTACCCAAAGACAATCAGGTGTCATTCTTAGCAATTCTGTTTCTTCATAAAAATAAACAAATTCAGAGATCATCTGTCTAAATCATACAATAAGCACATAGGAGGATTGTTTAGAAATACCCGTAGCTTCCCTGGTTTCTGCTCTTTTCAGAAACTGGGTTTCCAGTTCCTTCAGAACTTTTCACATTCTCAATTAAACCAGAGTTGGTATTTTTCATCATTATCAGAAAGTCCTAACTGATATATCTAATTTCAATAAATGCCTTCCCACCCAAGGGTAAAACACAGTGTGTGTGATGTGGGCAATAAAAAAATCAGGAAAATTTTTTTGTTGTTGTTGTTGGAGTTTCTTGGTTCTTAGGTAATTGGGTCACTTTGCTCAGTAAGGGGAACATGTGGTCTCTTAGAGAAACATTAGAGACCAACACTAGTGACACCCCCACCTCTCCTTTTGTCAGGTCTTACCACTACAGACTTAGTTCTGAAGGACTATGTTCTTTACACACTAGGGCTTATTATTAAGACAAGTCCTGCTCATAGAGAATTTGGTAATTTAATTACCATTCTATTTATTTATTTATTTAAATGAGAGAAGGGGAGATAGTGAGACAGACTCCCGTATGTGCCCTGACCAGGATCCACCTGACAACCGCCCCATCTGAGGCTGATGCTCGAATCAACCGAGCTATCCTCAGTGCCTGAGGCTGATGCTTGAACCAGTCAAGCCTCTGGCTGCGAGAAGGGAAGTGAGAGAGAAAGGAGAAAGGGAGGGGAAGAGAAGAAGATGGTTGCTTCTCATATGTACCTTGACTGGGGATTGAAATTGGAACTTCCCCACACTGGACCTTCACTCTATCCACTGAGCCAACTGACCAGGGCTTAGTTAACATTTTAAATTCATGATTTAGTCATGTATGGATAAGAGTCAAAATATGTCTCAATCTGATATACTATCATATAGTATTTATGTTTCATTGAGCATCCTAAAAAATCACAGTTTTTTTAGTAATTTATGACTTTTATGCTGAAAGATTTCTAATTTCTAATGTATTCAAAAGATATCCTTTATTAAAAAGTTTCTTTGATGTAAATCCATTTAAAATGATCCAGTCATTTTGATTTGACTGTTATAAAGCATGAACACCAGCTTCTAAACTATACTTTCTCAGCTGGAGGTAAATTAGTTTAGTCTTAAAGCTGATAGAAGTAGACATTGTGCTCTAATCTTTTTACAACTTGAAAAATAAACTTAGGGGAAGAAGGAATACAACTATGTGTGGGAAGACATAAACAAGGATAATAGTTTCTGGCACATTGTTAACTAAAAGCATGTGTGTGGGTGTTCAAGGCACCATTGGCAGAGAAGCAAATATAAGAATATTCATGTTAGGTAGCTTCCTAAACATTTTTCCACCAAATTAATATATTGGGGTCTTTTCCTAAGTGATTTAATTGGTATTTAAACCTGATATTCCATGTAAATGAATCATATGGAGCATGATGAATCGGGGGCTAGTTTGACCATATTTTGTTTGAAAAGAGAATTTCAGTATATTCTAAGTAGACATCCAACAGCTGCCTCTTGTCATGGGCTTGCATTCTGAGCTTTGCTGTAGGTTTTGATGACACCTGAAATACTGTTGCACGTGCAGGCAAACATGGATTTCTTTGGGAAATACCCGTTTTCTTTGGCACCCAACTAGGAGGTGCTTGTCCACTTCACGTACGCCCTCACTGTGTTCTGACTGCCAATAGGGCTTTGAAAATGCTTGTGGCTATGAACATGTATGCATATATGGTTGCATATTTTATTATCTGTGTGAGCCTGTATATGTCTTTGTGGTCTTCTTCTTTTTATTTTATTTTGACAGAGACAGAGAGAGAGAGTCCGAGAGAGGGACCAGATAGGGACAGACAAACAGACAGGAAGGGAGAGAGATAAGAAGCATCAATTCTTTGTTGCTGCGGCACTTTATTTGTTCATTGATTGCTTTCTCACATGTGCCTTGACCAGGGGGCTACAGTAGAGCGAGTGACCGTTTGCTCAAACCAGAAACCTTAGGCTCAATTCAGCAACCTTGAGCTCAAGCCAGTGACCATGAAGCCATGTCTATAATCTCACACCCAATCCAGTGATCTCGTGTTCAAGTTGTCCACCTCAAGTTTCGAACCTGGTTCCCAGTCCAACACTATCCATTGTGCATTTTGTGGTTTTCTTACATGTCCTCTTTCTTAACTTAATTATCTGTATCATTCCATGCTCACTACTTATCTCCTCACACCTCTAGTATTTTGTGGTTTCTTCTTTCACCTCATCACACCTATATAAGGGTCACATAACCCTGTGAATCATGTAAGCCCTTCTTAAATAAAATGATGATTTGAGAATTCAGTGTTCCTTTTTATTCTGGCCCTTCTTCCCAAGTCATTCCTCTGTACTTTACAGGTATCTTTTCACTATTGGGGCTTGACAATATGCAAGACATATTTTCCTTATTGAAAGAATTAAAGTGCAAAGAAAAATAATTGATATTCCATGGGAGGAAGAAAAAGGTAAGGAGATATATGGCAACTTTGGCATAGTAATTTAAAAAATTATGCAGAACCAAAATATTTATTTATTCACCCAGATTTTCTTCTGGGTGCAAGGTTGTGTTCTAAACAATATTTGATAATGATAACGGTAATCAGTTCTTCAAATTCTGCTGGAAGTTGTGCTGAAAGACAAATGCCTGAATAAGTGATTTATCCACCCAATAAAAAGATACCTCACAAAATACAGTTCTAGTAGAAAGAACACTTGACTTGGAGTCTGAATATGCACATAGATAACTCCAGGTTTCTAAATACTGGCTTCTCTGCACTGTAGGAAAAATATTTTAGAAGGCAAGTCTAATGATGTCATATCTCCTTGTTATTTAAATGGCTTCTTATTGTCCTTAGAATAATGATGGCAGTTTAAATGTCTGAATGGTTTAGCTTTGCTTACTTATCTATCTCATTTTCCATTGCTACTCCCCTGTGCTGTTTGTGGCATTACTACTCCAGCCGCAGTTTATTTACTAGACAATGCTTCACCTCTCAGGACAGTTGCCCATAAAGTTTTCTTTTTAAAATGCTTTTTCTTTCCTTACTGTTTTAACTTCTACTCATCTTATTTAAATTAGATTGGTTTATATAGGTTTCATGAAACTATGCTGCTTTCCTTTGGATAATTTACTTCTATTTTTAATTATATACTTATTTGTATATTAACATTTACCACTCCTACTCAATTATCTGCATCTCTGATCATCGACTCTTCTGTGCCTATCATAGTTTCTGATGCACACATTATATTTGCATAATTAGATGATTGGAAGAAATTATTTAACTGATTTGAAGCAAAATTTCACCAATTATAGAATGGGCATAATAACTTTTTTTGTAAATTTACTGAGAGAATGTCCATAGAAATTTTTCAGAATGCTATAAAATCTAGGGTTAGATAATAATTACAATTATTGAATAACCAAGAGGAATTGCTATTCTACTGAGCTGAATCAATAGAGAAGAATTAATCAGTGATGTAGGTGAGAAGATAACTAAGAGAAATCGTGTCTTTTTGTAAAAAGGAAACAATATGAGAAAAAGTTTATATCTATTTCTATCTATTATCTCTATATATTTTAATCGTTTAAACAGAAATTTAAAAAAAGAGTTTTCACCTTCTTCTGTCTCACTTTTAGCTGCAATTTGCAGTTGCAACAATGTTAAAGAACTTTTGTTTTTAGTTTATACTTGGCTATCATTGTTTGTCTAAATTATATATTTTTATTTCTTGATTATTAACTTTAGACAGTATCTACTGAAATTAGATTATCACAGTAATTTCCACCTTTCATCTTTCTAGTTTACAACATTATAATTCTTTTAGTATTGTATTTATGACTTTAAATAATATTCTTTAACAAATATTTTTTGATTCAGGTAGTTTTCAAGTACTTGTCGACTTCATATTATAGATGATTAGGTAATATACTTCCACATTTTTCTTTATTCTTCTTTTCCCTTTTGTTTCCTAAATTCTAACAGCCATACCATTTTTTGGATTTTGCCAGCTTATATTCTGTTTTTTTTTTTCATGTTTTATGTTATTTACTGTGTTTTCATTAAAGGTCAGTTTTAAAAGTTGAAAACAAATAAAGCCATAAAACATTAACATTATGTAAATATAATAAATACAATGCATGAACAATATTTAAAACCCTATAAATATTATTTTAAACAACGTACTGCAATGGAACCCATTGAACATGGACTGTGATCTTACATAATTGAAACTCTATTAAACAAAAGAAAACATTCCAAGTTCTTAATACTTTAAATTATATTGCATTTTTCGTGTTTAGTATGTAGTCTATGGGTTTCTTAGACAGCTTCTGGTTCTCTAAAGAATTTCTAATTCTGTTCCTTTGTTTTTATGGGCAAAAAAAAAACTTCATAAGTTTAGTCATATTGGTAAAAATCTTCCAATATTTTAATCATGCAGATTTTTTTAATGAGATTCATTTTCTCATTAGGAAATTTTTCATAGTACCTTCTGACTCTCTGTTTTCATTTAAATTGATTACACAAAGATTTTTCATATATACAAATATATATATTTATGAAATATTTTTTCTACTAGGAAGGCACAATCTAAGTGATCCACCGTGGTATGGGTGGTGAGGATCAAGTTGGATATGGAATTTAGTTATAGTTATGGGTATAAGAAAATGGAGAATGTGAACTTAGAATTCTTATCTTATTTAACAGAGACATTCCATAAGCAAGAGGTAAACCCAGAATCTGTTCCCCAAAACAAAGATTTTTAAAAGACCTGTGAACTCATTGGTCAAGTTGTAAATTCTGTCCAAGTTGAAATCAATGGCTTTCCTGTCAGTGGTATAGTACCCTTTTAGACAGTTATTGGCAGAATTTTGCTTGAAAGGGATATGCTAATCAAGGTGGAAGAGCCAATGACAAGTGTCAAAACAAACTTCATCAATAAATGTGTGAATTTCAGATCTACAAACACTACTTTGGAGACAAGCTTCCTATCACTTTTCATTCTAAAGGTGGTAAAGAAGTCACCTCCGCTAAACTGTGATGATCTTGCTATGTGGCTAGATGGCATGCTCCAGGTAGTAGAGCTCCCCATAGTCAATTACTTGGCTGGGCACCAAGCTGGAAAATGTGGTGTAGATAAATATATGCATGTAGGTATGGGTAAAAAGATGAAGCTAGCTGGAACACAGAGTCCTAGTTACCATGACAACAGGCTAAGGTTTAAGGTAAATAATTCACTCAGAATTTTTTTTAAGTTTGATTTTTGTCCTTCAAATCATCTTTTGATGTAGAGTATGTTATTGTATGTGTTCATGTGGGGATTTCTTTTTCAGCATAAAGACGTCCCCAAATCATCTCTAGTGATACTTGTTTGTTCATGTTTATTAATGATAATTAGATATTTTAACCAAGTCACATGTATATAGATTTCTTTAAACTTAATATAAATAGGTTCAGAAATAGAAAAGAGGAACAACACATTGCATGATGCAGAACATCTTAAATATAATATTTTTATTTAGAAAATAGCTAAATATAAATAAAGGTATGTCCAATTTTTTAATAATAGCATTGTTGTCACCATCATGATGACTGACATTTTTTCTTCATTCTAAACCTTGAAGTTTACTGTATAAATATTGACAAAGTCTAATAAAGAGAAGGATATATTGGTTTCAATATTGGTTTAGCTTAGATAGAACTCCTGTTATAGGAAGATTTGAAGCCTACTAGATCTAATTATTTTTCAGTAACTTTGGAAAATGAATCAAATTTTTAAACCTGAAGTCAACTTAGCCCCAAGAGCAAATATAAAATAATGAAGATGATTATTACAACAATCTTACTAATAACTATTTGAACCTTTACTCACAAAGATTTTCAGACATACTTAGGACATAAAAAGAGCAAAGTAAATATAAACAGTTTTATGACAATTTTTCTCTTTTGTCACAAGATGCACTTATAGCTCTTTAAGTGTAGGTCTTAATGTGTAGTCATATGTTATTTGCTCCTTTGATTGCTCATATATAAGGTAGCAACATAAAAGCAGTAAATACCACACAGGAGATATTGATAGAAACAGTAGTATAGTAGAAAACATAACTCACTTTTTCTATTTATATGAGACTATTGAAAAAATAAATCAAACAGAAGGTGAGGGGTTCTGTGAGGAGGGATAAATTTAAAAATATGTCAAATAGTGTACTTTTTTAGTTTCTCTTTTTAGAGATTTTATTTTCTTTCATCTTCTTCACTCATCTCCATGGCATGATACTTCCCAAAACTAGTCTTAAAACATGGGCCAAGCTAACAAAGTCATTGTTCCTCACTTTATTTTTATGCAAAGTTGCCATAATTTTGTTCTTATAACATCTTCTCCTCAGTGCTTTCCAGAATTTTTACGAGCCATGTATCTTTATCAAAGAACCGTAGAAACTGATTTTGACTGTTCATGACAGATTTTTACTACATATTTAGCTTATATTGTAGCCTTTTCTACATTTTTTAAATCAGTTATGTGAATATTTTTATATTTTTCTTTTCCAATCATATTTAAAATAAAAGTAATACTTTGTGTAATTTACCTTAAATATTTCCTTTCTGTTAGCTAGTCGATACAAAATACTAGTAAGCTGTAAAAAAGAAGGAAATCTAATTTTTTTTAATAGCATGGATGGACCCAGAGAGTATTATGCTAAGTGAAATAAGCCAGTCAAAGAAAGACAAATACGATATGATTTTTCTGATATGTGACATTTAATAAACAAAGTGAACTAACAAGCAAAATAGAGACAGAACTGTAAAGAGCAGGCTGACAGCTTTTGGGTGGGGTGGGGTCAGGAGACTAGGGGGCAGTGAAGGGGTTTAAAAAAATAAAAAAGAATATAAAGAACATACTGAGGAAAAAATAATGCTCAGGGAGGCAATAAGAATACCATAATTCTACATTTCATCAGTTTTTTTTTCACATATTAATATCTTTGAAATTAGTTTTCATGTTAAAATCAATGGCATGATTTAAAAAAAGTGGTAGTATTTGTTAGCCTTCTAATGTCCTTAAGCATTTTATATCCAAAATGCAAGACTATATTGGGCCAGATATTTTAAAGAAAGAATTATATGGAGTGTTCATTTCTGAAATGAAGCATTATATTATATGGAGATAGTATACACATTGGGGAGCTCCCAAGAAAAGTCATATTCTAATTAATATAACATTAATTGGACCCTGGGTTATAGCAATGTCTTTTTTTCAAGACCCAACTAAGTGAGGATAATTAAAATGGAATTGCCCCAAATAAAAAAAAAGAAAAGAAAACATACAGAATCACAGCTGGCACATTGAGAGATTGCATTGAGAGATGTGTGAAAATTTTGGATATAACTCTCATTTGAATGAGAAAGTTTCAAAATAGAGTGCTGAATCAAAAAACAGAAACAATGACCAGAACAATCTATTTTTTTGATCACTAGAAAAACTCAATAGAGGAGGAGGCCTGGACATCTTGCTGAACTCACACACAAACCCATATTACTTGAAATCACTTGATCAAAATATATTCTGATAAAAAGACCATTAAAAGGATGCTATTTAAACCTTCTGGTTCTTTTCAGTGGGAGACTTCACAGTCCACTCTTCGCTGCACAATTACCAAGAGCCAGTGAGCACGGGCTTTTTGTGTTCCACCAGCACATTGAAGTGGATAAGCTGGGTCTATCAAACCCTCAGTGCACAGCATTCTGCAGCATTAGCATCAACAATGGCTGCAGCTGATGACATTACCCAGTAAATCATGCTCTACACATCATTCAAGATAGAACCATTTTTTTAAAAGAGAAATATATCTTAGAATTGACAGGCCTGATAAATCAAATCTAGGTTTTAATGCCAAGAGTAGATTCAATGAAAACATATGAAGCCACGATTCCATTTAAAGAAGCTGTACAGTACAATAAACTTGTTTTCAAATGTTTTAGATATGCTTAAAAGACCTATTTGGTTGAAATTTAATAATATTTTAATTAATTTATGTACCCAAATTATAAGGGAAATAATAATATTGAAAATTTAAACAGCTCATATCATAGACTCTAAGATTTAATGTTCTTATTTTTTATTCAGGGAAAACCTGATAAATTAAATGATTCTGAACTTAAAGGTAAAATATAACTAGAAGTCTCTCCCACTGAATTCTAGTTCCTACTGAACAACAACTGTGATTAATACATGTAAGGGACTGGTGAAATGGAGGTGCACTGGTCAGATGTTCCTCAATGCCAGACTCGATCCAACTGTCAGAAGACAACTTCTGACTCTTGGCTCCTTTAGTGCTTGCCTAAATTGTGGAGAGCTGCCTCCACCAAGGGATAGCTTTCCTAGGGTGTCCCCATCAAATGACTGATCACAGTGAGATATAAAGACAGCCATTGTGATCTGCTAAGAAATGAGCCATATGTGCTCCAGAGTGCTGCCTGGGGTTATCTGGGGGCTTTGTTGGGACCACATTTCTGTTCAGCTGCTCCCTCTGCTCAATCCTGATATCTTTCTTCCTGGCATGCTCTAATGGTCATCCTGCGTACCATGTCCTCTTTGTGTGTCTTCTTCTGAAAAACCAGCCTGCAATAGGGAGTATATGGAAATGATCTCTGTAGGAAAACCCAGTAAACAGTTCAGCCTAAAGAGGAATGTTGGTGAGATAAAAAATGGCAATTTGTGGTATCTATTTCCACTTGCCTCAGGAACCAGCTTTATCATTACCTTGCCAAAGAGAGTTGTATGTTATTTCATTCTTTTCTAGACACTGGCCTATGAAATAATAATTATTGGGAATTGTTGCTGTTGTTGTAGTTGTTTTTGTGTGACGGTAAGTGTGTGTGTGTGTATTATTTTAAAAAAATAGGATAAAAAATAATTTGCCTCTAGGACAGAGAATTCCCAAGGAGAGAAATGTACATGTAAACTGTTGCAGACCAATTCCTGGGCAAGCTTACTTTGTAACTGCTCATTTCAACACTCTCTAATTCAACTGCTCATTTCCACTGCATTAAATAATCTTAAAATCATACACCAGAAAGATAAAGCCTCTATGTTTTTTTTTAAAAAGGAAAAGTAGAGTATTATTAATTTATTCTTGAACCTATCACTTTTGGTTTTAAGGAAGGTGATTCTCCCTCTGTGATGTTTCTTTATTAGGACGTATGTGGCTGGCAATGAATGAGGTATGACTTGATTGCATAGGGGACTTGTGTGCTGTGCTTGTATTCATGCTTATGAAGGAAGTCAAGAGGGTTGGAGGTGGGTCTCAAGGCATCATCCACATGTATATCATAGCAATCTACTCTGATGCTAATAGCATTCCTCCCTCACATTTTCAGTCTTCAACAGCTGTCTATCAGATATAAAATTTTTTGTAAATAGCTTTTCTCTTCCAAGACTAATGATCAGAACTGGAAATGAAGACTTATCTCTTACAGCTTCAATTACTTTTAAGTCCTGAACAGAGACTAAATATCTAATTTATATATGCCTTCAATTTTTTTAGTTATATAAAATAATAGATATCAGAAATATGTCAGATTCCTCTTGCAAGATGTATTTGAAGGAGTAAATATATTCATTACTGAACCATGAATATATCGGTTTAATTTTTTATTTCCCCTGAAGAGAAATTAACCCCCAAACCACAAAGAAATTATCATACTTGCTCTACTATTTTCTTCTAAATCTGGAGATTATCTATATAATAACAATAGAAAATTTAGCCAGTGAAGTAGTCTTTCCATCTCTCTGTGGGAATATGCAATGAAGATATTCAGAGTTAGGATGATAATTAGAGACAGCAAGGTGCCCTAGGGTGAAAATCCTGAGATGATAAGAGCCTGGTGACCTCTCTGACTCGTATTGGAAACAGTGCGTGCTGGAAACAGCCAAACAGCAGAATAAGATTCAGTAACAGAAATGTTTAGGCTCTCAGAACAGAGATTAGGAGTCACTATGATCCTTGTCCTTTACTTCACCCTCTAAAAACTTGTTCTGTTTGCTTCCTTGAGCTATTTGTACTGGCTAATAAATATCTGAGTAAGGGAGGAGACGGGGCTTCAGTCCTTCCATCTGAGAACCGGGGCTGTTGCCTCCCTTCAGCCCCTTTGTCATCTGGTCTTGGAGCATGTCATCTGGTCTGAAAACTAGTTTTCAGAAAATGCAGAAAACTGTCCATGATGGGAACAACTGTATTTAACACTAAGGTGGGTGATTTGTGGTAGAACACCTGAAGGCTTTAGAGAAACTTCCCATCTGTTAAAGCCCACCTGTCTGACCAAATAATTGCAGTAAGATAATGGTCTTTGTCTTTCTAAAAAGTGTCTCTTATTGGTGAAGTCTAAATAGAAACAACACAGAAAAGATTTGTAGTAAGCATACTTCTCAAGATTCTTGGTTCTTTAAGTTTTTGCTTTCCTCTTAATAAATAAAATTACTTAGGTTTATTTTTTCCTGTTAACTAATAAAAAAATAAAGTTACCTAAAATATTACTAATATGGTGACACAGTTCCTGGGAGCAGTTGTAACAACCTTCATTTTAATAAAAATGCACAGTCACTGGTAGTGAAATCTCTACAAATACCACAAATACTAGTTAGCGTCTTTGTTCAAAAACTAGCTAGGATCAACAGCAAAGATGGTTTCCATGGAATTTTCATGGTTTAACTATTCTAATTTGAAAGCAAATAGCTTTTCTCTAGTTCCTTGAAGATAATAGTTCTTATAAGGTTTTGATGCTCTTTTAAGAATAAGTTAAATTTAGTGTCATCCAGTAGTATCTTTTTTCCCTTTTATCTTCTCTGATTTATCAGATATTTTAGAAATGCAAATAGGTTTTATGGTTAGAAGTTGATGTGAGATTCTGACTAATTCATCCAAACTTTACCTGCTTCTTCTTTCTTCCACTTTCTACCACTTTTTTTCTTTTTCAGTGTTGAGTCCCACCTAAAGTTCATTAATACCTTGTTTGTTGGTTTGGATTTTATTCTGGGGATGAGGAGCTATTCTGCCTACTCCTCTGACCATCTCAGTTTTCCCAGTCCAATGACTGCTGATATACTCACTTCTTTACTTGAAGAATTACTGATCTGCTTAAATATGTAGTTTTTACTGGCTATGTAAAACCACTTGAATAATAATAAGAAAGGGAGGACATGATTGATCTGATACCAGTTTAGAGAAATTTCTGAATGGGCAAAACAACAGGTACTAGGAGGTGAGATTGTTAAGAGTTCTGGTGAGACAAATATTGGAATAATAAATTTTTAAACTGAATTAGATTTGAAAAGAAGTACAGCTAATAAAATTTGTAGATTTGGAGATAAAAAGGATGTATCAGTCATAGGTTGGTAGAAAATAGCTGGTATTTTTTAAAGAGGTAAGAGTTTATATACTAATATTTGGGCCATCAATAAAGCATGGTAAAGCTTTGTTGAGAAATCAGAAAGCATGGGAAAGCACCTACGGGTTATTAATGTCAGGGAGCTGTTATCTCCCCTTGGCTTGAAAGGTACAGAAGAAAGGGACTGCATAGAGAGAGGGCCACACAGGGGGAAAGAGAAGGAGGAGCAGAGAAACAGTTGCTGGGAGCAACTGTGAGACTACTTCTTTGGTTATTTGTCTTTGGAGACACTCAAAGGAAGAGAGAGTGCCATGTTATATGAAGTAAGATATTATAGTTTTCACAAAATCGACTTCCAACATTAACATCTGGAGTTAGTAAGATTTAATTTTTTGGAAAAACAGGTGTTAATTAAATCCTCTCCACCTGGAATTTTTCCTAAAAGTAATCTGAAACAAAATGCTTGTTTACCATATAATAGTTGATATATCATGAGCTCTCAATCAATGTATTTTTGAAATGTTACTTTTGAATGTTTGTTTGCTGTCTTTTGCTCATCACTTTGGCCAATTCCTCATTGTGGCAGTTACCTGAACTATAGAACAGAATATCAATCTGGCCTATATGTAAAAAGTACAGAATCATTTTCATTTTCAGAAGTAAAATTTTGACTTTTATGGCTAAGATAAAATAAATAGGTCATTAAGAAACCATCTATATTTTAAAACACTCTCAAGTCTAACTGAGATTTTGAAAAAAATGGTGCTAAAGTGCCCTTAACCTAAATAATCAATTATTTCTTATGGTAATATTCCTTCATGTGCTAATAGGCACATTAACTTTTATGGACTAGAAGAGCCAGAGATTTCTATACAATACTTTATTGTAACTATTTTACTAGGTTACTATGTCCACTACAATGAAGAACTCTGGGCATTGAATAAGAATCAGTGAGTAAGTGTTAAATGGCAGCCTCATCAACCTCATGGAATACCCATAAAGCAATCATGCCTTGTGTACTCATGCTGTAGTGTTTAAACCACTCATGGGCTTTTGAACTGTCATGAGTGCTTTGGTAAAAGCACAACCAGGCCAGCTTGGATCAAGCCTGAGACTGAGAGTCCAGCCCGCAGGCAGCAGCTGGCCAAGCCGCTCAGCGAGGAGGGAGAGCGTATTTGCCAGTGCCCCCTCAAAGTGGCTCCAATGATGATGAGAAGGAAAAGAATAACCAGAGGGTGTCAAAGACCTTTTGGAAAGTTCCAAAAGACTTTGTCTCCCTGTTACATCCCATCTCTTCACTCAAAGGGATTATTCAAGGTCAACCTTTAAGAAACCATAGAAAAAAAATGTCATATACTTTCCTCAGGGTACTGGCTGTCTACTTTGATTATATTTACATTTTTATAACTAAGGGATATTCTAAATAATTTTTTTAGTAACAAAATCCGTCCACGAAAGACTTGTCTTTTCACCTGTGGTTATAGATGTTCTTCAATTGGCAATTCTCATGCAGTTGTGAAGTTCCCTGTGGCAAGGTCAAGTTAGAAATCAACTTGAACTTTTTTCTGTATTGAAAAGTAAAAACCTCTCTTTTCTTCCCTGCCCCAGCTTTTGTTGTTGTTTTTATTCCTTCTTCAAAGCTAGCAGTTTCCCATTACACCTAATGTTACACAAGATATATCTGTTATTAAAACGTGTGAAGCAGTGTTTACTAAGAATTTTCTGACGTGTTGATCCTTTTTGTCACTCATAGAGTGTAGTAAATTCTGTTATAGTACTGAATGGATTGGGGTGTTCAATCTCAGTTTATAAAATCAAGTGTTTCTACATTGTTTTAAACATTATACTACCGTTATCAGAAGTACTTTTGTTGATTTCTTTTATTAGAAAACTTAAAGGACTTAACATGCTTGATTTCAGAGAAAATAATTTTTGTTGTTTTGCTTCATAAATAAATATTCCGATGAAACAAGAGTAGAGGAGACCCTGGGTGGGTAGCACTCTATGGGGTTCAAACACAGAGGTTCAAGGGGATCCTTGGCAGCTGAGTAATAAGCATGAACACATTGAGTTGCAGCTAGGGTGAGAACAGTCTAATGGGAATGGATATGAGGAAAAAGCCTGACAGAAGATAACATAAATTGGTAGAAAGTGCTTAAGGTTAGTGCTTACAGACCTTTTAGATGTTATCAGATCTATTATTATCTTTAGTAAGTTGTTTTGACCAGTGGTTTTCAATCAATTTATACTTGGGGACCAGTGAAAATAGGAAAATTATTTCAGGGACCACTATGGCAGAAATCACTGAGCATAAGTGAATTCAACTAAGATCACTGGGTCTATAATTTTTATACAACAGCAGAGTGGTTACCTCTTTTCTGTACCAGCAAGAAATTTATGTTTGACTGGTCTGCAGACCAGTGGTTGGAAAACACTGGCTTTAGACTACATAAGTTTCCTTATCCTCATCTGTACATCAGAGATGGTAGTTAGTATTTAGACAAAATGACATTCATAAAAGAATAGTAAATTCTCCTAAGAATTATGCAAGAATTAATAAGTAATATTAAGGATGATAATGATTGTCTTAAAATTGTATCTGAGCTTTGAGTGATACATAAACCAACTAAGAATTAAAGCTCATCACACTGGTTAATATGTGTGGGCAATAGTTTCTCCTAAAAAAAAAAAGCTCAGTGTTATCCCATCAACTATTCTTGGCAATATTAGTTGTACATGAGCAATTTGATCTTTCTGTAATCTGGAATTTGGACAGACGTTCTGGCTGGAAGACTAAGGTAGGAAAATTAAAGGGTAAGCATGTTTTTGATGGTAGTGCAGCTGAAGGTAGACTGTTTTCACATCCTAGTGTTTTCTTGATTTTCAAGCTAATTGTTTTTCAACTGAAATTTTATTCCACTGTAAGAGCACCTAACATGAGATCCACCCTCTTCACAGACCTTCATGTTTTGGTAACCCTACGCATAATTTTGTGCAGATCTTTACATTGTTTTTATCTTGCATAATTGAAATGTTATACCCACTGATTAGCAGGTTTTTGTTTCTCTCTTTCCTCAGCCTCTGGTAACCATAATTCTATTCTCTGTTTCTGTGATTTGATGATATTGGATACTACATATAATGGGAGTCATTCAGTATTTGTCTTCCTTGGACTGGCTTATTTCACATAATATAATGTCCTTGAGGTTCATTCATGTTGCTGCACATTGCAGGGTTTTATTTTTTTTTTGAAGTCTGAATAATATTCCATTGTTGAATAAATCATATTTTCTTTATTTATTCCTCCACTGATGAAAATTAAGATTGTTTTTACATCTTGGCTATTGTGAATAATGCTACAGAATCATGGATGTGCAGATATTTCTCAGAGATCCTGATTTCAATTCCTTTAGATAAATACCCAGAAGTAGAATAGTAGAATTGCTGGATCATATACACATACATATTTTAATGAGAAACCTTTATACTGCTTGCTGTAGTGGCTCTCCCATTTTACATTTTTACCAACATTGTCCAGTGTTCCAATTTCTTCACATACTTGCTAACATTATATGTATATATAGCCATTCTAAATGGTATGTGATGTTATCTCACAGTGGTTTTGATTTGCATTTCCCTGATAATTAGTGAGGGTGCACATTTTTCATGTGACTGCTGGCCATTTGTATATCTTTGTTAAGTAAATGTTGGCTGTCATTTGGGGAACTGATAACCTCAAAAATGATGATGTAGCTTGCAGTTGTTTAGTGTATGGGCCTCTCAACATACCATAATAGTTTTTCATCAGTGGTCTTTGCTATTAATATCACTTTCTAACCTCCCCTACCCAGTCTCAAAAGTTTAAGAAATAAGATTATTATTTGAGTGTGTGTGTTAGTCTTGTTTAGCATTGGTTAAACTTGAGTATATATATTGATGTGTATGTGTGTGTACATACATTAGATGTCCTGTTGTGAATGACTTAATTAGAAAAGAAAACATAGCCTATGTTCAGAATAAGAAAAGTTAATAATTTTACACTTAACTTATTCTATAAGTTCTAGATATACTTCTTTCTGCAAGTGTTATAAAACTACAAACATTAATAGGACAAAATTGGGCAGTGATAGAAAAGTGGTATTTTTAATGATATCCTTTTAATTTTGTAATCTGTGTATATCCATTTTTACCTACTGATGAAAGCTACAAAACAAAATGTGAGAAAGTCTATGTTCCAGAAAGTTCATTTCTTGTTAAGATATGTTATCTTATGTATTGATGTTAATAATACTAAATTACAAGATGCATTTTTTCATCTTCAACTGGAGATCTTTCCTACTGCATTTTTGTAAAAGTTATAAGAAACTCTTAAAAGACAGATTTATGTGTGAGCTGAAAATTGCTTAGCTGTTTAGAAGTACATGCTATTTTCAATTCTTGCATAGTGGTTTTCATAAAAATGATTAAGAACTAATCTTCTCCCTTGTGTCCTCATTACCTGATCCTTTGAAATAACTACATAATTAGAGAGATTCTTATCCCCAAGAAGCAAACTGACCTTCTCTGTTAACTACAGGGTGATTTTCCTTGTCAATGGTGTTCTTATTTCTAATAACATGGTTAAGAGTAAAGACTCTGAATCGAGAGTGCATGGGTTTAATTCCAACTCTGCCTGATATTAGCTCAGGGCCGAGTGGGGACTGATACACATCAGGATGGTTCTCTTCGTTCTGATTGTTAGTGCCCATGCTGCTATTATGTATTTTGAATATTAATTCTGATCAATCCATCTGTACCTCAGTTTCCTCAACTGAGAGATAAAATTAATATCTTATCTTATTGGGCTATTGTGACAATTAAATATATGAATACCTGGACAGTGTTAAAAGAATTCTTGTGACAGAGCAAGTACTTAATACATGTCATGTATTCATTCTTTTTTTAAAAAAATTTCCCTCTATTTCCTTTTGATGTATATCTCTATTTCTCTCTTTCTCTG
Organism: Rhynchonycteris naso; assembly: GCA_037038555.1. Lineage (NCBI taxonomy): Eukaryota > Metazoa > Chordata > Mammalia > Chiroptera > Emballonuridae > Rhynchonycteris > Rhynchonycteris naso. The sequence goes on along the minus strand of CM072996.1, from coordinate 285,806,275 downwards.
GCTTCTTCTTTACATGCTGTAAATATAATCAGATAATATAAACATAAAGGAGAAAAGAGTAGAGAAGAAGAAAAATGAAAGTAAGGATACTAGCTTGGAGGTTGTCTTAATTGTTCCAGAAGTAACAAAGAAGAGTTTTATTTAAGTTAGTAGCTGAGAAATTAGACAACAAGGACTAATGATAACAGACATTTACTGAGCATTTACAATGTATTAGAACAGTTTTAAGTGATTTATTAAATTTATTCTGTCACTATTTTTTTCTATATACACTTATCAATAATTTGAAGACAGTAGAGTTTACTAAGGTTAAATAATTATTTGACATTTAATCAGTGACAGACTTGGAATTTTAATCCAAATACCCAAGACACAAAAACAAATGCCCTTAGCTACTTTACAGTGCTTCTCTCCATGGAAAATATATATTCAAACATTGACCCTAAAGGAATCAAAACAGTGTAGTAAATATTGCTTGAGTTATTTGAAAAAGCTGTCTAAAGGTTGTATTTTAATTTTTTGGTTTATTGTTTCAGTAGGCAGAAAAAAAGGCTTTCATGAAAAACAACTTCCTTTTTGATCTCTAAGAGACATAGTGATCTTATCAACAACAGAACACTGTTCAGTAATAAAGGAGGAATCAGCCTTATCTCCGTAGATGGGTTCAACCACTAGATACCTGGAGTTGTCTCAGACAATTTTATCTGGGCACAAGGTGGTCAATAGCAAAACTGCCCTTTAAAAATAACTCTCTTCCTGTAACTCTTTTTCATCCTTGCTGCTTCCTGGTTACCAGTATCTGAGGAAATTAAATAAAATAAAACCTTGCTTCTTTTGTGCTGAAGGAGAAGCAATGATAGATTCATTTTTATAAACAATTCCCTTCTTTGCACAAAAGAACTGTCACTCCTTAACATAATTTACAGCAACTCACACTATTTATTTCCCTGAATTCACACATTAGTCAAATCAATCATGAAATCCACACTTGTTTATTTCTTGTCATAAACAAGGGAATGATAATAAACTTGAATTTTGGTCAATCTAATTTTTCCTGATTACAAATATTGGAGAGAATGAGTTTGGGCTATAAATATCTTTAAAGAGATTTCTATTTTATGTTTACCATATAACATACTATATTTAAAAGTTTAGTTTTGTTAAATTGCATTTGTAAGCTTAGGATAAATTCAGTGATTGTAACATTTTATAAAATGTCAAGGTCTTATAAAGGAATTTTCTTTCTGAGCATCAAATCCGTTCAATGTAGTGTATGTTTCTCTTTTCACAAAAGAGTTGGTAAACTTCTACCCATATTAAATATAAAAGATTCATTTTCAAGAAAATCCATAGTTCAGTAATGTCTGATAAATAAATAATATTTTTATTCCATAAATATGTATCAGAGATCCAACTATGCTCATTCTTTTAGTCACTGTAAATAAATAAAGCTTTGAGAAAAATAATAAACAAGTCCCTCCGACAATGAATGTTTCATTCTAGTGGAGAATGACAAGCAATAAACCAGTGAACAAGTAGTATGTCATTGTGATAATGGCTATGACAGACAATGAAGAGTGATAGCAATCAGTGCTATTACATATCAGAATTCTAAGACAGTCTAACCTGGGCAAGTCCTCCACCTATACAATAATTAATAATAACAAGCTTTTAATATATATGTACTTTTTGTGTGCGTATGTAAAACATTACTGTTTTCAAAAGAATACACCAAATGAAAAAAAATACATTATATCTGTAATGTAGAAATAAAATAGAGATATTGTCCCTGGCAGTGCCTCAAGCGGCTAGAATGTATGGGCACATTCGATATTTATAGCCCACAGTGTGGTATACTAGTATAAGACTTCTTTAAGCTTCTTTGTGTCTCTGTGGAATTAGAGGGCATGCACAAAAGTTAGGGATGACATGTTTAGGCACAAACAAACTTACAGGTGCAAGACTGGCAGAGCATGTTTTTTGGTGAGGTGGGGCTACCAGTCTTGCTCTAGAAGAAAACCTGATTTCTCTGCTGCTTTTCATACTAGAGGAGATTTGGAGGAGGGTAGGGATTATTCTAATTGAAATTTATTTGAGCTTAACTGTCTGGGTTTCAGTGTTGCTGGCATGGAAATGTAATGTTTTCTGATGTGTCTTTATAAGTCAGCATTGAGTGTAACTGCAGAACTTGCCACTCAGAACCTCCCAACCCAGAGCACTGATTCCTTGGCTGCATGATGACTTGCTGCTGGGTTTATCCAGGAAACCAACTCTTCTTCACTGTCTTCCATATACCACCTTGAAAGTTATGTAAAGTTCCCTCCCAAAATTTGTCAGAGAATAAACTTAACCTCCAAATCAATTTCCCGAAACATTTTATCCCAACGTGCAGTTACTACTAAACTGAGTATTAGGAAATATAAATTAAATAATTCTAGCTCTGCCTGAATTTCAGAACTCTAGACAAATTTCTTTTATTTTTTTAAATTAGACCATGTTTTTATTTAACTAATTGTGTTTACATAGATTCTAGCTAGGGTCACGCTGGTTTGGAATCAGAATTAGGCTTGCCTCATAAAAAAAATTTAGAAGTGTTCCTTCCTCTTGAATATTTTGAAATAGCTTGAGAAGGATAGGAATTAGTTCTTCTTTGAATATTTGGTAGAATTACCCAGTGAAGCCATTGGGCCCAGCGGTTTTGTTTTTTGGGGGCTTTTTGATAAATGTTTCAATCTCTTTTGTTGTAATTGGTCTGTTTAGGTTTTCTGATTCTTCCAAATAGAGTTTTGGAAGATTATATGTTTCAAGAAATTTGTCCATTTCACCTAGATTGTTTAATTTCTTGGCGTACAATTCTTCATAGTATTTTCTTACAATATTTTGTGTTTCTGTTCTGTCAGTTGTTATTTCTCCACTTTCATTTCTAATTTTATTTTTTTGAGTACCCTCTCTTTTTTCTTGGTAAGTCTTGTTAAAGTAAAGGTTCATCAATCTTGTTTACCCTTTTATAGAACCAGCTCTTGGTTTCATTGATCCTCTGTATTGTTTCTTTAGCCTCTATGTCATTTATTTCTGCTCTGATCTTAATTATTTCCTTCCTTCTACTACATCTGGGCCTTACTTGCTGTTGTTTTTCTATTTCTTTTAGATGTAGGGTTAAGGTGAGCTTTTTCTAGCTTCTTAAGGTATGCTTGTAATGCTATGAAATTCCCTCTCAGGACTGCTTTTGTTGTGTAACATATATTTTGAGTTGTTGTATGTTCATTATCATTCGTTTTTAGGAATGTGTTTATTTCTTCTTTGATCTCATTGTTAACCCATTTGTTATTTAATAACATGCTATTTAGTTTTCATGTGTTTGAGTATTTTTTAGTTTTTCTGTTGTGGTTGATTTCTAGTTTCATGCCCTTGTGATCAGAGAAAATGCTTGTTATGATTTCAATCTTCTTTAATTTGTTGAGACTGCTTTTGTATCCTAACATGTGGTCTATTCTAGAGAATGTGCCATTAGCACTTGAAAAAAATGTATAATCTGCTGCTTTAGGGTGAAAGGTTCTGAAGATATCTATTAAATCGAGTTGATCTAGTGTGTCCTTTAAGTCTGCTGTTTCTTTGTTGATTTTCTTTCTTGAGGATCTATCTAGTGATGTTAGTGGGGTATTGAAATCTCCTATTATTATAGTATTGCTGTTGATCTCGCTTTTTATATCCATCAAAGTCTGCTTTATATATTTAGGTGCTCCTCTATTAGATGCATAGATATTTATGATGGTTATATCTTCCTGTTGAATTGCAGCCTTTATCATTATGTACTGGCCTTCTTAATCTCTTAGTATTGCCTTTGTTTTAAAGTCCATTTTGTCTGATATAAGTATTGCTACCTCTTGGGAAGATAAAATATATTATGCTCACTTTGTTAAAGATGGCGCTGCCCATGGGCAAGTCTGTTGATAATCATGTGTGTTGGGAAACACACTGTAGGCAGTCTGGGTTGTTATAGCCTAAGACTTAATTTTAAGAGGAAGCTTTTCCCCACACCCTTGACTGATTGAATTATGTGCAGTGGTGCACTCTCATGAGTAATCCTGCCATTATGCCTCAAATAAGTGGCTTTGTATCAAAGACTTCCTTATTTGTAGATTGGATTAAAGGTTTGGATTCTACACTATAAAGTAGGGCAGACCAGGAGCTTGCTCTCTCTCAGTTCATGAGGTAAGTATTAGAGAGGAGAGCAGTAAAGGCCACGTGGAGGAGAGGAGAAGCAACCATGATGGCAGAGTGTTGAAGGAGAAGCCAGTTAGTGCAGAGTTTGTGCAGAGAGAAGAAGATTGGGGTCAGAGGTGAATAAGACTGGTGGGCTACAAGCCTTTGAATCTAGGAATCTCGGATAAGTCAGTAGCTTTGTGAGCACTGAATGAGTGGGTTTTGGAGCCCTGTGTGTGTTTTTACTTGCCTGCTGGGTCAAGCTAGGATTAAAGCTGATGGCTCACCAGTTCTTGGCTCCATTATTTTATTACCGACTGTCCGAATCAAATGCGAACCTGCATGGGTCAGGTGGCTGTGATGGTGGCTTGACTATTGGCCATACACTACCCCAGCTTTCTTTTTTTTATTTCCAGTTGCATAAAATATTTTTTCCATTCTTTTACCTTCAGTCCATGTGCATCATTTGTTTTAAGGCGTGTCTCTTGTAGACAGCATATGTATGGGTCCTGTTTTCTTATTACAGCTACCCTATGTCTTTTGATTGGATCATTTAACACATTAACTTTAAGGTTATTATTGATATGTAGTTGTTTATTGCCATTTTATTCTTTAAAGCTGTATTCCTCTTTTGCTATATTCTTTTCCCACTTTGATCTGTTTACAACAGGCCCCTTAACATTTTCTGCAGCATTGGTTTTGTTGTAATGAATTTCTTGAGTTATTATCTTTTCTTTCTTTTTGTCTGGGAAGCTTTTTATTTCTCCTTCAATTTTAAATGAAAACCTTGCTGGATAAAGTAGTCTTGGTTGTAGACTCTTGTTTCACATTACTTTGAATATTTCTTGCCATTCCCTTCTGGCCTCAAGTGTTTCTGTTGAGAAGTCAGAAGTCATCTTTATTGGGGCTTCTTTGTAGGTGATAGCCTTTTTATCTCTAGCAGTTTGTAATATTTTCTCTTGATTTCTTAGCTTTGGTATTTTAATTATGATGTGTCTTGGTGTAGGTTTCTTTGGGTTTCTCTTTAATGGAGTTCTCTGTGCTTCTTGAACTTGTGAGACCATTCCCTGCATATATTTAGGGAAGTTTGCAGCTATGATTTGATTGAATAAAGTTTCTATTTCTTGTTCTTTCTCTTCTTCTTCGGGAACCCCTATGATATGGATGTTAGTTCTCTTCATGTTTTCACAGAGTTCTTTTAGAGTTTCCTCCCTTTTTGAGTCTCTTTTCCTTTTTCTTCTCTGCTTCCATGCCTTTGTTCTTCTTGTTCTTCAAGTCAATGATTCGATCCTGAGCTTCATCCATTCTGCTTCTAGTTTCTTCCATTGTGTTCCTCATTTCTGATATTATATTTGTCTTCTTTCTTTTTTTGACTGATTCTTTTTTAATATTTTAATGTCCTTTTTATACTTGCTATTTCTTTATTTAGGTGTTCATAATGACCATCCATTGCTGTTCTACGATCCCTAAGCATCCTAACAATCATTATTTTAAACTCTGCATTTAGTAGTTTGGTTATTTCCATATCGCTCAGTTCATTTTCTGGAGGTTTCTCCTGTAGTTTCATTTGGATTACACTTTTCTGTTTTCTCATTATGTCTGTATGTTTGGGTGTGTTGTTTGTAGAGCTGGTTGAGTCTAGGCTTGGTGTTGTCTCCCTCCAATTTTCAGTTTTATTATTTCTAGGTCTTCTTGGGTTGGCATCAGCTATTGTTTGTAATCCACTGTCAGATTTGGCTTTTCTAGTAGAGCCGCTTTGAAGTCTTGATTTGTTTGTTTCCTTCTCAGTTTTCTTAACTTGGTGGTCGTCTTGTTTACTGATCTCAGCAGGGGGCTCATTTGAAGCTGTATCCAGATATGCGGGTGGGTGTAACCTAAGACTCCAAAGGTCTGATCTGCCAGTTATTCTCTCCAGGGGTGTGGTGCTTTCTCTGCTTCTGTAAGGGGAAGTGTATCTCAGATCTCCATGAAGACCTGAGTTACTGCCCCTAATTACCACTTCTTGCTTTCAGCTGTGTCTTGTTGCACTGATTGGGGCTGGAGATATATCTTGAGATGGGTGACCCAGAACCACTTTAATCTTGTGTTATGTGGAAGGATCAACCCCTCCCCCAGCTATGGCTGCCTCCAGCACTGGATGAGTCAGCTTCTCAGGTCATCCCATGCATTCCTCTGCCCATTACTGTCTGTCTCTCTCCCCCATTTTTTTTTCTTTTTGAAAGACCAGCCAGTTCTTTTATCACACCTCGTTCCCTGGTCCCCAGACAAGTGGCTGTGAGTGATATTTTTTACTCTTTTCCTCTTTTCTTTGCTCCTTGGTCATTGAGAACTGTTCTTGTAGTCCAGAGTTGGTTTCTCATGCTGACTGTTTCTAAATTATTTTGTAACCCAATTTGGTGGTGTGAGCTGGGAGTCTGTGCATCTGCCTTCTCTGCTGCTATCTTCAGGTCTCTCTCTCGAGTCAAATTTCAATCAGATTTATTTCACCACGAGTAAGATGGGAAAGTAAGAGAAGATAATCTCTGATCCCTTAAATTTGTGATTCTGTAACTACATGCTGTATTGAATAAATTAACTAAAAGAAATATGTTGGGCAGATAAAATATATTATGCTCACTTTGTTAAAGATGGCATTGCCCATGTGGAAACCCATCTCCATGGTGATGATATTAGTTGCCCTTCCTCGTTGGGATGGGCGTGGTTATACTAATGTGTGTGGGGGACAGGCTGTAAGTAGGCAGAGTCATTATAACCCAAGTCTTAGTTATTTTTTTTATTCATTTTAGAAAGGAGACAGAGAGAGAGAGAGAGAGAGAGAGAGAGAAAGGGGGGAGGAGCTGGAAGCATCAACTCCCATATGTGCCTTGACCAGACCAGTGCAGGGTTTTGAACTGGCGTCCTCAGTGTTCCCAGGTCGACGTTTTATCCACTGTGCCACCACAGGTCAGGCAGCCCAAGTCTTAGTTTTAAGACTAAGCCTTTCCCATCCTTTTTGTTGTGGTACACTCTGATGAGGAATCTCATTATGCCTCTGATAAGTGATTTGTATCAGAGACTTCCTTGTTTGTATATTGGATCAAAGGTTTTGAATCTACACTATAAAATGGGGAAGACTGGGAGCTTGCTCCCTCTCAGTTTCTGAGATTAGCATTAGAGAGGAGAGCAGAGAAAGGCCATGTGGAGGAGGCCAGGAGAAGCAGCCAAGATGGTGGAGTGCTGAGGGAGAAACCAGTTTGTGCAGGAGAAGGAGATGGGAAACAGAGGTAAATAAGGTTGGTAAGGTAGAGACCTTTCATTCTAGGTAACTCGGATAAATCAGTGGCTTTGGGAACCCCGAATGGAAAGGGAAGTGTTTTCCCATTGTGTGTTTTTCTTGCCTGCCGGGTGCAAGTTAGGATTAAAGATGATGGCCCACCAGTTCTGGGCTTCATTTTTTCATTACTGTCTCTCCGAATCTAATACGAACGTGCTTGAGCCAGGTGGCTGTGATGGTGGCTATGGCTATTGGCTTTACAAAATAACTCAAATTTTATGTGTCTATATAAAATCATTTTACAACTATTTTTTTATTAAAAATATCTGTCCTTATTTCAGATTTTTATTTACCTTATTATCTCTTTTTAAAAATCTATGAAGATACAAAGCAAGATTGTTTTGGAAGATATGATGTTAAATTTATCTTGCTATACTTAATTTTATGTATTTGTTTTTAGCAAGAGAGACAGAGACAGAGAGAGACACAGACCAGGACAGCAGGCAGGGAGGAAGAGAGAAGAGAAACATCAATTCTTTATTGCTGCATCTTGGTTGTTCATTGATTGCTTTCTCATATGTGCCTTGACTGAGGGGTTCCAGCCAAGCCAATGACACCTTGCTCAAGCCAGTGACCTTGGGCTCAAGCCTGCGACCTTGGGCTCAAGCCAGTGACTATGGGGTCATGTGAATAATCCCATGTTGAAGCCAACAACCCCGTGTTCAAGCTGGCAATCTTGGGGCTTCGAACCTGGATTCTCATCATCCCAGGCTTACACTCTAGTCACTGTGCCACCGCCTGGTCAGGCTATTTTGCTATACTTTAAATTCACTAAATCTGAATGTTTTCAACCTAATTACCTCTCAAAAGTTCACCATGATTCTGATATATAGTCTTTTATGTCTTAATGGACATAAAATTGGCCTCTAGGAAAAACTTTATGATACTTTATATGTACAAAGGCTAAATCAAATGTCATTTGTATAGCTATCACTAGTGAAATGATCGTGTAGTATAATTAACACTATATTATGTTAATTCAGCCTGCACTTAAAAAACATCAACTTCTTAATGTCCCAAATAAACAGCTATTGGGCTTGTGTGAATCATCGAGTGTTGTAGTAAGATATTTATTATTTATCAATATACGATGAACTAAGCAATAAGAGTGTATTTTGCATACAAATTAGTTTACACTATAGAAATAATTCTTTTCAGAATGAATAAGAAATGCTAATTATTCAATAAAAAAGTAATTAAGATTTTTGTTCAATCATTATGTACTTCTACAAGTGCCCAGAATTAACATACTTATTTTAATGGCTTTGCCATTATGTTAACTTAGGGAAAATTCAAATCAATGTAAGAGATTTCTGAGTCTGAGTGTTTAACTGTGTGTGGAGTTCTATTTAGAAAGTAGGTATATTTGGCAGCTCTTTTAGAAACTCAGATTGGAGACTTTAGAACTGAAGTTTCCCTTCTTCAGGGCAAGTGACAGCAGAAATGTCCTTGTACTTGGCGTCTCTTTTTTCAAATATCTGTAAAATGTTACAATGGCATGATATGAAAAAAATTTAATGAATGTACTGTAATTGAAAAAGTATAACTGTTGATTTTTCTAGGCCCAAAGTTCTCAACTTTGACACTATTTAACTTTTGGGTCACGTAATTATTTGTTGTAGAGGGCTGTTATGTATTGTAGAATGTTTAGCAATATCTCTGCCCTCTTCTCACTAGATGCCAACATCCTGTTAGCTGTGGCAACCGAAAAGTCTCAGACCAGATCAAATGTGTTCTCAGGGACAAAATTAACCATCCGTCCCCACTTACCACTTCAAACAAAATTGTGATTTGGATGCTGCCGGTAAGATAGTTTGGATGGTGGTGGTAGGGGATCCACTGTGGTAGGAAATACTTGGTATGAGATGTATGAGTTATTTAAATATTTTGGGTATTAAGTCCTTATCAGATATGATTTAAAAATAGTTTTTTTCCAGAGATTACCAACAGTCTTACGCGCACAGAACAATGGTTAGGTCCATTGGTATTTCTGTAAGCTACCGGGGAGCTGCAGGTGACCCCTGATGGCTGTATAGCACTCTGCAGGCTTTTTATCCAGCTTTTCTGAAGTGTGAAGTGTCATTTATAGAAAGTTAGATTATAGAACCCCCTTTGGTGGTTTCGGAAAAGACCATTAGGTGTCTTCAAAGCTCTGTAGACATCACTAACATACTCCTCAAAGTACTTCCAGCTTTTGACCATCTCCTGGGTACTACCTCTTTCTAAAACCAACCTCCTATTTTATTTATATATTTATTTATTTAAATTTATTTATTTATTTTGTCACTGTGATACGCCATTTTAAGATACAAAAGTCTATTTGGTTGTTTTTGGTACAAAATAAATTACTTAATGACTTAAAACAATAATAAACATTTACTATATCCCACAGTAGTAGTGATCAGGGATTTAGAAGCTAATTAGCTGGATAGTGCTCCCTTGGTACCTTGACTGGAACTACAGTTGTTGAAAGCTTTCTGTGGAACTGGAGGACCCATTTCCAAGATGGCTCCAAAATATAGCAGTCAGTAGGATTCTTTAGGACGCTGATCCCTATTTGCAGGAAACTTTACAGGAACTCCCACAGGGCTGTTTGGAAATCCTCACATGTGGTAGCTGGCTTCCCAGCTAATGATACAAGAAGCAATAAGGCAGAAGCTATGGAGTCCTCTAAGAGTTAACCTTGGAAGTCGTCCTTGTTATTTTTTTTTTTATTTTTTATTTTTTTTTACAGGGACAGAGAGACAGTCAGAGAGAGGGATAGATAGGGACAGACAGACAGGAACGGAGAGAAGTGAGAAGCATCAATCATCAGTTTCTCGTTGCTGTTGTGACACCTTAGTTGTTCATTGATTGCTTTCTCACACGTGCCTTGACCGCGGGCCTTCAGCAGACTGAGCCACCCCTTGCTGGAGCCAGTGACCTTGGGTCCAAGCTGGCGAGCTTTTGCTCAAACCAGATGGGCCTGCGCTCAAGCTGGTGACCTCGGGGTCTCGAACCTGGGTCTTCCGCATCCCAGTCTGACGCTCTATCCACTGCACCACCGCCTGGTCAGGCCGTCCTTGTTATTTCTGCCATATTCTACTGCTTACAAAACCATCCCTTTGTGCTCTGGGAGAGCACTACACAAGCATTGTAAGGCCAGTACTCGCAGCCACCATCACAGCTGCCTGGCCAGTGCAGGTTTGCATTAGATTTGGACAGAAAGTAAAGAAACAATGGAGCCAAGAACTGGTGGGTCATTAGCTTTAATCCTAGCTTGAACCCAGCAGGCAAGTAAAAACACACACTGGGCTCCAAAACCCACTCATTCAGTGCTCACAAAGCTACTGACTTATCCGAGTTTCCTAGAATCGAAGGCTTGTAGCCCACCAGTCTTATTCACCTCTGTTTCCCATCTCCTTCTCTCTGCATAAACTCTGCACTAACTGGCTTCTTCTTCAGCACTCCACAATCTTGGCTGCTTCTCCTGGCCTCCTTCATGTTGCCTTAATCAGCTCTCCTCTCTAATGCTTACCTCAGGAACCGAGAGAGAGCAAGCTCCCAGTCTGCCCCACTTTATAGTGTAAAAATACAAACCTTTAATCCAATCTACAAACAAGAAAGTCTCTGATACAAAGTCACTTATCTGAGGCATAAATAGGAGGATTCCTCATGAGAGTGCACCACCCCACATCATTCAATCAGTCAAGGGTGTGGAGAAAAGCTTACTCTTAAAACTAAGCCTTAGGCTATAACAACCTAGTCTGCCCACAGCCTGTCCCCCAACACACATTAATATCAATAGATTTGCACGTGGGCAGCACCATCTTTAACAAAGTGAGCATATTTTATCTGCCCAACAAGCATGTAACCCCGCCTTCACATGCTAATATGTTGGAGGGCAGGTGTAAAGCCTGTAGCCGGGGTCAGGATCACAGCCGCCTGACCCATGCAGGTTCGCGTTAGATTCAAACAGTAGGTAATGAAACAACGGAGCCAAGAACTGGTGAGCCATCAGCTTTAATTCTAGCTTACACCCGGTGGGCAAGCAAAAACACACACTGGGCTCCAAAACCCACTCATTCAGTGCTCACAAAGCTACTGAGTTTTCCGAGTTTCCTAGAATCAAAGGTTTCTAGCTTACCGGACTTATTCACCTGTTTCCAATCTCCTTCTCTCTACACAAACTCTGCACAAACTGGCTCCTCTTTCAGCATTTTCCCATCTTGGCTGCTTCTCTCCTTCACGTGGCCTTAAGCTGCTCTCCTCCCTACTCTTTGCCCTCCTCCTAGAATGCCATCACTCTTCTCTCGAACAACGTGATCTCTCTTCCTTTTAAAACCTTTTGGCCCGAAAGCCCTCCTCCAACACATATTAACATAATCACACCCATTTCCAATCAGGAATGGTAACTAATATCAACTGGGTGATGGGCTTCCATGTGGGCAGCGCCATCTTTAACAAAGTGAGCATAATATATTTTATCTTCCCAACACATATGTGTAATCTAACATATGTGCATGTGTGCTTGTTGCTTGTGCCAGTATTGTGTGTGTGTGTGTGTTTCACTTCTCCCCACTTTCGAGAACCAAACCTTAAATTTCTTTGCCGATGTTGTTTACAGCCCTATTAATAACTTTACTGCCTGACACCTTGTCAGGATCTTCTTTAGCTCCTGCAGAAGTTCCTTTGGTACATCATAAAGAACATATGGCCCTGTGACATGAGATTAATGTGCCCTGCTCCTTATTACAGCTCTAATGATGGCAAGTGCAAAATTATGGCCCTCTATTGTAATGAGACCAACCTGACTAGGTATGTGACAAATATTGAACAGCTTTTCCAGCATAGGGATCTTGTAAGCTATGCAGCATCACAATCACAAATAGGATACTTCATTATCCTAGTGTCTGCATAAGCTTTGGGCATATCTTTTGAAAAATTTGTCTCCTTACTAAATTTGTTCTTGAAAACTAAATTTACTTGCCAGGATTCAAATAATGAAAAATCGATCTTGAAAAATAGTGCCGTTATACTTGTCATGTCTCCCAACAATTTCCAGCAGTTATGATAATCAAACTCTCCCGAGGCTCCTTCTTGGTTTGAAAATTGAGGTTAAGCAGCTGTGCTTAATTACGGAAACCAGAAACTTATAAATCTAAATGGGTCACTAAGGTTTCACCTTAAGGATAGACTATTGCTCATTAATTAATTACACATGTTGGAGCATATGCTGTATATTTTAAGATGTGCAATTGCTTGCTTTCTTCTGAGGGGATCACAGAACCAAAGAACTGGAGCAGACTTCAGGGATTACCCAAGAAGAATTCCATTCACTAAGAGCTACTCACTTGTTCTGCCACAGCAAGCCCAGGGAGATCCTCATGGTTTGTGTACCCTTTTTCATTCCTGCCCTCACACCATCTGCTATTACCTTTGACTGTACCCCATCTTTTCCGTTAAAAATCAGTCCTCTTTTCCCTTCCCTCCATTTTCTTTCTTTATACCATCTTTTCTGGAAACTCATATTTGTCACCAAATTTTTTTCTTTTCCTGATCTGCTTCCTCCACCTCTTGAAGTTCACTAAACCCGAGCATTCCCTTTCTTTTGTGACAATTTACACTTTGAATATGTAAACTTGGTCTTTATTCACAGTAATACTAAACATCTCAGGTCTTACATTTGTTATTCCCTTTACTGAGGACCCTAATCTACGTGCTAATATGTGGGAGGACAGGGGTCGTATGCCTGTGTACCTCTGAGCAGTGGACACCCTAGGTCGATGTGCCACAGTGCTGGGGACATTGCATATAGGAGGCCTTTATATTTATTAGAATAACTACACTGTGACTGAGTCAATAAATAAATTAATTAAAAAATGTGGCCCATGTTCACTGTTTATATTTTATCACGTTCTTTCTCTCTATAATCTCTGTAAGGTTTGTCTGTCCTAAAATTTGACACAAAAGGTTGTAAATGACCTTTCAATGATCAAATGTCTAAATCCAATGGTCACTTTTAGTAATTCATTTTCCTAATTTTTTTGTCCTTTCTCTTCACCTTTTTTTTATTTTTATTTTTTATTTACAGGGACAGAGAGAGCATCAGAGAGGGATAAATAGGGACAGACACACAGGAATGGAGAGAGGTGAGAAGCATCAAGCATCAGTTTTTCATTGCCATTGCGATACCATAGCTGTTCATTGATTGCTTTCTCACATGTGCCTTGACTGCGGGCCTTCAGCAGACTGAGCAACCCCTTGCTGGAGCCAGCGACCTAGGGTCCAAGCTGGTGAGCTTTTGCTCAAACCAGATGGGCCTGCGCTCAAGCTGGTGACCTTGGGGTTTCGAACCTGGGTCCTCCACGTCCCAGTCCGACGCTCTATCCACTGTGCCACCTCCTGGTCAGGCTTATATATATTCTTAATTTGCTTATTAAATTATATATATTTTTGTGGTGAATAATGACTAGTTATTTATAGACCAGTGACAAGTTTATTCTAAATGCTAGCTACAAAGCTTAGTTTGCATAACTCTATAAATTAGGTTTATCATTATTTCCACATTATATTTTATCACTCATTTAATTTACTTATAACTGTATTTTAATTACTTATTATTATTTTTACTTTACAGAAGAAGAAACTGAGGCAAAAAGAGATTAAACAAGTGGTCATGGTCAAGTAGCTAGTAAACAGCAGAGCCGGGAGCAGAGCACACACAGTGTGGCTCAATAGACTGCATGCTTACCCCTGCTATAACCCTACTGTAATTGGCCCCTCACAGCAGGACCAACATTTTATTTCTCTTGTATCCTTGGTTGTTCAGTGCATGAGATACAGTGGGAGCCTAATACATTTTCTTTAGGGAAAATTACATTAAATTGATCAGGTAAAGCCCTTTATTTAGCTCCTTTGAGAATCACATAGGCCTATTCCACAGAATTAGGACTAAGGGTGGGATCTCTACACACCTTCCTCAGAATTCTTTGACTGCCTATAGATAACATTATGGAAATGTACAATTTTACTTTTATTATAAATAACCTTTACTTGTGAGTCTAATGGCAAAAACTTGATATGTTGTAGTCAATTCCTATTTCTACAATTCCAATTTTAATCCTAATCACATATGTTATCTAGTTAAATTGGGGTTAATAGTTGATTTTTGTTTGCAGCTTCACCAAGAATTTGTGGAGTGGCCCTAAATGTCTCCTTACTTTTTCTCAGTATAATGTATAATATTAAGCATGCAAATTAGATTAACACAATCTTTAAATTTCTTCTAGCTGGAATTCTTATGTTATTTTTCAGTCTGCATTCTTAGCAACCTAATAGTGATTTATTAATAAAATCATTCATTTCACAAACATTTATTGAACACCTGCTATGTGTAAGAGGTTGTAAACCATCTTCAAAGAAAGGAAGACAGAAAGAGAAAATTAAGTGGTTTTTTTTTGTGTGTGTGTGTACGCGCGCGTGTGTGTGTGTGTGTGTTTGTTTTGTATTATTAGGCTGCATGTTTTTATCAGAATATCAAGGGAGAGAAATAGAGCCCAATTTGCATTTCTATAGCCCAGGAAATATCTGTGAGTCCAGATTCCTTCTGGGGTTTAGTACAATTCAACTATTTTCTATAATCATGGTTATTTCCATAACTGTTCTGTATATAATTTCTTAATAGTATATCGCATTTGGTGTCATCTAGGTAATTGTATAGTTATGTATTTTAAAATGAGCTGCAGCTGCCAGAGAGAGAGAAGCCAGTAATAAGGAAAAGTCTCAAAGAGCCTGTGCAGAGCCCAGGTGTATGCGGAGCCCATGTATTTGCAGTGTAGTGAGCTCCAGTAATTGCCATTACAGTGATGGCTTTGTTCTCTGTCCCGTTTCCATGGATGTGGGTGCTAGGTGACCCAAACCGTGTTCCTGTACAACTACCATCTGCCTGCTTTTGAAATCTTCTGACCTCATTTAGATATATGGCATTCTTAATTTAGGCATTAATGTTACTACTGACTAGTAATATTAACAGCTATTTATTGAGTATATAATTATATATCAGATATCTAAGTACTTTATAAATGTTACTACATTTAATTCTCAGAAATCTGTAAAGTAGATTTTAGTACCATTCTAATTTTTTTATGAAGAATGATAAGCACCTTGCTTAAAGTCACATAGCCACTAACAAGAAATAGAGCTGGTATTTATGGCTCAGTCTAACTTCAATCTGCTATTAACATTTTTTCTAACTACCAAGTCTCATTTTAACTTTAATTATATATTATTCCCTAATTCTCTCTATAGAAATCTTATTTTCTACCACTGACTAAAGTAGATTCTGTTTTTAAACCAGTTTTGTGACTTGTTATTGAAGATATATGTAATTCTATGGATAAAATCTAAAAGTTTTTAAGAAAGTTATTAAAACAGACATATGTCAAAATCAATGTTATTTCTTTTTTTTCTTTTCTTTTTTTTCATTCAGTGAGAAAAGGGGAAGGGGAAGCAGAGACAGACTCTTGCATGTGCCAGACCAGGATTCACCCAGAAAACCCACCAGGGGGCAATTCTCTGCCCAACTAGGGCGTTGCTTCGCTGCTCAACAACTGAACTCTTTTTAATGCCCGAGGTGGAGGCCATGGAGCAATCCTCAGCACCAAGGCCAACTTGTTTCAATCAAGCCATGACTCTAGGGAGGGAAGAGAGAGAAAGAGAGAGAGAAGTGAGAAGGGGAGGGGTGGAGCAAATGGGCACCTTTCCTGTGTGCCCTGACCAGGAGGAATTGAACCCAGGACATCCGAATGTGGGGCTGATGCTCTACCACTGATCCAACTGGCCAGGGCCATAATCAATGTTATTTCATTCCCCACTTAACTTGGGTGTCTAAGTACTTACATATGGAAAATGCTGCCATTTCTCAAAATGGTTTTGTAACTAATTTTCCTTGGGGACCCTTTTTTTGGTATCCACTTTTCCGTTTAAACATAAAAAGATAAAATGTTCTCACTTATGCACAGATAATTACAGTGTTCACATAATCTTTAGAAGTCTTTATTATTATTTTCTTTCCCTTCAAAGTTTCTGTATTTACTGAATTTTATATTGGCCTAAGCACAGGGAATTCGTCTAGCTTGCATTTAAACTAATTTTTGAAAGAAAATAACATAATTTATACCGTGTATTGCATAGTACTTCTGAAACTGTATTCATTAAATAAAGCTTTTCAGACAAATGCACTTAGGGTTTCTTGGCATTTTTTCATGGTCTAGGTTGATAATTTAGTGCTGATTTATGGCAGTCTCTCTCCTACGTACCTCTGGATGTTTTTCTACTAGTAACAAGGAAAATCCTGCAACTACATTTACTGTAAAAACATAATTTCTCAGCCTCTCTTTTGTGTAACATGTTTACGGGGGGTCTTATTTTCTTTTAAAATATTATCTATTAGAATAATTTGTAGATTTTTATGTGTCTTTTTTTTCTTTGTTCTGTCAATAAACATGCAAAACAGAACCATTTTTCCCATTAGCTAGTGCAGGATGTTCAAAGGGAGGTAGTGTAGAATAGTGTGCAGCTATGAGTTATGGAGTCCGTGTCCTTGGGTTCCAATCTTACTTTTACCATGTTTGAACTATATGACCTTGGGACATGTTAATTAACTTTTCTAAGCCTATGTTTTCTCATGTGTAAAAATGGGATTCATACAAATATGTGCTAACATTAATTGAGCACTTAGCATATGTGAAGCATTATTTTTAAAGCTTTATATTCGTTAACACATTCAATCCTCACAATAACCCTGTGTGTAGGTAAATTATCATCTCCATTTTACAGTTAAGTAAATTGAGGCACAGAGGGGTTAAGTAGTTTGCTCAGGTCTTATGGGATTGTTGAAACATTTAAAAGATTTTTAGATTACTGAGTGCTCAGCAAAAATAAATAAATAAATACACTGAGAAGCGGTGATTTCTCAAGCAATCAGAAGGAACTCTTGGTTAAATTTGTATAACTTTAATAATCAGTAAAAGTAGTACAGACTTTTCTCTACTTTCTACATAAACACTGGGTTGTCTGAATTAAAGTTTCTGGAAATTTGGCAGAGAACAGTCATCTTGCTTTGTATATAAAGTAGGAACTTTTACCAGGTAATATGTCTTTGCTAGGATTTCAGAGAAAATATATTGTACTTGAAAGACTAGAATTCAGATTTTTGGTCTTAATCATGGGTTTGTTCTCTCTCATAAGCCCAATGTGATAGTTCCTCAGATTGTTATCAACTTGTTGAAAATTCATATTTTTAGTGAGAAATATCCCAAGTCAAGGAGGTGTGGTTTGTATTGTCTTTCTACTACCCAGCAAATAGTGAAGACAAATTAACTTGGTACCAGAGTTACAAACTTTTGACAATAAAAAAAAATGATTTATATTTTTACTTTGTCTCATATAACCACAATTTATAGTTGGTCAAAATAATGTAAAATATTTTCTTTAGTTTCCTTTCTGTGTTGGAAGAGTGTGGAAGGTCTACTTCATTAATCTTTCAAATTATTTAATCAAATTATATAAGTTAATTGTATACTTATTTAATACTTTGTCTCACATTTTCTTTTTTTTCTTTTTTTCTTTTTTACAGGGACAGAGAGAGAGTCAGAGAGAGGGGTAGTTAGGGACAGATAGACAGGAATGGAGAGAGATAAGAAACATTAATCATCAATCATCAGTTTTTCATTGATGTTGTGACACCATAGCTGTTCATTGATTGCTTTCTCACATGTGCCTTGACCACGGGCCTTCAGCAGACCGAGCAACCCCTTGCTGGAGCCAGTGACCTTGGGTCCAAGCTGGCGAGCTTTTGCTCAAGCCAGATGGTCCCGTGCCTCAGCTGGCAACCTCGGGGTCTTAAACCTGGCATCCTAGTCCGAAGCTCTATCTACTGTGCCACTGCCTGGTCAGGCTCACATTTTCTTTTAATGAAAGAATCGAGTGAGAGAGACACACACACAGAAAGACAAACAGAAAGGGAGAGAGATGAGGACCATTAACTCATTGTTACAAAACCTTAGTTGTTCATTGACTGCTTTCTCATATGTGCCCTGACTGGGGGTCTACAGCCAAGCCAGTGAACCCTTGCTCAATCCAGTGACCTTAGGCTTCAAGCCAGTGACCTTGGGTTTCAAGACAACAACCTTTGGACTCAAGCCAGCGACCATGGAGTCCTATCTATGATCCCATGCTGATGCCAGTAACCACATGCTCAAGACTGCAACCTCGGGGTTTCAAACCTGGGTCCTCTACGTCTCTGGTCATCACTCTATCCACCATGCCACTGCCTGGTCAGGCAATACTTCTCTTGAGAACACTGTGTACAAAACCTAATGTCAGGTATTGACTCTCAAGTAAAGGACCAGTCAAAACAGATGACAGTTAACATATACAGAATGGGCATATTTTTCTTTAGGCAAGAAAAGATCTAGGATCCATTTTATTGGTTGTGATTTGCTTTGCAGTTTTGAAGTAAAGATAGCAATTGTACTTCAAAATGAAAAACAAAATAAGAACCTCAAAAATTTAGACTTGTGAGAAACAGTCTTGTATAGTCACATTCAAAGTTAGTACTCAACTTTTAATATTATCAAACTGTCCCAGAAATGTTGAATGTCATGGTTAACGTGACAGGTAGTCTTTATGTGTATGGCATATACACAAGGTATATACCCAAGAATTCTGAGTCCCAAAAGCACCTTTCAGTTAAACAGAAGTTATACTAAATTAGAAAAAGTTTTTTCTTTTCATGCTTCTCTATTCTTGGATTGAGAATGATTTTTCCCTGTACTGTTAATTTCTTTGTATGACCAGATATAGATGGTCACAATCTAAATCAGACTGTCAGCTGTGCTATAAGTGATGGCGAGTCTGTTGAGATTAAATTTATTTAATAAAAATTTATCCTTATTCCACTACAAATATAAAAATGAAGTTGATTGGATTTTCAGGATTTTTATATTGCCTTTTCTTTACTCTTTCCGCTGTAATTTAACCTGAAAAAATTGGATCTAATATAAAGACATTAACTTAGCTTATTTCTGAATATTGCAATTGAATAGATATTTATCAGATATGTGGGGAAAATGGCATAATCTTGGTGGCTAAATCTGTAAGCTCTGGAGCAAGACTACCTGAGTCTGCATGCCAACTTTGTCGCTTATCACAAGACATTGGGCAAATTACTTGTCCATTCTGTGTCACAGTTTCCTCATCTGTAAAAGTGTAACCTATGTACACTGCAAAAAGTTGTTTTATGGATTAGTTGAGTCTACATGTGTTAAAGGAGTAGTGTAGTACAAGACCCAGACTAAGGGGAGGTTTGCTATTATTGTTGATTTAATTGGTATGTATTACTGTAGAGGTTGAAAATGTTTTTACTTAAACATTCATATTTTTATATAATTTTTTGTTTATCACTTTTGCCCTTTTTTATTTCCATGTTCATCTTTTTGTTCTATTGATTTTCACAATGTGTACCATTTACTGATATGCTGCTTTGAATATCATCAATGTTATAAGTATTTAAAATAAAATAAATTTAACCAAGCATGTCCAAGGTCTGATACACTTTGCCAAGTGCTGTGCAGAATAGAAAAATGAATTACACAGTTCCTTTTCTTTGTCTTTTTTTTTTAAAATATAGTAAGAGAGAAAGGACACATCTAAAATAATTATATATTTTATGCAATGTGTCATGGAGCTTTTCATGACTATGCTTTTGGTGCCCTGATAAGAGAGACATTATATAAGAATGGGATCATCTCAGAAACTCATTAGAAGTGACATTTAAAATTGGATTGAAAAATAGATAAAATTTTGAAAAGGACGAATGGATGGATGAGTGTATTCTAATGGGATGACTAATAGGAGAGAAGATAGAATGGGGAAACAATGTACTCATTTAAAGTGCTAAATATTAAGTAGAAAAACATTTGTTTTTTATAAAACACACATCATGGTCACTGCTTATTACAGCTTTAATTCATGAAGAAAGATATGAATTATGTTCTATCAGATGACTAATTCATGAATTTAAACTAGCATTGCAAAATGATTCATTGACTGCTTTGATTTTCACTAAAATGCTAAACTAAATGCATAGGACATACAGAAAGCACAATAACAATTTATTTTTGTCATTTTTGAATAAAAAGGTGTATTATGGCAATTCCAAGGCTATAAAAATCTAGAGGGGTAGCAAACATTATTTTGTTACAAATCTCAAGGGCATATCTGAAAAAAAATTATCAATTATCTTTGATATATTTGAATAAACAGGGTTTTTCAACTTAGGCACTATTGACATTTTGGGTCAGATAAGTTATAATTGGTGGAGCTGTCCTGTGCATCCCAAGATGTTTAGCAACATCCCTGATTTCTATCAATTAGAGGCCAGTTGTACCCCTTATCACAGGGTATGACAAACCAAGTATTTCTAGACATTATTAAATGTTCTTTGGGGTGGACACAAAAGCAGTTCTGGATAAAAACAACTGGAATAAAATGCATACTTATTCTTTTATTTCAAATTTTTAGCTGTTTACCACATTTTTGGGAAATATGTTGTATATTTTTATACTTTTAACATGAATAACCTACCACTTATTAAACATATGCATTAAAGGGTTTAAAAATGTATGTATGTTCTATATAATGTATGTTCCAAAGTGAAAGCATCACAAATCAAGCTGATTTTCTGAATTTACCCATACGGTAGCAATTTTAATATTCCTGCTCTGAAAAATCAAGCAGGTTATTCTAAGTTGGGAGACTTACAGAGTTACATTTTTTTTTTTTTACAAACCATACATTTTGAAATAATTCAGAATTAAGGTTATAAAAATTATGCAAGTATTTTCTATACTCTCACCCAGATTTCCCAAATGGTAACACTTCTCTGTTTTATGTTGTGTTGTGTGTTATTTTAAAACCATTTGAGAGTGAGTTGCACATATAATACCTCTTTACAACTAAATACTTCACTATTTGCTTCCTAAAACAAGGACATTCTTTTTTTATATATAATCACAGTGCAGTTGTCAAAACCAGGAAACTGATTCAGTACTAATATTTAATTTTCGGATCTTAGTTAAGTTTTGCTAATTGTTCCAATAATGTCTCATCAAGGATTACATGTTACATTTAGTTATCATATCTCTTTAGCCTTATTTTTAGTTCTTCATATTTTTGGTCATTCAGGGCTGTTATGGACTAAATGTTTATGTCACCCCAAATTTCTATGTTGATGCCCTAACTCTCTGTTATATATTTAGAGATGGTTATCTAAGGAAGTAATTAAGGTTAAATTAAGTCAAAGTGTTGGGGTTCCAATCTAAAAGGATTAACGTCCATGCAAGAAGAGACACCAAAGAACTTGTTCTCTCGCTCCTGCTCTGCACACACGTGGAGAAAGAGCTGTGAGAAGTCACAGGTGTTTGGTGGTCATCAGCAAGCAAGCGAAAGAACTGTCATTAGAAATTAATCCTGCTAGACCTTGATTATGGACTTCCAGCCTTCAGAACTGTAAAAAAATAACTTTTTGTTTGTTAAGTCACCTAATCTCTGGTATTCTTTATGGCAACCTGAACTGACTAAGACAATGAGTTTGATGACTTTGAAGAATAAGAGCAGATACAGTGCATTACTCACAGTTTTAATATCAAATCTACAATTAGCAAAGAAGCTACTATGATTGTATAGGAAATACACGATAGTGGATTGATCTTAGATGCTGTCAATGGTGTAGTGAGACAGTTCATATTCAAGATGCATTTGATGTTAAAGTCAACAGGTTTCCTGAAGGACTGGTATGAGGCATGAGGGAAGGAGTAGAGATCCAGTTTCAGCAAACATAATGAAGATGGTACCTCCAAATGGCCGCAAGATCTATGAGAGTTTAAATACTTTACCAGAGAGCAATTTCTATTTTGAAATTATTTTTATTCTTAGTAACATAATATTTTTTATAAGTTTATTGAATAAAATATTATTGGTTGGGTGAATAAATTACTTTATTCATTGCAAACCTTTATTTCAGGATGAATTTAACTTTAGGAATAATACAAAAGCCATAGGATAAATAAGTTAGATGACCACTTTAAGCAATAACATTTGCAGCCAGCTATATAAGTAATGACTCTGGTGTCTTTTCATTGTTCTTAACCTGATTCTAAAAGCAATTCAAGGTAGAATTTTCAAAAAAGCTTTTAAGCAATAATAGTATCATTAGCAAAAGTGGCTATATTGTGAAAATTATATTTCTTTGAAGGAAACAAAACTCAATAATATTTAGAGATAATATAATAACTGTTTATTTTGTATATATAACTATAGCTATCAGTTATATCATTTTTCATTATTTTTATGTATCTTATCTCACTATAGAAGATTAATCTCTTGTCCTTCACTTTTCTATTTTTTGGATGTGACTATATCTAGGGTACCCTGGTGTGGTAATTAGAGAAATATTTATACCTTAATCTATATCTATCTACATTATCTGCATTTCTCTCTATATATTTTATCTGTATTATCTATATTATATACATATACTTGCATATATATGACAACTATGAAGAGGCCTTTCATTTTCATCTGACAATTGCTGTTGCATTCTCTACTAATTCTTTTAAATTCATCTAATCTGGAAAGAACTTAGAATCCAACCACTCCAATTCTCTAATCTAGTATATGAAGATCCCATGATTTCTTTCCCCAATAGACCTTTAAAAACCATTGTATTTAGGATAAATACACTGATCTCATGATATAGTGCTCTTTCTAGTTGGTTAGAATGAGTGTTATGATACTATTCAGAGAAGGAACATAATTATTATTTTGTTTAATTTTTATATTTCAATTACAGTTGATATTCAACATTTTTTGTACTACTTTCAGGTGTACAACATAGTGGTAAGACATCATATACTTTACAAAGTAATCCCCCCTGATATTTTAAGTGCCCAACTGGACCATTGTGTTCTTTAGATTCCACATATAAGTGAAGTTATATAGTATTTGTCTTTCTCTGTCTGACTTATTTTACTTAGTATAATACCATCAAAGGTCTACTCTTGCTGTTGCAAATTTCATTTTTTTAACTGCTCAGTAGTATTCCATTGTGTAAATGTACCACTATATTTTATTTCACTCATCTGTTCATAGACACTTAGATTGCTTCTATATCTTGCAATGAGCATAGGAGTGCATATATTCTTTTGAATTACTATTTTGGGTTTCTTCAGACACATACCCAGAAATGAAATTGCTGGATCATAAAATAGTTGCATTTTTAATTTTTTAAGGATCCTTTTTATTGTTTTCCACAGTGGCTGCACCAATCTGCATTCTCACCAACAGTGCATGAGGATTCCATTTTCTCCACATTCTTGCCAACACCTGTTTATTTATTTATTTTTGAAAGCCATTATGACAGGTATGAGGTGACATCTTATTGTGGTTTTAATTTACATTTTTCTGATGATTAATGGTGTTTAGCATTTTTTTCGTATGTCTATTGACCATCTGTATATACTCTTTAGAGAAGTTTCTATTCAGTTTCTTCATCCAGTTTTTAATTGGATTGTTTTTTTGTGGTTGAGTTATCTGAGTTCTTGATAAATTTTGGATATTAACTCCTTATGGAACGGATAATTGATAAATATCTTTTTTCCATTCAGTAGGTTGTATTTTTTAAAATGGAATCTATTGGGGTGACATTGGTTAATACAATTACATGTTTCAGGTGTACCACTCCATAATACATCATCTTTGCACTGCACCATGCATTCACTTTCCAAGTCAAGTCTCCTTCATCATCATTTATCCCCCCTCTACTATCTTCTTTACTTTCCCATCCCCCCTTTCCTCCTTTAATCACCACATAATGATCTGTGTCTATGAACTTTTTTGTTGTTGTTGTTTAATCCCTTCACCTTTGTTGTGTAACTCGGTTTGGGACTTTGAGGTATGCTAATTCATGCATAGATTGTTTGAGAAAACATAAGGTCAGCATCATAGCTTCAGAGGTTCCACAAATGTGTCACATTTAAAGGCCAATCCATTGCTCTAAAGTTATAGTAGATAGTGTTGAGACAGGTTGTATCAGTCAGCTTGAGTTGCTATAACAAAATTCCACACAGTTAGTGTTTTAAACAACCAACATTTTCTCTCTCTCTTTTCTTTTAATTCCCAGTTCTGAAACCTAGGAAGTCCAAAACAAAGGTGCTGCCTTCCTTGATTCCTTGTGAGAGCTCACTTACTCTCTTGCAGACAGCATCTTTTTACTCTTTACTCACATAGAAAACAAGGTAGAACATTGGTCTCTCTTCTTCTTCTTATAACGAGCCAAATCTTATCATGGGGTCTCCACCCTCATGACCTCATTTAAACCTAAATACCTTCCATAGGCTCCACCTCTAGTTATCATCACATTGGGAATTAGGGCTAAAACATAAAAATTGGGAAGTTACATAAACACTTGGTTCATAACACATATTAATGTATTTTCTTCTTTAATGGAGCTTACAGATTATTGGGAAAATCATAAATATTTCTTATAACCAGTGTTATAATATCAAAGAATAAAAACCATAAAGAGAAGGATAGGAAGAATCAACATTAGGTATAATTTTTAGGAAAGCCCACCTCGGGCAAATGGTTGAGATCTGATGAGTCCTGGAGAGCCAAGCTTGCACAAAGGGAGCCGGGTAAAGCTTTTCAGACACAGACAATTTCACTTGCTAAGGTTCTGAGGATGGAGTGGTCAGGGTGTGTTTAAGGAATAGAAAGACATTTTTTGTCTAGGGCACAAAGAAAAGGTCTTGGAAGAAATTGGACCCAGAGCCCAGATTGTGTGAGATCTTTTCGGCCATGCAAAATGCACACAGATAGGACCAATATTGAATTGTCAAACTTAACTCTGCTTAATTTGATAACCACTAAAAAACTTAAACAACAAACACAATGAAAATGTTGGCTGTAGAGAAAAAAATGTAGTTTGCTAATTTATCTTTTTTTAAATCTAAAAACAGGCTTTTTCATATTTTATGCCACTAACACAAAAAGATTTCAGTGGTAACCAATAATGTTGGGAACAATTATTTGTCAATAAACCCAATGTTTGACCCTTTTGGAGCACAAGCCCCCAACTTCTAATCTGCCTTCTTTCTTATTGCATTGTCCTCTTCAGAGTCAAGAAGAAACACTCAAAAAAGAAGACGTTCAGCTGAAAATTGGGTCCCTAAAAACGTGGACCTTCCGAGCACAGTTTCCTAAGCTCTTCATTCCAGACACTGTTGATGTTGCTCCCTCTGAGCTTACTTAGCGAGTTCCTCTAGCCCAGCAGGAGGGAGGCCGGGATAAGTGCTCTTTTTCTCACACAGTTTAGCACTGGTTTACATCTCAGGCAAACGGCAGGCTGGGGCTCTGCTCTGAGGCACCATCTGTTCTGATTTTGGAAACAATTTGAAGGATTTGAAATATGCCATTACATCATGTGTTAAAAGCCATATTGACAGTTCTTCTTGAACCCATGACCAATATATTTGCAAACACATATAGTTTCAGTTTAAAGTTAAAACAGAGAAACAGCTAACCAACGTTAATTCTGGCAGGGAAAAAAATTATTTCCTAATGACAATACATTTGCAGAAATGCTATCATATTTTTCTATCTCTACCATTAAATATATTTGCTTAATTGAAGAGAGGACATTTTTTTTGAAGATTTAAATATCCATTATATCTGAAGAGAAGATACGACTGTTTCAAATGCAGTATTCTGTTAGTACACGAAACATTTCCCAGAAAAGTTAGTAAAGGCATGCTTTGGATCCACAGCATGAATGGATATATATGCTTTCTAAATGAAAATGTTCTATGAAGAATTATATCTTAACTCAGGTCAAATGTAAATTGGAGTATGAAAAATTTGCAGGGAATTATAAAAAATACAAACCTAATCTTTTTATCTTTCCCTTAATTGATCTGGCAAATTGAGGTAAGAAATATACATTAAAAAGTAACTATCTCAATTGATTTGGTTTAATTTACAATTTAACCAGCGAATATGAGCAAAACAGATAGACATTTTGAACAGGAAGGGTTAAAGCATTGCTTTAAGACCTCTGGCATATAGTAATTTTATTGTGGAAGGAAGGAAAAAGTTTTGACATTTTTATCTCCTCCAAGCAAAAATAAAAAATAAAACAATGTATGTGATTTATTTTAAAATGTTTAGAGAACTCAACTCTAATAAGTTAATTCTGATTTTTAATCATTTTTTCT
Organism: Rhynchonycteris naso; assembly: GCA_037038555.1. Classification (NCBI taxonomy): domain Eukaryota; kingdom Metazoa; phylum Chordata; class Mammalia; order Chiroptera; family Emballonuridae; genus Rhynchonycteris; species Rhynchonycteris naso. The sequence goes on along the minus strand of CM072996.1, from coordinate 285,779,443 downwards.
TTCCTACAAGATAGGAAAATAATTTTCATTTTAATACACATCATATTCCTTAAACACAAAATTCTTTAAACCTATAATGTACAGAGGGACAAATGTTGTTTATTTCTTCTAACGGCTCAGAAATGAGACAGCTTGAAGACAGTGTTTAAACAATGGCTGGCTAGTTGGTTATAAATATACTTCCTTCCACAGTGTTCTTTCTGCTATAAATAAAATGGTAAACATATTCACTTTATGAGTATTTATTAAGCATCTACTGCATACTATCCATGGTGTTCAATACCACTCTACAGTGTGTCCGTAAAGTCACGGTGCACTTTTGACTGGTCGGTCAAAAGTGCACCATGACTTTACAGACACACTGTATATAAGATGACTATGACATCACTCTTGCTTTCTAGAATTTTAAATCTTGTTTGTAATGAGCATACTTAAGATAAAATTAGGTATTCACGTACTTACTGATCAAACCCTAGCATTAGATTTCTATTTAGCAAATATGTGCTGGTATAGGTATATTGGTTGCCAAATGTTGATATATAGCAGGTTCCCCAATAATATCATTTTGATCAACATTGTTTCATTATAACTATGAGGCAAAAAAAATTGATTCCCAGCAGGGCCACTGTCTGTTTTGTGTGCGTGTTCTCCCCACATCAAGGTGAGTTTTCTCCAGTACTCTGGTTTCTCCCATCTCTCGACAAAGTGCACATGAGTTGGACTGGCATATCTACATTGCCCCAGGATGACTGTCTGTCTATGTGAGATGTACCTTATGATGGGAGGGAGTCCTGTCCAGCGTATTTTGTCTTGCAGCCTGAGCTGCTGGGAAAGACTTAGACCATTCTTCACCCTGAACTGGAATCAGAGGGTTAAACAAAGAATTCTCTTGTTTTTATTAATCTTTCTTAAATGTAAGTATAGCTCACATTTATTTCAATGTTTAATATAGGAAGTGTTTTGGGTCTTTATTTAGAAATTTGATGATGTTTTTGTGACCAGAAATATATCATAGGAATTTATTTAATTAATTGACTAATTAGTTATTTTAAGTGAGAGGAGGGGAGATATTGAGGGAGATTCCCACATGTGCCCTGACCAGTATCCCCCTGGCAACCCCTGTCTGGGGCTGATGCTCAAGTACTGAAATATTTTTAGTGCCTGAGGCTGACATGCTCAGACCAACTGAACTATCCTCAGCACCTGAGACTACACGCAAATCAATTGAGCCACTGGCTGTGGGAAGGGAAAGGGAAAGAAGGGGAAAAGGGAGGGGGAGAGAATCAGATGGTTGCTTCTCCTATGTGACCTGACTGGGAATCAAACCTGGGACATTCATTTGCTGGGCCAACACTCTATCCACTGAGCCACCGGCCAGGGCCAGGAATTTAACTTCTGTTTCTATCAATTAGCTTATGGTAAACTTGATCTTAAGTCATTTTGCTTAAAGTCACAGTTTTCAAGAATCTGTTGATGACATTAGTGAGGACTTCTACTGTTCTTTAATACAAAATAAGAAGCCTCTAGTTTCCCAAGCTCCCAACTACTCACCCACTGTCTCAGCATCTCTAGCCCCTACCTTAGGGCCTTTCTGACCAATCTCAGTGTAACACAGGGAAAATAACTGGCATAGCAGAACACTGCCAAGACTCTATTCAAGACTTGCAGCTGGCATTCATGCTGATTGTCAGACGTAGGGCAAATTGGTTGTTGAAAAATATTGACTTTACTCCTGTCTGGCACATTAAATACAGAGTTATCTCAAAAAAATTGAAAATGGAACTGCCTTATGACCCAGCAATTCCACTTCTGGTAAGATATCCAAAGAAACCAGAAACACTAATTTGGAAGAATATATGCACCTCTATGTTGATTGCAGCATTATGTACAATAGCCAAGAATTGGAAGCAACCCAAGTACCCAGTAGATCAGTGAATAAAAAACCTGTAGTACATTTACACAATGGAATAATGCTCAGCTGTAAAAAGGAAGAAAATCTTGCCTTCTGCAACAGCATGAATGGACCTAAGGATAATTATGCTAAGTGAAATAAATCTGTCAGACAGGTACCATATAATTTCCCTTATATGTAGAATCTAATAAACAAAACAAATTAACAAACAATAATAAAAAAAGACTAATAGATATGGAAAACAGACTGACAGCTAACAGAGGGGATGGAGGTTGTGGAGCTAGGTGAAAAGGTAAAGGGATTAAGTAAAGAAATAATTTATAGACACAGATAATAATGTGACAATTGCAGGAGGTAAAGGCAGTGGTGGGAGATTTAGGAGGGTTGAGGGGGGATAGATGGTGATGAGGATGGACTGACTTGGGGTGGTGAACATACAGTATAATGTACAGATGATGTATTATGTGCCTAAATCCACACCTAAAATATGTATAATTTTATTAACCAATATCATTCCAAGTCAGTGCCCAAGGTCAGCAGATAGTAAGCTAGGGTTTGAATCCAGGGTTCTCTTGCTGGCTTTGCTTCCAAAGCTGCTCTCCTGGCTCAGAGCCTCATGGTTTACGGGGACCTCTGCCCAATGGGCAACACAATGATAAATCATCCTAAATTAAAAATAAATAAGTAAAAGAAAGGCAAACACAAAAATAATATAAAACATAGCAGAGAAGATAATCTTTTAAATAAAAATTGATGCTATAATTTAAAAAAGTTTTTTATGTGAAAAACTGCACAATGAATCATTATTTTCTCTATTTGTTCCTATAAAAACAATATGAGAATATATCAAAAAGAGGTAAATAAAATTTTTCTTTAAAGGAACATAATAAGCTCAGAGAAATATTTCTAAAAACTGACAATTGTGTGATTTTTTAAAAATGGATTTGCAAAAGCTGCTTAAGGATTCAGAATTGTCCTTAGTAGGTTTATAAGTCTTACCTTTCATATATTTCATATGTCCGACAGAACAGACTTACAAATTTGCTAAGTAACACACTTTATTTTTGCCAGTTTCCCTCCCATTCTGGAGCCTTGTCTTAGCAGTATTTTGATAACGTCTTACTTTATACAGTTTGACTTCCAGGTATTTTTCATTGCTCAGATATGTCTGTTGTCCACTTGTTGCTACAAAAATTTGAACAGCTAACTTAAGCTAATGATCCTTTTCCAGGAGGACTTTGAACCAGAATTTTAGATGGTTGCCAGCAGTCTGGTTTTATTAAAAGGAAAAATTGTGCTCGGTGATGTTAGTGATGATCAGTTTTTATCATGAATGCTATAAAACAGAGACAACTCATTGCTCAAGTGTTTGCCTCTGAGACTCCCTGGGCTCAACATCTCATGTAGGTGTGCATATCTTTAGCCTAAATGCCCCCAATTCTGACTTCTCCATGTTACCTTTAGGTTCTCTTGACATCCATAATTCCCACACTGACATCTGGCCACTACACAATGAAGTGAATTAAGATATTTTGAGGTTCCATGTAGACAGAGCTCTAGAAATAGTTTACAACTATTTTTTACATGACAATATGACTTAAAAATCCAAAGTTAAACTTAAACATTGTTATAGTAGTGCTTTTGTATTCCATTTTGCTGTATTTTAATTCTGACATTAGATTATTCTAGTCTACTAATTTGAAATTAATCAGTTTATGAAAATATGTGTTCATTGCAAGGCCCATTATATAATGAGAATTTCAATTTTCTTCTAGGGGTCCAGTTCAGCATCTGTTGGGCTTATGAGAACATAAAGTCAGAAATCAACAAACATTTTGAAGAAGGATGATTAATTTGTAATTCCTTAAAAAGATTATGTATGTAATGCTTTTCTAATATAAATTCTTATTTACTTACAGTACTGTAGGAAATATAAGGGAAAATACTGCCATTCCACATGCTGCACAAATTGTTATTTTCTTGTTGGAAAAAGTCTACGCACACTGTTTTAAAGATTTAATGGTCAAAAGAAATTTTTTTTTTTTAAATTCAGGCTCCCATCACTGTTAGAATAAAAGTACAGTTTGTCTTCAATTGCGAGTCATTTAAGAGTGCCCTTTCCAACAATTTATATCTTCATTACTATAGAAAAGATGACTAAGCACCTTGTTAAATGCTGCATATAACTGAAAAGTATTTCGAGTCTTAACCTATTAAGCAAACATAAAACAATGTAGCATTGTTAAAATATGTTATGATGGATGGAAAACCTAATGTTCAGAAAAGGCCCAATGAGACATAAGTACACTTATATTAGCATATATTTAAATTATTTGCACTCAGTTTAAATTTGCTTACGACTATCTCTTCTCAGAAACACTAGTGCTGGAGAGAACCCCTACCTTGTAGGCCCCTGAAGTATAGGGCATTTAGGCCATTAGTAATACCAAACTAAACCATACCACATTATGCCATTTAAACACATTAACCCTGACCCGGTAGCTCAGTTGGTTAGTGTTGCCCAATACACTGATGTTTTGGGTTTGATCCCTGTCAGGGCACATACAAGAATCAACCAGTGAATGCACAAATAAATAGAACAACAAATCAATGTTTCTCTCTCTCCTTCTCTCTTTCCTTTCCCCTCTCTCTAAAATCAATAAAAAATTCAAATAAAAAAACTACTTTAGCCTTATTAAAAGCCAATGGTATTGAGGCAAAGTAATTTTATAATCATGAAGAAACATCTTGTGGAGCAAGAATGATGTTTGATTGCTTTCAGCTGTTTGTTCTATAATCCAAAGCCAGGGAGCTGCTTGCTCCCTCAGGGAAAACAACTCCACAGCAACACATTCTACACCAGACGATTAACTGAACTTAATTGGGCATAGCATTTAATAAAAAAGAACCTCCTTTGGGAAAAACTATTTTTTATGTGTTTGCAACCACACAGCATAAAATTGCTATGATTTATGTATGTATGTATTTTAGAAACAACTTTATAAAACACTCTAAAAAACATAATATCTACATGGTGTTTGACAAATTGTTGACTATAAGACAAAATGATTCAACTTCTCTTTCGACCCTTATATGTAAGACTTCCTCTTCTCCTCTCCAATGATTTATCAGTTTTCACAAGAATAGAACAAAGGTGTATTTTGTTTGAAAAGTCTTCTCTTTCGAAGTATATGAACTTCTCTATGGAGACATGTATTTCAAGCTTTATTTTCTGTGTTTTAAGGGCAACTCCTTTCCTATATCTGAAAAATATTGTTAAACTATATTGAAATAAAGTAAAATTTACTGTTTTTCTTTCAGAATGTTATCTTGCTTACCCATTACATTTTAAAATATAACCTCTTGCTCCAGGTTCATGTAGTAATCATCTTCTATGACAGATAAAAATGTCTACCACTATGTTGTAAAGAAATTTCAATTTATGCATGTATACAATATACTTTAGTTTAATACAATCGATACAGCTTTGAATTTTTTAAAATCCCTAAAACCCATAAATTTTAAGAAAAAATATAATTTATAAATGACAAAATAAGAGTATTTTTAATGCCAATGAAGAAATAATGTGCATAAATGAGAAGATATAAAATATATTTGTCATGCTGTTCTCAGTTTTTCTTTTTTTCTGATTTACTTATTTCACTCCATATAAAAGAAAAACTGAGAACAGCATGGTTTCATACATAGGTGCGACATAAAAGTGAGACTATGAGACATGGACAAGAGAGTGGTGGTTACGGGGTGGGGGGAGGGAGGGAAGGGTAGGATAAGGAGGAGGGGAGGGACACAGGGAAAACCAGATAGAAGGTGAAAGAGGACAATTTGACTTTGGGTGAAGGGTATGCAACACAATTGAATGATAAGATAACCTGGAGATGTTTTCGTTATACATATGTACCCTGATTTATTGGTGTCACCCCATTAAAATTAATAATAATAAAATATTTAAATATATATATTTGTCATTATTGCCTTTATTTTGGGGGAGTTGTTTATAATTTTATTTTTTTTAATTTGAAATTTTTTAATTAATTGAATTCATTGGTATGATACTGCTTTACAAAACCATGGTTTCAAGTGCACAACTCAATAAGATATCATCTGCACACTACATTGTGTGCTTATTGCCCCAAGCATTCTCTTGGTTTAAAACCCAATTTGAGTAGATGGGAAAAGGGAAAGTTTTATTCTAATTTCCTTTTTGCAATAAATGTCATAGCTCATAAAATTTTGGAAATATGACTTAAAAACATAAATGTTTATAAAATCTTTGCCTTAAAGTAAGAACTAAAACATTTCTTAGAGGAAATATATTTGTCACAGATAAAAGCATTCTAAAATAATCAGTTTTAAAATAAATATAAAATATAGACTGCATTGTGCTCTGATGCATTGTGTTCAACTCTGAATCTGAGTGCCTCCAAATTATTGAGACTTACCAGCACCAGCAGAATTTTTAACTCTATCAGTCAAAAGTCTCCCACTTGAGCATGAATTTCTTTACCCGTAGTAAAAACGAAAGCATGAGCTGTGAAAGAGAGCATAAGCATCATGAAAAGTATCTATTCCATCTTATCCTTAAATATGAGTGGGTCTATTGAAGTCAAATGACGTGCCCATGATCAAATTCATAAAACCAGGAAATAGATGCAAATAACTAAAGAGTAATTATGCCTCAATTAGTCCCCCCCTTTTTATTCTTGATTTTGTATTAAACTATGTTTATGAGAATTGTCTTTGGAAGAATTATTCCTGGGTTGAAATTCCAGCTCGGCTACTTGCATGTTATGTGGCCTTGAGCAAGTTACTTAACCATTCTCTGCTGCAGTTTCCTTACTTATAAAATGGGGATATAACAGTATTTAGAATTGTTATGAAGGTGAAAGTACTGATAATCATTTTAAACAATGCCTAGAATGAAAACAGTACCTTAAGCTGGATGAGCCCAGCACATGAGAATGATGGTCCTCTACCTTTCATATGATGACAAAGCTCTATTAAAAGCTTTATTTGTGCTTCTGTTATGTTTTTACACAAATAATCAAAGCAGTTTTAGTTTACAGAGCCAGAATATGGTATCAACCTAAATGTTCTTCAATGGATGAATGGTCAACAATCCATGGCCCATGCATACTATTTACTCAATAACAAAAAGAAACAAAGTAATGATTCACACAACAACTCATAACTCTCCTGATAGTTTGAGTAACATAAATCAACCTCAAGTTAAATATTGTACTGTTGTCCTAATATAACACTTTGAAAATAATAAATTCATAGCAGCTATGAATGGAGGTGGATTTCGTTATAAAAGAATAACATAAGTAATTCATATAAGGATAGGACTGTTGGGTTTCTTGGCTGTGTTGGTGGATGTTGCGATAATATTGTATCAAACTAAACACACTCTCCCAAAACACACATATACATGCACAAATGAGTATAGGTAAAGCTAGGGAAATCAGAATGTGTGGATTGCATCTAGTCAACATCCTCATTGTATTCTGCAAAATGTTATTATGCTGGGTAAAGTGACCGTGGGATTTCCGTATCACCTCTTACAACTAACTACGTGTGTACTGAATTACAACTGCATTTGAATCTACATCTGTCTCTACAAGCCTTTCAATGAAAAAAAAATAGGGGAAGAGGGAGTCTGTTTGAGATTTGATAATTTATTTAATAATCCATGTGTAAGAGAGAGATGATTGAAAATTAGAAGTAGACTACTATGTGTAATACAATATAGGAAACACAATAAATTGAATTAGAGCCTTAATAGAATCAGAATCCAAAAGACACCTGAGAGATGTCTTATCTGCTAATTAGTCCCAGGTGAACGCTTTGTAATTCTGTGGAAAACTGGAACTAAAGGGCAGTGATGGTGGTGCTAGGGAGTGTATGTGAAGCTGGTGTACATTTTCTTGCTGTCCTAACTTGGGAAGAAACTATTTTTATTTTGAGGTTATGCCCTTCTTATGTTTTGAAGTTATATATATATTTCCTTTTACAAAATAATAATTACGAAAGTTGTCTTTGTCATGTCCTTTCTTGATAAAATAAAAACATTGATAAACCTTAAAAAAAAAAAAAAAGTAACTGGTCCTGGCTGGATAGCTTGGTTGGTTAAGCATCGTCCCAATACACAAAGGCTGTGGGTTTGATCCCTGGTCAGAGCACATAGGGGAACAGATTGATGTTTCTGTCTCTCTCTCCCTTCCTTTCCCTCTGAAATCAATCAATAAAACAAATTAAATAATAAAAAATAGAAAAGGCAACCACCTGCATATGAAGACATTCTACTCTCCTCCAAAAGAGGGAACAAAAGGGAAGGAAAAGCAATTGAAAGTAACACTCACTAGAAAAATAAAATATGGAACCTGAGTGAAAAAGAGAAATGATGTTGAATATGTAAGTGTCCATGTTAATATCCAAGGGCTAAGGACAGGAAATCTGGTGACAGATTGGGAGACAGAGGAGGAAAAGCATGAGCTGGTAGAGGCTGGAAAGACATGGTGAGATTGAGAACGAGCAAGAAAGAGATGGGAAAAGTGCAGCAAAAGATTTTCCACACTGATACCACCACAGAATTTCTTTAGAGGGAGTTTTTATGTTTTGAGACTGGCTTGTGCCCTGGAAGGTTGCACTACATATATATGGAATCTCTTCGACAAGAACTTTTTAAGTTCGTTAAGAGATATTCCCTAGTTTAAAAGTTGCCCACATTCTTTACACTCAATTGCTTTCTTTCCTTATGAATTTCCACAGAATATTGAGGATTGGGGCCCTGGCTAAAAGATTAAAACATTTTTCATAAATTCATTGGATTAATCTTCTGATTGAGTTCTTGTGAGTAAGGAAGACATTCTGGGAAGTTTTTCACATTCATTATTTTTACAGGTTTCTCACCATCACAGCTTCTCCTATAATCACCTAAACCTAAATTATTATGGACAATTTTAATATATGAGGCAGGTTTATGAAATCATCTGGGAAAAAAACTGACTGAAATTCTCAGCTTATCCTTCCCACAGACTCTCTCCTGAGTAAGAGCTTTCCTTTGGGTGAATGCTGCCCCCTCTGAATGTCTCTCTTCATTTCCTGGTACTTTTTCGTCTGATCTGTATGACCTCAAACAAATCCACAGTAATCTGATGGATATCCTGTTGGTTCTGTTTCTCTGGAGAACCCTGACTAATGCAACCGCTACATAGCATTTATAGTTGTGATTTTTATATCTTTAAGTACATGGTAAGAATACTGAGTTCAGCAACTTTTATACAAAACAATGCCCAGTGAATAGTTGAATAAATCAATAAAAATGGACACTTTATCCACAATTTAAAATACTCTTTATTTTATTAGTTTATACTAATGCTTAAGGGACCTGAGGATCAGCTTAGTGTTTCTATATCAACACAAAGTCATTTATATGTTAATTTAAAATTCAGACTTTATCTGTGTTTTGAGTAAGACTAGATAAACTAGTTTTAAAAAATGACTGGGTTTGCCTGACCAGGCGGTGGCGCAGTGGATAAAGAGTCAGAATGGGATGCAGAAGACCCAGATTCGAGACCCCGAGGTCACCAGCTTGAGCGCAGGCCCATCTGGCTTGAGCAAAAGCTCGCCAGCTTGGACCCAAGGTCACTGGCTCCAGCAAGGAGTGGCTTGGTCTGCTGAAGGCTCACGGTCAAGGCACATGTGAGAAAGCAATCAATGAACAACTATGGTGTTGCAACGGCAACAGAAAAACTAATGATTGATGCTTCTCATCTCTCTCCATTCCTGTCTGTCTGTCCCTATTTATCCCTCTCTCTGACTCTCTCTCTCTCTGTCCCTGTAAAAAAAAAGAAAAAAAAAAAACAAGTTGGCTTACTTGTTTTAAAAAAAAAAATGACTGGGTTTGCTTTGAAAACTGAAACTGAAATATTAGAAAATACAGATAGGCTTCTTATTTTATGCCTTAATCCACTACATTTATTAAGAGGTATGCTATCGAGAAGTAACTACTCTTAATTTATAAATATGACCAGAGCCAGAAAGTTACCTACATTATTTAGATATTGTATAGTAGATATTTTGACTTGTCCACTTTCTTCAAATGTGGCTTGGTTATCACTGCATTGACTAGATTTTTAATTCTTTCCTATAGGTTTTTATGCATTTTCCCAATAGAGTGAGTGACCCTTTGCTCAAGCCAGTGACCTTTGGGCTTAAGCCAACAACCATGGGGTCATGCCTATGTTTCCAAGCTCAAGCCAATGACCTGGGGCTTTTAATCCTGGGTCCTCAGCATCCCAGTCTTATGCTCTATCCACTGCACCACCGCCTGGTCAGGCTGCCTTTGTTAATAATTTAAGCATGTCAGATAAATCTAAGTCCCTTTCATCATGACTGCAATGTTGGTCCCTTCATTCTTCCTCAGAAGTAACTGTAGAAATAACTTTTCTGATGTCTCTTTCTAGTACGTTTTCCTGCAAATTTGAATGGCATAATTTACATAACTGTAGAAAATACAAGGTATTTTTTTTTTTACATAAAAACATCTTGTTCTGTAACTTGCTTGCTCCTGTTCACACTCACCAAAATATCTTAAAGGTGTTTTTATGCCAGACCACAAAGTTTACCTCATTCTTTTTATCTGTTGTGCTATATTCCAGGATATGGTATCCTTTTCTCTGGCCATTTAGATTATTTCCAGTTTTTACTGTTACAATTAGAGCCACAATAAGCATTTCTGAACATGACTCCTTAAGTTCAGTTTCAGTGTTTTCTAAAAATGTATGTGGAGAATTAAAAATAGGAGTTTATAAGGTACACATAGTCTCTATATAATAGATACATTTCCCAGTATTGTTGCTATCACAAATAACATTCTATGAGTAGTGTTCATTTGCCATAGTCTCAGTAACATTTGGTATAAAGCTTTATGTTTCTACCAGCTTGCTAAATGAAAAATTCATTCAGGTTAACTCTTACTTCTTTCTCCAGAGTGACATAATCATAATACAAATCTCTAAAAATAATACTATGTGGTGCATTAAGCAAACACCAAGTTAAAAAATTAATATTTTCCCCATTTCTATTGTATTACATCATATATTAAGATGCCCTTGTTTCGGGGGCTGCTTTGAGACTTTCTCTCTTTAGGGTAGGACTCCCTCCCCTCATCTCAGTAGGACTGTTAATTGGTTTTTGAATCAGATTGTTGATACAAATTAGATCAACAGTAAAAGCACTAAGCAATTTATTTCATTTTCACAGTCTATTGCCAAGAAAAACAGCTGATAAGTTCCATGAATTCAAGAGATGGTCCATCCTCCTAAAATGAGCAAAAAAGAAAAAAAAATTCTAAGCAAACGTAACTGACAATTTTCTATCAAGGACTTTTCTTACTGTCAGTTCCTCGGGTTTGGGATTACGGGACGACTGTGAGCATATTCAGGCTCTCGGTGCACTTGGTATTGTATGTAGATAGCTATCTGCTTTCATTTAGGATAAAGGCTAGAGGTGGGCTTTGGGGCCTGTCACAGCCTGGCCTTGAACAATCAATTTAGTTATTTTTAGCATTAGAGATGCATCCGCAGCTGTGGCTGTGCTGTGATAGAGATAAGGCGGCCCAGTGGCCCCGAGATTCAGGCTTTTGAGCAAGAATGAAAAGGGAAGTCACTATCTCCACCAAAGGTGTCAGGGGTAGATGTGCTAAATTCTTCATTATCCGTAGCAGTGACAAAGCTGAGGAGAAGAACTGGACTTGTTCAATGTCTAAGCATTTTGGTTGTATGTTGTAGCATTTGTCACACGTAACTGAAAAATACATCTTACAAAAGGAAATGCTTTTCTTTGAATGATGAATGCACGAATGAGTGAGTGAATGTGGCAGCATCTTTTAAGTATTAAACCTTTCTGAAATTGTCACCAAAATAATATAAGCATTTTAATATCATATTATTCTATTCATATACTTTTGTGTGAGAATTTTATTTATTCATGTATAAAATAGAATTACTGAAATTTTACTGACAGCATCATAGGACTGTTATGAGTGTTAGAAGATAGTATATAAATGTCATATTGGGTAACCTCTAAGTTACAGTTATGGAATCATACATTTATTAATATATTTAACTAATAGTTATTGAGTATATATTATGTTCCAGGAATATGCATACATGTACACACACTATATAATATATACTATAGATCATACATATATAAACATAAATATATAATACATGTATAATACACACACAGTGAATGGTGGGCGAAGGTAGGTTTCCAGTTATCCATATAAAAAATACAATAACTACTAAATACTAATACCATAAAGTCTGTGTCACATACAACTGGAAACCTACTTTTGCCCATCTCTGTATAATTATCAACATAAATAATTAGAATACATGCCTAGAAGGATTATGGGCTGTTGTGACAACCTAGAGCATAAATTCAGGCTAAGAGAAGAGAAAAATTAAAGCAAGTGCAGAAGGGTAAGCTCAAGTCACTCAAGCTGAGGGTGTTCTGGTTTAAGGGGGCAGAAACAGAGCAGCACTTCAGACAGGAAAAAAAATCATGTGAAATGCCAGAGGCAAAAAATTATTATCTAGGAAGTTCCTTGAGCTTTGTGGTAGTAAATTTTATGGTAATTTCTAACTCTTGTATAATAAAATATACATATATATTATAATGCAGAAATTTGTTCTAAAAGCCTTCACTTTAGGAGAAAATATTATTAAACGGGACTAATTTACTTGATTTGCTATGATCCAGAGGCAGAGAGAAGGCTTCTAATGTCCTTAATTCACATCCTGTTGTAATTTAGTTTTATGCATGTATACTTATCTACTGTTTCTTTAAAACTAAAAACAAAACACCTCCAGTCTATGTTCAGTAACTGCTGTATGTACAGCAGCTTTAATTAGCCCCTCACCCAAATGAAACTTTTATGAGGTATAATGTTATAAGCATTTTGAGTCAGTAATTCCAGTTATATCCATTTAACCATGTTCCATAAGCCATTTTGTTTTTATATGATATTCATTTTGATTATAAGGAGTTCAGGGGAGGCAGAAAAGGAAAAAGGGGGCATAAGTAATGATGAAAGGAGACTTGACTTGGGGTAGTGAACACACAATGAATATATAGATGATGTATTATAGAATTGTACACCTGAAACCTATATAATTTTATTAACCAATATCACCCTATTAAATTCAATTAAACATTAAAGAAATTAAAAAATAAAATTAATATTTTTTTCTGAGTATAAAAATGATATAGACACTGTAGAACATGATATTAGCCAGAAAAGTATAACATATTAAGTATACATCACATGAACTAACATCCAGGGACAAGTATTGCTAACATTTTGAAGGATACATTTATAATCTTAATTTATTTGTCTCAAACATATATGTATATTTATATTGAAAATTACTTGGGCTTGACCAGGCAGTGGCTCAGTGGAAAGAGCATCAGACTGGGATGCAAAAGACCCAGGTTCGAAACCCGGAGGTTGCCAGCTTGAGCACAGGCTCATCTGGTTTGAGCAAGGTTCACCAACTTGAGCCCAAGGTCGCTGGCTTGAGCAAGAGGTCACTCAGTCTGCTGTAGCACCCTAGTCAAGGCACATATGATAAAGCAGTCAATGAGCAACTAAGGTGCTACAATAAAGAATTGATGCTTCTTTCATCTTTCTCCCTTCTTGTCAATCTGTCCCTATCTGTCCTTCTCTCTGTCTCCATCAAAAAAAAAGGAAAAGAAAATTAACTTGGAATATGCTTGCATATAGTCAGCTTTTCTAATATCTATATTTCTTCTATTTATAAATATTACTTAGAACTATTTTTATATCCATAAAATGTTTAACAAAGTTTAAGCATAAAACTTACTTTAAAATTTGCATATTGATGATTATTTAAGTGGTTTTAACTTCTTACTACTTTAAATAATACTATTATAAATCTCCATGAATATGAATTACTTGTGTATATATCCAATTTGGTTTTGGCAACTAATCCCTAAATATTTAATTATTAGATTAAAAATAACAAACATTCCTGATACATATTGCCAAATTTTCCTCCAGTAATAATGTACTAATTTATGTTTCTGTTAATATTGATTTTGTGCTCTGACATATTCAAAAATACTAGGTTGTCACTTATTATAAAATTCCCTGTCATTATGACAATCTACAAATACATTTTTTGCTTAAATTTGAATTTATTAGATTAAAAGAAGACTAAATTTTAATTGATTTAATTTTTGATATACAAAAGCTATATATAATTAAAGTATAAACTATATGAGTTTGGAAATAAGTATGCACTGGTGAAATACCATCACCACAATCTAGTCCATAAACCTATTCATCACTTGCAAAAGTTTTCTCTCACCTTATGTTTTATTACTATTAGAGCTGTTAACATAAGATCTACCCCTTTAGCAAATTGTTAAATGCAGAATACATTAGTGTTAACTATAGGCACTATACAGTATAGTGGATCCCTAGGAATTCATCTTGTAAAAATAAAACTTTGTTCCCTTTGTCTGATACCTCTCCATTAACAGGTACCTCCAGACCCTCGCAATCACCATTGCCTTCTCTATTCAATGAGTTTCATTATTTTAGAGTCCCCTTCTAAGTGGTATTTGTCTTCCTATATCTGGCTTATTTCTCTTAATATAATGTCTTCTAGGTTCATCATATCACAAACAGAAGAATTTCCTTCTTTCTAGTTCAATAATATTCTTTTGTTGTATATACCAAATTCCTTTACCCATTCATCCATTGATGAACATTTTAGGTTGTTTCCACATCTTGGCTATTGTGAATAGTGCTGCAGTGACTATGATTTCAGTTCTTTTGAATAAAGACTCAGAAGTAAGATTGCTAGATTATGTGGTCGTTTCATGTTTAGTTTATTTACAAACCTCCGTACTGTTTTTTCATAGCGATTGCATGGATTTAGACTCCCACCAGCAATGATCAAGGGTTCAGATTTCTCCATATTTTCCCAACATTTACTTATTTATTTTTATTTGATTGTTGCCATCTTAACAGGTGTAAGGTAAGATTTCATTGTGGTTTTGATTTGCTTTTCCCTGATAATTTCAATTTGATCACCTTTTCATATATGTGATTGAGATTTGTATGTGTTCATTAGAGAAATGTCTATTCAGTTCCTTTGCCCATTTATATACTCAAGTTATATATTTTTGCTATTTAGTTGTAAACATTCCTCATCTATCTTGGATATTAGCCCTATATTAAATACATGTTTTTAAAATATTTCCTCCCATTCTGTAGGTGGTGGTCTTTTAATTTTGTTGACTGTTTCTTTTGCCAAGTTATTTAGTTGGATATAATTTTACTTTTTTATTTTTACTTTTGTCACTGGTGCTTTTGTATGTCATATTAAAAAAATTGTCAAGGCCAATATCAAGAAGTTTTTCTCCTGATAATTTTATGGTTTGAGGTCTTACATTTAAGTATAAAATCAATTTTAAGTTGAGTTCTGGGTATGGTGTGAGATACTTTTATCAACACTATTTTTTGAGGAGCCTATTCTTTCCTCATTGCATATTCTTTTTCTTTTTAAATTTCTTTTTATTTATTCATTTTAGAGATGAGACACAGAATGAGAGAGAGAGAGAGAAAGAGAGAAAGGGGGGAGGAGCTGGAAGCATCAACTCCTGTATGTGCCTTGATCAGACCAGTGCAGGGTTTTGAACTGGCGACCTCAGTGTTCCCAGGTCGACGCTTTATCCACTGCGCCACCACAGGTCAGGCCTCATTGCATATTCTTGACACACTTGTCAAACATTAGTTTGCTGAATATGTGTCTGTTTTCATTCCAGTGCTATCCTATTTTGATTACCATAACTTTACACTATACTTAAGTGTGATGCCTCCAGATTTGTAATGTTTTTCTTCTGAAGCTAACTTTGTGATTCCATTTAATTATTTTTGTATTTCTAAAAAGAATACCATTGGTATTTTAATGGATATCACATTAAATCTATATATCACTTTGGGTAACAAAGATATTTTAATAATATTAATTCTTCCAGTCCAGGAACATGGAGTATCTTTTCTGTGTGTTTGTGTAGAAAGATAGATATTTTCTCTGAAAGTACTTTAGCCTGTACATATTTTTTGTGACCTATCTGTTCATGTTATTTTTTCATTTTTCTTTTTGATATTTATAATATTCATATCTGTACAGGTGGAAGCTTTCAACATTATTTATGTGCTATTTTGCAGAAAATAGTATGTCTCTTTACTGATTTGTTGTATTATCAAATTAGCAAAGAAAAGATTATGTGGTAAATTATTTTTGTAGGAAGTGTGGGGAGAAAAACATTGGGGTAGATGTTAAATCATTACACTATCCATTCACTGAAGTACACCTCGAGTGGACTGAGGAGCTATATATTAAAGAAAAAGACAAAAAATAATTAAGAGGACATTATAGGATAAGATATATGATATAAAATGGTGAACAACTTTTTAAGCATAAAGGCAATGAAATAAATTTGCAAAGAAAAAATATAAAAGTTTGATCATATTAAAAAAATTATAATTTATAGCTGTAATATCCTTTAAAAAATGATTTCCAAGAGGAGATGACTTTTTTAAGTGCAAAGTCATAATAATAATAATAGTTTAAACTAAACAATATAAAAATATTATTTAAATCTTTTCTGCAGTCAGTGCCTACTTTAATCTGACATTCTAAAGTGAAGAACCACTTTATAATAAAATATGATTAAAGTATAACTAAAATTTTATATATAATAACCTTTTCAAAGTTTTCTTTCTGTATTTTGGTAATGTTTTATTAGTGACATGTTGCCTTTCTGATTGGCATAATAAACTTTCAGAGAACCCTTCTGTTTAGTCTCTCTTTGAGCTAAAGTCCAAGGGAACGTGTCTACTTTGGAGCTCACACCTGTATATCCAATACCCTGTTGAATGATGACTATAGCCCAATCTCTTTCGTAGACTCCAGGTTGGTGTTACTAATTGCATATAACACCACAGCAAGATATCAGGCTGTAAATCACTATGCCCAAACCTAAGAGGTCATTCTTCACTTCCAATCTGGTCCTACTTAACTATTCCTTCTTTTAAGTAATGATCACTAGTCACCTATATTTCTGGGTCATTCAGAGCTTACTATCTGCCATTGCACAGATATAATTTTTCCCAAATCCCTCTATTTGTTTTCTTTCCTTCCCTTTTTAATGATATTTCTCTAAGTTTCAACACTTCTCATTGATGACTTTACTCAAGAACTTATTATTATGTATTTTTATCTCTTCTCTTCCCTCAATCCAAAACCTAGTTAGAGGTTCAAAAAACATCTGTGAAGAAACCTTCCTTCTATGTTCAGGAACATTTTTAACTATGAGAATAACTTTATGAGAATGTACCCATTATATCATTCAAACTTTTCTCCATATCCACTCACTCATGTTATTTTTAAATCTTGAAAATATTTTTCTATGCCTAAGTAGTTATATCAAGTTAGTTATAAGTTAAAGGAATGTCTGAGTGCTCTCCAGTGATTGTGGGTGAAGTACAGGAAGAAGGAATGTGTTAGAGGAGAGTTAATTAGATTCACCCCTTTTTCTCTACCTCCTACTCAGTTTCCACTCATCTCCTCCCTCTTTCCTTGAGCTTGCCTTTCACTCTTTAAACCCTTTATTAAATACATGTTTTTAAAATATTTTAAAAAGGAACACAGCTGCCTTTACTCAGTATGCTGGCAAGGGATAAACTAATGTAGTTGAAATTTAACTGTAGAGTGATTAGCAATGGGGGACGGTAGCGAGGAACTTTGACCCCGGGAAACTTTGCTGGGACTGCCCACATGGCCAGGCACGCTGGAACTAAAATTCCCAGGAACCTTTGAGAGAAAAGCGACTGTCCATCAGCCAGTGAGATTTCACTACATTATATTAGCTGGACGACCCCTGAACGGCCCCTTTTTAAGTCTGGTACCATATGGTCCTGTGGCATGAGATTCCTGGCATCGGTCTTCCATGCCAGTGAGTCTCGTCCGAGAAGCGCTCTGTACCAAATAAAGTCTTAATAATCAACACTTAGTGGCTATGCTGATGTTCCTCCTTCCTTGGTGGGGAAAATACCTTACATTTTGGTGCCGGAAACCTGGGAGAAGTCAGAAACCCGCTGGGGCCGCTTCTCTTCCCGTTCCCTCCAAGAAAGAACCAGGATCCAGGATATCCAACCGACCTTCCACCTCGGTGCACGGTGAGGTAAGCTCCCTGCTTCCAAACCCTCCCCTTGAGTTCTCTCTGCCAAGACTCCCTGTCCAAAACCGCAGCTGTGTCAGGGCAGTCTTTCCGGCCGAGTGCGTGTGTGTTTGCGAAGACGTTTCAAACCCACCCACTTTCCTTATCTGTCCGTGGCCAGAGTTTGGGTTTTGGGACGCCAGTACTTATCTCTTGACGATCCTCCAAGAACTGAGGGGTGACCATGGGGGCAAAGGGATCCAAGCCTGACTCTAAAACACCCCTGGGGTGCCTTATTTGAAACCTCCCAAACATTGATCCCTCCCTAAGAAAGAAGAAACTAATTTTTTTCTGCAGCATAGCTTGGCCACAATACCCACTGGATAACCAGACCAGGTGACCTCAGGAAGGAAGTTTCAATTTTAACATCCTTATAGATTTACAGAACTATTGCCAAGAAGTAGGAAAATGGACAGAGTTTCCTTATATACAGGGGTTTCTTCATTTGCACTCTCACCCTAATCTCTGCACTAGCTGCTCTACAATGCACGTTCTTCTGGCCAGAGAAACCTCAGCTAAACTCTCCGCTCCAGATCTTTCCTCCTTTGCCGACTCCCCTGAGGAACTTTCTTTCCCTCCTGCACCACTTCCTCGACTCTCTCGGTCCCATCCTGTCTCGTCTCTTTGCTGGATCCTGTTTCTCTTCCACCTTCAAACACTGATTCCTCTCTCTCCTCCCCCATTAGCACTCACACCTGATCCCACTCCAGGCCACAAGAGAGAGCCTACTTCCTATACCTTCTTCACCAAGTGCCTGGGACAGAGGGGGTCGTTAGGATTCATGTGCCTTTCTCTCTCTCTGAGCTGTCTGGAATAGAAAAGTGTTTGGGTTCCTATTCTTCGAATCCTACCAACTATGCCAAGGAATTCCAATATTTTACTCAGGCATATGACCTTACTTGGCATGATCTCTATATTATTATGTCTTCTACCCTCACCCCTGACGAACAAGACTGAATCCAGACGGCAGTGCGAGCTCATGCAGATAAGGTCCACACCTCAAATACTCAAATGCTGGTGGGCCCAGAGGCGGTCCCTGACACGGACCCCTACTGGGATTACCAGAAGGAACAACCAGGTAGAAGATGACGTGATCAGATGGTTGAATATCTTATAGCTGGCATGCAGAATGCAGCACAAAAGGTAGTTAACTATGACAAGTTAAAGGAAATTACTCAAGGACCAGAGGAAAATCCAGCTCTCTTCTTAAATTGCCTCACTGACGCTATGGTCCTCCATACTTGCTTAGACCCTACTTCCAGTGCCGGGGCCACTGTATTAGCTACTCACTTTATTTCCCAATTGGCCCCGAACATTCGGAAGAAACTTAAGAAGGCAGAGGAGGGCCCACAAACCCCTATCCGAGACCTGATGAACATGGCATTTAAGGTTTTTAATGGTCGAGAGGAACAGGCCTGCTTTTTGCCAGGCCTGCATGCAATAGAAGGTAGCACTCCAAACCCAGGTTATTGTGGCAGCCCTTAGGACAGAGCAACAGGGGCAAAGCACAGAAAGTGCTCAACCAAAGTCTGGGCTGCAAAAAAGGATCCCCATGGGGAGCTTGCTTTAAGTGTGGCAAGGAGGGTCATTGGTCCCGGCAGTGCCCCTGGCCGAGACTACCCACTAAGCCTTGTCCTATGTGCAAGCAGCCTGGTCACTGGCGGAGTGATTGCCTCCTCTGGACAGCAGGCACATCCTCGGCGTCTCAACGTGGAAGACAGGCCGCTCAGATGGGAGGCCAAGCTAGCCATGTGAACCCATCATTCGAATTCCTAGGCCTCATGGACGACTGATGCGGCCCGGACTCGGAGACCCCCCTCACTCTCTCTGAGCCACAGGTAAAGCTACAGGTAGTGAGTAAGTCCATTTTATTTCTTGTGGACATGGGGGTTACCTTCTCTGTTTTGCCATCACACTCTGGACCTCTAGTTCCCTCACAGGTCTCGGTTATGGGGGTTGATGGGACCCTTTCTTCTCCTCTTTGTATACCACCCCTGACATGCAGTCTCGATGGAATCCCCTTTTCACACTCATTCTTAGTCATACCATTGTGCCCTGTACTCCTTCTGGGTCGAGACATCCTACACAGTCTCAGAGCCACTATCCAGCTGACAGCATCTACTCACCTACTCCTACCACTCCTGACTGAAGGCTGTCCTGCTACTACAGATCACCCTAACCCAATCACGCCTCCTATCCCACCAAATGTTGTCAACCCTCTAATAGATTTTCTCAACAGACCTTGAGATGGATTATCAGATTCTCCTTTAAAAGATCCAGATCTAATATTCTTTGTGGATGAAAATTCTGTACAGGGACCTAACGGACGATGACAGGTAGCCTATGCAGTGCTCACTACGCCCTCCACCCTAGAAACTCAACAGCTGCCAGAAGGCACTCACCCTGGCCCAAGGAAAATGCATAACTATGTATAGTGACTCTAAATATCTTTTCTTATCACCCACCGCCACTCCGCCCTATGGAAGGAAAGGGGCTTCCTCACTACCAAGGACTCCCCCATAATCAATGCTACCCTCATTTCTGAACTTTTTCAGGCATTACAGCTTCCCGCTCAGGGTTCTTCTGAGGGAGCTCCAGCCTGGCTCCCTACAGCCCAGATGGACGGCACCCCACACGGGAATATTGAATACTCTTACTGCAACTAAACTCCTAGGGAAAACACTTGTTATCATGTCTCTTGCCTCAAGCTTGCTCCCATGCAGGACCGGTGGCAGGCAGAACCACTGGTTCCTACTCATCTGTGGCTCACAAAAAGAATAGGGCCTACAAATCCTGTTGCTCCTGTCCCTCCCACTAGGAACCTGCTACTAGAGTGAGCTGAAATGGGGAGCAATGCTGTTCAGTAGGACTGGCCTGATGAAAGAAGTTTTAATCTTCTCGACTGCAAAAAAACAAAGCAAGAATCTCTTCTACAACCCACTTAACTCCTAATGGCAGCCACCCATTCTCACCTAGGCTGCCACTATCCTAAATCTTCTTCTAATTATCAGCGTATAACTCATATTTGCTTTTCTTTTTAAAATTCTTATAGGACCATATCCACAAAGTTTCTCAGCTCACGGCCAAACAGATATTCCTCCTGACACCCCTCAAAGCCACCAACTGCTGACCTCCCCTCCCCATGATGCCCCTAATCAGCAGGAAGTAGTCAAACAAATAAACAGTGCCCCTTTTCTATTTAATGAAAAAGGCTGGGATGTAGGGTGGTTAGCAATGGGGGACGGTTGTGAGGAACTCAGACCCTGAGAACCTTGGCTGGGACCGCCCACACGGGCAGGCACACTGGAATTATACTTCCCAGAAATCTTTGGGAGAAAAGCAGTTGTCTTTCAGCCAGTGAGATTTCACTATGTCATATTAGCTGGATGATCCCCCTCGGAAGGGCCCCTTTTTAAATCTGGCACCATGCAGTCCCGCGGCACGAGATTCCTGGCATCCATCTTCCATGCCAGTGAGTCTTGTCCGAGAAGCGCTCTGTACAAAATAAAGCCTTAATAATCAATACTTAGTGGCTATGCTGATTTTCCTCCTTCCTCGGTGAAGAAAATACCTTACATTAACCAAATATGATTCAAACACTGAAATTAACAACTAAAACTAAGAAAACCTTTTAAACTTTTTATAAATTACGTCTTTTTCTCTATCTTTAGATTTGCCATAATCAAACTCTACACAGATACAACTTAAATAAGATTCTCCTCCTTCTCCCATTAAAAGGAACAATTGTATTATTCATAAAACTGATATAACAATAATTTTTATGTTAATTCATCATTGTAATAAAATATTAGGATATATGTCTAATAAAACTTATGAGAATGAGTGTGGTTAGCCTCTTAAGGGAATACAATACTTAGTAGTTCTTTTACTTCACCCACCATGATTTTGTAGTGTGATTATCATCAGGATCAAGAAGGGAGTACATATTTAAATAAAGCAAGTTTTTCTTTTTTCTTTTTTAAAGATTTTATTTATTCCTTTTAGAGATGAGAGAGAGAGAAAGAAGCGGGGGATGATAAGGAAGCATCAACCAGGCAAGCCCAGGGTTCCGAACCAGTAGCCTCAGCATTCCAGGTCAATGCTTTATCCCAGGGGTCCTCAAACTTTTTACACAGAGGGCCAGTTCACTGTCTTTCAGACCATTGGAAGGCCAGACTATAAAAAAAAAAACTATGAACAAATCCCTATGCACACTGCACATATCTTATTTTAAAGTAAAAAAACAAAATGGGAATGTAAAGCCAGTAGTTGAGTCCATTCACATGCAGGTTCACATTAGATTCGGACAGTCAGTAATGAAACAACGGAGCCAAAAACTGGTGAGCCATCAACTTTAATTCGAGCTTGCACCCGGCGGGCAAGCAAAAACACACACTGGGCTCCAAAACCCACACATTCAGTGCTCACAAAGCTACTGACTTATCCGAGTTTCCTAGAATCAAAGGTTTCTAGCTCACCAGACTTATTCACCTCTATTCCCCATCTCCTCCAGCGCAAGCTCTGCACAAACTGGCTTCTCCCTCAGCACTCTGCCATCTTGGCTGCTTCTCCTGGCCTCCACTTGGCCTTAATCTGCTCTCCTCTCTAATACCTCAGGAACCAAGAGAGAGCAAGCTCCGGGTCTGTCCCACTTTATAGTGTAGAAATCAAAACCTTTAATCCAATCTACAAACAAGGAAGTCTCTGATACAAAGTCACCCACCTGAGGCATAATGGGATTCCTCATGAGAGTGCACCACCCCACATCATCCAATCAGTCAAGAGTGTGGGGAAAAGCTTACTCCCAAAACTTGCACATGGGCAGCGCCATCTTTAACAAAGTGAGTATAATATGTTTTATCTGCCCAACAGAGAACAAATACAATATTTAAAATAAAGGACAAGTAAATTTAAATCAACAAACTGACCAATATTTCAATGGGAACTATGAGTGCTGATGCATCCTATGCTCCTCTCACTGACCACCAATGAAAGAGGTGCCCCTTCAGGAAGTGCAGCGGGGCAGGATAAATGGCCTCAGGGGGCCGCATGTGGCCCATGGGCCGTAGTTTGGGGACCCCTGCTTTATCCACTGCACCACCACAGGTCAGGCACAAGTCTTTCCAATAATATCTTTTCTTAATAATAAAATCTTGGTTTATAAATATATCAAATTTTATAAACTAAATCAACAACTTGATATTTTTTCATATAGATGTAATTAAAGTGAAATGACCACTTATTCTCATTTATAACTCTACACTTGAGATGTTTCACTATAAAATAAGAGGTAATGCTTAATTTGATAAGAATTTCTTTGGGCAATAATAAAATTATTATCATGTAGAAGTTTATAGGGAATTCTTTAGAACACCTAAGTCTAGTCTTTCATATGCACATATTTAACAAAAAAAGAAAAGTGAAAATTTGCTTCAGAAGAAAACAGAATTAATAAACAGTTATACTATTTAAGTATTTTTCTTAGTATGTTTTAAATTATATTTATTTGAGATAGGCAACTTGTATGGCACCGAAGAACTTAGGGACATTGTTTATAAGGTATTTTCAAGAAAGAAGGTCCCCTTGACTCTCCCTAATAACTGATTTTTGGTATGTTCTTAGAAGAATAGGGTCAAGATGTACATTGCTTTTGTTCTTTGATTCTCATATGCTTATTACTGTTGTCACAGAATTTAATTTCCTCTGAGTCTTATAATAAAATAAAAAGAAGGGACACTCTACAAAAGAAAAAATAATATTTCATCTCAGCATTTTGGACTTTTACTCAGTAGCCTGATGAAAATTTTAATACAAAGTATTTAAATAGGAAAAAATATATAATACTACCACTAGCTACTATTTTTTGAGAACATGCAATGTGCTAGCACCATGATAAACACTTTACAGATAACATTTCAATTAATCCTCACCACAATTCTTTTTAATGCATTAATTTTTTTGAATATGGCTATCTGGCACAGACTGACACAACTGAACCATACATCTGAATTACCAATTCAACTATACTTAAAGGTGTCATTGATATTTCTTTGTATTAGATGTCAAGGCTTAAAGCATAGTCTACTATTGTCCCCTGAGTCTTGAGAAGAAAGACGTAATCATAAAAAACAAAATTGTCAGCTGAATTTAGGTAAATCTATTTGAAAACAAGCAAGGAACAAATCAGATCTGGAGGAAGCAAATAAATACTTCTTTTTTCACTCCTATCCTTGACTCTGCCCACTTCACCCCTCTCTATTGGTTCCCAGGGCACTGCACCTTATACTCACCCCATCTCTCTCTCATTAGAACTCCTCTCAGATAACCCCATCCTCTAAATTTGCTCTCACAGTATTTTCAATAAATATGCCTGTTGTATGTCTTATTCTATTGGAACACTTTTATCTACTATTAACTGTGACAGTGAACTAATTGGATAAACTAATCCTTACATTTGTGTTAATAAGAAACAATAGCTTATAAGATACTCCTCTGATTACTCTGTTAGAAATATAAATCAGGGTCCACAGATTCATTTACATGGGACTGATGAGTTAAAAAAAATCGTTGATGTCCACTGAGTAGAAGACAAGATAGGTTGTTGGGATTGCATTAGATTGAAAAATATGTATATTACATATATGACATTCAAATACACACTTAAAAATACAATGTCAGCCAATTAAAGCACAACCCAAGACCCCAGAATTTGATCTCCATATCATTCCTTTTTTATTTCTGATTGGTAGAATTGGTTGTGATATTTAAAGGATAAAAAACCTTTAACAAATCTTTGAATTCTGGTTATATTTATGGTTCCATTGGTACTGGTCACTACAAATTAGTATACTTATTGTTATGGTAATATATTTAAAAATACTTATTTTCAAACTTTCACTGTCCTAGGCTCTGATCTAAGTGCATGGAATATGTCTTTACCAAGCTAGATAAAAATATCTGTCTTTGTGGCATTTATATTTTGCCAAGTTATGTTTTATAAGCTTTTTGTGAACCAAGGTGGATAAAGAGGCACATTTGGAAGCTATTTCAGTAATATAGGCAAGACAATATGAAATATTTCTCTCAGGTAAAATGTAACATTTTCATTCCACTTTTCTGGCAGTCAAGTGTCAAAGTATTTCTAGAAATTGATGGAATGGCTCAGACCATGGTGGTAGCTAGGATTTATAATTATTGAAAAATTTGACAAATCTACCAGGGTGGTAGGTGATAGCAATAGTGAGTTATCACCTGATGATATGTGATTAAAAGCACTGATATCATTAGGGAAGAGCAAGAATGTCTGAAAGTAGGAATGAAGACTGAGAAAGATATGTGATGTTTTCAGAGCCACTGTTACAAAGGCTGTGTATAGGAGATAGGAATAGACACTTTGTAAAGGCACTGCAGAGAAGTATGACCCTCAGCAACGCATCTCATTTCCATTTCAGCAGGAAAATAAAGGCAGTGATGAAGGATATTGAGAATGGATACGGAGGACTTTTGCTGCTGCTGAACTGTGTATCTCAGAAGGTACACTGAAAGTCATTGGGAATTGAACAGGGCTAGGAGGAGGATAAAGAGGAGGCTGATGAATACATAATTTATCTACCAAACAGGGCATTTCGTAAAGTGCAAGGGAACACCATTGATACAGAACATTAGGTATAAAATAGGAAATATTTCAGGGCCCCCTGGACTCATGGCGGAGGTTGTAGCCCTAACTGTCACAGGAAAAATAGAGTATGGGAAAGAAAGGTTACCCTGAAATCTGGGACTCCCTCCTTGAAGGGACAGCTGTGAACAACGTGAAAAGGCCAAATGAGATTAACCTTGCTGAATTTAAGGGAATAGCAGCAGAGTTGGAGTACAGAGAGGGAAGCCACATATTTGAGCTGAGACCTGAAAGAAGCAGGCTTATTTCAATCTAGGGGACTAGAGAAAACGTTCCAGTAGAACAAACAGCAGGGGGAAACGCTTGTCATTACCAGAAACATAAAGGCCAGTGTGGCTGCAGTGAAATGAACAATATTAGATGAGTAAAAGAAAACAGTAGCTGGTTGACTGAAGTGTCTTGTAGGTTAAGTCTCTGTTTTCTAAGTTATCAATTATCATCTAAATTAAGAACCTTTTTTGATGAAATAGTTATGCTGTGACAAGAGTGTAAACTGGCCTGTTGGGAGCACATTGGGATGGTAAGGTTATCTGAATTTTGAAGCAGGTAAGAAGTGACTCTAAGTAATAGACTGTTATTTATATTGTCCACCTGATGGCAGTATAAGATGAGACAGAATATTTTCTTGCCTATCTAACTTAATATTGAAATTTCTAAGAAGTCTCTGTGTGTTTGTTTCCAAAACCTTCTGTGATACGTTAATTGTATTCAAGAAATGTATGCATTTTTTTTTTCTAGTGAAACATTTATGGAGACTAAAAAATCAGAACACCTATCCTAATGGATAGATTAAAAACATTTCTCCAAATGTTAGTCATCTGTCCTTAAAAGAAAAGCCTGTTGCTTTATAACAAGATTACAAAAAAGGTGTATATGTTAAAAATCATTTATGGGCTAACAGCTGACACTTCTTTGATCACTGCTGAGTCAGTGTAACATGGCAAATTTGACTTGTTGGAGACTCAAGAGCTCTAAATCATCATGCCCTTTTAGCTCTATCTTAGAAATTTAATACCAGGCTGTACTTAAATGTGAGTGTCTGTGATTGGTTGTGAGATGAGCCAGCTTGGGAATCCGAGCAATCAGGGATCTGTTGATGGGAACTGCAGATAGGTCAACTGTCTTCACCAAGGAAGTTTAGAAACAGCCAGGCAGACAGGAGGCTTTATTGGCAGGTTAATGACACATGGCAGGAGACACATTTGGCAGCAAGTAATAGATAAAGCTCCAGGAAAATTGTCTAGGTCTGAGAAATTTGGAGGTAGAAAATAGTGTTAATCATATGAACTGGGATTTAGTTATTGGATAAGGAAAAAGAACATCTATTTTTAACCATATTCTCCCCTCTCCCTGACTAGTACGCTCAAGAGTGAGAGTTATGACCAATAACTATCTAATTATCCCTGGGAGAGGCTTGGGATGGCCGTTATGGAGTTGGGTGTACATTCTGAACAGATGGATAGAGGCTAGGACCAGACAAATACCGACAGACCTTTATACTGTAGTGCTACTAACCTCTCCTGAAATAGCCAGGGGCTTTGCACATTAGCTTAGCACATTAGGTTCCAAAACCACCAGGACTCGCTTTTATAGCACAACAATCATTAGAATTTATTCTCTTGTTAGATACCATGCATTAGTGGGATCCCCAAATGTTCAACTTAACAATTAACTGACAACGGGCAGTAGGCTATGGGGCTTGGAAAACAGGATCCCTGAGGGTCTACAGCAGAGCGACCCTAGAGTCACCAAACTCAGTTTTTGTTTTTTATATTAATCTCTATATTACTCAGCTAAGAGAACATAAAATGTTTTCCTGTATATATTCAGTACTATAGCACACACAGAAATCTCTGTGCAAAACCCAGCAAAATTATAAAAAACATAAAAGTGGCTTTAATAAAACTTAGCTTCCTTATTGGGTTTCCCTATGGCTTGTCTTTTCCTCTTGGTACTGTGAAGGTAGGTGTGAAAATGTTCACAACTGTGTTAAACATTGCCATTAATAGCAAATCTTTCCCTAATTCTTAGCTAGAAATAATCCACTCTTTTTCCAGAAACTCAGTAGTTAACTTTATCTTTTATTTACTGCCTAAGGCTTTTGTCATTATGATGGTTGTCATTATTATTAGCTACACAAAATAATCAGGGTTCTTAAAAATGCAAAAGATATTGTGGAGAGGAAGAGAGGATAAAAATACTACGTCTCAATGCAATTGTAGGACATAAAGTTTATTTTTATTTTCTCCTGAGGATTCGGATATACTTGTAAATGTCTTTCCATTTTCACTCTGAGGTAAAAAGTAACGTTGGTTGTATAAATTTAGGGTGAATTAAGAAAACAAAATATATGAAGATTTGTTCTGTGTTGGCTTACACTTGACCTGTGGTTTCGTACATAATGTGCCCATTTACTAACGTCACGCAGTGCCATCTCCCCAAAACATCAAAGTAATGTTTAGAGAACTCTTATGAAGTAAATGCTAACTCCTTTCATGCCATGAAGAGTATGATGACTAACTGAGGGAGGAAAGACAAGATACAGTGCTGAAAGGTAAAGACATGAAGGAGAGCAGAGAACAGAAGTGGAAAGAGTATCTTTGAAAACGTTCTACAGAGCATCTGTTAGTCTTTGTATGTTTGAAAAGCTGTACTTGCATGTGATACTGAAAGAGGTGATGCATGTTAGGTTATTGAATCGTGACATTACAGTTAAAAGCTGTTCACAGTTTAAGCTGCAATCCAGACAGGGGCAAAAATCCCATGATAGGTGCACAGCAATAACATTTCATACTGAGAAAAACAACAACAGCGAAAATGTTAAGAAGTGGTCAATTGGCCTCACGGCTTCACCTCAAGGCTAATGCATCTTTGTGATAACAGGGCTAATCATTGATCCTCTCCTTCAAAGGAAACTCAGAGCTGTGTTCACACAGAACAAGCTGAACTGAATGAAGCAAAATTGGCCATCCTATGGCTGTGTTCAGATTGTCCTCCTCTCCTGTGAGCTTTGCAATTCACAAACTGCTAGCTACATCTCTGTGAACTCTTTGCCCTGGTATTTAAAATGCAGATACTGTGTGAAAATTTTTACTTGCTGAACAGCCAGCCCCAGAATAACTTGGGAAAACTCATTTTTTTTGTTTAGTAGAGGTTGCCCACTGTTTACCCTCAGGCCTTCTGCAGACTACAGATATATTGCCTGGAATGATACACGTGAAAGGAAGCCAATGTTTCAACTTAGGAAATTGTACCTAAACTTAATATTCCAGATTCTTCAAAAGGTCAGAGCAGTGTGCCAACATGTCCAACAATGTCTGTTACTTATGTTGCAGCTGCCCCCCTTCCAGCCAGCACGCCCTTTGCAGTTTGCCGTCCCCAGTCAGTTCCTGTGAGTTCCCAACACTGACGCAGGATGTCACTTGCCATATTTCGTTGCATTCACATTGCTTTTTTCCTGATGCCCAGTTCACTTTAGTCATTCATATCCTTTCCTCCCCTTGGTAAGTATATGTTTTTTTTTTACTCACTTCTATTTTAGAAAAATGCCTTTATAAGAAGCTAATACATATCTTGAGGGCAGGTGCCAAAACAAATACATATAGTTCCCTTGAGAGAGAAAATAAAAAGATTTTGATTTCTGCTTCTAAGAAGAAAGAGGATAGAAAAATACAAAAAGGAAGTAGAAAGGAGTGGGATAATTCTAAAATAATTTGCAGCACTATGAGTGCAATGTAGGGTGCTGTGGACCAAGATACTTTTCTGGAGGTAGGGGCCATAGTCATTTTAACAAGAAGGTCATAAAATCATTAGTTTCTAGTTTATGTGAGCCTATATGGATGGCTAGGTGGTCCAATAATAGAGCAGCTTCTAATGAAGCATAAAGCTAGGCACCAGAAGAATTGCTGATAATGTGAGTCCCCCCATCCAAAATTCAAATGAAATGGAAGAAAAGCTTGTCTTGTACAGGGTTTAAAATGGAGTTTCAGGGAGATCTTACTTAGATTACAGGGAGCTGGCAGACCGCTTTTGACATGTTTTTACATTATGATTCCTCTTTGGATTATTTAAGTCTTTGCATAAATTTACATTTTACGAGTCCTGAAAAGAGGGAGTGGTAAAGAACTAGATTCATTAAAAATATCCCTTACTAATGAGTTATGTTATATTAACCTTATTTCTGTCTTTAGGAGTGGATTAGGGAAATGTGGCAGATACACTACATCTGGGTCTCAGCAAAACTTTTGACAAGGATTCATAATATCAAATAAAAGGTTGAAAACTATACTTGGAAAATTAATAATTGCTTGAAAAACTCCTTAAAGAAGGACATCCTGCCTGATCAGGCGGTGGCACATTGGATAGAGCGTCGGACTAGGATGCCGAGTACCCAGGTTCAAGACCCGAGGTCGCCAGCTTGAGCGTGGGCTCATCTGGCTTGAGAAAAAGCTCACCAGCTTGGACCCAAGGATTTTGGCTCAAACAAGGGGTTACTCGGTCTGCTGAAGGCCGGCAGTCAAGGCACATATGAGAAAGCAATCAATGAACAACTAAGGTGTTGCAACAAAAAACTGATGATTAATGCTTCTCATCTCTCTCCGTTCCTGTCTGTCTGTTTCTATCTATCCCTCTCTCTGTCCCTGTATATATATAAAAGGACATCCCTTTACCAGATATTTGTTAATTAAATATTGAGTTAATAGCATCTGAAAGTGGGTACCTATAAAAATAGTAAGGTTTGTCGAGCAACAAGAATCTGTTGAACTAAAAATTTTTAGTAATCTACTTGATGAAGAAAAGAAACACTTTTTATTCAATTTATAGATAACTTGAGGCTAGAAATGAAATTGAATTCTATTTTATTAGAGCCTGATTCAAATGTCCTAAAAGTTTATGTACAAATGAAAATAAGAACTTCTATAGTAAGATAAAGTTCCATAATGTGCTGAGCTGGCCAGTGTGGCTGCATAACAACACAGATGAAAGGACACAAAGAATCTTGCAGAGAAACAAGCACACTATAAGTTTATAGTTTTCTGTGATGGTCAAAATGGCTATGTTGATTTTAGAATTTGTCAACAGAAACATGGCATTAATAACAAGTATGAAAAAATTGATTTCATCTCACCTGTCTGCTCTGATTAGTGATAGGTCCTGAACAGGGTGTTGAGCAAGAATTTGAGACTGCTTCTAACCTGGGCAGGGAAGCATTGCCATCAAATAATAACACCTGTCATGTCTACAGCATGGAGTGGTGACACATTTTGGATCTGCTGTTCTCAGTGGAAAATGAGGGTAATGGTGTGATAATCCTCATTTTGCTCTGAAATGAACATATAACATTTGAAACCTTTACTTATTTATTTATTTTTAGAGTTTTCAATAAAAATATTTACAATGTATATGCATATTAAATGATCACACTGTACACCTAAATACATACACTTTGTGTTTGCCAGTTGTATCTCAGTGGGCTAGAAAAACATTGTTTGGATTCTTGTCATTCTTAGATGGCTGTGGGTGAGAGAAGGAAGTAGGACCTTGGACTTCCACATAGTCCTTTTCCTTTCAACAAACCTCCTCTTTTTTTGCTTCTAGATATATATCATTTATATTTGGTACATTTTACTTTTTATCAGGTTCCTGGCTAAATACTGCCTTTCCTTATTTGTTTATTTATTTACTTATTTATTTATGACAGAGACAGATAGAGAGAGGGACACCTAGGGACAGACAGGAAGGGAGAGAGATGAGAAGCATCGGTTCTTCATTGAGGCACTTCAGTTGTTCATTGATTGCTTTCTTATATGTGCCTTGAACAAGGGGTTACAGCAGAACAAGTGACCCCTTGCTCAAGCCAGTGACCATAGAGTGATCTCTATGATCCCATGCTTAAACTGGTGACCCACCCTCAAGCTGGTGAGCCTATTCTCAAACTGGATGAGACCATGCTTAAGCCAGTGGTCTCAGAATTTTGAATCTGGGTCCTCTGTGTCCTAGTCTGATGCTCTATCCTCTGAGCCACTTGCCTGGTCAGACTGCCTCTTTCTTTTTGATATGGTTTTGTTTTTGGAGTCATTTTATTACCTCAAACCTATTCTGGTAATTTTTCTCTTGTTTTGAGACAGAAAATATTCCATCCTTGACCCCAAAACAGTAGTTCTCAATCAAGGGTGATTTTCACCAGCATGTAATTTTTGGTTATCACAACTGAAAGGTGGCAACTGGCACTTAGGTGCTAGAAGCCAGAGATGCTATTAAATACTGTATCCTAAAATGCACAGGGGCCTCAATAGCAAATAACTGTCCAGTCTCAAGTGCCAGTTGTGCTAGGGAATAAAATCTAAACTACTTATTAAGATAGTCATAGCCCTCAAAATCAGGCTTTAATTTGTTTATTCATTTTTATACTTTACAAACCATCTTGAACTAGTCACAAAATCACAGTCATCTTCAGTACTTTTATTAGATCAAAATATACCTATTTCTGTTAAGCTGTATTAAATTCTCTAGCCCATTTATAATTCTTAAAGCTCTTCATATCCTAGAATATCATTAACTTTCTATCCATGGCAAATAGAACCTGATTTGACCCAACATAGGCCAACATATTATCTTGACAAAGCAAAAGCCATTCCATGCAGTGAAGAAGACTCAGAAGGCTTTAGTGTTGAGTCACAAGCAAAATGAGTTGATGGAATCAAATCAGTGCAGGAAAAAAAATTGGGCAGATCAGAAAGAATATTAGTATCCTTAAGTAGCATTTAGCATGTGCCTCATTATCTAATCACTTTGCATATGTTGACATCATTTAATCCTCACAACTCAACTTTATTTTCTTATTTTTAACATGAGAAAACCGAGACTGAAAGAAGGTATATGACCTACCTCGGGTCACATAGTTATGAAGTAGTTAAGTGGATCTGAACCGAGAAAGTCTGGTTACCCTAGAACAGTCCATACCTAAGATACAGTGAGAGAAGCCACCATTACAATTTCTTTGTCCAGTTCCCAACAGAATCAGATGTACTTGTTTTTTTCTTTTTGATTTTTGTGAGGTTAAATAGTATATGATACAGCTTTCTTTAGTTGAGCTCATGTGAATATAATTCCATTTGTTTGTCCATTTGTCCAAAGAAGCCTTAATGAGACTTGTCCATTTCTATCAAAAACTTTTTAAAATATACCTTCGCATTAAAATGTCTTTTCCACCAATTTTAGCCTTTGAAATTGTACTAACACTTCATGATTTAGCTCAAGTCATTCTGGTCGTTTGTGGCTTTTCTGAATTTCAATCCCAAGTTAGAATTGTCTTCTTTATCCTTGTTCTTAGTACATATCTACTGTATTCAAGGACTTGAGACTTTTTCCATTGGCTAGGATAAATTCTATTCCTATTTTTATAATATTAGTTGAAATCATATGAAATTGTGAATAAACTCTCCAGTATTTTTAGCTTACTAAATGATAATTTCATGTGTGTTGGGCAGATAAAATATATTATGCTCACTTTGTTAAAGATGGTGCTGCCCACGTGCAAGTATTAAGAGTAAGCTTTTTCCCACACCCTTGACTGATTGGATGATGTAGGGTGGTGCACTCTCATGAGGAATCCTCCCAGTATGTCTTAGATAAGTGACTTTGTATCAGAGACTTCCTTGTTTGTAGATTGGATTAAAGGTTTTGAATCTACGCTATAAAGTGGGTCAGACCGGGAGCTCGCTCTCTCTTGGTTCCTGAGGTTAGTATTAGAAAGGAGAGCAGAGTAAGGCCATGTGGAGACCAGGAAAAGCAGCCAAGATGGTGGAATGCTGAGGAAGAAGCCAGTTTATGCAGAGTTTGTGTAGAGAGAAGGAGATGGGAAACAGAGGTGAATAAAAGTCTGGTGAGCTGGAAACTTTTGATTCTAGTAAACTCGGATAAGTCAGTAGCTTTGTGAGCACTGAATGAGAGGATTTTGGAGGCCAGTGTGTGTTTTTACTTGCCCGCTGGGTGCAAGCTAGAATTAAAGCTGATGGCTCACCAGTTCTTTGCTCCATTGTTTCATTACCGACTATCCAAATCTAATGTGAACCTGCACTGGTCAGGCGGCTGTGATCCTGACCCTGTCTACTGGCTTTACATTTGGTGTAGTCTGTGGCAGGATTCGATACAGATCTGTATGGAGCCAGCACCTTTGAGGTGCATGGTAGTGGACTGGTTGCTGTTATGGTTTCCCATAACTGTTTTTTTGGGGGGACTGTAGGATGGCTGACTTTTACAGCTATGTGTGAGAAAACCGAGAGCTCTATGAAAGATGCTGCCGGGAACCTGCAAAGCGAGCAGTGGAAGGAGCTGGAGGAAATGTGGGAGAAAGAGATGCCAACTCTGGAGCCGGAGGAAGTTCTGGAGGAGGAGGCCGACCAGGTTTGCAAGATTCACCTGGAAATGGAGCAGATGCTGGAAAAGGAATCACAGGTTCATGAGTTGGAGATTGTCCTGGATGTTGTGGAGAGCCAGCAGTGGCATGAAGCCGGGCGTGAGGCTGGGGCTGGAGCTGAGGCCAGGGCTGGGGCGGAGGTTGGGGTTGGAGCTGCAAGGCCTGCTGAGCAGAAGGCAGGGATGGCCCGGAGCTAGAGCCCAGGAGCAGGAGCAGGTGTTTTTAGTTCGTCTTTGGAGGATGAGGAAAATCAAGCTGGAGTTGCAATCCGCAGTCTCCAGAAGGCGAGAGTCCTACTACACCGGTAGTAGGTCTGTGATTTGGGGACATAGGGGTGGATGCCATCATGCTCCCCAGAGCAGAGATGGAAATGCTGACTGCCATTGCCACATGCTTCTCTTTAAGACAGTGTGAGACCTGCCATGATGGCAGGAATGAGGGGGGAGGCTAACGCCCCATGTGTGTGGACTGATTTCCTGAACTATGACCAGAGTGAGCACTGGCTCCTTTGTTGAATGGACTTATGGATTTTAGACAATGTCAAATACCCTGATGAGGGTGGGGGCAGCTTTGATGGAGGCCCTCCCCTTGTCCCAGGAAGATTTTCAAATGGCAAGAGAGAAGGTCAAGGACATTTTGTGCTTTTGGCAAAGTGCTCAAAGACTGGTGAAATGTATCTTTGTAATTGTTGAAATTGTATGATTTGTCATGTTGTACTTTGTGTAATGTGCCTAATTTCCTTATACAAGAATGCCGGTGGTTGTAGATTGTGGGTAGTAAAGTGAGCATAGGGGTGGATTGTTGGGCAGATAAAATATATTATGCTCACTTTGTTAAAAATGGTGCTGACCATGTGTAAGTTTTAAGAGTAAGCTTTTCCCCACACCCTTGACTGATTGGATGATGTAAGGTGGTGCACTCTCATGAAGAATCCTCCTAGTATGTCTCAGATAAGTGACTTTGTATCAGAGACTTCCTTGTTTGTAGATTGGATTAAAGGTTTTGAATCTATGCTATAAAGTGGGTCAGACTGGGAGCTCGCTCTCTCTCGGTTCCTGAGGTTAGTATTAGAAAGGAGAGCAGAGTAAGGCCATGTGGAGACCAGGAGAAGCAGCCAAGATGGCAGAATGCTGAGGAAGAAGCTAGTTTATGCAGAGTTTGTGTAGAGAGAAGGAGATGGGAAACAGAGGTGAATAAGTCTGGTGAGCTGGAAACTTTTGATTCTAGGAAACTCGGATAAGTCAGTAGCTTTGTGAACACTGAATAAGTGGGTTTTGGAGCCCAGTGTGTGTTTTTACTTGCCTGCTGGGTACAAGCTAGAATTAAAGCTGATGGCTCACCAGTTCTTGGCTCCATTGTTTCATTACTGACTGTCTGAATCTAATGTGAACCTGCACTGGCCAGGCAGTGTGATGATGGCCTTGCATACTGGCTTTACAATGTGGTTCAATTTAATATATTTACAGGAAGTTCTTTTAATGATCTTTGTACACTGATATATGGTCAGGGTCTGATACATGATAAAGGCTCAGTAAATTTTGATGAATTTAAATAATTCTTTTATATAATTAAATTTTAGTAATTTGACACAATTTTACCCAAACAGTCTCCTGGGGACAATAAAATGTTTAGAAGAATAATTTCACTACTTCTTCTATATCTTTAACTTCTGAAATTGTGTCTATTTCTGCAAAAACCTTGAAAGTAATTAGTCAATATTCTTAATGTTAAGCAGAAATAGAGACTTTAATGTGGCTGCAAAAATATAAGTTTACATTTACTAAAAATACATTCACAAGTATTTCTGAATTATTATGTTCCAATAATATCCAAGCAAATGCGTCAGAAGATTACAAATGAGCAAGGTCCCACTCCTCGAGACATTTATGGAATGTAAGGGACCATATGTAAATAGAGCCATTTGGAAGGTCTGAAGAATGGATCTACATAAGGCAGTTATCCTGGGACATTTCACAGAGTGGCTGAATAGAAATGAACAGGAAAGAATTTGAGGAGAGGCGAATATTACATTCAGGCAGAGCGCACGCAGAACTCATGCAAGCTTGGGAGGAAGAGCACCAAAGAGAACGTCTAAGTAGATTAGAGGATGGGAGGAGAGTTGGAGGAAGTAACAAGAGGAACCATTTCAACATTCATTGTAAAGGGTATTAACATTTCCAGATTTGTTCTTTCTAAAGGTTAAACAGTCAGGAATTACAAGAGAATGTAGAAATTGCTGACTTAACTGAAATTTCCACTGGCTGTGTTGCAAAGGATGAAAAAAAGAGAGCTAGGGAGACTAGGTAGAAGATTACTGTTGTGATCCAAACAAAGACAACGAGGGCTTTGAATAAGGACGTTGCCAACAGAAATTAGTAGGAAAGTGGGTTTGAGTAGTATAGGAAAATAGGCAGGAATTGGAGATCAGTCAGAGGCTGGGAGTAACTCCAGTTTTGCTTATTGCCAATTATGTATACGTAGTTTATTTTTTACAGATAAGCCTACATCATTTTACACTCAACATAATTAGGAATGATGTTAGCATCAAAGTTCTCTGTGAACTGAATACTTTATTCAAAGTATGAGTACAAAGCCTGGGATAAACTGTTGCTTCTCCGGAGGCACTCCTTTGACTGAGGTTTCATATAAATTAAACATTTTATGATGAATAGCAAAATACACTTCAAATTACAACATGCAATAATATTAATTAAACAGAAGGAAGTTGTAAATTGATGTTGGCATATATCACCATTTATTCTAATGAAACTGCATTATTAATGTCCTTTTTAGAAATGAAAGATTAAATAACATTTTGCCATTAAAAATGTGTTCTTAGACTGTTATTGTCAGTTAAAGAAGGTAATTATATCACTTCTATGGGAACAAGCTGCGAATGATAAGGCGGGGCTTATTTAATCAGTTTTATATTTTTTGTTTTCTTTTGTTTTTACTAGTGTTGGACAGATAAAATATAATATGCTCACTTTGTTAAAGATGGCACTGCCCACATGGAAGCCCGTCACCCAGGTGATATTATTTGCCCTTATGCTTGGGATGGCTGTGGGGGAAAGTCTGTAATGTAGGCAGGCCGGGTCATTATAGCCTAAGGCTTGGTTTTAGGAGTAAGCTTTTCCCCACACGGTTGACTGATTGGATGATGTGGGGTGGTGCACTCTCATGAGGAGTCCCATTATGCCTCAGATGGGTGACTTGGTATCACAGACTTCCTTGTTTGTAGATTGGATTAGAGGTTTGGATTTCTACAGTATAAAGTGGGACAGACCGGGAGCTTGCGCTCTTGGTTCCTGAGGTATTAGAGAGGAGAGCAGAGTAAGGCCACGTCGTGGACAGGAGAAGCAGCCAAGATGGCAGAATGCTGAGGAAGAAGCCAGTTTGTGCAGTTTGTGTAGAGAGAAGGAGATGAGGATCAGAGGTAAATAAGTCTGGTGAGCTAGAAACCTTTTGATTCTAGGAAACTTGGATAAGTCAGTAGCTTTGTGAGCACTGAATAAGTGGGTTTTGGAGCCCAGTGTGTGTTTTTGCTTGCCCGCTGGGTGCAAGCTAGAATTAAAGCTGATGGATCACCAGTTCTTGGCTCCGTTGTTTCATCACTGACTGTTAGAATCTAATGTGAACCTGCACTGGCCAGGCTGCTGAGATGGTGGCCTCGACTACTGGCTTTATAACTAGCATTATGTAACTCTCAAAAAACAGGTGTTTTATAGCATTTATATTTTTCTAGCCTTTCATTTAGTTTAAGTTGAATATATTTTCTTGAAGAGTTAAAGCTTAACTTCTTTATAAGTGTTAACAGATAGTTCTTTAAAAAAATAAAAATGTTTATTGCAGTGTTGTACAAAACGTTTCCAGTCATAAAGTCTATATATTACAAGTCATTAAAATAAAGGGATGATTTGTTTAAAAAGTCAAATTTTAAATCCCGTACAAATGTAAAATAAATGTAGGTCAAATTTATCATTTGAGAAAATTAAAGAATTCAAAAGAAAATTTAAAGAACACAATTATGTGACAATCAGGCATCCTATATGCATTTGCAATCAGACATAAAACTGGCATATATATATATATATATGGAAATAATCACAATCTACTGGTCACAATTATATGCATTGTTATCAGTTTTCTTTAACATAACTGAGTTTTAAAATAGCTCAAAGATGATAAAAGGTACATTTCATTCATTTCAAAGTCTATCACAATTTTTATTGGCTTAGAGAAAGACCATGATAAGAATACAAAACTTAGAAACATATAGTCAGTAATATTCTTCCTCCTCACAATAAGTATCATCGTTTTTAGCATCTCCTTATTTTTGTTTTAAGTGTTTTATAGTGCATGTTAAGGCCAAATTAAATTATGGGCATCTGAATACACTTTTATCACCATGTTCTTTTTGTCAAAAACCACATATTGTGAATTTAGCACGTGCCAGTTATTAAGTGACTGCTTATTGGCACAGTAACAGTGAAGAGATAGTGCTGGACTTGTCTTCATGGGGCTTACATTCTTGAAGTGAGTACTAACAAGGAGCCAGGCAGTCATAATATTGTGGTAACAGCAAGGCGCTAAATCAATGAGGTTTCTTATGGGAAATAAACATGTAAACATCTGAGAGGTTAGTGGGAATGGTTCTGGTTACCAAGGTAAAGGAGGTGAGAAACATTCCAATAAGAGGATTATGTGATGGATAGGCTGGGCTATAAGAGATCCCTGAGATTTAGAGGTGCTCACAGAATGTCAGCAGTCCACAGCTCACCGAGTGCCTGCCTCATAAATCATGTTGCAAGGTTGGCACATCTGCATTGCAAAGGCCAGAAGAAAAATTTAAATGTCATTAGCTATTTTTTTTATCAAAATGTTCTCATTATTTAACTTTTAAATTTTCATGATTTTTATAATTTACCTTGAAATAATGAAACACATTAGAAAGAATAATCCAAACATTTGGAATTTGAGACTGCTTACATTCATTTTAGTTTTTCTATATCGGTTTATACTTACTACCATATAGCCTGGTTTCTTTAATTCCTTCACAAATCCCTTAATCCTTCTACACCATGACCAAGAACTCTTTTTTTTTTTTATTTACGAAAAAAGAGCTTCTTTTTTTTCCAGGCAGAGACTATTTTTGTATTCCTCTGTGTTTTTACAAAAGTAGCCATGTAGGGGGTTCACTTATTCACAAAGTTCACAAGGCAGAAAGAATATAACCAGTTCAGGTTAATACAGCAAGAGGAGTAAATGTGAAAGCTACACTTTTAACAAGAAAAATAATCATATAACAGTGAAATTCCACTTCTTACACAGAGCTATGTATATATGCAAGTTCACACGGTATATGTGAAATCTCTAAGGCCATTTATTTCCTTGTTTATTATCTTGAGGTTTCAACTTATTTTGATGCACCTGATTATATGTTTATTCAGATAATAGTAGATTAGAACTCAGAGATTATAAAACTCAGGTATTTAGTAAGTGCATTAGCAAATAGTTTGAACTATGAAAAAGAGTAAAAATAAATCCTACTCTATTACAGCATAATGCAGTATTTAATGGCTTTAATAATGCCTTTATTTCAGGGAAGGGATACTTATTTTCAATACCTTCTTTTTAAATAAAATATGGAATGAACATTTTATTTTATATATTAAAAACAAATCAATTTAAAAATCAGATACATAAAGAATTAAGCATTATCAAACATTAGCTATTTGGTAATTACACTGGTGATGATTCTTAATTTCCTCATACTGGCCAGTCAGATGTGTTATAATAAAACCCTTGTAAAAAGGCTTAATCTATTAGAAAACAAAGTTGTAGAGTTCTTGGGTTAAAAGAAGAAAGATCGTTAGGAGAAACCAAGGACACGGGACGTTATTCTAGTTAAGAGAGCAAATACAGAAGCACATAGGGAGGAACACGGTGATGTCTAAGGAGTAACTGAGGAGTTCTGTCCATTTTCCATGCAGCTTTGGAGAAGGATTTTTGCTGTGGTTTGTAGAACATCCAAAGAAACGGCTAACAATTATTGCAAAGGCTTATCTCTTCTGCCAGGTAGCTATGGCAACAAATTGTTCCATGGTATGCAGGAGATATTTTTGTGTCAGAAACTTGGCGATGTCTTGAAGAGGACAAAACTATGTTAGAGAATAATGGGAATATGGTAACCCTGGGGTCTACAGGAGAAAGTACAAGGTGCAGGTTTGATAGAAAGGTAGGTGATGGAGCTATAGGAAGTGATTGCTTACAGTCTACCTTTTATATGTTTGATAAACGTTATGTCGTTCCTTCTGTTTATTTGATTTAAAGTAAATCTGTGTGAAAAGTGCACTCCTGGTATTTCAGGTATTACCAGGAGAACTGAGAGGAGGGAATGTGCTCATTGCTTTCTGGCTGCTTTCACCTAAGTTTTCTTCCTAGTCTTCCATGTACCCTGATAAGTTCAGGTAGGTAGAATAGTGGCTCCCAAAGATGTCCACATCTGCTCCTCACACTGCGAACGTGTTATCTTACATGGCAAATGGAACTTTTCAGATATGACTAAATTAAGGACATTGAGATTGGGAGATTATTTTGGATTATTTGGGTAAATTTGATAAATCCTATAGTCCTTCAGAGCAGAGATAAACCTTTCCTCACTGCAGTCAAAGGGAGATAGGACTTTGGAAAGATGGCCAGAGGGGTGCAACACTGATGATATTGAAGATGGAGGAAGGGGTCTGTGTGGGAATTTCTAGAAGCAGAAAAAAATAAAAACAAATTCCTAGAGTGTCTAGAAAGAATGCAGCTCTGTCAAAACCTTGATATTAGCTCCCATGCTCAAATTTTATCTTAATGAACTGTAAGAAAATAAATTTGTGTTGTTTCAAGACAATAAGTTTGCAGCATTTTTTTTGCAGCAGCAATAGAAAACTTACATATATATTTTTCTCATTGTCTGTCTCCCCATTTTCCATATATTCACTCTCGAATATAAATCTCAAAAGGCATAAAATATCCATTTTCTCCAGTGCTCTATCCCGAGGATATTTTAAAATGCAGCAGGTGTGCAATAAATCTTTAGTAAATGAATGGATAATTGAATGAAAAGAAATTGAATAGAATTTATGAAAATTTATTTTAGTAAATTTGTTAAAATAACAGTATCATATTATATATCCTCATGATCACTACTAAGCACTTCTGTCTAGACTGTTTTATTTGTGTCGCAAAACACTTCTTATGTCATGTTTTACAAAGGTGGAAGTAGATATTTACGAACTTTAAGATACATACCCCTATTTTTATTATTTTTTTATTAAGACTAATAGCAAACTAACATTTCAAAAGCAACTTAAACAGGCAGGACATACTATGTAATTTGACAAAGTTCAGACATTGAAGAAGGGATTGTACATAAGGAAGAGAGCTGGCAGCCAAGAGATGCTGCACAGAGTAGCAGTAAATTGGGCTCAGTTCTGTAGTATAGGGCTTTAGCTTTACAAATCTAGACAAGGGATATAATTGTTGTTTTTGGAAGCAATCAGGTTCCCCAGGGACAACCTTCATTCATTCATTTAATAATATTGCTGATGCTTGCTATGGGCTAAGTGTTAGTTTAGGTACTAAGGATACAGCAAAGTACATAGTAAACAAAAATTCCAGTCCACATGAAAACCATATTTTAATGGGAGAGGTAGGCAATAAACAAACAAAACAAGAAAATATGAAGTATATTATGGTGATTAGACCTATGGAGAAAAATATGGCAGGACAAGTTGAATAGAAAGACAGTACCTGGTGTTTCTTTGACAAGGAAGTCTAGGGAAATTTTCAGTGAGCAAGTGAAATTAGAACAAGAATTTATTGAGTTACCACTTGGAGACAGCAAGAGAGTGAGCTACCAAACTCAGGGAAAAAAATTCTACGCAGTAAAAACAATAATAGCAAAGAGCCTGGTGTATTTGATAACCTGCACAACCATTACATAATTGCTATGCTGTTAATTAAATAGGTTTAATGTAAAAATGTTTAATTGTATTGAAGACTTTCAAACTAGACAGCAAAGCATGACCCAAAGAAGTACTTCTCAATTTAGTGTGTCAAATGCTTCAGTTTTCCAGCCATTGGGAATATTATTTAATTACTGAGTTTTCAACTGTCAGGTCATACTTCACATTTGTCGACATTTTGGGAGCTTGGACCCAAAGTCATATTTCATTGAGTTATCTACCAACAGAAAGGTCATTCATTGTCATCTGTCTTAACATTCTTTTATTATCAATAATGAAAAGACTTCCAAGAGTATGGCCTGAATATTCTAGATATGACTATAATCCTTTGACATCTGATATAAAAAATGTGAAGGAAGTGAAATCATCATTGTTCTAAGTCTATGTTTAGGGAGAGAATGATCCAGGTCAAATGAGGATTCTGTGAATTATGAGAACATGACATCATTTTCTTATTTGTAGAACTGAATCACTCAATTATATCACAAAAAGCAATAACTTAATTTGAACACAAAATGTAAAGTCAAGTGAGTAAAAAAAAAAAAAAAAATCCAGGACTTTCCACAATAATCAGTTCACATGAGCTCTTTAAATTTTTTGATTATCATAGATCTTTCCTTCTCAATAGGCACTAGCTTATAAATCTTGGCTTTGCTAATGTGTAGGGAGGGGTTAAAAACCAAAACCAAGGATGCTTCACTGGGGTTAGATAGAAAATATTTTGAATTATTGAGTAATCAAATGAAATGAGAACTACATAACTTATAATGAAGGATATAACTTTCCAAAAGTGACCACTTTTGCCTCAAAAGGCTTATTACTGGAAAAGTTTCTTGGTCATAGAATCAGATCAAGAGAGGATATTATGTCAAAAGAACTACTTCATTTGGTCAGAGTAAGGACAAATGTACTTTCTGAGTCTCCAGTGTGTATCCTATTTATCTCTTCATTCTTTTGATGAACATTCACTGAATGAACATCTACTTAATACGAGGTAGGTTTTCTTGACTAAGGATATGGTAATAAAGAAAACACAAGTCCCTACCCTCCTGAAGCTTACACTTCAGTAGGAGAAAAAAAAATACAGTATCAGAATTTTTTAAAAATTAGGTTTCAGTTTTTCAAGTAAATTCTTTCAGTTCAGGTTATTTGCTGTGTTCTTTTCTATAGTGTCTCTATGACTTGAATAGTGCTTGATAAATAAATATATCAAAGCCTTTTCTGTTTGATCCCCTTTTATTATAGCTATTATAAAAACAATTCAATGTGTTTTGGCTCAGCCATGTTTTATACACTATGTTACGGCTTCAGCTATGTTGATATATGTTCCTACATTTTCTGTTACTCGTTTACAGAATTGTTTTAGGGTTTGTTATTTCTAAAGATGTCTGCTCTAATCTACTACATTAAAAATATCTTTTTAAGACTGAAGCCAATTTACAGGCTTTGTAAAACTTTAAAATATAGGTATATGATAAAAAATAATATCTACTTTCTTATTTTCTTATCATCTTTCACAAGGTTCTTTGGTTTTCTCTCCTAGGAAACCTGGTGCTCACCTTTCTGTATCTCTCCCTGAATACACCTTTGGATCCACAAAATAAAAATTCTATATTATATTTTTATTTCTTCTTTTCCCCAAATGTAGGAATATGCTATGAAGACTTGCAGAGTTAGGGTAAAATATCAGAGACAGCAAGGCACCTTAGGGTGAAAGCCCTGAGTGGGCGAGTGTCCAAGGGTCTATACGATCCCATATTGGAAACAGCAAAACAGCAGGATAAGATGCAATAGCAAGAAATATTTAGACTCTCAGGATAGAGATTAAAAGTTAGCATGTTCCTTGTCCTTTACTGCACCTTGTGAAAACGTCTGCTGTCTGCTTCCTTGAGTTACTTGTACTGGCTAATAAATATCTGAGTAAGGCAGGGGATGGGGCTTCAGTCTTTCAGTCTGAGGACCAGGGCTGTTGCCTCCCCTGAAACCCTCAGAGCATGTCATCTGGTCTCTAAGCAGTTTGTTATCATCATCATGACAAGTGGTGCCTTTGTGTAAGGATCAGGAACCAAATGTAAGGTTTGTTATTTTGAGTCATTTATTGTCACAGCAACAAGTTGTTCCCCACATAAAGAACCAGAAGAAATGACCTCCCAAAGCCTGGCAAAGGAAAAGGGTATCTGCTTATCCCATTTGGTAAGGGAATAATCCTTAAATGCTTGCAGCAGGTCACTCTTAATAATTAAATAAAAAGGCCAGGGGAGCCTGACCAGGTGGTGGCACAGTGGACAGAACATCAGACTGGGATACGGAAGACCTAGGTTCAAAACCCCGAGCTCGCCAGCTTGAGCGCGGGCCCATCTGGCTTGAGCAAAAGCTCGCCAGCTTGGACTCAAGGTCATTGGCTTCAGCAAGGGGTTGCTCAATTTGCTGAAGGCCCATGGTCAAGGCACATGTGGAAGAGCAGTCAATGAACAACTATGGTGTCGCAAGGGCAACGAGAAACTAAGGATTGATGCTTCTCACCTCTCTCCCTTCCTGT
Source organism: Rhynchonycteris naso (assembly GCA_037038555.1). Taxonomy (NCBI): domain Eukaryota; kingdom Metazoa; phylum Chordata; class Mammalia; order Chiroptera; family Emballonuridae; genus Rhynchonycteris; species Rhynchonycteris naso. The sequence goes on along the minus strand of CM072996.1, from coordinate 285,734,536 downwards.
CCGTCTGTCTCTATCTATCCCTCCCTCTGACTCTCTCTCTGTCCTTGGAAAATAAAAATAAAAATAAAAATTTAAAAAAGAAAGGCCAGGGGATTTTCCTTTCCCTTCATCTCTCCTTCATTGTGGAGAATTCCCTTTCCCTTGAGCAGTGGAGTCTTAGTTAAAGCTATAGGAACTCCTTCAAGCTGCAGGATGTCAGATCAGATTTTAACTGCCTTCTTGCTCACAATTCAACAACAAAGCCCTTGGTATCCAAAGGAGGGAAGTTCAGACTTAGAGGACTGGGAAAGCACTTTTACCAAGGGGATGGTTGAAGCAATCGGGACTGGATATGAAATGACCCCTTGTAATTAGAAAGGGCTTGTAAAAACTGTTCTCACCTACTAGCACAAACCTCAGACCAGCCCCTCCTCTAAATATTTCACTGACCTCAGCCAGCAGAAAGTAGCTACAAAAGAGACCTTTAGCCTTTTTCTTAAACAACAAAAGGCTGGAATATTAGATTTGAGTCAAGAGTTCTTTAAACCCAGAGTCCCTTTAAAAACTCAAATTCCCCCACCTAACCCTCCCCTCACCTTAAGCAAGCCCTCCCTTCCCGGGAAGGTTCTATGACGTATCCTTGTGACAGGACTTGAGAAAAGACCTGGGGGTTGGGAAAGGGAGATGGTCTGTGACCAAGGCTACAAACCTGTTAAAACTGTGGGGAAAAACAGACATTTTCAGAAAGATTATAACTGTGTAGCTTGGCTTTTGTGTGTGCCCTGAGAGGCTAATTAAAACTCAATCTGAAAGTTCCTTATAAATTTCTAGCAAAGCAGATTATAAAAAGCCAATCTGATCAATTACTGTAAGTGTTGTGTTTATGCAAATTACCAGGCCAAGTTGAAACTAGATTTAATACCGTAACTAGGATAATCTTAATTTGGCTCTTTGAAAAAAAAAAAAACCAAAAACAAAAACTGAAGGTAATTTTGGGAAGTAAAAAAAAAGAAAGGAGGTCATTTAAATATCTTAAAGCTTTCTCCTAGAGACCTGGAAATTATTGTAATTCTGAAAATAATAGGAGAATTAACACCTCTTAATGAGAGGAGGCATGCCAGGACTTCAGTGTAAAGAGAAAATAAAGAGGACACTTTTAAAATCCAAGCAGTTCCATACTCCATCCCCCTCCCTTCTTTTCTGTCATCCTGGAAGGCTGACAAGGACAAATAGTTTTGCCTTCTCTGCAATTATTAATAATACTGTAAAAAAAAAGTTATGCCAAAGTTTTTTAACCAGTGGTCTAGAAAAGCATTTGATATTACTACTCGTTTAAATTTGATTAATGTCTTTTGAAGTTCTTAACAAAAGTATATTTGTTTTTCCTAGGTTTACAAAGGTTCCTGTTATCTGTTATGTCTTCTCAATTATAAGTTTGTTTACCAATGAAAGAGACTGTTTCTAAAGGTCATGAGATATGTTCATAGAAGTATCAATCTAAAATTGCTAATTACTGACTGAGTTGTCACTGAAAGTTAAGGTTTTTAAAGTTGAGAACTCTGATTAATTAGAAAGAAATAGTATGGTTTTAATAATAAGAGGTATAAGGTATGGAGGTACTTTTGAAAGAAAAAGAAAGTAAATTGTTCTGAAAGCTGATTATTTCTGAATGGTGAAGAAGGTTTGTGTACGTTGCAGAAGGTTTGTGTAAGTTGCAGAAGGTTTGTGCAGGTTTCAGAAGGTTTGTGTAAGTTGCAGAAGGTTTGTGCAGGTTTCAGAAGGTTTGTGTAAGTTGCAGAAGGTTTGTGCAGGTTTCAGAAGGTTTGTGTAAGTTGCAGAAGGTTTGTGCAGGTTTCAGAAGGTTTGTGTAAGTTGCAGAAGGTTTGTGCAGGTTTCAGAAGGTTTGTGTAAGTTGCAGAAGGTTTGTGCAGGTTGTAGAACATTTGTGCAGAGGGAAGAAACAAAAAGAGAAGGAACTGAGAAAGTAAAAACAGATGAGAAAGGAAGAAAGGAAGGACTTTAGAAAAAGAATTGTCTTGAAAATAAAATAAAAAGGAACATTAGAACATTCTTAAAGGCATCAGGAGCTTGAGAAATGCACCCAGACTTGCAGGTATTACAGAAGATGCTAATAGTCTTCTTAAGCCCCAACTGCACAAACAAAAAAGGAGGAGTCAGGAGGAGAGACTCACCCTGTAAGAACAATTGCAGAAGATGTTTTTACTCTTAATTTAATTTTTTTTACACTTCCTCATCTGGACTATTATATATAGCAAAGAGGCATTTTATACCAGCCTAAGACTCTTGTGTTGTACTGGGGTGTATTAGCTGGCCCTGAGTGGCAGAGTCCAGTCAAATTACTAACCTAGGGGTGTGAGTATGTTGCAATTTTGTCATCAACAGGTCCTCTCTGAATACCAGCAAGAAACATGAAGCCTTATCATAAATTGGCACTAGCACCTGGAAAGCAACTGGTTCCAGAGATCCATAAGCTGATAGTGAATTCACCTCTGCCGGAAATAAACCTAAAAAAGAGAAGGACATCTAACTCAATCCCAAGCACTCAGGCAGTGCCTGACATCACCTGGGATATTTTGAAACATCTATCCAGGTGTGCTAAAGAACGTTTGCAAAATACAGACACACCTGTAACCTCTAAAACCCTGCTTCTTTCTATACTTGCCTTTCACCTTCTACTGCAACTACCTAAGCATCTACCTCTCTGTTAATCTTTACTAAAACAAAAAAAGGGTTTATGTAGGAATATGCTGTGAAGACTTGCCGAGTTAGGGTAAACAATCAGAGAAAGTGAGGTGCCCTAGGGCAAAAGACCTGAGTTGATAAGAGTCCAAGGGCCTCTCTGACCCTTTTTTCTTTTTTCCTCTCTGACCCTTTTTTCTTTTTTCCTCTCTGACCCTTTACTGGAACAGTGCATGCTGGAAACAGCAAGACAGCAGGATAAGATTCAGTAATTCAGTAACAGAAATGTTTAGGCTCTCAGAACAGAGATTATAAGTCAACATGTTCCTTTTACTTTAATTCACCCTCTGAAAATTTCTGCTGTCTGCTTCCTTGAGTTATTTGTTCTGGCTAATAAATATCTGAGTAAGGCTGGGGACAGGACTGCAGTCCTTCAGTCTGTGTACCAGGGCTGTTGACTCCTCTTGACTCCTCAGAGCATGCCATCTGAACTCCAAGTAGTTCATTGTCATTGCAACACCCCAACACTGTAAGTTTACTTAACTAGTTATTGGAACACTCCTCATATCAAGTAAATGTTCATGTCCATATTCCCATATTAAGACCTCTCCTCTCTCTCTTCCATTATGAAGAGGATAGGAGAAATAATTGGCAATATAAAAATTTTATGTTTCTTCAGTAGTAATTTTCTGGGAAATTGATTTTTAAATATGTACAGCTACTCTCAATTAAATTATTTTAACTAAATTATTTTTGCTTTGAGTTTTAGAGTTTTATTTTTATTATCAGTAATTTGTTAAAATAGACTTGAAATTTCTAGTTACTTGCTATAATTACTTTACATGGACTGTATATGGTCTCTCAGTTGCTTCAGTAGATTCAAAATTGCAAATAGCTGTCCAATATCAGGAGCTAAATGAAGCTTATGCAGATTCTCAAATAAAGGTTTTAGAAATGTAAGCAGGGAGAGCTATTTGGCTGTTCCACAGATGTTCTGATTGTTACAGGAATTGCATCTTTAATTAAGTTTGTACTCTAGTGCCAGTTCAAAAACTTTGTTTTTCACACAAAACCCAATTATACAGCCAAAAAGATGTTCATGCTTCAATGAGTAGAAAGCCAAGAAAAAGAAGTGTTACAATATTAATGCAAGCTTTATATCTAAACACTGTTGTGATTCCACTATATTAGAGAAATTTTCTGTTATTGCCAATGTTGAAATGTGTAGATAATCACAAAAAAATGGGCGTGGGGGCTGTAGATTCTTTTTTCTGAGGTTAGGTAATTTAAAAGTATGGAATACTAATATTTCTTGCTGATGATAAAAATATTTCTAGGGAGGCAGAGTTTATTCTGAAACAATAACATATTATTCAAATCAAGTGAAAAGTGACTTTAAATTTAAAACCAAGTTTGTAGTATATTAACATTTTAATAATATTTCATATATTTATAAATATCTACTTCTCATATAAAACACTATTTTACCACTATAAATTTGTGCTTTAGGTAATATAAATTCTCTTCACTTGTTTTTAATCATGTATACATTCAAGGCAAGGAGTTCAATTTTAACTTAGAAAATAAAGACACTGAAATTGTTAAAGATTTTGCTTCCCTTGGTTCAGTCATCAATTTAAATAGAAACTGCAGCCAAGAAATAAAGACAAGGCTGAGATTCAGAAAGAGAACAATGGAAGGATTAGGAATAATTATCCAAAGCAAAGATGTGTCTTTAGACACTAAGCCTATCATCATCCACACCTTTGTATTCCCAGGACTCTGTACAGATGTGAAAGTTGACCAGTAAGAAATGCTGATAGAAAAAACAAAAATAGTTCATTTAAAATATGGCTTTAAAAGAGATCATTATCAATATTCTGAATCTCCATAAAAATAAATAAAATGATCATAGGGCAAATTAATACTGAATCATTGCTTAAAAGGGCAAAATAAGCTATCTTATTTCAGGCACACAATGAGAAGTCAGGATTCTTTGAAAAAAACAACAATACTGGGAAAAATAGAAAGTATCAGGAAAAAAAGAAAACCAAATGAATTGACTCCATTAAAGAAGCCAGAGGCATGAATCTACAGGAGTTAAGCAGGGCTATGGTGGACAAGACATTGTGCTCATCACTTATTCATAGGGTCATTGGGAATCAGAGCTGACTCAGTAGCATATAACACACACAAGTTTTTAGAGACAATAAATTGAAAAGCAAGTAACATTTTTACTGCTTTGGTACAGAATTAAAATGATGAAAAGAATACACAAAAACATAATAGTATTTTAATGTAGACAAAAAGATTGAAGATATTGCCCATAATGTAGTTATTAATGTCCATCAAACTTACACAACATAGCTCTCTCTACAGTTATGCCCCAAAACATGAAAACTTGAAATTTTAAAATAGTAAGCTCAGATTTTTCTTTCTACTATTTACTAAAGTATATTAAAATTTCATTTGTTTTGCAACAGTACATCTTATTAAAAATATAATTCTCTAAAGTCAAGATGCCAAGATTCTCTTGAATTTTTTTATTTATATGGTTTCATGTAAGTAGATTTTCTAGGAAAGTTAAAATGCTATAAAAATTAAAGAAAAATGATAAAAATATTTTGTAAAAAACTGAATATTTCAGTGTCTTAGTTTTTTGACAAGATCATTATTCAGCTATATAGGTAAATCTAGTTTAGTTAGATTGGTACTTTTTGCTTTCTTTATTTTTTTTTAGAAATTTAGAATGGTACAATTAAGTTCAAATCACGTAACCTCTTTGAGCTAATTTACTGAGATTTCTTTGTACTCTAGTATATTTACATATATGTAAATTAATATTTCATAATATATGTTACCATATTGAGTTTCTCATTGACATGAGCTTGGAGAACATGAAGGAACACCTTCCTTCTATGTAATATTTCCTTGGAGCAACTTAGACAATAGTCCAATTTCTCTAAGACTAGGTAGTAAAGTCCATATATAAATTAAAGTGATATAAATATGAGAAAAATATCTCAAGTTGGTGACTCTAACTCTAGAATCTAACTCAAGTTATAGAAAAAAAGCACCTCAAGCTGTCTGTATTTATTTTCAGGAATGGTATAGTTTTCTTCAATCACTTCCTTTCACCATCCCAATTATACTTTCTGCTGCCCTGCAGTAGACATAAAATGTAGCTTACTTAAAAAATATGTTCTTTCTATTTGAGAACAAAGTTGGAAAAAAATAAAATGAGAACAATTTACGCTACTTCTCTAATGTTGGCTATCATATTTTTAATTCTATCTGCATCACAGGAGGAAACAAGTACAAATAAAATACTTGTTATTGTTACTGATTGAGTATTTTGGGTATGTTTTTGAAAGTTGAAAGTGAGATTTCTAAATTTATATTTTGGTTGTTTCATGCAGTATTAACTAAGCTAGCTTTATTGACCAGAGAGATGTATCGTCCAGACAAGTGACATATGATTTAAAACCCTGTGTGTGCATTAGGCTGGCACCATCAGCTGGCTGCAATTCTCTAACTCCAGATTTTCCATTCTCTACTTGAACCACATGTATTTTCCCATGCACTTTGGAAGTTTTTATTTTATTGGCACTGCTGCCTTTCCTGGTTTTGAAATCCTTGCAAAGAACAATAGCCATTAGCCTGAACAATTTTACTAAACATTATTAACCTTTGGATGTTTGTTGATGTCACGGGTACATGGATTGCAAAACAATGTCTCAAACCTCGAAGTAGAAATTTTACATATTAAAACCCTTATCCACTTTACACAACAAATCCTAATTTAGACCCCTCCAAATACATTTGTCTCAATAGGTATAGAATTGTCTCAGAAGACACAAAGACCCATCTTGCAAATGTAGCTTTCCTTCATCATTCCAATACCCTGCCTGCCATTTGAAGATGAGTGTTCTCAGACAGGTCTCATTAAATCTCTCTTTATTACGTTAGGCTTGTGACAAATTATATCAGTGTTAGTCTTTTGATGTTACGAAAGATTGTAGGTCGTTCTAGTTATACCTGGATATATACTTCTTCCTCAATGCCTGTGCTATGACATTCTTTTTCCTCTTATCATATTAGAAAAAGGTGACACATACAGTACCAAAAGAAATAGTTTATCTATAAATGTTCTTGTCCATAGATATGAACATACAATGTATGAGGGGACAAAGACAAGTATTTATATATTAGAATAAAAAAGAAATTCAGGCTATGTCTGTTTTTTTTTTTTTTGGCACTAGCGGACTACTTAGCTCTTTTGAATTTGTTGGTATTCACTATGTGGCACTTCATGTTTGCGTATTCTTTGTTTTAAGATTCGTCGTTGTCGCTTCCACTTTTGGAGCTCACCGGCCATTCATAGATGTAACTGGAAAAAGATACTTTGGCAAAAACGTATGCATGTTTACTCAAATCCATATTCTTCCCTTCCCCTTGCTCCTCTTTAGGGACACAACTAGATAATATTTCCCTATCTCATTTACTGTTGAAATGGCGATGTGACTGGCTTCTAGCTAAAAGATTGTGAGTAGAAGAGATGTGTGCATTTCCAGCTCAAGCCTTTTATGAAATGAATGTGCCTTCTCTTCACTTTTTCCTCCTTCACTGGCTAAATGCAAGGGATGATGGGGCCCTAAGGGATGGCAGAACTCCTAAATGGATATCTGGATCACTGAGTAAGAAGCTGGAACCCAGAACCACTGAGTGAAAATAACCTATTGTTGATTTGAATAACGAATGCCTTTTTGGATTGTTGATGTAAACAAAAATAATCTTTATGATTGAGTCACTATATATTTTGGAGTCTATTTGTCACAACAGTTAGCTTACTCTGATAGATAAATATCAACTTAGACTTTTAAAATTTACTGAACATGTATTAATTAATGCTAAAATGAAAGAATAAAGCCACTAAAGTTGTAAGTGTAATATGAATATTGTTGGTACCATAGAAATGCCATAAGTAATAGAGTTGAGTTGGCTTAAGAGCAAAAGCACATTTAAGCTAAGAGTTCCAGGTAGAGTTACTAAGCAAATACTTTTTCTTTATTTTAATTATTTTAAATTTTATTTTTTAATTATAGCTGAAATTTAATATTGTATTAGTTTCAGGTGTAAGGTATAGTTGTTATAACTTATAAATTATAGCTTATGATGTGATCCCTTTAATAAGTCTAATACCCATGTGGCACCACACACAGTTATTATAATATTATTGGCTCTATTTCTTATGCTGTGCTTTACACCCCCTGATTATTTCATAACCGCAAATTTGTACCTATTAACCCCTTCAACTTTTTCACTCAGCCCATAACCACCCTCCCATCTGGCAACCATCAGTTTTCTCTCTGTATTTATGAGTCTATTTCTGCTTTATTTCTTCATTTATTTTTAGAAATGTTTTAGTAAATTTATCAGGTTGAAATTGGCTAATAAAATTATATAGGTTTCAGGTGGACAATTCTTTAATATATTTTCTGCATATTGCATTGTATGCTCGGCAGCCCTCGTCAAATCTCCCTCCATCACAATATATCCTCCCTCTAGCCTCCACGTAAAGATAAATAGCATATGATTTCACTTACATGTGCAATCTAAAAAATAAATAAATAAATGACCATTATGCTGTTTGTTTACTATGTTTATTATTTAATTTTTAAATTGATTTTAGCAAGAGAGGAAGGGGTTGAGAGAGAGAGGGAATGAGAGGAACGTCAAGCCGTTTTTGTATGTGCCCTGACCAGGGATTGAACCAGGGATTGAAGTAACTTTTGTGCTTTGGGATAATGCTTTAACTACCTGAGCTATCTGGCCAGGGTATGTTTATTATGGTTTTTAGATCCCACATGGAAGTGAAGTCTTATGGTATTTGTCTTTCGCTGACTTATTTCAATTAACATAATACCCTCTAGGTCCATCCATGTTGTCGCAACTGGTAACATCAGAATGGCTATCATCAATAAATCAACTAAGCAAATATTTTTTTGATTTGGTAAAAGTTTTAGCTTTCCTTAGGCCTTATTTTTTTATTTTAATCCTGAGTATTGAACTCTCAGATTATAACCATCCCTAAAGCCCTATTCTTGATTTCGTCCATCTGTCTCTACAAGTCTGTTTTTGATTTCTGGGCCTTCAATGAGTCAGGAAAGCACTTTTCCTCTGACTACAGATAGGTACCTGTAGGTTACAGCCCATCCCCCATCATTGTGGCAGAGGCTTGCTTTGGTGCTTTATAATATTTCTTTGCTTTTGGGCTCATAAATATCCTCTGCCCGGCTCATGAATATCCTCTGCCTGGTTAACTTTTCTCTGCTTTGAATGATTTATCATTGCTAATTGGATTTATTAACCAATTCTAAGGATGATTTCCATTTTGGCTGAGCCAGCATGTTTTTACTCAGAGCTTTCATTGAGTGAGCTAGGACATGGTTTCTCTAGGAATCATGTGGTTTCAATGATATTTGCTCACAGTACATGGATCTTTTAACACTGTCAGATAACTTCCTATGATGTTTAAACTAGGACTCCCAATTCCTATCTGAATGGTGCTGTTAACTCTTAGATCATCTGAAGTGTAGATGCAATTGACATTCCTGAGGTCAGTTAATGACAGACTTCGGTTACTTGGTCCATTCACTTTCTCAGTTTCTGTTCAGGGTTGAATCATGTTGCAAGTATTAGAAAGGAATAGTGGCTGTAATATAATAGAAATAAACCTAGATTGGAATTCAGGCAACTTGAGTCCAATTCAGGCTCACAACTTATCAACCAAGTATATTTCTGACATTGAAATATCTCAATGAAATATTAGTGATAAGAAAAAAACTTATTATAGAGTTGCTGCAAGAATTTAATGAAATTTTGCACCTGAAAGCACTTAACAAATGTTCTACAGATCTGGTATTTTATTTGTATAGTAAGTATAGGTATAATGTTTCCAATGTTTCTCAATGTTATTAGAGTATATACTATTTTAAACACATAATAACAATATGTAAGATATTCACAAATTTAAGTGGAAGTTCTGTCTCTCATATTTGTGGAATCCTTTTATCTGTTTATATAAATAATTGCTCTGGGTTTCTTTTTCTACATACATTTTAAATAAAGGCTAAAATAAAGACCATCAAGTCAATGAGAATCATTAGGATGAATCCTGTGGGCCCAGTGAATTTCAGCAATAGAAAAGCCATCCCTGAAGTCTACTGGCCTCAGACCCATCTGTCTGCCTCTTTGATAGCTCTTGGCACACAGAATATTATTTTGGAGGGATAACTTTGTAGTTGAGCAGCAAGGCCTGCTGCTTTGGGATATGAGCTGAGACATTTCAGGAAATGTCTGTCACAAGCAAGAGAATAGGCAGATGCTGCTAACCAGTCCAGCAGGAGCCGTGAGCAAATTACAGACCATTGAATCTTTTTGTAAGCTGATTTTTTCCAAAGATGCTGCTTCACTTCATGCTCCGTTTCTTCTGAGTGCTTCTTTTTGTTATACTTTCACCCCTGCCTTAGAAATGCTAATGATTCTTGCCTATGATGCCTTAGATTAAAAGAAGATAGCACATGGAATTTTTAGATTAGGTAAAATTGAAATATTCCACTTTTTACAAAGAGCAACTAAATTCTTACAACACTCTGTGTTGTCAGATATCACAGAGGTTTAACTTTGTGAACCAATTCCCTAACCTGTTCCCATTGCATCATTCTTGACTCTAATATTCAATTCTGAATGAATAAATAAATGATATAATATACAGTATTAGTTTTGATTTGTTATGCATTTTCTTTCAGTAGACATCCAAAAAAGATAAATAAATTGATAGACATAAATTTCTCTTCAGATTAAAAATATGTGTTCAGATACACTTATAAAAATTTCCATTAAAAAAGATGTTCTTTCCCTGGATGATTATACAGCAGTTTTAGTGTGGCTGAGAATAATATGTTCTCTGATAATTAAAACTTGACCTACTTTATTTGAGACAGATAAATATTTGCCTAAAACCACAACCTTAATAAAATAAAAAAGAGCCTTTGAGAAAATGAAAGGGTAGATATTTTGGCTGTCTGACAACCTCCTGTCTGAAGACTAGACTTTTAAAAAAATATTTGTCATTGAGGAGATGGTTCTTTTATTACATGGTTTTTTGGGGAAACAATTTTAAGCTTCTTTTATTTTTAAATTTTTATCATAGAGTTAGTATTACAAATTCCCTTTCTGAAAACTTCTTTAATACCATTGATATTTTTGCATAAGCTACTAAAATGAAATATTACAATATGGGTAGCTCAAACAGCAGAAATTTACTTTTTCCAGTTTTGGAGTCTTGGAAATTCAAGATCAAGATGTTGGCCAATTTTGTTCCTGGTGACAGTTTTTTTCCTGGTTTGCAAAACAGCTACATTCTGCTGTATCTTCACATAGCGGGGGAAAATTAAAGCAGGGACAAGAAAGGGAGAAGATGATTTATAGATAGATGATAGATAGATGATAGATAGATAGATAGATAGATAGATAGATAGATAGATAGATGATCGATATTCCTGATATTTTTTCTTATAAAGAAACCAGTCCCATCATAGGGACTTCACTTTTATAACACTATTTAAGCCTAATTCCTTCCCAAAGACCCCATCTCCTGATAACATCACATTGGGGATTAGGGATGCAGTGTATAAATTCAGAGGGAGATGCACATTCCATCTATAGCATACCACAAGGGAATCTGTGCTGTCACTTTTCTGAAGAAGAACTGGCCACATCATAATTAATGATAAGTGCTCAGATACAACAAAGCAAGTTTCAGTGGGAGCTATTAAGAGTTGCTCATTAACAATTGATCAAGATTATCTAGTGGTTTACAATTAAGAACCAGGGCCACTGTAAACACTTCTCAAATTTTACAGTGTAAAGTCAACACAAAACGATATTAGTGTAATTATCAGTGATGATTCTTGGCTTAAGTAAATCAAATGAAAACATTAAAATTGCTTCACTTTTACTGTATTTGTTACTTTTTATTTATGGCTAATAATCCTGGTATTCCACATAAATGATTAATTTAGCAATTCTTTTTCAAAGCAAAATTTATTCTAGAGAAACAAATCACTTGATTTAAAACATATTAAATAAGTTCTTGGATAAGACAAAATCCTAAAATTGGTACATTTGCAAATAACCTATAAGAAAATTATAACTTTTAACTGTTTCCTCTATAAATACCTGTAGCAATTCCTTTTGTGACCTTTTGTTGCACTCAAAATTTTTTATGGACAATAGCTCTTATTTTATCTATTTAAGATTTCATTTGTTGCATTTTGAACTACGGCCATCTTGCAATTTGCCCTTATGTTCACCACTACCCCTATTGCATACACTGAGCAGTGTTACCTGCTACTGGGACTATAGCAAAATATGTCAAACTAATTCTACATCTTTGTTGGGTTGGTAAGTCATATCTGCAAGAGGAGCTAATTACTATGAACTGTCTTTTACCCAGTTGTAGAATACTAGGAAAATAATAATTGTAATGACTATATGAAATATATACATGAAATTGTCTTAGTAATTGCTCAAAAGTTATAAGGAGATAGTGATCAAATGCATAATATTTTTTTTGTTTCAAATGTTTTTTTGTTTTTTTATTAATTTTAATGGGGTGACACCAATAAATCAGGGTACATATGTACAACGAAAACATCTCCAGGTTATCTTATCATTCAATTATGTTGCGTACCCATCACCCAAAGTCAAATTGTCCTCCGTTACCTTCTATCTGGTTTTCCCTGTGCCCCTCCCCTCCGCCCTATCCCACCCTTTCCTCCCTCCCCCAACCCCGTAACCACCACTCTCTTGTCCATGTCTCATAGTCTCACTTTTATGTCCCACCTATGTATGAAATCATGCTGTTCTCAGTTTTTTCTGATTTACTTATTTCACTTCGTATAATGTTGTCAAGGTCCATCCATTTTGTTATAAATGATCCGATGTCATCATTTCTTATGGCTGAGTAGTATTCCATAGTATATATGTACCAAAGCTTTTTAATCCACTCGTCCTCTGACGGACACTTGGGCTGTTTCCAGATCTTCGCTATTGTGAACAATGCTGCCATGAACATGGGGGCACATTTCTTCTTTTCGAACAGTGCTATGGTGTTCTTAGGGTACATTCCTATAAGTGGGATAGCTAGGTCAAAAGGCAGTTCAATTTTTAATTTTTTGAGGAATCTCCATACTGTTTTCCATAGTGGCTGCACCAGTCTGCATTCCCACCAGCAGTGCAGAAGGGTTCCCTTTTCTCCACATCCTCACCAGCACTTATTCTGTGTTGTTTTGCTGATGAGCGCCATTCTGACTGGTGTGAGGTGATATCTCCTTGTGGTTTTAATTTGCATTCTCTAATTATTAGTGATGTTAAGCATTTTTTCATATGCCCATTGGCCTCATCAATCTTAAAAAGAAAAAATAAAGCAGGAGGTATCACTCTTCCAGATATCAAGGTTTACTACAAGGCCATTATACTCAAGACAGCCTGGTACTGGTATAAGAACAGGTACATAGATCAATGAAACAGAACAGAGAACCCAGAAATAAACCCACAGCTTTATGGACAACTGATATTTGACAAAGGAGGAAAGAACATACAATAGAGTAAAGACAGCCTCTTTAACAAATGGTGTTGGGAAAATTGTTTTGCTTTGTGTGGACACAACATTTGGGTGTTCCATCATGATATTGCTGGTATGTTGTGTTAGGCACAGTTCCCTTGAGAATTTTTTAGAGAGAGGTCAGGTGATTAGTCAGACTTGCTTCCCTGTGGACACTCATTATCAAGGTAGGACAGGCACACTTTTGGTTTACTCTCTTGGTATCACTGTTATTCATATCTGATTCCAATGGTTTCATTCTACAGGAGTTCACAGGACAACCATTCTTATCTCAGGTGCATCTCTATGAAAGATACAGGAATCTAAACTTCTTCATTTTGATTAATAAAATTAATCTGTTTATTTCCTACTGGGCTGAGCAATTTTGTGGATGACTATAAGCAGTGCAGATATGTTGGATTATGTCTTAGAATAGTGTTTTATATACTTAGCAATGAAATCTATGACAAAGGTTATAAAATATTATGGCCTTTTTAGGGCCTGTAAATTCATTGCTAAAATAATAATTTGTAGATTGATCAGCATATGCTTGTTCAGTGTTCAGTGTTTATGCTGAATAATTGTTAGACACATTAGATCATTCTCTCTCTATTCTCATTTGTTATAACACAGACACATAAAAGAAGGGAAAAGTGAACAAATAGAGACTCATAAGAGACAGGACATGAATCTCCCAATGAACATTTATTGCTCACAACTCCAGTGTAATGTAGATATGATTATTATTCGCATTTCATAGACAAGAAAAATGAGACACAGCAAAGTTGATTTGTTCAAGAAGTTGACATTGCTAATATCAAACTTGGCCATCTTACTTCTTTATTCTTTAGTTCTTTCCTTAATACAGCTATTAAAAATGTGGTAATATCTCAATATTTGGATATGGAAAAGAAGAAAATGTGATAGGGAAGGAGAGAGTAGAAGTCTGTTTAGAAACTCTAACTAAAATGTGTTTGCACTCAGCTTTTAATAGAGTGCTCCAATAAGGGTGGCATTAGATTCTTATTTTTCTGCTGCTCCTTTGCTGCAATGCTTTCAGAAAGTATATGGTTGGAATTTTAGGGTGAAATGATATAATTGACAGTAATAATTGACAGTTTTTATTGGCCATTTTTTCCTTTCATGTCAACTAATTTCATCAAAACCCCACCATTATTTCTAACTTTTAATATTAAATACCACCTTATAGCTTGCAACTAGTATAAATAAACCTTTTAGAGTTTTTATTTATTAAAAGCAACATAAAAAATCTTAACTTTCAATATTTAAAAAATCTGCATGGTGGAGTGATCAAAGCAGAGTGGCTGCTTGATCTGTACTTTCCAAGTGCATTCACCCTAAAACACAGTCAAGGGAATAGAAAAGCCATTATGTTGAGTCTCTGTCTCTTTCAGTTTAAATTTAAGATATGCTCACTTCAGGGTAGATGATGAGTATGCTTCAATAAAGCTATTTTTAGGGAGGGACTTCTCAGAATATAATTCTATAATTCTATCTTAAAAGACTTAAGAACGCTTTGCCATATAACATATTTAGAGAGCAGAATTGAGTCTGCTTATATTTATGGCATTTGTTCATCATTGCCCAATCACCAGGGTCTCATACAATCTGGGCAACAGGGAGAGGGATTGGGAAGGTAAGAGTAAAAAAGAGGAGAAATCGACCAAGAAATAGTGAAATTGAAAGAGATATTTTGCCTGAAGAGTCCTTAAAATACAGATACTCAAGCATTTCCTTAGTGGTCTTAAATGAAATTTACATTATTTTTGTTCTATTGAGCATCCAACCTGGATATAAAACCCTAACAATGGATAGAGTTAAACATCACTTTGTTTTTGCTAGTCATTTAGAATATGTAGCTAGAGTGCTGCCCAACCAAAGTAGCACTGAGAGTACTTGGAAAAAGAAAGCTCAATTTAAGAAGATGTAAAGTACCTTCACATAGCTTCGGAGACAATTGGGGCCTCAGTAACTGGCAGTATTAAAAAGGGTTAGAGAAGAAGCAATAATTCTTGGGTGCCCTGTGCTTGTTAATTGACATGGTTATGATACTCAGGAAACTTACTGCCAAATGACTGGAGACATTTCAGTAGGGAACATTTTGCTTAAAACAGGAAAGCCTGAAATAGCAGGTGGGCTGTGAAGGAACAGAGCTGAGAAAAATATTTTTCTAAATCTGACCTTTTAGCAAACCCTGCTCCTGCTTGGCCGCATAACAAATGGTTTTCACATGTCTGGAAAACATTTCTAAACTCCCAGGGAATTTTATGAGTCCTCATTCACTACCTAGTAAATAAAAGAATTTTTAAAAAATATTGATTGATATTAGAGAGAGAAGAGAGAGAGAGAGAGAGAGAGAGAGAGAGAGAGACATTAATTTGTTGTTGCATCTATCCATGCATTCACTGGTTGATTTTTGCATGTGACTTGACCGGAGATCAAATCTGAAACTTTGGCATATTGGGCTGATGCTCTCATCAACAGAATTACCCAACCAAGGCCAGAGAAATATTAATAACAGAATTTGCATGTTTAATTAAAGCATAATTTATGAACACACTATGTACATAGTACTGAGCTAGATGCCTTGGACAATTAAGAAAATCCAATGATTTTGGAAGAAAAATGGCATGTAACATAGAAGTTTTACATAATGGGATGTAATTTTTTAGAAAAATATTTATGACATATATTTTCAGAGGAGGAAAAAGTACAAATGGTTTCAGATGGGTTATAAAAAGCAACATCAGAAAAATAATTTCTGATAAAGAACTTAAAAGATAAGTAGGATTTTTATCAGAAAAGAAAAAACAGATAGATACAAATTTTAAACTCTAGAATCTAAGCTCCACAAAGACATTATTTTCCCTTCAGCAGTGCATGTTCAGAACCCAACATTGTACCTGGAACATTACAGATACTCCATATGTGTTTCTTAAAGAACACTTTCATATTACTGTCTTCTTTTTTTGTGATGATATTTGAGATGATCTAATTAGATAGAAGTTTTTCTCATTGGACTTCACGTTGGCAGTGAATATGGATAAGGGTGACCAATTTCTGTCCCTTATCAATTAAACCTTTCATGGGTTTTCATTTGAATGCAGTCATTAATGAGCAGCTGCCCAGGGTAGTGATAATTATGATGATAATGCCATGCCCTTACACAGTTTCCCTCACCCATGGAAACAGGAGTACTTTACCAACAGTAATTATCATAGCTCTTATGGGAGCGAGAAAAGTATAATTAACCCCATTTACACACGAGAAAGGAAATAGATATTAAGCAACCAGCCTAGAGAGATGTAGGAAGTCACTTAATAGTTTTTAAAATGCCAGCCTTCAAATCTTCTTATTAAGCTTTAAAAACAGTGAATGACCAATATTTCATAATGGTTCAAACCATAAGTTGATTTGTCTTTTTTGGGGGTTGGTAATGACATGACCAAAAGAAAGGTAAGTTTTAAACTTTATTAATCAATGCATCCCTTGAGGCCTAATTTGAATACTGATGTAAATGATGGGTGTTCATAAGTTCAAGAATGTGTACAACTTTTCATTCTTTTATATACATTTACTTGGTTCATATAAATTTAGGGTTGTAATAATTACTCGAGTATCAAGTTGAAATAATTGTGTTTAGTACTCAGTTCTCAAAGATCCTCTGATTCTTCTCCTCACTTATAAAATGGCTCCACTCTACACACTAAGATCAATCTTGGTATCTGTCAAGTGGATCTAAAGAAAAATTGAGTTACATTTTTTTTTTTTTTTTTACGATCAAGGCATATTTACTTGTGATTTTGATTTTATTTTATATTCCACTCCTAGTGATGGAAACCCTCCAGTGAAATATACCGCGCATGTTAGTGTGAATATGTGTGTGAGAGTGTGTTGAGGGATAAGTCAAACATTGTTTCTCTCTTCTTTTATTGATATGTTTGTATCAGGATATTTCTGACACAAGTGAAAAGAAATTAAACCCAAATGGAAATAAGAAAAACTAAGTTCAGTAGCTCTTTTCATTAAAAACTTCAGGGATAGAACTGGCTTTTGGCATAGTTTCTTTGAACTCAAACAGGATGCAATATTTCTCCTTCTCTTGCTCAGATCTCATAAGTGTATGGGCTTTATTTTTTGGCTACATGTGGTGGCATGCTGACAACAGGTGCTCCAATTACAAAATTTTAAATTCAAGTTCAGTGGAGAAGAATATTGACAGAATCTTCCAAGCCATAGCAGACTTTTTATTGTATTATATTGATTCTGATTTTGTGACCTATTCATACTGACCAAATCTTCTTCTCCAAGGCATGCTATCCAAAACATTAGATTGGAAAAACTAGAACCCACAACTGATGTAATGGTAATGTTGAAGTGAATTCTTGCTGAGACCACAATGCATTATATACCACTATGCCTCACTCCTAATCCAATGCTACTGTAACATTTGTGGAGCTGCCAATCACAGTATTCTGCACTATCAGTACCTCCTACACTCCATCTCTAGGGTTGGATATAGGACATGGAGGGTGGATCATACTGCTGATTCTCCCATCTAACCTGATTGATCCCATGAGTGACCAGTGCTAGTAATATCGATGTCTCCCTGAGATAGATACATATAATGAAAGGAGAAAGTTGTCTTAGAAACAAGGCAGATAGATTCTCGAAGATAGGCTAAGGTAGCGAAGGTTTGAGAAATGTGTTTATGAAGACATCTGATGATTTCTTTACAGAGCCTTTGGAATTTCTCTGGTTTCTGCAGCTTTTGCATTGATTCTGTGACATCCTTCTATCTCTATGAAATCCTTTTTTGTTTGTTGAAATAAATTCTAGTTATGCTTCTAAATCATAAAAAAGAGTCATAGCTAATACTCTTTGTTGTTGTTCTTGAGACTTCAGTTTTTTTTCTAGTTTTTACAAGTGAGTCCTTATCTTGTTTCCCTATGCTTGGGTTCCTGCTTTGAAAAATTGTCTAGTAAGTAAATTTTCTTTATTTGCATTGAGACATATTTTCAGATGTACAAAATTTTTTGCATTATAATAAAAATTTCTTTATACTCAGATCATTCAAATGTTAACAATTTGCTGTGTTTGTTGTATTCTTTTCTTTCTCTATATAGACTTATTTTTGTATAAACTCAGACTAAGTTGTATACTTGATGCCATTGACCCCTATATTCTCAGTGTTTTTCCTAAAAAGCAGGTGTACCATCTTGCAGTAAATAATCGCCATTGACAAATAATAGTATCCAATCTACAGTTCTTATTTAGACTTTGCCAATTGTCTTGATTATGGTCTTTAAAGAAAAAATAAAAACAGGGTCATACATTGCACCCATTAGTCATGCATCTTTGGTCTCCTTTAACCTGGTACAGGGCTTTAGTTTTTCTTTTCTTTCCTAACATTGGCATTTTTGAGGATACAGACTTATTATTTTGTACCATCCATATGATGCTGACTTGTCCCAAAGCTGATGTGAACCTAGGCTAAAGTAGCAGCTGCAAGTTTCCTCACAGTAAAGTTTGCCAATTCTTTCTTTGTAATGCATATGTTGTGTGGACACACTTGGACTAAAATTCTTTGAGTCCTCATACTTTCATCCACTCATTTTTATATCCCCAGGTCTTTATAAATTACAACTCTTCTTTACTCTAACTAATTTTCTGTTTAAGTGATCATCTACTTTCATTCACTTTGTAGTCTCTGCTACCACCCATAAGGACACAACAGATATCCTGTTTCTAGTGCCCATTCTTTAACTAGAGTCTCTATGTATTATTAGAATGTGTTGACTGCTCTGTGCCCGGAATAATCTTAGGCTTTTTATCATCATTTTAGGCACCTTGTAACTAATTTGCTGTTTTTTTTATTCAGAATTTTCTTGGAACTTCTCTATATATTAATGCTTAGTTGCTATCTGTCATTTTATCCTCCAAATAATAGACTCCACCTAGCTAACTGGATGCCCTTCTATTTGTAGCTTGCCCCTCTCCAATTTCTCTTTTTGCATGTTTTCTTTTTTATTTTTAGACCTCTTTTATAGCTATCTTGGTATAGCTAGCCTTCAATATCTTTTTCTGATAATAGAGAAATAAATGTCAGTCCCTGGTTACACAATAGCTGGCAAATTAATGTGCAAAAAAATTGTGGAGCAATTCTATTTTCTGGCAGTAGTGATGGTACTATTTCTAATAAGCAACATTCTCATTGTACCATTTTGAAATTTTAATTTTACCATATATGTTTGAATTTTTAATCTACATGGTTATATAAGTTATATGTGTAGAGGAATGAGGAGGTTTATTCTTGAAATCCCCTTCTTCTTCTTCTTCTTCTTCTTTTTCTTCTTCTTCTTCTTCTTCTTCTTCTTCTTCTTCTTCTTCTTCTTCTCCTCCTCCTTCTTCTTCTTCTTCTTCTTTTTCTTCTTCTTCTTTTTCTTCTTCTTCTTCTTCTTCTTCTTCTTCTTCTTCTTCTTCTTCTTCTTCTTCTTCTTCTCCTCCTCCTCCTCCTCCTCCTTTTTTTCTTCTTCTTTTTCTCTTCCTCCTCTTCCTTCTCCTCCTCCTTCTCCTTTTTCTTCTTCTTCTTTTTCTTTTTCTTCTTCTTCTTCTTTTTCTTTTTCTTCTTCTTCTTCTTTTTCTTTTTCTTCTTCTTCTTCTTCTTCTTCTTCTTCTTCTTCTTCTCCTCCTCCTCCTCCTCCTCCTCCTCCTTTTTTTCTTCTTTTTCTCTTCCCCCTCCTCCTTCTCCTTCTTCTTCTTCTTCTTTGAAAGGTAGGGAGAAAGTAAGCCAGACTCCCATATGTGTTCCCACTGGGATCCACCCAGCAACTGCCATCTGTGGTGAATACTTGAGTACTGAGCTATTTTTAGTGCCTGAGAGGAATGCACTCCAATGCAGCTATCCTTAGAACCCAAGCCATGCTTGAAACAATAGAGCCACTGGCTGTGGCAGGGGAAGAGGAAAATAGGGGGGTGGGAGAAAAGAGGGTAGAAGCAGATGGCCTTTTCTTCTATATGCTCTGATTGGAATTGAACTGGGTATTGATATGCTGGGCCAACATTCTATCCATTGAGCCACTGGGCCAGGGCCCTGAAATCTTCTTGAAGAAAACTGATTAACTGAACCAATGGAAGGAATGTAATGTTTTGATTACATTTTCGGTTTTTGTGCTAAATTCAGGACAAATATCAGGAACACTGGGGTTGTGGAGGAGGAGTGGAAACACTCTCCTCCTAATCCAAGAAGAAAATTAAGGCTTAGGAATCAAAGGGGGCGTCTGTCACCACCATAGCTCAGAAATCAAAAGCAATCTATTGGGGGTCATTTCTATGAGAAGTCAGCAACATTTTTTAAGCTTTGTGAATTCTTTAATGCTCACTAGTTTTATCATTTTTTATTTTCTTGTGACAAATAATAATAAAACTCTTATGACCTTCTCTGTATAGGAGGGAAAAAAAGAAAGAAAAGAAAAAAAAGAAAGCTAAGGAAAAGAGCTCCTCTTTTAAAGAGTGTTACAGATGTCAAAAGGAAAGAGCAGGTTATGGTCCCAATGCCAAAGAAAAGGCAGAAAAAGACACCATAGAGATACTCTGGTGTGAGAAGCAGTCCTGGGTTTACCCATAAATGGACATAAGTGCTTCCTGACATTGACCACGAAGAGTGGTCAACGTTTTGGCTTCTTTGTTTATATTTGTGCTTCAGCGAAAATGTTATCATAGACTCTAGAGTCTGTGCACTTGCCTTTTGGAAAGTTTTCTATTTTTTCATATTTGTTCTTCTAGCATTGGTGAAAATATAAATATGATTTGGTTTCTATAGGGTTATTATTTTTGTAAAAGTGAAGAGTTCTGTTTGATACTTTTCAGTCTATAAGCTCCATGAAGACAAGTGCCTGTATTGTTCACTATACTACTCCAAGCATAGTATTAGTTATCTAGCATGCAGCCAATAATATGTGGTTACTCACAGTAAGAGGCTTGTTTAAACACAGAGCTTGAAGGCTGCAGATTATAGAATTTTGCCATTTTATTTTTTGTTCTGTTTGTAAGGGATTCAACAAATCACAGGTTTAACTTTATGAAAAGACATTCAAGAGCTTAGATAAATGACATATTTATTATTACAAATTTCTGAAAGAACTATAATAGACCCTTAAACAACATGAGTTTGAACTGTACAGGTCCACTTATACATAGATGTTTTCCAATAAATACTGTGTTTTTTTTTTCATATTATCTTCTTAATAATATTTTTTTATCTATCTTACTTTATATTTTAAAAATACATCTAATATATATACCATATAAAATATGCATGAATAGATTGGTTATGTTATTGTAAGGCTTCAGATCAACAGCTAGTTGTTAGTAGTTAAGTTATGCATGAGTTTTCAGCTGTGCAAGTGATCAGCATTCTTTTTTTAAATTTATTTTTATTTTATTTTTATTATTTTTAAATATTTTTCCAAATTTAGAAGCAGGGAAGCAGTTAGACAGACTCCCACATGTGCCCAACTGGGATCCACCCGGCATGCCCACCAGGGGTTGATGCTCTGCCCATCTCAGAAATTGCTCTCTTGTGGCTGGGGCCATTCTAGCACCTGAGATGGGGGCCATGGAGTTGTCCTCAGCACCCGAGCCAACTTTACTCCAATGAAGCTTTGACTGTGGGAGGGAAGAGAGAGATAGAGAAGAAAGAGAGGGAAAAGGATGGAGAAGCAGATGGGCACTTCTCCTGTGTGCCCTGACCAGGAATTGAACCCAGGACTTCCACATGCTGGGCCAATGCTTTACTGCTGAGCCAACCGGCCAGGGAAGTGATCAGCATTCTTCACCCCCACATTGTTCAAGGGTCAACTGTAGTTTAGACTGGTTATAATCCAAGTCATACAGGATATATTTATTCTTAATATTTTTATTTTTATTGATTTTAGAGCAGAGAGAGAGAGAAAGAGGAGCATCAGCTTGTAGTAGTTGCTTTTTGCATGTTCTTTGTTCAGGCAAACCCTGGGTTTTGAACCAGAAACTTCAGCAGTTCAAGTCAATGCTCTATCCACTGCACCAATACAGGTCAGGCAGAATCTGTTCATTCCAAACTGTGGAATCCAACTATAATTGAAGAAATGACCAGGGTAACTGCAGTATGTTAGATGGGCTATAAATTAGTAGTATTTGAAGGCTGAATTCTTATTCTTATCTCAACGCCCTCTTTCTGCAAAGACATGCCAAATACCAGACCAAATGAGTAATATTCATGTCTATTCCTTGTCCTACTTCTAATACTCTGCTCCCAAACTTAATAGAAAGGAATTCCATACAGATTTATACTTTTTATTAAAAGCAAAATTTAGCCTTAACTGTTAAGAAAGTTGCTGTATTATAAATATTAATAACAGCTAAACTGGAGGAAAATGTGGACTGTCTATGATTGGCTTTCCTGTGGCTGACCATGGCTCAGAGACAAGCCCTTAAATGTTGTACTAGTTCTCTCTATATTCACCTCCAGGGTTTGAGCTCAGTGCCTTTGTTTAGGAAAACCTCAATCACAAGTTTGTAAACCTATTGCTGCATTTTTATCCTTCTTAAATTCTAATTAAGTTATGTCTTAATGCAGAGTAATTATGGTTACTGACAGACCTATGATTAATGTAAGCCATAAAGCAATTAACAGAAAAGAGACAAAAATATCGTTAATATAATCGACGTACTGTTTCTGAACAGAATTAACATTATCTTTAAAATATGGGCCCTTCTGTTGAGATCATTTACATGGTTGTCATAGAAACTGCCTATCTTGTCATTACTGCAGTCTCCAGACATCTGTTACAGGTTCAAACACTCATTGACATGTGCATTCATTTAACCACATAAGATGTCTTATCTCAGGTACCTTTATCATCCATGAGGATGATGACTCCCTTTAAATAATGAAACACAAATTAAAAATTAGTAAGTGCAGATGTGTCAGCATTTAGAGTTTTGGTTGATGATTGCTGATAACACCACTAACTCTGGCCAATGTTATACAGATTTTATGGTCAACTAAAAATTATTTGCATTGGTTTAAAGCCATGTGATTCAAGAACTATCAGTAGCTTTTCTTTTTAAACCTAAGTTGAAGTCTTGGAATTCTTTTTATAAGCTTTTACAGATATATTTGAATATATTACAATGTAGTGTGATGTTGGAAAAATTCACCATACTCTAAACAAATACTAACTAACTAAATAAACATTATACTAGGGAGATCTTGTAGAAAGCTGGTAAAGATATTCAATTTTCCTCAGTATTCATTTGCTTAAACTACTAACTGCTTCAACCACTTGTAGAAATAGATACCATTAGTTTTCACCTTGACATTTTGAGCAGAGTAATTCTTAATTTTGCAGAACTGTTATTTAAACGTTTTGGGAAGTTTAGCATCCCTGTACTCCATACATTAAATGCTGGTAGAAGTTGTCTGCCTTAGTAATAGTAGCAATTTTAAACCCACACATTTCCAACATTCCTTTTTTGGAGTGGGAGAAGTTATACTACCTGTGTCTGTGAACAATGGTAAAGGACTTAACAAAGACTTTTTTTTAGTTTTGTCATTTTATCATTACATGATTCTTGTTACATTTAAATTTATCTGGAGTGAGTCTCATATTAGTTGAAGACAATAAGGTAGCAATTACTTTAAGCTATCAAGAATAAATACTACAGGACTGTCAGGAAAAGAACAAAAAGCAAAGTTAAAAGATTTGGTATCCTAATAAAAACAATAAAGAAGAAAAATCACTAGAATACTAAATACTAAATAGAATAGCATAGTTAAGGATTTGCATTCCTCTCTTCTGAAAGTTGCAAATAATATAGTAGTAGATTTATTTGTAAGAAATATAAGGTAAATAGATGGCAGGACTGAGATTCTGTGTAATACAGAAAAATTTCACATCAATTGTAGAAAAGCCCATGGCCTATATTATGTTAAAAAAACTGGAACAAGTAGGTTTTTGGAGAAGATACCTGGGGAAAGGATGCCTGAGTCTTTTTTTTTTTTTTTTTTTTGTAGCTTGAAAATTCATGCAATAAAATAAACTACATTCATTGAATCTATTGAATAGAAGAAAAGTATTTTCTGGTTACCTACAAAAATTTGTTATATTTTATTGATTCACATTTGTCTGCTGTTGAATGTACAATTCAGAATAGCTGTAATTTAATACAATTACTACAAAATTTTTGTTGTCACAATTATTGTGTTGGTACACAATAAATAACAATTAATTAACATAAACCCAGGGGAAACTAGAAATATAAAATAGCTTAGAGAGTCTAACATCACTTTTACTATGTAGAGAAAAAAATAATGTTCAAAGATATTATTTTAAAAAGTCAGCTCCTTATCTGTAGAAACTGGCTGAAAACTTCAGGAAATATATTTGGAATTGAAGTATAGACTGGGGTGTCATAAGATTTCTGTGTAATTAACTTGTGCCTATTTCTTGGGATATGTTTAGAAATGATGTTGGTGTTGGAAACTTTGAAATTCAGAAGCCAAGGATTAGTAGATATCAGTTTGGGATAATATATCAAGAAATTTTCCTTAGTCACTGAGCATTAGGTAAGAATGGGAAGAGAGAGTTAGAAGTGAAAGAGAGCTAAGATAGGAGAAAAAGTGTTCTGTGTTAATGTTGAAGAACATGACATTTCAATAGCATGAGTCTGAATAACTAACAATATTCATTCTTGTGTTATTACCTAGGATTAACCATAAAAATTATGAATTTTTAAATTTAAAGCCAACTTTTTTTTTGTATTTTTCCAAAGTTAGAAGAGGAAGGCAGACAGACTTCCGCATGTACCTGACCAGAATCCACCCAGCAAGCTCACCAGGGGGTGATGTGTATATGGGCTGTTGCTCGCTGCAGTCAGAGTCATTCTAGTGCCTGAGGTGGAGGCCATGGAGATGCCCTCAGTGCCTTGGCCAACTTTGCTCCCATGGAGCCTTGGCTGCAGGAGGGGAAGAGAGAGACAGAAAGGAAGGAGGGGGGAAGGGTGGAGAAGCAGATGGGTGCTTCTCCTGTGTCTTCTGCCTAGGAATTGAACCCAGGACTTCCACAGGCCAGGCCAACACTCTACCACTGAACCAACCAGCCAGGGCCTAGAGCCAAATTTTGATGGAAATAAATTGGTACTAGAGGCATAAACTGGAAGGGTAAGATGCTTTAATCAGAGTTATTGGATGTGTTTTTATTTAAGATTTCAGAAGCAGATGAGTTGTTGGGTAATAATACAATCCAACATGTAGACATCAGAGTGGACAAGAGTATTGGAATGTACATGAAAGCTAAAATTCTGGGTAACCAGAAGAAGAAAGGTTCAAAAGTCTCATAATTTTATCACCTGGTTCTTAAATTAACTAAAGATGGAGGTAGACGTTAAAATTTAAAAAAAGGAAAAAGACAGTAAAGCAGGAACTAAGATATTTGATGAAGAAATCAGAGTGATAGGAAGATACATAAATTCAGAGAAGAAATGGTGGAAGAGAAAGTAGTCATAGTCCAAAATGACCCAGAAAGTGAATAAATTCTTCAATATGAAGTTAATGACTATTTACCATGAAGTGAATGGCTACTGAGTATGTAGCAAATGACTGTCTTGAAGTTCCTCTGCTTCTAGACTCCAAAGAAAGTTGACTATGAGAAGACCACACTTAAAAGGATTTTTCAAGGCTAAGTCCTGTTTTGTTTGCCAGTCATCTAAGTATTTCAAGAAGGGGTTTAATATGAAGAATTAAAAAAATTAGAAAACAGGGAACTGCTCTGTTCGTTCAGGAAATTACTACAGAAAAAAACCCAAACAACTGAGGAAACTACTACTACTAATCTTAGCTGCCTGTAGACCTGAAGTAGCAGATTGACTGTAGGAAGCATCAGTTTCTCTGGATGTGTCTTGTCCACTATCAAACGGCATCCCAATCTATAACTGTTCTTCTAGCTTCCAAATGTGTAATAATGACTCTTGTTAGTGGACTCTAATCTAAACAAGAACCTCGCTGGCTACAAAGTGTGGAAATAATTTTCCCAACCTCTATCTCTTATGATACATGAAGCTGGGTTGCTTAGCTGGTGGTCACAGAACTGAATGTGAATAAATAATATCAATGAGATGAGTCAACATAAAGAGATATAAAGAATAACAGTCCATAGGTTAAAAATTGAGATTTATTTTTTATTGTGAGACAAAGATTAAAGAGGTCAGAGAAAAAAACTGAGAAATTCATCAAAGCTATGGAAGCACAGAGCAGTGTGACTCTGAAACTTTATGGGATGAGAAAAAGACCAGAGGAAATCATTTTTGGGGTGTTAATTAAATATCACAGTGAAGTGACACATGGTAGGACTGACTAACTGACCTCAAATATCCTTAGAAAAAGTTTTACTTTTTTTTTTCATACTAAAAGATAGGCTGGGGTCTCTGGGTGAAATTGACAATGTGATTGTTTATTTATTTATGGAAATTCTAACCTGGCATGCTGATAATGAAATAGGGATTCTCTAGAATCTTAATTATATATTAGAAACAGTGACAACTTCTGATAAATGGCAACATACTTCCAACAGAAAAGGTTTTTTTATTTTTACTTGAAAATTCTGCAAAACATTTATACAACATGTGAATGAATATGAAAGAGGAGACTACAGCATGGTGCTTGAATTAGGCAGTATATTGCTTTAATTTTTTTATGAGTCCTTTGAGCAGATTACAAGCCTTACTTCATCGACCTGGTTTTGATGAGAAAAAGAATTGAGTGGACATGTTCCATTTATGAACAGAAGTGTAAGATGTATCATGTATTTCCACTATCATTTTTTTTCTTCTTCTATTACTGTATGGCATGTCCCAGATTGGGATGCTCTCTAATCCTGAGTCTCTAAATTAAGATGCCATAAAGGAGAGCTGCAGCTAACTAGTAATGAAATGACAGGAGAACAAAGTTCACCTTTGTTTTTGTAACTACTGAAATTTTGAGGTTTTCTGTAAATGCATCAGTACTTATTTGAACCATGTAAATTCTATTTCCCAAATATATTTGACTATGGAAATCTTTTATTTTTGACTTCAGAGAAACTAATGGATAAGTTTCATAAAAAATTTGGGAAAATACTGGTTTAAAGTTCTTACCTCTATTTTCTCTTAAAATATTTATATTTTAAGAAAAAGAGAGAGAGAGAGAGAGAAATTGGTCCCTGAGTTATTGAACTTTAAGATACAATAAATAAAATTATATTGATTACATTTCTAAATAATTCTCTAATATTTTAATAAGATTCATGCTATTATTACTATGTAGTAACATTAACAGGATTCAAAATCATTTTAGGTTTGTTTTGTAACTTTGTTTTTGTCACATATGTAACACTCAAGTAATTATTTTGTGCATATTTTCATGCTGGCTTCGGTGTGACAAATAGTAGCTAGGGAAGATAAAAGATCTTATCTTTTATTTCAGCTCCTCTTAATTTAAATCATTGATCAAGATTTTCACTGTTAAATTCAGGTCTCAAGCTAACTCTGGAAGAGGTAAACATATGTATGTAACAGATATATGCTGGTAAATATTTAACAATGGGCTTTTAAGGGAAAAAATGTAAAGCCTGTATTTGTAGCATTACCAATTTCCAATGCATGAATAATCCTAGCATAGTCAATTTAAAGCTACCGTCAAAGTCACTGGCCATGGAGTTGGGAAGAGGTATACACACATTCAAAGAGCCTCACTATTCAAGCCAGCTTTCTTACACCACTCTGAAGACCTGAGCCTTCTCATTCAGGTCTGAATTTCAGTGTGTTGTTATTGAGCTGGTATTTAAAGAGTTAAGCCCTTGGACACCTTTAAGTATTAAATGTGACAGTACCTCCTTTTTTATACCACTTTTGCCAAATCAAAATGAGAAAGCTTTTGTCCTGCTTTTGTAAGCAGTCCCCCTTTGTCTGCTGGGTATATATTCCAAGACCCCTCTCCATTAGATGTCTGAAGCTCTAGATAGTACAAACCCTATACGTACTGTTTATTTTCTATGCATACATATGATTTACACTTAAAGAAAGCACTTTGCAACTTCTCTTTGGCATATTTCAATCTCCAGCATCATTACCCTTGTTCTAGGGGCCATTATTAAGGAAAATAATGGTTATGTGAAGAGCAGCACTGTGATTTAACAGTGAATCTGAAACCCCAGATGGTACTGTATACAGTAAAAATATTCTGGACAAAAGTATGATTCACATCCTGGGTGGGACAGAGTGAAAGGACACAAGATTCCCTCATGCTACCCATAACTGTGGCACCCAATTTAAAACTTATGAATTGTTTATTTCTAGAATTTTCCATTTAATATTTTTGGACAATTGATAGTGGCTAACTTAAACCGGGGGAAAGCGAAAACACGGACAGGAGCCCTACTGTTGTCAGGTTTGGCCTGGAGTCTACAATCCTGGAATCCCAGACCAGTTGTCCAGAAACCTGACAGGGCTTGCTTTGGACAACCTTTTCCTCTATGGAGCTGAATTCTGTACTTTCTACCTTGACTACTCATCTGTCTCTTCATAAATGGATCAGCTGCCCAAAATATTGATTCTTCTTCTCACCTGGTCTTCAAGAATTGGTTTTCACCAGCCCTTCATGAGTTTTACTTTTTCAGTCACTGACACCTTTCCAGATCAGCTTCCATTAGCCCATTTGAACATTACATCAACCTGCTCAGTTGATGTAATATTAAAATGACATATTAAAATGACATATTAAAATAACACTATGTTGTTTTATTACCATCAGTGACTGAGATAAAAGTGTGTGCCTCACCTTAGACATCTGATTTATAACAACAACTGTTTGGCAGTAAATGTAATACAGATGCTTCAGATAGCTTGGTTAATGATTTTATTAATGAATTCAGAAGACTCAAGGCAATTAAAACCTCTCACATTTATCAAGTTTTTATGTAGTTAAATTTCTGAGCTATAGTATCATCATAATGTAAAAATTCAAGTTGAAATGTATTTTGCATAAATTCTTGTTAAAGGGAAGAAAAAACAAAGATATACATAATATAGGTATACACTGGCTTCATAAGATTTCTTCACTTAAGAAAAACAAGATGAATACATTCTTTCAAGATTATGTGGTATGTTGTTTTTAAGTCTTGTCCAGTTGACAGTAAAACTTTTATTCATTAATATAAGATAGTAAGCAGGAGACATACTTCCAATGATGCCTTTTAGATCAAAGCAAACCTTAAGGATTTAGAGTAGCAATGCATTATACAGTGATACTTTCAAAAGAAGTTAGCAGAGTGGTGTTACTAAAAAACTTGCAGCATCTGTAACATGCCATTTGAGAGTGTGACTTGATTAAGGAAAATGGAAAACGTGTTACTTGAACAGCTATTGCAGCCTATTTGGAGAGGCTTACCTACTCACCTAGGTATATATTTATCTTCAAATGGCCAGACTGGCCCACTTGAACATGGAGGAAATCCTTTTTTAAAAGAGACACACCCAAATTCAAAATAGTTTCTGCTGTGTCCTTGCTGGTGGATATTAAAGTAAGCCTACTGAACAAACAAACCAAAAAAGTCCAAGATTCATAAAGATATTGAAAATTTTTTTAATTTCATTAAAATATCATATGGTGTGAAATCCAAGCATAGTATCGGGTAGAAACAGCTGCTAAAGTATTTAATGTAGAATGATGTGTACATAAAAACAAAGCAATATATTCTTTGAATATATATTTTAAAGTAATAGAGATAAGATTGTAGTTTATTCTTTTTGTTTCATTTTTTCTATAGTTAGGAGCATTTCTACTTCTATAAAATACTGTATATTAGTTTATAATTTGCTGGCAAACAATCAGTGAAATAGTATTTTTATGACTCAAAGCTAAAGCAACATTTTTGCTGCTCACTGAAGTATTTTTTACTTCAGTTTTTTAGAACTCTGCTAAAAATATGTATTCTTCATAGTTCGTTTTTTTATAGTATCTTGTTACATCTCTTACATAGCAGTTACTCTAGATACTTACAGAGTTGTGCCATTACTTATTGCTGATTACCACAGACTGAATGAATGACTTAGAAACTTTGTATTTTTTGGAAGGTGTAAAACAACTTTTATATGTTATCCACATTTGGCAAAACTGTAATATTTGCAAAGCTATGTTTAGATGGATTGGATTGTGTTCCCTGGTCCAGATTGTGTTCATCTTGGGTCAAAGTAAAATTACACTGGACAGAGAAGATTTTGTTCAAGACCATTACATAGGAGAGAGAGGCTGAAATCAACTCCCCTGCAAAAAAAGGTGGGATGTTTTTAAGCACTAGGGTGAGTTAGTGGTATATTACTGAAGGATTTAAGGTTTAAAGAAGGCCAAAGGGATATGTCCAGCCCTATGAGTTACTCCTGAATTTGCAAATATTTTTTCCTTGATTAAGCCATCTACATTGGCTCACTGACACCTCTGAAGTTTGTCTTCTACCCTCTCACAGAGAATGGGAGGTCAGGATGCTAACTTCTTTGCTATTTATATTTCAGAGATGGGTCTGAAGTACTTGAGAAAGACATTCCTTGAGATTTGAAACTAGCAGAAGCTAAAAACAATTACATAGATTTCAAAGTAGAGAGAGAATTCACAATTGAATATTTTTTGTAGAGTAAATGCTCTAAAAGGGAAGGTAAAGGCCCAAAGCCAGGATGAAACCTGCCTCATATTTAGTCAAGCTGAGGGAAACACAAAAACCTTGGTCAAGCTCAAAATGTTATTTAACACACACATTTGTTAGTGATACTGGAATCTTCTATTCCTTTTACTGTACCCTCGAGTCTTGGCCTGAATTTTTGGGGAAACTTTATTGGCACAAGACATTGCCAGCCCAAGGAAATGAGGTTTTGCTCCAGCACCAAGCCTGATTCAGAATGACCCAGTTTAGAGAGATTACAGAGTTAAAATAGTTTAATAACTTTTTAAGATTCTTCTTCCCAATGCTATGACTATGCACACCTACAAAAACAAAGGTTGAAATTAATGTTTGGATGCTGTCTTACATGTACCCAGTGTTAGGCTTTGTTATTTCAGGGTGTAATCACCACCATTGGTACATTTTACACTGAACACTGACAAATACAAGTAGCCTAAAATTTACAATTCTAGAGGGCTGGATTCACTGATATTCGGTAGAATGTTCGAAAAATTAGCTAATGAAACTAGAAAGACAAAATGAACAAAGACATTATGCAAATTTTGAGCCTTTCACAGTTAGTTAGCTTTATAGGTTTTTGGCTAAAATGGGAAAGAATATGTTTTCTTCCTGGATAACTAACTTTTTAGAAAATCAGATATGTATAATTAACAATACTATTTGTTACCAATACCACTGGGAACAATTTTTTTTTCATTTTCTGTTGCATCAGGTTTTTAAACTCTTTCTATATAGATCTTCATTGATGATTCCAAATCTGAAATCTGTTTTTTGATGCATGCTCTAGTTTGTATACAATTTTAATTTCTTTTTGTTATAGTTAATGGCATGCATTGGTTTTTAAATTGGAGTTAAAGGACAACAGCTCTTGGATTGAACATAACCACCAGGCGATTAATGTTTTACAAACATCACTTTTACATCATTGTAGTTGTTTTTAAATGTAAATAATTATTATCTGATAAAACACCCTCTTATTTTGTTTTAAGATTGAATCATGCCTTCTTCGAGTAGGCGTAAATATAAGAATAGTCCTGACACCTTCTGTTATATATGTGGCTGTGACACACTTCAATGTCAAAGGCACAATATTTCATCATTTGTGACACGTGCATGTATTGCCTATTTTCAAGTTCCCCTTGGCGATCAAGACAAGAATTGGGCTCCTCATATTGTTTGTCATAATTGTGAGGAAATGCTTTGTGACTGGACAAAAAGAAAACACAAAGGAATGCCTTTTGGTATTCCCATGCTTTGGCGTGAACCGAAGGAACACAGCAATGACTGTTATTTCTGTCTGATCTATACACAGGACATCGGCAAGAAAAAATGGCTTATGATCGCTTATCCTAATATTCCTTCAGCAATATGACCTATCCCAAACTCTAATAAGACAAACACTTTGTTTACTGTCATGATATCAGTAGTCTACTCAGCCAGCTAGGTGTTACTGCTTACAGTCCAACAGAATGGCGGCTATTTCTTGACAGCTCTAAACTGAGTCTGAAATGTGTTCTCCTACACAACGGTAATGTTTATGCAATGGTTCCAATTGGTTATTCAACTCATCTGCGAGAAGATTATAATGACATAAAAATTGTTCTTCGCTTTCTGAATGAGGAGCATAACTGGATCATTTGTGTGGATCGTAAAATGGTAAATTTTCTGCTAGGGCAACAGAGAGATTTCACGAAGTATCCTTGCTTTCTGTGTTTGTGGGACAGCTGAGCTCAAGAGAAACACTGAATACAGAAGGAGTGGCCAAAACGTGAAGCTCTCGAAGTAGGGATGCAAAATATTGTGAATGAACCTGTAGTTAATTGAGACAGGATCTTTTTTTTCCCACTTCACATCAAACTTGGCTTAATGAAGCAGTTCAGGTTTTGAATAGAGAAAGTGAATGTTTTCAACATATGATTTCTGCTTTTCCTTTGTCTTTCGAAAATATAAAAGCAGGTGTATTTGATGGACCTCAAATTCGAACCCTCATACGTGAGGAAGAATTTGCCAAGAAGATGAATAAGGAGGAAAAAGCGGCATGGCAGTTTTTAGTGGCAGTTACAAAAAACTTCCTTGGCAACAAAAAAGCAAAAAACTGTGAACTTCTGGTTCAAAGAATGCTGTTGGCTTTCCACAACATTGGATGTAAAATGAGCATTAAGATACACTTTCTGAATAGTCATCTTGATAAGTTTCCCAAAAATCTTGGAGCTGTTTGTGATGAGCAGACTACTGCTAGAGCATAAAACGAGATTGTTCTCAATAAGTACACAAACGCAAGAACTACAAACGCAAATTTTTACCTGAATAGAATTTAAATAAGTTTTGCGCAAATTTTATGATTAAAATAAGTGTTTTAATATGATCTATTTCAAAATTGTAGACAAATTCTGATGCAAGCATATCTTTTAGTGTATTAGTGTATTTACTACATTATATAAATTACTATATTTTCACAAAGATGATGCCCAGGAAGACATTCTACTTCATTATGTTCAACTAAATGTTGAAAATTTTACAATAAGATGACAACCTAAAATCTTGAATTGCAAAGAAACAGTAGCTTACAGAGAAACACTAATGTCAGATTTGAGATCAGCACACTTGAATTAGGTAAGAACAGGTATTTTTGTAAATGCAACAAAAATTTTGTTTCCCACTCTACTAGTTCTACCTGATATTCAATCCCAATACATTTTATTAACATTACTCCGTTTTTGTTTTTCCATTAACTTTCTTCAAATTATGTCAATCTCCAAATTTACATTTATCTCTAGTCTCTAAATCCTATTGTCCACTACCATTATTGAGTGAACCTAAATGCCTTTTTCTGTCACACCTCCATACCTGAAGCCTGCCACATGCTTCCTCTATCTTTTAACAATTACTTTCTGCTCATCTCCTCAACACTGCTATACAGTAGGACTGCCCCTTGCAATTTATATACCTTAGTTTTAAACTTAACTCACCTTTTTCTTGCTTTTAATAATCAGAAGGTAATCTTACATAATGTCAAAGAAACATTGAAGCTTGGAGAAAAGGTATCTTTTAGAAGCAAATAACAGCAGCTAGGGGTAAGAAGCAGCAGAGTGTTGTTTTCTGTGCTGTTATTATTTCTGTGAACATAAGTACAACACTTTCTAGCATTCAAAAGGTGTTTTCTCACCTGCTACGAGTAAATAACAAAAGGGAAGAGATGAAGACACTAATGCATAGCATCTACAGGTTATTTACTCCAAAATAGACCCAAGTGGGAATATGAGATTTTTTATATATCAAAGATAACTCATGTAATGCTTTCTGAGCATTGACTTAGTTACACATTTTATTAATTTTGAATCCACCTTGTTTTTATTTCAGTTGCTCAAGAAACAAGTGTTAAGCAATTACAACTGTTGCCAACTGTTGGGAAGATAAAATATATTATGTTCACTTTGTTAAAGATGGTGCTGCCCACATGAAAGACCATCACCCAGGTTATATTAGTTGGCCTTATGCTTGGGATGGGCGTAACTATATTATTGGGTGTGGGGAACAGGCTGTTAGCAGGCTGGGTCATTATAGCCTAAGGCTTAGTTTTAAGGGTAAGCTTTTCCCCACACTCCTGACTGATTGGATGATGTAGGGTGGTGCCCTCTCATAAGGAATCATGCCTCAGATAAGTGGCTTTGTATCAGAGACTTCCTTGTTTGTATATTGGATTAAAGGTTTGGATTTCTACACTACAAATCCATATAATATATAATCCAGGGGCAGGCCTGGAGCTTGCTCACTCTAGGTTGCTGAGATTAGCATTAGAGAGAAGAGCGGAGAAAGGCCCCATGGAGGAGGCCAAGAGAAGCATACAAGATGGCGGAGTGCTGAGGGAGAAGTGACTTAGTGCAGAGTTTGTGGAAAGAGAAGGAGATGGGGAACAGAGGTGAATAAGACTGGTGAGCTAGAAGCCTTTGATGCTAGGTGTTGGGCAGATAAAATATATTATCCTCACTTTGTTAAAATGGCGCTGCTCATGTGCAAGTTTTAAGAGTAAGCTTTTCCCCACACCCTTGACTGGTTGGATGATGTACGGTGGTGCACTCTCATGAGGAATCCTCTCAGTATGTCTCAGATAAGTGACTTTGTATCAAAGACTTCCTTGTTTGTAGATTGGATTAAAGGTTTGAATCTACGCTATAAAGTAGGGCAGGCCAGGAGCTTGCTCTTGCTTGGTTCCTGAGGTTAGTATTAGAGAGGAGAGCAGATTAAGGCCACGTGGAAGAGAGGGGAAGCAGCCAAGATGGCGGAGTGCTGAGGGAGAAGCTAGTTTGTGCAGAGTTTGTGTACTGAGAAGGAGATGGGAAACAGAGGTGAATAAGTTTGGTGAGCTAGAAACCTTTTGATTCTAGGAAACTCGAATAAGTCAGTAGCTTTGTGAGTACTGAATGAGTGAGTTTTGGAGCCCAGTGTGTATTTTTGCTTTCCCGCCAGGTGCAAGCTAGAATTAAAGCTGATGGCTTACTAGTTTTTGGCTCCGTTGTTTTATTACCGACTGTAGAATCAAATGTGAACCTGCAATGGTTAGGCAGCTGTGATGGTGACCCTGAAGACTGACCTTACATTTGGCGTAGTCTGTGGCAGGATTTGATACAGATCGGTATAGAGCCAGCACCCTTGAGATGCATGGTAGAGGACTGGTTCCTATTGTGGTTTCCCATGATTGTCCTATTGGGAACTGTAAGCTGGCTGAACTTTACAGCCATGTGTGAGGAAACTGAGAGCTCTATGGAAGAGGCTGCCCAGGACCTGCAAACCAAGCAGTGGAAGGAACTGGAGGAAATGTGGGAGAAACAGATGCTGACCCTGGAGCTGGAGTAAGTACTGGAGGAAGAGGCTGAGCCAGTTTGTGAGATTCACCTGAAAATGGAGCAGCTGCCAGAAAAGGAATCACAGGTTTGTGAGTTGCAGATTGTCCTGGACATTGTGGAGAGCCAGCAGTGGCAGGAGGCCGAGGCTGAGGCCAGGACTGGAGCTGCAAGGCCCATGGAGCAGAAGGCAGTGGTGGCTCGGGGCTCAAGCCCAGAAGCAGGAGCTGGTGTTTTCAGTTCTACTTTGGAAGATGAGGAGAATTGGGCTGGAGTTGTGATTCACAGACTCCAGAAAGTAAATGGTGGCAACTGCGGTGGGAGGATGAACGGACATCCCAGGAGCCAGGCATTCATGGCCGAGTGGCCACTGGAATGGCAGGGAGTGCCTGCTAAGCTGCTGGTAGGTCTGCAATTTGGGGACATACGGGTGGATACCATCGTGCTCCCCAGAGCAGATATGGAAATACTGACTGCCATTGCCACATGCTTCTATTTAGGACAGTGTGAGACTTGCCATGATGGCAGAAATGAGAGAGGAGGCTAACACCCATGTGCATGAACTGATTTCCTGGACTAGGACCGGAGTGAGCACGGGCTCATTTGTTGAATGGACTTAAGGATTTTGGACATTGTGAAATACCCTGATGGGGGTGGAGGACGGCTTTCATGGAGGCCCTCCCCCTGCCCCGGGAAGCCTTTCAAATGGCAAGAAAGAAGGCCGAGGACATTTTGCACTTTTGGCAAAGTGCTCAGAGACTGGTGAAAAGTACCTTTGTAATTGTTGAAATTGTATGATTTGTCATGTATTTGTAATTTGTGTAATGAACCTAAGTTCCTTGTACAGGGATGCCGGTGGTGTAGATTGTGGATAGTAAAGTTAGCATAAGGGTGGATTGTTGGGCAGATAAAATATATTATGCTCACTTTGTTAAAGATGGCGCTACCCACGTGCAAGTTTTAAGAGTAAGCTTTTCCCCACACCCTTGACTGATTGGATGATGTGGGGTGGTACACTCTCATGAGGAATTCTGTTTCAGATAAGTGACTTTGTATCAGAGAATTCCTTGTTTGTAGATTGGATTAAAGGTTTTGAATCTACGCTATAAAGTGGAGCAGGCCAGGAGCTTGCTCTTTCTCAGTTCCCGAGGTTAGTATTAAAAAGGAGACCAAATTAAGACCACGTGGAGGAGAGGAGGCAGCCAAGATGGCGGAGTGCTGAGGGAGAAGCTAGTTTGTGCAAAGTTTGTGTAGCGAGAAGGAGATGGTAAACAGAGGTGAATAAGTCTGGTGAGCTAGAAACCTTTTGATTCTAGGAAACTCAAATAAGTCAGTAGCTTTGTGAGCACTGAATAAGTGGGTTTTGGAGCCCAGTGTGTGTTTTTACTTGCCCAATCAGTGCAAGCTAGAATTAAAGCTGATGGCTCACCAGTTTTTGGCTCTGCTGTTTCATTACCAACTGTCCGAATCTAATGTGAATGTGCACTGGCCAGGTGGTTGTGATGGTGGCCTTGGCATAATATATTTTATCTGCCCAACAATCCACCCCTATGCTCACTTTACTCCCCACAATCTACACCACCGGCATCCCTGTACAAGAAAATTAGGCACATTATACAAATTACAAATACATGACAAATCATACAATTTCAACAATTACAAAGGTACACATATTTCACCAGTCTCTGAGCACTTTGCCAAAAGTGCAAAATGTCCTCGGTCTTCTCTCTTGCCATTTCAAAGGCTTCCCAAGGCAGGGGAAGGGCCTCCATCCAAGCTGTCCCCTACTCTCATCAGGGTATTTCACATTGTCCAAAATCCATAAGTCCATTCAACAAAGGAGCCTGTGCCCATCTGGTCATAGTCCAGGAAATCAGTCTACACACATAGGGCTTTAGCCTCCCCCCTCATTCCTGCCATCATGGCAGGTCTCACACTGTCTTAAAAAAAACATGTGGCAATGGCAGTCAGCATTTCCATCTCTGCTCTGGGGAGCATGATGGCATCCACCCCTATGTCCCAAAATTGCAGACCTACCAGCAGCTTGCAAGGCACTCCCTGCCGTTTCAGCTGGGTTCTCATCTTCTGGAGACTGCGGATTGCAACTCCAGCTGGATTCTCCTCATCTCCAAAGAGGAACTGAAAACATCAACTCCTGCTGCTGGGCTTGAGCCCCGGGCTGCCATCGCCTTCTGCTCAGCAGGTCTTGCAGCTCCAGCCCCAACCACAGCTCCTGCCCCAGCCTCATGCCGCTGCTGGCTCTCCTCAACATCCAGAGCAATCTCCAACTCATGAACCTGTGATTCCTTCTCCAGTGTCTGCTCCATATCCAGGCGAATCTCGCAATCCTGGTCGACCTCCTCTTCAAGCACTTCCTCCATCTCCTTCCACTGCTCAGTTTGCTGGTCCCAGGCAGCCTCTTCCATAGAGCTCTCGGTTTCCTCACGCATGGCTGTAAAAGTCAGCCAGCCAACAGTCCTCAAAAAATAGCCATAGGGAACCATACAGTATCCAGTCCTCTACTCCACCGCTCAAAGGTGGTGGTGGCTCCATGCCGATCTGTATCGAATCCTGCCACAAACTACGCCAAATGTAAAGCCAGTAGTCGCAGCCACCATCACAGCAGCCTGACTGTTGGGCAGATAAAATATATTATGCTCACTTTGTTAAAGATGGCACTGCCCACATGGAAGTTCGTTGATATTAATGTGTGTTCTGGAACAGGCTGTGGGCAGGCCGTGTCGTTGTAGCCTAAGGCTTAGTTTAAGAGTAAGCTCTTCCCCACACCCTTGACTGATTGGATGATTTGGGGTGGTGCACTCTCCTGAGGAATCCCATTATACAGAGACTTCCTTGTTTGTATAATTGGATTAAAGGTTTTGAGTCTATGCTATAAAGTGGGAGAGACCAGTAGCTTGATCTCTCTCTCTCTCAGTTCCTGGGATTAGTATAGAGAGTAGAGCAGAGTAAGGCCACAGGGAGGCCAGGAGAAGCAGCCAAGATGGTAGAATGCTGAGGAAGAAGCCAGTTTGTGCAGAGTTTGTGTAGAGAGAAGGAGATGGGAAACAGAGGTGAATAAGTCTGGTGAGCTAGAAACCTTTGATTCTAGGAAACTCGGATAAGTCAGTAGCTTTGTGAGCACTGAATGTGTGGGTTTTGGAGCCCAGTGTGTGTTTTTGCTTGCCCGCTGGGTGCAAGCTAGAATTAAAGCTAATGGCTCACCAGTTCTTGGCTCCTGTGTTTCATTACTGACTGTTCGAATCTAATGCGAACCTGCGTGGGTCAGGCTGCTGTGATGGTGGCCGCAAATACTGGCTTTACACTGACCAATGAAGGTTCGCATTAGATTCGAACAGTCGGTAATGAAACAACAAAAAACGGAGCCACAAACTGGTGAGCTATCAGCTTTAATTCTAGCTTGTACCCAGCGGGCAAGCAAAAACACACACTGGGCTCCAAAACCCACACATTCAGTGCTCATAAAGCTACCGACTTATCCGAGTTTCCTAGAATCCAATGTTTCTAGCTCACCAGATTTATTCACCTCTGTTTCCCATCTCCTTCTCTCTACACAAACTCTGCACAAACTGGCTTCTTCCTCAGCATTCTACTATCTTGGCTGCTTCTCCTGGCCTCCATGTGGCCTTACTCTGCTCTCCTCTCTATACTTCAGGAACCAAGAGCCAGCAAGCTACTGGTCTGTCCCACTTTATAGTGTAAAATCAAAACCTCCAATCCAATTACACAAACAAGGAAGTCTCCAACACAAAGGCACCCATCCGAGGCACAATGGAATTCCTCAGGAGAGAGCACCACCCCACATCATCCAATCAGTCAAGGGCGTGGGGAAAAGCTTACTCCTTAAGCAAAGCCTTAAACTATAACTACCCAGCCTGCTTACATTACAGCTTTTCCCCCACAGCCATCCCAAGCATAAGGGCAAATAATATCACCTGGGTGATGGGCTTCCATTTGGGCAATGCCATCTTTAACAAAGTGAGAATATTATATTTTATCTGCCCAACACCCATTAAATAATAATTTCATATCAATATTTGTGGGGGAAATGAGTTTGTAAAATTTGTATATTTTAAGTTTACTCACTTTTATCATTACAAAATGGCACTGGGCAGCCAAGTGTGTGCTGGCCCTCAGAGCAGGGCAGTTGATGACAAATTTCAGTTTACATTCCTGCTTGGTAGGGGCCATTGTTTTGCTAATGTTTGCTGGAGGAAGAGGCTCTGTGGGCCCAGTCAGTTTTGCAGAGAGAACAGAGAGAATGCAAAGTGCTGAAGAAGAAGCCAGTTTCTGCAGGAGAGAGAAAGTGGGCAGATAGGGAACCTGAGCTGAGGGGCTTTGGGAGCCCTACTGAGGCTTGTGGGGACCTTTGATTCTAGGAGGAACTGGAGAAGAGTCTCTGTTTGTGGAATCAGAGAATGCATCAGGGCTTTGGGAGCTTTGAATGAGAGGAAAGTGGTCTTCCCTGTATGTATGCTCATTGGACGGTGCGGTGTGAGGTTTTAATAAAGGAATGGCCCGCCATTTTTTGGCTCCACTGTTTCTTTACTGTCTTCCAGAATCTATTGAGAAGCTGCCTGTACATGGCCAGAACAACTGTGGCCCCTGGCCCTACATTAGTTGGTTAATTTGAATAAGGTATTTTAAATTGAGTTGTATCTGTACTTTGTACCGGGTGGGCAAGTAAAAACACACACTGGGCTCCAAAACCCACTCATTCAGTGCTCACAAAGCTACTGACTTATCCGTGTGAGTTTCCTAGCATCAAAGGTTTCTAGCTCACCAGACTTATTCACTTCTGTTTCCCATCTTCTCTCTGCACAAACTGACTTCTTCTTTAGCACTCCGCCATCCTGGCTGCCTCTCCTCTCCTCCAGGCAGCTTTAATCTGATCTCCTCTAATGCTAATCTCAGGAACTGAGAGAACAAGCTTCTGGTTTGCCCCACTTTATAGTGTAAAAATCCAAACCTTTAATCCAATCTACAAACAAGAAAGTCTTTGATACAAAGCCACTTATCTAAGGCATAAATGGGATTCCTCATAAGAATGCACCACCCCACATCATCCAATCAGTCAGGGGTGTAGGGAAAAGCTTACCCTTAAAACTAAACCATCGGCTATAATGACCCTGCCTGATTACAGCCTGCCCC
The DNA here is from genome assembly GCA_037038555.1 of Rhynchonycteris naso. NCBI lineage: Eukaryota > Metazoa > Chordata > Mammalia > Chiroptera > Emballonuridae > Rhynchonycteris > Rhynchonycteris naso. The sequence goes on along the minus strand of CM072996.1, from coordinate 285,693,410 downwards.
CCCCCCAATAACATAATTATGCCCATCCCAAGCATAAGGGCAACTAATATCACCTGGGTGATGGACTTCCAAGTGGGCAGCGCTATTTTTAACAAAGTGATCATAATATATTTTATCTGCCCAACACTTACTGTATTTAAATTTTATGTATTTTGTTAACTTTTCTTATAAATATATGCTTTTGGATTTATTTATTTAATTTTACTCTAAAAGTTAGTAATTTCTACCCACTACCAGTTCACACATTCCACTCTCCCTTGGCTCATTTAGTTATATTTTTCCTGAGGAACAAAATTGGTTACTTAACTAATTTATTTATGTTCTCTGTTTGTAAAAGAGCTGTCTAAATCCATGTATTAACCTCTGATTAGAAGTTTAATTCCATGCTATAAATATAGTTAATAGACTTTTTAAACTATTTTATTTTGTGGATATTTTGTAAATTTTGTCAATGTTAAGGAATACTTCAGAGTATTTTTAAAAGGTTTATTATTATTATGTTTTTGCACATAGTATTGGTTGAAGTTTATAAATTTTTATGCTTTCATTTAAGTGCATAAAGGTTAATGCCATACTTTTGTGGCCTATATTCTTGAAAATTAGAAATTGGCCTTAAACAATCTATTTACTGCTATTTAGTGTAAATTAAGACTTATTTGGTAATTAAACCATAATTTTTATTGCCAACATTTTTGAATCATTTGTATATTCAAAACATCCTTAAGTTTTGTTTTAAGACATTCTTTAGAGACATTTTGTTTATTAAGTGAATTCTTTAACTGTTGATATGATTTTTCTTATACTTTTTCTTTTTATATCTTTTAGAAAACTGCTTACTTTTTATATCTTTTAGAACACTGCTCTAGTTTTGTTCTATTTCAATTGGTGTGCATGCATGTGTTGTGATTCCCTTTTATAATATGAAACTTTAAAATCTTTCATGCAGTGATTTCTTCATAGCTACATATATGTATCACTAATCTTTATACTTTTTTGTTCATATACCATTATTAATTTTTAAAAATCCAAAACAGTTCCAGTATGTATAAAATTTTTTATATACATTTTATATGGAATATTACCTCTATTTATATTAAATGCATAACAAATAAACTTATCTCATATCCTAGATACAAAAAACTATATGGAGTGTTTATGTTTTATTTTAGTACTCCAGAGAACATGCTTGAATACCTCCCATAGTATACAGAACACTGGATCTTAATGTAGTCTCTTTAGAAATTATCTGTTGAATTTATACTCTCAAATAAAATATTAGGTGTGCTTTATTTTCTTCCCATTTCTTTAACCTTAACCATCTGATCACATTATTATTAATCTTTAACCTTCACCACTGGCTTATATTATTTATAGATCTTCTGATGGTGGCATTTATACCTTAAATGAATTAGTTATACTCCTTGTACTTATCAATTTCAAATAGTTTCCATTGACTTCTCACTTCTTGTTCTGAGAAATAGAGTGTTCAGTTTATAATAAAAGCTTTTTAAACTGATCTCCACTTATATGACTGAAATTTTAAACATTACTTTTCTGTTCTCTCTGTAAAGCATAATGAATAGATGTCCACTGTGTGTGAAAAGCTTGTTTCTAAGTGGCCCCTATGCATCTTGCTTGGCAGATTGTATTTTCCCAAGATGGATGGAACAATGTCTTCCATTTCACATGCTCATCTACAATCTGACCTTGTCAGCCACCCTGTATTTCTCTTCTCCTTGATTCTGGCCAAACGGCATGTAGCTTTAACCATTAGGACAGGGGTCCCCAAACTATGGCCCATGGGCCATATGCAGCCCCCTGAGGCCATTTATCCACCCCCGCTGCACTTCGGGAGAGGGCCCCTCTTTCATTGGTGGTCAGTGAAAGGAGCACAGGATGCATCCGCACCCAGAGTTCCCATTGAAATACTGGTCAGTTTGTTGATTTAAATTTACTTGTTCTTTATTTTAAATATTGTATTTGTTCCCGTTTTGTTTTTTTTTTCTTTAAAATAAGATATGTGCAGTGTGCATAGGGATTTGTTCATAGATTTTTTTTATAGTTCGGTCCTCCAATGGCCTGAGGGACAGTGAACTGGCCCCCTGTGTAAAAAGTTTGGGGACCCCTGCATTAGAGTGTGACTTCCAAATCTAGGTTAGGAAGGCCATGCAGCTTCAGCTTGTCACCTTGAGACATTCTCTCTGGTGCTTGTCAGTGGCCATGGAAGGAAGTCAGCCAAACCATCATGCTGCAGAGTCCTCATGTAAATCCAGGATATCTCTAAATCCTCTTTTTACCTTTAGTTTTAGAATTACACTCCCCACCTTTTTTTCTTACTCATCGTTAGTAGTCCCTTGGTTGTTATATAATTTCTTTGTTGATATTTTGCAGCTCTACCTTAAGTTTTTATTTTTATAGATATCATGTTTTCTCCCATGTCATGTTTTAGTTCAAGAAATATTAATCACAGCTTTCGCTAGTTACATATAAACTTCTTCTTGAGTGTTCCTCGGCTGCCTTTGACTTGCAATTTTTCTCTCCCTTTTAGTATGGTAGTTTTACATAGGTATTTTTAAATTACTACTTATATTTGAATTGAGGTCATTCTTCTGAGATCAGATAATTTATTCTTCTATAAATAATGTAGATATGCCTGGAGAGTGAATACATAGTTATCACAGGCAGCTTGAGCTTCCATCTGTGGTCTAGAGGAACCTTCTCATCAACGGTTCTTTGCCTTTTTGATTCAGCTTCCTATGAATTGAAAGTCCTACTGATTCAAAATAAAACCTTACAGATTTTTGTGGTTTCTTTTTTTTTTTTCTTTCCTTTTATGTCTCTCTCTTGATACATCCTTTACATTTGAGGACAAAAATATGCTTGCATAAAACTTCTGTGATTTACAATTTTCTCTCTTTCTTAGCATGAAGATAATCTGCTTGCCAAGATGGGTATAACTGTTCATTTCCATATTCAATGCAATTTTTCTGCCATGCCAAGGTATTAAACCTAGTTCACAAAGTGTGATATTGTAAATTATAATAAGGAGTATATATTTGATATTCTTTCTCATTTCTGGCACCATGCTCTTAAAACTCTTAGGTATTTTTAAGATTTCAAAGCCATAAAGATGTCTTTTGTTATGCTAATGAGGTAACTTTTGAACCACACTTCAGGGTAGAGGTTGGTTGCTAAGAAAACCAACCATATGGGTAGAGGGTTTGAACTTTTATTCTTCCTCCCCTGATCTCCAGGGAGATGAGCTGGAAGTTGAGTCAACCACCAACAGCCAAGGATTTAATTAAACACCTATCTGAACACATGGAGGTGCTGGGAGAGTGGCCAGCCTAGATAGGGTTTGAAAGCTCCTTGCCCTTTCCCCATCCCTTGCCCTCTGTGTTTATTTCATCAGGGTGTCCCTGAGCTGTATTTTTTTTATATTATAAACTGGTTATTTCATAAGTGAAATGTTTCTCTGAGTTCTGTGAGCCATTCTTGTTGATCAAACCAAAGGAGAGAGTTTTGGCTACCTCTGATTTATGGCTAGTCTGCCAGAACTCATAAGCAACCCTGACTTGTGAATAGCATCTGAAGTCGGGGCGAGGAGACTGGTTAGACTGAACCCTTAACCTGTGGGATTTGATGTTATCTTCAGATAATGTCTCAGAATTGAGTTGAATTGTAAGACACAGAGCTGGTTTCCAGAGGTGCCTCCCCTCACAAACACACACTTTGGAATTGGGACCCAGAACCAAAAAAGAGGTAGACTTAGATACAACCTCTGCTTTGTTCATGAGGTCCTTTCTGTAATGTTATAGGAGAGTAGAAAATAATCCATTTGGTGTATAATAACAGTTTACCTGGGACTTCCTGAGATATCAAACTAGGTAATTATAGAGTACTCCCAGCTTTTTCAGTGGTCCACTTGTAAAGAGATTTGGTTTCTTCATCCAAGATTTTATTTATGTCTCTTTTTCAAAATAGAATTTTATCATTAGCTTGTTAAACTTCTTCATTAACCCCAAGTTCAAAGGAAAATAAATTTAGACATTACTAGGCAGGCTCTCTTTCTTTAGAAAAATCTCCTTAAAATTTTGTCTAGAACATGTGAAAGACTATGTAAATTTAAATTTCATTAATTTTATTATCTTTGTCAGTTATTCTTTACTGTATAAGATTTATAATTTTATTTTAATTTGCTGTTTTAGTACATACTATTTTTCCTTATATTTTGTGTTTTTGATAGAAATTTAAGCAATTAAAATTGCTAGTCTCACATCATTTATTATAAAACAGCCTAAATTTTCATTTAAGGATGTTCTCCTCAATGACTGATTACTGAAGTAATGAAAGAAGAGAGTAAAGGCTGGATGACTAATTTAAAGGCCTTAATAGAGGAGTTACAGACTAATACATTGGCATTGTTCATATTCTGGGATTGTGGGAGACAAAAAAATCAAACACAACAATCACTTTGGTGTTGAAATATTGAAACATTGGGTGAATTTTCTGCCATTTCCTGGATTTAGGAAATCAGAAGGAAAAGTGAGTATTCTCCAAGCCATGATAAGTTTGTTATTGAAAAGGGTGAAACTCAATTCAATGTTCCTAAATATCGAACTGGTGATTTTTCCTTCTGAGCAACATTGTCAGTGTCTGGAGATTTTCTTTTTAGTCACTCGGCTGGGAGCTTGAAGAGTGGTATTTAGATAATGAATAGGGGTCAGGGATACTAAAATCTTATGACATATAAAATATCTCCTCAAAAAAGAATTGTCTGATGTTAATGGTCAATAACATTGAAGTTGAGAAACTCTGCTCTATGTGGACATATCCAATTGGCAGACAGTTTGATTTTCAAGTCTGGAACTCAATAGAAAGACTAATGTCTTTGGAAGAGACTTGTAGCTGATCACCAGATCCATTATTTCTATGTAGACTCCATTTCTTAGACTTCCTTCTGCAATTGAGCCTTTGTGATTTACTTCTAATTATTGAAATTTGAGAGGAAGTGATATGCACCACCTGCAGGTCTGGTTCATTAAGAATTCCCCACTTGCAACTATTCATGTCTTTTCTTTGCCCTTGCCTTCTACAAATGAACTCAACAAACCTGGGAAGCCACATGATGTGATGGATTCACAGTATAAAATTTGCCTTGTTACTAAACTAGTACTAGGAAGAGAGAGAGCTACGTGCTTACTAAGAACATTTATTTTGGACTTTTCATAAGTGCAAAATAAACTTCTATTTTAACAATTGGAGAGTTGGTGGTTGGTTATAAGAGTTCTTTATTACTGCATAAAAATTTATTCAACAACCTAACAACTTAAACAACAAACATTTATCATCTCACATAGTTCTAAGGGTCATGAGTCTAGAGCAGCTTGGCTGAGTGGGGCTGGTCCTCGGTCTCACATGATGCTGTCATTTGCTGTCACCTGGGGTGCAGTTATGTCAAGACTCCACTGGACCTAGGCAATCTGATTTTTTAAAAATGGAATTTATTGAAGTGACATTGGTTAACAAATCATATATGTTTCAGGTACATAATCTGTAATACATAATCTGTATATTGTATTGTGTGTTTACCACCCTAAGTTGAGCCTCCTTCCATTCCCATTTATTCCCCTTTTACCCTTTGCTACTCTTCTCCACCCAACCCCTTTCCTTCTGGTAATCACCAATCTATTGTTTACATCTGTGACTTGTTTTTCTTGTTGTTTGTTTGTTATTCCCTTCACCTTTTCTACACAACTTCCCAACTGGACAATCTGATTCTAAGCCCTCTCACATGGTGGTTGTCAGGCTTCAGTTTCTTATTGGCTGTTTGCTGGGGTTCATTTTCTTGCCATGTGACTTTCTGCACAGGTTACTTTAAAAGCCTCCTTATATGACAATTGACTTACACCAGAATAATGATAAAGAGAGGGTAAAGAGAGTAGGGTGGAGGAAAATATGAAGACAGAGAGAGGAGAAAATTTAAGATGAAAGCATAGAAGCTATAGTATTTTATAATTTCCTCTCAGAAACAACATACAATCACTGCCATGTGCTCTGTAGGTGCACTGTGGGTGGGAACTACTGAAAAGTATGCATAACAGGATGTAGCAATCATTGTGGGCCACTTTATATTTTAAAGAAAAAGTCATCTTTACAGATTTTAAAAGATAAACGTAACACAGAGATTTATCCTTCATAGTGGATAGTACTACCTTCATCAATACCAACAGTTCTATTTGTCTTTCATGAAGAATCAGTAGTGTTCCTTGCATGAAAGAGTTCGACTTGAAAATGAATATGTGTTGTGAAAAACCCCATAATTCATAAAGAGTAAATGTTTTTAAGTGTCTGCTATGAACTGAATTGTGTCCCTCCAAAATTTATGTTAAAGCTATAAGCCCCAATATGACTGTATTTGAAGAAAAGGCCTTTATGAAAGTAATTAAAGTTAAATGAAATCATAAATGTGGGCCCTAATCTGATAGGATTAGTGTCTTTATAACACAAGACACTAGAGAAGTTGCTCTCTCTCAACCATCTGTGGACATTAAGAAGGCAGCTAGGTATTTATGCTAAGGTTTATGACAGCAAACAAAAATTTTAGTAAGTTTCTATTCATGAATTGCTGAATAAAAGACAATTAGACAAGTAAATTGTGGAAAAAATTTCTTTTAACATAGGAAAATATGTAACAAAAATATTTCATGGCCTGACTGTTGGGAAACCTTAGACTTGGATCTAGATGGAAGGGTAGAACCTAGAATGATGCCCAAGTCAAATCTATGTTGCTTGAATGGAAGTTGCTGGAATGCAAGAACTAAGAGCCCAAATTGCAAGCAAGAAAAAAAGGTAGAGGGTTGAAGGGCCTCATGATTAACATGGGCTTTGATTTCGGACAGATACAGGTTTGAATCTCACCTTCACCAGTAACTGTAACTTTAAGCAAGTTAATTAATTTGATTCTAGTTTTCTTATCCTTAAAATTAGTATATTAAAGTATTGTTCATTAGGTTATTTTAAGATAAACTGTTATACATGTAACATAGAAAGGAGAGTGTCATTACAGAGAAGCACTTGATACATATCTGATAAAGTGTCTTATAAATTTTTTGAGTGCAGAGCTTGAAGAAGTAAAATAAATATTATAAATCCCATTAAATTCTTCAGTACTTTCTGTTTCCAGTGATGAATTATGTTGGTTAATCATAATACATAATGTTTTATACTTTAATTTCACTTTTAATGGAGAAGGCAATGGATATGAGCTAAATACTGACAAATTAATGACATTTTTGACATTTTAACTATGAGGGTATTTGTTGTGTCAACTTTAATAATGAAATATTGATTTTTCATGACCAAATGTATACAAGATGTTAAAAAATAATAACTAATGTCTGAAGCTCATAAATAATTTTATACAAATAATATTATTAAATTTTTATTAGCATTATTTTGATAGGCATTAGCTGTTATGTTCCTCATTTATTCAGAAACAGAAACTTAGAATGATTGTCAAATAGTACAGTGACCGGTAAGGCAAGAATTCAAATGCAAGTCTCATATAAGTCTATGAGAAGGATACAGTATCTGCTTTACAAAGTTATGTTTAACATTGAAATTAAGGAGAATAAACTTACAGATTGGAGAAGCATCAGAATTCCTACCATGTATTATGTAGTAAAATGAGTCATCTCTTCCCCTGCCTTTAATTCCCACATATCAACTGCTTTCTATCACACCATGATTCTTAAGCTCAAATTCAGAATCTGCACTATAAAGGAAGCTATCAAACCCCTGATTTAAATGTGTTTAAACAAAAGAGATGATAGATTTTAGATATCAAGTAATTTATTTTATGTGTCAAGATCACACTAGACATTGCATGATAGATCCCCATCCCAATTCTATTAAAGATTTTTGTTATTAACCCGGACAGAATATTTTCAAGCTTTTGGATGACATAGTACAAGTGGAGGTTAAAAGGTAATGAACTGTAAAAGAGAGATTGCAGGTTCAAAGTGACATGAATAATTTGAAAAAGAAATCAGGGCATGCCTGACCAGGCAGTGGCGCAGTGGATAGAGCATCAGATTGGGATGGAGAAGACCCCAGGTTCGAGACCCCAAGCTCGCCAGCTTGAGCGCGGGCCCATATGGCTTGAGCAAAAAGCTCGTCAGCTTGATCTCGGGGTCGCTGGCTCCAGCAATGGGTTGCTCGGTCTGCTGAAGACCCGCAGTCAATGCACATGTGAGAAAGCAATCAGTGAACAACTAAGGTGTTGCGACGGCAATGAAAAACTAATGATTGATGCTTCTCACCTCTCTCAGTTCCTGTCTGTCTGTCCCTATCTATCCCTCTCTCTGACTCTCTCTCTCTCTCTCTGTCTATAAAAAAAAAAAGCCTATGGTCTTTCATCCAATGACTGTACACTAAAAAGAAATCAGGGCAAAGTGAATAATTTTCTTAAATATTTATACAACTAATATGTATTGAATATATACTATGTGCACTGAGAATTCAGCAGTTAAAAAACAATACAAAACACAGACAGCATCTCTGCTGTTATGGAATTTACAATCTAGTTGTAAGAGACCCACCATAAACAAATATATGCATGGTATATCAGATGACTGAATGTTATGATGGAAATAACGGGGATAATAAGGGAGATAAGAGGACCTGAGGAATTATTATTATTATTATTATTATTATTATTTTGAGAGAGAGAGGAGACAGGGACAGACAGACAGACAGGAAGGGAGAGAGATGAGAAAAATCTACTCATAGTTACAGCACCTTGTTGTTCATTGATTGCTTTCTCATATGTGCTTTGACCGGAGAGCTGCAGCCAAGCCAATGACCACTTGCTCAAGCCAGCAAACATGAGGTTATGTTTATGATCCTAAGCTCAAGCCAGATGAGCCCATGCCCATCTGGGGTTAGAATTTTGTTCTTCAGCATTCCTGGTCAATGCCTTATCCACTGTGCCACCGCCTGGTTAGGCTGAGAAAATATTTTATAGAATGGTCAAGGAAGGTCTCAGTGCCACATTATCTTATTCAAGCATTAATTCAATTTATTAATTCATTTTTTAATATACAGTGTGTCCGTAAAATCATGATGCACTTTTTGACCGATCACAGGAAAGCAAAAAAAGAAAATAGAAATGTGAAATCTGCACCAAATAAAAGGAAAACCCTCCCAGTTTCTGTAGGATGATGTGGCAGCATGTGCGCATGTGCAGATGATTATGTAACACCGTGTATACAGTGGAGCAGCCCATGGCCATGCCAGTCAAGATGTGGATGGTACAGAGGAAAGTTCAGTGTGTTCTGTGGCTCACTAAATTGGAATCCATGACCAAAGTGCAACGTGAATATCGGCACGTTTATAATGAAGCGCCACCACATAGGAATAACATTACTCGGTGGGATAAGCAGTTGAAGAAAACCAGCAGTTTGGTGGAGAAACCTCGTTCTGGTAGGCCATCAGTCAGTGACAACTCTGTAGAGACTATATGAGATAGCTACCTAAGGAGCCCTAAAAAATCTGTGCGTGCGTGTGCTCGACAATTACACCTAAGCAAGACTACAGTTCATAAGGTGTTATAGAAACGTCTCTGTTTTATAGGGTACAAATTGCTGCTGTTGCACGCTATCAAACTGGCGAATAGACCCACACTATGCATGTTTGCTACAGATATGCTTCATGAGATCGACAATGAGGCAAGCTTTTTGCAGAAGATTGTGTTTAGTAATGAGGCGACCTTCCATATCTGTGGACATGGTCATCGCCATAATGTCTGAATATGGACTGCTGAGCATCCTCATGCCTATGTTGAGTATGCACATAATACCCCTAGAGTGAACGTGTGGTGTGGCCTGATGCATGATAAGGTGATAGGCCCATTTTTTTTCGTAGTGCAGTCTGTGACAGCAAACACCTGTCTTGACATGTTGGAATTGTATGCAGTGCCACAATTTTCAGAAGGTGTCATCTTTCAACAAGACGGCGCTCCTCAACACTACGCCACCATTGTTCGTGAGTTTCTGGATAGAACATTCCCCCTGCAGTGGATAGGCAGGGGTTCTGTCAAGCCATGGCCACCACGATCCCCGGATCTGACTTTTACTTTTGGAGTTATCTGAAGCAACCTGTGTACATTGAACATATCAATGACATTAATCACTTAAAACAGAGAATCGCAGATGTTATTCACTCTGTTACACCAGATGTCCTTACCTGTGTGTGGCAAGAACTTCACTATCGTTTGGACGTGTGTAGGGCAACAAATGGAGCCCACATCGAACTACACTGAATAGGTATGAAACTGGGAGAGTTTTTCTTTTATTTCGTGCAGATTTCACATTTCTATCGTCTTTTGTTGCTTTCCCGTAACCGGTCAAAAGCGCACCATGGCTTTATGGACACACTGTATGTCAGTGTGCTTCTGACAGACAATTGACAGTGAGATAGTTCAGTAAACAACCATGGTTATATTTGCAAGAAATAATTATTTTTAACAATAATTCTTAACATTTTTGGCAATAATGTTGCCTTTACAACTTTTTGAATGCTATACACATTCTTCCAAAATACCTAAACTCTTATACAAAAAAAAAAAAAAAAAAAAAAAAAAAAGGTGCTATTTTAGCCTGACTGAATAGTTTGGTTGGTTAGAACATCATCCAAATACGCAAAAATTGCCAGTTTGATCCCTGGTCAAGGCATATACAGAAACAAATTGATGTTTCTGTTCCTCCCTTGTCTCTCTGTAAAATCAATAAATAAAAATATTTTTTTTAAATGTTCATTTTAAATGTTTCTTGAAACTAAAACTTAAGGTTATAAAGCCCTTGTTTGGGGTTGAATTTATAACTTGGCTAAAATGCAGAAACAGGGAACCATCTCTCAATTTCAAGTGAAACATAAGTAGTCTTATTTTTAAGATGGACAAAATTATAGTATATAATTAAGGGTATTCGGTGCTTAGGAGGAGAAGAGAATCATGAAGATGGTTAAATGTTTGAAAAGAGAATGCATTTAGGAGGATTCTATATATTTGAAAAAACACATTATTGTTAAAATAAACAAGTGATGGTTTTGTGTAATGCATCTTTATTCTTATGTAATTATATTAACTGGAAAATATAGATAAAAACTCTATTTAAAAGAGTGACTTTTTCTTATATCTCCTCTCTCTTATTCTCCCTTACTTTGTTTAAATTCTTTATTTATATTTACTCCTCTAGCTTTAATTCATTCCTAAACTGACTCTTACCAGTAGCATTTAATGCTTTTTGTTGCTCTTGTTATTATCATAGAATCATAGGCCTTCAAATCTACATGTGACCTCAAATGATCACAATTGTTTAAACAATCTATTTTTTGGTTGACAAAACTGATTCCAAAGATTAAATGATTGCCTAAATTCACACATTTGTTCTATAATAAAATCATGGCTAATATGCACTAAATAATGAGAAAGCTAGGCCCTAATACTATATTATTTTAAAAATGTAGAAATTGAGCCAGAAAGAGATACGTTATTTGCCCAGAATCACAGGGTTAGTAAGGGCAGAGACTTGACTTCGCAACCCAACCACAAGTGTATATCCTTCAAGTCCTCAGGCATTAAATCCTCTGCAATTTACACAGTCCTACTCTGTCTTCACCCCAATCTCCCAACCCTTCCTTCCTTTCTTCTTACCTTAGCTCTAAACCTTGGTTCCATAAATACTGCACACAGGGACAGCACTCAGGGACAGGTGGGAAATTGTGAAAAAAACAGGCAGCAAACATTCTTGTTTAGCCACTTTTAATTTTATTTTTTTTATAGATTGGGATGTTTTGCTCAATTATGCATACTTATTCATTCTTCCAAAAAAATTCTATGAAGGCTGGTAAAGCTGTAGCCAATTTTCTCAGTTTGATGTTCCAAAGAACCCTGCTGTGTCTTTTTCATTCTGTGCAAAAATAAGCATGGTAGGATCCACCAGCTGCTAAAGTTGTTGGATAGCTTAAAAACTTTGTTTACTTTATTTGTTTGTATTTTTATAGTTTTAGAATTTGAGCAGCATTTGATTTCTCTCCGTTTTACATTTGCCTTTACAGAAAGAACACATAGGTATTTATTTGTAGATGTTGGAGGAACATTCTCAGAGAGGTTATTCTTTAAATATACATGACCATTGAATACTAATATTGGAATCAACTTAAAAAACAACAACAACAAATTCCCCAATTCAACCAAACACCAAAAAACTCCTGCAAACCAAAAAGTTCAGGAGGTCTCAGAAATTTAACAGTTGTTTCTATTTCCTGATATATAAAGATCTCCCTCTGGAGAGATCTTTATCCCCCTCTGGAGAAAATTCAGGTAGCATTTATCAAAGACCCTAAATTTATTCACTTTTGACCTAATGATAAATACCTTAAAAACATATATACAAAAATGTACAATGCAGCATTTTTGTAAAAGGAAATAATCAGAAAGAGTCAAATGTGCAACAATAAGGCATTCATTGAATGAGTTATGATATATTCACACAATAAAGTATTACAGGGCCATTATAATAATTTTATTAATATTTATTTATATGAGTAGTCATTCATAATAAAAAAAACACAACAAACATTTCAAAATAGAATGTACAACATCATCACATATTTTCATAAAGAAAATGACTTCAGAAAATTATCCCCAAATAGTTTTGCTTTACACAAATGTCTTATTTAATTATTATTATTTTTTTGTCTTTGAACCCCAATCTACTGACTTCTTGATCACAATATTTTCTGTGTACTGGAATAAGAAGGAATAAATATTGAATTAAAATTGATATGGTCTGTCCCTGCTTTCATGATACTTGCCAAGTACTAATGAATGCCAGTGTTAAACAAACAAAAAAAGAAATAGAAATATGAAGACTGGTAAGAAGGCAAAACACAGAATTCCCTTTGAGTATACAAAAGCAATCCTTGGAAACCTAAACTTTTGGGCCAATTTTTACATAGGACTTCAATAAAGAAGTCATATTCTTATTTTGAAAAAAAAAAAAATAAGACCATCTACTTATGAAAACTTGAACTTATTTGGCATTGCCATATTTATTGATAGGATCATACAGATTCTTAGAAGTCAAACCTCAACCATTTTTACTCTTTCCAAACCTAGAATTCAATCTTTTGAATTCTTTTAGCACTATTTGTCTGTGACTGTCATTTAGCACTCAGCAAATACCAGATTTTATGTGCATATTACTTTGCTTCTCAACCTTATGGGAAATCCCTTCAACGCCTAGTCAATTCTGATGACTCCTCAAATAATTTGTTATGGAACCCAATAAGTAATACAGACTAAATCAACGACTGTTGAAAAAAGCCTCTCTTCAAGGCTAGTTACTATTGTATGTGTTGCTAAATATACATTAATTAGGGAAATGTATAATTTACCACTCCTTTAATTCTATGTTCAAAGATCTCCAAATTAAGATAATTTCTATATTTATAGAATTAAATACCTCTAACTTGATAAAATTTAAACATCACGAGGCATACTAAAAAGATAGTATTTAATCTTTAGAATCTGTCACATCTATGTTTAAATTCTAGCTCTTGAATTTCTAGCTGTGTGAAGTTGTACTGTTAACTGTTATCCTGATAGCATGGGGAAAACTGTAGCAGACCTAAAATGTTGCTAAGGGACTTTCATGAGTTAATCTTGAAGAGCATCTTAATTCAGTTCTTTATATAATTTATATAATGGATGATTCTCAGTATCTGTATTGTAGTTCAGGTAGCATTGTTTTTCTTTGGATAATGCAGTAGCCTTCTAAATGGCCTTCTTGTTTTCACCCTTGTTTCACTGTATTTTATTCCTGTTATGGGCTAACTTGTGTTCTCCCCAAATTTATATGTTAAAGTTCTAATCTCTAGTACCTCAAAATATGATTGTATTTGAAGACAGGATCTTTCTTCAGTCTAACTGGTGTTCTTATAAGGACAGGAAATATGGACACAACAGGTACAGAGGTTAAGAACATGTGAAGACACAAAAGAAGAAGTAGGACATTTACAAGCCAAGGAAATGGACCTCAGAAGATACTAACCCTGCAAACACTTTGATTTTGAACTTTTAGTCTTCATGACTGTGAGAAAATATCTGCTTTTTAAGCTACTTATTTTGTTGTACTTTGATTTGGCAGCCCTAGCAAATGAATAAAATTATCTACTCAAATAAATGGATGACCCTTTAAAACTTCTAAGTCATATTTCAACCTACCTATTCCACTTCCCAGCCCTTCAACCCACACACAGAACTCAGTCTTCTCATGAATTCTCATTAAACAGAGTACAAAGCCAAGTCCCATAATACTACATGTAAGTACACCATAAAACTCTGGGTTATTTTCTTTTGCCTCATTTTCACTCTCTTTTTCAGTCCCTCAGTCTGAATCTGCTTTATATGCATTCTTGCTCTTGCACACCAAATTAATGTCCACCTTAGAAAATTTTTTACCGAATTTTTACTAAATTTTCAGGTTGATGCTACTTGGAGATATTTACAGGTTCATCGTCTAATGTCATTTTGGTCTCTATTCAAATGTCACTACCTCAGCATGATCTTTGTTGACCCCCTCCTTGCCTAAAAAAGGCAGTCCCCTGTCACTCTCTATCCTCTTACCTGGCTTTATTTCTCTTCTTAATATGTATTGCTGATAGGGGTATTTACAGATATTCCCTTAAACAATTTGTATATTTACACATAACTTTTTTCATTGCAGTATAAACCAGGTGAATAAAGAATCTGTTTTGCCTACTCTGGTAATCCCAGTGTTTAGAAATTACTTTTCAAATGGTGCAAAATAAAGAGCTATTTATTTAGTAATAAATAAAACTGTTAAATGGTATTTATTTACTTATTAATATAGAAGAAGCTGCTGTATTTTATTTATTTAGTAAGTATATAAAAATACAGGAATCAGTGTGCCTTCTATAATGTTAAAACATGATTTAAAGTACCAAAGCAGTTAAAAAAAGTATTAGCCAAATCTAATCAATATGTTGTATTGATTTTATCATATCCATTTTTTAAAATTTCACATTGTTATTAAAAATTATTGGATAGTTAATTATAGGTACTGGATTTGTACGACAATCTTATAGTTTGTTTGGTTCAGTTCTTTTTCTTAAAGTCTTATGTAAGTATAAAACTCAATTCTGACCTCAGTCTGTCATTTAATAAATCAATGGCTTGGGACAAATCTTTTAATATTATTGAACCTAACAGCTTCCCATGTAAGCTATGAATAATAATATTGGTCCTACCTGTCACACAGGGTGATGGCAAGGTTCCACCTTAATGCATTTACTTTGTTACCAGAAAAGCAATGTAATGATGAGTGGCACTATGGTCTCAGGAATGGTTCGATCAGAATTGGGAACACATACCATTTTCTGCCTCTAGCATTTCCATTGAGTGATACAGTTCCAAATTAGCCGCAGAATTTAACACAAAGGAGTAACATAATTGGAAATTTTTGTACTATTAGGTCTAAGGATATTTTACTGCTATGATAGAATATTAATCCAGTGACTCTCATCAGGTAATTAGCATGAAATGTATTATGCATTGCCCTTCAAGGACCTGAGAGGACTTGCAAATTTGATATGAAGCCAAGCACAAAAATAGTCTGGTAGAAGCAAAATCTATTGGCATCCCTAGGGAGGAGCAGTTAGATGACACTCTGACTCGGCACAGCTGAGATGTTGTGTCACAGAGAAGTGGATCACAGAGTGGTTGGGACAAGAAAAGAGGATGACAAAAATTATTTTGACTTACTAAAATTTTTCTTAGAATGAGCCTCATATCTACTGCCTAATACCTCTTGAGAAATCATTATTTTATATGGAGTCTGCAGAATGATTAAAGACTAGTGATGGGTGATATTCAAAAATGGAAAATTAGCAGTCCCAGGATTATATTTTAATTATGAAATCATTTATTTGTAACTTTTCCTTAGTTACCTGTGTTGGAATATAAAAATAAAAATTTAACTTTATTTAAAGTTACAAAACAAAATGTGAGTCAGGTATATATATGAAATTTTAAAGTTTTATTTTGAAATGACAATAATTTAGGTAGATATTTTAAATATAATTAAAAACCACCATTACTAGTTTTTTAAAACAAAATTATAAATAAGAATAGAGTGATAAAAGTGTATAATATTTTTCCTTTTTGTGCAAGTGTCCAAATCCAAACTTTAGCTCACTTTAACATGTATATGCACATTTAAATACAGGGCAGAACAAAAGTAGGCTTACAGTTGTTTGAATGGGAAATAATATAATGAGTAATAAATAATAGTAAAGTAATAAACTCTATTTTATGTACTCACAACTATAAATCTACTTTTCTCCCCTGTATGTGCCATGGTACACCATTTATAAAAAATGCAAACAATAGTTAAGAAAAAATTACTATTAATTCTCTTTACTATTTTTGTACATTTTTGTGAGTTAAATTATTTTAAAATAAAAAATATTTTTAAAAAGGAAAATAAAAAGTCTTGAAATAAAATTGTTGCCCTTTTTGTTATTAGTTGTATAAATTTAAACATATTATCTTCAACTTCCTGTCTAGGCCTCTGTTTTCTCATCTGTATAATAGAAAAATAATAAAATAGTATTTTTTTCTAAGTGCCCATTTCTGTGTATAGCATGAGGTCAAAGTTTAAATACTGACTTCTCCCTTCTGTGGGTGTTGGCTTTCAAAGTCCTAAGGGGTGATGATTGTCTAAAAAGAAAAGACAAAAAGGATGGCTGACCCTTAAAGCATGATCTGAACAAGGAGGATGTGCTTTTGAAAAAGTGTCATTCCTCTTAAATTGCTTAGTTTCTTCTTCAGTTCTTACAAATCAATGACTTCACAGATTGTACATCACCAAAAGAGAATTAATTTTCATTGAGTATTTACCATAAATAATCAATAGATATCAGAACCTAAACTTTATTGGCTCAGTTGATTTTTCTTATTTATACATTTACTAATACTTGATTTAAACATTTATTTAGTAAGCAATTATTAATTAATATACATTTATTACATTTTTATAATTATACTGCTTGCAGTCCATGAGTAGTATTTTCAGAATTTTCTCCTTTCAAAATTTCTAGAGGTAAGATAATTAAAATCAAAATTAAGAAGTTTCTTACTCTAAAATAATATATCTCCAATTAGACTGTACACTTATAAAGGGAGACTGTATTTATTTTTAGAGAAAAAACAAAAATAATAAGAACCTAATACAGGATTTGTCCCAGTTTGATTCAGTGGAGCATAGAGAGGGAATAGTGTTAATATTTTACCTTCTTTGCTGTGCTTTGGTAACTTTGTGAGATTCTAATTAAAATTGTAGAAAAAAGTAAGTTAATAGAGGGTCCATGTATAGGACCCATGAAGGAGATTAGAAATCTTTATTATGAGAAGAATAAAATGCAAAAACAAATAATTTAGGAGGACAAAAGGCAAGAAACACATGATATGGTGCATATGTACGTGGTAACCATATATCTGTATCATAGAACAAGGGGACATTTTCTAAGAGCTCGAAAAGGATAAATGTAGAATGCATAAAGTCTGTATTTACCGTATTCCCCCATGTATAAGATGCATCCTTTTTTAAAAAATTTGAGGTCTAAAAACTTGATGCATCTTATACAGTGGTTGTAGTTTTTTTTTAACTTGCATTTCCTGCTTTTTAGAAATTGTTGTCTTTGCACTCATTGTTTTGTACTTGTTACTGGTATAGTATAGCAGGTTATGTTTTACTACATTCTGCACAGAAATGACTCAGAAAAATGTTTTCGTACAGTGCTGAATTCAAGTTAAAAGTGATTCCGTTTGCAAAAGTGAATGGAAACCGTGCTGCTGAATGTAAGTTTGGTTCACCTCCAACTGAGAAATTAGTCTGAGACTGGCTATGGGAAGAAAAAACCCTACTGAAACACCATGGTAGATGAAGGCCATGAGAAGAAGCAAGTCAGCAAAATGGCCTGATATAGAAAGGGAATTGAAAATAAGGATTGAAAAGCAAAGGGCAATTGGAATTCCTCTGTCCACAAAGATGGTTCAGTATGAGGTAAGAAGAATTGCAGATAAGAAAGAAAGTACTGATTTCAAAGGAGGACACAACTAATGCTTCCGTTTCATGAAACGGAATGGACTAAGCATGCTAATGCGCTCCAGACTTGCCTAAAAGAAGCCTGAAAGCTATGAGCAGAAGGTCCTTGAATTTCATTGTTTTGTCATTCAATGTCAGAAGACACATCAGTTTGAGTTGGAACAGATTGCAAATATAGATGAAGCCTCCCTTCAATTTTATATCCCAAGTAACAGAACTATTGCTAACAAGGGGGGGGGGGATTGTAACTGTGAAGACAAGTGGGCATGAAAAGAGCCATTATACAGTTGTTCTAGCTTGTTGTGCTGACAGAACCAAGCTGCCTTTTATGCTGATTTTCAAATGCAAAACAATGCCACAAGAAGACATTTCTCAAGGAGTGATTGTCCACATTCATGACAAGGGTTGGGTGGATCAGAATGGGATAAAGATCTGGTTTGAGAAAGTTTAGAGAAGGAGTGTAAGGCCAATGGCCAAGGCCATTATCACAGCTGCCTGGCCCATGCAGGTTCACATTTGATTCAGACAGATGGTAATGAAACAACGGAGCCAAGAACTGGTGAGCCATCAGCTTTAATTCTAGCTTGCACCCAGCGGGCAAGTAAAAACACACACCGGGCTCCAAAACTCACTCATTCAGTGCTCACAAAGCTACTGACTTATCCGAGTTTCCTAGCATCAAAGGTTTCTAGCTCACCAGACTTATTCACCTCTGTTTCCCATATCCTTCTCTCTGCACAAACGCTGCACAAACTGGCTTCTTCCTCAGCACTTCGCTATCTTGGATGCTTCTCCTCTCCTCCACGTGGCCTTAATCTGCTTTCCTCTCTAATGCTAACCTCAGGAAATGAGAGAGAGCAAGCTCTAGGCCTGCCCCACTTTATAGTGTAGAATCAAAACCTTTAACCAAATTATACAAACAAGGAAGTCTCTGATACAAAGTCATTTATCTGAGGCATAATGGGAGGATTACTCATGAGAGTGCATCACCCCATATCATCCAATCAGTTAAGGATGTGGGGAAATGCTTACTCTTAAAACTAAGCCTTGGGCTATAACGACCTGACCTGCTTACAGCCCGTTCCCCACACACATTAATATCAATGAACTTCCATGTGGGCAGTGCCATCTTTAACAAAGTGAGCATAATATATTTTATCTGCCCAACAAGAGACAAGGTGGACTCTTATGTAAACCTGCTCTATTGGTGCTTGATCAGTTCAGGGCACACATAACAAAAAACACAAACAAGATTGCTGCAGAGCAAAAATCAAAACTTGCAGTTATACCTAGAGGCTTGACATCCCAACTCCAACTATTTGATGTCAGCATTAACAAACCCTTCAAAGATGCTGTGAGTGATGAGTGGAACAAATAGATGTAGTCTTCTGGGGACAATTTGACACCAGCAGGAAGAGTGAAGAAACCAATTATAGAAGAAGTCTGTACAGCTAGTGCTCAACCTATAACCATGATTGGTTTTGACAAACCAGTTGTAACATGATTTGGTCGTAAGTTGAGTAGGCTATATGTACAGTAATGTGAAATGATGTTATAAAAATCTTTAAGTCATATTTTATCATAATTTTCTTTCATTATTGTTATATATCATAATTTTCTTTGTTCATTTTACGCCATTTGTATCATCTACACCATTATTTTCTTATTTTTACATTCATCAGGTTTAAGTAAAACACTGCATTACCATTACAACTGGTTTAATATTTGCAAAACATACAAAATTACAAAATACAGGTGCATACAAAACCTGCTCCAGACGTGGAGCAGTCATGGCTAGCGATTGGGGTCATAAAGTCGAATGGTCATAAGTTGCATAAGTCATAAGTCGATCAATACCTGTACCTGGGTGAAAAGATCCTGGGATAATATCAAGATTGAAGTCATTGTCAAGTCATTAAAGAAATGTGGCATTTCAAATGCCATAGATGAAACAGGATATGGCAATATATTAAGACAATGATTCATCATCAGACACAGATGAGGAAAAGCTAACGGATGGGAGTTTTGACAGTGATGAGGAGTTGTATAAATTTTACAATGAATAATACTGGAGTTCAATAACTTTATGTAATACGTTTTTATTTCAAATTTTGGACCCCAAAATTAAGGTGTGTCTTATACATGGGGGAAATACGTAGTTTTATGACACAGAACCAGAATGTATAAGTAATTTGGGTTCCAATTAGGTCTGCATTTCTATAATCTTCATGTTTCTGAAGGTTAACACTGTGCTTCATATTTGCTGGATCCAATTAAATTAAAAAGTATTTGTCAAATAAATATATCTTATTATATCTCAATAAACCTGGGTATGTAAAAATATGCAGCACTGGTTAATTGGCTCAGTAGTACAGTGATGGCCTGGCATGTGGATGTATTGAGTTTGATTTCCAGTCAAGGCACACAGGAGAAGCCACCATCTGCTTCTCCACTGTTCCCTGCCCTATGTCTCTCACACTTCTCCTCATGCAGCCATGGTTCAAATGAATAATTTGGTCCTGGGCAATGAGGATTGTTCCATGGCCTGCCTCAGGCACTAGAAATAGCTTTCTTGCTGAGCAACAAAGCAGTAGCCCCAGGTAGTCATATCATCAGTCCCAGATGGACATTACCCAGTGGATCCCTCTTAGGGAGCATGCTAGATTCTGCCTCTCCACTCTCTGCTTCTGACCTGATTTTAAAAAGAGGTTCAAAAAAATAAAAGGGCTTTTGCAACTTAGGAGAAAAACATAGGCAAGGTAATCTGGCCTGGAGTGGGGAGGATGGAGAAGAATGAAAGAAGGTTAGGAGGGAGAGCACCTATCTGACCATTTTTATACACAATCTGACAGTGGCTAAAGAATAAAGCTATGATGCTTGAGGTTTTCTTCACTGTATGCTCAGAACACAGATCGTTTAAGAAGGTAAGAAAATCTCAGCAGTTATTTGAATATCTGTCAAAATATAAACATTATCATGACTATACAAATAGATACTAATAATAAAAATAGCCTTATTTTCCCTATTATTAGAAATAATAACTATCCTAATAATGATAGAAAATATAAAAGATTAAAATTTCACTGAACTCTTATAATTATCTATGTCCATGAATCTCACTATTGTATCCCATTCATGTGTGAAATCATACAGGTTTTAGCTTTTTGTGGTTTACTTATTCCACTAAGTATAATGTTCTCAAGGTCAATCCATGTTGTTGTCATCAATGACACTGTGTCATCATTTCTTATGAGTCAGTAGTATTCCACTGTATATACAGTAATACGTTGGTTTTCGTTGACTTCAGTTATTGTTGGTTTTCGTTTTCATTGATTTTTCCACAAAAAATTCTCTTGGTTTTGGTCGGTTGCCTCAGATTTCATCAGTGTGCCCATGTAATCTTGCTGTTAATTTTGGGAAATCAAAGGGTGACCCACGTGTCCTCCTGCTCAGTGTGGTGTTGTTTTTCTTTGTGTGAACCTCACCCCCGCGCATCTAGCCAAATAATTCCATTGCTTTCCAGTGTTTTTGTGCTTTTTTTATTGATTGCAAATGCTAATACTACAATTACATTTAACTGATTACTACATATACAGTATTTGGTGTAATGTGTTTATTTTGTGTTTTTCAGTTTCAAAATGTATGTAATGCACGTAAGATAAAACTGTATGTGCTGAAGTCTCATTGTCCTTGTTAACTGTTTTCCTTGCTAATAAGTTAACCCTTTCCTTTTAGCTTCATTATGAGACCAAAGAAAGTTTTCAGAGCCAGCAGCCCTTCAAAGAAGACCAGGAACACAATCAAGTTGAAGAAGGAAATCACTGAAAATTACAAGAGCGGCTTCAAGATTGCTGAAATCAGCCAATTGTATGGGAAGTCGCCATCTATAAGTTCCACTGTTGCAAAAAAGGAAGCAATTAAAGGAGGCTAATGTAGCAAAAAGCATGAATGTGCTAATGAAACATAAATAGCAAACAACTGAAGATGTTGAACAGTTATTATTAATTTGGATCAATCAAAAACAGTTAAATGGCGATTCTGTTTCAGAGGCCATCGTATGTGAAAAGGCCAGACTGCTGTATGCCTATCTCATTAAGAAAATGCCTGGGACAAGTGCTATTATATTTAGTGATTTTAAGGCCAACAGAAGCTGGTTCAAAAAAATTCAAGAGGCACACGAAATGCACACTCTTACTAGGCACAGCAAAGGTGCAAGTTTGGACAAGTCTGGGGCTGAAGAATTTGTGTACAAATTTAAAGATTATATAGAGACTGAAGGATTCATCCCCAACAAGTCTTCAACTGTGATTAAACTGGCCTCTTCTGGAAGAAAATGTCAAAGAGGAAGTTCATTACACAGGAGGAAAAGGTCAGGACATAATCCTAAGAGAGATAGGCTCTTGTTGTGTGGTAATGCTAGTGGTGATTGTAAAGTGAAGTCCTTACTGGTGTACCGTTCAGAAACTCCTAGAGTGTTTAGCAGAAACAACGTGATTAAAAGTAAATTGTGTGTGATGTGGAGGGCAAACAATAAAGCATAGGTTATGAGGCCAAATTTCATTGAGTGGATGGGTGAAGTGTTTTCCCTGTCAAAAAATACCTCCAGGACAATCATTTGCCCCTTAAGTGCCTCCTAGTAATTGATTTATGTCTTCCAAACCTGGATGATGCTCCTGCACATCCTCCAAGTTTGGAAGACACATTGTTAAAGACATTCAGTTAAAGACATCACACTGAAGTTCTTGCCCCCTAATACCACACTACTCATCCAGCCAATGGACCAGAATGTCATTTCAAATTTTAAGAAACTATACACAAAGCCATGTTTCAAAGGTTCTTTGAGGTGACATCAGATACAGAATTTTCTTTAAGAGAGTTCTAAAAAAACCATTTCAACATTCTCAACATTCTCAACTGCATTAGCCTCATAGGTAAGGCTTGGCAGGGAGTGACATTCAGGATGATGAACTCTGCCTGGATAAAATATGGACAGGGTGTGTGCATGAGAGAGATTTTAAAGGGTTTGAGCCTTCCCCTTATGACCTACCTTACACATGTGGTGTAGTCAATTGTTGGTTTGGGAAAGTTCATGGGTTTGGAGATGAGGGGCGAGGATGTGGGAATGTTGGTGGATGACCACAGTGAAGAACTCACCACTGAAGAGCTGTAAGATCTTCACCTAGAAGTGCAACAGATAGCAGATGAAGAAGTTGCTTCAGATGAGGAGGAAGAGACAGGGGAGAATATGCCTTCTTCACAGATAAGGATATCTTCTCCATGTGGAATAAGGTACAGGGGTTTGTGGAGAAAAATCACCCAGACAAAGCTGTTGCAGGCTGTGTCTGTAACTTGTTTAATGATAATATCTTGACCCATTTTAGGCAAATCTTAAAGCAACAGAAACAGCTGTCCAACCTCTTTGGACAGCTTTCTTGTGTGATTTGGATCCACAGACTCTGAAGCGGGTCTTAGTGCGAAAAGACCAAGAAGGGAAGGAACCCTAGATAGTGCCTTGATACCTAAGGTCCTTATGGAGGGGGATTCCCATCCAAACAATAATATCTGCCCCTCTCTCTCGCCCCTCCTCTCCACCTTCCATATGCCAAGAAGTGTCTCCAGAAATGTAAAACCATGTTAAATGTTAATTTATTCTTTACATTAGTCGTTTATATTCATTTTATATTAATTTCTTATTGCTTTTAATATTAAACACTACATTTATTCTCTATAAAATGTATTTTTGGTATGTATTTTGGAGTGTCTAGAACCAACTAATTGGGTTTACATTGATTTATATGGAAGTAATTGCCTAAGTTTTCATCAGTTTCAGATTTCACCGATCGTTTTCAGATGGATTAGCAACGAAAACCAAGGCATCACTGTTTATACCACATCTTCTTTATCCAATCCTCGATCGAGGGACACATTGGTTGTTTCCATGACTTGACCACTGTGAATAATGCTGCAATGCACATGGGGTGTGTGTGTGTCTTTACTACTAATGTTTTCAAGTTTTGAGGGTAGGTACCCAGTAGAGGGACTGCTGGGTCATATGGCAGTTCTATTCTTAATTTTTTGAGGAACCACCAACTTTCTTCCATAATAGTTGTACCAATTTACATCCAGGGGAGGGAGAGGTAAGGAAGGTGGAGGAGGATTGTGGGAAAGGTATAAAGAGGGGCAAATATAAAGTAATTGAGAAAGATTTGATTTTGGATGGTGGATATACAACATAATTGACTATTCAAATGATGTAGTGGTGTTTACCTGAAATCTATGTATACTTGTTCATCAATGTAACCCTGTTAAATTTAATTTTTAAATAAAAAATAAAATTAAATAAAAAATTTAAAATTAAAATTTCAACACCCAGATCAGTACTTTAAACATTTCACTGAACATATATTCAAAACCACACACACACACACACACACACACACACACTGATGATTTTACATAAATGTTATTATGCGTATAATGTTAGTTTGAAATCTGTATGCTTTACTTCTTTAAAATAAAACTCAGGGATTTCTTTTTACTTTAATAAGTATAAAACTACATAATTATTTTCAAGAATACATAATGTTCTGTCATAGTTGGTGAATAATGTTCCATAATTATTCACCAACTCTCCATTTTAAGATTTCATTCCTGGTTATTGTATTTTTGATACAATAAGCCTGGAAAAAATCCTCCACCTTCTAGTTTACCTTTTTCACTTCTCTCTTCAAGGTAATTTCTACAATTAATTCTAATTGTCTACAATCAGAGGTGCTGAAAAAAATGACTATGGATATTTTAACCTCATATCTAACAGAAAATTAGCCTAACTCTTTTTGAAATCAATTTGACATTATGTACTAAGATTTTTAGATGTGTCCCTTGGTGGGAAGGGGTGATCTGCTGAGCTGTGGCTAGCAGGCTGGTGTGGAGAGGTGGAGAGGACAGTGTCCCTGAGGTGAGGGAGGGGTTGTTAGGCAACAGAGACAAAGGGGTATGTCATGGGCACAGGTCACAATGGGCAGGGGAATAGTAAGATGGTAGTTTGGGTATAGTCGGAGGCTGCAGCTTCCCTTAGAGAGAGAGTAGAGAGAGGCGCAGTGCGATTTGAATTGGCAGTTAAGGTTGCTGAATCAGAAGCCGAGGTTCTTGCGGACCCGTGTATCTGGCTGAAGAGCAGGTCCTTCTGGCGTGCACACCAAGATCAGCGGGCCTGGACTTCCGGGCACCCTGACTTCTACGGGGACCAGAGATCCACACCACCCTGGTAGGACACAGGCTGGTGCTGGAGCGACTGTCTCTAATTCTAAGAAGTCGGTCATCAGAGCCCCCACCCTGTCCTAGGTCACTCAGAGACAAAAAAGGCTGCAGTAGCCACTGCTAGCACACCTGTTAGAGAGGTGGAGGGAACAAGATGCTCAGCAAGGTGTGGTGAAGAAGGTAGAGAAGAGCCCCTAGGAGCTCTCCTGATAAAATGGAGCCGTAGCAACCAGTCCAGGGTGTGGTATTATCCATCCAGTAGCCTCCCGGTAATTACCCCACGGGGAAACTGCAGCGACAGCTGTACATTGGAGAGTACAGCAAGTTCAAGCATGCGCCAATGTTTGAGAGCGATTTTGTACAAGTCAGCAAACGCGAAAAAGTGATTGATGTGCACAACGCTGTCCAAGTGGTGACTGTGGGCATCGTTTGTACCAGTTGCTGCCTCATAATACCTGATGTTATGCTGCTGGCCACCCCATAAGAGACAGTAAGGGTACACAGAGCTTAGAGTTTACGAGGCTGCTTCCAATGAAGTTAGTAAAGCTCTCAATCCATAACATTAAAAAACAACAGCTCCGCCTGAAGCTTGTCACTGGTCGCTCTTTTTACCTTCAACTGTGTCCCCGTTCAAATCTAAAGAATCTTTCAGCTTACTAGGAACGCCTTGTTTACATGCTAAATCCACCAGTGGAGGCTTACAGCCTTACCTATGCCATTCCAGCCAATGACACACTGGCCAAGTGTCTGTTTGTGGAAGAAGACTACAGTCCCGAGATAAGTGTAGGGACAGTTTCTGGAATATGGGGTCAAGGTGCTTTAGGAGAGCAGGTCAAGTTGCTACAGAGTTTTTGGTACTGAGCTTCATCTAAAAATGCATTCTATTTGGAAGTGTTCAGGGCCAAATGATTTTCTGTTTGGAGGCCATGCAACATTAGGAAGTTCCCCATGTTTCTTCAGGGTTCCCAAGGCTGTATGTCAGCTGCTCTTAATTTCATAGTCAATACTGTGTTGCCATTGCAGCATCCCCACCATCCAATTTGTTAGTCATACTAACACAAGAAGATTTTAAAATTCATATGAAGATATTCACTGGTGAATTGTAATAATACTTTCATAATGGAAGTGTTCAAAAAAACCCAGATGATTCTTGTGGTCATTGTGGAGATTCTGTAGAGGAAATTTCTACATCAAATGGGAGATTGGATTTGAGACTTCAAAATTTTTATTATAAGCTCTTGTTTAGCTGTAAGAATAGAAGGGTTTAAAACTTCCTGGTCTCACTTTTCTTATTTTCCTTGTCTTCCTCCTAAGAATATGTATTATGCTGCTCTAGGGAAGTGGTCAGTATCAAGTCTTCATCGAGAACCTTACATGTACCCTAAATTGTATGGGGTCACCTGATGCGGTTATGCTAGGGAGGGATAAATAGAGCATGCCTCTCACATAATACTGCATTCAAGAATTCATATTCTTCAGTCACAAAGACTACAGTGTCTGGCAAAAGGGCAGAACTGCTGGCAGAGGCAGGGCTACAACAGGTGGTACCACATGCACCAGGGATGTGGCTGCAAGTTGTGTGCAGACTTAGAAGTAAAATGAAGCACAAACAGGAGAAGCCTTCAGAGATCTAGGAAAATCACAGCGAAAATGGGTGCTTTGAACTCTTCTTTGCCTCAGAGGGTATTTCCAGCACATCACTAATAGGGAGGCATGAGTATGGTGATCGCAGGAGCAGAAACTACTGGCAAGAACTTTGGGCTTTGAACCATCTTTAACTTTTACATGATTTGATATTTGTAATTAAATAAACAGATGACATTAAAATGCTAAAGACTGCTCTCAAAGTTCCTCATTCATTTAATCAATAGGAAATAGGATAATTTAAATGAAGCCAGGAAAGTAGCTGGACATCATAAACTTTTACTATTTTAATGTCATAACCTTGAATAATGCTACCTGTTTTCTTCTTAAAATCGCTACTTTGAGAATGAGATATTATACATGGGAGATGTTTGGCAAATAATAAGCACTGGGTAAATAGTAGTAGGAAGGTAGAAAAGTAAATTTGAGTTTAATTATACTTTCTAGACAGGGTCTTATTCTCCCAGTCTCTTCATTCTTGAATTCTCTTCTAATTCTTTGCCCAACTTAAATCTTATTTATCTGCTTTGAAAGTAAATTAAGTACTCTACATATTCTATTAATCTTCATTTCGATCTCCTGATGTTACTTAGAATTCTAATTTTTCATGATGTTTAAAACATTGCTTCCTGTAAAAACTCAATAATCTAGTAACAATGGAAGTATACAATGCCATATAAAAACCAGAACATAAAAAGTTAGGGAAAACATGTATACAAGATGAAAATATATACAACTGGAAATAAAATAATCCTAAATATATACAATAATTTTAAATAAAAAAGTCTTTGTGAAAGTCTAGAAGTGCCCTGGTCAGATAACTAGCTTGGTTGGTTGTAGCATCATGCTAAATTGCAGAGGTTTCCAGTTCGATCCTTGGTCAAGGCGCATACAGGAACAGATCACTAGTCCTGTCTCTCTCTCTCTCCTTGCTCTCTTGTTAAAGGTCAATGTGATAATGTGTTTTTTTTTTTTAAGTCTAGAAGTGATACATACATCACATACATTTTCACAGTACGTACTAGGGCTCCGGTATGCTTGACCATGAGAACTAGTGAAGGATAAAAATAAACTGACTCATAAATGTTTAGGTAAATTATAATGCTTTTAATATCCTAGACAATAGACTTAGATGAGACTTGTATAGCATTACATGATGCAAATGATGCAGTTGATTTCAAATAACAAGACTTAAATAATGCATGCGGGCAAATAAATTTATGAATGTACAGGTTCACTTATTTGACACATTTATTGAGTGGCCTCTTAAATGTCTCACAGCATTCCAGGAACCTAAAACTCAGCCATGTACATAACAGATTCAAATCCTTGTGCTCATGAAGCTTATAATTTAGTAGATAGAGAAAATAATAAATGATGTTAATTAAAATATTTAGCATATTAAATAATGGGAAGTGATGTAATAAAAATGAAGAGGATGATGTTAATGGGAATGTTCATTTAAAATAGAATATCCGGGGAGAGTCCCACTGAAGTGATTTTTGCATAAAGATATGAAACAGGTGAAGAAATGATCTATGCAAACATCTGGCAGAGGGTTTTCCAGGCATTTCAGAAAAAACAAGAGACCAATATGACTGAAACAGAGAAATAGAGATGTGTGTGTGTGAATAGCAGATGAAGAGAGCAGAAAAGTAGTCAGGTTATTTTGAAGAGCGGTGCTTCTCAAATTTCAGTCTCCATGTAAATCATGTAGGTGTCACTTCAAATTAATTAAAAAGTGATTTAGGATGTGTGAAGAGTAAACATTTCTTTAAGATCCCAGATTATGTTGTTATGGCTGGTCTCTAGGTCACACTTTGAATAGCAAAAGATTGAGGCTTGTGTGTTTTATGGTTATATACAGCTGATGCCACATTAACTTACTGATAACAACAGAATTTCCTAAATGCCTTCCAATAAGTTCAGTCATAATATCTCTTCATTTTAAATGATTTTGTTAATATTCGCTCCCTGTGAGGCTACACTTTGTTCAAAATGAGATTTTATATCCATTTACCTACTGAAAAACATCTTGGTTGCTTCTAAGATTAGCAATTATGAATAAAAGACAAGTTTTTGTGTAGACATAAGTTTTCATCATCTGTGTAAATATCAAGGCACACAATGTCTGGATTTTATGGCAAGAATAGGTTTAGTTTTTTAGATAACAATGCCAAAATGTTTCCCAAAGTGGTGACCACTTTGCATTCCCACCAGCAACGTATAAGTGTTCCTATTGTTCCACCAAACTTGGCATTGACAATGTTCTAGATTTTGCCATTTGAAAATGTGTGTAGTGATATGTCATTGTTTTAATGTGTGCTTCTCTTATAACATATGATGTGGAGCAACTTTTTATATGCAACTCAGTATCTGTATATCTTCTTTGGTGAGGTGTCTATTGATCATTTTAAAATCTGATTGTTTTTCTATTGTTGAGTTTCGGTAGTTTATATATATTAAATAAAAGTTTTTACAAGATATATATTTTGCGAATATTTTCTACCAGTTCATGGCTTGTCTTCTAGTTTCTTGATATTGTATTTTATAGAGCAAATTCTTTAATTTTAATAAAATTCTGCATATCAATTTTTTTTTTAAATGGATCATGTTTTGAAGTTGAATCCAAAAAGGCATCACATAACCAAGGTCAGCTAGATCTTTTTCTACGTTATCTTGTAACATAGAAAAATGTGATGTAAAGTTTTGCATTTTTCATGTATGCTATTATTCATTTTGAGTTAATATTTTGAAAGATATAATGTCTAGATCTAGAGTTTCTTTTTTTTTTGCATATGATGCCCAGTTGTTTCAGCACCATTGTTAAAGAGCTTATCTTTGCTCCATTGTATTGCCTGTACTCATTTGTAAAAGATTAGTTGACTGAAGTTATTGGGATTCATTTCTGGGCTGTTTATTCTGTTACATTGTTCTATTTAGCTCTTCATTCAGTAATCCCACATTATTCTGCTAATTGTAGCTTTATAGCAGGTCTAAGATTGAGTAATGTAAGTCTTTCAGTTTGAATCTTCTCTTTCAACATTACATTGCTAAATGGTGTTTGTCAATATCCATTAAATCACATAATGTTCTGGGATTTGATTTGGATTGTTTTGATTCTATAGATCAAATCGGGCCATATTGACAGTTTGATAATCTTGAGTCTTTCTATCCATGATCATGGAATATTATCAAATCATTTATACTGCTCACCAAAACTTAGGGGATATTTCAAGATGAATATAAAGTGATAAAATATCCCCTAAGTGTTGTGAGCAGTTTATTTATTTTCTCTTTTATTTTATTCATAAGATTGTGTAGTTTTACTCCTATTGGTCTAATACATATTTTTTAAGATTTATACCTAAGTATTTCATTTTGAGGGGTGCTAATGTAAGTGATATTTTATTTTTTTAGTGTGTTGATCAAGTTTCAATATTGTGATTAATGAGAAATGTACAGCATTTAGCAAGCACACAGAGACAGTGTGTAGAAACTCCCAATCCCTGAGGCTTTTGGTCCCTCATTCCATTTTCTGTCTAATTTTGGACCAGTTTTGATAGTTACTACATTTAGATAATCCAAGGGAACAGCATAAAGTGGTATTATATTTTTAATTTCAAATTCTACTTATTCATTGTCAGTATGTAAGAAGTGATTGCCTTTTGCATACTAACCTTGTATACTGCTTACTATAATTGCTTATTAGTTCCACGAGTGAATTTTTGGTTAATTTTGTGGAATATTCTATGTAGATGATTTTGTCAACTATAAACAAGACAGTTTTATGGCTTACTTCCCAATCTGGAGATCTTTATTTCATTTTGTTGCCTAATTGCACTAATAAGGATTTATAGTAAGATATTGAAAAGGAATGGTGAGAAGAAAAATTCTTGCCTTGTAGCTGATCTTAGTGGGAAAGTTAGTTCTCACAATTAAGAATGACATTAACTATGGTTTTTCATAGTCTTTATTAAGTCATAGAAGTTCTATTCTTGTTTTCTGAGACGTTTTATTATAAATTGGTCTCAGATTTTGTCATTTGCTTTTTGGAAGTTTTTGATATAATTGTGTTCTTTTTCTTTTTTTGTTGGTTGATGTGATGATGGTATTACAGGATATCTTTAAATATTGCCGCTCTATTCAGTGTTGTTACATGATAAAATTAATGAGGAAAGAAAGTTGATTCCTGGCAGGGCAAATTCTCCCTATGTCTGCACATGTTTTCTCAGGTACTCTAGTTTCCTCCCATATCCCAAAGGCGTGCATGTTGGGTAAATTGATGTATCTAATGTTTCCAGTCTGAATGTGTGTGAGTGTGTATGTGTGTGAGTGTGTGTGTCCTTCAATGGAAGGGTGTCCTGTCCAGGGTTAGTTCCTGCTTTGTGCTTAGAGCTGCTGAGATAGGCTCAGTTCACCCGTGATCCTGAACTGGAATAAGAAGTTTCCAAGAACTTATCTGAGAGGTTAAGTGAGGACTAACTGGAATTGATTTTTGAATATTAAACCAATCTTTCATTCCTGGGATAAATCCTTCTTGGTTGTAGTGTATAACTATATTTATACTTTGTTGGAAGGGTTGATTTTTAAAAAATAATCTATATTTTTAGTGTGGATAATGTCTATCTTACATCCATGACCAGATGTCTCTTTTAGGACTATAAAATGAAAACCAAATTTTACTGTTTTATTTTAATTTGTCCTCTGTCTATAGTTTTATAGTTCTGTAACTCATCCATTGTTCAATGCATTGCCCTGCCATCTGATTTGGTTTCCTTTTTTCTACATCTGGAAACACCTGTTAGACAGACCTAGCTCTGTGCTATCTTGTTCCAGTAGGCCTCAACCTGCAAAAAGACACAGAAATCTAATTCTGAGTATCAATGAAACAGTTTCATTCCAAGCCTTTCAAAAGTTATATCCACACTCAAAATTGTCAAAATTATTTTAGTGTAATATTTTCAAATAATTAAAAATAAAGTTTTTGTTTTCTTTTTTCTTACAGGGACAGAGAGAGAGAGAGAAGGATAGATAGGGACATACAGGGACGGAGAGAGGTGAGAAGCATCAATCATTAGTTTTTCGTTGCCGTTGCAACACCTTAATTGTTCATTGATTGCTTTCTCACATGTGCCTTGACTGCAGGCCTTCAGCAGACCAAGCAACCCCTTGCTGGAACCAGCGACCTTGGGTCCAAGGTGACGAGCTTTTGCTCAAGCCAGATGAGCCCACACTCAAGCTGGCGAGCTGGGGGTCTCGAACCTGGGTCTTTCGCATTCCAGTCCGACACTCTATCCCCTGAGCCACTGCCTGGTCAGGCTAAAATAAAGTTTTGAATGAAAGCATTATATGATCATAAAAATATTGAAAAGATAAAAAAGAGATACATTTAAAGGGACTACATGTAGAACAGTATCAAATCTGTCTTTTGAATAAATATATTTCTTTAATGGTGCTAAAAAGTAAAAAAAAATGAATACATGTAAAATTTTCTACTTAACTTAGAAAATTTATGAGTTTATTTAAAGAATAGAATCCAAATACAGAAAATACATTTCATTTATATACATTTAAATTAATATTATATTTATAGTAATCATATATATATAATTTCCAAATAGGTATTCTGCTTCATCAGTTGTTTGTCAATTTTGTAGCTTCTTTCTTTAATTATAGAAAGATTTGTACTTTGAGCATGGTGTTTAGTGGATTCATTATTTCAAGGTTGACCTCTTGGGATCATGCTCCTGAGCACATGTCATCGTGGACTGAAATAATTGCCTGAATTAATGCTCTTCATCTCTTTTTAATGTGACTTAAAGGCATTCTGTTTATATTGGGACAAAAAAGTGTAACTTGCTTTTGAATATGTCATTCTGACAAGGCAGCTTGTGTGCTATTCATTTTCAGGTGAATATAATTCTAGCTCTTCTGGGCACAGAGAGGCAGCTTGTTCTCTTGTAACCATGGAGACCTGCCATGAGTTTAGAACTTTAACTTGTGTGCTCTGTTTCAAAAGAAAATAGCTCTAGGAGGATCACAGAAGTCACAGTTCAGCCCGCAGGGAGGGAAGTGTTAGACAATGCACACTCAAGGTACTACAGATTCACACACTTAAAATTTAGTTCTGATAATTGTTGGTTTAGGTCAAATCTATTCAAAATTAGTAGAAAAGGAAAGCAAATTGGTTATAGAATATTTCATGCAAGTGCTTTTTAAAAGAGTTGATTTCTTTCCTAAGGCAATGTCGTTATCTATACACCTAGAATCTTATTGGACCACTTTAAAATACTTTATCTGATTTTAAAGGCCATCTGAGCTTTCCTTCTTCCATGTATTCTTCCATTCATTCACTTGATTCATTTAAAAATATTCTAAAATTAAGTCCTTCCAATGTGATATAGATCATAATATGATTTTATTTCTATTATTTCTCCTTTTTCTGTCTTTTTGCCTTACATCTGCTCTTGTGTCTGCTTGCAGGGCTTTTTGTTCAGCTGTATGCATGACTCACATCCCCTTTGTCCCTCATCAATCTTGTGTCACTATCCTGCTTTCTTCGCTCTATTAGTTCGATTTTCTGCCTTCTACAAATATCTACGTTTGTATTTGTTGATGATCTGATCTCCCCAATACTTACTATAAACCTTCTAGAATGTAGACTTTTTTTGTGTGTGACAGGGACAAAGAGACAGAAAGAAGGACAGATAGATAGGGACAGACAAGAAGGGAGAGATAAGGATCAATTCTTTATTACGGCACCTTAATTGTTCATTGCTTGCTTTCTCATATATGCCTTGACTGGGGGTGGGGTGGCTACAGCAGAGCAAGTGACCCTTTGCTCAAGCCAATGACCTTGGGCTCAAGCTGGTGACTCTTGGGCTCAAGCCAGCGACCATGGGTTCATGTTTATGATCTCAAGCTGGTGAGCCTGTGTTCAAGCCGGCAACCTCAGGGTTTCAAACCCGTGCCCTCTACATCCCAGTCTGGTGCTCTATCCACTGTGCCACTACCTGGTCAGGCTAGAATATAAGCTTTTAGGGGAAAACATCTTGTCTGTTACTCATTGCCTTATCTGTAGCATTCAGAACAGTGTCTGATATATAATAGGCTCTCATAAATACTTGTTGAATAAATAAACAAATGAGTGAATAAATTTAATAACTTCATTACCCTTTGATTGTAAATACAATTATGTGCAATTAAGTTACACTACAATTCATCAATATTCTAAGAATTAACAAACAGGGTAATAATAGGAAAACAAAAATAATTGTAAAAATAAATTGCAATAACATAGTACCTTTAAATTGTACCATAAGGCTAAAAAAGCCACCCCCACAAAAATAAAAAAAAAAAAGCCACTAGGCAGGTAACAAATTTCCAATAAATAAGCAAATCGACCTGAAGTAAATTATACCAGATTTGTTTAAGTTATAATAAAATATGATAAATTCCAGTGTTTCAAAGTATCTGCGACAGTGAACATAATTTTATGTTTGGAGATATTTCAACCTGATATAATTAATCCCTCTCTTCTTCAAACTTAGTCCCTTAATGATTTAAGTATTTCTCTTAAGTTATTATGAACATGAACTCAGTATTACAACTTTGATGACACCTCTGATTTTCTTGCTTCTCCCTAAATCTCTTTTCCTATTAAAATAATCATGAAATCATGTATATGTTAGAGGCATGGAGGTCCTTTTTTGTACTTCTGCTTTCTTAGTCAGACTTGCACTGAGGATGTGATCATAGAGATCCAGCCACTATCTTGAAAAACATGAAGATGACAGTATAGAAAGGGTGGATTTTCTGAAGAATCCATGTATTCTCTATATTAGTTAATGAGTGTTACTATCTTTTCTTAAATGAGAGACAGATGAACTTGTATCATGGGTAAGCCAGCCTTACTTTAGATTGTCTGTTATACTCCCGTAATTCCAGTCCTAACAGATACATAATACATACTTCATGAACAAAGTCTCTTTATTCTATTGCCATCCTTCCACTGGACAGGTGGGCTAGTTGTCCAGTTTGTCTCCCAACATCCAATTTCTTTACATGCAGCCTGATTGATTTTTTAAATCTTGGCTTGGGTAGTCTTTTAGCTCAAAAGCTGTTGATAGCTTAATTTTGCTAACACAATAGAACTATTTGCCTTCATCTGACAGTTCATATTTTCCATGATGTTGGATTAAACCCTTTTACACACTTAGCTTTCTCCATCCCTCCTATTTGCCTTATGTTGTCCCCACAATGAATAATGCCTTTCTTCCACCTGCTGGCCACCACCTGACAATAAATATCATATCCGTAGCCATTTCTGACCAATGCTTGCGTTTCCTATTCTTCCTCCTGTACTACTGTAGCTTGTTATCTATTCTCCTGTAGTACTTACCATATTCTACCTAATATTTTGGTCAGTGGTTTAAATTTCTTTTGAGAGTACTTAGTTTGAATGTCCCATAGATTTTTATACATAATAAGAATGCAAGAAATAATTCTTAAATAAATGGAAGGGTGGATCAATGGGTGCTGGCTATGTTTCTTTTCAAGTTTCTTACTTCATTTCAACATTGACAAATCTATTTTTCTTGGGACCACAGTAGAATCTTTGATTCTTTTCTCATAAATCATCTTGACTGTATTCTACTGTGACTTCTAAATAATCTTCTGAGAGACAGAGCAATTGACTGTTCATGAAATTTACTTTTCTCTTCACGGTGGAAAACATTACACTGAAAAGAATGTGTGCTAATATATGCCATAAGCTTGCTTCTGCTGAGAGAAGGAAGAAGAACTTAAAAGCAAAAAGGCAAAATGGAAACATGTACATGATTTTCCAAAGACTATTATGCATCCTTGGCTTTTTTTATTTGTTCCTTAGAAGAAAAACCTTTTTTTGTTCTCTTTCCTTGAAATAAAAATAGCACATTTCTTCAGCCTACTGAATCCTTTGTTTTCCCACTTGCGTGGTTTCACCAATATGCTTTACCTGTAACCTCAATTCTTATAACAACTAGTACTTAGATGACACATTACAGACAATCAAAAGTATCCAGGCTAATCAGGCCTTGACAATAATCTGGTGAGGTAAAGAAGGTGGGAATTTATATCCACACCTAGAAAAGAGAAATCTAGAGCTTTGAGAGGCTGTGCTTTATCTTCAGTTACATATATAATGTGATAAAAGACTCAAGTGTTTTGATTTCTAGCCCAGAGTCCTCTTTTGCATTTCTTCCTTCTTATTCAGGTCTGCAATGAAGTGATTCCTCTTTTCTTATTTTTACTTTCAAAAGATGTGGTTCTATAACCAATTAGTTCAATCAAAACCACACTTGTGCATAATAACTTTATCTGTGTATACTTAATACAAAAAAGACTTAATAGGTCTTGCTTTTTTTTTTATTTCTCTTCTTTTACTTGACCTTTTCTCACCAGTTTCTATCTAGCACTCTGTCACCCTATCCCAGGCTTTGCACTCTCTCACAAGGACTACTGCATCAATCCCTGGGTCTGCTTTGCCTCACTGCACTGTGATCTCCACGCAGCAGTGATCATCATATATAACTTGTTATGTAAATAGGTTATTTTAATATAATTCTTAGTCAAAGTGATCATCTTAAATCAGTCAGGTCATGTGATTCTTCTGCTTAAATCTTCCCCATTGTTCGGGGTTGCAGGACAAAGTACAGAACACTCATTTCATTTTGAATTTCAGAAAGACACACAATATTTTACAAGTAAGTAGGCCCCACATAGTGCATGGAACATATTTTATACTAAAATTGATCAGATAACTTTTTAGTACAGGTATGTCCCAAATATTGCATAGAACATTCTTTTACCAAAATATGTATTCACTGTTTATCTGAAATTGATATGTAAGTAGGTATCTCTCTTTTTATTTGCTAAATCTGTCAATTCTACATAGGTTCCCATTCTGAGAATAAAATCGAGCTCCTCACTGTGGTCTATAAGCTCCTATGTGGGAGGCCTGCCTGACCTGTCTGACTTTATCTCTTACCAGTCTCTCCTTCACTCTAATTATTATTTCTTAACAGGTCCCACATTTCTGCTTCAGATCTTCTGTTGTGACTGTTCTTTCTGCCTAGCAGCTACCCAAATCACGCTCCTCCATAGTGCAAACCATACTTCCCACATCATTCCCATCTTCTTTAATTCTACTTGTTTTTCTCGGTAGTATTCATCTCCTGCTAGCATTTATATGTATTGAGTTTATTATTTGTCATCTGCTTTTCCTCACACAAAAGAGAGCTTTACAAATGCAGGAATCTCTGTTCACTATTGTGATCCAACCACATAAAGAGGTACCTGGAACATAAATGCCTTACTAACATTTGTTGAATGAACTACTGATAAAATGTAGGAATACAAGGGATGCAGGTTGAAAATAATAAAATACCGATTTTCTGTGCAATGGAAAGATGATAGCATTATGGATCAAAATAAAAGCTAAAACATCCTTCTGTGTATAGCCTATATGTAGACTTATTTGTAAGAAGATATGCTTATGCAAGATAAATACATTATTTTTTTCATTAAATGTGCTAAATACTAATCTGGTTATTGCTATTGCTTATGTGTATCATTC
This sequence comes from Rhynchonycteris naso, assembly GCA_037038555.1. Taxonomy (NCBI): domain Eukaryota; kingdom Metazoa; phylum Chordata; class Mammalia; order Chiroptera; family Emballonuridae; genus Rhynchonycteris; species Rhynchonycteris naso. Next base: position 285,655,691 of record CM072996.1, on the reverse strand, counting down.
TTTTGTTACATGATATTTTCTGTTGGCTGTAAAAAACTGAAGTGTTTCTGTATGGCTCTAGTGACGTCAATTAAATAACAAAAATGTTCAAGTGAAGAAAAGAGAACAATGAACTTGTTTGACATTTCACTGTAATTTCCTGTTTAGAAGGGTCAACATTATTTTTCTAGGCAAGCATAGCAGAACAATCTGTACTAAATGTTGCAGCTTTCAGAAAGCCCGCTCTATTTGTGTTCAACTATAATATTACCCAATACAATATTATCTCATTTATGCCCTAGATTCTAGGTCTCAGTTCTAAAGATAGACAAGGTTCTTTTAACAGATTGCAGGAGAAATCAAAGTTTTTGTAGTGGTGACGAGGTAGAGAGGGAAAGAAAGAATAATGACTTGAGTGTTTCTTACAGAATGAGGATAAGTTGTATGTCTCTTGGACATACAAACAGATCATAAATTTACTAAAGGTCAGCCCATTATTAGGGGAAAATGAGGTTTTCAAAAATACTGGCACATCCCCTATCAGTTCCTTTTTTAATTATCAAAATCTAGAAGATAAACCATAACTAATACATGTTTTATTATTATAAATAAGAAAAATAAATCGATGAAACAAAGTTAGATGAGAAAATAAAAAGAAAATGTTTAGTGGAAAAATGAGTGTTTTTCCTCTGTTTCTTACCTTGCTGTGACATTATTTTACTTTTATAAATAAAATAGTAATGTAGTATAAAGTACAAGCTATAGAAAAATGCATAGTGGTGGTGGCACAAGGCCATCAGAGCTCAAAGACTTATGTGGCGTGAGCCAATAATAAACTCCCACAGGAAAAATTGTATACTTGCTGATCCTTCCTGGACAAAGTAATGGCAGTCAAGCATTTGAAAATATGGGGATGAAAAACAACTATGAGCCTGACCAACCTAATAATAGTTTTTCATTTTTCTTTGAAAAGAAACTCAAATAACATTTGCTAGATCTATGATGTTCAAGTTAGTGATTTTTCTCTAAAAATTTTGTTCAAGATTCAGAATTATCTAAATTAGCCAAATTTAAATTAATGTAAAATAGGAATATTAACTAATATAAAAGCATGGTCATGATATATATCTAAATCATTTTCTACCTATCTCTTGACATTTCTTTCTTTCCTCTCCCCTAAAATGTATCTTTTGCTCTTCTAGGAAAGAATAGACCTAATAGTTTGATATTACTGAGAAATGTTGTTGGAGTAGCAGTAACCATAATCATTTAAGAGTAAATTTTAAAGATAAAACATTTTTCTTGAGGAAAATCATGTCTATTCATTACTTCATTGTAATAATAAAGGCCTTGAACTAGACTTCTAACTTAATTTCTCTTCTTATAAGACTACTTCTTTATATTACAGCATTTTCCTTATTGTGTTTACAATGTAAAATCCAACCAGTAATAAAGATTTGATTTTTAAATGATTCAGACTAGAAAAATTTTATGAATATTAGAAAAAAATAGTGATGTTTTAAGGAAGTTAATTACAACACACTTGAATATGTCATAACAACATCTCATTTAAGAAAAAGTAAAATATAATTGACAAATTAAAAGAAGGCTATATTGACAAATTAAAAGAAGGCTATCTAAAGATAGAAACATGCTAGTTTTTCTAAAAAGTGTCAATTACCTACTTGATGGTGATTACAGGGATTTTTTTTTACCCTTAACTATAAACACACACACACACACACACACAATACTTAGGTAGACAGACATAAAGAGCAACATTGACACAAAGAGACAGATCATAGAGAGCACAAATTTAATGTGCTTAACTTAGCTATCTTATAATTCAAAATTAGAATACCTTATTTCTGGTTTCAACATAATTTTATTCTTCACCTAAAATATCTGTTCTGTGTTTTATCCATAATAGCATTTTGGAATTGTGGGAAGGATATTGCTTTTGTAATCATATGACACATCTTGAGGTCCATTTTCACCATTTATTGCCTCCATAACTTGGAAAGTGGCTTTATAATTATAAACTTGTTTTAGTTTATAAAACAGAACACTATTCTTGCTTCACTCTAAGTAATACAATTTCATTTGTATTGACAAGATCAAGCTATTGTCGTATAGTAAGAAAAGTTTAAAACTAGTTAAATGGAGATGTATATGATGTGAGGAGAGTGTATTTAGTAGTTATTTTAAGTGTATATGTATTTATAATGTGCATACACTACTAGCTCATTAGTCACAGAAGAAAAAATATTGAGTTATGGAGAAATAATAATTTTCTGCTTTTATTATTATTGATTGTATTATTAACTAAACAAAAAATGAATTAGGAATTACCAACATATGCTTTATCTAAATAAATAAATAAGTTCATTTTAAAAAACAATATAAAATGTCATGAACATAGGAATTATTTTTCAGTAGTTGTTCCTCTAACTTTTCTTTCATATTGTTTAACTGTAAGTGAACCCAAGGCAGGCTTGATCATTATCTCTCTGCTTTTGCTTCCCTCATCTAGTAGCTAGAACTGCAGCTACTGTTCTGGCCTTGTGCTTAATGGTTCAGTCTTCTACCCCCTCCCTTTATGGGTGGGCAGGTAGGGATGTCTCCTTCACTGTTTGTATCTCTTTCTTTATGCATGTCCTGGGGAGGTTACACTTATCTTTTGCATGAATTTATTTGGGAAATAATTTAGAAAAGAACACTGTCCTATGATCCAGTCCAGATTACCTGAATTATTTCCATTTGGTTTTCAAAGACACATTCAGGCCATGATAAAATGCTACTATAATTTCCTTGGCAAAACATCCTTTGGGAGCCTCATGGGATGGAGTGGCTATAGTTTGATAACGATCCCATAACCCTTTTATTTTTCTTTGAACTTATTGCCACCAGTTATGCTTATACCCTCACATTGTTTTCTACTTTTTAGTTTTTTATTATCTTTTTCTTTCATTTTTCAACCTCCTGCACCTTATTTTTTTAGAACCCTTTTCTCTCAAGACTTTTATACAGTCATATGTATCCAATTTATACTTGATATTTTAAGAAGGGTTTGTGGATCTCAAATACTTTAATTTTTAATGTTACCTGGTTTTCATTTTATCAATGGAAAACTTTTCTTAATTCAATCTTGCTCAGACAAAACTAGGGGCTAAAGCAATTATACTGATAACTTTTTCACTCTGAAATTTTTTCTAGTTTGTATGAAAAATTAATTGGTTTTTTAGTTGTAGGAGAAAATGAAGATAGTTAACCAAATTTACATTGTCTTATGAATGAATAGAAATATCATAACTTATTTTTACACAAAGAAATCTCTGGAAATTTTCTTATAGAAAGACAAAAAAGAATTTTGTGTGATACTTCAATTAAACAGTTTCTGGTGGAAATCTGAGTACTAAAATAAAAGCATAGACAAATATAAGAGAAGATATTTCGTGTTATGTTTGATATTTAGGGATACGAAACATGTTCTTCGCCCATAAACATACAGTTAGAACTCTAGGTAATTTTGAAAACATCTTACATGAAGGTCTTATCTTAGTTAAAACTTCCACTTACAGTGTTTGCTACTTTATTGTCTCTATCTGAGATGTTCAAAGATATACAAAATGAATCCCACACTCACCAGCAGGACTTACACTCTGATTCCTGGAAACTCTTTTACAATTATTCACATTTTATAATGTTTCTTTAGCAGTATCTCTGAGCACTTACTGTTTTAGACAAGTTGTTTGTTATTCATCTTCAGTGTAAGAAAGACATTATTCATTCTGTCTTTTCAGACAAGAATCAGGTCTGAGTATAAAAAGCATAAGCTCTATGGATATCAAAGAAAAATGTTATATCTAGGAGAATAGCTATGGTTTATAAGTAATACAGTGACAAGAGCACAAATGGCACTAAAAGTGGAAATATTTTCTGTAAGTAGAGAAAGGTATGTTCTATTATATTCATCAAATGTTATCTTTTTTAATCCTGAACCTAAATAATGTGAAATGGCAAGTTCACAAGTAACTTTCATCTTCTATTTTTATGAGAGAGAAATAGAGGACTGTAAATTTTGATATGAAGTAATTCATAAGGTCTATTTTATAATTTCTGCAGAAATCATTTTGGTTTTTTTTTTTCACTTCCACAATTGAACTATAAAATAAGAAGTGACATTTAAGATGATAATACTATAGCACTAAAATATTTTAAGGTAAAAATGTTACAGAGAATCCAAAGTGTGTAAATATACATGAGATATGATTTAATTGGAATAGTTTCTGGCACATAGCAGCAACTCCACAAATGGAGTGAGAAATGAAGTGTCTTTTATACAAGAAATGTGTAATTTAAAAAGGAGGTTTTGGAAAATATTCAACACACACACACACACACACACACAGAAAAGAGCAATTCTGGAGTAAGATCTATTACCTTGTTCAATCCCTGTCCAATTTACAGATTTCACCCAAACATGTGATTACAAGTCCAGTTTGTTACTTCTTGTATTTGTTAGTGGTCCCTAGATGAGACTCTGATAAAGAAGAAAGATTTTCTACTTTTTCTTCTACCCAGCTTAGGTCCAAGTATCATTTTGCTTATTTCTTCCTCTCTAACCCTGTAAAATAACTTTTCTTCCTCATGGATTTATTCAAAACCAAAGAAACCATATTTAATGACTATAACAAACATGAAGGGATTCACTTACTTTTACTACAAAGCCAGTTATTTCAACATGAATACCATCTATCTCACAAATAATAGGGCCTCAACTTGTGATTCCAGCAGAGATCAGGGATCTACAGAGTACTCCATGCCTTGGTCATGGAAGCACTATGAGTTCAACATGGTGCCCTGGGGTACAGCCAAAACCAGAAGAGAAGGGCTGTGCCCTGATGGCCAGTTGACAAGTGGAGCTTTACTCCCTACACTCTCAAAAATTTGAAGGGAGTAATTGTGCAGAGGGTTTTATTCTTATTTTTCCCTTAAAATTGGCAAGATAGAATTCCAAAAGATGCCAATAAGTTTATCTAAGCAGGTGACGTAACTATTTCACCAATAGCCAGGAAGTAAAAATGAGGTAGAGACAAAGCCATCTAGCACTTTTTCTATTGTCTCACTGTTTAGCAACATGAACTGCTAACAGTATGGAGATTAAAATATAATTCAAAGAACACAGAAGTTTTTGGGGAAACTGTACTCCTGTTTTATATTTTATGATGAAACATCTTCCCAATATACCTTTAGTTTGAGTCATACTAAACAGAGTATAATTTAAGCTTGCTATATCATACTAGGAGATTGTAATAGCATATTTTTATTGTATTTATGTCTTAAGTATGCTAAGATTTTTAAATAGAACTTGCAACATAACACAATGGTTTAACATCTCTAGCCTATTAGTACTTTTCATTGGTGCCAAATACGCTCCCTAAATGAATGGTTGGCTTGAAGCCTTTGCTGAGAAATCAATTGACAAGCACTTATCCTATATCTGGGATATGTTTATAATGTTACCCTTAAGGAATCTGAAACCCATTTTGGAGGCAAAATAAATAAGCACAAAACAAAGAGAAAGTAAAGGTTATATTTGTAGCATTGCCTCAAATTATGAGAATAATTCATAGAAGACAATTATGTACAGCCATCAAAAAACCTTTATAGATAATGAAAGATTTAGTTCGTCTCAAAGAATTTGAGGAAGTCTTTAAGAAAAATACTTTTAATAAATGAAAAATAATTAAAAAGGGTATTCAGGTGAGGATCACATAATTTCAGAGATTGGGGCAGGAACAATGATTAAATTGTGGGAAAATGGTCTGAAAGCAAAAAGAAATAGATTTTTTCAGGAAGAAGATAAATAAAAGAAACTTCTGGTTTTCAAGTTGACTTTAGAAATCTGATTGAAATTTTAGCAATTATACAGAAAGAAAGGCTAATAAATACTTGAAGTAAATGTTGTGATATTATTTATATATATATATATATATATATATATATATATATATATATATATATATATATATATATTTCTGTTAGAGTAAGTACCTGTTTTGCAAATATCTGACCTATCTATAACTCATACTTACTAACAGAGCAACATATGGGCCATTGATAATCAACTGCAGTTGGCCAAGAGTGAAAATGGTATCTTAGAGTTACTCAACCCCCATGGCAAAGAACTAACCAGTGAAGACCTCATGGAACTAGAGCAGCAGATGATCACATTTATGGAAAAAAACCTAGAAACTCCAGAACTAAAAAAGTTTTCTACAAAAGAGCTAACTGATGTATTTCATCTCATTGAAGCAGGAATGGCAAAGTTAGAGGAGCAAAATCTTTTTTTTACAGAAACTGAGAGCCAGAAAGAGGGTTAGATAGGGACAGACAGACAGGAACAAAGAGAGATGAGAAGCATCAATCATTAGTTTTTCATTGTGATACCTTAGTTCTCCATTGATTGCTTTCTCATACGTGCCTTGACCATGGGGTTACAACAGACCAAGTAACCCCTTGCTCAAGCCAGCAACCTTGGGTACAAGCTGGTGAGCTATGCTCAAACCAGATGAGCCCATGCTCAAGCTGGTGACTTGGGGTCTTGAACCTGGGTTGTCTGCATCCCAGTCCAATGCTCTATCCACTGTGCCACCACCTGGTCAGGCAAGGAGCAAGATCTTGATACAGAGATATTCCCCAAAGTTTACCATACAGTTACCAAAAGCCTGAGATGCTACAGGGCCATTTATGATGAGAAAAAAAAAACTGTACAAAAATCTTTTGATGCCTACTCTAAGAAACTGACTCCAGAAGCAGAATCAAATCCTGACTCTCTAATACTAGTCCTATCCTCTCCAACAAGTTCATCATCTTCTGCATTGTCCAAGAATATTTAAGATTACATTTGAAAGCCCATGGAGATTAGACCCGTGGAACACTGAGGCATGCTAGATCTGCATGCTGATCTATAGAATTTTACCTGTGTGTAGCAGAAAGGTGCTTGATTGGCAATCTGCAACCTGCCCTGCCTGCTCTCACTGGTGGTTCTTATTGCCACTGCCTTGCCCAAAACTGTGCTTTGAGCAGTACCGGAGGAAGGACCTGGCTGCCCATAGCTCTTCTTGCTGTGTGAACAGTGGTGAACCCCACAACTAAGTCTCCAGGCTGCTAGCTCCAGTAGAAGGGATGTGGGGAAAAGTGCCTGGAGAACTGAGACTGCCATTGCTAGAGCCATTAAATTGCAAAATCTTAACAAGGCCTGCCTACCAATGGGGCTGAGGCCTAGCCTACATCTTTAACATAGGAACACACAAGCAGATCACTGCCCAAGTGCCCACAGAGGGGCTATTATAGTACAATACCATCTGCCAAAAAAAAAAAAAAAAAGAGACAAGTTACCTCTCAAAGGCAGGAAAAAATTAATTTTTAAATACTCTTTGCCATTTTTTCTTCTTTTCTTTTCCTTGTTTCTTTTTTCCTATTGAACTTTATTATCTGTAATTGTTACATTCATTCTTGTTTTACGTGAGAGTTTCATTTCAGAAAACTGCTTCTTTTTTAGTTTTTGGTTTTGTTTTGTTCTCTTCTTTTCCTTTTCCTGGTTTTTCTCTCTTCCTATTTCTTTTCCTTTCTCTTTTTTTCTTTCTTTTTTATTTGGCTCTCACCTGAACATCATTTATCATCAAATTATTATATTTTAGGCTCATATTTTTCTTCGCTGCATTTTGCTTGTTTTTTACTTCATTTTTTTCTCTTTTTTATTTTTTTTTCAGTTGCTGCTCCTTATTTTTGTTTCACTTATTATTATATAATTTTTATTATTTTCACTGTATTTTTACAATTTTTCTTTTATTTTTAATTATTTATTATTAGTGTTATTAAAAATATCATTCTCAAAAGCCATAAAGGCCTGACCAGGTGGTGGCGCAGTGGATAGAACATTGAACTGGGATGCGGAAAACCCAGGTTCAAGACCCCAAAGATGCCAGCTTAAGTACAGGCCCATCTGGCTTGAGCAAAAGCTCACCAGCTTGGACCCACGGTCGCTGGCTCCAGCAAGCAGGTTACTCGGTCTGCTGAAGGACTGTGGTCAAGGCACATGTGAGAAAGCAATCAATGAACAACTAAGGTGTCACAACAGCAACAAAAAACTAATGATTGATGCTTCTCATCACTCTCTATTCCTGTCTGTCTTCCCTATATATCTCTCCCTCTGACTCTCTCTCTGTCCCTGTAAAAAAAAAAAAAAAAAAAAAAAAAAAAAAAAAAAAAAAAAAAGCTATCAAGGAAAAAAAAATCAAATATCATGGATACAAAAGACAGAGATGTAGCTCAGATAAGTGATGAAAAATATCTAGAAAATATATTAATTACTTGTAAACTTTGGAATTAAATGACAGAGAATTCAAAATTGAAGTTCTAAAAATACTCAGTAAAATACAAGAGAGCATTGAAAGGCAATTAAAAGAGCTCAAGAAAACAATTTAATGAACTAAAAGAGTACTTTACCAAGAAAATTAAAACCATAAAAAATAACCAAACAGAGATGAAAAACTCAAAACATGAACTGAAAAATGAGGTAACAAGCTTAGGTAATAGAACAGGCCAGATAGAAGAGAGAATTAGTGACATAGAAGATAGGCAACTAGAGATACTGCAGAGAGAAGAGGAGAGAGACTCACAAATTTAAAATAATGAAAAAGTCCTACAAGACTTGTCTGACTCCATCAGAAAGAGCAATATAAGAATAATGAATATATAAGAAAGAAAAGAGAAAGATAAAGGAATGGAAACCATATTCAAACAAATAATTGATGAGAATTTCCCATGCCTGTAGAAAGAATTAGAGCTTTGAATCTAAGAAGACAAACAGAACACCAAGTTACCTTAACCCAAACAGACCTACTCCAAGGCACATTGTAATGAAATTATCACAAATCAAGGAGAAAGAAAAAATTCTCAATGCTGCCAGGGAAAAGAAGAATACAGCATATAAAGGAAGGGCCATTAGGATATCATCAGATTTCTCAGATGAAAATCTACAAGCTAGAAGAAAGTGGACCCCAGTTTTTAAAGTACTAAAAGAGAGAAACTTCTAGCCAAGAATACTATATCCATCAAAGCTATCCTTCAAATATGGAGGGGAAATAAAAACACTCACAGATATAGAGATGATGAGGAAATTTATCACCAGAAAACTCCCACTTCAGGAAATACTAAAGGGGATTATCCAACCAGATACAAAGAACAAAACAAAAGAAAATCACAAGTAAAAGCTCCAACAAGATCATAATAAAAACACAGATAATCTGTGACAATAAAAACAAAAAAAGGGAGAGGACAAAGATTAGCAGTAGCAAAGGAGGATGGAGTGCATAAGCATTCATGAGATAATGAAATACAATGAATATAATATATATTCTTTTAATTATGTAATGGTAATCAAACCTGAAAATACCATTACTGAAACACATAGCTTAAAGAAAGAAGAAACAGGGGAAAGAAGTACGGAATGCAACCAAACAAAAAAAAAATGACAAAAAAAAAAAAAAGAGAGAACCAAACAAGAAACAGAGCTATCAGAAAACAATATATAAAATAGCAATAGAAAACTCTTAAGTGTCAATAATTACATTAAACATAAATGCATTGAACTCACCAATAAAAAGCACAGAGAAGCAGAGTGGATCAACAAAGAAAATCCAACTGTACACTGCCTTCAAGAAACACATCTAAGCTACAAGGATAAAAACAGATTCAAAGTGAAAGGTTGGAAAATGATTCTCCAATCAAATAATATCCAAAGAAAAGCAGGTGTAGCCATCCTTATATCTAACAATGCTGACTACAAGACAACAGAGCTAATCAGAGACAAAGATGGTCATTTCATAATGCAAAAGGGGACATTAAATCAAGAAGACATAACACTTCTTAATATATATGCAGAAAACCAAGGAGCAGCAAAGTATATAAGACATCTACTAACTGATCTAAAAATAAAAATCGACAAAAATACAATCATACTTGGAGGCCTCAATACACCACTGATGGGCCTGACCAGGCGGTGGCGCAGTAGATAGAGCATTAGACTGGGATGCAGAGGACCCAGGTTTTAGACCCCAAGGTTGCCAGCATGAGCGTGGGCTCATCTGGTTTGAGCAAAGCTCACCAGCAAGGGGTTACTCAGCCTGCTGTAACCCCACAATCAATGCACAAATGAGAAACCAGTCAATGAGCAACTAAGGTGTTGCAACGAAAAACTGATAATTGATGCTTCTCATCTCTCTTCATTCCTGTCTGTCTGTCCCTACCTATTTCTCTCTCTGACTCTATCTCTGTCTCTGTAAAAAAAATAAAAAATACACCACTGATGGCTCTAGATTGTTCATTCCTACAAAGAATCAATAAAGAAATATTGGCCTTGCCTGACCAGGTGGTGGCACAGTGAATAGAGTGTCGAACTAGGATGTAGACGACCTGGGTTCAAGACCCCAAGGTCTCCAGCTTGAGCGTAGGCTTATCTGGTTTGAGAAAAGCTCACCAGCTTGGACCCAAGATTGCTGGCTTGAGCAAGGAGTTACTTAGTTTGCTGAAGGCCACAGTCAAGGCACATATGAGGAAGCAATCAATGAACAACTAAGGTGTCGCAACAAAAAACTGATGATTGATGCTTCTCATCTGTCTTTGTTCCTTTCTGTCTGTCCCTATCTATCCCTCTCTCTGACTCTCACTCTATCTCTGTAAAAAAATAATATTGACCTTAAACAAACACTAGAACAATTGGATATGATAGACATCTACAGGACATTTCATCCCAAAATGTCAGAGTATACCTTTTTCTCCAGTGCACATGGAACATTCTCAAGAATTGACCATATGTTGGGCCACAAAACAGGCATCAATAAATTAAGAAAGATTCAAATTATTCCAAGCATATTCTCTGGCCATAAAGCTTTGAAACTAGAATTTAACTTCAAAGAAAAAGTAAACAAACTCACAAAAATGTGGAAATTAAACAATGTACTTCTAACAAATTAATGGGTCAAAGAAGAAATAAAAGCAGAGGTGAAAAGATATATACAGACTATACAGAGAAATGAATATGACAGCATGACATATCAGAATCTCTGGGATGCAGCAAAAGCAGTAATAAGAGGGAAGTTCATATCATTACAGGCTTATAAGAACAAACAAGAAAGAGCCCAAGTAAACAGCTTAACATCACATCTTAAGGAACTAGAAAAAGAAGAACAAAACCAGCAGAAGAAAGAAAATAATAAAAATTAGAGCAGAAATAAATGAAATAGAGAACAGAAAAAATCAATAAAAGGAGCTGTTTCTTTGAAAAGATCAACAAAATTGACAAACCCTTGGCAAGACTAACTAAGAAAAAAGAAAAAGGGACTCATAAACAAAATCCAAAATGAAAAAGGAGAAATTACCACAGATATCATAGATATAAAAAGGATTATTGTAGAATACTATGAAATACTATATGCCACCAAATTTAACAATCTAGAACAGTGGTTCTTTACCTTTTTTGAGGTATCGAACCCACCAGTTTCATATGTGCATTCACCGAATCCTTCTTTAGTGATAAAATATTATTTTTTTTCCAAATTCAAAACATAGGTATATGTTTTATTTTTTACTGGTGCATGAACATCACCTTGCTCAAAGAAGAAAACCAACAAAGTGCATAAACTCACAACAAATTACGGTATTACTTTATTCTGGTCTCCATGGCAGAGGCTTCTCCAAATCCCTGAGACCAACTCATCGAACTCCTAGGGTTCGATAGAACCCAGGTTAAGAACCACTGATCTAGAAGAAATGGATAAATTCCTAGAACAATACAATCTTCCTAGACTGAATCATGAAGAAGTAGAAAGCCTAAAACCGACCCATAAGAAGGAAGAAAATAGAAACAACTATCAAAAACTTCCCCCAAAATAAAAGTCCAGGGCCAGACGGCTATACAAGTGAATTCTATTTAATTTTCATAGAAGATTTGGTTCTTATCCTTCTCAAAGTCTTTCTAAAAATTGAAGAAGAAGCAACACTTCCAAACACATTTTATGAGGCCAACATAACCCTCATACCAAAACCTAGCAAGGACAACACAAAAAAAGAAAACTACAGACCAAACTCTCTAATGAATACAGAAAATGTTTAAGTATTTATATGCATAGAAAGGTAAAAATAAATACTATGTTATGACAGACATCCGTCTAAGCATTTAATAGGTAAATGTACCCACTTCAATTTATATACAAATTCAACTCAAAACAAACCTACAAAATTCTGGCCTGATTGCTTGTTTGGTCAGAGCATTGTCCTGAAGTGTGACGTTTCCAGTTTGATTCCCCAATCCAAGCACATACAGAAGTAGCTAGATGTTCCTGTTTCTTTCTCACCTTGACTTTCTAAAAAAACCCCACAAAAACAGAAACAAAACAAAAATAACAAACCTACTGAATTTCATCTCATTTCTAACCTGCGGACTGTCTATATGTATTTTGAGACCATAGGTGAGGTAGAGAGAGAAAGAAACAAGAGTAGTTTCACAGAGCTGAACAGGGTCTGTGTGTTCTATGCATGGCTTGGTGTTAGGGTCATTGATTAGAACTGTTGGGATAGGCTGTGGTGTTACAATGAATGTGAACTAATGCTATTATTGCATGACCTATAAATAGATCAGTTCTTATCACACTTATTCACACTATCGAAAGAATGCCTCCTTCAGGCTTTCTACTAAGCATGCATTGTTTCTCAAGCTTAATATCAAAACAAAAGTAAAAAAGGTCCACATACAAGTTTATAAAACATTTCATCTTATTTTTTGTAAAATCATATCTATAAAACAGCTAAATTGTAATAGTTGACTTAAGACCAAGTCGATAGTCTTTGCCTGATGTTAGGTTAAGTTCTTTATACACATATACATTTGTTGTCTAAAATAACTTTCAAAAGCCACTGGAAGGTACATATCATCATCTATGTCTTTTCTGTGAGAAAACTGTCTTTGATTCCACATTCGTAAGTGGCAAGGCTCAGATATAGAGTCAAATTCATTTCATTTAAAAGCCTGCACATTGGCCACTGTCTGAACTCCTTCTCTAGTTACAGTGGGGCTCCTCCAAATTAAGCTGTAACTGTGTCATAAGATGCAATGCCTGCTGGGATTTTTTCTCACAAGAGGCGTTTTGGCCATTTTTAAAGAGAACCCAAAGGATTGTATAAGCCATAAGTGTATAAACCACAACTGGAAAAATTATGAGTCTGGTTATTTTGAGTTATGCCATGATATGACATTGTCCTATACAATTATAATTTAAGTCCAAAGCTCATTCCTTAAATGTAATTTTGATATTAACAAAAAATCTAAATCTAACCTTAATTCAGAAGTAAAAGTTTTTAAAAATTATTCCAAAAATTATTACTTATTGAAATACAAATTGTTTTTTATTAATCATGTCAGAATATTGTATGTAAGAACTCAGAATGTGTGATTCCATTTAAATAATATTAAGGGTTTAGTTAGATCCCTTAAACAATTGATAAAAAGGTTATGAATACATGTAAAACCATATAATTTAGTACTAAAATAACTCAACATTTTAATATGACTTGTAAAGATATTTTTTTAAGAAATGGCTTCAAAAAAAATTTAGGATGTCCAGAAACCATCTTCTTTCTGTCTTAATCCTACATGTCTCCACATACAAATGCAAGGGGTGGGAGGACAGTCTACATGCCCCTGCCTCTACTTTTCTTTCTTTCTCTCCCATCTTTCTTTCTTTCTCTCCCATCTTTCTTTCTTTCTCTCCCATCTTTCTTTCTTTCTCTCCCATCTTTCTTTCTTTCTCTCCCATCTTTCTTTCTTTCTTTCTTTCTTTCTTTCTTTCTTTCTTTCTTTCTTTCTTTCTTTCTTTCTTTCTTTCTTTCTTTCCTTCTTTTTCTTTTTTTCGTCAGTGGGATCAGAATCTCTCTCTGCTGTAACACAGTTTTAGTTATTATTATTACCCAAAGCAGGTGTCTCAACCATCAAAAAAATGTAAAAACTCTTGGATAGGGAAAGAGATAGGAATTTACAGTAAACTTTACTGAGAGTAGAAGCAGACTTCAAGAGAGGAAACTTTGTTGAATTTTTTTTTTTTTTTTTGGTAATACTGTCCAATAAAACTATAATGCAAGTAACATATGTACATTTAAATGTGATAATAGCCACAGTAAGGAAAAGTAAACAGGTGATATTAATTTTAATAATACATTTTATTTAACCCAATATATTTAAAACATTTTCATTTTAACCTGTGATTAATTTAAATTACTGAGATATTATTTTATACTTCTTTTACTATTTTATATTCTTGTTTTTCATAAGTCTTCTAAATCTGTTATTTATTTTACATTAATATCACCTCACAGTATGAACACTAAATTTTCAATGGTTAAAGAAGGTTTAAAATATGTTTTATGGAAAAAAAATGTACACCATTTGTTTCCAAACACAAATTCAGTCAAATTAAATTTAAATTTTAGATCTTGCAATTCAATAGCCACATTGGGAGTGCCAAATAATAGCACATGGAGTGTGGATGTAGTAGGGTTATAGGCTTAAGTCTCTTGCTTTTTTTATATTTTTCACAAAAGTTTTATTAGAAATCTTCTTTTTGAGGGTATTTTTCAGGTTTTTAAAAGCCATAAGTATGTAGGTATGTGTGTGTGTGTGTGTGTGTGTGTGTGTGTATTTACAGTATTGTTGTTTATATTTTTACAAAGTGTAGAAAGAAAGTGTAGCAAAAACTAATGAATCTATATTTGAATATTGGAGAAGAATGTTATTTAGCTATGGTTTGCTCAGGAGTCCACTCTTTAATTGTAAAGTATCTTCTATTAAGATATAAGAACTTATAAAAGATCATTTAAAACCTATTTCAAAATAGGTGATTTCAACAATTTCTCAGTAAAAAAAATAATTGAAATTTCTGAGAGTTTTACAGTATATATGGAGAATTTATGAAATTTAGCATAAGCTTTGAGCTCTATCTGGCAAAGAAACTTACGCGCTCCAGATCTTCAGTATGAGTGGCCACAGTCTACATCATAGTTTGGTTCCTCTGAGCTCATTTGAGCCACTTAGCTGCCACACACTCTGATTACTACTATCATGGTGAAGTTCACAAAGGTTGGTAAAAATCAAGGTGACCCCATGTAAATGACTCTTCTCCAAAAGAAGTAGAAGAAGAGTGAAGAAGAGAAAATGTCAGAAGATAAGAACAGAGGAAAAGAGGTTATCATCCATCAGAAAAAGACAAGAAGGCTTCCACAACTCCAGCAAAGAAGGTAATGCTTCCAGCAATGAAAAAGATTGCAGTTGCTATACCAGCCAAAAAAGCAGTTATCACTCTTGGCAAAAAATGGCAGCAGTTACAAGCCAAAGCAGTATCAACCATTGGCAAGAAGGAGGGACATCAGGCAAAACACTGGTAACAACCCTTGGTAAAAAGGAAGCAGCCACTCCAGCCAAGAGAGCAAGGAATGACAAGAAGCCAAGAAGAAAGATAGTGTCGAGAAAGATAATAGCAACAGTGAAAAGGATGAGGATAAAATTGAGGATGAATTTGAGCCAGCAGTGATCAGTTGCTGCTGTTATTTCTTCCTCAAATGATGAAGACAGCGAGAAAGATGAGGATGAAGTTCATGAGGAAAATGAGGATGATGACAGAGAATATGACTCTGAAGAACTTATGGAGATCACACCAACTAAAGGCAAGAGAGCTCCACAAACCTTGTTCTGTGAATGCCAAGAGCACAGCTGAGGATAATGACAAAGAGGATTACGACAAAGAGGAGGACAATGAAGACGACGAAGGAAAGAATGATGAGGGATAGTATGACGAAGTGGAGGATGAAGAGGAGGAATTGTTTCTCAAAGAAGCACCTGGAAAACAAAATAAGAAAATGGCCAAACAGAAAGCTGCTCCTGAAGCCAAGAAACAGAAAGTAGAAGCCACAGAACCAACTACAGTTTTCAAATCTCTGTTGGAAACCTGAAATTTAACAAATCTACTCCTAAATTAAAAATGGTTATCAGTCATCTTTTAGCTAAACATCATCTTGCTGTTGTGGATATCAGAACTGGTATATTTAAAAGTTTGGCTATGTGGATTTGAATATGCTGAAGACCTAGGAAAAGCCTGGGAACTCACTGGGTTAAGTCTTTGGCAATAAAATTAAACTAGAAAAACCAAAGGGAAAAGATAATAAAAAAGATCGAGATGTGAGAACACTTTTGGCTAAAAATCTGTCTTATAGAGTTGTTACTCAGGATAAATTAAAAGAAGCGTTTAAAGCTGCTATAGTGATGAGATCAGTCAGCAAAGATAGAAAAAGTAAAGGGATTGCTTATATCGAATTTAAAGCAGAAGCTGATACAGAGAAAACCTTGGAAGAAAAGCAGGGAATAGAAATAGATAAGCAATCCACTTCTTTTTACTATACCAGAAAGAAAGGTTCAAACCAAGACTGTAGAGTTGGAAAGAACAGCATTTAAAGTGATAAACCAAAAACTCTGGGTTTAAGCAACTTTTCCCACACTACAACAGGAAAAGCTCTTTAGAAAGTATTTGAGAATGCAACTGTTATCAAAGTGCCCCAGAACAAAAATGCAAATCTAAAGTGTATGCATTTATAGAATGTGCTTAATTTGAATATGCTAAAGAAGCTTTACTGAAATAAAAGAGAAATTGAAGGCAGAGCAATCAGGCTAGAATTGCAAGAACCAAGGGGATTCTACGGCAAGAAACCAGCCATCCAAAACAGAAGAGACAGTAAAGAAGTCATTTAATGGCTCTTTTTGGGCAAGAATATTGGAACCAGATCTTCCAAAGGGTTTGGTTTGTAGACTTCAACAGTGAGGAAGATACCAAGGAGACCATAGATGATGGTGAAATTGATGGAAACAAAGTTATTTTGGACTAAAACAAATCTAAGGGACAAGGTGACTTTAAGGGTTGTGACAGAAGCAATGGTGGATCTGGAGTCCGAGCTGGATTTGGTGGCAGAGGCTGGGGAAGTTTTGGAGGTCAAGGAGGCTTTTGAAAAGGCAGAAGAGGAGGAGGAGACCACAAGCAACAGAAAAGATGAAGTTAAAATAGTTTCTTTTATTTCTGTTTTTTCTTCTTCATTTGAAAATAAATAAAGGACTCTGGGATTTTTACACTGTTACTTGATCAATGATAGAACTTTCTAAAGACATTCCAAGGCATTCCATGTGGTCTACTTAAAAATTCATAAATCCATATTGATAACATCTCAGGGGAGATACCCTGTTGGTTCTAACTGGATATTTACATAAACTTTTTAGAGATGAGTGTTAGAGCTAATTCTTATTTGTAAATTTTGAACTTACATTGTTTCTTCCCATGTACAAAATAAAAGTTTCCTTACAAATAGTTGAGTATATATGTGTGTGTGTGTGTGTGTGTGTGTGTGTGTGTGTGTGTGTGTGTGCATTGGGTTTATAAAGGAAAGCAAAATGTTTCATCATTTTGTTTCAGCAAGTTTGGGACAAAGTAAAAGTTCCAACCTCTGGGGGGGGAAAATGAAAGGTTAGCAAAGATTAACCCTGTGAGGTCTTGGGTGGTCCATGAGAATTATGAATACGTGAGACATATAACAGTCAGAACAGCATGACACACTAAGCACGTATTTGCACTTCAGTAGAGCAAAGATAAACTGCAAATGTAAACTTTGGCTTTGTGGAAATGTAAGCCTAGGTCTGACTATGCACTCTGGCTATTTTTGTAGCTCATGAAGTCAAAGCAATGGTTTGTAATGAGATAGATAAAATTCTGTCTGCAGCACAAGCATCTATTCAATAAATGTCCAGCCAGAAAGATGAGGTGCAAAGCCAAGATGTGCCAGGTCACCAGCTTTCTCAAGGTCTGATGGATGTTGCCATGTGAACAGCATTCTGTCAGAATAACTAGGCTCCAGACAGTGACTGTTTCCTGTGAGTAAGACATAAAGCTCACAGATATATTTTGGAGCTTCCCTCAAATAAGACTACAGAAGAGAACTTGTACTACTAAATGTTTTGTTAATGTGTGTCAATATGAATTTGATTAATTTAAGGATCTTTTAGCGAACACCTGCAGGAGATGGCCTGTGCTTGTCAGCTGCTCTTAAGATTTAGCCACAAGTATTTTAAATCCCAGCTGTCAGCCCAGAAGCACTAACTGTATATGTTAAGATTCACAAACAGCATCACCAATGTCAAGAACATACTTGCTTGGGTCATCCTGTTGTGGGAAATAATGACTCAGCTGACCTTTAGCTCTGTGTTCCTTAAAGATGCAAGAAGAAATTACAAAAAGAAGACGTCGTGATCTATTTCATGGTACTGTCAGAGTCGTGTATAGAGCTTCTCTTTTTCTGAGACAGGAACTTTTGCAAAATGAATCAATAGAAGACTTTGGGATAGTCTCTAAAGCAATGCTAATTATAATCCTTTTTATTTGCATAGGGTTTTGTCAGTCACAAAATATTTTTACATCCATCACCATATTTTATTACTAAAATATCCATGAGAAATAAGCAGGGCAAAAGTGTTACTATTTCTATTTAATAACTGAAGAAACTGAGGCTCAGGGAAGTGTGAAGTAATGCTGGTGCATGTGCAATTTGATGAAATCCAAAATGGCATCTTGAATAAGTCAATAGGGGAAGTCAAACTAAACAAAAATCTATTTGATCAAGAGCATTTCTCTCATAAATGTCTGGTACTTATTTTCCTTAGCTTCAGAATTCTGCCCTCTTAATTTAGTACTATTTAAAAATAACTTTAAAAATTTCCTCATCCTAAAATGAGGAGAGAAACTCCCACCCCCAAATGTGGATAATGTTATTTAAGGATTTAAGGCAAGGTTAACATCAACATTTAGCTTCTTCTTGCTCCTTAGTAATAGAATTCTGGGCTGAAAGCTGGCACATGGCCATCTTGAAAAGTATATTTCTAATCTTTCATTGCACTAAGTTCTCTGACAAAAAGTGGTGTGGCAAATTCTTGAAGGTGTTCTTCAATGGGGATATATATTAGTCAGGCAACAGCATCCATTCTGTTCTTCAAGGCATTGAATACATTGATACAGAGAATTAGGAGTTTAGCCAGTAACTGGAAGAGCAAGGGAAGCAAAAGTCAGGGAAACTGCTAGTGATTTTTTCAGCTTGAAGTAATAGAGTCTGCTGAAGATATGCCAAAATTAGGAAGACTCTGGAAAGCTCCTACCAATGATCTTTCAGCAGTAACAGCGTGAGTTGTTCATAGAGCTCACAGGAAAGCAAGCGGCCGTGAGTCATACACCTGACCACATATTGGACTATAATTGCCTTGAGAGATTTTGGCCTTTCCCTTTTTCAGCCTCCAAATCTCAAGTGAATGTGTTTCATTGGAAAACTAATCTGGGATCAATGGGAAAATAATTTAGGGAAACACAATTCCTGACTTCTCTTTTGTCTTGCAGAGAAAATTTAAATAAGGTTATTGTGAGAATGATTTGTCAACAGACAATTCAATACAGCCCACCTCTATGTCCAAGACTCATAAGTGGCATTTAACTCATATCTAACTTCTAAATAAAGACCAGGGCAACACCACACTCTGCCTCCCATAGTGCAATCCTTCTTCCATTAATGAGCCTATGCAAAGTCTTCTATGGCATTTATCACCTCAAAATTATGTTCATTGACTTTTTAGCTCACTCACTTTCCCTTCTGTGATACTTTAACTAAGCATTGATTTAAAATTGTGATAAGCAGTGAATATTGGGAGGAGCGTTTTTCCATGTTTGCAATGTAGCATTCAAACTGGAATGAGGGGAAAGAATATTTAGTTTGTTTAGAATTCTTTAATCTACCTAGCCCAAGTTTTTGATTGGCTACCTTTGCTAGTCTCTCAAAGGTATAGTGAACCAAATACTATTAGCATTAGCCTTTTAAAAGCTTCTAAATGCTGAAATTCTGTATTTGTCTTCAGGTACAGAGGGCATTCTGCAGAACATATAAAAAGTAACATGATTTTTTTTTTATTTTATAGAGAAAGGAAAAGAGAGAGGGAGAGAGAGAGAGACATCAATTTGCAATTTTACTTATTTATGAATTCATTGGGATTCTTTTTTTTTTTTTTCATTGGGATTCTTGAATGTGCTCTAACCAGGGATTAAACTCACAACTTGGGCATTGGGATAATATTCTAACCAACCAAATTACCTTCCCAAGACAGCATGAAAAATTTTGAAACCTTTTACTTATATATGTTTTCAAAAAACTTTATTCTGAAAATTCATTATCTCTAATGACTTTGAGTTCTACATTACTTAATTTAAATTATATAGCAGATAAAGAAAGACTGCTCTGTGATTATTACTATAATCGGAGATTGTCTAATCTTACTGGAAAGTTAAATAGTTTTTATACATCCATTCATTCAACTCCTTCTATAAGTCAGGCACATTGCTATAAGAATTGAGTTACAAGACTAAAAGACATGCTTTTTGTTTTGAAGCACTATATAAACAGAGATATATAATACTATAGAAATATAATTATGATAGAAGCCCAAACAATGCAATTTTAGAGAGAAAGTTCACCTATTTTAGACTTAGATTTAGAGTATTGAGAATTTTGGGAAAGTTTTCTTCATAGCAATGAAGTTTTAAAAGATGAGTTGTAACATTCAAAAAATGTTGGGAGTTAGAAAGGTGGAATGTAGAAATATTTCAGTAACATCAACTAAAATTGATAATTTTAATTTCAGTTATTCAGATGAAAAATACTGAGGGACTGATACAAGAGCAATGTCAGGAAGGATGGAAAAAGGAGGAACATTGGAAAGGTGTAAATGAGATTACTTATATTAACTTGGTAATGGATTAGACGTCAGGGCCAGGAAAGGAGTTAAGGATAACTTCTAGATATTTTGGGGGGGGGCACATATAAGTATATAGACATTTATCTATATTTTATATGCATGTAGTACATATGCACTATATAAAAAGGGAGCAGAAAAGGAGACATTCCCAAGCCATCAGTATGAAGAATACTTATATACAAGTTTTCTTATTGCAGCATTTTAATTTTAATAGCAATGTTGAAAAAATACACATATCAATATAGAAATAGAGGGCTAGACTAAATGAAGATAAATTTATAATTAGATATATAAACTGTAGGCTTTTATAGGTATTATATAAACACTTCATAAGTATTTAGATGCTTTAGATTTATAAGCTAATTGACTGATATTATGTTGAAAGCATTTGGCATACCATTACATATTCCAAAAATGCACATTTTGTAATAGCCACATACCATTCTATCACATCACTTTTTCATACTTTATTTTATATACTTATTTAATGCCTATTATTATTCAAAGACTTGTATTTATATTTTTAACACACCACCATCCAAGTAAAGGATGATTTATTTATGGCATTTTCCCTCTACATGATCCACTCTACAGAAAATGGTCACCCTGACATTTTTTTCTGGAGCACATAAAGTGGGCTGATCTCATAAACCATAAGGACACTGCCTCCATTTTCTATGAAGCTGATAGATATGGTTTGTCTTTTCTCCACGGCAAGAGTTGGATTTAAGGGGAGAGGTTATAGAACATATAGTTTCTCTTCTTCAAGTCCATCTCTTTTAGGAAATAAATATCTTCTTGGGCTCTTAACTATTATTATCTTACAGAAGTAACCAAGCCATTTCATTGGGAGTCCAAGAAATCTATTCAATTATCTTCATAAATGACTACAATGTGTACTTTACCAGGTGTTGGGCAGATAAAATATAATATGCTCACTTTGTTAAAGATGGTGCTGCCCACGTGGAAGATCGTTGATATTAATGTGTATTCTGAAACAGGCTGTGGGCAGGCTTAAGGCTTCGTTTTAAGAGTAAGCTCTTCTCCACACCCTTGACTGATTGGATGATGTAGGGTGGTGATGTAGGAAGGAATCTCATTATGCCTCAGATGGGTGACTTTGTATCAGAGACTTCCTTGTTTGTATAATTGGATTAAAGGTTTTGAGTCTGCTCTAAAGTGAGAGAGAACAGTAGCTTGATCTCTCTCTTGGTTCCTGAGTTCCTGAGGTTAGTATTAGAGAGTAGAGCAGAGTAAGGCCACATGGAGGAGAGAAGCAGCCAAGATGGCAGAGTGCTGAGGAAGAAGCCAGTTTGTTAAGGGTTTGTGCAGGAGGAGATGGGAAACAGAGGTGAATAAGTCTGGTGAGCTAGAAACTTTTGATTCTAGGAAACTTGGATAAGTCAGTAGCTTTGTGAGCACTGAATGAGTGGATTTTGGAGCCCAGTGTGTGTTTTTGCTTGCCCGCCGGGTGCAAGCTAGAATTAAAGCTGATGGCTCACCAGTTCTTGGCTCCATTGTTTCACTACCGACTGTTCGAATCTAATGCGAACCTGCATTGGCCAGGTGGCTGTGATAGTGGCCGTGGCTACTGGCTTTACACCAGGTCACATTTATCAATACATATCTACTATATATTTTTATTTAACTAATGCATACTATACTTCTGAAAATTTACTAAAAGAGACAACAATGATCCTTCACATCTTCCTTTTAAAAAAGAAGTAAATATAGAAACTTTTCTTGCTAGATCATTCTTGCTTTGCTAATTGTTTTGTGAATGCTCAATGTGGAAGATTGAAACAGTTTACGTAAGAGTTGTCAGTCTATTTGGGACATCAAATAGCTAGTTTGGGACATCAAATAGCTGGATTACTGTCAGCTGTGTATCTCTAAATGCAAGTTCTGCATGTGTAATGCTAACTGTGACATGAATAATAAGATTAACATTAGAGGCTTATACAGAAGAGCAAGGCATCAAAGACTAGGATGGATGATATATATTTTACATACATACAAACAGGTCTATAGAGATAAAGAGTTAATATTCACCTCCATTTTAAAAAAATATTTGAAGTGGTTCCCAGCATTTAAAGATAGCTAGATTTCACATAAAAATTTAAATTTGAAAAACGGAAGATTAGAAATCCTGCTCCTGAATCTAAACATTAGAGGATGTCTCTATTCCTGCATGAAAAGTTAGGTAGACTTAAGTGGTTCCTGTGCTTCTAGCACTTATTCAGTTGCCCTTTCTAGATGTGCCATGAATGCTCCCTTTGGCTGCAACAAGATAATTCATTAATTTTTAATTTGCTTGCCTGCTTTCTGTAAATGTTTGATTTTTAAAATTCTATTTTGCACTAAAGTTATACAAAAGAACATCTCTTATTTCTTTGGCCATCATATTCACAGATGTAACTACAGAAAACCAAAACAATTGGCTATTTCAATTATTTTATTCAAAACTTTTCAATTTATAGGTAAGTCAGCAAAATTGATAGCCTACACCTGAGTGAATGTTTGAATGGATCAACTATTTCTGTCAAAGCAATAAGCCTAGTAAGTATATGGAGGTAGCTTATATTTTTATGGCTCTAGTGGAGACTTTATTTTTGTCAACTCTTGTATGTCACTAACAGTGATGATTTATGTCTGAAGTATGCTATAACCAGGAGACCATTATCTCAGTTTTATGTTGGGTGACAGTCTTGCCATCTATTTCATTTTCAATTTCTCAGAGAAAATAATGTTTGAGCTATTGTCCAGATGCACCACAGATTTTAAAATCATCTATAGCCCTCGGAAAATGTAATAGACAAAAAAGAACAATATAATAGTAACTATAAAGTGCTGTGCCTGTAGAATGCACATGAATTTCAAACTTATTTTCTTTGTGATTTAATCACCTATGGCCATAGAAAACACGTTTCAATTATTCTTGTAATAACATCATGCTTTTCAGTCTGTTGTTTTGTTTCTAACAAATGACTATGTATTACACAGAGGATGAATTTGTCCATATGATGATCGCTGACTAGACTACCTTGCAAAATCAGAATACGCATATTACTCTTTTATCATGTTTGAGGCAATTTCTATTCAGAAGAAAGGCATCAATGTAAAAAACAAAGCAACGGATGGTTAAAATGGGATCTGTGATACAGGATGGCAGTGGAGTAGGCAGACACACAGATTCCAGCTCACACCACCAAACTGGATTACAAATTAATTTAGGAACAACCAGAGTGAAAAACCAACTCTGGACTACAAGAACTGCTCTCAAAAACCAAGGAGCAAAGAAGAAACCACACTGAGCCTGGTGGGGAGTGCCTAGGAGCGGTGAGCCTGCCCTGCTTACAGGAACAAAGGGGGGGGTTGGATGAGAGCTCAGACAGGCTCTCAATCCAATGAAAACAGTAGAAAATATCACTCACAGCCATTTGCCTGGAGACCTGG
Organism: Rhynchonycteris naso; assembly: GCA_037038555.1. Classification (NCBI taxonomy): domain Eukaryota; kingdom Metazoa; phylum Chordata; class Mammalia; order Chiroptera; family Emballonuridae; genus Rhynchonycteris; species Rhynchonycteris naso. The sequence goes on along the minus strand of CM072996.1, from coordinate 285,631,315 downwards.
GAATGAGGTGTGCTGAAAGAGCTGGCTTGTTTTCCAAAAGGAAAGAAGGAGAGAGAGAGACATCCGGTGAAAAACAGAGGAATGCATGCGAGGACCTGAGCAGCAGATTAATCCAGTGCTATACCTGGGGGAGGTGCTGGAGGAAGCCATAGCTGGGGGAGGGGTTGATCCTTTCACATAACACAAGACTAAAGTGGTTCCAGATCAACCATCTGAAGATATCTCTCCAGCTCCAATCAGAATAATAAGACACAGCTGAAAACAAGAAGTGGGGAGGAGGAGCAGTAACTCAGGTCTCCATGGAGATCTGAGATACACCTCCCCCTACTGAAGCAGAGAAAGCACCCTGCCCCCAGAGAGTAACTGGCAGATCATGTCTTCAGAGTTTCAGGTTACACCCACTGCATTCCTGGATACAGTTTCAAATAAGCCCCCTGCTGAGATCAGTAAACAAGACAACCACTCAGTTAAGAAAACTGAGAAGAAAACAAACAAATCAAGACTTTAAAGGGGCTCTATTAAAAAAACTAAATTCCACAGTGGATTACAAACAACAGCTTAAGCCAACCCAAGAAGACCTAGAAATAACACAACTAAAAATTGGAGACAGACAACACCAAGCCTAGACTCAACCAGCTCTAAAAACAACACACCCAAACACACAGACATAATTAGAAGACAAAGAAGTGCAATCCACATGAAACCAAAAGAGAATCCTCCAGGAAATGAACTGAGTGATATGGAAATAACCAAACATCCAGGTGCAGAGTTTAGAATGATTGTTAGGATGCTTAGGGATCTTAGAACAGCAATGGATAGTCATTATGAAAACCTAAATAAAGAAATAGCAAGTATAAAAAAGGACATTGAAATATTAAAAAAGAATCAGTCAGAGATGACAAATACAATATCAGATATGAAAACCACAATGAATTTAAAGTCGAATAGATGAAGCTGAGGATCAAATCTGTGAGTTGGAAGACAAAATGAACAAAGGCATGGAATCAGAGCAAAATAAAAGAAAATAGACTCAAAAAGTCTGAGGAAACTCTAAGGGAGCTCTGTGACAACATGAAGAGAAATAACATCCACATCATAGGGGTTTCTGAAGAAGAAGAGAAAGAACAAGGGATAGAAACTTTGTTCAATCAAATCATAGCTGAAAACTTCCCTAAATTGAAGCAAGGAAGGGTCTCACAAGTTCAAGAAGCACAGAGAACTCCATTAAAGAGAAACCCAAAGAAACCGACACCAAGACACATATTAATTAAAATACCAAAGCTAAGTGACAAAAAGAAAATATAAAAGCTTCTAGAGAAAAAAAAGCTATCACCTACAAAGGAGCACCCATAAGGATGACATTAAACTTCTCAACAGAAACACTTGAGACCAAAAGGAAATGGCAAGAAATATTCAAAGTAATGCAGAACAAGAGCCTACAACCAAGACTACTTTATACAGCAAGGCTTTCATTTAAAATTGAAGGAGAATTAAAAAGCTTCCAAGACAAAGGAAAACTTAAGGAATTCATTACAACGAGACCAACGCTGCAGGAAACGTTAAGGGATCTGTTGTAAACAGATCAAAGTGGGAAAAGAATATAGCAAAAGAAGAATACACCTTTAAAATATAAAATGGCAATAAACAACTACATATCAATAATAATCTTAAATGTAAATGGATTAAATGATCCAATCAAAAGACATAGGGTAGCTGCATGGATAATAAAACAGGACCCGTACATATGCTGTCTACAAGACACACATCTTAAAACAAAAAATGCATATAAACTAAAAGTAAAAAAAATGGAAAGAAAATATTTCATGAAAATGAAAATGAAAATAAAGCTGGCATAGCAATACTTATATCAGACAAAATGGACTTTAAAACCAAGGCTATAGTAAGAGATAAAGAAGATCACTACATAATGATAAAGGGAGCAATCCACCATGAAGATATAACCATCATAAATATCTACACACCTAAAATAGTAGCTCCTAAATATATAAAGCAGACTTTGATGAATATAAAGGGCAAGATCAACAGCAATACTATAATAGTAGAAGATTTCAATACACTACTTACATCACTAGATAGATCCTAAAGAAAGAAAACTAACAAAGAAACAGCAGACTTAAAGGACACACTAGAACAACTGGATTTAATAGATATCTTCAGAACCTTTCACCCTAAAGCAGAAGAATATACATTCTTTTCAAGTGCTCATGGTAGATTCTTTAGGATAGATCACATGTTAGGACACAAAAGCAGTCCCAACAAATTTAAGAAGATTGAAATAATATCAAGCATTTTCTCTGATCACAATGGCATGAAACTAGAAATCAACCGCAACAGAAAAACTGAAAAGTACTCAAAACACATACAAATTAAATAGCATGTTATTAAATAACGAATGGGTTAACAATGAAATCAAAGAAGAAATAACAAAATTCTTAGAAACAAATGATAATGAACATGCAACAACTCAAGATTTATGGGACACAGTTAAAGCAGTCCTGAGAGGGAAGTTCATATCATTACAGGCGTTCCTTAAAAAGCTTGAAAAAGCTCAAATAAACATCTAAAAGAATTTGAAAAAGAACAGCAAGTAAGGCCCAGAGGTAGTAGAGGGAAGGAAATAATAAAGATCAGAGCAGAAATAAATGACATGGAGGCTAAAGAAACAATACAGAGGATCAATGAAACAAAGAGCTGATTCTTTGAAAGGGTAAACAAGATTGATGAAGCTTTAATGAGACTCACCAAGAAAAGAAGAGAGAGGACTCAAATATATAAAATTAGAAATGAGAGTGGAGAAATAATAACTGACACAACAGAAATACAAAATATTGTAAGAAAAGACTATGAAGAACTGTATGCCAAAAAATTAAACAACCTAGGTGAAATGGACAAATTTCTTGAAACATATAATCTTCCAAAAATCTATTTGGAAGAATCAGAAAACCTAAACAGACCGATTACAACAAAAGAGATTGAAACAGTTATTAAAAAGCTCCCCCCCCCAAAAAAAAAACCCTAGGCCAGATGGATTCACTAGTGAATTCTACCAAATATTCAAATAAGAACTAACTCCTATCTTTCTCAAGCTATTTCAAAAAATTCAAGAGGAAGGAATACTACCAAGTTCCTTTTAAGAGGCAAGCATAATTCTGATTCCAAAACCAGGCAAAGACAACAAAAAGAAAGAAAATTATAGGCCAATATCCCTGATAAATTCAGATGCTAAAATCCTCAACAAAATATTAGCAAACCAGATCCAGCAATACATAAAAAAAATCATACATCATGATCAAGTGGAATTTATTCTGAGGAGGCAAGGATGGTACAATATTCATAAATCAATTAATGTGATTCACCACATAAACAAAAAAATAAAAGAAAACAACGTGATAATCTCAATAGATGCAGAAAAAGCATTTGATAAAATCCAGTACCCATTTATGATCAAAACTCTTAGCAAAGTGGGAATACAGGGGACATACTTGAACATGATAAAGGCCATTTATGACAAACCAACAACCAACATCATAATCAATGGACAAAAATTAAAAGCAATCCCCTTAAGATCAGGAATAAGGCAGGGGTGCCTCTTATCACCACTCTTATTCAATATAGTTCTGGAAGTCTTAGCCACAGCAATAAGACAAGAAGAAGAGATAGAAGGCATCCAAATTGGAAAACATTAAGTAAAACTATCATTATTTGCAGATGATATGATACTGTATATAGAAAACCCTAAAGGCTCAGTCAAAAAACTACTGAACCTAATAAATGAAATCAGCAAGGTGGCAGGATATAAAATTAACACACAGAAATTAGAGGCATTTCTATACACAAACAATGAAATGTCAGAAAGAGAAGTTAAGGAAACAATCCCCTTCACTATTGCAACAAAAAAAATAAAGTACCTAGGAGTAAATTGGACCAAGGCGGTTAAAGACTTGTACTCAGAAAATTATAAAATATTGATAAAAGAAATCAAGGAAGATACAAACAAGTGAAAGCATATACCGTGTTCATGGTTAGGAAGAATAAACATCATTAAAATGTCTATATTACCAAAAGCAATCTATAAATTCAATGCAATACCAATTAAAATACCAATGACATACTTCAAAGATATAGAACAAATATTTCAAAAATTTTTATGGAACCAAAAAAGAACACGAATAACCTCAGGTATCTTGATAAAGAAAAATAAAGTGGGGCTATCACACTTCCTGATATCAAGTTATACTACAAGGCCATTGTACTCAAAACAGCTTGGTACTGGTATAAGAACAGGCATACAGATCAATGGAACAGAACAGAGAACCCAGAAATAAACCCACATCTTTATGGACAATTGATATTTGACAACGGAGATAAGAGCATACAGTGGAGTAAAGACAATCTCTTTAACAAATGGTGTTGGGAAAACTGGACAGCTACCTGCAAAAAAAAAAAAAAAAAAAACTATACCACGAAGTTACACCATGCACATAAATAAACTCAAAATGGATAAAAGACTTAAATGTGAGTCGTGAAACCATAAGCATTCTAGAAGAAAATATAGGCAGTAAACTCTCCAATATCTATTGAAGTAATATATTTGCTGATTTATCTCCACAGGCAAATGAAATAAAAGATATTATAAACAAATGGGACTATATCAAACTAAAAAGCTTTTGCACAGCTAAAGACAATATGAACAGAATAAAAAAGGAAACCACAAAATGGGAGAACATATTTGACAACACATCTGATAAAGGGTTAATAACCAAAATTTATAATGACCTTGTAAAACTCAACACCAAGAAGACAAACAATCCATTCAAAAAAATGGGCACAAGAAGTGAATAGACACTTCTCCAAAGAGGACATATAGATGGCCAACAGGCATATGAAAAAATGCTCAACATCACTAATCCCTAGAGAAATGCAAATTAAAACCACAATGAGATACCACCACACACCAGTCAGAATGGCGCTCATTAACAAAACAACACATTATAGGTGCTGGTGAGGATGTGGAGAAAAGGAACCCTCCTGCACAGCTAGTGGGAACGCAGACTGGTGCAGCCACTGTGGAAAACAGTATGGAGATTCCTCAAAAAATTAGAAATGGAACTGCCCTTTGACCCAGCTATCCCACATATAGGAATATATCCCAAGGACGCCATATTCCCGACTGAAAAAAAGAAATGCACCCCCATGTTTATGGCAGCATTGTTCACAATAGCGAAGAGCTGGAAACAGCCCAAGTGTCCATCAGTGGATGAGTGGGTTAAAAAGCAGTGGTACGTATATACAATGGAATACTATGGGGCCATGACAAAGAAGGAAATCTTACCTTTTGCAACAATATGGAGAGACCTGGAAACTATTATGTTGAGTGAAATAAGCCAGGAAGAAAAAGAAAAATATTATATGACCTCACTCATTTGAGGAATCCAAGGAACACTGAGAACTGAGTAAAGGAATTGAGACAGAGGAGGGATGAAAGGGACCAGAGGAAAAGAGAGAGGGAAAGGGGATGATAGGATGGGATAAACCTGAAGGGAAGGGGGGAGGGCAAGATAGGGTGGGGAGCAAAGGAGATGTGGAGCGAAATATGGGGAAGGGGGGATGCAGTCAGCGTTACCCTAGAATCTATGTAAACACAATTAATTAAATAAAAAAATGGTTAAAATGGTAAAAAAAAAATCAAAGCTACGTTTTTGGCTTACCTGTGTTATTAAGTCAATGTCAACAATACATTGCAACCTCCAAAATAAAAGTGAAAATTTTAGTCAGTCTTTAAAAATTTCACAACACTAAATTTCTCCTTATATTTTTTAGACTATTGCCAGTTAGAAATAAGATTTATAAAGGTATCATTTTGTCTTCTTTTCTAAATCTTAGTTTAAGTTACATCTTTAATAGATAATTCTAATTATACACAGTGTTGTTTATCTCAAAGTATTACATTATAATTTTATAATATGTAGCATGAAGGCTTCCTACCAACTGCCATATAAAATATGTTTTATATTTATTTAACCATTTTCCCCCTAAAACAGTATTAATTACCATAAGGAATTATATATATATATATATATATATATATATATATATATATATATATATATGACATAATTAAATCCTATGTATATGTATACATACAAAAATCCTATATATATGTATAATCCCAAAGAATATGGTTTTATATCTATCTATCTATCTATCTATCTATCTATATATCTATCTATCTATCTATATATATATATCATAATTAAACCTTTTTTACATGTTCCAATATTTTACCAGAAATTGAAGTTTATAGATACTTGTTGGCCCTGGCCAGCTGGTTAAATGGTACAGTGTCAGCCCGGTGTGTGGAAGTCCAGGTTTTATTCCTAGTCAGGGCACACAGGGAAAGCGACCATCTCCATCTCCACCCCTCCTTCTCCCCATTCTTTCTCTCTTTCTCTTCTCCTCCCACAGCCATGGTTCAATTGGTTTGAGTGTGTTGGCCCAAGGCACTGACTCCATTGAGCCTCCACTTCAGGTGCTAAAAATAGCTCTGCTGTGAGCATGACCCTAGATGGGCAGAGCATTGGTCCCAGACAGAGGTTGCTGGGTGGATCCCGGTCGGGGCACATATGGGAGTCTGTTTCTTTATCTCTCCTCCTCTCACTTGAAGAAGAAGAATAACAAAAATTGTAATTGTTAAATTATCGAAATTTTAAAGTTTAATATTTTTTAAAAATGAAGCAAACCCAAGGAATATGGTACAGTTTTATATCCTCCACTAGTCCCTTTGAAAGAGTATTTTGCAGTCATCATAAGAAAAGAACTTTTGAATACCTGACCTCTACATATGTTATCTCTTTTAGTTCTTCTATTTGACTGATTCTTTACCCCTACATTATTCTTGCTAGTGTCTCATAACCAACTTGCCAAAACCCTTTATGTTTCTTAGAAGGAACTATATTTTCTTCAGTAAAGTTAAAAGTCTAGAGCTTTTCATAAACAAGTTCTCATTTTCAGCTCCAGAAATTCTGAGTTGGTTGGGGATTATTTTTTAATAAAGTTATTTTTCTTGAATTCTATTAAAAAGCATAATTTTTTTAAAAAAATGGACTTCATGGAAGAGGGGGGATGCATTTGGGGAGACACTAGAATCTATGTAAACACAATTAATTAATTAAAATAAATAAATAAATAAATAAGAGTTCACATTTTTCTATTAACTATGTATTTTTAAAATCATTATTTATTTATTTAATTAATTAATTCATTTTAATGGGGTGACACCAATAAATCCGGGTACATATGTTCAAAGAAAACATCTCCAGGTTATTTTATCATTCAATTATGTTGCATACCCATCACCCAAAGTCAAATTGTCCTCTGTCACCTTCTATCTGGTTTTCCCTGTGCCCCTCCCCTTCCCCCTATCCCACCCTCCCCTCCCTTCCCCCACCCCGCAACCACCACACTCTTGGCCATGTCTCATAGTCTCACTTTTATGTCCCACCTATGTATGAAATCATGCTGTTCTCAGTGTTTTTCTGATTTACTTATTTCACTCCGTATAATGTTATCAAGGTCCATCCATTTTGTTGTAAATGATCCGATGTCATAATTTCTTTATTCATTTTTAGAGAAAGACAAGAGAGAGAGAGAGAGAGAGAGAGAGAGAGAGAGAGAGACGAGGGGTGGAGCTGGAAGCATCAACTCCGATATGTGCCTTGACAATGTAAGCTCAGCGTTCGAACCGCGACATCAGCATTCCAGATCGATGCTTTATCCACTGTGCCACCACAGGTCAGACTATTTACTATGTATTTTTATCCACATGTATCTGGATCAAAATATATTCTTTAGAGATGAACTTAAAATTCACTGTTCTTTGAAAAAAAATTATCTTGACTGTATTCATTAAGAAAATAAAATATTCCAAATTACTATGAAATGACTGTTGTCTCTTTTTCTTTTCTAAAAATTCTCTAGAATGTAATGGTATCAATGGGAAGGCCTTCAACTATCATGTCTATACTGTGAGATATTATATTTATATTGTTCTTAGAAGAGATAGTAACAAAGTACTCTGAGAACATTTATAATGGCTGGGGTTGAAGATCACCTCCACAATTCAACTTGGCACAATAGATAATTTAGGCAGACTTGATAGATGTGGAGATATGCAAGTGGAAGAAACAACATGTAAAGAATTGAATATAAAATATATAGACATTTGCCTTTCAATTGGAAAACGTGTGGAAATGTTCTTGCTAGATCATTCTTATCTTGCTAATTATTGTGTGAATGTTCAATCTGATAGATTGAGACAGTTCACCTAACAACTGTCAGTTAATTTGGGACATCAAATAGCTATTTGGTCAAAACTAGAGTTTCATTAACTGTGTATCTCTAAATAAAAGTTCTGTATGTTATGCTAATTGTGACATGAATAGTATGATTGCTATTATTAGAGACTTTCTGGAACAAGAACAACATTCATGATTAACCTACAAAATGTAAAAATTAGAAAGCTATCTAGTAACTTCATGAGGCTATGTTGAATTGTAATCTCATTTTCACTAGCAATGAAATTGCTACGGAATACTGAGAAAATTGTAATAAGTTAGTCAGGTAAAAACAAATTGCCATACCAGCTTTATCACTTCCAGTAATTTAGTGACTTACAATTTTTCTTTAACCCTTGAACTGATGTGGATTGAGGTTGATCGAGGCCCCAGGTGCAGAAAAAGATATTGGGCCCCTTAAATTAAAAAAAAAGTATAAATTTGGGGTTTTGCAGGGCCCTTCAGAAGTTGGGGCCCAGGGCGTGCGCCCCGTGCGCCCGCTTTTAAATCCGCCTTTGTCCTTGAACTAAAATTTGAAGGTATAATTTTGTTTATTTTAATGTTGATATGTTATTTATAAACATATCAAGGATGACTATAACTGATCGCATATTTTTAGATCCAATCACCATGGTCAGCAGTTTCAGTTGGGGAGTGAGGAATGAATATTTATTGGATACGCATTTTACGTGCCAGAAAGTTAATGTTTTCTCTCATTCAATTTTCCCAGTGAACCAGTGCGATTATTGCTATTATCTATATTTTAAAAATAAGACTTATTGAAAGAAATATAATGAATATACATAAATTTATGTTAGTTTGTTTCCTTAGTGCCTTTGTTTTTGAACCTCATCCCTTCTTGTACCATATGGCATTGTTAAATACTTAGCCCTTTTTTCTTCACCTCGAAAAGAGGCAATCTTAAAATCTGTGTAACCTAAAAACAATGCTTAATCAATGTGTGGGCTCATGGTTGCAGAAAGAACAATAAGAGTTCTTGTCCAATAACAGGATTTATTGTTCAATAACAATAAGAGGATTGATATAAACCTCAGGGAAGAAGAAAGTCTACTCTTTGTGTGAGCCTGAACCTTACAAAACAGTAATTCTGGCACTCTATGGGCCTCTATCTGCTCACATGTAAAAAGATCTTCTGTAAGAATAAAGCCAATAGGGGCCCTGGCCGGTTGGCTCAGTGGTAGAGCATAAGCCCAGTGTGTGGAAGTCCTGGGTTCGATTCCTGGCCAGCGTACACAGGAGAAACATCCATCTACTTCTCCACCCTTTCCTCTCTCTTTTCTTTTCTCTCTGTCTCTCTTCCCCTCCCACATCCAAGGCTCCACTGGAGCAAAGTTGGCCTGAGAACTGAGGATGGCTCCATGGCCTCCACCATAGGTGCTAGAAAGGCTACAGTTGCAATGGAAAAATGTCCCAGATGGGCAAAGATTGCCTCCCCAGTGGGCATGCCGGGTGGATTCCTGTTGGGCGCATGTGGGAGTCTGTCTCTGCCTCCCTGCTTCTCACTTCAGAAAAATACAAAACAAAACAAAAAAAGAATAAAGCCAATAGTGAGTATGCCAGGACTGAGAGATGGAAAGAAGAGCATGCTTCTGGGGTTAGAATTGGAAATTGTAAAAAATCTGGCCATAAAGCCTAGTGGAGGTTAGTCAGATATACATGTATGTATGTGTAAGAAATGCTATTCTAAAAATATTTTAGAGCCTGACCAGGCACTGGTGCAGTGGATAGAGAGTTGGACTGGGACATGGAGGACCCAGGTTTGAGTACCAGAGGTCTCCAGATTGAGCGTGAGCTCATCTGGTTTGAGCAAGGTTCACCACTTTGAGCCCAAGGTCTCTGGCTCAAGCAAGGCATCACTCAGCAGTCTGCTGAACAAGCCGCCCCCCCCCCCCCGCCCCAGCCATCAAGGCGCATATGAGAAAGCAATCAATGAACAACTAAGGAGCCGAAACAAAGAATTGATGCTTCTCTTCTCTCTCCCTTCCTGTCAGTCTGTCCCTCTCTCTGATTCTCTCTGTCTCTGTCACACACACAAAAAAATATTTTAGAAAGTGCACATATATTGCAATCACTAAAATTTGCTTTGTTTTTCAAGCTTTACAAGGTCTAATTCCTTAAAAAATTTAGGGCATAACTGCAGTAGTTATTAACTCCACAAAACAAAGTTTTTATTAGTAAAAGAAAAGTGAATCCATGAAAGATGTTGAGCAGAGGAATGAAAAAATTTTAGTGTAAAATTTAGAAATAGGGGGTTAATTTTGATGTACAGTTATGTGTTTACTGAGTTTGCCATGTCTGAATTTTCCAAAAGCATAATGGAAATACCAGTACAGAAAAGACCCTCAGGATAAAATCTGTATTGCCCTGATGTGTTCCAGCCTTGTGTATTGGGGCATGGCTCTTTCCTGCTCTTCTCAATCATGTTTGATTCTTTGAGGGGCGTTATTTATTTATTTTTTTTGTTTGACATGCATGCTCTGTGCTGCAGCCCTATAAGTAGTGACTATCCTCATGGTTTGAAAGTGCTCATCTCCTTTAAAGAGAGTGTTTTTTACTTTCTGCAATAGTTCACTCAGAGGCCAGGTGATACCTGATAATCTCTTTTTCTGAAGGATAATCACAATACTGTTTTTGCCCTTCTTGTGAAAGGGAGAACATGGTCCCAGAGGTTCTGAGAAATAACCGAATAGCTGAGGGCAGTCCATACTGATATTGGCAATTTATTGAGTATCTTCTAAGTAACAGGCACTAGGTTAGAAATATACTACTGTTAATTTAAAAATAATCTTTCAAGGTTTAAAGTATGAGGGAACTGAAGCTCTGAGAAACTCTAAGTGGCAGAAACTTGTATGAAAACCACGTAAATTAATAGATGTGAAAATATTTAGTGTATACATTGCATATGGTAGGCTCTCGGTTTCAGCTCTTTCCTTTCCTTTGGGAAGGGGTTTCATCATGAAGGTGGAGCCCTCATGAATGGAATTAGTGCTGCTATAAAGGGGCCCTGGACAGCTTTCCTTCTCCCTCCAACCCACGAGGTTACAGTAGAGGACAACCGTCAGTGAAGAAGTTGAACCTCCAGACACTGAATTTGCCAGCACCATGATCTTGAACTTCCTAGCTGCCAGAACTCAGAAATAAAATTCTGTTATTTATAAACCTCCTAGTTTGTGGTATTTTGCTGTAGCAGCCTGATCAAACTAAGGCACCCATTTTTTCTTCCCCATCCTTTTCATTTTTTCTTGCTTGCTTTGTTGAAAATGTAAAGCATTTTCTATTTAGGCATTTCTTTGTTTGTTACAATGGCTTGATTTGCCCACTTGCAAAATTTTCAAGCCTTTTTTTATCCTACATTAAAACTTATGCCAAATAAATTTATAGGTCCTGGTACAATGAATGCTATTGACCTTGTTTACAGGAAATTCCCGGGTATTATAGAGCTGCAGCAGATCTTGCATTCACGTCAGAATGAGCTCAAGTCTAAAAATAGATTTTCTTCTTTATGTGAGTTTCTTCCCTAGTGCTTTTAACCTCTGTTTCTCAGAAACAGTTGATGCCATTCAGCGGCAAAGAGAAAATAGTGAGAAGTACTTCATAATTCACAATGGGAGAAATTAAAATTAAAATCCTAATGAGTTCTCACATACATATCATCATTAAGTGCTAGATGTCTTAACAACATTTTAAAGAGTAATCGTGCTGAAAAGTTATATATTTTAAACTTCATATATGTGGCCATAGTTTTTATATTTATATCTTTTGATTCAGGCTTTGTTTGTAATATATTTTACATACATACACACACACACACACACACACACACTCATTCACAAATAACAGTCTCTAATACATTTGGGAAATCATTTTTTAAAATACTCTAAATTTTTCATTATGTAAACCAGTTTTGCTTTAGTTGTTTTTTCCCTCTGACCTAGGATAACATTCTTCAATTTAGAACAAAAAATTTAAAAGAAATACAACTTTGAATTTGTCTTTGTCTCCCACAAGACATGTCAAGGTTTGTTCACTGCATCATTAGCTGCTAATGTAAAGCAGTAGCTACGTTTCACCGAACTTGAGGTCTCAGGTGATATATATGTAAAGATTTAATCAAGATACTGGGGGGGGCAGTAAGAACTCAACTAATAGTTCGCATCTCTATACCTTCAGATTTCTACCACTGAACAAAATGTGTCATACTATAAATACTCATTTGTGTTCTGCCTTGTCTATCTGTGCTTCAGCAGCTGGAGAAGAATAGTCCACACATAAAAGGGTACTATGTCTGTAAAAGCTAAAATATTGTGCTGATTTAGGCATCTGCAAAGTGGCAGAGGTAGAACTAAAGTCCATCAGTCTAACCTTAAAACAGTTTTTATACAATGTGCTATCATCTGGAATGACTAACCAAGGTCTTAGAGAAAAGCCTTCCAATTGTTGTAGTGCATTTTTAGTAGACTTTATGTTTTAGAACTGTGTTGTATCTACAGAACTTTGAGAAGATATACCCAATATCCAGTATTCCCTATTGTTTACTTCTTATATTTATATTATACATTTACTACAATATTGTTACATTTTTAAAGTCCATAGTCTTTTTTTAGTTTTGACAAGTTTTTGCCTAATATTCTCTTTATGTTCCAGTCCTGTACAGTATACCACATTAACATTTAATTGTCATGTCTCCTTAGGCTGCTATAAGCTGGGACCGTTATTCCAACTTTCCTTGTTTTTGATGATTTTGAAAGTTTTGAAGACTATACATATAAATATATGGACTCATAGCTATTAATTTTATATTTTGAGTTATAATCTGATAGGAGTTTACTTATTTTATTGCTCATTTTTTTTTCAGTTTTAGCTCCTGTGCTCTTTTGTCATATCCCACATAACTCCAATAATATTCTGTGTGTGTGTGTGTGTGTGTGTGTGTGTGTGTTTTAGTATGTTCTCACTTTCTGACACTACAAGGTAGTCTAAGTTCATCTGTGAAATTCTTTCCCTCATTCTGGAAACAGCCATTTCTCCTGTTTTCTTCTATAGGAGAATGGTATTAGAAACCAAGACATGCTATTTTTGCTTGGACCTCTCAGTTGACAGGAAAAAAAATGTGTGTGTGTCTGTACTAACTCAGTTCTATAAATATTTTTATTGTAACCACATGTAATATATTAAGCTATACATGAGTTCTTACTGAGGTCTCCAACTCTAATCTGCTATTATATGGATCATTCTAGCCTCTTTTCTTTGCATGTGTGTCTGTGTGTGTGTGTGTGTGTGTGTGTGTGTGTGTGTGTGTGACAGAGACGAAGAGAGAGACAGAGAGAGGGACACATAGGGATAGACTGGCAGGAAGGGAGAGAGATAAGAAGCATTAATTCTTTGTCGCATCTTCTTAGTTGTTCATTGATTGCTTTCTCATATGTTCCTTGACCAGGGGGCTACAGCTGAGAGTGAGTAACCCCTTGCTTAAGCCAACAATCTTCATCTTCTAGCCAATAACCTTAGGCTTCAAGCCAGCAACCTTGGGCTCAAGCCAGCAATCATGGTGTCATGTCTATAATCCTATGCTCAAGCTAGCGACCTTTCACTCAAGCTGGTGAGGCCATGCTCAAGTCAGCAACTTTGGAGTTTCAAACCTGGGTCCTCAGCATCTCAGTTTGAACCTTTATTCACTGCGCCACCACCTGGTCAGGATCTTTCTAATATAACATGGTTGTAAATTTTCTACCTGATAATACTAAGGATAACATTTATTGAGGGCTTACTATGTTTCATACATTATCTCTTTTTTAAATTACCTCATTCAATTCACACATCTACACTGGTAGGTAATGAAGATGCCCTATTTTTTAAAGTTTTATTTTGAACAGCTTAATATTTACATGTATAAAACTTGATATTTATCAAGAGAAAGAGATAATTCCAGATATTCAGTCACTTGGCCAGCATCATGCAGTACTGAGCATGACAGCCTATGTTCTCTAACTTCACAGTTTGTCCCTAACTATTCTGCAGAATGGGTCTTGGCTACCAAATTGCCTTTGCTTTCCATGGAGGGGTGTCTGGGGTGAAGACAGTGCTAGCACCCTCAGGAAGGCAGAAAAGGCTGAGAGACTTATGTGACCAAGTACATTTGGATGTCCAATATTTTTATTGTTTTAAAGCACTATCAATGCACATCTTTTTTTATTTAATAAGAACAGTATCCAAGAGATTACAGAGAAATTTATTTTCACACAAACCTTTCCTCTGACAGCTATTATATTCTTTTAAAATGTTAAACTTGTGGCTTTGGGAGTATGTGGACTAGGGAAATAGGAAAGTAATGTTTTTGTAGGTTAGCAGGAGCAGCCAGAACTTCTTTTTCATATATCATGAGTGAGTGTTAATAACTGGTTATGCCAAATGTCTGGACATTGTATACCTAACACTTGTATGACTGTGGTCATTTAGGTTTCGAAGTTTTATAAATACATTATACATTTTGAGGGTGTCACTCTTTGTCATGAAAATATATGATTTTCTGAAAGAAATGTATGCTGGTAGATTGAACCAGGGGGACAATTGTTACTCTATGATCACTAGCAATAATCTGCTTATGTGGTTACATCTATTAGTATTAATAGATGTAGACTCACTTGAGGCTCAATGTAAACATCCATAAATTTCTCACCTCGGTTCCATATTTGGGAACTTCACCATCTTTTCAGATATAGCCCCATGAAATGCCTAACAAATGGTCCCTTTAATTGTTATTCTCTGCACTGGCCCTTACCTGCTCTCCCAAAGACTTTCCCAGGTTCCTTATGAATGTCACCTTTTACCATCAACAGTTGCATACTCTGAGCCACAAATTCTCAGTATAAAAATAACAGGCAGTTACAGATTTTCTGTTAAATGCAAGCCTTTTTAAGAGCACTTTATATACAACCTTTCACTTAATCTTTATGACAGTTTTGTCAAAAGGACACTATTAATTTCTCCCATATTATAAATAAAGAATATGAAAGATATTAAAAATTTTTACAGTTTATGCATATTCTGCTCACAAAAATTAGGGGATATTTTATTACTTCATATTCATTTTGAAATATTCCCTAAATTTTGTGAGCTGTACATATAGCAAAGTTGGTATTTAAACCAAAGTGATCTGACTCTTAATGTGCATTTCTAACTTCCACACAGTAAGGTGTGAATCCACATAAATTACAAGTTGCAGTAATAAGCAAAGCAATACCAAATATGTAGTGACTGAACTAAATATAAGTCTACTTTTTAATCACATTATGTGTCTCATGTAGTTTGGCTGCAGTCTCTCAGAAGTCCTGGATGATGGTAGCTTCACTATCATGAATTGTACAATCTGGTGTACAAGGTCTTTTCAGTCACTGTGGCAGAGAAAGAGACTGCTAGAAAGTTCTCTTTTAGGTATTTTATACTTAGAACACAAAGTGACAATACTGTTGGCTAGAACTAGTCAGTGTCCTTGTCTAACTAACTGCAGTGGGGCTATGAAATATAGGGTAGAGGGAGGCAGAATGATTTGGTACTGTTGTAGACTGAATTATGTCCCTCCCCCAGTTCATTTGTTGAAATCCTAACCCAGGGGGTGACTCTATTAGAGATGGGGTCTTTAGGCAGGCATTAAGATTAAATGAAGTCATAAAGGTGGGACACTAATTTCATATTGCTGGTGCTCTTACAAGAAGAGAAAAAAATATCAGAGATGGTAAGCCACCTACAAGCAAGGAAAAGAGCTTTGACCAAGGACCAAATTTGCCAGCACTTCGCATTAACTTCTAGCCTCCAAGACTGTGAGAAAAGAAATGTCCGTTGTCTAAGCAGCTCAGTCTGAATTTCTTGGCTATAGCAGCCTGACCAGGCCAATACGGACAGCACACTATCTCTGTCATAGCGATATGACACACATTTTAAGGAGTTTGGGGATAATTAATTTGAAAAGATGTAAAATAATTCAATTAATTACTAAAATGAGTTTATGTTCAATAAGTGTCAATAATTTTAAGGTTTTCTGTTTACCTTGCATAAGACTAAACCATCCTAAAAACTGTTGCAATTCAGTGCTTTTTTGGCTTAGTTGTTCCATCAGACTTCCCTTATAGCTTACAGTCTTCACTGCACTTTGTTTTAGTCCGGGTTCTGCAGGAAAGCAGAACCACCCATCCACCTGACATGTAAAATTTACCACCATAAAGGGAAAAATATGAAATATTAAGAAGAAAATAATCAATGAATTTTGTAATTATATAATGGTCAGACTCTAAAAGAACCTACATGAAGGTTAGCATCAGAGCTATTGAAATGTGGAAGTATAAATATTTTAACACTGATCTCTTAATTGCATTAGCAAATACTCTTGAATATTTCAACATAACATAAGCTGATTATAGAATATGGAAATTTAGTTACTGATGTGAAATTTACATATTGTTCATGCTAACAAAATGCTATTTGATTTGTGTGCAATAATCAATGATTTACGTTTTCAAAAATCAGTATTTTGAAATCCAGCAAATAATGTTTTAGTTCACAAATACCAACTAGTAAATAGTTAACTAATCAATAGAAATATTACCAAACATATTGTTTTGATTCCATGAAAGTTACACATAAATGTAATTTTGTATTTGGCTTTAAGACTATACATACATAAATTTGGAGTTGTGTTAATTGTATTTATTTTATCTTATGAATTTTGGTATGTATATTTTATTTTTCATACCTTTTTCCTTCCAGGTTTAACTTCATCATGTTTGAATAATTATATTTAAATTCTATAAAATTTCTTTTGTCCAAGTGAAATTATTTCTGTTTAAGTTTCCTAAAAATTAAAATATATTCAGAAAGTTTTTATGCCAGATAAGAATATATGTATTTGGATATATGTTTGGAAATACAATGTATGGGGAAGATTTATATAATTTTCTTTTCCTCATCATGAATTTTTCTTATCATTTCATCTGACTTTATGTTTTTTGATTGCAATGAAGGTGGCATATCTTAGTAAAATCATTGAAATAAGAACAAAGGTGAAGAAAATGTCAATAAAATCACAGTCACAAAATATTCCAAATATATTATCTCAACCAGTGTGTAAAAATTCTATTGAGCCTCAACTTGTAAAGCTTTATATTGCTTAACTTTTTAATTATTGCCAATAGAGGAGTAAAAAATAGTTCTCATCATGAATTTCATTAACCTTTACATGATACCAAGTATGAGCATTTCATCATATCTTATGGGCCATTTGGACCCCTTCTTTGGAAAAGTGACTATTTAAGCCTTTCATTCATTGTACTATTGTGTTGTTTGTCCTTTTCTTTCTTGATTTATGGTACATGCACACACTTTATACCGATTCTTTGGGCATTATATTTTATAAAATCTTCATTTTTTAATTTAGTATTATACTTTTATTAGAATATCTTTTGATGAGCAAGTTTTTTAACTGAATATAAAAAGAGAGAACAATCTAATAAACCTAAAATATCTATCACCCAATTTTAAATAATAATCAATACACAATCAAATTTGTTCCATCTATTACCCTACACTTATAATTCACCCACCAACATATATTTTTAAGTAAATCTCAGACTTCATGTAATTTTAAGTATAAACATTACAGTGTTTATCTCAAAATCAGGAGTTATTTAGAAAAAAATCATGAGTGCTGTTGTCAATCTTACAGATTTAATAATCATTCACTAATGTCTTCAAATAACTGGTAATCACATTTTTAATTGTTTTACTTTTTATAGTTTGAAATTTTTTTCGTAGGTTCATACATTGTAATTATTTGAAATCTCTAGAAATGTTTTTTAATTTATAGATTTCCCTCTATTTTTTCCTCATCAGTTATTATTGTTGAGATTTGATATTTATTCCGTAGTTTCCATCATTCTAAATTGAAGTTTGAATCATTGGGGTATTATTTAACAGGTTTTTCTTTCTTCTGTATTTTTTGTGTATTGGTTATTAAATCTAGTATTTTGATTAGAAAAAGTTTCCTTTTTATAGCCTGTAAAGTGTTTCCATGAAGATGTATATAAAAGGCTAATTGTCTTCATGATGTTAGTTAGCAACCATTTACATTTACTGTCTATTGTTTCTTAGTTCATTATTATATTTGTTAAAGTAGGAGAAAGATTGATGAATGTGGTCCTTCTTATTCCAATGTGCCTCAGAATAGAAACTTTCCTGCTAGTATTTTTTGTTTGTTTTACTTATAATGTTTTAAATATTTGCTCTTGCATTTTAATTGACATAGATTCAATTTTATTTATTCCCATATGAATTACCAATGTTCCCACCACCAATTATTGTATAGTCCTTCCTTTTCTTAATGGTAGACTTTGACAAGTTTCTGTAATAATAAATAGACAAAACATTTTTTATGTTCTAAGAACATGGTATTCCACAGTTAGGTATTGTAAAGCCAGTAGTCGTGACCAGGATCACAGCCACCTGACTTATGCAGGTTCGCATTGGATTCGATCAGTTGGTAATAAAACACAGGAGCCATGAACTGGTGAGCCATCAGCTTTAATTCTAGCTTGCACCTGGTGGGCAAGCAAAAACACACACTGGGCTCCAAAACCCACATATTCAGGGCTCACAAAGCTACTAACTTATTTGAGTTTCCTCGAATCAAAGGTTTCTAGCTCACCAGACTTATTCACCTCTGTTCCCCATCTCCTTCTCCAGCACAAACTCTACACAAATTGGTTTCTCTCTCAGCACTCTGCCATCTTGGCTGCTTCTCCTGGCCTCCATGTGGCCTTAATCTGCTCTCCTCTCTAATACTAACCTCAGGAACCCAGGAACCGAGAGAGAGATCAAGCTACTGGTCTCTCCCACTTTATACAGTAGAATCTAAACCTTTAATCCAATTATACAAACAAGGAAGTCTCTGTATAATGGGATTCCTCAGGAGAGTGCACCATCCTACATCATTCAATCAGTCAAGGGTGTGGAGAAGAGCTTACTCTTAAAACTAAGCCTTAGGTTATAACGACCCGGCCTGCCCACAGCCTGTCCCAGAACACACATTAATATCAACGAACTTCCATGTGGGCAGCACCATCTTTAACAAAGTGAGCATAATATATTTTATCTGCCCAACAGGTATATATTTATGAAAAACTTATGCATATATGCACCAAATGCTAATTACTTTTGGTTGCAGAAAGTTTGATAAGATAGTGAAAAACAACTGAGGCATATAGGTACATGTAAATTATTTTTAAAGACCTATTTATTGTATTTGGTATTAAATTCAAAAGTATTTATTAATTTTTAAAAATACATAAATGCATATAAAAATAAATAGAATAAAAAGGGTCTAGCTTTGTATTGATAGTTCCAATGTATCATGAATGAACAAGTATCTAGTTTATTTGTGTGTAATCTCATTCTATTTCTGTGTGTTGTAAGGTACCAAAGGCTACAGAATTAATATTAATATTTTAGAAAGCTTAAAGAACATTTTATTAATTTGGGCTAGGCGTACAGAGAGATTTTGTAAATAATCTCTATACTTATGTGATTAGCATAAAACCAAGATGGCTGATGACATTGTGTTGTAAATACGGAAAGCAAAAGGAAACTTGGATTCTCTGACCTTCCCTCATACCTATAGGGAAATGGGTGAATAGCTAGCCAGGTGTAGAGAGAGAAAAGATTAAATTAATCCTTTTCTTGTACTAATGGACTATTTACAGGCATTTGTCCCTATGGAAACTACCTCTCCCCTCCTGAAAGCATGTAGTTAATGTATGTATCTCTAGATAAAGGAATAGAAAATGAACACTAGAAAATTATAGAAATGTCTTTTAGTATGTATAGTGACATTTTTACCATTATTTTGACTTGTAAGTTTTAATGTAGAAGCGTTTTTTATAAATCCTATAGACAGATGTTATAAACTTGCTAATGAATTGTGTCCCACCTCCCTCCCTTTATCCTTATAAACTTGCTAATGAATTGTGTCCCATCTCTCTCCCTTTATCCTTTCCCCTGTATAGGAGTAAACAAAAGGTTTAGGCTTACACTGTGATGTCAGGTTATTTCCCCACCCATGTATAATTAATGGTATATAACCAATCCCTAGAATATTAATGAGACACACGATTTGGGACTGACCCCATGTAAGCTATATGCAGCCGGCATATTTAATAAATTTCCTCCTTTAATAAAACTTTTCAAAAACTTACTTGGACTATGTGCCTCTACAAAAACCCGCGGAATTGTGGATTGGGTTCTTTACATGTTTCATCATTATTCTCGGATGAAATGATTATTTGAGTAATAATTTACATTTGTGTGATGATTGTATGAAACAAATATAACTTACATCAATGGTATTGCTGATGGTCTATGAAAAGGGAGCAACTGTGTTCCAGTAGAAATAGTCCTGAACTTGTATTAGAAGACAAAATAACATTATTTTTTCATTACATGTATGGAATCTATCATGCTTTGTTTCCTCTAAACTTAATGTATATTATACTAAGTACTATTAGTACTAAAATTAATGCATAATTGTGATAATAGTACAAGCTTATAAACTGTGTGTGTATTAAATAAATTAAAATTTTTCTGCTTGTGTAACCTATTCAGTGGCAGATAAATGTATTACATTGACAAAATTAAAAAGCAAGGATGAACTATTCAAGTACTCTCTAGTTGTTCTTTTCTTTTCTGTTCTGTTCCTTTCTTTTCTCTTCTCTTTTTTTCTTTTCTTTCTTTTTTTATTAGGTGAAAGTCAGGGAGGCAGACAAACAGACTCTACATGCACAGAAACCAGGATCCACCTGACAAGCCCCCTACCAGGCGATGCTTTGCCCATCTGGGGTCCCTGCTTCATTGCTTGTCAGCAGAAGTATTTTAGTGCCTGAGGCAAGGCCATGAAGCCATCCTCAGTGCCCAGGGCCAACTTGCTTGCACCATTCTAGCCATGGATGCAGGAAGAGAAGAGAGAGAGAAAGATAGAGAGAGAGAGAGAGAGAGAGAGAGAAGAGGGAAGGGTGGAGAAGCAATGGTTACTTCTCCTGTGTGCCGTGACTGATAAACAAACCTGGGACTTCCACATTCTAGGCCTACACTCTACCTCTGAGCCAAACCAGCCAGAGCCTAGTTGTATTTTTCAAATCGAGGTTTCTTTTGCCAACAAATATAAATGCAAGGTGAACATATTCACTCTAAGAAATAGATGGGCAGTGTTAGGACAATTGGGTATGAGGTGTGAGGAAGAACACGAAGACATAGTTTTACAAAAAAAAATAATATAAGAAATGTGCCACTCAGTTGAAAAGAGTGTTGTTTTCTTATATATTGTCTCAATCTTCAGAACAAACTTGTCAAGCAGGCATTTTGTTTTATTTTATTGATAATTAAAATCAGAAAATCAGAGAAATTTAGAAACTCATCCAAGGACATAGGTTTGAAATCCATCATGCTCAGGTTTGTGCCTTTTATATTGGCTCCTAATAATGTTGTACTGGAGATGCCAACTCTTATCTAGTCTAAAGTTTACTAGAAAGAAATAAAACAAGCCAACTTGTGAAGTCATAAAGTTTATGTTTTCTGTTTTCATTTTTTTTTTTACTTTCACATCTGAATGCCAATTGGTGGAAAAGTATGCTTTATGCTATATATTTCAAACATTTACTCCTAACGTTTTTTTAAGTCTGTATGGAAAAAAAAATTATTTCAACTTCACATTTAATTGAGAATTCCAAACAAAATCAAGCTCATTTAATCAAATTTAGAGGAAGTCAGAGCTTATGGGGGTTAACTCAACAGACTCATTGATACTTCGCAGAGTTCGGCAATATTAAATTGATACTGACATTCACCTAAGGAATAATTCACAATTTTAATGTAAAACATTTAAAGCACAAGGTGATTTAAAAGAACTTTTAATATCAAAAGTTTACTATGTTTTTGGATCATTTTATGCCATTTGATTTTCTATGGCAGAGGCTTTTTAGTTTTCCAAGAGCACTTTCCTTCTTTCCTGCACACACGAGATGCCGGGATGTCAGGATGACGTTTCCCAATTAGGTGTGAATATGTGATCATCTCTTGTCAATGGCAGATGTATGGAAATAACATATACAATTCCAGGTCACGTCTTTTCAGATGCAGATATGCCTTGTGTCCACTCTTTTCTTCTCATTCTATGGGCTAAATGAAGGTGATAATAAGGTCACAGAGGAGGACAGCAATGTTATAAAATGAATCATTTTGGAGGCCAGAATCTTGGGACCCTGAATCTTTCATTTCCTGAAGAAAAGAAACCTGCTAATCAGAACACCAGCCTTGGACTATTATGTTTACATTGGCTGAGAATTATCATACATTTTGATGTTTATTTTTTTGCAGGACTTTTCTTATCAGCTAATATATTATCTAATGCTTCTCATACATTCTTTCTGCCATTTAAAGAACTGATATCTACCAGCAAAAATAACTAAAAATGGAGAGGTTAACAGATCAGTCTCTGAAGCCAAATTGTGTTAAAACATGACCTAGCACCTAATAGCTGAAATATCTTGAGCAGTTTCTTAATTTCTCTGTTTCTGCGTTTCCTCATGTGTAATACAGAATTAATAATAGCAACTACTTCCAGAGTTTATATTCAGCTGGTATGCCTTGACAGTTATTACAATAACATGAATGCTTGTATATAAATATAGTAATCAATATATTGAGCATATATGATACAACCAATACATATGATAGCAGTCATATATCTAATTTTGATGCAATTAGAGATAGCTTTCAAGGAAGCAAATAAAAGCAAGCTTTCTGAGATGAGGTGGAAGTTGGGATTCTTGAGCTTTATTTTATTTGCTTATTGTTTTGTTTTATTTAAAAAAAAATTTTTTTTTAAATTTCTTTTTATTGTATTCATTTTAGAGAGGAGACACACACACACACACACACAGAGATAGAGAGAGAGAAAGAAATAAAGAGAGAAAGGGGGGAGGAGCTGGAAGCATCAACTCCCATATGTGCCTTGACCAGACCAGTGCAGGGTTTTTTGAACTGGCGACCTCAGTGTTCCCAGGTCGACGCTTTATCCACTGTGCCACCACAGGTCAGGCATGTTTTGCTTTATTTTTAACTGCCCTATGAGAAGAATCTAATGTTTATGTCTTCAATGAAGCAGGGACCTCTCTTATATAGCCTCAAGCAGACTATTAATTTCACCTTTTTATCTGAGTACTAAAATGTTTTCTTACATAATTAGAGAAACAGTTTTGCTCAGTTAATTCAGCAGAGATGAGGGTAAGAATGTCTGAGAGTTCATTTTAAATTACTCTTTGGTTGATGGGCATCTTCAGTCTCCTTACTTGACCCTAGATCCTGCAAGGATGCCAACATTAGGAAAACATCCAACATCATATGGTTTCACATAGGTTTTTGGTGTAACTTGCTTAGATAGATGAAACAGAATAGGGTAGACTCACTGCTTCAGTTGATACATCTTACTGCTAAACGGTTCATTTACACCAACCAATGATGCATTACTTCCTGCCTCTGAGCTTTTTCAAGCTCTGTTTTATTTCTGAAATACACCTTTCACAATCTCCTAAGATATCTTTTTCTTAGAATTGCTTATGAAATCTCATTTTCTCCATAAAACCTCTCCAGCAACTTTACAGAGACAAAAGGTATATTACTTTCCTATGTAAATATGCATAACTCTATTACTATATACATTCTATGATTTTTAAAAAATACGATATAAACATTAATGAATATTCATTCACCTTTCTAAATATACATGACATTGCTCTGTGTCAAGCTAGATAATATTACTTTCAGCACTGAGATAAGCAAAACAGAGAGTTATTAGCTTCTTTCTTGGTTGATAACATTTAAAAATTAACTACTTTTTAAATGTTCTGGGCAGAAAAATATATCCAAGATTATATCAGAGGATGTCATTGTTGAACCTTATGCCCAAATTTTGTAAAGATTCTTGTAGCCTTAAGTTTCTCCAGAGATAGTAGCTCTGCTTTTTACTAGGCTCAGGTATTTTTCTTTTATAATGCTTTCTGAACATTCATAAATCCCCAGGATGTCTTTCTCAGGTAACAATGTTTGTCCTCTGATTCAATTGGGAGTCACATTGGCCACTGTAGTAAATGTATTTTTGATAATGGAGAATTGTGGTAATGCCTAGATTAGTAATATAGGTGAGTAGCATACAAATGTGGAACAGTACCTTTGCATGAATGCTTTAATTTGAAATTGAATTTATTAAGGTGCCACAGGTTAACATTTATTTTCAGATGCTTCATTCTACAACTCATCTATGTATATATACAGTATTGTGTGTTCATCACCCCACGTCAAGGTTTTGTCCATCATTATTTATTCCCCCTATACCCCTCTCCTCCTCACCCTATCCCCAATAATCACCACACTGTGGAGACTGTCCATGAGCTTTTTTTTCTTTTTGTCCTTTGTGGATCAATCCATCTACTTCCTTTACCCAACTCTTTCTCCCCCCCAAAAAAGCTGTCAGCCTTTACTTATTGTATGACTCTGTCTCTATTCTGTTGTTTGTTCATGCTATTCCTTAAAGGGATTCCGCATATAAGTGAAATCATGTGATACTTGTCTTTCTCTGTCTTATTTCACTTAGAATAATGCTCTATAGGTCCATCATGCTGTCACAAAGGTAAGATTTTTTCTTTTTTATGGTCATGTAGTATTCTAGTGTGTAAATGCACCACAGCTTTATTATCTACTCAACTACTCTTTTTTTCTGGAGGTTCCTCCTGATCTGTCATTTGGGGCTTTTTCTTCCTCCCCATTTTGGCTGTCTCTTTCTTTCTATGTATTAGATAGATTTTCTATGATTCCAAGTCTTCATAAGGTGACCTTATTATATATTAGGTATTCTGTTGGGTCCAGTAGTACAGTCTACTTGATCTCCTGAGCATGGTGCATAAGGAATGCCCCTTGTGTGGATTATGTGGGACCTCTAGTTGTAATTTAATTTTGATTGCTATTGGCCATTGTGCATGGGACAGTTTTCAGGTTTGCTGGTTTTGAGGCTTTATCTTGACTAAATTGTGTGAGCTGCTGTGCAGGCTGACCACAGAAAGTAAAATTTGCCTCAGCAGTATGGTATGATGCAAAATATTTTAGCTTATAAATTAAAAATGAATAAAATTTGGAATTTTGGCAACTTTGCTGCTTAGTCATTAGCAAATGATATAACCTCTGGAAGATTTAGCTTTCTATCGTTAAAATTAGAATAATAAACTTCACTTACTGTGAAGTTTATTGTGAAAATTAGGCAATATTTAACTAATCTTTTGAAGGATTCCTTTTTTTTCCAGGAGAGATATAATAAGAAAATGATATATAATAAATAACTTTTATTCAAAGGTAAAATTATCACTAATTTCAATCAATATGTTTTCTCTTTTTAATGGCTATCTGTGCATATTAATAATTATAATTTTGTTAATAATTTCCTACCTACAGATAACAGTTGGAGAGAAATCAAAGACTTTCAGCATCACATAGAATATTTATACCAAAGTAAACCAGCTGTGGACCTTTGAACTACATCAAGATCTAGATTATTTTAGCTTCTATTTTTGTTGCATTTTGTGAATCAAAACATTTTATATATGATGAAAATTGAACAATTAGTAAGTTATTTGATGTGTCATACTAATAAACTTTTGAATGCTTAACATCATCTTGTTTAATTTCATGTTTCATAAAAGCTTCTCAATTGCAGGATCAATTACTTTCAATCTCCATATCAGTCGGTCCAGATGTTTCTTATTATTTGCTAAGGAGAGCTGAAAATTGAAATTTTGAACCTATTATATAAAAATAAACCCTCAAGATTGTTTTATATTGAAGAATAAACTATAACTTGCTGTGTAAACACAATTTATTGTTAGATTAAAAATATATTTGTATATCATATGATTCTTATTTTTAATTTTTTCTGAAATTAACTCACAGAATATATTCCAATTTAAAAAGTTGAAAAATAATGTAACTGATATAAGATAATAATTCTAGTTGTTTTTTTTCCTTTTTATTCTTAAGTGCGAGGTGGGAAGGCAGACAAGACAGACTCCTGCATGCAGCCTTACTGGGATTGACTCAGCAAGCTCCCTACTGGGCAATGCTTTGCCCTTCTTGGGTCTCTGTTTCATTGCTTGGCAAATGAGCTGTTTTAGCTCGTGAGGCAGGGCCATGGAGCCATCCTCAGTGCCCAGGGCCAATTTGCTCCAACCATTCAAGCCATAGCTGTGGGAGGCGTTGGTAAGCAGATGGTTGCTTCTCCTGTGTGCCCTGACTGGGAAATGAACCTGGGACTTCCACATGCTGGGCCAATGCTCTAATGCTGATTCAATTGTCCAGGCCCTACTTTTTTTCTTCTTCTTTCTTTTTTTAAATTTTTTTATTTTTCTCTTTTCCAAGTGACAGGAGGGAGATATTGAGAGACAGAATCCTGCATGCATCCCAACTGGGATCCACCCGGCAACCTCTCTGGGGTTAATGATCTGCCTATCTGGGGTCATGCTTGCAATCATACTATTTTTACACTTGAGGCTGATGTGCTCAAACAAATCAAGCCATGACTGTGGGAGGAGAAGAGAGAGAGAGAGAGAGAGAGAGAGAGAGAGAGAGAGAGAGAGAAGGGAGAGAGAGAAAAGGAGAGAGGAATGAGTGGAGAAGCAGATGGTTGCTTCTCCTGTGTGCCCTGACTGGAAAATAAACCCAGGACTTCCACAAAGTGGGCCAACAATTTACCATTGAGCCAACCAGCCAGGGTCCCTGGTTCCACTCTTAAATTTAGATTTTTCTTTACCGAGTTTCCTCTCAAATCAATCTTGAAACCCAAGACGGTTAAAGGTATGATATTTTGGGTACTCAACACTTGTGTTCAGTTTAATTATATCATAGGAATCTGGTTAACTTACAAATAGAATTGTAAAACTGTTGTCAGTTATATATGAATAAATGTAGAACTTTAAATATTTTGACATTATTTAAAATTAGTGGTTTGGTCCTACAATTAAGATTGGGTATATTCTTTACTTTCTTTATACTACCACCTCTTCTGGACTCCTGAGTTCCTTAGTAATCTGTGAAGAACCTAAAACAATTTTGCACTTTCAGAACTAAAGGTCTAGGTGATTTGTGAATTAATATCGCACAACATGTGATGGGGCAGAGTCACATATTCATTAGCAACTCTTGTGAGGTCTTTCCATTTCCACAAAGAGAAAAGATTAAAAAATATAAATTTATAAAGTTTTGTGAATAATCTCTATGTAGTTGGTTAGAACAAAGGATGGGTTATTCATTTACCATGATGAAATTAACACATACCCCGTGGACATGATATAAAGACTCACTTGTTTGTGTTTTTCTTCATCAGCCATTATCTGCATCAAGTATAATTTCACCGCAGCCCATTGCCTGCTCTCATCTTCTAACTCCCTTCTATTTATTCCTAGTTTCTGCTTTAAAATTTTTATTTAATTTGCTCATCTGCATCCTGCTTTGCCTCTGGGCTCACTGCTTATTTTCTTCTTTCTATCTTAGAAATTTGGGCTAAATAACTGTATGTTAACCTCATATGGCCTTAAGATTCACTTAGGAATGTTCTCTTGGACATCCCATATAAATGGTAGTTAATATTTCTGAGTGCCAACTTGTCCCACATTGTTTTCTTATTACTCTCCATTGCTATGGTAATAGAAGGTGAGAGGCATTTTTTTTTTTAATTTTAGAAGAAATGACTTAAATTTACCATAGATATACAGTATTAATTATAGTCACTTGTGGGTGATATAAAACATGATGATAAATTTCTCTCTCTCTCTCTCTCTCTGGGTTTTGCAGCTCTATTATTGGTATAGAGAGATTTTTTAAGTATTTAAGTAAATATAATTTTTACACAAATAAAATATGGGGGTTAAAATCTAGAGAACATAATAGAAACATTTCTGTACAATTTATTTAAGAATTGCTCAATTGCTAATTGTTTCTGCTTTCTCTGCCAATAAAGACTAATATTTTCACTTAAAAAAGACCCTGTAGAATTTCTTTAAGGAGTAGCTGTGGAGCACGGCACAGAGTGATTTAGATTAGAGTGACCGTAAGAATTTCCTTGTTAGAGAATATGCAGCCTGGCCAAGGGAGGAAATATATATATATATCTCGCTGTTTTGCTCTCATCTCTTTGACTTGTCAAATGCTACCTTAGTAAAATTATTACCTGTTTCTGGAACACATCTCTCATAGGTATAGCTATCTAATGTGATTGATCTTCCTGGTTCAATTACATTGTATTTGGGTCCTTCCTCTGCTTCCACAACAATTCTCGAAACTATATATACTCATGTTAACATTCAAATGTGACCTCTATGTGAGGCAAAAATTAAGGGATCAGGGAACGTGCTGATACTCCAGTACTTTCAATCTTTTGTGAAATAAAAGTTGACTTTGCATCTCATTTAAATAATTGAATAACTTTCTTTAACTTGTTTGCTTTTCTGATGTTCTTGTTTAATAAAAAACAAACAAACAAATGCTTCTTTTTTATTGCTTCATATTCATTTTGAGATATCCCCTAATTTTTTTGAGCAGTATATAATTTGCTCCCTAGGTCTGTTCACCGGCGTTTGCAGAACATAGACATTGTTTGATTTTCTTTTGAGTCAGAACCCTTTCTCTGGCAGTCCTGGCTCTAGTCTTAAATTTAGATGTCTACCTTGCAAATGCCTCTCAAATCAATCTTGAAATCTGAGATGAATAAAGAGATCATGAAATTTTTTGTACTGAAAACTTGTGCTCAGTTTAATTATATCCTAACAATCTGGTTAGTCAACAAACAATTATAAAAATTTTGCAGTTATTTATGAAGAAATGTAAAGAATAGGAAATATAACAAGTGACTGTTAGATCAAAGACCCCCTAATGAACTAAGTCTCCTTATATCCACACACTTTATAGTACTCTCCCATACTGACTTTTAGAAACTTAATAAATTATGGTGAATTAGGGCTTGCAAAATTGAAATGGCACCACTGCCATGTCAGAAACCTGATCGACCTTAATAGAGAGGCAAAGTGGAGAGGAAACAAGTTTTTCCAGGTGGTAATATCAGTGAACTGACACATATTTGGATTATCAGTTGGAAACACACAGACCTACTACTATAGCCATATGTGAAAACCTAGATAAGACTCAGAATACCATGCTAACAAGCCCAGCCTAAATTACCAAATTGGGAGCTTTTGCTTGAAGCAACTGTTTTCTTTTCTTTTCTTTTTATTTTTTTAAGTGAGAAGAAGGTAGATAGAGAGACAGATTTCCACATGTACCCCCAACCAGAATCCACTCAGCAAACCCTTTACTGGGGGATAATCTGCCAAATGGGATAGGCCATTGCTCAGCAATCAAGCTATTTTTAGTGCCTGAGGAAGAGGTTTCCGAGCCATACTCAGTGCCTGGAGCCAACTTGCCAAACCAATCCAGCCATAGCTGTAGAAGGTGTAGAGAGAAAGAGAAAGAGAGAGAGAGAGAGAGAGAAGGGGAAGAAAGAGGTGGAGAAGCAGATGATTGCTTCCTCCATGTGCCTTGTCCAGGAATTGAACCAGGACATCCACACGTTGGGCTTACCCTTTACCACTAAGCTAACCATTAAGGCTGCACCCATGTTTTCTGATTGTTATAAAGAAATCAATAATTAAAATAGCTAAAAATGAAGGATAGGCAAAACATAGTAACGAGTTAATTTAACGATACTGTGATTATTAATTTTATATGTTAACTTGAATGCAATATAGGGAATAAGTTTTCTTCACAGTTGTCTCTAGGTATTTTTGCACTCTCTTGAGAATTACAGATTTCCCTGTACCTCATGAAATTTTATGAATCAGAAAGATTGTGGACTCCTTGAATGTTCAAAATATCTTCAAACCTTAGAGATTGTCAGTCTGGGATTATAATTATTATCTCACAAGAGTATAATTAACTTCTTTTAAGAGACATAGCAGAATCCCTAAGTCATCTTCAGACACACATGTCCCCAATTGCCTGCAGAAATGTTTAGCAATTCACACAGAATTACCCTAAATGAAGCTTAGAGAAAACATTCTCATAAGTGTTTGAAGAACACCAGAAATGAGGAATATATGGTAGAGCATGTTGCTTGCTTTATTTTTGCCTGCCACCCTGAAGGTTATGGTGCATGGCAGTACACAGAATTTTTTTAACAAAACTACGGCAATTCAGAGAAACCTAATGAAGTCTTTGTACTGAAATTGTGAAACACCACTCTCTCTTTGGCCACCCCAAATAAGACTGTTTTATTTTCACTGATTTATGTTCTTTTTTATTTTTTAGACCTATTTCTAGAGCACATATGCTAACTAAGCAAATTACCAGTCTCTGATAATATTGAAAGCTTTGTGGTCAAGTTGATCTGTGTTTTGTAAGTATGCTCCAAGAAAATTACACTGAATGCCCTTTCATATTAGAAAATAAAATAA
The DNA here is from genome assembly GCA_037038555.1 of Rhynchonycteris naso. Classification (NCBI taxonomy): domain Eukaryota; kingdom Metazoa; phylum Chordata; class Mammalia; order Chiroptera; family Emballonuridae; genus Rhynchonycteris; species Rhynchonycteris naso. The sequence goes on along the minus strand of CM072996.1, from coordinate 285,600,357 downwards.
CTTATACATATCTATTGCATATATCACATTTGAATTGTACCGTTTTCAGTTTAAAACCTGGTTGCACAGCAGATTTTCCTCATGGTTGAGGAACATTGTAGTTTAATGAGTCAGATAAGCTATTTGCAGAAGCATTTAAACTCAGAAATTGATTGCCTAATTCCTCTAATTATTAGACTTTAAAAGGGATGTTCCTAACCATGTTTTAGTTCCATTAGTACCCACACTGACAAGTTGATTTACCACCTCATCTAACAAATGTCAAGATTCCAATATGCATTTTATTGTTTCTAAAAACAGTGTCCATTTAATTACAGCCTTATAGTTTTCCCAAATTTTTATTTGTCCTCATTTAGATAAGGTTAGAACATTGCTCAATTAGGATGAAAATGTCTATTTCTTTCTAATTACTAAATCATATAATGGTCAATGAGGATTCTTATTTCACTCATTACAACACATTAAATTTAAAGTGGAGACACGTTATTATGCAGATATCCCTGGAAATAAAACATGTTAAAAGCAAGAGTTTAGCATCAATGTATGGAAATAAAAACTGAAGAAAACCTATCAAGTCAGAGATATTTTTAAAGAATACTATTATATGCATAAAGTTTTCACAGAGAATCATCCTCAACTAAGAATATAAACTCTTTTTTTTAGATGGAATTATTTTTTGTTTACCCAGATTTGGAGAATGTTTAATTGATTTAGAGTTTACTAGACAGAATCAGGGTAGGTAGTGAGAATTACTGTCCCAGAGAGAGACTGGAAATGTTTGTCAACCCTGCTCTTAACCTTTTAACCAGTGAAGTCCTTATGCTGCAGGCAGAGATATTACTAAACAAAGCAGTTTTGAGACTAAGCCAGGAGGTCTTAATTACTGGTCAATTAATTGATTGTCCAGGTTTTAAATGTTGCCTTTAACTAAGTTTATGGCATATCATTTAATGATCACTTTGACAGACCTCAAATTTCAAGGATTCATAGGGCAAATATGAAGGTAGTAGATAGTTGATGACATGAAGAACTAAATTAAGTGGAAAAATAAACCCAAGATATGATACAGAGTCCATTTAATTGTTTCCAAAAGACTGTCTGTACTTGAGATCACTTTCAAAGAGTAGGAAAAAATAAATCAGTGGTGTATTTGTCTTGCTCCGAATTGCACTTACTTGACATAGAATTGGTACAGCATCTGCCCATTGAAAATGGCTTTAAAAGACTCAGACACCCCCACCCTCTCCCGATCACCTCACTGAAAACATGGCATTCTTTTTTTTTTTTTTTTTGGTCTGGCTAACATTGGTTGATGCATTGGTTGGAATCCCCACATTAAAAACAAAAATGTTATTTGGATCAAGATTTTGAAAGGATCTGATAGGTACTAATAATATGATGGACATTTTCTCAGCACAACACTCCTCAGTCAGGACAGTCTGTCATTTAGAGTAGAGAGGAGGGCAACCCCACTCCTAAAGAGACAGACACCCTAGGTGGGGAATCATCTCCCTTAACCTATATTGATCATATTAACTATGTTTAATATTTAGGGAACAGTTATTATATTATTTTTATGAACTTTTTTGATAAGACAAGGTGAGTTGGAATTAAAAAAATGAATTTCACTTGTTAGGTAGCATATTATAATATAGTTAATATAATGCTAGCAAATATAATATCTCAAAAGGAATAAACAAACTCACTCAAAACCCAAAATGGGTGTTCCTTATAGCAGCAGGTGGTTTTTCTCAGAGCCATATTTCCAGCCTCCTTTTAACCTGTGGTTTACCATGATCTTGTGGAGCATGGTGTTCATGTAGATCAAAATGGGGGTAAAAACACAGAAAATTACATGGGGTGGTATTTTTATGAGCAAAACCTGGAAGGAATGCTCCACATTCTTATTCAGATTCTGTTGGCTGAAATATGATCTTATATCTCCTGTCTCCAAGTGAGAAGGAGGCTGGTAAATATCTAGCAATTTGTCCAACAAATCGATAAAGTAAGGTTGATGAACTGCTGGCAGTTGCTGCCATATGTAAGAGCATGACATTGTGACTCAACATCTCTACATCCAATGAGGGGATGTGTAAATTTGGGAGCAAGAAAATAAGACTAAATATTGTTCTCCAGAGCTATTGCACAGAATTCCCAGATTTTTTAATATTAGGTATTGTACTCTGAACTCAAATATATGGACGGTATCTTGCTGTTCTTGCTTACCAGAAATTTTACCTTTGAAATTATACTAGTTTTTCTAATACCTAAATACTCTCAACACAACTTGGTAACTGGGGATAACACAACCTGCGGGAAGTTTAATATGTAATAACTGCAGTCAGTTAGACAGGAGACAGGGGAGGTTGAATATTAGGGAAGTATAGAGAGAAGATACTGTAAATTCCAGATAAGAAAGCATTTTTATGCATGAATTCACCATCACAGCATATCTACTTATCATGCAATGTAACATTTCAAACTCTACAATTTACTCATACCTTGTTCGGCAGATAAAATATAATATGCTCACTTTGTTAAAGATGGTGCTGCCCACATGGAAGCCCGTCACCCAGGTGATATTATTTGCCCTTATGCTTGGGATGGCTGTGGGGGAAAGACTGTAATGTAAGCAGGCCGGGTCATTATAGACTAAGGCTTAGTTTTAAGAGTAAGCTTTTCCCCACACCCTGGACTGATTGAATGATGTGGGGTGGTGCGCTCTCCTGAGGAATGCCATTATGCCTCAGATAAGTGACTTTGTATCAGGGACTTTCTTGTTTGTAGATTGGATTAAGAGTTTGGATTTCTACACTATAAAGTGGGACAGACCAGTAGCTTGCTCTCTCTCGGTTCCTGAGGTTAGTATTAGAGAGGAGAGCAGATTAAGGCCACGTGGAGGCCAGGAGAAGCAGCCAAGATGGCGGAGTGCTGAGGGAGAAGCCAGTTTGTGCAGAGTTTGTGCAGAAGGAGATGAGGAACAGAGGTGAATAAGTCTGGTGAGCTAGATACCTTTGATTCTAGGAAACTCAGATAAGTCAGTAGCTTTGTGAGCACTGAATGAGTGGGTTTTGGAGTCCAGTGTGTGTTTTTGCTTGCCCACTGGGTGCAAGCTAGAATTAAAGCTGATGGTTCACCAGTTCTTGGCTCCGTTGTTTCAATACCAACTGTTCGAATCCAATGCAAACCTGCACTTGCCAGGCTGCTGTGATGGTGGCCTTGGCTACTGGCTTTACATACCTGCAGTTGAGAAATAGCTGTGATATAAGAAAAATATCTGCTCTCTCTTACTGCTGTCTTACTTTGAGCAAGTCACTTCACCTCTCTGTCTTTCCTATCTTTGAAAAAAATAAAAGAAAAAACACTAGATAACAAGTCTTGCTTTTTTTCTCTTTGACCATATTTTTATTCATAGTCTTCTAAAATACTTTTCTGAACCCATTTCTATATATAATCGAAGACTTCATGAATTGCATTATAAAATTGTATTTCGATATGAAGGTCTGTAAGGGTGTTGGGTGATGGGTGATAAAATATAATATGCTCACTTTGTTAAACATGACACTGCCCACATGGAAGTTTGTTGATATTAATGTGTGTTCTGGGACAGGCTGTGGGCAGGCTGGGTTGTTATAGCCTAAGGCTTAGTTTTAAGAGTAAGCTTTTCCCCACACTCTTGACTGATTGGATGATGTAGGGTGTTGCGTTCTCCTGAGGAATCCCATTATGCCTCAGATGGGTGACTTTGTATCAAGAGACTTCATTGTTTGTATAATTGGATTAAAGGTTTTGATTCTACACTATAAAGTGGGGCAGGCCAGGAGCTTGAGCTCTCTCGGTTCCTGGGTTCCTGAGATTAGTATCAGAGAGGAGAGCAGATGAAGGCCACGTGGAGGCCAGGAGAAGCAGCCAAGATGGCAGAGTGCTGAGGGAGAAGCCAATTTGTGTAGAGTTTGTGCAGAGGAGATGGGGAACAGAGGTGAATAAGTCTGGTGAGCTAGATACCTTTGATTCTAGGAAACTCGAATAAGTCAGTAGCTTTGTGAGCACTGAATGAGTGGGTTTTGGAGCCCAGTGTTTGTTTTTGCTTGCCCACCAGGTGCAAGCTGGAACTAAAGCTGATGGCTCACCAGTTCTTGGCTCCGTTGTTTCATTACCGACTGTTCGAATCTAATGCGAACCAGCATGGGCCAGGTGGCTGTGATTGTGGCTGCGACTACTGGCTTTACATTGGGCAAATAAGTTTGTAAAATTTGGGTTATTTGAGTTTGCTCACTTTTATTGTTATAAATGGCGCTGGACAACCACATGTGTGTTTGCCTTCAGAGCAGGGCAGTTAATTGCAAATAGCATTCCTGCTTGGGAAGGGCTGCTATTATGCTAATGTGTGCTGGAGGATGGGTCTTTGTGGGCCCAAGCAGTTTTTTAGAAGGAGGAAGAAGGAAAGGAAGAAGAAGAAGCCCATATGGAAGGGAAAAAGAGAGAAGCCAGTTTTGCAGAGTACGAAGCCATGTTGGCAGATGGGAAACCAGAGCTGACTGAGACTGGTAGGGACCTTTGATTCTAGGAAAAGCCAGATGAATCAGTGGCTTTGGAAGCCCTGAATGGGAAGGGAAGTGTTTTCCCTCTGTGTGTGTTTACTTGCCTGCCAGTTGCAATGCTAGAATACAAAAATGGCCCACTATTTTTTGCTTCACTGTTTCTTTACCATCTGCCCGAATTCAATGGGAACCTGCATGGGAATGGCCACAACGGCAGCGACTACTGGTCACTTTGAATTTGCAAAGAGGGGATCTTTGTAAACATTTCACCCTCAGAATTAAAGTTACAATTTTACTACATTGAGTAAAGATAAAAGAATAGTGCCTCTTTTACTAATGTTGGAAGTCCAGAAACAGTTTGGGGTAAAAAAAAAATCACATTTTTTGTCAAAGATGTTGATATTTTTTGTTATCCAGAAGGTAAATTGTCTTCATCACATTCCTAAATGAACATAACTGTTATATACCAAAAATATTCCTATTCCTTAAAAATATGTCATGAATATACATTCTATAACCAGGCTGCCTTTCTAAAGGAACAAGTTTTTTTGCTAGGGCACCCTAAGAGCTCTAACTCTTATCCTGCTGAGCAGCTAACTGTGAGCTTATTAAGCATGAAATTGGGAGCAAACCTTTTCTTTCTGTCTTTCTTTCTTTCTCTCTCTCTCTCTCTCTCTCTCTCTTTCTCTCTCCTCTCTCTCCCTCCCTCCCTTCCTCCCTCCCTTCCTCCCTTTCTCTCTCCCTCCCTTCCTTCTTTCCTTCCTTCCTTTCTTCCTTCCTTCCTTCCTTCCTTCCTTCCTTCCTTCCTTCCTTCCTTCCTTCCTTCCTTCTTTCCTTTCATTTTATTTTCTTTTTTTGAAAAATAAATGTAAGTCATTGGGTGGGAGGAATTGGTGCTTAATACAGAACAAGTAGAAATCAATCCTGGACATATCTGACTTTTTCTTTGAAGTCTTTCCCTAAGTAACCTTTTTCTTAGTACCATTCTTACTCTCTATTTACCTTAGTTCTAGTACTAGGTACTTATTTTTGTTGACTTTGTGCCATATAGTCTTTTTTAAAATCATTTGGAAATTTCTTAGCATGCTTTGAGAAATGCAGAAAGTACTGCTAGAATGAGCAAACCTTTTTTTATGGTTTAGTCATGCAAACTGAGTCAGCAAGGGCATGGCAAAGAAGCTGGGGCCAAGCTTGAATTTGCAAGTGTGAAATCATTTGTGCTCTCCTGGAGCAGTAGATTTTTCTCCACAGGAAGTTAACTACTGCGGAGGGCAGACTGGGTTATATAAAGGTAAACACACATTGCTGATTGCAGACATTCTGACTCTGCAATGAAGTCAAATTTCAGACCTCAGTGTTATTAACTCTTAAGTAGAGAAGTCTTGGCACCAGGGAATTTCAGAAAAAAAGAAACAAATGTATGAATATCTCCTAAGCCAAATGATCTGTGCTATATTTCCTATGTTAAAGAAGTGCAGGATTTGGTAATTATGCATAAAGTAAAAGGAAGTCTCCTCATTTGCACAATAAATTTCAGAAAAGGTTATTAAAATTATGCATAATAAAAAAATATGTATTTAAAAGATGTTAGAAACACCAGTGCTATAAGAGGCTTTTAGATCATTCTATTACTTTATTAAATTGATAAGGAAAGAAAAGCCTAAATTAGTTGAGTTTTGACCAAGTTTGCAGATTGAGCCACATATATTGAAGTTTGACAAGTTTCCTGACTCTCATTCTAATGCTCTTGAATATTAAATAAATATATAGAAGCAGAAAATTATTTGAAAACCAACATTAATTTTGCAATGTGAAACAAGTGACTTTTTTCAATAGCCACAAAAATGTATTAACTGAAAAAGACATGGGGTTTAGTTTTGTTTCTGCTAATCGCATGAAAAAGAAGAGTGAAAAAGAAAGTTATGTAGCCTGACCAGGCGGTGGTGTGGTGAATAGAGCATTGGACTGGGATGAGAAGGATCCAGATTCAAAACCCCGAGGTTGCTAGTTTGAGCAAGGGGTCACTCTGTTTGCTGTAGCACCCCCCCAAGGCCATTTGAGAAAGCAATCATTGAACAACTAAGGTGCCGCGATGAAGAATTGATGCTTCTCATCTCTCTCCCTTCATGCTTTTCTGTCCCTTTCTCTGACTCTGTCCCCAAAAATAAAAATAAAAATGGAAAAGAAAACCATGTATTAAAATAACTAAATACTGAGGGAGGATTACTCATTGTAGTTTCACAAAGAAACATAAAATAAAAACTTAATGGACAGGGAAAGTTAAATGATCTGAGTGAAAATGTAATCTTAGCAAGTAAGTTATAAAAAATGATAAAGCCAAAACAAAGAAAATAGGACAACAGAATTTCACTATCTCATGATTCATGGAAGTAATCTCACTATGGTGATACAAAGATGAAGACGTGGAAAGAAAAACATCTTCTGAAAGTACCTAGAACATTTTTCTCTTATGAATGTATAACAGCATGCATGTGAGAATTTTTTTTTTTAATTTTAGCAGTAGTCTTACAGTAGTTAGCTGCAGTGGGAATTCTTGTGGACATACAATTACATAAACTAACCTACGAATAAAATTAATTAGGTGAATAGCTGTTATAGCTGAATTAGGGGAAAGGGATAGCCTTTCAGCTTTGTACACACCAAAATCTTGATCAATGGTGATATGATGACTGAAATAATGAGTTGTATATGGTAGATTAACTCATTTCAAGATCATCGGTATGTAATAATAGAACAGTAATCATATAGAAGAGAAAATGATACAAAGATCACTTGCCACAGTGTGAATGTTATTTCTATAAACCATTGAGGAAGAATATATAAGGCATATAATGATTAGCTTATAATGTTCATATTAAACCCATATCAGTGTGCTTGACTGCTTCAATATTATTTTTTTCCAGTAGAGATCAAACTTGAGTTTCTAGATATGGATAGCTTAAAGAAATATAATTCCACACCGTCAAATTTGATAAAAATCATATAAAGGTAATCTAAGACTAAATCACATGCATGCCATAGAAACAGTTGTTTCCCTTTACAGATGTTACTCTCTTGCACTCTGTGTCTTACTACGGTATCATGTAAGTTAACAATTCAATGCCTTTTACTGTAGGTCTTCTTTTCTAATCAATGCTTCTTTGCTTTACACATATTTCTTTAAGGGTCAAAGGCTACATTAGAAAATACTGAATTTCCACAGATGGACCTTGATAACATTATACTGAGTGAAATAAGTAAATCAAAAAAAACTAAGAATATATGACTTCATACATAGATGGGACATAAAAATGAGACTCAGAGATATGGACAAGAGTGTGCTGGCTATGGGGGAGTGGGGGAAGAGGGAGGGAGGAGAGGGAAAGGGTAGGGGGAGGGGAGAGGCAAAAATAAAACCAGATAAAAGGTGATGGAAGACAATTTGACTTTGGGTGATGGGTATGCAATATAATCAAATGTCAAAATAACCTGCAGATGTTTTCTCTGAACCTATGTACCCTGATTTATCAATGTCATTCCATTAAAATTAAAATTAATAAAAGAAAAAAAAAGCCAAGCTCATGGAGATTAAAAAAAAAGAACATACTGAATTTCAAATAATATGAGGATGTTCTTAAAGCAGAAGTACAGTGAGGAATGCAAGCGATGATAATTTTTATTTAATCATGTGTTTTTTCCATATTGTAAATACTGTGGAACAATATTTTTCTGAGGAAAATACCCTTTGAAGGAAAGCAGAAGAAGCATCAGAATGAAATGTTGAAAACTGTGGTTCATTAATTCTTTTTTTTTAAAGTAAGTTTATTGGGGTGATATCGGTTAATAAGACCATATAGGTTTCAAGTCTAGATTGCTATGATAAATGATCCATATATTGTATTGTGTGCCCATCACCCAAAGTCAAATAATTTTCTGTTACCATACATTTGTCCTCTTTATCCTTTACTACTCCCTCCCCTCTGGTGACCACCAACCAGTCTGTTGTTTGTGGTTATGAGTTTCAGTTTTATATCCCACATATGAGTGAAATCATATGGTTCTTAGCTTGACTGACTTATTTTGCTCAGCATAATATTCTCAGGGTCCATTCATGTTATCACAAATGGTAATATTTCATCTTTTTCAAAACATTTGTCATAGACTTGAGAGACAAAGAGTGAAAGGGAGATAGAGAAAGAGAGAGGAAGAAAGAGAAGAACAAGAGAAAAAAGGAAACATCAACTTGTTGTTTCACTTAGTTGTTTCATTTAGTTGTGTGCTCATTGATTGCTTCTTGCATGTGCCCTAACCGAGGGCTAAACCTGAAACATCTGAACTGCTGGTAGATGCTTTATCCACTGAGAAACCTGACCAGGGCATCATCTTTCTTATGGCTGAGTAGAATTCCATCATTTTTTGTACCACATCATCTTTATTTAGGCTTCTATCAAAGGACACTTGGGTTGTTTCAATGTCTTGTCTACCATAATGCTGCATTAAGTGTAGAGGCACATATATCTTTGAAAATAAATGTTTTTAAGTTTATAGGATAGCTATCCAGAAGAGTGATTGCTGGATCACATGCTAACTCTATACTTAATTTTTTGAGAAACTTGCATAACGTTTTCATAGTGACTGTACCAGAATACATTTCTACCAGCACTGCTTCAGGCTTCCTTTTTCTCCACAGCCTCTCCAACACTTGTTATTATCTGTCATGTTGATAATAGCCATTCTAGCAGGTGTGAGATGGTATCTCATTATAATTTGATTTGCATTTTCCTATTAGCTAATTAAGTTGAATGTCCTTTTATATATCTTTTGATCATTTGTCAGTCATTAATTCATTTATAAAGAAAACCCATGGTATGACTCCATGCTTTAGCTAGCTGTATATCTGCCTAAAAATTGGAATTTATAAAATGGATAAGTAACAAGGGGTAACATTTTAACATATATACTAGAATTGCAAAATTATATTTGACTGTTGTTTTTTGGACAAAAAGTCTGAATTGGTTAATTTACTGGACAATTAAGTTTACCAATTAGATTATGTTTTATACAGTTTTTACAGATTGAATGACATAAATTTGTCCAGCACTTTGTTGTTAATATATTTAAAGTACATGAAGAGATTATAATAGTTTATTAAAATATAATACTTATAGAGGTATATTAAATTAATAAATGTTTTAGTTTTTCTAATTTTTTCCTATTGTCTTTAATAAAGTATATCCAAGTTACAAAGGTACATGTATAAATAATGCATGTATAAAAGGTCTTGTTAAACCTTTTTTTTTTCTTTATTTATTATTAATTTTTAAAAAGATAGGAAGGGGAGAGTGAGGGAAAGAGACATTAACTTGTTTTTCCACTTATTTATGTACTCATTGATTTATTCTTGTATATGTCCTGACCAGTGATTGAACCTACAACCTTGGTTTATTGGGATGATGCTCTAACAAACTGAGCAATCCGGCCAGGGCTAAAATATTTTTCATATATGTCTTAATTTTCTATTGTTATATGACAAATTACCATAAAGTTAGTGGCTTAAAACATACCTCTCTATTATCATACTGTTTATATTAGGAATTTGGGCATAGTTTCCTGCTCGGAGTCTCACAGAGCTGAAATGTAATTGTTGACCTAGCCTGCAAACTCATCTGGGGTCATCTGAAGTCCTCTACTAACCTCATTAGTTCGTCAAAACATAAATTTTTTTGGAGTTGTATGCTGAGAAAACTGTTTTCTTGTACAGCTATCAGCTTCTAGAGTCTACCCTTGGGTCTTTGACATGTGGTGCCTATCTCTCAAACCACAACTGCTTAATTATTATTTTTTCCTTTTATTAATTTTAATGGGGTGACATTAATAAATTAGGATACATATGTTCAAGAAAACATCTCCTGGTTATCTTATCATTCAATTCTGTTGCATACCCATCACCCAAAGTTAAATTGTCCTCTGTCACCTTCTATCTGGTTTTCTTTGTGCCCCTTCTCTCCCCCTCTCCCACCCTCTCCTCCCTCCCCCCACCCCGTAACCACCACACTCTTGTCCATGTCTCATAGTCTCACTTTTCTGTCCCACCTATGTATGAAATCATGCTGTTCTCAGTTGTTTTCTGTTTTACTTATTTCACTCCGTATAATGTTATCAAGGTCCATCCATTTTGTGTAAATGATCCGATGTCATCATTTCTTATGGCTGAGTAGTATTCCATAGTATATATTTACAACTGCTTAATTCTTGAAAGGCCAGGAAGAAAATCCCTTTCTGTGAAGACTTGGTCCCTCTTTAAAAGATTTCTCAAATCAAAAATCACATTATCCTCATTTTTATTATCTCACAGTCAACTAATTTGGGATCTTAATTCTGTGTGCAGAATCTTTTCCTCTTTACTATTTAATGTAATCTACTAATGGAAGTGAAATCTATCACACCCACATCTCACCCACACTCAGGAGGAAGAGATTAACAGGCATCCCAGGGAATGAGAATCTAGGGGTCATCTTAGAATTCTTATCACAGTATAGTTCCCAGAAATTGAGAAATTATAAAAAAATCTCTAGTGGTTGATAATATGCTATATTGCTAGTCATATAGATATTTGTCTAGACATTTCTCTTTCATAAAAATCTTCACTATCTATATTAAAAAATGAATAGGTTTGGATAGGTATTTTTGAGGTAAGACTAGTCCTCCCTTGCACAGTTTTCTACAAGCAGGAACTATAAATAAGTCAAATTGCACAGAGGTTAAAACAATTGGACAGAGAATGCCAATATCCTAGGAGGCATCCAAGAAGAAATCTTAATTATTAAAGATGTTTCAATCAAAATTTATAATGTGAAAAGATGTTGTGAATTGACCAATTGGTTTCTGACATCCTTCCCAACTCCTTCCTAATGATATTTCCTGAACCTCAGAGGCTGGAACACTGAAAATCACATTTGTTAGATCTCTTTGCAGGTTAATATTCCAGAGAGATTTGGAAATATTTACATGCATACTGGAAAGTAGAAAGTGAGCCTGAAGCTGAACAGTTGCTACTTCTGAGGATTTCACTGCTAACCTTTCATTTTGCAGACTTATTCATTTTCTCATTTAATAATGTATTTATTTGTTTTGCAGGACAGTTAACAGAGGTATCAATGTCCAGTCAACAGCATCATAAGCATTAAGAGGACTAAGTGGAGCATCCGTTTTTGTTTAAAAAACTATTTTTTTAAAGATTTTATTTATTCATTTTAGAGAAGAGAGAGAGAGAGAGAGAGAGAGAGAGAGAGAGAGAGAGCAAGAAGGGGGAGGAGCAGAAAGCATAAACTTCCATATGTGCCTCAACCAGGCAAGACCAGGATTTCCAAGGGGCGACCTCAGTGTTTCAGATCAATGCTTTATCCACTGCGACACCACTGGTCAGGGTGGAACATTTGTTTGATTATGACCATTATTCATGCTTCTGAAGCTGGTAGCTTGTGGAAGGGCCTTTACAATTACATTGTGGACTGAAGAGGAAAACACCTCTAATATTAGCCTATTAATTAAGTGTGTGACTTCTTGATCACAGAAGAGTTGACTCTTTGGTGGCTCATTGTTGTGGCTTTGGGAGTCTTTCCTTAAAGTACAGTCTTGATTCTTTTTATTTTTTTTCCCCCCAACTCTCCAATGATTCTGTAAACTACCTCTTTTGGCTTTAACAAGATAGGTTGTGTTATTTCTAATATTGAACATTGCCCGGTACAAGTCGTACTTCCTTACCTTTCCTGATCCTTCCTATTTCCAAGAAGAGAGAGTCATAATACTGTGTAGAACAACAATTAAACTAGCTTTTTTACACCTCTCAGGCCTTTGGATATGAATGCTACTATTCTCTTTACTGATGCTCTTTTTCTTTCAATGTGAGGGATTTGAAAATGACCCTTGCTATGTGGACTTGGTTATATTTGTAACTAAAGGCAGGTGTTCTCAAATATACTTGTGAGAAGGGAAGAGGATAGTTAGTTCTTAAAGTTCAATGCCTACACTTTTTATTTAAAATCTCACTGATAGTCTACAGAGCTTGCATTACTGCCAGTTATAGTTTCACCAGAATGTTCAAATTTACCAAATTTTTATAGTTAAAATGTATAGGTTAAAGTGTACATTTGTATGTTAATTCCCTTATTTTTCTTTCCCGTTTTTTTTTTTTTTTTTTTTACAGGGACAGTGAGAGAGAGTCAGAGAGAGGGATAGATAGGGACAGACAGACGGGAACGGAGAGAGATGAGAAGCATGTTGTCCCAACACCTTAGTTGTTCATTGATTGCTTTCTCACATGTGCCTTGACCACGGGCTTTCAGCAGACCGAGCTACCCCTTGCTGGAGCCAGTGACCTTGGATCCAAGCTGGCGAGCTTTTGCTCAAGCCAGATGGACCTGCGCTCAAGCTGGCGAGCTTGGAGTCTCCAACCTGGGTCTTCTGCATCTCAGTCCGACGCTCTATCCACTCTGCAACCGCCTGGTCAGACTCTTCCCTTTCTTAGATGCTACTTTAAAAGTCTGGTTTTGTAAAACCCCGAACATTACTTTAAAAGGATAGAATACCATAATGTTTGAGAAATAAAGTTGAATCGTGGTTTCTTTTTATTTTGATAGGGCTAACATCATATTCTGTGTTCAAAGTGCATACTAGAGAAAATGAACGGAGCAGAAGAGACATTTGGGTGTAATAGAATCAAGACATTTTGGCAGAACCGCCACCTTGGCGTGGTGCCGACCTTAATGTCCTGTCACGAATATGGCATGGTTTAGTCCTCAGAGAATATCCAGTATTTAAATTTTTATGAAGTTCTGAATGATTGGCTGAAATTTTTACCTTTTCCCTTAAAATATGCTTCATTCAACCATATCTGTGTCTACCAACAGGGCCCTTTCGCTCCCCTTTACACAGCATTCGTCATGTTGTGATCCTCTCAGCATAGTATCTGTACCCGCCCTAAGTCTGCGCGTTCTCTGACGTTCAAACTTTTCCCCATCAACTTAATGCGCTGCTATTTATCTAGCGCATCACATTAGATGTGTGACTGAAGACAGGTGTAGGAAAACATCCCACCTGTGTTGAAACGTAACATGGTAGAATATAAAAGCTGTGGCATTTTGACAACTTACATATAATTGAGGCAATTTGAATTCATTGTCCATTTTAGTTACTGAACAAATAAGTAGTTAACACATTATTCATCAGACACTAAATAAAATTTTGTATTTGCTTATATCCTTCTGAGGAAATCATTATCGTTAATTCCCAACAGGGAAATTGAAGCAAGTAAAATTTTGCCCAAGGTAACTCAGAGGAGGAGAGCTGAGCCAGGGTTCAAAGCCAGTCAGTTGGGACTAATAAACGAGGTTCCTATCCACTGCAGGGATAGGGCCAACTTCATAGGCTGGATCATCTTTGACTGTAAGACTTGGGAGATCAATGGAAAATATAGCTACAAAAGATAGTCCCATTTATCTATATTTTTACGATTTTATGGTAAACCACTATGATTTATAGCACATTTTATGAAACTATTTTGAGCAACTATACCAACAAGAATCCAGATGACAACCCAATGACAGTAATAACCACTTATCCAATTCAGAGATTTCATTTAAGTTTTAAAAAAGGAACATGGACAAAAGAAGACAAAAGATATTCCGTTGGAGAACCTATTTGCCAGAGCTTTATCATTATAGTCTGTTTCCTCTCTGTATCTGATTCTGCTCCTCCCTTCTTACTCGGATCCTGTCACTCATGAAAATGGAGACTTTGGTCTCTTTGGTGAGGGCTATAATGACTGTACTATAGAGCTGAAAATATATACTGAAGTGTTTTTGAAGTGACTTATACCAGAGGACAATCTTAAAAAGTATTAATGCTGAACCAAAATTTTTTTCTTATAATGCATTTGTCCAGAACGACAAACACAGGCACATTACAGGTGCTTCTGATTATGTAACAGTGTCTATCACTGTCTTTTCAATAGTGTGACAAATCATTCAGCAGCTTAAAAAAGCTGAAGAAAAGTTCCCTGATTTGTTGGAGCATGAATGTGATAGAAACCGTGAAGCCTGTTACACATATAAGATGTTATTGCTTTCAGATCATTGAACTCAATATATGAAAACATAGCATGGATATAAAAGTAAAATGTTTTCTGCTTTTGATAATAGAACTGAATTGTATCTCCTATTTCTACCTTCATAAAAACTCAGAAATACAGCAATATATTCTTCTAGGTGTAGAGATATGACTTTCCCACAAACTCCCTAGACCAGTCATGTCTGTGATAACATTATATATATTTGTCTAATGATATATATATATATATATATATATATATATATATATATATATATAACATTATATATAATGTTATATATTTCTCTAATTATATATATATCCTATTATAACACACACAATATATTGTAATGTTCTCTTTACTTGTCCCTATTCTTCATTAGGTTGTGAGGTTCTTAAGAACACAGATTATGGTACATGTCCCTAAGGAACTAGAATGCCACTTACTACAGAGTAACTACTTCACAAATGTAGAGGTGGCCTAAAGAAAGGCTCATATTATTTATTTCCTGTCAGTTTTCATTGTCAGCTATAACAAATTACCTCTACTTAGTGACTGAGAATGATGCAAACTTATCATCTGAACTTTCCGTAGGTTAGAAGTCAAACGTGAGTCTCCCTGGGCTAAAATCAAGAACAGCATTCCTTGATCTTGGGAAGAATCCATCTCTGCTTTTTCCAGATTCTAGAGGCCACACATATTCCTTAGCTCATGACCCTTTCTGTCCTCAGAGTCAGAGTCATAGCACCTTGGCTAGTGTTTTATAGTTATTTCCTTCTGGTTTTTCTTCTGTTGACCTGTTTCATTTTTAAGGGTACTATTAATTACTTTCAGGAGGGCTCTTCTCAGAAAACCAAGAGAGGCTATGGTGATGATGTCAGAAATGGAGCATCTGCCTTCTAAGGACTTTGCAAACTGGCACAGAGGGCAGGGTCCAGAATTCCAATTCTCTCTGTAATAAGCAGAGCTAGGAAACAGGCAGGGAGCGTTCAACTCAGCGGGAAAAGCCACATTTGAAGGACACAGGAAGAGAAGAAATAGGGAGGAACGTGAAATCTTGGTACTCTGGGTGAGAAAGACATCAATGTTTTATAGATTTGCACAGTATTTTGCTGCTTACAAGGCACAGACACTAGCACATTGAAACCTCCCAGGGATCTGGGAAGCTGGCACATTATCACTATCATCCAGCTGAATAAATGGGCACCCAGAAATAAGTGACTTTAATCTCATCTGCAACAATCATTTAACTTTTCCATGTAATTTATTCACATATTCCAGGGATTAAGGTGTGGTCATCTTTGAGGAGTGGGAGTGTTAGTCTACCTACCACTTCCTATATTCTATTCCAAAGTGAGCCACATACTTGAAAGCAAAAATGGAGTGGAAGGAGCGGAGTTTAGCTCATGCAATGCCCATTCTAACCTCCAACCTTCTTCTTCTTCTTTTTTTATTTTTGTATTTTTCTGAGAAGCAGGACAGGCGCAGGGGGGAGGTTCGGTGCGGGGTGAGGGGAGTCAGACAGACTCCCGCATAAGCCCAACCGAGACCCACCGGGCATGCCCACCAGGGGGTGATGCTCGGCCTCTCTGGGGCGTTGCTCCAGCTGCGGGAAAGGAAGAGAGAGACAGAGAAAGGAGAGAGGGAAAGGTGGAGAAGCAGATGGGCGCTTGGGCACTTCTCCTGTGTGCCCTGGCAGGGAATCGCACCCGGACTTCCACACGCCAGGCCGAAGTTCTAACGCTGAGCCAACCAGCCAGGGCCACCTCCAACCTTATATATGTTTCATTTTATATTGTAGAATCTAGACAGCTGAAACTGTACTTCCCCATTTCATTTTCAGCCAGTTTTCCAGATGTGATATAGGTGTGAGGATAACATGTGCTATAGGGAGACTTGAATTCCAAGACAGGGAAGAAGGAGGGACATGACATTCATTTTTGTGGCAGAGGAATTCCCGGGTCTACATTCATTGCTTTCATGATTCGGCAGCTTCCTACAATCAAGGTGCCATTTACCCAATTACGGCAGGGGCAGTATGTGCTGTGTTGACCGGTATTCTGATTTGGTAACTATAGCTTTTTTCCAGTAGCACCATGCTACTGAAGTCTCTTGGGAAGCTCGTCCAGCCCTGGGCAGCCCATGTGAAAACAATATAATAAATTGGGATACTGTACTCCATCGATTCGAAATATTTTTTCTCACTTTTAACTGGTAGTAAGTATGATGTTTCATATACCATATGGAGTAAAGAAATGGCAATGAAACATGTGAAAACAATATAATAAATTGGGATACTGTATTCTATCGATTCAAAATATTTTTTCTCACTTTTAACTGGTAGTAAGTTTGTCATTTTTAGCAATACATGAAATAATGAATAATGATGTGTCTTGTTATCAATGTCAGATATGTGAAGTATTATAAAAACATTTCTGGGAAAATCATCTAGCATGGTTTTTGCAACTCAATCCTATGTGATATAAGTAGTCATTTTTATTTTATTTTTTTACAGGGACAGAGAGAGAGTCAGAGAGGGATAGATAGGGACAAAGAGATAGGAATGGAGAGAGATGAGAAGCATCAATCATCAGTTTTTCATTGTGACACCTTAGTTGTTCATTGATTGCTTTCTCACATGTGCCTTGACTGCGGGCCTTCAGCAGACCAAGCAACCCCTTGCTGGAGATAGTGACCTTGAGTCCAAGCTGGCCAGCTTTTGCTCAAGCCAGATGGGTCTGCGCTCAATCTGGTGACCTGAGGGTCTCGAACCTGGGTCCTCCACACCCCAGTTCGACACTCTATCCACTGTGCCACCGCTTCGTCAGGCCATTTTTAAATTTTTAGATCGACAGTTCATGACATAATAAAAATGTCTGACCTTTGAAATTCCACCCCCAAAAATATGCAAACAATTTTCTGTTTTCTAATCTCTGTTTTCTTATTACCAATGACAAAAATGGACTTTTGATCAGAAACACAATAACAATACAGATACTAATATTGCTGCATAAGATGTATAGAATGTCTTAAAAATAAAGATTTATCATAATTTGCTTACTTAAAATTTTCAACCTCTAGTCCCTGAAAAATAAAAAATTCTAATTATTTGACTCTTCCTAATTGATATTATTATAAAATACAATTTATTACATGCCAGAGATTTTGTTTCATTCCCCAAGTTTCATTGCCATTTCTTTACTCCATATGGTATATGAAACATTAAGATAATTTTAAGGAAACAGGATAGAGCATCGGACTGAGATGAGGAGGACCCAGGTTTGAGACCCCGAGGTTGCCAGCTTGAGCGCGGGCCCATATGGCTTGAGCAACAAACCCACCAGCTTGGACCCAAGGTCACTGACTCCAGCAAGGGGTTACTCGGTCTGCTGAAGGCCCATGGTCAAGGCACATGTGAGAAAGCAATCAATGAACAACTAAGGTGTCACTACGAAAAACTAATGATTGATGCTTCTCATCTCTCTCCGTTCCTGTCTGTCTGTCCCTATCTATCCCTCTCTCTGACTCTCATTCTGTCACTGTTAAAAAAAAAGAAAATGATAATTGAGTAAACCAGTCCCTTTCTATTCTCATCAGCGCCCTTTGACTTAACTGTGCACGTCTCAATACTATTATTTCTGGATCACTAATGCAGTGAAGCAAGTGCACTTGGTTTTCTTTCTTATTACCCTGCTTAGGCAGAACAGTTTTCATAATTTTAAACATTTTTCAGAGGGAATTTCTGGAAGACTTAGGTACAGTGTACATATTCTTTTAACTTCCTTTAACTTCGTTGAGTGACTTTTGCTTACTTGACACCAGACTGCAATTTTTGCTAAGTTTTCTTTAAAGAGCAACACAGACACAATAATTGCATCTTTATTGCAAGAACAATAGTAAAAGTCCTTTGGGAATCTTTTATGTGATAACATTTCACACTTAGAAGCTAAATATCATAGTGCACAGGTTGAATATATGAAAGAATACTGAACATGCAGGTAGATAATAGAAAGTGTTTTTCTAAGCTTATGCTTGCTTCCTTAAGCAACAGAAAATGTGAATTCTCACCAAATGTCCAGCATTGTATTAGATCTACAGAATAAAGGTGGAGGAATTGCGGATTGCATTCTTTGGATACATTCCAAGAACAGTAAGAGATGACCAAAGAATATGAATATTTTAAAGTTTTTATGTATATAGTCTTAAAATATCCACAATATTTTAATTTTACTCTGCTTTTTAGGAGAGGAAGCTTACAATGTATGCAAACAGATGTCTCCTGACATGTGTCTATTTTTGTTCGATTGTTTGAGTTAACACTACTGTTTAGCCAACAGCCCTCTCTTGCTTTATTGCTCATTTTGTCTTTCTACTATCTACTTACCCTGCAGACTGTCAGTAAACTCCCTTTTTCTAATGCACCAAGATATTGACTCTATGGACTGGTTTAATTTCTAGACACACAACAATGCCTTCAATTACTACAAGTACTGGACCTGTGGCTATAATTCTCCCTTCTTATTGCAGATGGCTCTAGGGAACTAATTGGAAGACTTATTTCAATTAACCTTAACTTATTCTTGTTCTGTGGTGACATAATACTAAACATTTAACACCAGGATGTTAAACAATGGAAAGTATTCAATATTGGGTGTGGACAGCAAATAAGCTTAATTCAGTCCCCAACTGATATTCTGTTTTGTTTTTTCAAGTAAACTCTTCAATATATTCTACGATTTCATGTAGGTATTTATGTAGGTTTTTTTTTTTGTCTTTTGCCTTATAATTTTGGTGAAGCCTCATTTGAGGTTTTAATTAATTTTAGTTTTGAATTTGATAAGGGAATTAAGTGCAATAGTTTTGGATGGATTCCATCAATAAATCTGAGTGCTCATGAGTAGTATAGGATCCATAGGTGCCAGATATTGTGAGGTCAGTGAATAAAATGTAAGAGCATTAACATAAAACTTAAGAACTTAAGACTAAAAATGTTGATATGTAATATCATGATTGACCAACATGTGTATTTTCAATATAGTGTATTTGCTAAATCATTGAGCAATATATCAATAAAATTAATACCACATTTCTATTAAAAATATTATTATTTTCAAAGAGGTTTCTCTTATAGGTATATTATAGGAAAGTGTCCTATTTTTAATAAGTTAAATTTCCAAGTTTCTAGAATTCCCCCACCCAACACTGAATTCGCAGTGGTGTAATGGGGGTAGAAAACTAACATAAAGACCATTTGTAAATGAAGGAACACAAGACACCTACATGTCACTGATTCATAGCAATCCTGGACTCTTGTAGACCAGTCATTATCTCTGGGAGAAATTTTCTTTTCTACGGTTCAATGTGCTCCCTTACTGTCATCTGGGTATACTTCTGCATTCATTATCCTCTGTGACTCTTCTTAAGTGAGTGTTGGAGATTATTTCTTGTTGTAGAATTTCAGCTTAAAAGTAGCTATATGGTTTATGTAAACTCAGTGTCCCAAAGATTGTTTCAAGCTAAGATTAATAATAGCTTTGTTTTGGCTTCTAGTGTCTTTGTTAATAATATTTTCAAAAACCTAAAAAAAAATTTACTATTGTTATTTTTACTAGTTTTAAATCTATTCTATGTAATAGTAATAAAATTTAATGCTATTTCCTAGAAATGGTTATCAAATTGTTTTATAATGTCAAATGTTTAATTGAATGTATATGTACAGGAAAGACAGAGTGATGTCAGAAAGATGGCTATATAAGATGTCTCTTGGGTAACACTGCTTCATCTTATATTTGAAAGTTGCTAATAAAATACATCTTACATAGTATCTCTACAAACACACTCCAAATCTGCTACATAAAATAATAGATGAGTTAATTAACATTATTGTGGTAATTATTTCACAATGCATACATATATGAAATAATTTTTATACCTTCAAACTTACACTAAGTTATATGTCAGTTACATATCAATAAAACTGAAAAAGAAAAAGAGAAAGCCCACTAAGTGGAGTGTTCTTTATTAAACCTACATGGAATGCTTTCTCTTTATCTATTTATCCTCTATCTATCATCTATATCTATCTATCTATCTATCTATCTATCTATCTATCTATCTATCTATCTATCTATCTATCTATCATCTATCTGTCTATCTATCTATCTATCATCATCTATCTACCTATCCATCCATCCAACTACCTATCCATCATCTATCTGTGTATTATACATATGAACGTGTGTTATACATATGAATAAATTATGGATAAAACCTTTCAGAACTTTTATTCATTTATTGATTATTAGTTTTGTTAATGTAGATAATCATTGCTGTTTAAGTAATATTTTGTGTGAATACAGTACATGCAATGATGCTAAGTAAATGGGAAAAATATTGCAATGAACATAGAACACCGATCCTCTGGCCCAAAAACTGCATATGAAGAGAGAAGCAACCTGACCTGGAGGTGGCTCAGTGGATAGAGCTTCGGACTGGCATGCAGAGGACCCAGTTTCGAGACCCTGAGGTCATCAGGTTAAGTGCGGGCTCATCTTGTTTGAGCAAGGCTCACCAGCTTGAGCCCAAGGTCGTTGGCTTCAGCAAGGGGTCACTCAGTCAGCTGTAGCCCCTGGGTCAAGGCACATATGAGAAAGCAATCAATGAACAACTAAAGTGCTGCAACAAAGAACTGATGCTTCTCATCTCTCTCTACTCCTGTATGTCTGTTCTTATCTGTCCCTCTCTATGTCTCTGCCACACACAAAAAATGAAAGAAACATATATACATATCAAATCCAAATAATCCAAGGACCTGATACAAAGCAATCTAAGTCATTTACTAAATACAAACAACTGTGAACATTGTTCTACTTTTATACAATATAATAAAGAATAATGTTCAAAATTATTTAAGTTGCCAGGTGATGCTTTATAGTTGTCAGAGGTTCTTAAATCAAATGGAAACTCTCTACCACTTACCATGTTTGTGCCCTTGCACAAATTATTTCACCATTTAATGCCTTTTTCTTTCTTTGAAAATTTATTATCACTCATTTTCAGTTGTATTAAAAAAATGTCTCAATCACTGCTTTACATGCCTGGTTTTGGAAAACTTGTTTTTGCTCTCCACAATCAAAACATCACCCAGGTCTACCTAAATGTTCATAAGTTGATACCTATGATATCCCTTGTATGGGATTCCTGACTGTTGAAATAAAATACCAGGTTTAAATTTCAATAGAGGAATCTCATATAAAACATCTTCTATAAGGAGAGAAATTGTATTGCAGTGATAATTTTTCATCAGTCTCCTTGAGTTCTCTCATACTGTCTTCCATTGCTCCCTAAACTTTCTAAATCCTGGAATTTTCTGCTCATCACCTAATTTCTAGCCTGTAAGGCATGGAAGGAGGTTGTATGAAAAAAAAAATGAACTTTGGTGTGATCTGTGGTGGCACAGTGGATAAAGCATCTACTTGGAACACTGAGGTTGCCGGTTCGAAACACTGCACATGTCTGGTCAAGGCACAAAAGGAAGTTGATGCTTCCTGCTTCTCTCCCCTTTCATCTCTCTCTTTATCTCTCTCTCTCACTCTCCTTTCTAACCTGAGTAAATAGAAAAATAAATAAACCTTGTATTTTTTCAATACAAATAAAGAAAAATGACTATTTTTAAGTAAAGCATACCATTAAAAATCACACTAAAGAGGGAATACCTTTAACAAAAGCAAATCTATTTACAATATTTAAGATGGAACCTTCTAATTTCCAGAAACTCAAATGTCACATCCCCATTAAGGAATATAAGAGGATTTGATATGGTTAGACATTGTAACATGATTTTTACAATGAAGTTAACACATTTATCATCTCAAATAGTTGTGCATTAACACATTTATCACCTCAAATAGCATGTGTGTGTGTGTGTGTGTGTGTATGTGTGTGTGTGTGTGTGTGTGTGTGTGTGAATGCTTAAGGTCTGCTTTCTTAGCAATTTCAAACAGACAATACAGTATTTTTTAACTATGGTCACCATGTTGTAAATTTCTCTATATTCTACATGAATATTTGTGCCCTATGACCAATTTTCCCGTTTCCTCTACTTTCCCATCCCCTGGTAATCACAATTTTACTCTGTGTTTTAAGAGCTTTTTTGTTTGTTTATTTTGATTAAATTTCACATGTAAGTTCATTTCTTTATGAGTGCAATATTTCTTTATGAGGCTTATTTCAGTTAGCATTATGCCCTTAAGGTAGAATTTTCTTTTTTATGGTGAGATATATATATATATATATAATTTTCTTCATCCATTCATTAACTTTGAATATATTTCCAAAAGTGGGGTTGCTGGGTGATATGGTAGTGCTAATTCTTTGAGAAGCCACCATATGGTTTTTCATAGTGGCTCCACCAATTTACATTGCTTCCAACAGTGCACAAGGCTTTCTTTTTCTCACATCCTTGCCAGAACTTATTATTTCTTATCTTTTTGATAATAGCCATCGTATCATGTGTGAGGTGATATCTCATTGTGTTTTGATTTCTATTTCCATGATGAGTAACACCTACTCTGATTAATGATGTTAAACAACTTTTCATGAACCTGTTAGCCATCAGGTTCTTTTTTTTTTTTAAATGTCAATTCTAGTCCTTTGCCCATTTTTTTCAAATGTATTATTAATTTTTTTATTGAGCTGTGAAAGCTTCTTATATATTTTGGATCTTAACTTCCTATTGCTATATTGTTTGCAAATGTTTTCTCCCTTTTTGTAGGTTGCTCTTTCATTCTGTTGATTATATCTTTTATTGTTGCA
Organism: Rhynchonycteris naso; assembly: GCA_037038555.1. Taxonomy (NCBI): domain Eukaryota; kingdom Metazoa; phylum Chordata; class Mammalia; order Chiroptera; family Emballonuridae; genus Rhynchonycteris; species Rhynchonycteris naso. The sequence continues at coordinate 285,576,894 of CM072996.1, read as the reverse complement.
GAGTTTCTAAGTTTGATGCAGATATCGTCCTACTTGTTAAGTTTTCCATATGTTATTTATGCTTTTGGTACTCTACTCAAAAAATCATTGCCAAGATCATCTCAAGAAGTTTTTCTCCTGTGTTTTCTTCAATGATGTTTACACATTCAAATTTTATTCAGCTTTTATGGTTTGGAGTATTTCAATTCAGAGAGGTCTAGATTTTATATCCTGATTCATTATTGAATATCTTTTGGGAATGAACAAGTTAGTACAATTTTTATTCCTCAATTATAAGCTTTTGTTTCTCAGGTTTCTTATCTGGTCAAAGTTAAAAGTGCTAATACTACATGTAATGCAGTTTGCAAAATAAACACTCCAAACTGTTGTTATGATACTTTTCATGGTAAGTTTTCAAAAATATTCTTAGTACTACTATTAGCATATTGATTTCAAATTGTAATTTTTTACTTAAATGTATATATTTAGCTGCATTCTTTGGCAAGGTGTATTGTTATAGTGACATCTATTACTATATCAAATATTGACATAATTTTAACCATCATTATTAAGCTATAATATTTACATACAAAAATATCTCTATTTTAAGTGTGTATTTTCTTTAGTTTTAAAAATAATGTATGTACCATTGCAACTAAAGTATAAAGAATTTTTATTATTCCAAGAAATTAATTTCCTTCCCAGCCATCCACCCATTCTTAAGAAAATTCTGTTTTACTGCCATAAGAGATTACTTTTAGCTTTTCTATGGGATTTATACACTATATCTTCTATTATGACTTGCTTCTGTCTCTCAGAATAATGTACTTGAAACAACAGGTAGCAGTAGCTCATTCCTTTTTATTGCTAAATTGCGTTCTCTTGTATTAGTAGACCAAGGTTTTAAAAAATTTCACCTGATGATGGAAATGTTGGTTGTTTTAGGTTTTGGCTACTGGAAGTAAAGCTGCTGTCTACAACTTGTCTACATATCATTACATGAAAATATGTTTTTATTTCACTTGGGAAAAATAGTGAGAACTGGTAATGCTTAGTTGTAAGAGTTACCTTCAACTTTATAAGAAAATGCCATGCTATTTTTCAAAATGATTATGCTTTAAATTTCTAGCCACAGTGTATGAGATTTCCAGTTGCTTTTCACTTTCCTACCACGAGAGTTAAGAGTAGGAATAATCTGAGTCATTCTATCACTGTGTCCATCAGACATTTCTGACCCTGAATCAATTTCATGGATTTTACAACATAACAAATCAGTTGTTAAGTCGAATAAAACATCAGTGAAGGTGTATGTCTTTTGCCAATCATAAGCTTTTCAGATTTGAAAGCACTATACATTTTCCAAGCAGGTGCTGAAGACATTCACAAAATACAGAAGATGAATATTCAAGCAGGAGGAGGCTATTTATTTACAAGATAACAATATTGCACAGAACACTTTCCACTTGTTTTCTTGTATTTTTTGTAATATGAAATCTTCAATAAATTGTATAAATTATTTGTATAAATTACAGAGATAACTTCTTTCCTTTCCTTTTCTTTTAAGAAAATTGATTACAGTCACTAATCTCAATGAATAGTAAGTATGCTTGTTTATTCTTGACAAGCTTATTGCTTATTGGTCCCAAGTGTGTGTCAAACACAAAAGATAATAGCAGTTTTAATTTTAGTTTTACCACTGAGATATTTCAGTTTTTTGCTTTCGAATTCCACCGGGCTAAGATTCTGTAAATCAGTTTCTCTAGAGATTAATAATTTGAAACTATTATTTCCCCCTTTAAATGGCAATCCATTTATGTGCCATTCATGCAAACTAAAAGCCAAAATAATTTTATTTTACTGAGTTTCAAAATTTGTCTTGTTTGATCTGTCTCTCTTAATGTTAAACTTTCTTAGTAGTTGAGGAAATGTAGATTTTTATTATTTTTTTTCAACAAGAAAATAGAAAATGTCATTATATACCAAGAATGATTTTAAATGTTGAGGACACAAACACACCAATTCAGATCAGTCTTTGCCTAAAATGACTCACCATCTATAGAAGAAAAATAAAACTGTTCAAAAGTTATTACAACTTTTAAATAACCTATTTATATTGTAACATTTGTTCGTGAAACTTAGCATACTTATCTGGAATTATATTGACCTTGTTAAAATATCAGTATTCATGGGGCTTCAAGTAATGCACACTTGATTGTGTTAATCACAAATCATGTAAGATCTTTCAAGTTCTTTAAATGTATCTATATAACGGAAATGTATCTAATGAAAGAAAATGGGGGAGAATGATACATTTTATTTTGGACCTTTATATACCCTGCACACAAAATTAGCTGAAAATGAACCAATAATATAGAAGAAATACTTCTCTATACTGTTTATTATAGATATATTTAACAACTTTATAGATTATATTAGAGTTTTTATGTGAATCACTCAACCTTTATATCTAAGTAACCTGTAGAAAAGACTTCGTATAGATGAGAGGATAATATATGATCTGGCTGAGGCATCATTTCTTTTTTCACAGGTTATAAGAACACTCTGTACTTACTATCACTTACATATATTTATTCATGACATGCTGCATGAGGTGGGACACTACTTTCCAGTTTAGAGCTTTTAGTGTTAGTCTTTTCTTATACATTGGCCTAGAAATTCTTCATAAAGCAGAAATCATATTTTAATTACAAATTCCCTTATGCAAAATTCTATATATGCAAATTAACTTCTGTGTGTATTTTGAGAAATGTAGTAATTTGCGTTCCAATATATTTGAAACAGAAGTTGTTGCTGTTGTAAATATTTTTTCAGTCTTGCTATTGAAATAAAACAGAAAATAAAAAAGTAAGAAGGCCCTGGCCAGTTGGCTCAGCAGTAGAGCATTGGATTGGCATATGGAAGTCCAGGGTTTGATTCCTGGTCAGGGTACACAAGAGAAGTGACCATCTGCTTCTCCATCCTTCTCCCTTCTCTCTCTCACTCTCTTTCTTTCCCCTTTGCAGCCATGGCTCTAATGGTTTGAGCAAATTGGTCTGAGCTCTGAGAATGGTTGCTTGGCCTCACCTCAGATGCTGAAATAGATCGGTTGCTGAGCAACAGAGCAGTGGCCCTCGATGGGCAGATCATAGCCATGTAGGGGGCTTACTGGGTGGATCCCAGTTAGGTGCGTGCGGGAGTCTGTTTCTCTGGCTTTCTGACTCCTTGCCTCTCACTTAATAAAATAAATAAATACATAAAATAAAACTAAGAAATATTGGCAATAAAAATGGGAATTCAACAGTGTAGAGATATGAGCCACTGTTGGTAAATACAGTCAGAGGTAATTGAGAGGAAGTAATCTTGACCCATAGACTTGAGTTACCTGTGTTGGCAAGAGAAATTAGCACCTGCTTAAAATGAACTACGTGAGTTCTGCTGGAATTAAAATTTTCTGTGAGTGCACTTAAATTCTCTAACTGTGCAGAAGCTGAGAATTGCTTAATCAGATTTGCTGAGCAGAATAAATAAAAGATACTCAACATTTTTTATATGTCCTGCATCAATGTTTTCTGTACACTAGAACTTGGATCAAGGCGATAATTACCAGAAATTTTAAATGCTAAGATTGGTGATTCTTTAAATAATTCATTGTGACCTCCACATACAATATTATTTGAGATGTTCCCAAATATCCAGTTTTGAATTTTTATTAGAATAAATAAGAATATATTTAACTAGGATTAATTTTCTTTATAAAATTTAATATTTAGAAAATAATGTTTTAAAATAATCACTCAGCCTAGTTATTAAGATTAGATTGTTCTTTGCTGACAAAGATTTTACTCCAAGAATGTCAGGAGCATGTTTTGCTTAAGAACTATATACTTATTGATTTTAAATGGCATGATGGGCTTCAAAGGGAAGGGTGTAGTTTATAAACTATTAGCAAACATCAAAGATGGATACTTGATTGCACATCCAAGAATGTCTAGTTGCAGCATTATATAATGGACCTTGAGTGTAAAACAAGTTTTGCCCTAAGACTTCCTAATCCTATTCATTTTTCTCTTTTGAGCCAAATAAATGTGTACTTTGGTACAGATGGTGGCATATATGGATAAGAGTTTTTTCTTGATGTGGTTGGTTATTGCTCAGCAAATATTAATACCCTTCCCTTACTTTTATGTGAGAGGGACACTACTCTAATCCATTGATGTTGAACTTGACCCTGTGATTTTCCTTTGAATATGGTAAAAGGTGACATAAAATGTTATGTGTTGATTCTGAAGAAGAGGCATTGTGTGTTTCCATTCACCTCTCTGCAAGTTTACAATCTTTGAAAAAAAAAGAAAAAGAAAAAATTCTTGCCTTCAGTAGCCTTTTATCTGAAATGATTAATATTTAAAAACAACTGGACTAAATCCACAGTTTGGAGCCAATCCCAACTGAACATAGTTTTGACTACTCAAATTCCCGCAGATTCTTAAGATTACAATTAGAAATAAAATGTTTCCCAGAAACTCAAATATTTGTATGAGAAAATATTAATTGTTGTATGCTAAAGATTGTGAGGTAGTTTTCGGGGAAATATTATTGTAAAAACAGCTGACTGATATACCTGATATAACTATGTCTTTATAGATTTAGATAGATATAGAGCAATTTAGATAGTCTTTGCTCTTGTCCATTTCTTCTTATATAGTTCTATTTCCTGGGCACTGATTTCATATTTTTCTTCATTTCATAGAACCCTACTCTAAAGTAATGTGTCATTCTTATTCACTATTTTTTGTCTTCACCATTGTATTTCTTCTTATTCTTCAGTAATAATAGATTTTAGAATTCTTATGATTTATTGGCATGTTAGCATCTGTCTGACTTAATCATATTCTCATGATTTTGTCTTTATTATAAGCATCTTGTTCTTATTATAGCAGATTTTCCCTTTTATTTTAACACTTTTAACTAACACTATCTATAATATAAACTATCATGATTTCCCCTGGAACTAGAGAGAAACCAGATTTTACTGTCCTAATTTCTTTTGTGTGTGTATGTGAGAGGGTGGAATTGAGAGAGAGTAGGAGAGGGACTGAAGCAGCATATTAGAAAATTTGTTCAATATCAAAAGTAAACTTGGTAATGCTCCTGGAAATTGTTAGTTCATAATTTGGGTTCAGTTGCATTTGTTGAGTTAGTGAATAAAGGAATCAATGCTTTCACAAAACTAAACAAAATTTTTATTAAAAATATTGGAGTTGTAAATAAGGGTGAAGGATATTTCAGAAATTCAAAGCACAACACAAGGATTACTTCTATGTGCTAGATCATTCATAGTTGACCTCATTAAGATTGAGGTATTTTTCATATTCAAAGACAATTAGTAGACATTACCAGAACCTCCATCTTAATGTTGTGTATAAATTATGGTACATAATAATTGTAAGGATAGATGCTCTTGACTCTTACTAAGAAAAAAATATTTTTCTGAGTATTTTGAATATTAATTTTTAAATTATAGACTATTAAAATAACCGAGGTGGAATAAGTTTTATTATCATCACTTTACAGATGAGAAGATAGAGACTAAGAAGTTTCAATGACTTACGTGTCTATCAGGTCAGGCAAGTTCATGATATGATAAAAAAAATCAAATTCCAATACCTTAACACAATAAAAGTTTATGATTTTGTTTTTTAAAATATGCTAAAAGTCCTAGAGATGCTGCAGGGCAATTGTTCTTGGTATGGTGATCCAATTATTCAGGCTTAGAGAAATTCCACAAATTATAACTTCTCAAACATGTGATATCCTGAAGAGTTGAATACTGGATCACAATTGCTCCCACACAGAAGTACTAATACATGTCTGCTCATGTGTCATTAGTCAAAGATAGACTGAAGTTCATTTCTGTCCTCAAGGGGTCAAGGACATTAATTCTCTCCATTTATTGGTGGAAAGTACATTTGCCTGACTCACCTGAAATTATCTAGGTGGAAGAAAGTAAAAGAACAAGCATTTCCAATCAAATCTATCTTCAAATTTTATGCTCTTATTCATTGGGCTGTCATTCCTTACAATAAATTAGTAACCCTATGAAAACTCAGAATGAGAAACGTTCAAAAAGGGAGGAAAAATAAGAAATCTTCATTAAGACTCATTACTAAAGTATTTGTAGAACAACTTGAGGACCTGTAGGCTTAGGTGTGTTATATTGGCTACTTAAATTTCTACCTTAGTTTTGGATGGCATCTGAGGAAGTAAAAAAACCTGGGGAAACTTTAGAAAAAAAGTACATACTGAAATAATTGATGCTCTAGGTTTTAACTTTGGTTGATAAGACTTGACAACTTAAACTATGACAATATATTTATACAATCATGTTAAAAATGCATTCCATTTCTCAGATGAGAGTTTCTGAATATTGAATTTAGATAAACAATCTATTTGGATACTTGGTATCCGGTCAAATTAAAAATGGATTCTCCTGACATGTACATCAACAGAAGAGGACTTCTCTGTTAGGATTAAAGAAAAAGTTAATTAACGATTGATTGGCTTTCTGAAATGCTAGTTGAGAAATACACCTCCCTCTTGCTGCAGGGTCACTTGAGAATTCTCATTTCACTTCACTATAAAATGGACTCATTAGTATTCAAATTGCTTATGTTATTGTTGGTATAGCTATTGCTGCAGTTACAGCTTTACTCTTACTGTGCAATGATATTTAACGATATTTTTATTTTGAAAGTAAAAATGCTTTATATTCTCACATAGCACATTGTGCAAGAATTTATATGCTAGGCAGATAAAAGTCAAATGAAGCAATCAGTCCAGGGTTTTAAAAGAATAACCACATATAAGTCTGGAATGAGTTTAATCTAATTATTTCAATGGAATTTATTTTTAAGTTTTTGTTTTGCATCTTTTGAGAACTAAAGTGTTTAAAATGACAAAGCCTCAAAACCTATTGGAAAGCTACAAGTAATTATAACTATTTAAATTTTGTAGTCATATGAATAAGATTGGAACAAAAATAGTTGTCAGGTCGACTTGATGGATAACATGGCTATAAATAATTTTATGTCTATTGTTCTTATGACTTTATATAACAACAAATAAAATAAGCAAGGAATGTTTAGAAATAAATCTGAAGAATATACTTGCACATTTCAGTAGTCACAAGAATAAAAATACAGTTGATAATCACCATTTCTTATTGGTATGTAACAAATGTTGACACTTTAAGAAACAATTTATTGCTACAATGAAAGAAAATACAGCATAAGAAAGGTCTACTTGAGAAGAAATCTCACCTTCACTGTCAGGAGATATGTTACCTAGTAATTTACAGAAACTCACATTATAAAGCATTAAACATTGCTTGAAGTCTTTTAGATAAAGCCATGCACCTGCCAGGATATGGTTTCTGGAATTAGTCACACAGATTAGCTTTTAAATTTACACCTTTCTTTTAAAATTAGATTTATTTTTCCATATGAAAATAGAGACACATTGGTTTCTTAAAATTCATGAAACTCCCAAACCAAAACAAAGATTTTGACTTATTATTACCAAAGGCAAACAAACAAACAAACTAAAACATAAGAATGTAGTAGAGTTCTGGAGACATTAATTAGATTTGAAGATCACTACTCAATGCTTAGATTTGCAAAGTAATTTTTAAGAAGTATTTTTATTGATTGATATGAGATTGATATATATCATTTTGTTGTTCTACTTATTTATGCATTAATTATTTGATTCTTGTATATGCTTTAAACGGGTCTCCAACCTGCAACCTTGGTGTACACAGATGGTGCTCTAATAATTGAGCTATCTTGCCAGGCCTTGCAAAATGTTTTTATAGGCAATGTTTATTATGCTTGTAATAAAAGTTCTGTATTTTATCGTCTGGTGAATAGTTCTGATGGTACCAAAAGTGAGTGTTCTTTAGTTTAAAAAAAGATAGACAAAAAGAATTATAATATAAATATATATATATATATATATATATATATATATATACATAAAAAGTACATATCCATATACACATATACACTGAATATTTTAAATTTGAAAATGTATGTTAATAAGTCAATAACACATTCTGTTTTCTACTTCATCTATCAGTAGACTTTTTATTGATGGAGTCTAAATAATTACATACAACATATGAGAATGGTTTGTAAATATGCATTTGACATCTTTTTGAAATCTATTTAATCATATATTCAAGTCATTGAATTTATATTTGGTTATTTTTAAGAAATTTATAAAAATGTCCTAGTTAGAAAACACTGGTTCTCAAATCTTTAGTTTGTTTTAGAAAGAACTTTTCTATTTCAAAAGATTTATGACCCTAAAAGCCAAAATCACTGTCGGGTTAATGTTTTAAGACACTCAAATGAATAAATGCCTCTCTCTCCCAAAATACCATTCTTATAAACTGATGGAAAACCCGCTGAGAACATGGGTCCCGTGGCTCCCCTTAGGATCAGTGAACCAAAGCCGAGGTGGATTTTTACCATCCCAAGTCTTTCTTCACATGAAATTTCACATTTGATTCTTTTTATGTGTGCTCAAGAGAATAGTTGCAATTTATACATGTCCTGTGGTGGTAATATGCCACAAATTCTCTACTCAGTAACAAGATCCAGCCAGTTAACTCACTTTAGGTGGGAAACTACAGGGCAATCTACTCAGCAAGGGCAATGTCTACCACCTTTATAGTTTATAATGCATTCCTCCATTAGCCCCACACACAGCTTTTGAACTATGACCTTTTTACTAGTCATCTAGATCCAAAAGTCTAATTTCTAAAATTAAAACCCAAGTAACAATCCTAAAAGAAAAAAAAAAAAAAGGATCCTGTAAAGAATTATTGTCTTAATCTCCTTAGGCTAAAAGATACCATGCTGTGGTAAATCACCAGCAAGAAACAAATAACAATTCAATAGGAAAATCAGCAAGGACTTTCAAAGAATAATAAGATTCCTCTGACACTTCAACTTATCTGAAAATGGTCACAATTCCCATTACCATGTTATTAGTCAGAAAAAGTTCAAAAGTAAATGGTTTTTAAAGAGGAATGCAAGTGGGTTATGATAACCTGTTTAAAAGCAAAACAAAACAAACACTCAAATTATTTTCTTTAGTTTAAAATGTTTTCATGCATTTGACACCTTTTGAAAAATTACAATAATAATTGAAAACTGTGTTACTATTTACAAAGAATGTTTATACATATTATCTCTTTTTATCCTCTATGTTTGCAATCTATTTTAGCTTTCTTATTTGAACTCTGGACTTACACAAAATTCTCACTGTATCTTCAAATGCTTATAATTAAGGCCCTGAATATCTCAGGGTCTTCTGTTTATCTTTCTCCATGTGTCTTAGGTGTTAATGTACTTCAGAGAGCATTCTGCCTGTCCATGTTGTCTTTCATTTTATCTGAAATCAGTAATTATTCTGACATTTTTTGGAATAAGGTTTCTTTGTCTTTATATTAATCTTGCTAAACTATTTTAACCACAACTTAGCTACCCGTGAAAAGGGGATAATTTCATCTATTTTAGGCCTTTCCTAACACTCACCTGAAATTTGCTAAATTCACTATGTAGTTTCAATTCACCAGATTGTGCCTCTCTAGCTTTGGCATTTCCAGAGCCACCCCAGAAAAACAGAGATTTGGACCAATGGCTTTTAAAACCTTTCATTATAAAATTAATTGATTCTATATATCTTTTATGGAATTATGTTTTTTCTTTATCATATAATTATAACTTATTTTCTACTTGCTAGATTTGCCCATTTCTGGAAAAGTGTTGTTGAAGTCTCCAACTATGATATTGAATTAATCCATTTCTCTTAAAATTCTATCATTTCATATAGATTGACACTCTTTTGTTAGCATTGGTTTGTAGGAGAAGCTATGGTTACAGATCCAAATAATAAATATTAAAGATACTTTAATACTATATTTAATTTTTCATTAAATAATATATTAGTAATGTGGGGTTGCTGAGAATTGGGAAGATAATCAGTTTAACAGTTATTGACAATAATTTTGGATGATAAGTATGGGTTAAAAGAATATACTTAATTTACAATACCTTAAAATTTATAGATATATCTAAAACTTTGGCTTTCTACCACATGAAGAGGAATACACTTTGAAAAGAGGTCTAACAAAAATAAACCATTATATGAGGTCTACATATGTACTACAAAATATAAGTAGGAAAAGAACACACACAAGCACACAGACACACATGCACACAAACACCAAATAGATTATTAACCCATCTTAGAAATAAAAGATGTTCCTATACAACAGATGAGAGAACCAAATATCTCACCAGGAATAAAAACAGAAAAGATAAATAAAATAAATTGTTTCTAATACGAGAAGACAAAGTAGATATAGTAAAGTTTTCCAAGAAGAGAATAAAATATAGATGATTATAAAAACCAATCACCTAGAAAGATGAAAGGTGAATTCAAAGAGTATATGTAAGAATAGATATCCCAAAATTATAGCAATGGAACTTGATTCAGGTGCTCTAGAAAAGAAAACCTAAGAATGGGATGGGGTGCAGAAATGTTAGTACTTTATCAAGGTATTTATTGTTTCAGAGTAGGAAGAAGACATGAAGGTAGAGAATTAGATAAAGCATATACACAACTGTGAATTAGTAAATTTCACAGAAAACACAGATAATTGTTTGAACATCCTGGACATCTACAGAAAGGTTAAATGGAACTACTATGACTCAAAATATTCATTCAAAGGAAAAAAGGAAAGAAATGTATCTCCTGGTCTGTCTAATATTACTCTTCTCATTGGCCAAATTAAGCCTATGGGATATTTACTCTCTTTGACTTCTTCTCCGTTTTACATGACTCCACCAAAATGTCTCAGGGAAAGGCAGATCTTATGTCTTATGATGTAGAACATTATTTGAGTTTAGAAGGGCTGAAAGTAAGCAGAGTTTCTATGGTCCAGTTGGTTGGGCTTGGATACTGGAACTCACTCAATTTTCATTAAGATGGGAGAGATGAGAATTAGACATCCTCTCAAGGAATGTTGAAATAAATAGAAGCATTAGTATATCAATTATGAAGCCAGAAATGGAAAGACAGGAACAGCCAGATAAATCTGGGAGACTCATAACCTGTACCCAGAGTCAATCTCTTCCACTATTCATATTCTGTATCCTCTGTAATATCTGATCTTTAACAAATATAGAAAATTAAGATAATCTCATTTTATCCCTCTCAGGAACAATAAAACTTCAATGTTTCTCAGTGGTGGTCACTTGTAATATCCTAAAAAGGTTTAAAAATGGTTTAAAGACAAAACAAACAAGCAAAATGAACAAAAGTTAAGGTTCTCACTGCTGCAGCTCTCTCAGATCTATAAATTTTCACCTCTACCTTCATCAACCATTCTGTATTCTCCAGAATAAATTTAGTGTCTCTAGGTGGTTTGCCTAGAAGGATACTATGAATTTTTATACACAGAGTGCCTGTAGTTTTAAGTTACCTTGTTCTTGGAAGATGACAGCTGTTTAAATTGTCCTATTCACAGTTAAAACTGAAGTTGGACATATCAAGAGATACTCTAACGAATGCCTTGAATTCCAGGTGTGTATCCCCTTGCCCTCTGTGTATTAGTAACCTTTGCTTCTCACAATTATTGGTGGCAATCATTCCAAGAAGATTAATGACTACTTTCTTTACCTCCTGGTTTCCTGATGTTAGATATAGATTAAGGTTTATTAAAACTTTTATTTTCTTCATTAGCTAAATTATCTACACCACATACCCACTACCATTATCAGGAACTAGAATCTCAAGTTTGTGAAATAGTAAAGATGCATGGAAGAAGTATAAAGGATATATAAATAAGAAGTATAAGGAAAGAAACACTCTTCTGCTACTTTTTTTTTCAAAATTATATATTCTATAGATACAGCACCATATTCTAATTATGAATATAGTGACTGTGTTGTATCCTGCAGAATTACTCAACAACTCAAGGTGTCCCTGAATTGTTTTGGTGTTGGGCATCCTTTAGCTCGTTCAGCCATTTTATCTGGTGAGCTGTCAGTGATGACAGACATGAAAATAATAATGTTGCCTCATCTCTTCGTCTGAAGCAATCTGTGCAGGATATCATATCGAAGCAGAAATTGCAGGAATTTGAAAGATTTTAGGTGATATTGTTCTTAAATGTATCCTAGGCAGAGAAGATAAATATTTGGAATATGAGTCATTTTGGTTTGTGAGTCTTTCTGTTTCCCTTGGATGGAATGGTTCTAATGTGATCAACTCTGAACCACTTATTGCTAAGATTTAGTACAACAGAAAAGAACCAAGCAGAATCAGCAAAAAGAAAGGCACATATAAAAACATTTGAAGAAAACCGAATGAAAGTTCCAAGAGTCTTTTTTTAATGGAGTCACACAAAATGTGTTGAATTCCATCAGCAATGAGTTGGAAAAAAAAGTATGAGAGATGTTTGCCAGAGATGCTTGTTGGTTACTCAGTACCTAAGGATTTTATTGTAGACTGGTCATGTAAATACCCTCTGCTTAGCACTACCAAAATTTTAGACTCAGAGAAGGAAAGAGAATTTTAGCATAAACCATATTATTGACACACACAGTTTAAATACAAGTCATTCTTATCAGGGAATGAGGAGAACCCTCCTTAAACCAAACACCCAAGTGAAGGCCAAGTGCCAATCTTGTAAGTTTGATTTTCAAAGAATAGTAGTCATATGTCCACTATGTTAATTCTATTCTTCATGCACTAAAACTTTTTCATGTTCATCATCCTCATATCTTAACTTCCTGAAGTCAGAGTCTCTGATGCATCACTAAAATTATTCTTATATGAGTTCAAGGTCCCCTTCCTGTCCTTTACTTATGTGACACTGGGAAAATAAATCATTATTAAATTCAAGTTTCTAATTAGATCTTCAACTCTGTATGATAAGAAAAAATATGCAACCCTCACACTAAATCCATTACCGATGCACTTGTATTTGTTGTCCAAAAATTCTAGTTTTGGGTTGTTTTTTTTTTTTTTTTTTTTTAGTTTATTGGTTCTCAAACTATGACCACTCAAACACTAAGATTAGCACCACCTGGGAATTTATTAGAAATGTAAATTTGCAGACCTCACCCCAGATGCACTGATTCAAAAAACCTGGAGGTGAACCCAGAAATCTACACAACAACAACCTCTTTAGGTGAATCTGATGCAAGCCAAAGTTTCAGAATAACTATTCTTAACCTTCATTCTTACAATCTCTTAAACATCAATTTTACATGGTCACTTCTTTGACCTAAATTACAGGTAACACTCTTCTTATGTACCTTCTCAGTGAATGCCTTTGCTTTTTACTTTACTGAAAGATAGAAGCAATTAAAAGAACTTTAAAGTTCCCTATTTGCCCACACTTCTAACATGTGCCTGTATTATCTCTTGTTATAGAAAATTTGCTATGACCCATGTGTGCCCTGGATTGCATCCTTTCTGCCTAAGTATATAATTATCTAACTTTCTCTTCTATGTCAATGCCCTTTCCACTGAATCATTTCTTTTAGCATTCACATATGCTGTATTGTCTCCAACAACAATAACAGCACCTTGACATTAATCTCTAGCAACCTATTTCAGTCATCCACTTTACAGCAAAACACCTGAAAATAAATATATCTTAGCCAAAAAACATATATCTGTAACACAGAGACAACAGTGTGGCCATTCCAGAGGGAAAGGAGGCTGGGGACTAGGTAGATGTGAGCAAAGGGGGAAAATGAGGAATGAAAGAGATTTTGCTTGGGGTGGAGGGTGAACAATGAATGTAGTATGCAATTGTGTTTCATTGAGTTGTACACTTGAAACCTGTATGGTTTTGCAAACCAGTGTCATCTCAATAAATTCAATAAGTCAAAAAATATTGCGATTTATTTTTACCTTAATGATAGGAATATTTTAGTTCATGTGGCCCCAGGCTTAATTTCTTTGGATACACTAAAAAAAATGTGTTATTCTAGCATATTATTTATCACATCTTATATTAGAGAGATTATTATATGCCATTAATAATGTTAATACTGGTTAATACTTTTCATCTTAATAAGTTTTTATTCAACGAATCAAACATTTAAACCTAAGCAGTTACTACAATATAAAAAATAAATATTACATTTTATTGTGTAAAAATAAAATGTCAGTAACAGAATTTAGCAGATGCAATGTAGAGAAAAAGTAAGGGTATTAATTGCCACCATTTTTCAGTGTAGAGAGTCAAATGTTACTACAAACATTTATAAAAAAACTAAATAAAACTTTATTATACTTGGAATTTTATAGTAAACAATGAAACTAAAAACAAAAGCATAAATAAGAATTATGAAGGAGTCATCTAGACTAAGTAAGATTTGATCTTTCGTGTCAGAGTATGAATACCTACTGTCTGAAGTTAAAAATCAATAAATGTAACTAGAAAAGAACCATAAAATTATTTTTTAAAAAAACAATTCTGTAGTGTGCACTGCCATGTACATTAGTTGATTTATATTAAAAACCTGTAAAGAAGATTGTTAATAAAGTTAATCACTAAGATGCTAATGTAAAAATAATAATTTTATTAAAGTAATGAAATAATATGAAATATTTTTATTTCTAATTTTAGAGCTTTTTATATTATTATACTATTTTTTATTTCTAAAACATAACTTTATATTGAACCTTTTCAAAATTTATTAGAATGTTAATGTCAAGAGGGTGAAGATTTTAGCTTTTAGGTTAATTTTTCAGAACATAAAATAATGATTGGCATATAGGAGATGAACATTTCTTCAGTGAATGAAATTTGAATTCAACAAACAATTTTTAAATATCTCTTACATAAAAGGCAATATTTTAGTTTGGCAACTTCAAGTCTTATTGCTCACTGTTCTTTTTTACAAATCGTCATTTGATTCCATTTTAACAATTTAATTTTATCCCTATTGTTCCATGACCTTTTGCCTCACGTGGTTTGCAACCATGGAAACCTAAAATACACTAATATTATATTTGACTTTTGAACACTGCAGGATGAGTAAGAACTGCATCAAGAGACTATTATAGATGGAGGTAAGAGCATTTATGAAAACTTGGTGTATCATACGGCTAGGAGGATATTTTAAATGTTTAGAATATAAAATTTGAGGGGTAAATAAATTAATTAACTTAAAAATCTGTTAACTATTTCATTGACTAGTATATTTCTTATTTAGAATATTTTATATTGTTTTATTCCACCTATGTTCTACATGTAATATCAAATTGTTAGATTCACTGTTTATTGAGCATATGCTATGCACTATACTGGATATTCTACATTTATTGCTCATTTACTCTTCACTAAAATCTTTTGAGGCATTGATAATCATATTTTATTGATGGTGGAAGTGAAGATTATAAAATATCTTTCTTGTGTTCAGTAAATAGACCTCCAGAAAGACTAAAATCTGGGACCACGTTTTCCACATACTTATGTGCACATGTGTCCATCAACAATTCTGCCTCCAGTCTATTTTGGTTCAGTTCCGTACGTTCAAGAAAAATATTACTTCACTAAAACTATTATTTAACAACTTGCCAATAACTATCATGTCTATTGTAGATGATTAGAGACATTTATACAACTTAAAATATGACATGGGAAAAATATAGTTAAACATATTAGGACATTTTAGTTGTTTTTGGAAACCTTATCATTACCTTTTTGTGAAAAATTTATCTCTCTATATCAGTATTACTTTGACATATTAATTTATGATATATTTAAAAAGAAGAGTCAGATAAAGTAAAGCATAGAGCCACATGAGATTTTATGTTAGAGTTACTATCATGAAAATCATTCATGATGATAAATAGGTCTGCAGAAATATGGTCAGGTGTCTAGAATTTATACTTCCCTGTGTTGTAGTCTACTAATCTTATTTAAAGCAGGTAATGTGCAAATACACACATTTGATATAAACCAATAAAACATCCAAAAAACATAAGGTGCAAATAACACAGCTTTTCAAAGAGTGGACCTTTTTTCAACCAGGGCATGGACCAAATTCATAATTAAAAAGGATTCTGCTCTATGGGTGAATTCTGCATTGTGACTGTGAACTCATGTCTGACACATCACACCTGTGATTTGGTAATTATCACTGACAAGTTTCTCTGCAGACCCAAATCCAGCCAATAGCTTATTTCTTCCCCACCTTCCTTGTCCCTGATGATTTAGAAGCAACGGTATCCCTTTCTGGAACTATTCAATGAATAAGTGGTGAGAGAATTTACAGATTAATGGTAAATCAGAGCTGGTGCAACATCCAGAAAAGACGTTGTTATACCATTCTTGATCAATTACTAGAAGTCGTCTGTTTGCTTTTTCATCATCAAGTAATCAGTCTCTAATTTGACTACTTTCGATCCAATTTCAGAGGAAGTCCGTAGACCTTTGATAACTGCAGCAACGATTAGAAGGTGCAGTTAGTGAGACTCGAAGAATCTAAAAAACACATAATAAACTGGGGACTTATCTTTAGTGACTTGTATTTATTTTGTTAAAAATAGCTTTTCAGTGAAAAGAATAAATCTTTTCTTGGATAACTGACAAATGGTTTAGATCGCAAATTTGCTTTCAGTAAATCCATAAAAGAAAAACAATCCCTCATGTTTCAGAAGAGTAACAATAGGTTAAACAATAAGATTTGGATCTAATCCCTCAGCAGCTGTACAAGGAATAAATATCCCTGACCTAACACTATATTTTTAAAAATTCTCTTTGGGAAGATGTAACGTCCATCTTATTTCAAAGAACGTTTGATTAATTTCTGTATGTTGTGCAAAATTGCTTCTGAGTACCAACCTTCTCTGTGAATTAAATTTGTAAATATATACATGTATACATTTTCTTGTGTGTAAATTGATAATGGGAACACAATGCCAGAAGCTTCAATGTTCTTATTTACATGGCAATATTATAGACAATATTTTCATTCTTAATATTTAATCTTATTGTACAAAATAAACTGATACCAGAAGAATACCATACATAAAAATGTCACTGTTGATTTATACAACTATTGTTGACTATTTTCTCCTCTCAAAATTCACAGAAAGAAAACAGTTAACAAACAAGACAAGTTTCTTTCTAAGGGTTCTTCGGTAATAACCTTCTGATAGTTACTCTATCATTATGTTTTCATTTCTGTCTGAGTTACAGAAAACCCTACTACTATAACTTATACTAGGCATAAGCTTATTTTTTCCATGTAAAACAAAACCTCATAAGGAGGTTATTCAGAGTTGGTAGTGTGATTTAATAATAAATTTGTAACTTGTTATTCTTTATCTTTCTGTTTATTTTTACCCTGTCATAATCACAGGATTATTGATGAACATTGAAGCACATTGCCTCAATTAAATTAAGAAAAAAGAAAAGCCCCAAAGGAGGTTAGATTCTCCATGGGGTGCTTCTCGTAGCTGATCTCAGCTGCAAAGGAGTCTTGGAAGATATCTGTTTTAGTTTTACTATTTTTTTAGTAGAGGAAGACAGGGAAATTGATTTAAAAATAACTTCTGGGGAATTATTCCAATGCACTTCATAGTTATTAATCAAAATAGTATTCTTTTAGTTAAAAATGAATGAGTCATATTAAGAAGGCAATTGAATACTAGAGACTTTTTTCTTACTAGATGCGAAAAAATTGTTTTTATCTTATTTCTAGTATGGTAGTAAATGTACTTGCATATGCTTATATTTTCCTGTTCATTTAATTTTAATTTATTTACTTACTTACTTATTTACTTACTTATTTTACAGAGACAGAGAGAGAGAGAGTCAGAGAGAGGGATAGATAAGGACAGACAGACAGGAACGGAGAGAGATGAGAAGCATCAATCACTAGTTTTTTGTTGATGTTGCAACATCTTAGTTGTTCATTGATTGCTTTCTCACATGTACCTTGACCGTGGGCCTTCAGCAGACTGAGTAACCCCTTGCTGGAGCCAGCGACCTTGGGTCCAAGCTGGTGAGCTTTTGCTCAAACCAGATGAGCCCGCCCTCAAGCTGGTGACCTTGAGGTCTCGAACCTGGGTTCTTCCGCATCCCAGTCCGACGCTCTATCCGCTGCGCCACCGCCTGGTCAGGCCTGTTTATTTTTGTAAATACCAATATGTGTTATAGGATCATTATTACAAACTTTTTTTAGCTTCTCAGAAACAAAAATCATCACATTTATTTTTGTCTTTCTTATAGCACATAACATTGCTCCAGGTAATTTTAAATACCCAAACTCTGATTAATTAAATTAATAAATATTTTAACTGCATTTAAATTATCCAGAAATAATTACTTGAGGTAGTTCAAAGGAGAACCTTTATTTTACTACAGATATTATATGATTAAAATAAAACTTTAAAAATACGAGTAATATTTTATATTTACATTGAAATAATCTATTTGAAATTAGTTTTAGAGATACTTCCTCCTGTCACTTGACCTCATTTTATTTTGTTACTCATTGTAGCTCTAAGGCCATATAGACATTATAGGCAAAAAGTCGATATTGACTTTTAGTTTTTAGGTTCCCAGATAGCTTGGGGTTAATTTCTGCTCTTTCCATGTCACTATCAAACCAAACTGCCCTACTTCATTTCATCTCCAGGAGAATACGAAATGGACTGTACCAATTAAAATGTTAGAAATGCTTTTGCACTAAAATCCTGAAGGATGAGGAACTGAAATGTTTAAGGAAAGAATGAATGAGAATTTGGACACTCTTAAATGTTCACATATCTCCTACACCATTTAGTATGGCAGGCATAGATACAGTGCTCTTAGATATAGCATATTTCTATATTTAGACAGCTAAGAAAGATCTCCCATTTTTTAAAAGATTTATTGATTGATTTTAGAGAGGGGAGAGAGAGAGAGAGAGACAGGGGTTGAGGAGCAGGAAGCATCAACTTGTGGTTGCTTCTCATATGTGCCTTGACTGGGCAAGCCTGGGGTTTCGAACTAGCAACCTCAACATTCCAGATTGAAGCTTTGTCCACTGTACCACCACAGGTCAGGCAGGATCTCCCATTCTTAGCACTGGAGAAACAACAATAACAATAAAACTATTGCTCCCACCCTCTGACTTTTGTTGATGAATAAAATGGTAAGATTTTAGAATCATAAGGCATAAATAACTTAAATTTAGGATTTGGGATAGATTTACTTAGAGTAGACTTTTTGATTTAACTTTTACCTTAGGCCACTCATATTAAATTGAAGTAGGCTAAACTTATCCAAAAGGGAAGACTAAGGAAAAGCCCATAGAGCTCATCAACATTTCTGATTTTATTCTGTGTGGGAGGAACATGTCCTTTGGAGATGGCCATGGCCATATGATTTGTGCTGCCCAACAAAATGTAAACTAAAATGATGCCTATTTTCTGAGTGGAGCATTGAAGAGTCGTGAGCTTATCCTCGTATTCTTCCTCTGCCGCAGCGACAGGGACAGTGCATGTTAACATAGAATCCCGTTGTTAACATAGAATCAGATTAGCCTGAAATGATGAGTCAAAACTTAGCAGACAGCTGCATTGAAGAGTCACCTAGACAAAGACTTATTTTTGTAGTAAAGTCTAAGGTGAGGAATACAGTCTAAGCTTAATATGGGCTGCATATAGACCTTTTAAATAAACATAAAAAATTAGGGAAACTCCTCTCTCTCTTCAAGCATTGTAAAGCTGAAATTTCTTTCTGGAACCCCTCCTCAAGGAATGATTGGGCATGTGGATGTAAATTACAGCATAGAAAAGAATCAATAATATTGCAATAACTATGTATGGTGCCGGCTAGGTACTGGAAATATACTCTATCATATATCTAGTTGTACGCCTATAACTAATACAAAATAATATTAATGTAAACTGTAATTGAAAAAGAGAGAAAAGATTAGAAAATGGGTTGATGATGAAATATTCTGGACTTCCATTTTTTTCTCACAACTCTCAATATTTACTCCTACTCATCTTTTCCACTTTAGTAGGCACTGGATGACAATAAGAAAACAAGGTGTTGTCCAACTCTTCTCCAGTCCCACTCAAATCAAATGCTGAACACCTTCAGCTGTAGCCTTACTTTTTATGCTCCCGACCAAGTTATGAACAAGGCAATAACCCTTTTTCCTACATTCACATTAATCTGTGTATCTTGTATATCTGAAAGAAAATAGTACCTTTCTTCCCATTGCAATACACTGTTTTCTTTAGCTTATGTTGTGTTTTCTTATTTCATTTGTCTAGAGTTCTGCTAGATATTCAAGATCAAATTCGGTTCATAGAAGAAAAAAAAATTCATGAGGGTAGAATATTTTACTGTTTTTGTTTTCTATTAATATATTTCCTATAGATATGGCAATGCTTCTTTCATAGTAGACAACAATAAATACTGGTTGAATTAATTGACTAATGATTATCAATATTAACTCTATATCTTCACATTTTGAACTGAAACCTAATATTCTGTTTAAAAAGTCAGATAAATACTGTTTTTTTTTAGGGATCTACATCTCATTTCTCTTTCCCCTGAATTTTGTCTGAAGTTTTATGCCAGATAAAATAAATGACACAACAATATCTGTCTAAAATAAAATGATATGAGTTTGCAAATTCTCCTGTAACTTTTTAACCTCCAGACTGAATGCCTAGAGGCATCAACTAAGTTAGTATTAAGTACAAATTTGCCGTGTTCCTTTGCTCTATATAATTTGCTGGAACATAAAGCATTGTAAAGAAGGTTGGTTTTATAATAACCCACATCAAGATTCCAATACTGTCTGACATTGAAATTGTATTGTGTTCATAGGCAAGTTTCTTCACTCAATTCAATAAAAAAGAATTGATTATATCCTTCAATTCATCAGGCAGTGTACTATAACCCAGGATTATAAAGATGTAGTCTTTACCCTCGAGAGTTCAATATGTAATAGAAAAAGCAGCCACATAACCAGATGATTAAAAAGGGTTTTAAAATATGATAATAGTGATTTAGTGAGGTATATAAAAAGTCAAAAGGGGAGAGTATCACCCAGCCTTAGAAACTTCTCAGTTGAAATTATACCCCATATGAAATGACCAGCAAACCTAGCCTAAATCTAAACATTTCTTGCTACTTCCAGAGCTGGTACTATAGTGTAGCTTAAGCTGTCATCATTTATTCTTTGAAAACAAGAAGGCTCAAATTTGTTGCTCTATATTATATTATCACAACTACAGCTATATTAATCTTAAAAATATAAATTTTGTCATTGTCTTCTGTAAACATCTTTAATAGTTTTCTGCTATACTTACAATAGAAATACTATTTCTGCTTTGGGCCCTCATGTCTTGGCAGAGAGTGTCTACCTGCTCACTAAACTCACCTTTTCTTCCTGGGTATACAATTAGATATGTCCAGATTCCCTCCAGTAATGTGTGGCTTTATGGTTGTGTTCTAAGTGATAGAATTTTATGACAACATAGATTTGGAAGCCATGTGTTGAAGATGGATATTTCTGGATACCTCAATCATTTTATGAAACAATGACACTCTCCATAACCTCAGCCTATCAGGAAAACTGGGATTAAGTTATAGATATTTCTGTTTTACCTATGAAATCTCCTAGAATCAATTTAACTAAAACAAAGACCCTACTTCATATGTTTCTTTCCAAATTTTCTGCCTCATCTATTATCACTCTTACACTTGTCCACTCCACTTCAGTCACACTGGCCTTCCTCCTGAACCTCAAGCATCCCAAATTTATCCCTAAATTAGGACTTTGCACATGCTTTCTTGTCTTCCTGGCATGCTATTCCTCTAAGTTTATAAATTACTTGTTCACTTTTTAGGTCCCTGACCAAAGTCACCTGTACAGAAAGATTTTCTTGACCACTTTCATTTTAAAATAGTTACTCCATCCATCATGTCTTATTCCCTTTCTGCACTTTGTTTTTCTTTGTAGTATATTATAATCTCTTAATGTTAATTTATATCTTTAGAATTTTTTAATAGTATGATTCCAGTTAGCAAAATTATACTATATATTTGTTCGAATTTTGTTTGCTTTTTATTGCTAGAATATAGTTCAATAAGGCAGGGACCCTTTCAGTGTTTACCATTTTAGCACTAAAAGAGTATTTGAACAGGGTAGGCCATTGGTAAATAACAGCTGAATGGAGACTGAATGAATGTTGGTGTTTAGGTATTTAAGATGATGATTCTTGTATAACCAGGGCACAGTTTTGGAAATAGATGCTGGAAGTGATGTAGAGGTCCTGGCCAGATGTGAAAGCAGTCCAACAATATGAGACTGTCCATATTCCTTTATTCAAAAAATGGTTACTGAGCACCAGACTAAGCCTTGATAAATTCTAGGTGGAATGGTATCTCAGGCAATGTCTCTGCCTTATGGAGCTGATATTCTAATATAAAAGAAAAAAGGGTAAACAAATAAATTTAAGATATCATAGTGATTTTTTCACATTGACAGAAAAATATTGTATAGAATGGAGAGTTCTGCACCATGTGCCAATATTTTCATATGAAGTAGGGGCAGAAACATGAAGGAATATTCAATATTGAATGAAGATCAAGAGAAAATGGTATGGCTGAAATGAATTAACCTCCAAGGAGGAAGAGTTTTGGGAATCAGACCCCTAGTTCTGGGCCAGGTTATTTTCTCAACTAGACCTCACAGCTGCTCAGAGCTGGGTTTCTACCATAAAAAGAGTGAGTGGCTAGGACTTGCTTTACATGGTGCCAAACTCTGCATCTCCCCACTTCCCTAGGGAAAGAGCCAGTATGTCTGTTTATTGGACAGTTTACAGGGCACAATCCCAAAATGTCAATCCTAGCATGCAGTGAAAATTTGTATTAAAGGAGGTAGGTACCTATTTGGGAAAACAGTGAAAATGGAATGAAACACTGAAACAATTATGAACGTATATTTATATTTTCCAAACAGCTGTGACTGCTGTCTTGCCTTCATGTGTATAATCTTGCACTCTGTCTTCTCTGCTTATTATTTTATAAATTTACCTTTTAAACTCTGGGAATAGACTGTCTGCTATTTGAATGCATGGACTACAAATGTAAACACTTTTTAAAATGTACCTTCC
The DNA here is from genome assembly GCA_037038555.1 of Rhynchonycteris naso. Lineage (NCBI taxonomy): Eukaryota > Metazoa > Chordata > Mammalia > Chiroptera > Emballonuridae > Rhynchonycteris > Rhynchonycteris naso. The sequence continues at coordinate 285,553,689 of CM072996.1, read as the reverse complement.
CAAGCAAAGTGCACTGCACATGCCAGTCAGAATTATCTATTAAATTAATTCTACTTATTCAAGAGTATTTGACCATGTTTTTCAAAACTCTTCAGCTCAGATTTTTCACCCCCTATTATACTTAATTAAATTTTTAAAAATGTGAAAAAAACCTCTCTTAATTCTTTGAAATCTTTTTTTCCTCACAGATAATTTATATACATGTTTGTGTAAGATTCCTTTTTTAGTGATTCTGACTGCCAAACTTCATGCTAAATTAAGCAGAAAGCTATCCTGTGGTGCATATCTGAGTTGCAGGTGCAGGAATTTAGTGCTTAAGTAAAGGTAAGGGAATGGGTGATAGCCATGGATTATTGGAAATGTACTCACTTTCCTGTTGGATTTGAAATATGATGTAATGCACTCAAGAATATAGATTTGGAAAAGTCAAATTTAGGAGGATTTTAAACATTTTCAGAAAAAAATAATTTTACAGGAGTCTAGTCCCATGAAGAACAAATATCCATTTTCATTTATCCTCTTCAATTGTTTAGTTTGATAGCACCATCTTTGGAATGATGGATAATTCCACTCTTTTTTCCATTTCTAACTCTACTCTTTATGAATGCATTAAAGAGAATAATGAAAGCAGCTGGGTTTGATGAGGATATTTTTAAAAGTTTCAAAACTTTTCTTACATTGCTAAATTTAGGTTTTAGTCAGACTTCACATAACTTTGTTTGGAATATATTTAAGGTGAAGTAAGCTCTTTCATGCATCAAAACCCCAGAAGTATCAAACTTAAAACCACCAGGTCAGTAAAATAGTACAGTCATGCACTGCATAACAACATTTTGTTCAATGCAGACAAATAAATATACAATAGTGATGTCACAAGATTATAATAGAGCTGAAAAGTTCCTATCACTTGGTGATGTTTTTTGCCATTTGTATGGCCAGTAGCCGCTGCCATCGTGACCATTCACATGGAGGTTCCTGTTAGATTTGGGCAGATGGCAAAAAAACAGTGGAGGCAAAAAATGGTGGACCATTCCTTTACTCTAGCCTCATAACCGGCCGGAGAGTAAAAACACACAGGGCACAAAAACCCACTCACACATTCTCCAGTAACACAACCAGGAGAATCTTTTCCAGTTTTTCCTAGAATCAAAGGCTCCCACCAGTCTAAGTCACCTCTGGATCCCTATCTTCTTCTTTTTCTTCTCCTTCTTCCTCCTTCTAAAAAACTACCTGGGCCCACAAAGAACCCTCCTCCAGCAATATGAGCATAACAATGGCCCTTTCCAAGCAGGAAAGTAATTAGCAGTTTCACCTGGGCAGCGCCATTCATGTGGGCTCATGAATTCATGGTAATGCTGTATAAACAAACCTAGCTAGTCATATAAAAGGATAGTACATATAATTATGTATGCAACACTTGATAATGATAAGAGACTATGTTATTGGTTTATGTATTTATTCTACTAGAATTTATAGTTATTTTAAAGTATACTCTTTCTATTCATTAAAAAGTAAAGTTTGCTGTAAGACTATGTTGTTACATCAGCAGCAGCCTTATATTATACTTTGTGTTTACCACATCTCTTGAGTGTATCACTTTCTCTGGTGCTTGAATTAATCTCATAATTTTTTATAAATTTAGGGTAGCTTAAGTGTACAGTGTTCATAAAGTCTATAGTAGTGTAAAATAATGTGCTAGGCCTTCACATTTACTTACCAGCTCACTGACTCACTCAGAGCTACTTCCAGTCACAAGCTACATTCATGATAAGTACCCTATACAGGTGTATCATTTTGCATCTTTTATATCAATTTTATTTTATTTTTTCTATATTTAGCGATGATTAGGCACACAAATAATTATTGTATTATAATTGTCTCCAGTATTTATTGCAATAATAGCTGTCCAGGTTTGTAGCAGAGGAGCAATGTGCTATATATATCATATAGACTAGAATAGTGGTAGGTTATAGTTTTTCTAGTGAGAGGGTGTTAGTTAAAGGTGATTAACTCATGTCAGTTTTGTAAAACAGTTTATATTTCATTTACAATTTTGGACACATTTTACAAAAAGTGGCCCCAAGTTAAGTTTTGCTAGATTTCTCAACCCTTTAATTAACAACCTGTATTTTTCATACTTTGAGAGCTCCTGTTGCATGTGACTAATTACTTATTGGTGCCTCCAAGTATAGGCAAGACCAATCAGGGACTCTCTTTATATATTTTAACAACAACAAAAAGAAATTTTGTGTGTTTGCACAATCAGTTTTAGAAGCTCAAGAGCTTTAGGTTTCTTTCTTTTTTTTAATGGTCCCTACTTTTTATTTTAATTATTTTTATTTTTTATTTATTCATTTTTTTAGAGAAGAGAGACAGAGAGAGAGAAAGAAAGGGGGGAGAAGTAGGAAGCATCAACTCCCATATGTGCCTTGACTGGGCAAGCCCAGGGTCTTGAACCGGCGACCTCAGCACTCCAGGTTAATGCTTGATCCAATGCGCCACCACAGGTCAGGCCAAGAGCTTTAGGTTTCTCCACCAAGATTAAGGCTATCTCATGTGACAATTTTAATGGTGGGTAAGAATGTTGAACAATCAATATAAACCATTTTCAAAAATTTTCTAGAGCCATCAATTAAAAGGCAGAGATAGCCTATGTAAGTATAAGTCCCTTCAACACAAATAAGATGAACTTTGTGTTAATGTTTTTGACAGATTAATTTAAAAGTTGATTAAATTTTCAATATAAGAATGTTATCGTATATTAAATTCAAATGACCTTTTCATTTAAGTTTTCTCTTCACTTATCTGTAAAACAAAACAAGAAGATTCTACAAAATGGTTGTGTATACTTTTATTTCTTTATTTCTAACACTGATTCGTAAGCCAGATTTCATGCAGAGCAGAGAATCCACGTAATTTTGACACTTAAAGAAATTACAAACAGTAACATTTTGTGTTTCACAATATAGATAAAACTGTTCACGAAACACATAGATTGTATTAAATTAAACTATGTATTATTTTCTCTTTAAATTCTCTTGAGATAAAAGTTAGAGCAAGAATTAAATATGGCACTTATTGCTTATTTAAATTTTGTTTCAATTTCATAGGACATTACTGTTGGCTAGCTAAATAATCACAATGTTCTCAGGTTGATGGTGCTTGTGTTTAGAACATTTTAAATATGATTTTTTAACATGTTATTATTGGTTTCAAGTTTTTGAAAGTTCAAAGTTTTACATACTAACATTTTGAGAATAGTTTAGAGTTACCAAGAATAGAAATACTAGAGTCAATAATCTGAAAGGTTTAAAAATGCTATCAGAGTGAGTAGAGTCACTGGAAAAAAGGTCACTTGCTAGGTGTTTTCTCCTCTTTTCGTCCTATATATTTATTTTACTTAGTTGAAATTAGTAAAGATAACTAAGTAAAAATCTTTTTTGTTATACTTTCTGAATTGGTATTTTAATTTGGTTTTGTTTGTTACTTCTCTTTGAATGAGTATATAGTGCCTTTTATCAGCATCATTATGGGACAGTTCACTGGTTCCTAGGGATAAATACACAAACACTTACAAACGCACATTTGTTATGCTTCTGGGTTTTTTTTGTTGTTGTTTGTTTAAAGACATAGAATTCAACAGAGCAAAAGTAATTGTAGTCTTTTACAAGATTTGTGTTACATATAGAATATAGCTGATACAGATTACTCCTGTTTTGATATGAGATATTTCTGAGTTGATCAAGTCAAATTCTTGCTACACCACAGCCTTTTATAATCATGACTCCATTATGTTCAAGAACAAGTACGATCATTTATCTACTTGCTTCCATTTAAAAATAGTTTATAAAAATTATTCTGCACATAATTTTTATATATTATCAGAATGAGCTGAGGTACATCATTATTCAGGGAAAGTTAGAGAATTAAGTGTCCAAGGTATATTTCTACCTTTTTATTCTAGTTTCTCAATATCCTTATTTTACCATATGATCATGTGTTACATATACATTTATACACATATATAATAATACTGTTAAACTTGTGTTTCCTCTTTCTCCTAGCTGACAAAATGTTAAAAGACCAGACTCTTTACTATTACATTAAGTATAGAGTTAGAACATTTATGTATGATACATTGCAGAGACCAACTTTAGTATAAGTTGATTTTCATTATTAATATTGTCTGTGAGAATATAGTAGGCTTTATTTTTCTCTTTGTAGAAAAGATTTAGATCTTTGACACTAATATTACATTTTATAAAGTTACATTTTTCTGGTAATAAATTGAATTGAACATTAAAATCTTTTTATTCCATTTAAAGTACTTTATGTTTCATAATTCAATTGAGTTAATATATAATGTTACTTTTTTAGTCATAGACATTTTTTAGACATATAAAGCACAATGTCCTATGCTGACTAAAGAAATGATTAACATTGTAAAATTTTCTAAAACATTGAATAAGTATACTTTCTTTTTTAAAATAAAGTGCCAAATTAGAGTTGCAAGTTTGACTTTTTATATATCCAATTTTATGTCACTAGTTCTTCTAAGCCATAATGGAAAATGATAGTGCTTTCCACTGCTGTTTTTTTTTAAGTGAACCTTAACATGAATTGATTTTTTTTCTGTAATAACATATTCTTTTAAACCATTAGGATACAAACTTAATTTAAGGCACCAACAAAATAAATATACATAAATTATTAAATGAATTACAGTATTTTAATTACTTCTGTTATGCATAAACTTAGAAACTGTACATTGTTATGTTCAATGTAAGATAATTAAATTATTTTACTTACTTACAAATTACCAAATTAAAATGTAATAAATAGAGGCAAAAGAAAGTGCTATACCTTTTCTTCTAAAGCAAACTTAAGCTCATACATAGATGCTGACAGAAAGATGTGGTAGGATCTGGGGATGACTTTCAAATGACTTATTCAAAGGGTAGTTACAAAGCATGAACAAGACTGCCCAAAACAAAGCTAGGTATAAATAAAACAAAAGGACCTAAAAGTGTTAAAATCCATAAAATAAATGAACCAATGAAGCTAAATGAGCCTATTATTTGCTGTAAACTTAAGTACAGGATATTCTTTAAAAATTTTTTATGTAACAATATAAAGAAATGTACTTGGGTTTTCTGTATAGTTTTGTTTTGCTTGACTTACCAATTTAACTTCTTGCCTAATAAGCAGTTCTAAAAGCTAGCATTATAGCTCTGAAATTTACTTTCTAAATTACTTCAATGGAGGCTATTTATATGAAAGTTATCTAATAAGCATTGTATAGTGTCTTAATGCAAAAATAGTAAATGAACTAAAGAGCACAGACAATGTGAAAAACTATGTAATATATTGTATTTCTATTACACTTTACATCAAACATTTCAGTATTTTTGATATTATGCCTCTATGGGTTTTTTGTTTGTTTGTTTGTTTTACAGGGACAGAGAGAGAGTCAGAAAGAGGGATAGATAGGACAGACAGACAGGAACGGAGAGAGATGAGAAGCATCAATCATTAGTTTTTCGTTGCCATTGCGACACCATAGTTGTTCATTGATTGCTTTCTCACACGTACCTTGACCGCAGGCCTTCAGCAGACCGAGCCACTCCATGCTGGAGCCAGCGACCTTGGGTCCAAGCTGGTGAGCTTTTGCTCAAGCCAGATGGGCCTGTGCTCAAGCTGGCAAGCTCGGGGTCTCGAACCTGGGTCTTCTGCATCCCAGTCCCATGCTCTATCCACTGCGCCACTGCCTGGTCAGGCTATGCCTCTGTGTTTTAATTCAGCAAACATTTCCTTTTATTGTTTTCCATCTGTTATACACCATATACTATATGATTCTTAAGTAAATCTTGCTTCTGCTGCAACGTAGTGATTGATAAGGAAGAAAAACACAATCACATATTATAATGCAGCCTTATAAATACCATCACATCAATATTATATCATAGTGATACATGAGTGTAAAAATAAATAAGTATACTTATAGACTCTTAAAATGTTAGTTTAAAAAATGAGGAAAGTGACATTACATTTATAATTACAAGCAATATAGAATAAAATTATAGATAAAGACCTGGGTCAGATTGTGTAAATTTGTAAAAATTGTAAAATTGGACTCAATTTTCAAACTCACAGACGAGTGAAAAAAGCATAAAACAGCTATAATGCAATGTGGTGATATACCCAATTGCATACAAGTAAACTCACATCTCAAAGGGTGAAGACAGAAACAAGGTCAACTTGTGAATTCTATATTGCCATGATGGCTACTGCTTCTCTATGATTTAGCTAGATGCACAGCAGGTCATTTAGTAGGTGTGTTTGCTTGTGTGCATAACATTTCGGGAGAGGCTACATGCAGCAATCATTCTTTAGAGAAGTCTATGTGGTGAAGAAAGCTCGGAATGAAATTTCCCCTCCCCCTTCGCCATCTTCTGTTTTCTATTGTTCAAAGTTTATCTTATGGGAATGTTACTTTCTGCCTTTGCAATCAGCATCATTTGGCACCTTATAATGTTGCTCATGGTGCCAGATCCAGTGTTGTCTGATACACTGTTCCCTTCAACATCTAGAGGTTGTGTGACACTGAAAATTCCTGGCACCATGATGATTTAGCGGGGATACACATTAGAAGGAGTGATTGATCAGCTCCCTCTACTCTGTTGGACAGGTTTGTAGGTGGATGGAACATGAGGACAAAAGAAGACTACTGGGAGAAATTGAGGAGCGCTGTAAGCTTTTTGCCTTAAAATAACCTTTCCTTTCCTGGCACTTTCAAGACGAGTGATTGATCAGCTCACTCTGGTGTTTGTAGGATGGGTTTGTAGGTGGATGGAACATTAGAACAAGAGAAGACCATGGGGAGAAATTGAGGAGCCATGTAAGCTTTTTGTTTTGAAACTGCCACCCCTTCCCTGGCACTTTTAGGATGAGTGATTGATCAGCTAGTGTTTGCTGAACAGGTTTGTAGGTGGATAAAACATTAGTACAAAAAAAACAAAACATTACCACTGAGAAAAATTGATTAGTCATGCAAGTGTTTTTGTCTGAGATAACCAACCCCTGCCTGAAATCTCATTTTTCAACTACAATTCTTTTTGGAAAGCATTAACATTGTACATATCTGTGTCCTTCATTGGGCTGAGAGTACCTGAGGGAAAGAACTCAATGGTTTATTTATCTTTGTATTTTCAGGGACTGACACAGTTCCTGATACAAAATTCACTCACAAATAACAAGACTTATTATAAGCAATATAGGAAAATATTTTATAAGAATAGCAACATTTAAGACAGTTTCTAAAACAATTCATTTTAATTTTGCTTACTCAAGTAGAGAATTTTCTTCAAGAACATTAAATTTATGTCCTTTTAAATTGAATGGTAGGTTGTTATTAGATTAACAATTTCAGGATTCACCTCTGATTAATACAGAGACCTAAGGTGAGCTCATAGCTCTTGTCTTCACAATCCAGAGTCAAAACCCAGACAAACCAGAGCTCTTAACAGGACATTTGTTTAGCAATAAGAACAATGAATGTGATTTAAATAGCAAATAAATTGAAATTAGTTTAATCCTATAATTATGCCCTGCAGTATCTGGAAAGGCTCAGAAGAATGGTTCATTAATATTAAGAATATTATTGAATAATCATGACTAGTCATGAAAACAAGAATATAATTTTTAAAAGTTTTTTACTTTTCCTACTGAACCTCTAATCAGGTCATCAAAGTCTGAATCTCTTGAAAAACTAATTGCGTTTTTACTACCTTTCTCTTAGCCCCACCTTCACTGTCTACACCTAACTGTAATGGGGCAGAAAAGCTAGCCAATACTTTCATTGGATACCTGTGGCTAAGGTGGCAGGTGGAGGGGAGCCATATATTTTTTTTATTGTGGATATCAAAGAGCAAAACTGGAAGGGGATTTTGCATTCTTCTGGACTTGTACCCTAGTAAGTTTCACTGGTCCTTCATAGTGAAATATCCACAGGTCAAATCACCCTTTTCTTCTTGGTGTTTTTGTGTCAACAAAGTTCTTCACTTTTTTCTTTTCCATTTATCCAAACAGCTTTCTCCTAAAAATGGTGAAGAAAGCATAAAATTAATGAGATTAGCCAGAGTGAGAGTTAGGTGAAGAAAATTCTGTGCTGTCTTACTTAGTCTATAATGAAAAAGCTATTAGATAAATTTAATTTAAATAATTTTATATTTGACACATCTTTTCAGCTGGTCCTGTAATGACATAGGAATTATTAACCCCCAAAACTGTTTTTGGCATAAGCTTTGCTTTATGCTTAAGAATTTTAAATGTTTTTTAAGGTTCTAACTTCTAAATGTAGACTTAACTTTTACTACAAAGTAGAATTATAAGTAGATTTTACATCCATATTTCTCAACATATTTGACTGCCTGGGTCCTATGATGCTAGTAAGCCAAACATTCTACTGCTTTTCCATTAAATATTCAGACTGACATGGAAATCAGGTTTACAGAATACCAGTATAATAAATAATAGGTTTTCTTTTGTTACCAACCAACTGCTTCTAATTTGCTTACTTAAACTTGACTAATATAAATTATAAGTAAAAGGTGATATTCATCATATAAGAAACTAAAGATCACTTAAAGACATGAAAACCCATGACACGAAATATTCTTAACTAACTGACAAATTGTTGACAACCTACTTGGAATTAGACATTGAGAAAATAGGTTAGTCAAACTGGAAAAAAGAAACAAAAAAGAAGGCTTCTCACCTCCCGGTTCCTGTATCAAGCATGAAACCTGATCACCATACTTTATCAGACAGGGTCAATCTTAAACCTGGTCAATCTTTTGTTCTCCATTTGGTCTTTCACTTTCTATATCAGTTGGGGAAATAATGTAGAAGAAAGAAACCTGGGATATGTTATAAAGCAATGTTCAACATTCCTTGTAGAGCCTCTTTAGAATGTTTTCTAGATCATGAATTAGGAGGCAAAGAAGCAGGAAGAGAGCTTTCTGAGGACCAAAGTTTCCTTAACTGCTTCTATCAAACTCACATGCCTGCAACAAGGCACCAATGCAATGCTGTTTCCTTAGCTATCTGGAACCTCACCTACAGAGACCAGCCTCTGAGCTTTTGAAGTGTCCACTATCCAGGTCCCCTTCCTAAGAGATATAAATTTTAGATTCTAATAAACTTAATTTAATCTATTCTCTTCATACAACCCTAAAGGAAAGGCTACTTCTTGCATTTGCTATCCCTGTATTACTGCCTTGTTTCTATTAATGCTTTTCAGTCCTTTGGTAAACTAACAATTTGTCATATGAAATTTTGTCTAAAGAACTTGTATGGTTCGTATACCCATTCCAACTGATGCATGAACTGTTGACAAAGGTGCCTCTAAACAATAAGAATATGGTAAAAAAAATTTCCTAAAGTAATTTTTAGTGAGATTTAAAGAAGTATTCCCAAATCAATATCTTGATCTTAATACCCACTATAACACTGCCTATTGAAATCTCTGTTTTAAAGTTCTATTGGTGTCTCAAACTGATCAGACAAAAAATTAGTTTTGTCTTATGGTTTGCTCTTTAAACTCACTTCTTTCTGAGTCTTTTCTTTGCAAATAAATAACATCATTATCCACTTATTTAAATCAAATATCTGGTGATTATTATTGACTAGTTCTTCCTCGAGTTATATATTCAATCAATCACTAAGTATGTAATTTCTATACTTAAATAACTCTAAAATCTGTTCATTTCTTTCCATCATTAATTACTATTTCCATCACATTCCTTGTTTGGTTTGTTAAGGGAGATTTCTAATTGTACTTCCTGGCTAGAGGTTTATCTCAAATCATTCTCCACTTTGCATTCACCACACATTTAAAAGTAAAAATTTAATCAAATAAAATCTCTATTAACCTAAAGTCAAAATTAGTCTTTCATGATCTGGTAACTGCTTACCTTGAAAAAAAATTGTATTTTTATAGCTTTCTTATTATAAGTCTACCACAGTACCACAAACATTGATGATAAAGTATTAATAATTATTTTATAAAGTTTCAACATGAAAGATTTGGAACTACTCTTTTCTGGTTGAACATAATACTATTACTAATTAGACTTTCAAATCACTGTTACAGAAACAAGTATCTCAAATGTTTGTAATTATTCTTTGCCCAAAACTGACCTCTTAGGCTCAAAAACACCCATATTTGAAGTTTCAAAAAAAGACAACACAGTTGGAACAAAATAGTTATTTTTGTGGAAGTTTTTATAGGCTGCCTGGTTTTGAATCTTAGCTGAATCACTTACCTTATGTGTGGACCTGGGCCACTTATTTATTGTGTGTATGTGTATTACAGTATTAATTTATAAAATAAAAATAAATATATTTACATCAAATGACTATTAGAAAATTAAATTGGTCAATATAGCATTCAAAACATTGACAAATGACCTTAATGTTATTAAATGTGCTGCTCTATCTAACTTTATATACTAAATGTTTACATATGGATAAATATATATAAATACACAACAAACACAACCAATCTTCAATACTCATATTAGTCAACCCATCAAGGGTATTGCACATAGGCGCTCATTCTGTGCTTCTTACAATATTTTCTCCACTTGACTTCTAAGGTCAAAAAAAGCAACCTTTGTTTGCTTTTCACCCTATTTTTTTGACTTTCTTTTATCACTTTTTTTTTCAGGAAAGAAAGGTATATTTATTTATTTATTTATTTATTTTTAAATTCATTTTAGAGAGGAGACAGAGAGAGAGAGAGAGAGAGAGAGAGAGAGAGAGAGAGAGAGAGAGAGAGAAGAGGAGCTGGAAGCATCAACTCCCATATGTGCCTTGACCAGACCAGTGCAGGGTTTTGAACTGGCGACCTCAGTGTTCCCAGGTCGACGCTTTATCCACTGCACCACCACAGGTCAGGCCTATATTTATTTTTGAAGCTATAACATATACTTAAATGTTTTGTTTTTAAAAAATACACCATCAATTTTAAAATTAATTTTTAAATATATTTGAGCTTCTTTATGTACTATATTAAAAAATTAAATGGCATAATAACTTGCTAAATTTAAAAATCAAATTTAAGTGTAAATTTAAAGTATACTTTTAAAAATAAAATATATGTAAAGTCGGTTGTTATTTCTGGTTTCTTCTCCCAGGTTTTACTTCAAATTTTGTGAGTGCTCAAACTCAGTACTTGGTCAACTTCTGTTTTCTATGCCTATTATTCTATGGAAATTAACCCAATCTTTTACTTTAAATCTTATGAATATATTGGACTCAAATTTATAACGACATTTTGGATAGATAATTTAGGTACTTGAGAACTATAATTTAACTTATGAATTGGATTCATATCTTCTATATCACACTTACTCTGAGATGTATGTTCATTTCTCTTCATCTATCTTTATCTCTGTGTTTCTCTATCTTGAGCTCCTTCTCTGATTTATTTTTTGCTAGACACCCAGTTAAATTTCCCAGGTGAAATATGATTATGATATGACTATATTGTAATGCAAATTAGACCATCTTAAAAGTTATGCATAAATATACTTCAGCAAATGATTTATACAGAATTATCACTACTCTCTTACAGTATGTATTTCCCCTCTGTTAAATTATTTCCACTTTCTAGGTCTTATAACATTTTCATCATCAGTGTATTTGCTGCCCAAAGAAATACCTTTATTAATATAAGGCACAGAAATATTAATAAAATTTAGAAGTAAAGAACAAGATGCTTTTCCATAAAACACTAAAATAAATACTTACAACTGTTTATATTTCATTGGCCTAAAGACATGTTCACTTTCTACTGACCATAAAAAAAAGTGAATTTACCAAAATATCAAGACAGTAGATGACAGGATTCAGAGGGATGGCTTCATATAATTAAATCAACTATTAAATAACTCAGTGTTGTTTTCATTTTAGGTAGTGCCTATTTCTAATTTAACAAAACATTATTTTTATTTTCCTTTAGATAACTTTTCTCCAAACATTGGTGAGAAAAAAAATTAGGACCAAAACTGTCAGTGATCTTTTGAATCTATTGGCCTTCTAAGTTGAAAACTAAATAAGCCTACAATATACCAGTCTGCTTTCATGTCGAACATTTTCCCAAATCATGAATCAAAGTGTACAGCCTAAAAACTGCTCTCCAATATGCATGCATACATCTTGACTGTAATATTAATTAGACTGACAGGAACTAGATATCATTTTGGAAGGGACTAGAACATGTAAGTTGAATTTTAAAGGCATAGGACAGAATAAAATTACCTAAAAGTTTAATGATACAAATATTATTTCCAATTTTTGTTCCTTCTGCTTCTTCTACTCTATGTACTCTAAAATGTAAAATACCTTTGTAATCACTCTTAACTTATTTGTTTATGGTTCAAGCTAAACTAAATTTCTAGATATATAAATGTTATAGTTATTTATAGTGCTAGAAATCAATATTTATGAAATTATTTTTAACATTCAGTGGAGTTAAGAAGCCAGTGAAAGGAAGAAAAATACATTCATTGCTCTGACATCCTTTTTTAGTGAAATAATGTAGACTTTGGAAATTAAAGTTGAGGGTTCCAGTATAGATTCCGCTTTCAAACATTCATGGAAAGAAAGCTGCCTAATTATTAACAAGTGTTTCCTTCTTCAAGTAAAAAATAGGGGTAAATACACTCTCTTGACATGCCTTTTAGGATTGCTATAGAAATGAATGTTTATAAAATTGTACGGCAATCATTATTTATAACATGCTAAATTATGAAATGTTAAAAATAATTGCAGGAGAGAATTGCTATGAAGTCAAGTTGTAAGAATTGTGAGTTATTGTTAAGTGGTTACTTAGGCAAAATTTCTTTCCTGGAAAATAGGACTTGCTAATGTCAGGGCAAGAAAAGAGATTTTTGGGTGTCTTTAAAGCATATAATGGCAAATGCTACATTTTATTTGGAAAAATAATTGATCATTTGTCAAAGGGTATTTCTTTCTTTTCAGGCTAATTTGTATAGTATATTATTTTCTTTCCATGTGAGAAAAATCTGAGCAAGTTTGTAGCATAAAATTAAAAATAACAGACAACATCTTTAAGGTATTTTATTAACAACTGCAATTTTTGTCCACTACCAAAAAATGGAATCTCTGCTTTTATTTCTCAGGTGCTCCCTTGTCCAGCTTTTAGGAGCAATCTTGACCTTAAGCAAGAATATTTTAAGCAACTGTATCATATTGTGTTTAAGAGCACTCGCTTGGGAGTTACAAAGTGTATGTGATATACTACCTTTTTATTAGCATCTGTTTCAGTCAGGTGCATCACCAACAAATCATCCCAACACCATTACATTACTTACATTAACAAGTTGTAATTTCTTAGCTGAAAGTGGGCTGCAACTCAGCTAGAGACTGTTTGCTGCAGGTGCTTTCTCATTCCAGGACCCTGAAAAAAGTGGCTCTTTCTGACCATGCTCTTTTCATGGTGGATCTTAAAGTTCCCATTAGATACATTGTGTGTCGTGTCTGCTCATAATCCATTGGACAAGATGTCACATGGGCAAGCCAAACTAAATGAGGCAGGAATGGGCTCCTTTGCCACAGGATGCAAGGCAAATCACATAGTAATGGGAAGGGAAGGAAAAATTAGTGTAAGCAGAAGTAAAACAAAATTGAGAGACTCATAGATACAGAGAACAAACTGATGGTTGTCCGAGAAAAGGGGAGTTAAGGGCGATGGGTAAAAAGGGTGAAGAGGAATGAGACGTACAAACCTCCAGTTATTTTAAAACATTAAAAATTATAAATAGTCACATGTGAGTAACATATAACAAAGGGAAAATACTCCATTTTATCTTAAAAACTTCTTATGGTGACATGGTTATTGGACTTATTGTGGGGACCACATCGTAAACAATATAAATGTCAAGTCACTATGTTATACACTGGAAATGAATATAATATTGTTTGCCAACTACAATTTAATTAAAAACAATGTAAGAACTTTTATGCCATCTATCACCACATGTTAAACTGTCCTATTTCCTGGATTACCCAGGTGTTATTTATAATACCCTCTGCCAAACCTTTCATAGTTACTGAAGGAAAATTCTTAAGTTCAAGTAACAATATGTTTTTCACCTTCACCTATTAGGTTTCTCCCCATCTTCTTTTCTGAACTGGCCCAGAAAACATAATTTCCATAGTGTAGTTTATATATGTGCAATGTCATGCCCTTTATAGATGCTATTTCCTCTATTCTTATTATCCTTGGCACTGTCTACATATCTTACTGCTTATTCTTTGTATGGCTGGGACTTGTTCTCAACAAATGAGAAAGGAGAAAATGCTGCTGAAATCATGGGCCACATGTATTAAAAATATATCAGGCATTTTAACTCTAATGAATACTATAAAGATAATAGAAATATACAAAGAAGTGTCATAAAACTTATTCACAGTATAACAGATATGCAGAGCATATGGTCTTTAATACTTTTTATAATAATGTGGTTTTCTTCACAAAACCATCTTACTAATAATATGAAAACTAATTGTAGTGTTAAAATTTTAAATTAATCTAATCCAGTGGTTCTTAACCTTTTTTTTTTAAAGAGTCGTATTGAGAGTAAGTATTCTTTTTTATATATTTATTTATTTATTTATTTTAGAGAAGAGACACAGTGTGTGTGTGTGTGTGTGTGTGTGTGTGTGTGTGTGTGTGTGAGAGAGAGAGAGAGAGAGAGAGAGAGAAAGGGGGAGGAGCTAGAAGCATCAACTCCCATATGTGCCTTGACTAGACCAGTGCAGGGTTTTGAACTGGCAACCTCAGTGTTCCCAGGTCAACGCTTTATCCACTGCGCCACCACAGGTCAGGCTCTTAACCTTTTTTGAGGTAACAAACCCACCAGTTTTATATGAGCATTCACCGAACCCTTCTTTAGTGATAAATAAAATATGACTTTTTTTCCAAATTCAAGACATAGGTGTATGTTTTTTTGTTTTTGTTTTTTTTTACTGGTGCACAAAATGAGCCGTGCATGAATGTCACCTTGCTCAAAGAACAAAACCAATAAAGTGCATGAACTCACAGCAAATTACAGTATTACTTTATTCTGGCCTCCACGGCTGAGGCTTCTACGAACCCCTGAGACAGACTCATTAAACCCCTAGGGTTTGATAGAACCCAGGTTAAGAACCACTGATATAATCCAACAATGAGAGGAATACCTTTAAATAATATTTAATTTTACCTGTAAGAGAAATGCTCAGCCTATTATACATTTTCTCTTATCGTTTTCTCTGTTTCTTTACAAAACTTGGTCCACACTTTGAACTGCACTGCTTCAGAGAAGCTTTCATATGTTTGTACTTAGAAGAGATATAAAGAAATTCTTATAAAGGTCTCAATACCAGGAAGATTAACAATCCAATCAAAAAGTGGGCAAAAGAAATGAATAAACACTTCTCCAAAGAGGGCATACAATTGGCCAATAGACAGATGAAAAAATGTTCAACATCACTAATCATTAGAGAAATGCAAATTAAAACCACAATGAGATATCACCTTATACCAGCTCAGTCAGAATGGCGCTCATTAACAAAACAACACATAATAAGTGCTGGCGAGGACATGGAGAAAGGAGAACCCTCCTGCACTGCTGGTGGGAATGCAGACTGGTGCAGTCACTGTGGAAAACAATATGGAGGTTCCTCAAAAAATTAAAAATTGAACTGCCTTTTGACCCAGCCATCCCACTTTTAGGAATATATCCTAAGAACACCAAATCACTGATTCAAAAGCAGAAATGCACCCTCCTGTACATGGCAGCATTGTTTACAATAGTCAAGGTCTGAAAATAGCCCAAGTGTTCATCAGTGGAAGAGTGGATTAAAAAGCTGTGGTACAGGGGCAAGATGGCGTTGGAGTAAGTGGACGTACCGACTTCCAACTCTCAGAACCAAAGTGGATTATAACTTGATTTTAAGAACCATCATCTGAATAAACCAATGGTGAACTGGACTGAGGGGACTCTTCAACTGAGGAACACTGAAGAAGCAACATTGAGACTGGTAGGAAAAGCGAAAACACGGAAAAGGCTGCCCAGTTCCCCGGAGTGAAATGTAGCCCAGAGAGACTTGTGTGGTGGGAAGAGAGGTCAGCAGAAGGGTAGGGACCTGGGTCCCAGGAACAAAACCCCAGCCTACAGCCCCAGAGCCTAGAAGAGGCATTTGGACAGTATTTAGCTGGGAAACAGGTTAGGATACTGTTTGTGAGAAAGAGACAATAGTCTTAGACCCAGGATTCTTCTTAAAGGGATGGCTCAGAAAACCTCTCTCGCAACCACTCACCCGGGATTCTGGGAGACAGGGAGAGAGGAGAGGACTGGAGGCACAGGGAGAAAAGCTTTGAGAAACAGCCACCCTAACCCCTGGGCTGAGTCACTCCACAAATCTGAAACAAAATTTCCCCTGGAGCCAGCAAGGGGAAGCGGGACACCAGCCAAACAGGCTCTCCTGCAGCAATTAGAGCTCAGTCGCTTAGAAGGAAGGAGCTTCCAGGATTACAGTATGGAGTGTTAAGGTCTGAGCTGCAGTGCCCCCATCCACACTGCTGAGGGCTTGCTGGAGGGCGGGCAGCGGTAGGATGTGGAAGCACCATGCCGGTGGGTCCAGAGACTAAGCCAGCTGGCATGAGCTCAGTCTAGCCCAGTGAGGGCGACAGGGATTCGCGAAAGTGGTCCAGTGGCTACAGGCCCACCTGCGACCCCACTTGTGGGGAAAAAGCGGGAGCCGGAATGGGCAGAGATCCGCCACTGGGCTGGGGCAAGCAGGTGAGCAGCCACACATGGACTCCGAGGCTTGAATCCCTGCCCAAACCATCTTTGCCCACGGAGATGGGGAGGAAGCCGGCTTGCAGCTGAGTGCATAGCAGCAGCCCATCCCAGATGAGAAGCCGAGGTTGGTGGGGTAGGGGTGGAACCCTGGGCTAGCAGGTAAGCACACACCTGAAGCCCCTCTCGGCCAGAGGAACAGGTTGACAGGAACCCGCAGCTGAGCAAAAGTGCTCAGCCTTGCTCTCGGTGCCCAGGTTTTTGGCCTGAGTGTGGTGCACAGCCCCACCCAAGGGAGAAGGGCAAAGGCTGAGACCGGCTCAGGCTTATAGAGCCTGGTACGAGAACACAGGCCCTCCTGCAGAGGCAAGGCAGAGACCACAGCAGCAGCACCAGCATCGGCAGCACCCACACCCAACCGCCCTAGGCAGCAGCAGAAGGGGTGGCATGCCTGCAGACAGACCACACCTAGAGAACTCAGAGGCAACACCCTTTGGAATCCAGTAGTCAAATCCTTTGTAAAGCCAGTAGCCAAGGTCAGGATCACAGCCACCTGACCTGTGCAGGTTCTCATTAGATTCGAACAGTCGGTAATGAAACACAGGAGCCAAGAACTGGTGAGCCATCAGCTTTAATTCTAGCTTGCACCTGGCGGGCAAGCAAAAACACACACTGGGCTCCAAAACCCACACCTTCAGTGCTCACAAAGCTACTGACTTATCCGAGTTTCCTAGAATCAAAGGTTTCTAGCTCACCAGACTTATTCACCACTGTTTCCCATCTCCTCCAGCACAAACTCTTAACAAACCGGCTTCTCTCTCAGCATTCTGCCATCGTGACTGCTTCTCCTGGCCTCCATGTAGCCTTACTCTGCTCTCCTTTCTAATACCTCAGAAACCAAGAGAGAGCAAGCTCCCGGACTGCCCCAGTTTATAGCATAGAAAATCCAAACCTTTAATCCAATTATACATAAAGAAAGTCTCTGATACAAAGCCACCCATATGAGGCATAATGGGATTCCTCAGGAGAGTGCACCACCCTACATCAATCAGTCAAGGGTGTGGGGAAGTGCTTACTCTTAAACTAAGCCTTAGGCTATGACGACCAGGCCTGCCCACAGCCTGTTCCAGAACACACATTAATATCAACGAACTTCCATGTGGGCAGCGCCATCTTTAACAAAGTGAGCATAATATATTTTATCTGCCCAACACCCTTCTTACACACAGACAAAATTGGCAGACAGAGAAATGCAACCCAAATGAATCAAGAGAAATCCCCAGAGAAGAACCTGAATGAATCAGATATAACCAAACTACCTGATGCAGAGTTTAAAATAATGATAGTTAGGATGTTCAAAGAGCTTAGAGCAACAATGGATAGTCATTACAAACACCTAAATAAAGAGATAGCAAGTATAAAAATGGACATAGAAATAATAAAAAAGGATCAGACAGAAATGACAAATACAGTATCAGAACTGGAGACCATAATGGAAGGAATTAAAAGCAGGATGGATGAAGCTGAGGATCGAATCAGCAAGGTAGAGGACAAAATAAACAAAGACACAGAAGCAGAACAGAAAAAAGAAAAGAGATTCAAAAATTCTGAGGAAACTCTAAGGGAGCTAGCTCTGTGACAACATGAAGAGAAATAATATCTGCATAATAGGGGTTTCTGAAGAAGAGGAGAAAGAACAAGAGATAGAAACTTCGTTCAATCAAATCATAGTTGAAAACTTCCCTAAATTAAGACTAAAAAACGTTTCACATGTGCAAGAAGCACAGAGAACTCCATTAAAGAGAAACTCAAAGAAATCTACACCAAGACACATCATAGTTAAAATATCAAAGCTAAGTGATAAAGAGAAAAATTTAAAAGCTGCTAGAGAAAAAAAGGCTATCACCTATGTTGGGCAAATAAAATATATTATGCTCACTTTGTTAAAGATGGCGCTGCCCACATGCAAGTGCATTGATATTAATGTGTTTTGGGCTACAGGCTGTGGGCAGGTTGGGTCATTATAGCCCATGTCTTAGTTTTAAGAGTAAGCTTTTCTCCACACCCTTGAATGATTGGATGATGTAGGGTGGTGCACTCTCATGAGGAATCCTCCCATTATGCCTCAGATAAGTGACTTTGTATCAGAGACTTTCTTGTTTGTAGACTGGATTAAGGGTTTGGTTTTTCCACTATAAAGTGGGACAGACCAGGAGCTTGCTCTCTCTCAGTTCCTGGGATTAGTATTAGAGAGGAGAGCAGATTAAGGCCATGTGGAGGCCAGGAGAAGCAGCCAAGATGATGGAGTGCTGAGGGAGAAGCCAGTTTGAGCAGAGTTTGTGTTGGAGAAGGAGATGGGGAACAGAGGTGAATAAAACTGGTGAGCTAGAAACTTTTGATTTTAGGAAACTCAAATAAATCAGTAGCTTTGTGAGAACTGAATGAGTGGATTTTTGAGCCTATTGTGTGTTTTTGCTTGCCCGCCGGGTGCAAGCTAGAATTAAAGCTGATGGCTCACCAGTTCTTGGCTCAGTTGCTTCAATACCGACTGCCCGAATCTAATGGGAAGCTGCATGAGTCAGGCTACTGTGATAGTGGCTGCAACTACAGGCTTTACAACCTACAAAGAAGCCCTCATAAGGATGACATCCAACTTCTCAACAGAAACACTCGAGGCCAGAAGGGAATGGCAAGATATATTCAAATTAATGCAGAACAAAGACCTACAACCAAGACTACTCTACCCAGCAAGGCTAATGTTTAAAATTGAAGGAGAAATAAAGAGCTTCCCAGACAAAACATGCCTCAAGGAATTCATTAAAACCAAACCAATTCTGCAAGAGATGCTAAGGGGCCTGTTGTGAACAGTTCAAAGGGGAAAAACAATATATCAAAAGAAGAATACAGCTTTAGGGGAGCAAGATGGCGACGGAGTAGGCGGACGTACCAACTTCCAACTCCCAGAAGCAAAGTGGATTACAACTCAATTTTAAGAACCATCACCTGGATAAACCAACTTTGAACAAAACTAAGTGGACTCTTCAACCAAGGAACACAGAAGAAGCCACATTGAGACTGGTAGGAATAGCGAAAACGCGAAGAGGGCTGCCCAGCTCCCCAGAGCAAACGGCAGCCCGGTGAGACCCGTGTGGCGGGAGGAGATTTTGGCGGAGAGGGAGGGACCTGGGTCCCAGGAACCAAGCCCCAGCCTGCAGTCCCAGAGCCAAGAAGAGGCGTTTGGATAGTTTTGAGCTGTGAAACAAGTGAGGGAGCTCCCAGGCCTACAGTGTGGAATATTAGGTCCCTTCCTACTCTGCTGAGGGCTGCTTAATGTTTTGGGGCAGCAGGACGCTGAAAGGCGGTTTTGTCAGCGTGGGCAGAGGCCAAGCCGGTGGGAGATCGGTCTAGCCCAGAGGGTCGGAGGGTAAGCGCGAGAGCGGTCAGGAAGCTGCGGGCCGGCCTTTAATCCCACTTACGGGGACAAAGCGGGAGGCCAGGAACAGGCAGGCCCTGCGCAAGCCGGCCCTGACCGCGGGGACCGGGCTAGGACCAGGGACGGGCAGGGGCTCATGGCTGAGCTGACGCTACCAGTCCGCCCCCCCCCCCGCCGCCCGCCGGAGAAACCGCGGTTGGCCAGTATACGTGCGCGAGCGGGCTCCGAGCGCGGGAACGGGGTGGACCCCGAGACAGGCGGAGGCTCACAGCTGAGCCCGCGGCTGCTATCCCCATCCGGCCGGAGAAACCCCGGATAGCGTTAATACGTGCACGAGCGGGCTCCGAACGCGGGGGCGGGGTAGAGTCCGGGACCAGCGGAAGTACACAGCTCGGCGGAAGCCAGCAAACACGCCCGCCCCAATAAATCTTGGTTTCCGACCCTGCGCAAAGGGCCCTGGCCTCGAGGGCGGGGCTAAAGCTCCTGACGGGCAAAAGCTTACAGCTGAGAGCACGTCAAAAGCCCCGCCTAACCCGCAGAACTGTAGCGAGCAGGCTCCGACTGCTGGTTCTGGGCGGAAGTCCGGAAATAGGCTGGGTCCGCAGCTGAGGAAAGGTGCTCGCCTCTACCCTTGGTGCTAATCTTGTGGTTTCAGTGACAGCCCCTCCCACGGAGGAGAGGCAGAAATAACAGCAAAAGCCACAGTGGGCCGGCGCTGGCAACGCTCATACCCAACCACACTAGGCGCCGGCAGAGGAGGTGGGGGGCCTGCAGATAGACCACACCTAGAGAACACAAAGGCAACACCTACTGGACTCCAGTGGCCACAACTTGCTTATACACAGAAAAAATGGGCAGGCAGAGGAATGCAAACCAAATGAATCAAGAGAAATCCCCAGAGAAGGACCTAAATGAACCAGATATAACCAAATTACCAGAAGCAGAATTTAGAATAATGATAGTTAGGATGTTCAAAGAAATTAGAGCAACAATGGATAGTCATTATGAACACCTAAATAAAGAGATAACAACTATAAAAAATGAAATTGAAATAATAAAAAAGAATCAGACAGAAATGACAAATACAGTATCAGAACTGAAGACCACAATGGAAGGAATTAAAAGCAGGATGGATGACGCTGAGGATCGAATAAGCGAGTTAGAGGACACAATAAACAAAGGCACAGAAGCAGAGAAGAAAAAGGAAAAGAGACTTAAAAAATGTGAGGAAACTCTAAGGGAGCTTTGTGACAACATGAAGAGAAACAACATTCGCATCATAGGGGTGCCTGAAGAAGAGGAGAGAGGACAGGAAATGGAAACTTTGTACAATCAAATCAGAGCAGAAAACTTTCCTAAATTAAGGCTGGGAAACACTCCACACATTCAAGAAGCACACAGAACTCCATTAAGGAGAAACCCAAAAAAATCTACACCAAGACACATTATAGTGAAAATACCAAAGCTAATGGATAAAGAAAAAATTTTAAAAGCTGCTAGAGAAAAAAAGACTATCACCTACAAAGGAGCCCCCATAAGGATGACATCGGACTTCTCAACAGAAACACTTGAGGCCAGAAGGGAATGGCAAGAAATAATCAAAGTAATGCAGAACAAGAACCTACAACCAAGACTACTTTATCCAGCAAGGCTAACGTTTAAAATTGAAGGAGAAATAAAGAGCTTCCCAGAAAAAGAAAGCCTCAAGGAATTCATAAAAACAAAACCAATTCTGCAAGAGATACTAAGGGGCCTCTTGTGAACAGTTTAAAGGGAGGAAAGAATAGAGCAAAAGAAGAATACAGCTTTAAAGAATAAAATGGCAATAAACAATTACATATCAATAATAACCTTAAATGTAAATGGATTAAATGATCCAATCAAAAGACATAGGGTAGCTGCATGGATAAAGAAACAGGACCCATACATATGCTGTCTACAAGAGACACACCTTAAAATAAAAGATGTTCATAGACTGAAGGTAAAAGGATGGAAAAAATTATTTCATGCAAATGGAAATGAAAAAAAAGCAGGGGTAGCAATACTTATATCAGACAAAATGGACTTTAAAACAAAGGCTGTAGTAAGAGATAAAAGAGGACACTACATAATGATAAAGGGAACAATTCAACAGGAAGATATAACTATTGTAAATATCTATGCACCAAATATAGGAGCCCCGACATACATAAAGCAGACTTTGATGGATATAAAGGGCGAGATTAACAGCAATACTATCATAGTAGGGGATTTCAATACCCCTCTAACAACACTGGATAGATCCTCAAGAAAGAAAATTAATAAAGAAACAGCAGACTTAAAGGAGACACTAGATCAACTTGATTTAATAGATATCTTCAGAACTTTTCATCCTAAAGCAGTAGAATATACATTCTTCTCAAGCGCTCATGGTACGTTTTCTAGGATAGACCACATGTTAGGACACAAAAATGGTCTCAATAAATTTAAGAAGATTGAAATCATATCAAGCATTTTCTCTGATCACAATGCCAGGAAACTAGAAATTAACCACAAAAGAAAAACTGAAAAATACTCAAACACTTGGAAACTAAATAGCTTGTTATTAAATAATGAATGGATTAACAATGAGATCAAAGAAGAAATAAAAAAGTTTCTAGAAACAAATGATAATGAGCATACATCAACTCAAAATTTATGGGACACAGCAAAAGCAGTTCTGAGAGGGAAGTTTATTGCACTACAGGCATATCATAAGAAGCTAGAAAAAGCTCAAATAAGCAACTTGACCCTGCATCAAAAAGAACTA
Organism: Rhynchonycteris naso; assembly: GCA_037038555.1. Lineage (NCBI taxonomy): Eukaryota > Metazoa > Chordata > Mammalia > Chiroptera > Emballonuridae > Rhynchonycteris > Rhynchonycteris naso. The sequence continues at coordinate 285,530,594 of CM072996.1, read as the reverse complement.
GAAAAACAACAACAAATAAAACCCAAGACAAGTAGAAGGAAGGAAATAATAAAGGTCAGAGCGGAAATAAATGACATAGAGGCTAAGGAAACAATACAGAGGATCAATGAAACAAGAAGCTGGTTCTTTGAAAAGGTAAACAAGATTGATGAACCTTTAACTAGACTCACCAAGAAAAAAAGAGAGAGGACTCAAATAAATAAAATTAGAAAGGACAGTGGAGAAATAACAACTGACACAACAGAAATACAAAGCATTGTAAGAAAATACTATGAAGAACTATATGCCAAAAAATTAGACAATCTTGGTGAAATGGACAAATTTCTTGAATCATATAACCTTCCAAAAATCAATCTGGAAGAATCAGAACACCTAAACAGACCAATTACAGCAAATGAGATCGAAACAGTTATCAAAAAACTCCCAAAAAAGAAAAGTCCTGGGCCTGATGGCTTCACAAGTGAATTCTATCAAAAATTCAAAGAAGAACTAACTCCTATTGTCCTGAAGCTATTTCAAAAAATTCAACAGGAAGGAAGAATTCCAAACTCCTTTTATGAGGCGAGCATAATTCTGATCCCAAAACCGGGCAAAGACAACACAAAGAAAGAAAATTATAGGCCTATATCCCTGATGAATTTAGACGCTAAAATTCTCAACAAAATATTAGCCAACCGGATCCAGCAATATATGAAAAAAATCATACACCACGATCAAGTGGGATTTATTCTGGAGAGGCAAGGCTGGTTCAATATTCGAAAATCAATCAATGTGATTCACCACATAAACAAAAGGAAGGACAAAAATTACATGATAATTTTAATAGATGCAGAAAAGGCATTTGATAAAATCCAGCACCCATTCATGCTCAAAACTCTCAGTAAAGTGGGAATACAGGGATCATTCCTTAACATGATAAAGGCCATCTATGATAAACCGACAGCAAACATCATACTAAATGGACAAAGATTAAAAGCAATCCCCTTAAGATCAGGAACCAGGCAGGGTTGCCCACTTTCACCACTCTTATTCAACATAGTTCTGGAAGTCCTAGCTACAGCAATCAGACAAGAAGAAGAAATAAAAGGCATACAAATTGGAAAAGAAGAAGTAAAACTGTCATTATTTGCAGATGATATGATATTGTATATTGAAAACCCTAAAGTCTCAATCAAAAAACTACTGGACCTGATAAATGAATTCAGCAAGGTGGCAGGATATAAAATTAATACTCAGAAATCAGAGGCATTTCTATACACCAACAATGAAATATCAGCAAAAGAAATTAAGGAAACAATCCCCTTCACTATTGCAGCCAAAAAAATAAAGTACCTAGGAGTAAATTTAACCAAGGAGGTTAAGGACTTGTACTCAGAAAATTATAGAACATTGATAAAAGAAATCAAGGAAGATACAAACAAGTGGAAGCACATACCGTGCTCATGGCTAGGAAGAATAAACATCATTAAAATGTCTATATTACCCAAAGCAATTTATAAATTCAATGCAATACCAATTAAAATACCAATGACATACTTCAAAGATATAGAACACATATTCCAAAAATTTATATGGAACCAAAAAAGAACACGAATAGCCTCAGCAATCTTAAAAAGAAAAAATAAAGCAGGAGGTATCACTCTTCCTGATATCAAGGTTTACTACAAGGCCATTATACTCAAGACAGCCTGGTACTGGCATAAGAACAGGCACATAGATCAATGGAACAGAACAGAGAACCTAGAAATAAACCCACAGCTTTATGGACAACTGATATTTGACAAAGGAGGAAAGAACATACAATGGAGTAAAGACAGCCTCTTTAACAAATGGTGTTGGGAAAATTGGACATCTACCTGCAAAAAAATGAAACTAGACCATCAACTTACACCATTCACAAAAACAAACTCAAAATGGATAAAAGACTTAAATGTAAGCCGTGAAACCATAAGCATCTTAGAAGAAAACATAGGCAGCAAGCTCTCCGACATCTGTAGCAGCGGTATATTTGCCGATTTATCTTCATGGGCAACTGAAATAAAAGGCAAGATAAACAAATGGGACTATATCAAACTAAAAAGTTTTTGCACAGCTAAAGACAATAGGAACAGAATAAAAAGACAAACCACACAATGGGAGAACATATTTGACAGCACATCTGATAAGGGGTTAATAAATAAAATTTATAAAGAACTTATAAAAAGCAACACCAGGAAGACAAACAACCCAATCAAAAAATGGGCAAAAGAAATGAATAGAAATTTCTCCAAAGAGGACATACAGATGGCCAATAGGCATATGAAAAAATGCTCAACATCACTAATCATTAGAGAAATGCAAATTAATACCACAATGAGATACCACCTCATACCAGTCAGAATGGCACTTATCAGCAAAACAACACAGAATAAGTGCTGGCGAGGATGTGGAGAAAAGGGAACCCTTCTGCACTGCTGGTGGGAATGCAGACTGGTGCAGCCACTGTGGAAAACAGTTTGGAGATTCCTCAGAAAATTAAAAATCGAACTGCCTTTTGACCCAGCTATCCCACTTTTAGGAATATACCCTAAGAACACCATAGCACTGTTCGAAAAGAAGAAATGCGCCCCCATGTTCGTGGCAGCATTGTTCACAATAGCGAAGATCTGGAACCAGCCCAAGTGTCCGTCAGAAGACGAGTGGATTAAAAAGCTATGGTACATATATACTATGGAATACTACTCAGCCATAAGAAACGATGACATCGGATCATTTATAACAAAATGGATGTACCTTGATAACATTATACGGAGTGAAATAAGTAAATCAGAAAAAAAGAAAAACTGAGAACAGCACGATTACATACATAGGTGGGACATGAAAGTGAGGGTATGAGACATGGACAAGAGAGTGGTGGTTATGGGATGGCGGGAGGGAGGGAAGAATGGGATAGGGAGGAAGGGAGGGACACAGGGAAAACCAGATTGAAGGTGACAGAGGACAATTTGACTTTTGGTGATGGGTATGCAACACAATTGAATGATAAGATAACCTGGAGATGTTTTCATTGTACATATGTACCCTGATTTATTGATGTCACCCCATTAGAATTAATAATAATAAAATATATATATATAAAAAAAAAAAGAATACAGCTTTAAAGAATAAAATGGCAATAAAAACTACATATCAATAATAACTTTAAATGTAAATGGATTAAATGATCCAATCAAAAGACATAAGTTAACTGAGTGGATAAAAAAGCAGGACCCAGAGGGAGCAAGATGGCGACGGAGTAGGCGGACGTACGAACTTCCAACTCCCAGAACCAAAGTGGCTTACAACTCAATTTTAAGAACCACCACCTGGATAAACCAACTTTGAACAAAACTAAGTGGACTCTTCAACCAAGGAACACTGCAGAAGCCACATTGAGACTGGTAGGAATAGCGAAAACGTGAAGAGGGCTGCCCAGCTCCCCGGAGCAAACGGCAGCCTGGAGAGACCCGCGGGGCGGGAGGAGAGTTTGGTGGAGAGGGAGGGACCTGGGTCCCAGGAACCAAGCCCCAGCCTCCAGTCCTAGAGCCTAGAAGAGCGTTTGGACAGTATTGAGCTGTGAAACAAGTGAGGGAGCTCCCAGGCCTACAGTGTGGAGTATTAGGTCCCTTCCTACTCTGCTGAGGGCTGCTTAAGGTTTTGGGGCGGCAGGACGCTGAAAGGCGGTTCTGTCGGAGTGCGCAGAGGCCAAGCCGGTGGGAGATCGGTCTAGCCCAGAGGGTCAGAGGGGACCGCGAGAGCGGTCCGGAAGCTGCGGGCCCGCCTTTAATCCCACTTACGGGGACAAAGCGGGAGGCCAGGAACGGGCAGGCCCTGCGCAAGCCGGCCCTGACCGCGGGGACCGGGCTAGGACCAGGGACGGGCTGGGGCTCGCGGCAGAGCTGACGCTACCAGTCCCGCACCCCCCCACCCCACCCCGGGGCCGGAGAAACCGCGGTTGGCCAGTATACGTGCGCGAGCGGGCTCCGAGCGCGGGAACGGGGTGGACCCCGAGACGGGTGGAGGCTCGCAGCTGAGCCCACACTACTATCCCCATCCGACAGGAGAAACTCCGGATAGCATTCATACGTGAACGAGCGGGCTCCGAACGCGCGGGCGGGGTAGAGCCCGGGACGAGCGGAATTACGCAGCTCAGCGGAAGCCAGCAAACACGCCCGCCCCAATAAACCTTGCTTTCCGACCCTGCGCAAAGGGCCCTGGCCTCGAGGGCGGGGCTAAAGCTCCTGACGGGCAAAAGCTTACAGCTGAGAGCACGTCAAAAGCCCGCCTAACCCGCAGAACAGTAGCGAGCAGGCTCCGACTGCTGGTTCTGGGTGGAAGTCTGGAAATAGGCTGGGTCCGCAGCTGAGGAAAGGTGCTCACCTCTACCCGTGGTGCTAATCTTGTGGCTTCAGTCACAACCCCTCCCACGGAGGAGAGGCAGAAATCATAGCAAAAGCCACAGTGGGCCGGCGCTGGCAACGCTCATACCCAACCACCCTAGGCACCGGCAGAGGGGGTGGGGGGCCTGCAGATAGACCACACCTAGAGAACACAAAGGCAACACCTACTGGACTCCAGTGGACACAACTTGCTTATACACAGAAAAAATGGGCAGGCAGAGGAATGCAAACCAAATGAATCAAGAGAAATCCCCAGAGAAGGTCCTGAATGAACCAGATATAACCAAATTACCAGAAGCAGAATTTAGAATAATGATAGTTAGGATGTTCAAAGAAATTAGAGCAACAATGGATAGTCATTATGAACATCTAAATAAAGAGATAACAACTATAAAAAATGAAATTGAAATAATAAAAAAGAATCAGACAGAAATGACAAATACAGTATCAGAACTGAAGACCACAATGGAAGGAATTAAAAGCAGGATGGATGATGCTGAGGATCGAATAAGCGAGTTAGAGGACACAATAAACAAAGGCACAGAAGCAGAGAAGAAAAAGGAAAAGAGACTCAAAAAATGTGAGGAAACTCTAAGGGAGCTTTGTGACAACATGAAGAGAAACAACATTCGCATCATAGGGGTGCCTGAAGAAGAGGAGAGAGGACAGGAAATGGAAACTTTGTTCAATCAAATAATAGCAGAAAACTTTCCTAAATTAAGACTGGGAAACACTCCACACATTCAAGAAGCACACAGAACTCCATTAAGGAGAAACCCAAAAAGATCTACACCAAGACACATCATAGTTAAATTACCAAAGCTAATGGATAAAGAAAAAATTTTAAAAGCTGCTAGAGAAAAAAAGACTATCACCTACAAAGGATCCCCCATAAGGATGACATCGAACTTCTCAACAGAAACACTTGAGGCCAGAAGGGAATGGCAAGAAATAATCAAAGTAATGCAGAACAAGAACCTACAACCAAGACTACTTTATCCAGCAAGGCTAACGTTTAAAATTGAAGGAGAAGTAAAGAGCTTCCCAGAAAAAGAAAGCCTCAAGGAATTCATAAAAACCAAACCAATTCTGCAAGAGATACTAAGGGGCCTCTTGTGAACAGTAGAAAGGGAGGAATGAATAGAGCAAAAGAAGAATACAGCTTTAAAGAATAAAATGGCAATAAACAACTACATATCAATAATAACCTTAAATGTAAATGGATTAAATGATCCAATCAAAAGACATAGGGTAGCTGCATGGATAAAGAAACAGGACCAATACATATGCTGTCTACAAGAGACACACCTTAAAACAAAAGATGCTCATAGACTGAAGGTAAAAGGATGGAAAAAAATATTTCATGCAAATGGAAATGAAAAAAAAGCAGGGGTAGCAATACTTATATCAGACAAAATGGACTTTAAAACAAAGGCTGTAGTAAGAGATAAAGGAGGACACTACATAATGATAAAAGGAACAATTCAACAGGAAGATATAACTATTGTAAATATCTATGCACCAAATATAGGAGCCCCGACATACATAAAGCAGACTTTGATGGATATAAATGGTGAGATTAACAGCAATATTATCATAGTAGGAGATTTCAATACCCCTCTAACAACACTGGATAGATCCTCAAGAAAGAAAATTAATAAAGAAACAGCAGACTTAAAGGAGACACTAGATCAACTTGATTTAATAGATATCTTCAGAACTTTTCACCCTAAAGCAGTAGAATATACATTCTTTTCAAGCGCTCATGGTACGTTTTCTAGGATAGACCACATGTTAGGACACAAAAATGGTCTCAATAAATTTAAGAAGATTGAAATCATATCAAGCATTTTCTCTGATCACAATGCCATGAAACTAGAAATTAACCACAAAAGAAAAACTGAAAAATACTCAAACACTTGGAAACTAAATAGCATGTTATTAAATAATGAATGGATTAACAATGAGATCAAAGAAGAAATAAAAAAGTTTCTAGAAACAAATGATAATGAGCATACATCAACTCAAAATTTATGGGACACAGCAAAAGCAGTTCTGAGAGGGAAGTTTATTGCACTACAGCATATCATAAGAAGCTAGAAAAAGCTCAAATAAGCAACCTGACCCTGCATCGAAAAGAACTAGAAAAACAACAACAAATAAAACCCAAGACAAGTAGAAGGAAGGAAATAATAAAGGTCAGAGCAGAAATAAATGACATAGAGGCTAAGGAAACAATACAGAGGATCAATGAAACAAGAAGCTGGTTCTTTGAAAAGGTAAACAAGATTGATGAACCTTTAACTAGACTCACCAAGAAAAAAAGAGAGAGGACTCAAATAAATAAAATTAGAAAGGACAGTGGAGAAATAACAACTGACACAACAGAAATACAAAGCATTGTAAGAAAATACTATGAAGAACTATATGCCAAAATATTAGACAATCTTGGTGAAATGGACAAATTTCTTGAATCATATAACCTTCCAAAAATCAATCTGGAAGAATCAGAACACCTAAACAGACCAATTACAGCAAATGAGATCGAAACAGTTATCAAAAAACTCCCAAAAAAGAAAAGTCCTGGGCCTGATGGCTTCACAAGTGAATTCTATCAAAAATTCAAAGAAGAACTAACTCCTATTGTCCTGAAGATATTTCAAAAAATTCAACAGGAAGGAAGAATTCCAAACTCCTTTTATGAGGCGAGCATAATTCTGATCCCAAAACCGGGCAAAGACAACACAAAGAAAGAAAATTATAGGCCTACATCCCTGATGAATTTAGATGCTAAAATTCTCAACAAAATATTAGCCAACCGGATCCAGCAATATATGAAAAAAATCATACACCACGATCAAGTGGGATTTATTCTGGAGAGGCAAGGCTGGTTCAATATTCGCAAATCAATCAATGTGATTCATCACATAAACAAAAGGAAGGAAAAAAATCACATGATAATTTCAATAGATGCAGAAAAGGCATTTGATAAAATCCAGCACCCATTCATGCTCAAAACTCTCAGTAAAGTGGGAATACGGGGATCATTCCTTAACATGATAAAGGCAATCTACGATAAACCGACAGCAAACATCATACTAAATGGACAAAGATTAAAAGCAATCCCCTTAAGATCAGGAACCAGGCAGGGTTGCCCACTTTCACCACTCTTATTCATCATAGTTCTAGAAGTCCTAGCTACAGCAATCAGACAAGAAGAAGAAATAAAAGGCATCCAAATTGGAAAAGAAGAAGTAAAACTGTCATTATTTGCAGATGATATGATATTGTATATTGAAAACCCTAAAGTCTCAGTCAAAAAACTACTGGACCTTATAAATGATTTCAGCAAGGTGGCAGGATATAAAATTAATACTCAGAAATCAGAGGCATTTCTATACACCAACAATGAAATATCAGCAAAAGAAATTAAGGAAACAATCCCCTTCACTATTGCAGCCAAAAAAATAAAGTACCTAGGAGTAAATTTAACCAAGGAGGTTAAGGACTTGTACTCAGAAAATTATAGAACATTGATAAAAGAAATCAAGGAAGATACAAACAAGTGGAAGCACATACCGTGCTCATGGCTAGGAAGAATAAACATCATTAAAATGTCTATATTACCCAAAGCAATTTATAAATTCAATGCAATACCAATTAAAATACAAATGACATACTTCAAAGATATAGAACACATATTCCAAAAATTTATATGAAACCAAAAAAGAACACGAATAGCCTCAGCAATCTTAAAAGGAAAAAATAAAGCAGGAGGTATCACTCTTCCTGATATCAAGGTTTACTACAAGGCCATTATACTCAAGACAGCCTGGTACTGGCATAAGAACAGGCACATAGATCAATGGAACAGAACAGAGGACCCAGAAATAAACCCACAGCTTTATGGGCAACTGATATTTGACAAAGGAGGAAAGAACATACAATGGAGTAAAGACAGCCTCTTTAACAAATGGTGTTGGGAAAATTGGACATCTACCTGCAAAAAAATGAAACTAGACCATCAACTTACACCATTCACAAAAGCAAACTCAAAATGGATAAAAGACTTAAATGTAAGCCGTGAAACCATAAGCATCTTAGAAGAAAACATAGGCAGCAAGCTCTCCGACATCTGTAGCAGCGGTATATTTGCCGATTTATCTTCATGGGCAACTGAAATAAAAGGCAAGATAAACAAATGGGACTATATCAAACTAAAAAGTTTTTGCACAGCTAAAGACAATAGGAACAGAATAAAAAGACAAACCACACAATGGGAGAACATATTCGACAGCACATCTGATAAGGGGTTAATAACTAAAATTTATAAAGAACTTATAAAACTCAACACCAGGAAGACAAACAACCCAATCAAAAAATGGGCAAAAGAAATGAATAGAAATTTCTCCAAAGAGGACATACAGATGGCCAATAGGCATATGAAAAAATGCTCAACATCACTAATCATTAGAGAAATGCAAATTAAAACCACAATGAGATATCACCTCACACCAGTCAGAATGGCACTTATCAGCAAAACAACACAGAATAAGTGCTGGCGAGGATGTGGAGAAAAGGGAACCCTTCTGCACTGCTGGTGGGAATGCAGACTGGTGCAGCCACTGTGGAAAACAGTTTGGAGATTCCTCAGAAAATTAAAAATCGAACTGCCTTTTGACCCAGCTATCCCACTTTTAGGAATATACCCTAAGAACACCATAGCACTGTTCGAAAAGAAGAAATGCGCCCCCATGTTCGTGGCTGCATTGTTCACAATAGGGAAGATCTGGAAACAGCCCAAGTTTCCGTCAGAAGACGAGTGGATTAAAAAGCTTTGGTACATATATACTATGGAATACTACTCAGCCATAAGAAACGATGACATCGGATCATTTATAACAAAATGGATGTACCTTGATAACATTATACGGAGTGAAATAAGTAAATCAGAAAAAAAGAAAAACTGAGAACAGCACGATTACATATATAGGTGGGACATGAAAGTGAGGGTATGGACATGGACAAGAGAGTGGTGGTTATGGGATGGGGAGAGGGAGGGAAGAGTGGGATAGGGAGGAGGGGAGGGACGCAGGGAAAACCAGATTGAAGGTGACAGAGGACAATTTGACTTTTGGTGATGGGTATGCAACACAATTGAATGATAAGATAACCTGGAGATGTTTTCATTGTACATATGTACCCTGATTTATTGATGTCACCCCATTAGAATTAATAATAATAAAATATATTTATTAAAAAAAAAAAGCAGGACCCATACATCTGCTGTCTACAAGAGACACACCTTAAAACAAAAGATGCACATAGACTGAAGGTAAAAGGATAGAAAAAAATATTTCATGCAAATGGAAATGAAAATAAAGGTGGGGTAGCAATACTTATATTGACAAAATGGACATTAAAACAAAGGCTGTAGTAAGAGATAAAGAATGACACTACCTAATGATGAAGGGAGCAATTTAACAGGAAGATATAACTATTATAAATATCTACGCACCAAACATACATAAAGCAGACTTTGATGGATATAAAGGACGAGATTAACAACAATACTATCATAGTAGGGGATTTCAATACCCCACTAACATCGCTGGATAGATCCTCAAGAAAGAAAATTAATAAAGAAACAGCAGACTTAAAAGATACACTAGATCAACTCAGTTTAATAGATATCTTCAGAACTTTTCAACCCTAAAGCAGTAGAATATACATTCTTCTCAAAAACTCATGGTACATTTTCTAGGATAGACCACATGTTAGGACACAAAAATGGTCTCAACAAATTTAAGAAGATTGAAATCATATCAAACATTTTCTCTGATCACAATGGCATGAAACTAGAAATTAACCACACACACACAAAAAAAAACTGAAAAATACTCAAACACATGGAAACTAAATATCATGTGTTGGGCAGATAAAATATATTATGCTCACTTTGTTGAGAATGGCGCTGCCCACCTGGAAGTTCGTTGATATTAATGTGTGTCCTGGGACAGGCTTTTGGCAGGCCGAGTCGTTATAGCCTAAGGCTTAATTTTAAGAGTAACCTCTTCTCCACACCCTTGACTGATTAAATGATGTAGGGTGGTGCACTCTCCTGAGGAATCCCATTATGCCTCAGATGGGTGACTTTGTATCAGAGACTTCCTTGTTTGTAGATTGGATTAAGGGTTTGGATTTCTATACTATAAAGTGGGGTGGGCCGGGAGCTTGCTCTCTTGGTTCCTGAGTTCCTGAGGTTAGTATTAGAGAGGAGAACAGAGTAAGGCCACATGGAGGCCAGGAGAAGCAGCCAAGATGGCAGAGTGCCGAGGGAGAAGCCAGTTTGTGCAGAGTTTGCGCTGGAAAAAGTGGGGAACAGAGGTGAATAAGTCTGGTGAGCTAGAAACCTTTGATTTTAGGAAACTCGGATAGGTCAGTAGCTTTGTGAGCACTGAATGTGTGGGTTTTGGAGCCCAGTGTGTGTTTTTGCTTGCTCGCCGGGTGAAAGCTAGAATTAAAGCTGATGGCTCACCAGTTCTTGGTTCTGTTGTTTCATTACCGACTGTTCGAATCCAATGTGAACCGGTACGGGTCAGTCGGCTGTGATGGTGCCCTCGACTACTGGCTTTACAGCATGTTATTAAACAACAAATGGATTTACAATGAGATCAAAGAAGAAATAAAAATGTTTCTAGAAACCAGTGATAATGAGTATACATCAACCCAAAATTTATGGGACACAGCAAAAGCAGTACTGAGAAGGAAGTTCATAGCAGAACAGGCACAATATGAGGAGCTAGAAAAAGCTCAAAAAATAACAAATAGAAAAACAACAGCAAATAAAGCCCAAGACTAGTAGAAGGAAGGAAATAATAAAGATCAGAGCAGAAATAGATGACATAGAGGCTAAGTAAACAATACATAGAATCAATGAAGCCAGGAGCTGGTTCTTTGAAAAGGTAAACAAGATCGATGAACCTTTAACTAGACTCACCAAGAAAAAAAGAGAGAGGACTCAAATAAATAATATTAGAATGAAGAGTGGAGAAATAACAACTTACATAACAGAAATACAAAGTATTGTAAGAAAATACTATGAAGAATTCTATGCCAAGAAAATAGACAACCTACGAGAAATGACAAATTTTTGAATCATATAATCTTCCAAAAATCAATCTGGAAGAATCAGAACACCTAAACAGACCAATTACAACAAATGAGATCGAAACAGTTATCAAAAAACTTTCAACAAAGAAAAGTCCTGAGCCTGATAGCAGAACAAGTAAATTCTACCAAAAATTCAAAGAACTAACTCCTATCCTTCTAAAGCTATTTCAAAAAATTCAAGAGGAAGGAAGACATCCAAACTCCTTTTATGAGGCGAGCATAATTCTGATCCCAAAACCAGGCAAAGACAACACAAAGAAAGAAAATTATAGGCCAATATCCCTGATGAATTTAGACGCTAAAATTCTCAACAAAATATTAGCCAACTGGATCCAGCAATATATGAAAAAAATCATACACCATGATCAAGTGGGATTTATTCTGGAGAGGCAAGGCTGGTTCAATATTTGCAAATCAAACAATGCGATTCATCACATAAACAAAAGGAAGGAAAAAAATCACATGATATTTTCAATAGATGCAGAAAAGGCATTTGATAAAATCCAGCACCCACTCATGATCAAAACTTTCAGTAAATTGGGAATACAGGGAACATTCCTTAACATGATAAAGTCCATCTATGACAAACCCACAGCAAACATCATACTAAATGGGCAAAAATTAAAGCAATCCCCTTAAGATCAGGAACCAGGCAGGGGTGCCCCCTTTCACCACTTTTATTGAACATAGTTCTGGAAGTCCTAGCTACAGCAATCAGACAAGAAGAAGAAATAAAAGACATCTAAATTGGAAAAGAAAAAGTAAAACTGTCATTATTTGCAGATGATATGATATTGTATATTGAAAACCCTAAAGTCTTAGTCAAGAAACTATTGGACCAGATAAATGAATTTAGCAAGGTGGCAGGATATAAAATTAATACTCAGAAATCAGAGGCATTTCTATATACAAACAATGAACTGTTAAAAAAAATAAGATAACAATCCCTTCACTATTGCAACCAAAAAAATAAAGTACCTAGGAATAAATTTAACCAAGGACGTTAAGGACTTGTACTCGGAAAATTATAAAGCATTGATAAAAGTAATCAAGGAAGATACAAACAAGTGGAAGCATATACTGTGCTCATGGTTAGGAAGAATAAACATCATTAAAATGTCTATATTACCCAAAGCAATTTATAAATTCAATGCAATACCAATTAAAATACCAATGACATACTTCAAAGATATAGAACACATATTCCAAAAATGTATACAGAACCAAAAAATAACACAAATTACCTTAGCAATCTTAAAAAGAAAAAATAAAGCTGGAGGTATCACTCTTGCAGATATCCAGGTATACTACAAGGCTATTGTATTCAAGACAGCCTGGTACTGGCATAAGAACAGGCACATAGTTCAATGGAACAGAGCAGAGAACCCAGAAATAAACCCACAGCTTTATGGACAACTGATATCTGACAAAGGAGGAAAGAACATACAATGAAGTAAAGACAGCCTCTTTAACAAATGGTGTTGAGAAAATTGAACATCTACCTGCAAAAAAAATGAAACTAGACCATCAACTTTCACCCTTCACAAAAACAAACTCAAGATGGTTAAAAGACTTAAATGTAAGCCGTGAAACCATAAGCATCTTCGAAGACAACATAGGCAGTAAGCTCTCCGACATCTGTAGCAGCAATATATTTGCCGATTTATCTCCACGGGCAAATGAAATAAAAGGCAAGATAAACATATTGGACTATATCAAACTAAAAAGGTTTTGCACCTCTAAAGACAAGAACTGAATAAAAAGACAAACCACACAATGAGAGAACATATTCAACAATACATCTGATAAGGGGTTAATAACCAAAATTTATAAAGAACTTTAAAAAGTCAACACCAGGAAGACAAACAATCCAATCAAAAAATGGGCAAAAGAAATGAATAGAAATTTCTCCAAAGAGGACATACAGATGGCCAATAGGCATATGAAAAAATGCTCAACATCAGTAATCATTAGAGAAATGCAAATTAAAACCACAATGACATATCATCTCACACCAGTCAGAATGGCGCTCATCAGTAAAACAACACAGAATAAGTGCTGGTGAGGATGTGGAGAAAAGGGAACCCTTCTGCACTGCTGGTGGGAATGCAGACTGGTGCAGCCACTGTGAAAAACAGTATGGAGATTCCTCAAAAAATTAAAAATCGAACTGCCTTTTGACCCAGCTATCCCACTTATAGGAGTATACCCTAAGAACACCATAGCACTGTTCGAAAAGAAGAAATGTGTCCTTATGTTTGTGGCAGCATTGTTCACAATAGTGAAGATCTGGAAACAGCCCAAGTGTCTGTCAGAGGACGAGTGGATTAAAAAGCTTTGGTACATATATACTATGGAATACTACTCAGCCATACGAAATGATGACATCGGATCATTTAGAACAAAATGGATGGACCTTGATAACATTATATGAAGTGAAATAAGTGAAACAAAAAAATGAGAAAAGCATGATTTCATACAGAGATGGGACATAAAAACGAGACTATGAGAAATGGACCAGAGTGTGGTGTTTACGGGGTGAGACAAGGGAGGAGAGGGAGGGAGAGGGAGGGAGGGCAGGGGCACAAAGAAATCCAGACAGAAGGTGACAGAGGACAATTTGACTTTGGGTGATGGGTTTGCAACATAATTGCATGATAAGGGAACCTGGAGATGTTTTCTTTGAACATATGTACCCTGATTTATTAATGTCACCTTATTAAAATTAATTAAAAAGAGAGCTGTGGTACTGCCTGACCAGCTAGTGGCACAGTGGATGGAACATCAGACTGGGATGCAGAGGACCCAGGTTCGAGACCCCAAGGTCACCGGCTTGAGCAAGGGTTTGCTTGGTCTGATTGTAGCCCCATGGTTAAGCCACATATGAGAAAGCAATCAATGAACAATTAAGGTACCACAACAAAAAACTTATGATTGATGCTTCTCATCTCTCTCCATTCATGTCTGTCTGTCCCTACCTATCCCTCTCTCTAAATTTCTCTCTGTCTCTGTATAAAACAAATAAATAAATTCATTTAAAAAAAAGCTGTGGTACATATACACAGTGGAATACTGTGGGGCCACGAAAAAGAAGGAAATTTTACCTTTTGCGACAACATGGATGGACTTGAAAACTATCATGCTAAGTGAAATAAGCCAGGCAGAGAAAGAAAAATATCATATGACCTCACTAATTTGAGAAATCCAATGAACAATATGAACTGAGCAACGGAATAGAGGCAAAGGCGAGATCAAAGGGACCAGAGGGAAAGGGGATGATAGGATGGGATCAGAGAAGGGGAAGAGATTAGAGAAATTATGTATACATAACACAGCGCTATAGAGAGCAGAAAAGCAAATCCTGGAGGAAATGGGGGAGAGCGTAGAGGGGTGGAGGGCAAGGGGGATGTTGAGGGGATCATGGGGGTGGGAGGATGTATTCAGTGGGACATTGAATCTATGTAAACACAATAAAAAAAGAGGAAGAATTCGAGGCCCAGGGCATGTGCCTGGTGCTCCCACCATTAAAAAAAAAAAAAAGAAATACTTATAGAAGCACTGTTTGTATCAACAGCAAAACCTTTTAAGAGGAATTAACCTGAAAAATGAATGAGCACATTGCTTGCGTATTTGTAGAGCTGTATATTATATGTCAGAGAAAATAAAACATAGCTACCTTTATTCATGAAATTGAATTGCAAAAGAAAGCATAATGTGAAATGAAAAATGTGAGTTGGGTTAGTATTCTGGGAAGTAGGTGATGGGGCAGCATCATTTCTCAATCTCTTCATAGCCTGATATTAAAAACAGAAAGAACAAATAGACAACATAGGAACAAATTACAACATGAAAAATGTTACTAGATAGCAAGGTATTCCCACAAACCCCAAAATTAAAGCATAAGGGGACAACGCACCTAAAGCCACAAGACCTGCATAATATCGTCTTTGTGGAAAGAAGGAGGCAGCAAGCAGTGGTGTCTGTCGGACCTGAGAAAAAAAGAACTCCACAGTAACAATACATATTTACTTGAAAACACACACAAGGAAGACAATTTAAGAAAAGAAGGTGGAACTTGGATGGGTTTTGTTGGATCCAGTACTGAGAAATGCAGAGGTCTGTGATAAAAAATAAAAAAAAAATTGAGCAGGCTGAAGCTGTCCATCTCCTGCCATTCGCAGAACTGACTTCTAGACTTGTTGCAGCACAGGGACCCACAGTGATGAGACATTGTCAGGAGTGGAAAAAAATAAAAAAGAACAGGGTTAAGAGAACCAAGGAAAAGAGGAGAGATCTAGACCAAAATTGTGAGGGGTACAGCTTCCCAAAATCTTAGTAAACAGACTTACAAGTATTTAAACACTACAACAAAAACAGAACCAAAAGCTTATTGGAGATATATAAGCTTTTTAAACCTTGCATCATTCTAAAAGTTCATGCAAGCTAGTTTCTTATAAAAATGAAGAACAAAAAAGGATAAAGTTAACTTTTATGCAAAATTATGATTAAACAAATGAATGAAATAACATCTCTAGTGAGAATAAAAGGCATGCCCAAATATTCTAAAACTGTTCATCCATTTTTTTAAAATAAGCTAAAGGATCTTAACATTTTATATAATTAATATTATGTAATAAATAAATCTCAGGAAATAAGTAGAAATAAAATAAACATAGTTTTATAAAGAAGGAATAAAAACCATGTAAATGAATAAAACAAAATAAATACTATCTTTTTCTTAAAATATTTTATTTATTGATTTTAGAGAGAGGATGGAGAAAGAGAGAGGCAGGAGGAAGAGCAGGAAGAATCAACTTGTAGTTATTCTTCATATGTGTTTTGATCAGGCAAATGGAGTTTTGAACTGATGACCTCAGCATTCCAGGCAGATGCTTTATCCACTGTGCCACCATAGGTCAGACATAAGTAATGTCTCAAGAAGAATATAAAGTGAAACAAAAAATATTTGTAAGTAAATTTAAGAAAAGATGCAAAAGATTTTAGAGATTAAAATAAATATTGAAGATAGAGAAGAGCCCAAAACCCAAACTAAAGAAACAAATTTTACTAAAACCTATAACTAGAAAACACTTTCTGGAAATAAAATTAAATTAAATTTACATTTTCAAAGGAATATAGCGTACTTAAAAATATTTACTTAAAATGACCAACATCAAGACAAAATTTTTCTTGATTTCAAAAGAAAAGAAAGATACTTTGGGTATATAATAAAATTAGAGTATGATTAAGTTTTGTCAATATTATTTGATGCCAAATGAAAATGAAACAGCATATTTAAAATAGTTTAAAAATTGAAGTGTGAACAGCAAGTTATTTTCACAAAACTAACTTTTATGTATAAAGGGCATGGGCAAATTGTTATTAACATGCAAGGCTCAGGTAATATTTTTTTAGTAGTTGTCTTAGAATCATCTACCAAATAGTGAGGTTGAATGCCAAAATAACAAGAGACACTGATAAAAGATAAATGTTCAGCATTAATTGTATAATTACTTGTAAAACTAAGTATATATAATGGCTGTATGATAAGATAATATAGATATAGTACAATTTTTAAATGGAAAGATAATAGGTAGAGCAAATGAAATTAACATTGAAAAATATTTTTAGCAAGCACATTGATAGTAGAACTAGTAGGTACTGAAGAATCTTTTGTCTGTCATATGGGGGTAAAGCAACTGAGTAATTATGAGATTTTCTAACTATATCATTCCTGTTGTTTTAAGTATCAAGATTCTTGAAATAAATGGAGGTACAGACATAGTAAAGAAGGTAGTTCATTAAAACTCCCTAATCTTTTATTTAAATTGGAAATCATAGTCATAAAAATAAATCTTTGTCTCTCTCTCTATATATATAAAGCACATAATTCCTAGCTCTGTTCATCAAAAAAGGTCTAGAAACAATGAGCGCCTCAGAAGAAATGATCACCGCTAACTTCTAGATTCTGATCTTGAAATAACTTTTTTTTTTTTGCTAAAATAAATCAGTCCTTTTTGGGATATGGCTGAGCCTGGCACCTCTTTTCACACCACATAGTGTGAAAACTGTCAAAGAATTATGAGGTTATGTCAAAAACAATTAGTATTTATTTAAAGAGATTTTTACTGGCCAAAGATGGGATATGTGAGTTTCTCTTTATTTCTTCCTCTTTCTTTCTTCCTTCCTTTCTTTCTTTCTTTTTTTTTTTAGAAATTAAATTTAATAGAGGGATATTGGTCCACAAGAACACACAGGTTTCTGATAAGCATTTCTGTAGCATTATACTGTTCATTGCGATTTGAATTTCAAATTAAATAAATGTAATGAATAAAAAACTATAAAAAAGATTTAAATGTGTGAATTTACAATGCTATTAACAGTCATTTTCTGAGGAGAATAAAAGAAAACCAATTTCTTATCTGAATATTAATAACAAGGTTAAGCCATATTTTTGATATATAAAAGACATGTCTAATTCATGGACTAATCCAGATTTTGGATAAATACAACTTTGAGGCCTTTCTATAGTAACAAGTATGCTCATGTATACTTACTGTAGTGGGTTGCATTATAACCACTCAAAAGTCATAGTTCCCCCCCAAAAAACAAAAGTCATAGTCCCTGTCCTAACTTCCAGAACCTATTAATATGACCATATTTGGAAAAAATGACTGCAGATGTAATGAAATGAACGATCTTGAGATGAGATCATCTTAGATTCCCTGGGTGAATCTTAAATCCAATGACAAGTGTCCTTGTAAGAGACAGAAGAGGAAAAATGGTAACTCAAAGGAGAAGACCATGTGAAGACAGAAGCAGAGTTGAACTTACATAATCGCGAGCTCAGGAATGCCTGGAGCGACAAAAAATTGGAAGAGACAAGGGAGGAGGATATGCCTGTAGAGGCTTCCCAGATGTTCAGCCCTTCTGACACCTACACTGTGATTTTATATGTCTGAACTTTAGAGTTGTGAAAGAATAAATTTATGTTGTAAGCTGAACAGTCTGTGGCAATTTCTCACACCGGCCACAGGAAACAAAATACAGATGAAATAAACTGATTTTTAAAAAGAGGACTGATTTCTATATCTCTTCAACATAGGATGTAATAACAAATGTCAGCAGGTTTTTAACATACAAAGGAAATCCAGTAGACCTGATGATTTTTCCATCTTTCTATGGATTAGATTATAACTCTTAAAATATTTCCTGTTATAATGTCAGAAATAATATTAATGAACTACAGTTGTTGATCCTGTCTTCAGTACCAGAGATGGAATGGGTTCTGCTAATTTAGAAATAGAGTTGGCCATTGTTAATAAAATTATACTATTTAATTCACAGCTACTTTTCTACTTTTTCTATTATTCAGCTAAGAAAGAGAATGCTTTCTCAGCATACAATTGGACATTTTGGCCTAGCTGGGAAAATTTAGGAGTAAAAAGGTCACAGCATTTTCTTTATGGGCCACATGTTACCAGTAAAACAAAATCATCCAGCATATGGCTTTTGGAGAAGAAACACACAAGCAAACCAAAATTCTAAATGTCAGAGTAACTTCATTTCAGCATAAACATATTTCTGAAATCTGTTGAGAAAGATGAAATAAAGTTCATAGGATAAATCTAATTAAGAAATTTTTAATTGTAGACAAATAAAAAGCAGTTTTGCAAGACTTATTTTAATTAGATATTTTTAAGTTATAAGAAATCTAGCTAGTTCTGTAGTTTTCAAGAAATATAAGTAAAATCTCTTCACTATAGTCACAAGTAATTTCAAAGCATTTATTAGTGGTACTTTTGGTAATTGGGCTGGAGAATGGAGAAGAATATAACTTGTTTAGCTATTCTTGGCATGAATAAATGTGTTTTATTGCAGAATTTCATACTATTTTTCTGACTTAATACACAATTAAAATCAAATTAATGTTTGTTTTTACCAGTTTCATTTATATTATATTTTATCAGTGTTGCTGTTTCTTTTTTCAAATTTGTGTGTATATATATATATATATATATATATATATATATATATATATATATATATATGTTTGTAAAAAGCTCTAAGCACATATGACACCAAAAAAAAAGCCCAAGAAGACAGTTTTATCCATAAATGGTCTTACTAGAAGAAATAGCTGAAGATATGGTAAAGGAAATAACCCTGGGTGCAAATGAGGATTTCTTTGGAAGAGCATTTTTGCTTTACTTTTTCCCCTAAGAGAAGGAGGATAATAAAAAGACTATGCTCCTGGTTTTCCCTGTGTCCCTCCCCTTCTCCCTATCCCACCCTCCCCTCCCTCCCCCCATCCCTTAACCACCACACTCTTGACAGAGGACAATTTGACTTTGGGTAATGGGTATGCAGCACAATTGAATGATGGGATAATCTGGAGATGTTTTCATTGTACATTTGTACCCTGATTTATTGGTGTCACCCCATTAAAGTTAATAAAAAAAAAATTAAAAAAAAAAAAAGACTATGCTCCTATTTCAAAAAATTCCCAACATGTCCACATGATGTAGGCTCAAAGACATTATCTCACATTAAAAATATATATAGTAGTATTATCCAAAAAATAAAAATGGAAAGAAATAATTAAGAAAATATGAATGACTTAGTGGTTGAGAGCCTTCAAGAGAGAAAAATTTTGTTCTATTTTTTTAATGGCTGTATTTTGTTTAGAAGGACAATCTATTGCATGAGGATTTTCTGATCACTCTAATCAATTCTCTTTCTTCTGCATAGACCACTTATATATTTTTTATTAACTTTTACAATCTACAAATAACCAAGAGTTATGATTATTCTCCTAAACGTAATCTATAAATCAGTCAAGATTATGGCCTTCATAGATTAACATGGTAGCATGACAATGTCTTTAAAAATAAACAGAATAGAAAGTATTCCACAGAGAAGTGTTTCTGACTTGTTTAATCAGGATTGACAAGATAGTTAATTATTACTTATCCTATGAAATAGTCCATTTCTCTAATTTTTCTTCTTATTGTTTTCTGTTTTTATTTCCAATATTCATAGTTTCCTTGGAGACTTAAGAAGAACTAAA
This sequence comes from Rhynchonycteris naso, assembly GCA_037038555.1. Lineage (NCBI taxonomy): Eukaryota > Metazoa > Chordata > Mammalia > Chiroptera > Emballonuridae > Rhynchonycteris > Rhynchonycteris naso. Next base: position 285,509,933 of record CM072996.1, on the reverse strand, counting down.
AGTATGTCAATGACCATCATAAATACAAGCCTGTGTTAACAGAAAAATAGTTAATCAAAAAAGAATGTTGACATTCTATACTGCAATGGGGTCATTACCACTGACTTCTATTAGTCAAAACTAATAGACATAGCATATTAAAGGAGAAACAAGTCATATCAGAAGAGAATCTGGGAAAGAAATTTAGAAAGAAATGATCTGAATTAATTTACCAACTTTAGTGACATAATTTAGAATTTAGTCCATAAAAAATTATGAAATACTGTGATATGATAGATTTTGAGAGTATTATGTTAAGTGAATAAGTCAAATGGAAAAATAACAAAGTATGATTTCACTCATGTGGGGAATACAAAGTAAAAAATGAACTAACAAAGAAACCAAAACAAACTCATAGATACAGAAAACAATGTGATGATTCCCAAAGGGCAATGAAGGTGGAGAAGGATGAAGAGGGTAAAGAGAGTCAACTATATAATAACAGAAGTATATTGGACTTCAAGTGGGGAACATGTAATAGTCTACACCAGTGGTAGCCAACCTAATCCCTACCGCCCACTAATGGGTGTTCCAGCTTTCATGGTGGGCAGTAGAGGAGCAACCAAAGTATAAATATGAAAAAAGATTTAACTATAGTAAGTTGTTTTATAAAGATTTATTCTGTCAAACTTTGTGAAAATTCGACATAGAATACTTGGTAAGTAATTATTATTATATGATTTAACTTGTTGTAACTCTGCTTTATAAATTTTATAAAGTAAAGCTACTTCCCTACTTTATAAATCACCATTACTGTGGAACTGGTGGGCAGTTAGAAAATTTTACTACTAACAGAGATACAAAAGTGGGCGGTAAGTATAAAAAGGTTGACTACCCTTGGTCTACACAGATGTAAAATTGTAATCTTGTACAACTAAAAATTATATAATGTTATTACTCAATGTTACCTTTCCAAAATTTAATTACTCAATCCCACTTCTTTGGAATAGTCTGTTTTTCCTGTTTTCTAAGAGAACATTCTTTAGTATTTTTTTTTTAAATGTGTACATGAAAGAGAGAAACAATGAGGGGTAGATAGGAACAAGCAGGAAGGAAAAGATATGAGAAGCATCAACTTAGTTTTTCACACTCTAGTTGTTCATAGATTTTCTCATATATGCCTTGATTGCAGGGTAGGGGTGGGAAGTCTGACTGAGCCAATGATCCCCTTGCTCAAGCCAGAGACCTTGGGCTCAAGCCAGTGACCTTGGGCTTCAAGCCAGCAACCTTTGGCTCAAGCCAGCGACCATGGAGCCATGTTTATGATCCCACACTCAAGCCAGCGACCCTATGATCAAGCTGATGAGCTGGTGCTCAAGCCTGTGACCTTGGGGTTTTGAACCGGGGTCTTCTGCATTCCAGGTCAACACTATATCCACTGTGCAACCACCTTGTCAGGCTCCTTAGTATTTTTAAAAAAAACTTTCTTAAAGTAGTTTTGAATGTAAACAAAATTAAAAGAAAGGTATAAATATTTCTTATATATTTCCTCCCCATATATGCACAGGTCATCCTGTTTTCAATATCACTTGTTATAGTGGCACTTTTTTCTTTTTTTACACCAAGGATGATCCTATAGTTATACATCATTATCACCTAAAGTCCACACTTTGCTTTGAGTCCACTCTTTTTAAATTTTTTTATTTATTCATTTTATAGAGGAGAGAGAGAGAGAGAGAGAGAGAGAGAGAGAGAGAGAAAGGGGGGAGAAGCTGGAAGCATCAACTCCCATATGTGCCTTCACCAGACAAGTGCAGGGTTTTGAACCGACAACCTCAGCATTCCAGGTCGACGCTTTATCCACTGCGCCACCACAGGTCAGGCTGCTTTGAGGCCACTCTTGATGCTGTACATTATATGAATTTAGACAAAAATATAATGACATATATACAGTGTTATAATACCTTAAAGAGAATTTTCATTTTCCAAAAATCCTCAGTGTGCTGCTTATTTTTGTCTCTTCCCTCCCTCCATCCCTTGGAAACCACTGAACTCTTTATTGTTGCCATACTTTTGCCTTTAAGAATATTGCTTAGTTTCTAACAAATAGTATGTAGCCTTTTCAGATTGGCTTCTTTCATTAGAAATATGTTTTTGAAAATATGCACTTAAATCCTCTGTTTCTCATTATGGCTTGATAAGTCTATCTTTTTAACACCAAATCATATTTTATTGTATGGATTATATGGTTTATATCCTTTAACCTACTGGACATCTTGGTTGCTTCCAAGTTTTTGCAGTTATGAATAAACATGTATGGATACCCATCTGGGTGGAAATTTTTGTGTGAAAAATAAATTTTCAAAATCCACGGGCATTTACTGAAGAGCACAACTCCTGCAGTATATGGCAAGTGGTTTTGATGTGGCATTCACTGGATTGAGAAAACTCACATGCAAAACTACCACAGCAAGGACAAAAACTCTTTCAATTGCTGTTTTAGGTTGTAAATATTTACATATTTCCAAAAATGTCCTGTAAGCCCCCATGAACACAAAAGAGGACATTAGCAACAGTATATAAGTTTTCTTTACTAATACTGCCTGTGGAAAGCTTGTGTATGCTTAATGAAATCAGTCTGGACTGGCAAAAGAATAAAAGGTGGACTGACACAGAAGTATTGCTTGGTGTGTATTTCCAAGCTCTGCCTTTTCCTCCTTTCCTTAGTGATGGTGAAAGAGGAGAGAGGATTACAGTGTTTTACCAAACTGGCAAAATAAGTACATAGCATCTTCTCACTATCTTCTCGGTTCCAGTCTCTGCAACATTATATAAGCTTTTCCTGAAATAATGAATAGTTGAGAGTCAAATATAACTCTCCATGACACAATCTAAAAATACTTGCTGGAAAGAATAATGCTGTGGGGAAAAAAATAAGCAGAGAGACCATTTGCCAAAAGAGAATATTGTGTTAAATATACAGTGAAACTATATTTTTTATGTGAAGAAACTGATGTTCAGAGGGATAAAAGAATTTTCTCAGAATCATACAGTAAGTAGGTCAGAATCTGGTCTATCTCCACCCAGGGTGTGTTCTTTCCCACCACGCTAGCTTTTGTCAAATGTGCTTCATTCATGGAAAAATATGCCTTTGTTTTCTTTGAATAGTCCTTGTTCACATCTATGCCTGACACAAGTTTTAATATTGCCCACTTTGACTCTCAGGAGCCATCTCATTTAGACAATAATTTGGTCACTATCCATGGACCATGTGTCAGAACTGCCCAGGAAGCTTGTGAAAAGTGCAGGTGCCTGACTACCACTTCAGATCTGGATGCTTTCTGAGGATTGGCCCAAGAATTCTTGTATAGTTATTTTTAAATTATTTTATGGAATCCCCAGGCAACTCTCAAGTCCCCTTAATTTGATAAATCATTTGTCTATGCTCTTTGCCTTCCCTGCAGTCCAGCCAGGTCTTAAGAATTTATTAATATGCCCACCAGATCAGAGCGATACTGCTGGACCAGTAATGACTTGTGAGCCTTGAAAATCTGAGTGGCCTCGTGTTAACCCAACTGCCAGGATAAACTTCTTCCAGAGCCTTCCCCCTCACATTTTACATCCTACCATTTTCCAAAGATAGTCATCTCTAATTAATCCTGACAATGTCTTAATATAAACCATGAAATTGAAGAAATTTAAAAGGGAAAGAAAGTGCTATCATTCTCAACTGGGGTTACCTAAGTTTTTAAATGATAGCCTAAGGAATCTACCTCTTGGGCACAGCTGCTCTACGATACCCCTCAGCAAACAAATGACCCATCTTCACTTATTAAATGTGAGTAACAAGAATCCTTGTCCTAAAGAAAGTTCTCTCCCATTGCTAGGGATTTCTTGGCTACACTGTATCAAAGCGTTCCCCCAATAATTTCTTTCTTTGCGACTGATTATGTTAAGGGCAGAGTTGTCTATTTCCTCCTCTGTGTAGCACCAAATAATCTTTTAATAACACCTTGTAGGCCCAGTAGTCACGACTGCCATCACTGCCAGGCATGGGCAGGTGCAGGTTCCCATTAGATTAAGACAGACAGAGAAGGTAGAGAAACAGTGGAGCCAAAACAGGCGGGCCATTCCTTTATTCTAGCCTTGTACTTGGCAGGCAAATAAAAACAAACACACAGGGCTCCAAAACCCACTCATTCAGCACTCACAAAGCTACTGACTCATTCTGGTTTTCATAGATCAAAGGCACCCACCATCTTAGCCACCTCTAGTTCCCCATCTGCACTAACTGGCTTCTCCTTCAGCACCCTGCCATCTTGGCTTCCTTCTTCTCCTTCTGCTCCTTTTTCTGCAAAAATGGCTTCCTTCTCTCTGCACAAACTTTTCTTGGCGCAAAAAATCCCTCCTCCAGCAACATTAGCATAACAATGGCCATTTCCAAGCAGGAAAGTAATTAGCACTGTCACCTGGGCAGGGCCATTTATGTGGGTACTGGCCATTTTTACCAATAAAAGTGAGCAAACGTAAAAATCACAATTTACAAACTTATTTGCCCAAGTCACTTTTTCACAGTGTTGACCAGGTTTATCACCTGAGCTGCTGTTGCACCCGCATTTTTTCCTGTTCATGGTAGAGGCATTGTTGTTATTTTCTTTTTTTGGAGGGGGAGAGGAGTATGTTGACTGGATGTCACTTTGCATTATGTCATTCCATCATGAATTTGTTTTCAATTTTATATCAAAGTGTGCCCATCATTCCAACTCTGTGTAGCTATTCAAAACCCTCACATGGCTTTGGGGTACCTGCATCAGTTCTCCCAGTGTCACTTTGAAATGTAATGAGCTTGTTCTTACAATCCTATCAACTACAAATATAGATCCCTAACCGTAGGGAACCACTCATCTAACCTTGAACCATCTATGACTTGGATCGGGGAACTTTAATTAAAAGCCCTGAGTGATTGTCTCTTAGGTGCAAACACCAAGAAAGTGTGAGTGGGTGACGTTTGTGCGGATACAAAGAAATGCATGTGAATGAGCTTTAGAAAATTAGCCTAGAAGTTCTGGATTGCCCCTTCTTTTGTGCTTGTTAATTAGCCAAAGAAGAAGAATATTCTGACCAAATTAGCCCTTTCTCCATGTCAGCAAAACAGCCATTAATCATTCTTCCTCTTCTCAGCTGATCTCCCTCCCTTGTAATCCTATTACCTCTGTTCAGGAGATCTCTCTTTGCCTCCCTTGGCAGGTCTCCCTCTCTCCTCTTCACATATGTTTGTGTCCTGAGTAGGTTTTTTCCACCCGACACCAGTAGTTCCCAGAGGATGGAGTACTACACCCAAAATAAAGACTTACTATCGAGCAGAATAACTCTATGCTACCTGTGTAAACTCGGGCAGGCCTCCCAAACCTTTCTTTTTTTTTGTTTTTTGTCTTCAGTTCTAAAAATAAGAGGACTCTATGTTGGCATTGGGCAGATAAAATATATTATGCTCACTTTGTTAAAGATGGCACTGCCCACGTGGAAGTCCGTTGATACTAATGTGTGTTGGGGGACAGGCTGTGGGCAGGTTGGGTCGGTATAGCCTAAGGCTTAGTTTTTTTTTTTTTAAGAATTTTTTTTTAATTTCTTTTTATTTTATTTATTTTAGAGAGGAGACAGAGAGAGAGAGAGAGAGAGAGAAATGGGGTAAGAGCTGGAAGCATCAACTCCCATATGTGCCTTGACCAGACCAGTGCAGGGTTTTGAACTGGCGACCTCAGTGTTCCCAGGTCGACGCTTTATCCAATGCGCCACCACAGGTCAGGCGCCTAAGGCTTAGTTTTAAGAGTAAGCTTTTTCCCATACCCTTGACTGATTAGATGATGTGGAGGGGTGCACTCTCAAGATGAATCCTCCCATTATGCCTCAGATCAGTGACTTTGTATCAGAGACTTCCTTGTTTGTAGATTGGATTAAAGGTTTGGATTTCTACACTATAAAATGGGGCAAACCAGGAGCTTGCTCTGCTATGTTCCTGAGATTAGCATTAGAGAGTAGAGCAGAGAAAGGCCACGTGGAGGAGGCCAGGAGAAGCAGCCAAGATGGCGGAGTGCTGAGGGAGAAGCCAGTTTGAGCAGAGTTTGTGCTGGAGAAGGAGATGGGAAACAGAGGTGAATAAGACTGGTGAGCTAGAAACCTTTGATTCTAGGAAACTCAAATAAATGAGTAGCTTTGTGAGCACTGAATGAGTTGGTTTTGGAGCCCAGTGTGTGTTTTACTTGCCTGCTGGATGCAAGCTAGGATTAAAAATAATGGCCCACCAGTTCTTGGCTCTATTGTTTCATTATTGTCTATCTGAATCTAATGCAAACATTCATGAGCCAGGTGGCTTTGATAATGACCTTGGCCACTGGCTTTACAGTTGGTCAAATAAGTTTATAAATATGATATATATGTTTGCTCACTTATAGTTTGCATTGGGTATGGGGACAGGCTATAAGTAGGCAGGATCCTTATAGCCTAAGGCTTAGTTTTAAGACTAAGCCTTTCCCACCCTTTTAATACTAAGATCTAGCTTTTCCTCACACCCTGGACTGCTGCATGAAAAAAGGTGTTGCACTCTCATGAGTAATCCCATTATGCATTAGATAAGTGAATTTGTATCAGAGACCTCCTTGTTTGTATATTGGATCAAAGGTTTTGATTTCTATACTATAAATAGGGCAGAGAAGCCCATGCAGCAGGAGAGCAGAGAAAGGCCACTTGGAGGAGAAAAGAAACAGCCAAGATGGCAGAGTGCTGAAGAAAAAGCCAGTTTATGCAGAGAGAAGGAGAGAGAGAACAGAGATAAATAAGGCTGGTGAGTTACAAACCTTTTATTCTAGGAAACTTGGATAAGTCAGTGGCCTTGGGAGCTCTGAATAAAAAGGGAAGAGTTTTCCCACTGTGTGTACTTCTTGCCCATCGGGTACAAGCTAGGATTCAAGCTAATGACCCACCAGTTCTTGGCTTCATTGTTTCATTACCGTCTGTCTGAATCAAATGTGAACCTTCATGTGAATGGCCATGATGGCGGCTACTGGCCATACACTCTATAAATTTATATTTGAGGCAGGACAAGGTCAAGAAGAACCTGACTTTGTCTTTGCTTTTACTCTTCCTAACTAAAATGTCTTCCCTGTTCTCCCCATTGGTCTAACTCTCATTTGTCTTTTAGGTCCACCACCCGAGAACTTTCCTTGATTACAAGGTCAAATGAGTTTATAAATATGATATATATGTTTGCTTGCTTATAGTTTGCATTGGGTGTGGGAGACAGGATGAAAGCTGGCAAAGTCATTATAGCCTAAGGCTTAGTTTTAAGACTAAACCTTTCTCACCCTTTTAATACTAAGATCTTTTCAACATCCTTCTAATACTAAAATCTTTTCAAAACTAAGCTTTTCCCCACACCCTTGATTGTTGCATAATGTGAGGTGGTATACACTTATGAGGAATCCCATGTATGTTTCATATAAGTGGCTTTGTTTCAGAGACTTCCTTATTTATATAGTGGTTTAAAGGCTTTAATTCCTACACTATAAAATGAAGCAGACAGGGGACAGGAGTTACGCTTGCTCAAATACTGTCATTAGCGTTGCAAAAGAGAGGCAGCCAAGATGGTAGAGTGCTGAAGGATAAGCCAGTTTGTGCAGAGTTTGCGCAGAGAGAAGGAGATGGGGAGAAGAGGTGAATAAGGCTGGTGAGGTAGAAACCTTTGATTCTGGGAATACTCAGATGAGTCAGTGGCTTTGGGAGCCCTGAATGGAAAGGGAAGTGTTTTTTCACTGAGTGGATTTCTTGCCCGCTGGGTGAGAGCTAGGATTAAAAGTAATAGCCCACCAGTTCTTGCCTCCATTGTTTCAATGCCATCTATCTGAATCAAATGCGAACCAGCATGGGCCAGGCAGCTGTGATGGTGGCCATGGCTACTGGCTATACAGGCTTCCAAAGCCACTGATTTATCTGAGTTTCCTAGAATCTAAGGTTTTTAACCTCACCAGCCTTATTCACCTATGTTCCCTATCTCCTTCTCTGTGCACAAACCCTGCACAAACTGGTTTCCTTCAGCCCTCTGCCCTCTTGGCTGCTTCTCCTATCCTCCACGTGACCTTTCTCTGCTCTCCTCTAAAATAGGCTCCTCTGAACCATTTTATATTGTAGAAATCAAAACCTTTAATCCAATATACAAACAAGAAAGTCTCTGATACAAAGTCACTTAGGGTGGGAAAGGCTTAGTCTTAAAACTAAGCCTTAGGCTATAATGACCCTGCCTGCTTACAGTCTGTCCCCCATACCCAATGAAAACTATGAGCAAGCAAACATGTATATTATATTTACAAACTTATTTAGCTAACATTCTACCTCTTTTGTTTGCTTCACAATCTAAAGCACAGGTATTCCTGCACAAGGAAATTAGGCACATTAGACAAATTACAACAACATGACAAATCATACAACTTCAACAATTACAAAGGTACATTTCACCAGTCTGAGCACTTTGCCAAAAGCCCAAAATGTCCTCGGACTTTTTTTAGTCATGGGAAAAGCTTCCCGGGGCAGGGAAGTGCTTCCAGCAAAGCTACCCCCCATCCCCAACAGGGTATTTCACATTGTTCAAAATCCATACGTCCATCCAACCAAAGAGCCAGTGCCCACTCTGGTTAAAGTCCAGGAATCAGTCCACACACATGGGGCCTCAGCCACCCCCCTAATCCCTGCCATCCTGATAGGTCTTATACTGTCACAAAAAGAAGCACATGAAAATGGCAGTCAGCATTTCCATTTCTGCTCTGGAGATCATGATGGGATCCACATCTATGTCTCATAATAGCAGACCCACCTGGGGCATAGCAGGTACTTCTTGCGGCTGGTCTCTCATCTCCTGGAGACTGCGGGTTGCAACTCCAGACCAATTCTCCTCATCCTCTAAAGAGGAACTGATAACACCAGCTCCTGCCACCAGGCTCGAGCCCTGGGCCACTGCTGCATTCTGCTTTGTGGGCCTTGCAGCTCTAGCTTCAGCCTCAGCCCCAGCCTCCCAATGCTGCTAGCTCTCCACAACATCCAGAGCAATCTGCAACTCACGAAGCTGTGATTCCTTCTCTAGTGGCTGCTCCATTTCCAAGTGAATCTCATGAACCCGGTCGGGCTCCTCTGGTGCTTCCTCCAGCTTCAGGGTCAGCATCTCTTTCTCCCACATTTGCTCCAGTTCCTTTCACTGCTTGGTTTGCAGGTCCTGAGCAGCATCTTCCACAGACCTTCTGGTTTCCTCACATATGGCTATAAAAGTTAGCCAGCTTATGGCCCCCAAGAGGACAGCCATGGGGAACCATAACAGCAGCCAGTACTCTACTCTGCTGCTCAAAGGTGGTGGCACTCCATACTGATCTGTATCGAATCCTGCCACAGACTACGCCAAATGTACAGCCAGTAGCCATGGCCACCATCACAGCCGCCTGGCCTGTGTAGGTTTGCATTTGATTCGGACAGACAGTAATGAAACAATGGAGCCAAGAACTGGTAGGTCGTTAGCTTTAATTCTAGCTTGCACCTGGTGGGCAAGAAATACACACAGTGGGAAAACTCTTCTCTTTTTATTCAGGGCTCCCAAAGCCACTGACTTATCCGAGTTTCCTAGAATCAAAGGTTTCTAACCTCACCAGCCTTATTTGCCTCTGTTCTCTCTCTCCTTCTCTCTGCACAAACTGGCTTCCTCCTTCAACACTCTGCCATCTAGGCTGTTTCTCCTATTCTCCATGTGGCCTTTCTCTGCTGTCCTCTAGCATGGGCTCCACTGCTCTATTTTATAGTGTAGAAATCAAAACCTTTAATCCAATATACAAAAAAGGAAGTCTCTGATACAAAGTCACTTAAAGTGGGAAAGGCTTAGTCTTAGAACTAAGCCTTAGATCAGTGATGGATAATCTTTTGAGCTTGGTGTGTCAAAATTTGCTAAAAAATCTAGCATAACTCGGGTGGTGTGTCACTTCAAGAAAAACGGAAGTCCCAGAACTAGATGCTCTGTTCCGAAATTCTGTTGTTTTGGCCTACAAACCTCCGGCACAGAGTGTCTACACTACAGCAAATATTTTATCCTCGGCGAGAATGAAATGTTCTCAGCACGCGGCCCCATACTTTTCTGGTATGCAACCACATGCAGCCACGAATCATCAAAAATGTCTTTGCGTGTCAGTGCAGACACGTGTGTCATAGGTTCGCCATCACAGCCTTAGGTTATAATGACCCTGCCTGCCTACAGCCTGTCCTCCACACCCAAGGCAAACTATAAGAGAGTAAACATATATATCATATATACAAACTTATTTGACCAACAGAAGTGAAGGCTGAGGAAAAGGTGTCCATGGGGGTTGGGTTGATATAAGCCTGGACTTGGGACCAACAATCTGGCTCTGAACCTCCTGGTCAATCTGCCTCAATATTTGGCTTTTTTAAAATCTAAGTAAAAATACTAAAGAGTTGGAGTTCAGTGTAGTTGAAAAACAGCATTATGAATGGAGCCTGAGTAGAGTTGCCAACTGGGAGATGTTCTGAAACAATTTATACTAGATTGTTTTCCCAAACTTGGAAGGCATTTTCTTAAAGCCTCAGAAGTGACAGGCTGTATGAAATCTTTTCTCTGTTGTGAGAGCAATGGAGAGAATACTGATTGTAATTATTTTGGGGTTCTGTTTTCTCTGGGAAAAAGATTTTCTGGCCTCCTGCACTGCAGCCAACGGTCCTTCTCCAGGGGACTTACAGAAGTGATGAACCAAGGATTGGTTTTGGATGCCAAACATATTAGAAAACTTTAGCAAGGACATGGAAAAGACATGAGAGAGGATGTCCTGCAGGACAGTGTATAGCACAAGTGGCTGATGAATTCTGATTCTCCTTCCAGTAGCAGGGGCTGACACCTGTCCTTCTATACCTGATCACCACCATGTCCTCTCCCAAAGGTATGAAGAAACCCATGTGGATTGGGCTGGGAAGCCATACTTCCTGGTCAGTGGCTACTAAGACTGTAGGGATGCATTTTTAGTCACTGCAGTAAATGCAGAGGAACTAGTCCCCAGATGAGCAGTCAAGAGAGGTTGCCCTATGGAAAACTCGGATAAAGATCTTGTTTTTTCCAGCCCCAAAGTTGTCAACTGAAGCACGGTGACAAGAAACTGACCCCACAGCAGCTTGCTGGCTGAGGTACTCTGCAAAGGGGAGAAACATTTTACTCCCTAAGATAGGTAATGCCTCTTCCTGCAGTATCCCCTGCTGCCCACCACTGGCGATTACAATCTAAACCATTCTGTTTGAGCTTTCTTCAGCCAAGAGCCTCCTTTTATCCTAAACAGTCATGGGCAAGGAGCCTCAGAAACTGAAGTTTGAAATGAGAGGTTGCCTGAACATATTAGGATTAAAACTGGGTTGGCAGAAAACCTGATGTTTTATTCTCTCGTTCTACCATTAATGGGACCTTGACACATTAACAGGACTACATTAAATTAAGGTGAAAATGGACATCCCTGTCTTGTTCCTGATATTAGAGGAAGAGATTTCAGTTGTTCACCATTAAGTATGACATTGTCTGAGCATTAGTCATATATGGCTTTTATTATCTTGAGGTATTTCTCTTCTATACCAATTTTATTGGGTGTTTTAATCATAAAAGCAAGGAAAATCAGCAATGCAGAACATTTTTGGGACTATTTATTTTGGTGAAAGTTATAATTAAGTATATAATCTCATGTGCAGTCCAAAGATCTTGTAAACAAAGCAGCTATAAGTGATGGCTCAGGAATGAGGAAAATATTTCTTGTATCACATGTAAGGGCTAAAAAAATGTATTTTCTATGCAATCAAAAGATGCAGAATTGACTCAGATAAACTGTACAGACCCATTCCAATTATCATTTAATGACTGCTCTTGAAATTGAATTTGTTAAAGACAAGCAATACTGTCTGTGTGATAGCTGGAGAGAAATTTTGATTATAGATAAATTTCCTTTATTTGCTAGAATACAAATAATTTTATTGACTGAGAAGAATAAATCTAACAATTCATTTGGAAACACTTTCAATAATCATATTTCCCCTGACACCCTTATACTCTCTGCAAAATGTTTACTTTTATTATTTGTATTTATTTGTGTCATTCCTTATGGATGCATTTATAGCTATTTTCTTACATGAAATAAAAAAATTGATAGAATAAAAAGATAGAATTTAAAAAACCTTATTTTTAGATATACATTGGTTGCTTAGTAGCTCTTAATTGGGCACTAAACTTCAACTCTCTTTGTTTCTGTTTTTCAGTTTACAAAATGAGAACTGCCCACCTACCTTGCAGGATTATTATAAGGCTCTATTGAGATAACTGTTAGGAAATTGCTTTGTTAATTATAACATGCCACATGATTGCAAGTAAGTCATTATATTATGTTTAATACTAAGTTCTGTCTCTATGACCTTTGTGCCTGCTGCCTCTCTCAATAGTCCTTACACTGGTTGTGTTCATCCATCCACTGGCCTCCAGAGAATCATGCCTGATAAAAACTATTATTGCTGCAGGTTCTGTTTCTTCTTTCATTAGCTTTGAGACACTTGGCTCCAAATGGCAATTGCCTGCTCCATTGGTCTGCCAAAAGATACAGTTTCCCACAGTCAATGTCTATGCAGCCCTGTTTGAAATTCTTCCACAGCGAATCTTAAAAACGTTTCATCAATCTTCCCTGCCAGCAGCGACTCTGTGTTAGTCCAGCACACAGGAGTGAGTGGTTATCTTGCTGGCATTGGACTTCACACATGCCCTGCTTAGAGGATCTGTGCTGCAGCCTGTGGAGCTGCAATATGGTTGAACTGCATTCATTCTAAGAAACCATTCTAGCTGATCCTGGCAAGTTAATACTGTCAAGCTTGGAACAGGGTACATGCTAATTTATGAGAATTTTATGGGCTCATGATGCCTAATAGAGTACTGATATTACTACAGGTATTTAATTACAATTTTGAATTTATTGATAATTTATGCAAAAAAATGGTGAATATTGTATTTCAGATGACTTCAACTTGGAGATAATGAAAGTATCTGACATTTATTGAGTAGTTTATTTTTATTTCCTTAGTCAGTTATTATGAATCTCTTCTGATAAAGAAACTTAAGCACATTGGGTTCAAGGAATGTACTTCAAAGAGCTAGTAAAGAATATACCCTGAATTTGTGCCCAGAGAACCCACATCTGAACCTGCTATATTAACCATTTCACCATCATGCTTTCTAACCATTTTGGCATGATCTCCGATGGATAGGTGTCTAAACACTGGGAAGAATATTTGAAAAGGAAGAACTTCATATGAACCTCTCTTAATATACACTGGATAAGATAAAATTAAAGCCATAGAGATATTTCTTGAGAGTAAGTATGTATTTCCTTAGCCGTGTATTAACCACCTTTCAGGGATCATCCATGAAAATACACAGAAATCTTAAGCTTGATTTGAATACAAAAGCTTTACAAGCAGAAAACTATAGTTTTCAGCTCTAATAATTCTAGCTGTGTGAGCTGTAATAATCACAAAACTTTTCTAAACCATAGCTGTTTTCTCCTTTTTAAAAATAATACCATACTGACATATAATGTTGGTTTGATACTGAAGTTACTTAGTACTATCGTGTTGTACTAACACACAAATTGCTAAACATACAAATTATAATTATAGACTATCACTGAATTTAAAGTTAATGATTTCATTTTATAACTCATTAAATTAAAAAAATAAAATATATTAAGTATCTTTAAATGAAAATAAATAAAATAAAGCCATTAGATTCAGGAAAAAATGCATATAAAATTAAAGTACCTTCAGACTTTATGAATAAAACTGTAGTGGGCAGAATTATGTCCCCCTCGAATGTTTTAATCTCCAGAATTGATGAATATGATACGTTACATGATAGTGGAATTACAGTTGCTAATTAATTGACCTTCATAAACTTATTCTGGATTATATAGGTATGCCCAGTGTAAATCTAAGTTTTCTTAAACATGGATGAGGAAGGTAGAAGAGTCAGTATCAGAGTGGTGTAATGTGAGAAAGTCTCAAACAGCCATTGTTGGGTTTGAAGATGGTTGAGGGGTGAAAGCCAAAAAAATGGGTTGCCTCTAGAAGCTAGAAAAGACAAGAAAGCACAGTCTTGCCTAGAGGATCCAAAAAGGAGCATAACCCTGCCCTTATCTTGATCAATAAATCTGATTTCAGACTCTGACCTTCAGGACTGTAACATAATAAAGTTTTGTTGTTTTAAGCCACAGATTTGTGGTAAATTGTTATAGTAGGCATGAAAATATATAGAAATACCATGTTTGCCTTTTGCACCACTGCTTCCCAGCACCTACTACACTGTACTCAATATTTGTTAAATAAAAGAAGAGGTGAATAGTCTTATTATTTAACTTTGAAGGTATTACGTTTTGTCTTTAAAACTCAGCTGACTCATTTGCAAATAGAATTGACTCACATGAACTTTGAAATGTCTCTTTCTACCAGACTTTTATAATCTCATCTACTTTATTTAAAGTTATATTGAGTATTTAAGACAAGAATTAAGTGGACAAACAAACAAGAAAAGGTAATGTGGCTTGGTTTGGCCTTTGGAGGTCACACCACAATATTTATTGTTGCCTTTGAGCAATCATCTGAGTACACTTAGGTACACTTATTGACTCAAGAAATTTGCAAGTTTTATAAAACATTATTTGTAAATATTGTGTAGTTCAGACTGTGTGTGCCAAAGGGCTGCCTGGTAGCACTTACGCTGAAGCTCCAAAGAGGGTTATAAATGATATATGAATACTATACCACCTACTTATAAGACCATTACTTTTTTTTCCAAAAGACTGAAGATTTCTTTCTTTAAGATTTTTATTTTTTATGTTAGAGAGAAGCGAGAGAGAGAGAAGGGGGGGGAGGCTTAGTAAGCATCAACTCCCATATTTGCCTTGACCAGACAAGCCCAGGTTTTTGAACGGGCAACCTCAGCATTCCGGGTCAATACTTTATTTCCTACGCCACCACAGGTCAGGCTATTAGACCATTTCTTATAAAACACTATATATTCCATCATTGCTGTTTTTAAAGGAATTTCATTCACATTCACGTAAATATTAAGCTCTGACAAATACGATATCCTTTCTTAAGATAATAACTCATCCCTTCTTGTTTTATTAAATTTCTGTTTTCATGTATTAATCATTTTCATCCATATTCTTCCTCCTTTGTTGTTGTTCTCTGGCTGGACTATATTGCTTAGTCCTAAGGCATACGGTAACATTAGTCTGGCCAGAGCTTCCCATTTGTTCCAGTCTAATAACAGTGTCATGGAATTAGACAAAGAATTAAAGGACTACCCCGAATGCTTGGTAATAGAACTGCTTTCTTTGTGGTTAGCCCTAATTTGGTTACTTACAATAAAGTTAAGCAGTCTCTATTTGTCATGTGGTCATATAGGTGCCTAGTGTCCTTAACATCTCTTATCCTACTCCCTAAGGAGATAATTATTAATGTATTGTATTAAGTAATTAAAATGATCAAATATAAATATTTCAGTTTCAGATTATAATAATATGTTCTCAAATTCAAATAAACTCATGGCAAAATTATAAACATATAGTGTTTATCATTCCAATAAAATGTATACTGTGGCTTAGGAAACTTTGAGATAGAAAACTAAAAGAAGACATTTGCCATGTCTATGCTAATATACTAACCACCCTTAGTATGTTGTACCTCTTGAGCTATTTTACCATAGAAGTTACAGATGAAGCAATCAAGAGAACCACCTTGTTTAATTCTTAGTATTTACTGCTATGAAGTGAATTGTGTCCTTCCCCTCTAAACTTATATGTTGAAGCCCTAGCTCCCAATGTGACTATATTTGGAAATAAACCCTATAGAAAGATAAAAAAGACTAAGTGAGTTCATAAGAATGGGGCTTTAATCCAATAAGGCTGGTTTCTTTATAAATAAGAGAAAGACATCACAATTCTCTCTTTCCTTGTGTGCACCGATTACCCTCTATGATGTGGAGGATGGGGGTGATCAATCAATCAATGGAAGGTCTCAACAGAACAAAGAATGACCTTTTTTGAGCACAAAGAAATTCTGCCAGCATGTATTATACAACTCTTCCTAGGTCTCTAGTTTGCTGGCCTGCAATGCAGATTTTGCATTTACCAAGCATCTATGATTATGTGAGCCAAGTCCTTAAAATAAAACTTACATACACATCCTATTGGTTCTTTTTCTCTAGATGACCCTGACTAACACTCTCAAATAATGTACTATTTTGCAGTATTTAAAATTAGTGCTATACCTTACTGATCATTTATTCTTAGACTACATGCTAGCAGGAAGTTTTTAGGCATTTGCAAGTTCCTCTATAGATTGCCTCTGCTATTTAACAGAATGCAATGTGGATTTCAGGATCTCCTGATCATGGCTCTAGTTATCTATATTTGAGGTACTTAAAGGTTGTAGTTAAGTTACTTCATGAGTAATTATATAATCTTCCTCTATGAACATGGCACAGTTCTATAGAAATCTAGTTTTTTAGTGTTCAGAATGTATATTTGTAATATTTATGAAATTATGGTAGCTAAATTTTCTTTTGCTTGGCATTCTACAATTTCTCCTTGGCCAATTTCCTTGGGTCTCAAGTCATTTACTCTTGATTCTATTGATAAGATTTGCCTATTGTAATGTCTTAAAGACTTTTACCATTTCATACCAAGGATGCATAGAAAACTATAGCATGAAATCAACATCATATTTTTAAACTCATCCCTTTTCTTTCTAAATACTGCCTCAGTCAATATAATTCATGGGTCTGAAAGATAATCTTACAGCTGCCACCAATCTTTTTTACTACAAAGGTTTAAATGTCAACATAGACTGTGGTGATACATTTCTTCTAACTCTAAAATTTAATAATGATTCAAAAGGTAGAGGCAAGCAACAGACAAAGATTAAACAATCCTTTCTCAGAAGGGTTCAAAACTATCAGATACAGTTTCCAGTAACATTGAAATTAATCCTAAAAAAAATATATCAAAAATTTTTCTAGAGATTAAGAAAGGGGGGATATAACACTTTTTAAAGTGACTACAGTTGAAGTGAATATCAATATTGTAGTAATTACCATTTTAAAAAAACAGTAGCTGTGATTGTTAATTTTATGTGTCAACTTGAATAGCTAATAAGATTTCTGTATATATGGTCAAACATTATTTTGTGTATGTCTATGAGAGTGTTTTTAGTTGAGATTAACATTTAAATTGGTAAACTGAATAAACAGATTGTCCTCCCTGATGTGAGTGGCCCTCATCCAATTCATTGAAGGCCAGAAAAATAACAAAAAGGCTGACCTTCCAGCAAATAATAATTCCTCTCTACCTGGTGGCCTCCCATTCTCTCTCTTTTCATTTTCTTGATAGACATTGATTCTGTCCTGCCATCTGATTCAGACTGGAATTATACTACGGCCTCTCCTAAGTCTCTTCATCTTGCTGGCTGCAGATCTTGGGATTTCTGAGGCGCGCGCGCGCGCGCGCACACACACACACACACACACACACAGCTTCTAGCAATTTTATATCTCTTGAGATCCAAGACTAATACAGATTTTAATATTAAGAGTGGTTCTGCATTGCTTCTGGGGTTTTGGTAATTGACTTCATGATCTGATTAGACTTAAAATACTAATGAGTCTATTTGCAGTATAGAAAAACCACTGATAGTCCATGATGTCATCTGCTAATACCTTTTCATAAAATGTTTTTATTGGACATTCCTAAACAACCACTTATAAGGAGCAGGGAACTGGGTGACTTTGTATATACACTTTTGAACATCTGTGGAAAGATAATGAATATAATAAGATTGAATAGTTGTTCCTAATGTGGTTGGACAAAGGAAAGTTAAAAAAAGATGAGATTGGGGATTTAAATTCCCTGCATAACCATGAAAAAAATAATCTGAAAGTTTCTATGTGTGTGTCCTGAAAGAAACCCAGATCCCCCTGAGAAAGGACTCTAGTGCAAAAAGAGTATACCATTAGTTTTTCTCCAAGTGTTTCCCAAAAGGACATAAAGTATTCTAACAGTGTAACTCTGTATTAGGGAAAAAATAACACTGGGGAACAACTTTTTTTTTTCATTTTCTTTTGCATGAGGTTTTAGAAATGTTTCTATATATTTCTGTATCGCTGATTCCAAATCTGGAATCCACTTTTTGGTTCATGCTCTAGTTTTGATGCAATTTTAACTTCTTTTTGTTACAGTTAATGGCTGCATTGGATTTTAAATTGGAGTTAAAAGGCAATGACTCTTGGATTGAACATAACCATAAGGCAATTCATGTTTTACAAACATCACTTTTACATAATTGTAGTAGTTTTTAATTGTAAAAAATTATTATCTGATGAAAACATTCTCTTATTTTTGTTTTAATATTGAATCATGGCTTCTTCGAGTAGGCGTAAATGTAAGAATAGTCCTGATACCTTCTGTTATCTATGTAGCTGTTACACATTTAAACGTCATACGTGCAATATTTCATCATTTGTGACACGTGCATATTGCCTATTTTCAAGTTCCCTTTGGCGATCAAGACAAGAATTGGGCTCCTCATATTGTGTGTCATAGTTGTGAGAAAATGCTTTGTGACTGGACAGAAAGAAAACACAAAAGAATGTCTTTTGGTATTCCCATGGTTTGGCATAAACCTAAGGACCACAGCAGTGACTGTTATTTCTGTCTGACCCATACAAAGGGCATCGCATCGGCAAGAAAAAACAGCATATTGATTATGCAATATTAGGATTGAATATCCTAATATTCCTTCAGCAATACGACCTATCCCACACTCTGAGACACTCTTGGTTCCAGTTTTCAATGGTTTTATTTCTTCTAAGGATGAAGAAAGTGAACATGGTGATAAAGTGTATTGTGATAAGATGCATGAGAAAATGGTTGTAGAATCTGAAGTGTCTTCTTCTTATACCAAGCAGTCATTAACCCCTCAGCAGTTTAGCCAACTTGAATGACTTAGTAAGAGATTTGGGCCTATCAAAGAAAGCAGCTGAGTTATTAGCCTCCAGGCTTCAAGAAAAGAATGTACTTCACCGTCAGCTAAAGTATCCCATTTCAGGAAGTGTGAACAAATTTTTGTGGACTTTTTTCCCAAAGACAAACAGTTTGTTTACTGTCATGATATCAGTAGTCTTCTCAGCCAGCTATGTGTTACCACTTACAGTCCAACAGAATGGCAGCTATTTCTTGACAGCTCTAAACGGAGTCTGAAATGTGTTCTTCTACACAATGGTAATGTTTATACAGAGGTTCCAGTTGGTTACTTAACTCATCTGTGAGAAGATTACAATGACATAAAAATTGTCCTCAACTTTCTGAAGTATGAGGAGCATAACTGGATCATTGTGTGGATCTTAAAACGGTAAATTTTCTGCTAGGACAACAGAGAGGTTTCACGAAGTATCCTTGCTTTCTGTGTTTGTGGGATAGCCAAGCTAGGGAGAAACACTGAACAGAGAAGGAGTGGCCGAAACCTAAAGCTCTGGAAGTAGGGATGCGAAATATTGTGAATGAACCTTTAGTTAAATGAGACAGGATCATGTCCCCCCACTTCACATCAAACTTCGCTTCATGAAGCAGTTTGTTCAGGCTTTGAATAGAGAAAGTGAATGCTTTCAACATATGATTTCTGTTTATCCTGCATTGTCTTTTGAGAAGATAAAAGCAGGTGTATTCGATGAACCTCAAATTTGTACCCTCATACATGGTGAAGAATTTGCCAGGAAGATGAATAAGGAGGAGAAAGCAGCAAGGTAGTCTTTAGTGGCAGTTACAAAGAACTTCCTTGGCAACAAAAAAGCAGAAAACTATGAACTTCTGGTTCAAAAAATGTTGTGGCTTTCCACAATATTGGATGTAACATGATCATTAAGATTCATTTCCTGGACAATCACCTTGATAAGTTTCCCAAAAATCTTGGAGCTGTTAGTGATGAGCAGACTACTGCTGGAGCATCAAATGAGATTGTCCTCAACAAGTACAGAAACACAAGAGCTACAAATGTAAATTTTTGCCTGAATAGAATTTAAATGATTTTTATGATTAAAATAAATTTTATGATTAAAATAAATGTTTTGATATGTTCTATTTTGATATTATAAGCAAATTCTGATGCAATCATATCTTTTAGTGTATTAGTGTATTTACTGCATTATATAAATTATTATACTTTCACAAAGATGATGCCCAAGAAGACATTCTACTTCATTATGTTAAACTAAATGTTAAAAATTTCACAATAAGATGAAAACCTAAAATCTTGAATTGGAAAAAAAACTGTAGCTCACAGAGAAAAACTAATGTCAAATTTGAGATCAGCACACTTGAATTAGGTAAGAACAAGTGTTTCTGTGGATGCAACAAAAATTTTGTTCCCCAGTGTAATCAGACTATTCAGGTACTACTGAACATTGGGTCTGAAGTGACAATATCCAGCAGACCTAAAATGACACTGTGGCACATATCCCTATATAGAAGTATATCCATTTCCATGCAAATGTGCGCTGAGTCAATATTGGTTAACAGTTTAAAGTTTTGTCTTTGTTTATATGAATACCCACAGAGAAGTATTTACTTCATTCACTCTGCAAATATTTGTTCATTACCTATGCTAAGGATTAAATGTATAATATTATGGAAAACTGGCATAATTTTATACCTGCATGGAGCATTTGGTCATTTCTAAAGTCTATCAGAGAAAGGGAGAGGGTAATGGGGGTTTTCCTGAGTACTCTATAAAGTTCAACCAATAGTGACAGGTAGGTCAGGATGTTAGGGAGAAATAGAAAGTCAACTTCTGGATTAGAGTCGTCATGGTTAAACATGACAATACCATGTGGCTCAACACAAAGCAAAAACCAACAATTAAAATCATTAAACAGCTTATGATATCATTTTTCTGGTCTCTGTCTTAATGGACTTTGGAACACTTTGTGTCTGATACATTCAAGGTATGATTTTTGAAAAATATATTTAGCCACATATTTAGAATTTATTCTTTGTGCATTGTATGTGTTCTGTAATATCTAAGCTGGGTGATTTGATCTCTAATAAAAAAGCAATTACTGACTTATATGATGTGTGTTAGAAATGCTATTTGATTATGTTGATGGAGATTTCTTATTTTAGTTGTAATACACAGTGTGTGACAGTAGATAAAAACAGGAAAGAAAAACGTTATCTGGGTCTCTTATTCATGAAATTGATTTTCTTTAGGATCCTATTTAAAGTCTTATTCTAGGAATAAGCCAGCAGTATTTTTTATAAAGCTAACAGTCATACTTTAAGAAATCAATCTTACAGAAAAAGAAAAAGACACAAAAGTAACATTATTTAAGGCAAAGCTGAGTTGTACTACTGCATTTCAGGTCAGTGGTTTTATATAGTACACGAACAAACTTGTCACTTTTTATTGTCCATTTCAATCATGGAGACACATGACACTGGTAGATACAAAGAAGACTTGCAAATATTTTTGTAATGTTAGTTGTTCAAAGCCTATAGGAAATATTTGAATATTACTTTTTATTATCCAATTACTATTTAAAAGTGTTTAACAGGTGTTTGTCATTATTCATGTATATAAATTGTTTTTATATGTATAGTACTTAACAAGCTCATACTGGTCTGTGTTATAGCTGTTGCATAACTTAAGTTATTTGCTGCTGGTTGTTTAGGTTGGTCAGGTAAAAAAAAGACTCTACTGTTTAAATTTTATAATCTATAAAAGTATTATTAATGTAATCAATATTTTTGCAACTGGAACACAAATAGAATTTGTGCTGAAATTAATGGTAAAAAAATGCTCTATTTTCTGTCTTGAAATTAATCTGTAGAATACCCTACAATAATAACTGGGTTTCCTCTGTCTCTCAGGGACCTTAATGGCTACCGTGGTTGACTTATGTTTTCAGTGAATGTCAAATAATTTACATTTTGTTGAAGTAAAATAAAAATAAGAAATTTTTAGCTATGGTTAAATATAATTATGTGTATTAAAGCTAAGTATTAAAAAGTTTGTATTTCTTGAATTTGTTTGTCTGTGCCATTTCTCCATTGGTCTGGATAATACAAATTGACTATACCCGGAAATTCAGAATGAAAATAAGGTCATAATAAATGTGCAATGCAATGGCACCAAGTTTATCACATAAGTCTATATAGTCACCGCACTATCTTACTGGGTATAACATAGAATTAGCATTAATTTAAAGCAATCTTGTACTGATGGACTTCAGCGCCCTCCATTTTTCCTTGGCCTTGCTCAAGGATAGTAATTCCCACTAATTCACACTAAGCAGCATGTATTCTATTCATGTCAATCTCTTTAAGGTCACTTTTAAACCTTTTGAAACTCCTCTGCTATTGAAGGTTGTGTAGGTTATGCTGCAATTCAAAAGACTGCAGGAAGATAAAAAAGGTTGTTGAAATGGACTTCATCTCCACATTATTGAGCTTCTTTGGAAATGCTCAGGCATAAAAGAGACACAGGGAGAGACAGAGAGAGAGACAGGCACAGACAGAGTGGAAGGGAGAGAGATGAGAAGCACCACTTCTTTGTCGCAGCACCTTAGTTGTTCATTGATTGCTTTCTCATATGTGTTTATACGAGAAGGGGAGGCTACAGCAGAGTGAGTGACCCCTTGCTCAAGCCAGCAACCTTGTGCTCAAGTCAGTGACCATGGGGTCATGTCTATGATGTCATGATCAACCCAACAACCCCGTGCTCAAGCTAGATGAGCCCATGCTCAAGCCAGAGACCTCGGTGCTTTTGACCTGGGTCTTATATGTCCCAGTCTGACACCCTACCCACTGCTCCACTACCTGGTCAGGCTGTAGGTTCTTTTATTTATTCACTATAGAAGAAATTGTTTTCTTTATAACTTATATATTTCTAAGTTATGTGAAAAAAATGTATAGCATTAGCTCTACTTTTGTTCTTTGAGGACAAAAATGAAAATTTATTCATCTTTGACTTTCCATTGTTTGTTTAGAGGAGTGCTTTGCAAAGTGTGAAAACCTATATCTTTATAAGATAAATGTATAGTATATGTGCCATTAACATTAGACTTGTTATAGTAATCTTAGTGTCTTTCTAGAACAGTTCTTTGAAATAGAAAAGTTAAATATTCTGTCTTGATTTTTTTTTTTTACTTTCTAAATGGATTCAACTATATTATTTTTACAAAAATTTTTCTAATGAAAATCTTTAGATTTGTACATTTATCATAGTGTTAATATTCAGTTTCTGGATTATACTCTATTGTGTTTCAGATAAGACTTTTCACTTATGAAACTAAAAATTATTACGTACATTTACTAAACCTGTATAAATATTCTAACGAGCCCACCACATTTTGATTTTGTGCCAAATTTGGGTTTTCTTTATTAATAAAATCCATAAAAAGATCAATTATGTTACTATAGCTTCCTTCATTAATTATTCTGAAATATTTGTGCATAATGTTTAATTTGGTGGGCCACTTTCCTAATGAAATTTTTATAGATTGTAAGCAAAGAGAACTTTAAAATGCTTTGACATGAAATCTATTCAATTCTAAATTGACTTTATTTCTAAAATTTTTATACATTATATGCTGAAAAATCGTTCATGAACATATGTGAGCAAAATATTTCTAACTTGACAGTTTCAGCAAGATATTATCATTCTTGGGAAAATAACTGCTCTTCAGAATGTTGACTCTAATTTTTACTTCTTCAAATATTAATGAATTGCTTATTGATTGTAATGTTATATAAAATTCTAAAAATTATTTTGTATTTAAACCGCAATATAAGGATATCATGTTATTTATTTATTTATTTATTTACAGAGACAGAGAGAGAGTCAGAGAGAGGGATAGATAGGGAAAGACAGACAGGAACGGAGAGAGATGAGAATCATAAATCATCAGTTTTTTGTTGTGACACCTTAGTTGTTCATTGATTGCTTTCTCATATATGCCTTGACCATGGGCCTTCAGCAGACTGAGTATCCCCTTGCTGGAGCCAGCAAGCTTGGGTCCAAGCTGGCAAGCTTTTGCTCAAACAAGATGAGCCCACGCTCAAGCTGGCAACCTTGGGGTCTCGAACCTGGGTCCTTCCTCATCCCAGTCCAACACTCTATTCACTGTGCTACCATCTGGTCAGGCAAGGATATCATGTTTTAATTGCTCATTTTAACTGTGTATTTGGTAAAAAAAAAAAATACCTACATAAAATTAATGAGAATATTCCAAAATATTAGTGACAAATATTTTGAGCTCATCTTTTTCCTTTTCTTTTAGGTTACTTCTTATTTTGTTTGTTCCACAGTAGCTCCTGAAAGTAATTCTACAGTTCATTATTTTTATTGCTCCAGTATTTATTTTATTATGTAATTACCCATTATAAATGACACAAATCTTCATTTGGGAATAAGCTGATTTGTCAGCTAATGGACCATTGTATCTGACACATGTTACCAAAAAAACAGAGCGTTAGTCACTAGTATTCCTTTGGTTTCATTCTGTTTCTTAACGTTACACAGCCCTTGGACCATAGAGACTATCTCCATCCTCCCTATTCTCTCATCTTATCCAGCAAGAGCCAGAAAAAGAAGTGAGATTTGGCAGAAGATGAACAGCACCAGCTTTGACTTCTTAAAGGTTGTCAACAAACCCATCTATAACCAATGGTTTTCAGGGGTTAGATTCTTAGCACTGCATTCAATTTAAGCATTTATTGTGCACTGCTATCTCTTTCCTTGCTACAGTCTCAGAACAGTGTGACCTCTGTTGATGATAGCTATTGCAAACCTTATAAGTAATCACTGGGATGATACTTTTTCTCCAATAATTAGAATTTTTTTTGTTGTTGTTAGAGTTAAGTATTCAGAAAGCAACTTGGTAAAGCTAGATTTTGCATTTGCTTCACTAAAATAACAACTATTGTCCATAGTCACTGGTTCATAGTAGATATGTAAATAAATACTTTTGCATGCACTCTATGGCATCATGCCAGGCAGACCCTTCATACAAGACATGATGTAGATGAAAGCAGGGATACCTTTTCAGAGTAAAAGAAAAATTTTATTTATGTTTTGGTTTACATTATTATTTTCTTAGTTATAAAGAGCATCTATTATTCATGTCCTCTGTTTCCTTATAACAGTCTTTCAGGTTTAAAAAGTTTTTATTATTTCTTTATATAATTATATTATTGATTTGAATATTAAACCTTTATGCTTATATATTAATATTAAAATAAAATTTTGTTAAGCTTATTTTACCTCTATATATGAACAACATTTTTAGTAGGATACATTTCTAGAACAGTAATTATTAGATAAGTATATGTACTGTATATGTTAAATTTACTGACAGTGATAAATAGATTAGATCTCATAATTTATATTTTGGCAGTTATTATAAATTTATTTTCCCCACCTTATTAGGCTGCTTATTCTCATTCTCTTTAAGTCTTTCCTATAATGTAAGAAATATTCTGGCAGCATTTTAACTATATATTTATTTCACCCACACTGAAGTTTATTTTTATTGATTATTTTATTTTTTTCTTTATTTATTTAAATGAGTTTATGAATGTGACATGTTAATAAAATCATATAGGTTTCAGGTGTACAATTCTATAATACATTATCAGTTTATTTTATTGTGTGTTTACCGCCTCAAGTCAAGTCTCCTCACATCAACATTTATCCCCCATTTACCCTCTGTGACCTCCCCCACCCCCATTTCCCTCTTGTACTCACCATACTGTTGTTTGTGTCTATGAGTACTTGTCTTAGTTTAATTCCTTTACCTTTATAGCCAACCCCCTACCCCATCTCCTCTGATAGCTGTCAGTCTGTTCTCTGTATCTATGAGTCTGTTTTTATATTGTTTGTTAGTTTATTTTGTTCATAGATTTGACACATTAGTAAAATTATATATTCCACTCCTGCAAAATACCCCTAAAAGCCCCAAAACACTAATTCAAAAGAATATATGCACCCCTATATCCATTAAAACATTATTTACAATAGCCAAGATTTGGAAAGAGCTCAAGTGTTTGCCAGTAGGTGAACTGATAAAAATGTGGTACATTTATACAAAAGAATACTATTCAGCCATAAAAAGGAGGAAATCTTATTTTTTTACAATAATAATGGACCTGAAGAGTATTATGCTAAGTGAAATAAGCCAGTTATTTTTCTTCTTTTGTGAAGTGCCCATTCCTTTTATATTAACTTATAACAGTTATTTATGTTTTATGGTTAATAAGTTGTTTTTAGATTATAATTTACAAAACTTTCCAAATTATTGTTTTGTATCTAAACTTTACTTAGTTTATTTAATTTTAGTGGTATTAAATTTTTGTGTACAAAATGTCAGTTTTTATTTATGTTTTCTATTTCTTGTGTCCTCCTTTAATTAGTACTATATATATTTTAAGTACTCTTAAAAGTATGCTTTTGTCTGACCAGGCAGTGGTGGAGTAGATAGAGCATCAGACTGGGATGTGGAGGATCCAGGCTTGAAGCTCCAAGATTGCTGGCTTAAGAGCAGGCTCATCAACTTGAGTGTGGACTCACCAGCTTGAGTGTGGGGTCACTGGCTTGGTCATGGGATCGTGGCCATGACCCCAATGTTGCTGGCTTGACCCCAAGGTCACTGGCTTGAGCAAGAGGTCACTCATTTGCTGTATGCATCTCCCTCTCCTCCCTCAGTCAAGGCTCGTATAAGAAAGCAATCAATGAACAACTAAGGTGCTTCAGTAAAGAATGAATGCTTCTCACCTATCTCCCTTCTTGTCCATTTGTCTCTATTTGTCTCTCTCCTCTCTCTCTCTTTCTGTCACACACAAAAGGTACTCTTTTAATACCATATCAAAACTAGTGTTTATATTCATATTTTTATCCATCGTGCATGATTTTGGTACTACCTAAAATTAGACAGGAATATGTTTTTAGTATTAGTTTATAATTTAAATACTAAATATTTTAAGAAGATACCTTACTTATTATATCTCTACATGAACTTGATCTTGTTTCTAGATTTTATGTTAATTTATTAATCTGATCATGTATATATTTTAAATGTTTTATTGAATTTATTAGAGTGACATTGGTTAAAATATTATACAGGTTTCAGGTATATGATTCTATGATATTTACTACCCCAAACCAAGTCTCTCTCCATCACCATCAATTCTCCCTTTACCCTGCTATCCCTACCTCATCCCCTTTGCCCCTGCTGCAATTTCCATACTGTTGTTTCTGTCATATTGATAGTAGAATAATTCTATTGTGATTATCATTGATATAGAATGCATTTTAATATTTTAAAAAGCATTTAATCATTCTTAAAAGTCAGTTTTTGAGGTTTTTCTCATGTATATATTCCACCACATAAAGTTTGGAAAAAAATAAGTAAAAATATCTTTGTAATTATGATTGCAGTAAATTTACAAGTTTATTCCTTAAGCTTCATGTATTTATTTTGTGTCTTATCTTGGTATTCTCCTGTCATTTATAAATATTTGTCTCTGTTGCTCATAAACCTTTATAGTTTTCATCAGATAAGCTCTTACTATTTTCTTACTAGATATTTATATACTGGTAAATGTTATACATTAAATTTTATTTCTATTGTACTTTAAACCAATTACTGTTGACAGCTAAAACACTAAGTTAACAACACTATAGTGGCATAAAAAAGGGGTATTTTGCTGTTGTTTTCTTTCATTTGTATGCACCTATGTCATAAACTCTTATCTCTCAGTTGTGGCCAAGATTAGAATTGTTTCCCATCGCATAGTTCAATCTATGATTAAAAATTCTAACCCTTCTTTTTCAAATAGAAATAAAAACTATTTTATATAGAGGACTTGTCTTCCATGTATTTCTATAAGTGTGTATGTGTATATGGATATATATCAAATACATAATTGGTATATTAAAATGAGTAAATTATCCTACCAGTTTGCCTTTCAAATGTTCTCAGATATTTTTTTCAGGATTTCTGTACATATTTCCTCAAGAGGGCTCAGAATAAGCTCTTAATATTTATTAATAAAAATACTAAACAGAAACAAAGTTCTAATTTTTTTCAAATTGCACAAAATAGATAATCAAATATTTATTGATGAACTGAAGAAGAATTTGTGTGGTTTCCAAAAAGTGAGTTTGAAGAATTAGCCAAATCTGTTCCCTGAAGAGTGATGATTATAATCATTACTGAATTTTCGATTATTAATATTCTCTCTCTCACATACTGTGTGTGTATATATACCAAATACTATGTATGCACTGTGATTTTAAAAAGCAGTATCTAAAAGATGATGATAGAATACACTGTGGAATTGCATATATAATATTCAATGATTTGACTATTCTGAGAAATTCCTATGTTAGTAATTCTACAATGATTGGTAGTTTTGCTGAGGCATCAACCAGAGCAATAAATGCCAAGACTTCGTGTGATCATAATTTCCACTTACCTAGAAAATGAATATATCATAAAAATGTTTTATGAATTCAAAACATTTTGTGTAAAGGACTTGTCCTTAGTGGCATCACAAATTAGTACAATCAAGCAACTACTTTCACTGCTGTCCTTTATGAAAGCCAAGACACACACACACACACACACACACACACACACACACACACAAACACACACACGACAAAGTCTTTCAGTTGTTATGGAGATTCCCAGAAAGACTACATTTGTCTTGAATTATGAAATACTTTTCACTGATTCTCAGTGTTATCTTCAATACTTGTCAATAAAAATATAGATATATTTATTCAAACTGTGATAATTCATATATGCCTAATTTTAATTACTAATTTTACTTATCATATATTTGCCATTATTTCTTATAGCATACCATCCTGAGAAATGCATTCACATGGAGTTAATCGCTGAAGTATTAACAGAAGAACACTGAAGAAACACTGAAGAAAAGAAGAGCATGTAATTTCATATAAGGACTATAAGAGCCAGAAGCTAAAGCAACTTGCTTTCACTTACATAGCTCACTTAAGTTAAGTGATTTCTTGCTATTAAATCAAATATCCCAAACACTGCCTAAGAGAAAAAGAATTCAATAATCTTTTATTCAATAAAATTGTTTTCTTCTCATTGATTTTTGCTCATGGCATATTTCTAGCTACAAATGGAAAATATTTTAATACAGATATCCAAGAATTAAAAATGCTATAACTATATCAATGTGCATAGCAATTACCCAGTGAGACCAAGCAATACATCAAATATTCTTAAAATTAAATCACATTATATTTAGACTCATAAATTCCAACAGGGGCATTGTGGTCTTTCATAATTATTTCTAACCATGAATATAAAGCTTCAACTCTAAAAGAGAAATATTTATTTATACAAAGATGGTTTGTTTTTCTTTTTTTTCTCCATCTGTCACTCCGACAGAGTAGACAACTCTAACACATAATTCAGCATCTTTTAAAATCTCCTTACCTAATTCTCACTTTAGGAAAGGCTAGCTAAATATGCAACTGAATGTTGAAGTTTTCCTTATAAATGAGGATTACCAAAACATATTATAATTTAATTTGTAAATCATAATTAAAACTATATTTATTCTATAAACATCTGTTGTATGAAATAAAATTGACTTGATATCTAGACTTTAATTTATTTTGAAAAGTACACCTTAGATAAAAATACATCATTTTTTATAAGTAAACAGGTTTTATCTTGCTTTTCTTTTTTTGTGTCAGAGACAGAGACAGAGAGAGAGACAGATAGAGATGTACAGACAGGAAGGGAAAGATGAGAAGCAACAATTCTCCGTTGCAGCACCTTAGTTGTTCATTGATTGCTTTCTCATATGTCCTTGACCAGGGGACTACACCTGAAAAAGTGACCCCTTGCTCAAGCCAGTGACCTTGGGCTTAAGCTGGAGACCTTGGGATTTTGAACCTGGGTCATCTGTGTCCCAGTCCAATGCCCTATCCATTGCGCCACTGCCTGGTCAGGCAACAGTTTTTATCTTTAAAAAATGCATCAGAATTAATATAAATTTTTCTAATTAGAATGTTCACATAAGGCAATTAATTTTATCTGCTTACTCTGATTTCACATTTCTCAAGAAATCATAAAAATAGCCACAACAGCATGTTATCATGAATAGTTTGCATTATTTATTATGAAATGAAAATATTGTTTAAAAATACCATATTTTCATGAAATCATACATGTTTTGTTTAGCATTTTTAGAAGCAGAACTTTATATCAACTTTCTACAAGAATGTTGGTAAACAAGATTGTGGTTAGGCAGGATGAGCTAGGCAAACACTTCAGGTACAGAATGTAGGGTGTAACACAGCAAAGAACGCAGTACTCAAGATACAGATGTTAATACAATATTTTTTAAAATCAATTTTAAAGCCAAAAAAAAATTAATGATGAGCAAAGTATCAAACTTTTTTATTTATTAATTTTAATGGTGTGACACCAATAAATCAGGGTACATATGTACATCGAACACATCTCCAGGTTATCTTATCATTCAACTATGTTGCATACCCGTCACCCAAAGTCAAATTGTCCTCTGTCACCTTCTGTCTGGTTTTCCCTGTGCCCCTCCCTTCCTCCCTATCTCACCCTCCCCTGCCTCCCCCCAACCCGTAACCACCACACTCTTGTCCATATCTCATAGTCTCGCTTTTATGTTCCACCTATGTATGAAATCATGCTGTTCTCAGTTTTTTTTCTGATTTACTTATTTCATTCCGTATAATGTTATCAAGGTCCATCCATTTTGTTGTAAATGATCCGATGTCATCATTTCATATGGCTGAGTAGTATTCCATAGTATATATGTACCAAAGCTTTTTAATCCACTCGTCTTTTGACGGACACTTGGGCTGGTTCCAGATCTTTGCTATTGTGAACAATGCTGCCACGAACATGGGGGCATATTTCTTCTTTTCAAAAAGTGCTAAGGTATTCTTTGGGTATATTCCTATAAGCGGGATAGCTGGGTCAAAAGGCAGTTCGATTTTTAATTTTCTGAGGAATCTACATACTGTTTTCCACAGTGGCTGCACCAGTCTGCATTCCCACCAGCAGTGTAGGAGGGTTCCCTTTTCTCCACATCCTCAGCAGCACTTATTCTGTGTTGTTTTGCTGATGAGTGCCATTCTGACTGGTGTGAGGTGATATCTCATTGTGGTTTTAATTTCATTTCTCTAATGATTAGTGATGTTGAACATTTTTTCATATGCCTATTGGCCATCTGTATGTCCTCTTTGAAGAAATTTCTATTCATTTCTTTTGCCCATTTTTTGACTGGATTATTTGTCTTCCTGGTGTTGAGTTTTATAAATTCTTTATAAATTTTAGTTATTAACCCCTTATCAGACATGCTGTCGAATATGTTCTCCCATTGTGTGGTTTGCCTTTTTATTCTGTTTTTATTGTCTTTAGCTGGGCAAAAACTTTTAAGTTTGATATAGTCCCATTTGTTTATCTTGCCTTTTATTTCATTTGCCCGTGAAGATAAATCGGCAAATATATTGTTGCTACAGATGTCAGAGAGCTTGCTGTCTATGTTTTCTTCTAAGATGCTTGTGGTTTCACAGCTTACGTTTAAGTCTTTTATCCATTTTGAGTTTGTTTTTGTGAATGGTGTAAGTTGATGGTCTAGTTTCATATTTTTGCAGGTAGATGTCCAATTTTCCCAACACCACTTGTTAAAGACGCTATCTTTACTCCATTGTATGTTCTTTTCTTCTTTGTCAAATATCAGTTGTCCATAAAGCTGTGGGTTTATTTCTGGGTTCTCTGTTCTGTTCCATTGATCTATGTGCCTGTTCTTACGCCAGTACCAGGCTGTCTTGAGTATAATGGCCTTGTAGTAAACCTTGATGTCTGAAACAGTGATACCTCCTGCTTTATTTTTTCTTTTTAAGATTGCTGAGAATATTCTTGTTTTTTTTTTTTTTGGTTTTATATAAATTTTTGGAATATGTGTTCTATATCTTTGAAGTATGTCATTGGTATTTTAATTGGTATTGCATTGAATTTATAAATTGCTTTGGGTAATATAGACATTTTAATGATGTTTATTCTTCCCAGTCATACCACGGTATATGCTTCCACTTGTTTGTATCTTTCTTGATATCTTTTATCAATGTTTTATAATTTTCCGAGTACAAGTCCTTAACCTCCTTGGATAAATTTACTCCAAGGTACTTTATTTTTTTGGTTGCAATAGTGAAGGGGATTGTTTCATTGATTTCTTTTGCTTCCAGTTCATTGTTGGTATATAAAAATGCCTCCAATTTCTGAGTATTAATTTTATTTTCTGCCACCCTGCTGAATTCATTTATAAGGTCCAGTAGTTTTTGACTGAGACTTTAGGGTTTTCTATATACAATATCATATCATCTGCAAATAATGACAGTTTTACTTCTTTTCCAATTTGGATGTCTTTTATTTCTTCTTCTTGTCTGATTACTGTAGCTAGGACTTCCAGAACTATGTTGAATAAAAGTGGTGAAAGGGGGTACCCCTACCTGGTTCCTGATATTAAGGGGATTGCTTTTAATTTTTGTCCATTTAGTATGATGTTTGCTGTGGGTTTCTCGTAGATGGTCTTTATTATGTTAAGGAATGATCCCTGTATTCCCACTTTACTAAGAGTTTTGAGCATGAATGGGTGCTGGATTTTATCAAATGCCTTTTCTGCATCTATTGAAATTATCATGTGATTTTTGTCCTTCCTTTTGTTTATGTGATGAATCACATTGATTGATTTGCGAATATTGAACCAGCCTTGCCTCTCCAGAATAAATCCCACATGATCATGGTGTATGATTTTTTTCATATATTGCTGGATTCGGTTGGCTAATATTTTGTTGAGAATTTTAGCGTCTAAATTCATCAGGGATATTGGCCTATAATTTTCTTTCTTTGTGTTGTCTTTGCCCGGTTTTGGGATCAGAATTATGCTCGCCTCATAAAAGGAGTTTGGAAGTCTTCCTTCCTCTTGAATTTTTTGAAATAGCTTGAGGAGAATAGGAGTTAGTTCTTCTTTGAATTTTTGATAGAATTCACTTGTGAAGCCATCAGGCCCAGGACTTTTCTTTTTGGGGAGTTTTTTGATAACTGTTTCGATCTCATTTGTTGTAATTGGTCTGTTTTGGTGTTCTGATTCTTCCAGATTGATTTTTGGAAGGTTATATGATTCAAGAAATTTGTCCGTTTCACCAAGATTGTCTAATTTTTTGGCATATAGTTCTTCATAGTATTTTCTTACAATGCTTTGTATTTCTGTTGTGTCAGTTGTTATTTCTCCACTGTCCTTTCTAATTTTATTTATTTGAGTCCTCTCTCTTTATTTCTTGGTGAGTCTAGTTAAAGGTTCATCAATCTTGTTTACCTTTTCAAAGAACCAGCTTCTGGTTTCATTGATCCTCTGTATTGTTTCCTTAGCCTCTATGTCATTTATTTCTGCTCTGACCTTTATTATTTCCATCCTTCTACTTGTCTTGGGTTTTATTTGTTGTTCTTTTTCCAATTCTTTTAGAAACAGGGTCAGGTTCCTTATTTGAGCTTTTTCTAGCTTCTTATGATATGCCTGTAGTGCAATAAACTTCCCTCTCAGAACTGCTTTTGCTGTGTCCCATAAATTTTGAGTTGATGTATGCTCATTATCATTTGTTTCTAGAAACTTTTTTATTTCTTCTTTGATCTCAATGTTAATCCATTCATTATTTAATAACATGCTATTTAGTTTCCAATTGTTTGAGTATTTTTCAGTTTTTCTTTTGTGGTTAATTTCTAGTTTCATGGCATTGTGATCAGAGAAAATGCTTGATATGATTTCAATCTTCTTAAATTTATTGAGACCATTTTTGTGTCCTAACATGTGGTCTATCCTAGAAAACGTACCATGAGCGCTTGAGAAGAATGTATATTCTACTGCTTTAGGGTGAAAAGTTCTGAAGATATCTATTAAATCAAGTTGATCTAGTGTCTCCTTTAAGTCTGCTGTTTCTTTATTAATTTTCTTTCTTGAGGATCTATCCAGTGTTGTTAGAGGGGTATTGAAATCCCCTACTATGATAGTATTGCTGTTAATCTCGCCCTTTATATCCATCAAAGTCTGCTTTATGTATGTCGGGGCTCCTATATTTGGTGCATAGATATTTACAATAGTTATATCTTCCTGTTGAATTGTTCCCTTTATCATTATGTAGTGTCCTCCTTTATTTCTTACTACATTCTTTGTTTCAATGTTCATTTTGTCAGATATAAGTATTGCTACCCCACTTCGCGTTTTTGCTATTCCTACTAATCTCAATGTGGCTTCTGCAGTGTTCCTTGGTTGAAGAGTCCACTTAGTTTAGTTCATAGTTGTTTATCCCGATGATGGTTCTTAAAATTGAGTTATAATCCACTTTGGTTCTGGAAGTTGGAAGTTGGTACGTCCGCCTACTCCATTGCCATCTTGCTCCTCCTCCACAATATCAAACTTTTAAATAAAGAATATGACCCAGGTCTTGCTGGATTCATCAGCACTCTTTTCCCTAGACTAATAATAATACACATTTGCTAATTTTTTTTAAAAAAATAGGCATTAGGAAAGTTTGAATTCCAATCATTAAGTAACAAAACTATGCTATTAAAAATCCTTAGAGGGAAGCAAGATGGCGACGGCTTAGGCGGACGTACCAACTTCCACCTCCCAGAAGCAAAGTGGATTATAACTCAATTTAAAGAACCATCATCTGGATAAACCAACTATGAACTAAACTAAGTGGACTCTTCAACCAAGGAACACTGCAGAAGCCACATTGAGACTGGTAGGAATAGCGAAATCGCGAAGAGGGCTGCCCAGCTCCCCGGAGCAAACGGCAGCCCGGAGAGACCCGCAGGGTGGGAGGAAAGTTTGGCGGAGAGGGACGGACCTAGGTCCCAGGAACCAAGCCCCAGCTTGCAGTCCCAGAGCCTACAAGAGGCGTTTGGACAGTTTTGAGCTGTGAAACAAGTGAGGGAGCTCCCAGGCCTACAGTGTGGAGTATTAGGTCCCTTCCTACTCTGCTGAGGGCTGCTTAAGAGTTTGGGGCGACAGAACGCTGAAAGGTGGTTCTGTCAGCGTGGGCAGAGGCCAAGCCGGTGGGAGATCGGCCTAGCCCAGAGGGTCGGAGGGGACGCACGAAAGCGGTCCGGAAGCTGCGGGCCCGCCTTTAATCCCACTTACGGGGACAAAGCGGGAGGCCAGGAGCGGGCAGGCCCTGCGCAAGCCGGCCCTGACCGCGGAAACCGGGCTAGGACCAGGGACTGGCAGGGGCTCGCGGCTGAGCTGACACTACCAGCCCCCCACCCCCCGGGCCGCAGAAACCGAGGTTGGCCAGTATACGTGCACGAGCGGGCTCCGAACGCAGGGGCGGGATAGAGTCCGGGACGAGTGGAAGTACGCAGCTGAGCGGAAGCCAGCAAACACACCCGCCCCAATAAACCTTGGTTTCCGACCCTGCGCAAAGGGCCCAGGCCTCGAGGGCGGGGCTAAAGCTCCGGATGGGCAAAAGCTTACAGCTGAGAGCACGTCAAAAGCCACGCCTAACCCGCGGAACTGTAGCAAGCAGGCTCCGACTGCTGGTTCTGGGCGGAAGTCCGGAAATAGGCTCGATCTGCAGCTGAGCAAAGGTGCTCACCTCTACCCTTGGTGCTAAGTATTGTGGCTTCAGTAACAGCCCCTCCCACGCAGGAGAGGCAGAAATCACAGCAAAAGCCACAGTGGGCTGGCGCTGGCAACGCTCATACCCAACCACCCTAGGCACCGGCAGAGGGGGTGGAGGGCCGGCAGACAGAACACACCTAGAGAACACAAAGGGAACACCTACTGGACTCCAGTGGCCACAACTTGCTTATACACAGAAAAAATTGGCAGGCAGAGGAATGCAAACCAAATGAATCAAGAGAAATCCCCAGAGAAGGACCTGAATGAACCAGATATAACCAAATTACCAGAAGCAGAATTTAGAATAATGATAGTTAGGATGTTCAAAGAAATTAGAGCAACAATGGATAGTCATTATGAACACCTAAATAAAGAGATAACAAGTATAAAAAATGAAATTGAAATAATAAAAAAGAATCATACAGAAATGACAAATACAGTATCAGAACTGAAGACCACAATGGAAGGAATTAAAAGCAGGATGGATGACGCTGAGGATCGAATAAGCGAGTTAGAGGACACAATAAACAAAGGCACAGAAGCAGAGAAGAAAAAGGAAAAGAGACTTAAAAAATGTGAGGAAACTCTAAGGGAGCTTTGTGACAACATGAAGAGAAACAACATTCGCATCATAGGGGTGCCTGAAGAAGAGGAGAGAGGACAGGAAATAGAAACTTTGTTCAATCAAATCATAGCAGAAAACTTTCCTAAATTAAGGCTGGGAAACACTCCACACATTCAAGAAGCACACAGAACTCCATTAAAGAGAAACCCAAAAAGATCTACACCAAGACACATCATAGTTAAAATACCAAAGCTAATGGATAAAGAAAAAATTTTAAAAGCTGCTAGAGAAAAAAAGGCTATCACCTACAAAGGAGCCCCCATAAGGATGACATCGGACTTCTCAACAGAAACACTTGAGGCCAGAAGAAATGGCAAGATATAATCAAAGTAATGCAGAACAAGAACCTACAACCAAGACTACTTTATCCAGCAAGGCTAATGTTTAATATTGAAGGAGAAATAAAGAGCTTCCCAGAAAAAGAAAGCCTGAAGGAATTTATAAAAACCAAACCAATTCTGCAAGAGATACTAAGAGGCCTCTTGTGAACAGTTTAAAGGGAGGAATGAATAGAGCAAAAGAAGAATACAGCTTTAAAGAATAAAATGGCAATAAACAACTACATATCAGTAATAACCTTAAATGTAAATGGATTAAATGATCCAATCAAAAGACATAGGGTAGCTGCATGGATAAAGAAACAAGACCCATAAATATGCTGTCTACAAGAGACACACCTTAAAACAAAAGATGCTCATAGACTGAAGGTAAAAGGATGGAAAAAAATATTTCATGCAAAAGGAAATGAAAAAAAAGCAGGGGTAGCAATACTTATATCAGACAAAATGGACTTTAAAACAAAGAATGTAGTAAGAGATAAAGAAGTACACTACATAATGATAAAGGGAACAATTCAACAGGAAGATATAACTATTATAAATATCTATGCACCAAATATAGGAGCCCCAACATACATAAAGCAGACTTTGATGGATATAAAGGGCGAGATTAACAGCAATACTATCATAGTAGGGGATTTCAATACCCCTCTAACAACACTGGATAGATCCTCAAGAAAGAA
The DNA here is from genome assembly GCA_037038555.1 of Rhynchonycteris naso. NCBI lineage: Eukaryota > Metazoa > Chordata > Mammalia > Chiroptera > Emballonuridae > Rhynchonycteris > Rhynchonycteris naso. The sequence goes on along the minus strand of CM072996.1, from coordinate 285,472,429 downwards.
AATTAATAAAGAAACAGCAGACTTAAAGGAGACACTAGATCAACTTGATTTAATAGATATCTTCAGAACTTTTCACCCTAAAGCAGTAGAATATACATTCTTCTCAAGCGCTCATGGTACGTTTTCTAGGATAGACCACATGTTAGGACACAAAAATGGTCTCAATAAATTTAAGAAGATTGAAATCATATCAAGCATTTTCTCTGATCACAATGCCATGAAACTAGAAATTAACCACAAAAGAAAAACTGAAAAATACTCAAACACTTGGAAACTAAATAGCATGTTATTAAATAATGAATGGATTAACAATGAGATCAAAGAAGAAATAAAAAAGTTCCTAGAAACAAATGATAATGAGCATACATCAACTCAAAATTTATGGGACACAGCAAAAGCAGTTCTGAGAGGGAAGTTTATTGCACTACAGGCATATCATAAGAAGCTAGAAAAAGCTCAAATAAGGAACCTGACCCTGTTTCTAAAAGAATTGGAAAAAGAACAACAAATAAAACCCAAGACAAGTAGAAGGATGGAAATAATAAAGGTCAGAGCAGAAATAAATGACATAGAGGCTAAGGAAACAATACAGAGGATCAATGAAACCAGAAGCTGGTTCTTTGAAAAGGTAAACAAGATTGATGAACCTTTAACTAGACTTACCAAGAAAAAAAGAGAGAGGACTCAAATAAATAATATTAAAAAAGACAGTGGAGAAATAACAACTGACACAACAGAAATACAAAGCATTGTAAGAAAATACTATGAAGAACTATATGCCAAAAAATTAGACAATCTTGGTGAAATGGACAAATTTCTTGAATCATATAACCTTCCAAAAATCAATCTGGAAGAATCAGAACACCTAAACAGACCAATTACAGCAAATGAGATCGAAACAGTTATCAAAAAACTCCCAAAAAAGAAAAGTCCTGGGCCTGATGGCTTCACAAGTGAATTCTATCAAAAATTCAAAGAAGAACTAACTCCTATTCTCCTGAAGCTATTTCAAAAAATTCAAGAGGAAGGAAGAATTCCAAACTCCTTTTATGAGGCGAGCATAATTCTGATCCCAAAACCGGGCAAAGACAACACAAAGAAAGAAAATTATAGGCCTATATCCCTGATGAATTTAGACGCTAAAATTCTCAACAAAATATTAGCCAACCGGATCCAGCAATATATGAAAAAAATCATACACCACGATCAAGTGGGATTTATTCTGGAGAGGCAAGGCTGGTTCAATATTCGCAAATCAATCAATGTGATTCACCACATAAACAAAAGGAAGGACAAAAATCACATGATAATCTCAATAGATGCAGAAAAGGCATTTGATAAAATCCAGCACCCATTCATGCTCAAAACTCTCAGTAAAGTGGGAATACAGGGATCATTCCTTAACATGATAAAGGCCATCTATGATAAACCGACAGCAAACATCATACTAAATGGACAAAGATTAAAAGCAATCCCCTTAAGATCAGGAACCAGGCAGGGTTGCCCACTTTCACCACTCTTATTCAACATAGTTCTGGAAGTCCTAGCTACAGCAATCAGACAAGAAGAAGAAATAAAAGGCATACAAATTGGAAAAGAAGAAGTAAAACTGTCATTATTTGCAGATGATATGATATTGTATATTGAAAACCCTAAAGTCTCAGTCAAAAAACTACTGGACCTGATAAATGAATTCAGCAAGGTGGCAGGATATAAAATTAATACTCAGAAATCAGAGGCATTTCTATACACCAACAATGAAATATCAGCAAAAGAAATTAAGGAAACAATCCCCTTCACTATTGCAGCCAAAAAAATAAAGTACCTAGGAGTAAATTTAACCAAGGAGGTTAAGGACTTGTACTCAGAAAATTATAGAACATTGATAAAAGAAATCAAGGAAGATACAAACAAGTGGAAGCACATACCGTGCTCATGGCTAGGAAGAATAAACATCATTAAAATGTCTATATTACCCAAAGCAATTTATAAATTCAATGCAATACCAATTAAAATACCAATGACATACTTCAAAGATATAGAACACATATTCCAAAAATTTATATGGAACCAAAAAAGAACACGAATAGCCTCAGCAATCTTAAAAAGAAAAAATAAAGCAGGAGGTATCACTCTTCCTGATATCAAGGTTTACTACAAGGCCATTATATTCAAGACAGCCTGGTACTGGCATAAGAACAGGCACATAGATCAATGGAACAGAACAGAGAACCCAGAAATAAACCCACAGCTTTATGGACAACTGATATTTGACAAAGGAGGAAAGAACATACAATGGAGTAAAGACAGCCTCTTTAACAAATGGTGTTGGGAAAATTGGACATCTACCTGCAAAAAAATGAAACTAGACCATCAACTTACACCATGCACAAAAACAAACTCAAAATGGATAAAAGACTTAAATGTAAGCCGTGAAACCATAAACATCTTAGAAGAAAACATAGGCAGCAAGCTCTCCGACATCTGTAGCAGCGGTATATTTGCCGATTTATCTTCATGGGCAACTGAAATAAAAGGCAAGATAAACAAATGGGACTATATCAAACTAAAAAGTTTTTGCACAGCTAAAGACAATAGGAACAGAATAAAAAGACAAACCACACAATGGGAGAACATATTTGACAGCACATCTGATAAGGGGTTAATAACTAAAATTTATAAAGAACTTATAAAAAGCAACACCAGGAAGACAAACAACCCAATCAAAAAATGGGCAAAAGAAATGAATAGAAATTTCTCCAAAGAGGATATACAGATGGCCAATAGGCATATGAAAAAATGCTCAACATCACTAATCATTAGAGAAATGCAAATTAAAACCACAATGAGATATCACCTCACACCAGTCAGAATGGCACATATCAGCAAAACAACACAGAATAAGTGCTGGCGAGGATGTGGAGAAAAGGGAACCCTTCTGCACTGCTGGTGGGAATGCAGACTGGTGCAGCCACTGTGGAAAACAGTTTGGAGATTCCTCAGAAAATTAAAAATCGAACTGCCTTTTGACCCAGCTATCCCACTTTTAGGAATATACCCTAAGAACACCATAGCACTGTTCGAAAAGAAGAAATGCGCCCCCATGTTCGTGGCAGCATTGTTCACAATAGCGAAGATCTGGAACCAGCCCAAGTGTCCGTCAGAAGACGAGTGGATTAAAAAGCTATGGTACATATATACTATGGAATACTACTCAGCCATAAGAAATGATGACATCGGATCATTTATAACAAAATGGATGTACCTTGATAACATTATACGGAGTGAAATAAGTAAATCAGAAAAAAAGAAAAACTGAGAACAGCACGATTACATACATAGGTGGGACATGAAAGTGAGGGTATGAGACATGGACAAGAGAGTGGTGGTTATGGGATGGGGGGAGGGAGGGAAGGATGGGATAGGGAGGAGGGGAGGGACGCAGGGAAAACCAGATTGAAGGTGACAGAGGACAATTTGACTTTTGGTGATGGGTATGCAACACAATTGAATGATAAGATAACCTGGAGATGTTTTCATTGTACATATGTACCCTGATTTATGGATGTCACCCCATTAGAATTAATAATAATAAAATATATATATAATAAAAAAAAAAAAAAAAAAAAAAAAAAAAAAAAAAAAAATAGATATCTTCAGAACTTTTCACCCTAAAGCAGTAGAATATACATTCTTCTCAAGCGCTCATGGTACGTTTTCTAGGATAGACCACATGTTAGGACACAAAAATGGTCTCAATAAATTTAAGAAGATTGAAATCATATCAAGCATTTTCTCTGATCACAATGCCATGAAACTAGAAATTAACCACAAAAGAAAAACTGAAAAATACTCAAACACTTGGAAACTAAATAGCATGTTATTAAATAATGAATGGATTAACAATGAGATCAAAGAAGAAATAAAAAAGTTCCTAGAAACAAATGATAATGAGCATACATCAACTCAAAATTTATGGGACACAGCAAAAGCAGTTCTGAGAGGGAAGTTTATTGCACTACAGGCATATCATAAGAAGCTAGAAAAAGCTCAAATAAGGAACCTGACCCTGTTTCTAAAAGAATTGGAAAAAGAACAACAAATAAAACCCAAGACAAGTAGAAGGATGGAAATAATAAAGGTCAGAGCAGAAATAAATGACATAGAGGCTAAGGAAACAATACAGAGGATCAATGAAACCAGAAGCTGGTTCTTTGAAAAGGTAAACAAGATTGATGAACCTTTAACTAGACTTACCAAGAAAAAAAGAGAGAGGACTCAAATAAATAATATTAAAAAAGACAGTGGAGAAATAACAACTGACACAACAGAAATACAAAGCATTGTAAGAAAATACTATGAAGAACTATATGCCAAAAAATTAGACAATCTTGGTGAAATGGACAAATTTCTTGAATCATAATACCTTCTAAACCTCAATCTGGAAGAATCAGAACACCAAAACAGACCAATTACAACAAATGAGATCGAAACAGTTATCAAAAAACTCCCCAAAAAGAAAAGTCCTGGGCCTGATGGCTTCACAAGTGAATTCTATCAAAAATTCAAAGAACTAACTCCTATCCTCCTCAAGCTATTTCAAAAAATTCAAGAGAAAGGAAGACTTCAAAACTCCTTTTATGAGGCGAGCATAATTCTGATCCCAAAACCGGGCAAAGACAACACAAAGAAAGAAAATTATAGGCCAATATCCCTGATGAATTTAGATGCTAAAATTCTCAACAAAATATTAGCCAACCGAATCCAGCAATATATGAAAAAAATCATACACCATGATCAAGTGGGATTTATTCTGGAGAGGCAAGGCTGGTTCAATATTCGCAAATCAATCAATGTGATTCATCACATAAACAAAAGGAAGGACAAAAATCACATGATAATTTCAATAGATGCAGAAAAGGCATTTGGTAATTTCCAGCACCCATTCATGCTCAAAACTCTCAGTAAAGTTGGAATACAGGGATCAATCCTTAACATGGTAAAGGCCATCTACGATAAACCAACAGCAAACATCATTCTAAATGGACAAAGATTAAAAGCAATCCCCTTAAGATCAGGAACCAGGCAGGGTTGCCCACTTTCACCACTCTTATTCAACATAGTTCTGGAAGTCCTAGCTACAGCAATCAGACAAGAAGAAGAAATAAAAGGCATACAAATTGGAAAAGAAGAAGTAAAACTGTCACTATTTGCAGATGATATGATATTGTATATTGAAAACCCTAAAGTCTCAGTCAAAAAACTACTGGACCTTATAAATTAATTCAGCAAAGGTGGCAGGATATAAAATCAATACTCAGAAATCAGAGGCATTTCTATACACCAACAATGAAATATCAGCAAAAGAAATTAAGGAAATAATCCCCTTCACTATTGCAGCCAAAAAAATAAAGTACCTAGGAGTAAATTTAACCAAGGAGGTTAAGGACTTGTACTCGGAAAATTATAAAACATTGATAAAAGATATCAAGGAAGATACAAACAAGTGGAAGCATATACCATGCTCATGGCTAGGAAGAATAAACATCATTAAAATGTTTATATTACCCAAAGAAATTTATAAATTCAATGCAATACCAATTAAAATACCAATGACATACTTCAAAGATATAGAACATATATTCCAAAAATTTATATAAAACCAAAAAAGAACACGAATAGCCTCAGCAATTTTAAAAAGGAAAAATAAAGCAGGAGGTATCACTCTTCTGGATAACAAGGTTTACTATAAGGCCATTATACTCAAGACAGCCTGGTACTGGCATAAGAACAGGCACATAGATCAATGGAACAGAACAGAGGACCCAGAAATAAACCCACAGCTTTATGGACAACTGATATTTGACAAAGGAGGAAAGAACATACAATGGAGTAAAGACAGCCTCTTTAACAAATGGTGTTGGGAAAATTGGACATCTACCTGCAAAAAAATGAAACTAGACCATCAACTTACACCATTTACAAAAACAAACTCAAAATGGATAAAAGACTTAAATGTAAGCCGTGAAACCATAAGCATCTTAGAAGAAAACATAGGCAGTAAGCTCTCCGACATCTGTAGCAGCGGTATATTTGCCGATTTATCTCCACGGGCAACTGAAATAAAAGGCAAGATAAACAAATGGGACTATATCAAAATAAAAAGTTTTTGCCCAGCTAAAGACAATAGGAACAGAATAAAAAGACAAACCACACAATGGGAGAACATATTCGACAGCACATCTGGTAAGGGGTTAATAACTAAAATTTATAAAGAACTTATAAAACTCAACACCAGGAAGACAAACAACCCAATCAAAAAATGGGCAAAAGAAATGAATAGAAATTTCTCCAAAGAGGACATACAGATGTCCAATAGGCATATGAAAAAATGCTCAACATCACTAATCATTAGAGAAATGCAAATTAAAACCACAATGAGATATCACCTCACACCAGTCAGAATGGCACTTATCAGCAAAACAACACAGAATAAGTGCTGGCGAGGATGTGGAGAAAAGGGAACCCTTCTGCACTGCTGGTGGGAATGCAGACTGGTGCAGCCACTGTGGAAAACAGTTTGGAGACTCCTCAGAAAATTAAAAATCGAACTGCCTTTTGACCCAGCTATCCCACGTTTAGGAATATACCCTAAGAACACCATAGCACTGTTCGAAAAGAAGAAATGCGTCCCCATGTTCGTGGCAGCATTGTTCACAATAGCAAAGTTCTGGAACCAGCCCAAGTGTCCGTCAGAAGACGAGTGGATTAAAAAGCTATGGTACATATATACTGTGGAATACTACTCAGCCATAAGAAACGATGACATCGGATCATTTATAACAAAATGGATGTACCTTGATAACATTATATGGAGTGAAATAAGTAAATCAGAAACAAAGAAAAACTGAGAACAGCATGATTTCATACATAGGTGGGACATAAAAGTGAGAATATGAGACATGGACAAGAGAGTGGTGGTTATGGGATGGGGGGAGGGAGGGAAGAGTGGGATAGGGAGGAGGGGAGGGACACAGGGAAAACCAGATTGAAGGTGACAGAGGACAATTTGACTTTTGGTGATGGGTATGCAACACAATTGAATGATAAGATAACCTGGAGATGTTTTCATTGTACATATGTACCCTGATTTATTGGTTTCACCTCATTAGAATTAATAATAATACAATATATTAAAAAATATTTTAAAATATCCTTAGAATTTTTGGTAACAAAAGAAAGAAATATTGATAATTTTGTATCAATCAATCCTGAGGTTGGAGAAAATGAAGGCTCCAAAGAGAACTCAATTTAAAAATAGTAAAGATATTAAAATATATTGATTATTATATTTTTCTTTTTCTCCATTATTCATTCAAATAAAAAACAATCACATGCACTTATTTACATTTTCATATGTACAGCTTACTTATACTTTTAAATATTTGTGTTGGACATAATTTATTATTCACTAATATTTACTTGGCTAACAACTGTTTCAAACTTCCTATGAAAAGTCATAAATTTATATTCTGAGAACTACCTGGATATATCAGTCACTAACCAATCAATAAATATTCAATAAATCTAGTCATACCACTGAAAGGAGTGGTCAATGTTACAAACAAATTAGCATAGGATTTGGGACAATTGCATAATGAAACCAAGCAATGCACATTTTGAACTTTTTTTTTCCAATAAAACACTGACTTTATATTGCTTTATAAATCCAATTAGCAACTATCTTTGTACCATTGCCCAGTAAATTTGGCCTTTTTACAAAATGCTATGGTTTGTTTAAAATCTTCTTGAGTTACCTAGGTAAAATTATATTTTAAATTGCTTAGAGCAGAAAGCAACAAATTTAAGGAATAAGAAGACTCAGGATGGGAATATGCTAAATATGGCAGGCTCAATTTAGTAGAAAAAATTACTAAAATAGAGTCTTTAATGAAAATCAGATAGTAGAAATAACTTAACTGAAAGCAGACAGTTGCCATAGTAACGAGATACATTCACTCTGGTGTTGATAAAAAGGGATTTATCTCAGAACTAACATAGGCCACAGAGGATAGATATTTATAGGAATCTTTCTTTTCTACAACTTTTCTGTCCTACTAAAAGATAGAGAGATTGTAGGTCAGGGCTGACATGAAGATGTTACAAATGAGAAAATTCTTATTAAACCCAGGTAATATTAACAGAAGGTGACTCAAACTATGTCATCCAATCGACAGAGCAAACACTTAGTCAAAATATAACAGCTGAGCTAAGATGGCAAATAGATTTCATCTTGAGTTCATTCCATAATTGATTTAGCCATGGATGTCTAGAGTGGTATTACAGCAGCTACACTGGATTCAGCATTAAAAAAATACAGTGAAGAAAAAAGTCACTAGTTTTAGGAGACAAAGTGGCAAGTATTCTCATTTTCTGCTTTTTGGAATATATAACAGAAAACACATTCAAGCATCAAAAAGTTTTTCAGTGAAAACAAAACAAAACAATCAAACAAACGAATCACAGGGAAACCAAAGCAATGGTATATGCAAGTTTTTAAAGCCTCATCCAAGTTAGTATAATCTATAACAAGTCCTCCTAACCTGAACGTATTCATAAGCAAAATACCAGCAAATAGACACACACACAAACAAAAAAAATTTCTAATTTTGAAGAAAGGGGAAAGCGTACAAAATTAAGTCACTTGGATTAACAGCTAAAAAATCAGTTGCTCCTATTCTATTTTGAGTGTATGCTCATGCAAAAATGTTTTTAAAAATTATTTTTGTGTTATCTATTACAAATACATTTAGCAAGTTATATTACTTTTCAATTGTTTAAGTTGATTGCAATATTGACTTGTTTCTGGGTCTGCTAAACTTCCTCATCGGAAAACAGAAAGGCCCAAAATAAGTAAATGTGTAAACTACATTTTACTAAGAAAAATATATTTTTTTCAAAAGAATTTTCAATTTTGGAGGTATTAAACATGCTTTTTAAATTTATTAGGATATTCCACAGTAACCACATTTGTATTGATTAGAAATAAAAAAAAAATATTTAGAAAAATAATTTAATAATGGTTTTTTTAATTTTTTCATTTTTTAAAAATTTTTATTAATTTTAATGTGGTGACATTAATAAATCAGGGTACATATGTTCAAAGAAAACATTCCCAGGTTATCTTATCATTCAATTATGTTGCATACCCATCACCCAAAGTCAAACTGTCCTCTGTCACCTTTTATGTAATAGTGGTTTTCAAACATTGTTACAATTTTCCTTTTATAAAAATAATATAAATTATGATATATAAAACAGAAAAATGCCAAAGTATTCGGTTGAGTCAGGGATGGAGAACGGGGTACCTCAAATACTTGGATTCTTTTGCCACAACCACTTCACCCCACCTTGTAACAACCTCTTAATCAGCTTTGTGGTATGCCTTATAATGAGAATCATTGGAAACCAGTTTACATATGAGTTTTTACCAGTTTTTCTCTAATAATGGTCAGAGTATAATAACTGGAGTTATTAAATTCCAATAATGATCTCCTTTTAAGTTCAAAACAAAAAGACAATAATTAAAAACGCACTAAAAATAGGTGTCTTGTAGAGAATATGTGGACATTGACAAAATTCAAAGTAGGGAGACTTATTAATAAGACAAAATATAAATCCAAGTAAGAGATGGCTGTGATCTAAATCATGATAGTGGTAATGTTGGGTAAGATGGGGAAGAGATAGGAACATGAACAGATTCAGAAAGATATTTGAGTGGTAGGATTTGGATGATTAAAGGGCTGGATTGTTTTACTGACTGTGGGAAAGAAAAGAGAGAGAAATAAAACAAAGGAAACAGGATTTTTCTTACTTGGCAATGGAGTCAGAGTGATACTATTCACAATATAGTATATTCAGGTAGAGGGATTTCAGTTGACTCATGCTGTTTCGGAGGTACCGGAAGACCTTTAAATGGAGACGCTAGACAGATCTATAGGTTCATAAATTAGGAAAGAACTGGATGGGTCTATACATCTAACTCTAAGTTTATATGTATCTATATATCTACTTATACAGTATATAGCTAATTGGGACATTGAAAATAGATGAGATTGAGCTTAATGTAAAGAGTAAAATTGAAATGAGACAGAAATGAGAGAAAAGGAGAAGCAGATAAAAGAAGAGATCTGCATAAGAACACTAAGTGAGGAGCATAAGAAGAGAATCACATATTATTTTTCTCCAGCACTATTCCTATTCTGCTGAATATCTTTTTAAAATTTTTGCGTTAGCCTGGCCAGGTAGTGGCACAGCAGATAGCTTGTCGGCTTGGAACACTGTAAACCCAGGTTCAAAAGCCCAAGGTCACTGGCTTGAGCGCAGTGTTACTGTCTTGAACATGTGATCATAGACATGACCCCAAGGTTGCTGGCTTGAGCAAGCTCCCTACCCCCTGACAGGGCACGTATGAGAAAGCAATCAATGAACAACTAAAGTGCTGCAACAATGAGTTGATGCTTCTCATCTTTCTCCCTTCCTTTTTGTCCTCCTTTTCTCTCTCTTTCTTTCTCTCTCTCTCTTTCATTAAAAACAAACAAACAAACAAACAAACATAAAAATTCTGTTTTACTACCAAGCACTAAAAATCCAGACAGCACAGCCATAACATTTACCTTTATGGATATGAAGAACAAAAAATAACAATTTGATCCTGTAGTTTAGATTTCTGTAGTGATAGGATTGTAGATCAATTAATAAATATTCCAGATTCAGAAATTATTTAGCCCTGTTTTGATAGGCAAATAAGATAAAAAAATTTATTATATGTTGAATTGTGTTCATAAATTTTAACTCAAAATTCAAAATTATGACTGCTGTAATAGAATAGAAACATATAATTACATTTAATTAATCTATGAAGATAATTTAAAATGAGCAAAATTAATCTTAGCAAAGCCTGTCTGTTAAGAACTTTTTCTTTGAAGAAAACCTAGGTGTAAGTAAATTAAAATTTGAATTTTATATATAAAAGAAATTCTATATGGCTGAAGTTATACTAAGAAGAAAATTGATGACTCTTTGCATAGCTTTAAAAGATAGCATGCACACAAATAAATATAAAACACAAGATTATGAAAACACTACTTGCAAAGGAAAACAAAAGAAAAAGTAAAAAAAAAATATTGTTCAAGTTTTTTTAAACTGATTTTAAGTAAAATGGGCCCTAAGGGTTTCAGAGATATGGGTTTCCTATAGTGCACCAAAATGGTCCTTCCCAACTATCTGCCTTACAATCTTAAAACCTATTAAAATGATCTCTTCACAGAAAATATATTTGGTATTAGTAATCTTATATATTATAAAACCATGGTTGATAAGCATAAACATTTCACAAGGATAAATAATGCAGCAAGAATTTACACATTGCTGTGTTAAATACAAAACCCATGATCTTTTCATTCAATGATGATGCTCTTCAGTCAACATTTTGTAAAAATAAAAATCTGTCATTCTCCTGTTTAAATCTTCTAATTTATCATTTTCTTATTTGTTTCTTTTTCTTTTTTTTTTTTAAACTGCTATGGCATTATTTGTTTCTCAGATCAAGAAGAACAAATGGAAAATATTCAACAGAACTGCTAACTTTCAGGATGGGATACTCTGAATATTTTATGCACTTAAGTTGTCATTTCACATAGTCCATATTTCACATAATTTGTCACTTCACAAAAATTACCTCTTACATTAGTTGAAAATAATCTAGCTTTAGAAGCTTTCTTTATTCATTATGCTTTAGTTTATGTAATATAATGAGTTCAGTGATCATATTCTTATTGGCATTTTGAATTGACATAATAACTTTCATTTTCAAACATTTTTATTTTTTTTAAATTTTTGTAGCACAATTTCCACTTAACCTCTGTAGCCATGTTGCTCCTTTAATTTCCATAAACAAATAACTCTGTTTTCTCTTTTAGATTAATGACTCTTATTTAAAAATTGTAATCAGTATTTTTTCCCTTTTGTCACATCAGAAATTTGAATTCAAAACAAAACAAATATTTCAAGAGATAATTTTTCAACAAGTTACTTTTTTAGATAACTGTCATAAAATATGTTGATAGAAGATGTGCTCTAAAAGACACACCATTTAAATGAGATATTCATCACCTAGCAGTTAGGGGTACAGTTCTAGTATTCTGTATTCAGAAATATAGCAAATGTCAGCAGATTAATACACATTCTCCTTATAGAAATTTTAATATAGACCTGTATTTTGTAACCTCTAATGTAGGTGTTATCAATATTTTACAGATGAATAAATTGAGACTCAGAAATATTATGTATATTACCCAAGTTTGTCAGCTAAAACTTGATAAAACAGCATTTCCAGTCAGTTACACTGAGTCCATAGTTCACGTGTACTTCACTGCATAAATATTTAAGGTGTGTGTACACAGATGCTTACAATCTCACTTTAGAGGTTAACATATTAATAAATCTTCCATTTTGGTATGATAGGAATGTCCTGAATTTTAAATTGCTTCTTAAAAAAAATGAGCAACTACTCTTAGAAAGAAAAATAACAGGCACATATTTACCTTATCAGTCCTTTACAGAAAAATAATTGGACAGCACAGAGAGATATAATAGGTTACCTCACAAAAGGACAGCATTTACAAGAGACCATGGCATGATAAGAACAGTGATATTATGAGCTTGCAACTGTTGTCATTCATCATATTGAGAATTCAAATAGGAACGAGTTTGGAGAAAGGTTACGTGCAGTGAAAGCTGGGTTTAAATTATAAGGGTGTGCTAAAGCTTTTCATTCGGCTTTTCTCAGAAAGAATATTTTTCCCCCTCAAAAGCAATTAAACAAATAACTCAGCATCAGTAGGGCCAATGACTCAGGTCTAGCAATGGAGAGCAGACATAATTTCTATAATCAAATGGAATCTCATGAGCATTATGAAAGTAACCACAGCAGCTGCCTTTGAATATTGCCAATGAGAAAAATGTTCTTGGAATAACCCCTTCCACTGTGGGCGCCTAAATCCCATTAGAGCACTATCGTCATGCCATTTCACTTATATTATATTACTTTGCTCATAACCACATTTTACTCAGACTATTGAAGCTTTCATAGAAATTAAATGCCATGTGTTCACATTAGACTTTCACCAACAGCTGCATTCTGTGTGAAATACTCTCAAATGAATCCTACCCAGGTCTCATTGAAAATATTCCCTTCTTAGTCATCTAAATGTCATTTTCTTTTAATTTAACAGTAATATCTTAAAAGATAAATATTTCGGTTTTACATATTTAAAATAAAGTAAATCCTAACCCATAGTTACTAACCATAAGAAGTGTTTATAAGTAACATTTTAAAAATTGTATCAGAAATAACAAGTAGAAAGTTGTGTTTATCAAGTAACAAATCTTATGCTGCCCATGTGCATTCACTGCTACTGCTTCAATTAGGGCTAATATTTTTTCCTAATACTTAGAGAAAATGTCTCAAATCATATTGTTTTAATCAAGAGCCCAGAAAGATTTAAACAGAATAATTTTAGCCCACTTTTCTAAATTGTGTGTGTAAAATGTATTCATCATTTTTTAATTGTTGCTATTTTAAGGTGCCATAAATTTGAACAAAAGAAAATCATAAAAGTACAAAACTCTAAGTCTGTATGCCAGGAAATGTGTAGTAATTCTTAGTTGCTGAGTTATAAGAACAAATATAAAAACATAATAAAAATAAATAAAGGAAAAGTTAGCTTATTTGATCCTTATTTAATACATGAATAATTAATAAACTACACAAACCACGATGTGTTGAGGAAAGAAAATAAAAATTCTAATTGCAAAGGTATTCATTATGTCCATCCTAAATGCAGTACAAATTCATCCCTAGAAATTATTTTTTTAATAATATCACTGAGTGATTCTTTTAAAACTTTTTACTCATCTACTCTCTAAGTTTAATATCAGTTCTTAAATAAAAAGTGATTCAACCCTTCCAATATCATAAACATCACATTTTAAAAGAATTGTGTTCTACTAGAAAGTAAAACTTGTCCCCTCCTCATCTCATCTAAATAACATTTTAGTTTGTTTGTTTTGGTTTAGTAAATAACAATAATATTTATTGATCATGAACTCAGTGTCATGGAACAAATACAAAGAAATTTAATGTAATCAATGTAAAATAACACTATCTGAAACATTACAAAGATGTTTATTTTGAATTAATAGATTAAAAGAAGATATGGAAATATTATTTCTGCTGGAATTTATACTAGTTATGTATTGCTATGTAACAAGTTACCCCCCCCAAAAAAAAATTAGCATCTTAAAACAACAAACGCAATTATCTCATTTTTCCTGGGTCAGTAATCTGGGCACAGGTTATCTATCTCAAGGTTTCTCACATGGCTACAAGCCTGAAGAATGAAATCTTATCTATGTTTGCACTTTTAAGCAGAATTATTGTCAGAATTTAGGTTCTCATTGGGTGCTGGCCAGCAATGTCAGTCCCCTGCCCTATGAGCCTTTCCACAGAACAACTCACAATGTCAAATGACTTCCCTCAGAATGACAAAGTAAGAGAAGAAAAGCAAGAAAGAAGGCAGAGTTTTCCTAATCTAATCTCAAAAATAAATTCCATCACTTGGCTGTATTTATTAATGGGTAAAATGAATCACTAGGACCAAGCCACAGTCAAGAGGAATGGATTTTCACGGATTTAAAAACCAGGATGTGGGAATTATTTGGAACCTTCTTAGAGATTGTCTACAATAGAATCACAGCAAAAAATACTCCATAAAACTAGTATTAGGTATTTAAAATTTTGAATTTCCATAAAAAGTTTTTATTAAGAAAATTTTGAAATTTCTTTTCAAATAATTATGTTAATGTTGAAGATTTTGGAAAATTAGGATTGTGGCCAGTTTATATTTTCTCACTATTGCAAATATATGAAATGATGCATTTTGACTATTTTTCATCTTGATTAGAAACATAATCACTCAGATTCCAATGATTTCCCATAACTGTTTCATATAATTGTTTTTATAATGACATAGAAATAATTAAGTAGAATAGAAACAGAGTGAGAACTACACGTTGTAAAAAATACAGAAATTAATATTTTGTAGCTAGCTACCTAATAGATTCCATTTGGTTGGTTACTTAAATATTGTTAATTTGTTGACTTTTCTTATTATTTAAAATTTTAAATGAAGTTATACTGATATAAGTAAGCTATAATAAATTTTAAGTTACAATTGTTTTAATGGGTGTAAAGCCAGTGTCCAAGGCCAACATCACAGCCGCCTGGCCCATGCAGGTTTGCATTTGATTTGGACAGTCGGTAATGAAACAACAGAGCCAAGAACTGATGGGCCATCATCTTTAATCCTAACTTGCACCTGGCAGACAAGTAAAAACACACACTGGGCTCCAAAACCCACTCATTCAGTGCTCACAAAGCTACGGACTTAGCCGAGTTTCCTAGAATCAAAGGTTTCTAGCTCATCAGTCTTATTCACCTAGATTCCCATTTCCTTCTCTCTACACAAACTCTGCAAAAACTGGCTTCTCCCTCAGCACTCCGCCATCTTGACTGCTTCTCCTGGTCTCCTCGATGTGGCCTTTCTCTGCTCTCCTTTCTAATACTAATGTCAGGAACCAAGAGAGAGCAAGCTCCCGGTTTGCCCCACTTTATACTGTAGAAATCCAAACCTTTAATCCAATCTACAAATAAAGAAGTCTCTGATACAGAGTCACTTATCTGACGCATAATGGGAGGATTCCTCATGAGAGTGCACCACCCCACATCATCCAAGCATTCAAGAGTGTGGGGAAAAGCTTACTCTTAAAACTAAGCCTTAAGCTATAATGACCCAGCCTGCCCACAGCCTGTCCTCCAACACTTATTAATATCAACGAACTTCCATGTGGGCAGCACCATCTTTAACAAAGTGAGCATAATATATCTTATCTGCCCAACAATCCACCCCTATGCTCACTGTACTACCCACAATCTACACCACCGGCATTCCTGTACAAGGAAATTAGGTGCATTACACAAATTACAAATACATGACAAATCATACAATTTCAACAATTACAAAGGTACATTTCTCTAGTCTCTGAGCACTTTGACAAAAGCGCAAAATGTTTCCAGCCTTCTTTCTTGCCGCTTGAGAGGCTTCCTGGGGCAACGGAAGGGCATCTATCAAAACCGCCCCCCCCAATCAGGGTATTTCACATTGTCCAAAATCCATAAGTCCATTCAACAAAGGAGCCAGTGCTCACTCCGGTGGTAGTACAGGAGATCAGTCCATGCACATGAGGCCTTAGCTTCCCCCCTCATTCTGCCATCATTACAGGTCTCACACTGTCCTAAAGAGAAGCATGTGGCAATGGCAGTCAGCATTTCCATCTCTGCTCTGGGGAGCATGATGGCATCCACTCCTATGGCCCAAAATCGCAGACCTACCAGCAGCTTAGCAGGCACTCCCTGCCATTCCAGTGGCCACTCGGAGATGTATGCCTGGCTTCCAGGATTCCCATTCATCTTTTCTCTACAGCTGCTGCCATTTACCTTTTGGAGTCTGTGAATCACAACTCCAGCCCAATTCTCCTCATCTTCTGGATAGGAGTCGGAAACGCCAGCTCCCACTGCTGGGCTTGAGCCCCGGGCTACTTCCTTCTGCTTTGCGGACCTTGCAGCGCCAGCCTCAGCCTCAGCTTCAGCTTTCTGCTGCTGCTGACTCTCCACAACCTCCAGGGCAATCTGCAACTCACGAACCTGGGATTCCTCCTCCAGCATCTGTTCCATTTCCAGGCAAATTTTGCAAACCTGGTCAGTCTCCTTCTCCAGTGCTTTCTCTAGCTCCAGGGTTGGCATCTCTTTCTCCCACGTTTCCTCCAGCTCCTTCCACTGCTCGGTTTGCAGGTCCTGGGCAGCCTCTTCCACAGAGCTCTTGGTTTCCTCATGCGTGGTTGTAAAAGTCAGCCAGCCTACAGCCCCTAAATGGTCAGTGATGGGGAACCATAACAGCAACCAGTTCACTACTCCACCACTCAAAAGTGGTGGTTGCTCCATACCAAACTGTATCGAATCCTGCCACAGACTACACCAAATGTAAAGCCAGTGGCCAAGGCCAACATCACAGTTGCCAGGCCCATGAAGGTTCACATGAGATTCAGAGAGTTGGTAATAAAACAATGGAGCCAAGAACTGGTGGGCCATCATCTTTAATCATAGCTTGTACCAGGTGGGCAAGTAAAAACACACACTGGGCTCCAAAACCCACTCATTCAGTGCTCACAAAGCTACTGACTTAGCCGAGTTTCCTAGAATCAAAGGTTTCTAGCTCACCAGACTTATTCACCTCTGTTTCCCATCTTCTTCTCTCTGCACAAACTCTGCTCAAATTGGCTTCTTCCTCAGCACTCTGCCATCTTGGCTTCTCCTCTCCTTCACGTGGCCTTACTCTGCTCTTTTCTCTAATGCTAATCTCAGGAACCAAGAAAGAGCAAGCTCCTGGTCTGCCCCACTTAATAATGTAGAAATCCAAACCTTTAATCCAATCTACAAATAAGGAAGTCTCTGATACAAAGTCACTTATCTGAGGCATAATGGGAGGATTCCTTATGAGAGTGTACCATCCCACATCATCCAATCAGTCAAGAGTGTGGGGAAAAGCTTACTCTTTTTTGTTTTTGAAAAGCTTACTTTTAAAACTAAGCCTTAGGGTATAATGACCCAGCCTGCCTACAGCCTGTGCCCCAACACACATTAATATCAACGAACTTCCATGTGGGCAACACCATCTTTAACAAAGTGAGCATAATATATTTTATCTGCCCAACAATAAGCTTAGGTCTTATAGTGCATTTAGATAATTTTTTTGTAATATCTTTATTTACACACATGGAAGACAAAATTGCATATATAGTTATCTGAAATTAATCCATTCTCACTGAATTTGAGATAGACAAAATAACTACAGCATTACCAAAGGGAAAACTTTTTATTTTTATCATCTTGGCCCAAATCATTAGTTTCTATATAAACCCATATTTGGTCTCAAGACTTTCCTAATACAGGAAACATGAATATTTCTAACATGTAATATTTCATTGTTTTAGGTCAAAGTTTTGCTTGTTTAGTTCATGTTGCGGAAGAAAAAAAGTAGGTGTTTTTGTTGTTGTTGTTGTTTGTTTTTTTGTTTTGTTTTACCAAACTACAAGCAACTTATATTTTCAATGGTTAATATTTGTATGAAGTTTTCTTAAACATAATAGACCTAACTGGTTAAACTAATTTTTTCTATATTCAAGTTTTTAGATTTGAACAAGTTGAATAATGTTTTCTGTGCTGAGTACCTGGGTGAAGAATAGAGAAATTCACTGAGATGATCAAGCCTACACATAGGAACATTTTGAGGCAAGAGTTGGAAAGATCTGCACTTGATTTAGAACATGTGTAGTATAAGAAGTTTATAACATAAGCAAGTGAGGAAATAAATTAAAAATTGAGTATAAACTTGAATTTAAGCAGAAAATACAGGCAATTATTACCATACAAATAATATGTATAGCCATGCAACCTGAAGGAATATTATTATATGTAAAGAAGCTGGAAAAATAAGCGAACCAACTAAGAGAAGGTTAGTACTATTAGTGGGCTGAGAGTGACATCTGAGAACCCAAGTTAAGAATGTGCTACATTTAGGTAAATAAGATGAAGACTAAAACTTACCTGTTACTTGTGTATACATCTATATATACACAAATATCATTGTTAATATTGACAAAGTATATTTCATTGTTCTAATGAGGTCAAAATTCTTATTTGAGTGGGATCAAGACAAAATGAGAGAAGAGAAAATAACAACAATATAGATAAATGTGTTTTAATGGTAAGACACACACACACAAAAAGAGTTGTAGTTATAGTCGGATATGTGGTTAACTAATTAGTGATTAAATAATTAATATTTATGAAAAATGGCCACTGTGTTCAGCTAGATGAAGGGCATTTGTTACTATGACATGTCACTTTCATTGTTTATTTTTTTAGTTCTGTGGAAAGTGAATACATAAATGTAACAAATTCTTCTAAAATAATAAGAGTGAAAGAAAGATAGTAAACTTAGAAAACTTTTGAAAACTATTTGAGAAGAGTTTAAGATTAGGTAAATTTAAGATTTGTAACATTAGAGTCAGAGATTCAAGGAAAGAGAAAAAAAGCAAAGAAAAAACCCCAGAAAATAAATGCTCAAATGGAAAAAGAAAAGCATAGAGTTGAATGATTTTATAGAGTTAGTCTTATAGACTCAGAATTTTTACTTCTGAATTTTTCATCATTCATTGTACAAAATGGACTACTTACCTGTAAAACATAAAATGGTAATGGAATGGATTTTTTTAAAAAACGATTGAACTGATTTTCACTTGCTTTTGAGTGACACTTGATTTGACAGTTTCAGCATCTTAATACAGTCACTACTAATCAATAATATAGTTTCTACCTTGCATGGTTTGTTTGTTGTTATGAAATAATTTTGACAATTATAAAAAATTGTCACAGAAATACTATTTGACATAAAAATAACTATATTATGAGAGGTATTTATTTATGATTTAAGCTTCTTGTTGTGTGTGACAGAGACAGAGAGAGAGAGACAGAGGGAGGGACAGATAAGGACAGACAAGGAAGGGAGATAGATGAGAAGTATCAATTCTTTATTGTGGCACCTTAGTGCTCATTGATTACTTTCTCATATGTGCCTTGATCGGGGGTTACAGTTACAGCAGAGTGAATGACTCCTTGCTCAATCCAACAACCTTAGGTTCAAGCTGGTGAGCTGTGCTCAAATCAGATAAGCCCACACTCAAGCTGGCGACCTCAGGGTTTCAAACCTGGGTCCTCTGTGTCCCAGCTTGATGCTCTATTCACTGTGCCACCACCTGGTCAGGCTAAGGTTCTTCTTAATTAAATGTTTATCATTTGGTAAAAAGTACATACCAGAATGTTGAAAAACATGGCTCTTCTCTGCTTAGAAAAAAAAATCAGTATTTTTTAGGCCCTGGTCTGTTGGCTCAGTAGTAGAGCATCTACCCAGAGTGTAGAAGTCCTGGATTTGATTCCCAATCAGGGCACACAGGTAAAGCAACCATTTGTTTCTCACCCTTTCCCCTTTCTCTCTCTATCTTTCCCTCCCACAGACATGGCTCTGAGGATAGCCTCATGGAGCCTCTGCCTCAGGCACTAAAAATAATTTGATTGCAAGCATGGCCCAAGATGGCCCAGATAGTCAGGCATTGACCCCAGACAGGAGTTGCCAGGTGGATCCTAATCTGGGAGCATGTGTGAATCTGTCTCTATTCTCCTCCTCTCACTAAAAAAAAAAAAAAAAAAATCAATCTTTTTTAGTAAAATTCAATATGATTATGAGGATGTGACAAAAATATTCAAGCAACAATATGTGTAATAATACGTGATTAATACACAGTATTGATTCATTTAAAAGCCAATGATATTAAAAACTACTAAAAAAGTAGATTTTAGAAGATAATTACCAATAAACTTTATGAAAATATTATAGCGATTAAAAATATTATTAGAGTGAATAGCAATACAATAAACACTTTCGCAGCATGGAAATAAATATGATATACAGTTTAATAATTAAGCAGGCTTAGAAGCAATGTTATGAAAGACAAAAAGATGGTAACAAAGACAATATTCTAGTTTCTAATGAATAGTGGCAGATAAAGTAACGTAGACACCAGGTAATGCAAATAACAATTATACTTACTAGAAGACAGCAACATTAGTCTGACCCGCCATGAACTCAAAAAAAGAAGAAAAACATTCAAAATAAGTTGTATATTTTTAATTATAAAATATATGAGAACAAAAGAAAGATGAAAAGATAAAATTTATTCTGAAAACATAGCAGGTAAAAAATCTAATATTCAGATCAAAACATTCAAGCAGGGTTTATTGGTAAATCTCCTAGCAATTATATATTTAAAAATTTTTCCCAAACGCTTTCATTTTAAAGACACTAACTGTTGTTGTAATATGTTTACAATACAAATGTAACATATGTTGGTGGGAATAATATATTAGAAATCAATAACTTGAGATGTAAAATTATGGTGAGATAATTGCAAAATAATACACAAGAAACCTCAAAGACTTATGAAAAAATGTAAAACATCTCATTTATAGTCCTATCTTGATTCCTCGTTGATTTGAAAAAACATTTGGTATATTAAATTAAATAAATTATATTATAAAATTTAATATTACAATTTTTTTTACTTTTTAAATATATGGCTAACAAAAATAAAAAGATTAGCTGAGTAGCTTTAATTATTTTTAATTATATTTCTACTGGACAAAGCTGCTAGAGATGAGGGTTTAAAACCCATAATAAAGTTTCTTAGGAGATGGTTTCACATATTCTTAAAAAATATATAAATTTATTTTTTTCGTGAGAGTAAGTTCAGACCTTGACCAGAACAATCAAGTAATTAAGAAACATGTCTGAATAATAGTTTGGAGCTCAAAAAAAAAAAAAAAAATCAAAACTGATTACATTTCACATTCTATTCCTAAGTTATCTTTATATGTAGTAACTTTGAACAACTTTGATTTAAATTCTAGCCCTACCACTTCCTAACTCTCTGAGATCTTTACATTTTATAAGCTTATGTTTTCCATCATTTAGTTAACAAAAAAGAAAATCTTGGTATTTTGTTATTATTGATTGATGATTCTAAGTATTTAAGTAATAATTAATTTATATTTTATTCAGTTCATTTAGAAATGGTTATTACTAGCTATTATTGCTACTATTGATATTAACAGAAACTAGATTTTTTTTGAGCTTATGAATATCTGGAATGGCTGGCAAAATATTCATGCATTTTTCTTTCCCTACCAATGTTATAAAGGACGCAATAAAGAAATCAGCAGCTAGAGGATGAAGGAAGAGCTATTTTGCATTTATCTTTCCTTCAGAAGGAAATATTGAAATGTTGGTTACTGTGGGGCCTGACACACTGTGAAATCACTGTGTATGGGGACTTCAAGACCTGGCGATGCGTTGCTGTTTCTGAGTATAACTTCCCTGAGAGAGTTGCTGCAACATGACCATCTGTTTGGCTAAGACATATTTTAGAAGTTTATCTTTCCTTCCCCCTATTTCTCAACATGGGCATTTTTGCATCCATTAACCAGTGTTTTATAGTGTTTTTCTCAGAGCATTCAAGTCAAGAGTATAATGGATTTAGAGCCAGGAGACCTAGTTTCTATGCCAGACTTGGCCACTAATGAGTCCTGTGACTTTGGGACAGTCATTTAATTTCTCCAGCCCTTAATTTCTTCTTTTATGCAACAAAGAGTTTAAAAAGAATTTTTAAACACCTCTTTCCAATATAGTTTCCTAACCTATTTTTTTGTCATTTTTGAAATAAAAATCTTATATTATTTCATAATTTTTCTTCTATCTCCCTGATCTCAACTATTTAATATCTTTCATTTTTAATTTATTCAACAATTATTTTAGGGCCTGAATTTAATAGTGTTCAAGGCATTAGAAAAATGATAAACTAAAAATATATCCTTATGATTCTTTCAGTCTAATGGGATAAACAAACATTGACCAAGTGTTTACATCTACATTGCCACACAAACACAGATGACGTGGACAAATCCAAATATTTTATGCCTTGACGTGACAAGGCATAAAATTCAGTGATATGAAAATAAAACAAAAGTACATAGCTTTTAGGAGAAAATAAGAGAGGTTATGTGTATATATAATCAAATATTATTTACCATTTGGAATATTATATATACCAGTTAATTTACTTCATATTTGTTCATCCCAATTGAGTCTAATTTCCAGGTACTGTGTTACATACATCAATTTACACTAATGAATAAAAACTTTATGGGGCTAATAGCATAATTACAAAGACAATAGTAAAACAGCAGGAGAATCCTGCTTCCACATAAGATGTAGAAAGAGAATGTGACTTCCACCCTAGCAACTAAAAACAAAAAGACAAAAGGATTTGCAATAGCATAATTTTTCTTGTTAGTATGGAAGACTCCTTGTCAAAAGACAGCAAAAGAATTGAATTTCATATTGACAATCCTCTCCCAAGGGAAAAGGGGCAAGTAAACTTGTTCAATTTGTGTCAGAGCAGAGAAAAGAAATCAGTGACTTCAACAGAAGCATGTGAGGATTTGGCAAAAATGTTGCTGAATTATGGAAGATTGAGTTGGGCTGGCCCATCAGTTTACTATAGCCGGGAGCTCCAAGCTTCCTCCAGAAGCTCAGGAAAAAGACTGAGGAGAGTTGAGGATGGGAGCAAGTCCCCAGTGATTCAAGCAGGCCTGAGATGATTCATGGCCAAGCTACTCCCTTGGACCGTACTCTCAGAGAAAGAAAATATTTAACCTCTTTAGCCTGTGAGGTAGAGGTGAGAGCAGCAAACCCTTTCAAGCTTAAAGCCTTCGCATGAATGGTAAAACCAAAATCTGTCTTAGGATAAAAAAATATTTTTGCTGATGACTTAAAGAAAACAAATGGTTACAGCTTCTAGAAGAGTAAAAGTTATTTGTGTCTAGAGAAGGTCTATAAAAACCTCCTGGAACCTAGAACCTATACTGATGTAAAATAAAACTTCACTACTACATAGGGAGGAGCAGAAAATTATCTTCTTCTTAAAACCCACCAGAGACAGAAAACAATTTGCTGCCATAGAGAAGAGTGCCAGAGACCTGAGAAGGTGCTATCTCTCCCCATGGGCTAGGTACACAGACCTTTCCTAAAACTGAGCCTGCAGCAGGAGGTTGCCATATAATCTCAGCAGTAGTCACAAACTAAATCAATGCTCTGCTGCAGGGCATGAGAGGGAAAGAGAAGAGCTCTGAGGCAATACTGGGCAAATGCAGTTGAGAGCTGAAGGTGGACCAGGAGCACAGAGAAAACCCTCCAGCCATTGCAAGTCTAATGTCAGGACAAGGTAACAATATGCTACTGCTGACAGATTCTGAGCCAACAGTATGTGAATGGCCATAAAAATTGACCATGCATAGTTCTCATTCTCCCAAGTACAGTGACTCTGAAAGACAAATGGAGGAAATGGCACAGCTATCTACCATCACAACAGAAGGAACTTGGTGTTTTTTTTAATTAATTTTAATGGGGTGACATTAATAAATCAGGGTACACATGTTCAAAGAAAACATCTCCAAGTTATCTTATCATTCAATTATGTTGCATACCTATCACCCAAAGTTAAATTGTCCTCTGTCACCTTCTATCTGGTTTTCTTTGTGCCCCTCCCCTCTCCCCTCTCCCACCCTCTCTTCCCTCCCCCCACCCCATAACCACCACACTGTTGTCCATGTCTCATAGTCTCACTTTTATGTCCCACCTATGCATGAACTTGGTGTTTTGTCATTTCTCGGAAGAGGAGAACCAATAGATCAGGGACAGCAACTGAACTTCATATGAGCATGAAATAAACCTGTTAGGATTGAGCCACTACATATTCTTGTCTGCTATAAAACAGCAGCACTTTCTTAATATATAAGTTGTGCTTTGAAGTAAGATGATGCCTTTATGATCATGCATCATCTGAGACTTGCTTACTAGTCAGGTAGTAGTGTCTAAGCAATTGATATCAGAGCTCAAAAACATGTCAACCCTTCAGGCAGTGGCAATGCCTCAAAGGTGTTGCCCTTGATAACTTAGTAGACTGACCACATGACTACTGATCTGTAGTGCTAAGAAATGTGAAAATTAAAGAGATAGTGTATATTGGCTTTTATTGTATGCTTCCAGAAAGATATTTCATGAAAGACACGAGTTCAGAAAAAAATTAGGCAATTTCTAAAATAAAATGAAAGCAAACAAATAATCCTCACATTTGGAGACTAAAACGTTTGAAAAAAACCAGCTGCTTCTGAACTCACAACCGTCAGATCTGAGCAACAGATTTCTCAGGAAGACAAAATAGTACAATAACATAGCCTTGTGCAAAGCTCAGATTAAAAGTATTTTAATAATAGATAAGCCTATTATTTCAGATAACCTCAAGGTGTTCAAAGGTGTTCAGCATGAAAAGGAGAGACTAACCTGAGAAGTGGTGGAGAGATAAACAAAACAGGATTTAGGATTAGAATTAGAAAAAGATTTTGCACGTGGTTAGGTGATTCCTGGGACATAGAATGAACAGGAAATAAATAGATCAGAAGCTCAACAAATTTTCAAGGAATTGCCCTGTCAATAGATCAAAACCAACTAAAAAAATCATTGCTTATTTGAATCTTAACACTGTACCACCAAACTTGAACCAGTAAAAAGTAGACTATAAAAACTGGGCAGCTGTCAAATAATGCATGTACCTAACAGTCACTTCAAATGTGAATACAATGGGAAAAAAAAATCTGTCCCCCAAGGTGGCATTAAAGAGTTTGGAGAATAGTGTACAGGTGAGGCACCCTCAAAAAGCAGAGGCAGGATCCAGTCATACCAGGTTGAAATATTTTTCACATTGAACCCAGAACTGTATTGACCCCAAATTGTTAATAACTACTGACTAGTTGCTATGGTTGTATGTACTGTGCTTTTAAA
Source organism: Rhynchonycteris naso (assembly GCA_037038555.1). Classification (NCBI taxonomy): domain Eukaryota; kingdom Metazoa; phylum Chordata; class Mammalia; order Chiroptera; family Emballonuridae; genus Rhynchonycteris; species Rhynchonycteris naso. Next base: position 285,446,738 of record CM072996.1, on the reverse strand, counting down.
TGACTTTTAGGATGTTTTCCTTTTTCTGTTAAGAATTTTGCATTGATATTGATAGATAAAATCAAGATGTATTTTTCTATGTTGTACAGTCTTGCTATATCCAGTGACTTCTATTTCTACCTTCTTTTCTTCCTCCTGCCTCCTTGATACCTCCCCTCCTTGGCTCCCTCCTTCCCTCTCTTCTTTCTTTCCTTTCTAACTATTTTTATGACAATTATTTCATTATTGCTATGCCATTTATATTGGGCATATGTTAAAAGACATGGGGGGGCAAATAAGTTTTCTTTATCATACATAGGTTATTCTAGAGTAAAGAACAACCTTCAGATATTAAAAATAAATAAATTAAAAAAGAAAACTTTATAAAAGCCTGCCTTTTGGTGGCACAGTGGATAAAGCATCGACCTAGAACACTTAGGTACAGGTTTGAGACCCTGGGCTTACCTGGTCAAAGCACATCTAAGAGTTAATGCTTCCTACTCTTCTCCTCTTTCTCTCTCTCTCTCTCTCTTTTTTTCTAAAATGAGTAAATAAATCCATGAACAATTTTTTTTGAAACTTAAAAAAAATATATTTAAAAAATGCCTGTGAATCACATAGAAATCTTAAAATTTAATTTGGATATAAAAACTGGCTGATAGAGTTGCATCACTTGAGAAGGCGATGTGGGAAGAAAGGTAAAACAGACATTTGGTGACCATAAAATCAAACTCTAATAATAATTGAGTAGTTACTATAGTTGTACTGTATTTTTAATGTACATTTAGAATCTGTTGATTTTTTTCTATCAAGAATTTTGCGTTGATATTCACAAATGAAATTGATGTGTGTTTTTTTATGTTGTACAATCTTTATATAAGGCTTAGTTGTCAAATATTCTTGTCTAACATGGAATAGAACTGTAGATTTTTAGTCTTCTAGACAGAGAAAACAGGTCAAGTAAGCTAAGAATTAACTAATCTTCAAGGTTCAATAAAATTTTCTTGAGAACCATGTTGCCTAGTTTTTGTTGTTTTTTTTTCTTCCTTAAGTGAGAAGCAGGGAGGCAGAGAGAAAGACTCCTGCATGCACCAGGACTGACTGTGATCTACCCAGCAAGCCCCCTGTGGGAGAATGCTCTGCCTATCTGGTGCTGTTTATCCATTGCTCCATTTCTCCATTGCTCAGCAACCGAGCTATAGTACCTGAGGTGAGGCCATGGAGCCATCTTCAGTACCTGGGGCCAATTTGCTCAAACCATTCAAGCCATGGCTGTGGGAGGAAAAGAAAGAAAGAGACAGAGGAGGGGGAGAGGTGAAGAAGCAGATAATGGCTTCTCCCGTGTGCACTGACTGGAAATCAAACCCAGAACATCTACATGCTGGCTGACACTATCGCTGAGCCAACAAGCCACAGCCTAGCCTTGTGTTTTTTAATGAGGTGTTTGTGACAGACTTCCCTAATATATACCAATGAATTTCTTAGATATTATTTATTGCTATCTAAATTTTCATATTTACTTATAAATATTTGCACAATTTTATCTTCTGATTAAAAAAAATGTTTTCTTCTTACTCAATATTACTTTCCCATTTGTTTTTCCATCATGATTTAAATTTTTTTTCCATCACTCAATATTAGTTCTTCATGTGTATTTCCCTCTTACTTTTATGTTTGTGATTGTGTTCTTCTTTCTTGTCAATGTTTTATTTTTTGACAAAAACTAGTTTTTGATATATTCAATACTCCTACATCTTTCTTTAGTTAAATTCTACTTTTCTTTGTATGTCTCCTTTCTTTTCTTTGCCTGTTTCTATGTTTATATGTTTATGGTTCTTTGTGTAATGTGTGTTTCAACACTTTGTATGGGATTCTATTCAATTACATTAATTCATCCCTTAAATAGATATTTAATACTAAAAATTATAATTTTCCTCTCTACTTTTAATATTTAAATTATTAGCCAAAGTTTTACATGAATTATCTGGCTCTTTACTACTAGAGAGAATATGCTATTTTTTGTCTATTTCAGCTCACTCAGATTTTATTTTATTTTCATTTTGTCAAAAATATAATATTTACAAGCTATCCTTAAATATTTTTCCATTTTTAAAAATATATAATTAATACATTCAACATTGCAGCACAATTGTTTTGCCATAATTTAATTGAAAAGATTGTGTCTTTTATAGATATTTTTAGAAAATCTTTTAGTAGTAGTATTTTATGAGTTTGGTCTATTTAATTAATTTATATTTTTACTATAGCTCATCTATATATAAATTAGATTTTCCATTTTTTATTTTGGTAAATGACAAATAATTGTCATGCTAAATATTTTTTAGTATACATTTTGAGAGGGGAGAAACCAGATGAACACAGGAGAAGGATCCTGCAGGAATGGCTGTCTCAGGCAGTTAAAGATTATCCACATCCTATAGATATCTAACTGATCTCCTAGAGACTGTTACAATACTCATAAGAAAAACAGGATCTGAAAATAGATAAAACCAGTGGTCCAGAAACCTCTTCTCCCTTGCTGTCCCTCCGAAACTACCCCTTCTTACCTTGAGTCATGAGGTGCACACATAGGACCTCAGACAAATGGACTACCTGCCCCTTGCATGGAGACTGTAAAAGGTATATAAGATGTAAGAAATCTAACTTCAGGGAGCTTGTGCTTTGGTGCTACTAAACCACATGCTCCGCTGACTGCTAATAAATTCTCCCTCCTCTATTAAGCTGTCTGAGCATCTACTAGCCTCCATCAGTGTTGTTTCCTGCAACAATTTCAGTGGTCTTAAATACATCGTTTTTAAAATATAACACTCTAGCTCTATTCTCTTTTTTTTTTTTTTTTTGTCATCCCAAACTTGAATCCTTATCCATTAAACAGTCACTATTACCCAATCCACCTCAGCCTGGAAACTACCATTCTGTTTTCTGTCCTCTGAATTTGGGTTCTCTGGGTACCTCATATAAGAGGAAACATACAGCATTTGCTCTTTTGTAACTCACTTATTTCATTTATCATGTTTAAAAAGGACATCTGTGTGTAGATACACTGAGTTGTCTTCCTTTTTAAGGCTAAATAATATTCTGAAGTATATATATGTTTCATTTTGTTTATCTGTACACTTGGTTTGCCTCCTTCTTTATGTTATGGTGAATAATGCTGCTGTGAACAAGGGTGTACAAATTCTGTTATAGTCCCTGCTTTCAGTACTTCTGGGCATGTACCCAGAAGTGGAATTTCTGGATCACATGTTAACTGCATTTTAATTGTTGTAGAAACTTCAATATCCATTTCCACATAGCTGTACTGTTCTATATACCACCAGCAATGCAGGGGGCTTCCAATTTCTATATATAGTTGCCAACACTTGCTATTTTCTGGGTTTTCTTGTTTGTTTTCATATTAGCTGTCCTGATTGTTGTGAAGTGATGTTATTGTGGTTTTGTTTTTCTTTTGTTTGTTTGTTTGTTGTTTATTTATTTATTTGTGACAGAGACAGAAAGACAAGAGAGAGACAAAAAAAAGGACAGACAGACAGGCACCTTTGTTGTTCATTGATTACTTTCTCATGTGTGCCTTGACTGGGGTGGCTACAGCAGAGTGAGTGATGCCTTGCTCAAGTCAGCGACCTTGGCCTCAAGCTTGTAAGCTGTGCTCAAACCAGAGGAACCCATGCTCAAACTGGCAACCTCGGCGAGTTTTGAACCTGGGTCCTCTGCATCCTAGTTCAACACTCTAGCCATTGCATTACCACCTGGTCAGGCTATTGTGGTTTTGTTTTGCATTTCCCTAATGATTAGTGACATTGATTATACTATAGTGCACATATTGGTAACTTGTATATCTTCTTGGAGATATCCTTTGCAAAATTTATAAATGGTGTTTTTTTGTTATTTTGTATATTTGGAGTTTCTTATATATTTTGGATATCAATCTATTTTCAGATATAGGATTTAATCTATTAATAGTGTCCTTTGTTCCACAAAAGTTTTTAATTTAATAAAATTAATTTATCTCTTTTTATTATTATTGTTGCCTATGGTTTTGTTGTCACATAAAAGAAATCATTTCCAAATCCAACATCATGAGTTTTTCCCCTATATTATCTCCAAAAAGTTTCATAGTTTTACCTTTTACACTTAGGTGTTTCATCCATTTTGAGCTACTTTCGTATATGTTTTAAGGCAAGAGCCCATCTTTATTCTTTTGCAAATGGGAATCACGTGTTTCAACAGAGTTTGTTGAAAAGACTGTCCTTTCCTCCATGGCATCCTTCTCAAATAATTTGATCACAAATGTGAAAGTTTATTTCTGTGTTGTTGTTTTTTTTAAATACAATTCAATTATTTTATGTCTTTATTTATGCTATATCACTCTGTTTTGATTTTTGTAGTTTTGCATTAACTTTTATTTAACTTATTGAGGTGATATTGGTTAGTAAAATAATATAGGTTATAAATGTAAACTTTTATAATATATCATCTGCACATCGCATTGTGCCGTAAAGAGTAAGACTTCTCATTTTGCTTTTCTTTTGCAAGATTATTTTATTACTATATTCTAAATCTATTTTATTCTCTCATGTATTTTTATTTCCTATAATACTTCATTGTAGTTCTCTGCTTCTACTCCTCTGTTCAAATTCTCTTACTATACTTTCAGTCAAATTATTCTCCCTTTAGAATTTTAAAATTTAGTTTTTTTGGTCTTTTTCTTTGACTTCTTCAGTTCCAGCAATTTAATTGCAAATGCTCATGTGTTTGACATCTTTATTAATAAGTAGTCTGACTAGACCAAGCAGTGGTTCAGTGGATAGTATTGGCCTGGGGACAACACAGGTTTGAAACCCCTAGGTCTCCAGCTTGAGAGCAGGATCGCTGCCTTGAGCGTGGGATCATAGACATGACCCCATCCTTGCTGGCTTGAGCCCAAAGTTTGCTGGCTTGAAGCCCAACGTCATTCACTTGAGCAAGGGGTAAGTGGCTTAGCTGGAGTCCTGTGGTCAAGGCACATACAAGAAAGAAATCAATGAACATCTAAGGTGGCGCATCTATGAGTTCATGATTATCATCTCTCTCCCTTCCTGTCTGTCTGTCCCTTTCTCTCAGTTTGTTTCTCTTCCTCTCAAACAAAATCTGTATAACACAATTTATGAATATAAAGTGTATAATTCAATGGATTTTAAGATAGTCATCAACACAAACTGAATTCAGAACATTTTTATCACCCCCATAAAGAAACCTGTGTCCATTAAGTTACTTCTTTTTTTTTTTTTTTTTTTTTTTTACAGAGACAGAGAGAGAGTCAGAGAGAGGAATAGACAGACAGGAATGAAGAGAGGCGAGAAGCATCAATCATCAGTTTTTCGTTGCGACACCTTAGTTGTTCGTTGGTTGCTTTCTCATATGTGCCTTGACCGCGGGCCTTCAGCAGACTGAGCAACCTCTTGCTTGAGCCAATGACCTTGGGTCCAAGCTGGTGAGCTTTTGCTCAAACTAGATGAGCCCGCACTCAAGCTGGCGACCTCAGGGTCTTGAACCTGGGTCTTCCGCATCCCAGTGCGATGCTCTATTCACTGTGCCACCGCCCGGTCAGAATAGTTACTTCTAATTCATCCCCAATGCCTTAGACAACTATTAGTCTACATTCTGTTTCTAAAGCTTTACATATTCTGGACATTTCATTTCATGTATACATGGTATGTTGTCTTGTACTGAGTTTTTCCTTTAGCATATTCTTTTCCAAGGTTAGTTCACGCGTCCAGTACTTTTTTAAAAACTTATTTATGATCCATTTATATTGAGTTGAATTTCTGGTTCATCATAGTATTCTTTTGTTTTTACTTTTGCTTGTTTAATGTTATTTAATTTATATCAGAGTGTTTTATTATAACTTTTCTCTGTTTCATAGTTTTTGTTGGCATATTTTTTCATCTGCTGAAAGGTTTTAACTATTACTTTCTGCTTACTTATTTTAGTAAATTTGAAGTGGATGCTATGTAAATTTTTCTGTGTATTTTTAAGTAGCTTTTATTTTTCTGAAACATTAACTATATAGTTAACTATATGTAGATGAGGTTGAGTGGTTTGAATGGCTTACTAAGATTCTTATTTCAAGCTTATAATATTCTGATAGCACATGGAACTTTGTTTACTGACTTTTCCCTTGTGTGTTAGGGGTTGGGGAGGTGTAAAGAATCTTCTGATGTTTTAATATTCTTTTGTTTCTGGAGATTCTATATATTTCATTGTTTTCTTCTTCTCTCTCTCTTTACCACCAAGCTTCCCATAATAGTGTCTTCATGTGGCCTCTACCATCCCCCACAATTAGGCTCTTCAGCTCCTTACTTCTGACTCCACACCTGTTTCAGTCCTTTCTTTTGGGTCCCCTGACAGCCATTGTTCTGGATCAACAAGCATTTGATGTGTTTCAATTTCTGTCATTCAGAGTCAGACTCTCTTTCAAGGATGATCCTGTGTACTACCATAAGGACTTCATTTCTGTATGTACCCAGAAAAGGGCTATAAAGTAGGCTCTAATGATTTTAGATGTTTTATTCCTTAAACATATAAATGGGAGTTTTAAGCAAGTTGCATCTCTTAATTATGTTCTATGTATAAGTTATAGTCGGTTTTATTAATTTGGAGGTTGTGTAACAAATTTTTATAATATTTAGAAGTCAATCATACTATCCACTATTTTCTTTAAATAGGATATTTCCCCTCATTTCTTTTTTTCTTTTTTTTTCCAAAACTATTAGATTCATTGTGATGAATAAACTAAATGGTTTTACAAATAACAGTTTTATGTGATTTTTAATTCCTTGCTCTAGCATTTGACAAGTTTTATTATATTAAACAAAAATGTTGTAAATTTGGATTAACTTTTTGAATTAGAGATTACTAGTGCTCATCATTATATCTATTTTTCTTTGCACAAAAGAGACTGAATGCTTAACATTTTTTTTTAATTAGGTAGAATCATGTGAGCATTTCTGGTTATTAAAATATGAATGGAAGAAATATGTCATTTCTAAGTAAGCTAAGACAGAAAATATGTCATTAGAGAGTTTTATTCTGTCACTATACCTCTGCTGGAACAGTAATGGGGAAGGCTTTACCTCCCAAAGAAAGAGTTACCGGATGAGAGTGGCTTAAATAGTTGAGTTTCTACATGGGAGTTGGCTTTTGTTGAAAAACACCTGACACCACACTGAACTTAAAATGAGCTTGTGCTTTCTCTAATCACTGAGGTTTCCAGGGATATCTCTTACTACAACATAGGGTAGCTGACATTGGCACACACCGTTTAGAGGTTGAAACAAACTCCGCAAATCAAGACTAGGTATATATGCTTTCATGTTTCAGAGAAAAATTAACTACAGAACTCAGATAATCATTAAAATGGTGAACTTCTTTAGTAGCAAAAGTTAAAGAAAATATCTCATGTATAATGCAAAAGGGAATCCAAAGCTTCTTGCATTCTTCTGGAAGTCACCTTTATCTATGTGTAAACTGTCACATAAAATGACATACTTTTTAAGGTAAAATTCTGCTAGTTTTTCATATCTTAAAAAACAAAAGAACAACTGACAATATTTGTATATCAAGTTTGTTAAAAGAGAAACATTAAAATTGAACATTTGTGAGGAACTGTTTATAAGCCTTTTGTAGATCTCCAAATTTATGAAAAAATTACAAAAATATATAAACCCTTTCATAAAATATTATATTATTTTATGAACATTTTAATTAAGTTCAAAACAGCAGGGTGGAAAGTACTAAGATTAACTGAGTTAGTTCATATTGCAATGCACATTTATTTTTCTAATAAAATACACTGTATTCCAAAATGTATCATTACAAGAGTAATCTCAATTAGGAACTTAAACTGATTGAAAAAGCTAAAACAGTAACAGTAAATAATTGTAATCGCTTCTGTATCCTGTGTGTTCTTACTACAAGCAGCATGCATGTATATTTAGAAATAAATTTTCTTCCATTATTGAATAGTTTGATCTTAACTGAAATGTATTCTGCCTAAGGCTTATCCCTTTGTGTTTTCTGCCTTGGTGGGAAACACTTCCTCAGTAATGTATTCAACCGATGCATCCTATCCTATTCACATTATGCAAATAAAAATGCTTCTTAAATTCTTGAACTAATCTTTGCTCACAAAATTTGTTGCTTCAAGTGATGTGCTGGTACCTTCAGCACCTGTAATTAGATGGAAATATTTTTTAACAGGTTTCTGGCTTCTTCCTAAATCATATTTACACCCAGAATCACATACTTCCTGTGCCCTTTTTCAGACCACATATTAATCATCCTTTTAGCTGCCACTTTATGAAATAGTTTCTATCAATTTCTATACAGAGCATGTACAGTTATCTGAGTCACAACTAAATTAATCAAAACCATCTATATTCTATTTAAGAAGCTTTGATTTAATAGTTTCATTTTCATATCTTGCAAAAAAAGGCTACCTTGCTTTTCTAAGTAATCCTCAAAAATACTTAGTATTATTTATTATGTTTTACTCCTAACCCAGGCTATTAAATATAGAATGAATAGTTGAAATAAGCAAAGCTATACTGAAACACTGACGTTGTTCAGGTTTACTCATTAGTTAAGTGAAACTATCCTATAGTAGGGCCTCAGCTGTTCCTCACAAAGTTACAAAGATGTATATAAATATTACATTATAAGCGCATGTGAGTGCACACACACACACATCACAGAATTTCTAAGTCTTTCCTCAATACTGAAACAATTGTTTTTAATCTCCCTGAATATCAGGAGTCACTGCAATTGTGTAAATTTCAAACTACTTATATTATTAGCTGGGAGGGGTAAGCAGGTTGGCATTTGTTTCTGTGCCCTAGTTTAAGATTACACTAACAAAAGTTGGTGTCTTTACCTATTTTACATACTTTTTAACAACAACAACAAAAAGAGATACACAATAATTACTTAAAGAGGAAAACCATTTTACTGAAACAGCAAAGGTACTACCAGTTTTTATTCATTTGGGTTCCATATTATTAAATATAATTTTAAATTTTGGACTATCCTACTCCAAAATTTGTTCACCATGGAAATAGTCATAGAATTCACAGTCAATTGAACAATAAACTTTTTCAAACATTTTTCAGGATTGTTTTATACTCCAAATCAAGTATAAAGTTATCTTTGTTTTTAAAATAAAATTTTAATTTGGTAAAGTATCCAATCATATATTTTATTTCAGTCTAAAGCTAAGAGAATAGATTTAAAATTTTCTTATATTATGTGTGTGTGTGTGTGTGTGTGTGTGTGTGTGTATACACACATCTTCTTTATCCACTCATCTATCTATGGACACCTAAGTTATTTCTATGTCTTGGCTGTTATAAATAATGTTGCAATAAACTTTGGATTGCATATATCTTTTAGAATTAATGTTGTTTTTTTGTTGTTGTTGTTGTTTTTGTATAAATACCCTAAGTGGAATTACGGGGTCATATAGTACATCTACTTTTAATTATTTGAGAAATCTCTATACTTCAATGAAAAAGAATAAAATCTTGTCATTTGTGATAGCCTAGATGCATCTAGAGGATATTATGCTGAGTGAAATAAGTCAGGCAGGGAAAGGCAAACATCATATTGTTTTACTTATATGTGAAATCTAAAGAACAAAACCAAACAAAGCAAAACAAAACAGATGCTTTTCATTATCTTATACCACACATTAGATTTGACGATGTTTCCTTGCCCAATAATAAAATGGAAGACATGGAAAAAATGTAATTCTAAAGCCTGTGTTATGTGCCACATAAATTAAAAGGGTATATCCTTTTATAGACTTACAAGGCCTCCATCTCTCAGTGAAGAAAAAAAAAAGATGGAAATAAACACACATTTTCACATATCATCTCCTTCACATTTAATCTTCCATATAGCCTAGTTTTTATTAACCATGATTTGTATTTGAGGAGAAAGATTTCAGATAGCATAAGTACCTTGACCAAAGTTCATGAAGTTAACAAATGGCAGTAGCGAGATACTAACAGATCTTTTTTATGCCAACTCCCATAACCTATTTATTACATCATGTTGTTAAAAAATACTGTGATAATAGTGGAAAATGAAAACATTTTATGTAGCTCAAGATTGAATTCATTAGTTAATATTATCTTGGTAAGACTTGTGCTGCAAATATCTGGAATTTTGTTTAATACCAAAGTTACAATCTAAAGCCATTTTATTTTTAAACGATATCTCTATTATTCAGTGACATGTTCTAAGAAATATTATTTTATTATTGTAGTATGTTCCAAACTTTTTAGAATATTAAAACAAAAATTTCCATATTTTAGGAAAATACAGGGCTAGTGGTATTTCAGGAAACTCTGGGGAGATTTGAAAAAAAAGAATAAAACAAAATCCGTACAGAATTTTCTTAGAACATTTGTATAGAAAACTTAGCTTTTATCTTAAGTATATAATATCCTTTTCATGATCATGCTTTCTGTCTCTATCAGACAGGTATATTAAATGATATATACTAAAATTTTATCAAATTACAAAATATTTATGATATAAAGACTGATATAAAACTTTGATTGCTTTGATAAAGGGTCTTTTCATATTGCATTTAATACTAAAGTTCTTCCAGAACTTAGAATTGAGAGTAATGCATGACTAGGCAGTGGTGCAGTGGACAGAGCATCGGACTAGGATGCAGAGGACCCAGGGTTGAAACCCTGAGGTCGCCCGCTTGAGCGTGGGCTCACCAGCTTGAGTGTGGGGTTTCTGGCTTGAGCGATGGGATCATAGACATGATCCTGTGGTCACTGGCATAAGCCCAAAGTTGCTGGCTTAAGAAAAAGGTCACTAACCATGTTGTAGCCCCCTAGTTAAGGCACATATGAGAAGGCAATCAAGGAACAACTAAGGTGCCTCAGTGAAGAATTGATGCTTCTCATCTCTCTCCCTTCCTCTCTCTCTCTCTCTTTCAATCACACACACACACACACACACACACACACACACACACACACACACACACACGCACAGAATTGAAAGTTATGTCTGAGAGCATCATTTAAGCCATAAGTAAAGGCACATTTTAAAGCGTTTAAAATTATTTCATTTTTGTATCCTATTTTAAGGAAATGTTTCTTCTTATTATTATTTTTTTCCTGAAGTGGGAAGTGGGAAGGCAGACAGACTCCTGCATGCACCTGACCAGAATTCACCCGGCATGCCCCCTAGGGTGCGATGCTCTGCCCATCTGTGCCATAGTTCAGATGTGATTTGGGCCATTTTAGCGCCTGAGACCAAGGCCATGGCACCATCCTCAGTGCCTGAGCCAACTTTGCTCCAATGGAGCCTTGGCTGCAAGAGGGGAAGAGAGAGATAGAGAGGAAGCAGAGGGGAAAGGGTGGAGAAGCAGATGGGCTCTTCTCCTGTGTGTCCTTACCCAGAACTTCTTCTCGCCCGGGCCACCCTCTACTGCTAAGCCAAGTGACCAGGGCCAGGAAATGCTTCTATAGCATAAATATCGACATTGTATAAGTCTGCTCAAACATATAGCTTCCATTTACTTGTAATCTAAGTAAGACTAATGTAACCTGTAACGAATGTAACTAATGCAATCCATGCAGTTTTATAGCAACAGTCAGACTTTCAACTCTGTAAATTATATGCTTGGTGTTTCCTGACCTAAGTCATTAAAGATTTTTTTTTATTTCCATTTCTTTTTTATTTCAACTTTTATTTCATTATCCTTATCTTATTTTATTTCATATTTATGTCTATTTTGCCAAAATACTATGCTTAAGTGGAAGGTTATGCTACATGGCACTATATAGGAATTTCCATCAGGAGACACAGAATGTACACTAGCCCTTGTCAGACTTAATCACATTCATTCTGTCAAGTGCAATGCAGTTACAATAGGTTAGTTAGAACATGTCCATTTTAAGTCTTGGCTGTGGTATGAATATTGGCTTACAAAAGAAGTCTGAACAGAGACCTCTTGGCTTAAGAAAGAGAAAATATTTAAAAATTAAAGTTAATGAAAAGTTTAATGAATGAAATGTCATGTGTATACTCTAACCATATAAATTCAACTTAGATTAAATGTGAAAGCTTAGAATATTTTAATGTTAGATTAAGTGCTCTGGACTCTGTGATTATTGCTGTATCCATGCCTGGTTTCCAAACTAGCCACATTACATCTAATTATTGCAATCATCGTTATAATGCACTTTATCATTATAGTCAAATATTATGCTCAGTAAGCAGGCAAATGAAAATAATATAGCATATTGAGAATGTCATAGCTATTATTTTGCAATTAGAAGATTATTTTAAAAATAATTATTTTATATTCATGTGTAGCTTCCAAATATAATTTAAGGTAACATTTTTTAAATTAACTGACTGTAAATACAATTCACTTTAACAAAACATAATGTATGTATAATTTTGATTTTGTTAAAATTGTTCAAAGGGGTTTGAGACTCAATAACAGTCTATCATTCTCTGGTTGAGATTCTGAGTAAACCACCATATCTATTTTTTTTTCTTAAACTCTACAAAAATAAAGTGAAGTTTACAAAATGTTTTTATTTTTTTAAAGAAAATTTCCATGATATAGCACAAAGAGTTTTAAAAAAACATTTATACAATGTAAATTAATCTCCTTGAATGGTTAATTTTGTTCAGCAATCTTTTCTTTTGATATTTTATGTTAATTTTTATTTATACAGTCAAGTATTGCTTTTGCTTCTTTTTCATCTAAAGCTTGTCCATTGCTGTCATCTAGAAGCTTTGCTTTGTGACTAAGAATAAGAATGGTTTTGATTAAGTCTCTCTCAATCATAATGCAATATGTTATTCAAGATGTTTTGTTGAAAAAGTCAAGGAAACCTCTAACATAATGAAGCATGTTAAAAAGCAGTAATAATAAAAGCTATGTTTCATCAAGTTGCAAATTTGTATAAATATCAGCTCTTTGCACATTATGTTTTTTAAATCTCATTTAAGCAATAACAAACTTTTTTTTTCTTTTTTGGAAAGTGCCACACACTCATTTGTTATTGAAATCTCACCTCTCATGCATAGAGAGATGAACCTGAAATCCAGAAACCCAGATTGGTTTATCATTTTTTAAAAATTTATTCCCTAGCAGGAGAGTGAGAGAGAGAGAGAGAGAGAAGGGGGGAGTAGCAGGAAACATCAACTCTCATATGTGCCTTGATTAGACAAGTCCAGGGTTTCAAACTAGCGACCTCAGCATTCCAGGTGGATGCTTTATCCACTGCACCACCACAGGTCAGGCCAGATTGGCTTATCACTGTATCTACAAAGATTAGCTCAGAGGTGGACACATGAATTAAACAGGAGAAGAGGTATTTAGAGCAATTAAGATGGATTATAAAGAAGGACGTTAGCTTTTATTCTTCCTTAACTGTCATCAGAAATATCACTATAAGTCTAAAGGTTTTGGTAGCAATTTCTGTCATAATACAAAGAAATTATTGACATTTAAGCTGGTTTGGAATTCAGTGCTGTTATTTATAACTAAATATTCTACCATGATACATGCATCTGTGGAAAGACAAATTTACCAGCCAACATAATGTAATATTTTAAGGATTATAAATATATCAATAATTTAATATAAATATAACTTAGAATAACATTATTTACCATTGAAAAATTACAATCATAGCATTTGACTTAGAGACAGAGTAATTAAAACCCCGTACCCAATATATATTCAAGATGTGTTATGTTCTAAAATGTAGAAATGAGGTGAACTAATTGATTTTAACAATTTAAGGTCACGTCTTAATGTTATATACGTCTTAATGTTATATATAGACATTTAAAGCACATGCATAATCTATGAAATTTATTATTTATTTAAGTATTTCACTCCATTCTTTGAAGTCCTTCTATGGCATTAGATAAAATATATTTTGCCCTGAAGCAGAACGCCCTTTCAAACGTGATGGCTGCATTTCATATAAGATTAGTGCAGAAGCCTTAGGATTTTCTGAGTCTTTTGTACAGATTGCTTTGAAGGCCAAAGTGTGTATCACTGTATTCCAGGGGACATATCCTGTTCTTAGTCATGAATTAAACATCATATTTTAGTGTTATAATTATGCATGCAGTGAGTAACCTGGACAGCTCATTAATTGTTTCGTCAGAAGAAACACATTGGGAAATGTGTTATAGTCTCAGCATCATTTATTTCTTCTATTTCCAAAGTGAGTTAAAAAAAGAATATCACCCTCAACACACTGAATAATACCTAACATGATATTCTATCAGCATAATGCATTAAAAGAAATCAACATTGTCTAATTCTAATAAATGTAGTGCATCAATGACAATGGGACACTATAAAAATATTTACCATTCTTATTCCAATCTATATGAAGTCAATGATAGTTATACAGACAGAAAATATAAAAACGATATTAAAACTACTTTTTGAGCCTGACCTGTGGTGGCGCAGTGGATAGAATGTCGACTTGGAATGCTGAGGTTGCCAGTTCAAAACCCTGCACTGGTCTGGTCAAGGCACATATGGGAGTTGATGCTTCCTGCTCCTCCCCCCTTCTCCTCTCTCTCTCTCTCTCTCTCTCTCTCTCTCTCTCTCTCTCCTCTCTAAAGTGAATAAATAAAATAAAGTTCTTTAAAAAAATACTTTTTGATTTTCCATAATCTAAATATGTTTAAAGTCAATTACCAATAAGACTGTTACATTAAAAAATAACATAGTTTGAACTTTGATTTTTTTTTGTTTTTTTTTAAGGATCCATGAAAAATTAATTTCAATGAGTACGAGTATATTATTCAAATAAATGGAGTTTAATCAATCACAAATCATAATAGAAAACCCAAAGTGTGTTAACTTTTTGTAGTCTGTTTAGGACTTCAGTGTCATAAAGACTCAGAATACATCAGCCATCATAAATTGTTGATGCCCTTGTTTCAGGTGGTAGGCATACAGACTTTACCTGCATAACTCCTCCCCCAGGGCAACACAGATTAGTGCCAAAAGAGACCATTTTAGCCCATTATTTCTCCCTCAGGGAGATGAGAGCATATGAGTGAGCATCCAGATTCCACTGACATTCTGGATACAGAGTGAAAGAGCAATGTCTTTTCCATGCTTATCCAATGTACTGAGTCATGAGCTGTTTGACTTGGGGTATTGAAGATGCTAAGAGATTAGCCAGCAGAAGACATCAAGAGAGGTGAAAAAGAGTAAGAAAATTACAAAATCAGAAAATAATAAGATATTTATAAGTACCAATCTAACAATAATTATTCTAAAATATGAATGTATTGAATTCTTCAACTATAATAATAAGGTTGCTAGATGGATAAAAAACAGTATCTAACTATGTATATATACTACTTACGTGGAATTCTCTTCACTTTTAAGAATATGTTGGCTCAAATTGGAGAGATGGAATATATATTATGCAAAGTAGAAACAAAAAGAAAGCAGGGGTAGCTATACTTCTATCAAACAAAATTGACTTTGATTCAAGCTATGATAAAGGATGAAGAAGGTCACTGTATAATGATAAAATGGTTATCAAAAATATCTAACAATCATGAATACTTATGCATCCAACTTCAGAGCATCTAAATATATAAAACAAATACTAACAAATATGAAGGAATAAATAGGCAATAAGACCACAATAGTAGGGGACTGCTATACCTCATACCCTAAATTAGAGAATGGGTAGGGTATCCAGAAATAAAATCAATAAAAAAAAGTTGGACTTGAATTAAACTTTAAATCAAATAGGTCTAACAAATATGTACATAATTAATTATTCTGCTAATTTAAGATGTTTTAATTATAGTTTTAATTTCTGCATATATTTTATTCATCTCTGGGCTTTGTGCTGTGTTCTGTTAATCTATCTGCTTATTTGTGTGGTAATTTCACACTTGTAATAACTGCTGTAATTATACCTGGATATATTATGGGCTAGTCCACCCATTTCACTCTTCTTCTGAAGAACTCTTTTAGATAGTGACTTGCTCATTGTTTTACCCTATGATTATTAGCATAAGTTTCTCTGACACCATTTTTTAAGTTAGTATTTTTTAAGATTACATTCATTTTGAACAATAAATAAAGATTATTGAATTTTAACAATATTTTGTACATTTTTATGAAAGGCTGTCATATAAGTGATTTATGGCAACTCTTTACTCTTATTTGCTTAAAACAAAAATCATGTATTTTTATGAATCTATAAGATTGTGTTCAGTGATTACAGACTAAACCTGTCTTTTTTTAAAGTTTATATTGAATTTATTGGAGTGACATTGGTTAATGAAATTATACAGGTTTCATGTGCACAGTTCTATAATACATTATCTGTTTATTCCATTGTGTGCTCACCACCCCAAGTCAAGTCTTCCTCCATCATTTGTCTGTATCCCCTCTACCCTTCTTCACCTTACTCGACCCTGTTTCTCTCCTGAAATTTCCACGCTATTGTCTGTATTTGTAAGGTTTTTTTTTTCTAGAGAAAAACAAATACCATATAATTTCACTTATATGCGGGATAAACAAACAAAACAGAAACAAACTCATAGGTAAATTTCTATTGTTTATAAGTCCCCCAGTCAATTATATTTCGTGGTAACAATCTGAACAAAAACACCGTGATATGTTTTATTCATGGACAGTGGCACAAAGTATAATAAAGCAAGTGGAAAAGTAAAAGATCACTTAATTTCTGACCTTAGAACTAGCACACTTTGGCAGTGGCCAAAGCAAGTCATAGTTAAGCTAAAAGTTAAAAGGTAGAAAAGTATACTATGACCACTTTAAGAATATGCCAATGATGTGAATAAAAGAATAATATAATATTGGATCAAAGCATTCAATCCTACCCTGTTAGTTTCAATTATTCATGTAATTCTCACATGCAAAACACATTCATCTCCATTTCAGCAACACCATATGTCTCATATAATCATGGCATCAGCTTTAAAATCTAAGATGTTATGATTTTCATGGAGCCTGAATAAAATACATCTTGGTACATAGAACTATGAACTAAAAAATGAATTATCTGGACTACACATACCATATATAAAAGGGCTGTACAGGAAAAATAATACACACACAATACACACTCTTGTTTTAAGAAAGAATAATCAGACACTCAGTGGTCACTAGTTTAAATTGATTTTGAAATACTGGGCAAATGTTATCAGATACCCATACTTTTGCGTAGTGGATATCACTTGCTCAGGCATTCAGTTCTAATTTCTGGGACTGTTTCCCAAGGCTCTTGGCTTCACTTCATAGAAAAATTTTCCTCTTCTTTCATCCTATGTAGCACTTCTGAAGGATGAATTGGCACCTACATCTTTTTTGTTGGTTGCCAGCATACACATCCTACTTCTAAGAAGTAAAATTTTGAGGTCCAGGGTCTTTCATTTTTTGTGTAGATGGACAGTCCTCTGAAACTTTTTTTGATTTTATGTGTCTGAGGGCATCAAGTAGTTGAAGTGGCTAAAGCCATATTAACAAATTTTTTAAAACATCTTTCTTATTGAACTTAATTATTAGTATTCTGATAATAATATGATACTCTGGGATTTGTTTTTCTTTAAGAAGTCAATTGCCCCTCTCAGAAGAGAAAGAGCTCATACTCCTTGAGTGTATCTAGCCAAAGTATTTTTCTATAATAATGTTAGTAGAAGGGAAAAATACATCACTACAGCAATCAGGATGTCAAAAGAGTTGGAAAGAAATGTCACAATGAGGTTATGACATAAATAACAAGGCAATGAAAATTAAAAATTTGGTGGAAATAATTGTATAAATTGTAACAACCAAAAAAAATAAACTTTTCAATTTGCTCATTTTTAAAAATTTTTATGTTTTAAAGTTTTACTTTAGAAAACTTAGCATATTTCTTTTTAAGTTTCTCCTTAATATTTCAACTTCTTATTATTTTATCTGGAGATTTTATTATGTCTTCTTCCCATTGTTTGCATAAATAAAAGTTTTTGATTTCTAACAGTAATATACCTTATACTGTCTTTTATACTATCTTAAAGAGTTTACTTTTATAGTTATTTACAGTTTGTTGTCTTGGTTTTCCAACCATATTTTTGTATAAAGATATTCTCTGATGAACACTAATATATAAAACAAAGATCCTCACATTTTATGCCAAATCCTGTAGATTCAATTACACTCTTTACTAGATCTTATTGAGCTCAGTACTCCAATTTTTTTCTCTCCATAGTCCAGACCACATAGTCAAATCATTTTCCAATATTCAGAAATCCAAGCGTGGTGGTTAACTTTATATGCCAAATTGACTGTACCACAGCGGGCCCTTATAGTTGGTTATACATTATTCTTGGTGTCTGGATTAGATTAGCATCTGAAATTAAGGACTGAGTAAATTAGATTGCCTTCTTCAATGTGAGTCAGCCTCATTCAATCTACTGGATGCTTGAAAGAACCAAAATATGTAGTAAAGAATAATTCACACTGCTGCCTGTCTTTGAGCTGGAACATTGTTCACATTCAGACTTTGGAATCAGACTAGAATGTATAATTTTACCTCTCCTTGTTCTAAGGCTTTTGAACTCAAACTGGAACCATATTGTCAACTCTCCAGGATCTATTGCTTGTAATTGTATTTCTTGAGACTTTTCAGTCGCTATAAACATGTGAGTTAAATTTTTAAAACAAATAGCTTTATAGATAATGAATACATATGTATCTCTCTCCAATAAATAGATATAATTCTAAAAAAACAGGGGACTAAAATGATGACTTATGACCTAAATTTAAAACAAAATATTTGTTAATATTAAATCAGGTCCATTTTTTAAAAATTTTCAATAATGAAAAATATATAGTTATATATCGAGATTATAGACATTTTTAAAATTAGAAAATTATAGAAGACGCTTCCAATTGTATAAATATTTAGGAAAAGTAATTGTAAAATAACACCCATAAATACTTTGGACCTAACTTTATATGCAAAAAAGCTATAGAAAAGGTTCATAATGTTTAATGATGGAGATCATACCTGTAGAAAGAACAGAAAGAATAGTATTAGAAATCACCATTTTGATGAGTCTTCTATGTTTGCTTGTAATTCACTGGTATTTCTGGAGCAATAATTTTAGACACTGTGTCATGGATAATGATCTAGTGAAATATTTCACAGATGCCAAACATAAATAAGTATTGAAAATGTATTTTTGTCTCAACTAATTATATATGTTATGATGGAGATGTCTGCCAAAGATTTTTATCAATTAGATATGTCTTAATAATAATAATAATAAGAGGCAAAAGTTTTAAAATGAATTAAACAACTCCTTTCTTGTGATATAAGAGAAAGGAATCAAGACGAAAACCTAAAAGCTTAGTGATAGGGTTGAGAGATGACCAAATGAACAAAGAAAGTGTTGTCACTGTTTGCAGAAACCTTGGCATATACTGGAAAATAATGATTTAGTACAGTTCTTACTGACATAGTATTTATAATATTGAAGCCCTTTGTTGTGTTCACAAAAATTCTATTAGCTTATATATTTTTTCTTTGTAAACAAAATCCATTGACAGAATCTATTCTAGAAGTTTGAGTTGATTAAATTGTAAATGACAGATACACTATAATTAGAGCTAACAGTATTTAACTTCAAATAGAATGTTACCTTTTAGATGGAGATATAGGGAACCCATTCATTGTCACTCAAATACTCTAAATGACATTCAAACTATGCAGCAAAGAATAAAAACTATAAAAATTCTCAATGACTACTTTGGATTTTTCTTATATCCAAGTATGAAAATAAAAATTGAACATCAGAGTATATACATAGTTAATTTATATGTAACAATACTCTCCTGCAATTATTCATAAACTTATTTCTCTGTTTTGTCCTAGTTCTTAAATCAATTTAGAACAAAAATAAAAATTAAATTCATTTTTTAAAATCTTCTTCTGTATTCTACATATGTGTCACCACTTATAGAAATTTTATCCTTGGAAAATTGATGGAACAAAGTGAGACTGCTAGTTTCTTGTTGCTGTTTTTAACTTAAGGAGAACCAATATGAAGCTTAAATAAAGCATTACATTTTTGTATCATTGATTATTTGGGTAAAAATTTATACCAGCCAAAAAAATAAGTAAGTGCAGGAACTAAAAGTAATAAGTTTAATAAGAGTGTTGCCTCAAGTCAACTGAAAAAAAATTCCTTTTAATATGTAACTGTTTGACAGTTATAATTTATTTGTTAATGAAAGATCATTTATTATAAACCATAATTAATGTTTCCTTCCTAATATAAAATCTTTGAGTAGAAAATAAGAATGGCTAATCATTGCCAAAAGTGTTATTTTTATGTATTGGTGGGATTTGTGAATACTTTTTGATTTATATAAAAATTCTTATATTTTTTTAACATAATTTTCAAGGCTGATATAAGAAAATATATTTATTGCATAGTAACTCAAATAATTTTATCTCACATTGGCTATAAATCATAAAATAGTATGTGAGATTTATAAATGTATTTGTTAGAAATTATTCTTCCTTAGAATTCTCTTCCAGATAAAATATTTTTAATTTCATAAAATACTTTAATTTATTTTATTTTATAGGTTAATTCAAAAAATGTTTATTTTAAGTATTAAGAATGATGTTGGGCATTATGTAACTTACATAAATATTTTACCTTAAATACATAGGAGTAATCAACTAAATTGTAAGAACAATTTTACCAATCTGTAAATATCAATGAATTAGAGCTAGCATTGATTTATAAATGGTAGTTGGCATCATATTACTTGCTAGGTTGTCAGTTGTGTTCTAAGCCACAAGTGCTTGCCATCACACCATACGTGATGTGCAATCAACAGAACAAACAAACAAGTCCATCTGGCATAATGTTATAGCATCTTAAAATATATGTGAAAGTTTAGTATAGAGACCATATACAGTATGTTTTTCTAGTAATGGGCAAGCTATACTTTTATTTTTGACAATTCCTTTTTTGTGTGTGACAGAGACACAGAGGGGGAAAGATAAAGACACACAGGTGAGAAGGAGGAGAGGTGAGAAGCATCAATTCTTTGTTGCTCCTTAGTCTCCTTAGTTGTTCATTGATTGCTATTTCATATGTGCCTTGACCGGGGGGCTACAGCACAATGAGTGACCCCTTGCTAAACCAGCAACCTTGCATTCAAGCCAGAGACCTTGGGTTCATGCCAGCAACCATGGGATCATGTCTTATGATACCACACTCAAACCAACGACGTTGCACTCAAGCTGGTGAGCCCCCACTCAAGCCGGATGAGCCGCAGCTCAAGCCAGCAGCTTCAAGGCTTTGAATCTAGGTCCTCCATGTCACAGACCAATGCTCTATTCACTGTGCCACTGCCTGGTCAGGCTTAACATTTTTTTTTTAAAAAAAGAAATATCTGATGTCCCATACTGGGGTAATTTTCCACTTAACTTGAGCTCTCTACCAGCTACAATTATGCAGATTAGGAGTTTTTATATTTTTATCCATGATTTGATACTTAGAACATCTTCTAACATAACACATTTGCAGGGCATCTTTGCTCCCTTTTTGAACTTAAGATAATCTCAGATGGGTGAAAATTCTGGATAAGTATTTTAGAGTAACAATATGGGCTTCTAGATAAATTTTAAAATACACAGTGATAATGATTTAAACCAGAAAAAATATACTACAAAGCCTGTTCTTGAAGGAAGATTTAGGTGTGGTTTCTTTAAATGGTAGAA